>JALAZF010000019.1:3403750-6387500 GCA_022829125.1 Lathyrus tuberosus | reverse complement strand
TTGAAATAAATGGATCTATATTCTGTATCAAATTGGTAGAAGAAAATCATGGTCCTAAAAGTGTGAGGTTGTCAAAGACTGGGAAGGAGATGGAAGGCGACAGTTCGTCGGAAGAAGAAGAAGAAGATGGTGGTTGGGACTCCCCAGAAACTTCTGATGAGGACCCCTGCGATGTTTTGAGTTCCCAAGGATTTAATGATGATAATAGTAAGCCTATAGACTAGAACGTGGGAATGGCAAAAGGCAGTTGGAAAAAGAGATTAAAAATCAGAGCAGCAATCAAGTAGGGCCTACTGAGAATACTGACAACTCCGTGACCCCTGATAATGCAGATAACAATGAAGGAACATGTGATATGCAAAAGGTGGGAACTAGGGGAACAGGCTCGAGTAACGACAACGATAGCATTGTGGCTTGTTTGTTCTCTAGTAACAGACCTACCAAGGATAAGAGGAAAAGCTTAAAAGTGGGGGAAGTGACATCTAGCCAGTCTGGGGATCAAATTTCAAATCCCAACCCGCGGGAAAGTAAGGGATTGAGTCAAGAGTTTGTTGGGCCGGATCAACAAAAAGTTCAAAACGAGCTCTTATCCCTTTCAATGGTAACGGGCCTCTTGGCAGTAATGGGAGAAAGAAGAAAATTAAACTGGTTAATGATATCTATGAGGGCATTAAAATACCCTATTCACCCTCTTACTTCTCAGCCTTGATCCACTCATTTAATAAACCTGAAGCAGCAGCCACAAGGAATAAAAAAGAATATGATGGAGTAGATGAGGAAAATTCATCAAATTTTTCTGGTGGAGTAGCACTATGTTGTGAGTCAATCACTAACTCTGATGTAATAAAAGGAAATGCAAGAATTCACCAAGCCCTTGAATCAATTCCAACAAGAGTTTGGAGGTCAATTAAGGAGCTTGGAGTGGAAGCAGAAGAAGACGATGAGATTTTCGAAAGGATAATCAGGGAAATGGAAAGTAGAGATAGAATTGCATTTGAAGGTAGGAAGGAGACAGTTTGCAGGGTTCCATGAATTGTGTAACCTAGAATATTCGTGGGTGTGGTTCAATCATTAAAAGGAGAAGATTGAAACAAACTATAATCGAAGGCAAAGCTGAAATATGCTTTATTCAAGAAACTAAAATAAGAGACATGAATGATCATCTAGTTGAGAGTTTGTGGGGACCTAAATCAGTTAACTAGTCTGCGGTGGGATCGTCTGGTCAAGCAGGGGGTCTGCTAACTTTGTGGAATGAAGACTGTTTCAACTCTACGTTCAGCTTCATAGGCAGAGGATTTCTGGGTGTGGCAGACCTTTGGAAAGGAAATCTCGGTTATCTGGTAAATGTTTACTCCCCTTGTAACTTAGCAGAAAAACGATTGATGTGGACAGATATACTAGAGGCTAAAATCAAGTATCCTAAAAGAGATTGGTTGGTATGTGGAGACTTTAATACCATAAAAACAAAGTCTAAGAGAAAAGGTATAAGTAAATCGAATCGAAGAGAGATGGATGAATTTTATAACTTTATTGAGGCAATGGAATTAATAGATCAAGCGAATCTTGCAGTAGTAGGATGGATAGATTTCTGATATCAGAGGAATTGAGTATAAAATGGAGGATTGTTACCCAATAAGCAGGAATCAGAGACATCTTTGACCATAAACCAGTGTGGTTGAAACCAAACACAAGCAATTGGGGCCCGAAGCTGTTCAAATTCTTTAACTGTTGGCTGAATCATCCAGAGTTCATGAACTTTGTTGATACTCAATGGAAAGCCATACATATCACAAGTAGTCCAACTTTTGTTTTTGTGAGTAAGCTTAAGGAAATTAGAATAAAATTTAAATGGTGGAATAAACATGTGTTTGGATGGATTGATACGAAAATAGAAGAAGGTGTTAAAAACTTAAATGAGATTGAAACCATAGTGGAACTACATGATGATCCTATGTCTGAAGAACAACTTAGAATGAGAAGCAGCATCATCTCTGAAATGTAGAAGAATCTTAAGTATAAAGAAAGTATACTCAGACAAAAAACAAGGACTAATTGGACTTTGTTTGGAGATTGCAACACGAGGATTTTTCATATGTCTATTAGGCAAAGAATGCGTAGGAATGTTATTGTAACTATTTGGAGCGATGCTGAACAAGTGGAGGGAGTACAAAATATAAAAAGAGTGGTTGAAGAGTTTTTTTGCAGCAAAGTTCAAACAAAATGTGGATGCCAAACCAGTCCTGAGAATGGATGACCTCCCAAAACTGTCTGAAGAAGAAAACAGAAGGTTAATAGAGGATTTCACTGAAATTGAGATTGTTGAAGTAATTAAAAGCTGTGATGGGAACAAAATCCCAGGACCTGATTGATTCAATCTTGAATTTTTTAAACGGTGTTGGAACACGGTTGGTAGGGAAGTGGTATCTGCTATACAACACTTTCATATTCACAGAAACTTGCCAAAAGAAATGGTGTCAGCATTTATAGCACTTATACCTAAGAAGGAGCAGCCTATGATACTTGAAGACTACAGACTTATAAGCTTGGTTAAAAGCATATACAAGATAATTTCCAAACTTCTTGCCATCAGACTCTCAAAGGTTATTGGGAAGTTAGTATCAAGCTTACAATCTGCCTTCATACCTGGAAGACAACTCTTGGATGGAGTCCTATTGACCAATGAAATTCTTAATTTGGCAAAACGAAGGAAATCATCTTGCCTCCTATTTAAAGTGGATTTTTCTAGAGCATACGATTATGTTAATTAGGCCTTTCTCATCTAAATCTTGCAGGAAATGAATTTCAGTACAAAATTGCTATCTTGGATGTGTGGTACAGTGATGAATTGTTGGCTATCGATCATGTTAAATGGTGGTACAACAAAAGACTTCATAGTATCGTGTGGGATCAGATAGGGTGACCCTCTGTCACCCCTGCTGTTTACTTTGGTAGCAAAAGGTTTGGCTCTAATGGTTAGGCGAGCAAACTGAACTCAATGCTGGGTGGTTTTAATATAAACAATGCTGAAACTTGTAGCTTGGTGCAGTTTGCAGACGATACCATAATCCTATGTAATGGATCCTGGTCTGATCTTTGGGGCTTAAAAACAATTTTACATGGCTTTGAAATGGTATCTGGATTGACTGTTAACTTCTTAAAAAGCTGTATAATAGGTGTCGGGCTAGATGAAGATTTTTTGGACGCTGCTTCTTAGTTCCTTATGTGTAGAAGAGGAACTTTGTCCACCAAATTCCTTGGCTTGGTATTAGGTGGAAATCATTGAAGGGTAGAGTTTTGGAGTCCGATTATAGACAAATTCAGAACAAAAAACTCTCGTGTATGAAGGGTCATATGCTATCAATGGGAGGTAGATTAACAGTTCTTAATTCACTACTATCGAACCTCCCAATACACTATCTTTCATTCTTCAAACCGCCTGTTGCAGTAGTAAGAAAACTTACTGCAATTCAAAGAAGATACTTTTGGTCAGGTAATGTGGATAAGGCAAGTATACCATGGGTCAGCTGGAAGGATGTTTGTAAACCAAAACAAAATGGTGGTTTAGGGGTGAAGAATTTAATGGAATTTAACACAACATTTTTGTCAAAATGGTTGTGGAGATTCTTGGTCGATAACAATGTCGTGTGGAGATCAGTTCTTGAGGAAAAATATGGGTGCTTGCAAAGTAGAGTGATGCTACACAAGGATTGGGGTAAAGAGGCTCTAGAATCATTATGGTGGAGAGATATCATCAAGGTAAATCTATGCAGGGAAGGTATTAGTTTTAGAAATAATATCAGGTGTAATCGAGGAGCTGGGGAAAGGATATCTTTTTAGCATTCGAGGTGGGTAGGATCAAGACCGTTACTTTCTTGTTTCCCTGATCTATTTGATGTTTCTATCCATAAACAAGCTGCTGTGAGTGAGATGGGCTTGTGGGTTGATGGTAATTGGAGATGGAACAATGAATATATTTGTGAGAAGCATACTTCAGCAGGAGTTATGTCCACATCCTCTTGGACTGCACTTCTGTCTGTTCTGTCTAATTCCTTACCTATCCTTGGTGTTACTGATGGGTTTCTGTGGGAGATTGAAAACTCTAGTTCCTTCTCTGTTGCATCGTCTTATTCGCGCCTCATTCATGCTGCCAATTCAAGTGATATTGAGATTCCTTCCAAGACGGCTTTGGAGTTAATTTGGAATTCCAAAATTCCGTTGAAAGCTAAAGTTTTCTCTTGGAGGTTGTTAGTTCATAGATTACCAACGAGGCAACTTCTGGCTGCCAGGGGTGCAATCTTGAATATACACGAAACGACATGTATCTTTTGCTTCAGAGTTGTTAAAGATATTAATCATCTTTTGTGTGCTTGCCCAAGAATTCGAAAATTGTGGGAGAGGGTGGTTGCTTGGATAGGAATTGATTGGCAGGTGCATCATAATGTTTTTGATTCATTGTTGTCTTGGTTTCTAGTCCTTATTAAGTTCTGTGACAAATCATCAATGTGCTTTTTTTGGATTTTGTCGTGTTGGGTTATTTGGTGGATTAGAAACCAAATTTTGTTCAATGATTTAATTCCGGACATTGATGATATGTTTCTTAGGATAACCCAAATTTTTTGGGTTTGGTTAGATGTTTGGTCCCTTTCCAAAAGGAAATGTACGTACTACGATTGGTTCAAAAACCCGATTGATTTTTTGTCTAGATAGTTTGGTGGTTTTCCCTTTTTTTTTAGGGAATCATACGATGACATTTTGTATACGGATTGAAGTACTCCTAGTGCTTCGTTGAATATATTGTTGCTTATAAAAAAAAAGGTATATGAACTCACACCTATCCCCACTTATTTTCGTGGATAATTATTCGTATTCACACCCGTAATTATTCAGATTTTTACCTTTCCTAATTGATACTCATCAAACTCTAAGATATCATTGTATTTTATTAGTTACATCTAATATTTTTTAATGATTAGAAGAATATATATTTTTTTGGTACAAAGAAGAATATTTATCTTTAAATAAACGGAAATCAACCGATACTTTATAGTAGGTAACAATATATTAAAAGGAATTTATTGACCACAATACTAAAACCACATTAAAAGAAATTTATTAATTCTTATACATATGTTTATAAATAATTTTTTCATAAATATGTGTCGGAAATATTTTTCTCATAAATGAATCGTTCATTCATTATAAAATAGAGAGAGTCGTGTGTTATACATATGAAATTTATATAAAACACTACAAATACACTTTCGAAGTCAATAGAAACTAGGGTTATCAAAATATGGCAAGCCACATGATCTCAAAATGTTTCAATATCTTTGTCATCCTAGTAACCATTGCCGCAGGTATAATTAGTCTCTTCTCTAGCATTTAAAATGATACTCTTTCAATTTTATTTTATTTTCTCTAAATCGGTGTCGTGTTGAGACATAAATACTATACACGGACACTGACACATCCACGGAAATCGGTGTCGTGTCGAGACATAAACACTATACACGGACACTGACACATATTTTTTCAGAGATGTTAGAGCTAATTTATTTATTTGTTCATGTGATGATAGTGCAATATTCAAGAGTGGAAGCAGGCCATTGCTCAGAAATTTTTAATAGATGTGATGATATAGATTGTCCTGCCCATTGTAAATCAACATATGGCAGTCGTTTCACAAGACATTCATGTGATCAGTTCAACCTCTGCACATGTTTTTTCGATCAAGATCCTTCTTCACCCAATTTGTGTCACTTTGGGTTTGGAACATGCTTTGGTAGTGAATGTGATGCAGGTTGCTGTAATCAAAAGTGTGCTAAAGATTTCAATCAAGGTTCTGGGACTTGTATTCCAAACCCAAATACCAAGGATAGATGCGTTTGTACCTATAGAAGCTAGATTACTTAGATTGTAATGAAATAACCAGTATCAAACCCGTGCGTTCCCACGGGTTAAAGTAGTTTTATATAAAATGTAAAATTTAAAATAAAAATAAAAGAATATTATTATTTAATATGCATAACTTAAAAATATAAATTGTTAATAGAATAGTTTATATAAAAGGAAATGTATTTATAATGATGTTTAGAAAAAAGAATAATATTAATAGTATAATAATATTAAAAGAAGATATTAATTGATAAATAAATAAATGTTGTTGAATAAATAAAAAATATTAATTATTTTAAACAATTTTTTTTTAGGAAAATACAAAAAATAATATAACATAAGAATTTTATTGTTAGCTCATAAATTCGACGCCCATATGAAGTTGGAAGTGTTGATGGGAATGTTAAGCTCTTGAATAGGTTTAGAGAAGCTTCCGACAGGATCTGTGTGATAGGTTTAAGTCGAAGGTGCTCATAAGAGGAAATGATGTCATTTTGGGACTTAGAAAATATTTCTAAGAGTTGAAGAGGGCACGAAATTCAAATTCAAATAAAAGAGTGAGTAGTTACTTTGGTTCGCTCTTGAAGAAGGACAGGTGGCGTACATCCAAGTGATGGAAGCATGCAATGCGACACTTGTCATTCGTTTATTATTTCAGGCAGTTTATAACAGTTAGTTTTAGGTATTATAAATAAGGGTTCTACCAATAGGATTCGGGGTGTTGTGTTCACTTTGTACAAGTAACTCCAAATTCACTCAAAGTATCCGCGTTTTGAGAAAAGAGTCTTGTGAGAATGTACGTGATGTAAACACCATTTATCTTTCAATGCAATTTACTTCAACCTTTCGTTAAGCTTTTATCTCCTATTTAACGCAAGTTATATTTCTGCACTTTCTATAGTTTTCAACCTTTACTGCACGCCTTCGACTTTTTCTTTTTACCTTTTTTAGTCTTTTAACTTAACATTTTAAAAACATTGTCTAAATTGAGCTTTCAACCAACTTTCTTTATGAGTTCTGTCGAAGTACTTATTTCCTTAGAATGCGCCTTAGATCAGTTGTTAGCACATGTCCTAGGATCAATCTGATCGATCCTGTGAGTCACCAAAGTTAGATTTGGAAGATCAGCAGTTGTTTACAAATTTTCACGGCAAACAAATTGGCACGCCCAGTGGGACTGTGCTAACTTGATAAATGTTCTGGACTGGACCACTGGCTAGACATGACCCAATCCGCCTCTGCTCCAGATCGGCCCAAATTGCCTAAGCCCAATCCACAGAGGGGCAAAAGTTACCTTTCCGCCCCTCCAACCGGGCAAGGAATACAACGTTCCTCCCCGAAATTACTGTCCGTTACGCACAGCTTCACTGCTCCCCGAACAGCTATGGGCAGGTGCCCGGAACCACGCCTATGCCCAACATAATGGCTAGTTTTGGGCACCCTGCCCGACATAACAGCTAGTTTGGGTAGTTACTTATTCTTTGGGGAAAACGGTTATTTCGCCCCGAAAATAGGACCGTTGGCCACGCGGTGGGGGCACTATATAAACCCTCTCACTCCAGAGGGTCAGGTATCCAAAATTCACCCTAAGAATTCATACTTTGTACTTGCTCCTTTTCTCTGACTCTTTCTTACTTGAGCGTCGGAGTACTTTGCAGGTACACCCCCTCCTCTCCATACAACCAGCATCCCTGACGCACTTGGCAGTCCGATTCTATAGGATCTGATCCAGCCTTCACGATCAGTGGCGCCGTCTGTGGGAAATTTGTTCTCCCCATCTTTCTTTCCTCAGAAACCGAAGATCAAAACAATTCTCAAACATCATCACGATCATGGCCTCCCAAGATCGCACCAAGGATGCTCTCCAAACCACCGTCCTCCCTGTCAACAAATCTGACGTTGACGGCCAGTCATCTCTCCTCCGAGATTCCCGTTTCCTCAGGGACGGAGCCACCGCTTCTCCTTCATCTACCCCTACTGATCGCAATAACGATCAACCATCACTTGACGTCCAGCCCGTTCCTGTTCCACCCAATGCCGACCCGGCCGTGGCGGCCCTCCTGGAGGCGATCAACAAAACCAACACCTTGATCCTGCAGTAGAACGAGAGGATCGGGGCACTAGAAGAGTCCCACCGTTCGAGATCTCCTCCTACGCGGAGGAACTAGTGACGATCAAGAAGCCCGCAGCCCCGGAGAGAAATCGACCGAAGACTGCGCCAAGAACCTGATCCTCGCGTAGCCGGAAGCGCGACCAGATCTCCCCGCGTGACCAGCACGCTCATGACCACAAGAGGACTCAGAGGAACGAGCAATCTCCCCCGATCAAGTCTAAAGGACGGGACCGCTCACCTTCCTCGCGAAGGAACCACTCACCTTCTTCTCGAAGGAACCGCTCACCTTCTCCGCGAAGGAACCGACATCGCGAGCATCCCGTCCGGTCCCCATCATACACCAGTTCTAGTGACGACGACGAGCCTCGCGGCCTGTTGTCCTAGGAGATCTTGGCTACCCGTATCCCAAAAGGCTTGGAGAAACCCCCGTCACTTGGCACGTACGACGGGACCACCGACCCCGACGAGCACATCGAGAACATCGATGCGCTGTTAGACTACCGCGGCGTACGGGGCACCATCAAATGCAAATTGTTCCCAACCACGCTCCGAAAGGGAGCGATGACATGGTATAAGCAACTGCCCGAGGAGTCCATTACCTCATGGAGACAGCTGGGCAGGATGTTCTCGTGGCACTTCATAACATCTCGCCGCCACCCCAAAACTGAAGCCTCTCTTGGAGCCATAATCCAGGGGAAAGACGAACCTCTCCGCGCATATATCGAGAGGTTCAACAAGGAAGTAGTGCAGGTCCCGACGACAGATAAAATAAAGAAGTTTCTGCTCGAACAAGGGGTCCGCCCAGACTCCGAGTTCTCTAAAGCCATTAGCCTCGCGCCACCAAGGAACTTAGACGCCCTCCTCGTCAAAGCCCAATTTCATATTCAGTATGAAGAGAAGATTGCGGCCTGCAACGTCTGAGCATCACGCTGCCAGGAGAACGCTTGGGCCTCCAAAGGAGATGAAGCCTCGACATCTCGTCGGGGTGAAAGGAGGCACGAGGACCGTCCATGGGACTTCCGCGATAGCAAGGGACCCTCCGGGCACTTCCATGACTACACTCCCCTGACCGTTTCCAGGGAAAATATTTTGTCCGAATGTGCCAATTCGGAGTTCAAACAGGCTGGGGTCCGCTTCCCCAAACAACTTCCGAACAGACCAAACGTGGACAAATCAAAATACTGTCGTTTCCACAAAATTCACGGCCATACTACGGAGGACTGCATCCATCTGAAGGATGCCATTGAGATACTGATCAGGGACGGCCACATGAAGTAGTTCGCGAAGAAGAAGGACACTCCTCGGCAGGACGCCCAGGAGTCCAAGAAGGTCGAGGAGGAGGTACCCTTCTCGGAAGACGCCAATGTATAGGTCGCTATGTCCATATCGCGACCCGAGGACTTCAACGTCCCGGACGGGCTCAGCGCCCTTGCATATTTCGCGGTCCACAGCCCGTGGGAGACATTTCCCTCCGCCATGGTCATCTCTGGCGGGGGTTTCAACAAAGTCACTGTGGGCTCCGTAAAACGGAAGTTCGAACACCTGATCAACACAAGCTCCAACAAAGTGACCACGCTTTATCGGGCCCAGAAGGGATCCGTCCCCATCTCCTTCTACTGGGAGGAACTCCTCGGCGGCTCCCTGAACTCAAGCATACCATTGCTCGTCAGAGCCCGGATGGCGAACTTCGACGTTCGCAGAATACTCGTCGACCAGGGCAACTCGGTCGACATCATGTACTCCCAGCTGTTTTCAACACTTCAGCTGGATGAATAGCACCTTACCCCCTACGTAGGGTCCGATTTACAGGCATTCAACGGGTCTGTGACCAAGACGTAGGGATACGTCGAACTAATCGTAACCTTCGGATCAGCTGAGACGGCCAGATCCATCAAGGTTCAATTTCTGGTAATCGACTGCCCGTCACTTTACCAATGCATTTTCGGAAGGCAAACTCTGGCCGAGTTGGTAGCAGTGCCCTCAACCTTCCACCTGAAGATGAAGTATTACACTTCGAAGGGGATGGTCGCCACCCTCCACGGCGATATAGAAATTGTCCGACGGTGTTTCGAGGTAGCTACAAAGGGACTCAACACCATTGCGCCCAAGCCAAAAGTGTCGAGCAAGCCAGCACTGCCAAGCAGCTCCAAGGAGGCCAAGCCTCTGCCCTAGGTCGACTCTATCGACCTCGACAGTCGCTTCCCCGAGGACCAACAAGAGGAACGAGCAGCTTCAGCCAGCCCGTCCGCGTCATCCAGCAACAGCTCCCATCTGATGCGCCCAATCCCGGATGGTAACTTCGAGATAGTTCTGTTCGGCGAAGACCGCCAACGGGGAGTGAAGATTGGAGCAGACCTGCCCGACATTGCGAGGAAGCAGCTCAAAGCATGCCTCAGAGAGAATGCCGACCTCTTCGCATGGAGCGCCGCCGAAATGCCCGACTTGGATCCATCCTTCGCTTGTCACCAGCTGACCATCGACCCGGCCGTCAAGGCTGTAGCACAACGTAGGAGGAAGCAGTCTCCAGAGAAAACGGAGGCTGCTGAAAAAGCTGTAAAGGACCTCCTCGAGGCCAAATTTATTTCGGAAGCCAAGTACACCACTTGGCTGTCCAACGTTGTATTAGTTAAAAAATCTAATGGAAAATGGTGCATGTGCATTGATTATACCGATCTCAATAAGGCATGCCCGAAGAATGCCTACCCCCTCCCCAATATTGATAAACTTGTTGATAATTCTGCTGGTTTTAAACTTTTATCGTTCATGGATGCCTACTCGGGCTACAATCAAATCCCAATGGCAATGTCCGACAAAAAATATACGGCCTTCATGACCGAATCGGGCAACTATTACTACAATGTAATGCCCTTCGGCCTGAAGAACGCCGGAGTAACGTACCAACGAATGATGAATAAAGTGTTTCGGGGAGAAATAGGCGACATGCTCGAAGTCTACATGGACGACATGATCGTAAAATCCCACGAGGAAACCGATCATACTGCCCATTTGAGAAAGGTCTTCGAACAGGCTAGGAAATACAAAATGCATTTTAATCCGGAGAAGTGCACGTTCGTTGTCCGAGCAGGTAAATTCCTCGGCTTCTACTTAACGGAACGAGGAATCGAGGCCAATCCCGACAAATGTCGGGCATTCTCCGAGTTTCCTACGCCCAAGTCCAAAAAATCCATCCAGCCCCTCAACGGAATGCTCGCGTCACTATCTCGTTTCGTGGCCAAGTCCGCCCAGCACGCCCTACCGTTCTTCAAACTCCTCCGCAAAGAGGCAGCATTCGAATGGACCGAGGAGTGAGACAAGGCCCTTCTCCATCTGAAACGGGCACTCTTAGAGCCACCGGTCCTCTCTCGCCCGAACAACGACGAAACGTTGTACCTATACCTGGCCGTAGCAACTGAAGCAGTGAGTGTCGCTCTCATCCGCGAGACACCTGACGGGTAGAAACCCATATATTTCACTAGCAAAGTGCTGCAAGGACCAGAGTTAAGATACCAACAGATAGAGAAGGTGGTGCCGACCCTCATCAACGCAGCCAGAAGATTAATACATTACTTCCTGGCTCACACGATCGTGATTCGAACAGATCATCCCATAAAGTAGCTGCTCGGACGACCAGATATGGCCGGCCGAATGCTCAAATGGTCACTATAACTTTCTGAATTTGACATCCAGTACGAAGGAAGAAAAGCCCTTAAGGCCCAAGCTCTGGCCGACTTCGTCGCGGAAATGACGTTCACAGACTCCCCCGCGAGCGAGGCATGCAAATGGACCATCTTCGTCGACGGTGCCTCAAGCTCGGTAGGAAGCAGCGCGGGCATCATACTGGAGATCAACGAAGGAATTATCGTCGAGGTGTCACTCACACTGTATTTCCCAACCTCCAATAACCAGGCGGAATACAAAGCCTTCCTCGTTGGGCTACGCCTTGCCGAGGACCTGGGCGCGGAGGAAGTCGTCATTTGCACAGATTCACAACTCGTGGCCCTCTAGGTCCGGGGAGAATACCAAGCCAAAAACGACAACCTGACCAAATACTTGGCCCTGGTAAAGAAGGAAATGGCGAAGTTCACAACAGTGGAAGTGAAACACGTTCCCCGCGAACATAACGTACGAGCAGACGTGCTGTCTAAACTAGCCAGTACGAAGAAGAAAGGCAGAAATAAGTCCGTCATACAGGAGGTACTTCCTCGACCCAGTATCGAGAAGGCCTCCCCGACACTCGACGTACAGGTGATCGGCGACAACAACTGTTGGATGACCCCAGTCTACAACTATCTCACCAAAGACGAACTCCCGTCCGACCCAAAGGAGGCCAGCGTAATCAGGCGAAGAGCCTGCTCTTATGTTTTGGTCGAAGATAAACTCTATAGATGGGGATTCTCCATTCCGCTGCTCAAATGTGTCAAGGAGGAAATGGTCGCACACATCCTGCGCAAAATCCACGAGGGAATCAATGCCCAACATCTCGGCGGAAGGTCCCTCGCTTGAAAGGCTCTCCGGGAAGGCTACTACTGGCCGACCATGCAAAATGACGCGAAAGAACACGTGAAGAAATACGATAAATGCCAACGGCACGGGGACATGCACCTGGATCCGCCTAACGAGGTCAAGGCTATGTCCTCCCCGTGGCCATTCGCCTGGTGGGGCCTAGACATCCTAGGACCCTTCGTGGTAGGATCAAGTCAGAACAAATACCTCATAGTGGGCGTAGACTATTTCACAAAATGGATAGAAGCAGAAGCTCTAGCCAAAATAATTGCCCTCAGCATCCTGCGTTTCTACAAACGAAACATCCTTGCACGTTTCAGTATTCCCCAAGCGATAGTAACGGACAACAGGACGCAATTCACGGGCAGGAAGTTCCAAGACTTCGTTGCCCAACTGGGCACGAAGCAGCACTTCGCATCCGTGGATCACCCTCAAACAAACGGGCAGGCTGAAGCAGCCAACCGATTCATCCTTTGAGGCCTCAAGCGAAGGTTGGACGAAACAAAGAAGGCATGGGTCGAGGAACTGCACAACGTACTGTGGGCATACCGCACAACTCCGCACTCAACGACCAGGGAAACACCTTTCCATTTAGCATACGGGACCGAGGCTGTAATTCCCGTCAAAGTTCACGTGCCCTCTAGGCGGACAGAGTCTCCTCTAGACGAGGAGATGAACGACGAATCGTTGAGAGAAGAGCTAGACCTCGTCGAGGAAATTCGAACCGGGGCAGCCCTTCGCGAAGCCTCACTAAAACAAAAAATTACCATCAGGCACAACGCCAAGGTGATACGGCGAGAGTTCGACGTGGGAAGCCTTGTTCTAAGAAGAAACCACAAAGACTCTCGCGAAGGTAAACTAGCAGCCAACTGGGAAGGACCCTATCGCGTCCGAGCAAAAACGGAAAATGGGGCCTACTATGTAGAACATCTCTCCGGGGAAGAACTTGCTCGACCATGGAACACTGAAAAGCTAAAACAATACTACAGCTAAATCCTTGGTTCGACCCGTCACAATGACGAACGTCAGCTACCGACCACTATGCGCGTCTAGGTACAAGCATCGCATACGAATAAAGCAGAACCCCGCTCAGTAACGAGTCGGGTAACTGCTCGACGACGGTCCTCGATCGAGCATCACTGTCGTCAAAGTACCATGACTGGCAGAACCCCAGCTCACGATGGGACGTTCACGCCGCGAACTCAGGCCTCAAACGCGACCTGAGCTCCGCACTTCGCCAGGACATTCCCCGGCCATTCGACCAGTTCCCCTCACTGTCGAACACATCTGCAATGAGCAATCCCCCTAAAATATTTGTGCAAGTCAAATACTCCCAATCACGGGCCGATATACATTTACAACGAGCTTGAATACAATACTTAGCAAAAAATAAAAGCAAGTAAATTCACACAAACAACATAATTAAACATGTGATAATTTA
Organism: Lathyrus tuberosus; assembly: GCA_022829125.1. NCBI lineage: Eukaryota > Viridiplantae > Streptophyta > Magnoliopsida > Fabales > Fabaceae > Lathyrus > Lathyrus tuberosus. The sequence goes on along the minus strand of JALAZF010000019.1, from coordinate 6,373,548 downwards.
ACATAATAAGTGGCCGCAAGGGCCACGATTGTACTTAGTTACATGAAACGGGGGCCACACCCTCCCAAATAAATTACAAGCAATTCCATGGCACGCATGCCGGACAGATTACAACAACATCAAAAATATAAATTCCTCACTCATCCGCATGCTCGACAGGCTCTGGCTGGGGTCCCTGGTCCTCTGCGGGTTGATCCTCGGGGGTACCTTCAAGGAGACCGTCAGGCACGACAATACGGCCATCCTCTACATGCGCCAGGTAGTGAGTACCCTCAACAGAAAAACCGAGCTCAGGATTCACCACCCGCAATTGAGCCACGACATTTTTGAAAGACTCCTCGGCGACAACAATACCATCGTCTTCGGCCAGCAGCATGCGAGCAACCAGCTAGCAGCATGTGAGCAACCAACTCGGATCTAGTCTTCAATTTTTTCACATCGTCCGGCTCGTCGACACCCGGGGCATTGATCGCCCTTAGCTCCCTGATCAGCTCCTCGACAGCTTTCTTCTCCGCCGCCAGCTTGGAGTTCTCCTCCTTCAGCCTAACCGCCTCCTTTTCAGCCTTCTTCCGAGCCTCGCGGCACTCTTCACTTCTTCCTTGAGGGATGCCACAGAAGCCCGGGCAGCATTGAGTTCGGACTCAGTTGCAGAGTCCTCTTCAGCGTAAACAGCCGCCATCTCTAGCATCCTGACCAAGGCAGAAGTGCCTTGGGCCACCAGCGCCCTCTTGCTCGGGCAATCCATACCTTCGAAGTGAAGAGATTCCGCCTGGGGAACGACCAAAGAGTTGCCTTGAAAAAACCTCCTATCAAGGATACAGGGAGAAAGCTCGAACTTCCCTTTCTCTGGCACCCGAGTAAGGTCCACAGCATCAGCTACCCTTGGCAGCTTCGCTCGCCTGGTCAAGGACAGAGGAGATCCCCAGGAAGCGGGAGTAGGAGAAGAAGAGGTCCCAGTGGCAGTTTGAATAGGAGGAGGAGCACGAGCACCAGCAAACCGAGATTTCGGAGGAGCCGCCCCAGCCTTATTCCTCGTGAGAGCGTTCCTTACAACCCTGTCATAGGCCTGAGGCATCTCACCTGCACAAGCAAAACACGAACATGTTAGATACGAGGAAAAGAAAAAACACAAACAAAATCTAAATAACTATGACTACCAAGCAACTTCTCGGTATCCACGGGAGTCTTGCACTCCAGCAGTGCCTTAACGTTGATGAATCGGCGCTCGACCCTCTGACTCCCATCTTCCCCAAAGATCGGGTTGCCCTTGCTCGTCCAGCACTCAGCAAGCCCGAAGGAGTTGACCCACTTCACCAGTACCTCATACGCCACGGCGTCCTGCCCGCGGAGATCGCTCAGTTGGAAGACATAGTCACTGGGCTTCTTGGAAAAATGGTCGGGTGCCCAGTGGAAGGGGAACTTGTAGAGTCTCTGCCCAATAAACCTCCCCTCCTCGTCGTGCAGCTCATTCCCGTCCTCGTCAAATTTGATCTCCCTGACATATGTAGTGTCCTGGGAAGCCTCGGACACGGGCTCAACAACGTAATATCGTTCCTTGAATGTCCGGATTGACTCTGAAAATGGCTTGAACAACTTGCGGGCCTGCTTCAAAGAAACCCAGCCGTACTTCTTCCCCGATAGCTACCGCTGAAGATGGAAGACAGTGAAGAACAAAGGAAGAGTAGCCCCTATAGCGAGATGCTCGCATACCAACTCGAACGCCCGGATGAAGGCCAGCGAGTTAAGATGCAACTGCGTGGGGGCCAATTTTAAATGCACGAACACTGACTGCTGAAAATCAGTGAAGGGTAGCCTCAAGCCCAGCTCCTTGAAAGCGTATTCATACATGGTAAAACGGTCCCCGAAGTGCGTGTAGACACGATGGTCTAACGAAGGGAAGTTCACCTTTCACTCTCCCTCCGGTCCTACCTCTGTGAAAATGTCCACCAAAGACTTTGCAAAAGTGGACACATGCTCGGCAGGTTCGGCCACCTCCCACTCCTCCGCGGAGAACTCGTCGACATCCTCGTCCATGTCGTCCGCCACTTCCTCCCCTACATTGCTGGATGAACTCGAAGTCGCCGGACTCGAAGCCGTCGAGCTGCTATTATCTTCGGAGCCCGTCTCCTCCTCGGATGTATCTATAATAACTTCTCTATCTGGCCCCGTCGCCATTACTGTCACCTGAAAAGAAGTGAAGAAAGTGAATTCGACAGCAAATCAAATCCACCCTTCCACTGCTAAGTCAAGTGAAAGGGCGCGCAAAGGGCTAAGGACAACGTCCCCGACCTAAGCCCTAACATCATAAGGAAATCTGAAACCTCCCCGCGAGGAGACGGTCGAAACTAATCATCCCAGGGCGAGGAGCTTCCCCGCACCCACACCTAGTTTCCGTTTGAAGCTTCACCAGAAATCGCAAAGCTTCACCGGAATCTGGGAATGTTCTACCGGAAAACTCATCACCCACTCGGGCGATGAACAGACACAGCGATCACGCTTACATAGCTACCGTAACATCACCGTGAACCACTCTCCTCGCTAAAACATACTACTAACTCCGGCGACATGTTAGAGGTAGAAAAATGGCACAACCACCGTCCACCACCAACAATTGCCAGAGATTCACCCATTTCGTCCTCTAAAACTATCCCTAACCACTTACAATCTACCACTAATAACAAACAGAAGCAGAACAGGCAAAAGATCAGAAGACTTACTTGATTTAAATAGAAGAAAGAAGCTGCTCGAAGCATGACACGGTGGTCGGAGTAGGTGGAAGGCAGTTACGGGCAAGAGTACTGAAGAGAGCGAAGAGAAATCAGACTGAAAAGTTCCAAATGGAACGATTTCCCCCTTTTATACAAAGGGGCACGTGCGAACACGCGCTCGTAGGCCATGATGACTACCCATTAGCCATCATTTCCTATTAACTGCTACGCGGAGCTCTAGGCACACGTGGCGTCCCAACGTTTCCAATTCTGTCTGACCCTTAATCTCCCTGAACACCGGGCAACAAGGTCACGACCACGAACCTCACGGACACAGGGAGCCACGAGCACTTTGAGACAATCCTCCTCGTCTCCAAACGACGACTCCATATTGGCTCCACGGAGCAACGAGCAGTCCTTAAGTCATCACTTCCGTGCTCGGTAGCAACGACTTGGGGGCTCCTATTCTGGACTGGACCACTGGCTAGACATGGCCCAATCCGCCTCTGCTCCAGAGCGGCCCAAATTACCTAAGTCCAATCCACAAAGGGGCAAAAGTTACTTTTCTGCCCCTCCAACCGGGCAAGGAATACAACGTTCCTCCCCGAAATTACTGCCCGTTATGCACGAATTCACTGCTCCCCGAACAGCTACGGGCAGGTGCCCGAAACCACGCCTATGCCCGACTAACGGCTAGTTTTGGGCACCCTGCCCGACATAACGGTTAGTTTGGGTAGTTACCCATTCTTTTGGGAAAACAGTTATTTCGCCCCGAAAATAGGACCTTTGGCCACGCGCTGGGGGCACTATATAAACCCTCTCACTCGAGAGGGTTAGGTATCCAATATTCACCCTAAGAATTCATACTTTGTACTTGCTCCTTTTCTCTGACCCTTTCTTACTTGAGCGTCGGAGTACCTTGCAGGTACACCCCCTCCTCTCCATACGACCAGCATCCCTGACGCACTTGGCAGCCCGATTCTACAGGATCTGATCCAGCCTTCAAGATCAATAAAGATCTTTCTAAATTTTTGAAAATCTTCAGTCATAGTTTCCTTCTTAAAAATCTTCATTGCATGTTATTGAGAAGTGGTAAGGTAGCCACTTCAAATGAAGAGAGACCAAAGAGAAGATATATTAGAAAATTGGCGACGAACACTAGTCAGCCAAACAATCCAAACCCTTAAGGGAGCGGTTCTAATCCTAAGTCAAGTAATTCGAATGCCCAGCCTAGTAACATAAACCCTCAAAATATGTCTAGGAATGATGTGATACCACCTCCAGTTCCTTCGACAGGAGAGCCAGTCCCACCTCCTGTTATGTCTGACCCAATGCCATCAATGACAGGACCAGGGTCGATATATATAAGGGCTTACACTCAACCTGTTTTGGAGTACGTTGGGCCACAAGCATCTAATCCCCAAACTCCACCAGGAGGAACTTCGACACTTAGGCATCTTACCCCTCCAGGATTTTCACAACCCTTACCAAGGAATCCACCTTATGGAATGCCAACATCAATAATGCAAAGCCTCCAAAATGCCCCCCAATATTCTCAGACAATGTAATGTCTTCGCCATTACAAGGATCGGGATCTGGGATAAATGTGGGTCGAAACAGCCAAAGTGTAGGTATAGGATATTCCACTCAAGGTCCTAGTCTGACAAACACGTCTATAGCATGTTTAAGACAACAAATGGATGAAAGTAACCTACAAATGGTACAAACTTTGTCTCAAACTATGGGGGAAATTTTCCAGCCTTTGATTCGGAACACTACCCAAACTAACCAACAACTAGCAGCGCAATTGGCACGCATGGCAGAATTTATGGCGGTGCCGGCCCCTGTACGAGGTGCGACTGTGGTGGAGAATATCCCACGGCGGAACTTAGAGACTATGCCTGAGGGCAACCTGGAACCCCCTAGAGTCGAACTCCCTAGAGTCGAACCACCTAGGAACCAAGGGCCAATTCCTGAAGAAGGGGAACAAGGGGTAGTGATAGTGAATAGAAACCAAGATGTTGACCGTGTTGTACAACAGGTTCGACGTAACAACATAGCAGCGGATAACAAACTAGCAGCCATGGTCGAAAGAATAATGGCTCGAAATGGGGTGAATTTTGGCTTTACTAGGCCAAACTATACCTCACCTATAGTGGATTATATCCTGCAATCAGAATTACCTCCTAGGACGAAGGTCCCAAAGTTTACCAAGTTCTCAGGAGATACAACTGAATCTACTGTCGAACACATAGCCCGGTATATGATCGAGGCTGGAGAGATCGTAAATGACGAAAGTCTTAGGGTAAAATATTTCCCAAGTTCTCTCACCAAAAATGCTTTTACTTGGTTTACAACCCAACCTCCTAATTCAATCTGTAATTGGACCCGGTTAGAGTGCTTGGTCCATGAACAATTTTATATGGGGCAAACTAAGATTAGTTTGAAGGAGTTGGCTAGCATAAAGCGAAAGTTTACTGAGCCAATAGACGATTACCTAAACAGGTTTTGATTACTTAAGGCTAGGTGTTTTACTCAAGTGCCATAGCATAAGCTAGTCGAAATGGCCGCTGGTGGCCTTGATTACTCTATTAGAAAGAAATTGGATACCCAGTCTCTGAGAGATATGGCCCAACTGGCTAATAGGGTTCGACAGTTAGAACGTCTGAAAGACGAAAAGGCTAAGTTCAATAAGGGTAAAAAGGTAGCTTATGTTGAATATAATGAGGATATCGAAGGTTTGTACGACGAACCATTATATTTGGACGAGAGTGAGGTAGACGTTGCTGAGTTAAAGCAAGGTTCTCCGTATGCTTGTAAAATGTTAGCCCCTTCGACCGGAAAAAATTCTGGCGAATCCGAAAAGAATGATAAGTTTCCCAAGAAAACATACACTTTCAATATCACCAAATGTGACGAAATTTTTGATTTGTTGGTAAAAGATGAGCAGATGATAGTGCCTCCTGGCGCTAAAATGCCGCCTTTAGAACAAAGAAAAAAGTGAGGATTTTGTAAGTACCATAATTTTTTGGGTCATAAAACTTCTCAATGTTTTCTTTTTAGGGATTTGGTGCAAAATGCTATTCAGGAGGGCAGGCTGAAATTCGGAGAGAAGAGCAAAGGTCAGATGAAAATTGACTCCGACCCATTGTAAACAACAGATGCTCATTATGCTGAGCCAGAGGTACATATGGTTGAGGTTGCTGATGACTTCGACCGTTCAGTCAATATGGTGGAAATTACTGAAGATTTCGCCAACAAAGCTGTGTTAGCCAAGGTTACTGAAGACCTTGATATTTATGATATGGAGAAACTCATGAGAGAGGCCGTTGATAGCTTCGACGAAGCCACTAAGGGCTTAAATGATGGGATCAATGAGGGTTCCAACATGATGCTGGTTACTAAAGAGACTGCTGAGAGTTTTGTTAAGATGGATAAGGGTGCTGAGGGCCTTGATGTGGACTTCTGCAATCTGAACCTTAGTGCTGATGTCGACATGGACATAAATATGGTCGAGAAAACACAACATAAGACCATGGAGGTGGACGAAGTATGCTGCCAAGAAGAGCGTAACAAAGTGGTGTATCCAAAAACAGGATGAAACTATCATTGAATTCCTTCACCGCTGCCAAAAGAAGGGATCAGGCGTCATGTTATGCCCCAGATGCAGTGCAATCTTCGATCAAAAGGTTGCTCACAATCTTGAAGGGATTAGGAAGCCTAAAGAAAGAAGGGAGCAAAGAGCATCTCATGGTCAAAGGGGTTTCGACCCTAGAAGGTCCTCTTCAAAACAAGTGGGAGGAAAAACACAGTTCCTAGGGGCCAGACCCAATACCTTCAAACCATCAAGCAATGCACCGATAGGGAGCTGGATGAAACCTGTCGAAGGAAAGGAAAAAGGTCAGAAAAATGGCAGAAGTTTGATGTGGGCAGAGGCTCTTCAATAGAGTATCGAAAGGAGTTTCAGACCTCTAACAAATCGGCATATGTCTCTGAAAATTATAAGGGGAAGAACCCAATGTCGCGATCTCAATGGAGGAGAAAGCAACGTCGAAGGAAGGCTCTCAGGGAGGCCCAGTCGAAGGATCAAGGAGAGTCCAGTACTAATATCCCTACTGAAAATAATGGAGGGAATCCAATGAAGGCTACTGAAAAAATACCTGTAGGACGAAAACTGTTTGCCTCTCAAGAGCATAAACCTGAGAAGACTGTCGAAGAGGATGACGAAATGACAGACAACTTCGACTCCGAATCTGATGCTTCTCTTGACATCATAGTCAATGTGGTGTCTGTGATGCCCAGAGAGTTTGACAAGCTCACAGAAGTCAAAGATTTAGATGCCTGCACTGAGGCAGAGATGGCAGCACACAAGCCGGTATGCTACTATATTATGAACAATGGGTGTGTCGAAGAGCAGAACACTTTTTTTGAGCGACCCACAGAGGAAATGAAGGGTCACCTAAAGCCCCTCTACATTACTGGCAAGGTGGAGAACGTGCCAATAAATAAAATATTAGTCGATTGTGGCGCAACAGTGAACTTGATGCCACATTTCTTACTGAGCAAGATTGGCAAATATGATACTGACACTAAGCCACATAACATGGTTCTTTCAAATTACGAAGGAAAAGTTGGCTTTACTCTGGGGGTTGTCACACCCCAAATTTTGACCACTAAGATTTCCCATCATTGTGCAAATCATCATCACAATATGGATGTACCTTTATGCCTCATTAATTTCCTCAAGGAATTGTTAAGCATTCACTACAATCAAAATTAGGGTTTCAAGCCCTCTCTGAGTGCTTAGACAAAGGATCAATCAAGGAATGACATGATCTTCAACTTGTATAACCTCTCAAACATCCACAATGGATCAAGAGGACTCCCAATTCAAGGATTAAGCACAAGGTTGCTCCCTTCCAGGTGGATTAAGCTTCAAGATCGCCAGTGACACCAAATTAGGGTTTGGTCGACCAGGGCCTCCAGATGGAAATTTTCCTCTGGGCATGAGCCAATGCTTCAAATCATATCCTAAAATACTCCAACCTCATAGACCCAATCGTCAAGTCAATTTGGCCTCAAGGGATGCATACATCAAAAATCAGGAATTAGGGCTTCTTGACCTAATTCACCCCTAAGTTGACTTTTAATCATGAACCAAGACCTCAAGACATGATTTGAGGGTCTCTAATATACCATATTGATCGATTTGGAACAATGGATTGGTCCAAGAAGCTTGAGCAACAAGTTTCAATTTCATCTGAACCACAGATAGGGTTTTGCGAGAAAAGTCAACTGTAGCTTTGACTTTTGACCAGGACATGCTTCTAAACCCTAAGACATGATTCAATACACCCTATAACACCCATGGAACATGTCCATCAAGTTTGATTTAGGTCAAGGACATGATTTCCCAAAGGATTGCACAGTTTGGAATTCATCTGACAAAAAGTCAACTATGCACAAAAGTCAACTTTGACTTTTTGAGATTTTTCACAAAAATGGATTTTTAACCCTAAAATGATGTTAATGTATGATTTGAATCATCATTCATCAAGAAAAATCAAAGAAAGTGGGATAACTTGTAAAAGGGGTAACCATAAAAACTTAGAAAATTTTCTAAGTTATGAAATAAAGTGACAAAGGTACCAACTTTAGAGGATCATAACTCCTAAACCACAAAGGCATTTTCCCCATCCAAAGCTTGATTTGTAGATCTCATTGCCCTCTACAAAAGCTTCATACTGATCTATGTCCAAATTCCTCATGGATTTTGAGTTATGGAGTGATCAAAATCAAGAAAAGTCACTTTGTTCCAACACTTAGTGAAAATTCCACTAAGTCAGAATCTGCCTTATTTTTTTCCAAATGTAGAGGGATTTTTCACTTAGATCCAAAAGGTATCAAAACCAAATATGATCAGACAGTTGTTGTATATATATAAGGGCTTTCCAAAATGGCCAAGAACATCACCAAATTCAATTTGAGCTTTGAGATATGGTAATGGCAAGATGCCTTGTTGAAATCTGCCAAGGCATGGCAGATTTTTGTACTTTTGGTCGATTTTCCAAAATCAGCCAATTCCAAGCCTTGTCATCACTTTGGACACATCCGAGGATTGAATCTAAAGGGGACAATCACTGAGCCAAGCCTCCAAAGTCCTTGGAACAAGAAATAGCATGCCAAACCTAGAATTGTTCAAAATAGGGACAAGACTCCAATTTTGGATTGGAGCATTCAATGGAAGCACCAAGGTGGCATGGACTGAGCTATTAGTAACTGAATTCAGTCAAGACTTATCCAAGACCAAGGGGACCAGCAGCCTGTGCCCTAACCTCTAGTCAATGGCTAGAGGAAACTTGGATTTTCATTTGCCAATATTGGCCAACCCTACTCAGCAGTTGCCATTCACTATTCCTTGCAAAACAAACTTGCTCTACTATAAATAGAGCTCAATTGTGATCAGTTTAAGTACACCAAAGGCCTACAACACTTTCCTTTCTCAAAATCCACTTCTCACTCTCAAAAATGCCTTTCTTAGCAAGTCACTATCGGGTTTTTAACTAGAGAGCAATTCCACTCAAACCAATCACACAAACACCTCACATACATCATATGTGAGCTGATCAAACACTTAAACAACATCTGGAACACTGATTTCTCAGAATCACCAGTCAATTGCTCAAGGTTTTAACCAAGTTGCAGTTGAGATGCCATGAAGTGATCCATCCAATTTCCATCAAGTCCAAGCATTCAAACACACTCCATAGGGTGTAGGGAAGCTGTTCAGATCATCACAACTCATCTGTAACACCTCCAACTCAGAAATCACTTTGAACTTGCTGTCACGACCTAGAGGTAAGCCTAAACTTGGTCATCTCTCAATCTATGCATATTTCCTCGCACAATACTTTTGCCAAATGTTCATAATCATGCATGGAATGTTTCCCCTCAATTAATTGCTTTGTTTGAACCGTGTATCAAAATTCTCAACCTTCATGCAGAAATTAGGGTTCTAGAGGTTTTGTCTTGATTTTTTATTCCATGTTTAATATAAATGAAATTAAATACCATAGACATGATCGTGAGGTTGAGACGAGTAGATTGGTATGTGGATTGCATGATATAATCAAGTATTCAGTGAGATTGGAGAGAAAATGCAAATCTGGGCAAAACCCAGAACACGCGCGTGTTCTTGGGGTGTTCTTGGCGCCCTTTTTGAAAATTCAAATATTTGAATTTTGTGATTTTATTTAATTGATTCAAAAATTAATTTCTCTCCGAGTTTTAATGATTTTGAGTTGATTTTTTTTTAATAATTCACAAAAATGTTAAAATATTTTATTTTCCCAAAAAATCCCAAAAATATTATTTATTTCATATAATTGATATTTTTGCAAAGAATTAATGTTTTAATTGTTTTTGACATTTAAAATATTTTTTCCTTATTGATTTTGCAAATTTTAATGATTTCTAATCATTTTGTAGGGTAAAACTTGATTTATGAAACATTAATCCCAGATCACAATTTGGTTTCCACATGTTAAACAATTTTGATCATTTTAATTGAATATTTTATTCAATTAAAACACATTTTGAAAACAAATTAGGGTTTTTGATTAATTCAACCCTCATAAATCATTTTCAAAACTTTTTGGGTCTCTAATAGAGTGTAAGACCCAATCCTTTTTGTAAAATAACCTATTGTGGGCCTCACTTATTGTATATGTCCCTCCGGGTATTTTCAAAAAACCTCGGCGCGATCGTCGTTTTGTACACAAATAACTTTGGGCCTACCCTCGAGTAGTAAGACCCATTCTTCTTTTTTAAACTCTTTGGGCCTTTTGAGAGAGTGTAAGACCCAAACCCCCTTGTACAAACAATTTTGGGCCTCACTTATTGTATAAGTCCCTCTGTACAAGTAAACGGCGCGATCGTCGCCTTTTAAAAAAAATCAATTGGGCCTCTCCTCGAGCTATAAGACCCATTCAAAACTTTTGGGCCTCTAATAGAGTGTAAGACCCAATCCCCTTTTAACAAAAACAACTTTGGGCCTCAGATATTGTATAAGCCCCTTTGCGTTAAAAGAAAATCTCGGCGCGATCGCCATTTTAAAGGAAAAATCATCTGGGCCTACCCTCGTGTTATAAGCCCCACTCTTTTTCTTTAAACCTTTTTTGGGCCTCTTGAGAGAGTGTAAGACCCATCCCTTTGTACAACAAACAATTTTTGGGCCTCAGTCACTCGTATAAGTCCCTCTGTACAAATTCAACAGTGCAATCATTGGTAAAACCCTGGGCCTCTCCTTGAGCTGTAAGCCCCAAATCTTTCTTTTCAAAGCACTTTCTCCTTTGATTTTGAAATATACTATTGTTTTCAATCTTTCTTTGTTGAACAACTAACCAAACAGCATGGAAGCTCTACAACCGAGTAAGTGTTTATATGCTTTCATTTACCGCTTTCATATACATATAACTGTATTGTGGGGCTGCTCACTGTAAGTCTCCTTTCATAAACTCATATCGACTGTGTAATAATAGTATAGACATTTAGAGTTTCCCCGGCAACTACGTCTAGCACTAGGTAAAGCCGTTTTGATCACTCTTAGAAATAGACGAAACTAGATCCCCATAGGATTACCAGACACAGTCTTCCCTCCTCTTGGGGTTAAACAATATGGAGATGTCAAAGGCTGATTCTTTTTGAACCCTTTCTCAGACTGTCACTCGTAGAAGTTGTCAAGAAACTCTATTCCCCAGAGATGATCTCTTCTCCGTGAATTGCATCTCTTGAGTTTCTTCCAAATTCTCGAACTTTCCTGGCTTGATCTATTCTTTGTGAATAGCCTGTCTTGAATTTCTCGGGGTTTGGGGACCCACAGGCTTCTTAAAAGCACCCTTAGGAATTGTCAAGAAACTCTATTCCCCAGAGATAATCTCTTCTCCGTGAATGGCATCTCTTGAGTTTCTTCCAAATTCTCGAACTTTCCCGGCTTGATCTATTCTTTGTGAATAGCTTGTCTTGAATTTCTCGGGGTTTGGGGACCCACAGGCTTCCTAAAAGCATCCTCGCCTCCTCTTGGGCGTTGTACAAGGACCCATCGACTTCTTAGAAGTATTCACAGCCTCCTCTTAGGCTTCGTATAAATGATTTCTTCCTCCGGGAATGATAACCTCCTCTTGGGCTTAGTACAAATTGTCCCTCGGCTTCTTAAAAGTTTCCAGCCTCCTCTTGGGCTTCGTACAAATTGTCCCGATGACCTCCTAGAGGTATAGGAACGGAAATCAGTCATCTTAATAGAACATTCTTTCTAAGAGTCTACTACTGTTTCTCAAAGCATAGTACAAAAGATGAAACTCTAGACTTGGACAGTCTAATTTCCTTGAGTCTCAAAGACATTCTCAAGCACCCTTCAAGAATAGGAAGGAACCCCGTAGACTCGGACAGTCTCAATACCCTTTGGATTTCCCATTTCCTCAAAGAAAAGGAAATATCCCTGATCCTCGAATCAAAATCCCTGAGTATAGTGTTACTCATATAAGAACTGATTTTCTCTTTGAACCCATATAATGGTCACTCAACTGAAACACAACCCTCTTTGGACTCCGTCTTGGGCTTTGTACAAGACACAAATCACTCCCATGTTGAGTATAAAACTTTTAGCCTCCATCTCGGGCTTCGTACGAGATACCATAAAAGACTCTCTTGTTGAGTCAACTCCCTTTTAACCTCCTCTTAGGCTTTGTATAAGGAAAACCTTTTAGCCTCCTCTTAGGCTTTGTATAAGAAAACCACTGGTTGATCCAATCAACCTTTTAGCATCAAAGTTGTGCCTCGTTCACAGTACACAAACATCAGCAACTCCTTCCCCTTCATCTAATCGCTGTAAGCGGCAAGCCTCTAGATCATCTACATCAATGCCACTGTCCCTCTTTTAGCATGAGAAATTCCTAAGGAAAGATGGCATTGCTCTACACTGAGTTAAAGTCTTCTCCTTCAGGTTGGGAATCCCCTATAAAGGAAATTATGGCATTGCCGGATTCACACATCCCGGTTAAAGTAATTCTCCTTTATAAAAAGTTGTGACAAACAAACCCCTCTTTAGAGATGACAAATTCTCTCTAAAGTCAAACCCTTTTAGCTTCACATCTTGGGCGTTGAACAAGATACAAACTACGTTTAGCTTCACATCTTGGGCTTTGAATAAGATATAGATCACCTTTAAGCTTCACGTCTTGGGCTTTGAACAAGAAACCAAAACACCATTTCCTTCCGTAGAATAGGAGGAACTACGATCGCTCTGATTTCCCTGTTTCGGAAAAACGGGAATACGTAGGCATAAGATTGAAAGAAAAATCTTAGCGAGCACACTAAACAAAAACCCAAAATCCCGTATATCAGTCAAAACATCCTAGTCCGTATTCCCCGCTAAAAGTCTAAATTCCCTGAAAATAACCTAAGAGAGGCCCCCACATTGATAGCATTCGTAACCTAACAGACCGCTGTTTAAACTCAGTATGCAAGCAGGGTTAATTGGAGACATCTATTTCCCTTCCTTAGTCAGCTCATAATAGGATAAAAAATGAATCGACCTATAGTAATCCCCAAGGAGCGACAGTGCTTAAGAAACACATCCAGTTTCGCTCGCTACAGAAAAAATGGCGCCCACTGTGGGGCCGATCTTTCTTTCTTTCTTCACTGGGGATAGGACTTTTTGTTGACCTCACTAGGATCTTAGGTCAAAAACCTTTAAAATTGGGAAGGTACCACAGAATGGCGTCTCCGCCGGGGAGCCATTTTCTGTCAGGAACATAAGATTCATAGCTTTTAAAAAGTCTAGGACATTAGGACAAATATATATATACTGCTTTTCCTAATTGATATCTGTGTTTATTTTTCTGCTAATGGGAATGTGTGTGATGTCACATGTGGAAAGATTGAGTATTCACTTAAGATAAGTGATGGCGACGAGGTCGACCATCAACCTCAGTGGAGGCTTCCCAATGCAACCCATTCCCTCTCACAGGCAATGGGTCGATTGTGATGTCTGAGAAGCTGAGGAGCCAACCCTTTTGTAGTGCGGAAACTATCGGAAATAGTTGTCACGCGATACTAACCTCATTTGATGCTGATGATCTATTCTCGGTGAATAGAATTTACTCTAAGATTTCATACAGCTCGCTGGCGATCCGCTTGTTGTTTGTTATCCTGGGAGGAGCTGATGATTTTGAGTACAGGTACAAAAAATCACCCTAGTATAAACCTTTGGGGATGGGTAGAGCCTTGACTCCATGACAACGACCCTTTGACCCCATGTTTTTTCTATGTTTTTGTGTGCTGCATTCATGCATTCATTTAAAAAACATTAAAACATTCAAAAAATTTCTCTTCTAGTCTCTCTGTCTTTTCAAAATAAACTAAGACTGTGATTGCAAATATCAGAGAAAAGGATTGCGCTAATGGATTTCGGTAGAAGGAGAACTCATAAGTACACCTTCAGGATTCCAAAACTAGAGGATTTAAGAGGTTTGGCGAGGATGATCACAAACCAAGAGGCTTTCAGAGCCAAGTATGGAGGTTTGTTATCTCTGCTAAGAGTCCATGTGATTGAGGGAATCATGGATGCGCTCGTTCAGTTCTACGATCCGGTCTATCATTGTTTCACATTCCCGGATTACCAGCTAGCACCAACGCTGGAGGAATATTCTCATCTGATTGATCTACACGTTACCGATCAAGCTCCATTTTCTGGACTGGAAGAAATTCCAAAGAATCAGACCATTGCAAGAGCAATTCATTTGGACGAGTCTGACGTCAGGACTCACATGACCACTAAGGGTGGTATACAAGGTTTGCCAGACCAGTTCTTGACAAAGAAAGCCCTGTACTTCGCCAGTATTGGGAACGTGAGTGCTTTTGAAAGCATCTTTGTTTTACTCACCTACAGGTTATTTCTATTGCCCAACATTAATAACTTCGTCGATATCAACTCCATTAAGGTTTTTCTCATTGGAAACCCTGTGCCAACTTTGCTCGCGGATGCGTATCATTCTGTACACTTGGGAAATTTGTACAGCGGAGGGGAGGTCACATGCTGTGTACCTCTGCTTTATAAATGGTTTATCTCCCATTTACCTAAGTCTGCTGCTTTTTGGGATCACAAGAGTGCCTTACGTTGGTCGCAGAAAATCATGTCCCTCACCAACTCTGACATAGATTGGTGTAGTAGGATTTATGACGGAATCAGGATCATTGACCGTTGTGGAAACTTCCCCAACGTACCCCTTATAGGAACTAAGGGAGGAATCAACTACCATCCAGTTCTCGTTCATCGTCAATTTGGATACCCGATGAGGCACGTCCCACAGAGTGCTCATCTGGAAGGTCTTTTCTTCAAGGAAGGAGAAAATGGCAGAGCACTAAAGAAGGAAATAGTGCAAGCTTGGAAACATGTTCATAAGAAAGGACGAGAGTCTCTAGGAAAACCGGACTGTGTCTCGGTGGAGCCTTATCTCCACTGGGTACAAACTAGAGCTCCCAAGCTAAAAATGCCTTATCCTCGTCACGGAGTTCTTCCACCGAGGGAGTCTTGAAGGGAAATTTGCGATCTAAACGCAGCGGAAAACAAAAATTTCCCTTTAGAGATCCTTACGAAAGATCATGATCTGTGATAGAAAGGTTACCTTTTGTGGCGATGAAACATTTGATTCCAAATCTATGGATGATCACGAGCATTGTACGATGAACAGCGCCTCTACTCAGTCCACACGAACAGCTTCCTTCAGTCACAGTGCTAGCTGATTACGGTTGAAGGTTTTGAGTGAGGGAGAGGAAAAATAGAATACGGCCAGGGTTTCAACAACAACTACATTTGAGCTTCTTCACAAGGGTTCTATTTATAGAACTACTTGTATGAGTGTTGTACCCCAAAATTTGCCCGCCCTATTTCTAACATTTAAATTATTTTTTAACTTTGATTTTATAAGTTTTTTGGTTCAATTTCACTAATATTTTAACAGTAATTTTTATCCAAAAATAGGTAACAGTTTACTTTAAATTGTTTAAATAACAAATAGTTGTTTGACCTTCATATGCTTTCCAGTGCATTTTTACTTCGAATAAACAAGATAGCATAATTGGTAAAGAGTAAAAGCTTGCAAGCATAAGGTCACGGGTTCGAATCCCATTATCTGACTTTTTTGTTTTTTTTTTTGTTACTAACTTTATTTCCATTTTAAAATCACAAAATTGTATTTTTTTTTATTATTTATTTTTAATTTTCGTTTTTTATTTTTAGGCATTTTTAAAAATATTTATTTATTTGATTTTATGCACTTTTTACCAAAAAGGATAAAAAAAAATCATAATAAATACAAAAAATATTTCCCTTCTTGAGTACTTGTTTCCTATTGGTCAATCTGTGTCAGTTTGTGTCATACTCAGCTTCTGATTGGTCAGCTTGCTAACCAAGGAAGATCTTTTGTCAATTTTATTCCCCTTTTTGCCCTTTAACCTAATTTTCTAGATCTATAAATACATGTTGTTTTACACCTAACAGGGGGCAGCCGTCCTTAAACTTTTCTTATTCTCAGTTGTTTTCCTTCACCGTCACAATCGCTAACGTAAGTTGTTGATGATACATATATACATACATATTATAATAATACTAATCTAGTAACATATTACAATCATGAGACATACTGGTACATATTTTGTTTATTCTTACATTTGCTAATATATATATATATATATATATATATATATATATATATATATATATATATATATATATATATATATATATTTTTAATTTTTAATTTTTATTAGATTTTTCTGTTTGAATTATGTCGATACGCTGTTCGCATATTTGTGTGCTTGATGCGTGACATTTATGTATTTCGATCCCCGTTGCGATGATCGCATTTTGCGTTAGCAACATTATTGTTTTAAAATGTTTTAAAACTTATTTTTCTATGCATTTTTTCATATTTTATATATTTAGATCCACATGAATTGGATTCTGATTGCGATGATCACGTTAAGTGTAGCAAGCTATCGAGTAATTTTATCGAGTTAAGTACGGTTTTTTTTTATTATTTTGCTCTTTTTAATTAATTATCATTGTATTTCAATTTTACACGCGTCAGACGGTTTATCATTTTTTTTAATTAATCCATTTTTTTTGTGCTAACCGATTCGCATCCCGACTTGTAATTTATAATTTTCTTATTATCATGTTGCTTCTTGATTCGCCTGCGATGATCACGTTTTCGCGACAATATTGTTGAGGTTTTTATCCAATTTGAAATTTTCTTTTCTTTGAGTTTCTTTTTGTTATAAATAGATCCACATGATTTGGATACAGATTGCGATGATCGCATTTTTTGCGTTAGCAACAATATTGTTTTAAAACGCTCTAAAAAAATTTTCCCTTCTATTTCATAATTCTAGATCTGTGCACTTTTAATCCCTATTGCGATGATCGCATTTTTGCGTTAGCGATATTCTCTTATTAATTCTCCAATAATTTTGATTTCATTTTTTTCTTAATTCGTGATGTTAATTTTGTTTCAATTTTGATCTTAATCTTGTTCGAATTTAGATTTGAATATTGATGTTATTTTTTTATTATTAATCTGATTATTAAGTTTGGATTAAAACTTTTGCTAATTACTGTTGAATTATTGCGTGTTTGAATTGTATATTTATCGCTCATTGGCAAAATGTATCCCAATTCCCATGACATGTAAAATAATTTTATTGCTTTCCTTTATTTTGTTCATATCTTGCTACTATATTAAAACCTTTTTCAAAAATATCAAACAATTCTCGATTCAATAATCGAGTCCTTTTTTTAACCCTGTAAGTCGACTGCTTTTTAGCGTAGCCATCAACCTAATGCACACACATGCACCTCTAGGGTAACCTCTCTTTGTTTGCCTTATGAAATAATGGTCATGTCCCTCGAACGTAGGGATACTTTAGCAAAAGACGCTTACGAATAATATCATCATAGTCCCTTTGATATAAAGATCATAGTCCCTAAATGACCCTTCAAGTTACCTACGAAAAGATGATCTGTCCCTCGATGACCCTACGGAAAAATGATGATAGTTCCTTCGAATTGCTAAGGTATCCTTACATGTTGCCTTCTATGACCATTCGATGACCCTTCGCTGTCCCTTCACATCCAATAGATAAGACTACCTACCCACTAATGGTATGGATAGTACTATCTCTCAAGGAAAAGGATAAGTACAAGAAAGACCTTATAAATTAAGGGTAAGTAACTTTTAAATGCTTGCTCACAACTCAAAAGAAAAAACAAATACTTTTCACATCTCACACTTTCAAAAATATTTTCTAAAACAAACACTTTGTATACATTCTTACGCGAATTATTACAAAGTCAAACCTTTACAAAAATATTCTCAAAAACAAACACTTTGTATACATTCTTACACGAATTATTACAAAGTCAACTTTTTACAAAATATTTTCTAAACACACACCACATTTCAAAAAAAGCAAGTTAAAGTGAGCAAGCAATTAAGAGCCCGTAGATAACTACGGATGAAAAGGGGTGTTAACACCTTCCCTTTTCATAACTTACCCCCCGAACTCAAAATCTTTTCAAAAAGGTCTTGCTAACTGCAACATGTTTTGCGAAAACAAAATTAAAAAGTCAGTTCTCCACCGTATTAAAATGGGCTATAAGCTAAAAAGCCCAACTCAATAATAATATTATTATATTATTATAATAACTATTATAATAAATATAATTTTATTATTATTATATTATTATAATAACTATTATTATAATAAATATAATTTTATTATTATTATATTTTATAACTATTATAAAATTAATAATAACTATTATTATGTTACATGGTACCTTACCATATTCCGTATTCCATTCAAGTGCACCGTACCTTACGGTGTTCCTTATTTACTCTATCTCTTCTCCAACTGTCCTTATGTGTGTGACCCTGTAGGATTTTGCGACGTTGCCAATTATATTAAATCATGTATTTAACATAATAAACAGTGAGCGGTATCTAGCAAAACGTCATTGCTACCCAAGTCACAAAATTGTCATGTGATCTGACAAAACCTTTTGTGATAGTACTTGTGTGTAAAATTACCCTTTTGCCCCTATGTCTATATTGAACACAAGGCATATACTGTGTCATCCTTGTCCAGTTCAATATTGGGCCCTTAGACATTTATCCTGTTATGCAGGATGGGCAAATTCCATCTAGGCTACTCATGTCCCTCAGCATGCTTTGTGAAGTACCCATCAACTGTCTTTATGATCATCTAGTTACAGACAATGTTTGATCAACAGTAAAGTACTTGACTCTACATCTAGGGTACATAGTAGTTTCAGGTCGAAGGGTGGTATACACCACTATCACCATGAGAGTAACTTATGACACTTTGCATAACATTCTATGTAGTACTCTCATAGTGGGTCAATCCAGTATAAATATTACTCCTAATATTCATACCTATGTCAAGACTTGATAACTCCTTATCCATGATCCATGAGATGTGATCATCAGTCTATCTACATAATAGTCTTAATGCTTCAAGGCTATCCCATTTCACATTAAAGCTCGACTATGGATGCTTTAAGAATAGTGTCCTTATGTTTAATGGAATCTCATGATTAAGTCATACTTAATGTTTCATTAAACGAACTAGCTATTCTAGGGACTTTATCATTTTGGAAAAACAAACATAATAAAGAAATACCTTTTATTATTAATAAATAATTTGATACAAGTACCAAAAGTATTGGCCTCTAGGGCTTACACCAACAATCTCCCACTAGCACTAGAGCCAATCAGGCATACCCCTAATACCCATAGATCTAGTATGACCATCATGCTTCAGCTGCGCAAGAGGTTTTGTTAGTGGGTCAGCAATATTGTCAAGTGTAGGTACTCTGCATATCTTCACATCTCCACGATCTATTATCTCTCAAATGAGATGATAACGCCTAAGTATGTGTTTGGATCGTTGGTGAGATCTAGGCTCCTTAGCTTGTGCGATAGCGCCATTGTTATCACAATAGAGATCAATGGGGTCCACAATGCTAGGGATTATGCCAAGTTCACTAATGAACTTCTTGATCCAAACAGCTTCCTTCGCTGCATTTGAGGCAGCAATATACTCGGCCTCGGTTGTAGAATCATCAACTGTTTCTTGCTTTGAACTTTTCCAGCTCACAGCGCCACCATTTAGGCAGAACACATAACCAGATTGCGATCTATAGTCATCCTTATCTGTCTGGAAGCTAGCATCGGTGTAACCAATTACCGCGAGCTCTTCCTGACCTCCATATATCAAGAATGAGTCCTTACTCATTCTCAAGTACTTAAGGATATTCTTGACAGCTACCCAATGAGCATCACCAGGATCAGATTGGTTCCTACTCGTTGCACTTAAAGCATACGAGACATCTGGTCGAGTACATAACATGGCATACATGAAAGATCCTATTGCAGATGCATATGGAATTTTATTCATGCGATCCCTTTCTTCCTTTGTTGAAGGGGATTGTGTTTTTGATAGACATAGGCCATGTTGCATAGGTATGAATCCTTTCTTGGAATCATGCATATTAAAGTGTCTCAACACTTTGTCTATGTATGTACTCTGACTTAGACCAAGCAGTTTTTGTGATCTATCTCTATAGATCCTGATTCCTAATATATAGGCTGCTTCACCAAGGTCCTTCATAGAAAAGCATTTCCCTAACCAAGCTTTTACTTGTTGCAAGGTAGGGATATCGTTTCCAATGAGTAATATGTCATCTACATATAATACCAGGAAAACGATTATGCTCCCACTAACCTTCTTGTAGACACAAGGCTCATCTTCATTCTTTATGAATCCATATTGTTTTACAGTTTCATCAAAACGAAGATTCCAGCTTCTGGAAGCTTGCTTTAATCCGTAGATTGATCGCTGTAACTTGCATATCTTTTGGGCTTCTTCTGGTATGACAAATCCTTCAGGTTGTGTCATGTACACATCCTCAAGAAGATTCCCATTAAGAAAAGCAGTCTTGACATCCATCTGCCATATTTCATAATCATGATATGTAGCGATAGCAAGTAAAATCCGAACAGATTTAAGCATTGCAACTGGTGAAAAGGTTTCATCATAGTCTACACCATGAATTTGTTTATAACCTTTAGCAACCAGTCTTGCCTTATAGGTATGTACCTTACCATCCATGTCAGTCTTCTTTTTGAAGACCCACTTGCATCCTACAGGATTAATTCCTACAGGAGGCTCTACCAAGGTCCAAACCTGGTTTGTGTACATGGAATCCATTTCAGATTTCATGGCTTCTAGCCACTTCTCAGACTCAGGACCAGTTATGGCCTATTGATAGGTTACAGGCTCATCTTGATCCATGAGTAATACTTCACCTTGATCATTTATGAGATATCCATATCTCTCTGGTTGGTGATGTATCCTGCTCGACCTACGCTGGTCTTGTTCTACTTGAGCAGGTTGCTCTTCCACAACTACTTGTGGTTCATGCTCTAATTCCTCCATAGGTGTATCAATGCTTTGTGATTCTTGAATTTCTTCAAGCTCTACTTTCCTCCCACTGATTCCTTTAGAAATAAAGTCCCTTTCCAAGAAAACTCCAGTTCGAGCGACAAACACTTTGCCCTCAGAAGGATTGTAGAAGTAATACCCTCTTGTTTCTTTAGGATACCCCACAAATAAGCATTTGTCAGATTTGGCCTCAAGCTTAGTTGAAATTTGTCGTTTTACATAAACTTCACAACCCCAAATATTCATGTAAGACAAATGTGGTTTCTTGCCACTCCATATTTCATATGGTGTCTTTTCAACCTTTTTGGATGGAACACGGTTAAGTGTGTAAGCTGCTGTCAGTAGTGCATGTCCCCAAAAGGAGTTTGGAAGATCGGTATGACTCATCATGGATCGGACCATGTCTAACAAGGTTCGATTTCTTCTCTCAGATACACCATTCCATTGTGGTGTTCTAGGAGGAGTGAGTTGGGATAGAATCCCACACTCTTTTAGATGGTCATCAAACTCTAGGCTTAAATATTCACCGCCTCGATCTGATCGAAGAGTTTTAATATTCTTACCTAGTTGGTTTTGTACTTCATTCTTAAATTCCTTGAACTTTTCAAAGGATTCAGATTTGTGTTTCATTAAATAGACATAACCATATCTACTGAAATCATCGGTAAATGTGATGAAGTATTGAAAACCTCCTCTGGCTGGTATATTCAGTGGTCCACATACGTCAGTGTGTATGAGGGCCAAAAGATCATTAGCCCTTTCACCTTTTCCTGTGAATGGGGACTTTGTCATTTTTCCAATTAAATAAGATCTGCATGTATCATATGATTCGTAATCAAAAGAGTCCAATAGTCCATCTTTATGGAGTTTGGAGATGCGTTTCTCATTTATATGGCCTAAGCGACAATGCCAAAGGTAACTTGGATTTAACTCGTTAGGTTTCATCTTTTTAGTATTAATGTTATAAATTGGCATTTCAAGATCAAGGACATATAATCCATTGTTCATTTTTGCAGTAGCATAGAATATATCATTCAAATAAATAGAGCAACAATTGTTCTTTATTATAAATGAAAAACCAAACTTGTCCAAACAAGAAACGGAAATAATATTCCTGCTAATTGCAGGTACATAATTACAGTTCTCTAACTGAATTATTAAACCACTAGGTAAAGTCAAAACATAAGTTCCTACGGCTAAAGCAGCAACCTTTGCTCCATTTCCAACTCGTAGGTCGACTTCACCTTTTGCCAAATCTCTACTCCTTTTTAGTCCCTGTACATTGGTACAAATGTGAGAACCACATCCAGTATCTAATACCCATGATGCAAAAGTAGATAAATTTATTTCTATAACAAAAATACCTGAAGTCGAAGTCACCACTCCATTCTTCTTATCTTCCAGGTACTTTGGGCAGTTTCTCTTCCAATGTCCGGTCTTACCGCAATAAAAGCAAGTGCCCTCCTTTGCTATACCTCCACTAGGATTCAAAGCAAGGGTAGTATGTTTGGGTTTGGCAACTTCCTTGCCTTTCCATTTACCAACCTGCTTGGTGGGCCTTTTGTTCTGTTTCTTTCCATTACTGACCATCAGAATGGATTTCCCTTTTGTCTTCAGGTTTTGCTCAGCAGTTCTTAACATGCTTAGCAATTCAGGAAGAGTTGTGTCTATGTCATTCATGTTGAAATTAAGGATAAATTGACCGAAGCTTTTCGGCAACGATTGCAGGATCAAATCAGTCGCAAGCTCCTTTTTTAGGGAAAATCCCAATCTTTCAAGATTCTCCACATACCCAATCATCTTGAGTACATGGGGACCTACTGGGGTTCCCTCAGAAAGCTTGGCTTGAAAAAGGGCTTTTGAAATTTCAAACCTTTCATGCCTTGCCTGCTCTTGATAGAGCATTTTCAGATGTTCGATCATATCAAACGCTGCCATGTTTTCATGTTGCTTTTGCAATTCAGAATTCATGGTAGCTAGCATAAGGCAAGCAGTTTCATTGGCATCATCGACATGCTTCTTATAAGCATCTCTTTCAGCCATAGGAGCAGAACTAGGAGGTTCCTCTTCAGGAACAGGTGTCTCTAAGACATACAACTTTCTGTCATGTTTGAGGACAATCCTCAGATTTCGGTGCCAATCCAGAAAATTTGTCCCAGATAATTTTTCCTTATCCAGGATTGTTCGCAAAATGTTATTAGATGTGTTTGTTGTCATGGTAATCTACAAAATGGAATGAAAAAATATAAGTGTCATAACATATTCAATTAGGCCTTTAATTAAATATGCTCCCGCTATTTTACTCAAACCATATGACCCTCATAATTTGATTCGGAAAATCCCGTTGGAAGATTTTCTAGTGGATCGAGATCCATATTTCACTTTGTTTTAAGTCAACGTTAGGCTGATTACACAAAACTTAGCTATTTAGGTAGGAACTCCTTCCAATTGTATCCAATACAATTCTCGAATGTTTCAGTTGGGTGAATAACTCCTTATTCCAATCCATCATATGGACTATTCCCAACTCTTGCTTCTAAACGCATATAATCTTATTATATTTTGTTTAGTCAAGTTTGACCCATTATTTTAGAAATTGGATATTACAATTATCCCATCGCACCTTACTAATATAGAACATGCACCTCGCGTTAGGCGAAACCTACAATATTCGATACTAGTCTTGATGAGTTCTAAAACTTGGAAAGCAAAAACTTAATATTTTGTTTTGAGGGATTTTTAATTAGTTTGATCTCACCGGCTTATTTATCATATAAATCGTTCCTCACACATGCATACAATATATATCAACATACATACATACAAATGAAACAGTTATGGCCCCTAGCGCAATTGTTCTCCCAAGCCAATGAGAGAACTTAAGCTAAACCTAATAACGATCTTCACTTCTCCAAGCAAGATCTCCAAGGCTGTCCTTCTTTGTTTTGTAGTCTTCTCTTTCTTTATAATAATACATTACATAAAGGAAACTCGTTTTACATACGAGGGAGTGAGATGAGAAAAGAAGTTACATGATGAGAATAAGAGAGAGACACGACACGCAGGTCGTATTTATAAAATCCAAAACAAAGAAAAAAAAACCTAAGGCCATAACTGATCACCACAAGAAAAATAATAAATAAATTTTATTATTATTATATTTATTATAATAACTATTATTATAATAAATATAATTTTATTATTAATTTAAATCCTGTTTATTAAATAAATCAAATTAAATTTTCGGCGAATGCATGACCTGAAGCGCAGACTGCATTGATGCAACATTTGCGCCGTCATACTGCCTGTGACGACCGTCACAGTTTTAATGGCGACCATCACACATCAGCCCAAGACGACCGTCACAAGGCTATGGCGACCGTCACACCTACAAAATGAGTAATCTTAATTGCAGACGGCGCAACCCTTGTGCTGTCACACTCTAATTCCACAATTTCATACCGTCAACACACCATGATCAATAATTCAATATGATTGATCCGTATGCTATCGCTTCACCATACTAAAGTCGGATTCCGAAGCAGATAACCACAAATCGCTCAACCGAATGATAATCATTACGTGATTTGAACTGACGAAATAAAATAGTATATCCAATATACCATCTTTGCATCAAAGTTAATCATATCACATATGAATTAGATCGATCATATATGTGTAACTTATGGATGATTGACATATCGCTGCTTCACCATACTATTGTCGGATTCCGAAGCATAATCAATATCAATCATCCAAACCGTACACAATTTGATGCCAAAAAATTCAATATCTGGATTTGATTTAATTTTTACGTGTTTTAATCCAATTAAAACAAAAATGACATAAAATAAACAATTACCAGACTCATGGTTTCGTAAGTGGCTCTGATACCACTGAAGGGAAATTTGCGATCTAAACGCATCGGAAAACAAAAATTTCCCTTTAGAGATCCTTAAGAAAGATCATGATCTGTGATAGAAAGGTTACCTTTTGTAGCGATGAAACCTTTGATTCCAAATCTATGGATGATCACGAGCGTTGTACGATGAACAAAGCCTCTACTCAGTCCACACAAACAGCTTCCTTCAGTCACAGTGCTAGCTGATTACGATTGAAGGTTTTGAGTGAGGGAGAGGAAAAATAGAATACGGCCAGGGTTTCAACAACAACTACATTTGAGCTTCTTCACAAGGGTTCTATTTATAGAACTACTTGTGTGGGCTATAAGCTAAAAAGCCCAACTCAATAATAATATTATTATATTATTATAATAACTATTATAATAAATATAATTTTATTATTATTATATTTATTATAATAACTATTATTATAATAAATATAATTTTATTATTATTATATTTTATAACTATTATAAAATTAATAATAACTATTATTATGTTACATGGTACCTTACCATATTCCGTATTCCATTCAAGTGCACCGTACCTTACGGTGTTCCTTATTTACTCTATCTCTTCTCCAACTGTCCTTATGTGTGTGACCCTGTAGGATTTCGCGACGTTGGCAATTATATTAAATCATGTATTTAACATAATAAACAGTGAGCGGTATCTAGCAACACATCATTGCTACCCAAGTCACAAAATTGTCATGTGATCTGACAAAACCTTTTGTGATAGTACTTATATGTACAATTACCCTTTTGCCCCTATGTCTATATTGAACACAAGGCATATACCGTGTCATCCTTGTCCAGTTCAATATTGGGCCCTTAGACATTTATCCTGTTATGCAGGATGGGCAAATTCCATCTAGACTACTCATGTCCCTCAGCATGCTTTGTGAAGTACCCATCAACTGTCTTTATGATCATCCAGTTACGGACAATGTTTGATCAGCAGTAAAGTACTTGACTCTACATCTAGGGTACATAGTAGTTTCAGGTCGAAGGGTGGTATACACCACTATCACCATGAGAGTAACTTATGACACTTTGCATAACATTCCATGTAGTACTCTCATAGTGGGTCAATCCAGTATAAATATTACTCCTAATATTCATACCTATGTCAAGACTTGATAATTCCTTATCCATGATCCATGAGATGTGATCATCATCCTATCTACATAATAGTCTTAATGCTTCAAGGCTATCCCATTTCACATTAAAGCTCGACTATGGATGCTTTAAGAATAGTGTCCTTATGTTTAATGGAATCTCATGATTAAGTCATACTTAATGTTTCATTAAACGAACTAGCTATTCTAGGGACTTTATCATTTTGGAAAAACAAACATAATAAAGAAATGCCTTTTATTAATAATAAATAATTTGATACAAGTACCAAAAGTATTGGCCTCTAGGGCTTACACCAACAAGTCTGTCATGTGCTTCATGACTGAGACTGAAAAGCTTCAGGTTACTCTCAACAGAGTTCAACGGGAGAAGAGGTCTAGGAAGAACAAGTACCACATTCTCAACATGTAGTGCATCAAAATACAGCAACTACTGAAAGAAAAGGATGCTCTGATTGAAATTTTGGAGAAACATGCTGTAGAGAATCAAGATGACCAAAGGAATTTGCTCACTCCTTTCACCTGGCAAAGGAATGACAACCCGACAACGGCCTAAGAGCCCCAGTCAAAGAAAAGGAAAGTACCAGAGTCAGCACCCGATTTCTCTTCAGAGAGGACTCGGGACCCATTAGCTTAGGTTTCTGTTTCTGCACCTTGTAATTTGCTGTATTTCCATTTATGTAATCCTTTGAATTCAATAAAAAGGGGTTTCCCCACTGTTTGATATTTGCAATCTAATTGTCGAAGTTTATTTTGATTAAACCAAAAACAATTAATATAATCATTGCATTCATTATTCTCACATCGCGTATTCTTCTTACCTATGAATCTCACGTTTGTGTCTCGGTTCTAGAGTCAAACTGTCTCATTCGTACAATACTCGGGCCAATCGTCAGAAAAGGATGGATGATCTTGAGGAGGAGAACAGAGAGTTGAAAGAAGAGATCGACGCTCTGAGAGAGGATATGAGAAAGCTTCGTAACGACATTCAAGCCATGGCAGAAGCTCAGCTACAAAGGTCTGTGATCTCAGAGATCACCTCAACGCCTATAGTGGAGAAGTATGATCCTAGGTATCAAATGCCGAAAGATCGTCCTTGGGGTATGCCTGTTAACTATATCCCGGAAGGATATGTTCTGCCGATCCCTGAAGATCAAGGAATCACAACAGAAGCCGCTGGGCCTGAAGGTTACAAACTTCGGGAAAGCGAAGATACCAGGGGCATACTGAAGACTCCTGAAGGTTACAAACTTCGGGAAATGCCAAGATTCATAGTCGTAGTCACGGTACCACCCCCTGTGGTGCACACTGTCCCGGAAGGATAGGTTCCACCAATACCTTCTGGTAAGAAGGAAACTATGTTCGACAGGATGGATGAATTCTAGGAACAGTTCCTGGAAATGCAGAAGGAACTGCAAGCCATCCGCGGTCAGGATTTATTTGGAAAGGACGCCGCGGACCTCTGCTTGGTCCCCAATGTGAGAGTTTCGCACAAGTTCCAAGTGCCCGACTTTGAAAAGTACAAGGGTAACTCTTGCCCTCAGAGTCACCTGGTGATGTACGCTCGGTGAATGTCAGCTCAGACGGAGAATCAGGACCTACTGATTCACTACTTTCAGGATAGTTTAACCGGTGCCGCACTCAAATGGTACATGGGTTTAAACCGTGCTACGATTAGCACATTCAGAGATCTTGGTACTGCCTTCGTCCAACAATACAAATACAATTTAGACATGGCACCGGACAGAGATCAACTCAGATCAATCTCACAAAAGGACAAGGAAACCTTTAAGGAATACGCTCAGAGATGGCGTGAAATTGCCGCTCATATTTGTCCACCTCTTGAGGAAAAAGAGATGACAAAGATCTTCTTAAATACCTTAAGCTCATTTTACTATGATAGAATGGTTGCCAGTGCGCCTAGTGATTTCACCGAGATGGTGGGCATGGGAGTTCATCTTGAGGAAGCCGTCCGAGAAGGACGTTTGGTAAAAGACGCTGGATCATCAAGTAGTACAAAATGATACGGTAGTGCTCTCCCTAAGAAAAAAGAGCAAGATATTGGGAATATCTCTCTCGGAAAGCAAAGGCGACGGTACCAACCGGCAGCAGCTGTAACTCCTGCTATCATCCCTGTGCCTATTCCTACGTATCAACCTCAGGTTGTGCAGAGCCAACCTAATCAGCAAAGGACACAACAGCCTCTTCAGCAGGCTCGTCCTCAATACAACAACAACCGTACAACGCGGCCACCAGGGTTTGATCCTATACCCATGTTGTACGCATAACTATTTCCGTTACTACTGGCTAAGGGGCACATCCAGACTAACTCTCCTCTTACAGTACCGGAAAATCCACCTTTTTGGTTTAAGGTGGATCAGACATGCCCTTATCATCAAGGAGGACCAGGGCATAACATAGAGAATTGTCTCAATTTCAAATCCGACGTGCAAAAGCTTGTTAGGAGCGGGCTCTTATCTTTCAAAGATACGAATCCCAATGTTCTCACGAACCCGCTGCCTCAACATGAGAAAGCTGCAGTTAACCTGATTGTGAAAGAATTTAACAATGTCTGTCAAATTCACGATGTACTCTTGTTGAGGGCCAATCTGGTCAAGATGCATTGTAGACAGAGTGGGTACAGCCATGTGCCACCTCATAATTATCATCAATGTAATATCTGCTCTAAAAGTAATCAAGGATGTTCTGTGGTGCAAGCAGCTCTACAGGAATAGTTGGATCTCGGATGGATCCAAGAGCACTGAGTTCGTGGAGTTAACATGGTTTACACGAATTCCAACGTCATTCAGAACCACGACATTCGTGCGATGAATGCCAACTTGGTGGCAATACACTCAAGGCAAAGCCAGAATCATAATCTGCCACGACACGATTATAGTTCTTGTCTGACTTGCTCGGTAAACAAACAGGGATGCTCTTTCATACAGGAGGCCCTCCAGCGTCAAATGGATCTTGGATGGATCCAAGACTACCATGATAGGAATCCCTATCAGATCAATATGGTTCAAATCTTCGACATTCGCTTGATGAATACCAACTTGGTAGAGCTGCATGCTGAGCAGGTCCGACTCGGATTCTTGATATCACATAATTATCACAGCTGTAAAGCGGGTTGCAAAAATGATCAGGGATGTGCCCTTGTCCAGGAAGCACTTCAGCACTTGTTAAATCATTGGTGGATACCAATCTACATGGATGAAGATACTCAGCAAATTAGTATCAATAACAGAAACCTCACTCGGCGTCAAAGTCAGGATGTCCGATCTGTGGAAGCTAACCTAGTGAGGTTACATTGTATTCAAAGTGGGCGTGGCCAGGTGCCACCACACAATTATGAACATTGTGGAGTCTGTTCAGAAATTAACCAAGGGTGCTACCTTGTGCGAGCAGCTCTCTAGGGGCAGGTGGATCGTGGAGAGATCCACCCATATCCAGGTTCCGGACCCATCAATTGGTCGCCGAACTACCTTGCCAATCAAATTGAGGACGTTGTCGTCATCTCTGATCATTAGAGGACCAGGAATGTTTTTGCCATTATCCCTCTGCTTGACGAATCAAGAATTCCCAACCGGGAACAGATCGAGATTACGTACGATGGTCAGATAAACCAGAAGGTTCCCATAATCATCTATCTGCCGGGACCACTACCGTATGAATCAACTAAGGCAATCCCTTACAAATACGGTGCAATGATAATTGAAAATGGAAAGGAAATTCCATTACCCTCCGTCGTGAATATTGCAGACATCAGTTGTGTAACACGGAGTGGTAGAATCTTTAACAGAGGAGTTGGAAAGTCCAACATAAAAAAGGAACTTCAGACAGAAGCTCCCGATCTATCAGTCGGTCAATTCAGTAATCCCGACCTTTCGAAAAACAATGATGAGATGCTGAAGCTCATCCAAAGGAGTGAATACAACATTGTCGATCAACTATTACAGACTCCTTCAAAGATCTCGGTATTATCACTGTTACTCAGTTCAGAAGCGCACAGGGAGGCTCTACAGAAAGTCTTGGAGCAAGCCTTTGTGGAACAGGATGTAACAATCAGACAGTTCGATAGTACTGTCTCTAACATCACTTCTTGCAATAACTTGGGATTTAGTGATGAGGAATTACCTGAAGAGGGTTGCCGTCATAACATGGCGCTCAATATCACAGTCAACTGCCAGGACGATGCTTTAGCCAGCGTACTGGTAGACATAGGGTCAGCCCTGAATGTTATGCCGAAGTCCACTTTGATGCAATTATCATTCAAGGGCCCTCCGATGAGAACCAGCGAGGTCATCGTCAAAGCGTTCGACGGATCCAGAAAAACGGTTATCGGCAAAGTTGACCTTCCCATAACTATTGGTCCTCACACTTTCCAAGTCACCTTCCAGGTCATGGACATCCGGGCAACGTACAGTTATTTATTAGGAAGACCTTGGATACATCAGGCTGGAGCGGTTACCTCGACCCTCAACCAAAAGCTAAAGTTCGTCCAAAACGGCCAACTCATCACAGTCTGTGGGGAACAGGCCTTGCTCATCGCCATCCACTTGTGTGGAACCAGAAGGGATAATCGGAACCCAGTTCCAAGCGGTTTCGCTACACAAGGACGATCAATCTGGAGGAGGAACTTTGATTTCCTCAAACAAAGATGCTATTAAAGCAGTCAAGAGTACCAATACAATAGGATGGGGACAGCTTGTCATTCCTACTAGCAATACAACAAAGAAGGGTCTTGGTTTTTCTGCAACCTGTACCCGGACAGCTGCTAACGATGAAAGTCTTCATCCT
The DNA here is from genome assembly GCA_022829125.1 of Lathyrus tuberosus. Classification (NCBI taxonomy): domain Eukaryota; kingdom Viridiplantae; phylum Streptophyta; class Magnoliopsida; order Fabales; family Fabaceae; genus Lathyrus; species Lathyrus tuberosus. Next base: position 6,342,412 of record JALAZF010000019.1, on the reverse strand, counting down.
ATTCAGGACTTCTTCCACAGTGGAGGTTTCCTTCACCCAGTGCCTCAGGCAATCCATGCTATGAATGAGGAGGATCCCTCCGATACGGATGAAGAATGGAAGTCCTATCTTAACAAGGACGGTTATATGTCTCAAGAAGAGGTGCCTACGCCATTTTGCTATCCCGCACAGAGTCCGAGATTTATACCATGGTCAGATGTCGAAATAATATACGAAGGTTGTGATCCGGAAGGATGTCGTGCTCCGCCAAATTCATTAGAGGAGGACACTCTGATGAAAGACAACTTTGACCAGAATTACTATGGCCCGATGAACGGTTTGCCAATGTGGCAACCTTACCCAGGAAACTTGGGGCAAGAAAGTCAGTCGAGTAATGAAACTCAGCTGAGCATCATTGAACAGAATACCTGTGTCCCCACCATGTCATGGGATCAACACTCAGGTCATTCAGAAACTACTCAGTACGACGATGAATTTGCAACGTTTGCAGGACTTGAATTCATCAACTATGCTTTTCCAGAGGTCAACGTCATCGAGAAGGATGACTCATCCAGTTCCAAAGAAGTGTGGGACACCTTGGGACAACCGAGTGGAAAATACGACTATATGGTCAAGTACACCGCTCCTGAAAGCTCTCGTATCAGGCTCGAAGATATCCAACCAACTGGATGGGGAAATATGCCTGAGAGTACAAATGCTATGCAAAATGCAACAGAGGAATTCTCCTACGACAATTCTGCCTGGGAGACAGATTCCAATGATCCTGCTCCACCAGAAATCAGCGTTATTTCTGAAGACAAATCAAGGAAGGTGCCAGACTTTGTGATTCACTGAGGAGTTCGCCGCCAATGGGTTGCTGTCGATGTTCCGAAGATTGTTCATAAGTCAAAGTAATTGTCGTCTTTAACCTTTCACCCTGCCCAGGTGAAACGGATGTTTTGATAGGGCTCACTTTCTGTAAATTTTCCCTCTTCGCTTTGCCCAAAGCGACAAAGTTTTGTTTTATAGGGCTGTAGTTTCAAGAATCGACTTGTTCATTAATAAAATAACATCGTTCTGTAATTTCCGCATTAATTACTGTTTTCTCTTTTTGCTTTTTCTCAGAAAATGGTAATCCTAAAAAACAATTCAATAATAAAAACAAACAGTAATAAAAAATACACTGCACACACTTTTGCATTCTCTCTATCTCTTCTCAACACGAATCATCACGTCATGCAGATTGCTTGTTTTAAACCCCGTTAAAACATACGATCTGATGCCTTCTCCCAACTTTGAGTTCCCGGTATTTGGGGCTGAAGAAGAAGTTGACAACGAAATTCCAGAAGAGATCTCCCGACTACTCAGACAAGAGGAAATATCTATTGAACCTCACAAAGAGCCGTTGGAAATGGTAAACTTGGGTTCAGAAAAAGAGAGAAAAGAAATCAGGATTGGGGCACTGCTCAGTCCAACTGCCAAAGAGAGTTTGATAAAGCTTCTCAAAGAATTCCCCGATGTATTCGCTTGGTCCTATCAGGATATGACAGGGTTGGATACCAGTATCGTGGAACATCACTTATCGTTAAGGTCGGAATGTCCGCCAGTAAAGCAGAGGTTGAGACGCACTCACCCGGACATGGCCATCAAAATCAAAGAGGAGGTAACGAAACAGATTGACGCGGGTTTCCTCGCTACATCAGAATATCCTCAATGGTTAGCCAACATCGTACCAGTTCCGAAAAAGGACGGAAAAGTCAGAATGTGTGTCGACTACAGGGATCTAAATAAGGTTAGTCCAAAGGACGACTTTCCTTTACCACATATTGACATGCTGGTTGACAGTACAACAAAGTTCAAAGTTTTCTCCTTCATGGATGGATTCTCGGACTATAACCAGATCAAAATGGCGCCGAAAGACATGGAGAAAACTTCATTCATCACCCCATGGGGTACCTTTTGTTACAAGGTAATGTCATTCGGTTTAAAGAACGCCGGGGCAATCTATCAAAGGGCCATGACTACTCTGTTTCATGACATGATACACAAGGAAATCAAAGTGTATGTCGATGATATAATTACAAAATCTAAGACAGAGGAGGAGCATGTGACCCATCTGTCAAAACTATTCGAGTGTTTGAGAAAGTACAAACTCCGCTTGAATCCCAACAAGTGCACCTTCGGTGTGCGTTCAGGGAAACTCTTAGGATTCATCGTCAGCCAGAAAGGAATTGAGGTTGATCCTGACAAGGTCAAGGCCATTCAAGAAATGTCTTCTCCGAAAACTGAAAAACAAGTCAGAGGATTTCTAGGACGTTTGAACTACATCTCCAGATTTATATTCCTCATGACTGCCACATGTGCGCCAATTTTCAAATTACTCAAAAAGAACCAGGAATGCGTTTGGACAGAAGACTGCCAAAGCTCCTTCGACAGTATCAAGGAATATCTGTTGAATCCTCTGATTCTATCACCTCCAGTGGAAGGAAGGCCACTGATTATCTACCCTGCAATCTTGGAAGACTCAATGGGGTGTGTACTTGGCCAACAAGACGAAACCAAACGGAAAGAGTCTTCCATTTACTATCTAAGCAAGAAGTTCACCGACTGTGAAACTCGGTACACGATGCTCGAGAAAACTTGCTGTGCTTTGGCTTGGGCAGGCAAACGTCTTCGACAGTACATGATTCGTCACACTACTTGGTTGGTCTCCGAGATGGACCCAATCAAGTATGTATTTGAAAAACCTGCTCTTACGGGAAGGAATGCCCGTTGGCAGATGTTGCTATCAGAATATGACATAGAGTACCACGCTCAAAAAGCCGTTAAAGGAAGTATTTTAGCCGATCATTTGGCTCATCAACCGAATGACAATCAAGAATCAATCGGGTTAGACTTCCCAAACAAAGATGTCATGTATCTAAAGATGAAAGACTGCGACGAACCGCTACCCAGTGAAGGGCCAGAACCAGGTTCCCAGTGGGGACTTATCTTTGACGGAGCTGTCAATCATTACGGAAACGGAATTGGGGCAATCATTATTACCCCTCAGGGTACCCACATTCCTTTCACCGCTCGACTTACGTTCAAATGCACAAACAACGAGGCCGAATACGAAGCTTGTATTATGGGTCTCGAAGAAGCAATTGATTTAAGGATAAAAAACTTGGATGTATACGGCGACTCAGCCCTGGTTATCAATCAGATAAAAGGAGATTGGAACACATACCAATCAGGATTGATTCCTTACAAATACTATGCAAGAAGGTTGTTACCTTTATTTAACAGAATCGAGTTTCATCATATCCCTCGTGATGAGAATCACATGGCTGACGCCTTAGCCACTCTCTCTTCTATGATTAGTGTATGTCAATGGAATGACATACCTAAGATCGACGTAATGCACCTAGAACAACCCGCTTACATCTTCACGATTGAAGCAGTCATAGACGACAAACCTTGGTATCACGATATCAAATGCTTCCTTCAAAAACAAGAGTACCCACCGGGGGCACTAAGGAAGGACAGAAAAACCCTCAGAAGGCTAGCAGGTAGCTTCTTTCTGAGCAGTGATATGCTGTATAAGCGAAATTTTGACTTGGTTTTGCTCCGATGTGTAGACAGACCAGAAGCAGACATGCTGATGAAAGAAATTCACGAAGGATCCTTTGGCACTCATGCCAACGGACACACAATGGCGAGAAAAATTCTGAGAGCAGGGTACTATTGGTTAACAATGGAATCCGATAGCTACAAGTACATGAGGAGGTGTCACAAGTGTCAGATATACTCCAACAAAATTCATGTACCGCCAACGCATCTCAAAGTTCTCTCTTCCCCGTGGCCTTTTTCCATACGGGGAATCGACATGATTGGCATGATTGAGCCCAAAGCTACAAACGGACATCGGTTCATCCTGGTAGCCATTGACTACTTCACCAAGTGGGTCGAAGCAGCGTCATACGCCAATGTAACCCGACAAGCGGTGGTACGATTTATCAAAAACAATATCATCTGCCGTTATGGTGTTCCGAGCCAGATCATTACTGATAATGGATCTAACTTGAATAATAAGATGATGAAAGAGTTGTGCACAGAGTTCAAGATCGAACACCATAACTCATCTCCCTACCGACCCAAGATGAACGGAGCGGTAGAAGTGGCTAACAAGAACATCAAGAAGATTATTCAAAAGATGGTTGTAACCTACAAAGATTGGCACGAGATGCTACCCTTTGCTCTTCAAAGTTATCGCATATCTGTCCGCACTTCAACAGGGGCAACCCCTTTCTTTCTAGTATATGGCATGGAAGCAGTGCTCCCCATAGAAGTAGAGATCCCATCAATCCGGGTATTGATGGAAGCTAAGCTTACAGAGGCTGAATGGTGTCAAAGTCGACACGACAATCTGAATCTGATCGAAGAGAAATGAATAACGGCACTATGCCACGATCAGTTGTATCAGCAGAGAATGAAGAAGGCGTTCGACAAAAAGGTCCGACCTCGCGTCTTCAGGAAAGGAGACCTTGTGCTCAAGAAGATACAATCATTTCTCACTGATTCTCGGGGTAAATGGACTCCGAATTATGATGGCCCTTATGTGATCAAGAAAGCTTTCTCAGGCGGCGCCTTGAGACTTGCAACCATGGACGTAGAGGAATTTGCCTACCCCATAAACGTTGATGTAGTTAAGAAATACTTCGCCTAAACTAAAAAAAAAAAAGAAAAAACGTCTCGGTGGATTGAAAACCCAAAAGGGCGGTCCAGGCAAAAGTTAGAGACAAAAATAAAAAAAAATCATCCCGGTGGATTGGAAACATCACAGTACAATCCAGGCAAAAGTTAGGGATAATGGAAAGTAACTATGTTCAACAGAGGCAAGTCCCTCAGCAGCAGTTACACCATCCATCAGAGGAAAACTCCAGTCAAGGTCATCTTTGACAGAAGCTCAGGATGTCCCGAATTCAAAGTTGGTAGAAGGATAATGGTCGTTATGTTTCAACATAGCCCTTTTCCCTGTAAATTACCATTTTCTAACTTTGTAGATACTCTTTGGAATCACGCGTTTGGCTGATCTCCATCTTATCAATAAAATTTGAGCCCTTGTGCTTTTGTTTGTAATTCTCACTTGTTTTAGCTTTACAGAACGACATTTTAATATAATCAACGATTCTTGAAATAAAACAAAAATGAATTTACTTGTAAAACTTTTTCTGCTTTAAAATAAAGATGGCAATTTATTTTGACCGTTAAACATCAAAAGAACATCAATTACTTCTCCAGAAGTAAGCGAACTTCAAAGTGTATAATCAAAGTACTCCTTCTAACCCAGTACGCCTGAATGAAGGGATCAACTGTGTCAGAGACCTTGTTTCGTCTGACACGCCTCGACCAAGTTCTTATCTCCTAAGCCCGACCAACATAGTTCCCCGCGAGGACTACTTCTCCTAAGCAAGGTAGAATTGCTACTTTTGGACCAACGGTACTTCTTCGCCCCGCGATGGTCGAGTATCCAGTCATGTTCATCTTTTAGTTTGTATGTCGCGTCAGTTTTGTCAGCATATACATACGTACATCATGCATTATTGATTTGCATTTGCATTTATATTGCATCACTATCACTCTAGTCGGTCTTATCCCCTGGTGATAAAAAGTCCTCTCAATCGAGTTGTCAAGTTTTTTCCTTGTCAGGAAGTGCTGCGTCTGAACAATCTCTCTCCTCCAGTTTATTTCTAGAATGAAGTTGGCTCCTCGACCACTTTGATAACTTGAACCTCTGAAAGACCAGAGAACCTTCAACCGATGTCACTCTTCGCCATTGAAGATGATATTTTCGCTTTCCCGAATTAAGGAAAATCCCTAGAGGAAGCCTCTTAAGCAGAGATTCGGCAATACAACAGTTTTTCTCCAAAAAAAACCGCTGATGAAAAGGTCATCAGCACCTCAAAATTGGATCACATCATATGGCGTTTCTTCGGGAAGATCCCGAAAAAGTATGATGTAATATTCCTAAGCGTGAAAGCAGTCTCTCAAGAGACTCGTTTTCCCCAGTAGAGTCGGCAAATGGCGTCTCCAAACAGAGAAGTTTGTACACCTCTACAACTCAGGCGAATGGGTTCCCCAGCGAGTCTGACATCAACATTTTTCTATCAAATAGCATCTCCCCAGGAAAATTCGGCGAGAAGTTTGAGGAAAACCGCTACGAATAGCGTCCCTTGTCAAGAAAGTTTATTGACAAAAGAAACTGAGACCAGGTCCTTGGTAGGAAACCAGGATCAAGGGGAAGTTTATTTCAGAAACTAAGACCAGTTCCTTGGTAGGAAACCATGATCGAGGGGAAGTTTACTTCAGAAACTAAGACCAGTTGCTTGGTAGGAAACCAGGATCGAGGGGAAGTTTACATCAGAAACTAAGACCAGTTCCTTGGTAGAAAACCAGGATCGAGGGGAAGTTTTTAACTTTTATAAGCATCATTTCTTAACAAAAGAGGATGAATGTGTAAGCTACCATTCATAATCACCATCAAAATTTCGGGTATTCACATATTTAATCCTCTTGCACCCTGAATGCCTGAATACCTTCGCCATTCACACCTTCGGGGTCCAAGAAGATTAAATATGGGCATCTGTCATACCCCAAATTTTGACCACTAAGATTTCCCATCATTTTGCAAATCATCATCACAATATGGATGTACCTTTATGCCTCATCAATCTCCTCAAGGAATTGTTGAGCATTCACTACAATCAAAATTAGGGTTTCAAGCCCTCTCTGAGTGCTTAGACAAAGGATCAATCAAGGAATGACATGATCTTTAACTTGTCTAACCTCTTAAATATCCACAATGGATCAAGAGGACTCCCACTTCAAGGATTAAGCACAAGGTTGCTCCCTTCCAGGTGGATCAAGCTTCAAGATCGTCAGTGTCACCAAATTAGGGTTTGGTCGACCAGGGCCTCCAGATGGAAATTTTCCTCTGGGCATGAGCTAATGCTTCAAAGCATATCCTAAAATATTCCATGGAACCTCATGGACCCAATCATCAAGTCAATTTGGCCTCAAGGGTTGTATACATCAAAACTCAAGAATTAGGGTTTCTTGACCTAATTCACCCCTAAGTTGACTTTTGGGACAAATCATGAACCAAGACCTCAAGACATGATTTGAGGGTCTCTAATATACCATATTGATCCATTTGGAACAATGGATTGGTCCAATAAGCTTGAGCAATAAGTTTCAATTTCATCTGAACCACATTTAGGGTTTTGCGAGAAAAGTCAACTGTAGCTTTGACTTTTGACCAGGACATGCTCCCAAACCCTAAGACATGATTCAATACACCCTATAACACCCATGGAACATTTCCATCAAGTTTGATTTAGGTCAAGGACATGATTTCCCAAAGGATCGCATAGTTTGGAATTCATCTGACAAAAAGTCAACTGTGCACAAAAGTCAACTTTGACTTTTTGAGATTTTTCACAAAAATGGATTTTTAACCCTAAAATGATGTTAATGTATGATTTGAATCATCATTCATCACGAAAAATCAAAGAAAGTGGGATAACTTGTAAAAGGGGTAACCATAAAAACTTAGAAAATTTTCTAAGTTATGAAATAAAGTGACAAAGGTACCAACTTTGGAGGATCATAACTCCTAAACCACAAAGCCATTTTTCCCCATCCAAAGCTTAATTTGTAGATCTCATTGCCCTCTACAAAAGCTTCATATTGATCTATGTCCAAATTCCTCATGGATTTTGAGTTATGGAGTGATCAAGACAAGAAAAGTCACTTTGTTCCAACACTTAGTGAAAATTTCACTAAGTCAGAATCTGCCTTATTTTTTTCCAAATGTAGGGGGATTTTTCACTTAGATCCAAAAGATATCAAAACCAAATATTTTCGGACAGTTTTTGTATCATATAAGGGTTTTCCAAAATGGCCAAGAACATCACCAAATTCAATTTGAGCTTTGAGATACGGTAGTGGCAAGATGCCTTGCTGAAATTTGCCAAAGCAAGGCAGATTTTTGCACTTTTGGTCGATTTGCCAAAATCAGCCAATTCCAAGCCTTGTCATCACTTTGGACACATCTGAGGATTGAATCTAAAGTGGACAATCACTGAGCCAAGCCTCCAAAGTCCTTGGAACAAGAAATAGCATGCCAAACCTAGAATTGCCCAAAATAGCGACAAGACTTCAATTATGGATTGGAGCATTCAATGGAAGCACCAAGGTGGCATGGACTGAGTTATTAGCAACGGAATTCAGTCAAGACTTATCCAAGACCAAGGGGACCAGCAGCCTGTGCCCTAACCTCTAGTCAATGGCTAGAGGAGACTTGGATTTTCATTTGCCAACATTGGCCAACCCTACTCAGCAGTTGCCATTCACTATTCCTTGCAAAACAAACTTGCTCTACTATAAATAGAGCTCAATTGTGATCAGTTTAAGTACACCAAAGGCCTACAACACTTTCCTTTCTCAAAATCCACTTCTCACTCTCAAAAATGCCTTTCTTAGCAAGTCACTATCGGGTTTTTCGGTAGAGAGCAATTCCACTCAAACCAATCACACACACACCTCACATACATCATATGTGAGCTGATCAAACACTTAAACAACATCTGGAACACTGATTTCTCAGAATCACCAGTCAATTGCTCAAGGTTTTAACCAAGTTGCAGTTGAGATGCCATGAAGTGATCCAGCCAATTTCCATCAAGTCCAAGCATTCAAACACACTCCATAGGGTGTAGGGAAGCTGTTCAGATCATCACAGCTCATCTGTAACACCTCCAACTCAAAAATCACTTTGAACTTGCTGTCACGACCTAGAGGTAAGCCAAAACTTGGTCATCTCTCAATCTATGCATATTTCCTCGCACAGTACTTTTGCCAAATGTTCATAATCATGCATGGAATGTTTCCCCTCAATTAATTGCTTTGTTTGAACCGTGTATCAAAATTCTCAACCTTCATGCAGAAATTAGGGTTCTAGAGGTTTTGTCTTGATTTTTTATTCCATGTTTAATATAAATGAAATTAAATACCATAGACATGATCGTGAGGTTGAGACGAGCAGATTGGTATGTGGATTGCATGATATAATCAAGTATTCAGTGAGATTGGAGAGAAAATGCAAATCTGGGCAAAACCCAGAACACGCGCGTGTTCTTGGGGTGTTCTTGGCGCCATTTTTGAAAATTCAAATATTTGAATTTTGTGATTTTATTTAATTGATTCAAAAATTAATTTCTCTCCGAGTTTTAATGATTTTGAGTTGATTTTTTTTTAATAATTCACAAAAATGTTAAAATATTTTATTTTCCCAAAAAATCCCAAAAATATTATTTATTTCATATAATTGATATTTTTGCAAAGAATTAATGTTTTAATTGTTTTGACATTTAAAATATTTTTTCCTTATTGATTTTGCAAATTTTAATGATTTCTAATCATTTTGTAGGGCAAAACTTAATTTATGAAGCATTAATCCAAGATCACAATTTGTTTTCCACATGTTAAACAATTTTGATCATTTTAATTGTATATTTTATTCAATTAAAACACATTTTGAAAACAAATTAGGGTTTTTGATTAATTCAACCCTCATAAATCATTTTCAAAACTTTTTGGGCCATAATAGAGTGTAAGACCCAACCCTTTTTGTAAAATAACCTATTGTGGGCCTCACTTATTGTATAAGTCCCTCCGGGTATTTTCAAAAAACCTCGGCGCGATCGTCGTTTAGTACACAAATAACTTTGGGCCTACCCTCGAGTAGTAAGACCCATTCTTCTTTTTTAAACTCTTTGGGACTCTTGAGAGAGTGTAAGACCCAAACCCCCTTGTACAAATAAATTTTGGGCCTCACTTATTGTATAAGTCCCTCTGTACAAGTAAACGGCGCGATCGTCGCCTTTTAAAAAAAAATCAAATGGGCCTCTCCTCGAGCTATAAGACCCATTCAAAACTTTTGGGCCTCTAATAGAGTGTAAGACCCAATCCTCTTTTAACCAAAACAACTTTGGGCCTCAGATATTGTATAAGCCCCTTTGCGTTAAAAGAAAATCTCGGCGCGATCGCCATTTTAAACGAAAAATCATCTGGGCCTACCCTCGTGTTATAAGCCCCACTCTTTTTCTTTAAACCTTTTTTGGGCCTCTTGAGAGAGTGTAAGACCCATCCCTTTGTACAACAAACAATTTTTGGGCCTCAGTCAATCGTATAAGTCCCTCTGTACAAATTCAATAGTGCAATCATTGGTAAAACCCTGGGCCTCTCCTTGAGCTATAAGCCCCAAATCTTTCTTTTCAAAGAACTTTCTCCTTTGATTTTGAAATATACTATTGTTTTTAATCTTTCTTTGTTGAACAACTAACCAAACAGCATGGAAGCTCTACAATCGAGTAAGTGTTTATATGCTTTCATTTACCGCTTTCATATACATATAACTGTATTGTGGGGCTTCTCACTGTAAGTCTCCTTTCATAAACTCATATTGACTGTGTAATAATAGTATAGATATTTAGAGTTTCCCCGGCAACTACGTCTAGCACTAGGTAAAGCCGTTTTGATCACTCTTAGAAATAGACGAAACTAGATCCCCATAGGATTACCAGACACAGTCTTCCCTCCTCTTGGGGTTAAAAAATATGGAGATGTGAAAGGCAGAGTCTTTTTGAACCCTTTCTCAGACTGTCACTCGTAGAAGTTGTCAAGAAACTCTATTCCCCAGAGATGATCTCTTCTCCGTGAATTGCATCTCTTGAGTTTCTTCCAAATTCTCGAACTTTCCTGGCTTGATCTATTCTTTGTGAATAACCTGTCTTGAATTTCTCAGGGTTTGGGGACCCACATGCTTCTTAAAAGCACCCTTAGGAATTGTCAAAAAACTCTATTCCCCAGAGATAATCTCTTCTCCGTGAATGGTATCTCTTGAGTTTCTTCCAAATTCTCGAACTTTCCTAGCTTGATCTATTCTTTGTGAATAGCCTGTCTTGAATTTCTCGGGGGTTTGGGGACCCACAGACTTCCTAAAAGCATCCTCGCCTCCTCTTGGGCGTTGTACAAGGACCCGTCGACTTCTTAGAAGTATTCACAGCCTCCTCTTAGGCTTCGTATAAATGATTTCTTCCTCTGGGAATGATAGCCTCCTCTTGGGCTTAGTACAAATTGTCCCTCGGCTTCTTAAAAGTTTCCATCCTTCACTTGGGCTTCGTACAAATTGTCCCGACGACCTCCTAGAGGTATAGGACCAGAAATCAGTCATCTTAATAGAACAGTCTTTTCAAGAGTCTACTACTGTTTCTCAAAGCATAGTACAAAAGATGAAACTCTAGACTTGGACAGTCTAATTTCCTTGAGTCTCAAAGACATTCTCAAGCACCCTTCAAGAATAGGAAGGAACCTCGTAGACTCGGACAGTCTCAATATCCTTTGGATTACCCATTTCCTAAAAAAAAAGGAAATATCCCTGATCCTCGAATCAAAATCCCTGAGTACAGTGTTACTCATATAAGAACTGATTTTCTCTTTGAACCCATATAATGGTCACTCAACTGAAACACAACCCTCTTTAGCCTCCGTCTTGGGCTTTGTACAATACACAAATCAATCCCCTGTTGAGTATAAAACTTTTAGCCTCCATCTCGGGCTTCGTATGAGATATAATAAAAGACTCTCTTGTTGAGTCAACTCCCTTTTAGCCTCCTCTTAGGCTTTGTATAAGGAAAACCTTTTAGCCTCCTCTTAGGCTTTGTATAAGAAAACCACTGGTTGATCCAATCAACCTTTTAGCATCAAAGCTGTGCCTCGTTCACAGTACATAAACATCAGCAACTCCTTCCCCTTCATCTAATCACTATAAGCGGCAAGCCTCTGGATCATCTACATCCATGCCACTGTCCCTATTTTAGCATGAGAAATTCCTAAGGAAAGATGGCATTGCTCTACACTAAGTTAAAGTCTTCTCCTTCAGGTTGGGAATCCCCTATAAAGGAAATTATGGCATTGCCAGATTCACACATCCCGGTTAAAGTAATTCTCCTTTATAAACAGTTGTGACAAACAAACCCCTCTTTAGAGATGACAAATTCTCTCTAAAGTCAAACCCTTTTAGCTTCACATCTTGGGCTTTGAACAAGATACAAACTACCTTTAGCTTCACATCTTGGGTTTTAACAAGATATAAATCACCTTTAAGCTTCACGTCTTGGGCTTTGAACAAGACACCAAAACATCATTTCCTCCCGTAGAATAAGAGGAACTAGGATGAGCACGTTGAACATCTATCAAAATTGTTCAAACTTCTAAGAAAATTCAAGCTCCGCTTGAATCCCAACAAGTGCACCTTCGGTATCCGTTCAGGGAAACTACTAGGGTTCATCGTCAGCCAGAAAGGAATTGAGGTTGATCTTGACAAGGTCAAGGCCATTCGAGAAATGCCTTCTCCGAAAACTGAAAAACAAGTCAGAGGATTCCTGGGATGTTTGAACTACATCTCCAGGTTCATATTCCTTATGACTGCCACGTGTGCGCCGATTTTCAAATTACTCAAAAAGAACCAGGATTGCGTTTGGTCAGAAGATTGCCAAACCGCCTTCGACAGTATCAAGGAATATCTGTTGAATCCTCTGATTCTATCACCTCCAGTGGAAGGAAGACCACTGATCATTTACCTCACAGTCCTAGAGGACTCAATGGGATGTGTACTTGGCCAACAAGATGAAACCAAACGGAAAGAGTCTGCCATTTACTATTTGAGCAAGAAATTCACCGACTGCGAAACTCGGTACACGATGCTTGAGAAAACTTGTTGCGCTTTGGCTTGGGCAGCCAAACGCCTTTGCCAATACATGATTCGTCATACTACTTGGTTAATCTCAGAAATAGATCCAATCAAGTATGTCTTCGAAAAACCTGCTCTCACGGGAAGAATTGCCCGTTGGCAGATGTTGTTATCAGAATATGACATAGAGTACCACGCTCAGAAAGCCGTTAAAGGAAGTATTTTAGCCGATCATTTGGCTCACCAACCGATTGACGATCAAGAATCAATCGGGTTTGACTTCCCAGACGAAGATGTCATGTATCTAAAAATGAAAGATTGCGATGAACCATTACCCAGTGAAGGGCCAGAACCAGGTTCCCAATGGGGACTAATCTTTGACGGAGCAGTTAATCATTATGGAAACGGAATTGGGGCAATCATTGTTACCCCTCAGGGTACCCACGTTCCTTTCACCGCTAGACTTACGTTCAAATGTACGAACAACGAGGCCGAATACGAAGCTTGCATCATGGGTCTCGAAGAAGCGATTGATTTAAGGATCAAAAACTTGGACGTATATGGCGACTCAGCTCTGGTTATCAATCAGATCAAAGGAGATTGGAACACATACCAATCAGGACTGATTCCTTACAAAGACTATGCAAGAAGGTTGTTACCTTTCTTCAACAGAATCGAGTTTCATCACATCCCTCGTGATGAGAATCACATGGCTGATGCACTAGCCACTCACTCTTCCATGATTAGTGTAGGTCAATGGAACGACCTACCTAAGATCGACATAATGCGCCTTGAACGGCCTGCTTCATCTTCACGATTGAAGCAGTCATAGACGACAAACCCTGGTATCACGATATCAAATGCTTCCTTCAGAAACAAGAGTACCCACCTGGGGCATCCAGGAAAGATAGAAAGACCCTCAGAAGATTGGCTAGAAACTTCTTCTTGAGCGGTGACACTCTCTATAAGAGAAATTTTGACATGGTCTTGCTCCGATGCGTAGACAGACCAGAAGCAGACATGCTTATGAAAGAAATTCATAAAGGATCCTTTGGCACTCATGCCAATGGACACACAATGGCGAGAAAAATTCTAAGACCAGGGTACTACTGGTTGACCATGGAATCTGACTGCTACAAGTACATGAGGAGGTGTCACAAGTGTCAGATATACTCCGACAAAATTCATGTACCGCCATCACATCTCAAAGTTCTTTCTTCCTCATGGCCTTTTTCCATTTGGGGAATAGACATGATTGGCATGATTGAACCTAAGGCTTCAAACGGACATCGGTTCATTCTAGTAGCCATTGACTATTTCACCAAGTGGGTCGAAGCAGCGTCATTCGCCAATGTAACCCGACAAGTGGTGGTCCGATTTATCAAAACCAATATCATCTGCCGTTATGGTGTTCCGAGCCAGATCATTACTGATAATGGATCTAACTTAAACAATAATATGATGAAAGAGTTGTGCGCAGAGTTCAAGATCGAACACCATAACTCATCTCCCTACCGATTCAAGATGAACGGAGCGGTAGAAGCGGCCAATAAGAACATCAAGAGGATTGTTCAGAAGATGGTTGTAACCTATAAAGATTAGCACGAAATGCTACCCTTTGCTCTTCACGGTTATCGAACATCTGTCCGTACTTCAACAGGGGCAACCCCTTTCTCTCTAGTATATGGTATGGAGGCAGTACTCCCCATAGAAGTAGAGATCCCGTCAATCCGAGTATTGATGGAAGCTAAGCTCACCGACGCTGAATGGTGTCAAAGCCGACACGACGAATTGAATCTGATCGAGGAGAAGCAAATCACGGCACTATGCCATGGTCAGTTGTATCAACAGAGAATGAAGAGGGCGTTCGACAAGAAGGTCCGACCTCGTGTCTTCAGGAAAGGAGACCTCGTGCTCAAGAAGATACAGTCATTTCTCACTGATTCGCGAGGTAAGTGGACTCCGAATTATGATGGCCCCTATGTGGTCACGAAATCTTTCTCAGGCGGCGCCTTGAGACTTGCAACCATGGACGGAGAGGAATTTGCCTACCCCACGAATGTTGATGTAGTCAAGAAATACTTTGCCTAAACTATAAAAAAAATCATCCCGGTGGATTGGAAACATCACAGTACAATCCAGGCAAAAATTAGGGATAATGGCAAGTAACTATGTTCAACAGAGGCAGGTCCCTCAGCAACAGTTACACCATCCATCAGAGGAAAACTCCAGTCAAGGTCATCTTCGACAGAAGCTCAGGATGTCCCGAATTCAAAGTTGGTAGAAGGATAGTGGTCGTTATGTTTCAACGTAGCCCTTTTCCCTGTAAATTACCATTTTCTAACTTTGTAAATACTCAATGGAATCACGCGTTTGGCTGATCTCCATTTTATCAATAAAATTTGTGCCCTTGTGCTTTTGTTTGTAATTCTTATTTGTTTTAGCTTTACAGAACGACATTGTTAACATGATTAACGATTCTTGAAATAAAACAAAAATGAATTTACTTGTTAAAACTTTTTCTGCTTTTTAATAAAGACGACAATTTCTTTTGACTGTTGAACATCATAAGAACATCGGTCGCTTCTCCAGAAGTAATCGAACCTCAAAGTGCAGAATCAAAGTACTCCTTCTACGCCAGTATGCCTAAATAAAGGGATCAACTGTGTCAGAGACCTTGTTTCGTCTGACACGCTGCGGTTGAGTTCTTATATCCTAAGCCCGATCAACATAGCTCCCAACAAGGACTATCTCTCCTAAGCAAGGTGGAATTGCTATTCTGAACCAACGGTACTTCTTAGCCCCGCGATGGCCGAGTATCCAGTCGTGTTCACCTGTCGGTTTATATGTCGCGTTAGTTTTGTCAGCATAAACATACATGCATCATTGCATTATTGATTTGCATTCACATTTCATATTGCATCACTATCACTCTAGTCAGTCTTGTCCCCTAGTGATAAAAAGTCCTCTCCATCGAGTTGTCAGCCCTTTCCTCGCCAGGAAGTGTTACGTCTGAACAATCTCTCTCCTCCAGTTTTATTTCTGGATTGAAGTTGGGTCCTCGACCACTTTGATAACTTGAACCTCTGAAAGACCAGATAGCCCTCAGTTAACATCACTCTTCACCATTGAAGATGATATCCTTTCTTTCCCGGATTAAGGAAGATCCCTAGAGAAAGCCCCTAAATCGGAACTTCGGCAATACGGCAGTTTTTCTCCGAAAGAACCGCTGATGAAAAGGTCATCGGCACCTCAAAATTGGAGCCCATCATATGGAATTTCATCGGGAAGATCCCGAGAAAAGTATGATGTAAGACCCCAAACGGAAGCAGTCTCTCAAGAGACTCATTTTCCCCAGTAGAGTCAACAAATGACATCTCCAACAGAGAAGTTTGTGCACCTCTACAACACAGACGACTGGGTTCCCTAGCAAGTCTGACATCAAAACTTTTTCCATTTAAATGGCATCTCCCCAGGAAAATTCGGCAAGAAGTTTGAAGGAAAGCCGCTACGAATAGTGTCCCTTGTCAGTAAAGTTTATTGACGAAAGAAACTAAGACCAGTTCCTTGGTAGGAAACCAGGATCGAGGGGAAGTTCATTTCAGAAACTAAGACCAGTTCCTTGGTAGGAAACCAGGATCGAGGGGAAGTTCATTTTAGAAACTAAGACCAGTTCCTGGGTAGGAAACCAGGATCGAGGGGAAGTTTATTTTAGAAACTGAGACCAGTTCCTTGGCTGAAGACCGGGATCGAGGGGAAGTTTACCTTTTCTAAGCATCATTGCTTAGCGAAAGAAGATGAATGCGTGAATTGCCATTCATAGACGCCGTCAAAATTTCGGGTATTCCGATATTTAATCCTCTTGCACCCCGAATGCCCGAATACCTTCGTCATTCACACCTTCGTGTCCAAAAAGATTAAATAGGGGCATCTGTCATACCCCAAATTTTGACCACCAAGATTTCCCATCATTGTGAAACTCATCATCACAATATGGATGTACCATCATACTTCATCAGTCTCCCCAAAGATGGGTGAGCATCCACTACAATCAAGAATTAGGGTTTCAAGCCCTCTCAGAGTTCTTAGACAAAGGATCAATCAAGGAATGACATGATCTTCAACTTGTCTAACCTCCCAAACATCCAAAATGGAACAAGAGGACTCCCACTTCAAGGATTAAGCACAAGGTTGCTCCCTTCTAGGTGGATCAAGTCTCAAAATCGACAGTGTCACCAAATTAGGGTTTTGGTCGACCAGGGCCTCCAGATGGAAATTTTCATCTGGGCACAAGCCAATGATCCAAAACATAACCTAATATACTCCATGGGACCTCATGGACCCAATCATCAAGTCAATTTTGCCTCAGGGGATGCATTCATCAAAAATCAGGAATTAGGGTTTCTTGACCTAATTCACCCCTAAGTTGACTTTTAGGGCAAATGAGCCAAGACCTCAAGAGAGGGTTTGAGGGTCTCTAATGAACTATATTGATCCATTTGGAACAATGGGTTAATCCAAGAAGCTTGAGCAACAAGTTTAAATTTCATCTACACCACATTTAGGGTTTTAAGGAAAAAGTCAACTGTAACTTTGACTTTGGATCAGGACATGCTCCCAAGCCCTAAGATATGATTCAATATACCCTATGACACCCATGGAACATGTCCATCAAGTTTGATTTAGGCCAAGGACATGATTTCATGAAGAATTGCACAGTTTGGAATTCATTTGATAAAAAGTCAACTGTGCACAAAAGTCAACTTTGACTTTTTGAGATTTTTCACCAAAATGGATTTTTAACCCTAAAATGATGTTAATGTATGATTTGAATCATCATTCATCAAGAAAAATCAAGAAAAGTTGGGTAACTTGTAAAAGGGGTAACCATAAAAAACTTAGAAAATTTTCTAAGTTAAAAATAAAGTGGCTAGGGTACCAACTTTGGAGGGCCATAACTCCTAAACCACAAAGTCATTTTCTCCCATCCAAAGCTGGATTTGTAGCTCTCATTACCCTCTACAAAAACTTCAACTAGACCTAACTCCAATTCATTGTGGATTTTGAGCTATGAGTGAGCCAAAATGGCTGAAAATATGAAAGTACACCATTTTCCAACACTTAGAAAAATTATGTCCAAGACAGATTTTGTTGAAACACCAAAACTTGTGAGATCTTTTCACATAGATGCAAGCTGAATCAAGTCCAAAGTTAAACATCAATGTTGTTGCATAAGTTGCCAAGAATTTAAAGAGCTTACCATCATTAATTGATTCAACTTGAGCCAAGAGAAATCCATGCCCAAAGTCATGCTGCTGCAAGATGTTTTGGAAAAATCAGTTTGCATGTTTGCTTGCCACACACGATTTTAAACCAAAAACTGAGGATCAGCATGCCACATGTATTCAAACCAATCACATTGCATCTGATCCAACTGATAAATCTGAGTCAAAAAGCCAATGAATCTTCCAACTTGAAATTCATCCACTTTGGCACATTTTGCCTTGAATTCAAAGTGCATTAATGTGGAATAGTGCATTGTCAAGGTAGCTACCCTACTCAGTCAAATTCTCTGATTAAACAACAATAAAAACATCTGAGGAATGTGATTTTGGTCAAGGCATAGCCCTGCTCTTGAGAATGGCTAGCTTGCCTTGCTTGAGAAGAAATCCTCCTAGCCAATCCATGCAAATGTGATCTGATCCAGCAGCCATTCACTATTCCTCCAAAACAAAAGTTGATCACCTATAAATAGAGGTCCCAATGGATCATTCAACTTACACTAAAGCCAGTTACATCACTGCTTTCTCTCATTCTTCCTTAAACCTCAAGTTTTTTGGTTTTTGAGTAACCACTATCGGGTTTTGAGTTGCAGCCTTAGGCAATCAATTCCAATTGCTCAAACACATCACATATGATGTATTTGAGGTGTCCAAACACTTAAACACTGACTGTAACACCTCAGGCTCAAAATCACCCTTCAACCAAGCCATTATGCCTCAATTATGCAGGTGGAGGTCTCCAGCTTGATCCAAAGAGTTTCAAAGTGTTCCAAAGCTTGTAACACACTCCATAACATCCATTGAAGCTGTAGGGATCATTAATTCACGACTGGAACAAAGTTTGTGCAGAGTTCCATTTCAGCTTGCATCAAGGTAAGCCTCAAAACTCAAACTCCATGATCCATGCATATTTCCTCGCATGATATTTTTGCCAATTGCTTGCCATCATATGCTGATTGTTTACCCTCATAAAATTTGATCATTGCACTCATAATCATGCCTACTCGATTGCTTTTGCAAAATTAGGGTTCATACGGCCACAATGATATAATTTGTTATACACTGAAAATGAATAAAATTGGGTATTGCCATCTTCTTCCTTGTGAAAAAACGCATGAGTTTGGTGTTTGAATGATGTCCAATGGTTGAGAGATGAGTGAGATATGGTGCTTCACGCACGAGCTCGAGGAAGAAGATGGCCATGGCGCCATTCTTCAGGTTTTCCAACTAAGTTTGATATATATTTTTCCCCTGCCATGTTATATTTGAATTGGCATTGCGCCCCAGCGGTTCATCAGCTGGTTTTCTGTGTATTGGCAAGCGAGAGGTCTGGGGTTCGAATCCCCCTCGCCCCAGACTTCTTTTTATCACTTGTTTATTTTGTTATTTTTCATATTATTATTTTTAATGATTTGAAAAATTAATAACTCCTTCAATTTTTATCATTTTTTATTGGTTCTTTTTGCAATAATTCACAAAAATGTTGAAATATTTTATTCCACCAAAAAATTAGATTTATATTATTTATTTAATATAATTAGTATTTTTGTGAATAAATTCATTTTTAATTGTTTTAAACATTCTAAAAGTGAATATTTACTTTGAAAATCAAAACCTAATGAGTTTAAATATTCCTTGTGATTATCCCTCATTTTTTCCAAACCTTAAACGAAATCATAAATGGATTATTCAAATTTATTTTGTATTTTGTATGATTTTCTTTAAATATTTACTTTTAAAGATTAAAATTAGGGTTTTTGATTAATTCAACTTTTAAAATTGATTTTCAAACTCCTTGGGCCTCTCCTCGAGCTATAAGACCCATTCAAAACTTTTTGGGCCTCTATTAGAGTGTAAGACCCAACATCCTTGTACAGAAAACATTTTGGGCCTCATTCGTTGTATAAGTCCCTCTCCTTGAGCTATAAGACCCACGATCGTCGCCTTTTGAAAAATACCCTCGGGCCTCTCCTTGAGCTATAAGACCCATTTAAAACTTTTTGGGCCTCTATTAGAGTGTAAGACCCAACCCCCTTTTAACCAAAACATTTTTGGGCCTCAGATATTGTATAAGTCCCTCTGCGTTAAAAGAAAACCTCGGCGCGATCGCCATTTCAAACGGAAAAATCATCTGGGCCTACCCTCGTGTTATAAGCCCCACTCTTTTTCTTTAAACATTTTGGGCCTCTTGAGAGAGTGTAAGACCCATCCCTTTATACAGAAAACAATTTTTGGGCCTCAGTCACTTGTATAAGTCCCTCTGTACAAATTCAAATAGTGCGCTCACTGATAAAATCCTGGGCCTCTCCTTGAGCTGTAAGCCCCAAATCTTTCTTTTTCAAAGCATTTTCTCCTTTGATTTTGAATATACTGTTGTTTTCAATCTTTCTTTGTTGAAAAACTAACCAAACAGCATGGAAGCTCTACAACCGAGTAAGTGGTTATTGCTTTCATTTACCGCTTTCATATACATATAACTGTATTGTGGGGCTGTTTCACTGTAAGTCTTCTTTCATAAACTCATATCAACTGTGTAATAATAGTATAGATATTTAGAGTTTCCCCGACAACTACGTCTAGCATTAAGCTCGTTGATCATTCTTAAATAGTCTAAACTAGAACCCCATAGGATTACCAGACACATCTTCCCTCCTCTTGGGGTTAAACAATATGGAGATGTGAAAGGCAGCATTCTTTATGAACCCTTTCATAGACTGTCACTCGTAGAAGTTGTCAAAGAAACTCTATTCCCCAGAGATGATCTTTTCTCCGTGAATGACATCTCTTGAGTTTCTTCCAAATTCTCGGACTTTCCTGGCTTGATCTATTCCTCGTGAATAGCCTGTCTTGAATTTCTCGGGGTTTGGGGACCCACAGGCTTCTTAAAAGCACTTGTCAAGAAACTCTACTCCCCAGAGATGATCTTTTCTCTGTGAATGACATCTCTTGAGTTTCTTCCAAATTCTCGGACTTTCCTGGCTTGATCTATTCCTCGTGAATAGCCTGTCTTGAATTTCTCGGGGTTTGGGGACCCACAGGCTTCTTAAAAGCACTTGTCAAGAAACTCTACTCCCCAGAGATGATCTTTTCTCCGTGAATGGCATCTCTTGAGTTTCTTCCAAATTCTCGAACTTTCCTGGCTTGATCTATTCCTCGTGAATAGCCTGTCTTGAATTTCTCGGGGTTTGGGGACCCACAGGCTTCTTAAAAGCATCGGCCTCCTCTTGGGCATCGTACAAGGACCCACAGGCTTCCTAAAAGCAACCCCGCCTCCTCTTGGGCTTAGTACAAGGACCCTACGGCTTCTTAGAAGTATTCACAACCTCCTCTTAGGCTTCGTATAATGATCTCTTCCTCCGGGAATGATAGCCTCCTCTTGGGCATCATACAGGGACCAGTCGACTTCTTAAAAGCTTCCAGCCTCCTCGTGGGCTTCGTACAAATTGTCCCGACGACCTCCTAGAGACCCTCAAATGGATCAATGTGGTGGGTTAGAGACCCTCAAATCATGTTTTGAGGTCTTGGCTCATGTTTTGTTCCAAAAGTCAACTTAGGGGTGAATTAGGTCAAGAAACCCTAATTCCTGATTTTTTTTATGAATGCATCCCCTGAGGCAAAATTGACTTGATGATTGGGTTCATGATGTTCCATGGAGCATATTAGGTTAAGCTTTGAAGCATTGGCTCATGCCCAGAGGAAAATTTCCATCTGGAGGCCCTAGTCGACCAAAACCCTAATTTGGTAACATTGGCGATCTTGAGGCTTGATCCACTCAGAATGTTGCAGCCTTGTGCTTAATCCTTGAAGTGGGAGTCCTCTTGATCCATTTTGGATGTTTGAGAGGTTAGACAAGTTGAAGATCATGTCATTCCCTGATTTATCCTTTGTCTAAGAGCTCTGAGAGGGCTTGAAACCCTAAGTTTGATTGTAGTGAATGTTCACCCATCTTTGGGGAGACTAATGAGGCATAATGATATATCCATATTGTGATGATGATTTGCACAATAATGGGAAATCTTAGTGGTCAAAATTTGGGGTATGACAACTGACCTCAAAAGATGATAGCAAAAACATAAAATCTACTCAACTATATACATATTCTGCATTTTTTGCCCACATTTTTCAATATTCAACACTATCATACATTCCTATTATTCAACACTTTCTATTAACAATTAATATCTCATTTTTCAGTCATGATCTCAGTATCACAAGGTTCTATGAAGCAAATGAATATATAAGATAACAAACCTTGTAAGACCATTTTTGTTTAGACAAGTCTCTTGTTCCCTCATTTAGACCCTTCAATGTTACCAGGCCTAACACTCCAACGTTCCATTTTGCATAGTGCAAGCCAACATTCTGGTATTCATTTGAATACAAAAAAAAATGATTAAAAACTTATCTTTTTAAGAAAATTGAAAATGTCCGTCATAAGAAAACGTGCAACTAACCGAGAGACCAACATCAACAATAAGTAAAGAAATCTTGTTACTGCCAACCCATAGCTTCACGTTGTTACTAAATGTTAATTTAGGATTCTCCAATCCTCCATACGCAGTTCCTACATTCATACAAGAGATGAATATGTAAAGAGAGCTTCTATTTAGTATGATAACTATTTCATCGAAACACGCAAATGCTGACGTGGTTCATTTTAAAATGTATTATCTTGGGATTTTGCGAAACGTAGGAGGAATGCTCACATAAAAATTAACCATTAACAAAAACATGCAGAACATGGCCGGCCGACATTGCAGTAAGAACAGGAGATTGGCCATTCTTTAAGAAACCTTCATTAGGACTAATGTTAACACTAAACAAAGACAAAAAATTAAGTATCAGTAAATATTTAAAAGATTTAACATTCCAATTACTTATAGTCTTTGAGAAAGTTTGAGAAATTGAAAGATTCTTACTCTGTCATGTGTGTTTAATATTTCAATTCTAAGATGTTTGTTAAATGTGGACTAAGTCCAACACATATATATTTATAAGACATAAAACCCAACATTGTCACCAGGAAGGGCCTCAGTGAGTGCTTCATGGTGCATCTCCACATACTTGACTTCAGTTTGCAGTCTAATAGGAGAAAATGTCACCACCATTCCAGGCTTAATGACACCAGTCTCAACACGTCCCACAGGCACAATCCCAATTCCTCTAATATTGTAGACATCCTGAAGTGGTAATAGGAGGGGCTTGTCTAATGGCCTATTAGGCTCGTTGATATTGTCAAGACCTCGAGAATGGTTGGCCTATCAGAGATGGGAACAAATGGAGGTTTGTCGGGGTTATACCCAACCTTCTTCAAATATGATGAAACCTCCTTCACGATTTCATCATACCTAGCCTTCAAGTACTTGGGAGTAGTGGCATCCATCTGTTCAATACAGAAAATAATGAATAATTACATAAATGAGTTACAAAAATATCATATGCAAAAGAGACTCAATCTTAATTACCTTGTTACAGCAGCAGATCATTTGCTATTAGGATGTTGCCAAAACTTATGCTTACAGGTGGATCAAGACCATCATCATCCAACTTTTCATAAGAACCATGCCTCATACCCTGCAAAACAAAACTTGGTTATAACTTACCAAATAGCAAATTAACTTATATAAAGAGCTTAAAAACTGCGGCTACTTATACCATGCCTCATAAGGACAGAAAAGAAAGGCTCCATTGATTTGACAGTATGAGTAAAAGAAACAATAACCTTTCCAAGGCTCATATTAGTGAAAAGGTTCCCTAATGTATGTACCAAAGCCAATGGAAATATTTCTAAAACCTGCAAAAAAGAACAGAGCCTTGACAAAATCTGAATTTTAAAACATAATCAGCTTTCATAAAAACATAGAAAAAAATGAAAACTGATACACTACCTTTGTTAGAATGATAAAAAGAACAAACCTTAATCTGACCATTAGCAGTAGCAGCAACAATATGTAGAGGTGAAAATTGTTCATAAATAGTTGTTTGATGAAAAGGTGACGCTCTTGTTGCAACAGAGTTGTTACAGCTTGAATATTACCTTGCTGCACGAAAGTGAAGAGAAGATGGTCATGGTTGGTACCTCTGCAATCAGGAACACAAACCAAAATACAAATTAATTTTGTAGATCTGGATCTATTTTCTCCAATAAAACAACACATAGTGAATTAAGAAAAGAAAATTGAAAGAGTAAAATGGAAATTTTTCACTCTAGTGACGGTCAGAGAATGTACCAGGAGATGAGAGGTAGTGTAAACAAATTAACATCAAGAGCAAATTATACCATTTTGTTTGATCCATAGCATACACATGTATTGCTCAGCTACTCCAAGCTAAATACTTCCTTGCATCCACAAATCCATCATAATAAAAAGCATCTCAACAAAATCAGTTGTAGGGAAGGTTCGAACCCTTTATATCACGATGCAGCACGTGACGGTTGTGACAGTGTTCCAGCCTAGAAAATAGTTGATGCATGTAGCATTTTACCTAAAATACCCAGAAAGGTTAAATTATCCGTGAATCGTATATCATCGACAAGAACAAGTACTTTAGTCATGTAAACCGATACCTGAGGCTCTGTGAACTTAATCGCAGGGTTTGTAGCAAGTCCAGCCAAATCATGAGCCATGTATTCAAACACAAGATACAAACTACACAATATTCTAGAAGTCACCAAGCCTTCCAGTTTAACAACATTGGGATGATCCAAACGACGCAGAATCAGAATCTCTCGAGCCATGAACTTCACACTCTCGGGCTCTAAATTGTCAAAATGAACCTTCTTTAGTGCAACAATCTTCCCGGTTAACGTATCCCTAGCCTTGTAAACATTGCTATATGTACCTTGCCCAATCTAATACAAAAATATTAAAGCCACATATGAAAGATTCAATCTAAATACAAAACTACATTCTCAAAACAACTAAACAACAAATACAAAACCTAAACACAATCTTAAATCTCAAAATCGGAAACAAAAGCAAGCATTCAATTTCCTTTACCTTATCAAGCTTCTCAAATGTAACAGCCCTCCTAGGAACCAAACCATTGATAGCTTCACCAGCAACCTTGGAAAGCCAAGAAGGCCAACCAGCTGCAACCTGTTCACCATGAACATTGTTAGAAGGATTACTCAACCTCGGATTACTCAACCAGCTGACAGTAATATAATTTGTAAATGGTTCCACATACGCACTCATGAATGTGTTAATTTTAATTCAATTGGAATTACCATGTTGGGAGGAGAATATTAAATGATGAGCTACTTCCTTCAATTGGTAAATACGCAGTGAGTTATCCTGCAACAGTTTGATTGGATGAAGAATGTAAGCAACTTAATGCTAATAGTAATAATCTATTAAAATTGATGTTTTAAAGTCTATTGTCTGTCTTTTGTGAAGTTAAAGTTTTAATAAGCATTCAGAAATGGGGTGACATCAATACTTATAAATTTTAATAAGCATCAGTAAACAGAGTCATCAAAAATTGATTACACCTACAAAACTATAAAATTGGAAATGAACCATATGTATATATTAAAGATTACCTGATAATTTCGAGTATGGCTGAGTCGATTCCATCCTTACCAACTCTCTATACATTCTACAGAACTATCTCGTTACCACAAAGATAATCGAAATGGAGCGATAGTTAGAGTGCCTAGATAACCAATTTTTTTGAAAAGGTAGCTATGAAAAATACAATTGTTAGCACTTCAAATGACACAGAGAAATATAATAATCCATCATTTGCAGCAATACAAATCTATCACAAAAGTAACATAGTTTCAGATACCTTTTCCAAACCCTAAACCGGATTCAGATCAGAAAGTCTCACAAAACCCTTGCAGATGCCGTACTTTTCAAATAAAAAACTCTCACAAAATCAACATTTTTCCCAAACCCTAAACTTGATTCAGATATCCTGAGGCTGGGTGAAAAAACACAGATTTATAGTCAAAATAAAAGATTGAAAACGATATCGAAAAACATACTTTGGATATGTGCAAACCAAGATTTCAATGAACACCAGAATAATCATTCTCCATAACTCTTAACAACACATCAGTGAGGGAAGAAGGCAGAAAGAAGGTGGGAGAAAGAGGAAAGGGAAGGAGACGAGAAAAGAGAGAGATAGTGAGGGAAGAAGGAAGAGAGAAAGACGGTGAAAGAGGGAGACAAGAAAGAGAGAACGTGAGAGAAAGAGAGAACGTGAGAAAGAGAGAGAACGTGAGAGAAAGAGGGAAAGGGTAAGAAATTTTCAAAAAAATTCTGCCACTTGGCAATAAGAGTGCTTTTGATTGGATGATGAATTATTAGTTAGTCAATTACAATAAAGGGCTCAATATTAGTGTAAAGTGAAAATGAATAAAAGGGTAGATTTGGGTGTTTAGTGGCATCTTCCATTCTTTGGTAGGAAGTTGATATTATGAATCAAAGCATTTTCTTTTGGAAAATTTTTATTTCTATTTATTTTTATTTATACATTACTTTCTTTTTGTTACATGTCTCTTTATTTCTCTCTTTCAATATCTAATATCTAACATGTGTTCAGTGGCAGATCTAAAAAATTTCATTTGTGAGATAAAAAAATAATATTGATATTTTGATTTAGTTTGCTAACAAAATTATATAAATGTTTATACATTTTAAGAAAAAAACATTTGAGACAAATTAATTTTTTATAAATTTATAATTATTTAAGAGAAATAAGAGACTAATTGTGAGTTTTTTTTTCTAATACTTTTAATGACAAATATTACTAGTTATGAGTAAATATACTAATAGATAAAAATAAAATAATGATATTGAATATGAAACAAAAAATATATAAACTTTATACATTAAAGAAAATGATGATCAATATATATAAAATAAAAATATATAAACCTTAAAATATTAAAGGAAATGATAATCAATATATATGAATTAATACATAAATTAAAGAGAGAGCCTGAACAACTGAATATATACTCTCTCTGGTCACTATTATAAGCAAAAAAACATTAAATTTTGGTCATTATTATAAGCAAAAGTCATTAAATTTTAGACTAATTAATGTTTGTATTACTATTATACCCTTAATTTAATTCAAAAGCATTTAATGTTGGTAGTTGATTTATTAAATAAATTAAGGATATTATCGTAAATTTTACTTTGATTGTACATGAAATCAAGAAAATTAATTACACTTAACTAACTTTCTTAATACGTGTGAAAATAGTTATTTTAACTTATAATTGTGACTGGAGGGAATATCCGAACAAGTGAATAATTTGTAATGAGTAAACGCACTTATAAGTAATAATTAATTTTATAGGAGTTAAAAAAATATTTAACAGTAGCATTAAAACAATTTTTTATTTTTTGGGGGGCTTCAGCCCCAAAGTGCTATACTAGTATCCACCCCTGTGTGTGTTTTAGTGTCCATAGATAATTTTTTCTACAGAATTGGGTAGACAGACTAATAGTTAACTTTTTTTTTTTTTTTGACAAAGACGAATGGTCAAAGTTCATCTTAGAAATACCAATATTTTAACACAGAAATTGATTATGTAGAACAACATTTAAGAAGAATTTTTTTTTTGAAAAGCACATTTAAGAAGAATTTGATAAACATTACAACACATAAAAAAAAGCACATTTAAGAAGAATTTGATAAACATTACAACACATAAAAAAAACGTAATTGTATAAAGATATCCATATTTATATTTTATAGATTTATCTATATTATAAAACAATTGTGTCCATTTCTTAGTGCAAAAATGAGAATTGGATAGTCTGAAAGGAGTGAGTTATTTCGATATAATGGTAAGAGTCTTCAATGCTTTGGAGTAAGGATGAAAATAAGATTAGAACTCCAACATTAAGTGAGTGAAGTTAGAGAGATGTAGTTTGTGAAGAGAGAGTAAGCTAGTATATATTCTGGTGTGTCGTCTTCGTTTAACCTAACGTGAGATGTGGTGGACTGTTCGATCAGATCTAATGGTAGTTAATGTATGAGTAGTTGGGATTAGGTGCTAGACTCTTATTAGAAGAAGGCGACTTATCTAGAGAGGGTGAATTGATCCAAAGTTAAAAAAATTTACAAAAATTGTTTTAAAAAATTTAACGGCTAACAGAAGTGACCCAGATTGAATCGTCTAAACTGAACCGCGATCAAAAAGCTCAGACATGCGTATATAAAAACCAATTGATCATAATGATAGACAAATCAATCAATATGCTTTAAACAACAATCACTTGAATGCTACACAAAAAGTAAAGTCTATTTCCAACGACAAAATACACAAAAACAAAATTGAGGCAAATTATTGAACACCTTGTGTGCAATCAATTTCGTTTATAATTTTGTATGGTTTTGTTGATTTGCAAATCCAATCACAATCTAATAGATTATGATAAACTCAACACAACCTTTTTCAAAAGGTTATCAAAAAATTTAATCAAACGTATTGATCGCACAATCGAAGAATTCAATAATTTGCAAATGAAAACTAAAAGATATATATATATATATATATATATATATATATAGAGAGAGAGAGAGAGAGAGAAAGAGATATTACACAAGGATTTGTTTATGCAGTTCTCTAATCGTCCTCGCTATGGGCACATCTACCCTTAATTTGACCTTGAATTGAGATAATTAATCTTACTTTGCAAAAGTAGTTTTAAAGGAGAAATGTAGCAATACTACCCAACAAACCCTATGTTTGATGTTGATTCTAACACTTTCTCTTCTCTTGAACTGCACTCGATCAAGTCACCCAATAATATCAATTTGATCCATTGTCTCACGCTACTCCTTTGCAAGAAACCTTGTTCTTCAAAGCTTTCACTCGATCAAATCCAAATTACAAATTGTTTTCACCAAACAATACCAATTTGATCCACTGTCTCACGCTACTCCTTTGCAAGAACCCCCGTTCTTCAAAGCTTTCGCTCGATCAAATCTAAATTGCGAATTATTGTCACCCAAGATTTACTAATTTGATCCACCGTCTCACGCTACTCCTTTACAAGAAACCCTGTTCTTCAAAGCTTTCACACAATAGAATTAAAATTGCGCAATCTTGTCAAAAACCTTTAAATCCCCAATTGATCTTGAAGGAAAACTCCAGCTCGATTTTCTTATTTGAAACACCCAAAGATTCTTAACCCAATTTACAATTTAGCAACCTAAATTGAAGGTGATCAACTTGATTCTAGATAGCACCCAAACAAATAATGATTGTGTAATTTATTTGTATGTATGCGTAAAACATAGGTTGAAGATAAAGAGAAATCTTTGTATATTCCTGGTTTCCAATCTAGTTTTTCACCCTTAAAATGATGCATGTATGAGGTATTTATATGTGTGCAAGTTGGGGGAAAAATGGAATGCAAGAGGTTTAGAAAAAATGCAAATTTTTCAATATTTTTAATGCATGTGTGATAAGTATGTTTTGTATTGGTTTTACTAGTATATTTTCGTATTGTTTCATCACGTTTCACATACTTTTCCTTGTTTTTTCCATGATTTATGCTTTGGTATTGCGTTTTTGTTGTTTTTAGGTCTCCACAATCATATTGGAAGAAAATGAGATAAAGTCAGGCAAAAATCGAAGAAAAGCGCAAGAGCCGAAAAACCCCAGTACAAAAACCAGGGCGCTATTACGGGTGCTCGTAATGCATGTTACGGCCCGTAACATAATGCAACTGAAGCCCTCCCCATCATTATACGCCTGGGTCAAAAATCAGAAGCCTGTTACGGGTGCTCATAACAGGAGTGCGAAAAGCCGTCTTTTTGTTTTCTTTCTCGGCTCGATGTGTTCCCGATCTGGAGCGTCTGCATTGATTTTGAAGCTGATCTTTTGGGACAAAGCATTGAAGAAGAACTTTATTTCATTTAAATTCTTGTTTTTATGTTTTTTTATTTTTAATAACTATAAAACTCTTTTCCAAGAGTTAGAAGGATCAAATTTCATTCTACGCTTTTTCTTCTACAAGTTTTACTTTTGACGCACAATTTGTAAAAGTCTCTTTGGAGCATGCATTTTCTACTACAAACAATTTTTATTCAGGTTATATTATTCTTCTTCTCTATTGCTTTTATTTTTTGTTATGAATTATATGCATTCTTGGTTTATGCCTTTTCTCACCATGAGTGAGTAGTCCTTTAAGGGTTAAGGGTTGTGAGACCTAACTCATGACTCTCTATATGATAATCTGTATATGATATAAGGATTAAAGCGTTTTTATTTTGAAAGTATGAGTTTTTATTCAACTTTGTTATGAAAGTAAAAAGTTCTTAGGTGTTGACAGTGTTCCGAAAGGACTCGTGTCAATACCCGAAAATCGATTTTTAAACGACCAATTCTGATGTTACGAAAGTACGCTGAAGAGGTTGAGAAATGTTCCATTTTAATAGACCGTACGATAACAATAAGGTTTTGATAAATAATTCCGAATAAGCGAAAACTGACAGATTATTTATCGAAACTAAGATAACACGCTGGCAAAAGCATGTGTTATCTGCAAAATCTATTTTTCTATAATTCACGTGAAAATCCTTGTAGCGGGCTAATTTTATCATATAGAGATGTTAGAGTAAGGGATTGTGACCCTAAATCCTGTTTGTTTTGAATTTTTCCAAGCTTTACCCATTTAAATTGTTCTCTAAAAGTGCTTTTTAAATAAGATGTTTTTGACTTAAGTGCTTTTTCACTTAAGTTTGTATGTTTTCAACCTTTCGATTACCCTAGATTTACACTGATAGAATAGAAACCGGTATTTAACCATTGGTCCTTGTGGTTCGACATTATTTTTACTACTCTGACAGTAGCCGTGCACTTGCGGCGTGTCAAGTTTTTGGCGCCGTTGTCGGGGTCCAATTGCGTTAATATTGGAATTTTATTTGATCACCGTAGAGACTAGGGACTTATTTTCTTGTTTATGCGAAAAACGCGTTCTGATGATATTTCAGTTGAGCCCGTTAAAGAAATCAAGCGTTTCTTGCGAGAGAGATGCCAAGCTCAGAGACATCTTGTGATGGCTGCCCCTGTCGTGGATACCAAACCTTTGAAAGACTGCGCGATTCCCACTGATGAGGAACCGCATTATAGTATTGTACACCCGCCTATCGAGGAAAACAATTATGAGCTTAAACCGTCATTGATAGGTATGGTTCAGCAGAACCATTTTTCTGGATCACCCTCTGAAAATCCAAACCTTCACCTATCAATATTTGTTGATAATTGTGGTACAGTGAAAGCCAATGGCGTCTACTAGAACGCCATTTGTCTTCTTAGCCTCAGTTGAAAGCCGCTTTTCTTGCGCGGTACTTTCCGCCAAGTAAGACCGCTCGGGTTAGGAATGCGATTAACAATTTTAAGCAAGAGGATGGTGAGTCTTTATTCGATACTTGGGACATTTTAAGGATTTACTTAGACTTTGCCTTTTCATGGGCTTGAAGAGTGGATGATCATCCACATCTTTTATAATGGTCTCTCACACCTAACTAGGTTGACCCTTGATGCGGCTTCGGGTGGAGCCTTCATGAACAGTCCTAAGGACGTTGCTTATAACCTTATTGAGCAGATGGCCAAAAACCATCATTCCTGGAGAAGTGTGCGACAAGTCGCCGCTAAATCCACCCCTAAAACTGAGGGGATGTATGAGGTGAATGCCTTTGATCATATGAATGCTAAGGTTGATGCTCTTTATAAAAAAATTGATGAACTAAGCATCGCTCAGGCTGCCCCAACTCCTCTAGCTGTCGTTGCCCCCGCTTCACTCAACTGTGAGATTTGCAGAGTGAATGGGCATACAGGTAGTGGTTGCCAAATGATTCTCACCAGAGGATCCGCACAAGAGAATGTGAATTTCCTGAACAATCAAAGAAATAATCCTTATTCTAATACTTACAACCCTGGGTAGCGGAATCACCCAAATTTCTCTTACAAAAACAACCAGCCACAAAAAGTTGTTGGACCACCTGGGATCCAAAATGCTACACCAACTCCCCAAAAGAAATATAATCTCGAGTTGATGTTGGAAAATTTTGTGGCATCTCAAACTCGCCTTAACGAGGATTTTAAAAATAAAAACTTGCAAATAAATGAAACTCTTAGGGAGTTGAACACCAAGATGGATGGTATAACAACACACTCTAAGATGCTTGAGACACAAATATCCTAGATTTCTCAGCAATAAGCATCCACATCTGTCTTTCCAGGAGCTTTCCCGGGGCAACCCGAACAAAATCCTAGGGGACATTTGAACGTTATAACCATCCTAAGCGACGAGAAATTAGCCGATTTAAAAGAGAAAGAAATAAAGGCTGAGGAATATGTCAAGATGAGAGTAGATGAAATTGAGAAAGGCAAAACAATGCCATTTGAAAAGGATGATGTATGGGATTTCACTACTCAATCCCCCTTTGAGGTCCAAAATTTGCCCCAAACTAGAAAAACTGGGATTAGAAAGAAAACCCGTCTAGGGAAATTCATAGAATTATTGAAAAAGCTTTATGACAATATCCCTATTCCTGAGAAGCTATCTCAAGTTCCCTCCTTTGAGGAAATCATAAAGAGGGTTCTATCCAAGAAAGGGAAGTTGAAAAACCGTGGGATGATAAAGCTCACTGCCAAATGTAGTGCCATAATCCAACACAGAGTGCCTCTGAAGTTAGGGGACCCCAGAGATTTCTCTATACCTTGTGAGATAGGAACCTTAAGTTGTCCTAATGCCCTGTGTGACCTGGGCGCTAGTGTCAGCATGATACCTTTAGCTATCCATAGACGATTGAATTTAGAAGAGCTAAAACCCTGTAGCATCCACTTACAATTTGCTGACGAAACGGTGAAGCCCGTAATGGGAATTTTAGAAGATATTCCCGCTAAATTCAGAAAAAAATCGGGTAAAAAACGAAGAAAAGGAGATAAAGTTGGGAAAAAATTGAAGAAAAGCGCAAGAGCCGGAAAACCCCAATACAAAAACTAGGGAGTTGTTACTGATGCCCGTAATGCATGTTACGTCCCGTAACAGAATGCAGCTGAAGCCCTCCCCATCATTATGTGCTTAGGCCAAAAACCAGAGACTTGTTACGTGTGCCCGTAATGCGTGTTACGGCCCATAACAAGAGTGCGAAAAGCCGTCTTTTTATTACCTTTCTCGGCTCGATGTGTTCCCGATCTGGAGCCTCTGCATTGATTCTGAAGCTGATCTTTTGGGACAAAGCATAGAAGAAGGCCTTTATTTCATTTAAATTCTTGTTTTTATGTTTTTATTTTTTTAATTACTATAAAACTCTTTTCCAAGATATTTAGAAGGATCAAATTTTATTGTACGCTTTTTCTTCTGCAAGTTTTACTTCTACGCACAATTTGTAAAAGTCTCTTTGGAGCACGTATTTTCTATTACAAGCAATTTTGATTCAGGTTATTTTATTCTTCTCTATTTCTTTTACATTTTGTTATGAATTATATGCATTCTCTGTTTATTCCTTTTCTCACTATGAGTGAGTAGTCCTTTAAGGATTAAGGGTCATGAGACCTAACCCATGACTCTTTATATAATAATCTATATACGATACAAGGATTAAAGCGTTTTTATTTTGAAAGTCTGAGTTTCTATTCAACTTTGTTACGAAAGTAAAAAGTTCTTAGGTTTTGACAGTGTTCCAAAAGGACTCGTGTCAATACCTGAAAACAAATTTTTAAACGACCAATTCTGATGTTACGAAAGTACTCGGAAGAAGTTGAGAAATTTTCCATTTTAATAGACTGTGTGATAACAGTGAGGTTTCGATAAATAATTCTGAATAAGCAAAAGCTAACAAATTATTTATCGAAACTAAGATAACACGCTGGCGAAAGCAGGTGTTATCTAAAAAATCTATTTTTCTATAATTCACGTGAAAATCCTTGTAGCGGGCTAATTTTATCATATAGAGATGTTAGAGTAAGGGATTGTGACCCTAAATCCTGTTTGTTTTGAATTTTTTTCCCAAGCTTTACCCATTTAAGCGGTTCTCTAAAAGTGCTTTTTAAATAAGTTATTTTTGAATTAAGTGCTTTTCACTTAAGTTTGTTTGTTTTCAACCTTTCGATTACCCTAAATTTACATCGATAGAATAGAAATCGGTAGTTAACCATTGGTCATTGTGGTTCGACATTCTTTTTACTACTCTGACAGTAGTCGTGCACTTGTGGCGTGTCAATGTACCGACCTATGTAAGTCATGTGTCAACACATTCGATGCATGCGTCGATTCATACAAGTGGCGCATCAAATAGAAGTTATAGGCTTTAAAATTGACCTACATGTGTCGACTCATAACTCGTATGTATCGACTCATAGAAGAATTTTTCTTTTATGTGTCGACCTGAAATGCTTTATGTGTCGACACATGTGTCACAAAAGCTACAGCCTTTAAAAATGATCCACATGTGTTATCTCATAGCATGTATGTGTCGACATATAGACCTATTTTTCACATAAAAACCTGTTTTTAATGCATGAAACCTTTTCTAACTCATTCTTAATTTTCCTAATACTGATATGTGCATTTAGACTCAGAGAATATTGTCCAATATACATAAATTCTAAATTGTCCTAGTTTTGACATCATACAAAACTATTCTAATAAGAAGGTGCACTCACATACTCTCACTTTTTGATGATGGAAAAAATTGCGACGATGCATTTGATGTCTTCATGAAGGCTCCCCCTGAATGTGTGCATCATAGCTTCATAGCTTGCATATGCTTCTCCCCCTTTGACAACATCAAAAAGAGACAAAGCAATCCATGATAAGTATCTTATGTCACACATATACTAATATAGCACACAGAGGCGTTTGCAAAGATAAAATCATCAATAAAACATTACTCACATAAAATGATGTAAATATTGAAAATGCCTAAACATAAATAGAAGTAATTTAAGCAACAATATAACAAAGTTGTCACAAATCATGTCAAATAACATATACAATAAACATGAAATATGAAGGATACAATGCAATCAAAAACTCTTGAGTTTCTTCAAAAGCGACATGTTTACGTGACATATACTTTTGTTGCTCTCTAATGTTGCACGCGTATGTGCTCTCGCAAGGCGAAAATTTAGATTTATCACCACTCAAACCAAAAACATAAATGTTATCATTACATTGACAAACTACAAGAATTTTGTTTACATTATAACATGTTCAAACATATTTCATGCTGGAATAGATAAACAACAACCTCACATATATCATGCAATAACTAATAATAGATAACAAGCTTATAAACAAAGAACATATTTCAAGTATGGAAGAAGAATAACAAGAAGTCACTATAAGCATATAAATTAAAGTACATCAATTGAAATTTTTGGAAGTGAACATTCATGAAATATTTCATACGTCAAGTATATCAAGTATTTGGGACATAGACAACATGCAAAAAAAAAAGGCTTACTTTCAAAGAAAGAAAATGGAACAATATTACCTCGCGTATGAATTGATGAAGGATGCACTCGTATGTGATTGAACTTCCAAGGAAAGTTAGAGAAAAAATATATAAAGTGCATGCAATAAATCATATTTAGGCAAGGTTTGAGATATCAAGTATGCCCAATTCCCTTCGAATGTTGAAAAATGATTCAGTTGCAAGAGGTTTTGTAAAGATATCTACAAGTTGATTTTTGCTATTAACATGCTCGAATACGACATTTCCTTTTTCAACATGGTCACATAGGAAGTGGTGATGTATCTCAATATGTTTAGTGCGAGAGTGTAACACCGGATTTTTTGTTAGATTAATAGCACTAGTGTTGTCGCACATAATAGGACTACATTGTAGTTTAATATCAAAATCAAGTAGTTGTTGTTTGAGCCATAATATTTGAGCACAAAAACTACCGACTGCGGCGTATTCCACCTCGGAAGTTGACAAAGCAATGAAATTATGTTTCTTGCTATGCCAACTTACTAAGGAATTTGAAAACATGTGGCAAGTTCAACTAGTACTTTATCTATCCCATTTGCAACCGGAAAAATCAGAATCAATATAACCAACCAAATTACAACCTCTTCCCTTAGAATATCAAAGACCATGCTTAGATGTACCATAAAGGTATCTAAAGATGCGCTTTAAAGCATTTAAATGTGATTCCTTAGGATTCGATTGATAACAAGCGCACGTACACACGCTAAATATAATGTCCGGCTTAGATGCGGTAAGATATAAAAGAGATCCAATCATACCTCTATACTTCTTGACATCAACATCCTTACTATTTTCATCCTTTTCCAAGTTTCCATTTGTGGGCATTAGAGTGTCAATTGATTTTGCATCTTCCATACTAAATTTCTTTAGCAATTTTTTGAAATATTTTGTTTGACACACAAACGTCCCTTCGTTGAGTTGCTTGATTTGAAGACCGAGAAAGTATTTCAACTCCCCCATGAGACTCATCTCAAACTCACCCTGCATTAGCTTAGAAAACTCCTTGACTAATTACATGTTAGTGGAACCAAAGATGATATCATCAACATAAACTTGAACTAGAAGAGTATGTTTTCCTTGACGTTTAATGAAAAGTGTAGTATCTTCCTTCCCTCTAGAGTATCCTTGATTGATTAAGAACTTACTAAGTCGCTCAAACCAAACCCTAGGGGCTTGTTTGAGACCATATGAAACTCATTTTAGTTTATAAACATGATTAGTATATTCATGATGTGAAACATACACTTCCTCATTAATATATCCATTAAGGAAAGCACTTTTCACATGCATTTGAAATATGTTGGAATCTTTGGAGCAATCATAAGCTAGTAAAAGGTGTATAGCCTCGAGGCGAGCAACTAGAGCATAAGTTTCCTCATAATCAATGCCCTCCTCTTGGTTATAACCTTGAGCCACTAATCCAGATTTGTTCCTAGTTATCACTCCTTTTTCGTCGAGTTTATTTCTAAAAATCCA
Organism: Lathyrus tuberosus; assembly: GCA_022829125.1. Classification (NCBI taxonomy): domain Eukaryota; kingdom Viridiplantae; phylum Streptophyta; class Magnoliopsida; order Fabales; family Fabaceae; genus Lathyrus; species Lathyrus tuberosus. The sequence goes on along the minus strand of JALAZF010000019.1, from coordinate 6,305,398 downwards.
CTTGGTACCAATAACTTGATGATCTCGCAGATGAGGGACAAGGTCCCATACATCATTTCTTTTAAATTGGTTTAATTCATCTTGCATGTCCATACGCCAATGCTCATCAAGTAAGACATATTTCGCATTTTTAGGTTTAACTTGTGAAACGAATGCAAAGTGAGAACAAAAATTACTTATCTTGGAGTGTGTTTTCACACCTTTGGTGATGTCTCCAACTATGTTGTCGATTGGATGATACTTGGAGGTTCTCCAAGACAAAGGAATATTGTCCATTACAACTGGACTTTTAACCTTCTCCTTTTCACAATCGTTATCTTCTTATTTCTTAAGTTTCACAACTTTAGGCTGATCAATTTCTTTTTCGGGTTTTTTGAGAATGTCTTGTGAAGATACACCTACATCATGAAATGAAACACCTTTCCCGATATTTCTCGGATAAGATTCATCAAAAGTGACATGGACCGAATCTTCAACAATAAGTAATATTTTGTTATAAACCCTATAAGCTTTGCCTAATTGAGAGTATCCAAGAAAGATACCTTCATCGAATTTCGCATCAAACTTTCCAAGATTATCCTTTCCATTATTTAAAACAAAGCATTTGCATCCGAAAACATAAAGATGTGATAAATTTGGTTTTCTACCCTTTAGTAGTTCATAAGGAGTTTTGTCTAAAATAGGATGTATTAGTATCCTATTTAAAACATAACATGCCATGCTAATGGCGTCGGCCCAGAAATACTTAGGTAGATTACCCTCATTGAGCATAGTTCTAGCTAACTCCTCTAAAACACGATTTTTGCGCTCCACAACACCGTTTTATTGTGGAGTTCTTGGAGCGGAAAAATTATGCTCAATTCCATGTTTATCACAATAATTCTCTAAGAGATGGTTTTCAAATTCACCTCCATGCTCGCTTCGGATAACAACTATTTTTAAATTCATCTTATTTTGGGATAACCTTGAAAATTGTTTGAAAGCTGAAAAAGTCTCATCTTTACTATGCAAAAAAGATGACCCAACAAATATCGATTAATCTTTTACTATCACAAACCCATAGTAACTACCACCTATTCTTTTGGTCCTTGAGGGACCAAAGAGATCCATATGGAGAAACTCAAGAGGTCTCGAAGTTGAAACAATGTTTTTCGATTTAAAAGAGACTCTTATCTTCTTACCCATTTGGCATGCATTGCATAAATGGTCTTTTGAAAACTTTATTTTTGTTAGAATGATGACTAAATATTTGGAAGTCACTTTGTTTAGTAAATCAAAGTTGACATGAGCCATGCGTCTTTTCCATAACCAAGAGTCCTCACTCATGGTTGTTAGACACTTAGTTCCTATCAAGGATACGCCATCTAGGTTAAGCAAATAGCTTAAGCCCTTAAACATACAATTTTTCTTTTCATTATGTTCAAACATGCAACAAGTATTTGTAAAAGTTACTTTAAACCCAATGTCGCATAATTGACTAATGCTAAGAAGATTAAGTTTAAGACCTCAACTAACATAACATCGAAGATAGTAGTAGACGAGGGATTACCTACACTACCTTTTCCAAGTATTTCTCCCTTGTTATTGTCTCCATAAGTAACAAAACATTTCTTCTTTGGCACAAAGTCAATGAATAGAGAGATGTCACCCGTCATATGTCTTGAGCATCCACTATCGAGAAACCACATTGTCTCCGTAGAGCCAAAACATTCGACCTATAGAATCAAACAAGAGTAATAGGTACCCAATTTTCATTGGGTCCTTGAGACTGAGTGAAATCAAGGGTGCTTTTGGGAAATTATTAAAAAACAATTTTAGGAACAAAGAGTCTTGTAAACTTACATTTTTCAATAGTGTGACTTGTCTTGCAACAATAGTGACAAGATAAGTTGTGATGAGATGTACTTTTTTCTATTTGAATCCTTTTGAATATATTTATGTTTTTTTTATATGAATGTTTCAAAGACTGTTTAAGCTTTGATGAATCAATAGCAAATGTAACCTTTGGTTGTAATGTCTTGTCCAATTTAGCTTTAAGAGTATTTACCCTTTTTTGCCAAATGTGGCAAGTTTCACAACCGAACCATGAAGTTTCTACATCCTCATTCTTATATTTTTGAATATCTACTATAGATTGCTTAAGAGCTTCCATATTATTTTCGGTTTCTAAAACATTAGCTTCTAAATGTGAAAAGATTCTTTTGTTTGAAGCAAACTTTTTAAAAGCGTCTACGGCTTCTCTAAGTAGATTTTCTAAATCTTTTTGTAATTGAGAATAAGATAATTCATTAATAGATTCAAGTATAGAATGACTTACATTCTTATTCTTCTTTTTGCTATCCATGAAGTAAAGCTTGGTCGATTGGTCACTTGAACTTGAGATTTCATCACTCGAAGAATCACTTTCACTTTCCCAGGCAATATAAGCTCTTCTAGAATTGCTAGATTTCTTGTGATGGTCTTTCTCTTTGTCTTTCTTGATCAATGGACATTCCGACCTATAATGACAACCTTTTCCACAATCGTAGCATGAACCTCTATGTTTACCCTTCTAATTCTCATATTCCTTTGAGGAGTTCGATAACCTTCTAAAACTGATTAGGTTCTTGTCGGAGTGCTTGACTCCATTTTTCTTTATGTACCTATGGTACCTTTTAACGAACAACCCCATTTCTTCATCATTGGAATTCTCATTATCACTTGTTTCATAAACACTTTGCTCATTGGTTGAGGACTTTGAAATTGAATCCTTTAGAGCAATAAACTTCTTGTCTACCTCCCTGTCCTTACCTTTCTCCTTATTTATCTTCTTCTTATGCTTTTTCTCATGTTTTTCCAAGCAAGTGAGTTCTTGCTTATGTTCTTCTAGCTTACCAAATAAAGTTGTGAAATCAAGGATTTTAAGATCATTCGCTTCTTTGATTGTGGTGACCTTAGGTTGTCATTCCCTATTAAAAAACCTTAAAACTTTGTTAGTAGAAATATCTTTGGAAACATGCTTACCTAGAGCATTCAAACGATTTATAAGATGTGTGAACCTCTTTTGCATGTCGACAATGGTTTCACCATGATTTATGTGAAATAGTTCAAACTCTTTATTTAAGGTATTGATCCTAGATTGTTTAACTTCATTAGTTCCCTCATGGGAAACTTCTAATGCATCCCACGTAGCTTTGGCAGTTTCACAATGGGAGACATGATAATAATAATTAACACCAAGTGAGGATATGAGAATATTTTTTGCCTTCCAATCACGTGACCGCAATTTCTTATCATTATCATTCCATTGTGCTTCCAGTTTTGGTACGGAGAAACATTCACCATTGGTCATTGTAGTTTAATTATGACCATTGGTGATGCGTCCCTGTCGTAACCCAAAATTTGACCTCCCCTTTTGCCTTTTACATAAGCATGTGCATTCGCATCGCTGGCATACGCACTCGCACGTTTTTCTCTATGATTTAGTTACATGAACATTCAGGTTTTTCGAGCCCGATTAATCATATCCACACAAAGTCATCACATCATCAATACAAGGATAAAACAAGTATTTCTATGCCTATTCATCAAAGCAAAAGGGCAAAAATCAGAACCATGGCCACAACACTTTTTTTCAAGCAAATTGGGCATTTTTTTTGCCTGGTTAATCGATTAACCATTTGCTGTTGCAAATAGGTTAATCGATTAACCCTTGTAAAAATGCAATTTCTGCTGCATTTTCAGGACACCAACTTTGCACTCTCTTTTCTCTTGGATTCTACTCGGTTATAGCATTGTGTGGAACATTCTAGACAGTTCAAGACCATTCAAGACGCCACTTACATTTACTCCAATGCATCACTTTGAATTAAGTGCACCATGTTCCTTAATTTCCAAGTATGTGAGCCTTTGATTTGGATTTACATTAGGATTGCTCCACCGAGTTACCTAACTAACTAACCGAGTCAACTTCCGACTCGATGAGTTGAGTGTAACTAACTCCAATGCAAGCTCTAAAGCTCACTCCAAAGCACATTCCAAACCTAGCAACTCTAAACCTCCACTCTATATAAACAAAGCTCCACCATTTCACAAAGGATCCACAATCATTTTCATCATTTCTCACTCTCTTCACTCTCAATTCTCTCATTTCTCTCTGCATTTTTCTGCAAGTTTTTCACATTCATCTTCATCTTCTTCACCAAACCAAACTATAGCTCAATTTTCCACCATTAAAGAGTAGTAAATTTCACATTGAAATTGCTTTCTCTTGAGCTTAAGCCTTCATTCATCTTCAATTTTTCTTGGATTTCTGGAATTACATCAAGTTCTACTTCAATTCAAGTGTTCACATCAATCGTTTCGGTGCAAATTTGATTTCGGTGTATTTTCGCGTTTTTGCTCGGTTTCGCTACGGTTTGAAGTGCAAGTGGAGAATTCTCTGGTTTTCTATACTTATCTTCATCAGATTTCATTTTCAACAACATCCAAGGCACTCCTCCGCCTTGTAGGTTGGTCAATTCTCACTCAATTTACTGTTTCGATCACTTTCGCGCATTTGCGATGTAGTTCCGATCGTTTTTCAGTTTGTTGAATCATGTGATTATTTATCTTTGATCTTCATGCTTAATACTTTCAATTTGTGTTTAATTTCTCATACATAATGTAATTTTCGTGCACAAATGCATACCATAACATGTGGATGATTGGATAAGTGATTAACTGTTGAAAGTACTTTTGAAACTGCTTTTTTCTACCACTGCTTCAGTGTTAATCGATTAACACTTTGCCAGTGCAAAAGTGTTAATCGATTAACACTGCCTTTTCCAGCAAAAAATTGTTTTTTTAAAAGGTTAGTTGATTAACCATTTTGCAACTGTAAATGGTTAATCGATTAACACTGGACCAGAATGTCATATTTGCCTATTTTTCAAGCTTGTTTGATCTCCTTTACTCATTTAACTTCCATGGCTTGATATGCTTGATATTTGTGGATGTTTTATGAATTATTTAACCTCTATTTGAAGCATGCTTGCGAACTTTCGTTGCACGGTTTCGATTATGCAATTGTTTACATTCTTGGCATTTGTATGATCATGATCATTCTTGCACATCTTTTGCTCACTTGATTACATGATTTGTGTTGACGTTTGGTACTGTTTTCCATGCTATTGCATTGAGTTTGTTCTTTCTTGAGCAAATTCAATTTTGTACAATCATTAACTCGCACTTTGCTTTCACGATCTTTCGACTCGTGGAATATTGTTGGCTTGCTCATTCCCTTTGATCGATTGATCGAAACCTTATTTTGATTAATTGATTCTCCCTCTCTCCTTTCTTTAGGATCTCTTTAGAGTCTTGTTCTCTTGATCCCCTGCCGAGTCAGAGATTCGCACGACGCACTAGAGCACTGTACAAATTGGAGCTGTTACGCTGTCCGTTTCAATTTCCGCACTACACTTTGGTGCTAGGGAAGGGATGAGAGTGGAGATTTCCTACACTCATCTTGATTATTCTGGGTGGGGACGAATGACCCTGTGCCTGGAATAATCGTCTCTATCTCCAGACTGTGGTGTCTCTCAATCCTCAGTCAAGTCGATCCTGATCACTCTTGCCTCTTCAATCTCTCTTTTGATCGATCGCCATTTTCTTGGTTAAAGATCCTTGTCACTTTGGGTTAGCAAACACTCTTTGTTTCAATACCTTTTCTTTTGGTCAATCATTGCTTGTTGATTCCCCAGAAGATTCACAATTATTCTTTCTTTGGTTAATCACAGTCCTACTGTTAAAACCAATGCTCTTTTCCCCAACAAGTTGCAATCCTTTTCTTCGGTCAAACACAGTTTTCCTGTTAAACACTGAATCCTTAACGGAGTTCACAACCTTCTCTTGGTTCTCTCCCTTTTGATTGGTTAACCACTGTCTGTCAGTTAAAACACCAATTTCGCACGCTTCCTTAGTTAACCACAGTCTATCTATTAATATACTGAGCTTCTTTTGAGTTAATCACCTTTTCTTGGTTAATCACTCATTCTTCTTTGGTTAAACACAGTCCTTCTGTTAAAGTCAATATCCCCGGCGGTTAGCAACATTCTTTTGGTTCAAATACCCCTTTTCGTCGGTCAAGTACTATTTGTTCAATCGATATCGACATCCCCTTTGGGTCACAACCTTTGCTTGGTTCCACACCCGTCTTTTGGGTCACAACCTTCGCTTGGTTCCACACTCGTCCTTTGGGTCACAACCTTCGCTTGGTTCTACACCCGTCTTTTAGATGATCACAGTTTATCTGTTAAAACCTTTCTCTCCTCTGAGTTGCAATCTTTTCCTTGTTTGGTTAACCACTGTTTATCAGTTAATATACTGAGTCCCCTCAGAGTCAAACACATTTTCTTGGTTAAGTACTCTTTCTTTCTGGTTCATCACAGCCTGCCTGTTGACACCAACTCTTTTCCCCACCAGGGTCATGCTCTCTCTTTCTTCGGTTAACCATTGCCTGTCAGTTAACATACTGAATCATTAGTATCTTACTCTTTTTACCCCTTTATTCCCCAGTACAATCATTATTGTTCTTTTGCACTTATTCTCTTGGTTTCGACACTAGTCCTTTTGCTTTTTTCCTCAGCTCAGTCCCTATTTCTGCTCGAGTTTCCCCAGTGGAGTTTCCTCTCTTCCTTTTGATCTTGGTTTTGACACAGTTTCCTTTTCTTTCTCTGTCTTTGTTCCCCGAACTACGTAGGCTCTGAATTCCTCATTGCACTATGAGGATACGTAGGCACGAGATTGAAAAATCTTGGCGAGCCACCTTCTTCCATCTCCCATTTCTTTTCTCTGGTTCCCTGAACTACGGCGCTTTGATTTCCTCATTGCACTATGAGTGTACGTAGGCACGAGGGCCCTAATCCTCCGCGAGCACTTTCTTTTCTCTTTTCTCTCCTCTTTATTTTAGCTAGAAACCTTTAGATAGATAACCCATCCAAGCATAGAAGCAAGCGAAATGGTTCCCATCGAGTACGACAGATGCATAAGGTGCTAGTACCTTCCTTTCGCATAACCGACCCCTTTACTTGTTTCTCTTCCCCTTGGGCTTTATCGCTATTTTCCATGTCCTTTGGGACTAAGTAAAGTTTGGTGACGACTCTGTTGTATCTTTGAGTGTGCGATTCACTCAAGTATAATCCCGCTAGCTTCAGTCCCAAACACCATTATCAACCGAATTGATATGGATACACATGCAAGCTTTCCAATAGCCATAGTTTTCAGCGATAAAAATGGGCGCTCTATTGTACGCCCCTTTGGGTTCGGTAGCCATTTTCTAATAAGAGAATATTGAAGCACGAAATTAACCGGAGCTCGTGATACCACTTGTTATACGAAGACACTTATCTAGAGGGGGTGAATAGATCCCAAGTTAAAAATTTTACAAATTCTATTTTAAAACTTTTAACGGCTAGCGGAAGTGACCCGGATCAAATTGTCTAAACTGAACCACTATCTAAAATCTTGGATATGCGTATATGAAAACTAATTGATGATAATGATAGACAAATCAATCAATATGCTTATAACAAAAATCACTTGAATGCTACAGAAAAAGTAAAGTCTATTTCCAATGACAAAATACACAAAAACGCAATTGAGGCAAATTATCGAACACCTTGTGTGCAATAAATTTTGTTTAGAATTTTGTATGGTTTTGTTGATTTGAAAATCTAACCACAATCTAATATATTGTGATCAACTAAGCAAAAACCTTTTTTCAAAAGGTTATCAAAAAGTTTAACCAAACGTATTGATCGCACAATCGGCGATTTCAACAATTTACAAATGAAAAGTAAAAGAGATAAAGATATATATATATATATATATATATATATATATATATATATATATAGATAGATAGATAGATAGATAGATAGATAGATAGATAGATAGAGAGTACATAAGGATTATTTTAGGTAGTTCCCCAATCGGCCTCGCTATGGGTACGTCTGCCCTCAATTCGAACTCGAATTGAGATAATTAATCTTACCTTGCAAAAGTAGTCTTACAAGAGAAATGTAGCAATACAACCCCACAAACCATATGTTTGTTTTTCATTCTAACACTTTCTCTTCCCTTGATCTGTACTCGATCAAGTCACCCAACAATACCAATTTGATCCACTATCTCACGCAACTCCTTTGAAACAAATCTTTTTCTTCAAAGCTTTCACTCGATCAAATCCAAATTGCGAATTGTTGTCACCCAAAAATACAAATTTGATCCACTATATCACGCTAATCCTTTGCAAGAATCCCCGTTCTTCAAACCTTTCACTCGATTGAATCCAAATTGTGAATTGTTGTCACCCAAAATTTACCAATTTAATCCACCGTCTCACACCACTGCTTTGCAAGAAACCTGTCGTACCTCAAAAAATGAGAACGACCTCGCGAAGCGCAATCGCACACCCACAGGATGGACTTAACAGAGTCGCCACCGATCTTTATTTATTCCACAGAGGGAAAGGGAAAATATCGAATAAAACCCTAAAAAAGAAAGGATAAGGATATGGTCATCGCAACCAATGCCTGAGTTCGGGAGTCGATTACGCAAGGGGAAGGTATTAGCACCCCTCACGTCTGTTGTACTCAACGGGAACCATTTAGTTAGGGTCGAATGAGTGTTAGCTTAAGGTTTGTTTCTAAATCTTCTAGTTATTGAGATGGAAAGGGGATAAATATTTTCATATTAAAGAGAAAGGACCTAAAGATTTTTATTACTAGGGGGCTCGACAAGATTTTGGAATCTCGTGCCTACGTATCCTCATAGTGCAATGAGGAACTCAGAGCCTTTATAGTTCGGGGTTACGATGAAAAATGGAAAGGTGGAATCCAAGAAGGCATTGGATGTAAAGGAAAAGGTGGAATCCAAGAAGGCATTGGATGTAAAGGAAAAAGGTAAAGGTAGAAAAAAAGAAAAGGTGGAAAAAAGAAAAGGTGGCTCGCTAGGATCTCGCAATCTTATGCCTACGTATTCTCAAGATGAACTTGAGAAATCAGAGCGTCTGTAGTTCTGCCACTACGAGTGAAAAGCTTGAAAGCAAAGCTTGTGAGGATTGGTTGTTTAGGAGAAGAGATTAATGGCTATCTCTTGTGAAAGGATTTGAATGAAGGGTTAAAGGTTGGTGAAGGAGAAGAGATTTAAGGCTATCTCTTGTGAAGGTTAAAGGAAGGGTTAAAAATCATAAGAGATTAATGGCTATCTCTTTGAAAAGCTTGTGGTTTAAAAGTGGCTTGAAAATGTTTTAAGAGTGACAAACAATTGATGATGATTGATAGTTCAAAGGGTTATGTCAGAGTGTTAGACTCTAACAGTCCTTCTCATTCAAGATTGATTGTAAAATTGTTTGTTGGACAATGAACGTTGATAGTGATCAATGGTTCAAGAGTTGTGCCAAGATGCTAGATTTCGATGGCTCTTATTCATCCAAGTTGAAATGAAAAATATTTGATGGACAATGAACTCTTGAAGATAATCAACTGTTCGAAGAGTTGTGTCAAGATGCTAGATCTTAATGGCTCTTATTTGTCCGAGTTAATTAAAGGTATTTTAAGGAGTGAAAGAATGAATGATTGGCTACCCCAAAGTGCGAGACTTGAGACCAATCATTCGAGGTTTTTGCTAGAATGCTAGATTCTAACGGTCCTCTTCTTTCATATTTTTTATTTAAAAAAAATGTTTAATCATTAAATTTAAATAGAAAGATTTAGGTACAAAAATAAATAAATATTTATAATAATATAACAATAATAAAACATGAACACATAAAATATTATATTTTTACAACATAACTTCACAAACTAAAAATATATATACTAAACTACTAACTATATATGGTATGAATAAAAATAAAGGATGAATGATACTCACAAACTCCAAAGCTAGCAAAGGTTAAGCTTGTTGTGTAGAAGGAAGTGAATGTGTTTTGATGGAGGTTGTTTTTGTGGTGAAGATGGTGAATGTTTATGGGTATTATGTAAGTAAAAGAAAAGGATAAAATTTGATTCCTCAAAAAACAAAAAAAAAAGATATGACTTGAAAAATATGTAATGAATGTGCAAGGTTTTGAGAATGTATGTGTGGTATTATTGGTGCCAAAAAATGAGAGAAAGAGAGATCTTATTTATAGTGTGAATGAGGTGAGAGTGTTGATGTGGCAATCCATGTAGCTTTATGAGAATGATTCTTGGCCATTGATAAGTCCAAGTTGACAATCCATGTGAAGTGTGAGGATGATTCTTGGCCATTGATAAGTCCAAGTTGGCAATCCATGTGAAGTGTTTGTACTACATTGTAGTGGTTCCAACTTACCATTTTCCCTTTATGGACATGAAGACAAACAAAATAAAAGTAATAATAATAATAATAATAATAATAATAATAATAATAATAATAAAGCTTAGTAATAATAAAACTAATAATAATAATAAAGCTTAGTAATAATAAAACTAATAATAATAATAAAGCTTAGTAATAATAAAACTAATAATAATAATAATAATAATAATAATAATAATAAAACTAATAATAATAATAATAATAAAACTAATAATAATAAAATTAATAATAATAATAATAAAAGAAATAATAATAATACAACTAAAAATAATAAAAAAGATAATTGAAAATGGTTAGTAAAAAAAAGAAATAAAACAAATTAAATTCTAACGAAAAATGCATGATTATTGATTAATGGACTATTTGACTAAAAAATACGAAAATGGTTGACTTAAAATGATATGACAAAGGCCAACGAATCTAAGGGTAAAATTTGGGGTATGACAGATGCCCCTATTTAAATATCTTCACCGGATGACATGAGTGATGATAATTCTCGTGAAATCATGGTGAAAGGTATTTAAATATAGATAACCGAAAATTTTGCCCTCGATACAATGACATGCTATGCTATGGACAAAAGAGAACTAAACTATAATGCTGACATGTTGTGAATTCTAATATGATAAAAAATGATGGAAAGGTAAATGTAGAAATGCAGACGAAAATGAAAGCAGATGGAGACAACGTCCACACGATGAGCAATCACTCACTGGGTGAAGACAACACCACTGGGGAAGCTAAAACAAAACTGGGAAAATCTAAAATGACAGAGCAACTGGTTCGAACGTGACCGGTTGACACTTTTGGAAGAAAAGGTAACACAAGATCCTCAAATGGAAGTAGAACCGGAAAGATGGTCTCCACTGGGGAATCAGATAACAAAGACTCAATCTGGAAGAACATCAGAAAGAGAAAGGCACGTCCGAAAAAGCATCAAATGGTTAAAGGAACCAAACATCCAATAATGCCTTTGAATGAAAGGTAAAATCACAATATCTAATAATGGATTTAGATGAAAGTGAACACACAAGGGTAATCCAAGAAAGCATTGGATGCAAAGAAACCAGTCATCCAATAATGGCTTTGAATGAAAGGTAAACTCATAATATCTGAGAAAGCATCAGACGAGAATGAGATAAAAAGGATAATCCAAAAAGGCATTGGATGTAAGGAAACCAGTCATCCAATAATGACTTTGAATGAAAGGTAAACTTACAGTATTTAATAATGGCTTTAGATGACTGTGAACAAGACTACCTTCAAGAATGGCATTGAATGCGAAGAAACCAATCATCCAATAATGGCTTTGAATGAAAGGTAAACTCATAATATCTGAGAAGGCATCATATGGGAATGAGATAAAAAGGTGAAATCCAAGAATGCATTGGATGTAAAGAAACCAAACATCCAATAATGGCTTTGAATGAAAGGTAAACTCATAATATCTGAGAAGGCATCAGATGAATGTGAGAAAGGTAGAGATACAAGAAAGCGTAGGATAAAAAGAAACCAGTCATCCAATAATGGATTTGAATGAAAGGTACAAATCATAATATCTAAGAATGCATCAGATGAGAACGAACAAAGTAGCGATCCAAGAAAGCATTGGACAAACAGACACCAGACATTCAATAATGGATTTGAATGAAAGGTACAAATCACAATATCTAATAATAGCTTTAGATAAATGAAAAAAGGCTACATTCAAGAATGGAATTGAATGCAAAGGAACTAGTCATCCAATAATGGCTTTGAATGAAGGGTAAAAATCACAATATCTTAGAAAGCATCAGATATATGGGAACAAAGACGACACCCAAGAAAGCATTGGACGCGAAGGTAAATTATAATACCTGAGAAAGCATCAGATATATGTGAACAAAGACGACACCCAAGAAAGCATTGGACGCGAAGGTAAATCAAAATCCTGAGAAAGCATCAGATATATGTGAACAAAGATGACACCTAAGAAAGCATTGGATAAAAGATACCAGACATTCAATAATGGCTTTGAATGAAAGGCAAACTCATAATATCTGAGAAGGCATCAGATGAGAATGAGATAAAACAATGTAATCCGAGAAAGCATCGAATGTAAAGGAATTACAATATCCAAGAAAGAATTGGATGAATGTGAACTTTCAAGAATGGCACTGAAAGTAAAGGCAAATCACTATCGAACTATGGCGAGAAAGACATCCAAGAACGACACTGGAGTGAAAGAATATAAAGATCCAGGAATAACACTGGAATGAAAGAAGACAAAACATCTAACAACATGACTAAATGTACAAGGAAACAACAACATTCAGGAATGACACTGAATGAAAGGACATGTAACATTTTGGTAGGCGCCAAGTAAGTTGGACTTTGACCACAAGGTAAGACGCGGATAACGACACGACCTCGGGAGAAATGCAAATGAGGATGAAACACTCATGATATGCATATGGTATATCAATTATGCTATGATATATGATCAAATGCAAATAGATGCTGACGATACAACTCGACTCTTTTAGGGAGAAGACAAGACTGGAAGACTGATTCCTCAACACGGAGATCATCGCCATTCTGTTTGGGGACTAGAGATGATAACGCTTGAACACAACTCTGCTACACTGGTGAACTGTATCAAGTTGATGATCCTTGTAGGAAGGATGGATAGCTGTTTGGGGATTCTTCAAGTAAATTGCCCCAGATTAGCTGACTGTTGTATATGAACTAATCATTGCTTCAGCTTGTCTGATTCTATAGATGACTGCTTTGATGTACACTGGGAAACTTGCCCTAGTATGAGTCTTGAAATGTCTTCTGACTAAACCAATTATGAGAAGGACTTGCCCATGAACAACAATTCTTGAACTGATTCTTCAACAGGATTTGGGAAGAACTTGCCCCTGATAGGATCACATACCAAGTTTCTTAATTGTTTGAAAATTCATTGAGAGAAAAGCAAGTTTGCAAAAAAAAAATGTTCATACAAACATGGTAAATGCAAAGCTCATGCCACTTTTGAAATCGAAATTATTTTTGGAAGATGCAAAACAAAATGAGTCACTGGTCTGAACACGGCGGTTCAAGACATTTAAAAGTGAAAGGTATGATGCCAAAACAGATGATCTACAAAGATCTTTTGGAGTCAGTTTACGTAACCTTGTTGCAGTATGCTTTCAATATAACCTTGCTTCAGTTAGGTCTTTTGAGGGTTGTAACGTGGCATGGTTCCCGGTTTATGAAACAAAGGATAAAGGCTCAAAGTTTATTTGTACGCACCCAATCTACGTGATGAACTTCCAATCCTACGCTGAGTTAACTCAGACTTTACACTCAGGTTCCCACAAGTTAGGAATTGCACTGATGATAGTAATGATGATGGTTCGGAAGTTAAGGGACTTAGAAATGGCAGCCACTGCTTCTTACAAAATCTTTTGCCATTGAGGACTTTCAGGAAGAAGGATTTAAAGATTTCCTCTTTTTTAGTTGTTATACAAACCCTTTTTTTAGCAAGGTTATGAGCTTCCCATCTTTCTTAGCTTTTGCCTTGAAAGGGACTCAGCTCATTCTTTGGGTAAGGAAAGCGACTAACCAGCTTAATGATTATGGTGAACCATCATTGGCATTTGAATTGAAAGACATCTTCGACACTTGCTTGTTGTGTGCGAAGGAAAATTTGTGGTTGCGACCTTTATATGAAAGGTGTCTTGCATGAACGCGCAACCAAGTTAACTGAGAACTACCCACCCCAAGGTTGAGATTACGGGTTTTTTATAAGGAAAGAAAACTCTTACTTCTAGGCTCGAAGGGGTTAACGAGGGACTATCTTCCTTATTTTTCCAGTGTTTAGGGATTGAAACAATGCCTTACATCGTTAGCAAAGTTTAATCGAAAGCATACCACATCAATTATGGATATAGCGTTTTCATCATCCTCCCTCTAATCTTTGCATAATAAAAAAGAAAGTGGAAAAGAGATCAAATATTTTGCAAAAGAAAGCATAAAGATGTAAATAATGGATAAAATGAATTGAATCAAAAGTTGTAATGCTCATTTTATTAAATTTGAAGGTACAAACATAATTTGAAGTAAACAACCATTGTAAAATAAGGAAAATGCAAACAACAGAAACAAGGCCTAGTGACTAGTTAAACACAAGGATGAGTTGTCCTGTCTTTAAGAAATAGCTGAGCTGAAGTCGACTGAAGCTTCACTTGCCATGGCAGAGGGTTGTTCTTGACATTTTACATCTGATGTTAGCTCTAGTCCTGTATCGGTGTCGAGGAATCAGCTTGACGACTGACAGATGACTCAAAAGATAGACAGCTGGGATGAATTGTTGGACAGACTGAATGTATGCAATGAATTGTGTAAAGGATGTAAATGATATGCAATCTCATGCAACACATGATGCAGAAAGAAAATAAAATGTAGGTATGATTAGGATCTGAGATAATACAAGTAAATCAGAACATCCTATTAGGTAGGCTTCTTAAAAGATAGTTTTACGACAATTAACTTTAAACCCACCTACATGATGGTTTCTAGGTTTTTGATAAAGGTTTTAGAGTCACGGACCTTAGTCGTTGTCATACCCCAAATTTTGACCCCCAAGATTTCACATCATTGGGCAAATCATCATCATAACAAGGATACACCTATCCTACATCATCAATCTTCTCAGGAGTTGTTGAGCATTCACTACAATCGAGGATTAGGGTTTTGAGCCCTCTTAGAGCACTCAGACAAAGGATCAATCAAGAAGTGACATGATTTTCAACTTGTCTAGTCTCTCAAACATCCAAAAGGGATCAAGAGATATCCCTCATCAAGAATTAAGCACAAGAGTGACACATTTCAGGCTAAGCAAGCCTCAGGATCGCCAGTGTCACCAAATTAGGATTTTGGTCGACCAGGGCCTCCAGATGAAAATTTTCACTTGGGCATGAGCCCATACCTCCATATATGGTCCAATAAGCCCAAAGGAATCTCAAGAGTCCATCCACAATGACCAAATTTCCTTGAGTATTCATCTACCAAAAAAAATCAGGAATTAGGGTTTTGACCTAATTCAACCCTGAGCTAACTTGTGAAGCAAGACATGGCTTGAAGCTTCAAGATGAACTTCAAGGACCTTAAATACATCTTATTAGCATGTCTACAAGATTTGATTGACCCAAGAAGCTCAATTCATAAGCCACAAGAACTCAAATTCATCTGATCACAAATTAGGGTTTTCTAAAGAAAAGTCAACCCTACCATTGACTTAAACCTTGGGGAAGGGTCCAAGATGTAACACCCTTCTACCCCACATACAATTTTAGGAAAAGATTTCATATTATCAGAGTAAAATCAACATGAAAGGTGTCACATATATTCAAAACATCAATTAACAATCATTTTCCCGTCCCGTAACGTGGGTTACCCATTCTTAATAATAAAATCAACAACTACGCAGCGGAAATCAGCTTTTTATGTCACTTCAATAAAATACTTCATACTAAGTGTATACAAATCAAATCATCTCCAACAATGTATAAATTCAACATAAAACAAAAGAACGCGAGGTTCACAACAAATCCCAACCCGATGTTACATGACACAGAGCAGGACACCTCTAAACTAAACAGCGATAACGACACACTTCAAGGCTACGTCCTCCATCATCGCGAATCTACTCTTGGTTATCTGCAAGTTACCCACATAAGAGGCAACATTTCCAAGAAGGCAGGGTGAGAAACCATAATTCATTATAGTAAATATGAAGACTTGGAAAATAAACAGAATAAGTAACAACGACATCGTATCATCACCAAATCCTTCACAACACAGTCACAAATACCTCATAAAATGCAATGTCAAATATAATGAAATGCAAGGAATGCATGTGGTACCGATTTCTCCATTTGATGGAAACTGGCCATCAACCCTCCACAAGGGAGCACAACATAACAACATATCACTTCAATCCGCACAATGGGATTGAAGCTACCAATAGGCCGAAGCCCCAACATAATAAAATGCCATGAAATACAATGATGCTAATTCTCCTCATTTCATCCAAATATCAACATGTGCATCATTCATTTCATTTTTCAGCAACATTCATCATAAATTCATGTTTTATCGTCCATACATCAGCAACAACTCGACTACAAGGAATCAATACGAGAAAACATCAAGAAACCTCAAGAACAGCAAAAACAAAACAACAGTAGTCTGACACGGCCGCCCGTGTCCTGTGACACGGCCGGTGTCAGAAAGTCTGAGATAAAATTCCCAAAAACCAAAAAAATTATACAGGAACAGTAGTCTAACACGGCCGCCCGTGTCCTGTGACACGGCCCGTGTCAGGCAACCTGTTAATAAAAATGATTTTACGATAAAGCCAAGGAAATCATTTCGTCAATGAATTTACGACAAAGCCAACTTAGAAAAACCTTCAATGAATTTACGATAATAACCAGCTAATCCAAGAAAACTACGAATCTCCGTAGCAGACTTCAGAGTCTCCCACTGCAACACCACATCAATCTTTGAGGGATCCACAGAAATTCCACCACTTGAAATCACATGGCCTAGGAAACTCACTTCCTTCAACCAGAACTCACACTTTGACAACTTAGCATACAATTTCTTTTCCCTCAACACTTGTAACACAATCTTCAAATGTTCCGCATGTTCTTCTTCTGATTTAGAATATACCAAGATGTCATCTATGAAAACCACCACAAACTTATCAAGATATTCATGAAAGATCCTGTTCATATACTCCATGAACACACCAGGCGCATTAGAAACTCCAAATGGCATCACCGTATATTCATAATGACCATACCTCGTTCTAAAAGCTGTTTTCGGAATATCATCAGCTTTAACTCTAATCTGATGATAACCAGACCTCAGATTAATCTTACTGAACACATAAGCACCTACGAGTTTATCCATCAAATCGTCGATTCTCGGAAGCGGGTACTTATTCTTGATGGTCATCTTATTCAACTGCCGATAATCGACACATAATCTCATACTACCATCTTTCTTCTTAACGAGCAACACCGGAGCACCCCACGGAGAAACACTAGGTCGAATGAACTTCTTTTCTAACAATTCTTCTAGTTATTTCTTCAGCTCACTCAATTCCGAAGCAGACATCCGATAAGGAGCCATCGACACTGGACTCGTACCTGGTATTAAGTCCACAGCAAACTCAATTTCACGTTCCGGAGGTAAATCACTTATATCCTCAGGAAACACATCTTGAAACTCACAAACCACGGCCAACTCAACACTGACGACTTCACCATTAACTTGCAACGATGCAAACACTGCGAACATCAATGCTTCATCTAATAAAAGTTCATCCACTTGCTTAGCAGATAAGAACATCAGTTCACCATTCTCACCTAACTCCGGAAACCTCACAGTCTTACTATAACAATTAATATGAACGTAGTTGAACTCCAACCAGTTCATACCAAGGATAACATCGATTTGGTGCAAAGGTAAGCACACCAAATCCATCACAAAATTCTTCTCAAAGATTGTCAAAGGATACTTCAAACAAACAAGCATGGTAGTCACAGAACCATTAGCCGGAGTCTCTATTATCATACTACCATTCATGTTAGACAAATTCAAACCCAATCTAGTAGCACACTCAAGAGAGATAAATGAATGCATAGCTCCAGTATCAATAATAGCAATCAACTCAACATTGTTAATAAAACAAGTACCTCGAATCAAGTTGTCCTTCTTGGGAACTTCGGAGCCAGCCAAAGCAAACACTCTTCCAGTAGTCTGGGCAGCAGTAGCAGTCTTCTTTGGTTTCTGGCATTGAGTACTGATATGCCCCTGTTCACCACAGTTGAAACAGGTCGGACCCTCATTCGGACAATCACCAATTCTATGCCCAGTCTTACCACAACGGTAACATCTCAGAACTTTGTTAGTACACACATCAGCTTTGTGACATGACTCTCCACACTTATAGCACTTAGTAGGTGCATTAACGGCTCCCCTACTTGACTTCTTCTCATCTGATACCCTCTGTTTCCCTTTATCACCTGGGGTCGCATAAGGTTTTCCTCTAAACTGACCCTTATCTTTCTTTTCACTTAGCTGTTTGTAGTGAGCAGATCGAGCTCGGCTATCCTCATCATAGATCCTACTCTTATCCACCAGTTCCGCATACCTACGAATCTGTTGGCATCCAATCCCCTGCTTAATCTCTGGTCTCAGCCCATTCTCAAACTTGAGACACTTAGAAAGTTCAGCATCTGCACGGTTGTAATGAGGACAATTTTTTGACATAATTCAAGATCATGATTTTTAATCATTCCATGGATAAAAACATGATTTTTCATGATTTTTGACATAATGAGGACAGTTTTAATCATTCCATGGATAAAAACATGATTTTTCAAACATTAATTCAAGATCATAATTCATTTTTGACAATTTTTTATCATTTTATTAATTTTTAATCAAAATTAATTACCTTTTTAATCAAAATTAGGGTTTTGATGATTTTCACCCTAATCAATCTTTTCAAAAACTCTTTGGGCCTCTAATAGAGTGTAAGTCCCAACCCTTTTGTAAAAAAACCAATTGTGGGCCTCACTTATTGTATAAGTCCCTCTGAACAATTTCAAATAAACGACGTGATCGTCGTCTTTTCAACAAATTCAACTGGGCCTACCCTAGTGTTGTAAGTCCCATTTTTCTTTTCAAAATAATCTTTGGGCCTCTAATAGAGTGTAAGTCCCATCCCCTTGTAAATAAAACTAATTGTGGGCCTCAATGTCTTGTATAAGTCCCGATACATTTTCAAAACAACGGTGCGATCTTCGCCTTTTCAATAAAATCAATCTGGGCCTCTCCTTGAGTTGTAAGCCCCATCTTTTCTTTTAAAATAACACTTTGGGCCTCTAATAGAGTGTAAGACCCAACCCCCTTGTACAAAAATAATTGTGGGCCTCAGTATTATATAAGTCCTTTGTACAGCTTTCAAAACCCTAACGCGGTTATCGCCTTTTTTTACAAAAGCTCTGGGCCTACCCTTGTGTTGTAAGTCCCACTTTTCTTTACAATAATAATCTTTGGGCTCTCTTGTTGTATAAGACCCAACTCCCTTTGTAAATACTCTGTCAATAATACAGTATGTATTTAAATCATCAGGGCATCTCTTGTTGAATAAGCCCCAATCACTTTACTGCTTTGAAATAACTGTTATTATATTTCAATGTCTGTAACTAACATTAAACAGCATGGAAACTTGCTCACCTGTAAGTTTTTATCTGCCTTCATTTACTGCTTTATCTATATATATATATATATATATATATATATATACTGTATTGTGGGAAGCGGCACATGGTTAGTCTTCTTTCATTCTTTTAAATACCAGTCATATATATATACACTGTATTGTGGGAAGCTGCGCACGGTTAGTCTTATTTGATAAACTTTTTTAAATACTTGTCATATATCAACTATATATATACTTGTATATCTATTAGAGTTTTCCCCGACAACTAAGTCTAGAATTAGGTAAAGCCAGTTGGTCGCTCTCTTATAACAATAAACCTAGATGCCACATAGGATTCCAGATACAGTCTTCCCTTCTCTTGGGGTTAAACAATATGGAACAAAGATAAAGACAGTATTCTCGGTGAACCTTTTCTCAGACTGTCACTTTAGAACTTGTCAAAGAAATTCAATTCCCAAAAGATGAATTATTCCCGGTGAAATATCTCTTGAATTTCTTCAAACTCTAGAACTGTTCACACAAGAAAGGAATTATTCCCGGAGAAACCTTTCTTGAACATTCTTAAGTTTGGACCCACGGGCTTCCTAAAAGCATCCCCAGCCTCCTCTTGGGCTTTGTACAAGGACCCTCAGGCTTCCTAGAAGTTCTCAGCCTCCTCTTGGGCTTAGTACAAGGACCCAGAGACCTCTACAGTATAGGAACTGAACCTAGTCATCATTTGCTAGAGCTATCTTTCTGAGTCAAGTATCAGACCAGATAATGGGTTGACCTTCATCCTTTAACTTACCAGCCTTCTCTTGGGCATAGTACAAAGATCATCATCTGAGAACAATTTCTCAAAAACAGTAAACTTGGACAGTCTCATACCCTTTGGATTTACCATTTCCTTAAAGAACAGGAAATAAGCCTAATCCTCCGATCAATCCCAAAACAGAATTGAACCAACAGTTTTCAAGACTTGAACCTTTAATTCTTCACCACTCAAGGACAATTATCCTCAACTGTCACAATCCTTATCAGAATCTTAAGGTATCTGACACCTCAGCCTTTCTGTAATCCCTAACAAGAGTTGAATTATCCAATATACTGGACCTGTCTCTAGACTGAAACAGTCTTCACCAAAAGATAGCCTCCTCTTAGGATTTGTATAAGGACTCTTTGTTTGTCCCCAGCAAAGATAGCCTCCTCTTAGGCTTTGTATAATGATGCTCCCCCCTAACAGAGTTAACCTCCTCTTAGGCTTTGTATAATTATTATTCCTCAGTTGTTAGCCTCCTCTTAGGCTTTGTATAATGATAACCTTCAATAGAGTTAGCCTCAATCTTGGGCTTTGTACAAGACATATATTCTCCAGCCGAGTCAGTTAACCCTCTTTTATCCTCAATCTTGGGCTTTGTACAAGATACACATAAATATCTCCTCAGTAGAGTCATCAAACCCTTTTAGCCTCAATTTTGGGCTTTGTACAAGACAGATAAAACTTTTTCCCACAGAGTCAAACACTCTCTTGTTGAGTATAAACAGTCTTTTAGCCTCCATCTTGGGCTTTGTACAAGATACAAAAACACTCTCTTGTTGAGTATAAATAGTCTTTTAGCCTCTATCTTGGGCTTTGTACAAGATACAAAAACACTCTCTTGTTGAGTATAAACAGTCTTTTAGCCTCCATCTTGGGTTTGTACAAGATACAAAAACACTCTCTTGTTGAGTCTAAACAGTCTTTTAGCCTCCATCTTGGGCTTTGTACAAGATACAAAATAAACACTCTCTTGTTGAGTCAATTACAGCCTCCTCTTAGGCTTTGTATAATGATTCTCCCCAGTGGAGTCAGTCAATCTTTTCAGCCTCCTCTTAGGCTTTGTATAATGATTTTCCCCAGTGGAATCCAATCAACGTCTTAGCTTCAACCTTGGGCTTCAATCAAGGCACACAGAAATCAATAAAACCTCAGTTGAGACAAGGAACTCTCTCTGTAGGAAGAATTTCCCTCTGTATATCACAGACCCAAATCAAAACCAACTTCCAGATAATTGCTTTAAGAGTCACACTTATTGATCAAATCCAAGTTGTAGTCCTTCTTTTATCCTGGCAAACCTCTCATCTAATTGCTGTAAGTGGCAAGCCTCTGGATTATTTACATCCAAGCCAATGTCCTTCTCTTAGCATGAAATGTCCATTAAGGAAAAATGTCATTGCTCTACACTGAGTTAAAGTTTATTCCTTCATGACCCACCTCTTCCAAAGGAACTTATGGCATTGCTGGATTCAGTGCTTTCTAGTTAAAGTAAACCCCTTTGTGAACCCAACAATCTCTGTGATGGATAGTAGAGATTTCTTCCTTTAGAGATGACAAATTCTCTCTTAGTCAAAACTTTTTAGCTTCACATCTTGGGCTTTGAACAAGATACAGAAAACTTTTTAGCTTCACATCTTGGGCTTTGAACAAGATACAGAAAACTTTTTAGCTTCACATCTTGGGCTTTAAACAAGATACAAACAACCAACCTTTAGCTTAAATCTTGGGCTTTAAACAAGACACCCAAACAACTGTTTCTCCCTTAGAATAGGAGGAACTACGATTGCTCTGATTTCCCTATACTCCATAACAGGGAATACGTAGGCATAAGATTACGATGATCTTAGCGAGCACACTAAACTAAAAACCTTAGGTCCCTGACCTTTCCAAAAATAACAATACTCTCTCTCTCTCTCAAACACCAAACAACGGATATTTTCCCATTTTACAGTTAAACACAAATCAATACCAAGTACTTAAGCATGATCCTAAAACTATAACCTGTGGATAACCACATACAGGATGGGTAATTGACAACTATCCATTGTGTAATCTGACCCCGGACTCCCCAATCTCTTTTACCACAATTTGTTCAGAACAACATTTGCAAAAGTAAGGTTAGTTTGAGATAGCTTCCCTTTCCCTTCAAGCTTCATCGGGATAAATAAGAAATCAGAAAGTAGCACCCAAAAACTCCCCCATCCGTCAGGTGGGTGCGGGTCGGTCTCAAAAACCGCTGCTATAGAAAAATGGTGACTCTGCTGGGGACAGTCATTGTTTGATCTGTTCTACCTTGGACATCATCGTCCCCATTTTCCACAGAAAAATGGTGACCCTGCCGGGGAACCATTGACTGTATAGGATATAGAACTAGTTCTTAAGAGGTCTAGGATGTTAGTTTTAGGATCAAATACTATATATATATATATATCACTTTCCTACTTGATATCCGTGTTTATTTTTCTGCTAATGGGACTGCGAGTGATGTCGCATCTGGAAAGAGAGAAAACCCATAAGATAAGTGATGGCATAGATGGGGCAAGGCTTACCGGGAGTGAATCCTGGTAAAACGAACCTGGTAGACCATCAGCCGGTGGAGATACCCGTGTGGATACGAAGTGATGCGCGTCCGATTTTGTCCCAAAAGCATGGCAATCCCAGTGTGGTATTAGAGAAGCTGGTTCTTAGCCTTTTTTAAACATTAAAATAGTGCGGTGACTATTGGAAATAGTTGATACGCGATACTATGCTCAAAAGAAATTCTTTCCTAGTGAATTTTCAGCTTGTTCGGGTGATTCCACTTGCTGTTAATTTCTTGAGAAGGGATCATTGAGAACTGTGGAGGTTTCCACAAAACCCTTTAGTACAAACAAACCATTTGGGGATGGGTAAAGCCATGACTCCATGCTCATGATGCTGAACCTTTGAACCCATGTTTTTTCTATGTTTTTGTGTGCTGCATTCATGCATTCATGTAAAAAACTTAAAACAGAAAAAATCATTTCTCTTCTATTCCCACTCTTTTTCAAAGAAAAAAAAACTTAACAGTAATTGCAAATGTCAGAGTTGCGTTATGGATTTTGGTAGAAGAAAAACGCACAAGTACACCTTCAAGGCTCCGAAATTAGAGGACTTAAGGAAACTGGCAAGGATGATTACAAATCCAAAAGCTTTCAGAGCTAAGCACAGAGGACTGTTGGCTCTTTTGAAGGTCAACGTAGTTGAAGGAATCATGTCTACACTCGTTCAGTTCTACGACCCGGTGTACCATTGCTTCACCTTTCCGGATTACCAGGTGGCACCAACGCTGGAAGAATATTCACATCTGATTGACTTGCCTATCACCGATCAAGCTCCATTTTCTGGACTGGAAGAAATTCCAAAGGATCTAATCATTGCAAGGGCAATCTCCATGGAAGAATCAGAAATCAGGGTTCATATGACCACCAAGGGAGGAATTCAGGGTTTACCAGCTAAATTCCTGACAGAGAAAACTCTATACTTTGCCAGTATAGGAAACATTACTGCTTTCGAGGATATCTTTGTTTTGCTCACTTATGGACTATTCCTCTTTCCGAACTTCGACCACTTCGTCGATATGAACGCCCTTAAGATTTTCTTGATTAGGAATCCCGTTCCGACTTTGCTCACAGATGCTTATCATTCTATACATTTAAGGAATTTATACAAGGCAGGAATGATAATATGCTGTGTACCCTTACTCTATAAGTGGTTCATCTCTCACTTACCCAAGTCAGCTGCATTTTGGGATCTCAAAAACAACCTGCGATGGTCGCAGAAGATTATGTCTCTTACCCCTCTGACATAGATTGGTGCAATAGGATCTTTGAGAGGATAAACATCATCCATCATTGTGGAAATTTTCCCAATGTCCCCCTCATTGGTATCAAAGGAGGAATTAACTATCATCCAATCTTAGTCGTCGTCAACTTGGATACCCGATGAGACATGTCCCGCATAATGTTCATCTGGAAGGTCTTTTCTTCAAGGAAGGAGAAAATGACAGAGCACTAAAGAAAGAAATAGTGCATGCTTGGCAACACATTCACTGGAAAGGAAAAGAGTCTTTGTGAAGACCAAACTGTTTCGTTACAGAATCATATCTCCAGTGGGTACAGGCTAGGGCTCTCAAGTTAAGGATGTCTTACCCTCGCCAAGAATTTTTTCCGTTTAAGGAATCTGTCCTTTATTTCATGTCTAACACGGAAAAACTCCAAATCATTCTCAGCAAAGCCCAATGGGAAAAGGACGCTTGGAAGAACAAGTACCAGATCCTCAATTTGGAATGTACCAAGATTCAAGAACTACTAAAGGAAAAGGATTCCCTGATTGAGATACTAGAACAACATGCTGTGGAGAATCAGGAGGAACCAAGAAGCTTCACTTGGCAAATAATCAGTGAACCGACAACGGCCGAAGGGGTCTGATCAAAGAAAAGAAAAGTTCAGGAACCAGCATCTGGGCTCTCCTCAGAGAGAGCTCACAATCTTCAGAGCTAGTTTTCCTTCTAGTACTTTGTAA
Source organism: Lathyrus tuberosus (assembly GCA_022829125.1). Classification (NCBI taxonomy): domain Eukaryota; kingdom Viridiplantae; phylum Streptophyta; class Magnoliopsida; order Fabales; family Fabaceae; genus Lathyrus; species Lathyrus tuberosus. Next base: position 6,280,427 of record JALAZF010000019.1, on the reverse strand, counting down.
AATATTGTACTTTTCTTTGTAACGTATCGCAACTTTTCCTTTTCAATAAAAAAAAGGGGTATCCCCTCTCTGTGTGATATTTTCAATTAGTTTGTTCATTTTTTTTAAAGAAGAAAAACAAATATAACAATAAATATATCTGCATTATCATTCCTCATTTTCGCATTAACGCGCCTTCTTTCTCTCGAGTCTCACTTATGTGTCACACTATAGAATTAAACTGTCTCATTCGTACAACACTCGGGCTAATCGACAAAAGAAAATGGACAAACTCGAGGAAGAGAACAGAGAGCTGAGAGAAGAAATCGACGCTCTAAAGGAAAGTTTGGAAAAACCTTACAACGATGTGCAAACCCTGGCAACCGCTCAGGAACAACAACAGCAAAGGACTGTAATCTTAGAGGTTACATCCACCCCAATAGATGGAAGGCACGACAATCACCCTCGGTACAACATGCCAAAAGGTCGCCCCTGGGGCATGCCTCCCGACTTTATACCAGAAGGATACATTCCGCCAGTTGTTGAAGATCCGGAAGCTCCGGTAGGAAATTCAAGGCCTGAAGGTTACAAACTTTGGGTAATTGAAGATGCAAAGGGAACGACGGAAAATCCTAAAGGTTACAAACTTCAGGTCTCTGAAGCGCCAAGAGTCACAGCAGTGATGAAAATACCGCCGCCGGTGGTACACACAATCCCTGAAGAGCAATATCCGCAAGTCACATACAACGAAGAAGTGTATGAAAGGATGAACGAATTCCAGGAACAATTCTCAGAAATGCAGAAGGAACTGCACTCCATCCGCGGCCAGGATTTATTCAAAAAAGACGCCACCGACCTCTACTTGGTTCCAAATGTGAAGATACCACGCAAGTTTTAAAGTGCCCGACTTTGAAAAATACAAGGCTAGCACTTGCCCTCAAAGTCATTTGGTAATGTACGCTCGAAAGATGTCTACTCAGCTAGAAAATCAACCATTACTGATCCATTATTTCCAAGACAGTTTAACCGGTGCCGCACTCAAATGGTACATGAGTTTAAACCACTTAAAGATCAGTACTTTCAGAGATCTCGAGGCTGCCTTCTTTCAACAGTACAAATTCAACCTGGACATGGCCCCAGACAGGGATCAACTCAGAGCAATGTCTCAAAAGGACAAGGAGACTTTCAAAGAGTACGCTCAAAGATGGCGTGAAATAGCCGCTCAGATCTCTCCACCTCTTGAAGAAAAAGAAATGACAATGATCTTCCTGAAAATATTGAGTTCCTTCTACTATGACAGAATGGTCGCCAGTGCGCTCACTGATTTCACCGAGATGCTAAACATGGGAGTACGTCTGGAGGAAGCAGTTCGAGAAGGACGTCTGGTCAAAAATACAGAGTCGTCCAGTGGTGCTAAGAAATACGGTAGCATTTTCCAAAAGAAAAAGGAACAAGAGATCAGTAACATCTCTCTGGGAAAGCAAAGGTGAAGGTATCAACCAATAGCAGCAATAACTCCTGCTATCAGTCCAACACCAGTTCTGACCTATCGACCTCAGTTTCCTCAGCAACTAAATCAACAACAGTATCAGCAACAGCAACAACAACCTTTTCAACAGGCTCGCCCACAGTACAACAACAACAATCGTCGACCATCAGGGTTTGACCCGATACCAGTATTGTATGCTGAATTATTTCCATTTTTACTAACCAAAGGGCACGTCTAAACTAGGACTCCTCTCACCATACTGGAGAATCCACCTTTCTGGTTCAAGGCTGATCAAACTTGTCCTTATCATCAAGGAGGATCGGGGCACAACATTGAGAATTGCCTCAGTTTCAAATCTGACGTACAAAAGCTTGTAAGAAGCGGGCTTGTGTCTTTCAAAGATACTAACCCAAATGTCTAGAAAAATCCACTACCGCAGCACGAGAAGACTACAATTAACCTGGTTGAAGGAGAACTAGGCGATAGTTATGAAATTCACGATGTACTCTTACTAGGGACAAATCTAGTGAAGATGCATTGCAAACAGAGCGGATACAGTCATGTCCTAGCTCATAAGTATCATCAGTGTGATATCTGTTCAAAAAATAATCAAGGATGCACTACTGTGCAAAGAGATCTTCAAGAACAGATGGATCTAGGTTGGATTCAGGAACATAGGCTCCGTGAAGTAAACATGTTGTATTCACACCCGAACATTGTTCAAAATCATGATATCCGAGTAATGAATGTCAACCTAGTGGCCATGCACTCCAGACAAAGTCAATACTACGGTTTGCCTCGCCATGATTACGACGCCTGCTCGATCTTCTCGCAAAACAATCAGGATTGCTCTTTTGTACAAGAAGTCCTCTAGTGTCAGATAGATCTTGGATGGATCCAGGATTACCATCAAGGAGATAGCCATCAAGTTAATATGGTTCAAATCTTTGATATTCGCTTGATGAACACCAGTCTTGTGGAGCTACATGCCAAACAAGTTCAGCTCAGTTTCTTGGCTTCACATGATTATCAAAATTGCGACGAGTGTTGGTTCAACAATCAAGGTTGTGCCTTGGTACAGAGAACTCTTCAACACCTTCTAGACCATTGGTGGCTTCCGGTCTATTTGGATGAAGAAATTCAACAAGTTAGTATGATCGGTGGAAACCCGAGTAGGCATCAAACTGCTTACGTCCGGTCCATGGAAACAGATCTAGTCACAATGCATTGCATATAAAGTGGGTACGGAAAAGTGCCAGCTCATAATTACGAGCGCTGCGGAATCTGCTCAGAGAATAACCAAGGATGTTATTTAGTGCGAGCTGCCCTCCAAGATCAGTTGGATCACGGAGAAATCTCATCCTGTTGAGATTCGCAGTTTATCAACATGATACAAAGTTATACTCCGGTTCCAAAGAAAAACCATGGGTCACAAAGCAAGGGAATCATCTCTATCACCAATAAAAGTGAGATCAATAATTATGGAGTAGCCAAGACTGTTCACGCCATAATTCCTTTGCTAGACGAATTAAAGGTCCCTCTTGACATTAAGAAAGTTCCCAACATGGAACTGATTGAGATTCCCTATGACGGCCGGAAAAGCCAGAAAGTTCCTGTGGTCATCTACTTACCAGGACCAGTACCATACAAGTCGGATAAGGCTATCCCATACAAGTACGGTGCAACTACCATCGAAGATGGAAAGGAAATTCCATTACCCTCCATCGTGAACATTGCCGACATCAGTCGAGTCACCAGGAGCAGACGAATCTTCAACAAAGGAGTTGGAGATCTCACCAGAGAAAAGGAACCACAATCTGATGTTCCTAATCCACAGATAGGTCAACCCAGTAATGCGGAACCTGTCAAAAACAACGATGAAATGCTGAAGTTGATACAAAAGAGTGAGTACAACATTGTGGATCAACTGTTACAGACTCCATCTCAGATTTCTGTATTATCTCTTTTACTCAGCTCTGAAGCTCACAGAGAAGCTCTACAGAAGGTCTTAGAATAGGCATTTGTAGAACAAGATATGACGATAGGGCAATTCGAAAACATCATCTCCAACATCACTTCCTGCAACAATCTAGGATTCAGTGATAAAGATCTTCCCGAAGAAGGGAAAAATCACAACATGGCTCTCAACATCACAGTAAATTGCCAGGACGATGCTTTAGCTAGCGTTTTGGTAGATACATGTTCTTCTTTGAACGTTATGCCAAAGTCGATTCTAGCACGACTTTCATATCAAGGAACCCCGATGAGAGACAGTGAGATCGTCGTTAAAGCTTTCGACGGATCTCGAAAAATAGTTATTGGAGAAGTTGATCTTCCCATAACTATTGGTCCCCACACTTTCCAAGTCACTTTCCAGGTCATGGACATTCGGGCCGCATACAGTTGTTTATTAGGAAGACCTTGGATACATGAGGCAGGGGCAGTCACCTCGACACTTCACCAGAAGCTGAAGTTTTTCAAGAACAACAAGTTAATCACAATTTGCGGGGAGCAAGCTCTGATCGTGAGTAACTTGTCATCACTCTCTTAGTTGGAACCAGAAGAGGTGATAGGAACGCAATTCCAGGCACTTTCAGTGAGCAATGAGAATCAACAAGACAATGGAACATCGATTTCCTCATACAAAGATGCTCTCAAAGTGATAGAAAACAAGGACATAAAAGGATGGGGATAACTGGTAATTCCCACTGACAACAAAACCAAGAAGGGTCTTGGTTTCTCCACAACACGTTCCCCAGATATCAAGAAGGATGAAAGTTTTTATCCCATTCAGCATTTCTTCCACAACGGAGGATTTCTACACCCGGTATCCCAAGAGGTTCATGCCATCGAAGAAAATAAATCAGACGATTCAGATGAAGAATGGAAAACATATTTCAACGAGGAAGGATATATATCTTAAGAGGAAACGCACAGACCATTCTGCTTTCCCATCTACAGCCCGAGATATAAACCAAGGTCAGAGGTCAGGGAAGTCTATGGAGATTGTGATCCCGAAGGATGCCATGCTCCACCCAACTCCTTAGCAGACAACACCCTCTGGAAAGATAATTCTCATTACACTTTTTATGATCTGATGGACGATCTGCCCATTTGGAAACCTTACACAGAGGACTTGGAACAAAAGAGTCAGCCTGATCCAGCATATCATCTGAACGACTTTGATAAGAATCTGCTTGTTCCTCTAGAGTCATGGACTCCATATCCAGAGCATTCTGAAAGTGATCAATGCCACGCTGATGAATTTGCAAGGCTGGCAGGACAAGAATTCATTAACTATGCATTTCCTGAAGTCAACGTCATTGAATAAGATGACTCATCCTCTCCTGAAGAAGTTTGGGATACCTTGGGACAACCAAGCGGAAAGTATGATTACCTGGTAAAAAATACTGCTCCCGAGATTTCTCGCATCAGAATTGAAGACATCCATCCAACTGGACGGGGAGATTATGTTGAAAGTACAAATGTTGTTAAAACAACTGAAGAGTCCTCCAACGACAACTTTGCTTGGGAAGAAGACTCTAACAACCCGACTCCACCAGAAATCAGCATTATTTCTAAAGCTACTCCAGAAAGAAAGATACCGGACTTTGTGATTCACCAAGGAGTTCGTCGCCATTGGGTCGCCGTTGATATCCCGAATGTTGTTCGCAAGTCAAAGTAATTGTCGCGTCTTTAACCTTTCACTTTCGCCAGAGTGAAACGAATGTTTTATAGGGCTCACTTTTCTGTAAATATCCCTCTTCGCTTCGCCCAAAGTGGCAGAGTTTTGTTTTATAGGGTTGTGTTTCAAGAATCGACAAATCATAAATAAATAATGTCATTATGTCATTTTCGCATTTATTGTTGGTTTCTCTTTTCGCTTTTTCACAAAATGGTAATCCTAAAAATAACTCGGAAATTAAAAATGAAACACTTTTGCATTCTCTCTATCTTTTCTGAACGAAATCATCATGTCATGCAGATCACCTGCTTTAAACCCCATTGAAACATACGATCCGATGCCTTCTCCCAACTTTGAGTTCCCGGTATTCGAAGCCGAAGAAGAAGAGGACACGGAAATTCCAGAAGAGATCTCTCGACTAGTTAGACAAGAGGAAAGATCTATTGAACCTCACAAAGAACCGTTGGAAATGGTTAACTTGGGATCAGAGGAAGAAAAGAAAGAAGTTAAGATTGGAGCACTGCTCAGTTCAACTGTCAAAGAAGATTTGATAAAACTTCTCAAAGAATTTTCAGATGTGTTTGCTTGGTCCTACCACGACATGCCAAGGTTGGATACCTGCATCGTGCAACACCATTTGCCACTAAAGACAGATTTTTCTCCGGTTAAACAAAGGTTAAGAAGGACTTATCCAGATATGGCTATCGAAATCAAAGACGAAATACGGAAACAGATCGACGCAGGTTTCCTCGCCACTTCAGAATATCCTCAGTGGTTGGAAAACATAGTGCCAGTTCTGAAGAGGGATGGAAAAGTCAGAATGTGTGTAGACTACAGAGATTTAAACAGAGCAAGTCCAAAGGACGACTTTCCTCTACCACACATTGACATGCTGGTTGACAGCACATCAAAGTTCAAAGTATTCTCCTTCATGGATGGATTCTCGGGCTATAATCACATCAAAATGGCGCTGGAGGACATGGAGAAAACTTCCTTCATCACCCCATGGGGCACTTTTTATTACAAGGTAATGTCGTTCGGACTGAAGAACGCCGGGGCAACTTACCAAAGGGCGATGACTACTCTTTTCCACGACTTGATGCACAAAGAAATTGAGGTGTACGTCGATGATATGATCGCCAAATCAAAAACAGAAAAAGAGCATGTAGAAAACTTGACAAAACTGTTCGAGCGTCTGAGAAAATACAAACGCCGCTTGAATCCTAACAAGTGCACCTTCGGTGTTCGTTCAAGAAAGCTCTTGGGTTTCATCGTCAGACAGAAAGGAATTGAGGTTGATCCCGACAAGGTCAAGGCCATTCAAGAAATGCCTTCTCCGAAAACAGAAAAACAAGTAAGAGGATTCTTGGGACGCCTCAATTACATCTCGAGATTCATATCTCTCATGACCGCGACATGCGCGCCAATTTTCAAACTCCTCAGAAATGATCAAAGTTGTGTATGGACAGATGATTGCCAGAAAGCTATTGACAGTATCAAAGAATATCTGCTGAATCCGTCGATTCTGTCTCCTCCAGTGGAAGGAAGACCACTAATCATTTACCTTACAGTCTTAGAAGACTCCATGGGATGTGTACTTGGCCAGCAAGACGAAACAAAAAGAAAAGAATTCGCCATTTATTACTTAAGCAAGAAATTCACAGACTGTGAAACTCGGTACACTATGCTCGAGAAAACTTGTTGCGCTTTAGCTTGGGCAGCTAAACGTCTTTGCCAGTACATGATTCGCTATACTACTTGGTTAATCTCAGAAATGGATCCGATCAAGTACGTTTTCGAAAAGCCTGCTCTCACGGGAAGGATTGCCCGTTGGCAAATGTTGTTATCAGAATACGACATTGAATATCATGCTCAGAAAGCCGTTAAGGGAAGTATTTTAGTCGATCATTTGGCTCATCAACCGATCGACGATTAGGAATCCGTCGAGTTCGACTTCCCAGACGAAGATGTCATGTATCTAAAAATGAAAGACTATGATGAACCGCTACCAAGCGAAGGGCCAGAGCCAGGATCCCAATGGGGGTTAATTTTTGATGGAGCTGTCAACACTTACGGAAGTGGAATTGGGGCAATCATTGTTACCCCTCAGGGTACCCATACTCCTTTCACTTCCAGACTGGCATTCAAATGTACCAACAACGAGGCCGAATACGAAGCATGTATCATGGGTCTCGAAGAAGCTATTGACTTAAGAATCAAAAATCTGGATGTCTACGGAGACTCATCCCTGGTCATCAATCATATCAAAGGAGAGTGGAACACATATCAGACAGGATTGATTCCTTACAAAGATTATGCAAGAAGGTTGCTACCTTTCTTCAACAGAGTTGATTTTCATCACATTCCTCGCGATGAGAATCACATGGCGGACGCACTAGCTACTCTATCCTCCATGATCTGTGTGAGTCGATGGAACGATGTGCCCAAGATTGACATGATGCGCCTGGATAGGCCTGCTTACATATTTGCTATAGAAGTCGTTCTCGACAAAAAAACCTTGGTATCACGACATCAAGTGCTTTCTTCAAAGACAAGAATACACGCTTGGGGCATCAAAGAAAGATAGGAAGACCCTCCAAAAACTGGCTGGCAACTTCTTCCTGAACAACGATGTACTTTACAAAAGAAACTTCGACATGGTTCTGCTCAGATGCGTGGACAGACACGAGGCAAACGTGTTGATGAAAGAAGTTCATGATGGATCCTTTGGTACTCATGCCAACGGACATACAATGGCAAGAAAAATTCTGAGAGTAGCATATTATTGGCTGACAATGGAATCTGACTGCTACAAGTACATGCGGAAATGTCATAAGTGTCAGATATACGCTAACAAAATCCATGTACTGCCAACGCATGTCAAAGTACTCTCTTCCCCATGGCCTTTTTCCATATGGGGAATCGACATGATTGGCATGATTGAACCCAAAGCTTCAAACGGACATCGGTTCATCCGAGTCGCCATTGATTACTTCACCAAATGGGTCGAAGCAGCTTCATACACTAATGTGACCAGACAAGTGGTGGTCCCTTTTATCAAAAACAATCTCATCTGCCGTTATGGTGTCTCGAGCCAGTTCATTACGGATAATGGATCTAACCTGAATAACAAGATGATGAAAGAGTCGTGTGCTGAATTCAAGATTGAACACCATAACTCATCTCCCTACCGGCCAAAGATGAACGGAGCGGTGGAAGCAGCTAACAAGAATATCAAAAAGATCGTTCTAAAGATGGTTGTGACCTACAAGGACTGGAACGAGATGCTACCTTTTGCTCTTCACGGTTACCGCACATCAGTCCGTACTTCAACAGGGGCAACCCCTTTCTCTCTTGTATATGGCATGGAAGCAGTGCTCCCCATAGAAGTAGAGATCCCATCAATGACAATCTTGATGGAAGCCAAGCTAACAGAAGCTGAATGGTGCCAGAGCAGGCATAATGAGTTGAACCTCATCGAAGAAAAGAGAATAACGGCTTTATGCCATGGTCAGCTATATCAACAATGAATGAAAAGGGCGTTTGACAGAAAGGTTCGACCCCGCATCTTCAGAGAATGAGTCCTTGTGCTCAAGAAGCTACCATTATTTCTCAATGATCCCAGGGGCAAGTGGACCCCGAATTACGATGGCCCTTACGTTGTTAAGAAAGCCTTCTCAGGCGGTGCCTTGAGACTCGCAACAATGGATGGAGAAGATTTCACTTATCCTACAAACGTAGATGTAGTCAAGAAATACTTCGCCTGAATGAAATGAAAAAAAAAACGTCGCGGTGGATTGAAAACCCAAAAAGGACGGTTCAGGCAAAAATTAGAGACATAAAAATAAAAATCATCCCGGTGGATTGGAATCCGAAAAGACAATCCAGGCAAAAGTTAGGGATTCATGGCGAGTAACTACATTCTCACAAACTCTTCAGCGGTAACATCATCTGTCAAAAACTCTCCAGTCAGAGTCACCTTCGACAGAAGCTCTGAATGTCCAGAATTCAAAGTTGATGGGACGATAACGGTTGTTATGTTTCGATGTAGCCCTTTTCCCTTTAAATTACCATTTTCTAACTTTGTACTGCTCCATGGTATCACGCTCTCAGCTGATTCCCATCCTATAAATAAAACTCAAGCCTTTGTGCCTTTTGTTTATAATTCTCATTTATTCTGCTTTGCAAAATGACATGTTTATTTTATTAACATTCTTGAAACAGAAAAAATGATTTTACTCTTGTTTTAAATTTATTTCCGCTTTTAAAGATGGAAATTACTTTTTCATCGAACACAAGAGGAATATCTACCTTTTCTCCGAAAAATGGTCGAACTTCGAAGTGCAGGATCAAATGTCGTCGGTACAATTCTTACTCTGGAAGCCATTGATAGGTCTTGTTCCCCCAGAAGATTCTATCTTGAAAGAAAGCAAGAGTGATTTCCAATCACTAACAGGTTTATACCTTCAACGCCAACAGGGATCTTGGTTCCCCAACAAAAGTACGACGCTTCAGCGATACTCTTAGCCCCCAGAGCGGTCAGATATCCCGTTCTACACATCACCTGTCTATATGTCGTGTCTGTTTTGTCAGCATACATTCATTCATACATATATCATGCATTATTAATTCATATTCATATTGCATCACTATCACTCTGGTCAGTCTCACTCTCAAGTGATAAAGTCCTCTCGTCGGTCGAGTCATCAGCATTCTCCTCGTCAGGAAATGTTTGTCGGAACAATCTCTCTTCGGTCTATTTCTAGATTGAAACCGTTCTCGACCACTTTGATAACTTAAACCTCTAAAGGATAAGAAAGCGTCTTACAGGCATCCTTTGAAACATCACTCTTCTCCATTGAAGATGATACCCTTTACTTTCCCGGATTAAAAAAAATCTCAGAGAAAGTCTCTAAACAAATTACTCTCGACAATACATCGGTCTTTCTTCAAAGAAATTTGATGTTAATGAAGTCATCAGCACCTCAAAATTGGATTGGATCACATCACATTTCTTTGCGAAAGAATTCCGAAGAAAAGTGTGATATCCCCAAACAGAAAGCAGTCTCTCAACAGACTCGTTTTCCCCCAGTAGAGTCTACAAATGGCATCTCCAACAGAGAAATCTGCACCTCTATAGCTCAGACCCATGGGTTTCCCCAGCATGTCTGACATCACTTTTTCCATCAAATGGCATCTCTCCAGTAAACCTCGACGAGAAGTTTGATGAAAACTGCTACAAATAACGTCCCTTGTCAAGAGAAAGACTCGACAAGAAGAAACTAAGACAAGTTCCTTGGTAGGAAACCAGGATCGAGGGGAAGTTTATTGACAAAAGAAACTGAGACCAGTTCCTTGGTAGGAAACCAGGATCGAGGGGAAGTTTATTTTAGAAACTGAGACCAGTTCCTTGGTAGGAAACCAGGATCGAGGGGAAGTTTATTTCTGAAACTGAGACCGGTTCCATGGCCGGAAACCAGGATCGAGGGGAAGTTTTACCTTTTCTAAGTAACAACACTTAGTAAAAGAAGATGAATGCGTAGAATACCATTCATAGATACCATCAAAATTTTGGGTATTCCGATATTTAATCCTCTTGCACCCTGAATGTCCAAATATCTTCGCCATTCACACCTTCGGGTCCAAGAAGATTAAATAGGGGCATCTGTCATACCCCAAATTTTGACCCCCAAGATTTCACATCATTGGGCAAATCATCATCATAACAAGGATACACCTATCCTACATCATCAATCTTCTCAGGAGTTGTTGAGCATTCACTACAATCGAGGATTAGGGTTTTGAGCCCTCTCAGAGCACTCAGACAAAGGATCAATCAAGAAGTGACATGATTTTCAACTTGTCTAGTCTCTCAAACATCCACAAGGGATCAATAGATATCCCTCATCAAGAATTAAGCACAAGAGTGACACATTTCAGGCTAAGCAAGCCTCAGGATCGCCAGTGTCACCAAATTAGGGTTTTGGTCGACCAGGGCCTCCAGATGAAAATTTTCATCTGGTCATGAACCCATACCTCCATATATGGTCCAATACGCCCAAAGGAATCTCAAGAGTCCATCCACAATGACCAAATCGCCTTGAGTATTCATCTACAAAAAAATCAGGAATTAGGGTTTTGACCTAATTCAACCCTGAGCTAACTTGTGAAGCAAGACATGGCTTAAAGCTTAAAGATGAACTTCAAGGACCTTAAATACATCTTATTAGCATGTCTACAAGCTTTGATTGACCCAAGAAGCTCAATTCATAAGCCACAAGAACTCAAATTCATCTGATCACAAATTAGGGTTTTCTAAAGAAAAAGTCAACCCTGCCATTGACTGTTGACCTACACTTGATCTTAAACCTTGGGGAAGGGTCCAAGACATCCCTAAACACCCCTATAGGCCATCCATTAAGTTTGATTAAGCCCAAGGATTGATTTCACAGAGGAATCACAAAGTCAAAATTCATCTGCTGAAAAAGTCAACTGTATAAAAGTCAAAGTTTGACTTTTTGAAATTTTGGTCAACCAAGGTTTCATTAACCCTAAAATCATGTTTACGTGTGATTTGAATCATTATTCATCAAGAAAAATCAAAGAAAGTGGGATAACTTGTAAAAGGGGTAACCATAAAAACTTAGAAATTTTTCTAAGTTATGAAAAAAGTTGCAAGGGTACCAACTTCCAAGGACAATAACTTGAGATCCAAGAAACCATTTTGGGTGATCCAAAGATGGATTTGTAGATCTTGTTACACTCTACAAAAGCTTCAACTACAAGAAACTCCAATTCCTCATGGATTTTAAGTTATGGAGTGATCAAAATGACAAAAACTTGGATTTCACACTTTTCCCAACACTAGTGAAATTTTCACTAAGTCCAAAATCTGCCTAAGTTTTTCCAAAATGTAGAGGCAGTTTTCAACCAAATGCAAGATGTTTAAAAACCAAAGTTGGACATCACATTGAAGTAGGATATGTAAGCTTTCCAAAATGACCAAGAACTTCATCAAAATCCACCTGAGCTATGGGTTATGACAATTGCAATATGCCTTGATGAAAACTGTCACACAAGGCAGTTTTGTGCATTATGGCTCGATTCGATCTGATCTCCAAGACTCCAAAGTCCAAGAATCTACAAGTAGCATGCCAAACCTAAAAAGGCTAAAATGTGCCAAGAATTCTATTTTGTTTCCAAGAATTCAATGGATGCACCAAGGTGGCATAAATTGAAGTAATTCTCACTAAATGAGTCAAGGTTCAACTCTGAACCAAAGGACCACAGACCTGTGCCCTATCCTCAAGTCAATGGTAGGGGAAGACTTGAGATTCCAAAATGTTTCAATTGGACAATGGCCTGCTGCAGTTGCCATTCACTATTGCTTGCAAAACAAACTTGCTCTACTATAAATAGAGCTCATTTATGATCAGTTTGAGTACACCAAAGGCCTATAACACTTGCCTTTCTCAAAATCACTCTCTCGCTTCCAAATTCGCCTTCTAAAGAAAGTCACTATCGGGTTTTGATTTTGGGAACAATTCCAACCAAACCAATCACACACACACACCTCATAAACATCATATAGAAGTGATCCAAACACTTAAACAACATCTGGAACACCAATTTCACAAAATCACCAGCCAATTGCTCAAGTTTTCAACCAAGTTGCAGTTGAGGTGCCATAATCTATACCAGTCCATTTCAAATCACTCCAAGCATTCAAACACACTCCATATGGTGTAGGGAAGCTGTTCAGATCATCACAACTCATCTGGAACATCTCCAACTCAAAAATCAAATTGTTCTTGCTGTCATGACCTTCAAGTAAGTCTAAACTTGGTCATCTCTTAATTCATGCATATTTCCTCGCACAATACTTTTGCCAAATGCTCATAATCATGCATAGAATGTTTCCCCTTCATTAATTGCTTTGTTTGAATCGTGTATGGAATTTTTTAGCCTTCATGCAAAATTTAGGGTTCTTGAGGTTTTGCTTTGATTTCTTATTCCATGCTTAAAATAATTGAAATTAAAGACCATAGACATGATTGTGAGTTGAAAACGAGCAGATTGATATGTGGATTGTATGATTTCATCAAGTATTCAGTAAGATTGAAGGGAAAACGCAAATCGGAGGAAACAGAGGGCGCGGGCAAGAACTTGGTGTTCTTGGCGCCCTTTTTTGAATTTTCAAATATTTGAATTTTTGTGATTTTATTTAATTGATTCAAAAATTAATTTCTCTCTGAATTTTTATGATTTTGAGTTTATTCTTTTTTTTTTAATAATTCACAAAAATGTTAAAATATTTTATTTTACCAAAATTTCCCAAAAATATTATTTATTTAATATATTTAATATTTTTTCAAATAATTAATATTTTATTTGTTTTAAACATTTCAAAATATTTTTCTTTCTTGAATTTTCCAATTTAAATGATTTTTAATCATTCCATTGATAAAAACATGATTTTTCAAACATTAATTCAAGGTCATAATTCATTTTTGACAATTTTTTATCATTTCATTAATTTTTAATCAAAATTAATTACCTTTTTAATCAAAATTAGGGTTTTGATGATTTTCACCCTAATCAATCTTTTCAAAAACTCTTTGGGTCTCTAATAGAGTGTAAGTCACAACCCTTTTGTAAAAAAACCAATTGTGGGTCTCACTTATTGTATAAGTCCCTCTGAACAATTTCAAATAAATGGCGCGATCGTCGCCTTTGCAACAAATTCATCTGGGCCTACCCTAGTGTTGTAAGTCCCATTTTTCTTTTCAAAATAATCGTTGGGCCTCTAATAGAGTGTAAGTCTCATCCCCTTGTAAATAAAACCAATTGTGGGCATTAATGTCTTGTATAAGTCCCGATACATTTTCAAAACAACGGCGCTGATCGTCGCCTTTTCAATAAAATCAATTTGGGCTTCTCCTTGAGATGTAAGCCCCATCTTTTCTTTTAAAATAACACTTTGGGCGTCTAATAGAGTGTAAGACCCAACCCCTTGTACAAAAATAATTGTGGGCCTCAGTATTGTATAAGTCCCTCAATTAGGGTCGTAGATGGTGCTAGCATGTTTCCTTAGATCTCTTATCACTTATCATGGGGGTAATGATCAAGTAATATATGAAGGCACAAAAGTAAAATAAATACTCTTTCCATTTCCGTTGCTTAGGGATTTTTGGATTTCTCTCTTTTTCTTTCAAGTCCATTCTCCGCTATAGTTCCCTACCGATTATTATTCCAACATTCTCGTGGTAATCGGACAACATGATTCCTATGTATCTTAGGGATTATTCTTCTTTTAAGGTGATGAAAAATATATTTTGTCTTCCTTCACTTATCATTTTCCAGGGTCCTTGTGAGGACAGTTATGAAATAATCGAAAGAAGATTATTAGAATTTTTTCCTTTCCAGCTTTTCATTCTACGAATACAATTATCATAAGTGACTTTAGGTAAGAACAAAATGCTCAGACTTGCATCAGGTTGCTTCATCACACTTTTGGTCATGACCTTATAGACCATGAAGTAATGTGGTGGTTGGAATTTCAAGCTTATGTTTATACTTATAGTCGTTCTTTTTTATGTGTTGGCATTTAACCTGAGATGGACCAAAGTAGTCATCAAATTACTCGGGACGCAGAAGATGAAGATCTCGTATCATGAGTGGATGAAGAAATGTGGGGCATTGTCTTCATATTTTTGGAAAAGGGGGATTGAACCATTCTTTTATCAAGGTCGGTCCATCCTCGGACTCATGGATGATTTCCCTTGAAAACTTAAAGAGGTTATGCAATAAATTCAAAGGATGTGTCCTTCCTCTTCATGAATTATTGTTCTTTTAGATAGGTTTATAGCTCCATTTTAATGACTTCGAGGCGGGGGTTCTTAGTCACCTTAGAGCCGCCCCTTCACAACTTCATCCAGTGAGTTGAGCCTACGTCAAGGTCTTCTAATAATCATTTGAATACAAGAGGAACACTTGAACCTTGACACTTTTTATTTCAACTTTTGAATATGTAGCGCACTTCGGTTGAACTGAACCTACGCCAGGGTTTACTCTCCCTCACACATGGTAGAAAATGTTAGAGGTGTATATGGACAACATGTATAAATTCAAGGTCCAGTATTATTTGGTTATGCCTCTTACCGAGGTTTCTCATGTGTGTATATGTGATGCTTAATCCAATACGCCTCCAAAGTACTCTAATAAATTCTAGAAATATATTCTGACATCAAAACCATTTCTTGGCCGTGTCATGAAGTTACGCCTACCTCATTGAAGACCTGTCTCAAGAGGTCACTTATTTAAAAGAACAAATTAGTGGTCTTCTTGGAAGGATTTGGCATTGCTGATGGTGCTAGGTCTTCTGTGGTAACATCAAATAAGAAAAAAGGAATGGTATATAGAGATTCACCTGCTAGTGGAGGCCGCTACCAAAGAGGAAAGGCATAATAAATTTGGTTCTAGCTTGTAGACAAATAAGTTGTTACAAGAAGATGCTTAAAATAAATAGTATAACAATAATAACCGCTTTTACTTCCAAAGCTCCTACTTTGTTGGTTATTGATGGGATCCATACTTTTGGTAGTCATGTCAACCCGACCTCTCCCATTTCTCTTGTTCCAATATTATCTGAGGCGATGAGATCTCCTAAAGGACATGTGGGAGAGGATGTTATGAACTCGTCACTGCATGCCACCAGTAAATGTTTTATGGAGGTTCCTCCTAGTGATCTGGTTTTTAAGGAGCCTTAAAGAGGAGGAACAAACTTGGGAAGTTCAAATCTAAAGCAAAGCACGTTAACAATCCTGGTAGGTTTGTCGCTGTTGTTTTTTTGCCTAACTTGGTCCTCATACGACTATGAAGCTTTGGCCTTTTATCTATAACAAGGACTATTCCTATTTCTCAAGTAAAGTTGAATTCGTTTGTTAAGAAGAAATAGTGGAATTGTCATATTACATTCGCAAGAATTCTATTATCTTGTCCTTCAATGTTGTAGGTAATAGGGCGCCTGATCCTCTTCCGAAAGAGAAAGAGGCGCTTAAGGAGCGTATCAGCACCCTCATTATCGATAAGGATCAACTTATTGATTATGAGGCATGAACATTCAAGTATCCTTACATTGGATGACAAGGTGCAATCATTTACTGGAGGAATAAAGGAGAGTGATTCCGCATCGTCATCATCTCGAAAGGCATTATTCGACACTGAGAATTCCCTTTCCAATATGATTGGGGCTATAAATTATTCTAATAATATGATAAGGGAGCTAGATGCACCCCTAAATGATCATTGAGGTGTGTGTTGTAACACCCTAAACCCCAAAATGTAAAATAATGCGAAAATAAGATAAAATACACGCATATGGTGTCACTCTACACAACATAAACTTGCTCTGTAACACGGGTTATTCGAAACATACATTAAATTAAACAATTGTCATCTCATGCTTGTCTTACATAGGCTCATCGCATCAGAATAGTCAATTTAAAACAATTCAACAACCAAATATGTTTAATAACTTCAACACAGTTACGACAATTGCCTTAAAATATAAACAACATCAAAACCAATAGAATTTAGCAAAACAAACGTTCTCCTGCCCATTGTTATAAATCAGAACATCGAATCCTAAATAAGCACATAAAATAGGAAAAAGAATAACAACTTCTACACCATCCTTCAGTCTCTAAGCAGCTATTTATTTACCTGGTCATATGTACCCCAAGAAGGAGCATAGAACCACACAAACAACAAAGGGGTGAGAATACACTCATAATAATTAATGGTGAAAAAGTATGCAAGGGTAGCCTAAACAAACATCAACAAGTATTCAGCACAATTCATTCGCATACACTCACTAGAGCATTCTCATTCATCGATAATAACATAATTATTCAAGTAAAATGCAATAATGAATGCAAATTTACTCGACACCAAGACTGAATAATGTATGCGGTGCAATTTATGGACAACTCGGGTCCATCTCGATCTTGAATCCCCACCATAGGACCAGAGCACACCAAATCATTACCATCACCATATGTAATGCTTCACCAGTTCCCATATGGAACCGGCTACTCGCTCCTGAATCCCCACCATAGGACCTGAGCCCATAAAAATTAGTTTTTATCTACATCAGCAACGCTTCACTAATCCCTCATTGAAATTAGCTACTCCCTTCTAAACCCATACCACAAGGCCAGAGCAAACCAAAAACTAGACCGAAGTCTGTACACCATGATGCATGATTCACCATAAAATGCATCTCACCAAAATGATTACCATGAATTGTCACCGATATGCACACAACATATTCCATACACTGCAAGTGAATCAATTCAATAATAACATCATAAACAACATCATTCACCTCTACAACAGTGGACAACAGTAGCTCAAACACAGCACAACGCCAAAGAACAGAATCGACATTCAATTCCAAGCTAATGAGCGAAGGACACTCATTCTGGCTGCGTGACGGATTACCCGTCACGAAGAAATGCATGTTACCTTCCACGTCACAACACATGTCACACCTGTGATGACCGTCCCACCCAATTTTGCCTGGGGACCATGACGGTCGGCCCGTCAGGAAAATGGCACCTGTTAGCGCCTTCGAACCGATGACGGCCAATGAGTCATTAGGGTGACACCCGTCACCCTGAACCAGAATAGAAAAATGCATTTTTTACAATGGAATTCAAAACAGAACTTCGATTTTCATTCCCAGATCCTAATTCGCATGGCAATAACGAGGAATATGACATCTACCATCATAACGGTAACCATCCACTAATTAACATGCAATTTCATTACTAAATCAAGGAATAAATCATGGTTTTAACATACTTTTTCATCAAGGCTACCACTCACATATGAACATACTTTGGTACCTATTCCATCAACCAGCGCATCTCAATTCCATGGCAAACTAGTGTACGAAAATCACACAACAACACAAATAATCATGCAATTACATAATCTATTTCACCTATTCATCCAACATTCATCAAAAGAGGAAAAAATTAAAAAAACTAAAGGGATTAAGATATCCCCTCTACCCAACATGCAATATACACTCTATTAGGAGTAATCCCCCTCCCCCTTACCTTAGATTTTTTCAGTAAGATGCAAACTTGAAGCTCTAACAATGGAGTTTTCCTTTAGCCCCAACCCTTGTCTCTTTTCACCACAAAATTCTATTTTACGTAAAACTCTCAAAACCCTTTTACTAACCTTTTTATCACTAACCTAATCTCCCTCAACATGCTACTCTTGGCTCTAATTTTATTTTAATAAAAATACTACCAATATTCTCCCTATTTTCTACTCTTGTACTTTATTCCAACAATTTAATTAAAATAGGTCTCTCCTAATTATTTAATATTAAAATTATCATTATTAATTATTTTATTATTTAAATAACTAGGACTATGTACTACTAACCAAACGCACCAAATACTACTACTAATCACCCAAATATTATCCAACACACGAAAAATTCGATTTAAAAGATTAAATACACACAATTTCAATTAATTAAATAATTTATAAAAATGGGGGTGTTACAACTCTCCCCCACTTAAAAAACTTTCTCCCTAGAAAACTACCTGAAAGAAACAAACTCTCTCATCTGGCTCTCCAGCTCCCAAGTCATGCTTCCACCAATTGGTCATCCCCATACTACCTTCACCGAGGCAATCTCCTTACCACGCAATTGCTTCACTTCCCGATCCTCTATCCGCATGGGTGATGCCTCAACAGTCAGGTTCTCTCTCACTTGTACATCGTCCACTTTGATCGCATGAGGTAGATCCAGAATGTATCTCCTCAACTGAGACACATGAAACACATCATGTAGATTAGCAACCGGATGTCGCAAAGTAGTCCAATAAGCCACCTCTCATATCCTTTGCAAAATTTGGTATGGACCAACGAAACAAGGCGTAAGCTTTCGAGACTTCAAAGCTAGACGAACACCAGTTACCGGAGTAACTCACAAAAACACATGGTCTCTCTCGTGGAACTCAAGTGTTTTCCTTCTCTTATCATGGTAACTCTTCTTGCGACTCTGCTAAGCTTTAATCTTCTCTTTGATCATCTTTATCTTCTCAAAAGTTTATTGAACAATATCAGGTCCAATCACTGCACTCTCACTAGATTCATACCAACACAGAGATGGCTTCAAAAGTGGAAAAGAGAATAAAATTAAAAGAGCCTACATTGCATGGGAAGATAATGAGATAAGTTCATAATCCAATTCGAAAAGCGAAGAATGTGCAAATCTTGCATTGATGGCTTCACACGATTCTGATGATGAAGATGAAGAGGTTAGTAATGAATTTTCCATTTATGATAATGATGCATAAGGTTCCGTAGATGAACTTCTTAATGAATGCAAAATTCTGTACAAAACCGTGTCAAAACAAAAGAAACAAATTTCATCTCTTGAAGAAAATATTGACATTATGGAAAAAAGTTTTTGAAGTTGAAAAACAAAACTTTATTACTGAACAAAAACATAATTTAGTATGCAAATAATGTGAATCACTTTCTTTCCAAATTGTCCAATTAAAAAGAGTTCTTGAAAGATATGAAAAAGGGAAAATTGGATAGGAGGGTGTCCTTAGTAAACAAAGATATTCCAATGATAAAAGTGATCTTGGTTATTCAAAATTTAGTAAACCAAGTTCTAGCAAAACTATATTTGTTAAGGATAGTGACCAATACACCAAAGAGAAAGTAATCAAAGAAAAAGTGGTTCATCATTATCCAAAGAGAAAAAGATTTGTTAAAAAGAAATCTTATGTTCCTAGATATAGAAGTAACTGTGTTCCTACTTGCTTTTATTATGTTATAATTGGTCACACACCTAATGCTTGTTGTGTTAGAAACTTTAGTATGGCAAGTGGGCATTATGTGTGGGTTAAGAAATGAACTAATTATGAGGGACCCAAGGAAGTTTGGGTACCTAACAAAACTTAATATGTTTTGTAGGTATGCTTGAAGACCATATCAAATCTATGGTATCTCGATAGTGGTTGTTCTAAGCATATGACAGGAGATATCAACAAATTTTCAAATCTAGTGCTTAAGGCCAAGGGATATGTAACTTATGAAGACAACAAAAAAGGAAAAGTTCTTGGTATAGGCAAAGTTGGAGCACCACCTTTCACATCCATTGAAGATGTTCTTTATGTTGAAGGACTAAAGCACAATCTTCTAAGTATTAGCCAACTTTGTGACAAAGACTTCAAGATCAAGTTCACCAAGGATGAATGCTTAGTTAAAGATGAAGTCTCTTATGAGGTAAAACTCAAAGGTAAAAGAATTAATAATATATTTATGATTTCCTTAGATGATTTATCTTTGAAAGTAAATTGTCTCATGGTAAACAACAATTACTCAGGGCTTTGGCATAAAAGTGTTGCTCATATTCATATGGAACATTTAAATAAACTAGTCAAGCATGATCTTATCATTGTTTTACCTAAGATAAAGTTTGTCAAAGATAAATAATGTGATGCTTGTCAAAAGGGAAAACAAACTAAATCAACTTTCAAACCTAAGAATGTGGTGTCCACTTTAAGGCCACTACAATTGTTGCATATGGACTTATTTGGTCCATCAAGAACAAGAAGCTTCAGAGGTAATGTATATGCTTTAGTTATTGTTGATGGTTTTTCTAGATATTCTTGGACATTCTTTTTAGTGCGGAAAAAGTGATGCATTCAAGATGTTCAAGAATTATGCAAAGCAAATTCAAAATGAAAAATCACTAAAAATTGCCTCTATAAGAAGTATTCATGGTGGAGAGTTCCAAAATGCTCCTTTTGAAGAGTTTTGTGAAGAACATGGAATCCTTCACAATTTTTCAGCACCAAGGATTCCTCAACAAAATGGAGTGGTGGAGAGAAAGAATAGGTCACTAGTAGAACTTGCAAGAACGATGCTTAGTGATTTAAATCTTCCAAAATACTTTTGGGTGGATGCGGTAAGCACGACATGCTATATAAGTAATTGAGTTATTATTAAACCTATTTTGAAAAAGACCCCCTACGA
The DNA here is from genome assembly GCA_022829125.1 of Lathyrus tuberosus. Classification (NCBI taxonomy): domain Eukaryota; kingdom Viridiplantae; phylum Streptophyta; class Magnoliopsida; order Fabales; family Fabaceae; genus Lathyrus; species Lathyrus tuberosus. The sequence continues at coordinate 6,259,194 of JALAZF010000019.1, read as the reverse complement.
ACTCTTCAAGGGAAGAAAACCAAATATTGCTCATTTTCATATATTTGGATTCAAGTGCTTTGTCCTAAACAATGACAAAGACAATCTCAGTAAGTTTAATGAAAAATCAGATGAAGGTATTTTTCTTGGCTATTCATTTACTAGTAAAGCATATAGGATATATAATAAAAGAACTTTAAATATTGTAGAATCTATGCATGTTTATTTTGATGAATCTAACCCCTTTAAGGAGGATATTGTTGAGTGTGGTGATGATGATATTGTAGAAGTTCCTTAGGAAGATAATTCCAAAGTCAACAATGGTAATCAACCGGAACACTAAGAAGAACCAATTCAACAAGAAACAAATGATAGTTATCTACCTAAGGAATGGAGAACCCATCGGGATCATCCACTTGATAAATTTATTAGTGATATAATTCAAGGCGTTGTAACAAGACTAAATCTCAAAGATGCATGCTTGAATATGTAGTATGTCTATAAAATTGAACCTTCCAAAGTTGATGAATCCTTAGGAGACGAGCAATGGATACTTGCAATGCAAGAAGAATTAAATAAATTCAAAAGGAATCAAGTTTGGGAACTTATTCCTAGGCCAAGTGGTAAACACATCAGAGGTACCAAGTGGGTGTTTAAGAACAAACTTTATGAGAATGGTATAATTATTTGAAACAAATCAAGGTTGGTGGTTTAAGTGTATAATAAAAAAGAAGGGATCAATTTTGAAGAAACTTTCGCTCTGGTTGCAAGGTTAGAATCAATTCGTTTATTACTTGCTTATGCGTGTTCATTAAATTTTCAGGTATTCCAAATGGATGTCAAGAGCTCCTTCTTGAATGGTTACATCAATGAGGAAGTCTATGTCAAACAACCTCCCGGTTTTGAAAACTTAAAGAATCTTTCACATGTATTCAAGTTGAAGAAAGCTCTTTATGGCTTAAGGTAAACACCAAGAGCATGGTATGATCGACTTAGCAACTTTCTATGTGAAAGAGGATTTGAAAAAGGTAAAGTTCACAAGACCTTTTTTATTAAGAAAATAAAAGGTAACACTTTATTGGTTCAAGTCTATGTTGACGACATCATATTCGGTTCAACAAACAAGGATCTTTGTGAAGATTTTTCATTGATGATGCAAGGAGAATTCGAAATGTCTATGATGGGTAAGATGAAATATTTTATTGGACTCTAAATTAAGCAACTAAAGAATGGAATCTTCATCAACTAATCCAAGTACTGCAAAGAGTTGTTGAAAAGATTCGACATGGACAATTTCAAAGCAATGGCTACTCTAATGGAATCCAGAACTTATATTGATCAAGATGAATCTGGTGTTTCAATTGATGTCACAAAATAACAAGGTGTGATTGGTTCATTATTATATTTTTTGACGGCAAGCCGTCCTGACATAATGTTTACTGTTTGTCTTTGTGCGTGGTTTCAATCCAATCCAAAGGAATCACATCTTGCCTCCAAGAGAATCATGAAGTATCTCAAAGGAACAATGAACGTCGGCTTATGGTATCCTAAAGGTAGTATATTTGACTTGCTTGGTTATTCTAACTCAGATTATGCAAGCTGTAAAACAAATAGAAAAAGCACAAGCGACACATGTCATATCCTAGGAAACGCTCTTGTAACGTGGTCCTGGAAAAAACAAGCATGCATGGCTCTTAGTATGGCTGAGGCATAATACATTGCTGCAGGAAGTTGTTGCACTCAAATACTTTGGTTAAAACAACAACTTAGCCACTACGACATGAACCTTGGATGCACTCCTCTAAAGTGTGATGATACAAGCACTATAAACATAACCAAAAATCCAATCATACACACTCAAGGACAAAAGATATCGACATTCGTTATAATTTTCTCCATGATCATGTTCTTAAAGGCGATGTTGAAGTTACATTCGTGGATACTCATAATCAACTCACAGATATATTCACAAAGCCGCTTACAAAAGAATCGTTCTACAAGATTCGAAGGGAACTTAGCATATTAGATGAATTCGATGTATGATTCTTCAAAGATATTACTCAATAATCAGTTAAAATCACTAAAGTACATTCAAACTTTCATATCTCATTTTAATTCACAATTTAATTTTGTGAATTATTCATAAGTTTAATGAAAATTCAATTTCTTATGATATAATCAAAACTTATGTGACATGTATACATGAAATATATGTGCTAAATAGTCTGTGTTAACATATGCAAGTGCTATTTTCATGTTTTTCTATGCATGCTTCTCTTAACCTAGCTACTATTTTTTTGCTTGTTTTAATCGGTTACCTCAATTCATGTAACCGGTTATGCGTTCGTGATTTGGTGTTATTGGCTTGTTTTCGTGGCAGTAACCGGTTACCACTGTTCAAAAGTCAGAAATAAGTGCTTTTTAATGTGTAATTGCTTTTTATCAAACACACTTTTCACTTTCCATCTACTTTTGTCTTGAAACTCTTAACTCATTTAAAACCCACTCTCTTCAATTCCCATTCAAACTCCATCAATTCTAAAACTCCACATTAAATCTCATAAATCCCCACCCATAAACTCTCATTATATACCATTTCTCTCTCAAACCAAAACTCATAACCTTCACAAAGTGCTTATTTTGAAAATTATATCCAACCCTTAAACTTCTCATTTTTCAGGCTACTTCCATGGGACCCTTGTTGAAGTGGTAAAGCGTCAAGAAAAAATATTATTTTCGGAAGAATTCTCTCTGAGATTTATATTGTGTCTACAGAGATCAGTGCTATTGAACAACCGTTCGACAATTTAAATGTTAGTGAGTTTGGGTTTAAAATGGTTTTAAGGTAAATGCGGGAAAGTAAATAAGAACATAAAAAGTATACATTCTTCGGAGAAAAGAAACTTATCAAGCATACATATAATCCACTCGTCACAAACATAAATTTATCGATCATTTTCACTATACTACAATACTCGTCAAAATCATCCAGTATCGCTCACAACAGTGTCCATCTCTGGCACAATGAGCTGAGAGAGCAACCGTATTACTCTCGTCGTCACTCTAGCGCACGACGCCTCAAAACACGGAAGGCATTAAGTTCCGACACCAAAAAGATTATTCTCTAAATCTATCTCTAGCATCTAGACACAATAGATATTCATCCCTAATCAAGATTCATGATGTTTATCTCTAACACAACACAAATCCAAACATAAATGCAAAAAGATCAAGGAAGACATCGATAATGATTTGTAAAGCAGATTTTATACAATATTATGATCAACAAAGATACATATGTTCATAGTAACCATACAACACCCAACATAAAGAAATTACAAAGAGAAGAGAAGTAGAGGAACCAAACATTTCTTGGTTTATCAACACCAATCAATGAGATTTTTGACTCCGGATCATCCAATTGCAAGCTCCATTGTTGTTTTCTAAGCTAATCCTATGAAGAAATGAAGTATGATGGAGTGGGAGCAAAAAATACCCAAACCATAACCTAAAAAAAAATCTGAAAATGTGACTTTATAGGCGAAAATGGGTTCCTAGTTTCGCACTGCGAACCCCCGTTCGCCCAGCGAACATATACCACCTTAGCTACTGCCAAAACAGTACTTTCCAAGCTTCTGGGCACTTTTTATTCGTCAGAGTTCGCAATGCGAACTTCCTAGCGAATACGCAGTTCGCACAGCGAACATGACAGCACACCAGCCCTTGTTTTGACCATAACTTTTGAACCGTAACTCCGTTTTTCGCTCGGTTTGAAGCGTTGGAATGCTTATTCAATGCTCTTTATGAATATGACAAATATCCTTGCTTGAATACCTACAAAAATAAATGGAAAACAATTAAACTCAATGATATTTACACAATAACGCAATATATACACTATAACGTAAAGTAAACGTATTTACAAACAAAGCGGGGTTTATTCATACGATATTAACAAAAAGTATCGATAATTGCAACAAAACTTATATACAAAAATAACTACAATTTGCACTTATCAAACTCTCCCCAACTTAAACTTGTTTATCCTCAAACAAGAATCAAGCGACTCAAAGAAACAGAGTGACAACCAAAGAATCACGAATCAACAAGTTTTGAAAAACGAAAACAAATGAATGGTTCAATTGAAACACGGTACACACAAAGTAAATACTTACCACTAAACTACGACGATAACATAGTCACGAAACAAATGCAAAATACAAAAATCATGCCAAACATCCTAAAACAACAAAAGTTCCAACGTGAATCACACCTAGCAAAAACAATCATCGGTAGATGAAAAACACAAAATGAGGTACTTTTCACTCACACAACAATCTTGCAAACAAAAGACTAAATTATGCAATCATCCAAAAATCATATTGAAAACATAAAAGTAAGAATCACAAGGGCTTTCAAGGTTGTAGTGTGGTTGGGTAAACAAACAAGGGGCAATTTCTAAAGGTAATTGAAACAAAAACTTGCCTAAACCTAAGGGAGTGATCAACTCACAAAGACTCAAACACAAAATTCCAATCAACTTATTCCAAAATCCCAAGTGTTACACAAAACATAATACTTATTTGGCACAATTATTTGAACTCTTTTTGTTTCCTTTCTCAAGGATTTTCTTTTTCTTTCTTTTTTTTTCTTTTCTTTTCTTTTCTTTTCTTTTTCATATTTTCTCTTTTTTTTTTCTTTTTCAACCTCATAGAAACCAACCAATGAGTAAACAATCATTTTCTCCTCAACTTGAATTCAACCACATCATCATGTGAATACTCCCTACTTTCTAAGGCAAGGTAAAAGTTCATACAACAACACAAAGTTGAGGGTTCAAGAAAAAACAATCAATCAAAATCCATACAAAAAGTGAATTCAATACTCATAGACAAGCATTAAGTTCAAAAAATATGGATAATTATAGAAAGGCACAAAGAGGTTACAGATGATCACACGCTCAGAAGGTGAATGACTATTTGGCTAGGTAGTTGTGCTCAAAATGAAACAAAATTCCTTGATCATTTTCATGCTTTCACATAATCAACACAAACAACAGATTAAGCATAATAAGATCCAGTTAGAACAAGAATGTTGGTACTCCGCGCATATATGAACAATGGAAAGCTACCTCACAAAAAGGTGAGAACTAAAGTGATTCACATCAAGAACAAGTATACAAAAGAATGAATGACATGGAAGTTTGTAAAATGCCTAAGTATCATGAATATGCTAAAGTCATGAAAGCGATAAACACATACCTTGGCCGTGTACAAAACTTAACAATGTCATACATCCGCAAGTTGAAACGATCAAACTTGGAACATCACCACAAATTTCCTCAAGCTACGCAAAACAAGTTCATTGACAAACACAAGAATTATTAATATAAACATACTAAAAGACCGGGTGAAAATGCATTAAACAAGTTGTAAAGTGAAGATTTGAGAATTTTACGAACAATCCGAGTACAACTTGTTTAATGAAAGTTCACCACACTACCTAAGCTAGAATGAAAAAGTAATAATGAAACAAAAAACGATAAAACATGCTTGTTTTACATCATAAGCTCGACGCCTTTACTATGCTTAGCTAGTAACTTCCTCCATTCATGCCATGGTGATGCCTCGCCGCGCAAACCAAAAAAAGAGTCCTAACCAAACACTTGAACAAACATTACGGGAACAAAATATACAAGTATCAGTATAAACAAGTGAAAATATACAATATGTACGATATCTACAAAACTCAAAAACAAAGAAACTATCGCAATGCGATTCAATAAAAACACCAATCCCTGGCAACAACGCCATTTTGTTGAAGCGGTAAAGCGGCAAGCAAAAATATTATTTTTGGAAGAATTCCCTCCGAGATTTATGTCGTGTCCACAAAGATCGGTGCTATTGAACTTTCGTTCGACAATTTAAATGTTAATAAGTTTGGGTTTAAAATGGTTTTAAGGTAAATGCGGGAAAGTAAATAAGAAGATAAAAAGTATACATTCTTCGGAGAAAATAAACCTATCAAGCATACATATAATCCACTCTTCACAAACATAAATTTATCGATCATTTTCACTATACTACAATACTCATCAAAATCATCCAGTATCGCTCACAACAGTGTCCATCTCTGGCACACTGAGCTGAGAGAGCAACCGTATTACTCTCGTCGTCACTCTAGTGCACGACGCCTCGAAACACGGAAGGCATTAAGTTCCGACACCAAAAAGATTATTCTCTAAATCTATCTCTAGCATCTAGACACAATAGATATCCATCCTTAATCAAGATTCATGATATTTATCTCTAACACAACACAAATCCAAACATAAATGCAAAAAGATCAAGGAAGACATCGATAATGATTTGAAAAGCAGATTTTATACAATATTACGATCAATAAAGATACATATGTTCATAGTAACTATACAACACCCAACAAAAATAAATTACAAAGAGAAGAGAAGAAGAGGAACCGAACATTTCTTGGTTTGTCAACACCAATCGACGAGAGATTTGACTCCGGATCATCCAATTGTAAGCTCCACTGTTGTTTTCTAAGCTAATCCTATGAAGAAATGAAGTATGATGGAGTGGGAGCAAAAAATACCCAAACCATAACCTAAAAAAGTATGAAAATGTGACTTTATAGGAAAAAATGGGTTCCCAGGTTCGCACTGCGAACCCCCATTTGCCCAGCGAACATATATTGCCTTAGCTACTGCCAAAAAAGTGTTTTCCAAGCTTCTGGGCACTTTTTATTCGCCAGAGTTTGCAATGCGAACTTCCTAGCGAATACGCAGTTCGCACAGCGAACATGACAGCACACCAGCCCTTGTTTTGACCATAACTTTTGAATCGTAACTCCATTTTTCGTCCGGTTTGAAGTGTTGGAAAGCTTATTCAATGCTCTTTATGAATATTACAAGATATCCTTGCTTGAATACCTATAAAAATAAATGGAAAACAATTAAACTCAATGATATTTACACAATAACGCAATATATACACTATAACGTAAAGTAAACGTATTTACAAACAAATCGGGGTTTATTCGTACGATATTAAGAAAAAGTTTCGATAAGTGCAAAAAAACTTATATACAAAAATAGCTACAATTTGCACTTATCAACCCTCAAGGAAGGATAGAGGAAACAGAAAGGTTGGAGAAGGTATCTCTAAGCAAAACTTTGATGTTGAAGCCAACATTGCAAAACCCACTCTTAAGACAAGGACATTGATGTTCAACATTAGAAATCGCCCTCTCATGCCTGTAAAGTATGGTAATCTAGCATCCTTTCCTGCACATAGCTTTGATTTTCCTACTCTTCTTCACTATCAAGAATTGGATTCTCCAATTTCTATCAAGAATAAGATCAAAGTGAAGTACACTTATGTTATTATGTTTCACATACAACACCTACAAGCTTTGAGTGGTCGTTTACCTTATGCTAGATTGGTTATAAAAATCATGGAATATTGTGAAGTGGATTTGAAAAGGGAACCTAAGAAAATGATGAATCCAAAAGAATGTGAGATAAATGTTGGGACTGTTAGTAGAAACATATGAATTATTCAAGATAAGGATGAAGATTTCAAACACAAAGATGACCATTCCGTCTCCGCTCCTCCACCCGCACCCGAAGGAGGCTATACCCCAGAAGCTCTTTACAACAAGCTCCTCCAAGATGTTATGTTATTTTTTATGTCTAACAATTTTCAGCAAGCATAAATTGTCAAAAACTCCCATTCATGGATCAATGGGGAGTTACCTATGTTAGGGGGAGAAAATTGTATCTAATTTTCAAAGGGTTGTCATCATAAAAAATAGGGATAATGTGAAGATAAGCTTCTCCAAATGATAGTTTTGATGAATACAAACTACAAGAATCGGCCCATTCCAAAAAGAATGGATCAAGACTCATGTCAAGAGCTATTGCATAAAAGTCTAGATTTCAAGTTTTAAAGATTAAGCTTTGGATGCTTTTAACGAATGATCATGACATTTCAAGGTATAAGTATGGACTCTCTTTATGTTAAATATAACTACTCAAGATTTTTATGCAAAAACATAACATATTGCATTCCTACATTTTACATGCATCAAACTTGGCCAAACCTAATTTTTCTAAGATATCTTTCTGCCTTAAAGCAGTGGTGACCGGTTACAAAAATTCTTGTAACCAGTTACATGTGTCTAACGTTAACATCTTTGGTCATTTTCAGATGGTGTAACCGGTTACACCATTTCCTGTAACCGATTACATGCACGATATTTTCCAATATTTTTACACCACTTCAAGTGTAACTTGTTACGCTCTTTTTGGTTACTGGTTACCACTGAAGCAATGGCAGTGGTTCACTCATGTTCTGATGTAAGCAAATTTTTGAAAGCATTTTTCAACCATGACATCTTTTCGTGCATTTGTACACTTTTAGAAAGGTGTTAAGGCACTATATAAACCATACATTTCAGAATTTGAAATTCACCTCTCTCATTTGCAATTCAAAACTTATATTCTCTCATTTTCAAAATCAAGTGTTCTTGACATAACATTTTGTTGAAACTTCTGCACATCAATTTCATTGCATTTTCAAATAGTTTCAACTACATAAAATCATTAAGCACTTGCACTTCATATTGAGAAACTTGAAGGAGAAAATCAATCTTAGTGATTGATACATTGTTGTACAACTTCAAAATACTTGTAAAAATACAGATTATTGTTGAATTCCTTGTTGTTCAGTATTGTTGGAAGTAAAAGAGTGATTAAAGGAGGAGTGTTCTCGTATTTCACTTTGTAAGATCAATAGGAGAATGTCTTTATTGATTGGTTTAGGATCTTGTGTATAATGGCTATGATAGCTTGTACAAAGTCCAAAAAAGATAGTAAGATCTCTTACGGCGTAATGGGACTGGAGTACTCTTGGATTGTGAGGGGAACCTGGATATATCTTTGGGTCTTTTATTTTTCCACACTTTACCGCTTTCATCACTTAACATCCAACCGAAAAAAATAATCACATATAAGCCTAACACCAGAAAATTTTTAAAGTACCTAATTCACCCCCCCCCCCCCCCTCTCTTAGGTGCTTTCCATACCTACAGAATGTTCCAACAATCAACATGTTTCCATACCATATGTATTTGAAAATTTTGTTTCCTAGCACTAGAAGCAATGAATCTTTTATAGAGAGTTTAAAGGGTCATACATAACAATATTGTGTCTCTTAGGGGTGTTTACGGTGCAATTTTGACGGTTTTGACTCTAAAAGTCATTTGAACTGCAAGAGAAAAAGTGTGCTGTTCGATTTTGTTCGTTTGACTTTAAGAAACAAAACAAAACAAAACCAAACAAAACTAATGCGGTTTGGGTTGCTTCGATTTTTTACATGATATTTATTGAGCTATACATACACATATAGACGACAACATAACTTTGCTTTTAGTCATTCATACATTACCAAATAACAACAAAAATCATCATATTTGAACAACAACTTCTCATTAATATACAAAAATTAGATTAGACAAAAGTGAAATAAAAAAACATAAAATATTAGCATAAAACAATATAAAAAACATTATAATAAAAAAAGAAGAAGAGGAGATGAGAGATTAGAGAAGATGAAGAAAGAACGTAAGAGATGAGAGATTAGAGAAGTAGAGATGCGATAAAAACATAATTGGAAGAGAAAATAGTAGCATAAATATGAGAAAATGAAAAAGAAAAAACATAAGGGATGAGATATTAGAGAAGAATAAGCGAGATGTATGAGTTAAAAAAGATGAGAAGTCGTGATAGTATTATGAGAGATTAAAGAAGACTTAAATGAAAACCCACGCTGTAAGAAAGAGAAAACCATTCATAATCGTAAGACTAAAACATAATAGGTATGAGTTTGGGTTCCATGTGAGTTAATTGAATTTTGAGTTGTAACATAATATAATTTGCTTTGAGTTGGTTCGGTTTGCATTTGTAAATTGTAAACAAATCCAAACTACATGGTTTTGTTAAAAAATAACTCAAACAGATCCAAATCAAATGTGATTTTTAGCGCTTTTCAATTTTTTTTCGATTCAGTTAATTGTTTTCTATTGTACAGATTCGATTTTAAACACTCTTATGATGATGAACTTTATTTTTAAAATGATTATTTTGCTATATCAAAAGAGGGATAGTGGTGCATATTACTCGTTTGTCTTATATTTTTGTGTAATTTTATTATATTGAATGAAATTAATATTTAGTGATAATAAAATTGATTGATAATTTGCACCATTTAATAATCAATAAAATTGTCAAAACAAACCGATGAAAATTTTCAGAAGCTTGTGAAAACTAAGAAATTTCAATTCCATACGTGTCGTCCCTTCTGCAGGTACTAACTACAAAGCACGTACTTTGTACCGATCTAAATATAGATCCAAATTTGGATAATTTTCCTTTTTTTTTATTAATTTGAAAATATCAATACACCTAAAGAATCCAACAAAAAAAAATTGAAATAGATAATAATTTCTTAAGTTATCCACGAGAATTAACAAAAGTATTTTGTACATTAGCCATTTCTTTTTTCCAATTAATAAAATCGAAAAAAAAAAAACTATGAAATGTCTTCAATGGAGGAGGTGCTATCTAGACATCAAAACTCAACACATGTGTCATGTATAGGGGTGGCATCCCCGCCATATTTAAGGAAGTTCTTGCAAAAGTCCGAAAAAAATGGAGTAGGACAGAACGAACATTGTTGAGGATGTGGATTCAAAATTTACGTCTGTCTCATAAAAGAATGAGTATGTGGAGGGAAAAATCCATGTACTTAACTAATCTTTTATACTTAAAAATGTAAAAAGTTATTTAATTGTTTGAGCCCGCAAAAACTCGAAAAAAAACTAACATATCAGACATATTAGAAGGTGAGAATTTAAACTTTTAATTCGTTCTACAATAAAGTTCGGTTAAAACGGGTATATCCAATTACCACCCCTAATAGTAATTTATCATGAGAATAGCATGTATAAATAACTTGTATATATTTAATGGCTTGGATTTAAGATGGGTATTTTAGACAAACACTTTGTTATTATATTCTATCTTTATCCTTTTCTTCGGCCTATCGTGGGAATAATTTGGCGGAGTCGGACATATTTAGAAGCAATGCGAGAATGTGGGAGAATTTGAATCCTAATGTTGGAGGCAAACTATGGGAGGCTATGTCACTGCTCGGTGTAGTGGCGACCGATTTGAAGAGGGATTACAAATCTAAATTGAACGAAATGGAAAGGAATGACAAGGATAGAAAGGAGGGGAGGAAGGCGAATTTAATATTATGCAAATGATTTTAGGATCATTCAATATTAGAGGGGGAGGTAGTCTGATTAAAAGAAAAAGGATTAGCAGCATAATTAAAAAAGGGAAAGCAGACATGTTCTTGATTCAAGAGACAAAGTTGAAAACCATTAACAGTGATATTGCTAATAGTTTTTGGTCTAAGGAGGAGATAGGTTGGTCGTTTTCTAGTTCCACGGGTTCCTCAAGAGGGCTTCTTATTCTCTGGAAAGAAGGAAGGGTAGAGGTTTTGAGTAGCTTTAAAGGTGATAGTTATGTTGGTGTCAAAATTTGTTGGAAGAACAATTTCTATTACATTGTTAACGTCTATTCTCCTTGTGAGTTGGATTTGAAAAGAAATCTTTGGAGGAAGTTAGGGGAGTTAAAGAATCAATTTTCGGATGGTGATTGGTGCATCGGAGGGGATTTCAATGCGATCACTAGTTCGAGGGAGATAAAGGGTAGCGCTTCGAGTCAACGTAGAAGGAAGATGAAATATTTCTCGGATTTTATAGTTAGTAATGATTTGATTGATGTCCCTTGTAAAGGTAATAACTTTACGTGGTTTAGTGGAGACGGATCGACTATGAGTAGAATCGATAGATTTTTACTCACCGAAGCCACCATTGAGAGGTGGGGAGTGGTGGGTCAATTTATCGGTGAGAGAGATTTGTCGGATCATTGTCCGGTTTGGTTGATGGTGGATTCATCGGATTGGGGATCAAAACCGTTCAAAGTCAATAATGAATGGTTTAGAGATAAGAATTTTATTCCTTTTGTGGAAAAGGAATGGCTCAGTATCCACATTGAAGGTAGAGGGGATTTTGTGTTGAAAGAAAAGCTTAGAATTCTAAAAGGTAGTCTTAAAAGGTGGAATGTTGAAGTTTTCGGGAAGTTAGATTTACACATTGATAAGAGTGTGAAGGAGATCAATGAAGGAGACATTGAGGCCGATTTGAACAATGGTTTAGTTTCGGATGATTTCATTAGAGATCGTAGGAATGCTATGAGTCGGTTTTGGTTGAATTTGAAAATCAAGGAAACCATGCTTATACAAAAAGCCAAGTTGAAATGGCTTAATGACGGGGATAACAACTCCCGTTACTTTCATAGTGTCATGAAGGAGAGGAGAAGACGTAACTTTATTGGTTCAATTATTACGGATATGAGAGTTATGGAGTCGGTTAAGGAGGTAAAGGATGAGGTGAGAAATCACTTTGCTAGCAAATTTTTGGAACCGGATTTTAATCGGCCTATTTTGGAGAATGTCCATTTTAAGAAGCTTAGCGAGGAGGATAGGGATGCTCTTGAGAAACCTTTCTCCGAAGAGGAAGTCAAAGAGGCGATTTGGAGTTGTGAAGGGTCCAAAAGTCCGGGTCCGAATGGCTATTCCTTTATGTTTTTTAAGAAATGTTGGTACTTTCTTAAAAAGGATTTTTTCCGCTTTTTCAACGATTTTCATAGTGGGGCTATTTTGTCTAAGACCATAGTGTCTTCTTTCCTCACTTTAGTCCCCAAGAGTGAGAATCCTTTGGGCCTCGACGAATATAGACCCATTTGCCTCATGAGTAGCTTGTATAAAGCATTAACAAAGCTTTTGGCGGCTAGATTAAAGTTGGTTTTTAACTCTATCATTTCTAATTGCCAAACGGCGTTTGTGTCGGGAAGACAATTACTCAATGGAGTGTTGGTGGCTAACGAGTTGGTTAATTATGTGGTTAGAGAGAAAAAGGTTGTTAAGCTTTTCAAGGTGGACTTTGAGAAAGCTTATGATAAAGTTAGTTGGGGTTTTCTTAGATTCACGATGAGTAGAATGGGTTTCGGCGATCTTTGGTTAAGGTGGGTGGAGGCCACAATTTTTTCGAGCAAAATGTCCGTTTTGGTGAACGGTAGTCCGACGAAGGAGTTTGTGGTGGAGAGAGGTTTGAGGTAAGGAGACCCTCTCTCTCCCTTTCTTTTTGTAATGGTAGCGGAAGGGTTAACGGAATTGGTAAAGAGATCGGTTCTAGTCGGAGAGTTTGCGGGATGCAATTTGAATGGTAGTTATTTCATAGATATCCTCCAATTTGCGGACGATACTCTTTTGGTTGGAGATGGGAGTTAGAAGCACATGTGGGCTATCAAGACCATTTTGAAAGGTTTTGAACTTGTTTCGGGGCTTGGTATTAATTTCCATAAGAGCAAGTTAATTGGAATCAATGTCCCGCACATTAATCTAGATGCGGCGACCTTATTTCTAGCGTATAGAACGGAGAAGAAAAAGTTTACTTTCCTTGGAATGCCTATCGGGTCCAATCCTTGGAGGTTATCCACTTGGAATTTGTTGGTTTCTAAGATTAAGTTTCGGAGGGAGAATCACTCTTCTCAAATCCGTTCTTAGTAGCTTATCTATCTTTCAATTATCTTTTTATAAGGTGCCGGTGAAAATTCGAAAGGAGATTACCAAACTTCAAAGTAGATTTCTTTGGGGAAGCTCGGAGGCGAAGAGGAGGACGCATTGGATTAGTTGGGATTCTATTTGTTTACCTATCGAGAAAGGGGGTTTGAACCTTAGAAGGATCGATGCTTTCAACATTTCTCTCCTCCATAAGTGGAGGTGGAGAATTTTAGAAGGATCGGAGGAGCTTTGGTTCAAGGTTTTGAAGGCGCGGTATGGTGACATTAGGCTTCAAATGTCAGGGTGTGAAGGTTCTCGCTCGAGTGGGAGTTCGTTTTCCAATTGGTGGCTAGATTTGCTTTCTATTATTAAGTTTTTTCCTTCGGACATATTGATGGAAAACACTTTGTTTAGTGTGGGAGACGGTTTCACTACTCCCTTTTGGCATGTGAATTGGTCTAGTGGCGGTGTTTTGAAGCTTATGTTTCCCACATTGTACTCTCTTTCTCATTTGCGGCATGTCTCGGTCGGAGCAATGGGAGGGTGGTCGGATGAAGGGTGGAGGTGGGGGGATTTTGGAGTGCCTTCTGTTGACTTTAATGCGGTCCAGCGGAACATTTCCGAACAGGGTGTGTTTCCTGGTTCACCGCGGACTGTTATAGTTAATGATGGTGATGGTACTATTGCGGATATGCTGTTGGATGACTCTTCTATTAATTACGGTTTGTAACATTCTGCGCTTTCAGTTTTCAGGGCTCCCGTCCAGCAATATAACAGTAGCATACCCCAGGCTACTGTTTTGGATTCAGTTGTGCAGCAACAGTTGGCCGAGTTGTGCCATTTGCTTGCGGGTGTTTCTATGGATAACAAGGTGAAAGACAATGCGGTGTGGCTGTTGGAAGAAAACCGTAAGTATTCTGTTAGTTCTTTCTTTAAAAAAACCTTAGTTTTTAATTCTCCTTTCGGTCCGGAAAATCGGGATGATATTGTTTTTGAGTTGGTTTGGAAGGTTTTAGCTCCCTTGAAAATCAAGGCCTTCGGTTGGAGATGTTTCCTTAATAAACTTTCGATGAAGGATCTTCTATTGGTGAGAGGAATTATTCCTTCGGATTACGAGAACAAGTGCGTCTTTTGCGACCGCCACTTGGAATCTTTGAGACACTCTCTCATGGAGTGTGTTGTTGCTAAATTGGTTTGAAAAGAGGTTGCGGATTGGATCGGTCTTTTAAGATACGAATGAGCTGATTTTAAAGAGACCTTTTTGAATTGGTTTCATTACGGTAAATTAATGAAGGTGAGGTCCGGTAGTGTTGGCTCCTAATTCGACGCTACTTGTTTTTAAATAAATTGGGCTTTAAAGAAGTTATTCTTGGCCAAGTCGAAGTTATTCTTTAAAAATAATAGGCTGAAAGAAAGAAGGCTTCGACCACACTTGGTGAAAGCCTGAGTCGAAGGAAGAGGTCTTGAGACTTCAAATATTGCTAAGTCCAGGGAATCCATTCGACTGGATAATGCGCTGCAGTTACAGTTAATTATTGGAGGGAAGTTCTACTATTTGAATTTGAAAAGAGGACAAGTGGCGAATATCCAGAAGTTGAAGACATGCAAAGTGCCAAGTGGCGTGTTCGAGGAGTAAACCGTCAAATGGTGGTTATTTTAGAGTATTATAAATAGGTTAGTTCTAGAGTTAGAATGTGTGAAAAAATCGTGTTGTACAAGTAACTTTGTAATCACTCAAAGTATCCAGCGTGTAGAGAAAAGAGTGAGGCAAGAATGTACGTGATTGTAATCACCATTATCTTTCATTGCAATGCAGTTTACTTTGAAGTTTCTACCTTAGATCCTTTACTTTGAAATCCTTTAATTCAGTCTTTTACTTCTAAGCATTTTACATTACAAAGTTTTTTACGTTGTAGTTTTTTACATTCAGAAGCCTTTACCTTCAAGCCTTTACATTTATGCAGTTCATTCAAGATTTTATGCATTTTCTTTACCATTTAAACTAAAGTCTTTCATTGAATTTGCTTTTACATTGTTTTCTCTAAGTTTCTTGTTCAACTTAAACACTGTCCTGCCTTTTATCACTTTTTATTTACGTTTCCTAGCGTCTTTTTTTTTTGTTTGCCAGCATGGTCGAAATGTTTGTTTTAGGCATTTGTGAAACATTTTAAATACACTTATAGCACATGTCCTAGGATCAATCTGATCGATCGTGTAAGTTACTAGAACTTTATTATTTTAGAAGATCAGCGGTTGTTTACCAATGTCCAGGGTAAACAAATTGGTACGTCCAGTGGGACAGTGCTAAACGTGTATTTGGAAGTTCGTAACTTTTAAATAACTGTCAAAAGGAAGTTTTATAACTGCCTTTTTGAAATTTTTTCGTTTCATTGGTCAAGATTGTGGCAAACCTCATTATATGCACTTGAGAAGTGGAAAGGTAGCCAATTCAAACGAATATAGACCAAAGAGAAGAAACACGAGGAAAATGACATCTGGCCAAGGGAATCCAAACCCCGGTTCTGCTGGGACAAATCCTCAACCAAGCAGTTCAAGCGCTCAGAACAACACCATCAATCCTCAAGAAATACCAAGAAGTACTATGGCGCCAACTCCGGTTCCTTCGTCAGGAGGGCCAACAGTATCAACCATGGTACAGAGCCAATGCCTTCGACAGCGGTAACAGGGGAGACATATGTGAGGCCTTACACACAGCTTGTCTTGGAGTACATTGGCCCATCAGTGTCAAATCCTCAGACTCCACTAGGAGGAATTTCGACGTTTAGGCAATTTCCTCCCCCAGGATTTTCACAACCTTTGCCTAGGAACCCAATCTATGGCATGCCAACGGCAATGATGCAGAATTTGCGTACTGCACCCCCAATATTTTCAGAGAATGTGATATCTTCCCCTTTACAGGAGTTAGGTTCTGGAATTAACATGGGTCGAAACAGTCAGTCCATAGGTTTGGGATATTCTGCTCAAGGACCCAACTTAACAAATGAATCTGCAGTATATTTGAGGCAACAGATGGATGAGAGCAACATGCAAATGGTACATACTTTGTCTCAGACGATGGGAGAGATTTTCCAGCCATTGATCCAGAATACTACTCAAACCAATCAAGTGATGACAGCCCAGATGGCGCGTATAGCAGAATTCATGGGAATGCCCGCTCCTGTTCAACACCAAAATCAAGGAGTTGAGATGAGGGAAAATGCTCAACAAGTGAATCCGATGAATCCAGAGTTGGTCGAACCACCTAGGGAGGAGCCTCCTAGAAATCAAATACCTATACTTGAAGAGGAGGAACCAAGGACGGTGCTAGTAAACAAAAATCAAAACGCTGATCATGTGGTGAATCAGGTTCGATGCAATAATGTAGCAGCGGAGAACAATTTGGCAGCCATGGTCGAGAGAATAATGGCTCGAAATGGCCTGAATATGGGTTTTTCTAGGCCAAACTTCACTTCGCCTATAGTAGACTATATACTCCAAGCTGAATTACCCCCCAGGATGAAAGTACCAAAGTTTACTAAGTTTTCAGGAGATACTACATAATCTACCGTCGAACATGTGGCACGCTACCTGATCGAAGCTAGTGAGATTGTGAATTATGAGAGTCTAAGGGTAAAGTATTTCCCTAGTTCCCTCACTAAAAATGCATTCACGTGGTTCACTACGTTACCATCTGGTTCGATTTGTAATTGGACCCAGTTAGAACGTCTATTCCATGAGCAATTTTACATGGGGAAGACCAAAATTAGTTTGAAGGAATTGGCTAGTGTGAAACAAAAGTTCAATGAGCCAATAGACGATTACTTGAACAGGTTTCGACTACTCAAGGCTAGGTGCTTTACACAAGTTCCTGAGCATGAACTTGTCGAAATGGCCGCTGGTGGCCTTGATTACTCTATCAGGAAAAAACTGGACACCCAGTATCTGAGGGATATGGCCCAGTTGGCTGACAGAGTTCGACAGCTGGAGCGTCTCAAGGATGAAAAAGCTAGGGTGAACAAAAACAAGAAGGTATCTTACGTCGAATACCAGGAGGGCATCGAAGAATTGTATGACGAGCCTGTTAAGTTCGAAGAAAGTGAAA
Source organism: Lathyrus tuberosus (assembly GCA_022829125.1). NCBI lineage: Eukaryota > Viridiplantae > Streptophyta > Magnoliopsida > Fabales > Fabaceae > Lathyrus > Lathyrus tuberosus. Next base: position 6,241,401 of record JALAZF010000019.1, on the reverse strand, counting down.
TAGATCTTGCTGAACTTAAGCAAGGTCCTCCTTATTCTTGTAAATTATTAGTCCCTTCAAACGGTAAAAACCCTGTCGAAACCAAAAATAACAATAGGTTCCCAAAGAAAACATACACTTTCGACGTCACTAAATGTGACAAAATTTTTGATTTGTTAGTTAAGGATAGTCAAATACTAGTGCCTCCTGGTGCTAAAACACCACCCTTAGAGCAAAGAAAAAAGAGAGGCTTTTATAAATACCATAATTATTTGGGTCATAAAACTTCTCAATGTTTTCTTTTCAGGGATCTGGTGCAAAATGCTATTCAGGAAGGCAGACTCAAATTTGGGGAGAAGACTAAGACCCAGATGAGAATTGATACCAACCTTCTTGAAGTAGCTAAAACAAATTACGCAGAGCCCCATGAGGTTAACATGGTCAAACTAGCTGAGGAATCTGACAGCAGCTCAGACAGTGTTAGCACCCATGAAGCTCTTGGCAGAAATGCCACAGAGGTGGAGGTTACTAAGGACCTTACCAATGATGTTGTGTTCATTAGAGAAGTCGAGGAAATGGATGGCTGCCAGCTCGAGCATTTGATATGTATGGCTGCTGAACACTACTTTAGGACATCTTCTGAAATTCAAAGGTTCGACGTTGAGGCTACAGTCGAGATCCATGATGAAGCTGAAGCATCAAAATTGCAGATGGTAACAAAAGAGACTGCTGACCGTTTCAGACAGTGGATGAGGCTGCTGAAGGCCTTGATGTCCACTTCTCCAAAATGCGCTTAAAAGATGAAATTGACATAAACATGGTCGAAGTGACTAACGGAGAAGCCATGGATATTGATGAACAGGTTCATCAAGAAGACTGCAACAAGCTGGCTTATCCCAGAGAAGATGAAACCATTGTTGATTTTCTCCACAAGTGCCAAGGAAAAAACTCTGAAGTCATGTTGTGCCCTAGATGCAGTGCTATCTTTGACAAAGAAGCTGCTCATAGCCTCCAAGCGAGGAAAGAAGCCAAATCTGGATGTGAGAAAAGAGCTGCTCAAAGGCCAGGACATTTCGACCCAAGGAAAGCTACTCAAAAACAATATGGCCAAAGGCCACAAATGCCAAGGGCTAAGCAGGCTACTTTCAAGCCTAGCAGTGAGGTACCAACTGGAAAGTGGGTCAAACCAGTTGAAGCAGCAAGGAAAGGGAAACAGAGATGGAAGAATTTCGACGTAGCTAGAGGTTCTTCAATGGAGTACCGGAAAGAATTCAAGTCCTCCAATAAAGCTGCCTATATTTATGAGAATTACAAAGGCAAAAATCCTATGTCTAGGTCCCAGTGGAGAAGGGAACAGAGACGAAGAAAGGCTTTGAGGGAAGCTCAGGCCAAAGATCTAACTGAAACTAGTACCAACGTTCTGCCTGCTAGAAATAAAGATGTTGGGATGAAAATAACAAATAAGATGCCTGCGGGGCGTAGGTTATTTGCTTCCAAGAAGGAAGAAGCTGAGAGGTTTCCAGTCGAAGCAGCTGAGGATGAAGATTGGACTCACAACTTTGATTCCGACTCTGATGCCTCTTTAAACATCATTGTTAATGTGGTTTTGGTGATGCCAAGAGAATATGATAGGATAACTGAAGTGGAAAACTTAGACGCCAACGCTGAGGCTGAAATGGCAGCGCACCAACCTGTGTGCTACTATGTGATGAACAATGGTTGTGTCGAAGAGTAGAATGCTTTCTTTGAACGACTAACTGAGGCCATGAAAGGGCACTTGAAACCTCTGTACATTACAGGGAAAGTAGAGAATGTGGCTGTGAATAAAATCTTGGTGGATTGTGGAGCTACAGTCAATTTAATCCCCATTTCCTACTAAGCAAGATCGGTAAATTCGACTCTGATCTTAAGCCCCACAACATGGTCCTTTCTGACTATGAAGGGAAAATTGGTACCACTCTTGGCGTTCTGCAGGTTGATTTAACTGTGGGAACAGTAACAAGACCTACCTTATTTATGGTAGTCGAAAGCAAAGCTAACTATAACCTTCTGCTGGGGAGGGAATGGATCCATGGTGTTGGAGCAGTACCTTCGTCAATGCACCAGCGGATCACAATCTGGAGGCCTGATGGCATAGTAGAAAACATTGAAGGTGATCAAGGGTACTTTAAGGTGCCTGTTAATCATGTTGATGGTGTTGAGTTTGCCAAAAACTTGGCGCATATTGCGCCTTGTACTCCAGCGGAATTTGATTTCACCCCAGATGACCATGTATTCTGCTCATTATACCTGACCCTATGGAGGGATTTCGATGGGATAGAGAGGTCATAAAGGAAGAATGCAATGTCACATACTGTGGGGAGCCTGATGTAGACCCCACAGGCTGGGGAAGTGAATTCAGTAATAATGACAGAATTCGATGCAATACAAAGAATTTCGGCCTGTGTGGCCGAATCTAAATTACAAGCGGCCTTGGAGGCTGCACACAACCACATGGTCGTCGAAGCCATAACTCAAATTTGTGAAGTAGGCCCTGGTAAGGACTTTGAGCCTGAACCACCTGATGGGTCTCAAATCGAAGACCAAAATCAAAGGCTTGATGTTATTTATGATAATGAGCCTTTGGGTTTTGAAAAGGATCCAGTGTCAGATAACATTAAAATGCTGGCGCAAGATCCTTTGGAAGAAATTGACTTGGGTGAAGGGGGAGTAAAAAGGCCTACTTATGTTAGTGCTAATCTTGACCCACAACTCAAAGTCGAAATGGTCTAACTATTGAAGGAATTTAAGGATTGCTTCGCTTGGGACTATGATGAAATGCCTGGTTTGAAGAGAGAGCTTGTTGAACATAAGTTGCCAATCATACCTGGGAAAAAGCCAGTCAAGCAAAATCCAAGACGGTTTGCCCCAACAATCCTTTCAAAGATCAAAGAGGAAATTGAAAGGTTACTTAGATGTAAGTTCATCCGTACAGCTAGGTATGTCGAATGGCTAGCTAATATTGTACCAGTCATTAAAAAGAATGGTTCTTTAAGGGTCTGTATAGATTTTAGAGATCTAAATTTTGCAACCCCTAAAGACGAATATTCTATGCCTGTGGCAGAAATGTTGATTGATTCTGCTGCAGGACATGAATACTTGAGTATGTTGGATGGTTATTCTGGTTATAACCAAATATTCATTGCTGAGGAAGATGTCCCAAAGACTGCTTTTCGATGTCCAGGGGCATTAGGCACCTACGAATGGGTAGTAATGCCTTTTGGTCTAAAAAATGTTGGGGCAACTTACCAGCGAGCAATGAATTCGATCTTTCATGATTTTATTGAGACTTTTATGCAAATCTATATTGATGATATTGTTGTTAAGTCTTTTTCAGGAAAAGATCATTTAAGCAATCTTCGACATTCCTTTGAAAGGATGAGAAAGCATGGTCTTAAAATGAATCCTCTCAAATTTGCTTTTTGTGTGCAGGCAGGGGATTTCTTAGGCTTTGTAGTCCACAAGAAGGGGATCAAAATTAACCAGAATAAAACTAAAGCCATTATGGAAGCAAAAGCGTCATCAACAAAGAAGGAATTGCAGTCTCTCTTGGGCAAAATAAATTTCTTGAGGAGGTTTATATCCAACTTGAGTGGGAAAACGCAAGCCTTTTCACCATTGCTTCGAGCTAGCAAGGATGGGTTTGACTGGGGGCAAGCTCAACAGGAAGCCTTCGACAAGATCAAAGAGTACCTGAGTCACCCTCGATTCTCTCACCACCTTGTGGCAATAAGAGTATGAGATTGTACATAGCTGCGTCAGATAGAACATTAGGGGGCATGTTAGCTCAAGAGGATGATGATGGTGTCGAAAGAGCCATCTATTACCTTAGTAGAGTTTTAAATGATGCAGAAACTAGATATAGCATGATCGAAAAATTATGCTTGTGTTTGTATTACTCTTGTACTAAATTGAAGCATTATATAAAACCAGTTGATGTTTATGTTTCTTCTCATTATAACGTTATTAAACATATGTTGTCCAAGCCTATTTTGGACAGTCGAATTGGAAAATGGGCATTAGCATTAACTGAATATTCTTTAACCTATAAGCCTTTAAAAGTGGTTAAAGGACAAGTAGTGGCATATTTTATAGTCGACCATTCTATAAATGAAACCCCTCTGAACTATCTTGAAGTGGAGCCTTGGAAGTTATACTTTGACGGGTCGAGCCACAAAGATGGGACGGGCATAAGAGTGCTTATTATTTCTCCTAATAAAATTCCAACAACACTTAAGTATAAAATTGAAGGTCGTTGTTCTAACAACGAAGCTGAATATAAAGCCTTAATTGCTGGACTTGAAGTATTGTTGGAATTGGGGGAAACTCATGTCGAAATAATGGGAGATTCAGAGCTGGTCATAAAACAAGTTACCAAGGAATACAAGTGCATAAAAGAAAACTTGATTATGTACTTTGTAGTTGTGAATCGACTGTTGAAAAAGTTCGACGCAGTTAGTTTTCGACACATCCCTAGACTAGAAAACCAGGTAGCTAATGACTTGGCTCAGATTGCATCAGGGTATAAATTTTCGAAAGACAAATTACAAGATGCAATCGAAGTTGAAGTCAGAGGAAAGGTGGTGTCAGTAGGATTAGCCCCATCAGATTTGGAAGAAACTAAGCTTGGATACGCTGATGAAGATAATTTTGCAATTCTGGCAGTTGATAGCATAACTGACAAGGATTGGAGAAAACCTATAGTAGATTATCTAAAAAATCCAATATCTTTGACAGAAAGGAAAATCAAGTATCAAGCTTTGAGTTATGTCTTGTTGGGTAATGAATTATTCAAAAAGACTCCTGAGGGAGTATTGCTTAAGTGCCTTAGTAAGGCAGAAGCGTACTTGGCCCTTTCGACTATCCATTGTGGGACATGTGGAGCACATCAGGTAGGCCATAAAATGAAATGGTTGTTATTTCGACAAGGCATGTATTGGCCTACCATGTTAAAAGATTGTATCGAATTTGGTAAGGGTTGTCAGGAATGTCAAGATCACGCTGGCATTCAACACGTCCCTGCAAGTGAATTACACTCTATAGTGAAACCTTGGCCTTTTAGAGGATGGGCTTTGGATTTGGTTGGAGAAATTCGACCAGCATCATCTAAAAATCATAAGTACATTTTGGTGGGTATTGATTATTTTACCAAATGGGTCTAAGTTATCCCTTTACCAAATGTTGATCAAGAAGATGTGATTGAATTTATCCAGAAACACATCATCTATAGGTTTGGAATCCCAGACACAATTACAACAGACCAAGGATCAGTCTTCACTGGTCAGAAAATGCAAGAGTTTTCTAAAGACATGGGATTCAAGCTTTTAACGTCCACACCTTATTACGCTCAAGCTAATGGCCAAGTCGAAGCGGCCAATAAAGTAGTTATTGGGTTGATAAAAAAACATGTGGGAAAAAGGCCAAGAAATTGGCATAAGACATTGGACTAAATACTTTGGGCATGTCGAACGTCCCCAAAAGAGGCAACTAATACTACCCCATTTCGACTGACATTTGGTCATGATGCAGTTTTGCCTGTAGAAATTCATCTTCGGTCTATATGGATCCAAAGGCATCATGAGATCCCATCTGAGTCTTATTGGAATATGATGCTTGATGAGTTAGTGGATTTAGACGAAGAAAGGCTCCATGCGTTGGAGTTGCTGAAAAGGCAAAAGAAAAGGGTGGAGAAGTCTTATAACAAAAAGGTCAAGATTAAAACCTTTTCAGCTGGGGAATTGGTGTGGAAAGTGATCTTGCATATGGATCGAAAGACCAGATCTTTAGGGAAGTGGTCTCCTAAGTAGGAAGGTCCTTTTCAAATTATTAAGGCATTCAGTAATAATGCTTACGAGGTCCAGGAGATTGAGGGTGATCTAAGAGTCTTAAGGGTAAATGGGAAATATTTGAAAAAATATAAGCATATTTTGCAAGAGATTCATATTAGAACATAAGTTTTATTAAGATTGTACAAGCCAAAATAGGCTAGATAAGGCCAAAATGGCATACAAAGGAGAAGAAACAAGTACAATAACGCAAAACCCAGGAGAAGAATCATTCATAGTCTCTCCAATTAATAGAGTTGAGGAAGGTGATATAATCTTCATCAGCTTCATCATCAGAATCTTGTGCTTTAGAACGCCTTGTCTTGGGGACCTTCATCTTAGTTTCTCGCTTCTTGGCGCAAGAGGTTGCTCTAGTTGAAGTACCATTGCAGGCAGTAGTTCCTGCCTCAGCCTTCTTTGTTTCCTCAGCCACCTTCTTGGTCATTGCTTTCTTTGAGGAAGTACTCATATTTGCTTCAGTGAGTGTGAAATTTGGTTCATGTGAAGAGGATTTTATAGGGGCAAGGTCTTGTAAGGATTGGCCAGTCAATAATGGAAACACGTGAAATCACTCTTGGAAGCATACCCTAGGGTTAATCTATTAATGGAATAGAGACTTGTGCCGTTGGAGCACTAGCCTGTTAAAAGCTGCGTTGTTTTTATGATTCCCAAGAAAAGAGGCAGAGTGCCTTAATCACAAAGATTAGCAAAGTTTGTGGCCATTAATAAAGCATTAAAAGAAAATGTGCCATTAGCAAAGTTGCAAGTCAAAAAGTTAACAGCAAAGGGAAGGCATTTAAATGGATGCCCGAAGACATTAAGATTGTCATTACATAAAGCCTCAATATGGCCAGAAAATATGATGATAAAAAAGAACTACAAACAAAAGTCATAAGAGGATCAAAAGGGGAGCTTCGACTTCAATTGAAGAAAGTTGACCTTGTCAGTCTGAAGGCGTGTCTCGCATAGGGCTTTATCAAGCTTGGCTGCTGAAAGTGTCTTTTCAAGCTATTGGGCATCGTCAATGAAGTCCATAGTGTGTTTAAGCTCTTTGGCCAGTTCATTGTCGTCGAAGTCCTTCAACTCAAGATTGCGTTTTTCAGCATTGAAGATCTTGTTTTGCAGTTCTATGATTTGCTGTTTCCATGTGTCAATATCCCTTTAATTCGACAACATCTCTTCCCGCATTTTAGCTTGGGCATTTTCCAGGTCTTCGACTTTAGCCTCTGATGCGTGCGCCTCATCCCAAGCTAAATGTTCCAGTGCAGTTGTAGTTTCAATGGTATTTTGAATGGTGGTAAGAAGCTTGAAGTCCTTAGACATCTGATTTATTAATGTAGTTAACTCTATGAGGAAATCAAAGACCTCATTTTTAAGGGTCGAGAGGTCTAGTTTTTGGAGGGTATCCTTCAGAAAGAGAGAAGCAGTTCGATCTGCATTTAAGATATTGTGGATGTCTCCCCTGAAGAACTTGTCTTTAATCTTCTGAAGAATAGGGCAAACAAAGTCATCTGGAGCTGAACCCCCAGAGGTGGTCGAGGCACTAAGGCTGTTACCTGAGGAGCTGTACTTCTTCCCAAGTATCATTTTGGCATATTCTCGAGGATTCGACCATCTAAGGCTGCCAGGGGGTCTTCAGAAGTGCCTGTAGCCTTAGCAGTTAGATTTTTAACAGGACTTTTTTCAGCCTCAGGTGAAGTGGTCTGATCCCTCTCAGTTCCCTCTCTTTCATCCTCTCCATCCTCTTCTTGTTCTTATTCATCTTCGACTTCTTCTTCTTCTTCTTCTTCATCATCATTTTGGTTGTCATCCTCTTGATCATCGTCATTTCCCATAGTGTCCGTCTGTTCATTGGCAGTTTGATCAAGGCGATCATTGCCTGGTTCATTTTCAGGCCAGTTTTCCTCTTCGAACAGCGTCCTCTCTGCTTCCATGGAAATGGTTTCTGTGTGACGTTGTTTGCTAGAAACATCATCCTTTTCAAGATCAAAGCCATCTGTCTGGGATTGTTGAGTGGTGGTCTTGGCAGACGAGTTTTTGTCTGTTTCGACCACTGTCGAAGGAGGAACTATAAAGAGGATACGTTGGTTAATTTTGCTTATTGAGCTGTACCCAGAACCAAGGTCAGAAGTGGGGTGATAAGTTGGCTCACCTTGGCTATTCAGAAGAGTTGGTGTAGAGGTCGACGTAGTTTGTGGTGGGTTAGAAGCACCTACATCGGCCTGAAACCACAGGTAAAGAGGATAAGATTGAAAGAGATTTGAGTAAGGAATGCAAATGCTATGAGGAAGACGGTGTGCATACCTGAGCATTTGCAACATCAGGGCTTGAGTTTTCACTCTCGTGAGTGTCAGCGTTCGATTTCGACGCAGTCTTGGAGGATTGCTTCTCGACACCACTGGAGGTAGGTGTCTTTTCAAGAATTTTGGCTGCCTTCGAGGAAGGTTGTCCAGTAGCTCCAGAAGCTTTGGTAAGCTTCCTTTTCCTTCTAGCTACGACCTCCTCAGGAGATTCATCATCAGCATCTAAAGGGATGATTGCTTGGGCGCCTTTCTTGGTTATCTTTTGAGGCGTTGGAGGTTTTCGAGCAATATAAAAAGTTGATGCAAACATTAGAAGGCAATCACACAAAGAAGACTTAGGCAAGGGATATAATATACCTTTGTGCCTTCGGGTTCTTTTTCAGCCTGCGCAGCATCACCCTTAGCTGGTTTGGTCTTCCTGGGCATAGCTAAAAAGACAGATAATTATTACAAGTTAATAATTAAGTGGTTAGTTAAAAATTACAAATCAAGGGCCTCAAACCTTCATATATTTCGGATTCGATATGAACACCCTCGATCCCTATATGAAGGTGTCCTTTGAAACTGTCCAGCGTATGTTTAGTCGCAACCACCCTTTTGGCTTTCGGTTGAGACTGCTGTCGAAGGATTTTTATGGAATCACCACAGACAAACCAGTCTGGAAATGGAGGGGCAAGTGCCACTCCAAAGTCAGCGTTAGGCAGTCGAGGGAACTTTGGAGGAAAGAGTTCAAAGGATACCTCATAGCGCTTCTCGAGAGGAACGTTTGAAGGGATTTTTAAATTATCCATTTTTTGCAGAAATTTCTCCTTCAAAGTGACAACAGCCTCACGAACGGTTCGACTAATATCATCTGATCGATAGACAGTTTCAAAGTACCTTTGAAAGGCTTGAATTTCTTTGATATGAGTGAACTTACTCTTCCTGGTTTTCTCCTGCACATTAAGGAAAGCTTGGTCAAGTAAAGAGGAGAAAGCAGCGACATCAAGAAATTGTTCACTATAGTGCTTCGACCACCAGTCGTGAAATGATTGAGTACACAAAAAACTGGGTTGAAAGTACACAGGGGAAAGCACTGCTTTTCGAGCATTCAATCGGTCGAAAGGGATTGCAGCACCTCCTTCGTCGAAGCTGGCAGTATGAAGAACGACATGGCCCTTTTTCTCATATAGACATCTAGGGAAGGTTTGGGCCAGCCCAAATTGTCGAGAGACAAGGTTTGGTTGGTAAGCAATCAAGGCTGCCATACCTCTTCCAAGATTCAGCCTATGGGTAATAAATCTAGGAATCAAGAAAGCTTCCCAGATTGGAACAGATTCAGTGTGGAGCGTTGTTGTCGAATTGGGGAATGGCCTTGTAAACCATTCAGGGCCACATCTTCTTTCAGCAAAAGGAGTCATACTAGGTGTGAACTCATACCTTTTGGCAAACATCATAATATAGCTGGAAAAGGCTCCTTTGAGAGTTTCCCCGCCATCATTAGGGGTGAGTTTTACCAGGCGCGTCCCTTCGACCCTCCTCTCTTTGATTTCAGTGGAGTTCTCATCGACTTCCCCTTTCCTGGGAAGGCTGGCTTCAAAGGTTGCATTAAGCCATAACTGAAGCAGCCAAAGGGGGCCATTCAGGTGTACAGTGCCCTGGGCCCCTAAATCTTTAAGCCAAGATGCTCCTTCGCTAATGGATTCATAGAGATTCGCCAGGATTAATTCACTAAGGCAAACCTCTCTGTTGTGGTGGAGTTGGTTGGCTAGAGTTAGATATTTCTTAGCCACTTGTAGGGATTTGGAGCAAAAAACATACCTAGACAGCCACATGGTGAGGAATGCAATGTGTTCCTGATCAGATACTTTGACAGTGTCGCGTTTGAAGTGGTGGTTTATAAAGTGGGTATAGGTAAGTTTGGAATTGGAAACTCTATAGTATCCTCTGCATCAGTGTCAGGGTCATAAGCAATGCCATCTGGTCGAAGCCCTGTGATGGCAGCTACATCGAAGAGGGTAGGGGTGGCCATCCCACAGGGAAGATGAAAAGTATAGTGGGTATTATCCCAAAAATAGAGGGATGCTGCCAGCAAGTTTAAACAATAAGGAATGTTAGTCTTCGACAGCATGAGCAACTCATAAATTCCTATTGTTTTCCATTGTTCAGATTTGACTTTCTCCATCTTGGCCATCCAAAGGTCAAAATATTTCAGCGGACTAACAGCTCTTACCTATCTAGTGCCATCTTGGAGGTATCTGAGGTCCATCTTGATTAAAGTGGGTCTATCAGGGGAAGTTTCACCTATTTTAGGGTTTCTTTTTTGCCCTAATGGTCTGGATTTACGGTAGGAAGGAAAAAACTCACTAAGTTTTTCATCAGTAGCCTTAACATCGGCTAAGGGGCCAGATAAAGCGTAAGGTTTGTCAGAGATGATAAGAGGAATCATTACCTAGGATGCATAGATACTCCTCACTTCTGCAAGACGAGGTTCTGGCATGAATTGGTGATTCTTTACCACCTTAGGTCCTGGAAGTTTCGAGAACGGTGGAAGAGATTGTTTGAACTGTGTGACCTTACCCTTTTGACCTTTCTTGCCTTGAGGAACGGTTTGTGAGGACGCCATTGTTGAGAAGAAAGGAAGTTGTATTCTGGGATTCTTGAAAAAAGAATGAAGAAATGAGTTGCAAGAAATTCTGAGAATGCAAAAGTTTTGCAAGTTGGGGAAAAAGGGTATTTATAGGCGTTTGGAAGTTAAAAGGATTGTGAATCCACCGTTAAAACAAATACAGTAGTGGGACGCGTGTCATCTTTTGAAATTTTTTGAGTGGGGGTGGTTATGATCAGACTGTGAAATATCTAGTTTCAAGAAAAGGTAATGATGAAGACTGATCACAGATACGGCTAAAAAGACGTTTGAAGATTCACCATCATGACATGACGTCATAAGCGTGGTTGAAAGAAACTGAATAGTTTCTAGATCGTGGGTTGGTCAGTTACGACCATGTTTTTCATAGTCGAATAAGCAGGCGTCGAAGATTGTTTTATCAAAAAATGACCTTCCTACCAACACTGGCGAAAGGACATTTTTGGGGGGCAATTTGTTGGCTCCTAATTCGACGCAACTTGTTTTTAAATAAATTGGGCTTTAAAGAAGCTATTCTTGGTCAAGTCGAAGTTATTCTTTAAAAATAATAGGCTGAAAGAAAGAAGGCTTCGACCACACTTGGTGAAAGCCTGAGTCGAAGGAAGAGGTCTTGAGACTTCAAATATTGCTAAGTCCAGGGAATCCATTCGACTGGATAATGCGCCGCAGTTACAGTTAATTATTGGAGGGAAGTTCTACTATTTGAATTTGAAAAGAGGACAAGTGGCGAATATCCAGAAGTTGAAGACATGCAAAGTGCCAAGTGGCGTGTTCGAGGAGTAAACCGTCAAATGGTGGTTATTTTAGAGTATTATAAATAGGTTAGTTCTAGAGTTAGAATGTGTGAAAAAATTGTGTTGTACAAGTAACTCTGTAATCACTCAAAGTATCTAGCGTGTAGAGAAAAGAGTGAGGCGAGAATGTACGTGATTGTAATCACCATTATCTTTCATTGTAATGCAGTTTACTTTGAAGTTTCTACCTTAGATCCTTTAATTTAAAGTCCTTTAATTCAGCCTTTTACTTCTAAGCATTTTACATTACAAAGTTTTTTACGTTGCAGTTTTTTACATTCAGAAGCCTTTACCTTCAAGCCTTTACATTTATGCAGTTCATTCAAGATTTTATGCATTTTCTTTACCATTTAAACTTCAGTCTTTCATTGAATTTGCTTTTACATTGTTTTCTCTAAGTTTCTTGTTCGACTTAAACACTGTCCTGCCTTTTATCACTTTTTATTTACGTTTCCTAGTGTCCTTTTTTTTTGTTTGCCAGCATGGTCGAAATGTTTGTTTTAGGCATTTGTGAAACATTTTAAATATACTTATAGCACATGTCCTAGGATCAATCTGATCGATCTTGTAAGTTACTAGAACATTATTGTTTTAGAAGATCAGCGGTTGTTTACCAATTTCCAGGGTAAACAGGTAGGGAAGGTGTTTTTTGGCTTTCGGTGTATTGGAATTTATGGATTCTCAGGAACGGTATCATTTTAAAGAATGCCGTTTGGAATGTAAATTATACGGTTTGGATGGTGAAATACACGGTTTGGAGATAGGCTTTTATCGGAGAAATTACTCACCCCAATTGCAACTTCTATGAATTCAACAAATCGCCTTTGTTTTATTTATCTTAGGTTTAATGGGTTGGTAATTTATCTTTTTTGTCGAGTTTTGTCTCGGTTCTTTTGTAATCGGGTTGGAGTACCTTTTGTATTCCGTTTAATATAATCCTTGTGATCGTACCTGGATCAGACAGTTTCTGTGGCCAACAACGTCGTCTGGGCTTCAGCTCCGGTGCGGTTGAAAGACGGCGGGGGGGGGGGGGGGTGTACCTGCAAGGTACTCTGACGCTCAAGTAAGGTAACGGTCAGAGAAAAGAGTAAGTACAGAAGAAGGTGAAAGTGAACCTAACCTGACCCTCTCAAGTGAGAGGGTATTTATAGAGAGCCCCCAGCGCTGGGCCAACGGTTACTTGCGTTGGGCTGGATTGTCAGGCCCAATCCAAGTAACTGTCAGGGCTTACGTGGCATAGTGAAGACCGGCACGTGGTCTTCGCCCTGGGGTAACTGTTCCTAAATCTCTGGAATTAGGGCAGACCGATTCCATCGGGAGTGGGGCGGTTACATGAGAACGTGTCCTCGTGGGGAGGAGTCTTGCGTGTCGGGGAGAGACGTGTCCTCTCGGGGAGGACTGACTTGCGAGCGAAGATGGCTCCTCCCGGGGAGGAGCATATGGGCGTCGATGAGAGGCGAGCCCGGGAGCTTAGGACCTGTAACGACGGCCAACCGAGGGTGCCGTACACATCCGAGGTTAGGCGTATGCCCGACCTGTTGAGGTGAGCCTGCGCTCGGCCGTGATCTTGTTAGGAGCCCTTATTGGGCCGTCCCTGACCTTGTGGGTTGGGCCTGCTCGATTGATGAGGATGCCCTGGCCCAGTCCAGAACAGGAGCCCCCCAAGTCGTTGCTCTGAGCATCAGAGTGATGACTTAAGGGCTAGCCATGTCGAGGAAGCATCAAGGAATGAATACTGACGAGGAGCTGTAGGTCAAGAGGGGAGAGATAAATCGACCCTCGGGATGGGCTGACCGAATCTGAGCGACGCTGCGGGGAGGTGAGAAGTTTGAAGTGGGGTGAATGGGAAGGCGCCTGTTGGGAAATGAAAAGACGCGAGTGGGGAAACGTGTGCCACGCGTCACAACTCATCATTCCCTAGGGCGGCTACCCTAGGGTAGCGCAATCGATTGCCTAGGAGCCCTCGAGACTCGTGAGAGCCCCATAAATAGGGGAAGCCCTTGCCATTTGCACGTTTTTCGCTCTTCCTTTGCTCTAATTTTCTCTTCCTTCGCTCTCCCTTTAACCTCCGTTCGCTGCCGCAGATAGCCGCACCGGAACCCTACCGGAAGTACCTTTTGAAGTAAGTTCTCTCTTTTCCCTCTTTTGTTTGCATTTGTAGGGTGATTTTTAAGGTGAACTGATGAAGTTCCCATGGAAATCACGAAATATCCGGCGAAAACGGCGGAATTTCATAGTTTATTTGTTGAATCTCGCGGGAAGAGACGATGAAATCCCCGAGGACATGAAGAATATCCCGGGGTCGTGGGATGAACGTCTCTCAGTTCTTTTTGTTGAATCTCCTGGGGATAAATGGTGAAATCCCCGGGGAAACGCAGAATGTCACGGGGACGTGGGTCGAATATCTCGGGGTGCTCCCGCGGACCCTAGGACGGTCGCGGGGTCGCGTCCCCCGACGTTCCCTCCTCGCCCTTTCACTTGATCAGCGGTGGAAGGGGTGGATTTGATATGGGTCATCTAATTCACCGTTTCCTTCTGCTTTTTAGGTAAATGGATGTGTTGCAAGTGGATGTGGGGTCTTTGGATATCTACGACGGGCCTAGTTCACCTATGGCGGAGACATCCAGCGCCAGGGAGAGGACGCCCGACAATTGGGCCTGCGAGGAGGCCGTGAACATGATGTCCGAGTTCGTCGACCTGGATGAAGAGGGAATATTTTGCACTATCGAGCACCGCCTTATCGGCTCCCCGAAGTTGTGGAATGTGTTTAGGCCCCTGCCACACCATCGAATCTGTTCGACGTACAGTGGGATGCGGTTCCCTATCTACGAGTTTTTGTTCGATGAGGCGGGGTGGCGTCTGCCTTTCACGGACTTCCAGCAGGCCGTATTTACCTGGCTGCGTTTGGCCCCCTCTCAACTCCACCCCAACTCTCTTGCATTTATTAGGGCCTTCGAGCTGGTATGCAAGTATCTGAAGATCGGGGCGACTGTGCCCTTGTTTTTCCGCATTTTCCACCTCCAGCGACAGGCCGGGGACAGTAGGCACGGTTGGGTGTCCTTCAAACAGGTGAACAACCTGTTTCACACGTATATGGACTCCGTGCGAAATTTCAAGTACCGATATTACCTCGTGAGGTCGGTCACACATGAGGCTGTGAATACTATGTACACTCGGGTCGTCAAACAGGTGGGCGGATGGCGGGAGGAGACCCTTGTGCCTAAGCTCCCGTTGTTCTGGACTGAAGAACACTTTAAGAGGGGACGGACAGCTATATCATCAGCCCCGACAAACTTTATGACGGGGATCGTTTGGCTCACGAGGCCATTGTTACGTTCGTCAGTGGTTTTAACAAAGCAAAGCTCGTGACGCCAAACGGGGACTTCATTCGGGGTGATGACGGGCAGGTCTTGACGAGGCGTCGAGTGATCAATACTAGGGCTCTCCTCGAGACGTTTTCTGACGAGAAGGCCCTCGAGTTGTTAGGTGGGGGTGGTCTCCCCGACATGTCCTTCCTTTTACCTTTCTTTTCGAACTACTAACCTCTTTGTTTTCTTAGCAGATAAGATGCCGAATGCTGAGGAGCGCTTCAAGAAGCTGAAGGCCAACCGTGCTGCGAAGAAAGGAGGCAAGATTCGTGTCGACCAGCTCCGAGTGCAGATGTCTGTTCCCGCCCCGACACCCGGGGGTTCCTCTGGCTCTCACCAGGGTAGTGATTCTCCAAGCCCCCAGAGCTCTTCGAAGAGGCAACGGCTTGCAGCTACAGTGGATATCGACCTTACCGAGCACGAGAGCCCCCCTGCCGTGAAATTTGTACTACCGCCTTGTCATACGAGGCCGAACTTCTTCGTGGGGAATAATTCGCTCTGCGTGGGTGGCTCCGAAACTCAGGCCATCTTAAGCGTCGACAAGGCTTCTCGGCGAAGGATGCTGGTGGATGACGTGTCTGCCGTGATGCGGGTTTGCGCGGCCGCCTTGGTTCTGAACGACGAGGCGTGCCCCGCAAGCGAGCTGAACAGGTTGAGAGAAAGTTTTCAATCCATCTCGGCCGAAATGGAGAAGGTGGGTAAGGAGCTGGCCGACTGCAAAAGCCAGAACCAGGCCCAGCTCGAGCTTCAACAGAAATTGGAGGAAAAGTTGAAGAGTGCCGAAGAGGAGAGGAAACGTCTTGCCGGTGTCGAGGAGGAGAGGGATCGACTCCTGGAGAGGAACACTGAATTGGAGGAGGCTGTCCGCCCCGCTGAAGAGGAAACTGAGGATGACAGGTTACTGACTTCATGGGCAGCGCTGATAGCGAAGCTCCGGGAAGTCGAGGAAGACAACCTCGCGGTCGCGGGCATAGGTTTCAGGAACGCGGTGGAGCAGCTTCGGATCCTCAACCCCGATCTTTTGACCGAGGGGATTGACCCCGACTACGAGGTGGTCGATGGTCAGATCGTGCAACCGATGAGAGACGACGAGGTCCATGATCCCGAGCAGCCTGAGGAGACCGCAGCTGAGTAGGATTTTCTTTCCTGTTTTATTCGGCCTTCGAGCCATTTTTATCTATTGTGATATTTCTGCCCGGCCTGCGTGCCAGGGGCTTTTTGACCTTTGATTGTAATATTTGTACACTGGGTTTCTGCCCGTTTTAATGTACCTTTGTTTATCTGCTAGTATTGTTTGCATGGTTTTAATTGTGTGTGATGTTAATGCATTTGCTATACTGTTTTTTGTCTAAGTGTTAAGGACTTATGTACTTTGTTTTTCTGTCTAAGTAACAAAGACTTTGGGATTGCTCGACCTTGATAGTCCCTGACCGCGTGGAGAGCTGGTCAGGTGGTCGGAGATGTATTCCGACCTTCAACGAGGCTAAGAGCTCGATCGAGGTCTTAGCTTCGTGGCGTGAACTTCCCATCGCGAGCTGGGTGTTCTGCCTAATTAGTACAACGACGACGGAGCTCGGTCGAGGTATCCTCGTCGGATCAAAGTCCTCGCGCATACACAACGCAGTCTTCGATCATCGTGTTTTATCTAGGGGTGTCGCGCTCGTACCTTAGCGTGTCCCCGTAGTCGCGGTGCTAGTGCGTCGCGGGCAGTGCTTAACTGTAATATTGTTTTAGCTTTTTAGCATTCCACGGTCGAGTAAGTTCTTCCCCGTGCAGATTTTCGAGGAAACAGGCTCCTGTCCCCGTTTTCGCGCGGACGCGGTACGGGCCCTCCCAGTTCGCGGCGAGTTTTCCTTCTCGCGAGTCTTTCTGGTTCCTTCGTAGGACGAGGGTGCCCACCTAAAAATCACGTTTAATAACTTTGTTGTTATAACGTAGTGTTATTTTCTGCTTAAGTGAAGCTTCTCGGAGAGAAGCGTCCGAACGTATCTCCTCGACACAATCGAGCTCTTCCCTCAAGGCTTCGTCGTTCGCGTCCCCGTCGAGGGGGGCTTCCGTCCTCCTCGAGGGTTCCCTGATCTCCACGGGGATCACCACTTCGGTTCCGTAGGTCAGACGGAAGGGGGTCTCTCCGGTTGTGGAGTGTGGGGTCGTCCGATAGGGCCAGAGGACGCTGTGCAGCTCCTCGACCCACCGTTGTTTGGCGTCACCTAGTCGGCGTCTTAATCCTCGGAGTATCACTCTGTTCGCCACCTCAGCCTGTCCGTTCGTTTGAGGGTGCTCGACTGACGTTAAGTGTTGCTTCGTGCCTAGTTTTGTGACGAAGTCTTGGAAGTTCCTGTCGGTGAACTGTGTTCCGTTGTCGGTGACAATGGTTTGAGGCACGCCGAACCGGGCGAGGATGTTTCTTTTGTAGAAATGCAGTATGTTGAAGGCTGTGATTTTGGCCAATGCTTTCGCCTCAATCCACTTCGTGAAGTAGTCCACCCCGACGATGAGGTATTTGTTTTGATACGACCCCTGGACGAAAGGTCCGAGGATATCCATTCCCCACCACGCAAACGACCACGGGGAGGACAATGGACTGAGCTCGTTGGGAGGAGCAAGGTGCATGTCCCCGTGTCGTTGGCATCTGTCGCACTTCTTGACGTGTTCCTTGGCGTCCTGTTGCATGGTGGGCCAGTAATACCCTGCTCGAAGCGCCTTACGGGCTAACGATCGCCCGCCGAGGTGCTGCGCATTGATTCCCTCATGGATCTCCTAGAGTATGCCGGGGACCTTGGTCGCCTCGACACATCTGAGGAGGGGAATAGAGAACCCTCACCGGTATAGCTTATCCTCGACTATAGTGTACGAGCATGCCCGCCTCTTGACCATTCCTGCTTCTTTGGGATCTTCGGGCAGTTTGCCCGTCGTGAGGTATTCGTATACCGGGGTCATCCAACAATTGCTGTCCTCGATGGCGTTGATGTCCGAAACGATGGCCGGTTTGTCGATGCTCGGGCGGGAAAGCACCTCTTGTATGATGGATTTGTTTCCGCCTTTCTTCTTTGTGCTCGCCAATTTGGACAAGACATCTGCTCGGGCATTGTGCTCGCGGGGGATGTGAGTTACTTCCGCAGAGGTGAACTTTTTCATATTTTCTTTTACCAAGGCCAAGTATTCTATGAGGTTGTCGTTCTTTGCTTGGTACTCTCCTCGGACTAGCGAGGCCACGAGCTGGGAGTCAGTGAAGAGTTTGACCTCCTTGGCGCCGAGGTCCTCGACCAGCCGGAGTCCTGCGAGGAAGGCCTCGTATTCGGCTTGGTTGTTCGATGTCGGGAAGGATATTTCGAGGGATCCCTCGATCAGGATGCCTTCCTCATTTTCGAGGATGATGCCTGCCCCGCTTCCCTTCGGGCTGGATGCTCCGTCGACATAGATCATCCATTTCTGTGATCCGTTGGCCGAAGATTGCGGGACGGTCATCTCTGCTACAAAGTCGGCCAGTACCTGTGCCTTCAGGGCTTTCCTCCCTTCGTATTGGATGTCAAACTCGGCGAGCTCGAGTGACCACCTGAGCATCCTCCCCGCCATGTCTGATCGTCTGAGGAGCTACCTTATAGGCTGTTCGGTCCTTACGACGATGGTGTGGGTGAGGAAGTAGTGGCGTAACCTCCTCGCCGCGGTGACGAGGCCCAGAGCGACTTTCTCAATCTGGTGATATCTGAGCTCAGGGCCTTGGAGGGCTTTGCTCGTGAATTAAACTGGCTTCTGCTCGTCTGGGGTTTCCCGAATGAGGACGGCGCCGACTGCTTCACTCGTGATTGCAAGATACAAGAAGAGTGTCTCCCCGTTCTCAGGCCGTGAGAGGACCGGGGGCTGTGATAGGACTTGTTTTAAATGGACGAGTGCCTGCTCGCATTCCTCGCTCCATTCAAACACCGCTTTTTGTCGAAGAAGTTTGAAAAATGGGAGTGCGTACCGTACGGATTTGGCAACGAAGCTGGAAAGGGCGGTGAGCATCCCGTTCAATGATTGTATCGACTTCTTTGAGTCCGAAGTAGGGAGCTCGGAAAAAGCCCTACACTTGTCGGGGTTGGCCTCGATTCCTCGTTCTGTGAGGTAAAATTCGAGGAACTTACCTGCCCAAACGCCGAAGGTGCACTTGTCGGGGTTAAACCTCATGCGGCATCTCCTCGCCGTGTCGAACACCCTCCTGAGGTGCGCGGCGTGGTCGACTTCTTCTGCAGATTTGACGATCATGTCGTCCATGTAGACTTCGAGCATGTCGCCGATTTCGGCCCGGAAAACCTTGTTCATCATCCGTTGGTAGGTTGCACCGGCGTTCTTCAGACCGAAGGGCATTACCTTGTAGTAGTAATTGCCCGACGCGGTCATGAAGGCCGTGTGTTGTTTGTCGACCTTGTCCATGGGAATTTGATTGTATCCCGAGTAAGCATCCATGAAGGATAGTAGTTTGTAACCTGCAGAATTGTCGACCAGTTGGTCGATGTTAGGCAAGGGATAAAAGTCTTTCGGGTAAGCCCGGTTAAGATCAGTATAATCAATGCACATTCTCCATTTTCCATTATTCTTTTTAACAAGTACAACATTGGACAACCAGGTCGTGTATTTGGCCTCCGAAATAAAATTTGCCTCTAGGAGGTCTTTTACAGCTTTTTCAGCAGCCTCCGCTTTTTCAGGAGACTGCTTACGCCTACGTTGTGCTATGGCCCTAGCGGCCGGGTCTACCGCGAGCTGATGGCAAGCCACCTCGGGGTCGAGGCCAGGCATCTCGGATACGCTCCACGCGAAGAGATCAGCGTTCTCCCTCAGACATGCCTTCAGCTGCTCCTTTGCCAAGTCGGGGATCCCGATGCCAATCTTCACGTTACGATCTGGATCATCCCTGAGTACCACGAGCTCAAAGTCTCCGTCTGGGATGGGGCGCGTTGGGTAGAGAGGCCGCCCGTTGTTCTCCGCCTGGAGGTCGAGGTCCTCTGCCCCGTCTTCATCGGGTTCGCCCGGGAACCTGCTGTCGAGTTCGACAGCGTTGACGCGCGGGAGAGGTACCTGTTCGGCGTCCTGGGGTGGCTTGGCCATGGTTTTGGGTTTGGGGCCGATGGAACTCAGGCCTTTGATGGCGGCGTCGAAGCACCTTCTGGCCGTGTCGATGTCCCCGTGCATCGTCACTACTCGTCCCCTGGTCGTGTAGTACTTCATTTTGAGGTGGACCGTTGATGGTACCGCCGTAAATTCAGCCAGGGTGGTCCTCCCGAGGATGCAGTTGTAAAGGGACGAGCATTCGACCACCAGGAAACGGATCTTCACCTATCAGGCAGTGTCTTCGGCCCCGAATGTAACCATTAGCTCCACGTAACCCCATGGTTTGGTGGTGGTTCCATTGAACCCCTGTAGATCTGAACCGACGTACGGGGTCAGATGCCTCTCGTCGAGCTGAAGGGTCCCGAACAGATGAGCATACATGATGTCGACCGAACTCCCCTGGTCGACTAGGATCCTTCGAACGTCAAAGTTCGTCATCTGCGCCCTGATCAGGAGGGGAATAGTGGCGTTTGGTGCTCCCCCCAGGAGTTCCTCGAGGTAGAAGGTGATGGGGTTGGAGTTTCCCCGCACTTTCTCGAGGGTGGTTGCCTTTGTCGACGTTGCGGATTCCAACTCGTCAAATTTCCGCTTGATCGATCCGACGGACAGCTTCTCTGGACCTCCCCCGGAGATGACCATCGCCCTAGGGAAGCTTTCCCAGGTGCTACGGACAGTAACGGGGTCCTCGTGGGTAAATATCGCCCACATGTTGCGAATTGCTTCTTGTCCTTCAATGATTGGGGGGACAAAGAAGTCTTCGGGTCGGGTGACACTGAGGGCGACTTGAAGGCGACTCTCGTCGGGAGGAGGCGTCGTCTCCTCGACGTTCTGGGCTTCCCGGGAGCTGGGACGAGGAGTATCGTTCTTCTGGGCGTATTTCTTCAAGTGCCCCTCCTTGATCAGAATTTCAATCGCATCTTTGAGATGGATGCAGTCTTCCGTCACATGCTCGTGACTCCGGTGGAACCTACAGTATTTTAACTTGTCAACGTTTGATTTTGGGGCAGTGGGCTTCGGAAAGCGGACTCCTCCTTTCACAAATTCTGAGTTCTGGCACTCGGAGAGGATACGCGCGCGAGGAGCTTTTAGCGGGGTGTACTCCGTGAACCGGCCAGCTGGTCCGCGCAGTTCACGAGGATCACGGGGGAGATTTTCTTTCTCTATTTCTCCTCCCCGCCGGGAAGGAGAGTCTTCATCTTTATGGCCGCGGGGGCCTTCTTTGCGCCTCGACTCAAGGGCGATCTGCGCTGCCTCGGATTCTTCGAGCTCGATATACGACTGAGCTTGTTGGAGGAGGTCCTCGAGACGGCGAGGTCTACGGAGGCCTACGGACTTGGCAAAATCAGATCCGGAACGCAGTCCATGAATGATTAGATACTTCTTCATGTCGTCGGTCGTATGGACCTCGACAACTTCTCTGTTGAATCTCTCGATGTAATTTCGAAGAGGTTCGTTCTTCCCCTGGAAGATGCTTTCTAAAGCAGCTTCCGTCTTCGGGTGTCGCCGAGACGCAGTAAAGTGTTTGGTGAAGCGTCGTCTTAGCTGCTTCCAGGACGTGATCGACCCAGGCTCCAAACCCTTGTACCAAGTCATCGCGCCCTTCCGCAAGGTGGTGGAGAAAATCTTGCACCTGATGGCTCCTCTGACGTTTCGGAAGTCGAGCATTGCTTCAAAACTCTCGATGTGATCATCGGGGTCGGAGAGACCGTCGTAGGTCCCCAGCGGCGGAGGTTTCTCCATGCCCGCGGGGATTGGGGCATTCATGATCTCCCACGACAGCGGGGTCCTCTGGTCGTCGTCGTCACTTCTTGTCGGGGATACCGAGGGGGATCGTTGATGTCGTGGAGGGGAATTCCTCGAGCGGTTCCTCGGCCTCTCTTCGACCTGCTTGGACTACTTGGTAGCGATGGAGGCCCTGGGTTCCTTCCGAGGCGGGGAACGAGGGAGTTTCTGGGAGATCGTCGGCTGGGGGCGCTCGAGACGTGGTCGACGACCCCTCTCGTATCGGCGAGGGGGTCCGAGATTCGTCTGAAGGAGTCCTTCGCGGGGAAGGGGAACGGCGAGGCGACGGTGGACGGCGATGTCTTCGCAGGGAAGATCGTCGTGCCCGTCCCTGCTCCAACGCTTCAATTCTGGTATTCTGGTGCGCGATCAGCTGATTGGTCTGATTGATCAAGGCGAACAGGGCCACGGTGCTCGCGTCTGCATTGGGTGGAGGAGCAACTGGCTGAAAAACGGCCTGCTGATCGTCTTGGCGGGAGGCGTTGTAAGCCACATCTTGGGAGTCTGGGGAGGCGGTTTGCCCGTCTCTCACGTCGCCTTCTTCGACGTGGAGGGCAGCAGCGTCTTCGCGGTGGTTCCCGTTCCAGAGTTGTGCGAGGACGGTGTCCAGAGCTTTGGTAGCGGACGGATTGCCGACCATGACGGTGATGAATGAGAGTTGCTTTGGTTTAACGGAGGAAAACGGGGAAGCAAAGGGTTCCCACAGACGGCGCCACTGATCGTACCTGGATCAGACAGTTTCTGTGGCCAACAACGTCGTCTGGGCTTCAGCTCCGGTGCGGTTGAAAGACGGCCGGGGGATGTACCTGCAAGGTACTCCGACGCTCAAGTAAGGTAACGGTCAGAGAAAAGAGCAAATACAGAAGAAGAAGGTGAAAGTGAACCTAATCTGACCCTCTCAAGTGAGAGGGTATTTATAGAGAGCCCCCAGCACGGGGCCAACGGTTACTTGCGTTGGGCTGGATTGTCAGGCCCAATCCAAGTAACTGCCAGGGCTTACGTGGCGTAGTGAAGACCAGCACGTGGTCTTCGCCCTGGGGTAACCGTTCCTAAATATCCGGAATTAGGGCAGACCGATTCCATTGGGAGTGGGGCGGTTACATGAGAACGTGTCCTCGCGGGGAGGAGTCTTGCGTGTCGGGGAGAGACGTGTCCTCGCGGGGAGGACTGACTTGCGGGCGAAGATGGCTCCTCCCGGGGAGGAGCATATGTGCGTCGAGGAGAGGCGAGCCCGGGAGCTTAGGACCTGTAACGACGGTCAACCGAGGGTGCCATACACATCCGAGGTTAGGCGTATGCCCGACCTGTTGAGGTGAGCCTGTGCTCGGCCGTGATCTTGTTAGGAGCCCTTATTGGACCGTCCCTGACCTTGTGAGTTGGGTCTGCTCGACTGATGAGGATGCCCTGGTCCAGTCCAGAACACATTGCTTACAAAAAAAATGTTTATTTATAAATGTGTCCCTACACTGTTGTAAGTATTTTATATTTGTATCAAGACATCTTATATATAAATAAACATATATAGTGCTCTCTATCCATCCTCTTGAACTAAAACAAAAAAAGCTAGGCCTATTACGTGTTGCGACTCTTCTTTTCTTCATCATGAACTAAAACAAAAAAAGCTAGGACCAGCTATGTACTCATTAATTAATTAACATCCAAAATCATTCGCAACCACAATTTATAAAGATAAATAAAAAATATTATTCAAGCATTATTAGTTACTAAATAAAATATTTTGCGATACAATTGAAATAATATTCCACCTACTATTATTTCTAAAGTTATTAAAAACTCTATTTTTTTTTATTTGAACCAATAACAATTTGAAAATTTTTAACCTAATTTTTAAAGCAGGTGTTCTTTTTGTTTTTTTTTTAAACTTATTTAAGATAATTAATTCATATAGTTTAATTCACTACAATTTTGAATAAACGATTAATTCAATTCACCTTGTGAAACATAATTAATTCATATAATTTAATTTATTACAATTTTAATAATGAATTGCATTAACCATCTAAGCAATTGAATTAATCATATTTTTGTATATGATTAATCGGAATTGTATTAATAATATGATAGAGAGAGTCATCTCAATCTTTTAAGAGGTTCTGCATAGGGGTGAGAATAAGCTGAGTCGAGATAGGTTTTGCCAAATATGAGTTTGGTCTGCTAAAAAATTTAAAGTCTAAGTCTGGCCTATAGCTTATCATAGGCTTATTTTTAGGCCTACGCCTGACCTTTTCGAAGGTCTGATTAGTCCACTAGCCTATTTAAAAGCCTACTTCATTTGAACATCTGTAAATAAAAAATTCAACTAATGTTACATAGACTAACAAGTTAAAAGATCAATGAGATTAAATGTTTGTTTTCATTGTCTCGTTCAAGTTTTCTTATTAACATAAGTTTGGTGATATTATTTGTTGAAGATAACTTATGAGAAAAACTTATGACAACAACTTATGACATTGTTTATAATGTTTTTTCAACTTATTTTCATAAGTTCTTTAAGATAACTAAGTTTTATTTTCGTATTTTAATTCAAAGTACAAAATAGAATATAATAATAATAAATTTATTGATTTTTTCTTAAATAGGCGAGCCTTATTGGCTTAAAAGGTTTTTCTTACGGCCTGTGGCCTAGCCTCTTTAGCTAAATAGGCTTATAAAAAAGTCTAGACCTTTTCTATTTAAGAAAAAACCTGGTCTGACCTGAGCCTATGTAGGCTAGGCCGTAGGCCCCTGTTAGTAGGTCTGGCCTATTCCCACCCCTAGTTTTGTATAAGAAGTCGAAATTAGTTTTAGTTAAGTCGTGAAAATTTTTAGAGGCTCTATTTAAATATAAATTAGCTGTAAAATATTTGTAAAGAGACATTTTTTTTTCTATAATTTAATCATAAAAGAGTATGAAACTCTATGCTTTAGACCGTCTTGCACACTCTCAAAGAACTGTCATGATAATAAAGTAGAATTATATTGTTTTAGTTAATTTTTTTTTGCAATGGGAGTACTCTTGTACTTCTTCTAATTCATTTGTTTATTAAAAAATCTAATTAATTATCCCATAAGACACTATAAAAACCCTATCAAGCCATATGGAATTTGGCAAAGAATAATATTGTAAAAATGGAGAAACACATGTCAAACTGTTTTAATATATTTGTTATTGTAGCTGCCATTGCCACAGGTAGTTACTCTCTTCTCCATCATTTTAAATATTAAACATTTAATTTCAATTTAATTTTTTCTAATTTATTTATTTATCCATGGAATCATAGTGCAATATTCAAGAGTTGAAGCAGACAAATGCTCAGAAATTTTTCAAAGATGTGATGACATGGATTGCCCTGCCCATTGCAACTCAACTTATGGCAATCGAAGTTTAGGACATGAATGTGATCTCTTCAACCTCTGCACTTGTTTCTTCGACCAAGATTCTTCTTCAACCAATATATGTCACATTGGCAATGGAACATGCTATACTGGTGAATGTGATACAGCTTGTTGCAATTCAAGGTGTGCTAGTTTGAAACAAGGTTTTGGAACTTGTATTCCAAACCAATTTACCAAGTATAGATGCGTTTGTACCTATAGAAGCTAGATTATTAGAGTTGAGTTTTTGTGGATGGCACCATGAGCAACTCTATTAGGGTGTTTTGGAAAGAAAAGAAAATTTTCTTTTCGATTGATATTATAAATATATATTAAAAATTTTAATGTATTAAATATTATTAATATAAGATATTTTATTTTATTTTATGAAATAATCAATGTATCATTATATCACAACTTTTGATTTATTTAATTACTCTATTTTTTACTCTTGTTTGGTTTTTTTTTTTTTTTTTTCGGTTTGGCGTGGGCTTATGGGTTTTTAACTGACTACATAATTATTGGATTTCAAGCCAAACAACAAATACTCTTCATTGTTAATATTTTTGTTCTTTGAGATTCTTTTCTATTTTCTACCATCAAAATAAATTGATATTATTACAGGTCTCAGAAATTGGAATCAAAAGAAAACAATTGTATTGGAGTAATAAAATGAAAGCCATGATGGTAACAAAACAAGTATTGGAAGGTTAAGTAAGTTATAGGTATTTGAGAAAGTTAGTTAGAAGATCTAACTAACTTCAATACAATGTAATTAACCATGATTAGGGGTGCTCAAATAAACCGGTTATTTAAATATCCATATACAAATCCGGTTATTAATTTATAAATAGCAAGCTTCATTCATTGTACAATTCAATGGACAATCAACAATAACACAAGCAGAGCTTGTGATATCTGCTAGTGAGAACTTATTGTCAATGATTCAAGATCATTCTAACATGTATCAATTGCCTAAGGAGTCTTCTTCCTCTCGCAAATCCATCGTTTTCTTCTTGGCCTCTCATCGATATTCTGTGAGTTGCACAACTTGTTGAAAGTGTTGCAGCTTTTTGTAGTTCGTTAGAGAACCAGTTTCACAAGTAAGTTTCAGAGAAACTTTAATGATGGATCAAGAAAGTGTGTTGTAAGACATAGCCACACAATTCGCAATTCATTTCAGTTCGTGGTACGAATTTGAGTACACAGTTCGCAACTCTCAAAGAATTTGATACGTGAGAGTGTAGATAATTGGTACGTTAATTCGTGATATATTTAAATGTTATAATCCATATACTATAATTAAAAAAAATTAAGATAAAAGAATCAAATAATAAAAAAATCCTTTTAAATTACTGAAGTTTATACATAAATAATATTCACTGGGTGTCAAGCTTAAGGCATATGTAGATGGAAATGTCCCACATTCAATACATAGATAGTAGTAAAAAGTAAAACTACTTTATTTTAACAAGCTCTTTGTGTGCCATGCTTATATTGCTAGCCACGCATGATAGTATGTATTTATGGTATTAAATAAGTCAAGTTTTTTCAGCTTGGTTCACTAGTACGTCAAAATTTCAGAATTCTGTGGGAATTCACACGAACCGGTTCGCAAAAGTACCGCGAATTGGTACTCTCGAATCAATTCGTGGTTCTTTATGGATACCAGCGAATTATGTAACTATGTAGTAAGATGTACAAGATATGCTCTAGTCTTCGCAAGCAATGACACCTACAATGGTGCACTTAATCTCGGGCAACACGTTTGCGCAAAACTCTCCGTCAAGTTTCAAGAAAGCGAATTATGTAACTATGTTGTAAGATGCACAAGAAATGCTATAGTCTTCGCAAGCAATGACACCTACAATGGTGCACTTAATCTCAGGCAACACGTTTGCGCAAAACTCTCCGTCAAGTTTCAAGAAAACAATTTTCTCATATGGTATCAACAGGTAAAGGGTGTGATTTTATCACATAAACTTTACAAAGTTGTGGTGAATCCACACATTCCATCCATGTTCAAAGAAAATAGTGAAATATTATCGAATATCGTTTCTGAAGAGTATGAATCTTGGATTGTCCAAGATCAAACTCTATTCACTTAGTTATTTTCTACCATTTCTGAATCGGTCCTACCAAGAGTTCCATCATGTAAGTATGTGTATGAGGTATGGGACAAAGTGCACAAACATTTTCACTTGCAAATGAAGGCAAGAGTTCATTAACTCAGAATTGAGTTATAAAATACAAGAAAGTAGCATGTCTATTTTAGAATATGTTCTCCAATTAAAGCTATTGCATATTAATTATTTACAATTAGAGATCCAATTTTTGGAATAGCTCAAGGGAGATTTATGGAAGGTGTTTGAAGGTTTGGATTGATTGGAAAGGGACAAAATGAAGGTTTGGCTTGGTTTATGCAGAAAGTCAACACATTTGGTGTTGAGAGTTAACTTTTTGATTTTGTGGGTTTTGGATGAAGATGATGGTTTGGATAGCTTAGTTAGGTGTTTTGTGATGTGTTTGGATGGTTAGACTGAAGATTTTGTGGTTGAAAAAGGTTTCAGATGTGTTTGTGCAAATGGAGGATTTTTGACACAAGTGAGGTTTTGGTTGCAAGATGTTGATGTGAGGGAGGTTTCTCAGTGTTTGTTGTGTGATTCTTGTCTTTTTTGTGATGAGGAGAAGTCCTCTATTTATAGGAAAAGATTAGAGATTGAGGGAGGACAAAATTATGGTCTA
The DNA here is from genome assembly GCA_022829125.1 of Lathyrus tuberosus. NCBI lineage: Eukaryota > Viridiplantae > Streptophyta > Magnoliopsida > Fabales > Fabaceae > Lathyrus > Lathyrus tuberosus. Next base: position 6,213,477 of record JALAZF010000019.1, on the reverse strand, counting down.
TGGAGTTTTTTGGTTTGGTTGGATTTCAGGTGATCGTTACATTGATTTCACATAGTTCCAATGCATAGAACCATGTTTTCTAGAGTTGTTGGAAGTTTAGAAACTTTGCTTCTATGCAAGGAAAAGGTTGAGTGCAGAAGAAACAAGTTGGAAGCTCAAGTCAAGTTGACTTTGTGATTAAAGTCACTTTATCAAAATGGCAATGTGATCTTTATGCCTGAAATGGAATGATCTTGTGAACAAAGCCTTAATCACTTGTGTAATGCACTTAGGATCTGTGTAATCCATCAATTATATGAAAATTTAGAAGCAACATGACCTGCAAACTGAGATTGAGTAGGTTTGGTATGGATTTGTTTCAAGAACATGTCATGAAAATGACCTATAATCAAGTTTGAAGTGCCAACTTTCCTCCTTCGAAACCTCTAGCTCAAGTATGATTATTTTGTGTTCTTGGACTCTTTGGAAAGCTTGAAACATCCTCTACAACTTTCATGTTTTGAGTTTTCCTTGAATCAAAATGGATCATGGTGAAAAATGACCTTAAAGTTGGCTCCAAGCCAAGACAAATTTTGTTGAAAATTTTTATAAGTGTTTGGATTTCAAAAGTGATGAATCTCCAACTTCATGGCTTCATATCTCTCAATCTATGAACTTTTTGGGAATTAATCCTCAAGGGCAAAGTTATAGTATGTAAAAAACTCTTCAATTTGGTATTTGGAGCAAAGAAAATGGCTGTTTGGATTAGAAGTTATGGCCTTGACAAGTTGGACAAAATCATGAACTTCCATAACATAGAAAAAATTTCAATTTCTTCATTGTTTTCCTTTTTGCAAGTAACCTCACATTTCTTGATTTCTCTTGATCAATCATGATTCAAATCATATATTATCATCATTCTTGACTTGAGGAACCCATGTTTGACCAAACAGTCAAAAGTCAAACTTGGCTTGATCAGTGGTTGACTTTTGTATCAGATGACTTGAACTTTGTAATCTTCAATGAAATCAAACCCTTGGGCTATTTGAACATTATGGATGGATTCTAAAGGTGTCTAGGAGTGTATTGAGTCATGTACCAAGGCTTGAGATCATGTCTTGGTCAAAAGTCAAAGGTACAGTTGACTTTGGCTCAAAAACCCTAATTTGTGGACCAGATGAATTTGAAACTTGGTAAACTTGTAATGAGGCCATAATACACTTGATTCTTGATGTAGGGAAGCTCTTGATCATGAGAACTTGATATATTGATGATCAATCCAAAACTTTGACTGATTAACCAAGGATCTCCTTGATGCAAACCCTAATTCACAAATGAAACAAAGCAAGACAAGATCTTGATAATCTGAGGGTTAGCTATGCATGAATGATACACCTAAAATGTGATGCAAATGATGATGGAATCTAGGGGTAAAATTTGGGGTATGACAAGGAAGAAGTTGGTTTCTTATCTGCTAGGCAGTTGGAAGAGCTTTTGCGAGATAAAGCTCAAGTGCTTGTGTGTTCGCGTCTTTATCTTTTGAAAGTTAAGCTACAATTGATGAATTATCGGTAGTGCATTATTTTCCAGATGTGTTTCCGGATGATGTTTTAGATGTACCGCCAGAGAGAGAGAGGTGGAGTTCTCTATTGATCTTGTCTCTATTACGAGACCTGTTTCTATGGCACCATACAGGATGTCGGCGTCGAAATTAGCAGAGTTAAAAAAGAAATTGGAAGATTTACTGGAAAAGAAATTTGTGAGTTCAAGTGCGTCACCTTGGGGAGCTCAGGTGTTATTAGTAAATAAGAAAGACAGTAGTATGAGATTGTGTGTGGATTACCGACAACTGAATAAAGTAACGATCAAGAACAAGTATCCACTTCTGAGAATAGATGATTTGATGGATCAACTGGTAGCCGCGCGTGCTTTCAGCAAAATTGACTTAAGGTCGGGCTACCATCGGATTTAAGTGAAGGATGAGGTTATTTAGAAGACGACTTTTAGAACTCGGTATAGGCATTATGAATATTTAGTGATGCCGTTTGGCGTTTCTAATGCACCTTGAGTGTTTATGGAATATATGAAACATATATTTCATACTTATCTAGATCAATTCGTGATGGTTTTCATTGATGATATTTTAATCTATTCCAAGTCGAAGGAAGAGCATGTCGTCCACTTGCAAATTCTGTTGCAAGTGTTGAAAGAGAAGAAGTTATATGCAAAATTGTCAAAGTGTGAGTTCTGACTGCAAGAGGTTAGTTTTCTTGGACATGTCATTTCAGGTAATGGTGTCACTCTGGATCCGTCCAAAGTAGATGCAGTACTACAATGGGAGGCTCCTAAGTCAGTTACTAAGATTAGAAGCTTTTTGGACTTGGCTGGTTATTACCGCAAGTTTATTGAAGGTTTTTCTAAGCTAGCACTTCCATTAACATAGTTGACCTGTTAAGGTAAAGTGTTTGTGTGGGACATTCATTGTGAGAAAAGTTTCACAGAACTGAAGAAGAGATTGACTACGGACCAGTTCTGATTCTTCCAGATCCTAATGAATCGTTTGTGGTGTATTATGACGCGTCTATGTTAGGTTTAGGCGGGTGTGCGGATGCTAGACGACATGGTAGTGGCTTATGCTTCACGAAAACTGAGGGTTCATGATATAAACTATCCTACTCGTGATTTAGAGTTGGATGCAATGGTGTTTGTGTTAAAGATTTGGAGGCATTATCTTTATGGTTCCATATTTGAGGTATTCAGCGATCACAAGAGTTTAAAATACCTGTTTGATTAGAAGGAATTAAATATGAGGCAACGAAGATGGTTAGAATTCCTGTAGGGTTATGACTTTGGCTTGAATTATCACCCCCGGTAAGGCTAATGTTGTAGTTAATGCTTTAAGTCGAAAGTATTTGCATATGTCTGCTTTGATGGTTAAAGAGTTGGAACTTATTGAACAGTTCAGAGACTTGAGTTTGGTCTGCGAGCTAACACCGCAGAGTGTGATGTTGGGTATGTTGAAGATAAACAATAATTTTCTTAGTAATATTAAAGAGAGTCAGAAGTTGGATGTGAAGTTGGTGGATTTGATGGTTGGAGGTAATCAGACTGAAGAAAGTGTTTTAAAGTGGATGAACAGGGCGTGTTGAAATTCCGAGGTAGCATCTGTATACCTGATAATCCTGAGTTGAAGAAGATGATTTTGGAAGAAAGTCATAGAAGTAGCTTGAGTATCCACCCAGGAGCTACTAAGATGTATCGAGATCTGAAGAAGATATTCTGGTGGCCTAGACTGAAGCGTGATGTGGTGCAGTTTGTGTATGCGTGCTTGACTTGTCAGAAGTCAAAGGTTGAGCACCAGAAACCTGCAGGATTGATGCAACCGCTAGATATTCCAGAGTGGAAATGGGATAACATTTCTATGGATTGTGTGACGGGATTACCGAGTACTCCTAAAGGACATGATGCGATTTGGGTAGTAGTTTATAGACCGAGGAAATCGACACATTTTATTCCGATCAATATTAGTTTTCCTTTGCAGAAGTTGGCAGAGATTTACATCCGTGTGATTGTGAAGCTGCTTGGAGTTCCATTGAGTATTGTTTCTAATAGAGACCTGAGGTTTACATCCAGATTTTGGGAGAGTTTGCAGGAAGCTTTGGGTTCCAAGTTGAGGTTGAGTTCGTCAATGGAGGATGGCTATGGGGTAATTTTGGTGTGCCTTTTCCTCATGATGTTGCGCTGGCGGAAAACCTGCAGAATTTGCGGACTGCTTTGGTAGATATTGCTTCAACGCAATCGGCGTTAGATGTTGTTTGCTGGAACCTTGGGAACAAATAGGTTTTTTCTGTTCGTGATGTTTATAAAAAATTAGTGAAAAATAGGGAAAGTGTTTTGGTGCATCAGGAGCAGCATAAAGTGTTCGAATTGTTGTGGAATTTAAAGATCCCGGCTAGAATCAAAACATTCGGGTGGAGGTTTTTATGGAAAAGGCTGGCAACGATGGATCAATTGGCTTCTCGCGGGGTGATTTTTCCTGATAAAAGGTGCGTCTTCTGCAAGGAATTTGATGAAAATTTTCTTCAACTCTTCTTCTCTTGTCATTTGGCTGTTGATGTTTGGAAAAGTATTAGTGAATGGTGCTGCAGTTCCTCTTCGTATGCAGGCTGTTCTTGGAATTTTTTATTAATTGGAGTGGGAATAACTTTTGCAAGGCGGAAAGGTTAAGGAAGGGAACGATTTGGTTAGCGGTTGTTTAGAGTTTATGATTAGTTAGAAATTGTATTATTTTTAAGAATGGTTTGGTTTCCCACTCCGTGATTGTTTGGGATATTAAATTTCTAGTTTGGAAGTGGTTATTTTTGGGAGACATTCTTCAACCCAACACTAACTTCCTAGCTTTCAATCTTAATCTTTTTATTGGTTGAGCTAGTATTATGTTGGTGGAGAATTTCTTTTTGATTGTAAAGGTGAATAATATATTTTTAAAGTTATCTCCCATAATAATATTTGTCATTTGTTATTAATGTATATTTGATCATTTGCGCGAATATCACATCAGAATACCACTATTTATATTTTTACACGTGTGTATATAAGAAAAAACGGATAAACAGGCACGTGAGTGATCCTGTGCCCGTTTGTCCGCTTTTTTTACATACACACGTTTGAAAATATAAAATGTATTTTTTTTAACTTAAATGTTAATTTAAATTATTTATCTGATAAAATATGAAATATACATTTATATTTTTGTTTATTTTTTATTTTGATTTAAATTGTTTATGCGATAAAATATGTAATATACATTTGTATTTTTGTTTAATTTATTTCAATATTAAGTATTTGGGCCCGTTTGTTTTGGATTTTTTTAAAAATGATTTTCATAATACAACATAATTTTGTAGAAAAATTTTTTACATAAATTTTTTTAATAAAAGCTTCAAATGAAAATTTGGTTTGAATAGTTATTCTTAAAATGTTATTTTAGGTATTTCATCATTTTAAATAAACTTTTTTTGGATATCAAAATTTCAAAAAATCACTTAATTTTGAAGCTATTTCAAATAGCTTTTCATAAAAATCATTTTTGAAATACAACTTTTTGAAAAAATTGTGATTTTGACTATGTTTTGGTCTTCAATAATGTATATTAATGTTATAGAATTTCAAAATTAGTCTTTTAATTTATAAAAAACAAATTTCAAAAAACTTGTAATATTTTGAAAAACGTTTTTGTAGAATCTATTTTCAAAAATATAAAGAAAAAATTCATTTTTTTAAAGCTGAAACAAACTGGTCCTTTATATGATGAAGTATGCAGTACATTAAACATTTAGCCATTGTAAAACGATATAAAATTTTCATTTTTAGTATATTCAGAGCCAAAAGATAAAACAAAAAGACATTGAGTCTTACATTTTATTTTATTTTAAATTACATAAGATAAAATCGATATTTTAAATAAGAGTTTCATATTCTAACAACTTTTGCAACACGTTTTTTCTAGTTAATTTTTAAAGACCATTTCTTAACACACCATCCATGTTTCTTATACATCACGTAAAATTTCGTTTTTGCACCCTAGTTTCGGATGTGCACATTCGGACGCACCGTTTTTTAAAAGAATGTTGCCTTGTTTTGGATGTGCAAATCCGGAATGACAAGTTACGCGTATTCCGGTTGTGCACATCCAGAAAAATGGCTGAAACTTAAAAGGTATATTAATTTTAAGAAATAATAATAATATGTATTTTAACAGAAGGTTAGAGGAACGAATATGACCTCTGTAATCATAAGTTATATATCCTAAAACGGCACTGTGAATATCCGAACTCTCAAATCTATCCTCGAAGATTGTAGGACAAATCAAGATCAACAGTAAAACATTACTTCTTTGACGTTATTCAAGATAAATGGCAGCAGAGTCGACACAAAGTTGGTGGTACTCCTATTACTACTTGCAGAACCAGAATCAGAATTTTCGACTTCACTTATGTAGTATCGAAGGTGGTGCCTAATTGATACATGTTGATGTATATTTATGTATATGTATATATTATAACTTGTTTGGATAACGTCAATGAAGTAATATTTTACTGTTGATCTTCATTTGTCCTATAATCTTCTAACCTGGAAAATATAATCCTTTTAGGCTTAAACCCAGTTGATTTATAGAAAGCCACACGCCAATTCCTGAAAACCAAAATGGTAAATAATAATGAATTATTTATGCATTCAAACACGTTTCTTGTATCGTGTAAGTTAATAACTACTCTCATTCTTAACCTTTCTTCTCCACAAAGCTCAGTCTTTTCGGTGCTCTGTGCCCTTACAGGTAAATAATAATGTGTTTTTTTATGCATACAACGAACAAAGTTTTCTATTGGAGAGATACGAAGAACAAAGTTTTCTATTGGAGAGATACGAAGAACAAAGTTTTCTATTGGAGAGATAAGAAGAACAAAGTTTTCTATTGGAGAGATACGAAGAACAAAATTTTCTATTGGAGAGATACGAAGAACAAAGTTTTCTATTGGAGAGATACTACAAAGTTTTCTATTGGAGAGATACGAAGAACAAAGTTTTCTATTGGAGAGATAAGAAGAACAAAGTTTTCTATTGAAGAGATACGAAGAACAAAATTTTCTATTGGAGAGATACGAAGAACAAAGTTTTCTATTGGAGAGATACGAAGAACAAAGTTTTCCATGGGCGGGAAACCTAATCCTTTGATTCAAGATCTTCATCATGCTGCCAAGACCTCCTCTCTCCCCTCATTCGAATGTATATTAACTTGCGATGATATATTAACGTATGCGACCAACCGACAAAACCGATTTTAAAAAAAATTATGCTATTTTCCGGATCTGCAGATCAGAAATTTTAAAAAATAAAGTTATACTATGTTTCCGGATGTACACATCCGGAATACATCAGCGTTTTTAAAAAAATTGTGCATCAGAATGTGTACATCCGAAATCAGGAGGCAACAACGAAATTTCATGTGGTGTATAAGAAACTTAGATGGTGTATTAAGAAATGGTCTTTTTAAATTAACTTCACTAAATTATGAGTATTACAAAAGTTTAGTAACATCTATAAAATTTTAACTAATAAGAAGAAGAAGTGTGTTAAAGAATATCTTTAATATCGTGATTTCTATTTTAGAAGAATGTGAAGTAAAAAATATGATCACATTCATCATGGATGGCTTTCTCATTTCTTACCAATGGTATTTACATTCTTCTTCATATAGCTATGGAGGCAACGCTATAGGAGAATCATTTAGATGTCTAAATCCTTTACTCTTATGTAAATAAAGTTCATCATGATTTTGATAGATTTATTCAGAACTTCTCCGGTGCCAATCTCAACAAACTCTACTCCTACAATATTGCAATTGACAGAAATAATCACAAACACAATAACTTTTTTTATCATTTAAAATGATATTGACATTATTTTACAATAAAGATATTGGCATCATAAATCAACAAATATAATAATATATTTAGAAAAATAAAATAATATTTCATTTAATTGCATTTTACTTATATCGTTATATGTCATGTATTAATAAACTTACAAAAATAATTAACATGGTGCTGGCTAAGAAACCACTCATGGATTAAGTAACGGCATGCTTACATTATATGAGAATTTCTTAACACACCACTCAGTCTTTTTAGGCACCTAGCGCGCTGACAAAAATACTCCTACTTTTTGGATGTGCACATCCGGACGCACTGTGGTTTTAAAAATTTTCAGTTTTTATCGGATGTGCACATCCGGTAAACGTTCGTATTTGCAAATCCGGAATAATAGCTGATGCAGAACATCAAAAATCCAACAAGTTTCTCACATTCATAAAATAAAATCGGGATTACATTGAGAAAATCGCCATGACATCGACAGAAATTTAAATATTACAAGATTAATAGCCCGGTGGACGCTTGCACATCTCTAAGATGTCATCGACCGTTCTTCGGATTTTGACGGTCGCCTCGAACTCGAGCGGGAATCGTTCTTTGTAGCCGAAAAAAGTTTGCCACATTGCTCTAACATCCTCTTGATTCTTGAGCTCAACAAGGCTGTAAGCGACGTTCCCTTCGTTATCAACGGAAGGTGAACGATACTGAAGCTTCGCAACCTTCCGTTTGTCTCCGTAAGGTAGGAGATGTTCGATGTCGTCAATGATCTCGCCGATTGAGATGTCCCTCGTTAACTTATACTTGCGACCGATTGTTATGTCATCGGTATAGGAGACACTTGCGACATACCAATGGATCTTGATATCATACAATTGAGACATTTAGTGTTTGTGTGAATGATATCAAATGGAACCCCTAATTTATAGAAAAGTTAGGGTAAAGTTATTTCTGCCTAAGTTCGTTCCGGATGTGCAGATTCGGACAAACCCTACAAATATTTGTTCCGGATGTGCAAATTCGGAAATTGTCCGGATCTGTAAATCAGAATGTTTTACTGATACATTTTTAAAACAGAATTGAACAGCTTATGCAGCCACTTGGAATACTTTCAGTGCAATAAAATTCGTAAGTGTATTAAAAAGACATATAGATAAAAATACAATATATTTCACTTCAATAATGTACATTGTGTCGTATGATTATGCAAAAGAGTTAAAACAAAATTCTCCGTCTAAATCTATTGGAGCTAGAACTTTCAATTTTTCCGCATTTGATGCCTTTTCAATTGCGTGCAATCTTTCGAATTCAAGCATCCTTTCGACAAAACTATCCGGCCAAGACTCGGCAATTGCGGTTGCATGCGTCGCCCATTGCGGTGATTTAGGTGGTATCGGGCATCCTGGTTTCAAGATAACTTGTACGAAATGTCTTGATTTCACAAACCATCTGATACACATGATGCGATCATTTGGATTCGACGGAGGTGCGGTGTGGAGTGGAAAAAAGGTTTTCAAAAATCTGTATCTCGTCAAGTCGATACACACCATATCGTAGGCGCATGCTATAAGATGACCCATCTCGGGGAAGCTCATCAATTAGATACCGGTGCCGGACCACTCAACCACGGAACAAGTGACTCGTGAACCTTATTGTAATTTTCTTGATTTTCATAGAGACGCAAGTATGCTTCTTTATGTGTCTCCAACTCTAGGATAAGTTGATGACGTACAAGTGCATGACCTTCCTCTCCTTTACCGAGTAGTGCCGACACGGCTCGGTAACCGCAATTACCATCCCCTACAACATCGATTATACCGTCGATATGCTTGTGCATAAAAACCGGCATCTCATCAATAAAGGAAATCATACGTGTAGTTGGAGTCGGACTCGGAACTCGTGGAATCGGTGTCGGAGTCGGTTTGGAAATGCGAGCTCATTTCATGACACTTTGTAGAGATTTAGGAGTCGGAGAGTCCAGAAAGATTTGGTCAACGCGCTCATAATACGAAGGAGACCGAATTGTTGAGTTGTCATTTGGTGTAGACTTCAACTTCTTCGGAGCACCCTTTGTCTTAACCGATTGAGACGGTAGTATCATTGCGGTTGTTTCAGGGAAGACAATCTTCCTCAACTCTTCTTTGATGTGTAACTTCATATTGTCGTCGGCTTTCGAAAATCTCTTTTGAATAGCTTCCAATTCGGCCAAAATAGAGATATCCGGTTTATCTCATTCCTTAAACCATCATCATCAAAACTAAGTCTCATCCAATGAGGGCAAACTTCGTCAATTTGTATTGGCTCACCTAGTTTCAACTTTTTAGCAATGGCACAAGCACAAGAAATACCGTAGGTTTTCACAATAGTGTAACCACACTTTGCACTATTGGAACCTACCGTTTCGGCTCGGTTGGCCTCGTGAAAAATATAGCCCAACCCCGTCCGAGACATGTTGCCGATCAAATTAGAGTAGAGGAAGTTACCTTTAAACCGATGTTCCAAAACCGTGATGCTCAGACCAAAAGTGGTGTGTATCTCATTGTGTTGGTTTTTGATCATTAGATGCACGGAGTCCCAATCCTGACATAAATCCCCCTTTCTATTCCCCAACCAATTCTTCAAAGTGGCATGTGTCGACTCAACTCTATTGGTGGTAGTGTTTCCAAGATGTCGTACGTTATCGGTCCACGCACAAACAATCTTTTCTTTCACTTGATCAAGAATGGTGGATTCAACATATTTCAACAAAGCGGGGTACCGTTCACACACTTTCCGGAATTTAATGACCGAATCGGCATATAATTCCGTTGTGGAAGAATTTAGGATATGAGTCCATATATCCATAATTTTCTCTACAATGACACCCGACCTTACCACTTTTCCGTCTTCCGACTCCACTTGTTTTGCACCCACTGCGGTCTTAACCCGATTTCGCACATTCTTTGTTATGTGAAATCGACAAAGTAGTGCATTGGAAGAAGGAAAGACCTTTGCAACCGCATTCATCAAGGCGTTGTCGCGGTCCGTAACAATTGCTTTTGGCATTTGAACATGTTTCTTCAAAATTGACCGACACGTCTCCAACGCCCACGTGAAATTGTCCTCTTTCTCACACTCTAAAAAGGCAAAGCCGACGGCATATGTATTATTCGTAGACGTAACACCAACCATCTCAAACAATAGAAGACGATACTTGTTTTTCTTGTAGGTGCTATCGAGAATGAGCACTATCGAGAACGTGTTGAACAACTTGATGGAATCCGGATGAGTCCAAAAAATATCTCGGACCGTAATTCCATCATCGCGATATCTGTACCAAGAGACGTAATCACTGTCCTCCAACACTTTCAACAGTTGTTACATCTCACTCCTATCTCCCCTAATTGCCTTGTTCGTTTGATACCGAATGGTATACACTTGCTTTATGTTTGCAACATTTTCGGGTTCTTTCCGTTTCAACGTCGCAAGTATATTCTTCGGTTGGACAAGGTTCAAGGTCATGTCGGCTATACATGTCTTCTCTTCCGCCTTGAGCCGACATACACTTGGATGGCCTTGAAGCTTTGAGCACATTTCGTGGTTATGTATACCACAACGAACGGTAAATCTCCATTTCTTGGAAACTAACATGTAACCACCAATCTTAAAAGGGCACTCACATCTTCTAGTACCGGTCTCGTCTTTCTTTAACTTCCGTAGAGGTGCTTGATATTTGCCGCTTCTTTCGCAACCCAAAATTACAAAAGTTTTTCTTCTATCCGACCCATTATCCGATCTACCGATATTTACACCGAAGTCAAGCTCAACAGCCGTCCTACGAATGTATGCGATTATGCTTTCACGATCATCAAAGTCTTGCTTATTGTTAAAGTCACCGCCGACATCAATCGACTTTACGAGCATGCCTTCATCTTTCGGGGAAATCGGCGCAACTAATTCTTTTGCCATGTTATCGGGGTGCACCATACCTATTTATAAACAAGAATAGAATAATTAATATGTATAAATAAAATATATTCAAAAATGCTGAAAATTTAAATTAATCAGCTTCAGGCATTTTTTCGGATGTGCACATCCGGAAATGTTCATGCTCAATTCGTTCCGGATTTGCAGATCCGGAAGCAGCGTAACTTGTTTTTTCAAAAATGTAGATTGATAATGTGAGCAATGTAGTGGATGAAGTTGAATGTTTACCTGAAATTCAGTCTTTCCTTGCTCCCTTTGATTTGTTGCACCAAAAACTTGAACTTTTTGAGTGAGAAATGAGATTGATGAAGTAGGGTTTTTTGAGTTGGTGAGAGTGAGTGTAGTAGGAGAAATGTTGAGAATGGGAAGCTTCAAATATATCACATTTTTCCGTCCGGATATACAGATCCGGAGGTCTTCCGGATATGCACATCCGGAACAACTTTTTATTTTTTTAAGGATACGGTACGTCCGAATGTGCACATCCGAAATCAGGAGGCAAAAAATAATTTCACGTGATGCCTAAAAAACTTGGGTGGTGCATTAAGAAATACTCAATTATATAAACGCATTCCATTTAAATATTGTATTATTAATTTTTAAAACTTACCCAAATAATTAAAATTAGGACTATATCTTTGATGGACATCATATAGATAATTCTTGTGTATAAGCAAGTAAAACATACATGAATAAAGATAATGGCAATGATAATGGTAACAAAATATATTTAAATTCATCTTCTCAAAATTGTCTATTTTATGCACGTAAGATAACCGTATCATTTGAATTTTGAATCTCATAAAAACAGTAAAAGTTTTAAAATAAGTAAATAATTAAAAATGAAATATAAAAAAGATAACTACATCATTTGAATTTTGAATCTATAAAAAAAATAGAAGTTAAAAAATAATTAAATAATTAAAAGTGAAAAGGGTATAATAGATAAAAAAAATAAGTTATACTAAAATAAAGTTTTGCCTTTATATGTTGATATAGAAGATTAACCTTGTTTGAATTCATTGTATTAACTCATATAATGCACTTTTTTTTTTTAATAAGCTAAACTTTCATATAAATAAACAGGGGCACAAAGGAGTACCCAATCCGTATACAACAATAGTCTGATAAAAATTCACCGGCTATAAAAATCACTAGGAGAGTTAATCCAAGTGAAATAATTACAAAAATAAGGACTATTATAATTCTTTCCTATCCACCACCACGAGTAAAGTATAATTTAATTTAAAATCGTATCTAAATTCCAAAATTCATCCCTAACTACGATATTGTTACAGGATGACAAAATAATCCAACAAATCGATAACCCATATAATGCACTTTGATTTCTACAACGAATTCAACTTAAATTTTCCATATATTTTTTATGATCCATAAATTTTCACAACATACATCCTTATCCTTATCCTTATCTTCAAACAATTTAATAATATTATTACTAAACTAAATACCTTAACCTCTTTTATATTTTCCTTTTAAAGATCAAGCCAAAAAACCTTTTTTATTATTAATAAATTCAAAATAAATCTGAATTTGAAAATAGTTATACTATAGTCTATAATTTTTATTATTTATTTGATAATTATAATTGATAGTTCTGGATGTATTCTATGAATGAGTATATTTTCTATTTAAATAATATAATATTTTTAGAAATCATGATATATTAGTAAAATATTTGAGAAAAATTGATTTCTTTATTCTATGAGACAGTACTATAAATTCAAACAGATAGAAACAAAGAGAGTAACCAAATAATTTTTTGTTGTCTGTGTTCAAAATTTAAATGGCTAACTCTTTCATTTTCTTTGTCATCCTAGCTTCAATAGCTGCAGGTAAAAATTACTAATTAGTCTCTCAAACCACTATGCTATTACTTAAATTTTGAAATGAAATATATATCTAAATTTCTAATTTAATTTATTTTGCAGCACCATTTATAGCGCTATTAACCGTAGAAGCAGGGATGTGTTCATTAGTATCAGAGAAATGCAATGAGAGAAATTGTGATCAGTTTTGTAAAACCCTAGAAAACGATGGACAAATGTCGTGGTTTTGTGATAGCTACAACTTATGCACATGTGTTTTCAATATTGATAATTCCAAGCATGCACAGAGATGTAGCATAGGAGTGGGATCATGCAATGGAGGTAAAGCTGAATGTGATTCAAAGTGTGCTAGTAAATATCCAAATAGAGATCCTAGTGGAGTTTGTTTTGATTATTTTAATGGCACAAAGATGTGTACTTGTACCTATGCTAGTTGAATTACCACTTGTTGTATTACTCGAAAATAAATATATGTAAGAAATTAATAATACTGATTTCTGCTTTTTTACCTATTCCTGTGTTTTTTTTTTTTTTTTTGTAAGCAAGGTATTAATATTGAAAGCGAGAACAATGAGTTCTCGAAACCACTTACAAAACAAAGCGAGGGAAGTCTCGAGACTAAAAAATTACACCCAATTAAACCTTAAGCCAAATAGTACAAAGGAAATTTGCAAAACTCATAAAAGATATAATTGAAACGAGTAATTTTCCCAACAAAAGATCATCTCCACACCAACGCCTTGATGTTCCAAACCGTATCCAACACATTCCAACGAACATTACTAAATATAATAGCATTACGCAAAGTCCACAAAAACCAAGTCGTAGCCAACCACACACAACCTTCTTTCCCTTTCTTCACCCTCTTTTGCTTGAAAAAAGAATGCCAAGATAGGAAGCTTTCTTTAATATCACTAGTCCCACTATTTTCAAAACCCAACCACTCGGCCAACTCCCTCCACCCTAATAAAGTAACTCGACATTTCGTAAAAATATAGTCAACAGAATCTTCCGCCAAAGAGCAAAACACAGTCGAAAGATAGATATTAAGATTTTTTTTAAAAACAAAATCATTGTTTCACTTAAATACTTTGACATTGATTTAGCTATTACGTAAAATTATTGCTCTATAATGCACACTGTTAATATATTAAAAAAATTTCATTCTTTTAAACTAATTTGGTTGAGAGTATAGAATACAGGAACGTGAATATGAATTGATATTTCATTTACTCATCTTTTAAAAGAGTGAAATTCTGAATTTTTTACCCTAATACCCCTAATTTTAGAAAAAATTTCCAAAATAACCCATGTTTCAAAAAAATTTCCAAACTGCCCACATTAAGGTTTTGGTTTGAACTGTGTCGACAATGGAATTGGCGACTTCCCTATAAGGCTATAACATTGTCGCCAATTGAACTAGAGACAGCATTCCAAGTCGCCAGTGCAATTGGCGACATAGTAAAAGGGTATAACCTGTCGCCAAATGATGTGGAGACAGGGTGTGTGTTGTTTTTTTTGTTTACATTGATTTTGTTTGCACAATGACATAAAATTTTCATTAATTTAATAAAATATTACATTAATTAATGTTCGTGACCGGGTGCATTCAACCGGCCACCAGTTCCACATCCCCTAGGGACCCTCACTAGTAGCACTCGTTGCACTCGTTGTACTCGGCCCCCTTGTTCCCCTTGTTGTTGATTCACGCCGGGTGTTTGAGGAGTCGAAGTCTCAGGAACAGTCCGAGATGGTCCACCTCGATTATGCTAAAAAATAGTCAAATTTTTTAGAAATATAGCAAACATTTTACATCGGGCCAGTATGGAAAACCGATGTAAAAACCAACAAATTACATCGGGCGAGTCGTGAAACCGATGTAAAAACCAACATATTACATCGGGCGAGTCTTGAAACCGATGTAAAAACCAACATATTACATCGGGCGAGTCTTGAAACCGATGTAAAAACCAACATATTACATCGGGCGAGTCGTGAAACCGATGTAAAAACCAAGATATTACATCGGGCGAGTCGTGAAACAGATCTAAAAACCAACATATTACATCGGGCGAGTCGTGAAACCGATGTAAAAACCAACATAATACATCGGGTTTGATTTACTATATCGCTTGACTTTACATCGGACCCAGACCCGATGTAAAATGTGTTTTTCGCTCGATGTAAAAAGTCATTTATGCACTAGTGTTGACACGAACCCATCCACGTAGCCGATCAAGTGTCTCGATACTTCGGACTTTCTCCCCTTCCCCAATGTCTCCCTCCAACCACCGATTCAGCTCTCTCTTAAGTTGATTGATATCTTGTATGTTCCAAAACATCATGTCGATCGGTGGCTTGTCTCGCGAAAAAATAACTTTTCCCCAACGACGACGATACATTTTCTGAGTAAAATAAAGTTGTGAGAAGAGATGTGGAACAAACTGGGCTTAACACCCCTATTTAGAGTGAAAAAATTCAGTTTCTAGAGAGTCTCCACTTGGATTGGCGACTCCCTTTTACCATTACACTATGTCGCCAATTGCACTGGCGACTTGGTCTGTTGTCTCCAGTTCAATTGGCAACAGCTTGTTAGCCTTATAGGGAAGTCGCCAATTCCAATGGCGACACAGTTCAAACCAAAACCCTAATGCGGGCAGATTGCGATTTTTTTGAAACATGGGTTATTTTGGGAAATTTTTTCCAAAATTAGGGGTATTTGGATAAAAATTCCTGAAATTCTAATCACTATATTACCAGACAGTTAAAAAATCCTCTATAATGCATACTATAAGTGAGACGAAAACAATTTTTTGGGCTTCTTTGTTTTACCTTTAAAAAATTAATTTGTTTTTTATTTTAAAAAATATATTTTATAAAATTGTTTTTCAAAATATTACAAATTTTGTTATATTTATTTTATTTTTAAATTAAAAGACTAATTTTGACATCGTATAATATAAACATATATAATTGAAGATAAAAAATAATCAAAATTATAATTTTTTTGAAAAAAATTATATTTCAAAAAATATTTTTATGAAAAACTATTCGAAATAGTTTCAAAATTAAGTAATTTTTTAAAATTTTGATATTAAAAAAAAATTTCAATAAAATAATAAAACATCTAAAATAACATTTTATAAATAACAATTCAAACCAAAATTTCATTTGAAACTTTTATAAAAAAAATTTTTTAAAATTTTTTACACAAAATTATATTACACTATAAAAATTATTAAAACAAAAAAAAAAAACAAAACAAACAGGCCTTTTTATGAAATTTGCATCTTAAAAAGACACTGTCTTTTCTTTTAGTAATTTTATTTCAATTTTTTATGTAATATAAAATTTTTTATTTATAATTATAAATAAATTTTCTTTTTTTTAATTAATTAATTAATTAGATTTATATATAAATCAGATATATATAATTTTATTCAATGAATCTAAAATTAAATTTTTTTATTATAATACTTATCCCGCGGAAATAGTATAGTGTATGTAGGTTAATGCATCTAGTGACCTTCTTTCATGATATTTTTTTTTCATTCTCTTTTTAGTCAAAGAAAATAAACTATTTTAAATTAAAAAAGTTGAAAATTCTATTATATTTACATAACAGATTAATTTTAAAATAAGTAAAAATTATTAGAATTCCAACTCCTTTGACACACTTTAAACAGAGACAATCAAACTGAAATATTCAACTATCAAACCACACGGATTACTGGACCAATCTCTTAATGAATTTTTTTAAAATATAGTTCTAAAATTTATCTTTGTTTCAAATTCATTTTGAAAAAGAGGTTGATTTTTATTGGGAAAATTTCAAGTTTCATATTAATGAGAAAAACTCAAGTCCTACAATACTTAAAAATAAAATCATAAAATAATTTATATAAAATAACATCTCTCATCTTATAATTAAATTTTACAAGACCCAATGTCTCAATGTGAGACTTGAGATTTCCAAATAATATTATATATATTTTTGAATAAGGTATTTTGAAAAAGTAGTCAATAATCGTCATAAAAAATATTTATATGATTTTCTTTTTTATTTATTAGGAACATTGGGTTTTAAGAGGTGTGTTTTGAAAAGTTTCTTTAAATAGTTTTTATTTAAATTTACTTTTTTTTTTTCAAAAATATACGTAGTTTGAAATTATTTTAAAATATTTTTTTTTATATTTTTTAAATGAATTGTTGGTTTGAATTTATCTTTATAAAAAAGATATGTTTTGAAAAGGTGTATCGATTTTATTGAGGTGTTTTTAAACTTTACTTAATTTAATGTTTTATTTTTAATTTTTAGATACTGTGTTTTACACTTAATTTTTTGATTTTTTTTTTTTGAAATTTTAAATTTAGAAAATTTATCATTTTTTTTTTAGAAAGCGAGAAATATATTAACAAAGAGCACAGAAAGTACTCTAACTGATACAACCAAAAAGTTCGAAACAAAACTCGCCTAAAACAGAAGAAATTACTAACCAAATTGCACTATGACAAGAAAAACAAAGGATCCTTGTCAAATTCGTATAAGTTACAATTTGGATGAGCAATTTCCCCGATCAAACGCCATCTCCATAAGGAAACCTTAATCTTCCACACTATATCTAAAATATTCCACTTCAAATTACAAAAAATGATTTCATTCCTGACCAACCAAATGTTCCAACAAACCGCCAACCAAATAATGTCGTGACGACCTTTCGGAACTTGTCTAGCTTTGCAAAAATCGAACCAACCCAAAAAACTCCCTTTAATATCATTATCCACCTCGGCTTTGTAATCCACCCAAACCGATATGTCTTTCCAAACCAATCTCGCAACGATACATTGAAGCATAAGATAAACAACCGTCTCCGATTCCAAACCGCAAAAAGGGCAAAGCAAATCGTTCGGGTCGATGCTACCTCCTCTAATCGACAAAGCTAATTTTGACGGTAATCTATTACGGAAGCAACGCCACCCAAACAATCTAATTTTAAGCAGAACCGACAGCTGCCAAATCAAGGTAAATACTGCATCGTAACGATTTGGAGGTCCGAAAGGAATGTGAGTGCTCATAGCCAACAAATAGAACAATTTGACGGAGTACCTACCATCCTCCTCGCCACCCCACACAACCGCATCAGGACCAGAAATCTGCGGCGAAAACTGCTGCAGGAGAATTTTCAGCTGTTGGAACTCAGCAGCCGCGAGAGAATCTCGACTGAAACCAGACGAAACCACAGAGGCAGCAGAACCGAAGATAACAGCGGAAGGCGTAGCAGCAGTCCAAACAATAATCTCAGTATCAAAACCATGTGCATCCGCGAAACCGCAAGACCCATCACCGCACCCATTCACGAACAGTGCAGAAACTCTCCCACCAAAAACGATAGCAGAATTCTGAGGCAATTCCTGATGACTGAAAATATCAGCAACAGGAGCAGATTCTAAAATTTGGCTGTCAGTACCTGCAAGAGAAACAGAATTAGTAAAAACCTCCCCTCCATCTCCAACCACTCCCAAATTTCCCCATTTCCAAACCTCATTCACCCATCCCCCCATTGTCGCCACAGAAACTTCCTGCAAGCGGGAAGCCGCGTGCGCATTCGGGAATAAATGCGAGAGCGGACCCCCCAGTCCAGTCAGCATACCAAAACGAAGTAGCAAAACCACCTCCGACCACCACCCGACTATTACCCACTATGACGTCCTCCTTTCTAGAAATGTTGTAAGACATAAGATCCAACAACCATGTGGAAAAAACAGAGCCTTTGGAATTGCAACCCCTCCCGTTCCACATCAACATCCGAATATCCCCATACTTCGCCTTGAGAACGCGGAACCACAAATCCTCCGAACCTTCCAAAATCCTCCATCTCCATTTACTAAGCAAAGCCTCATTAAAAACATCCAATCTTTTCAAGTTTAAACCACCATTTACAAACAGCAAACAAAGAGTTTCCCAATCAATCCAATGGATCTTCCTCTTGCCTTCCGATCTCCCCCATAAGAAACGATATTGAATCCTCATCATCTTCTTCCAAATTTTCACCGGAGCTTTATAGAAGGAAAGATGAAAAATAGACAAACTACTCAAAACGGATTTAATCAAAGTGAGTCTCCCACCTATAGATAACATCCGACCTTGCCAAGATGAAAGCCTTTTCCAAAACTTAGCTAACAAAGGGGTCCAAGAGTTGGTTCTCCTCGGATTAGCTCCAATCGAAATGCCGAGGAAATTAAAATTATGAGGTTCCGGCCTACAAGAAAGAAAATTAGCCGCCGCCTCAATAATCCTATCCGAAACATTAATTCCAATAAGTTTGCTTTTATGGAAATTAATGCCGAGACCCGACACCAACTCAAAAGCTCTAAGCACCGCCTTAATAGCCCAAAAGTGACTCCAACTTCCATCTCCAACCAACAAAGTGTCATCCGCATATTGTAAAACATCAATGCGACAGAAGCGATTAATAGTAAAATCGGCAAAATCACCCAAACTAACCGAATTACGAATTGAAATTCTGGTATCAGACGTGTGATGTTAAAGTGTGATGTCACAACAACACACTCTGCACAACGGACAACAATAACAGTAAAATAACACCAAGAATTGTTGACCCAATTCGGTTACAACCAACCTACTATGGGGGCTACCAAGCCAGGGATGGAATTCACTATTTGTAGATATAATTTACAGACTCAACAACCCATTGACAATCTCCTAAACTTATACTCTACTAATGACTTCCTACCTAAGAAACCACTTAGGTATGAGAACACCACTCAATCCCTTACAAACTCTCAAAGAAACCACTTTGAGTACCCTTGATCTTGCTTCCTAGCTTCGATCAAGCAAACACTCTCTATTGCTTCACAACTTCTAGAGAGGACAGAAACTCAACACCTATTCAAACCCTAGAATAGTGTAAATACAAGCACTCTAAACAAACTCTAGACACTAAGCCTCCAGCTCCTGATCTTCTGAATGTTTTCTGTCACTTTTTCCTTTGGTCTTGTACGCTTTATATAGCTCCTTGAATTGGTCTTGGACTTGCTACAATATCTCCCAGATTTGTTATTTAAAACTGAATATTTAAAACAGATTTTCTCCTAAAATCTTTTTAAATCTTCAACCTTTTAAATCTCCTACAAATCTGCACCAGATCTCCTATGCAGCAGCAAATATCTATCCCAAGATATTCGCATCCAATGAGACAGCTTGCTCTCCACAATTCCAGCTAATACGCAACCCTAACAACATCATAGCCTGCTGTTGTTAATTCTGCAGATCTGATGTTACAACATCGCCATGTGACATCAGACATCCAACTTCAGCAATTAATTACTTAACACAGCCCAGTGTTAAGACTTCAATGTTGCAACATCAGTACCTTGACATCAACATTGAACATACCTTGTTTTACCAAAATTCCAGCCAATCTAGGAACTACCAATCTCCCCCTTTGGCTAATTTTGGCTAAAACAATCTCTGCACTCTGCATCTTTAGAGACTTCAGCAGCGGAAAAAACTTCAAAAATTTGAAACTCCATCAGCAGCAATTTGACAATACTCATAGTCTTCATCACTTGATCTGCTGCAGCACCATCTTCATTATTGACAACAGCCAATTGGTGCTCCCCCTCAAGAATATGAACCAGCATCACAGCTGTTCAGTAACTCACAATGTGCAGCACTTTTCTCCCCCTTGACGTCTACTTGGCTGCACTCTTCAAATGCTATGATATCTGCATCACTAGCTCAGTCTAAACTCCCCCTTAATATCTGCATCACATTAGCAGCATTTGGCAATAACACTCTTTGATACTCTTGACTCTCTTGGCTATTTTCTCCCCCTTTTTAGCCACAATTAGACAATCTTCACCTGGCAGTTGACTACACATTTTCATAAACACTCCAACTTCCCACAACCCCTCTAGCAGATTTAGTCTTCATAAATGCAGATTCCCAATTTGCTTCTTAACCTTTCAAATTGGTTTGCATCTAAGGCTTTAGTGAATACGTCAGCCAGCTGGTTCTCTGTGGCTACATGCTCCAAGGTAACAATTTTTTCTTCAACCAGATCCCTTATGAAGTGATGCCTTATGTCTATGTGCTTTGTCCTACTATGCTGTATAGGATTTTTAGATATATTAATTGCACTCAGATTATCGCAGTATAGTGTCATAACATCTTGTTTAACATTGTATTCACTCAATATATGCTTCATCCAGACCAGCTGAGAGCAACTACTTCCTGTTGCTATATACTCTGCTTCAGCAGTTGAGAGAGATACACAATTTTGCTTCTTACTGAACCAGGAAATCAGATTGTTCCCTAGAAAGAAACACCCTCCTGAAGTGCTTTTTCTATCATCTGCACTTCCAGCCCAATCAGCATCACAGTATCCTTTAAAATCAGTCCCAGAATCATGGCTATATAGCATCCCATAGTCACTTGTGCCATTCACATATTTCAGAATCCTCTTCACTTGATTCAAGTGACTCACCTTAGGATCAGATTGATATCTAGCACACACTCCAACAGCAAAGGAAATATCAGGTCTGCTTGCTGTGAGATACAGTAAACTCCCAATCATACTTCTATACAAGCTGTGATCCATACTCACTCCATTCTCATCCTTGGATAACTTCAAATGGGTGGGAGCAGGTGTCCTTTTGTGATTGGCTTTATCCAGGCCAAATTTCTTTACTATGCTCTTAGCATATTTGCTTTGAGAAATAAAGATAGAATCCTCCATTTGTCTGACTTGTAATCCAAGGAAGTAGCTAACTTCTCCAACCAAACTCATTTCAAATTCTGATTGCATTTGTTGGACAAACTGTTTTACCATAGCATCTGACATCCCCCCAAATACAATGTCATCCACATAAATTTGGGCTACCATTAATTTTCCGCCTTCTTCCTTGACAAACAAAGTTTTGTCAATGCCTCATTTTCTATACCCATTTGCTACTAAGAATTCTGTCGACCTCTCATACCAGGCCCTTGGAGCTTGTTTTAAGCCATACAGTGCTTTCCTCAGTTTGAACACATGATTGGGGAAGTTTGGATCAGTGAATCCTTTAGGTTGATCTACATAGACTTCTTCATTCAGATAGCCATTTAGAAAAGCACTCTTCACATCCATTTGGAACAGCTTGAATCTTAGGTTACACGCCATACCTAAGAGTAGTCTAATGGATTCTAATCTCGCCACTGGAGCAAACGTCTCATCAAAGTCAACTCCCTCAACTTGAGTATAACCTTCTGTAACAAGTCTCGCTTTGTTTCTTGTAACCACTCCAAGCTCGTCTGACTTGTTTTTGTAGATCCACTTTGTTCCAATAACATTCACCCCTTCTGGTATTGGCACAAGATCCCAGACTTCATTTCTTCTGAACTGCTCCAGTTCTTCTTGCATAGCATTTATCCAAAACTCATCTATCAGAGCTTCCTTGACATTTTTTGGCTCAATTTTGGATACGAAGCACGAGCTAGCTATGATTTCTCTGGACCTAGTTCTTACTCCAGAATTTGGATCACCTATAATTAGCTCCTTAGGATGATCCTTCTGAATTCTGATAGAAGGATCCTTCTGAGGTTGCTCAGGCTCAGTATCAGCAGCACCTGGGGATGGATTTCTTTCTTCAACTTCAATAGCTACCTCATCAGCTGATGTTCCAACATCTTCTATGACATCCTCAACTTCATGCTTATCTTCATCATCAATCACAACATTGATTGACTCCATCATTACTTTGGTCCTGGAGTTGAAGACCCAATATGCTCTGCTATTGATGGAGTACCCCAAAAATATCCCTTCATCACTTTTGGAATCTAATTTCCTTCTCTGCTCTCTATCTTCCAGGATGTAACATCTACTACCAAACATATGGAAGTACTTGACATTAGGTTTTCTTCCCTTCCATAGTTCATATAGAGTGGATGAAGTGCCTCTTCTTAGGGTAACTCTGTTGTGAATGTAGCAGGCAGTGTTCATGGCTTCAGCCCAGAAGTGATAAGGTAGTTTCTTGGCATGAATCATTGCTCTAGCCGACTCTTGTATATTTCTGTTCTTCCTCTCAACAACTCCATTTTGTTGAGGGGTGATAGGCGATGAAAACTCATGACTTATACCTTCAGACGAGCAAAATTCTTCAAACTTGCTATTCTCAAACTCTCTTCCATGATCACTTCTTATTCTGATGACCTTACTCTCCTTTTCTCTTTGGAGTTTTTGACAGAGCTCTTTAAAGACATCAAACACCTCAGATTTGAATTTGATGAAATTCACCCAGGTGTATCTTGAGTAGTCATCCACAACTACATAAGAATATTTCTTTCCACCCAGACTTTCAACCTGCATGGGTCCCATCAAATCCATATGAAGGAGTTCCAAAACCTTGGAGGTGGTGTCATGTTGAAGCTTCGGATGAGACATCTTTGTCTGCTTTCCTTTTTGACAGTCTCCACACACATTTCCTTCCTCAATACTAAGTTTGGGAATCCCTCTGACTGCTTCTGAGGAGATAATTCTCTTCATTCCCTTTAGGTGAAGATGTCCCAACTTCTGATGCCAGATTTTGACATCATCTTCTTTAGCAAGCACACACGTGGAGGAATTTGAATTTTGCGGCACCCAAAGATAACAATTGTCCTTAGATCTGGCTTCCTTCATAATGACTTCTCCTTTGTCATCTTTCACCATACATTCGGACTTTGTGAAGTCTACTTTGAATCCTTGATCACAAAGTTGACTAATACTAATCAAATTAGTTGTTAGTCCTTTAACAAGAAGAACATTCTCAATCCCCTTTATCTCTCCTATGATCCCATCACCAAATGTAACATAGCCAGAAGACTGAGGTTTCACATCAACAAGCAGATTCTTTACTCCAGTCATGTGTCTTGAACACCCACTGTCAAAATACCAGTCATCTTTGGTAGAAACCCTCAAGGAAGTGTGAGCTATCAAGCTGGTAACTTTAGGTATCCATTGCTTCATCACCTTAGGCCTTACCTCTTGCTGTTTGGGTTGAGGAGCAGAATTAGGATATCCGTGAAGCTTGAAGCACGAGGACTGCATATGACCAATCCTGCCACAATAAAAGCATCTGACTCTGTCGTTTCTAAAGTGGTTAAATCTTCTCCCACTTTGATAATGCTGTGGCTGCCACCCATAATGTTGTCTCCTTATTCCATAGTTGAATTATCTTCTCCTGTACTGATGATGCTATCTCTTAGGCTGTCTTCTATGGTGATGAGGCTTCCTTCTTCCATAGTAATAAGGCACAACATTGTTGTATGCATAACCATACCAGTTTTCTTGATGTTGAAACCTCTGATGAGACATGTTCTGCTTGAACCTGGAAGTTTGCATACTCTGGTGATATTGGGGAGGCATATACTGACTAGCTCCTTGAGGCTATATCTTTCTCTGATGAGGACCATTCTTCTTCTCAGCATTCTGGGGCTGAACAACCTTCTTTGGGGTAGGGCCCTGTTTCGTAGGTTGATGTTGAGACAAAGGTTGAGACATCTCCCTTTTTGTTCCTGAAGTGCTGGCCACATATCCTATGCCGAATTTATCTCCAGCAGGGTTCTCTAACTGAAGAATCTTATCAAGATCAGAAGTACCACTGTTCATCATCCTAACGAATTTTGTCATCTGATCCAGTTGGGACTTAACTAGTACAACTTCGTTTTCCCGATCAGCTTTTTCATTTTCAAGCTGAGCAATCTGTTGCTTATGATACTTGTTTTCTTGACAAATCTCAGCACTTTTCAAACACAGCTCTCGATAAGTGGAAGCTAGCTTCTCATAAGTTATTTCTTCATCACTATCATCATCAGACACAACAGTTCCTGTTAAGGCTCTAGCATGCCTTGCTGACTCACCATCACTTTCACTATCAGATTCAGGCCAGGAAACTGACATGCCCTTCTTCTGCTTCTTCAAGAATGTGGGACATTCTTTCTTGACATGTCCATACCCTTCACATTCAAAGCACTGAACACCTCTATCCTGGGCAGTCTTCTCTTCATCTTTCTCTTTTGGCTTGCTGATGTCAGAAGTACTGTTCTTGACACTAGGCTTGTAGTTATTGTTCCATTTTTTTAACACTTTGTTGAACTTCCTTCCCAACATTGCAATGGCTTGTGACAAATCTTCCTGAGATTCTTTGACTACCTTATCTTCTGCAGGAGTGGAGACCAAAGCAATACCCTTGGGCTTCTTTTCTGGTTCTTCTTCATTTAAACCAAGTTCAAAAGTCTGAAGAGATCCAATGAGCTCATCTACTCTCATCTTGCTGATGTCTTGAGCTTCTTCAATAGTAGTCACCTTCATCTTGTACCTCTTAGGAAGGGACCTAAGAATCTTCCTTACAAGCTTTTCTTCAGACATTTTCTCTCCAAGAGCACTAGATGCATTGGCCAGCTCAAGAACACTCATGTGGAAATCATGAATAGTCTCATCTTCCTTCATCTTCTGGCTTTCAAATTTTGATGTTAAAATCTGAAGTCTTGACATCTTGACTCTAGATGTTCCTTCATGTGTAGCCTGCAAAATATCCCACCCTTCCTTAGCAACTTCACAGGTATTGATTAACCTGAAGATATTCTTATCCACTCCATTGAAGATGGCATTTAGAGCTTTGGAATTTCCAAGGGCAAGCTCATCTTCCTCCTTGGTCCACTCTTCTTCAGGCTTAGGCTTAGAGGTGCCTTCTTTATCTTTGCCGGCATCATCTTTCTCACATGTGACAAGTGCTTTCCATTCTTTAATAACAGCCTTCCAAGCCCTGCTGTCCAAGGATTTTAAGAAGGTGGTCATCCTTGGCTTCCAATAATCATAATTGGATCCATCCAAAATAGGGGGTCTGTTGACGAATCCTCCAACTTCTTTGTCCATCTTTACACCAGAAAGTAACTTCCCTAGATCTCACCCAGAGACAGACAGGATGCCTGCTCTGATACCAATTGAAATTCTGGTATCAGACGTGTGATGTTAAGGTGTGATGTCACAACAACACACTCTGCACAATGGACAGCAATAACAGTAAAATAACACCAAGAATTGTTGACCCAATTCGGTGACAACCAACCTACTCTGGGGGCTACCAAGCCAGGGATGAAATTCACTATTTGTAGATATAATTTACAGACTCAACAACCCATTGACAATCTCCTAAACTTATACTCTACTAATGACTTCCTACCTAAGAAACCACTTAGGTATGAGAACACCACTCAATCCCTTACAAACTCTCAAAGAAACCACTTTGAGTACCCTTGATCTTGCTTCCTAGCTTCGATCAAGCAAACACTCTCTATTGCTTCACAGCTTCTAGAGAGGACAGAAACTCAACACCTATTCAAACCCTAGAATAGTATAAATACAAGCACTCTAAACAAACTCTAGACACTAAGCCTCCAGCTCCTGATCTTCTGAATGTTTTCTGTCACTTTTTCCTTTGGTCTTGTGCGCTTTATATAGCTCCTTGAATTGGTCTTGGACTTGCTACAATATCTCCCAGATTTGTTATTTAAAACTGAATATTTAAAACAGATTTTCTCCTAAAATCTTTTTAAATATTCAACCTTTTAAATCTCCTACAAATCTGCACCAGATCTCCTATGCAGCAGCAAATATCTATCCCAAGATATTCGCATCCAATGAGACAACTTGCTCTCCATAATTCCAGCTAATATGCAACCCTAACAACATCACAGTCTGCTGTTGTTAATTCTGCAGATCTGATGTTACAACATCGCCATGTGACATCAGACATCCAACTTCAGCAATTAATTACTTAACACATCCCAGTGTTAAGACTTCAATGTTGCAACATCAGCACCTTGACATCAACATTGAACATACCTTGTTTTACCAAAATTCCAGCCAATCCAGGAACTAACACGAATCAATCCCGACAAACCCTCCGTTACTAAGACAAAAAGAAAAGGGGACAACGGGTCTCCTTGTCTTAAACCTTTTTCAACCACAAACTCATTAGTAGGACTACCATTAACAATCCCGGACATTTTACTAGTAAATACCAACGCCTCCACCCATCTCAACCACAAATCACCAAAACCCATCCTTTTCATCATGTACCTAAGAAAATTCCAAGAAACTTTGTCGTAAGCCTTTTCAAAATCGACTTTGAAAAGAGTACAATCCCTTTTTTCCTTTATCGCAAAATCCACCAATTCATTGGTAACTAAAACTCCATCTAGCAATTACCGACCCGGGACAAAAGCAGTTTGGCAAGGGGAAACAATAGACTTTAATACCACCTTCAATCTAGATGCTAAGAGCTTGGACAAAGCCTTATACAAACATCCCACAAGGCAAATTGGTCTATATTCATCAGGGCCCAAAGGATCATCCTTCTTCGGAATTAAAGTGAGAAAAGACGAAACTATGGATTTAGAGAGAGTTGCATTATGATGAAAATCCGCAAAAAATCGGATAAAATCCTCCTTTAAAAAGTACCAACACTTTTTGATGAAAGTGAAAGAAAAGCCATCCGGGCCCGGACTCTTGGAGCCACCACAACTCCAAATCGCCTCCTTCATCTCCTCTTCCGAAAACGGCACCTCTAAAAACTCTATTTCTAAAGGAGAAATAGAATTGAAATGGACTCCATCAAGAGTTGGCCTATGGAAATCGGGCTCGATAAACTTTCTCGCAAAGTGATCAAAAACCTCCTTTCTCACCCCTTCCACCGAGTCCACCGTGCCATCCTCCGTATTAAAAGAACCCAAAAAATTGCGCCTCCTACGCTCCTTCATGACCCTATGGAAATAACTAGAATTCTCATCTCCATCGTTCAACCATCTCAATCTAGCCTTTTGAATGAGCATGTTCTCTTTAATTCTCAAATTCAACCAAAACTTCCTAGTTTCCTCTTGACGTTTTTGTAGGATATCCTCCACCTGAAAATCCCCGCACAAAGCTAATTCCTCATCTCCCTCGTTTATACCCTTCATGCCCTTATTCACATCTAAATCGTGATTGTCAAATACCTCTGCATTCCACCTACGAAGGTTGTCCTTAATCAATCGAAACTTCTCTTTAATAACAAAGTCGCTCCTACCATGCACTTGGATTCTCTTCCATTCCTCTTCAACAAGCGGTAAAAACTTTTCATGGCTAAATCATTCATTGTTCACTTTAAACGGTTTAGGCCCCCAATCGGCGAAATCCGACACCAACCACACCAGGCAATGGTCCGAAACATCCCTCATACCAATCAATTGACCCACTATCCCCCATCTAGCGATCGCACTTTCCGACACAAGAAAACGGTCCAGCCTGCTCATCGAGAAACCATCCCCACTAAACCAAGAAAATCTCCTACCTTTGCAAGGAACGTCCACCAAATCACAATCGGAAATAAAATCCGAAAACTCCCTCATCTCGGCCATTCTATTATCCACCCTCCTACCCTTCCATTCTCCTACCTTAGTAATAGCGTTAGAATCGCCTCCGATGCACCACTCTCCATCATTGAAAGTAGATTTCAGACGCACCAAATCTCTCCATAATTTCCTCTTCAACGATAGCACACAAGGTGAATAAACATTGACAATATAATAACAATGATTTTTCCACACCACCTTGACACCGACGTAACCCTCCCCACAAAAGCTGCACAAAACTTCCACCTTGGAATTCCATAAAATAATCAAACCCCCCGAAGCACCATTCGAACTAGAAAAAGTCCAACCCGCATCGCCATTCCAAAGACTTTTGGCGATCCCCTCAGAAACACTACTTAACTTGGATTCTTGAATCAAAAACATATCAGCATTTCCTTTCCGAATAGTCTGGCTAATCCTGTTTCTTTTCACCCGATTACCTCCCCCTCTAATATTCAAGGTCCCAATAATCATTGGACCCTTGATTTAGACGCCATCTCTCCTTCCTTGATCGCCAAATTATTTCTTTCAAGATCATTCAACTTCTTGACCATCTCCTTTTTCGATTCTGATACAGCTACCCCAAGATTCTCTATCGCCTCCCAAAGTTTGTCTCCCACCATGGAATTCACATTGTTCCATATCCTATTGTTACTCCTAATAATTCCAGATTCTTCAGAATTAAAACCGTGATAACGTAAGTCTTTTCTAATTGCGTCGCCAAAATGACCAGTATTATTTTGAAATTTTTTGTTGGAAAATTTAGTATCATTTGAAATAGGGTCCGAAACAGTCACAGTGGTATTTTTTCCTTTCCTAAAAGACCTCTTCTTCCTACCACTTCTACTAATCCCATTAAAAAAGTCAATATTTTTAAATTTAACTTTTTTAAGGTTAGTCTGACTTTTTCTTTCTCCCTCATTTGCTAGCTTCAGAACGGGTCCCACCCTCAAGGCATGGGCAGCCGTACCGCCAGATGTGCCATCTATATCACCCCTGTTACTTTCCAAACCACCTTTTACATTGAAAAGTTGGTACTGCGCAGTCCTATCAACCAAAGGAATGCTTATACCTTTTGCCTTGGAAACCGCAGAATCAAGGTAACCCACCTTTTCTGTGAAAAAGCTATTATCTGTATTTTCTGTCCCTACTGTTGCCCTGCTGTTATAATCTAACTTTCTAGCCTCCTGAACCTCGTTAGTAGAAATATCCTTAGGACCAATAGAAGATACTGCTATGGTACCAACTTCATGACCACCCGAATATGAAACATCCAAATTGTTTGCAATCTGCTCCGACTCAGAAACCGCCTCCGCCTTGTCCTCGAACGCAGCCGCATCCCCTTCCACACTTCTTGCCTCCATCAATTCCTCCATTACAGAATCGTATGAGGACGAATCGTCCTCCACCTCACACTTCTGGTTCTCGTCTACTTTAGGTAAGGATACTCCGTGACTGTCCTCACGTAAAATCAACCTGAACTCTTTTCCGTCAATATTCACCCAACAAAATTCCTAAAGATCAAGAAATAATAGGACTCTAACCATAACTCTAGCAACATCCAAATAGTTCCCCTTTCCCGTATTCTCATCACAGCAGATGAAGTTTCCAAAAGAATTCGCCAATATTTCAAAAAATTCGACGCACCACGCATGCACTGGAACTCCGTATATTCGAACCCATATCACTCTTTCTTCATCTAAATCATCCTCCCTCCATTCCCTAATTGTTTTGAACCACTGATTCCACCAAAAGGAAGCATCTTCAATAATGTCTCTCATAGCACCGGTTTCCAGTTCCTCTAGTAAACAAACATTAGGCCCCATCGGGATTACCCTGATGTAAAAAATCCCTTCAGTCTCGAAAATCCTACTCATATTAAATGCCATTCCCTTTTGATGTGTAACACCAACATACGCACATTTCAATCTATCTAAAGTAGCGACAGTAGAAGAGAATGAAATTGCATTGCTAGTATCAGCTTTCTTGTTAGCCAACATATCAGCATAAGACAAGCCACACGTACCTGTATATCTGAAGGAAGTCCTCCCACTCTGAACCGGCACAGAAACCCGGCGAGCTGAAACCGAAACATCTTCGACGTTACATTGGTCAATATCAATATTACTAGAACGATCCTTCCCTTTCCTCTCGAACCTAGGCGGGTTTGCGTGTGTTTTCCTCCCATCAATAACTACATTGTCGAGTTTCATGCCTAACATTCGAGCATCTTCCACTTCGCGAAATCTCGCAAAACCGAAACGTTTGCCGAACTTGTTTCTGCGTGGAGAAATCACCATCTCAGTAACCGCACCAATACACCCGAAAAGAACGAACAAATCGCGCGCAGTGATTCTATCTGGAAATTCAGAGACAAAGTAAGAAACCACCTCCTCCGGCTCACTCCCCTTCACTCCACCTCCGAACGGAAACACATCCCACCTGGGTGCCTTCGAAGACGCTTTCCTGCTCCTTACTTTAGTACAAGCCATAAATAAAAGCACTTTCACAAGAGACCTTGATGAAAAGAAACTATGAAGGATCTTCAAAAAGGAAACTAAGAAAAACTAGTAGTTAGAGCAGAAGACTAAACGGCAAAGAAAAGAAAACTGGAAGGAAAAACCACCGAAAAGAACTAGAGAGAAGGGAGAGCCTCTCTCTCTAGAACTTTCATATTTTTAAAAAATTAACCCAAAATGATGTTATTAATCTATTTATCATTTTTTTTAAATCTATGACTCACATAAATGCTATATTTGGGAGGCTATTTCAACGATTGTAATGATTTGGTTGGTTGAAAAAATCTACACATTAAAAAAAGTTAGCTGTCTAGAGAGGATTGTTTAGAGATGGCAATACAATCATCCTCTATAAGTTTTTTTTAATACTCAATCTTCATTAATGTAATGACCCCAAATAAATACAATTACTATCATAAAACTCCTGCAATTATGCAGTAAACAAAAACAAAAGGAGAATTTAAAAGCCTAATTATTCCCTGCATTACTCATGTTATTAAGAGATCTACTGTCATTTATGGCAGAATCATTGATGATCACAAATGCTATTGCCACACCAACCACAGTATTCCAAACCTTTTCAATACAAATTTGATGGCCATTTATGCCAATCATATAAGTTTCCTGGACATTTCTTCTTTGAATTCAAGACCCTCAATTTCCATGTAGACCACACTATCCCTTGGAACATATCTTTAGGAATGGCAATACAATCCTTATAAATTACTTGTTTCCTAAATCTCCAGATGCACCAGCTTGGTACCAACCATATGTATCTCATCAGCAATTCAAATTCAGATGCTTTGGCCCTACTAAGGAAATCTTCAATGCAATTGGGTCCTCTATGATAAGTAACCCCTAACCATGACTCAATTTCCTTCCAAACTAACATGGTCTTAGGGCAGGTTAAGAAAATATGAGTTATATCTTCTTCCTCCTGAGAACAGAAAACGCAAGGCTTCTGATGAGGGTCAATAACAATACCTCTCTTTGTACGATTATCACGGGTAGGAAGTCTATTTAAAAATAGTCTCCATCAAAATATCTTAATTTTAAGAGGTATCTTTGCATTCCACAACTCTTTCAAAGCTTCTATCAACTTATCATCTAATCCATCCTCCTCCTTTTTATTCAACCCCTCATAGCATGTTTTCACACTGAATTTGGTATCACAGTCCCTGGGCCATAAAATCTCATCCTCATCATAAAATTTCAATGACACTTCCTGTAAGATCACCTTGAGTTCTGCAGCAGGTCCATTGACATCCTCATTCAGTAGCACATTCTTACCTTCTAAATCCCATTTCCATTTATTATCAATCCAATCACCACATTCACTAATTAATGTTTGCTGAGAAGGAGACAAATTATAAAGATCAGGATATTGATTTTTGAGAGCTGTTCCTCCAATCCATCGTGCCTGCCAAAAAGATGTCCTCGTCCCATTCCCCACTTTCCACTTTAGAATATTGAATAATCCTTGTTCATTTACTGGTTTTGCCAGCCAAACAATATCATTCCACCACCTTGAACATAATCTTGTGTTTCTGGAATCCTGTGATTGAAATAAGTTATGGAATTCCTCTCCATACTTTGCCTTGAGAATGTACTCCAAATTGCAGAAGGTTCATTATACACTCGCCAGATCCATTTTTCCACAAGAGCTCTGTTGAAAGTTGTCACATCTTTTATGCCAAGCCCACCTTGTTTTCTTGGCTTACATACCTGGCTATTTCACCTAAGCTATGTATTTCTTATCTCCTCCACCTGCCCATAAAAATCTTTTGAATTGCTTTGATCTTTCTCACAACATTATCTGGTGCCAAGAAGTGTGATAAGAAGTGGATTGGTAAGTTTGTAATGACTGAGTTAATCAAAGTAACCCTCCCTCCAATGGATAACATCTTTCCCCTCCAAGAAGATAGTCTAGCTTTTATTGATGTCAAGACAGGTTTCCAAAAAGCAGCAGTTTTGTGTCTCCCTCCTACTGATAGCCCTAGAAATTTAAAAGGAAATATTCCAGTTTTACAAATCAGGAAGGTTGCTGTTGCTTCAGTCTTGTTGTCCTCTACTCCCATTCCCATTAGTTTGCTTTTAGTGTCGTTCACCTTCAAATCAGATGCAACTTCTAGGCCTCTAAGCATAGCTTTTATCTCCCAAAGGTTAGACCATGAATCGTCACACATAATCAGTGTGTCATCAGTGAATTGTAGTAAACTAATGGATGTATCCCCTTTAATTTTTAAACCTCTTAACAAGTTGTAATCTTCTGCCTTTTTAATCAGTACCGCTAAGCATTCCGTGACTAGGACAAATAGAAACGGAGATAATGGGTCTCCTTGTTTAAGACCCCTGTGTATTTTAAAATCTTTAGATGAACTTCCATTTACTAGAACTGAACCATAACTATTGCACAATAACCCTTTGATCCAACTTTGCCATAACGAATAGATCTGCATTGCTTCTAACATTTTAAACATAAAACTCCAGTTTACACAATCATAGGCTTGAGAAAAATCCACCTTGAACATATAACCTCTTTTCTTCTTTTTCAAGACATAATCATAAACTTTATTGGCCACCAAGACCCCATCAAGCAACTGTCTCCCTGGTATAAATGTTGTCTGAGAATTAGACACCAATTTTCCTATCACACGACTCAATCTTGCTGCCATAATTTTAGCTATTATTTTGTGAATACAACCAATCAGTGCAATAAGCCTAAACTCCTTCAAATCTTGGGGATTATCAGACTTAGGAATGAGAACTAGGAATGGTAAGCAGAATGTTTTAGGCAAGGTTGCTTTTTCATGAAATTCTGTGATACAACTTATGATGTCTTCACCTATGATCTCCCAAGTATTCTTTATAAACTTCAAATTGAAGCCATCTGGGCCTGGGCTTTTGTTCCCATCACAAGACTTAATTGCCTCAAGAATATCCTCTAAAGAGAAAGGCTCTGTCAGCATGATATTGTCCTCCTCAGAAAGTTTTTCATGATACCTAACTCCATGTTAAATCCTTCAAATAAGCTATTTTTGAATTTCTCAGCATAATGATCATGAATTTTTAGCTTTATTTTCTCCAAATTTTCTTCCTCATTTAAGCCAATGCTCAAGGTAGAAATTGAATTATCCATTCTCCTGGAATTGATCACTGAATGATAAAATTTTGAGTTGTTGTCACCTTCCAACATCCACCTAGTGTTTGATTTTTGGAATAGCAAGCTTTCCTTGAGTTGTAGCTTTCTCCAAATTTCCTCAATTGCCTCACTTCTTTCTTTTAATTTACTCACTGGATAATCATCTTCCCATTCAGCCATTTCACTTTCCAAACTATTAAGTTTCTCAATTCCCTCTTCTACTTGAAGATCAAGTATTCCAAACACATTTACATTCCACCATTTCAACCTAGGTTTGAGATACTGTAATTTTTAAATGAGAATATGACTCGCATTTCCTGATACATGGCATGATTTCCACACTTCCTTTACAAAGTTTAGAAAATCAGGATGTTCAAACCAAGCATTGATAGTTCTGAAAGGCTTGGGCCCCCAATTCCTATCGTTTAAAACCAGTGATATTGGCCTGTGATCTGAAACGTCTATGTCGCCTACCTTCTGATTAATAACTTTCCATACCCGACATAATGCCTCAGATATCAGAAATCGATCTAATCTACTCTTGCAAGAGCCATTAGATTTGTACCAAGTAAATCTATTGCCTACTACCGGTGGATCCACAAGGTTCATATCTTCAATAAACAACCCAAATTTCTCCATCTCAGAATTGTTTCCACTCCCTCTACCCTTTCTTTCTCTCTTGGATTTAATTGCATTAAAATCCCCCCCCCCCCAATCCACTCCCCATCTGGCAAATCTGATTTCAATTTTATAAGTCTCACCCATAGTTTCCTTTTTTCATTCAATGCACAAGATGAGTAAATGTTTACTATGTATATCGCCCTGCCCTTGTGAACTCCATATACACCTAGATACCCAGCACCAGAAAAGCTAGAAATACATTGAAAAGATTTCTTATTCCATATAGATAACATACATCTTGACTGACCTATGGAACCAGATGCTGACCATTCAAATTCCTCTTTGTTCCATATGGTTTTGACAAAACAATCATCTGTCACTTGTCTTTTTGTCTCTTGTATTAAGAAAACTTCAATTTTCTCCTTCTCAACCATACATCTCACTCTTCTTCTTTTGATGGAAGAGTTGCACCCTCTGATATTAATAGACATGATATTCATTGAACCTTTGTGTGTGCCTCCTTCTGGTTCTCATGCCTAATTCTATCCTTCTTTTCTAAACTTCTTATTATACCTTCAAGTACTTCGTCATCTTCTTCTTCTTCTTCCATATACCCAATTCCTTTAAAATTCTCCATACCTTGCCAGGTACATCTTCAAGTTTTCTCTTGACATCTCTATATCTTTATCAGAGATGGAATCACAACTTAGGATGGATCCCCCCGAATATCTAGATTCATTATCTTCACTCAGGGGAGAAATAACTCTGTGTGCTTCAGATAAACCATCTAATGAGTTGAATGGTTTGATAATTACAGCTGAATGTAACAAGGCAAAATAATATGATGGAGCATAAGGGATTTGGATATTGTTATATATTTCAGCCAAAGGTTTCTTTTTCCTTGATTAAGGGGTGGCAGATGGTCCAAGCCCAAGAAAATTATTATCTGATATGTTGATTGGATTGGGCCTAAGCCTTTCTTCATTGTTCGACCCAACCAAACGGCCCAACTCCAAGCTGCTAACTATTTGAGTATCTCTATTTTTCTCCACTTCTTTATTCCCTGTATCAAGTTCTTTTTCTATTTCCCCAAAGTTCTTTCCTTTTGCAGACCTATGCGCCTTATCAGGTCCCATCTGCTCTGCATCTGATGAATTAACATTAAATGTTAAAGCTTCTTTTGACTTCCCCATCTTCTGACATTTCTCACTACCCCCTCCAAAATTTGCCTTTTTAGCATACTTTCTTGTCAAACCCGAAGCCGCACGATCATAATGACCCGTGGCCTGTTCTGTCACAGTATTATTGTTGTTTCCTAAGTCAGACCCTTTACTTTCTTCCCTCTTTCCGATGTTTTTATTACCAAGCTTGTCTGAATCATCTTCTCCACCTATCTCATCTTCATTGTTAAACTCTTCATCACCTTCATCCTCCTCGTCCGATTCCTCGTCTGATTCGTCAATAATGGATTCATCTGAACTATCATTTCTTTTACTGTTTGAAAAAACAATCCTTTTTGGACCATGATTGTCTTCCACCAGCTTAATACAAAATAGCATGTCGTTGATCTCAACATTGATGACCTCATTTAGGTTGCTCGTGTATTTTGTTTTGACCAAGATTCTTGCCACATCGAATTTGGAATGAGTTTCAGTTTCCTCATCACAAGATACATAATCCCCCACTCTGCTAACTATGTATCTGAAAAAATCGTCTCTCTAGGCATGACAAGGGATTCCAAATCATTTTATCCAAGTTAGGCGTTCCTTGTCAACCTCAGCAAGTGACCATTGTCTGATGTCTTCGAACCACTTTGATAACCAGTCTTCTTCTTCTTTGATTAAAGATCTCACTGCATTCTCCCTTAAGTTTTCCAGTAAGCACATCTTAGCACCCATAGGTGTTACTTTGACGTGGAAGAAGCCTTCTCTGTTGAAGATTTCTTGAATGTTGTAAGAATTCCCAGAATCCTTGATAACTCCCCCATAAGCCTCTTCGAATCGTTCCAATTCTTTCTCCTCGGTTTTTAACATTAAACCACCCAAACTATGTTTATTATCTTTCTTTTCCTTCTTGTTTGAATCATCAAATCTATTAATGGTTTTTTGATTGAACTGATAACCGTCTCTGACTGCTTCAGCATAAGAACCTTTTTGTCTGCTTTTGGGCCAATTTGTTCTTGCTACATAAGTCTGCTTTTTGACTGCATCAAATCTTGGTGTGTTGACATAAATTTTTTTTCCATTGATTTGTATATTATCCAGTCTGATCGCCATGATTCTCTCGTCCTCCACTTTCCTGAACCTTACAAATCCATACCTTTTTCCTCTTTTGTCTCTCTTGGCAGGGATGAAAACCTCAAATAGAATGCCAAACTCCATGAATACGTTAGCCATATCTCTCGCATTGTGATGTTCCGGGAACTCCGTGAAGAAATAGGAAGTGATTTTTTCATGTTTACCTATGTGTTTACCGTTCCTCTCCTTCCATATTGATGGTCTCGTACTGGTGTTTCCATTTTTTCTGTTCTCTACTATTTGCCATTCCATATTTGTCTTAACAGAAAAGTGATGATACAAAATATTGTAGAGTTTCTCAGCTGAGATTTAAAAAAATGAACATGTGAAAGACGATGTAGTGAACTAAACCCACAATTGCCAAGGCCCCTAACCTTAAGGCTAGGAATTTAAGCCGAAGACACAAGACAAGCTTAATCCTCTTCCACCGTCATGTTTGAAGAATAATGATCCAACGATACAAGAAAGTTTTTGTTCCTCAAGATTCAACCTTTTTTTCTTATTCAACTCTTCTTTTAAGTATGTTGATGTGTCGTATATTAATCATCCTCTATAAGTTGATTTGGGATATGTTTCAAAACATTGATAAACTTTATGTATGTCTCACATTTCATAAGTATTCTTTTGGTGCCCATTTACTCTCCTTTTCTACCATTATAGGTTCCTACACTTGAAATTCTATTGAAAGATCAAATAATGTGATAAAAGATGGATATGACTAGAGGTTTAGATCAGGCTCCTATTCTTTCTAGTTTATCCATTGGGCTTCTCTTGGCCCTTGCCTCTCTTGTTGACTATGTGCATATCCATGACCTTAATCTAACAGTTAAAGAATATTACTCTATGACGCCTCCTCACATCCACCTCTTGTATACACAATTACCTCATCACATCATCATTGAACTCACCACTAAAAGTCTTAGCTTCAACCCTACAGAAGATGTTTTCATTTGTTTTGATCATATAAGTGGTGCTTACACTTCTAAGAGTGGCTACTCTTGGATAGTAAGCAATAATGAAGATTTACATTATCCTAACACAAAAATCCAATCCTACCATTGGATTTGAAAAAACTCTGCCTTCTAGAAAATATTAATTTTTTCTTTTGAACTTCTTGTCACAACTCTGTTCCTACAGTTTCTCATTTTCACCATCGCAACATAGTCTCATTGGTTATGTGCTCGAGATGTGACATATAGGAAGAGTATTTCCTTCATTGTGGGTGTGTGTGAATGTATGGATTCTAGAAAACTTTGGTTGCATATTCGGTTTTAGCATACCAATTTTTTCTTGGATAAAAAAATAAGATCCATGGTACTTGTCATAACCTATTTTTCGCTAGATTTTCGTGGGATCAGGGGGATTGCCACACATGAATACTTAGAGCAGGTTATTTTGGATATCGAGTTATTGGATTAAGATCTTGAGGGATCTTGTTTTTGGTAGCAGTTTGAGTGTCTGCATCAAAAGAGGGAATTATCGTGTGATAGTTTGTTGTAACCAAAATTCTTGTATCAAACTTAGCAAAATAGTGGAAGATCGTGATTATTTTCCAGTGGTTAATTAACACCATTGAAGAGTGGAGTAGGCAAAAAACGACGAACGTCGAACTACTATATATCTTTGTGTATCTTTTCTTCTTCCCTTAACTTTTTTAATTTCCTAGCATCCATTAATATTGTTATTGCATATATTGCATAAAAATGCATTGATTGTATTCCACATAACATAGACTTTGCTAATAGACATTTCATGTATAAGCTTAGATCTATGGTGTATCAATCTTATAAGATTATCATGAATCCAATTATGGATTGATGGAATATCTGTGTGAAGAGTTTTTAAATTTCTTTGTTTAAAGCAACTTTGGTTGTCTTGTGATTGACTTGCATTAAAAGCAATCTGTTAAAACAAGATTTGTTCATGACATATATCCTTTGGGTTTTGATGATAACAAAGTATTGAAAGAACAATGGTGTTATCTAATTTGTATTCTAAGTATGCAAGTTCCAAAGCTTAAGAAGAATCTATTCATAATCTAATATAAGGACGCTTTTGAGAGAAACTGAGTTCTTGGCTTCTGGTGGTTCAAAACTGAAGAACGTTCTTTAAGTGAAGATTTATAATATAGGTTTGCATAGACTCTGAAGCTGAAGGTATCAACATCAGAAGAGCAATATATTATATCTACACTTATTGAATAAATCAGTTTCTGATGATCATTTAGAACCAGTGATAAAGTTAAGTTATACGTACTGCATAAAGCAAGCTACAATGTCAAATCAGTTTGTCAGCTAGAGTCTGTGTTCACAAGGCTCAAGAAGAGTTGACATGCTTTACAGATATCTACTCTCAACGGATCAATAGTAAAAGATCATAAGGGAGACGTTATGGTTAAAAGAGTTACACAATGGATAAAGCTCTTTTGGTGTATATATCTTCAACGTCTCTTTTGGTGTATCTATCTTCAACGTCTCTTGTACTATGGAGTAACAAAGACATTTGTACAAGTTATCTCTTCCAACGGCTATCATTCTTCAACTGCTATATAAGTAGCTGAAGATTCAATCTGGATTTTCAAGAAGGAATAAGGAAAATAAAGAAAGAGAGCCAAGAAGAAAAGAAATGTTCCACGCTTCTATCAGAATGGAAGAATAACAAGATTAACAATGGCAACACAATCGAGTATGCATAATTTCAGTTATATGTTGTAAATTGTACAAAGCCTTAAGATTTCTTAGACATTGAATATCATAGAAATATTAAGTGTTTTGATTTTTGTTATGGTTATTTCCATGTACCTCTGATTGTATATCAAGTACACATTGTTTTCTATTTTGCTAAACAAGTTATTTAGTAGTTTAGATAAAGTATCTTGCTATATTCTTGACCATCAAAGTCTCTTTCTGTGAGCTTGAGCCAAGTAAGTCTTTGTTATGTGCTTGAGTATGAAGTCTTGATCAGTTGTTGATTAAGCAAGGAAGTCTTGGACTGTAGATCTAAGCAGAAGTATTGGATTCGTGGAATCTGAGCAGGGAAGTCATGTACTCAAAGAGTATAAGAAGAAGTCTTGAATTTGAATGGTTTAAGAAAGGAAGTCCTGAATCCTTGGGACTTAAGCAGGAAGTCTTGAACCTGAGGGGTTTAAGCAGGAAGTCTTGGGCTGATGGTCTAAGCAGGAATTCTTGAATCCTAGGGATTTAAGTAGGAAGTCTTGAACCTGAGGGGTTTAAGCAGGAAGTCCCGGGATGAGGGTCTGATCAAATAAAGTTTTATACTTGAGTGTATAAGCAATTGTAATCGTGATTTGATTATATTGAAAAATCTCTTGTGGTGCAAGGGGACTAGACTACTCTCAGTTTGGGAGGAACCAGGATAAATCTTTGTGTGTTTTGTTGTTATTTATGTGCTTATGTTATTATTCTGCTACAACTTAAAATCAGAATCTAAACACGGTTTAGAATCTAAAATCTATTAAAAAGCAAAAAAAAAACGATGAACACAATTCAACCCCCTCTTCTTGTCTATTTTTCTAACCTTCAGTTGGCATCAGAGCATGATCTGTGCATAACACTTAACAGTGGTGCAGACAAAGATCCAAAGAGAAAAATATGCTTTCATCTCTGTATGAAAAGAAGGTCGTCAAAGATGAAGAAATCAATCAAAAGTAACTAGTCTCTCTATCAATGGTGTTATCCTTTTGAGAAGATAGTTCAATATTTCTGGCTTCAGAACAAGTCAGAAAAACTTCATCAAAACAAGTTGGGGATTCAAAATCAGAAAATCTATCCAAGTAAGTTCTATTACTTATTGTGTATCTTCAAGCATGATATTTTGTATAAAGTTTATTGGTGTGTATAGTTTTTACACTCATTTACTTTGGAGAATATTAGTTAAAGAACTTTCAGACATGTGAAATTGGTATTCTCACCGTTTGAGATAATACTAGTGCTATGACGAATCAAAGAAATATCTTGAAACATTCTTAAATCAAGCTTACTTACTACTGTTTAGAAGAAATTAGTATATGTTATGTTCTTCAGTGAACTGACAATTGAGATACAACTCGTAACTCTGTTTGAGTTAAATAGCTAGTAAAAATTCTGAACATAGTAATTGCTTAATTCTGAATGAAGAACCTGAATCAGATATTAGTTAGATGATGCTTTAGTTAAATCTTGGATAACAAAATTTTGATAAAAGATAACCTCTAAAAAAATTTGTTTCTGAAACTTGCATAGAGAAATCTTTGCTTCTTAAATGCACAGAAGTGGAAAATCCTTTTGACACCTATCCCACTTTTTACACCTGTCTGAAATTTTTCCAGCATGCTTGAAATTATTTGTGTTTTGAATTTGAAAGGGAATGAATTTGTTTTAAATGCTTTTGTGTTTAAGTCTCTTTAATGTCATTTACTTTTCTCAATGCCTTCTCAACACAACAACTTTTTTCACTGTCCATTTCGTGTCTTTTCTGTAAACCCTAGAAAAACCCTAAAACCTCATAAGTAGCATCCTCCTCAACTCTTCCCTTAGATGTTAATTCCATTCAAAAGCTTAAGATCAAATAGAAGACTATGCCATTTAACAAAGATGAATTAAAGCTTCTCATTGAGCAAGTGGTATATTTTGATAGTTTTGCTGCAAATGGTTGTCCATTGGAAAGTCACTTTGAGTTTCAAGGATGGATGAACTTGTTTGATATGCTAAATGGACCAACTTACCGAACTCTGGTAAAAGATTTATGTTCTAGAGCAGAAGTATATGATGAGTATTCATCACAATATGAAGAGATAATTTTTGTGGAAAAGGACAAAAGTTTGAAAGGGAAATCAAGAATAGAAATGGGTCTGAAGGAATTCAAATGCGTGGAAATAAAATCTGCTATAATGGGTTTGGATATCTCCATAACTCAAGAGAACATTGCTCAGCTAATTGGGGCTGAAAATAAAGGAATGGTGATAATCAATAAAAAGGATGGAGAAGATTATTCCAAGGATATTAAGAAGGAACTCTTTGGAAAAAAGACGATTTTGGAAAAGTGAAGAACATGCATCTCAAGTAGAAGTTGTTGTTTAAAATTCTTATTAGTTTCTTAATTCCTTGGGAAGGAGGTTTGGATCAAATCTCATGGGATTATAGGATGTTTCTTTGGTATCTGTCTACCGATCAACGATTGAATCTTCCTGATTACATTTTCCATCATCTATGTGAATCCATCAAGGACTCTACTAAGACGTTCAAAAGGACAGTTCCTTATGCAAGGCTACTTTCTGAACTATTATATCAATGCAAGATGATTAACATATTAATGTAATTTGGAGCTAAACAAGATTTAGATGATGCTTACGGAAGTGTGCTATCTGCAAAAATTTTAGCTCACATAAAGGAAAGAAGGAAGAAGGATATTGTAATGATTCTCAATCCTATAAGAATCAGGAAAGATAAAATAAGAGCTTTTCTAGAAGATTATCCATTGCTGACCAAGGAAGATAATCCGGATGTCATCAAATTCCTTCTTGAAGAAGCTAAAAGGGAGTATGGTGTAACTATAACATGTGATCAACTTCCTGATAAGTGTCCTGATGCTTATGGTATTAGAGGAAGAAGAAAAAGAAGAGAAATCCCTTCTGATGAAGAGGAAGAAGGTGAAGAATCAGATACTCCTATACATGCCAATAAAAAATTGTCGGGAGATGCTCAAAGAGAATTTCAGAAGGAGGAAGGAAGAATTACTCAGAAATCTGGAAGGAAAAAGGATTCATCCAATGCCAAGAAGGCTCTACAACTTGAAGTTGAAGAAGTCATTGAAACTACTGAGATTCGTCCTACCAAGACTAGAGGAGGAGGATCTGGCAGTAATCTAAATATGGAGAATGAAGTTTCTGCATCAAAGAAAAGGAAATTGGTGAAATTATGTCAGTTAGAAGAAGAAAAAGAAGCAATGAGGTCTCAAGTCTCAAAGGAAGTTGATAATTTCATGACAGCAGTTGTAAAGAGAAGTATGTAAGTTTTATCTGAGGAGCTGGTTAAAAGAAATCGTGTTGATGATTCAATGAAGGTTACAGAGAAGAGCATGGAGGTTTTAAGAGAACAACTAGGAGACAAACTTGAGTCTATCCTAAATTATCCTGAAGATGCTAAGATAACCCAAGAGTTTGTTAATATAAACCATAAGGATACATATTTTCCCCGAGCCTGTGATGATCATCTTGGTGCTAAGGAAGCAGAAGAAAATACTCCAAAAGAAGTAATGGAAGTTGTGTATTCAGAAAAAGATGGTGGATCTAGGAATTAGTTGAAATGGGAGCCCTGCTACAAGTGGTAAAGAAGTGGAAGCTGAAATAGAACCTGTTTCATTAGCTGCAAGATCCGGTATTGAGGCTGAACCAATTAATAACTTTAATCTTAATTCTTCACTGAGAAAGTCACCCTCACCATCACCTGCTAAATCCAACTAAACCTCTACATTGGCCATACAACCTTATCAATCAATCATCCCTGAAAGTACAAAATTTTATGTTCTTTCATAGATACCTCTAGACAAAACACAAAACAACAGTATTCCATCACATGACCAACCCCTTAACCAAACCAATCAATACAATCTTAATACTAGCATTCAAGAGACTCACCTTCACTAAAACCAGTTGAATTTGAGAGTGCTTTGGATGCTAAGTCTCTTAAAGTTGTGTCACCCTCACACAGTTCCACCAAAACCATTACATATCAACAAATACAGAATCATCTTAATGATAAAACTAATTGTGTTGAATCTGATCCAAAGCTAGAGGATAATAACCAAGCTCAAACCTTACCATCAAATAATCAAGAAACCACTCAACCTCCATCGCCATTAAACCATGCACTAGGCAAAGAAAAATGTGTTGAATCCGTTCAAGAAACTCTACATGAAACAAATTTACCCAAGCCATCTCAGCATATGACCAACTATCAGCCTCTACCTAACCATGTA
This sequence comes from Lathyrus tuberosus, assembly GCA_022829125.1. Lineage (NCBI taxonomy): Eukaryota > Viridiplantae > Streptophyta > Magnoliopsida > Fabales > Fabaceae > Lathyrus > Lathyrus tuberosus. The sequence goes on along the minus strand of JALAZF010000019.1, from coordinate 6,169,265 downwards.
CTTTCTCAGTTAGAAGTTTTTAGGTCTGGGTTATATAACGAGGCAAAAGCAATAATAGAAGAAGGGTTCACTTCTACTGATCATGTGGCATATTATGCAAGATGGGAAACCTTCAGAAAGTCTGTTAACTCAGTCATTCAAAGTCTGAAGAATTCCTTTTCTAAGGAAGTCGCTACATCTAGCCAGAAGCATCTTCTCAGTCTCGAAGCTACAATAGCTTCATTTGCTGAATGTCAAGAGTTGATGAAAGTTCAAATGGCTAGTAACCAACTCTCAGTGGATGCTCAATTCAAGTCTATTATTGCTAGGTAAGAAGAAATCGGTTCTGATCTCAAGAGACTCATGGAATTATTGAAGAAATCTTAGGTCTAGGATGTAGAACCTGTTTATTTGTTTAATGACATGCTTATGAACCTGTTATATTTTAGTTTGTTTAATCAAGTTTTTCATTATGCATATTTCATCAGTTAAATAATTTATATTTCTCTCTTGATTTAATATAAATGAAACTTGCTTTTGTTGGCTTAAATAATTGGAAACTGTAAAAGGGAAACTTCATTGGAATTGAAAAATTACATGAGAATAGATAAGACAGTACAATAAATTAGTCTATCCCTAGTCTTCTTTGTTGCTTCAGTCATCTTTCTCAGTGTTACAAACAAATTCCTTCCATGATTGTCCTGCTTCCTCATCTTCAGAAGAAGGATCTTCACCCTCATTAAAAGAATTCTTAGGAGCCTTTATAAGCTCTTTCGACTTTGAAGTCTTTTCTCTGTAGGCAGCCAATCTGGTTTGAGCACCTTCCTCTTCCTTCAGTTTCTGTTTCTCTTTTGCCGCATCAACATAAAGTTTTGTAGAAAGTTCCATGATTTCCAAACGTTTCTCTCTTACTACTTCAACCTTCATTAGCAAATCTAACTCTCTTGTAAAATCATGTTTTTCACTCTTGTGAGGAATTTGGTTATGATATTTTCTCTTCATAACAAAGTTTTGCTTGAAATATTTATGTGAATTAGATGAATTCTTGAAGAAACTATGTTGATTTGATTTTATAGTGTGTCTTAAGTAGTCATTGATGAATAAGTATGGAATCCCCGCACCAATAAAAACTGGTATTTTGATCTCGGTACTCTGTTTGAGTCTGATTACTCTAAAAACCTATAAAGTATCTTTGACCATCTCGGGACAATGTGTTTTCTTTTATATATTTTCTTTAAGTTACATCTTCTCCTGTCCTTTTCTCTTTTGTGTTTAAATATTTTTGATGTGACAAAAGGGGGAGAAAGATATAGAAGTATTTAATAAAAATATAAACCCTTCAGATTTCAAAAGTTGTTCATTTATATTTCTGTTATTTCGGCTATTTGTTTTAACCGGGAGATATATTTTAGTTTTCTTGAGTATAGAACTTAGGGGGAGCTTACAAACTGCAATATTTGGACTATTAGACTCAGGAGGAGCTTACAAACCTTAGACTCTGATGTTGCCAAGAAAATTAAAATAGCCCAACATTGTTCTTTAAATAGTTATGTTTATCATCATCAAAAAAGGGGAGACTGTTAGAACAAGATTTGTTCATGACATATATCCTTTGGGTTTTGATGATAAAAAAGTATTGAAAGAACAATGGTGTTATCTAATGTGTGTTCTAAGTATGCAGGTTCCAAAGCTTAAGATGAATCTATCCAGAATCTGATATAAGGACGCATTTGAGAGAAACTGAACTATTGCATTCTGGTGGTTCAGAACTGAAGAACGTTCTTTAAGTGATGAATGATAATATAGGTTTGGGTAGACTCTGAAGCTGAAGGTATAAGCATCAGAAGAACAATATATCATATCTACACTTATTGAATAAATCAGCTTCTGGTGATCATTCAGAACCAATGACAAAGTTAAGTTATCCATACTGCATAAAGCAAGCTATAATGTCAAATTAGTTTGTCAGCTAGAGTCTGTGTTCTCAAGGCTCAAGAAGAGTGAACATGCTTTACGAATATCTAATCTCAACAAATCTATAGTACAAGATCACAAGGAAGACACTATGGTTAAAAGATTTACACAATGGAGTAACAAAGACACATGTACAAGTTATCTCTTTCGACGAATATCATTCTGTAACTGCTATATAAGTAGTTGAAGATTCAATCTAAATTTTCAACAAGGAACAAGAAAAATAAAGAAAGAGTACCAAGAAGAAAAGAAGCATTCCACGCTTCTATCAGAATAGAAGAACAACAAGATCAACAATGGCAACACAATCAAGTATGCCTAATTTCTTCTATATGTTGTAAACTGTACAAAGCCTTATGATTTCTTAAACAATGAATATCTTATAAATCTTAAGTGTTGTGATATTTGTTATGGTTATTTCCATGTACCTATGATTGTATATCAAGTACACCTTGTTCTCTATTCTGCTAAACAAGTTGTTTAGTAGTTTAAATAAAGTCTCTTGCTATGTGCTTGAGCATCAAAGTCTCCTACTGTGAGCTTGAGCCAAGTAAGCCTCTTGCTATGTGCTTGAGCTTTGAAGTCTTGATTAGTTGTTGATTAAGAAATAAAGTATTGGACTGCAGGTCTAAGCAAAAGTCTTGGATTTATGGAATCTGAGCAGAGAAGTCTTGTACTCAAGGAGTATAATCAGAAGTCTTGAACCTGAGGGGTTTAAGCCAGAAAGTCTTGAATCCGTGGGATTTAATAAGGAAGTCTTGAACCTGAGGAGTTTAAGCAGGAAGTCTTGGGTTAAGGGTCTAAGCAGGAAGTCTTGAACCAATGAGGTTTAAGCCGGAAGTCTTGAACCTGAGGGGTTTAAGCAAGAAGTCTCGGTTTGAGGGTATAAGCAAGTAAAGTCTTATACTTGAGTGTATAAGCAATTGTAATCATGATTTGATTATAGTTAAAAATCTCATGGGTTGTGGGACACTGATATTATCACAAATGGTGAGAACACCCAAATTACTAGTATGAAATTTCTTACGCTAAAATCTTCCAAGGTATCTGAGTGTAAAATATATACACACCAAAATACCTTGAACAGAGTATTATGCTTGAAATAGAAAATAACTAACAATACTTACCTGGATATAATTTCTGATTCTGAATCTCCAGCATATTTTGATGAAGTTTTTCTGACTTGTTCTGAAGCCATCATATTAAACTATCTTCTCCAAAAGGATAACACCATTGAGAAGGAGACTAGTTGCTTTTGATAGATTTCTTCATCTTTGCCACCCTTTTTTTCATACGAAGATGAAAATATACTTTACTCACAAGATCTTTGTCTGCACCACTGTTACGTGTTATGCACAGACCAAGCTCTAATGCCAACTGAAGGTGAGGAAAATACACAAGAAGGGGGGGTTGAGTTGTGTTCACTAAAAATGTTTGTGCTTCTGAATCGAGTTTAGATTCTAAACATAACTTCAGAACCTGATAACACGTGTAGCAGAAAACATATCAGAAGTAAAGTAAATAGAACAATGAACACAACAGATTTATCCTGGTTCCTCCCAAATTGAGAGTAGTCCAGTCCCCTTGCATTGCAAGATATTTTCCACTATAATCAACTCGTAATTACAACTGCTTATGCACTTAAGCACAAGACTTTTTCTTGCTTAGACATACCGTCTAAGACTTTTTGCTCAATTAGCACCTGATAAAGACTTAGCTGCTTAGATCCTCTTATCATAAGACTTTACTTTCTTAAACCCTTCCTGGTTCAAGACTTCCTTTCTTAGACCCTCTGCCTAAGACTTATCTGCTCATACCCTTGTTCCAAGACTTCCCTGTTCAGATTCCTTGAATCCAAGACTTCACTGCTCAGACTCACAGTCCAAGACTTTCATGCTTAATAAAAAATGATCAAGACTTTCAATGCTATATCAAATAACAAGGGACTTACTTGGCTCAAGCTTCTCAGAAAGAGACTTTGATGCTCAAGCACATAGCAAGAGGCTTTATCTAAACTGCTAAACAACATGTTCAACAAAATAGAGAACAAGGTGTACTTGATACGAAGATCAGAGGTACAAGGTAATCACCACAACAAAGACCTTAAGCACTCGAGATTTCTAAGATATTCAATGTTTAAGAAATCTTAAGCCCTTTTTCAATTCACAACAAATAAAATAAGATTTTGCATATTCAATAATGTTGCTTATTGTTGATCTTGTTATTTCTTCATTCAGATAGAAGTATAGAACACCTCTATCCTTCTTGGCATTCCTTATCCTTTCTTCATTTAGATAGAAGTACATAACACCTCTATCCTTCTTGGTATTCCTTCTCCTTTATTCATTCCTTGTTAAAGATTCAGATTGAATCTCTAGCTACTTATATAATAGTTGTAGAAGACTAGTTCTTGGAAGAGATAATTTGATCAAGTGTCTTTGTTTTCTCCATTGTACAAGAGACGTTGAAGATAGATACACCAACAGATCTTGATCCATTGTGTAACATGTTTAACCATTGCGTCTTCCATGTAAACTTGTACTATAGAGCCGTTGAGAGTAGATATCCATAAAGCACGTCAACTCTTCTTAAGCCTTGTGAACTTATGCTCTAGCTGACAAACTTATTTGACGATGCATCTTGCTTTCTGCGGTATGGATAACTTTAGCTTTATCACTAATTTTGAATGATCACCAGAAGCTAATTACGTTTACCAAGTGTAGAGACAATATGTTGCTTCTTCTGATGCTGAGACCTTCAGCTTCAGAGTCTAGGCCAGACATCACTTAGAGAGTGTTCTTCAGATTCTGCACCACCATAAGCTAGTAATTCAACTTCTCTCAAGTGTGTCTTTATGTATATCATATTTTGAATATATAACTTTAAGCATTAGAACCTGCATACTTGGAACACACATTAGATAACACCATTGTTCTTTTAATACTTTGTTATCATCAAAACCCATGGAATATATGTCATGAACAAATCTTGTTCTAACAGTTTGATTATTCATGGGTTATTTTACACACTTGAGGTAGTGTTTATGTGTTTACAGGCCTCAAGAGGAAAAGGAAAAATGATCATAACAAAATCCAGGCCAAAATGCATGAGCAGATGGAAAAAAGAGTAAATTGCACACTTTTAGCTCATACGCGTATGAGGTAACTCATACGCATGTTGCCGCTCAACCTCACCACACACCATACGCATAACGGCAGAAAGGGGAATTTGATGTCACTTCCCATATGAGTATGAGGTAGTCCATATGTGTATGGGCCCCCCAGCTCAGGCCACCACAACCACGCCAAACCTTTACGCGTATGGACCCAAGCAGGCTATACACTCTACCCTGGGCCATACACATATGAAGAAGTGAAAAAATAGCCAATACACGTAGGAGAGAAAGTAATACGCGTATGGCACGTCCCAAAATCTGAAAAAACCCATAATTGACCTATTGTTAAGTGCAAATTTTGACTTAAATTGAACCATCTTTCTTTGCATTTTTCAACTCATTTCTCATGTTTTAAATGGATTTATTTCTTGTTCATGTGTGATTCTTCAACATATTGCAAATACCTTTGGATTCTTTGATGTGTGTGTTATTGTGCAGGATATATGCATAAAACATCAAAGTTTAAGACACAAATGATTGGACAAGGAAGCCAAAGAAAAGAAGTTTCAGCAAGTTCATTGTGTGAACCAGCAGCGAGGTAAAAGCTAATGTTCATTGTACAAACTCACATCAAAGACCAAGCAGAGAGGAAACCTTGGATGGCAGTAGGAAAATGGCCATAAGTTCGCTGTGCGGAGCTGGAGCGAAGAAGCTCGTTGTGCGAAGAAGTGTTGGCACTGCGAACTTAGATATTTTCCAAGGGCGGTTTAACTATTCCTGAGGCACTTGAAGTGCCTAAAAGTGGTCTTCGTTGTGCGAAGAAAGTGTTCGCTAGGCGAACAAGACAATTTTAGTTTTACTATATATGTACTTTTCTCACTTTTTAAACATAACTTTTGCATAACTCTTATAACTTGTAAAATATATATTTTGGAGATCAGAACTTTATCTCTCTTCATTCCAAGCATATTTTAGAGAGAGAAACATAAACCCAAAGGGGGAGAAAGTAAGATCTTTAATCTCTTGTTGAGTTTGGATGTAGTCTTTTGATACCTTATGTATTTCATCTAATCTATGTATTGTGAACTAGTTTTGATTCAATATTGATGTTATCTTTGATTTCTTATTTGTGGGTCTTGACAAAACCTTTTCAAATCTTAGATATAAGATATTCATCTATCAATGATTAAACTTTTCACATAGTCTTGTAAGTTGATATTCACTAGTATCACTTTTATTTTATTGTGTTGATTAGTAGCAAGAGTAGCATGTGTAGGATGAACACGGTAAAGAACACGATAACGTTTTTGACGTGAAAAATATTGTGAGGATGCATGATAATAGAGAGGAAGAACAATGTTCACATACATATGGCAAATTAGTTGAATGCATGTAAAAAGGGTTAAACGTATGCATGTATTCTGATCATGGAATTTTATATGAATCAATCATGAACCTGATATGGATGTCATCTTTGTTTACTTATTTATCTTTGGTTTGAACTGTTATAGAAATATACTCTTCAGATCTGTATCTAGGATGATTATCTGTTAGGTTCTAAACTCTAGACATAGATTTAGGCTAAACATTTTCTTGAGTATTAGTTCTTAATGCTCTGTGTTGTTGAGTTGCGTTAGACATCACCAATGAGATAATACGATTGTTCTCTCGACTTTGCGTTAGAAGAATGGTTGATTTGTGTTTAACTGGTTAGAAGAATGCATGTGTTAACAATTGATGAGATCAAATCCCAACAAGGCTCCGTTTATTTTAAAGTCTTTACTTTATATTTTCCGCTTTTATTTATGGTACCTTTGATCTATCAACAAATTTTCACAATAAGCTTAGAAATGTAGAGACCGTTGAACGACATTCTTTCCCTCGCATCGATCCCTATGGAGACGATATAAATCTCAGAGGGAATCCTTCCAAAACTAAAATTTTTCTTCTTGCCGCTTTACTGCAGTTCAAACAAAATGGCGCAGTTATCGGGGATTAGTGTTTAGATATTGAATCACATTGCAATAGTTTCTATATTTTTGAGCTTTGTACAGTTGTTTATATTATATATATATATATATATATATATATATATATATATATATATATTTGTTTCCTTTCAAGTTTTCTCTAGTGTTGATTAGAGATGAATGATGATAACTTCTTCTAGATTGATTGCTATTTGTATAAAAGTATCCAATGAAGATTCTCCCAAGTTTTGATGGTGATGGTAGGATATTGAACATATGAATGCAAGCAAGGTAAGTTGTACCACTTTATAGAATGTTAGAATGATTAATAAATTTTGTGCTTTGTGCAAATGTGTATTTTTGTTTCATTTTGCAACTTTGTTTGAATGCTTGTTTTACTTAGGTCTAATAGCCACAAATTGTGAGAAACCTCCATTGTTTACTATATGCTAGGATGACTGATAAACTTGGTTTAATTTATTTGATTCATGCTTAATCTTTTGATTATTGTGATTTTGTGGAAGCATTAGAAATGATCAGGCATTTTTTTTATATTGAGCACAACCATATCCAAAAGTAACTTACCCGCAAGTAGTGAGAATTTGTTAACCCCTTTGAGCCTAAACAGTTTAGATCTCATTTTAGTGATGAACTTGGTTTATATACATAATTTGAAAGTTTAGTTCATCATTGAATTTTGTGAGATTCTCAAAAAATTTCATGAACCTTTGAACATTGTTTTAAATTGATTTCCTTGCCATAAAAAGCAAGGAGCATTCACTTAAGGTTTGGTTGAATTCAAGTTGGGGAGAACGAAAAGGAAAATGGTAGGTTACTAAAAATTTTGAAAAAATTTCAAGCAAGCATTGAAAAAGTATGAATATGAATGTGAAAAATAAAAGAAAATGATGCTTGTTTGAAAAGAAAAAACAATAGAGAATGAAAAATAATTGTGCAAAGGAAGTTTGGAAAGGGTGAGCAATGGAGGAAAGAAATTGGTGAATGAAGTTGTGATGTGTAAATACCATGTATAATGAATGTTTCTTTTGCATTGGAAATTTCGATTCAATGGCATTTAGAAATAACCCTTTGTTGTGAATCTGACCAAACTACAACCTTAAAAACCCTTTGTGATCTTTTTTGCTTCCATGATTTTATTTTTGATTAATTAGATGAATTTATGAATTGGATTGTTATTAGCATTGTTTTTCAGGCGAGTGAAATTGTCCCGCGGTTGCAAACGCGTTAATTTCTTCATTCTTATTTGAAGAGGAGTGTTAGAGTGATTTAAGATGAGAATTTAGTTGTTATTTAAACATTGCATGATATTTGTTTTAAGAACTACATTATTTATCATTGTTCGATTCTATTGAGTGGTGAACATTGCTTGTGTGCGTTCTCATGTTTGAGCAAATCTCTCTTATTTGAATTTGAACCGTTAATCCTTTCTTGGTTGAATCTTATGCTTGAGCAAATCCTCTTGTTTGAGAAAATCTCTCTTGTTTTCATGAGGGGCATACTTTGCTTGAGGACAAACAAAAATCTAGTTGAGGAGAGTTTGTTAAGTGCAAATTTTGACATAAATTGAACCATCTTTCTTTGCATTTTTCAACTCATTTCTCATGTTTTAAAAGGATTTATTTCTTGTTCTTGTGTGATTCTTCAAAATATTGCAAATACCTTTAGATTCTTTGATGTGTGTGTTATTGTGTAGGATATAGGCATAAAACATCAATGTTTAAGACACAAATGACTGGACAAGGAAGCCAAAGAAAAGAAGTTACAGCAAGTTCGATGTGTGAACCAACAGTGAGGTCAAAGCGAATATTTGATATGCGAACTCAAAACCAGGACCAAGCAAAGAGGAAACCTCGGAGGGCATTAGGAAAAGAGTCATAAGTTCGTTGTGCGACGCTAGAGCGAAGAAGCTCATTGTGCGAAGAAATGTTCGCACTATGAACTTAGATATTTCCCAAGGGCGGTTTAACTGTTCCTGAGGCACTTAAAGTGCCTAAAAATGGTCTTTGCTGTGTGAAAATGGTGTTCGCTAGGCGAACAAGACAGATTTTAGTTTTACTATATATGTATTTTTCTCACTTTTTAGACATAACTTTTGCATAACTCTTATAACTTGTAAAATATATATTTTGGAAATCAGAACTTTATCTCTCTTCATTCCAAGCATATTTTAGAGAGAGAAACACAAACCCTAAGGGGGAGAAGGTAAGATCTTCAATCTCTTGTTGGGTTTGGATGTAGTCTTTTGATACCTTGTGTATTTCATTTATTCTATGTATTGTGAACTAGTTTTGATTCAATATTGATGTTGTCTTTGATTTCTTATTTGTGGGTCTAGACAAAACCTTTTCAAATCTTAGATCTAAGATATTCATCTATCAATGAGAAAACTTTTGACATAGTCTTGTAAGTTGATATTTACTAGTATCACTTTTATTTTATTGTGTTGATTAGTAGCATGAGTAGGATCAATACGGTAAAGACCACGATAACATTTTTGACGCGAACAATATTATGAGGATACGTGATGATACAGATGAAGAACTATGTTCACTTACATTTGGAAAATTAGTTGAATGCATGTAAAAAGGGTTAAGCGTATGCACGTATTCTGATCATGGCATTTATATGAATAAATCATGAAGCTGATATGTATGTCATCTTTGTTTACTTGTTTATCTTTGGTTTGAATCGTTATAGAAATATACTCTTCAGATCTGGATCTAGGATGATTATCTGTTAGGTTATAGACTCTAGACATAGATTTAGGCTTAACATTTGCTTGAGTATCAGTTCTTAATGCTCTATATTATTGAGTTGTGCGAGACATCACCAATGAGATAGTATGGTTGTTCTCTCGACTTTGCATTAGACATAACCTCGGTTGTGGGTGATACGTGAGAATATTAGACGAATGATTGATTTATGTTTACTTGGTTAGAAGAATGCATGTGTTATCAATTGATGAGATCCAATCCCAACATGACTCCGTTTATTTTAAAGTCTTTACTTTTTATTTTCTGCTTTTATTTATGGTACCTTTGATCTATCAAAAAATTGTCACAACAAGCTTAGAAATGTAGAGGCCGTTGAACGACATTCTTTCCCTCACACCGATCCCCGTGGAGATGTGTAATACCCCAAATTTTGACCACTTAGATTTCCCATCATTGTGAAAATCATCATCACAATATGGATGAACCATCATGCTTCATTAGTCTCCCCAAAGATGGGTGAGCATCCACTACAATCAAAATTAGGGTTTCAAGCCCTCTCTGAGTGCTTAGACAAAGGATCAATCAAGAAATGACATGATCTTCAACTTTTCTAATCTCTCAAACATCCACAATGGATCAAAAAGGACTCCCGCTTCAAGTATTAAGCACAAGGCTGCTCCCTTCTAGGTGGATCAAGTCTCAAGATCGACAGTGTCACCAAATTAGGGTTTTGGTCGACCAGGGCCTCCAGATGGAAATTTTAATCTGGGCACAAGGCAATGATCCAAAACATGACCTAATATGCTTCATGGAACCTCATGAACCCATGCATCAAGTCAATTTTGCCTCAGGGGATGCATTCATCAAAAATCAGGAATTAGGGTTTCTTGACCTAATTCACCCCTAAGTTGACTTTTGGGACAAACCATGTGCCAAGACCTCAAGAAATGATTTGAGGGTCTCTAATACACCATATTGATCCATTTGGAACAATGGATTGATCCAAGAAGCTTGAGCAACAAGTCTCATTTTCATCTGCACCACAATTAGGGTTTTAAGGGAAAAGTCAACTGTAACTTTGACTTTTGACCTGGACATGCTCCCAAACCCTAATACATGATTGAATATACCCTATGACACCCATGGAACATGTCCATCAAGTTTGATTTAGGTCAAGGACATGATTTCCTGAAGAATTGCACAGTTTGGAATTCATCTGATAAAAAGTCAACTGTGCACAAAAGTCAACTTTGACTTTTTGAGATTTTTCACCAAAATGGATTTTTAACCCTAAAATGATGTTAATGTATGATTTGAATCATCATTCATCAAGAAAAATCAAGAAAAGTGAGATAACTTGTAAAAGGGGTAACCATAAAACTTAGAAATTTTTCTAAGTTAAAAATAAAGTGGCAAAGGTACCAACTTTGGAGGACCATAACTCCTAAACCACAAGGCCATTTCTTCTCATCCAAAGATGGATTTGTAGCCCTCATTATCACCTACAAAAACTTCAACTACAAGTCATTCCAATTCATTAAGGATTTTGAGTTATGGAGTGATCAAAGTGGCTGAAAAGTGAAAATGTCACTTTTTCCAACACTTAGTGAAATTTTCACTAAGTCAGAATTTGCCTTCACTTTTTGCCAAATGTAGGGGGATTTTTCACTTGGAATCAAAAGAGATCAAAACCAAACTTGTTCAAACAGTTGTTGTATCATGTAAGAGCTTTCCAAAATGGCCAAGAACATTGCCAAATTCAACCTACACCATGAGATACAACATTGCCAAGTTGCCTTGCTGAAATCTGTCAAGGCAAGGCAGAATTTGCATTTTGGCTCGATTTGCCAAAATCAGCCAATTTCAATTGCTCCAATCCACTTGGACACCTCAGAGGATTGAATCTAAAGGGGACAATCACTGAGCCAAGCCTCCAAGGTCCAAGGAACAAGGAATAGCATGTTGAACCTAGAATTGCCAAAATAGGGACAAGACTTCAAATTTGGAATGAGGCATTCAATGGAACCATCAAGGTGGCATGGACTGAGCCATTCTCATCTGAAATCAGTCAAGACTTATCGAAGACCAAGGGGACCAAAGCTCTGTGCCCTAACCTCTAGTCAATGGCTAGAGGAGACTTGGATTCTCATTGGACAACATTGGCCAAACCTACTTACCAGCTGCCATGCACTATTCCTTGCAAAACAAACTTACTCTACTATAAATAGAGCTCAATTGTGGTCAGTTTAAGTACACCAAAGCCATCTAACAGATGCTTTCCTCAAAATCTCTTTCTCTTAGCAAAAATGCCTTTCTTAGCAAGGTAACTATCGGGTTTTGAGTTTGAGAGCAATTCTGCACAAACCAATCACTCACACACCTCACATACATCACATATGAGCTGATCAAACACTCATATAACTTCTAAAACATCAATTTCATGAAATCACCAGCTGGTTGCTCAAATTTTCAAACAAGTTGCAGCTGGGGTACCACAAAATGATCCAGCCAATTTCAATCAAGTCCAACCATCCAAACACAATCCATAGGGTGTAGGGAAGCTGTTCAGATCATCACAACTCATCTGTAACACCTCCAAATCAAAAATCACTTTGAACTTGCTGTCACGGCTTAGAGGTAAGCACATACTTGGTCATCTCTCAATCTATGCATATTTCCTCGCACAATAATTTGGCCATATGTTCATAATCATGCATGGAATGTTTTCCCTCAATTAATTGCATTGTTTGAATCGTGTATCAAAAATCCTAGCCTTCATGCAGAAATTAGGGTTCTTGAGGTGTCTTCGTGATTTCTTGTTGTATGTTTAATTTAAATGAAATTAAAGTACACAGACATGATCGTGAGGTTGAGACGAGCATAATGATATGTGGATTGCATGATATGATTACGTATTCATGGAGATTGGATAGAAAACACAAATTTGAGAAACCAAGAACACGCGCGTGTTCTTCAACTTGTTCTTGGCTCCTTTTTTTCAAATTCAAATATTTGAATTTTGTGATTTTGTTTAATTGATTCAAAAATTAATTTCTCTCTGAGTTTTAATGATTTTGAGTTGATTTTTTTTTTAATAATTCACAAAAATGTTAAAATATTTTATTTTATCAAAAAATCCCAAAAATATTATTTATTTCATATAATTGATATTTTTGTAAAGAATTAATATTTTGATTGTTTTTGGCATTTTAAATATTTTTCTACATTGATTTTGCAACTTTTAATGCTTTCTAATTATTTTGTAGGTCAATACTTAAATTTTTGAAGCATTAATCCAAGATCACAATTTGTTTTCCATGTGTTAAACAATTTTGATCATTTTAATTGAATTTTTATTCAATTAAATACATTTTTGAAAACAAATTAGGGTTTTGGATTAATTCAACCCTCATAAATCATTTTCAAAACACTTTGGGCCTCTATTAGAGTGTAAGACCCAATCCTTTTTTTGACCAAATCATCTTTGGGCCTCACTTATTGTATAAGTCCCGATACTGTCAAAAAACAAACGGCGCGATCGTCGCCTTTTTCAAAAATCATCTGGGCCTCTCCTTGAGCTATAAGACCCTTTCAAAACTCTTTGGGCCTCTATTAGAGTGTAAGACCCAATCCCCCTTTTAACCAAAACATTTTGGGCCTCACTTATTGTATAAGTCCCTCTGCGTTAAAAGAAAACCTCGGCGCGATCGCCATTTTTTAACGAAAAATCATTTGGGCCTATCCTCGTGTTATAAGCCCCTCTCTTTTCTTTAAACCTTTTTGGGCCTCTCGAGAGAGTGTAAGACCCATCCCTTTGTACAGAAAACCATTTTGGGCCCCAGTCACTTGTATAAGTCCCGCTGTACAAAGTCAAACAGTGCGCTCACTGATAAAACCCTGGGCCTCTCCTTGAGCTGTAAGCCCCAAATCTTTCTTTTTCAAAGCACTTTCTCCTTTGATTTTGAATATACTGTTATTTTCAATCTTTCTTTGTTGAACAACTAACCAAACAGCATGGAAGCACTACAACCGAGTAAGTGGTTATCGCTTTCATTTACTGCTTTCATATTATAAACTGTATTGTGGGGCTGCTCACTGTAAGTCTCCTTTCATAAACTCATATCTACTGTGTAATAATAGTATAGATATTTCGAGTTTCCCCGGCAACTACGTCTAGAACTAGGTGACGCCGTTTCATTTATTCGTAGAAATAGACGCCTAGATCCCCAATAGGAGCACCAGATACAGTCTTCTCTTCGGCTGTCCTCCTTAGGAATCGTCAAGAAGCTCTACTCCCCAAGATGAATGTATTCTCCGTGAATGGCATCTTTGAGTTTCTTCCCAATTCTCGAGCTTTCCTGACTTGTTCTATTCCTTGTGGATAGATTGCCTTGAATGTCTCGGGGTTTGGGTACCCACTACGGTCATAATCTTGGACCTAAACTAAGGAACCCTCTTTAAAAGTTAGAAGTCGCTGGATAGTAAACCTCACACATTTACCAGTGGTTTTTATCTTTAAAAGAGTTATCTCTCCTAATGGAAAGGAGATGATAGACCCACGGGCTTCTTAAAAGCATAAGCCTCCTCTTGGGCATTATTCAAGGACCCTACGGCTTCTTAGAAGTATTCACAGCCTCCTCTTAGGCTTCGTATAATGATCTCTTCCTCCGGGAATGATAGCCTCCTCTTGGGCTTCATACAAGGACCCGTCGGCTTCTTAAAAGTTTCCAGCCTCCTCTTGGGCTTCGTACAAATTGTCCCGACGACCTCCTAGAGGTATAGGAACAGAACCTAGTCATCCTCATAGAACAGTCCTTTCATAGAGTCTACTACTGTTTCTCGAAGCATAGTATAGAAGATAAAACTCTAGACACGGACAGTCTAACTTCCTTGAGTCTCAAAGACATTCTCAAGCACCCTTCGTTAAATAGGAAGGAAACCCGCAGACTCAGATAGTCTCGATACCCTTTGGATTTCCCGTTTCCTCAAAGAGTAGGAAACATCCCTGATCCTCAAATTAAATCCCTGTGTACAGTGTTACTCATATAAGAACTGATTTTCTCTTTTAAATCAGTATATTGGATCTGTCACTCAACTGAAACAGTTACAGTAGCCTCCATCTCGGGCTTCGTACGAGATACCAAAATTCTCCCCAGTGGAGTCAAAACAACCTTTTCGCCTCTCTCTCGGGCTTTGTACGAGATACAAAAAACACTCTCTTGTTGAGTATAAAAGATTCCCCTGTAGAGTCAAACCCTTTTTGCCTCTCTCTCAGGCTTTGTATGAGACACAAAAGATTCCCTCGTTGAGTCAATCACCCCTTTTACCTCCATCTCGGGCCTCGTACGAGATACAAATTCCTTAAGCAAGAGTCGAACTCTTTTAGCCTCCTCTTAGGCTTTGTATAACGATATGCCCCACTGGGTCAAAAACCTTTAGCCTCTCTCTCGGGCTTTGTACGAGACACAAAATAGCCTCCTCTTAGGCTTTGTATAATGATTTTCCTAGCGGAAATTAGCCTCCTCTTAGGCTTTGTATAAGAAAACCACTGGTTGATCCAATCAACCTTTTAGCATCGAAGCTGTGCCTCGTTCACAGTATACAAACATCAACAACTCCTTTCCCTTTCATCTAATCGCTGTAAGCGGCAAGCCTCTGGATCATCTATATCCATGCCACTGTCCCTCTTTTAGCATGAGAAATTCCTAAGGAAAGATGGCATTGCTCTACACTGAGTTAAAGTCTTCTCCTTCAGGTTAAAACCCTTTCTTCGGAAATTATGGCATTGCTCGGATCCGCGTATCCCAGTTAAAGTAATTCTCCTTCCCCCTCTTTAGAGATGACAAATTCTCTCTAAAGTCGAGGTCTTTCAGCTTCACGTCTTGGGCTTTGAACAAGACACAAATAGACCTTTCAGCTTCACATCTTGGGCTTTGAACAAGATACAAATCACCTTTCGCTTCATGTCTTGGGCTTTGAACAAGACACCAAAAACCAATTTCCTCCCATAGAATAGGAGGAACTACGAACGCTCTGATTTCCCTGTTTCGGTAAACGGGAATACGTAGGCATAAGATCGAAAGAAAAGATCTTAGCGAGCGCAATCAACAAAAAACCCAAATCCCATATCTCCGTCAATTAAAAGCAGTAATTCAAAAGCACCAGTCCTAACATCTTAACCCTTGTTCCCCGCTAGAAAGTCCTAGAAAGAAAGAAACCTGTATTGGCGAAATACGAATAACCAGTACAAAGGCCCCCCCACATTGATAGCATCCGTAACCTAACAGACCGCTGTTTAAACTCAGTATGCAAGCAGGGTTAATTGGAGACATTTATTTCCCTTCCTTATTCAGCTCACAATAGGATAAAAAATGAATCGACCTGTAGTTTTAAGCTCAAACCGCAGAGAGCGACCAACGCTTAAGAACCGCGTCCAAAATCGCTCGCTACAAGATGATATAAATCTTGCAGGGAATCCTTCCAAAACTAAATTTTCGCTTCTTGCCGCTTTACTGCAGTTTGAACACCTATTTAGCCAAAAACTCATTTTAAAGGCTGGAGAACTCATATTTTCATGGTGGATAAAGATTTTTATGAACCCTAAGTGATTGAAGACCTATTTTCACCTCATTATCTGTAATATCTACACTTGCTATGATGTTTTTCATTTTTTATTATGAGTAGCTAAACCCCCAATGCTAGGGGGTGTCCTTGATTTGGATTTTTTTGATGATTTTAATTTGAAAATTGTGATAACAACAATTTCTATTATATTTGATTTACTTTCAATTTGTTCTTAATTCTTTCTCTTTCAGAAAAATTGAGTTTGATTTACTGGTAATTTATTAGGCAGGGCTGTCATTGTTAACACTCAATTGAGAGTATTTTGTAGTAGATATCACCAAAGAGTAGGGATACCATATGGAAACCTGATTATTATTGATAAATTAATGCTTAAATTCATCTATAATTCACCATGGACATATGTGTTAACTTGAATGTTTAAAGGTTAAACACTAAGGACTTAGGAGTAAACAACCTTAAGAACTGATAATCAATATTTTGAAATAAGTTGTTGCAAGGTCAGGTCAGAACTGTTAAAGGAGCTAATCATACAAATTCCCTTGCATATTCACTCATATTACTTTAATCCGTTAATCTGCTCTATAACACTCCTAATATACCCCGCACAATTTAATTATAAACCAGAGTAAGTTTTAAGAAATCATATTTAGGATGTCACACAAATCACACAATAGTTGCTCATATAACAAGATATGTAACACATGCATTTTTTTTAATTATTTATAATAACTATAACCACTCAACATGTTTGAAACATAAAAACATTATTGAAACAAAGGAAGCATCGACATAAACAAACATTCATCGCATAATTATTTGTTCAAAATAACATAAACCACAAATATTCTACAGATATCCAAAAATCTCTATCAACACATCAAAGACACAATGTTCCATGACTCCGGTGTTACACATCAGAGCAGACGCCGACACTAAAAGAAAGGCAGAAGACTTCATCTTCCACTCACATCAACTCCTCTACTGCTAGTTATTTGCATGATGCCCATGTAAAGGCAACATTCAAACATAAAGGGTGAGATATAATAATTATATAAAAGAAAGCATGATAATAAGCAAATATTAGATTACTACATGCACAAACACCCATTTTTCAACATAGATTCATACAACCAACACAACCAAAATCCAGCACAATGATAAACACAACTAACATGCAACACATTAAGACTCACAACTCAACTCAATGCATGTGGTACCATTCGGTTCCTATTTCAGAACCCGATCCCTATTTTAGGATCATAATTCCCGTCAGAATTTCAATAACGTCACTCACACCCCACACATGCACATGACATTATCGCACACACCCCACATGGGCACACGATCACCTCAACAACAACAACACGATTCTGCAATTAGAATACGGATAAGACACTCATACCCACATGGGCACACGACTTATCTCATAACTCATGCAACCATGAAATGCATGACAACAAGAACAACAACGACCATCTAAACAATGCATCTTGCCATTACAGGCTACAACACAGCATTCCACACAGTCCAGCAACAACGTCATATAACATAGCAATCAACCATAAGGAATTTACAACGATATCATACCACAACATAACAAAAATGATATGTTTAACCCAACGAATAGCATAACTATTCAACTTCTATCACCGAAACTATTTTTAAACTAAAGTTCGACATGTCAACTTCCAGACGCTTTGAAAGGCACTCGAATCGGACTCCCGGAAAAAAGTTATGAATTTTTAAAGATTTTTCAAAATTGGTCTCAGTGTAATCGGTTACCCCAAATGAGGTAACCGATTACACCATGTTTATTTGCACAGAAAACACAGTTTTCAGACAGTGTAACCGGATACGCCCACACTGGTAACCGATTACACTGTATGCAGAAGCACTTTTTCTACAACTCTCTACACGAAAATCACTTTTGAGCCATTCCAAAAACCCATTTTTCCCACGATTCAATTGTACAACATTTTTCTACGAAAATTCATTTTTTCCTACTATCTAAATCCCCAATTTCTTTCCCCAAAAACGTTCATAACATTGTTCCGACACGGACACACAATCACATACAACAACATCAACATTAAGCAACCATCAACTAAACGATTCAACAACAACAATTGCAACAATTTCATCAAACTACAACAGTTCCAACATCAACATACAACATTCATCGGGAATCAATCAAATTCAACAAATACCATTCTATCAAAATCATGAATAAAAGGAAGAGAAACACAAAACCTACATGATAGAATCTACCCACAGTTATCATGTTAACCCTTAGATAATTAGAAACCCACCCTTACTTTAGAGTTCTTGCAACAAATTCTTCTTCCTCAAAAATGGATTCCTCTCTTCCCTTGCCCTAGCTCTCACTTCATGTTCTTTCTTCTGTTTCTCACAAAAACTCGTTCTAACCAAATTCCCTCTCAACTTCCCCTTTTTTATTATTATATTATTATTATTATTTATATATTATTATTATTAATTCAACAAATAAAATAATAATAATATTCAATAATGATCTAATTTAATAATATTCAACTAATATTACTAATATAATTTAATTAATCATTCTCGCCACACCATCAAGTTCTACACAATTGGTCACACACCCCCAACCCTTAAAGTCAATAATTCTAAGGTCACTATCCTCTACCACAGGGTACCCCAACACACCAAAAACACACACACACACACACACACACACACACACACACACACACACACAACATCACATAATTAAATTACGAAATAATAAATAAAATAAATCGGGGCATTACAACTCTCCCCACTTAGAATATTTTTGTCCTCGAAAATTACCTGATCCAAATAGGTTAGGATACACTTCACGCATCCTGCTCTCCTACTCTCAAGTCATACTTCCACCAGCAGCGCCTCCCTACCCTATCTTCACGAGAGCAATCTCTTTTCCCCTCAACTGCTTCACCTCACGGTCTTCAATCCGTATAGGCAAAGCCTCAACTATAAGGTTATCCCTGACTTGAAAATCATCCATCGGAATCACATGCGACGGATCCAGAACATACTTCCGAAGCTGTGAAACATGGAACACATCATGCAAATTCAACAAATTTGGTGGCAACGCCACTCTATAAGCAACACCTCCAACTCTTGCTGATATCTGATACGAGCCAATAAATCGAGGAGTAAGCTTCCTTAACTTCAAAGCACGTCAAACACCGGTCACCGGGGTAACTCTCAAGAATACATGGTCTCACTCTTGAAACTCAAGATTCTTCGCTATCTTATCAAGGTAACTCTTCTGCATACTCTACGAAGTTTCATATTCTCCCGAATCAGCTTCACCTTCTCAATAGTCTGCTGGACAATCTCAGGTCTAAACACCACACTCTCACCAGATTCATGCCAACACAGAGGTGTCCTACACCTCCGACCATACAAAGCTTTAAAAGGCACAATTCCAATATTAGAATGGTAAATGTTGTTATAAGTGAACTCAATCAACGAAAAATGACTATCCCAAGCACCTCCTTATTCAAGAACAAAAGCCCTTAACAAATCCTCCAAAGACTGAAGATTCATCTCTATCAGACCAAATGATAAGCTGAACTCAACCTCAGCTTCGAACCCAAAGCCTCTTGCAAACTTTCCCAAAATCTAGAAGTAAACCTCAGATCTCTATCTGATAAATACTCAACGGAATCCCATGCATCTTCACAATTACACGAATATAAATCTCTGCCAACTTCTGCAAAGAGAAACTGATGTGAATCAGAATAAAATGCACCGACTTCGTCAGTCTATCAACAATTGATGACACCTCAAAATATTATTTATTTGACTTGACTTATGCTTAATTCATTATTGTTTTAATTCCATTTCCACTACTATGCGAGTATTTTTCAATTGTTTTAGGGAATTTATTAATCGGGAGCTATGTGCGGAGAAACAAGGAAAACTGGACGAAAAACGAAGAATTGGAGCAGAATTACACCTATGGCGACCACCATGGCGTTTATCCTAGGGGTGCCATGGGTGATCCACGCACCAACTAATGGGATGACCAAGTCATGCCCACTTTGTGAGCATGGTTGTCGCCATGAGCTTATGGCGGTTGCCACCCTTGGAATTTCCAAATGGTTGAAAATGGACCATGCTTGGTCGCCAAGTCTCCACTTAATGGTCCTACTTTCTCTCCATGACTTGGAAGCAATTCATGTGCAATTTCTAGGGTTTCGGACTCCTATAAATTCCCCTTTGCATGCCACTTTTCAGATCATCCAAGCTTATGCAAACTTAAGTTGTTATATTGTCAATTTGTAAAGCGATAATCTCTTCACACTGAAGTGTTATTACATAGTCGATTGGGTCGGTATCAAGTTTGGAGCACCCGTTTATCTCCGTATTTATATTATGTCAAGATTTATTTCAAGTTATCGCAGTTGTATCAGATTCAAGACTCCGTTTGGAGCAGGTTTTCACTTTATTCATCATTTATATTTACTTTGCGTTGTCTTTACTTTTTCGCTTTATTTACCTTGCAATTATTCTATTCATCTTATTTACCTCTATCACGAATTTAATTCAAAACGTTTTTACCCGGCATTATGTTTACTTTTGTACCTAAAACCATTTATGTTTTGTTTTCCCTAAACATGTCTGGCTAAATTATTGAATGCTAACATGCGAGGATCGTCAATAGACGAGGCTCTACATGTCGTCTCCCTAGGATTACCTTTGTGGGCTGTTTTGGTTTAAATACAATTTTTTTGAACTTATTTTAATCCGCCTTCACGAAAGTGATGCAGTGAAAACGTCGGGTAAGATCAAAAGTTGTTCGACACTGAAGACTAAAATTGGTTTGTCTTTGGTTAACAAACACTGCGAAAGCACTTTGTTAACCAATTAGGAAACTTTGACTTTTCTAGAAGGAGGTTTTAAAACTATTTGCGGACGCGTTTATAGGTTTAAGATCCGGTACTTAAGCGAAATCTAAGGGACTCTTTTAAGTTAATCTTTCCAATCAAAATCACTTTTCTATTAAGTTAAGAGTCTAATTTCTTAAAAGTGAGTTTACTACTTTAACGCGGTAAGCATTTTCCATAAGTGACAAATTGAGGGTATAAATTAGAGAGTAAGTTCGGATCTGAATACGCGAAAGTGACAGTTCCTGTTAAATTAGTTCTTTTCTAAATAGGAAACATTGCCCCCATAAGCTATCTTAGTGGAGATGATCAGAGCATTGTCGATTGATGTGAATTACATTTCAGCATTGTAATTTATCTATTTTCATTAAATCCCTTTATTTCGTTTCCTGTCTTTCAACTATCTCATTGGCCTTTGATAAACGCCGTAAAAATAATCTTTGACTACTGGTCTCTGTGGGATCAATATCTTTTAAAACGACACGATAGACTGTGCACTTGTAGTTAGTTTGGTTACACCCGATCAACAATCACCCAAATAGCATCATACCCTCTCGGAGTATTCGGCAACCCAGTCATAAAATTCATATAAATGTTGTCCCATTTCCACTCTGGAATGTCTAATGGTTGCATTAACCCTACAAGCTTCTGATGTTCAACTTTCGACTTCTAACAAGTCAAAAAAGCATACATAAACTGTGCCACATCTCGTTTCAATCCAGACCACCAAAATATCTTCTTCAAATCCTGATACATCTTCGTAGCTCCTGGATAGATACTCAAGCTACTCTTATGACTTTCCTCTAGAATCATTCTTTTCAACCTAGAATCATTCGAAATACAAATCCTGTCATGAAACCTCAACACACCTTGCTCATCTACTTTAAAGTCACCAATCCCAGTCTGATTACTTCCAACCATCAAGGCAACCAACTTCACATCCAACTTCTGACTCTCTCTAATATTATTAAGAAAATCATTGTGGATCTTCAACATACCCAACATCACACTCTGCGGTGTCAGGTCACAGACCAAACTCAAGTCTCTGAACTGCTCAATCAACTACAACTCTCTCACCATCATAGCAACATATGGAAAGACTTCCGGCTCAAAGCATCAGTCGCGACATTAGCTTTATCAGGATGATAGTTCAAGACAAAGTCATAATCTTTGAGAATTCTAACCATCTTCTTTGTCTCATATTCAACTCTTTTTGATCGAACAGATACTTCAAGCTCTTATGATCACTATATAACTCAAATTTGGAACCATAGAGATAATGCCTCCAAATCTTCAACACAAAAACAACCTCAGCTAACTCTAAATCACGAGTATGACATTTTCTCTCATGAACCCTCAGCTATTGCGAAGCATAAGCCACAACCTTGCCATCTTGCAACAACACACCACCTAAACCCATTAAAGACACATCACAACACCATAAACAGTTCATTTGGTTCTGGCAAAATCAAAACTGGAGCTGTAGTCAATCTCTTCTTCAGCCCAATTAAACTCTTCTCACAGTGAATATCCCACACAAATGCCTTACCCTTACAAGTCAACTGAGTCAACGGAAGTGGTAACTTATAAAAACCTTCAATAAACCTGCGATAATAACCAGCCAAGCCCAAAAAGCTTCTAATCTCTATAACTGACTTCAGAGCCTCCCATTGTAGAACTGCATCTACTTTGGATGGATCCACAACAATACCATCACCTGAAATAACATGACCAAGAAAACTCACCTCTTTTAACCAGAATTCACACTTCGAGAATTTAGCATAAAGTTTCTTCTCTTTCAATACTTGCAAAATAATCCGCAAATGCCCAGCATGCTCCTCTTCTAATTTAGAATAGATCATAATGTCATCAATGAAGACTACCATAAATCGATCCAAGTAAGTTATAAAGATACGATTCATATACTCCATAAACACACCAGGTGCATTAGAAATGCCGAACGACATTACCAAATACTCATAATGTCCGTACCGAGTCCTGAAAGCAGTCTTTAGAATATCTTCATCCTTTACTCGAATTTGATGATAACCCGACCTCAAGTCAATTTAACTAAAGACACGTGCACCCACCAACTGATCCATTAAGTCATCTATTCTTGGAAGAAGATACTTGTTCTTAATTGTCACTTTATTCAACTACTTGTAATCAACACAAAATCTCATACTACCATCTTTCTTCTTTACCAACAACACCGAAGCTCCCCAAGGCGATACACTTGGTCTCACAAATTATTTCTCCAGCAACTCTTCCAACTGCTTTTTCAACTCTACTGACTCTGACGCTGGCACCTTGTATGGTGCCATAGAAACATGTCTGGTACAAGGGACAAGATCAATAGCAAACTCTACCTCTCTTTCTCTAGCGGCACATCTGAAATATCATCTGGAAATACATGCACCACATACAACTAATTAATCACAGCTTGACTCTCCATAGATAAGGATGCAAACAACATAAGCACTTGAGCTTCCCCTTCCAAAAGCTCCTTCAAGTCTTTAGCAGACAGAAAACCAATTTCTTCCTCATCATCAGGAGCAAGAAATTGCACCAACTTGTTATAACAATTGATATGAACATGATTGAACTCCAACCAGTTCATTCCTAAAATAACATCAAGATTTCCCGACTACAATCAAATAAGATCAACATCAAAGTATGTATCAAAGATTGACATAGGACAATTATAACAAACCAAAAAATTAATCATTGATCCCTTAGTAAGAGTTTCGATAACCATTTCCCCCTTCATAGAAGAAACAACAAGGCCAAGACTTTTCACATAATCAGCAGCAATAAAAGAATGAGTAACACCAATATCAATAATTGCAATCAAAGGTGTATTATTAATATAACATATACCTCTGATCAACTTATCATCACTGGAAGTATGGTTTTCCGACAGAGCAAACACCTTTCCTCTAGTTGAAGCTTGCTTCGGTTTCTGGCAACGGGTAGTGATATGTTCAGGTTCTCCACAGTTGTAGCAAGTTACTTGTAACACTTCTTCACATCACTCTTACACTCACTGATACGAAGACCCAATTCACCACATCTATAGCACTTAAGAGGAGCGGGAGCACCTCCCCCACTTGGCCTCTTACCATCAGCAACTCTCTGTTCACCTTTATCAGCTGGAGCACTGTAAGGCTTCCTAGGTTCACATTCTGCTTTCCCCTCTTCTCACTCAGACTCCTATATTAAGTTGACCGAGCTTTGTTATCCTCCTCATAAATTCTACAACTATCCACCAACTCTGGAAATCTCCTTATCTGTCGATATCCCACCGCCTTCTTGATCTTAGAATGTAAACAATTCTCAAACTTGACGCGCTTTGTGAACTCAGCAGTCTCCTCACTCTAATGCAGATAGAACTTAGCAAGTTCCAAAAATCTGGCAGCATATTGAGTAACAGCCAGATTACCATGCTTCATCTCCAGAAACTCAATCTCCTTCTTCCCATGAACATCCTCAGAAAAGTACTTCCTCAGGAACTCCCAATGGACACAACCCAGGTAACAACTTCATCTGACATTTCCAACACCTGACAAGTGTTGATCCACCAGTCATCAACCCCTCAGCTAGCATATGCGTACCAAACCTTACCTTCTACTCTTCAGAATAGTTCATCACTAGAAAGATCCTTTCAATCTCCTTGAGCCACGCCCGCGCTCCATCCGGATCATACCTACCCTTGAAAATAGGCGGATAGTTCTTCTGGAACTTCCCTAAGTGACGGAATTCATCATTCTCATAAGCATTAGGCTGATTCTGAACAACTTGAGCAACAACATGCAAAGCAGCAACAATAAGAGGATCATTCCTTCCATCCATTTATGTTTTTCCACCATAAACAACAACAATGGTTAAAAGACAACAAAGACAGTACTCAACTGTCATAACACTACAACTCAACAACTTGGCCGGACAGACCGACCTGCTCTGATACCACTAATGTAACACCTCTAATATACCCAACGCAATTTAATTATAAATCAGAGTAAGTTTTAAGCAATCATATTTAGGAAGTCACACAAATCACAGAATAGTTGCTCATATAACAAGATACGTAACACATGCATTTTTTTAAATTTTTTTTATAATAACCGTAACCACTCAACATGTCTGAAACATCAAAATTTTATTGGAACAACGGAAGCATCGACATAAATAAATATTCATGGCATAATTATTTTTTCAAAATAATATATACAATAAATATTCTAGAGATATCCAAAAATCTCTATCAACACATCAAAGACACAACGTTCCATAACCCCGGTGTTACACATCAAAGAAAATGCCGACACTAAAAGAAAGACAGAAGACTTCATCTTCTACTCACATCAACTCCTCTACTGCGAGTTATCTGCACGATGCCCATGTAAAGGCAACATTTAAATAGAAGGGGTGAGATATCATAATTATATAAAGGAAAGCATGATATTAAGCAAGTATTAGATTACTATATGCACAAACACCCATTCCACAACATACATTCATACAACTAACATAACCAAAATCAAACACAACGACAAACACAACTAACATGCAATGCATTAAGACTCACAACTCGACTCAATGCATGAGGTACCATTCATTTCCTATTTCAGAACCCGATCCCTATTTCAGGATCACAAATCCTGTCGGAATTTCCATAACGTCGCTCACACCCCACACGGGAACACGACTTCCATGATCGCTCACACCCTACATGGGCACAAGATCACCTTAACAACAACTACAACAACGACACGATTCTGCAATTAGAATCTAGATAAGACTCTCACACCCCACGTGGGCACACGACTTATCTCACAACACATGCAACCATGAAATGCATGATAACAACAACAACGACCATCTAAATAATGCATCTTGCCACTACAGGCCACAACACAGCATGCCACACATTCCAGCAACAATGTCATACAACATAGCAAGTAACCATAAGGCATTTACAACCATATAATACCACAACATAACAAAAATAATACGTTTAACCCAACGAACAACATAATTATTCAACTTTTGTCACTAAAACTATTTTTAGATTAAAGTTCGACACATCAGCTTCTCGACGCTTTGAACGACACTCGAATCGGACTCCTGGAACAAAAGTTATGAATTTTAATGTTTTTTCAAAATTGGTCAGTGTGTAATCGGTTATCCCAAATGAGGTAACCGGTTACACCCCTAATAACCAGCCACACAATATAAAATGCACTCAGTGTAACTGGTTACCTCAAACATGGTAACTGACTACACCATGTTTATTTGCCGAGAGAACGCAGTTTTTAGACAGTGTAACCGGTTACATCCACATTGGTAACCGATTACACTATTTACAAAAGCACTTTTTCTGGAACTTTCTACATAAAAATCACTTTTAAGCCATTCCAAAAACCCGTTTTTCCCACGATTCAATTGCACAACATTTTGCTACCAAAATTCACTTTTTCCAAGTATCTAAATCCCCAATTTCTTTCCCCAAAAACGTTCATAACATTGTTCCGACTCTGACTCATGATCACATACAACAACAACATCAACAACAAGCAACCATCAACTAAACCATTCAACAACAACAACAATTGCAACAATTTCATCAAACTAAAACAGTCCCAACATCAACATACAACATTCATCGGGAAACATTCATATTCAACAAATACCATTCCATCAAAATCATGAATAAAAGGAAGAGAAACACAAAACCTACATGATAGAATCTACCCACTATTATCATGTTAACCCTTAGATAATTAGAACATCACCCTTACCTTAGAGTTCTTGCAACGAATTCTTCTTCCTCAACAATGAATTCCTCTATTCCCTTGCCCTAGCTCTCACTTCACGTTCTTTCTTTTGTTTCTCACAAAAGACGTTCTAAACAAACTCCTTCTCAAATTCCCCCTTTTTTATTATTATATTATTATTATTATTACTATAATATTTTTAATAATAATAATTCCATAAATTAAATAATAATAATAATATTCACTAATTATCTAATTTAATAATATTCAACTAATATAACTAATATAATTTAATTAATCATTCTCACCACACCATCAAGTTCTACACAATTGGTCACACACACCTCAACCATTAAAGTCAATACTTCTAAGGTCACTACCCTCTACCATAGGGAACCCCAACACACAAAAAAAACCTATAAATACTCACACACACACACACTCACACACACAAACACACACACACAAACACACACACATATATATGTGTGTATATACACAACATCACATAATTAAATTACGGAAAATAATTAAAATAAATCGGGGAGTTACAACTCTCCTCCACGTAGAATATTTTCGTCCTCGAGAATTATCTGATCCAAACAGCTCAGGATACGCTTCACACATCCTGCTCTCCAACTCTCAAGTCATACTTCATCCCGCATCGCCTCCCCACACTACCTTCACGAGAGCAATCTCTTTGCCCCTTAACTGCTTCACTTCACGATCTTTAATTCGTATAGGCAAAGCCTCAAATGTAAGATTATCCCATAATTGAACATCATACATCGCAATCACATGCGATGTATCCGAAACATACTTTCGAAGCTGTGAAACATAGAACACATCATGCAAATTCGACAAATTTGGTGTCAACTCCAATAAATAAGCAATAGCTCCAACTCTTGCTGATATCTAATACAGACCAATAAACCGAGCAGTAAGCTTCATCGACTTCAAAGCACGTCCAACACCAGTCACCAGAGCGAGTCTCAAGAATACATGGTCTCCCTCTTGAAACTCAAGATTCTTCCTTATATTATCATGGTAACTTTTGCCTACTCTGCAAAGCTTTCATCTTCTCCTGAATCAACTTCACCTTCTCAATAGTCTTCTGGACAATCTCGTGTCCAAACACCACACTCTAACCAGATTCATGCCAGCACAGAGGTGTCTTACACCTCCGACCATACAAAGTTTCAAAAGGCGCCATTCTAATACTAGAATGGTATCTGTTATTATAAGTGAAATCAATCAACGAAAAATGACTATCCCTAAGCACCTCCTTGTTCAAGAACACAAGCCCTCAATAAACCCTCCAAAAAATGAATAGTCCTCTATGTCTAACCATCTGTCTATGGATGATAAGCTGAACTCAACCTCAACTTCAAACCTAAAGCCTCTTGCAAACTTTCCCAAAATCTGGAAGTAAACCTCGGATCTCTATCCGACACAATACTCAACAGAATCCCATGTAGCTTCACAATTACATAGATATAAATCTATGCCAACTTCTACAAAGAGAAACAGATGTGAATCGGAATAAAATGCGCCGACTTCGTCAGTCTATCAACAATCACCCAAATAGAATCATACGCTCTCTGAGTATTCGGTAACCCAGTCATAAAATCCATAGAAATGTCATCCTATTTCCACTTTGGATTGTCTAACGGTTGCATCAACCCTATAGGCTTCTGATGTTCAACTTTCGACTCCTGACAAGTCAAACAAGCATACACAAACTGTGCCACATCTTGTTTCAATCCAGACCACCAAAATATCTTCTTCAAATCCTGATACATCTTCGTAACTCCTGGATGGATACTCAAACTACTCTTATGACTTTCCTCTAGAATCATTCGGAATACAAATCCTGTCACGAAACCTCAACATACCTTGCTCATCCACTTTAAAGTCACCATTCCCAGTCTGATTACTTCCAACCATCACGACAACCAACTTCACATCCAACTTCGGACTCTCTCTAATATTATTAAGAAAATCATTGTGGATCTTCAACATACCCAACATCACACTTTGCGGTGTTAGCTCACAGACCAAACTCAAGTCTCTGAACTGCTCAATCAACTTCAACTCTCTCACCATCATAGCAGACATATACAAAGACTTCCAACTAAAAGCATCAACCACGACATTAGCTTTACCGAGATGATAGTTCAAGTTAAAGTCATAATCTCTCAAGAATTCTAACCATCTTCTCTGTCTCATATTCAACTCTTTTTGATCGAACAAATACTTCAAGCTCTTATGATCACTATATACCTCAAACTTGGAACCATAGAGATAATGCCTCCAATTCTTCAACACAAAATCAAACTTAGCTAACTCTAAATCATGGGTAGGATAGTTTCTCTCATGAACCCTCAGCTATTGTGAATCATAAGCCAGAACCTTGCCATCTTGCATCAGCACACCACCTAAACCCATTAAAGGCACATCACAATACACCACAAACGGTTCATCTGGTTCTGGAAAAATAAAAAATGGAGCTATAGTCAATATCTTCTTCAGCTTAATGAAACTCTTCTCACAGTAAATATCCCACACAAATGCCTTACCCTTACAAGTCAACTGTGTCAACGGAAGTGCAAACTTAGAAAAACCTTCAATAAACCTACGATAATAACCAGCCAAACCCAAAAAAGCTTCTAATCTCTGTAACCGACTTCCGAGCCTCCCATTGTTGAACTGCATCTACAGAAATACCATCACCTGAAATAATATGACTAAGAAAACTCACCTCTTTCAACTTAAATTCACACTTCAACAATTTAGCATAAAGTTTCTTCTCTTTCAATAATTTTAATACAATCCGCAAATGCTTTGCATGTTCCTCTTCTGATTTAGAATAGATCAGAATGTCATCAATGAATAATACCACAAATCGATCCAAGTAAGTGTGAAAGATACAATTCATATACTCCATAAACACACCAGGTGCATTAGACACGCCGAACAGCATTACCAAATACTCTTACCATCCATACCGAGTCCTAAAATCCATCTTCTGAATATCTTCATCCTTTACTCAAATCGGATGATAACCTGACCTCAAGTCAATTTTACTAAACACACGTGCACCCACCAACTGATCCATCAAGTCATCTATTCATAGAAGCGGATACTTGTTCTTAATTGTCACTTTATTCAACTGCATGTAATCCACACACAATCTTATACTACCATCTTTATTCTTTACCAACAACACCGGAGCTCCCCAAGGCGATACACTTTGTCTCACAAATTTCTTCTCCAGCAACTCTTCCGACTTCTTTTTCAACTCTACTAACTCCGACGCTGACATCCTGTATGGTGCCATAGAAACATGTCTGGTACCAAGGACAAGATCAATAACAAACTTTCTCTCTCTCTCTCTCTCACTCTCTCTCTCTCTCTTTCTCTCTCTCTCTCTCTCTCTCTCTCTCTCTCTCTCTCTCTCTCTCTGGCGGCACATCCGAAATATCATATGGAAATACATGCACCACCTACAACTCATCAATCACATATTGACTCTCCATAGATAAGGATGCTAACAACACAAGCACTTGATCTTCCCCTTCCAAAAGCTCCTTCAACTCTCTAGAAGACAGAAAACCAGTTTCTTCCTCATCAGAAGCAAGAAACCGCACCAACTTGTTATAACAGTTGATATGAACATGATTGAACTCCATCTAGTTCATTCCCAAAATAACATCAAGATTTCCTAACTTCAAGCAAATAAGAACAACATCAAAGTCTCTATCAAAGATTGACATAAGACAATTCAAACAAACCAGAGAATTAATCATCAATCCCTTAGCAAGAGTTTCAATAACCATTTCCCCCTTCATAGAAGAAACAACAAGGCCAAGCCTTTTCACACAATCAGCAGCAATAAAAGAATGAGTAGCACCAATATCAATAATTGCAATCAAAGGCGTATTATTAATATAACATATACCTCTGATCAACCTGTCATCACTGGAAGTATGAGTTCCCGACAGTGCAAACACCTTTCCTCTAGATAAAGCTTGCTTTGGCTTTTGGCAATGGGAACTGATATATTCAGGTTCTCCGTAGTTGTATAAAGTTACCACATTAACCTCGCAGTCAGCAATCAGATGTCTATACTACCCACACTTTTAACACTTCTACACATCACTCTTGCACTCACTGACACGATGACCCAATTCACCACATCTGTAGCACTTAAGAGGACCTGGAGCACCTCCCCCACTTGACCTATTACCATTAGCAACTCTCTGTTTACCTTTATCAACTGGAGCACTGTAAGGCTTCCCACGGTTCACATTCTTCTTTCCCCTTTTCTCACTCAGACTCTTATAATGAGCTGACCGAGCTTTGCTATCCTCCTCATAAATTCTACATCTATCCACCAACTCTGGAAATCTCCTGATCCGTTGATATCCCACCGCCTGCTTGATCTCAGGACACAAACCATTCATAAACTTGAGGCACTTTGAGAACTCAGCAGTCTCCTCACTAGAATGCAGATAGAACTTAGCAAGTTCCATAAATCTAGAAGCATACTCAGTAACAGTCAGATTACCCTACTTCAGCTCCAGAAACTCAATCTCCTTCTTCCCACGGAATCCTCAGGAAAGTACTTCCTAGGGAACTCCCTACAGAACACAACCCAGGTATCAGCTTCATTTTACGTTCCCAACATCTGACGAGTGTTCATTCACCATTCATCAGCCTCCTCAGCTAGCATATGCGTACCAAACCGTACCTTCTGCTCTTCAGAACAATTCATCACCCGAAAGATCCTTTCAATCTCCTTGAGCAACGCCCACGCTCCATCAAGATTATACCTACCCTTAAAAATAGGCGAATTGTTCTTCTGGAACTTCCCTAAGTGACGAAATTCATCATTCTCACCAGGATTAGGCTGATTCTAAACAACTTGAGCAACAACCTGCAAAGCAGCAGTAATAGCCGCATTGTTCCTTCCAGCCACTTCTGTTTTTCCACCATAAACCAAAAAAATGGTTAGAAGACAACAAAGATAATACTCAACTGTCACAACACTACGACTTAGCTAATTGGTCGGACAGACAGACCTGCTCTGATACCACTAATGTAACATCCCTTATATACCCCGCGTTATTTAATTATAAATTAGAGTAAGTTTTAAGCAATCATATTTAGGATTTCACATAAATCACACAATAGCTGCTCATATAACAAGATATGTAACACATGCATTTTTTTGAATTATTTATAATAACTATAACCACTCAACATTCTGAAACAATAAAACTTTATTGGAACAGCTGAAGCATCGACATAAACAAATATTCATGGCATAATTATTTTTCAAGATAACATAAACAACAAATATTCTAGAGATATGCAAAAATATTTATCAACACATCAAAGACACAACGTTTTATGACCCCAGTGTTACACATCAGAGCAGACCCTGACACTAAAAGAAAGACAGAAGACTTCATCTTCCACTCACATCAACTCCTCTACTGCGAATTATTTGCACGATGCTCATGTAAAGACAACATTCAAACAAAAGGGGTGAGATAACATAATTATATAAAGGAAAACATGATAATAAGAAAGTATTATATTACTACATGTACAAACACCCATTCTACAACATACATTCATTCAACCAACACAACTAAAATCCAACATAACGACAAACACAACTAGCATGCAATGCATTAAGACTCACAACTCGACTCAATGAATGTGGTACCATTCAGTTCGTATTTCAGAACCCGATCCCTATTTAAGGATAACAATTCCCATAAGAATTTCCATAACGTCGCTCACACCCCACACGGGCACACGACTTCCATGATCGTACACACCCCACATGGGCACACGATAACCTCAACAATAACAACAACAACACGATTCTGCAATTAGAATCCGGATAAGAAACTCACACCACACATGGGTACACGCCTTATCTCACAACTCATGCAATCATGAAATGCATGACATCAATAACAACAACAACAACAACGACCATCTAAAAAATGCATATTGCCACTACAGGTCACAACACAGCATGCCACACAGTCCAACAACAACGTCATACAACATAGTAAGCAACCATAAGGCATTTACAACGATATTATACCACAACATAACGAAAATAATATGTTTAACCCAATGAACAACAGAATTATTCAAGTCATGTCACCGAACCTATTTTTAGATTAAAGTTCGACACATCAGCTTCCCGACTCTTCGAACGACACTCAAATCGGACTCCCGGAACAAAAGTTTTGAATTTTTAAAGGTTTTTCAAAATTGATCTCAGTGTAATCGGTTACCCCAAATAAGGTAACCAGTTACACCCTTAGTAACCATCCATATAACACAAAATGCACTCAGCATAACTGGTTACCTCAAACATGGTAATAGATTACACCATGTTTGAAATTATGGCACGCAGATACTAGATGTCGAGATAGATATCACAACACCAGGATTAAAACAAGTAAAAATTGCAGGAAATTAAATGACAGAAAAGTAAGATCAACACAAAAATTGTTAACCCAGTTCGGTGCAACTCACCTACATCTGGGGGCTACCATGCCAGGAAGGAAATTCACTATGATAGTATTAGTTCAAAGCTGAACTCGCCCGTTTATAACTTCTCTCCTAATCCCTACCTTGTGCATCTTCTACCTAGACTCCCTCTAGATATGAGATCCCCCTCTCACTTCCTAATAAGTCACAATCCCATTGACAATTAACAATTCCACAAACAATAGAAGTAGCACACTTCCAAGATAATACTTGATTTTGCTTAAAAGCTTCAATCAAGAACAATACACTTTTGCTTAAAAGCTTTAGAGTGGACAGTGAATAATGAACAATCAGTCAACCTCAATGCATTAGAAGATACATAAGTGACATACAATAAACAAGCAGAAAACCCTAAAGACCAACCAAAACAACGACTAATCCTTATTCCCCAAAGTCTCACATTATTCTCTCTTTTTCAATAGGGTTTGATCTTCACTTTAAATAGCCTTCAGACCTACTAGACTCGGGCTTCTTGAGGCGCACAAATAGCAGCAATCAGCATAAACTGGCTGCAAATCAACCTACACAATAATAGGAGCAAAATACAAACTTTCCTAAAAAGGCTCAAGGATCCTTTTTATGAAAAGTAACAGAATCTGCCATAACATAAAATCTCACAATATACTCATATGAAAAACGCACGTGTGTGAATTAGAACACACTAAAAAATCACACTAAAAATACCAAAATAGACATGCCTTAGCTATCTGGTATAACATGTCCTAGAACATGTCACAACATCATGTAGAACATGATGTCTGACTGTCATGGAAAAACATCTGGTTTAACATCTTGCTAATAGCATGTTGTTTTACCAAAATGTAGCCAATCCAAAAACCACATGACTTACAATCTCCCCTTTTGGAAAAATTTAGCTAAAACAACCTTAACACACATATCAGAGGTACACAGCGGAATCAAAACAAAGAACCTCAAGAACCACAATGCTGTCAAACCAATAAAAAAAACTGACAACACAATGTCAAGACATTAGGTCTGACATCACAAACCAACACAAGTTACATGAGAAAATGTAAGGTTTATACAGACTACAATCTTGCAGCAGCAAAAACAGACAGGTACACAGCTCCCCCTGTCACACATAATCAGTACTCCCCATGAAGGGAAAAACCAAAAACACAAAACAAACACATGAACTCATGAACACCCATGGAACCACACTACATAAGCACTAGCATAAACACACTCCCCCTGAACACCACAACCTACTGCAGAGAATAAATTATTCTCCCAGACACAATAAATGGTTCCACATCAGCAGCAGCAGCAAGCATGACTATTATCATGCTCCCCCTAAGAAGTTGCATTTATCCAGCAAGCAAAACAACTACTCTTCCTAAACAGTGGTATAAACATGACATAAAGTCAAGACATTTGATCTAACATCAGAAACAACCACAAAACTTTACTCCCTTTTTTAGCCAAAAATTGGCAAAAATGAAAATAGAGTAAATGTAAACAAAAGCAAATGGAATCACACATTTGGAAGCATAAACACAATGCATAAAGCATAAGTTCAAATGGAAACACAAATATAACATATGGAAACAAAAAGGCAACACAAACACCATCCAGTTGGAAATACACACTGCCACAATCATTGCTTCCGCTAGGAAAGCAAGCAAAGCAGAAGTACAAAACAATTACATAAGGTGCCAAAACTAAAATCCTGGGTAACGCCCCGAACAACAAAACCAACAAGGAAAACAGAACCACTCATCAGTTTCCAGTGGAATCATCTGTACTATCAGTAGTGCGACTTATATTACCAGTATCATCATTGTCCCCTTCCGCAACATCCCCTTCTTTAGTCAGAGACCTGATCAGCCTTTCAAACTTGAGCTTCCTCTCCGTGCTTGCACGAATCACATCATCTAGCTCCTAGGAAGCCTCTTTTAGCTCAGTTATAATTCTGGCCTTTGAAGTTGAATGCTCGATCTCCTTAGCAGATGTCATAACAATGTCTGGGACATGTGTTCCTGCAAACAGTTTATAGTGGAGGGACAAGGTAGATTCCCTTTTACAGGCACTGTCAGCACTAGTCAAGATACCAGGGTGTTGATTCAGGATGATACCACAGATAAGAGAAGGAAAAGCTATTGGCATCTTTACTGTACAAGTTCCAACATGCTTTAAAGTTTGGTAAAAAATGTAAGCCCTATAATTAAAACTGGCCTTTGTCCCAACCACATAGATGAACCTACCCAAACTGGTAGAAATGGTTGATGTGTAGTTGGTGGGCACCTAATTAGCCGTTCCAATTCTATGTAGAATGGAGTACTTCACACTAAGTTTACTAGCCGAGAGTTTCCCTTTTCTTGGCCAATGTTCAACCTGATTTGTAGTTATTTCCTTGCAAATCTTGTTGTCTGATTCTTCTAGCTCAACATGAGGGTCTTCACCTCTTCCCAAGTACCTGTTGTTGCGATGAGAATTGGATATCAAGCTATTGGTTAAACTTGAATCAAAAATCTTTAAATATTTTCCACAGAGCATTGATTTATCCAAGGGAAAGGGTAAAGATCGTAGAAAACCCTAAGATTACAATGTAACAACAATGCTAAGAGATAGTTGGGTTCGGGGGTTGGTTATACCTAGGTAAGGTGTTAGCATCCTAAGTATCTATAGTATTCTATAGGAACCTCTCGCTAGTATTTTGTTATTATTTGCTATTGTTTTGTGTTTGGGTGGTATGGTGAGAGATAGGAACCTAAGGGTTTAGTCACTAAGTATACTCACCAAAACTTCGCAATCTTGTGCCTACATATCCTTAAGGATGGAATCAGAGCATTTGTAGTTCACCTCACTAAGGATGAAAGAACACTTGATTATGATCAAGGTTCAAAAGGGGAGGTAAGTGTTATGGTATTAAAACTTACTTGACTCAACAAAGTCAAAAGAGTTGTAAGTTATAACTTAAGTCTAAGTTGAAGTTTTGGTGACTCTAACAAGGTCAAAGGGCATGGGTATGGCTAAGCTACCTATGACATTGATTCAATAAAGAGACTTTCCCTTGGTTTAAAGGAACAAGAGACATCTTAAGGATGGAAGCTAACAAGCTAGCATCACTTGGGGAAAATAACTTGACAAAGTTAAAGGAAGGTATAATTAAGTATGGATGATATGAACTAGTATGATATTTAAACATGATATCAATTGAAAGTATTCAAACCTGTGAGGGCTAAGTGCTTTTCATCTAGCTCTGTTTTAATGATGTCAACAAGTAGGATAGTCTCTAGTTTGTAATTTGGACGGTATCAGTTCCGTTGTCGGTCACATTGCATTTAACCATTGATAAATCATGTGTCCAAACATATAAGAAGGGTTCTATATAATTTCTACATGTGCATAATCATGGTTCTAGTGTTTGGTGTGCATGGCTCGTGTATTAGTTGGTCAAAATGTGCAGAACAATCAAATTATGAGTTTTTACAGGTCTTGGGTCGACCTAAACTATGCATGAGTCGACTCATGCATTGCTGGCAATTTTCTGTGAAACCACCGGGTTAGCTCCTGCCGACCCTCATCCAGCGAGCGGTGGACGCAAGGTTATGGGCGGCCAACGCAAGGTCATGAGCGGTCGACGCATGCTTAGTTTTTCTTCATAGACATTTCCACGGGTTAGCTCCCGCCGACCCCCATCCAGCGAGCGGTCGACTCATCGCTGGTCTGAGTCATTTTTCTGCATTCTGTTATTTCTGTTTTTGCTGTTATTTGATTTTGTTTATTATTCTTGCATTATATATAGTTGGTTCATCTCATTTTCCTAAACAACAAGAAACGTGAAAACATATACTGATTTTTCTCTTCATCTTCATCTTCAACCTTGTGATCTCTAGCAATTACAAATAATCATTTTTGTTAGTGTCTTGCATCGTGTGAAGTGATAATGTTCAGACTTAGGTGTGTTTTAAATCCTCTGTTCTGGGTTGAGTATCAGTAGGTGTTTCTTGAATAAAACCTCAGGTTTTGTCCTCCAAGAATCAAGGAGATTTTGGGGGGTTTTTGCACAAATCGTTTCATTCTACAAGGATTCAGCCGTGCGAAGGTAATCGAAGAATAGGGTGTTCATTCAGTTTAGTAGCTACAATTGGAGGATCATAGAAGAAAGATTTGGGATCAAATTGTGGAAGATCGAAATCGACCGAGTGAAGGTGACTGAAGAACGATGGGATCTTGCAGTCTAGTAGCGTGGGACAGTGATTTGTTCAACCAGATTCGAGGTACTTGATTCATCTTGAATCAAGGGGAGAGAAGACTCTGCATCAACAATAAAAGATGTTTGAGGGTTTGGATGTTCATTGTTGTTCTCTTGTATAAACAATTTGCGAACAGCAGTTTATATATATCTCAATTCCATTTGTGGAATTAGGGGCAGAGGTACCCATAGCGAGGATGATTGGGGAACTCCTAATCAAATCATGTTTGTCCTCTCTTTCCCAACTCTTTTACGTTTCGATATTATTTGAATTTGTGAAGTATCAATTGATCGAAATTTCTGAGATAGTGTAATTTAGAGCTGAGAAACTGTTTTGTAAAATTGATACAATCCCTTGGATTGTATTTAGAATCAGCTTTACATTCACATTATTTGGAAATCTGCACTTAGTGATTTTACTCACACTAAGTGTTCAATAATTTGATTAAACGCAAAATCGAACGCATTTGCAATTATTTTTTGTCAACCTATCTCGTTGGTAATTGGATTAACATCAAGCAAACAAAACTTGGTTGATTGCGTTTAATTTTTGTTGATTAATTTGAATTTTTATCATCGGTTATTTCATTCCTAATATTGTCGTGCATATCCGATCCTTTTAGTAGAGGTTCATTGTAAACGTGTGATTCAGTGGTTGCTTCTGTAAAAACTTTTTAAAAAAAATTTTGGTAACCATTTGCGTGTATAAAATTGTAGGATCTATTCAACCCCCCTTCTAGTTCCTAGCCATCGTCTAACAAGTGGTATCATGAGCTCCGGTTTATCTGGTGCTTCGGTAAAACTTCTTGGAATATGGCGAACGAACCTAAAGGGGCTTATAATAGAGCTCCAGTTTTTACAGGCGAGAATTACAGCTACTTGAAGGATTGTATATGCGTCCATATAAATTCCATAGATCGGAAGGTTGGGAACGTTATTTTAAATGGTCCTATGGAAATTACAACGACCAATGCTGAAGGCATTGTCGTTCCCAAACCCGAAGCTCAATGGAATGAAGAGGACGAGAAAAAGTACAGCTATGACTGGAAGGCTTGAAATATTTTGATCTCCTCTTTGGGAGTTGACGAATATTATCGAGTCTCTCATTGTGAAACGGCCAAAGCCATGTGGGATGCATTACAAGTAGCCCACGAAGGCACTAATGATGTTAAAATGGCCCGAATCAACACATTAATGCAAGAGTTCGATCTTTTTTACATGAAAGCAAGGGGAAACCATTGCGGATATGCAAAAACGATTCACTCATATAATCAACAAATTGCATGTACTTGGTAAATCGATTCCCAACGAGGTTGCTACTAATAAGATTTTGAGGTGTCTTAATAGGGAATGGCAACCGAAGGTCACCGCGATCAAGGAGGCCAATAATCTAGCTACTCTAGACCTCACGACATTATTTGGCAAACTCGATGAACATGAGCAAGTGCTCATCAGCTTGGATAAACATGAGAAGAGTATAAAGAAGGAGAAAACAAAAGATACGGAAAAGAAGTCGATTGCTCTTAAGGCTTCTTGTTTAAAGTCCACATCTCAAGAGCAAAGTGACAGTGAAACCAACAATGATGAAGATGATGACTCGAGTGATGACATGAGGCTGTTTGTGAAAAGATACAATAGGTACATTCAAAAGAATGAAATTCAGCACTCGGATAAAACTCTCATCAAATTTAGAAGGCAATCAAAAATTGAAGGCAATAAGAGTGGCAAGTCAAGAGGGTCTTGTTTCAACTGTGGAAAGTCCGGGCATTACAAGCCGAATTGTCCATCACTCAAGAAAGACAAGGATAAGGATAAGAGTCGTCAACACAAAAAGTCAAATAAATCTAGACGAGCATTTCTGTTGGCTTATCAACAGCCGAGGCGGAATACGTTGCCGCCGACAGTTTTTGTGCTCAAGTCATATGGCTTAAGCACCAATTGCTTGATTTCAACTTAAAACTTGAGCGTATTCCTATTTTTTTGCGATAACACTAGTGCTAACCTAACTAAGAACCCCGTATTACATTCACGTACAAAGCATATCGAAATACGTCATCATCATTTCCTTAGGGATCATGTAGAGAAAGGTGATGTGGTCTTTGAGCATGTTGATACTAAAAATAAACTTGCTGACATTTTTACAAAACCACTAGCTACAGAGGCTTTCTTTCACATCCATAGGGAACTTGGCGTTCTCGACATCTCGGA
The DNA here is from genome assembly GCA_022829125.1 of Lathyrus tuberosus. NCBI lineage: Eukaryota > Viridiplantae > Streptophyta > Magnoliopsida > Fabales > Fabaceae > Lathyrus > Lathyrus tuberosus. The sequence continues at coordinate 6,129,202 of JALAZF010000019.1, read as the reverse complement.
TCGTGTTTGATTATCCTCTAAGATAGTTGCTCTTCACACACACACACGCATATATATATATATATATATATATATATATATATATATATATATATATATATATATATATATATATATATATATATATATATATATATATATGCTTGTTTATGTTTTTGACTAACGATGCAAAGAGTTATTGAGCTATATGTGAGGGCTCTCATCATCAATCATGATCAAGGTAATATCGTTCCGCTTCATATGTTTTCTTTAATATATGTACCATGTTGAGTGTTTAAATGATGTTTATTACACGTTTAAGCATATATTATTCATTTGGATGTTTGATTTTTGTGTTAGCATGTTTATTTATCTTGTATTGGTGCATTTATATGATAAAACATGAATTTTTCCATTTTTCATTTGGATGAGTCGACCAAAGCATGTCATGGGTTGACTCATGAATTGTTCATTTTTTTAAGAGAAGAATCAGGTTAGCGCGCGCCTACCTTAGGTCGACGCATCTCAAGAATTTCAAAAAAATTTATAAGTTTCGTCAGCGTGCACCGACGCATGACCTATTTAGGTTGACACATGAATGAAGAATTCATAATCCTTTTTCTTGGGAACGCGCGCGCCGCCCCATTGTCATCAAAAAGCATTACACACTTTTAATTCACTTTATTTCACATACTTGCATGTCATAAATCAGAGTTCTTTGGTCTTCTCTTCTCCTTCTCTATCAAACTTCTCATTCAGACTCCATTAAAACCCATAATCATCAAAACCCACAAAGATTGGATTCACAAGGTCTTTAAGAAAGGGATTTCATTTTACTTTGGAAGAAAGAACCCTGTCACTATTCATTTGTGCACTGTTCATCGCTACTATTCATCCTCTTCCTCACATTGCTCAACAATGGCTTCTCAACGTGCAACTGGTAAACGAACTACAAGAGCATCAACATCAAGAGCTGGAACTTCATCAACACCGGTAAATGCTTTATCTCTGCTCTCTGATGCTTTGTCTGAGTCTTTCAACGACAACTTCCGCAATTGTTCTGTTATTAGACAACATGCCTACTACCCTCTGATGGCTTCAGATTATCATCTCACAGAGGTAACTGAAATGCTGAATGCTCAGAAATTTGATGAATTTCTAGAATGCGACGATAAATTTAATTGTGATTTGGTTCGGTTTTTCTATTGTAGAATTGAGGATAAGTTCGAAGGTACGGATTTTAAGTATTATATGAATAACACGTCCTATTCTATGAACGATGATGTATGGAATAGCTTGTTCAGCTTGGAAACCCATGAAGGTCTTCCTCAAGTAACTGATACAAAGTTTGTTCGTGACTATGAGTTTAAAACTGCATTGAACTTAATGTTGCGTGAACCGTATTCGGATGCTGTTATGAACAACGAGTTGTTTCCAAAATCTGATACAATAGGTCATCTGAAATTTGTTGATCGCATTCTGCAATGGATTATCGCTCATTTTTTGCGACCTAAGAAAGGAGGGTTCTCTAGAGTTGATCAAGCGGAGGTTCATCTAATCTATATCCTGAAGAACAAAATTCAAATCAACTGGCCCTATTACTTTACGTACCAGATGTTTGCCCTCCGGGATTCAACAAGAGGTACATCTTTGTGCTATGCATCGTACATTCATAATATTTTAAATAAGGCTGGCATTACGGTTCCGGGCATTCTCTATGTCACTATCTCATCTGAGCAACAATTCCAATAAAAAACCCTAACTATGATGGGTTACTTTTGGAATCCTGAGACACAAGAGTACCACTACAGAGCCAAAGCAACTCAGCCTCCGCATGAGGTTCCAGATGACCAAGCTGTCGAGGAAAGAAATGTGAATAAAAATCAAGCTGGTAACAATTTTGATGTGAATATGATGGATGCAGATAATGAGGCATGGATGGGTTATTCTCAACCGCAGGAGACTTATGACAATCAGGACTGGGGAGAATGGCAGCACACTGGTTGGACCACTCTTGGTGCTGCTTATGTTCCTCAAAACTATGGTTGGCAATAACAAACTGAACAACCTGAGTATTCTACACCTCCGACTCCACAGCCACAATAAGCTTTTCAGGACACTGAAGAAATTCTAGCCATGTTGAATCAGATGCAGTTAGAACAAGAGGAATTCAGGGACTTACAAGAACAGAGATACATTGCTCAAGAGGAGAGGCTCACTTCTCTTTCCGATCAGTTGGCTACTCACACCCAGAACTTCAATAGGTTTGCTGATGCCTCAATGGCCAGATTTACCAATTTGGATAATGCTATGGAACTTCAGACCCGGAATATCACCAACAGTCTAGGCATCCTTAACACCGCTGTGATCGAATTGAATCAGTATCTCGAGGAACAGTCGCTCCAACCACCACCAGGCCACCATTACCGAGGACGAGGTCATCCATTCAGGGGGAGGAGACCATAAGGATTAGGATCATTTTAGTGCAAGTTATCATTTGTGTTTTGGTTGTATGCTAAATTCCTTTCTTGCATGATGTTTTCTTTTGTTTTAAATTTGGACTATGTCTCTCTATTTTGCACTATTATGGAATGAATGATGTTTGCATATCGTGTGCCATATTTATCTGCTCTTATTCTCACATTAACATCATTATATGTGGATGCATGTTAGTGTATTTGTTTACAAATTGTTGAGTGGATCTTTCCATATTATGATGCTCTATCTTTGACCACCTTCTATTTCTCATTTTGATGTTGTCAAAGGGGGAGAAGGATACATCTACTAGCAGCAGAAATTAATCAAAATTGAATGTTTTAAGACCTCACAGAGATAGGGGGAGTCTTCAAATTACAAATCAAGAGAAAGGCTGAAAATGTTGCCATCATCAAAAAGGGGGAGTATGTGAGGGCTAAGTGCTTTTCATATAGCGCTGTTTTAATGATGTCAACAAGTAGGATATTCTCTAGTTTGTAATTTGGACGGTATCACTTTCGTTGTCGGTCACATTGCATTTAACCATTGATAAATCATGTGTACAAACATATAGGAAGGGTTCTATACAATTTCTACATGTGCATAATCATGGTTCTAGTGTTTGGCGTGCATGGCTCGTGTATTAGTCGGTTAAAATGTGCAGAAAAATAATATTCTGAGTTTTTACAGGTCTTGAGTCAACCTAAACTATGCATGAGTCGACTCATGCATTGTTGACAATTTTCTGTGAAACCACCGGGTTAGCTCCCGCCGACCCTTATCCAGCGAGCGGTCGACGCAAGGTCATGAGCGGTCGACGAATGCTTAGTTTTTTTCTACATAGACATTTCCACGGGTTAGCTCCTATCGACCCCCATCCAGCGAGCGGTCGACTCATTGCTGGTCTGAGTCATTTTTCTGCATTCTGTTATTTATGTTTTTGCTGTTATTTCATTTTGTTGGTTATTCTTGCATTATATATAGTTGGTTCATCTCATTTTCATAAACAATAAGAAACGTGAAAATATATACTGATTTTTCTCTTCATCTTCATCTTCAACCTTGTGATCTCTAGCAATTACACATAATCATTTTTGTTAGTGTCTAGCATCGTGTGAAAGGATAACGTTCAGACTTAGGTGTGTTGTAAATCCTCTGTTCTGGGTTGAGTATCAGTAGGTGTTTCTTGAATAAAACCTCAGGTTTGTCCTCCAAGAATCAAGGAGACTTTGGGGGGTTTTTGCATAAATCATTTCGTTTTACAAGGATTCAGCCGTGCGAAGGTAACCGAAGAACAGGGTGTTTGTTCGGTTTAGTAGCTAAAGTCGGAGGATCGTAGAAGAAATATTTGGGATCTAATTGTGGAAGATCGAAATCGACCGAGTGAAGGTGACTGAAGAACGGTGGGTTTTTGCAGTCTAGTAGCGTGAGACGGTGATTTGTTCAACCAGATTCGAGGCACTTGATTCATCTTGAATCAAGGGGAGAGAAGACTCTGCATTAACAATCAAAGACGTTCGAGGGTTTAGATGTTCATTGTTCTTCTCTTGTATAAACAATTTGCAAACAGCAATTTATATATATCTCAATTCCATTTGTGGAATTGGGGGCAGAGGTACCCATAGCGAGGACGATTGGGGAACTGTCTAATCAAATCGTGTTTGTCCTCTCTTTCCCTACTCTTTTACGTTTCGATATTATTCGAATTTGTGAAGTATCAATTGATCGAAATTTCTGAGATAGTGTAATTCAGAGCTGAGAAACTGTTTTGTAAAATTGATACAATCCCTTGGATTGTATTTAGAATCAGCTTTACATTCACATTATTTGGAAATCTGTACTTAGTGTGTTTACTCACACCAAGTGTTCGATAATTTGATTACACGCAAAATCAAACGCATTTGCAATTAATTTTTGTCAACCTATCTCTTTGGTAATTAGATTAACATCAAGCAAACAAAACTTGGTTGATTGCATTTAATTTTTGTTGATTAATCTGAATTTTTCTCATCCGTTATTTCATTCCTAATATTGTCGTGCATATCCGATCCTTTTAGTAGAGGTTCGTTGTAGACGTGTGATTCAGTGGTTGCTTCCGTAAAAACTTTTTAAAACCAATTTTTGGTAACTATTTGCGTGTATAAAATTGTAGGATCTATTCAACCCCCCCCCCCCCCCCCTTCTAGATCCTAGCCATCATCTAACAAAAACAACATTCAAGCATGATGTTTATATGACAAAGATAAAACACATGGTTATAACCAAAGTAAAAGAAAGAGATGTGACAACATCTAAGGGACTTGACAAAGTCATAGAGGAAACAAGGTAACAAACAAGCACATTCAAAGTTCGAAGAAGTTCAAAACAAACATGGTGATAACCAAGATGAACAAAGATGTTACAACATCTAAACATTCATGAAATATAGTTTTAACAAGACTAAATAATCATGGATAACAAGTTTAAGTTCAAGATTAAAGTAAGCATACATTAGAGTTTACTAACACCACTTAATCATCAATACAAGACAAGTAAGGATAAGTTGTAACAACACTTAATCATGAATACAATTTAAACATTTCAAACATGGATAAGTTATCACAACACTTAAGCATGGTAAGATTCAAATATGATATGTATATGTTAAGACATTACTTAGACATGGAAGGAAACAAAGTTCAAGTTTATATGTAAAGGTTATAACAATACATAAACAATGGATGAAGTTCAAAGATGGGATAAGTCATAATTACAATCAAAGTTCAAAGCATACATGTATAAGTTAAAACATCACTTAATCATGAATAAAATTTAAACACAAGTAAAGGTGACAACCAAGCATACTTGGGCAAAAGGAACATGTTTATGACAACAACATGTGAATAAAGATACAAACATACAAGAGATAGTATGTGAACATACTTAAGGATTACAAGTTTAAAGTTCAAACATCACGTGAACAAGTTAAGGCATTACTTGAACATTTACGCATGAATAAAAGTTTAACATGTTAAGACAAGTAGGTAACAAATAAACATGGATATTAGGGTTCAAAAATAATCATAAGAAAGTAAGAACATCACAAAAAGTTTTAGGCATACAAGCCTGTGTTCAATGTCATTTTCAAGACAAAATTCAAGTGTGTAAGGACACATAAACATGGTGAAGTCAACACAAAGGCAAATATGCACATTATGGTCATGTAAACATGGAAAGGAACATCACATGTTAAGGAAAAATTGTCGAGCAAAAGCTCATGGTATGGACAAATTTTCAACATGTATTTCATGTAAACATACACTTGAAAAATACATCAAAATCAAGTAGGAACATGGATGATCAATATCACAATATCATACAAGGCTTATATAAGACACATATGGTGTAACCAAGTCTTTGCAAGCAAAGAAAATCAAGGAAACATTCAAAAGAAACAAAGGAGTCCTTAAGAAACCCTAAAATGGTCATACACTTTGAACATGCACAAGTGCCACAAAAATAATTATTTTTGAAAATTAAAATTCACAAACAGAAAGTTCACCTCTTTATGAACAATTTGCAAAATGAATGGCCTCAAAATGATAAAAAGTGAGAAAGTTATGATCAATTGAATTTGCAAAGAAAAATAAGAAAATAAGGTGCTAAAAATAATAAGGAAGAGTCCCTATAGGTATTGAACTCGTGTTATCTCGCTTACCAACCAAAACAATAGCCAGTTCAACCATGCGCGCGTGGTGAGCATATGGGGAAGGTATGGAATAATATGTGTTACCTACTTAGAAAATCCATAAAAATAAAAGAACTTGGGCGAGGGGGATTCGAACCCCAGTTCTGGTGATGACAAGGTACTTATGCACGTAAGTTTAACCACTGGGTGGTGATACATCCACTGTATCACCTCCCCTTAATTAAATAAGTACCTAACAAATGACCTAAGTGCCTGAACAAAAGGGCGCCCATGGCTGCACCATCATCTTCAACATTTTTCAACTTGTAAGAGCATGCATATCTCACTGATCACTCAATGAAATTCAACAATGTAAAAACCAAACTTGTGTAATATTTTATGAGGAATTCAGTGGTGAGCATGATTTTGTCTAAAAACGCTTTCATTTTAAAGCATGATAGCATGTCTCAAAAAGCTTCATTTTTGCAAATTCTACGGCTTATCTTCACACAGTCATAATTAACATCAATTAATGCTTTAAACACATCATGTTTAGCATAACAAACATGTTCATGGTTTAAAGGTGATCAAAATAATGCCTCTATCATTGAGTTCAAAAATGAAAGGTGCTTACCTCTTGAGTAGAAACCAAAACCTTTCAAATGGTGTTACAGAAGTCGGACAATAATCCAAATTGTCTTTATGAGCTTCCTAGATGATGTTGGAATGACCAGCTTGCACAGAAACAGTTTCAAGTCTTGTACTAAAATCCTCTTGCAAGGATGAAAAGTGGAAACTTGTTTTTCCAGAAAAAGAGGTAACAGTCACCAACCAATGTTTAGAACAGCTCAAGACATGTTTTTAGATTGATTTTGAATGATCAAAGTGATAAAAAAGGATCAGAATAAGGATTTAGCTTGGAAAGTGCAGAAAGTCAACCAAACTTGGTGTGAGAGTTGACTATATGATTTTTGAGGTTTTGGATGAAGATGTTGGTTTGGACACCCTTATGAGGTGTTTTGTGGTTTGTGTGAATGATTGGATTAGAGGTTTTGTGACTGTAAGAGAGTTTAGGTGGTGTTTTGCAAAATGGTGATTCTTGGCTTCAAGTGATGACTTGAATACCAATTCTGATATGGGAGGGCTTTGGTGTGCTTTTAGGTGTGTTTTGTTGTTGTTTTGAAACAAGAATTAAGCCTCTATTTATAGGGCAAGGATGAGGACCAGGTTATGCAGAATTGCAACTTGATGGTTTCATGGTTTGGTTGGAGTTCAATTTGATGGTTTGATGGTTTTCATGGTTCCAATGCAAGGTACAAAGATATATTGAGTGGTTGGAATATTTTAGATCTTGCTTCTACAAAAGAAACAAGTTGGGGTCTCAAGGCAAACCAGCTTTGTGCTTAAAGTCACTTTTCAAGAGTGGCATAATGACCTTTATCGCCAAAACCTCCATAAATGGAATGAAATTTTCAATTGATGCTCAAACCTTTGTGTAGTGCCTCAAAAACTAGTACAAACTTCTGATCAAAGGTAGATTTAGAAGCAACAAGGTCTGAAAAGCAATATCATAGAGGTTTGGATTGATTTGATGTGGATTTTCTTCAAGCCTTACCATGAAAAATGACCTAAAGTTCAAGTGTGGAATGTCAACTTCCTTCCTTCGAATCCCATAGCTCACAAATGGGATCAAGGAGTTCTTGTACTTTTTGAAAAGCACCAAACATGCTCTACAACTTTCATGTTTGATGAATTTCTTGAATATAAAAGGATCATGGTGAAAATTGGCTCCAAAGATTGGTATTTTCAATGAACAAAAACTGTCTTGGAAAAATTTCTAAGTGTTGGAAGATTTTTCCAAACTTGATGGCTCCATAACTCAAAATCTAGACACTTTTTGGAGATGGACTCAAATTGACAAAGTTATAGTATGTTGTGAGGGATTCAATTTGATCCTTGGAACATAAAAATTGGATGTGTAGATTGAAAGTTATGACTCTCCAAAGTTGGCACCAAAACTAGGGTTTTTTCCTATACTTAGAAAAATTCAAGTTTCTTAACTTTGCCCTTTTTGCAAGAAACCTTTCAAATCTTGATTTTTCTTGCTCAAACTTATTGATCAAACATGTTTTGATGAAATTTGGCTTGATGTCCTCAATTTTGACCAAAGAACTCAAAAGTTAAAGGGTTGACTTTGTCAGATAAAGATTGTGTATCAGATGAATTCAATTGTGTGATCTTACATGATCTTGCATTCTTGAACTTTTCAATCATCGTGGATGGGCTCCAAGGATGTATTTGAGCATCTTGAATCATGTTTCAAGGTTTGGGATCATGCTTTTATCAAAAGTCAAAGGCCCGGTTGACTTTTCCAAGCAAAACCCTAATTTGGGGCCAGATGAAATTAAGCTTCAAAGAACTTGTAATAGGACCAATTTGCACTTGATTCCTGATGAAGAGAGGCATCTTGAGTGTGTGTACACTTGATAGGTTGATGATCAATTCAAAACATAGACTGATCAAATAAAGATCCTCTTGATTCTCTTGATGTAAAACCCTAATTCAGATGAAACAAGGCAAGAAGCCACTTGAACAAAGTTAGGGTTAGTAAAGAAATGCTTGATGCTCCTAGAATGATGAGGTAATCTAGGGTCAAAATTTGGGGTATAACACCTGCTAATTATGGAGGGAGAAAACTCAACACACTTTCCTCTCACAAACACCTTCCTAAAGTCTTTACTCCTCCTATCATCACACTCAGATGGGACATTCACCACAAATTCTTTTACCAGAACATCATAACATTTAGCAAACTTAGTTATTGATCTAATCAGTCCAGCAAGTATTATGAGATCCATGACTTCCTTGCACTCTAGGGCATCTTCTGGCTGGGAATTTCGATGCCATGTTTTCATTTGAGAAACTAAGTGAAAATTAAAGTTTCTTAAATCTGGCTAACTTCGACAGGAGCTCTTATGAAGCTTTGTCGAAGTGGTTCTTATAAAGGAAGCGTGTTTAGAAAAATACTTAGAAATATTTTTTAAGTGTAGAAAGTCACTTCGACGAAGGGATGTTTTAAAGCCTTCCTTCAACAGAAGTTTGAATTTCAAAATATGGATAAATAACTGTCTTTTGTCCTTATCTGTTTCTCAGGAGAGACGCGTGGAGAACTATGGAGAAACGAAGGCATGCAGGGCGAAACGTGTCAACTTTTGGAGAAATGCTCGTTGGAGATGGTTATTTCGACGTATTATAAATAGGGGTCTTAGTTTTAGGATTTATGTGTGTTCAATTGCTGTACTATACTAAAAAATTCACTCAAAGTACCTAATTAAGTGAGAAAAGAGTTACTATTGAGAATGTACATTTTAAACACCACATTTTATTCAATAGAAATTTACTTTCATTTATCAATTGTTCTTTACTGCACTTTTTACTTTGAAGTTCTTTTCTTCATTGCATTTCTTTACCAAACTTTTACAAAGTTTAGTCTTTTCAACAAACAATCAAAACAATCTTTTACATAAATGAATATTGTTGAAGTGTTCTACAATTTTCCAGAAATACATTAATATAATAGCTATGTCTTTAGGATTCACTGGTTGATCCTGCAAGTAAACCAAAATTTTGGAAGACCAACGGTTGTTTACCAATTTTCACTGTAAACAAATTGACACACCCAGTGGGACAAATCTATTGTGTTTTAAAATATTATTTTTTACTTTTTCTAGATTTTTTTTACATTTAAGTTCTTGATTTTTACAATCTCTCTACGCTTCGTTGCATGAGACTTAGGAGTGGTAGAATAGCCACAAAGAATGAAGAAAGGCCTAAAAGGAGATACGTAAGGAGGATGGTGAATCAAAATCCACCAAGTAACCAAAATCCACCAGATGATGGAGAACTACCCCCTTCTTCTTCAGGGGGCAATACGATTTCAACATCAGTATCTGAAGCCATACCAACCACGAAAAGTTCGACGCCCGTGCAGTTGATTTCTTAAATTGGTCCCAATCCATCCTATGGGGGAACACAAGGTCTACCAATAACCCCTCTCCAATGGGGAATAGTTTGTTCATGCCTTATGTGCCTAGATTTTCACTGCCTCCAATAGGGCGTGATCAACGTTATGGTATGCCAACATCAATGATGGCAAGTTTGCACAATGCCTCATCAGCATTTGCTAATCCAGTGGTGAATGTAACTTCGCCATTACATGGATCTGATTCAGGTATAAATAATATGGGTCGAATTAGCCAACACTTAGGGACTGGATTTCCTACCTAGATGCCAAACATCACCAAAAATTCTGTAACGATGATAAGGCAATAGATGGACGAAAGTAATCATGAGATTGTTTAGATGCTTGCCCAACAAATGGGCATTATATTCAATCCCTTAATCCAAAATACTACCCAAACCAACCAGTAATTGGCAGCGCAAATGACGCGCATTGCTGACTTCTTTGGTGTTCACAACCTCCTCGACAACCTCAGAGGGAATGGATGGTACAAAATACCGGGGTAATCTTCGAAGAAGACCTTACAATTAACCAAGTTTAACCGAATATACCCCAGGCGAACATTTTAAACTAGGGAGCAGTAGTCGAACCACCTAGGGTTGAACCCCCTAGAATTGAACAGCCAATCCAAAGGGAATAAAGGGTAGTAATGGTGAATAGGAACCAGAACGCTGATGAAGTAATAAATCAAGTTCGGCGCAAAGATGTATCGGCAGATAATAACCTAGCACCCATGATCGAAAGGATTATGGCTAGGAATTGGGTAAATGTTGGCCTTCATAGGCCAAATTATACATCACCATTATCTAAATATATCTTGCAGTCAGACTTACTCCCTAGATGGAAAGTCCCCAAATTTACTAAGTTTTCTGGGGTTACTAGTGAGTCCACAGTCCCCAAGTTCACTCACTAAAAATTCCTTTAATTGGTTTACAACACTGCCGACAAATTTGATCCACAATTGGACTCAATTGGAAAGATTGTTCCATGAACAATTTTATATGGGACAATCGAAGATAAGCCTGAACGAATTGGCTAGCATTAAGAGGAAGTTCTCTGAGCCAATAGATGATTACCTGAATAGGTTTTTACTGCTTAAGGAAAGGTGCTTTACTAAGGTGTCTGAACATGATTTGGTCGAAATGGCCGCTGGTGGCCTCGACTACTCAATTAGGAAGAAATTAGATACCTAGTACCTGAGAAATATGGCCCAGTTGGCTGATAGAGTTCGACAAGTCGAACGACTGAAGGCTGAGAAAGCTAGGGCAATCAAGAATAGAAAGAAGAGGGTAGCCTATGTCGAATTCGATCAATCCCTTTTTCGACGAGAGTGAAATTGACCTTGCTGAATTTAAGCAAGGCCCACCTTACTCTTGTAAAGTTTTAACACCGTCGAATGGAAAGAATCCAGTCGATTCAGAGAAGAACGATAGGTTCCCTAAAAGGACCTACACCTTCGATTTCACCAAGTGTCACGATATATTTGATTTATTAGTTAAATATGGACAAATAATAGTGTCTTCTGGTGCTAAAATTCCTCCTTTAGAATACAGAAAAAAGAGAGTTTTTTATAAGTATCATAAATTTATTGGCCATAAAACATCTCAATGTTTTCTTTTCAGGAATCTCGTTTAAAATGCTATTAAGGAGGGAAGACTCAAGTTTGTTAATATGTCAAAGAACCAGATGAAGGTGGACTTGTCATACCCTAAATTTTGACCCTAAGACTTCACATCATTGTGCAAATCATCACTACAATATGGATTTACCTTTATGCATCGCTGATCCTCTCAAAGATTGTTGAGTGTTCACTCTAGGAAAAAATTAGGGTTTTGAGCCTCTCAGAGAATTCAGGCAAAGGATCAACCAAGAATTTACATGATCTTCAACTTATCAATCCTCTCAATCATCCATAGAGGTTAAGAGATCCTCAACAACAAAAATCAAGCACAAGATTGCATCATTTCAAGTTTATCAACCCACAAGATCATCAGTACACCATAATTAGGGTTTTGACCTAATTCAATCCTTGAGTTAACTTTTGAAGCAAGGAATGATGCCAAACCTCCAGATATGTTTCAAAGACCTCAAATGCCTAATACTAATTGTTAGTTCTTGTATTGGCTGGAATTTTGGTAAAACAAAGTTGAACAATGTTGATGTCATATGTCTGATGTCTTAACATTGGTTTCTAACATTAGTTGTTGCAGGGTTGAAGTTTTATATGCTGATGTTAAACTTGATGTCTTGACATCAGTTATCAGAACATCAGAACATCAGGTTGTGATGTTTTAGGGCTGCGCGTGTTAGTTTGTTTTGAGGAGATCTGTTAGAGAGATTGGATGCGAATTTCTTGGAGAAGATGTTTATATTTTCAATCAGATATGGAGCAGATCATGTAACTAACATTAGGGCTGATTTGAAAAGATTTAAAAAGATTAGAAGATCAAATCTGTTTTAAATCCTGATTAATAACAAATCAAATCAGAGTTTTTGGAAGACGTCCAAGCCCAAGTCAGAATGATATTTAAAGCAGGCTCAACCCTTGTTGGAAAATAACAAAGACAGAGAGCATAGACTGAGAGTCAATTTGAGTTTTCGTGTGGGTTTTGTAAACAATTCATGTTTGAATTGGTGTTACTATTTTGAGTTGTAATTGGTTTCTCTAGAGCTGTTAAGCAAGAGAGAGTTGTTCTTGATCAAAGCTTGTAAGCAAGATCAAGTTGTGGTTTCAATTTGTAATCTTTGAATTGTATCACTGAGGTGATTTAGGGAGTGAGTGGTTTCTCATACCTAAGTAGTTTCTTAGGAAGTGTCATTGGGTAGTGATTAAGATTAGTAGATGTCAACTGGGATTGTTGAGTCTGTAATTTAATACTACTAATAGTGAATTTCCTCCCTGGCTTGGTAGCCCCCAGACGTAGGTAGTTAGACCGAACTGGGTGAACAATTCATTGTGTTATTTACTGCTTGTTATTGCCTTGTTCATATTAGCAGTGTGTGTTGTTGTGACATCGCACTTAACATCACACATCTGATACCAGAATTTCACTAATCACTTCATGTGATTGGATTAACCCAAAGGACTTGATTCATAAACAATGCAAGAATTCAAATCCATCTGAGCAACAAAACTAGGGGTTTGATGAAAAGTCAACCATGCCTTTGATTTTTGAGTAAGGCATGATCTCAAATCTTGGGACATGATTCAAGAAACTCAAAAGAACCTCATGAGTCCATTCATAAATTCAAAATTGTCTCAGAGGATTCATCTATGAAAAATCAGGAATTAGGGCTTCTCTGCACAAAATTCATCTGAGATACCCAAAGTTATAGTTTGACTTTTTGGCCAACAATTTTCACCATGAACCATTATACAAGAAAACATGATCCATTGTTGCATTTGAACAAGATTTGATCAAGAAATCAAGTTTACTTGTAAAAAGGGCAATGTTGAGAAATTGTAAATTTCACTGAAATTCTGGCCTATGCAGACAGCAGATGTCCTAACACATGTCAAGACATTGTGCTGCATAATCATTTTAACTGAGAGGCGCAACAGCAGACTGATACCTTGAATATCAGAACTGCACAATCACAGATGTCACGACATCTGATCGAACATGTTAATCAAGACTGAACTGAAAATAGCATAATGATAAACAACACAGAATATGATGACCAAGTTCGGTGCAACTCACCTACATCTGGGGGATACCAATCCAGGAAGAAGTAATCACTATCATTAGTATAGTTTTATGCAAACAACCTCAGGTTTACAGAAAGCACCCACGCTAACCTATCACAACCCAATGAAGACTTTATCATTAAAAGTCACATCTAAATGATAAGAGAACCCCCTCTCACTTCCTAAATCACAACCTGTGATTATCTAACAGTTACTACACCATAACTGTATCTACCCTATTCAAAGACACCCTTTCAAATACAAAGTTCAGTCAAGCATCCTTGACTAACAAGTTAACTTGGATTTGCTTCAAAGCTTCATCCAAGAACACTCACGATTCATTGCCTACGGGCTTCTGAATCTATACAAGTTCCCATGTCTACCACACTACATCAAAACGATACAGAGGGAGACTTACAAGAGAAACCTACGAGTCTCAAAGCTAAACCCTACTTTACAAAATAGGATTCCTAGGTCTATGTCGTCCTCTCTCTTTTTATTTTCTATCTAAGTCTTGGTCTTCTTTTATAGTTTTTTGCTGAGTCGGGCTTCATATCTTTGATCCTTGATCCACTGCCAATCGCCTTGAATCTTGGAACATATTTAAAACCAAAACTTGTTGTAATAGTCATGATGTCGAATCTTTATGTTGTGACATTTTACTTGACATCTTTAGTCTGGGGCTGAAAACCTCCATGTTGAAACATCTTTCACAACATTTATGTTTTACCAAAATTTAGTCAAACAATCTGAGCTTTCAATCTCCCCCTTTTGACAAATTTTGGCTAAAACATCCTTCAGCCTGATGGTGCATGCAGTGGAAACGTACTTGAAGCAAGTACTAAGGAAGAGGAAGAAGATAAGATCTAGTTACCTCCTTCATTCGCTTGTGATACCGAATACATATAGGATGTAACTCAGATCACAAGACACAACTTGCTTCCTAACTCTGATCACAAAACACAAATACGCATATACTAGGAGTGTCGAGATATCCTTTGAGACATTTTTCCAGATCAGTAGCACTACTACTCATACACCATACGCTTCTCAGCAGTAACAAGCCATTCTCCCCCTTTTTAGCCAAAAATTGACAAAAATGGCCCATGCAAATCCAAATAATGCTTACCCACACACAAACAAAACTCATTTGATCTTACCCTAAGTAAGATGTTCTAGCTCGATCTTCCTTAAATATGAAGAAGTTATGTGGGTAGAGCAAATCTAGACAAAAGACTAGTCAAGGAGTGCAATAACTGCTAGTCAAGTTAGTTTCGAGAGATTCCACCTTTTCTGACTTGTCCTTGAAACCACTTCTGAATAGTGTTCTGATGCCTACCCTGCATTTGTCAGGTTTATGGTCCCCACCGCTAGGATTTGCTTAGTCCAGATTTAGCAGCTTTGGTTATAGCAGAATTTGTTTACCTACCCTTCCATTCGCAGAAAACCAATTTCTTCCAGATAGCAGCCAAGACACTTTCCAAAAAAAAACTTGTACTAGTAGTGCAATGTCATGATATCTCGTCTGACATCTCAACCTCAGTTGAGGCCATCTATCACAAACTGCTTGAGGCCACAAGCAATCTTGATAGGAAATCTGCACCACTGCAATAAACCATCTTAGATCAAGGAGCAACTCCCCCTATCTAATGTAACCAGTGCTCCTCCACAGAACACCTAAGTTGATGAATGGAAAACATAAGACGCATCTTCATGTATTCAAGAGTGCACCCTCAGTTCAAGCCACCTGCTGAACACAATCATCAACTCTCTTATTGTTTCTTCTGACAAGAACAAATAATCACTCACACATGATCACCATCATGCTACATGTGAGGAAATAATAGGATAACCATCCTACCATAACAAACTCTTGGCTTAAGATCAAAGTCCCATTGATCCTCCTTTTCCTGCAACCATCTACACACCACACGAACTCCTCTTGAATTCTCATGTATAGACCTCCAGCTGCTTGAGGCACAAACCAATTGAATTAGAATGCTTTACATTCCTCAAAGAGACGCACAGGGCCCCTTAGTTTGTTATAACGATGTCAGATATCATATGCATGCTCCAAAACTTCACAGCTGCCAAAATGATCCACTACTAGCATGACTTGCAGCCAGGGGTAGTATCCCCTTTGCAAGATTTTCCACTGACCTTACCAAGGCCAGCAACTGAGACAGACACCCCATAATCTAAGACAGATATTCCTTATCATTCTTTCGTATGATAGCCTTGAATACTCCTGATTTTCTGGTGAATATCCACTTCTGAACGCATCAAAAACCAGACCTTCATGCAATCAACCTATGATCCACTCCAGTCTTGTCCATACCATGCTCCCAAGGCAGTTCTTCTACTTCATCATTCTCCCGTATGTCAAGAGAGATACTCCTTAGACATGATGTAGCCAACAAGTTTCTAGACCAAAACTTAAGAATCCTCCACCAAGGATAACCACCCAAAAATGTTCTAACATCAGTTAGGACATCTTCCACATATCATAGACACCATACACCATGGTTCTTGATATGCTCCACCACTGGACTTACTATCAGCATAGTAATCTAAACTGAAGATCTTCACACAACACTGCGCCACCAGCTTGAACAAAGAAACACTTCAGAAACCCAAAGAGAAATAAACTCTCATCCACTAAAAGAATATATACTTTCACCCTCAACCCAGAACTTCTGCCACAAGCTCCAAGAGAACCAGAACCTCCTTACGTTTTCAACTAACTACTCTTCTACACAAGAGCAATCAGTTTCAAGCATCCTGCTTGAATGGACACTATGAAACCAACCAAATGCCACCTTTTGCTTGATCTCAATCTTCTTCAAAATTCCCACAAGATACACTGATCCACCAATGAAATTAGATCTTCAAGTCACATGAACTACTTGCGCCATAACAAGACATCTTAGATTCACCAAGCCTCTTAGACATGTAACATCTTCTCATCCACAGCTCCCGCAAACTGCATGAGATAGACCTTTTTGAAGCATCCATAACTTCCATTCTCCTGTAGATCACCTTATCTTAAGCTGATGTGCCACATCAACAGCTGAGACTCTGATGCTAAGCTAGATGTTAGAACATTCTGATACGACATCCAACTGTTGAATTCAGCTCCTCCTTCTGCCACTTAGAAGAACCTATTCCCTTTGTAGAACAAGAGTTCCATGCTCTCATAGACTTGATTCAACACCAAGTTTGAGTAGACAACCTCCATCCTGCTTTAAAACTCCAAAGACATCACACCTGCCACATCTGAGTCTTCAGAAAATAAGTAGTCCAAGACTACACCATAGCCATACCAAAGAATGCCACTTTCCTTAGTATAGCAGACTGTAGAAAGTCAGAGATAACTGCCACTTAACTTTGACTTCCAAGAAGAACAAGATCCATGCTCCAAAGCACCTAGATCAGAAATAAACGGATCCAAGTTGTAACCATCAAGATTATGATGTCTTCATCTTCATCTTCAACAGCATCAAAGTCCATACTAGTTTCTTGCCAGGAAACTCTCCAGAGAACACATGCTTCTGTCACACCCGACTGAAGCCCATTCTTAGGTCACCACCTAAGGCTAAAACAGATGCTAAAGCATATGCAGTACCCCTCCCATGATTCTGCACAAACTCTGATGATGAGATGTTCCAACATCTTGTTGAACATCAACAATCTTGACTTTCAAGGATAATCAATTAAATACTTGTGGAGTTCACAAATAACAATTGGTCTTAAATCCTTGTACAATAACCCTTCTTCACTGTTGTAGCTAAGCTCCACCAGATCACTTCATGAACACTTATCAAGTATTCAATCCTTTTGCAAGTATCTTCTTTGACAAACAGAGTTGAGATATCAAGGCTGCCACCCTTGACTCAAGTAACTAAGATTCTCTCTAAACGAACCTTAATTACCTCAACAATTCTGAACGCTCCTGTCATACCCCAAATTTTGACCACTAAGATTACCCATCATTGTCCAAATCATCATCACAATATGGATGGGCCATTATACTTCATTAGTCTCCCCAAAGATGGGAGAGCATCCATTACAAACAATAATTAGGGTTTCAAGCCCTCTCAGAGTTCTTAGACAAAGGATCAATCAAGGAATGACATGATCTTCAACTTTTCTAGCCTCTCAAATATCTATAATGGATCAAGAGGACTCCCACCTCAAGGAACAAGCACAATGTCGCAGCATTCCAGGTGGATTAAGCCTCAAGATTGCTAGTGTCACTAAATTAGGGTTTTGGTCGACCAGGGCCTCCAGATGGAAATTTTCC
The DNA here is from genome assembly GCA_022829125.1 of Lathyrus tuberosus. Lineage (NCBI taxonomy): Eukaryota > Viridiplantae > Streptophyta > Magnoliopsida > Fabales > Fabaceae > Lathyrus > Lathyrus tuberosus. The sequence continues at coordinate 6,111,069 of JALAZF010000019.1, read as the reverse complement.
TCTGGGAATGAGCCAATGCTTCAAAACATATCCTAATACACTCTAAGGGACATCATAAATCCAATCATCAAATCAATTTATCCTCAGGGGATGCATTCACTAAAAAAACAGGAATTAAGGTTTCTTGACCTAATTGACCAGACCTCAAGAGAGGATTGGAGGGTCTCTAACACACTAAATTGATCCATTTGCAACAATGGATTGATCTAAGAAGCTTGATCAACAAGTTTCAAATTCATCAGACCCACAATTAGGGTTTCGCATGAAAAGTCAACTGTGCCTTTGACTTTTGACTCAGGCATGCTCCCAAACCTTGGGAAATGATTCAATACACCCTATAACACCTATGAAATCAATCCATCAAGTTTGATTTAGGTCAAGGACTTGATTTCATAGAGAATCGCCCAGTTTGGATTTCATTTGACTAAAAGTCAACTGTGCACAAAAGTCAACTTTGACTTTTTGAGATTTTTCACAATTATGGTTCTTTGACCCTAAAATGATGATAATGTGTGATTGGAATCATCATTCATCAAGAAAAATCAAGAAAAGTGTGATAACTTGTAAAAGGGGTAACCATAAAAAACTTAGAAATTTTCTAAGTTATGAAACAAAGTGGCTAGGGTACCAACTTTCTAGGATCATAACTTGAGATCCAAGCAACCATTTGGGCTGATCCAAAGATGGATTCGTAGCTCTCATGGCATACTTTAAAAGTGTCAACTACACCTCATTCCAATTCATCATAGATTTTGAGTTATGGAATGATCAAAATGGCTGAAAACATGAAATGCGACTTTTTCCAACTCTTAGTGAAATTTTCACTAAATCAGAATCTGTCTTGCTTTTTTTCCAAAAGTAGGGGGATTTTTCACTTGGATCCAAAAAGTATCAAGACAAACTATGATCACACATGTGTTGTATCATATAAGAGCTTTCCAAAATGGCCAAGAACTCCATGAAACTCCACTAAAACCATGAGATATGACAATGACAATGTGCCTTGCTGCAAACTGTCATGGCAAGGCAGATTTGTGCATTTTTCTCAATTTGAGCAAATTTTGCAAATGACAAACAAGTTTATCCATCTGAACACCTTAGGGGGAGACCAAGGAGGGACAAACACTGATCCATAAGCCTCCCAAGTCTTTGGAACCAAAAGTAGCATGCCAAACCTAGAAATGCCTAAAAGAGGGACATGACTCCAATTTTGGTTTGGATCATTTAATGGATGCACCAAGGTGGCATGGACTGAGCCTTTTCCAACTGAATTCAGTCAAGACTTATCCAAGAACTAGGGAACCAGCAGCCTGTGCTCTAACCTCTAGTCAATGGCTAGAGGAGACTTAGATTCCTATTGATCAACATTTGTCAAACCTCTGCTGCAGTTGCCATTCACTATTGCAGCCAAAACAAACTTGCTCTACTATAAATAGAGCTCATTTGTGCTCAGTTTGAGTACACCAAAGCCATCAAACAGATGCTTTCCTCAAAATCTCCTTCTCACTTCCAAATTTGCCTTCCAAAGTAAGTCACTATCGGGTTTTGAGTTTGAGAGCTATTCAAACTAAACCAATCACACACACACACACACATACACCTCATAAACATCATATAGAAGTGATCCAAATACTCACATAACATCTGTAACACCAAAATCACAAAATCATTTGCCAACTGCTCAAATTCTGGACAGAGGTGCAGTTGAGGTACCATCTCAAGTTTCAGCTTGTTTCATACCACTCCAAGCATTCAGACACATCACTTGGCACCCAAGGAAGCGGTGCAAATCATTGGAACCAGCTTGCAACACCTCTAAGACAAAACACGATCACCATCTGCAAGAGGTAAGCATGAGTTCTTCTAACTCTATGATCCATGCATTTTTTGCTGCACAATAATTTGGCCATATGTTCATAATCATGCATAGAGTGTTTACCCTCAATCAATTGCTTTGTTTGAATCGTGTATGGAACTTCTGAACCTTCATGCAAATTTTAGGGTTCTTGAGGTTTCTCTTTGATTTCTTATTCCATGCTTAAAATAAATGAAATTAAAGACCATAGACATGATCGTGAGGTGAAAACGAGCAAATTGATATGTAGATTGCATGATATAATCAAGTATTCAGTGAGATTGGATAGAAAATGCAAATCTGCAGAAACAGAGGGTGGCGCGTGTTCTTGCCATGTTCTTGGCGCCCATTTTGAAAATTCAAATATTTGAATTTTGTGATTTTATTTAATTGATTCAAAAATTAATTTCTCTATGAGTTTTAACGATTTTGAGTTGATTCTTTTTTTTTTTAAATTCACAAAAATGTTAAAATATTTTATTTTACCAAAAATCCCAAAAATATTATTTATTTTATATATTTTATATTTTTGCAAAGAATTAATGTTTTATTTGTTTTTTACATTTGAAATCTTTTTTCTCCCTTGATTTTCCAAGCTTAATTGATTTCCAATCATTTTGTGGATATAAACATGATTTTTCAAACATTAATCCAAAATCACAACTTGTTTTTGATACATGTTTGATAATTTTGGTCATTTTAATTAAGTTTTTATTTAATTAAAATACATTTTGAAATTAATCTAGGGTTTTGATCTTAATCACCCTAAACAAATCATTTTCAAACACTTTGGGCCTCTAATAGAGTGTAAGACCCAACCCCTCTTTAAAACCAAAATATTTTGGGCCTCAGTGTATGGTATAAGTCCCAATACCGTCAAAAAGTTAGGCACGATCGTCGCCTTTTTAACAAAAATCCTTGGGCTTCTCCTTGAGCTATAAGACCCATCTTTGGGCCTCTAATAGAGTGTAAGACCCAACCCATTTTGAAAACCAAAACTTTTTGGGCCTCGGTCATCGTATAAGACCCACTGTGTTTTCAAACCTCGGCGCGATCGCCATTTTTCAAACAAATAACCTTGGGCCTCTCCTCGAGCTATAAGTCTCATTTTATTTCTTAAAAACTTCTTTGGGCCTATAATAAAGTGTAAGACCCAATCCCCTTTTAACCAAAACCTTTTTGGGCCTCAGACATTGTATAATCCCTATGCGTTAAAAGAAAAATCTCGGCGCGATCGCCAGTTTTTAACCAAAACCTTTTTGGGCCTCCCCTCGAGTTGTAAGCCCCATCTGTTGTACAAAAATAAATCTTTGGGCCTCTAATAGAGTGTAAGACCCATCCCCTTGTACATAAAAACTTTTTGGGCCTCACATATTGTATAAGTCCCTCTGTACAAACAACGGTCCGATCATCGTTAAAACTTGGGCCTCTCCTTGAGTTGTAAGCCCCAATAACTTTTCAAAGCACTTTCTCCTTTGATTTTGAATATAATATTTTTATCAAAGTTTTCTTTGTTGAACAACTAACAAAACAACATGGAATCTCTACAACGGGTAAGTGTTTATCCGCTTTCATTTATCGCTTTCATATGTATATAACTGTATTGTGGGGCTACTTCACTGTAAGTCTTCTTTCACATCCTTTTATATACTTGTCAAATATCTACTATGTAATACTAGCATTGTTATTTAGAGTTTTCCCCGACAACTACGTCTAGCACTAGGTAAAGCCTTGTTGGTCACTCTTAAATACTAACAAAACTAGATCCCCCCATAGGATTCCAAATACAGTCTTCCCTTCTCTTGGGGTTAAACAATATGGAACAAAGAGAAAGGCTGTATTCTCGGTGAACCTTTTCTCAGACTATCACTCTTAGAAATTTTCAAAGAGACTCTACTCCCCAGAGTTGATCTATTCTCTGTGAATAGCATCTATTGAGTTTCTTCCAAATTCTCGAACTTTCCTGGAATGGTCTCTTCTCTGTGAATTGCATTTCTTGAACTTCTCTTGGTTTGGGGACCCACAGGCTTCCTAAAATCATCCCCGCCTCCTCTTGGGCGTTGTACAAGGACCCTTCGGCTTCTTAGAAGTTCTCATGCCTTCTCTTGGACTTAATACAAGGACCCTAACGACCTCTTAAAGGTATAAGACATAACTTAGTCATCCTTTGCTAGAGCAGTCTTTCCAGCGTCAAAACTCCGACCACTTTAGGGTTGATACTCATCCCTTAATGCCCGTGCCTCCTCTTAGCCATTGTACAAAACATAAAACTCTAGACTTGGACAGTGTAATACCCTTGAGTCTCAAAGACATTCTCAAGTTCCCTTCAAACATAGGCAGAAACCCGGTCTCTTTTATGAGAGTTCCCCACACTTGGACCCGCTTCAGGATCTCCAGAATCCTCAGCAGTAAGATAGCTGTCGCGGCCGGCAAAAATATTCGAGTCGCCACCATTTTTTTAAAGGAAAATAATGATAAACCTAAATATCCTATCCTAAGGTAGAGATTCCTATGGTTCGGGAGTCGGTTAAGTAAAGGGAAGGTGTTAGGCACCCCTTACTTCCATTGTACTCAATGGGATCCACCTTTGAGTTTAGGGCATGTTTGTTTGTCTAAATGAAAAGAAAACCTAAGTTTTTTCCTAATTATACTCGCTAGGGTTGGTTTGCAACTTTATGCCTACGTACCCTCAATTTGAAGGATCAGAGTAACCGTAGTTCACCTCCCCTATTCCTACCCCCTAATCCTATTCCTAAATCCCAAATCCCATCCACTATTTATACTCTTTGATAAAGAGTTCTATCCCTTAAATCTAGTGTTTATACTCCTAGATGAGGAGTTCTATCCCTTAAATCCCTTTGTCCATTGTTTATACTCTCGGAGGAAGAGTTTTATCCCAAAAATCCATATCCCGTCCCTTATTTAGGCTCTCGGACCAAGAGCTTTATCCCTTAATCCTTTTATTTATACTCTCAGATATCAAGAGTTTAATTCCTCAATCCCAAATCCCATCCTTTATTTAGGCTCTCGGACCAAGAGCTTTATCCCCATGTGTAAATCCCTTAAAACTTTAAAAATCCTTTTTTCTTCTAAAACCATTTTTCTAATTTAAAAAAAAAGAAATTGAACCCCAAACGTCAAATAATTTAATATATCAAAAATACAAATTAATCCAAAATAAATCCATATTAATAATCTCCTAAAATATTTGTTTCAATTAATTTATTAATATTTTTTTTAATCCCTTTAAAATAATTTTCCTAAGAAAATAACTCCTTTTATTAAATCTACATAAAAACTTAATTTTCATATAATTAAATAATTTTTACTAAATGATAAAAAAAAGCAATAGAAACCAAATGAAAAACTTATTACTTGAATCAAGGAATTGATTCAATGGTAATAATTTTTAAATGAAATAAATGGAAATAAAAAACCACAAAAATCCCAAAATAAAAAAAAAAACAACCCTAAATTCTATTTTTATGTTAAAATCTCCTAATTAAAAAAACCCTAAATAAAATAATTAATTTATAATTTAATCAAATAATTTAATTAAATAAAAAACAGGGGTGTAAAAACGTTTAGGAAAAGTAATTGGGCCATAGACGGGGGGTGCCAAAAGCATTGGGCGTAAAGCCCAATGGCCAACACCACCTCAGAAAAAAACAAAAAAAGAAAATGATTTGATTCGAATTATTATAATAATAATTTCTAAATAAACAAACCAATTTTAAAAACCCAAAATTATTAAAAATAAATTTATTAAAACCCCAAGGGTTCAATATGAACCCTAACCCTAACTTTTCCAAAAAAAAAACCAATCAATTAATAGTAACAGCAATAAAAAAAACCTAAGTTACCTCCCCTTGCCGTGACCAAATTAAGCTGCTTCCTTCATCCCTTCTTTTCTTTCCTGTTCCTTTGGCTTTTTCCCTTCTTGTGCCTTTTCCCCCTTCTTGGTGGTGGTTTTTTGTATCTCTTCCTTTTTTTCTTTTCCCTGTGCGTTTTCCCTTTTGCCTTTTCCCCTTCTTTGCCTTTTCCTCTTCTTTGCCTTCTCCTCTTGGTGGTGATTTCCTTGTATCCTTGTGTGAGATCTCTTTTCCTTTCCTTTTCCCTAAGATCTCTTTTCCTTTCCTTTTCCCTTTTGACTCGGAGGGATATTGAAGGTTTAAGGTCGTTGAAGGTTTAGGGTTTTATTGTTGAGGGTTTAGAGTTTTGTTGTTGAGGGTTTTATTGTTGAGGGTTTAGGGTTTTATTGTTGTTGTTCTTCGATATGTGAAGAACAACAACTTTTTATCGTATGGTTTGTAAAATTGTCCCCCTTTTAGTGTTGTTGTTCTTCAATGTGAAGAACAACAACCTTTTTTATACTGATTATTGTGAACTTGTGGGTCCGAAAATATGAGAAAAAGAGGTTCTATTTATAGGGTAGAATTAGGTCAAAAAATTGAATGTGATTGTCTAATTTAGGAAGGATGCAATCTAACCTGATTTTCTCTATTTCTTAAGGTCCAAGCCAATGAATCTGGATGGATTCATGGCTTAGTGAATTCAGATTAATTTAAATAGTAATAAAAAGTCTAATAATGATGATGAAAAAAGATTTGATTTATTTTTATTTTTATGATTTTTTGAGATTTTTTCCATAAAATAATGATTTTAATGAAAAAATCATGTTTTTAAAAATGCATTAAATAAAAATACGAAAATTAAAAATTAAATAATAAAAAAAGTACTATTTTTGTGATTTTTTTATGAAAAAAAGAATATAAAAAGTTAGTAGTAAAGAAAAACAAATAGAACATTAAAAGTGATGAAGGTGGGATTCGAACTCATAACCTCTCTGTCTTGTAACTCCCTATACTCCCCCTTGCTACCAACTATACCATTTTATTTATTCAAAATAAAACAACATTGGCGAGTATTCACTAAAATTTTTAATAATAATCCCATGATAATATTAATATTAATAATAATATTAATATTAACATTAATCATCTAATAACCCCAATATGACCCTAGTATAATTCGATTAAAAATTAATATGATCCTAAATATTAATTACTTTTAAAATGACTAACTTAAAGCTTAAAACTTAATTCTAATGCCCTTTAACTTACATAAATAAATAAAAATGAAACACAGCAAAAAGCAATAATAATATTCATTTAAAAAATATTTTTTCTATAAAAATTACTCTAAAAAATTAAACAGGCTCCCTTTAAATAAAACAAATAGTAACGAATAAAAAATCCTTATACCAAACCAAATCCCCCATGGGCCTAAAAAAAGTGCTATCAATCTCAAGAACCCACTGTCATTTAAATGACATCCCCTGATACAAAAAAACCTAAAAAGAAGAAAAGAAATAATAAAAAACACTGGTCAAAATTTAGGGTACTACAATAGCCTCCTCTTGGGCTTTGTACAAATGACTCTCCCCAGCGGAGCTAACCTTTTCAGACTCTCTTGTTGGATCAAACCCCTTTTTAGCCTCCGTCTTAGGCTTCGTATAAGACAGAAAAAAGACTATCTTGTTGATTCAATCCCTTTTTTAGCCCCCGTCTTGGGCTTCATACAAGACACATATAAATCACTCTCTTGTTGAGTATAAAAGACTCTCTTGTTGAGTCAATCTCTCTTTAGCCTCCGTCTTGGGCTTCATACAAGACACCCACTCTCTTGTTGTTGTCATACCCCAAATTTTGACCACTAAGATTCCCATCATTATTTCAATCATCACCACAATATGGATGAACCATCATGCCTCATCAGTCTCCCCAAAGATGGGTGAGCATCCACTACTATCAAAATTAGGGTTTTAAGCCCTCTCAGAGCCTTAGACAAAGGAGCAATCAAGGAATGACTTGATCTTCAACTTGTCTAACCTCTAAAATATCCACAATGGATCAAAAGGACTCCCACTTTAAGGATTAAGCACAAGGATGCTCCCTTCTAGGTGGATCAAGTCTCAGGATCGACAGTGTCACCAAATTAGGGTTTTGGTCGACCAGGGCCTCCAGATGGAAATTTTTCATCTGGGCACAAGCCAAAGATCCAAAACATAACCTAATATACTCCATGGAACCTCATGGACCCAATCATCAAGTCAATTTGACCTCAGGGGATGCATTCATCAAAAATCAGGAATTAGGGTTTCTTGACCTAATTCACCCCTAAGTTGACTTTTGGGACAAATCATGAGCCAAGACCTCAAGACATGATTTGAGGGTCTCTGATATACTATATTGATCCATTTGCAACAATGGTTTAATCCAAGAAGCTTGAGCAACAAGTCTCAATTTCATCAGAGCCACAATTAGGGTTTCGCGAGGAAAGTCAACTGTAACTTTGACTTTTGACCAGGACATGCTCCCAAACCCTAAGACATGATTCAATATACCCTATGACACCCATGGAACATGTCCATCAAGTTTGATTTAGGTCAAGGACATGATTTCCTGAAGAATTGCACAGTTTGGAATTCATCTGATAAAAAGTCAACTGTGCACAAAAGTCAACTTTGACTTCTTGAGTTTTTTCACCAAAATGGATTTTTAACCCTAAAATGATGTTAATGTATGATTTGAATCATCATTCATCAAGAAAAATCAAAGAAAGTGGGATAACTTGTAAAAGGGGTAACCATAAAAACTTAGAAAAATTTCTAAGTTATGGAAAAAGTGACACTAATGTGCCAACTTTGGAGGACCATAACTCCTAAACCACAAGGCCATTGTTCCCCATTCAAAGCTTGATTTGTAGATCACATTGGCCTCTACAAAATCTTCATACTGACCTATGTCCAAATTCCTCATTTATTTTGAGTTATGGAGTGATCAAAATCAAGAAAAGTCACTTTGTTCCAACACTTGGTGAAAATTTCACTAAGTCAGAATTTGTCTTTACTTTTTTCCAAATGTAGGGGGATTTTTCACTTGGATTCAAAGGAGATCAAAACCAAACATGTTCAAACAGTTGTTGTATCATGTAAGGGATTTCCAAAATGGCCAAGAACATTACCAAATTCAATTTGAGCTATGAGATATGACATTGGCAAGATGCCTTGCTGAAATCTGCCAAGGCAAGGCAGATTTTTGCACTTTTGGTCGATTTGCAAAAATCATCCAAATCCAAACACTCCTATCCACTTGGACACCTCTGAGGATTGAATCTAAAGGGGACAATCACTGAGCCAAGCCTCCAAAGTCTTTGGAACAAGAAATAGCATGTTGAACCTAGAATTGCCAAAATAGGGACAAGACTCCAATTTTGGATTGGAGCATTCAATGGAAGCATCAAGGTGGCATGGACTGAGCTCTTAGCAACTGAATTCAGTCAAGACTTATCCAAGACCAAGGGAACCAGCAGCCTGTGCCCTAACCTCTAGTCAATGGCTAGAGGAGACTTGGATTTTCATTTGCCAACATTGGCCAAACCTACTCAGCAGTTGCCATTCACTATTCCTTGCAAAACAAACTTGCTCTACTATAAATAGAGCTCAATTGTGATTAGTTTGAGTACACCAAAGCCATCAAATAGATGCTTTCCTCAAAATCTCTTCTTTCACTCCAATTTTGCCTTCTAAGGCAAGTCACTATCGGGTTTTGAGTTTGAGAGCTTTTCCAATCAAACCAATCACACACATACCTCATATACATCACATATGAGATGATCAAACACTTAAACAACAATTGGAACACTGATTCCTCAGAATCACCAGTCAATTGCTCAAGGTTTTAACCAAGTTGCAGTTGAGATGCCATGAAGTGATCCAGCCAGTTTTAATCAAGTCCAAGCATTCAAACACACTCCATAGGGTGTAGGGAAGCTGTTCAGATCATCACAACTCATCTGTAACACCTCCAACTCATAAATCAATTTGCTCTTGCTGTCACGACCTAGAGGTAAGCCTAAACTTGTTCATCTCTCAATCCATGCAATTTTTGCTGCACAATAATTTGGCCATATGTTCATAATCATGCATGGAATGTTTTCCCTCAATTAATTGCATTCTTTGAATCGTGTATAAAAAATCCCAGCCTTCATGCAGAATCTAGGGTTCTTAAGAATTGTTCATGATTTATTATTTTATGTTTAATTTAAATGAAATTAATTGTCATAGACATGATCGTGAGGTTGAAACGAGTTGATTGGTATGTGGATTGCATGATATGATTAAGTATTTAGTGAGATTGGATAGAAAATGCAAATCTGAGAAACTCAGAACACGCGCGTGTTCTTGCCCTTGTTCTTGGCGCCATTTTCCAACATTTGAATATTTGAATTTTGTGATTTTTATTTAATTGATTCAAAAATTAATTTCTCTCTGAGTTTTAATGATTTTGAGTTGATTCTTTTTTTAATAATTCACAAAAATGTTGAAATATTTTATTTTCCCAAAAAATCCCAAAAATATTATTTATTTCATATAATTGATATTTTTTGTAAAGAATTAATATTTTAATTGTTTTTGACATTTAAAATATTTTTTCCCTATTGATTTTGAAAAGATTAATGACTTCTAATTATTTTGTAGGTCAATACTTGATTTTTGAAGCATTAATCCAAAATCGTAATTTGTTTCCCACATGTTAAACAATTTTTGATCATTTTAATTGAATTTTTATTCAATTAAAATACATTTCGAAAATAAATTAGGGTTTTTGATTAAACCCTCACAAATCATTTTCAAAAAAAACTCTTTGGGCCTCTAATAGAGTGTAAGACCCAACCCTTTGTAAATACAACCTATTTTGGGCCTCACTTATGGTATAAGTCCCGTTGTATTTCAAAAAATTCGACGCGATCATCATCCGTTGAAAAACAAACCCTTAGGCCTACCCTCGAGTAGTAAGACCCATTTCTTTTCTTTAAAACTCTTTGGGCCTCTATTAGGGTGTAAGACCCAACCCACTTGTTCAGAAATATTTTGGGTCTCACTTATTGTATAAGTCCCTCTGCGTTAAAAGAAAACCTCGGCGCGATCACCATTTTTAACGAAAAATTATTTGGGCTTACCCTCGTGTTATAAGCCCCACTCTTTTTCTTTAAACACTTGGGCCTCTTGAGAGAGTGTAAGACCCATCCCTTTGTACAACAAACAATTTTTGGGCCTCAGTCACTTGTATAAGTCCCTCTGCACAAATTCAACAGTGCGCTCACTGATAAAACCCTGGGCCTCTCCTTGAGCTGTAAGCCCCAAATCTTTCTTTTTCAAAGCACTTTCTCCTTTGATTTTGAATATACTGTTGTTTTCAATATGTCTTTGTTGAACAACTAACCAAACAACATGGAAGCTCTACAACCGAGTAAGTGTTTATACGCTTTCATTTACCGCTTTCATATACATATAACTGTATTGTGGGGTTGTTTCGCTGTAAGTCTTCTTTCATAAACTCATATCAACTGTGTAATAATATTATAGATATTTAGAGTTTCCCCGACAACTACGTCTAGAACTAGGTAAAGCAGTTTCGTTTATTCGTAGAAATAGACAGCTAGATCCCCAATAGGATCACCAGATACAGTCTTCTCTTCGGCTGTCCTCATTAGGAATTGTCAAGAAACTCTACTCCCAGAGATGAATGTATTCTCCGTGAATGGCATCTTTGAGTTTCTTCCAAATTCTCGAACTTTCCTGGCTTGATATATTCCTCGTGAATAGCCTGTCTTGAATTTCTCGGGGTTTGGGGACCCAAGGGCTTCTTAAAAGCATCGGCCTCCTCTTGGGCATCGTACAAGGACCCACAGGCTTCCTAAAAGCATCCCCGCCTCCTCTTGGGCGTTGTACAAGGACCCGTCGGCTTCTTAGAAGTATTCACAGCCTCCTCTTAGGCTTCGTATAATGATCTCTTCCTCCGGGAATGATAGCCTCCTCTTGGGCTTCGTACAAGGACCTCTCGGCTTCTTAAATGTCTCTAGCCTTCTCTTGGGCTTCGTACAAATTATCTCGACGACCTCCTAGAGGTATAGGAACAGAACTTAGTCATCTTCATAGAACAGTCCTTTCAAAGAGTCTACTACTGTTTCTCAAAGCATAGTACAAAAGATGAAACTCTAGACATGGACAGTCTAATTTCCTTGAGTCTCAAAGACATTCTCAAGTGACCCCTTAGTTAAATAGGAAGAAAACCCGTAGACTCGGACAGTCTCAATACCCATTGGATTTCCCGTCTCCTCAAAGAAAATATCCCTGAATCAAATCCTTGAGTACAGTGTTACTCATATAAGAACTGATTTTCTCTTTAAAATCAGTATACTGGATCTGTCACTCAACTGAAACAGTTACAATAGCCTCTTCTTGGGCTTTGTACAATGATTCTTCCCAGCAAAGCAAACATTTACCCTTTCTCTCTCGGGCTTTGTACGAGACACATATTAGCCTCCTCTTAGGCTTTGTATAAGAAAACCACTGGTTGATCCAATCAACCTTTTAGCATCAAAGTTGTGCCTCGTTCACAGTACACAAACATCAACAACTCCTTCCCCTTCATCTAATTGCTGTAAGCGGCAAGCCCCTGGATCATTTACATCCATGCCATTGTCCCTCTTTTAGCATGAGAAATTCCTAAGGAAAGATAGCATTGCTCTACACTGAGTTAAAGTCTTCTCCTTCAGGTTAAAATCCCCTATAAAGGAAATTATGGCATTGTCGGATTCACACATCCCAGTTAAAGTAATTCTCCTTTATAAACAGTTGTGATATACAACCCCCTCTTTAGAGATGACAAATTCTCTCTAAAGTCAACACCCTTTCAGCTTCATATCTTGGGCTTTGAACAGGATACAAATCACCTTCAGCTTCACATCTTGGGCTTTGAACAAGATACAAACACCTTTCGCTTCACGTCTTGGGCTTTGAACAAGACACCAAAACACCAATTTCCTCCCGTAGAATAGGAGGAACTACGAACGCTCTGATTTCCCTGTTTCGGTAAACGGGAATACGTAGGCATAAGATTGAAAGAAAAATCTTAGCGAGCACACAAAAACCCAAAATCCCATACTTTTATACATCCGTCCTAACATCTTAATCCCCCACCAATCGACCGAACACCACTTTTAAAAAAATAAACCTAATAGAGACCCTGAATCTTTGTAGCATCTGTAAACCAACAATTTTGACTGTTTAACCTCAGTTTGCAAGCAGGGTTAATTTGAGACATCTATTTCCCTTCCTTCATCAGCTTTAATAGGATAAAAAATAAATCGACCTGTAGACACCAAAGAGCGGTAGTGCTTCGCAACCACATCCAAAATCGCTCGTTACAGTTGTGTATAAAAGACTCTCTTGTTGAGTCAATCCCCTTTTAGGCTTTATCTCGGGCTTCGTACGAAACAACAAAACATTCTCTTGTTGAGTATAAAAGACTCTCTTGTTGAGTCAATCACCTATCAAACAGACTCTCTTGTTGAGTCAATCTTTTTAGCCTCCGCCATGGGCTTTATACAGGACAAACAAAATTACTCTCTTGTTGAGTCAAACCCTTTAGCCTCCGTCTTGGGCTTCGTACAAGACACATAAAAGCACTCTCTTGTTGAGTCAGTCACTTGTTAGTACTCTCTTGTTAAGTCAACCCTTTTAGCCTCTATCTTGGGCTTCGTACGAGACAACAAATAAAAGGCACCCTCTTGTTGGGTCAATCTCCTCCTCTTAGGCTTTGTATAAGGAAACCTCGGTTGAGTCAATCAACCTTTTAGCATCAAGTTTGTGCCTTGCTCATAGTATACAAACATCAACAACTCCTCTTTAGAGATGACAAATTCTCTCTCATCCAAAACCCTTTAGCTTCACATCTTGGGCTTTAAACAAGATACAAACCACCTTAAGGTTCACGTTTTGGGCTTTGAACAAGACACCAAAACAACCTTTTTCCTCCCATAGAATAGGAGGAACTACGATCGCTCTGATTTCCCTGTTGCGGGAATACGAAGGCATAAGATTGCAAAAATCTTAGCGAGCATACTAATCAAAAACACAAAATCCCGTGCCTTCATACAAAGCATCAAATCTAAAAACATTACCAAAAACCTCACAAATGGTCCAAACATTCTATCCTTAATAAAATAAACCGAAGAAGTGCCCACATCTTAATAGCATCTGTAAACTAACAGTCAACTGTTTAAACTCAGTAGGCAAGCAGGGTTAATTGGAGACATCTATTTCCCTTCCTTAATCAGCTTAATAGGATAAAAAATGAATCGAGTTGTAGTGCCCAAGCGATAGTGATTCAAGACCACAAAAATCGTAATACATCTCTAATTAGATTAGATCCACTCTTAGGGTCAAGAGAGATGAATCCTTCCTTGATGTTTTTGGATGGTGAAAATAAATCACCTCCACTTTCTTCAGATTGTGTTTCAAGGAAACACCTTCTAGTCAGAAGAATAACTAGAAGACTCTAGATGCACGACTTAGATGCCTTTACGAGTCGACTTGAGAGAATTCTCAAGTATCTTTGACAATCTAGCCGGTCAATAATTTATCAAACTCCCAGAGCAAGAACTTGATAAACTTAAACTCAACTCTTCTCCTCTTCAACTGACTTCAACTGCACCAAGAAACCAAGCTTCTAAGTACCAAGTCACCATACCAGATATCTACCAACAACTTCCTTCATTCCATCGCTCCCGACTTTGGAATAAAAGAAAACGAATATCTTCAAATATAGAGGCCGACGATTGAGATCTTCCACCAACTGTCTTCAGTAACAACTCCAAAATCCCATAATTCTAGAGCTCTTCCATCAGAAACACATGCAACGGAACCACCAAGGAACACATCCTGCTTGCCCTAATAAGATGTCAGAACATCTTATAAGACATCCCAACAAGAGAACTATCCACTTCTCCTGTAGTTTTATAGAACCTCCTCAGCAACATGAACAACCTTCGGGTTGCTCCCTTCAATCCAGAACATCCATCTCATCCATTAATACCCTTGAGTATGTCTGAGTTAATTGACTTGATCTTCAAAACTCCAGCTTGTTTAAACGCCAGAAAGTATCTCCCAAAGATCTCAACCAGAACCAGACAAGATGCCTGCTATGATACCAATTGTAATTCTGGCCTATGCATACAGCAGATGCCCTAACACATGTCAAGACATTGTGTTGCATAATCATTTAAACTCAGAGGCGCAACAACAGACTAATACCTTGAATATCAGAACTACACAATCACAGATGTCACGACATCTGATCGAACATGTTAATCAAGACTGAACTGAAAATAGCATAATGATAAACAACACAAAATATGATGACCCAGTTCGGTGCAACTCACCTACATCTGTGGGATACCAATCCAGGAAGAAGTAATCACTATCAGTAGTATAGTTTTATGCAAACAACCTCAGGTTTACAAAAAGCACCCACGCTAACCTATCACTACCCAATGAAGACTTTATCATTAGAAGTCACATCTAAATGATAAGAGAACCCCCTCTCACTTCCTAAATCATAACCTGTGATTATCTAACAGTTACTACACCATAACTGTATCTACCCTATTGAAAGACACCCCTTCCAATACAAAGTTCAGTCAAGAATCCTTGAATAACAAGTTAACTTGGATTTTCTTAAAAGCTTCATCCAGGAACACTCACGATTCATTGCCTACGGGCTTTTGAATCTATACAGGTTCCTATGTCTACCACACTGCATCAAAACGATACAGAGGGAGACTTACAAGATAAACCTACGACTCTCAAACCTAAACCCTACTTTACAAATAGGATTCCTAAGTCTATGTCGTCCTCTCTCTTTTTTTTTTGTCTAGGTCTTGGTCTTCTTTTATAGTTTTCTGCTGAGTTGGGCTTCATATCTTTGATCCTTGATCCACTGCCAATCGCCTTGAATCTTGGAACATATTTAAAACCAAAACCTGATGTAACAGTCATGATGTCGAATCTTCATGTTGTGACATCTTACTTGACATCTTTAGTCTGGGGCTGAAAACCTCCACGTTGAAATATCTTTCACAACATTTATGTTTTACCAAAATTTAGTCAAACACTCAGAGCTTTCATTCACCAAGGTATGGAAAAACATGATTTTTTTCCTAACTTCCAAAGGCCATAACTTGTGATCCAAGTAAGCATTTTATGCCCTCCAAAGCTCAAATGATAGATCTTCTTCCATACAACAAGATTGTTGGGCTGAACCATCCCCAAAAAAATGCATAGATTTTGAGATATAAGGCCATAAATTTAGGGTTTCATGATGTTTTGAATTTTTACACTTAGAATTTTTTAGGCAGAATCTGTTTCATGTTTTGGCCAACTTTGAAGACATTTTTCACCATGATCCTAGAATAATCAAGACCAAATGCAAACATCAATATTGTAGTACATCATATCAGCTTTTCAAAGAGTACAAGAACATCCATTAATTCAAGTTGAGCAAGAAGTTATGAACCTCACAACTCACCTTGCTGCAACTATTTTTCAAAGACAGATTTTGACACATACTTGCATCCCACGATTTTGAGTCCAAACTTGGTGACTATGCAATATTGATCCTCATATAATTCAACAAGAATCTTAGCTAATCATGAAGAACCTGCAAACTTGGGCCATAAGTTAAGAATCTAGCCCTTTGAAAGTCATGAAACACCACTGCTAGCTATGGAACTTAAGTTTTGTTTGCAAGCTTTAATGTGGAACATTGAATCAGCAAGAGATGAGCCACACTAGTCAAGATGAGTCAAGAAACATGAGTGTTCAAATCTGCAAATATGGTTGGAGTCAGGCCAAAGAAGACTTTGGTACCTTGGCATTTAAGATAAAGGCTACCTAGTTATATCCATTGGATAATAGAGTGATTCCTCATCCAACAATATTCCTCCCAAAACAAACTTGTTCTTCTATAAATAGGAGTTGTTTATGATCATTTCAAACACACCAAAACAAAATCACTCTTGTTTTCTCTCATTTCCCTCTTTCATTCCAAAGTTCAAAGTTTCAAAGAGTGAAAATCGAATTTCTCAAACCAGAGCAATTCATCCAAACCAATGATCCAAACACCTCACATACATCATATATGAGTGATCCAAACACTTAAACATCATCTGTAACATCAAATTCATCAAGATCATACTTCATCCAAAGCAAGCTGCAGTTGGATTCGAGCCCATCAATCCATAAGGTTTCAATCCATTCCAAGCACATCAACACACTCCTTGAGGTCTAGGGAAGCTGTCCAGATCATCAAAACACTTCTGTAACACCTATACAACAGAATTCGATTCCTTCTAGCAGAGGTAAGCCTTGAACTTTCAAACTCCATAATTCATGCATCATTTTTTATATTTCAAGTTACTAATATGTTTCTGCATGTATATAGAATGTTTTCCCTCAATCAATTACTATGTATCAATCGTGTATAGGATTTCACATTATTCTTCCAAAAATTAGGGTTCATCTGTTCATCACATGATACCTTGCTCTACACTTAAAATAAATGCAATTAAACACCACCATCGTGTTCCTTATTAAAAAATACACAACTTTCATGTTTATATCATTTAAAATCATCAAGAGTTGAGTGAGATATGAGAGATTTTGCAAATCTGATGATGGTGGTGGTGCGCGAGGTAGAAGAAGATGTTCTTCGCGCCATAATTCAAAATTTTAAAATTTTTTATATTTTTTATACTTTTCATATTATTTTCAAAAATTAATTTCTATATTCCATTTTGATTATTTTCAAATGAATTTTTGTACACATATTTAAATATTTTATTCATCTAAAAAATAAAATAAAATTTATTTGATATATTTTTTAATATATTAAAAAATATTATTTTGAATTGTTTTAAATATTTTAAAATAATTTCAAATATTGAATTCTCCTACCAAATTAATTATTTTTAATCCCAATTTTCACACATATCATTTAAATACCCAATTATTTTAATCCACAAAAAATCACAAAAATAATATTTTATTTTGATATATTTATATTAGGTTGAAAAAAATTATTTTTTAAAATTGTTTTAATACCTTTAAAATAATTTATTTTCTTGATTTTTTTTAATCCTAATTGATTTCAAATATTCATGTGAATAAAACATCTTTTTATAAACCTTAATCATTGTTCATAACATGATTAATGGATTCATTTGATAAATTATACCATTTTTTATTGATTTTCTTTTAAAAATATCTTAAAAAAGAAATTAGGGTTTTCACCTTGATTTAACCTTTTCAAACTTCATTTCAAAAATCTTGGGCCTCTATTAGAGTGTAAGACCCAACCATTTCTGTAAATAAACGAATGTCTGGGCCTCTGCTATAGTATAAGTCCCATTGCGCTTTTTAAAATCACGGTGCGATCATTGTTTTCACAACAATCTTGGGCCTCTGTTAGGAGTGTAAGTCCCATCCCTTTGTACATAAACAAATACAAATAATCTTGGGCCTCTGATAGAGTGTGAGACTCAACACCCCTTTGTAAATAGAAAATCTTTTAGCCTCATTCATCCTGGGTTTTGTACAAGATGCAAATGATCTTGGGCCTCTATCCAGAGTGTAAGACCCAACACCTTTCTTCTCTCCCTCATCTTTTCAAAATCAAAGTCATCTTCAAAATTCAAATTCAAATTTAAATCATCCCCTCTTATCAAAACTTTCTTCAATTTCTCAAAACCATAATTCATTCAATCAATCAATTTTAATTCATTCAATCAATCACAATACACTTAGGCCCCTATCAGAGCATAAGACCCAACACCACCTTTTCAATTCATTTCATGCTTGTTAATAAATTTGTTTATATCTTGTTAAGTTTCTCTTAGCATTTAAGTCATCCTCAGTTTAGACATAGGTCAAACAATAGGATCCCTTTGCTCATTACAACTTAGTTCAAACAACTAGTTCCCTCTTGTACATAAGAAATTTCCCCAGTACAGTTAGCCTCCACTTGGGCTTTATCCAAGAATCATAGCCTACTCTTAGGCATCATACAAAGAATCTCCCCAACAAGATAGCCTCCTCTTGGGCTTCATACTAGGAGACTTGGTAAGTCTCACTCAATCCTTTAGCCTCCTCTTGGGCTTTATCCAAGCATCATAGCTTCCTCTCGTGCTTCATACAAGTACCTTCAGGCTTCCTAAAAGCATAAGTCAAGTCTTAGTCATCTATACAATAAATCTTTCAGCCTCACCATCCTGGGCTTTGTACAGGGTACAAATAAACTCTTTTAGCCTCATTCATCCTGGGCTTTGTACTGGATACAAAAAAAAATCCCTAAAATAGTCAATCAAATCCTCAGTATTGAGCCAGTCATTTCAAGCTTACTCAACAGCTATTAGCCTTCTCTCAGGCTATACCAATAAATTCTCCAATCAGTCAGTCTTAATCTTGGGCTTTGTACAAGACATATAAAACTCTCCTAGTTGAGTCAGTTTTCAACTTTTTTAGCTTCAACCTTGGGCTTTGATCAAGGCACTAAATTAAACTTGCCCACAGATGAGACTCTGAGTCCTTTCTATAGGAGGATATCCCTTCTATACATCACATTTTAAACCAAATCAAATTTTCAATCAAACTGTTTTACATAAAGGAGGATGTGGCATTGCTTTGGATATTTCAAAATCCAAGTTAAAAGCTTCTTCCCTTATGATAAAACTCATGAAGAAAGATGTGGCATTGCTCTGGATATTTCAAAATCCAAGTTTAAAGCTTCTTCCTTCATGACATTTCAGTTCTCCCATAAAGGAAGATGTGGCATTGCTTAGGATGACAAAGATCCAAGTTTAAAGCTTCTTCCTTTATGATTTTACTCTTCAGTATTTGTGATGAATAAGTGATATATCTCCCTTTAGAGATGACAAATTCTCTCATACAAACATTTAGCTTCAATCTTGGGCTTTGATCAAGACACAAATACTCTTTTAACTTCATTCTTGGGCTTTGAATAAGACACCAAACAAACTTCCTCCTCCCATAGAATAGGAGGAACTACGAGCGCTCTGATTTCCCTAAGTCTTTTTATGGGAATACGTAGGCATAAGATTGTGAAATCCTAGCGAGCACACTAATAAAAAAACCTTAGGTATAGCACCTTCCCAAAAACATTAGAAAACCATAAAAACAACAAAAACATTTCCTCATCTTTCACAAAGGAGAAACTTTCCCAATTAAGCAGTAAACAAACTTAAGCAACCAACCAATTCAATAGTAGAACTATATGCAAATAAAAGTTCCTATAGATTACTATAGATACTCAGGTTGTTAGTAGCTTCCCTCAGTATAACCAACCCCCGATTCCAGATCTCTTAGCATTTGCAAGAAAAACATTTGCGAGCAGGGTTAATTTATGATATCTTCCCCTTCCTTTTTAGCATCATAGGATAAATATTAGAAATCAGAAAGTAGCACTAAATGCGGTAGTGGTCACGTCACAAAACCGGAGCTACAGGACTACTGAGGGTTCTAACCAAGTATTGGCAATGTATGAGACTACTGATGGTTTCATACAAATCAACAACGAAACTAAGGCTACTGAAGGCCTTAGGATGAAACTTCAAGAATTGGATATCTCTGCAGGTACCAACCTTAGGGTTAACATGGTCGAGATGACCCAAGAGTCCGCGATGGAAGTGGACAAATGCACTCTTAAACAAGAAGAATATGCCAAAGTGGCATATCCAAAACAAGAAAGGAATCTGGTTGAGTTTCTTCACAGATGCCAGCGAAAGAACTCCCAAGTGATGTTGTTTCCCAGATGCAGTGCTGTCTCTGATTGAAAAGTCGTGGAGAACATTCAAGGGTTTCGACGGGAAAGGGATAGAAACAACTGGAGGAACTCAAACAACCATGGAACTTTCTACAGAAAAGGAGCACCAAGGAGATATGATCCAAATGGATCAGGGGTGCGTGGCAACAGGCCATCAACATTCAAGCCCACTTCTGATGCCCCCAAGGGCAAGTGGGTGAGGCCAGTTGAGAAAAGAGAGAATGGCCAGAAAAATGGCAGAATTTCAAAGTCGAAAGAGGATCTTCGATAGCGTACTAGAGGGAGTTCCAGGCTTCCAAGCAATCAGCTTGGCGCTCAGAGAAATACAAAGGGAAAACCCCAATGATGAGGTCTCAATGGAGACATCAACAAAGGAAGCACATGGCTGAGAGGGAAGATGCGGAAAAAGAGAAACCTGAGTCTAGCAGCAACATGCCAATAAGAAAGGACAACAACAAAGACAGGAAACATGTCGAGAAGAAAGTTGTCGAAAGAAAGTTGTTCGCAGACCAACAGGAAGATGTAAAGGAGAAGTCTGACCAGATGCATATGGATGATGATATTACGACAGACGATTTTGATTTGGGATCAGAACAGTCACTAGACATTATTTGCAATGTTGTATCCATGCTACCCAGGGAGTATGATAGGGTGACGGAGTTAGAAGACCCAGAAGATGAGGTCGAACTAGAAGTGGCCACTCAAAGGCCAATATGTTATTATATCTTGAATAATGGTTGCGTCAAAGAGCAGAATGCATTCTTTGAAAGACCAGGAAAAGCTATGAAAAACCACTTGAAGCCTCTATTTATTAGAGGAAAAATAGAGAACATTGGTAGCAACAAGATACTAATAGACGGAGGAGCGGCAGTAAACCTGATGCCGCATTATATGTTAAAAAAGATTGGAAAAAGTGACTCCGACATGAAGCTTCATAACATGGTCTTTTCAAATTATGAAGGGAAAATGGGCATAACCATGGGAGTCATTCAGGTAGATTTGACCGTTGGCACAATTACTAGGCCAACGATGTTCATGGTGATTGCATCTAAGGTGAATTACAATCTACTCCTTGGAAGGGAGTGGATACATGGAATAGGTGTAGTGCCATCATCACTTCACCAAAGGATATCCATCTGGAGAAGTTATGGAATTGTCAAAAATATTGAGGCGGACCAAAACTATTATATGGCTGAGGTTAACCAAGTAAGTGGGCGACACTTTGATAAAAATTTAGCCCACATAGTGCCTTGTAACCCTGCAGGTATTGACTTTACACTTGCAAATAACGCCTTCTGTTCCTTGTACCTACATCCTACCCACGACTTTCAGTGGGATATGGAGGTTGTAGGCAAACAAGATTATGTCTCTGGAACAACTGGGATCCAACCAACTAGTTGGGGCAGTGAGTTTAGTGATAATGGCTGAGTCATTGGCACTCAAAAATATTTCGGCTTATATAGCTGAAAAACAAATTGAAAGCAGCCTTAAAGGCCAAAGTAAAATACATGGCCGTCGAAGCCAAAGTTAAAGAAAAGCACTTCGAAGGTCCTGGGAAGGACTTCGACCTGGAGCCACCCGAAAAAGATCAAGTCGAAGTGAAAAGTCAAAGGCTAGATGCCATCTACGATGATGAGTGTCGCTCCCGACATTTTCATCCAAGTACAAACGCGAAAGTGGCGCAGAAACAGAGTTGCCAGCAATGTGTATTTATCCCAAGAGAGGGAAAGGAAACACTGCGTAAACCTGAGGGAAAGGAAAGAGCATGGTCTCGTGACCAAGAGAAACGGGTAAGGGAGTCGGTTACGCGAGGGGAAGGTATTAGCACCCCCACGCGTCCATCGTACTTGATGGGATCCATGCTTGTTGTTATCGATCAAAGAGTGTCGTCGTCTGGAGCTCCACTGCTACTGGAAAGGAGAAAGAACAGGAATGGAAAAGAACGGAGGAATGGGGAAGAAAAGAAAAAGAAGTGACTCGATAGGACGTCGCATCCTAGTCCTACGTATTCCCTTGGGCAATGGGAAAGTCAGAGTCAACGTAGTTCAGACTACGGATTGGGAAAGGGGAAACGATTATGCTCGGAGAGATCTCGCACGATCTCCTGCCTACGTATCTCGCTCGCACGCGAGAATCAGGGCGACTTAGTTCCCCTCACTAGGGATGGATTTGCTTTGTTTATGTTTTTTAAGGCAGAATACGTCAACGTTCGCGTTCCAGCAGTTAGGTGTCACAGCTCGTTGTACGGAGTCTTAGGCATTTACTTGTTTGCGTTAGAACGGAAGTAACGCATCCTTTATGAATGGAGTGAGGAAGATGAGAAGAGAATTGTTTATTTTTGTCTTTTAAGAAGAAGTGTTTTGATTATTTTGTGTTTGCAACGCATATTGCACTAAAGTCTATGACATTGGATCGAATGCGTCGCAAATCGACCCAAGACGGGACGTATGCTAAGCACTCTAGGAAAGTGAAGGAAAATCCCCCACTCTCCACTTCCCACATGCAAGGCACATGTGCAATACATGTTATACTTTATTAAGTGTTTTGAAGAAGTTATGAGATGAGAAGAGAAAACTCAAGGAAGAAAGGAAAAAGTCTAAGTGGGGGACTAGTTATGCTAATGTTGTCATGCATGGAAGTCATATGGTTGTGTGGGGTATAAGAACCACCTAAGTCTAAAGGAAAGAGAGGGATAACACTATCTAATGCTTATCCTACCTCACCTTAATAAAAAATTAAGGATGATCTAGGATCCCTAAGGGATGTGAGAAAGTTCTACACAATCAAGCATTACATCATGTAATCCATAAGAGGAAAAGACAAGTAAGAGATGAGATGAAAGAAGAGATGAGTATGGATTAACATCCACATACTCCAATGTCTTACCTCTGCCCCTACACAAAAGGTTAGTACATAATCCTCACAAGTAATGAAAACAAGTATAAGAAACTAAAACCAAACAAAACTATTTGCTTTAAGAAGACAAATTAAGAAGAAAGTAAAGTTCAAACCAAAAGGGAAAGGTCCTAATGGTTAAGGGACATGCAAAGTCAGTATGTACATGTTAAAGGATCCTACTAATGTAAACATGCCATATGAGATCAAACAAAAGCAAACTAGGCGCCAAGCAATCATACAAATGCAAATGCAACATTAATAATGCAATATGAATGCAAATGAATCATGAATATGGATGAATGCACATGAGTGCATCAAAGTCAGAATTGAATGACATTTAAGGATGTGTAGAGATGTCATTAAGATGGTATAGAGTTCATAAATGCAAATGTGGATCAAGTAGAAAGAAGTGGGAGCAAACATCATTCAAGTTCCAACAATGAAGCATACTTGTAATGTAAGTAAGAAGTAAAGATGTAAGATGAACAATCATGTAATAGGAAGGCAAGTCAGTAGCTCATGACATTTGAAATGACATTTAAAAGTCAAGAATGAAGGCACAATGTTCACACAAGTATCATGTTGAGGCACATGGAAGATTAGGAGCAAACATGTTCAAGTTAGGTCAAACAAGTATACAAAAGCTTATGAACTTAAGAAACATGTGATGTGCAATTATAGGTAATGGGATATGGTTGAGGATGATTGCAAACAAAAGTGAATGATGTCTAAGTAAATGTGCAAAACCATACAAGGGTTGATACAAACATGTGCTCAAAGAAGATCAAGTAAGAATGTACAATTACACAACACATTTCAAGTTAAAACATGTGCATACAAGTCATGTAAGGATGAATAAACAATGACCTATAATTTGATTTGAATGACCTATAATGTTCATACAATCATATGTCAAAAGGTCTCAACAAGTACCAAATAGGATTGCACACAATGTATCTCAAAACCCTAGCACATGATCCTATAACAACATACATATGTAGATGCACTCAAACAATTCACAAAACCAAGTTAGGAGAATGAGAAAATTCCCATATGCAAGCCAAATGAAGTTCAAACAGTATGTACACATTTCCCAAAAATAGGATACAAAAATCATTAAGAAACATTTTCAAATGTACTCCACAAGTTCATTCAATCCACACCACATTCATGCACAAAGATAGGGTTCAAACACCATTCAAAAATGATTTTAAAAATTCACAAAGAATGAATGAAGTGTATCAAGATATTATACAAGTGTGTGTCAAGTATCAAAAGTAAATTCACTTTGGAACTATGTCAAATAAATCCAAAACAATGCATGCATATGAACATAGGATCATACAAAAAGAAAATAAAAGGAAATTATGGAAAAAACATTAAAACATATCAAAATCAGGAATAAAAATATGCAACAATTATTTAAATGCATAAGAAAGCTCCATGAATTTTTATGAATTTTATCATGTTTCTAAGTATTTTTAAAAATAAAAAACGAAACAGATATGAAAAGAAAAATAAAAAAAAAATCAAAGAAATACAGCAGGGGGTGCATCCAAAGCAATTATCCAGTTCAAACAGGCATTGGGCTTAATATTGGAGGGTGCGAATAACAAAAATACACAGCCCAAAGCGCGCATAAGTCTGAGGGTTCATACCATGTGACTTAGTCAAACATTGACTCAATCACAACCATTGGATCAGCCAATCACGAGATGATCAGGAAAGTAAGGCAATCAAACGAATGATAACGCACACACATGGTAAGATAGGGTGCAGCAACCACGTGTAATCACATAATTCAAAAATACTCAGAAAAAGGAGCACGTGCAAGGGAGAGTGTCTTCATTAATGCGTTGGCACATTCTGGTGCATTGGATCAAAGCAATCGGACGGTTGTAATCTAATCTGAGAAACAGCTAGAGTTCAGGTGAGTTAATGACCTCAGGTGGCTGGAGAAGACTTCGGTCGTCTTCTCCGGCGAGTCTCCACCATGCATAGTCATCAAACAAACCAGAAATCCACCAAACATACATCAAACTGATCCTCATGCCAAGGAGATCACATATCCACGTTCAATTTCCACAACAAATGCACACACAGAGAGAAACGAAGATAAACACTTTTGCCCTAACTTTTGATCTACGCTCCTAAGGAGCCTATCAACTAGCCAGATCCACAAGAACTTCTATTAAGCTCCAAAACAACAAAAAACAACTTAAAACTCACAGCCTAGATTCAATGGAATTGAGAAAGCAAACCTGTGTAAAGTGAAGCTTGAGATTCAAGAAAACCATAGATACGATTCCTCTTGCTTATTTGATCCTGATGCTTGGCCAAATAAAGGCAAGATGCAACTTCAAAATTCCTGAAAAGCAAGTGCTGGAAGTGTACAAGTTTAAGCTGTAACTTCAGGTATATCCAATCTTTTGCTCATACACGCTTCATAGATGTTGATAGATGATGAATGAAGATGAAGAAAGTAGAGGAAGTGGTGATATCATAGCTTCGAGGAAGAGAGAACTTTGAGAGAGAAAGTGTGTGAGGTTTTGGTGAAAAGTGAAGAAATGAACCAGCCTCCTTTGTAATTTAGTTGGAATTTCTATTTATATGTTAGGTTAACTGTTAACCAACTGTGGTTAACAGTTAGAAGCTTGGTTAAATGAGTTAAGTGAGTCAAGTTAGTTAGATCCGATTTGTGGTGTTTTTGTTAGAGTGAGGAGAGCAACATGAAGTTATGGTGAGGGTTAGAATGAATGGTGGTGATGTTGTACTGAACAGCTTGCCTTGCAAGTTTCTTCTTTCACTTGGTTTGAACATATGTAGCAAAGAATACATGGGCATGGGATGATATGTGTAAAGTTTGTTTGGTTTTTTATGGTAAAGATGACATGATACATGATGGCATGCGCATAATGCAACCATATAACAGGTTTAATGCTGTCTTGGATTTGCTTGGGATAGAAGAAAGTCAGGTGGTAAAAGAGTGAGTTTGAAGAATGATATATCACTGATTATAAGATGGAAATGGTTAGTTAAGAGCTCTTTGGAGAGAGGATATGTAGCACAACAAGATTGGTGTTCAACATGAATGGAAATAGAACCTCTAACATACCCCAAAATGGCCATGAAAATGGATGTTCACCACTGCCTAAGCAAGTCAGTCAGACCTGCCTCGACCAGCCCATGTGCAAGTGGATAAATTAGTTGAAGGCTACCCTCTTTGAACCACCATAACTTCCAAATAATTGATCAAATGAAAAAAAGTTAAACACCAAAGTTGAAGAGGAGATAGAAATGAACAAGATTGGTGTTGAACAAATTTCCAAATGAAACCTCTATCATAGATATAAATGGCTATGAACTTGGATAGAACATGCACACAAGGTGTTTGTGAGAATGACTATGTGCTGGTTGGTCATGACTTGCCAACTTGCCTTGGTTTGTCTCAACTTTGAAGCACCATATCTCTCTCAATTTTGATCCAATGAAGATGTTCTTGGTATGGTTTTGAAGCTCTTGAAATGAACTTTTGATAGGCCTCCATAAACTATGAGTTTGAAGTTTGGAACATGGAAAAGGAATGCTCCAAAGATGGCCCTTCAATATGACAGAACTTGCCATAAATGGAAACCCTAATTTCTATTTTTGGCAACTTTGCATATTTCTTGATTTTTTATGAATCCCTTAATACTCCTTGATCAAAACTTCACCAAAGATCATATTTGAAATGAGGAGCATGAATTTGACCTTAAAAAAGTCAAGAATTGACTTTTTCCCTTGCATAGTTGACTTTTCCCAATTCTCCTAATTCTCAAGCAATTGATCAATTGAAATCCTTTCAACTCAAATTGGTGGATAATTCTTCATCCTTAGACCCTTGAGGACATGTAGAATACCATAGCATCAAGTCTTACTCGAAAAATCAGAAATAAACTGATTTTATGGCAAACCTTAATTTTGAACCCTTAGTCTAGGAGAAATCAGCACATCCTCCAAATCCAAATTCCTTTGAGTATGATGTGTATCTTCTCAAACAAAGACGAGATATGTCATTTGGAGATGATAAAAGCTCAAAAATCCTGCCCATTGAAGTGTTATACTCAAGAACCCCAAAAACCATAATTTGCACTGATAAGGAGAATGTGATTTCCTTCAATCTTTTGTTGAATTCCCACCCCTTGAGTTGATGGCTCAAATGAGATGAATTGAGATATGAGGAGCCCTTGTGACTTATTTGGAGAAGTTTGATTCTTATCCTTTGACTTTGAACTGTCCATACCTTGGGACCACTGATCCCATGCCTTGCAACCAATGATGTGTATGATTTTAGTATGACCTATTATGAAATGCAAGTGAATGAAGCATAAGCCAATTATTGATGGTATAAATAGGCGGGCAAATTTTGAGGTATTCCAGCTGCCCCTATTCAATCAACTGTGAACCTGAATGGATGAGAGCAACGACTGTTAGAAATTCAAGGTACATAGGGATTAAATACAAAAATAACCGGAAAATTTGCACTCTATGGGCAAAAGGGAAAGATATGTGTGACAAACAAAGCAGTGGTGATGAATAGGTATTTGTGAAAAAGAATCTGGAACAAATGAAATCCAAAGGATGTCTGTCGGGAACGGTTAAGGTGTGCCTGTCAAGAACGGTAAAGAGGGCCTGTCAGGAACGGCTAAAGTTGAAAACCTATGGTATACCTATCGAGAATGGTAAATGGCCATGTCAGGAACGGTTAGGTCTAAAACTTAAAGGTCGCCTATCGGGAACGGCTAGGTCTAAAGGGCGACTGTCAGGAACGACTGAAGTTGAAAACCTATGGCTTACCTATCGGGAATGGTAAATGGGCCTGTCGGGAACGGCTAGGTCTAATACTTAAAGGTTGCCTGTCGGGAATGGCTAAAGTTGAAAACCTATGGTATGCCTATCGGGGATGGTAAATGGGCCTGTCGGGAACGGCTAGGTCTAAAACTTAAAGGGCGCCTGTCGGGAACGGCTAGAGGAATCCTATCGGGAATGGTTCATAAGAAAGGAGGTTGACCTATACGTCTATCGGGAATGACTAAAGTTCAAAACTTAGAAGGTGCCTATCGGGAATGGCTAAGGGAACTCTATCGGGAATGGCTCCAGAAAACGCGGTTAAGATGTAAGATCAAAAGATTTACAAACCGAGGAATAAGACTATGTGGGGAGAAAAGTGGTGAAACCCTGGTACTGCTTTGAAATATTTGTTGGGGAATGCAATAGTCATTCTTTTTGGCTTTGTCAATCTGATCGAAGGAAAAATAGTTTTGGGCTCTCGCGCGAGGTATCAAAACTGGCTTATGTTTCTCATGCGTATGCTTGAATTTTTCCATGGCGTAATGCTCTATCTCGATGGAAATGCTACGCGTTTTTGAGGATGCAATGATTACTTTATGCAAAATGCAAGGAGGCTCCTCAGCAAAATAAATGCTGAGGAAAAGAAGGCAACTCCACTGGGGATAACAAACTGGATTGTCCTCGTGACCACAAACCGTGCCGAGGAAGACAAATTAACTTGACCTCCCGAAAGCCTATGAGGAAGTATCCTCTCAGCTGGGGATTAACATTGCAACGTTCTAAGCTTTGAACTATTCATCTCGTTAATGGCTGTTGTAAGGAATGATAAACTTGCTGGGGAAGTATCACCTGAAGCAATCTACTTGGGGATGAACCGTAGAACTCTGCTGGGGATGACAACCTCAAGGAAGAAATTTCCTGTTGAGGTAACCGCTTTTGCTTGGGGAGAACTCTTATTTGAGTCCTGCTGAAAAAGACACTGAAGACATCACGTGCCATTGATGGGTTGACCAACGAACATTAACACCTGCAAACAAAAGGGTGTACACACATGCCCCAGGGTATTAATGAGTTTTGCATTCAGCACCCAAGAGCACCTGGTATTCAAAGAAATTTTAATTGTTTTCTTTTTCGCGCATGTTATTGTAGAGCCTCGATGTTTTCAAATGCAGTGTTTATCACAAAAATCAGACGTTTTTGTAATCAAAACAAATGGTAAAAGAAAACAAAAGAAATGGCTATTCTGAATAAAAAACACTTTATTGATTGAAAAGCCCAAAAATAGGCGTTTACATCAAGAGGCAATTCCTGGAAATAGGTAATTGCTTAAAAGATAAAAGAAACTATCCTAATGGCAATGTGGAAAACGGAAATCCATTGTGTTTCAGTCCTGCTATGGTTCATATGTCTTTAAGACTCTCCAAGTGCTTCATTTTCCGAGGGGGATGATTGGACCGATTCCCGTCCTTCGGAATGCCTCTTATTGAAACGAGATGGGATACAGGTTACTCAGATCGTGGCCTTTCGCTTTTAAATCCCTCTTTTGCCTGGATCGCCCTTTGCGGGTTTTCGATCCACCGGGATACCCATTTTTGCCTAAGTTGCCCTTTCGGGTTTTCAACTTACCGGGTGTACTCATTTTTTATTTTATCTCTAATTTTTGCCCGAACCTTTTTCCTCTTTTTTCCTCTTTTTTTTTGGTTCGCCGGGATGTCCTTTTTTTCCTGGACTCTCTTTTTATTGTCCAGCGGGTCCATTTATGCGAAGTATTTTTTGACTGCGTCCGAGTTCACAGACGACGGAAAATCCTCACCATCCATAGTTGTAAGCATCAAGGCTCCGCCCGAAAAAACCTTCTTGACAACATATGGACCTTCATAATATGGAGTCCATTTGCCCCTGTGATCTGTATTAGGAGGAAGAATCCTTTTCAGTACCAAGTCACCTGTCTGATAATTCTGAGGACGAACTTTCTGATCGAATGCCCGCTTCATCCTTCTCTGATACAGTTGCCCATGGCATACTAATGCCAACCTCCTATCTTCTATGAGACTCAACTCATTAAACCTTGTTCGAACCCATTCAGCATCATCAAGCTTGACATCCATCATGACCCTCAGAGAAGGAATCTCAACCTCAACTGGTAAGACCGCTTCCATACCATACACAAGAGAAAACGGGGTTGCCCCAGTAGACGTGCGTACTGATGTACGGTACCCATGCAAAGCGAAAGGAAACATCTCATGCCAATCCTTGTACTTCACGACCATCTTCTGCACAATCTTCTTGATGTTTTTATTGGCTGCCTCGACGACACCATTCATCTTTAGGCGGTACGGAGAAGACTTGTGATGTTCAATCTTGAAGCTCTGGCATAACTCTTGCATCATTTTATTATTAAGATTAAAACCATTATCAGTGATGGTCCTTTCGGGCACCCCGTAACGATAAATAATCTCTTTCTTGATAAACCGGGCAACCACCTGCTTGGTGACATTTGCAAACGAAGCAGCCTCCACCCACTTGGTGAAGTAATCAATGGCCACTAGAATAAAACGATGCACATTAGAGGTGGTGGGCTCAATCTTCCCAATCATATCAATGCCCCATATGGAAAAGGGCAAAGGAGAACTCATCACGTTTAAAAGATTCGGTGGCACATGCACTTTATCAGCATAAATCTGGCACTTGTGGCATTTTCGAGCATATTTGAAACCATCATCCTCTATGGTCATCCAGTAATAACCAGCTCGCAATAATTTCTTTGCCATGGCATGTCCACCAGCATGGGTACCAAAAGAACCTCCGTGCACCTCTTGCATTAACATGTCTGCTTTATGTCTATCCACACATCTGAGCAAGACCATGTCAAAGTTTCTTTTGTACAATACACCATCTTCATTCAAGAAGAAACTGCCTGCCAACCTTCTCAGAGTCTTCTTGTCATTATTGGATGCCCCAGCCGGATACTCTTCACTCTCCAAGAAACGCTTGATATCATGATACCAAGGTTTATCGTCGGTCGCTGTATCGGCTGCACACACATGAGCAGGTCTATCAAGCCGCATCACATCAATTTTGGGTATATGATTCCACCAATTCACTTCAATCATTGAAGATAACATTGCCAAAGCATCTGCCATCTGATTCTCATCACGAGGTACATGATACAGTTTTTGAAGAAAGTCAACAGTCTTCTCGTATAATCTCTGTAAGGGACAAGTTGGGTTGATGAGTGTGCCAATCTCCGTTGACCTGATTGATCACTAGAGCAGAGTCCCCAAATACATCAAGACTCTTAACCCTTAAATCAATGGCTTCTTCAATACCCATAATGCAGGCTTCATATTCGGCTTCATTATTGGTGACATCAAAAGTCAGTCTGGCCATGAAAGGTATATGGGAACCTTTCAGAGTTATGAGAACTGCCCCAACGCCACTACCATTAACATTAACGGCCCCGTCAAACATCAATTTCCACTTGTCATCAGGATCTAGTCCTTCATCAACTGGTGGCTCGTCACAATCTTGAAGGAGTGAAAAACGCAAGAAAGGGGGGGTTTGAATTGGTTTTTCAAAAATAATCGTTTCTTTTAAATAACTTTCTTGTTAAAACCTTTTTCCCTTTTCTCAAGAACAACAGCTTAATTAAACAAAAGATATAAACACGTTATGTTTATACTAGTTCACTTGAGAATCTCTCAAGTTAGTCTAGTCCACCCGCCAAGGTGATTTTGCCTCTTTCAACGAGGTCTTAATCCACTATTCAACAAAATAGTACACTGCACGAGCTACACAGCTGGTGACTAACAACAACCTCTAGAACTCACGCGTTCTAGACTTCTCAAGTAATCCAACCGTACAGGTCTTACTCAAGGCACAACCTCTAAGACACACGTCCTAGACTTCTCAAGAGATCTAATCACTAAGACTCTCTTAAGGAATACCACTTAAAGTTCAAACACAATGAGTTTACAGAGAATTGCTTCTTATCAAGCTGATAACGTAAACACAATTCTAGACCAGGAATGACTTAAGAAAGAATAGAGTTAGAAAGTATCGTCGTTGTTCGCATGTGTGTCTTTCTTCAAGTCTTTGAGCTACCTTTTATAGCCAAGTGAAAAGAGCCGTTGAAATGAAATCATGATAGCTAAGTAGGCTTACGGCTAGAAGCGTGAGGACAGGTACAAAATCTTCTGTATGCAGCGCGTCCTGTCGCATCAGATTTCCTTGCTTGTATTTCACACAGTCTTCGAGAATTTTAACGTTGTAATGTGGTACATTTGTACAATGTGGCAGGTTTTCTTGGCTTCTCAACTTCAGAGGCTTTTTGTGAGTGTGAGTAAGAAGGGAAAACATTGTATGGTTCTTGTGATTATCAAGTCTTCGAATCATCAGCTCTGCGCTTCCAGAATCTTCAGAACTTGTCTTTTGAACCTTGTTCTCTAAATTCACTTTCTTCATATCCAGAGGCTTCTGATGTTAATTTGATGAAGCATGCGTGGAGTCTTTATAGCAGAATATCTGATGCTTCAAGTCTTCCGTTGATTGAAGAAGTCCATTAGGAATCAGTCTTCAGAACTTCAGCACTTGGTCTTTAAGAGCGTTATCCTTTTCTGCTTTGAGTCTTCCGAATCTTCAGAGCCTGTCTTCGGAGTCTTCAGAACTTCTTGTTTGAAAATCGTGAGGCTTCAGCAATTTTACTTTGTTCCATCAGAACCTTTGTCTCTTGATCTTCAGAATTAATTCTCTTTTTGTTTCATATCAGAGTTATGCGAATCTTGTCTTATCTTCGAATTAAGTTCTATTCTTCTAAGCATCTTTCATTAAGCATTGCGCCAATTCACGGAAGCAGAACCTGTTTGCTAGGTTCTCACACATAACAACATTAGTTGCACAAAATTGTTCATATAAATATTCATCTGTTATCATCAAAACTTAGAGATAATATTGCAGAACCAAATCTTTTTCTCACAATCTCCCCCTTTTTGATGATGACAAAACTATATAATTTGATGACACAATTTTGATATATATAACACAGGGAAAATGAAAAGGTTTTTAGGGTAGCTTATCCTTTTTATGAAGTGCTCCCCCTGAGTATTAGACTAAGGTTCTTGCGAGGGCTCCCCTAACTTCATTAACCTTTTGAGTCTTTCTTCATTATTAGAACTCTGAGTTATCTGCACAGAGAAGAAAAATTACAGAAAAACAATCTAATAGAAATGATGAACTTATCTGTTAGCATGTAAGCAGCATTGTTTTTCGGAGAATGACTATAGGATCAAGATTATCACAATTATATTATATTACTTTCTCCCCCTTTTTGTCATAAATAAAAAAGATTAAAACTGGGATGTCCAAGGGTGAAAAACACAGAACTAAAGCTTAAAGGAAAACAGAGGTTTATTTGCTGTTAGAGGACAGTTTGTCCCAGATTTTCTTCATCATGATCTGAAGATTTTCATTAACAGTATCTTGCTTGTCAAACCTTTCTCTGAAGTTCTTCTGCTCAGTTCTGATTTCATCAACGGCGTCTCCTAGACGCTTGATAATAGGATCAGAGGTGGAAGCAATCATAGCACTTTCTTTAGCTCTTTCAGCCTCTGTAGCTTCTTGTGCCTTTCTAGCAGCTTGCTCTTCTCCTTCTTTAGCAGCCTTTTCTTCAGCTTCTTTCTGCTTAGCAGCTAAGAACTCGAGTACTCTGACTCTTGCTTCAGCTTCTGGTATCTCCTTAGCTTTTGCTAGTTCAGCAGTTATGGTTATGTTTGAGAAACTTACAATTCTTGTAAGTTCCATATCTAGCCATTTTTGAAAACTTTGACAGGCACTCTCAAGTTCCATGAGCTTTGTGCTTGTACAAAGTTCCGCTCTTAACCTAGCAAACTTCTCAAGTGCTTTGTCATGAAATTGACTTGTACATTCTTCAAAGGAAGTTGGAGGTGGAGTATTGTAGACAACCAGAGCGAGGTTGGATTTATCAGAGTTGGTTTCAGATGGTGGTTGCTGAGATAAGTTAATCTCAGTAGCAGCAAGTTCAGGTGATTGTTGTTGATTGTTAGGAGAGGCGACTTCTAGATTGTCAGAGTTCATGAGGTTTTCAAGTAAGACAATTTCTAGAGATTAATAGGAGGTTCCCTCAGAACTAGATTCAGTAATGGGAGCTAGAGATTCAGATATTTGATTTGTTGCTTCTAGTTCATTTGGCTGAATTGTTGAGGTAGTTGTTGTTGAAACAATCTCGGATAGGATTGGGGTAGTTATTGATGGACTGTTGGTTGATTGATTAGTGGTTGGTAAAGGAATAGAGAAGGATGGAGGTTTAAA
This sequence comes from Lathyrus tuberosus, assembly GCA_022829125.1. Taxonomy (NCBI): domain Eukaryota; kingdom Viridiplantae; phylum Streptophyta; class Magnoliopsida; order Fabales; family Fabaceae; genus Lathyrus; species Lathyrus tuberosus. The sequence continues at coordinate 6,076,413 of JALAZF010000019.1, read as the reverse complement.
TCTTACTTGTGGATTGGAGGTAGAGGTGATTGATGAAGATGGTGCAGCAACAGATGGATTTGCATCAACTTTGTTGATTTTCTCAAGAAGAAGGGCTTCTTTTCTGGAGATTTTAGTTTCATCCTTTTTCTTCTTTTTACCCTCTGCATCCTCTTCAGCAAGCTTCCTCTTACTCCTGGTAATATGCTTTGACTGAGGGACATCTTCTTCAATTCTGGATTCTGCTTCTCTCATTATGGAAATGTAAGAGGCTATTGCTGTTGGATTCTCTTCTTTGCGGTAGAATGGATAGTTTTCCACTGGATTCCTGATCTTTTTCACCGTGTTGAGAGAAATATGTGTTGGTTTCACCTCTACACTTGCAATCATCTTCATATGTTGAAGATTTGCAGCATTGAAAAGTTCTCCAACTCTTTTATTCAGATATTCCGTGAAATTTGCTTCCTTGGTCAGATAATCCACTAATCCGCATTCAACCAGAATGTCAGAGATCAGTCTTCCAAAGGGAATGTAGTTGACAATCTTCTTTTCTGGTGAGGCCATTGTTCTGGTTTTACGCACCATATCCCTTAAATAGTAGAACAGAATGGAGGGAAGGCACATTTTCTCATGTTTGTCCAGGTAGTACAGCATGTGTTTTTTATTTGCATTGGCAAAATCTGTAGAACTCTTTGCCGGTCTTGGATTGATGCATCCAAGAATGATCTTGTGCCAGATCCTTAGGTTGTCACGCAAGTTTTTGCTTTTGTAGTCCGTTGTTCCTGATTGACAACTCTTGAAGATAGCTTTGTTGATGAGTGACTCGGACTTCTCAGTTTTTCCGTACACCCTATTTCCTTCCAAGAACTTCATTTCCAGTAATTCGGAGATAGATCTCTCAGTGATGATAATCTTCTGCTCCAGAACAAAAGATACCACATGGAACTCGTCTGTATCTGCATGTCTCCAGAATTCTTTCACTAGATCATCAAAGCATGGACCTCTTAGTCTATCAAATTAATTCTTCCATTCTTGAGCGCCCAATTGATCAATTAGGTTAAACCCATTATTAGAGAGGTTGTCGAAATCAACATCTAGCTCTTTCAGAACAGTTAGGTCATTTGCATGTGTTATACATGTCACAAAGTGAGTTCTCTGGGTGACATGGTTTGCATCAATTAAGGGAAGATTTAATGGATCTGAACCAACTGGTTCAGTCGTTGAGAGAGTAGTAGTGGGTGTGATGGATGAGGATGGTAGTTCATGGGAGATTTGAACAGTGTCTTGTTGATGAGTGTTCATCCTTACGGTGGTAAGAAGGAATGAGGATTGATCTTTGAGTTGATTTTGAGGGAGTGATAAATAGAGAGAGGATTAGATGAGAGTTGATTAACTTTTTAGGGTTTGTGAGAGGAAAAAAAATTCCCGAGGGTTTAAAGGACAGATACACTCTTGAGGGTATAAGCTAATAAATGCGATAAAGTTGAGTCAATCTCGAGAGAAATGCTGTTCATTTAATTTGAATAGTTAAAGTGACTTAATTTTATTTAAATCACGTGCAAAAATAACTTTCCGAAAATATGACATGTCACAAAATCATCAAAACTTGAGATGCGTTAAGAGATTGGTTCTGATGAAAAATGCTTTTCACATGAGGTTCTGAAAATGTTTTATTCTGAACAGTATTTCATATTCAGGTGTTTTAAAATGATTAGAAATCTATCTTCAGCTAAGGGTTTTGTGAAAATGTCAGCCCACTGATGGTCTGTATCAATGAATTTTAAGCATAGAGTTCCCTTCTGAATATAGTCCCTAATAAAGTGATGTTTTATTTCAATGTGTTTAGCCCTAGAATGCAAAATTGGATTTTTACTTAAGCAGATAGCAGTAGTATTATCACAGTAGATAGGAATGTTACTCTCATATATCTGATAGTCTTCCAGCTGATTTTTCATCCATAGCATTTGAGTACTGCATAGGGAAGCCGATATGTATTCTGCTTCAGTTGTTGAGAGAGCAATTGTAGATTGTCTCTTGCTTGACCATGAGATTAGATTACTTCCTAAGAACTGACAGTTCCTCGATGTGCTCTTTCTTTCTGTTATGTCTCCTGCATAGTCTGCATCATAGTAACCAGAAAGAGTATACTCTGATGTTTTCTTATACATCAGGCCAAGGTTAGTTATTCCTTTCAGATACCTTAGAATTCGCTTGATAGCGGTTAAATGTGTTTCTCTTGGATCTGATTGGAATCTAGCACATAGATGTACACTGAATAATATATCAGGTCTAGAAAATGTTAGATATAAGAGAGAACCTATCATACCACGATAAAGTTTTTGACAAACCTTAACTCCTGTTTCTTCCTTTCCCATGACACACGTTGAATGCATTGGTGTTTTAGCAATGTTGCAATCCGTCGTATTGAACTTCTTCAGAAGTTCTTTTGTGTACTTGGTTTGATGAATGTAAGTGGCCTCTGATCTTTGATCAATCTGAATTCCAAGGAAGAACTTTAGTTCTCCCATGAGGCTCATTTCAAATTCGGCCTGCATTAACTTTGAAAATTCTTGACATAGAGAAGAGTTAGCAGAACCAAAAATAATGTCATCAACATAGATTTGAACAATGAGAATGTCATTCTTATATGTCTTGCAGAAAAGCGTTGTGTCAACCTTTCCTCTGGTGAAATTATTTTTCTAGTAAAAACTTGCTCAATCTTTCATACCAAGCTCTGGGAGCTTGTTTTAAACCATATAGTGATTTTTTAAGTTTAAAAACAAAGTCTGATTTTTCTGAATTTTCAAAACCAGGAGGTTGTTTGACATAAACTTCTTCTAATATATAACCATTTAAGAATGCACTCTTAACATCCATTTGATATAGAGTGATGTCATGATTTACTGAAAAGGATATTAGCAAACGTATTGCTTCAAGTCTTCCAACTGGAGCAAATGTTTCGTTGTAGTCAATTCCTTCCTGTTGACTGTATCCTTGAGCAACAAGTCGTGCTTTGTTTCTGACAACTTCTCCTTTTTCATTTAGCTTGTTCCTAAATACCCACTTGGTTCCTATGACATGAACATTCTTGGGTTTAGGAACTAGATCCCAAACATAGTTTTTGGAGAACTGGTTGAGTTCTTCTTCCATAGCCAGAACCCAGTCTTTGTCCATGAGAGCTTCTTCAATGGTAGCTGGTTCTATCAACGATACTAGTCCTACAAGTGTTTCTTCTGATGGTCTAAAGGCTGATCTGGTCCTGATAGGAGCATCTTTGTTACCCAGAATTAGTTCCTCAGGATGTGATGTGGACAGTCTTCTTCTTCGTTGAGATGGGGTATTTGGAGTTACTTCGGTGGTTTCTGGTGTAGGATCTTGTTGTTCTTTGACTTCCTCTACCTTTTCCTTAGATTCAGAGAATCTGATTTTTTCTGGTGTAGGATCTTGTTGTTCTTTGACTTCCTCTACCTTTTCCTTAGATTCAGAGAATCTGATTTCTAAATCTGCAAGTTTCTCAATTAGCTCTGACTTTTCTGAGTCAGGCTTGTCATTGAATCTAACATGAATGGATTCCTCCATAATTCTTGATTTTGTGTTGTAAACTCTGTAGTCTTTCGAGCGTTCAGAGTATCCCAACAACAGACACTTCTGTGCTTTGGAATCAAACTTGCTAAGATTCTCTTTAGTGTTAAGCATAAAACAGACACATCCAAACGGATGAAAATAAGAAATGTTGGGTAATTTATTCTTCCACAATTCATATGGAGTTTTATTCAATATAGGTCTTATAAAGATTCTATTTTGAATATAGCATGCTGTGTTGATTGCTTCTGCCCAGAAATGTTTAGCTATGTCAGTCTCTTGGATCATGGTGCGAGCCATTTCTTGCAAAGTTCAATTCTTTCTTTCTACAACTCCGTTTTGTTGTGGAGTTCTAGGGCAAGAAAAATCGTGAGATATTCCATGTGAATAAAAAAGTTCCTCAAAGTTTTTATTTTCAAATTCTCCACCATGATCACTCCTCACTCTGACTATTTTACAATTTTTCTCATTTTGTACTTGAGTGCAGAAGGAAGCAAATAGAGATGTGATTCATCTTTGTGTTTTAAGAATTTTACCCATGTCCATCTGCCGTAGTCATCAACGATGACTAGTCCATATTTCTTACCATTGAGAGAGGCCGTTTTTACAGGGCCAAACAGATCAATGTGAAGAAGTTCCAACGGTCTGGAGGTGGAAACAACATTTCTAGCTTTGAAAGAGGTTTTTGAAAACTTTCCTTTCTCACATGCTTCACAAAGAGCATCTGAAGAATATTTCAGATTTGGCAAGCCTCTAACAAGACCAAGCTTGTTAAGTTGAGAGATTCTTCTCAGACTGACATGGCCAAGACGTCTGTGCCAGACCCATTGCTCTTCGTTTACAGAAAGAATACATTTTACATTTTGATGTTTTAAATCAGATAACTTAATTTTGTAAGTGTTGTTTTTCCTCTTTCCGTTGAATAGGACAGATCCATCCTTCTGACTTACAGCTTTACAAGATGTTTGATTAAAAATGAGATCATAACCACTGTCGCTAAGTTGGCTTATTAACAGTAGATTATACATTAGACCTTCTACTAACAGAACATTTTTAATGGAAGGAAGCTTACCATTTCCAACGGTTCCGAAGCCAATGATTCTTCCTTTCTGATTTCCTCCGAAACCGACAACGCCTCCAGGTTTAAGTTTCAGATCTTGGAACATAAGCCTTTCTCCCGTCATGTGTCGCGAGCACCCACTGTCCAGGTACCATGACTGGTGTTTCAATGGAGCTATTAAGGATATCTGCAACATAAATTATCTTGTTTTTAGGTACCCATTTTGTGGGTCCTTTCACATTAGTTTTTCTAAAGGTTCTGACCCCTTCAGATTTCCTTACGTTAGCAAAACAGTGTGGAGTTTGTGCATAGTATTCGTGTTTGGAGTATTTCTTTAGTGGATGTGTTTGTGTAATCCTAGTGTTTGAACCTTTTAGTTCTGAATGCTTAAGGTTAGTACCAGAGGGAATAAACTATTTGGACAGAGGTATTATTTTAATGTTTTTGGTTTTATCATATGGTTGAGATGGTCCTGAATATCCTAGACCTCTACTACCATTTCCACTGACTCCATAGATTAGTGAAGCCATTTTGCTTCTATCTATGCTTTTGGCAAGAAAGTTTTTAAATGCGTTATCATATTTGTCTTTTTTACTAGTGTTAGCTGAGTTTGAGACAATTTCTTCTTCTACCTTAGATAATTTACATTTCAAGACAAAGTTTGAGTTTTCTAAGACAAATATTTTCTCATTTTGTTCAGAGATGATTTTCTTATTTTTAGTAAGATCTTCTGAAGAAACTATAAAACTCTTTTTCAGGATTTTGAAAATGCTTTGAAGTTTTTGATATCTTTTGATAAGTTCAGTTAATCCTATTTCAAGTTCAGAACGTGATAAGGAAGAAATTACCTCTCTTTCATCGTCGGAGTCTGATAGTTCTTCCTCTGACGAGTTACTTCTGGTTTCTGCCATGAATGTAATATTGACCCGACCTTCATCAGCATCATCTTCAGATTCTGATTGATCCCAGGTTGCCATGAGACCCTTTTTGGTTTTCCTAGGTCTTTCTTCTTTCTTGGCCTTTGGACAGTCATATTTGAGATGTCCAGGTTCTTTGCATTCAAAACACGTAACATCTTTTCCATAGTTTCTTCTTTAACCAGATGTAGATTCAAATCTTCTCCTTGGTCCTTTGAACTTGTTCCTTCTGTACTTCCAAAGTTGACTTATCTTCCTTGATATGAGTGATATATTGTCTTCTTCTGTATCTTCTTCAGATTCTTCCATCTTTTCTTCTGCCTGATACGCCTTCTTCTTTTCTGGCTTTGCTTTTAGTGCAATGGATTTGTTTTTCTTCTGAGGTTCATCTCCTTGAAGCTCTATTTCATGACTTCTTAAAGAACTGATAAGTTCTTCAAGACTGATATTATTCAAATCCTTTGCAACTTTCAAGGCATTCACCATTGGTCTCCATTTTGTTGGAAGACTCCTGATGATTTTCTTGACATGATCAGCAGTAGAGTAGCCTTTGTTCAGAACTCAGATTCCGGCAACAAGCATTTGAAACCTTGAGAACATGGTTTAAACAGATTCATCTTCTTCCATTTTGAAGACTTCGTATTTTTGGATCAGCACAAGAGCCTTCGTCTCCTTGACTTGAGCATTTCCTTCGTGAGTCATACGAAGAGAGTCAAAGATGGATTTTGCAGTTTCTTTGTTTGTGATTTTCTCATACTCGGTATAAGAAATTGCGTTCAACAAAATGGTTCTTGCTTTGTGATGGTTTTTGAAGGTTTTCTTCTGAGCATCTGTAAACTCACTTCTTTTAATCTTTTTACCTACAGAATCTACTGGATGACTATAGCCATCAAGTACTAGATCCCATAGATCTAGATCAAATGATAAGAAATAACTTTCAATTCTATCTTTCCAATAATCAAACTTTTCACCATCAAATATAGGAGGTTTTGCAGTGTAAGATTCTCTTTCAATAACATTTATTTCAGAAGTTGTTGGTGGTGGTGTAGTCATTGTTTTTCACACTTGGATCGGTACTGAACACTGTTAAGTGTTTGATAAAAATTCAATCTTTTTATCACTTCAGAACCGGAGCTCTGATGCCAATTGAAGGAGTGAAAAACGCAAGAAAGGGGGGGGGGGGGTTGAATTGGTTTTTCAAAAATAATCGTTTCTTTTAAATAACTTTCTTGTTAAAACCTTTTTCCCTTTTCTCAAGAACAACAACTTAATTAAACAAAAGATATAAACACGTTATGTTTATACTAGTTCATTTGAGAATCTCTTAAGTTAGTCTAGTCCACCCGCCAAGGTGATTTTGCCTCTCTCAACGAGGTCTTAATCCACTATTCAACAAAATAGTACACTGCACGAGCTACACAGCTGGTGACTAACAACAACCTCTAGAACTCACACGTTCTAGACTTCTCAAGTAATCCAACCGTACAGGTCTTACTCAAGGCACAACCTCTAAGACACACATCCTAGACTTCTCAAGAGATCTAATCACTAAGACTCTCTTAAGGAATACCACTTTAAGTTCAAACACAATGAGTTTACAGAGAATTGTTTCTTATCAAGCTGATAACGTAAACACAATTTTAGACCAGGAATGACTTAAGAAAGAATAGAGTTAGAAAGTATCGTTGTTGTTTGTATGTGTGTCTTTCTTCAAGTCTTTGAGCTTTCTTTTATAGCCGAGTGAAAAGAGCCGTTGAAATGAAATCATGATAGCTAAGTAGGCTTACGGCTAGAAGCGTGAGGACAGGTACAAAATCTTCTGTATGCAGTGCGTCCTGTCGCATCAGATTGCCTTGCTTGTATTTCGCACAGTCTTCGAGAATTTTAACATTGTAATGTGGTACAGCTGTACATTGTGGCAGATTTTCTTGGCTTCTCAACTTCAGAGGCTTTTTGTGAGCGTGAGTAGGAAGGGAAAACATTGTATGGTTCTTGTGATTATCAAGTCTTCGAATCATCAACTTTGCGCTTCCAGAATCTTCAGAACTTGTCTTTTGAACCTTGTTCTCTAAATTCACTTTCTTCATATCCAGAGGCTTCTGATGTTAATTTGATGAAGCATGAGTGGAGTATTTATAGCAGAATATCTGATGCTTCAAGTCTTTCGTTGATTGAAGAAGTCCATTAGGAATCAGTCTTCAGAACTTCAGCACTTGGTCTTTAAGAGCGTTATCCTTTTCTGCTTTGAGTTCTCCGAATCTTCAGAGCCTGTCTTCGGAGTCTTCAGAACTTTTTGTTTGAAAATCGTGAGGCTTCAGCAATTTTACTTTGTTCCATCAGAACCTTTGTCTCTTGATCTTCAGAATTCATTCTCTTTTCGTTTCGTATCAGAGTTATGTGAATCTTGTCTTATCTTCGAATTAAGTTCTGTTCTTCGAAGCATCTTTCATTAAGCATTGCGCCAATTCATGGAAGTAGAACCTGTTTGCTAGGTTCTCACACATAACAACATTAGTTGCACAAAATTGTTCATACAAATATTCATCTGTTATCATCAAAACTTAGAGATAATATTACAGAACCAAATCTTGTTCTCACAAATATTTCATTTTCAAGTACATGATGTCTTCATCAGGGAATTCAAACTTCATTGGCTGATAATGCTCAATTGGTTGCTCAGCGAGATAGTCAGACAGAATACTACCCTTTATGGCTTTTTGGGAAGTATATTGTATGTCGTACTCTGTCAACACCATCTGCCAATGGGCGACCCTTCCGGTGAGAGCTGGCTTTACAAAAATGTACTTGACTGGATCCATCTTTGATATTAATAGAGTTGTGTGAGTCAGCATATATTGTCTCAAATGCTTAGTAGCCCATGCAAGTGCACAACATGTCTTCTCAAGCATTGAGTATCTAGACTCGCAATCTGTAAACTTCTTGCTCAGGTAGTATATGGCATGTTCTTTCCTACCCGTCTCGTCGTGTTTACCGAGAACACAACCCATTGAATTTTCACGTACCGAAAAATACATTATCAGTGGTCTCCCTGGAATTGGAGGCATAAGAATCGGAGGTTTCTGTAAATACTCTTTTATTTTATCAAATGCCCTTTGGCAATCATTATTCCAACGAATTGATTGATCTTTTATCAACAATTTGAATATTGGCTCGTAAGTGGCTGTAAGATGAGAGATGAATCTAGCAATGTAGTTCAATCTCCCTAAGAAACCACGAACTTGCTTTTCTGTTCTTGGCTCGGGCATATCTTGTATTGCTTTTACTTTTACTGGATCAACCTCGATTCCTCTTTCACTGACAATGAAGCCTAACAGCCTAGCAGATCTCACCTCGAAAGTACACTCATTCGGGTTCTGCCTCAGTCTGAATTGTCTCAATCGTTCAAAAAGCGTTTTCAGATTCACCAAGTGCTCTTCCTCAGTTTGCGACTTAGCAATCATATCATCAACATAAACCTCAATCTCTTAATGAGTCATGTCATGAAAGAGTGTCACCATAGAACGCTGATAAGTTGCCCATGCATTTTTCAAACCAAAAGGCATCGCTTTATAGCAGAACGTGACCCATGGGGTAATAAACGTTGTTTTCTCCATGTCTTCCGGCGCTATTTTAATCTGATTATAACCGGAAAAGCCATCCATGAAGGAAAATACCGAGAATTGAGTTGTATTATCTACCAACACATCAATGTGAGGTAATGGAAAATCATCTTTTGGCCTTGCTCGATTTAAATCACGATAATCAACACACATTCGGACCTTACCATCTTTCTTAGGTACCGGGACAATATTTCCAACCCATGGTGGATAGCCGGTGACGGCCAAGAAACCTGCATCCAACTATTTCTGCACCTCCTCTTTGATCTTAATGGCCATTTCTGGTTTAGTTCTTCTGAGCTTCTGTTTGACGGGGGAACAACCTTCTTTGAGAGGCAACCTGTGCACGACAATATTGGTATCTAATCCCAGCATATCTTGATAAGACCAGGTAAAGATATCAACATATTCACGTAGCATATCAATCAGCTCTTTCTTCACGTTCTCTACTAGGCTTGCCCCTATCTTGACTTCTTTTCTCGCATCCCCGGTGCCAAGGTTGACAACTTCTAATGACTCTTGATGAGGCTGAATAGCTCTTTCCTCCTGTTTCAATAATCTGCCCAATTCTTCGGTAAGTTCGCAGTCTTCCTCACCCCCTTCTTCAGCTTGGTAAATTGGATTATCAAAGTCATACCGAGCCATAGCAGAACCGTTATCAACTGGATCCGTAGGATTGTTTCTGCATGAATGATGGTTCATGCTTTATTTTAGAAAGAGCCTTTTTTTAAAGAAAGAAAACAAACTATGGAGAAAGAAAAACATTGCCATTTTATTTGAAAAATGGAATTTGTAAAATGAAAGACAGGGAACACAATTTTTGAATACAAAAACGTCCTTTTATTGATGATAAACTTGCATATGAAACAAATGTGGCCCTACAATGAAATCAGTAAGCCTTGGACAAAGGCATAGGATTTTACATGCAACATGAAAAAACAAAGAAAATTACTCTTTCTGCAGGGTGACTTGGATGAGGTCTTCAGAGAACCAATTATTCAGCTCCTGGCCTGGGACACATGGGCGCACCCAATTGTTCATATCATAGTCGTTGTCCCCATCATCTCCATTTACAGCAAAGACTTGACCATGATTGATGATCCCCCCACTAGAAAAAGAGATAGGTCCTTGACGCTCTTGGCCTTTTGACTGCGAAGCTTGAGTAGGCTGGTAACCAATTCCATACTTGTCTTCCTTAAAAGGCAACTCAATCAACTGACCTCAACCTTCAGCATGGCCTGACTGTACTACTTCGAGAGCCTGCTTGTAAGAAACTATAGAAGTCCCCGCTTTTGTTTCACTAGAAGGAGGATCATTTTCAATACTCACTACTTCGAATGCCTGACAAAGAGTTTCATGGATCTCGCCGTCCATCTCCACATATTTGAATGACGACAAATGATTGACAAATATATACTCCACTCCACATACTGTGACAACCTGACCATCCATGACAAACTTTATCTTCTGGTGGAGTGTTGACGAAACGGTCCCTGCAGCATGTATCCACGGGCGCCCTAGCAAGCAGCTATAAGCCGGCTGGATATCCATCACATAGAAAACCGTATTAAACACTTGGGGTCCAATCTTCACAGGTAACTCTACCTCCCCGAAAACTGATCTTTTGGAGCCATCAAAAGCTCGCACGACCAAATCATATGGTCGGAGTACAACCCCCTCAACATCCAACTTTGCCAAAGCCTTATTCGGCAGCACATTCAGGGATGAGCCAGCATCCACCAACACATGGGACAAGACTGCACCCTTGCCCTCCATGGAGATGTGGAGAGCTTTGTTATGATTTCTTACTTCTGGCGTTAGATCAAAATCAGTGAACCCCAACCCATTGCTGGCGTTGACATTGGCAATAACACCCTCAAGCTGGTTCACCGATATTTCCTGTGGGACGTACGCCATATTCAGGATCTTCAGCAGGGCGTTGCGATGTGCCTCGGAACATAACAGTAATGATAAGATGGAGATTTTGGAGGGAGTTTGATGCAGGTGATCCACTATTTTATAGTCACTCTTATGAATAATCCTCATAAACTCTTCAACGTCTTTTTCAAAGGAATTACCAGGCTCCACCCTTTGCACAGGCTCTTCGTTTACTACCTGCTTGCCTTTAGCTTTCGCCAAAGCTTCAACATCATCGTTTCGGAGCGTCTGCGGAGCAAAGAGCCTTCCACTACGGGTAAAACCACCCATTCCTCCTACATTCCCCACACTTGAACCAGTTTCCTTGGGAGTCTCTGCTTCTTGTTTTTGCCCTTGATAATAAACATCAGCTCCGTAATGTCATGGGATCGCTTTTGTACTTTCATATGGCATAGGACCTGGAATAGTTATAGTCACGGGGGCTACCTGCTCAGGCGCAGGGATCTGCATAGGTGTCGGCACAGGAATCTCTGCTGGAGTAAAGTAGATAGTAATTGTCAGGACTACATCATCCTTAACGACCCTCATCCATCATCATCTGAAGGCACTTCCTCAATTCATCACAGTCGTTCACCGCGGTCAAACATTCTGAACAATTTTCCAAACAACCAGGGAACATGTCCCCTTTCAACAAACGCCTTTTCACCACTGCCAAAGGTGTTCTGACATTATCAACATCCGTCACCAAATTCAAGCCTCTGTCCTCTTCTATTGCATTGACCTTTGGTCCGCCATGCGGGGGCATGGGGTTTTGAATCACATTAGGATTAGGAGCGAAGTTGATAGCTTTCGAATCAACCAGGTCCTGAACTACGTGCTTAAAAGCTTTGCAATTCTCTATATGGTGGTCGGGAGCACCCGAATGGAATTCACACTTCACATTTGCATCATAGCCATAAGGTAGCTTGCCTGCTGGTGGTGCCAGAGTTCTCAACTGTACCAACTATAAGCAGAGCAAATTCTGCAACATCTGGGCATATGCCCTAGGTAACGTGTCAAAGTGGCGATCACTCATTCTCTGCCTCGGTTGGTATTGTCTTTGAGATTGTGGCTGAGATTCGGCAGCTAGAACCGGAATAGTTACAACTGCTGCTTGATGGTACGAGCCCTGACGTCCTTTACCTTTGCCCCCTGTCCACAGGCAACACTAGTCTCACCTTCACGTTTCTTCGAACCATTCCCAAAAAGCCTTTTTGCATTGGAAGAGCCTGCCCCACTCCCGTCTTGAATTTTCCCCGATTTCAATAGATTTTCAATTCTCTCCCCAGCAATTACAATGTCAGAGAACCCAGTAGACGGACATCCAGCCAAGCGCTCCAAATATGGACCTTGTAAGGTACTCATAAACATGTCATCCATTTCCCTTTCCATCAGCGGGGGCTGTACTCGAGCTGCTAGCTCACACCACCTCTGGGCGTACTGTTTGAAACCTTTTTTCGGATCCTATGTCATATTCTGCAATTGGGTACGATTGGGGGGCCATGTCAATATTGTACTGGTATTGTTTCAAGAAAGCATCACCCAAATCCTTCCAGTTCCTGATATAGGCTCTTTCTAGCTTCATGTACCACTCTAAGGAAGCTCCTGACAGACTATCCTGAAAGAAGTACATCCACAGCTTTTCATTGTCAGAATCTGCTGAAATCTTCCTAAAATATGCCTGAATGCGAGTCTTAGGACAGGTACTGCCATTATATTTGTCGAAGGTTGGAGGCTTAAACTTTGGAGGGATCCTCACCCCTTGCACCAGCCCCATGTCAGCAACATCAATTCCCATGGAGTTTTGACATTCCATGGCTCTTACCTTCTCAGCCAACTCTTCATACCTTCTGTCATTACCATCATTATGAACCCCCATGTCAGCATTCAACACAGAGAACTGATCCTCTTGATAGTCCTCCACATGTTGATGATTAATAGGGCCAACGCCACCAGGAGCTCCGCCAGGAGGATTAACTGCCGCTCCGCCAGGAGGATTAACATTGAGGATTTCCACTTCCAACCTTTGAACTGCAGTTCTCAAATCTTGTCGCCCCTGGGTTATGCCCTGCATAAGGTTCATGAACTGCTCCATACGGGTCCTCATTTCAGTGAGTTCTTCCTGCACCTGTTCCATGATTCTGGCTTGATTTTGTCGAGTCGCGTAGCGATGAATGTTGAGATCAGCTATTCTTCCTGCAACCAAATAAAGGTTAGAAACTCCCTGGGACGAGTACCTGTTATGCAAAATGATATGTTATGAAATGTATGCATATGCCATGTCTTTCATTTCCAGTGCATTTCACACCCTGATTCCAGTCTTAATCACAAGAAGCTGAGCAATATACAGATATTATTGAGAGAAATTCTTTGAGAAGAAATGTGATGTGATAATGTGTTGTGATAATGTGTCGGTGAATAGAACACTGCCAAGGAAGCATTTCTGAATAAACCATTCATTTCAATAAAGCCAATACATGCTGATGTATTCTACAACGAGTTCATAATTTGGAAATACATCAAGAGAATGGTTCCATCAACAGGCCTGATGGTAACCACAGTACATCAACAAGAACTGCATTAGGAAAATGGAATGAGAACTATCAATCATTCAGCTCCAAATCTTTCAGCTTCTCGCTAGACTGCCTGATTTCTTCAAAGAGTATTCTGGTGCGCTGATGGTTTGGCCTTTTAATCATTTCTTTGATCAAAATATCCCTCTTCTTCAGAGCTTTGGCTAATGAATCCATGTGCATCAAAAGAGCCTCGTCATCACTCACCTGCTTAGGGTTTTTCACACCAACTCGCATTTTGAGTTGTTCCATTTCTGCCACAGCATCTTCAAGTTCCTTCTTGGAAGCTTTCAACTCATCTCTAACCTTCTTCAACTGCTCTTGGCTTTTACCGAAGTCTTCACGATGCTTTCTTCGTTGTTCATGCGCTCTCTAGAGTTCATCGACTCTGGTTTTTAGTTGCTCTCGCAGCTCTGCATTCTCAATTCTAACTTCGTCCCATGCTTGCTGAAGTTTAGCGAGCTTGGCTTTTGTTTGGGCCAAAGACTATTTAGTCTGCTTATAAGTTAGAGCAGAAGTTTCAACAGCCATATTAACTTTCTGGTAATGTCGGGCTCTTTCAACAAAATCTTTTTCTTTTGCCGCCAAGACCTTTAGGGCATCTTGGGCTTTCCGCTCCAATTCCTTGTTGGTATGTAATGCATCTTGAAACCAGCTGCTTATATCAGAATTCTCTGCCTGAAGCCCTTTCACCAAATTCTGTAATTTTTTGAATTACTCAATGGCCACTGTGTAGGTTGTTCCGGCATCACTGGATACAAAGGTGGCTCCCGTGAAAAAGGCAAGAGAACTTCTTCAACCTTCCTCTGGATCCACTATGTATACTGCGGATAAGCTCTACAATCACCTTTTCCAAAAACAGTCTTCCCAGTCTTATGGATGTACCCCCAAGCGTGCACGACCTTCCTTAGCACCTCTGTATCTTCAATCCCATTAAATAACAAGGACTCTTCCATATGTTGATCTTCAGGAGGGTTCCTTGAGGCATATTCGAATTGCCTGATAGCCAGGATAGGGTTATAATTAATTCCCCTTTTCCTGCCGATCAAAGGCACATTCGGAAAATCCCTGTCATACCCCAAAATTTCCCCTCTCATTTTTTCATAGCATTTAGCATGAGCTTTCATTTCATTGCATTGCATTCAAGCATAGAAAAATAAAACATAAAGCATTGCATTGCATCTTGCATAAAGGCATGAGATCAGTTGATTCTCAAAGGTGTTGATCATCCAAAGAAAGGGAATAAGAGCCAAGGGTCTCCCAACAAGCCTCAAGGTTTCTTATATCATATATCATCTCACTTTGATCCCACAAGGCATTGGAAGAGGAGAATTAATCAAGAAGATTGGACAGTGTATCACCTCCTAACCAAAAGCAGTTAAATTTAGGGTTTTGGATTCAAGCCCTCTCCTGATGAAATTTTGATTCAAACTTGATCTCTATGTTTTATACATGATGTCAAGCATCTAAGGATGTAAAATTGGCCATTGATTCATTTCAGAAGAGGTTCAATTGATCAGTTGTTTGAGAATCAAGAAATTAGGGAAAAAGTCAACTGTGCAGTGAAAAAAGTCAACTCTTGACTTTTTAAGGTCAAATTCATGATATTCAAGTTACATATATTCATTGGACAAGATTTGATCAAGAAATGTCAAGAGGTTCATGGAAAAATCAAGAAATCACAAAACTGCCCAAAATAGAAACTTCAAGGTTTCCAAAAATGGCAAGTTTGGACCATTTTGAACCACACTTTGAGGCATATTTTCTCCATGATAAAAGCTTCAAACCTCAGGCCCAAGTTGAGCCAATTAAATTTCATACTCTAAGCTTCAAATCCATATAAAGAACTCTTCTATTGGATCAAAATTGAGGGGGTTATGGTCAATCAAAGTTTGACAAAACTAGGTCAAAAACCAAGTCATGACCAAGCAAGGCCAGGCCTATGTGCCATAATTTTGTCAAACACATGGAGGGAATAATGTCAAGTCATTTTTCTCATTGAAGGATGCTCCAAATGAAAAAATGTTGAACATCAAAGTTGTTCATCCCAATGTCCTCTTCAACTTTGATGTTGGACAGTTTTTCATCTGAGCAAGTTATGATGGAGATATTAAGGTCCCAAGTTGATGTGTTCATGCTGAAAATTCATGTGCCATGTTGCCCTGCGTGCCACAACCTTGCCTCGCCCATAAACCAGTCCCACATTCTTGAGTTTCAAACCATTTTACACCATCTTACAAGCCTTTATTCAATTCAATTTTCATACCAATCATGTTCTATCAAATTTCCTCTTTCCAATGACATTCAAATCTCATCAAACTGTGCACTACACATGAAGAAATTCCTCCACAAACTTGCACTTTTCCATTGATTAGTTGTAGCTGCCAAAAAATAGAATGTTATGTCATGTGTGTTGTTGCTTCATCATCTTGCACGCATGCTTCACATCATCACTCTTGCCTCATTTGGACAAACACATTCCTTACACAATCCATACCATGCTTGGCCATACATCAAAAGGGAAAACAGAAACTTGCTCTACAAGTTTTGCAACAACAACATAACATCACCACCATCCATTCTCAGCCTCACCATAGTTGCCATAAACATTTCCACACCATAACCAAGCTCACTAGCTAGCCCCTAACTAACTTGACTCAGTTAGTTAGGGTGGACTCACTTAACCCACCTTGAACTCACTTAACTCACCCATTTAACCACACTAGTTCATTTTTAACTCCACATATATAATGCAAACTCGCTCATTATTTTTCATGGGAACTTGATTTTTCACTCTCTCTCCAAAATATTTCAAGTTTTTCTCTGAACTCTCTCACATTTTTCTCTCTGGCTTTCTAAGCATCTTGCACGAGCTTCCTCCATTTCCTCTACATCCTTGTTCATTCAGCTTCAACCAACATCAATGGAGTGATTGAATAAGCATTGAAGCATTTCCTTTTCAAAAAAACTCAGTTTCTGAATTTGAAGTTTTGAGCAACAATTTGAGTTCTACAAGCCTTTATTTGGCTTCTGCACGAGTTCAAGTATCAAAAGAAGTTCTCTGGTATTCTTTCAACACTGAAATCAGTTTCTACAGGTTTGGCTCTTTGAACTTGATTGCTTCGATTTCTATGAATTCATGCCTATTTTGATGATTATTTGAGCTTAATAGAAGCATTATTCATCTCCGGCTAGTGATAGGCTCATTAGGAGCGTAGTTATGAATTTTAGGGCAAGTTGTTTCCCATCGAATCTCCTTGTGTGTGCATTGTATGTAAATTTTGAGACTGGATTTATGATGTACACAACCTGAGGATCAGTTTGGTGTGTCGTTTGTCAATTTCTGGGGACTTGCCGCTTGGACCACGGTGGAGGCTCGCCGGAGAAGATGACCGGAGTCTTCTCTGGCCGGTGATGTGTTGATCTTACAAGAAACCCTAATACACTTTGTCAGATGCAATCTGGACCGTTGATATGGATTGATCAGATGGTTGCATTTTATTTGATTTTATTGGATCATGTATGTGTGTTCTATCTTAATTATCGTGCGTGTGTATTTTGAACCACGTGATCAAGTGACTTGTGTGATTAGATTGTGTTCAATTAATCCAATGGTTGAGGATGCGTCAAATCTTTGACTAAGGTACACCTTCACACACACGCACGCATTTGTTTTGGACTAGATTGGTAGTTACTTTTTGCACCCTATTGCTTGAGCCCATTTCACTTTATAACTTGTCTTTACTTTCGACACACCCCCCATTCTATTTCTTTGCTTTTAATTTCTTTTTCATTTATTGTTTTGATTTTCTGATTTTAAAAATAGTAAAACATTTTGAAAAATGCTAAATAAAATCATGTGTGTTCTTTATGCATTTAAATAATTTTCTATTATTTTTATTTCTGATTCCATGATTTTTTGCACCTAATTGTATAATTTGTTTTTAATTCCTTTTTTAATAATGTTCTTCATTGACATTCAAACTTGTGCATTTTATTTCTTCCATCTCACACAACATTTTTAGCTCATTCTTTTTGCAGTGATTAGATAACACATCAAGGCATCTAAATCAATTTTCTTTTGATTTTTAAGGACTTTTTATCACATGTTTGCATGTTCATCTTTGCACCTTCTTTTAGTGTGTTCAATGTGATTTTGTGAGATGCTATAGGGCTTGTTTTCTCTTGAGTGTTGCCATGAATCTTTTGTACATGTTTTTGCCTCTGACTTGGATTGTTTAGGACTTAATTTCACAATTTTATCATGTGCTTTGATAATTGTTGATGCCTTGCATTTGAAGTTACTTTTTGTGCACATTATTCTACCTCATTCTCACATGATTTTGTTGAGGCATTTATGCCATCATTTGGTGATTGTTTAGGCATCTTTTGCATGTCATTTGCATGATATTATAGGTCCTCTTAGTCTCATTATAGGTCACTTTGACTTGTGTTTGCATTTAATATGAATTTGTGTGTTATAACTTGAACTTTGACATGTTTCCATCTCTTATCTTCTCTTATGATCTACATGTTTCATATGTGCATTTTGTATGCCATTTCACATCTCCCATTTGCATCTCATTAATGATATGCCACTGCCCATATGCATTCTTTAATCATGTTACATGTTATGCATCTCTAATATGTCACTTTGTGCACCTAATTGAACATGTTTCTCTTTCCTTAATTCTTCTTCATCCTATGTCTTCTTCTTGTATCCTTTTATGCATGATTTGTATGATGATCCATGTGCATATTAAGAAATTGACAAATGATATTTGGTTCTGACTTTGATCTTTTATGAGGCATTATTGCATGATCACTTTGCATTTCCACTCATTCTTCATCTTTTACTTGCATAGTGCACTTCTTTGATGTTTAGGAGATTACTTGTACATAGTTGGTTTGTGTTTGATATCTTAGAATTAGAGAACACCCTTAGAGCATAGGTTCTGACCTTGAATGAGTTTCAATCTTTAGGATCTTTATCTATTGATTTTTAACTTGTTTGTTCACTACTCGTTATTCCTTTCCTTATGTCACTACTTGTAAATAGTTTTTGAATTAACCTTTTCATGTAGGTGCAAAAGGGTAAGTAAGTGTGTGGATATGCTTCCACATACAATTATTTCTTTCATTTTCTCTTATCTCTTTTAATCATTCAACTTGTGATCATGATAAGCATTTTTGTGCTTTCCATGAATAACTTCTTTCCTCTCCCTTTTGAGTTGCAACTCATCTTCCACTTTAGAAGTGAGTTATTTAATTCACTCTTCTTTTCCTTTCTTTTAGGATTAGGTTTCTCAAACCACATTAACCATAGGAATATCCATGTATTATAACATTAGGGTGAGTCTTAGTCTCCCTCATTAGTTTTCACCTTTTGTTTCCTTTTGAGTCTCTTCTTCTCATCTCATAATCTTTTTTTTAAATACTTAATAAAGGTTAAATGTGTATTCCGCATGAGCCTTAAACGTGGGAAGTGAATAATGGGGGGGGGGGGGGGGGGGGGTTTCCCTTCATTCTTCTAGGATACCTAGTGTACGTCCTGTTGGGGGATGATACGCAACGTATTTGTTCCTATGTTGTAGACTTGGGTGCAATGCAAGTTACAAACAACTTCAAAATCACTTTTTTCTAAAAAATACAAAAACAAACAAATTCTCTTCTCATCTCCTTCATTCTATTCCTTAAGGACTCGTCATGTCCGTTCTACCGCAAACAGGTAACGCCTAAGTCTCCATACAGCGAGCTGCAACACCTAACTGCTGGGATGCAAACTCTGACGTTTCCATTAAAAAACACAAACAGTTTTCCCTTAGTCAGGGGAACTACGTCGCTCTGATTCTCATGTTCCTGATGAGATACGTAGGCAGTGGGGTAGGGCCCATTCGAGCACTTCTTTTATTTTCCCTACATTTGTTTCTTCGTTTCTTTCCGTTCTCGCTCCTTTTCCTTTTCAGTAGCAGCGGAGCTCCAGACGACGACACCCTTTGATCGAGACAAGCAAACGAGGATCCCATCGGGTACGATGGATGCGTAGGGGTGCTAATACCTTCCCTTCGCGTAACCGACTCTCGAACCCAGTTTTCTTGGTCGCAAGACCATGCTCTTTCCTTTCTCTTCAGGTTTATGCGGTGTTTCCTTTCCCTCTCATGAGATAAATACACATTGCTGGCGACTCTGTTTCGATGCCACTTTCGTGTTTGTACTTGGATGAAAATCCCGGGAGTGAACCCAGAATCTCTGGTTTCCTAAGCGGGTCAATCCTAGCGCTTGTCTGTTTTTCTTTTAATGGGTGCTTACTGTATATTGTTGTATTACTGTTTTTACTGCATTACATATCATTATTATGCTGGACCGTGCTGTTGTTTTCTGTTTGGTGGGCAGGGTGTTCTAAGAGATAAGCCTACTACCCAGGCTTGAGCATACACATAGGTATTAGTGTGGGTGGGCGTGTCGCTCCCGTCATGTTTTGCCACGTGTGGGTGTTCACGAGACCTACAACCAGACGAGGTTCTATCCGGAGCTATATGCTACTGTATGCTCTGTACAGGCCAGTAGATATTCTTTGGAGGAATTGTCGACTCTGGTGACCATTCCCGAGGACTCAGTTGCGACACTCCTCCCAAGTTGTGACAGTGGCAGACCACACTTTGTGGCAAACCCATTGCACATTCTCGATCCGAGGACCCAATGCTGGGAACTTGCTATAGGATGTCCTTTTTGAGGGGAATCAGTTGAGGCCTCCTCGATTGATGATGATGTCAAACCAGAAATGGTGAACGTATCATCATTTCTCGACCTGAGAGCCCGTGATATTGAGGATCCTCACCTTTCTAGTACCCACATGTGAGAGGGGCGGTTTGTTTGCAGGTTTGCAGGTAACCTTGACTTTTAACATACCTGGTACACTGGATTTCTCATTAGTATGGTTTATCTGTGTGGTTACTCTATTGTTCTGGAATTCTGGAGAGCTTGAGCCTTGAATTTATGCAACTATTTCAGTCCAGCACAGACACGTGGCACTTTGATCCCATGCCTTGCATTGCATCTTTTTCTCTAACATTCATATTTTTCATTTTCCAGGTAGTATCTGATTTTGATTCTAGTCAACAGGCAGTTATAGGGATGGACAAAAAAGGGGCAAGAAGAACACCATTGTGTACAAGTTCCCGAAGCTCATCCTGGGTCAGATTTGTAAATTGCAAGAGATGGCCAGTCCGTAAGTGTTAGGAATGTTCGGAGAGAAATACGGTTGGATCCTATCCTTTGCTCGTAACCTTAGTGAATATGAAGCTGATGGCTTACGCACCCTGATGTTGTTCTATGATCTTGCCTTGAGGTGCTTTGTACTGACGGATTATGTTTTGGTTCCTACTCTGGAAGAGTATTCTAATATTCTGGGAATTTCCATCAAGGAAGGTGCTCCTTTCTGTGGGTCGAAGGCAGATCTTGATTTCCAAGCTGTGGCTGGTGCTCTTTATTTGAGCAAGTCAACTTTGGAAGCTGATATTTCTGGCAAGGGAAAGGTTCGTGGCTATCACCTATCATACTTGGCAAACAAGGCTCAAGAGGCAGCAAAGGAGAAGAAGTGGAATGTCTTCAATGCAGTGTTTGCTCTCTGTGTATATGGTACTGTCTTGTTCCCGAATGAGCCCGATTTTGTTGACATGGATGCTATCAGAATATTTGTATCTCAGAATCTGGTGCCAACCTTATTAGGAGATCTTCATTATGCCTTGTACAACAGGAACGAGAAAAGACGAGGCGGGATAGTTCATTGTTGTGCACCTCTTTTCTATAAGTGGTTTGCCAATCGTCTACCCCAGTCAGGTGCTTTCAAGGATACTAAGAGTTCCCTGAAATGGAGTCAATGTCTGATGGGCCTAGATGCTAAGGATATTGTTTGGGTGAATCACGGAGTGCTGGGAAAAGGCATTTTGCACAGTTGTGGTGAATACCCTAATGTACAGTTGATAGGGAGAAAATGAGGTATTAACTATAAACCTTCCTTGGCTATCCGGCAGTTTGGATATGCTCTGAAAAGTCCCCCAGTTGAAAAGGAATTGGAAGAGTCTTTGTATTTTCACATGGCTGATGATGGATTAGATGTGGCGCAAAAAGCTTCCAAAGCATGGCTCAGTAAACAGAAGAGAGGGAAGACCGTGTGGGGTTTGCCTAACAATCAAACTTTCCCTCCATATGAACAATGGATAAAGAAGAGGGTCGAGGAGTACTATTTGCCTTTTGATTGGGCGCCTCCCTTGTATCCCAAAGTGATAGAGGAAAGAATCACCGTACCAATTGAAGAATTCGATAAGCAGCGAAGAGTGGTGCAGGATTTGAGGGAGGAAAATGCTTGTATGAGTATTAGACTTCAGGGCGCTTTACATGACAACTTGGAGATGAAATGGAAGGTCCAAGATTTGACAGAGCGTTTGGAAAAAAGGGAGAAGGATCTTGATGATAGAGCTAAGCACTGTAGAAAGATCAGTATGACTGCTGAATCATCCGGCAAGGCCTACAAGGAAACCAAGAAGCTCTTGACCAAAGCTGAAGACAAGCTTGCCATATATCAGGAGATGTGGGAAGAGCTCAAAATTGAGAATGGGGAGTTAAAAGAAGAACTTCAAAGAATGAAGGAAGATAAGAAGCACTTCTCTGGTAAGTGGAAAGGAGCCCATAAAGAAATTGAAGAGCTCAAGTTGCAAGCGAGAATCAAGAAGTCAAAGCGCGAAGGCGATGATGTGGAAGAGCAGATTGCTAGGCTGAATCAGGATGTCGAGAAGAGAAACAGACTGATCAAGGGGTTGCTAGAAAGACCTACTCATCCAGACACTGTGAACCTTCTTAAAGAGATTGAAGCCAGCTTGTTTGGAATCGATTTGTAGTGATTCTGTTGTTTGTAGTTTGCTATGATTACCATCAGGATTGTTGATGGAATCACTTTTGATTGTATCGAACCTATCTGTATGTTTTCTTATGATATGATATTACAATATTTGGTTCAGCCGTATTTGTCTCAACAGCTCTCAGTTTTTTGAAAGGTGTCTTCCTTTGTTGGATTCTGCAATATTTTTGGATTCGGATTCATTTTTCGATGTTGCGTCTGATCCCTTGCCCGATTTTAAAGCTGGAATCAAATCAGATATGCCCTGGAAATGTTTAAATATGATTGTTTGCATTTTTGCATTTACATCCTCATAATCATAAGCATTTTTGCATAACAGGTACTTGCTCCGGTCTTTCTAACCTTTATTTGCTTACAGGCATTATAGCTGATACCCACGTCCACCGATACGCAACTCGAAGAAATCAAGCAAGGATAATGGATCAAATGCATAATGAATTGGCTAAAATGAGGGCACGCATGGACCAGTTCATGACTCTCGTGACTGGTATGGAACAGACTCAAGAGAGATTGAGACTTCTGGTCGAGCGTCCAGAGACTACACTGGGAGGTAATCAGGTTGACAATTCACAGACACATGACACTCCTCCTCCTGTTGGCAATCCTCCTCCTGTTGGTAATCTGGGTAATGGAAATGTCAGAAATGCTGGTGTTGTTCAGGAAGATGCTCAGGAAGATCAATTCACCCTGCTGGATGCTAATATGGGTAATCCTAATGACAGAAGGTATGATGAACTGGCTGAGAAAATAAGGGCTATGGAGTGCAAGAATTCTCTGGGCATTGATGTTACTAATCTGGGTCTGGTACCAGGGGTCAGAATTCCTCCAAAATTCAAGCCACCCACTTTTGACAAATATCATGGTAATACGTGTCCCCAGACACATATTCAGGCTTATTTTGGGAGGATCTCAGCCCACACTGATGACGAGAAGTTATGGATGCATTACTTTCAAGACAGTTTGGCTGGAGCTTCATTGACCTGGTACATGAAATTGAACAGAGCTGCTGTGAGAAGTTGGAAAGATCTGGTAGAAGCATTTCTGAAGCAATACTAGTATAATATCGACATGGCTCCCAACCGCACTCAACTGCAAGGGTTGTCACAGAATGCTAAGGAAAGTTTCAAAGAATATGCTAAGAGGTGGAGAGAAATGGCTGCCCAGGTTCAACCCCCTTTGCTGGAGAGAGAAATCGCAGATATGTTCATGGGCCCCCTGCAAGGGGCATTCCTTGATAGATTGGCTGCTTATCCATCGACGGGATTCTCTGATATTGTGATTGCCGGCGAAAGGATCGAGAGTTTGTTGAAACTTGGAAAGATTCAAGATGTAAGTGGGGCTGGTTCTTCCGGAACAAAGAAACCTTTTGCTAATGGTCAGAAAAGGAGAGAAGGTGATACAAATGTTGTGTATAGAGGACAGGGAAGAGGACGTTCTCAGGCTTATCACCAAGTAGGCGCAGTGACGACCCCAACACCATCTGTTCAACAACAGCAACCACAACAGCAGGTTCAGCAACAACAGCAACCTCCTTTCCAGCAAAGGTCTAGGCAGAGGGACCGCAAAATTGACCCTCTCCCTATGACCTACTCAGCACTGTTACCCCAATTACTCAAATTAAAGTTGGTTAAACTTCGTACCATGAGACCTTCTGCTGCTGGAAACTTGCCACCTAACTATGATGCTAATGCCCGCTGTGAGTTTCATTCAGGTGCTCCGGGGCACACCACTGAAAAGTGTTGGGCATTTCAAAATAAGGTGCAAGATCTGAAATATGCTAAAGCAATCAACTTCTCTCTACCTCCTAATGTTCTTCAGAACCCCATGCCTAATCATGGGGTGGCAGATGTGCACGCTATTGAGGATGGGAAGAGGTTGAACTTGGTGACAGATGTTAGTAGAGTGAAGACTTCATTGCTGGTAGTAAAAGATTGTTTGTTGAAGGGATAGGTGTTCCCGGGTTGTGACCAAGATTGTTTTGAATGTATGGGTCAAGAGAATGGCTGTGATAAATTGAGAGTTGGTTTACAGAATCTGATCAATGAAGGCTGTCTACAGTTTGACCGGGTTGTGAAAGATATTGATGAGGTGTCAACTGTGACAATTTATTATACTCCTGCTGAGATTCAGGTACCTGCAAGTGTAGCTCCTATAGCAAGCGTTGTGCCAGAAAGACCCGGTCCTGTTACCATCACGGTGCTAGGACCAGTTCCGTTTACCTCTAATAAAGCAATCCCATGGCATTATGGGGCAGATGTGTACTATGAAGGGAAAAAGCAGGAAGTCGAGACATCGGCCAGTTCAAATATTGATAACGTGGGTGGTGTAGGTGGCTTTACAAGGAGTGGAAGGTTGTTTGCTTCCCAAACTCTTCAAATTGAGAAAGAAGTCGAGGCTGCGGCAAAAGCTAAAGGAAAACAGGTGGCTGAGAGTGTGCCCGTGCCTGAAATAGATACCGAGATTACCTTTGACAACGAGGTAGAAGAGTTCATGAGGATAATAAAGAAAAGTGATTACAAGATTGTTGATCAATTGAATCAGACGCCCTCGAAAATCTTAATTTTTTCATTGTTGATGTGTTCTGATGCACACCGAGAGGCTTTGCTGAAAGTGTTGAAGAGAGCCTATGTTCCACAGGAAATTACCGTTAATCAGCTCAAGAGTGTGATTTCTAATGTCAATGTCAGTCATGGATTGGGTTTCACGAGCCGAGATTTGACGTCTGAAGGTAGAAACCACAACAAAGCTTTGCATATTACAATGGAGTGTAAGGGTGCGGTGTTGTCCCACGTGTTGGTAGACACTGGTTCCTCGCTCAATGTCTTGCCTAAGAAGACGCTGATGAAGCTGGAGGTTGATGGTTTGATCTTAAGGCCAAGCGATTTAGTTGTCAGAGCGTTCGATGGAACGAAAAGATCGGTATTTGGTGAAGTAGAATTACCTGTACAAATTGGACCTAAAGTGTTCAAGTCTACATTCCACGTGATGGATATACAGGCTTCTTATAGCTGTTTATTAGGTCGCCCATGGATTCATGCGGCTGGGGCTGTTACATCCACACTCCATCAGAAGCTGAAGTACGAGTTTGAGGGATAAATAGTGACTGTGTGTGGTGAAGAGGACATTTTTGTCAGTCATTTGTCTACATTCAAGTATGTTGAAATGGATGGAGAGATCCACGAAATGCTTTGCCAATCATTTGAGGCAGTGAATATTGATAGAGTGTCTGAATCTTCCCCTACACCAGATAGAGCCGGCACGTCCATTTCGTCGTATAAGCAAGCTGTCGAGGTTGTGAAAGCAGGTAATGCCCAAGGCTGGGGCAAAATGATAGAGACGTTAATGAAGGAGGACAAATTTGGTATTGGCTACCAACCCTCTATGGACTTAAAGAATAGTGGACCTATCACTTTCAGCAGTGGGGGAATCATCTACCCAGACCAGGCTTGTGCAGCTACAGAAGATGGCATTGACAGTGACTGTGACTTAGACAATTGGATACGCCCACGTGCCTCGGGACAACAATTGCAAAACTGGTCCGTTGAAGAAATCGTCCAAGTTACTTTTCAAACAGAGTAATTTTATTTGTTTTTCTTTAATCATAATGCATGTAAAAATATGGCGCTTTGTCCAAGGCGTTCAGATTCATTTGTAGGGCCACCCATTTTCATTTGCAATTTTAATCATCAATAAAGGACGTTTTGCACTCAAATTTTGTTCCATGTCTTTCATTTTTATTTTTTGCACAAAAAAATTAAAATGGCAATGTTTCGTATCTTTTTGTTTTAAAATAAATTCTAAAATAAAGCATGAACCCATTCGTGCAGACTTGATCCTCCGGATTTCATTGATAACGGATCTGCTATGGCTATGTATGACTTTGACAAACCGATTTATCAAGCCGAAGAAGGGGATGAGAAAGGTTGTGAACTCCCTGAGGAACTGGCCAGATTGTTAAAACAAGAGGAAAGGCCCATCCAGCGTCATCAAGAGACCATAGAGATCATCAATATTGGTACCGAGGGTGTTAAGAAAGAGATCAAGATTGGCGCCAGCCTGCAAGCAGATGTGAAGAAAGCTTTGACTGAAATGCTGTGTGAATATGTTGATATCTTCGCCTGGTCGTATCAGGACATGCCGGGGTTGGATACCGATATTGTTGTGCACAGGCTGCCATTGAGAGAAGAATGACCGCCACTCAAGCAGAAACTTTGTCGGGCTCATCCCGATATGGCCATAAAAATCAAAGAAGAAGTTCAGAAGTAGTGGGACGCAGGGTTTCTTGCTCTGACCAACTATCCTCCCTGGGTTGCCAACATAGTTTCGGTACCAAAGAAAGACAAAAAAGTTAGAATGTGTGTGGATTATCGAGATCTTAACAAAGCTAGTCCGAAAGATGATTTTCCACTACCTCACATCGACATGCTGGTTGATAATACAACTCAGTTTTCAGTGTTCTCGTTTATGGACGGTTTCTCCGGTTACAACCAGATTAAGATGGCACCTAAGGATATGGAGAAGACCACGTTCATTACCCCATGGGGTACATATTGTTATAAAGTGATGCCTTTTGGGTTGAAAAATGCCGGGGCAACATACCAGCGGGCAATGGTAACTTTATTTCACGACTTGATTCACAAAGAGATTGAATGTTATGTGGATGACATGATTTCCAAGTCGCGAACAGAAGAAGAACATCTGATTAACTTGAGAAAGTTGTTTGAAAGATTGAGAAAGTTCCGCTTGAGATTGAATCCGAACAAGTACACTTTCGGGGTGCGTTCTGGAAAGCTGCTGGGTTTCATTGTAAGTGAAAAAGGAATTGAGGTTGATCCTGCCAAAGTTAAAGCAATACAAGAGATGCCTGAACCGAGAATAGAAAAAGAAGTTTGTGGTTTCTTAGGTAGATTGAACTACATTGCAAGGTTCATATCTCACCTAACAGCCACATGCGAACCAATATTCAAATTGCTAAGAAAAGATCAAACGGTCAGGTGGAATGACGATTGCCAAGTGGCATTCAATAAAATAAAAGAATACTTGCAGGAACCTCCAATTCTCATGCCTCCAGTTTCAGGGAGACCTTTGATAATGTATTTGACAGTGCTTGAAGGTTCTATGGGTTGTGTTCTCGGTCAACACGACGAGACAGGTAGGAAAGAGCATGATATCTACTACCTGAGCAAAAAGTTCAATGACTGCGAGTCCCGGTATTCAATGCTTGAAAAGACATGTTGTGCACTTGCATGGGCTGCTAAGCGATTGAGGCAGTATATGCTCAGGCATACAACTTTGTTGATTTCCAAAATGGATCCTGTCAAGTACATTTTCGAGAAACCAGCACTAACAGGCAGAGTTGCACGGTGGCAAATGGTTTTGACAGAATATGATATCTAGTATACTTCTCAGAAAGCCATCAAGGGAAGTATCTTGTCAGACTATCTTGCGCAATAGCCGATTGATGATTACCAACCCATGAAATTTGATTTCCCTGATGAGGACATCATGTTTCTCAAAGCTAAAGATTGCGAGGAACCACTCCTGGAGGAGGGGCCAGACCCTGAATCCAAATGGAGTTTGATGTTTGATGGGGCCGTCAACATGAATGGGTGCAGAGTTGGAGCAGTTCTTATCACGCCGGAAGGTGTTCATATGCCTTTCACTGCCCGAATAACCTTCGGATGCACCAACAATGAAGCAGAGTATGAAGCTTGTATAATGGGTATTGAGGAGGCAATTAATTTGCGAATTAAGACCCTCGATATTTTTGGTGATTCAACTTTGGTAATCAATCAAGTGAAAGGGAGTTGGTACATGCACCAGGCGCATCTGGTTCCGTATAGAGATTACATGAGGAGATTGTTGACATTTTTCACAACAGTGAAGCTGTACCATATTCCCCGAGATGAGAACAAGTTTGCTGATGCCTTGGCCACATTGTCTTCTATGATCAAAGTGCAAACGTGGAACCATGTACCCAAGATTGAAGTGTCTCATCTTGACAGACCTGCATTTGTGCTTGCTGTTGATGCAACGTCTGATGACAAACCATGGTTTCATGATATTAAGTGTTTCTTGAAAAGTCAGGAGTACCCGCCTGGGGCATCTACCAAAGATTAGAAGACTTTGAGAAGGTTGTCTGGTAGCTTCTTCCTAAACCAAGATGATGTGCTATATAAACGGAATTTTGACATGGTTCTGCTCAGATACGTGGATAGACACGAAGCAGACCTGTTAATGCAAGAAGTGCATGCAGGCTCTTTCGGTACCCATGCCGGAGGACATGCAATGGCGAATAAATTATTGAGATCAGGGTATTATTGGTTGACAATGGAGACAGATTATTGCAAGTACGCCCGCAAATGTCACAAATGCCAGATCTATGCAGACAAAGTGCATGTGCCTCCAAATCTGTTGAGTGTCATGTCCTCTCCTTGGCCCTTTGCAATGTGGGGCATTGATATGATTGGAAAAATTGAGCCTACTACTTCAAATGGCCATCGTTTCATTTTAGTCGCCATTGATTATTTCACGAAGTGGGTTGAAGCAGCATCTTATGCCAACGTCACTAAGCAGGTGGTCGCTCGTTTCTTGAAACGGGATATCATTTGTCGCTACGGAGTGCCCGAGAGAATCATTACTGATAATGGTTCTAATCTAAATAACAAAATGATGGCTGAGCTGTGCCGGGACTTCAAAATTGAACATCACAATTCTTCTCCGTATCGCCTAAAGATGAACGGCGCTGTGGAGGCGACCAACAAGAATATTAAGAAGATTGTGCAGAAAATGGTTGTCACATACAAAGATTGGCATGAGATGCTATCGTTCCCCTTGCATGGGTACCGAACGTCAGTACGCACGTCCACTGGGGCAACATCATTCTCACTTGTATACGGTATGGAGGCAGTACTACCGGTCAAAGTTGAGATTCTATCCCTCAGAGTCATGATGGATGTCAAGTTAGACGAAGCTGAATGGGTTCGTGCCAGATTTAATCAGTTGAGCCTTATTGAAGAGAAACGACTGGCAGTTGTGTGTCATGGGCAGTTATACCAACGGAGGATGAAGCAGGCATTTGACCAAAAGATGCGTCCTCGGGTTTACAAAGTTGGAGATGTGGTACTCAAAAGGATCATTCCTTCTAGTACAGATCATAGGGGCAAATGGACTCCCAACTAAGAAGGTCTGTTCGTGGTTAAAAAGGTCTTCTCGGGTGGAGTCTTATTACTTACAACCATGGATGGCGAAGACTTTTCATCCCCTGTCAACTCAGACGTAGTCAAAAAATACTTCGCATGAATAGACCCGCTGGACAAAAAAAAAAAAAAAGAAAGTCCAGGTAAAAAAGGGCATCCCGGCGAACCACAAAAACAGAATAAAAAAGGTTCAGCCAAAAGTTAGGGATATAAAATATAAAAAAAATTGTACACCCGGTGAGTTGAAAATCCGCAAGGACAACTCAGGCAAAAAAGGGTATCCCGGTGGATTGAAAACCCGAAAGGGCGGTCCACGCAAAAGAGGGATTTAAGCGAATGATTGCGGTCTGAGTTATCTGTACTCCATCACCGTTTCAGCAACTGACATTCCAAAGGGTAAGAATCGGTCTGATCACTCCTCAGAAGGCAAGGTCGGGGAGTTTTGAAGACATACTGGCCATAGCAGAATTAAAACTCAGTGGAATACCGTTTTCACATTGCCAGTAGGATAGTTTCTTTTCTCAATTTTTACAGCAATCTCCTCTTTCCAGGGTTTACTTCCTGATGTATTTGCCTATTTTGGGCATTTTCAATCAATAAAGTGAATTTCGGCCAAAAGCTTCTTATTTTGTTTTACTGCTTTGTTTGCAAAAACGTCTGAATTTGTGATAAAACATTGCATTTGAAAACATTGTGACTTTACAATAACATGCGCAGAAAAACATTTAAAATTACTTTGAATGTTAAGCAATCCTGGATGGTGGATTCAAACCACGCAATATTTCGGGGCATGTGTGTGTGTTCTTCTATTGCAGGTAACAGGTCCAGATGATTTCAAGCACAAGAGTCATTCCTCTCATATAGGTGATCACTTATTCCCGTGCAGAATGCTGGGGCAGGCAGGTTCAGGGAAGGGTTCACATGCCATCCTTTTGTCACAACGTTTACTGGTTGAGTCCATCGACGATTCGATAGTGACAAATCAATCTCAACTAGGTAGTGTTGTATCTTATTAAGTCGATTCTCCCATTCAGTACTTCAAACAGATACAAGCTTTTCTATGTCGATAACGGTTGCAAATTCCCCAGTAGAGTTGCTTCGCAGACCTCGCAGTTAATGTTCAAGACTCAGTGAGTGTCCAGGAGTTTGAAGATGCCAAATCTTCTGTAAAATCCTCTTGGGATGATTTCTTCAGATCAGCCTTGTATCATGGAGCAAGAAGTAAGTTGTTGATCCTCCTAAGCATGGGGAATCGTGAAGTTCCCCGGCAAGAGGTATTCCAGATCGATTATTCCCAGTGGAGTGACCTCTCAATTATATGTCTAGCTTGAGTCTCGGTATTTGTTTAAGAGTTTGAAGATGCTTGGTCTTCTATAAAATCCTCTTAAGAGACATTCCCCAGCACGAGACACTTTGAAGCTGTTCTCCCTAGCAGAGTTTGTTGTCAACTCACTATCCCCAGTGGAGTCGTCATGCAGAAGGTTTGCCCAGCATGGAACATGGCGGTTCTTATGCTAAGCTTGATAGCTTTTCTCCTCAACAGATTACAGTGGATTTCCTTTGTATTTTCCCAGCAGATCTAGGGACTCTTCCCCAGCAAGATCGTATCTCTGGTAGTTGTATCCCCATAGAGTTCAGTATTGAATCGTGCCAGTAATACTCTCCAGCTGAGTTGTTTTTTCCCACAGAGGTTTAATCTCTTCCTCAGTAGAGTGTCAGTATATTCTTTCCCCAACTGGGTCAGAAGGCTGATTATTCCCACAAAGGATCTTGGGTTTGATAGATCCTCAAGCAGAGTTTTAATGATGCTTTTCCCCGGCAGAACGTCATTCAAAAAATTCTCACCCCCAGCGGAGTTGCTATGATCGGAATTCATCCCCAGGTAGATGAATTAATTCCTGGCAGAGTCATCATTTCCTCTATATCTCAAAGTCCAATTTATTTTTGGCACGTGTGACGATTCGAGGCAGACGGATTGTTCATTCATTCTCCAGCAGAGATACCACCATTTTAGGAGTCTCTAAGGTCACATCATTGACCATCATTCCTCAGCAGAGTCAGCAGGAATGTCTGACATGCATGCAGAGCATAATCCAGTATTGGAATTTTGCAAAAAGTCCAACCGCAGATTGGCAAAAGTCCATCTTAGGGTGGCAAATCAGCAAAGTCCAACCGCAGATTGGCAAAAGTCCATCTTAGGGTGGCAAATCATCAAAGTCCAACCGGAGATTGGAAAAAGTCTAGCTTAGGGTGGCAAGAAGGCAAAGTCCACCCGTAGTGTGGCAAGCCAGTAGTCGTCTGGCGTCGTTCCAAAAGACATTATTCAAGTCCACCCGCAGTGTGGCAAGCCAGTAGTCGTCTGGCGTTGTACAAAAGACATTATTCAAGTCCACCCGTAGTGTGGCAAGCCAGTAGTCGTCTAGCGTCGTGCTAAAAGACATTGTTAAAGTCCACCCGCAGTGTGGAAAGCCAGTAGTCATCTGACGTCGTGCTAAAAGACATTGTTAAAGTCCACCCGCAGTGTGGCAAGCCAGTAGTCGTCTGGCATTGTACAAAAGACATTGTTAAAGCCCATCCGCAGTATGGTAAGCCAGTAGTCGTCTGGCGTCATGCTAAAAGACATCTCTCAAGTATTATTCTTCACATCAGAATTTCTTATCCAAGCAGAGTTCATTTGGTTGGGTTTATATCCCTTATTCTTTTCCACAGAGTGCAAATTTTTTGGTTATTTTTGGTATTCAATCCCTCCATACCTTGAAAGTCTGATAGCAATCGCTATCAGCCATTCAGGTCTACAGTGATTGAATAGGGGCAGCTGTCATACCCCAAAATTTGCCCTCTCATCTTTTCATAGCATTTAGCATGAGCTTTCATTTCATTGCATTGCATTCAAGCATAGAAAAATAAAACATAAAGCATTGCATTACATCTTGTATAAAGGCATGGGATCAGTTGATTCTCAAAGGTGTTGATCATCCAAAGCAAGGGAATAAGAGCCAAGGGTCTCCCAACAAGCCTCAAAGGTTTCTTATATCATATATCATCTCACTTTGATCCCACAAGGCATTGGAAGAGGAGAATTAATCAAGAAGATTAGACAGTGCATCACCTCCTAACCAAAAGCAGTCAAAATTAGGGTTTTGGATTCAAGCCCTCTCTTGATGAAATTTTGATTAAAACTTGATCTCAATGTTTTCTACATGATGTCAAGCATCTAAGGATGGAAAATTGGCCATTGATTCATTTCAGAAGAGGTTCAATTGATCAGTTGTTTGAGAATCAAGAAAATAGGGAAAAAGTCAATTGTGCAATGAAAAAAGTCAACTCCTGACTTTTTAAGGTCAAATTCATGAAATTCAAGTTACATATATTCATTGGACAAGATTTGATCAAGAAATGTCAAGAGGTTCATGGAAAAATCAAGAAATCACAAAACTGCCCAAAATAGAAACTTCAAGGTTTCCAAAAATGGCAAGTTTGGACCATTTTGAACCACACTTTGAGGCCTCTTTTCTA
The DNA here is from genome assembly GCA_022829125.1 of Lathyrus tuberosus. NCBI lineage: Eukaryota > Viridiplantae > Streptophyta > Magnoliopsida > Fabales > Fabaceae > Lathyrus > Lathyrus tuberosus. The sequence goes on along the minus strand of JALAZF010000019.1, from coordinate 6,043,136 downwards.
CATGATAAAAGCTTCAAACTTCAAGCCCAAGTTGAGACAATTAAAGTTCACACTCTAAGCTTCAAATCCATATAAAGAACTCTTCCATTGGATCAAAATTGAGGGAGTTATGGTCAATCAAAGTTTGACAAAACTAGGTCAAAAACCAAGTCATGACCAAGCAAGGCCAGGCCCATGCGCCATAATTTTGTCAAACACATGGTGGGCAGAATGTCAAGCCATTTTTCTCATTGAATGAGGCTCCAAATGAAAAAATGTTGAACATCAAAGTTGTTCATCTCAATGTCCTCCTCAACTTTGATGTTGGACATTTTTCCATTTGAGCAAGTTATGATGGAGTTATTAGGGTCCCAAGTTGATGTGTTCATGCTGAAAATTCATGTGCCATGTTGCCCTGCGTGCCACAACCTTGCCTTGCCCATAAACCAGTCCCACATTCTTGAGTTTCAAACCATTTTACACCATCTTACAAGCCTTTATTCAATTCAATTTTCATACCAATCATGTTCTATCAAATTTCCTTTTTCCAATGACATTCAAATCTCATCAAACCGTGCACTACACATGAAGAAATTCCTCCACAAACTTGCACTTTTCCATTGATTAGTTGTAGCTACCAAAAAATAGAATATTATGTCATGTGTGTTGTTGCTTCATCAGCTTGCACGCATGCTTCACATCATCACTCTTGCCTCATTTAGACAAACACATTCCTTACACAATCCATACCATGCTTGGCCATACATCAAAAGGGAAAACAGAAACTTGCTCTAGAAGTTTTGCAGCAACAACATAACATCACCACCATCCATTCTCAGTCTCACCATAGTTGCCATAAACATTTCCACACCATAACCAAGCTCACTAGCTCGCCCCTAAGTAACTTGACTCAGTTAGTTAGGGTGGACTCACTTAACCCACATTGAACTCACTTAACTCACCCATTTAACCTCACTAGTTCATTTTTAACTCCACATATATAATGCAAACTTACTCATCATTTTTCATGGGAACTTGATTTTTCACTCTCTCTCCAAAATATTTCAAGTTTTTCTCTGAACTCTCCCACATTTTTCTCTCTGGCTTTCTAAGCATCTTGCACGAGCTTCCTCCATTTCCTCTACATCCTCGTTCATTCAGCTTCAACCAACATCAATGGAGTGATTGAATAAGCATTGAAGCATTTCCTTTTCAAAAAAACTCAGTTTCTGAATTTGAAGTTTTGAGCAAGAATTTGAGTTCTACAAGCCTTTATTTGGCTTCTGCACGAGTTCAAGTATCAAAAGAAGTTCTCTGGTATTCTTTCAACACTGAAATCAGTTTCTACAGGTTTGGCTCTTTGAACTTGATTGCTTCGATTTCTATGAATTCATGTCTGTTTTGATGATTATTCGAGCTTAATAGAAGCATTATTCATCTCCGGCTAATGATAGGCTCATTAGGAGCGTAGTTGTAAATTTTAGGGCAAGTTGTTTCCCATCGAATCTCCTTGTGTGTGCATTGTATGTAAATTTTGAGACTGGATCTGTGATGTACGCAACCTGAGGATCAGTTTGGTGTGTCGTTTGTCAATTTCTGGGGACTTCTAGCTTGGACCACGGTGGAGGCTCGCAGGAGAAGACGACCGGAGTCTTCTCCGGCCGGTGATATGTTGATCTTACAAGAAACCCTAATACACTTTTTCAGATGCAATCTGGACCGTTGATATGGATTCATCAGATGGTTGCGTTTTGTTTGATTTTACTGGATCATGTATGTGTGTTCTATCTTAATTATCGTGCGTGTGTATTTTGAACCACGTGATCAAGTGACTTGTGTGATTAGATTGTGTTGACTTAATCCAATGGTTGAGGATGCGTCAAATATTTGACTGAGGTACACCTTCACACACACACACACATTTGTTTTGGACTGGATTGGTAGTTGCTTTTTGCACCCCATTGCTTGAGCCCATTTCACTTTATAACTTGTTTTTACTTTCGACACACCCCCCATTCTATTTCTTTGCTTTTAATTTCTTTTTCATTTGTTGTTTTGATTTTTTGATTTTAAAAATAGTTAAACATTCTGAAAAATGCTAAATAAAATCATGTGTGTTCTTTATGAATTTAAATAATTTTCTATTATTTTTATTTCTGATTCCATGATTTTTTGCACCTAATTGCATAATTTGTTTTTAATTCCTTTTTTAATAATGTTCTTCATTGACATTCAAACTTGTGCATTTTATTTCTTCCATCTCACACAACATTTTTAGCTCATTCTTTTTTCAGTGATTAGATAACACATCAAGGCATCTAAATCAATTTTCTTTTGATTTTTAAGGTCTTTTTATCACATGTTTGCATGTTCATCTTTGCACCTTCTTTTAGTGTGTTCAATGTGATTTTGTGAGATGCTATAGGCATCTTTTGTATGTCATTTGCATGATATTATAGGTCCTCTTAGTTGCATTATAGGTCACTTTGACTTGTGTTTGCATTTAATATGAGTTTGTATGTTATAACTTGAACTTTGACATGTTTCCATCTCTTATCTTCTCTTATGATCTACATGTTTGATATGTGCATTTTGTATGCCATTTCACATCTCCCATTTGCATCTCATTAATGATATGCCACTGCCCATATGCATTCTTTAATCATGTTACATGTTATGCATCTCTAATATGTCACTTTGTGCACCTAATTGAACATGTTTCTCTTTCCTTAATTCTTCTTCTTTCTATGTCTTCTTCTTGTATCCTTTTATGCATGATTTGTATGATGATCCATGTACATCTTAAGACATTGACAAATGATATTTGGTTCTGACTTTGATCTTTTATGAGGCATTATTGCATGATCACTTTGCATTTCCACTCATTCTTCATCTTTTACTTGCATAGTGCACTTCTTTGATGTTTAGGACATTACTTGGACATAGTTGGTTTGTGTTTGATATCTTAGGATTAGAGAACACCCTTAGAGCATAGGTTCTGACCTTGAATGATTTTCAATCTTTAGGATCTTTATCTATTGATTTTTAACTTGTTTGTTCACTACTCGTTATTCCTTTCCTTATGTCACTACTTGTAAATAGTTTTTGAATTAACCTTTTCATGTAGGTGCAAAAGGGTAAGTAAGTGTATGGATATGCTTCCACATACAATTATTTCTTTCATTTTCTCTTATCTCTTTTAATCATTCAACTTGTGATCATGATAAGCATTTATGTACTTTCCTTGAATAACTTCTTTCCTCTCCCTTTTGAGTTGCAACTCATCTTCCACTTTAGAAGTGAGTTGTTTAATTCACTCTTCTTTTCCTTTCTTTTAGGATTAGGTTTCTCAAACCACATTAACCATAGGAATATCCATGTATGATAACATTAGGGTGAGTCTTAGTCTCCCTCATTAGTTTTCACCTTTTGTTTCCTTTTGAGTCTCTTCTTCTCATCTCATAATCTTTTTTTAAAAAAATACTTAATAAAGGTTAAACGTGTATTGCGCATGAGCCTTAAACGTGGGAAGTGAATAATGGAGGGGGGGGGGGGTTCCCTTCATTCTTCTAGGATACCTAGTGTACGTCCTGTTGGGGGATGATACGCAACGTATTCGTTCATATGTTGTAGACTTGGGTGCAATGCAAGTTACAAACAACTTCAAAAACACTTCTTTCTAAAAAATACAAAAACAAACAAATTCTCTTCTCATCTCCTTCATTCTATTCCTTAAGGACTCGTCATGTCCGTTCTACCGCAAACAGGTAACGCCTAAGTCTCCATACAGCGAGCTGCAACACCTAACTGCTGGGACGCGAACTCTGACGTTTCCATTAAAAAACACAAACAGTTTTCCCTTAGTCAGGGGAACTACGTCGCTCTGATTCTCATGTTCCCGATGAGATACGTAGGCAGTGGGGTAGGGCCCATTCGAGCACTTCTTTTATTTTCCCTAAATTTGTTTCTTCATTTCTTTCCATTCTCGTTCCTTTTCCTTTCCAGTAGCAGCGCAGCTCCAGACGACGACACCCTTTGATCGAGACAAGCAAACGTGGATCCCATCGGGTACGATGGACGCGTGGGGGTGCTAATACCTTCCCTTCGCGTAACTGACTCCCGAACCCAGTTCTCTTGGTCGCAAGACCATGCTCTTTCCTTTCTCTTCAGGTTTATGCAGTGCTTCCTTTCCCTCTCATGGGATAAATACACATTGCTGGAGACTCTGTTTCGATGCCACTTTCGCGTTTGTACTTGGATGAAAATCCCGGGAGCGACAATCCCCACAGCTGGTAATGATCTCTATTCCTCGCAACTGATGGTCAAACCAAACAATATTATCAGCAGCCAACCCCATTATCCATTTAGACCACTTTAGAGAATCCTTCGTGTCTACAAAGGCGCCAGTTGGATAAGAGTGGAGTGCAGCAGTTGACATGTCCTCCCCTTCTCTTTTCATTCTTGAAATGCACGGAGTGGTAGAAATCACCTAACAGAGTAGGAAGCGGATTTTTCAAGACAAAAACCCTTACTGCGTGCATATCCACAAAGTAATGTTGGTTAGGAAACAAGACGATACCATGGTTACACAAGGCCAGGATAGAATTGTAGACTGCCCAATTCTTGGCATTGGCACACTCTTGAGCTTGGTTGGCAAGAAATTCCAAGTGAAAACCCTTAACTCCATTCTTACTAGCAACATTTCTCTTTAGCACTGATTGTTCCACCTGTAGGGCAGTTGCAATTTCTTCTATGCTAGGGTAATCTCCTGAAAAGAATGGTACTGTTGATTTGACTGAGATACCCAGGATGAACGAAAACTCATCCAACGTAGGCATCAAGATATACTCCGGAAAGACAAAGCATCTCAACGACGGCTCATAGAACTGGAGTAATGTGTGGAGAGCGTCATGCTCATATTTTGTAATGTTACGGACCATTTTCACCAATCTCCCATATTTCTTTTGGAAGAGGATAAGAACACCCGTGTCAGCCATGGTTATCACCTTGTGAAGTAGGTCTAACATTGGCTCTGGAAATATGTAAGCGACATTATTCTTCCTCTTAGCATTCGTCTCTGTTGAGCCCATTGACTGGAATCAGAGGTAAAGTGAGCACCTGGAAATGATAAACATGAATGTTATGATATGATAATGCAATGCAAAAGGCATGGTATCAGAGTGCCGTGCGTATGTGCTGGACTGTGAACGGTGTCAGTGTAGATCTGAGAATATCATAGAATTGTGAATAAGAATCATATGAATATAGTAGGATGAATAGTCCCTTTTGTGTGATAATACCAGAAAACTGGGTGTGTGGGAGGTTATGGTTACCTCCAAGCCTGCAAACACCCGCCCATTCTCACATGTGGGTACTAGAAAGGCAAGGATCCTCAATATCACGGACTCTCAGGTAAAGAAATGATGATACGTTCACCATTTCTGGTTTGGCATCATCATCAATCGAGGAGGCCTCAACTGGTTCCCCTTAAAAAAAGGATATCCTATAGCAAGTTCCCAGCATTGGGTCCTCGGATCAAGAATGCGTAATGGGTTTGCCATTTTTGGTCTGCCATTATCACATCTTGGGAGAAGTGTCGCAACTGAGTCCTTGGGAATGGTCACCAGAGTCGACAGCTTTCTAGGTTAACACCCCGAAATGCACAAGACGCGCAAATCAGAACATCTCCCAAGAAAACCTCGTCTGGGTGTAGATTTCATGTAAACCATACGTACCAAGACGCTACGTATGCCACACTACTTTCCACTCTAATCCTACATGTACTCTTAAGCCTGTGTAATGGGCTTATCTCTCTGATCACCCATCCCACCAAACAGAAAAATCTAGCACAGTCCAGCACAGTACAATATATATGGCAACCGTAAATGAAAAGCAAGTAAATGTAATAAAATAATAAACATGCAACAATGCCATAAATAAAGTGAGTAACGCAAACAGATAAAACACCCTATAATCGAAAACAAGCAAGCGCTAGGATTGACTCGCTTAGGGATGGGAAAAGTCCCCAGCAGAGTCGCCAACTGTCGCTCCCGGGATTTTCATCCAAGTACAAACGCGAAAGTGGCACAGAAATAGAGTCGCCAGCAATGTGTATTTATCCCAAGAAAGGGAAAGAAAACACTGCGTAAACCTGAGGGAAAGGAAAGAGCATGGTCTCGCGACCAAGAGAAACGGGTACAGGAGTCGGTTACGCGAGGGGAAGGTATTAGCACCCCCACACATCCATCGTACTCGATGGGATCCACGCTTGCTGTTATTGATCAAAGGGTGTCGTCGTCTGGAGCTCCACTGCTACTTGAAAGGAGAAAGAACAGGAACGGAAAAAAACGGAGGAACGGGGAAGAAAAGAAAAAGAAGTGACTCGATAGGACGTCGTGTCCTAGGCCTACGTATTCCCTCGGGCAATGGGAAACTCAGAGTCAACGTAGTTCGGACTATGGATTGGGAAAGGGGAAAGGATTATGCTCGGAGAGATCTCGCACGATCTCCTGCCTATGTATCTCGCTCGCACGCGAGAATCTGAGCGACGTAGTTCCCCTCACTAGGGATGGATTTTCTTTGTTTATGTTTTTTAAGGCGAAATACGTCAACGTTCGCGTTCCAGCAGTTAGGTGTCGCGGCTCGTTGTACGGAGTCTTAGGTATTTACCTGTTTGTGGTAGAACGGAAGTAACGCTTCCTTTATGAATGGAGTGAGGAAGATGAGAAGAGAATTGTTTGTTTTTGTCTTTTAAGAAGAAGTGTTTTAATTATTTTGTGTTTGCAACGCATATTGCACTAAAGTCTATGACATAGGATCGAATGCGTCGCAAATCGACCCAAGACGGGACGTATGCTAAGCACTCTAGGAAAGTGAAGGAAAATCCCCCACCCTCCACTTCCCACATGCAAGGCTCATGTGGAATACATTTTATACTTTATTAAGTGTTTTGAAGAAGTTATGAGATGAGAAGAGAAAACTCAAGGAAGAAAGGAAAAAGTCTAAGTGGGGGACTAGTTATGCTAATGTTGTCATGCATGGAAGTCCTATGGTTGTGTGGGGTATAAGAACCACCTAATTCTAAAGGAAAGAGAGGGATAACACTATCTAATGCTTATCCTACCTCACCTTAATCAAAACTTAAGGATGAGCTAGGATCCCTAAGGGATGTGAGAAAGTTCTACACAATCAAGCATTACATCATGTAATCCATAAGAGGAAAAGACAAGTAAGAGATGAGATGAAAGAAGAGATGAGTATGGATTAACATCCACATACTCCAATGTCTTACCTCTGCCCCTACACAAAAGGTTAGTACATAATCCTCACAAGTAATGAAAACAAGTATAAGAAACTAAAACCAAACAAAACTATTTGCTTTAAGAAGACAAATTAAGAAGAAAGTAAAGTTCAAACCAAAAGGGAAAGGTCCTAATGGTTAAGGGACATGCAAAGTCAGTATGTGTATATTAAAGGATCCTACTAATGTAAACATGCCATATGAGATCAAACAAAAGCAAACTAGGCGCCAAACAATCATACAAATGCAAATGCAACATTAATAATGCAATATGAATCATGAATATAGATGAATGCACATGAGTGCATCAAAGTCAGAATTGAATGACATTTAAGGATGTGTAGAGATGTCATTAAGATGGCATAGAGTTCATAAATGCAAATGTGGATCAAGTAGAAAGAAGTGGGAGCAAACAGCATTCAAGTTCCAACAATGAAGCATACTTATAATGCAAGTAAGAAGTAAAGATGTAAGATGAACAATCATGTAATAGGAAGGCAAGTCAGTAGCTCATGACATTTGAAATGACATTTAAAAGTCAAGAATGAAGGCACAATGCTCACACAAGTATCATGTTGAGGCACATGGAAGATTAGGAGCAAACATGTTCAAGTTAGGTCAAACAAGTATACAAAAGTTTATGAACTTAAGAAACATGTGATGTGCAATTATAGGTCATGGGATATGGTTGAGGATTATTGCAAACAGAAGTGAATGATGTATAAGTAAATGTGCAAAACCATACAAGGGTTGATACAAACATGTGCTCAAAGAAGATCAAGTAAGAATGTACAATTACACAACACATTTCAAGTTAAAACATGTGCATACAAGTCATGTAAGGATGAACAAACAATGACCTATAATTTGATATGAATGACCTATAATGTTCATACAATCATATGTCAAAAGGTCTCAACAAGTACCAAATAGGATTGCACACAATGTATCTCAAAACCCTAGCACATGATCCTATAACAACATACATATGTAGATGCACTCAAACAATTCACAAAACCAAGTTAGGAGAATGAGAAAACTCCCATATGCAAGCCAAATAAAGTTCAAACAGTATGTACACATATCCCAAAAATAGGGTACAAAAATCACTAAGAAACATGTTCAAATGTACTCCACAAGTTCATTCAATCCACACCACATTCATGCACAAAGATAGGGTTCAAACACCATTCAAAAATGATTTTAAAAATTCACAAAGAATGAATGAAGTGTATCAAGATATCATACAAGTGTGTGTCAAGTATCAGAAGCAAATTCACTTTGGAACTATGTCAAATAAATCCAAAACAATGCATGCATATGAACATAGGATCATACAAAAAGAAAATAAAAGGAAATTATGGAAAAAACATTAAAACACATCAAAATCAGGAATAAAAATATGCAACAATTATTTAAATGCATAAGAAAGCTCCATGAATTTTTTATGAATTTTATCATGTTTCTAAGTATTTTTAAAAATAAAAAATGAAACAGATATGAAAAGAAAAATAAAAAAAATCAAAGAAATACAGGAGGGGTTGCATCCAAAGCAATTATCCAGTTCAAACAGGAATTGGGCTTAATATTGGAGGGTGCGAATAACAAAAATACACAGCCCAAAGCGCGCATAAGTCTGAGGGTTCATACCATGTGACTTAGTCAAACATTGACTCAATCACAACCATTGGATCAGCTAATCACGAGATGATAAGGAAAGTAAGGCAATCAAACGAATGATAACACACACACATGGTAAGATAGGGTGCAGCAACCGTGTGTAATCACTTAATTCAAAAACACTCAAAAAAAGGAGCACGTGCAAGGGAGAGTGTCTTCATTAATGCATTGTCACGTTCTGGTGCATTGGATCAAAGCAATCGGACGGTTGTATTCTAATCTGAGAAACAGCTAGGGTTCAGGTGAGTTAATGACCTCAGGTGGCCGGAGAAGACTCCGGCCGTCTTCTCCGGCGAGTCTCCACCACGCACAGTCATCAAACAAACCAGAAATCCACCAAACATACATCAAACTAATCCTCATGCCAAGGAGATCACATATCCACGTTCAATTTCCATAACAAATCCACACACAGAGAGAAACGAAGATAAACATTTTTGCCCTAACTTTTGATCTACGCTCCTAAGGAGCCTATCAACTAGCCAGATCCACAAGAACTTCTATTAAGCTCAAAAACAACAAAAAACAACTTAAAACTCACAACCTAGATTCAATGGAATTGAGAAAGCAAACCTGTGTAAAGTGAAGCTTGAGATTCAAGAAAACCAGAGATACGATTCCTCTTGCTTATTTGATCCTGATGCTTGGCCAAATAAAGGCAAGATGCAACTTCAAAATTCCTGAAAAGCAACTGCTGGAAGTGTACAAGTTCAAGCTGCAACTTCAGGTATATCCAATCTTTTGCTCATACACGCTTCATAGATGTTGATAGATGATGAATGAAGATGAAGAAAGTAGAGGAAATGGTGATATCAGAGCTTCGAGGAAGAGAGAACTTTGAGAGAGAAAGTGTGTGAGGTTTTGGTGAAAAGTGAAGAAATAAACCAGCCTCATTTGTAATTTAGTTGGAATTTCTATTTATATGTGAGGTTAACTATTAAACAACTGTGGTTAACAGTTAGAAGCTTGGTTAAATGAGTTAAGTGAGTTAAGTTAGTTAGATTCGAGTTGTGGTGTTTTTGTTAGAGTGAGGAGAGCAACATGAAGTTATGGTGAGGGTTAGAATGAATGGTGGTAATGTTGTACTGAACAGCTTGCCTTGCAAGTTTCTTCTTTCACTTGGTTTGAACATATGTAGCAAAGAATACATGGGCATGGGATGATATGTGTAAAGTTTGTTTGGTTTTTTATGGTAAAGATGACATGATACATGATGGCATGCGCATAAAGCAACCATATAATAGGTTTAATGCTGTCTTGGATTTACTTGGGATAGAAGAAAGACAGGTGGTAAAAGAATGAGTTTGAAGCATGATATCTCACTGATCATAAGATGGAAATGGTTAGTTAAGAGCTCTTTGGAGAGAGGATATGTAGCACAACAAGATTGGTGTTCAACATGAATGGAAATAGAACCTCTAACATACCCCAAAATGGCCATGAAAATGAATGTTCACCACTGCCTAAGCAAGTCAGTCAGACCTGCCTCGACCAGCCCATGTGCAAGTGGATAAATCAGTTGAAGGCTACCCTCTTTGAACCACTATAACTTCCAAATAATTGATCAAATGAAAAAAAGTTAAACACCAAAGTTGAAGAGGAGATAGAAATAAACAAGATTGGTGTTGAACAAATTTCCAAATGAAACTTCTATCATAGAGATAAATGGCTATGAACTTGGATAGAACATGCACACAAGGTGTTTGTGAGAATGATTGCGTGCTGGCTGGTCATGACTTGCCAACTTACCTTGGTTTGTCTCAACTTTGAAGCACCATATCTCTCTCAATTTTGATCCAATGAAGATGTTCTTGGTATGGTTTTGAAGATCTTGAAATGAACTTTTGATAGGCCTCCATAAACTATAAGTTTGAGGCTTGGAACATGGAAAAGGAATGCTCCAAAGATGGCCCTTCAATATGACAAAACTTGCCATAAATGGAAACCCTAATTTCTATTTTTTGGCAACTTTGCATATTTCTTGATTTTTGATGAATCCCTTAATATTTCTTGATCAAACCTTCACCAAAGATCATATTTGAAATGAGGAGCATGAATTTGACCTTAAAAAAGTCAAGAATTGACTTTTTCCCCTGCATAGTTGACTTTTCCCAATTCTCCTGATTCTCAATCAATTGATCAATTGAAATCCTTTCAACTCAAATTGATGGACAATTTTTCATCCTTAGACCCTTGAGGACATGTAGAATACCATAGCATCAAGTCTTACCCAAAAAATCAGAAATAAACTGATTTTATGGCAAACCCTAATTTTGAACCCTTAGTCTAGGAGAAATCAACACATCCTCCAAATCCAAATTCGTCTGAGTATGATGTGTATCTTCTCAAACAAAGATGAGATATGTCATTTGGAGATGATAAAAGCTCAAAAATCTTGCCCATTAAAGTGTTATACTCAAGAACCCCAAAAACCCTAATTTGCACTGGTAAGGAGAATGTGATTTCCTTCAATCTTTTGTTGAATTCCCACCCCTTGATGACTTGATGGCTCAAATGAGATGAATTGAGATATGAGGAGCCCTTGTGACTTATTTGGAGAAGTTTGATTCTTATCATTTGACTTTGAACTGCCCATACCTTGGGACCACTGATCCCATGCCTTGCAACCAATGATGTGTATGATTTTAGTATGACCTATTATGAAATGCAAGTGAATGAAGCATAAGCCAATTATTGATGGTATATATAGGAGGGAAAATTTTGAGGTATTATAATGAGCCTTTGGGTTTTAAGAAGGATCTGCTAGCAAGCAATATCAAAATGCTCGCGCAAGACCCTTTGGAAGAGATCAACCTGGGAGAAAGAACAACAAAAAGGCCAACCTACATCAGTGCCAACCTTGACTCATACCTCAGAGTCAAAGTAATTCAACTGCTGAAAGAGTTCAAGGACTGCTCGGCGTGGGATTACAACGAAATTCCTGGTTTAAGAAGAGATCTGGTCAAACTAAAGTTACCAATAAAGATTGGGAAGAAGCCCATCAAGCAAACTCCAAGGCGTTTTGCACCTGAAGTTATCTCAAAGATCAAAGAGGAGGTAGAAAGACTTATGAGATGTAAATTCATCCGTATGATGAGGTATGTCGAATGGATTTCCAACATTGTTCCAGTTATTAAGAAAATTGGAACTTTAAGGGTTTGCATAAATTTTAGAGACTTAAATGCTGCAACCCCAAAAGATGAGTATCCAATGCCTGTGGTGGAAATGCTAGTCGACTCTGCTGCAGGCCATGAGTATTTAAGTATGCTCGATGGATATTCTGGATATAATCAGATTTTCATTGTTGAGGAAGACGTGTCGAAAACAACATTTCGATGCCCTAGAGCATTAAGTACTTTTGAATGGGTAGTAATGCCCTTTGGCTTAAAGAATGCTGGGGCAACTTATCAGAGAGCAATGAATTCTATTTTTCATTACTTTATTAAACATTTATGCAGATTTATATTGATGATATTATGGTTAAGTCGGTTTCAGGAAAAAGTCATATAGACCATCTTCGTTAATTGTTTAAAAGAATGAGGAAGCATGGTCTCAAGATGAATCCTATTAAGTGTGCTTTCTGTGTGCAAAAGGGGGATTTTCTAGGATTTATGGTCCACAAAAAAGGAATAGAGATCTATCAGAATAAGACCAAGGCCATCATGGAGGCGAAAGCGCCTTCGACAAAGAAGGAGTTACAGTCATTGCTAGGAAAGATCAACTTCCTAAGGAGATTCATTTCCAATCTAAGTGGCAAGACTAAAGCCTTCTCACCTCTACTTAGGCTCAAGCAAGAAGGTTTTGAGTGGGGGAAAGTGCAGTGTAATACCCAAATTTTTACCCCTAAGATCCCACATGTCATTTGCATCTCATACCACAAACAATATCACAAGCTTTAGTTCTCGTGCCTTCCTTTGTAGGTTTGTTTTTAAGGGAGTTCACCAAGCACCCCTGTTTTCTTGTTTGCTTAATGTTTGTTTATATTTATGTTTACTAACCCTTAATTAAAAAATCCAAAAAATATGTTTGTTTTCCCTTTACTAACTTTTTCGGGAAGAGGTTGGGATCAAGAATGTCAAATACCAGTTCCTCAGCTCGAATGAAATTCATCTGAACAAAGTCAAAGTTGATCTGCAAACAATTCAAAATCATTTGATCAAGAGTTTCCCAAGATTTAATTGATTATTATTCAAGATACTCCTAGGTTCATGTGTTTATTTCCATGCCTTCTTTGACAAGTCAAAAGAATCGAGCCAGGTCCAAGACAGCACAACAAAAATCCATTTTTCTCATTTTTTCATTGTGTTAATCGATTAACTAAATGGATGTACAAAGTGGTTAATCGATTAACCAGTGCGTTTTTTGTCTAAAAACAAAAATTTCAAATTCTGTATCATTTGGCACCGAATTTCACTTATTTCATCATGAGAATACTCTAGATCACCTCATTTTATTTCCCCTACATAATCATAATTAATTCCCACCAAACACCCTCATTAATCACCACTTGATCTTGATTTTGCCTCCAAATTCAAATTCCAAGCCTAATTTTGGCTCCAAACCAAGCTCCAAGCCACCAAAATTCCCAAGCCTAAATTTTATAAATAGAGGCCTCATTTCATTCATTCTACAAGCTTTCGATAGCCAAATTCACCTTGTCAAAATTCGTCCTCATTCTCAATTTTCTTCATCTACCCAAATTCACCAAAGCTCTTTCTTCCATTAAAAGTTAGTAAGCTTTTCATTGAAGCTTACTAATCTTTGAGCTAAACCTCCATCAAAACACTTTTTCATCATCAATTTATGTAGATCAAGGCTTTGGAGTGTGGTTCTTGAAGTTGATTTGAAGTATTTTCAGATTTGGAAGTGGTAAACTCTTGTTCCACCATTGTTGTGCTTGATTCATCTTCCATAATGTGATCTCTTGTTGATTCTTGTTGCTTGATCTTTGGATCTTGAAAATTGTGTTTAATTGGGGTTATTTGTTGTTGTTTTACTTGAATTTTTATGCTCAATTGCATTCATGATCATGAGGTGTTTGAAGAAATGATTGAATCATGAATGCTGATTTTTTCAAAAAAATTTGTTCTCCTATCAGTGTTAATCGATTAACCAATTTGTGCATGCAAATAGTTAATCAATTAACCAGAGCCATATTTATGTTTTTTGGCTTGTTTTTGGTCTGTTTTGAGTTCTTTCCTTTCTTCTTCCATTTCCTTTGGTTTTGCCTTGAATTTTAGTGTTTCTTGATCAAATTTCCCTTTAAATTCCATGGACTTTAGGTGTTAGATGAGGTTGGATAAACCTTCATTGATTTAAATCAATCTTTAAGTGAATCATTGGATTCATTTTAGGTGCTTTGAATTAGTGATAGGTTTAGTACCTTAATCCACCAAGAAGAGTGATGGAACTTAAAGATGGAATGATTCAAATATTGTAATTTAATTTGGTTTCCCTTTTCCCCTCTTCTCCTTTTTTTTCTTTTGATCAATAAAAATCTTCTATATCACTTCTCTAGCATGCATTAGCACTAACATTGTTATTAACCGGCTTCAGATAGTCGTGGCTTCTATATAATTCCGATTACGATTGCTTAACATAGCGCTAAATTGTCCCTAAATCAGAAAATCCTTATGTTTTGTAAGTCAATTATCAGTCTCCTATTCTTCCATGGCGTAGTTTGAAATAGATTGGATTTCTCTTACCCGTGGGGGTTAGTTGGCATACTCGTTGATTTTATCCGAGTTGGAGCCCTCCCCATGGTAATGTATGAAACCATGTTTTCATTCTCGTGGAGGACTAGTTGAGCATTTCTGAAAAACAACAAAACTTATTCTCTCATTTTGGATCGCCATTGCTCTATATTATATATTAATTGTGCTATATTTATGCTTCCTTCTTGCTCCCTATCTCTATTTATTTATTTTATGCTTTATGTTATCATATTATTTGTTTATGTTTCCACCATTTTTCCTTTGTCCACTTGGACCATTTGTTTATGTTTATGCTCTTTTTCTTTTGTCCATTTGGACCAAAAAACATTAATAAAGGTTTAAACTCCTAAAAAAACTTTTTCTCTTAATTGTGGACTATGGCTACTATCCTTTGCATTGGACATGGAACTTTGGACTTAGAACTAGGATCTAACCTATGCTTGGAAGATTGTGATGGTAAACCATGGGTTTTTGGGTACTTGGTGTTCTCTTTTGAAGACTTATATTTATCAAGGCCTCATCTAAGAGAAATAATTCTTATGCTATGGAGCTTACTTGTGTGGTTAGACCGTTCTTATCATTAGCTTTAGGATAGTCACTTCTTCTCCACCCCTTCTTTAATTTTCAAAATCTTCTCTCTTTTTCAAAACCTTCTTGTTTTCAAAATTAAACCTCTTTCATAAAAAACCTTGACTTTGGTCAAGTGATTTTCAAAATTTGTTTTATTTAATAAATTTCAATAAATGTAAATCATACTTTGACTAATTGCAAAAAGACATAAAAAATACAAAAACTCATTCAAACGTTTTGTGCTTTTGTGCACTTTTTCTTTCAAAACTTTTCAAAAATTTTAGACATGAATCATTTTCATAGTTGAGATGTAATTCTCCTTTTCCCCATAGTATTTAAGATGTTGACATTTTCCACTTAGATGTTGAGTGATAGACTTGTTGATTTTTGTCTAAGCAAAATCCTCCATCTTAATAAGATGCAAATGTTATTTTCTTATACTTGTGGGCGACTAGTCGTAGTTTTCTCGTTAAAATGACGACTTGTTTGTTCATTTAAAATCAATCGAAATAAACCATTTTGTTATTTGTACAACGAGCTACGGGGTTTTGATCCTATATTTCATTTTGTGGGTATGTAGGCATGAGGCGATAAGTCTCTCCAAACACAAAAATCTTAAAAAAATATTTATTTTCTCATCTCCCCGATCTCATTTACAACAAACCTTTTCAAACCAAAAAGCATAGATATTTCAAAGGGATCCTATAGAGTACTATAGACGTTTTAGGTGCTAACACCTTCCCTTAACGTAACCAACCCCATTACCCAGTCTTTGTATATTTGTTCTTGTTTTAGAACTTGATTAGGTTTTGTTCTTTCTTTTTCCTTTCCTTTCGGATAAAATAAAAGTACGGTGGTGACTCTTGTTTTATGAGTTAAGTTAATCAATAGCTTACACTCACAAATTTCCCCGCTACAGAAAAGTGGTGACTCTGCTGGGGATCAAGACTGTCAAATACCAGTTCCTCAGCTTAAATGAAATTCATCTGAACAAAGTCAAAGTTGATCTGCAAACAATTCAAAATAATTTGATCAAGAGTTTCCCAAGATTTAATTGACTATTATTCAATAGACTCTAAGGTTCATGTGTTTATTTCAATGCTTTCTTTGACAAGTCAAAAGAATCGAGCCAGAGTCAAGACAGCACAACAAAAAGCCATTTTTCTTATTTTTTCCATGTGTTAATCGATTAACAAAATGCATGTACAAAGTGGTTAATCGATTAACCAGTGTATTTTTGTCTAAAAACAGAATTTTCAAATTCTGCAGCATTTGGCACCTAATTTCACTTGTTTCATCATGAGAAAATTCTAGATCTCCTCATTTTGATTCCCCTGCATAATCATAATTAATTCCCACCATACACCCTCATTAATCACCACTTGATCTTGATTTTGCCTCCAAATTCAAATTCCAATGGCTCCAAACCAAGCTCAAAGCTACCAATATTCCCAAACCTAAATTCTATAAATAGAGGTCTCGTTTCATTCATTCTACAAGCTTTTGATAGCCAAATTCACCTTGTCTAAATTCTTCCTCATTCTCAATTTTCTTCATCTACCCAAATTCACCAAAGCTCTTTCTTCCATTAAAAGTTAGTAAGCTTTTCATTGAAGCTTACAAATCTTTGAGCTAAACCTCCATCAAAACACTTTTTCATCATCAATTTCTATAGATCAGGGCTTTGCAGTGTGGTTCTTGAAGTTGATTTGAAGTATTTTTAGATTTGGAAGTGGTAAACACATGTTCCACCATTGTTGTGCTTGATTCATCTTCCACAATGTGATATCTTGTTGATTCTTGTTGCGTGATCCATGGATCTTGAAAACTGTGTTTCATTGGTATTATTTTTTGTTGTTTTACTTGAATTTTTGTGCTCAATTGCATTCATGATCATGAGGTGTTTGAAGAAATGATTGAATCACAAATGCTGATTTTTTCAAATTTTTTGCTGTCCTGTCAGTGTTAATCGATTAACCAATTTGTACATGCAAATGGTTAATCGATTAACCAGAGCCAGATTTGTGTTTTTTGCTTGTTTTGGGAATGTTTTGAGTTCTTTCCTTTCTTCTTCCATTTCCTTTGGTTTTGCCTTGAATTTTAGTACCTTAATCCACCAAGAAGAGTGATGGAACTTAAAGATGGAATGATTCAAATATTGTAATTCAATTTGGTTTCCCTTTTCTCCTCTTCTCTTTTTTTTCTTCTTTTGATCAACAAAAATCTTCAATATCATTAGAACTTATTTTAAGTTCTTGATGAAGATGAGATTGTTACCTTTTTCTTTTCGTGTGGTATTGCTTTCAGAGAGTGATCTACATATCACTTCTCTAGCATGCATTAGCACTAACATTGTTATTGGTCGGCCTCAGATTATCGTGGCTTCTACATAAGTCCGATTACTATTGCTTAACATAGCGCTAAATTGTCCCAAAATTGGAAAACTATTGTGTTTTGTAAGTGAATTATCAGTCTCCTATTCTTCCATGGCGTAGTTTGAAATAGATTGGATTTCTCTTGTTACCCGTGGGGGTTAGTTGGCATACTCGTTGATTTTATCCGAGTTGGAGCCCTCCCCGTGGTAATGTATGAGACCATGTTTTCATTCTCATGGAGGACTAGTTGAGCATTTCTGAAAAAACAACAAAACTCGTTCTCTCATTTTTTATCGCCATTGCTCTATATTGTATATTAATTGTGCTATGTTTATGCTTCCTTCTTGCTCCCTATCTCTCTTTATTTTTATTTATGCTTTATGTTATGGTATCAAGGGTGTCACCATCATTATATTGTGCAAGGCAAAGAGGTTGAAATATGTCACAGGACCAAGCCACAAAGGTCCCTCACACCTCAGAGACATTTCACATAGTCCATCATGTCATCCAGAGATTAAAATTGGCAAGTGAACTGAAGAGAGTCGAGCTCTTGACTATTGATCCTCAATTAGGGTTTTGACCATCTGTGCTTGAGACACCCCATAAGCAAGGAGCTTAGGCCTTTAACATCATCTCATCACATGAATCATCTTAGTTTGAGGCAATCTACATCATGGTCAGAGGAATTTGAGTTTTGAGGATCAATCATTTTCTCTTGACTTTTGGGGACCAAATTAGGATTTTGCATAAAAGTCAGTTTATTTCTGATTTTTGGGCAAGACCTGATTCTATGGTATTCCACATGTTCTCAAGTGTCTAGGATTGGAATACGATCCATCAATTGCATTCATAAGGGTTTCAATCGGAGGATTGACTGAAAATCAAGGAAATTGGGGAAAAAGTCAATTAATCAGGGAGAAAGTCAACTCTTGACTTCTTAAGATCAAAATCATGTTCCTCATGTCAAACATGGCCAATGGTGAAATTTAATCAAGAAATGTCAAGAGAATCATGAAAAAAATCAAGAAGGATGAAAATTACTATTTTGGGAAACTAGGGTTTTTAGAGACTTTCCATTTTGGGAAAGTTCTCACCCTTTTTCAGCCAAGTTCAAGCTCAGTTTTCATCATGTTGCAAGCATCTTTTGAAATATTCTCTCAAATGAAAGCTGTAAAGGGTTCTTTAAGCTTTCCAACCATATATGGTTCACCTCCATTAGATCATTATTGAAGAGGTTATGATCATTTGGAGATGGGATGTTCAAGTTGTTCCACATGAAAAACTCTTAGATTTCTCTAAGTCAAAAAATGCAGTTTTGTACCCATAAATTCAAAGCAAATTCTCAACATTTTAAGCTTTAATTCAACTTGATTCTCACATCAAACTTGTTCTATCAAGTATGCTCTTTCCATAGCCACCAAAATCTCATGAATTAGTGTCTTAAATTGTAAGATATGGTGCTCTAAATATTGTGTCATGGTCATGTTCATGAAAGACATGCACCTTGCCATTTGCAACATCCATTACAAACCAGCCAAGTTTGTCATTTTCTTCACATTAAAAACCAAAGAACTTTTACCTCATGTGCATGACTTCATGTACCACAACCTTGCCTCATTAAATCAAACCATTTTTTCACCATTACATGCCATACCATGACATTTCTATAAATGGCCATGAAAGAGAGAAGTGAATAGAAACTTAGGGAGCAAGAATCATGTTGTACTAACTCATTCTCAGACCACACATCATCATGACCATCTAATATCATTATCATCCTCATCATAAACCATACAATCCACCTAATAAAACTCCTAACCCGTGTGCAAACACATAACCTCCTTCTCATTTTTTGTAACTTTCTTAACCACCTTCCTAACCGAATTTTAACCATGATAAACATATTAAACCCACTATAACCTCACATATATAATCCCAAAACCCTAACAGAATTAGTTAGATACTCCCTCTCGTGAAACAGCTCCAAAAACTCAAAAAAATCTCCATTGATGCACAAAACTTCAAAGCTTCGAAATTCCTTCCTCTTGAGAGTTTTTAGCGATATTCTTTCACCGATCTCATCACCACAACTTCATCTTCTTTCTGTACGCATTGGTTTCAAGCTGGAAGTTCATGTAGAAGTTACACGCATTCACATCAGTTCAAGAATTTTTGGCACTTTCTTCAAGATCCAAGGCTGACAAGGCATTTATTTTGCCTCAAGAGTTAATTTGAAGACCTTGCACGAAGCTCTCTGGTGTTTCTTGGAGCTAGGATTCCATTTCTGACTAGGTATGTATCTTGAAATCCAATGCATCATGGTAGGGTTAATAATGATTAGGAGCATGTAGTTAAGCTGCACATTGAAGCCCTATGAAGATAGGCTCTGTTTACTGGTTAAAAGCTTTAGAAATGTGAGTTTTCAATTTTTGGATCTTACCTTATCCTCTTCGATACTCATTATGTGTTCATGATATGTTAATTTTGATAGCATATTTGGAATCAGCGTAGAATTCTGTGTGGGATGGTGGGTTATTTTGCATTTTCTGGATCGTTCCACTTTCAGGCACGGTGGTGCCTCGCCGGAGAAGATGACCGGAGGTCCTTCTCCGGCCTCCTGTAACAAACCCTAACACATATTTAGGCCAAATGCATGTTATAATCCTGGCCATCCATCTTTCCTTGATCCAACGGTTGTGGGTGCGCCAGCACATTAAAAATCCATGAGCCTGTCATGTGCACGTTTTCCCTCTCATTTGGGATTTAAACTGATCTAGGGTGCATGATAGGGAGATCATCCTGGCCATTCAATAATCTGATCCTAAGGCCATCAATTTTCCAGCGTGTTTCATGTTAATTAATAAATAAAAATTTTATAATCGTGCCCATTGATTAACCCAGATCTAACGTACCATAACTCGCCAGCACATAAAAAAACCCACGCGTGCATCACATGCATCCATTTTCTTTGTTTTCCCTTTTTTTTATTTTAATTCATTTTAATCTGAATAGAAATGTGTCTTTTTGGAGAATGGGCCCAACGTAACTTCTATTCACACCCTCACTTTCATGTGGCCCAAGAATTTGAACTGAAAATTGCTATGTTTGCACCCCTGACTCTATTCTTGTGTATTTACATTTTTCCTTTGATGTATGTTCAAAAATAAATTTTTAAAAATAGATTTTAAGGCCTAAAAATTCTAAATAAATTCATGTAGATTCATAAAGGTGTTAAATAATTTTTGATGATTTTTATTTTCAGTTTTAATTAGTTTGCCATTTTTCCTTGAATTTTTCTTTGTGATGTGTTCCTATGCTAATAATTTGTGCTATATGGTTCATAACTGATTTTCTACAAAGAGTTTTGAACTGAATTGTTGTATGAGGCTGGAAACTTGACTTTAGGGTACATTGATAGACCTTGTCCAGTTTTTAGGATTTTTTTAGGCCAATTTTGGATGTGTTTGCGGTGCCATTTTGTGAATGTTTTACAATTGGTCATTTGTGACTTGTTTGGCTTAGTTTGAGCATGTTAAAAGATGAATTTTGAGCCTATCTTTTGGCTATGCATAACCACTGACCTCATGATGATTTCACGAGTTTACCATATATTTTAGACTTTGTAATTCCATTCTTTTGTTTGCTTAGTACTACTTCAATTGATGGATTGTTGAGGCCTTTTCCTTAGGAGCTTTTATAATGTGGCAATGTTACTTCTTAATGGCCTTTTAAGGCATCCTTACCCACTGGTCTTGGCACCATTGTAGGTCTTTAGATCACATTTATAGGTCCCTAATTGGTAAATGTTGATTGATTTGTAATGTGTTTGAATTGAACATGTTGTTTGACTTTTAAATGTGGCATCAATGCTAAAACTTGTGATCATTTGTGTGTTTGCCTAATATGCCATAACATAGTGCATCTAATCTCCATCTCAATGCATCTTACATGACTTCTAATACTGATCTTAACTTGCATAAATCATAGTTACTCCTAATTGCTTTCCATGTTTCATAAATATAATTTGACTTACATCTCTCAATTGAACATTGTTTGCTAGTTACCTAACCTTTGTATGCTCCATCTTCTTCTAACTCTTTTAAGATTTAGATAGGACCTATTAGAGGTCATTAGTTACTGACCTTGACCCATCCAACATGTGTATACTCCTTTCATGTTCTCTTTTGCTTGTGTTACAAGTATGCTAATTTCTAAGAATTTAAATGACATTGTTTGGTGTTTGTTTCACTTTAGCTTCTAAACTTGAGATGTTATGAACTCCCAATGCTAATTGAAAGTTGTTTAAGGAATCTTTAACATGACATAATTTCTGACTTTGAAGTTTGTCGTAGCATACATCCATCCTTGCATGTCTTTTTACCTAAACTTGAATCATATGTGGCATACTAGTTGATTACTTTTGCACTTAACTTGCTTAAACTTTGTGAATGCTTTAGTACATTACTTCCATGTTCACCCAATGAGATATTCACCCATTAATACACTTCATTCACTTCTGACCTTGAGGGATACTCATGTTTTAATCCACTTACATGATTCTTAAACATCTATTTTCTTCAAGTTTGTAAACAATGTACATTTGTGTGATGTTTTGGTACATAGTTTGGCATAGTTTGACTTCTTTTAACATGTTAAGCGTAAATAGGAGTTACTTAGACATAGCTACTGACTTGTATAAGATACTTAACCTTTAGGACTCACTTTACTTTGTTTACTCATGTATGTTACCTTAAACACCAATGCAAACTAACTAGTCTTAGTTTAGGAGTTGTATGCTTAACTTTTCTAATCAATTAGTAACTAATTCTTATGCTTTACATTCTTTAAACAATTTTTCTTAAGTTGCTTGCAAGGTAAGGCACTTGAGTACATAAGTACTCATTCTTCTTTCATCCCTTATTTCTTTTGCTTTTTCTTATTCTTTCATTTGTGGATAGTGTGATATAATGCTTGGTTGAATAACTCTTTTCACACCCCTTTGGGATCTTAGCTTAACCTTAATTTTTTATTAAGGTAAGGTAAGATGAGCATTAGGTAGTGCACTCCCTACTTGTCCATTAGGTAGAGTTATTCCTTTAACTCAACCATAGGGCCACCATTGTATGATGACATTAGGACATTAGTTTCCCTTAGTGTTTTTCTTTCAACTTTGAGTCTCTCCTTTCTCATCTCAAAGCAAAAATCAAAACATGTAATAAATACAACAAGTATTGTACGCCATGAGCCTTAAGTACATGGGAAGTGGAGAGTGAGGGATTTTCCTTCACTTTCCTAGAGTGTTTAGCATACATCCCGTCTTGGGTCGATTTGCGACGCATTCGATCTTATGTCATAGACTTTAGTGCAATGCGAGTTTCAAACAAACTTCAAAACACTTTCTTTTAAAAGACAAAAACAAACAATTCTCTTCTCAGCTCTTCCATTCCCTTGTAAGGGAAGCGTCACTTCCGTTCTACCGCAAACAGGTAAATGCGTAAGACTCCACAACGAGCGGCAACACCTAAACTGCTGGAACGCGAACGTTGGCGTATTCCGCTAAAAAACACAAACAAAGCAGGAGTCATCCCTAGTGAGGCGAACTACGTCGCTATGATTCTTCATAGGTTAATGGAGATACGTAGGCAGGAGATCATGCGAGATCTCTGTGAGCACACCCTTATTTATCAACTTTTCCCACCTCTTCGACCCGTAAGTCGAACTTGTTAGTTCTTGTATTGGCTGGAATTTTGGTAAAACAAAGTTGAACAATGTTGATGTCATAACATTGGTTCCTAACATTAGTTGTTGCAGGGTTGAAGTTTTATATGCTGATGTTAAACTTGATGTCTTGACATTAGTTATCAGAACATCAGGTTGTGATGTTTTCGGGCTGCGCGTGTTAGTTTGTTTTGAGGAGATCTGTTAGAGAGATTGGATGCGAATTTCTTGGAGAAGATATTTTCAATTAGATATGGAGCATATCATGTAACTAACATTAGGGCTGATTTGAAAAGATTTAAAAAGATTAGAAGATCAAATTTGTTTTAAATTATGTTTAATAACAAATCAAATCAGATATTTTGGAAGAGGTCCAAGCCCAAGTCAGAATACTATTTTAAAGCAGCCTCAACCCTTGTTGGAAGAAAATGAAGACAGAGAGCATAGATTGAGAGTCAATTTGAGTTTTCATGTGTGTTTTTGTAAACCATTCATGTTTTGAATTGGTGTTACTATTTTGAGTTGTAAGTGTATTCACTCTAGAGCTTTTAAGCAAGAGTGTGTTGTTCTTGATCAAAGCTGTTAAGCAAGATCAAGGTGGGTTTTAAAGTGTAATCTTTGAATTGTATCATTGAGGTGATTTAGGGAGTGAGTCGTTTCTCATATCTAAGTGGTCTCTTAGGTAGAAGTGTCATTGGGTAGTGATTAAGATTAGTAGATGTCAGCTGGGATTGTTGAGTCTGTAATTTAATACTACTTATAGTGAATTTCCTCCCAGGCTTGGTAGCCCCCAGACGTAGGTAGTTAGACCGAACTGGGTGAACAATTCATTGTGTTAATTTACTATTGTTATTACCTTGTTCATATAGCAGATTGTGTTATTGTGACATCACACTTAACATCACACATCTGATACCAGAATTTCAATTGGTATCAGAGCAGGCATCCTGCTCTGCATCTGGGTGAGATCTAGGGCTGATACTTTCTGGTGCAATGGACAAGGAGAGTGGTGGATTTGTGAATAGACCCCCTATTCTAGATGGCTCTAATTATGACTATTGGAAACCACGGATGGTTACCTTCTTGAAGTCTTTAGACAGCAGGGCTTGGAAGGTTGTCTTAAGAGAATGGAAAGCACCTGTTATTGTTGAAAAGGATGGTACAACAAAGCTAAAACCTGAGGAAGATTGGACAAAGGAAGAAGATGAGCTTGCACTTGGAAATTCAAAAGACTTGAATGCTATCTTTAATAGTATTGACAAGAACATCTTTAGGCTGGTAAACACTTGTGAAGTAGCTAAGGAAGCTTGGGATGTCTTGAAAACTACTCATGAAGGAACCTCCAAGGTCAAGATGTCAAGACTTCAACTGCTAACTACAAAGTTTGAAAATATAAAGATGAAGGATGATGAAACCATTCATGATTTTCACATGAATATTCTTGAGTTGTCCAATGCTTCTAGTGCTTTAGGAGAAAGAATGACTGAAGAGAAGCTGGTAAGGAAGATTCTCAGATTCCTTCCCAAGAGATATAAAATGAAGGTGACTGCTATTGAATAAGCTCAATACATCAGCAAGATGAGGGTTGATGAGTTGATTGGTTCTCTTCAAACCTTTGAGTTGGGATTGAATGAGGAGCCTGAAAAGAAGACCAAAAGCATAGCTTTGGTGTCTAATACTGAAGATGCTTGGGAGACAGTTTAATTTTGAAACTCAGGAGGAACTGTCAAATGCTGTTGTGATGCTTGGGAGACAGTTTAATAAGGTGTTAAAGAGAATGGACAGAAACTATAGACCTAATGTTAAGAACATCACATCTGACAACAACAGGTCTAGTGATCAAGTGAAGAAAACAACAGATAAAGAAAAGTTCAATCATGACAAAGGAGTTTAATGCTATGAGTGTGAAGGTTAAGGTCATGTCAAGAAAGAATGTCCTACATACCTCAAAAAGCAGAAAAAGGGGTTATCTATTTCCTGGTCTGATACAGATAAAGAAAGTGAAGAAGAGAATGCCAAGCATGTTAAGGCATTGACTGGACTATGTGCCTCTGATGGAGAGTCTAGTGATGGTGAATTGACCTTTGAAGAGCTGGCATCTTCTTATCAAGAGTTGTGTCTGAAAAGTGAAGAGGTCTGTCAAGAAGAGGAGAAGCAGAAGAAGATGATCATACAGCTTGAGACTGATAAAGCTGAACTTAAGAATGAAGTTTTGTTGTTAAAATCCTAGCTTGATCAAATGTCAAAATCCATCAGAATGTTAAATAGTGGAACTGACACTCTGGATAAAATACTTGAAGCTGGAAAAGGGGCAAGTGATAAGACTGGTCTAGGATATGAGGGTGAGAAGAAGATATCTGCAGAGGCTAGTTCTTCTGGGGTTAAATAGAACATTCCTCTTCATCATGAAAAAGGACATGGTTCTGGAATTAAGAAGGTTGTCCCTCACCTTGGGCCACAAAATAATGGAAAGGGCTATGGTCATGTACCTAAGAAGTTTTTGCCTCAACCTCAAGGAAAGCCTCAGGTTTCTGGAGCTAAGCAGTATATGCCTCCCCAATACCATAGGAGTATGCAGGCTTCTAGTCTCAAACATAACATGTTCCATCCGATGTCTCAACATCAAGGGAAAATGTATGGTTTTGGACCTAATAATGTTGTGCCTCATGGTTATGGCAGAAGAAGGGCGCATCATCATGGTAAAAGACAGCCTAATCATTACAAAAGACAGACTCATCACTACAGAAGACAGCCTAATTATGGCAGAAGACATCATTAATATTTTGACAGATAGCAACCTCAGCAGTATGACAGAAATCATCATCAAGGTGGCAGACATTTCAATCACTTCAGAGAAGAGATTCAAAGAGTGAGATGTTACTATTGTGGAAGATTTGTCCATATACAATCTTCTTGCTTTAAACTGCATGGTTATCCCAAATCTGTTCCTCAACCTAGACATAAGTAGAACAGGCCTCAGGCTGTTAAACAATGGGTTCCTAAAGCTGCTGTCACATGTCTATTAGCTCACTCATCTGTTAGAACCCCAGCTATAGATGGTTGGTATTTTGACAGTGGTTGCTCAAAGCATATGACTGGTTTCAAGAATCATTTGGTGGATATCAGGACTTACTCCACAAATGATGTAACTTTTGGTAATGAAGAAAAAGGGGAAGCTAAAGGAGTTGGAAAATTGAATTGTGAGGCTGGACCTAATCTTGAAAATGTACTTCTTGTCAAAGGATTGACTGCTAATTTGATTAGCATCAGTCAGTTATGTGATGAAGGATTCAAGGTTAGCTACACTAAAGATGAATGTTTAGTGACTAATGAGAAGAGTGAAGTCGTTATGAGGGGAGTTAGATCCATAGATAACAGTTATTTATGGGTTCCTCAAGAGTCCAGCTCATCACGTAATGTCAAGGATGATGTTATGACATCTGAATGTGACATTAGAAGGATCACCAAACAACCTAGTGGTATGCAACTATTCATAGGAAATCTTGAAGAAACTAAGGTCATAAAGGTTGATCACTCAGATATGAAGTGTAATGACAATTTCCCTAAAGATAAGTGTGCTGAAATTTGTGAAGCCTTAAGTAGAAATTTGGGCATGTGGAAAAGGCATCTGAGGTTAGTGACTTATGGTGTGCATTTATTAAATTTCAAAAATTTAAAAGGAAATTTGTTTTGGTGTGGAAAACACATTTATTGGCTTTTAAGTGACCAACAAAAGCAGCCCCTTTACCTTAGGATATCATTCCCTATTGTTACTCTCACGCGCTACGTCAATGTCCACACTCCAAGTCTGTTCATCTTCTCTCCAAAGATCGGAAGACACAACACATCCTTGTACGTCAACTGTTTCAAAGGAACAATGTCTCAACATGGGTCATCTCCCTCCAAGAAGTCTGATTCAAAGAGCTCTTCGCATGCAACATCTAGGGTTTCTACGAAAGAAGTTTCAATGGATTAATCCTTGGACATAACGCCTTTCTCTATGATTCCAGGCTCAGAAAAGAAAAGACCTGAGAAGTATCAACCTAAGAGGCCTTCAAAAGGTAATACTTCTGATCAATCTGCGGGTAAGAAATTTGATGATAGCAAAAGTAGAGCGTTTTTCACTAGTGTTTTGTTTGGAGACAAATCTACTCCTAAGACTACCGCCCCTCTTCCTCAAGTTGTTGAAGAAAGGGTAGATGTAGACAAAAGCGTTGATCAGATTATCACAAAAAAAATTTAAGAAAGGGATTTCTGTGAAGGGAATATCTAGACCTCTGAGTCAAATGCCTGCTGATCAATCTGTTAGAGAAAAGGGTGACATGCAAACTTCTGAAACCAATCTTCACAGATTGGCTGTTTCTGTCATTGAAGATGCAAAAGCTGAAGTTGAAGATATTGATACTCATGTTGAAGATGAGGTTGTTGTTGAACATGATGTTGGAACATCACCTGCTAGGGATGTTACTCCTAGTCCCATAGGGAAGAAGAATGTTGATGTGGTGGATGTTGTTGACTTATCTGATAATGAAGTAATTGGTAATGATGTTCCTGGTATTGCCAAACGATTGGAGACTAGAAAAGGAAAGACTGTGGAATCTTCTCCAAAGATGACAACTGAAGGCAAGAAGAAAAAGACATCTATAGTTGGTCCAACAAAATCTTGGAGCAAGGTTGCTGTGACTTCCAAAAAGAGAAAGATTAGAGAAGAATCTGAATCTGAGTATGATGTTGAGGAAGATGTTCAAGACATCACCCCAGTCAGAAAGTCCATTTTGAAGAGAATTTCTGATAAGGCTCCTGAAGTGCCAGTGGACAACATATCCTTTCATTATGCTAGCAGTGCTCCAATGTGGAAATTTGTGTATCAAAGGAGATTAGCTCTGGAAAGAGAGCTTGGCAAAGATGCATTGGATATGAAAGAAATTATGGAGCTCATTCATGTTGTTGGCCTGTTGAAAACTGTGACTAAATTCTCTAAGTGCTATGGTGGACTTGTTAAGGAATTTGTTGTTAACATTCCTATAGACATTTCTGATAAAAGAAGTGTGGACTTCATGAAGGTGTTTGTTAGGGGTAAGTGTATTAATTTCTCTCCTAGTACTATCAATAAGTATCTGGGAAGAGATTATCAAGAGGTTTGTGAACTGGAAGTGACTGATAATGATGTGTGTAAAGAGATCACAACCACTCAAGTGAAGGTTTGGCCACTGAAGGGTAAATTGACAGCTAGCAAACTCAGTATCAAGTATGCTATTTTGCACAGAATTGGAGTTGCTAACTGGGTACCTACTAATCACAAAACCACCATAGCTATGGGATTAGGAAGGTTTATTTATGTTGTTGGGAAAAAGGTCAAGTTTAATTATGGAAATTACATATTTGATCAAGTTGTGAAGCATGCTGCCACTAATTCTATCAAGATGCCTATAGCATTCCCTTCCCTTGTCTGTGGAATGATCTTAGATCAACATCCTGGAATTTTAACTAGTTCAGATATAGCATAAGGCCAGTACTAAAACTGAGTTGATTGAAGAATTGAAGGCGGCCTGCAAGGATCTTGATATGGTGATCAATACTAGCACTGCTAGGAAGATGAAAATTGAGCAGATGATCAAATCCTTGGAACAGGGTGAAGATGATGTGAGTGTCAATACTGAAGATTCAGGTTCAGAGGAAGGTGATGAGGATGCTGCAGATGGTTCTGATGCTAATGAAGATTGAAGTGCTGCTTTTACTGTTTATTGCTTTTGTGGTTTGTAGTTTTTTTTGTTTCTGCACATTGTGTGCATGTTGTGTAACTTGGATAAAAGTACTTTTATGCTTATCTGGTTTTTGTTCTATGACTTTTGACTGACAAGGAGAGCTAGTAGGACTAACTGTTGTAAGTGTTAGGTGTGTGAGGGTATAACTTGTTGGTAGTTGTCTAATTATGGCTAAAAAGGGGGAGAGTTAGCCTATGTGCTTATGTGTTACCTAGTTGTCTGATGTGGTTCTAGGCTTGAGGGGGAGTGTGCATGTTTGAATAGCTGGTATACTGGTTCTTGTTTTGAGGGGGAGTTTAGCTTTGTGCAGATTTTGGATGTGATTGCTGCTGGTTGTGTTTTAGAATATTATGAGTATGAAGTTTTTCCGCTGCAGGTACCTCTGATGTTGGCAGAGATTGTTTTAGCCAAAATTAGCCAAAGGGGGAGATTGTTAGTTCTTATATTGGCTGGAATTTTGGTAAAACAAAGTTGAACAATGTTGATGTCATATGTCTGATGTCATAACATTGGTTCCTAACATTAGTTGTTGCAGGGTTGAAGTTTTATATGCTGATGTTAAACTTGATGTCTTGACATCAGTTATCAGAACATCAGGTTGTGATGTTTTAGGGCTGCCCGTGTTAGTTTTTTTTTAGGAGATCTGTTAAAGAGATTGGATGTGAATTTCTTGGAGAAGATATTTTCAATCAGATATGGAGCAGATCATGTAACTAACATTAGGGATGATTTGAAAAGATTTAAAAAGATTAGAAGATCAAATATGTTTTAAATTCTGTTTAATAACAAATCAAATCAGATATTTTGGAAGAGCTCCAAGCCCAAGTCAGAATACTATTTTAAAGCAGCCTCAACCCTTGTTGGAAGAAAACAAAGACAGAGAGCATAGACTGAGAGTCAATTTGAGTTTTCGTGTGTGTTTTTGTAAACCATTCATGTTTTGAATTGGCGTTACTATTCTGAGTTGTAAGTGTATTCACTCTAGAGCTTTTAAGCAAGAGTGTGTTGTTCTTAATCAAAGTTGTTAAGCAGGATCAAGGTGGGTTTTAAAGTGTAATCTTTGAATTGTATCACTGAGGTGATTTAGGGAGTGAGTGGTTTCTCATATCTAAGTGGTCTCTTAGGTAGAAGTGTCATTGGGTAGTGATTAAGATTAGTAGATGTCAATTGGGATTGTTGAGTCTGTAATTTAATACTACTTATAGTGAATTTCCTCCCTGGCTTGGTAGCCCCCAGACGTAGGTAGTTAGACCGAACTGGGTGAACAATTCATTGTGTTGATTTACTATTGTTATTACCTTGTTCATATAGCAGATTGTGTTGTTGTGACATCACACTTAACATCACACATCTGATACCAGAATTTCAGAACTACGACTGCTCTGATTTCCTCACTCTGGTTAGATTGAGGATACGTAGGCACGAGACGCCGATGTCTTGGCGAGCAACCTTCCCCCACAAAACCGTAGTCCTCCGAACTATGTTGACTCTGACTTTCCCACTCCTGAGGGAATACGTAGGCCTAGGACGGCGATTTTGTAACAACCCAATTCCCATCGCGGATAAATAATACATAATTAAATCAAAGTGAATAAAAAAAAATTCTGACAGAAATTAGGATGCCACATTTGAGAAAAACATAACCCACTTGCTCAGAACTTTGATACATAACACAAAATGGAAGAAATAATAACAGGAAACTTTTTCCAACAAAAAGGAAAGTTCAATTAAGGAATAAAGTGGAACGATCCATAATTGACTCGTTTTAC
This sequence comes from Lathyrus tuberosus, assembly GCA_022829125.1. Lineage (NCBI taxonomy): Eukaryota > Viridiplantae > Streptophyta > Magnoliopsida > Fabales > Fabaceae > Lathyrus > Lathyrus tuberosus. Next base: position 6,012,266 of record JALAZF010000019.1, on the reverse strand, counting down.
AAGCTAAGTTGTTTCATAACGTCAAAATATACATACGAGTTATCAAAATATATATGTTCACATATATAAGCATAAATAACAAAAGCGTTCCTCGACTCCCGTGTTACGTATCAGAGCAGACACCAAAGATCTAAGCAAAATAAAGATCTAACTCTTCCACTTGCCTCCACGCCTCTACAGCGGCTAATCTGCATTATGCCATTAAAAGCATATTCCAGCAGAAGGGTGAGAAATAACAACTATAACAAGATTGCATAATAATATGTAAACATATAATTCACATATATTATTCCACTCACCCACACATCATATGCTAACACATATAACCTACAAAGATATCATATATTCATACACACAAGTTATGATATATATCTGTACTCCCCAAGAAGCCCAGACACGAGAAACAACAAAGGGATGAGAACTACATTCAATAATCAACAGTGTAAAATACATGTTAAGAGGTAGTAATCGCACAATCACACACATTCAACACACGTTTCACGCATAAAAATCCACATCATAATACACTTGTCACTTTCAATCATAATTCAATAAACACATAGCAATGCAATGTGACTCAATGACACTGACACAATGCACGTGGTACCACAACATCATGGTTCATTCAATCGAACTCGATTCCCAATGGAATCCGGATAAATCACATACACTCCCACTGAGCAGTGATTTATCTCCTGGTACCACCCACCTTGGTTCATTCAATTGAACTCAATTCACACTAGAATTTGGATAAATCACATACACTCCCACTGAGCAATGATTTATCTCCATCACAACCCCGCATTGGAGTCCGGACAATACTAGGCACCCCTCATGGATTTCCACCTAGCTGTCTCCACCAGACACATCATGAAATGCACGACACAAATGATGTACACAAATATAAGTATAATAACAACTATACCTCTTTACGATCTCCTTGATAACACATGAGATACATACTCACTGTAGTACACACTAGTATTATCATACCTGTCCAATCAATTCAACATAACACATACATAATAAGAATTATGCACAAAATACATGTATAACAATCAGTTATACATCTACACGATCCTCATGATCACGCGTGAGATACATACTCACCGTAATACACACTAGTATTACTACAACTGTTCAATCAATTCATCATAATACACATAATTAAGGAAAATACCTCACGTGGCATTAATTAGCTAATTGTTTAATTAATCCACGCAAATTCCATTTTTAATCATTTTTACCTCCATTCCTAAATTCAACAAGTTCTAACACCTATCCCAACCATTTATCACCTACATTAATATACAGTTCACTAGGACTCACCCCACGAAGGCTACCCTTAGCAACATCTAAACAATATCATACATTGAAATTCATTTATTCAATATTTTTATGCCACAAGGCCAGCATTCAATAACCACATTCTATAGCAAGATTCAACATCATATAAATAGCCTAAAAGCTTCACATTTATATGGCAATAGCATAACACACGATAAAATACTGACCGCACGCATTTTACGCGATAAGAACATCCGACAGCACGACTATTTCTCAAAAACACGAATTAATTAAATCATCTTTTACCCTCCAAACCATTTTTAATAGAAATAATATTTCATTAGCTTTCCAACGCTTCGAACGGGGGTCAAAACGGACTTACGGTTCAAAAGTTATGAAGAAAACAAAATCTGACATTTTGGAAAAATTCTGTGACCATGAGCCGATGCACGGTACTGTGAGTCGACTCAAAATCTTGGAGGTTAACGCCCGAGTCAGCGCAAGCAGACCATGAGTCGACGCTTAGATGCAGTGAGTCGACGCATAGTTGCAGATTTTGCTAAAAACTCAGTTTTCGATCGTTAAATGCCTTCCGGATCTCCGATTTCGATTCCGTAAAAAGCCCTGGTCTCAGAATTCGACATACTATGATATTTTAACAACTAAAAGGCCATCTAACACATTTACAAAATTAATACCCATATTATCAAATATGAAAAAAATTAGGTTTTCAACCAACTCATCCACTTCAAACTCAACCCAACATAATCAAACACACAAACAAGTATCAACAGATGATTATACATATATAGCAATCATACTACTCAATTTATAACACATTTCAACCGTGAAAACACCGATTCCACATAAATTTACCCTTAATGCCCTAAATCTCTAATTCTCTATAACTCAATACAAACTCCTCAAATCTTACTAACAAGCATTTCCGATTAGACCCAAACATCACTCGACTATTCTACGCGTTCTATCGCGCTTTTGCACCGTTAGAACATCGATTCCCACACATTTGTTCTTCAATCCAACCAATAAGGAAAAGTATATATTTCAACTAAACAAATGCAAACAACACATACATATACATATACAATCGAAATATAATCGGAACTTCTCATCCTTACCCGATTAATCGCGATTGAAATGGAGGTCTCTTCAATTTTTCCTCTTTCTCCTCTTCTCTCTTTTCCTTCTCTTCTTTCTCTTCTTTTTCTTCTTTCTCCTCCTTTCCCTCTTTCTCTTCTAACAAATATATATATATATATATATATATATATATATATATAATCCGATAGGGTAAAACATCTCCAATTGATATTTGTCATCTCAACCCAATTGATCAATTATTAGAGTTACCTTAAATACTCTCTTGAACTAATAATTAATTCGTCTCTTTAATAAAATAATTGATCCCTAGTTGCTCTCTCTATTACACTTTTGCTCCAATATCTCTCAAACGCTCTCAAAATGCGATAAAACATAAACAGCGATGCCAAATATATCAGGAATTAAAAGTTAATAATAAAATATTATCAATTGCAATTATTTTATCTATCTGAGAAATTATCCAATTAACAGGTAAAACTCATTTAATTTACACAATTCACAAAATTCACATAAATGAAATAAATAAATACGATTAACCAAATCGGGGCGTTACAACTCTCCCCACTTAGACATTTTCGTCCTCGAAAATATAACTGAGACGAACAACTCCGGACACGACTCTCGCATCCGACTAGTCAACTATCATGCCAACACTAGGCACACCGCGAATAACACAAACTGACCAACCACCTTGCTAACAGCAACAACAACAATGACAAGATGCAATGCCCATACAATGCACTTGACGACTAACTCACGACTCAAAGAATACCCGAGTTACGAACACATAGGTTCACTCTAGAGCCAGAACACAACAAGATCGTTACCCTCACCATAGGTAACACTCCCCTAATTCCCCACATAGGAATTAGCTACTCGCACTCGAACCATCACGATGGAAACGAGGCAACAACAAAAACAAGAACATAAAGTTCCACGACACAACCTCGTTTCAACAACCTCTACATAACCATAATACCAACATCCTTGTCACACAACATATTACAACACTGCTGCGATTCACCAATCGAACATATAACCACAACATTCATCTACATAGTAGCCCATGAATAATATTTAAACCTTTCACCTAACACTTCCATTCTGAAACGTCCAATGGGCTCATCATTCCTACATATTTCCAATGTTCAACCTATGAACTCTTACAAGTCATGCGCGCATATACGAAATATGCCACATCACGATTTCGATTCGCACTCTGATTACTCGCAACAATCAAATCTACCAATTTCATATCCAACTTTTGACTCTCTCTAATATCCCCCAGAAAAATCATAGTTCATTTCTAAGATACCCAACCTCACACTCCACTGTGTTATCTCACACACCAGACACAAGTCTCTGAACTGCCCAATTAATTCTAATCCTCTGACCATCAACACACACATGTATAAAAAGTTTCGACTTAACTCCACCAATAGGACAATTCCAGCTAAAGTCATAATTCATTAGGAATTCCAACCATCCTCGTTGTCTCATACTCTATTATGTTCGACCAAACAGGAACGCAATATTCTTGTGATTACTAAACACTTCGAACCCCAAACCATAACATTAATACCCCCAGATTCTCAACACAAAAGTAACCGCAGCCATTTTGAAATCATGAATCCTTTATTGTCGTAAAGCATAAGCCACGAATTTACCATCTTGCATTAACACACTGACCAAACTAATCATAGACGCATCCCAATACCTCACAAACTGTTTACCAGGATCACACGGAATCAAAACTGGAGCCGCAGACAAATTCTACTTTAGCCCTATCAAACTTTCCTCACGATGAACATCCAAAGCAAATGACTTACCCTTTGCAAGTCAACTGAAGTAACGAAAATGCTAACTTGGAAAAGCCTTCCATAACCTCCGGTAATAACCAACTAAAGTCCAAAAAGCTTCTAATCACCTTAACCGACTTCGGAGCTTCTCACTGTAGAACTGCATCTATTTCCGATGGATCCATAACAATACCATCATCAAAACTCACATATCGAAGAAAACTAACCTTTTTCAACCAAAATTCTCACTGAATAACTTAGCATAAAAACTCCTTTCTTTTCAACACTTGCAACTCGATTCTCAAACACCCTACATACTCTCCTTCTGATTTTGTAATAGATCAGAATATCCTTAATGAACGCCACTCCGAACTTATCCAATTACATATCGAAGATACGATTCATATACTTCACAAACATTCCAGACGCATTACTAACACCGAACAACATCTCTGTACATTGTAATGCCCAACCAAATTCCAAAAGATATAAATTCTTAAAGTTTTTGCAACAAAAAAAATTTCACTGGGTAACCGGTTACTCCGCTACAGAATTGGATAAAACCTGTCTTTATGACATAAAACCAAACCAAACCTCATCCAAACTTGTCCAGACTCACATACAACCTTAACCGAGTAAATAACAACCTATTCCGATGATAACAAACTTAACCAGTCACATGAAATCGATCAAAGCCTCAACTCACTAAATTCACCACTCTTATCAAACGTTCCAAACAATGGTAATTTCAATCAAACTCAACCAATCATCCATCTTTTTTGTTACTAACAATACTGGAGCTAACTAAGGCGACACATCTGGAAATCACGCACAACTGGCAGCCCTTCACTGTGGCTTTCCTGTCAATTCCAGAACACTATAATCACAAACGTAACAACATCTTAGTCTCATCTCCTAAGAGTTTCTCTACTTACTTAGCAGATATAACCTCAACCATTCGCCTTCGTTCAATTTAAGTTCACTCTCTACTCTCTGAGGAGCAACCATCAATAATACCCTGTCGTTCTCCCTGAGAGACATCCCGACTTGACCAACATACCAAAGCCTCTAATCTGCCTCATCTTCCGATATAAGAATCTTCATCGACACATCAAAACAATTTGTAATCATTTCCTTAATTCCAAACAATTCATTGCACCCACTATCAAGGCCGGAAAGACACGTCTATTCCATCCAACATAATTCCGTCTACTATTAACAAGAGATTAAGGGTGATCAGTTCCTCAATTTGTCAATAGATAGCCGACAATCATGATGGGGCACAGACCATCGTTACCAGACCATAATAGCATTTCTTGCATCCTGGGCACAAACTACCTAAGGCATAAATCCTTAGTCGACATAAACCTTACCTCCGCATTCCCTTTGGAATCGGGCACAACACTGTCCAAACAACACTTATAATCTTACAAACAATGACACACTAAGCCAACGCTCCACAACTGAAGAAACTTGGAGAAGCACCAGCTTCTCCCCCACTTATCTCATTCTCAATCCTGAAGACAAAGGATTCGAACACCAGAAGGCACGGACAGTGTTTCACACACATATCACGTACTGAGGAACAAACAACATCGACAGTATTCAACTGTTATGCCACACCGACTCACAACTTGGCCGGACGGACCGACCTGCTCTAATACCAATTGTAACAACCCAATTCCCATCGCGGATAAATAATACATAATTAAATCAGAGTGAATAAAATAAATTCCGATAGAAATAAGGATGCCACATTTGAGAAAAACATAATCCACCTGCTCATAACTTTGATACATAACACAAAATGGAAGAAATAATAACAGGAAACTTTTTCCAACAAAAAGGAAAGTTCAATTAAGGAATAAAGCGGAACGATCCATAATTGACTCGTTTTACAAGCTAAGTTGTTTCATAACGTCAAAATATACATATGAGTTATCAAAATATATATGTTCACATATATAAGCATAAATAACAAAAGCGTTCCCCGACTCCCGTGTTACGTATCAGAGCAGACACCAAAGATCTAAGCAAAATGAAGATCTAACCCTTCCACTTGCCTCCACGCCTCTACAGCGGCTAATCTGCATTATGCCATAAAAAGCATATTCTAGCAGAAGGGTGAGAAATAACAACTATAACAAGATTGCATAATAATATGTAAACATATAATTCACATATATTATTCCACTCACCCACACACCATATGCTAACACATATAGCCTACAAAGATATCAGATATTCATACACACAAGTTATGATATATATATATATATATATCTGTACTCCCAAAGAAGCCCAGACACGAGAAACAACAAAGGGATGAGAACTACATTCAATAATCAACGGTGTAAAATACATGTTAAGAGGTAGTAATCACACAATCACACACATTCAACACACGTTTCACGCATAAAAATCCCCATCATAACACACTTGTCACTTTCAATCATAATTCAATAAACACATAACATTGCAATGTGACTCAATGACACTGACACAATGCACGTGGTACCACAACATCATGGTTCATTCAATCGAACTCGATTCCCAATGGAATCTGGATAAATCACATACACTCCCACTGAGCAGCGATTTATCTCCTGGTACCACCCACCTTGGTTCATTCAATTGAACCTGATTCCCACTGGAATTCGGATAAATCACATACACTCCCACTGAGTAATGATTTATCTCCATCACAACCCATCATTGGAGTCCGGACAATACTAGGCACCCCTCATAGATTCCCACCTAGCTGTCTCCACCAGACACATCATGAAATGCACGACACAAATAATGTACACAAACATAAGTATAATAACAACTATACCTCTTTACGATCTCCTTGATCACACGTGAGATACATACTCACCGTAATACACACTAGTATTATCATACCTGTCCAATCAATTCAACATAACACATACATAACAAGAATTATGCATAAAATACATGTATAACAATCAGTTATACATCTACACGATCCTCATGATCACGCGTGAGAAACATACTCACCGTAATACACACTAGTATTACTACAACTGTTCAATCAATTCATTATAATACACACAATTAAGGAAAATAACTCACGTGGCCTTAATTAGCTAATTGTCTAATTAATCAACCCAAATTCCATTTTTAATCACTTTTACTACCATTCCTAAATTCAACAAGTTCTGACACCTATCCCAACCATTTATCACCTGCATTAGTATACAGTTCACTAGGATTCACGCCACGAAGGCTACCCTCAGCAACATCTAAACGATATCATACATTGAAATTCATTTATTCAATACCTTTATGCCACAAGGCCAGCATTCAATAACCACATTCTATAGCAAGATTCAACATCATATAAATAGCCTAAAAGCTTCACATTTATATGGCAATAGCATAACACACGATAAAATACTGACCGCACGCATTTTACGCGATAAGAACATCCGACAGCACGAATATTTCTCAAAAACACGAATTAATTAAATCATCTTTTACCCTCCAAACCATTTTTAATAGAAATAATATTTCATTAGCTTTCCAACGCTTCGAACGGGGGTCAAAACGGACATACGGTTCAAAAGTTATGAAGAAAACAAAATCTGACATTTTGGAAAAATTCTGTGACCATGAGCCGACGCACGGTACTGTGAGTCGACTCAAAATCCTGGAGGTTAACGCCCGGGTCAACGAAAGCAGACCATGAGTTGACGCTTAGATGCAGTGAGTCGACGCATAGTTGCAGATTTTGCTAAAAACTCAGTTTTCGATCGTTAAATGCCTTCCGGATCTCCGATTTCGATTCCGTAAAAAGCCCCGGTCTCAGAATTCGACATACTATGATATTTTAACAACTAAAAGGCCATCTAACACATTTACAAAATTAATACCCATATTATCAAATATGAAAAAAATTAACTTTTCAACCAACTCATCCACTTCAAACTCAACCCAACATAATCAAACACACAAACAAGTATCAACAGATGATTATACATATATAGCAATCATACTACTCAATTTATAACACATTTCAATCGTGAAAACACCGATTCCACATAAATTTACCATTAATGCCCTAAATCTCTAATTCTCTATAACTCAATACAAACTCCTCAAATCTTACTAACAAGCATTTCCGATTAGACCCAAACATCACTCGACTATTCTACGCGTTCTATCGCGCTTTTGCACCGTTAGAACATCGATTCCCACACATTTGTTCTTCAATCCAACCAATAAGGAAAAGTATATATTTCAACCAAACAAATGCAAACAACACATACATATACATATACAATCGAAATATAATCGGAACTTCTCACCCTTACCCGATTAATCGCGATTGAAATGGAGGTTTCTTCAATTTTTCCTCTTTCTCATCTTCTCTCTTTTCCTTCTCTTCTTTCTCTTCTTTTTCTTCTTTCTCCTCCTTTCCCTCTTTCTCTTCTAACAAATATATATATATATATATATATATATATATATATATATATATATATATATATATATATATATATATAATCCAATATTATATAATATAATCTGATAGGGGCAAACATCTCCAATTGATATTTGTCATCTCAACCCAATTGATCAATTATTAGAGTTACCTTAAATACTCTCTTGAACTAATAATTAATTCGTCTCTTTAATAAAATAATTGATCTCTAGTTGCTCTCTCTCTATTACCCTTTTGCTCCAATATCTCCCAAACGCTCTCGAAATGCGATAAAACATAAACAGCGATGCCAAATATATCAAGAATTAAAAGTTAATAATAAAATATGGCTTAAATAATGTTTTCGTCCCTGTAAGTTGGCGAGTTTTTTGTTTTTGTCCCTGAATCTTTTTTTTTCGGTTTTAGTCCATATATCTTACTTTTTGTTGGTGTTTAGTCCCTACAGAGGTTTCCTGCGAATTTTCCTGCGGATTTTGTTTTTAAGGAAAATCCGCAGGAAACCTTTGGATTTTCCTGGGGATTTTGGCTTTAGGGACTAAACACCAACAAAAAGTAAGATATAGGGACTAAAACCGAAAAAAAAAGATTCAGGGACGAAAACCAAAAACTCGCCAACTTACAGGGACGAAAACATTATTTAAGCCATAAAATATTATCAATTGCAATTATTTTATCTATCTGAGAAATTATCCAATTAACAGGTAAAACTCATTTAATTTACACAATTCACAAAATTCACATAAATGAAATAAATAAATACGATTAACCAAATCGGGGCGTTACAGGTGTCCTATCGGGTCAGTTCTTTTCTTTTCCTTTCCCGTTTCTCCCGTTCATTTTCTAGTTAGCAGTGGAGCTTCATATAACTTACACCCTTTGATCGATAACAACAAGCGTGGATCCCATCGAGTACGATGGACGCGAGGGGGTGCTAATACCTTCCTCTCGCATAACCGACTCCCGAACCCAGGCTATGGTTGCGATGACCATTCCTTTCCCTTTTTTGAGGTTTTGTTCGATCGTTTCCTTTCCATGCGTCGGGATAAATAACGTTCGGTGGCAACTCTTCTGTTCTTTTTCGTCGGTTGATTTTCGAAGATGCGACAGCTGGCGACTCTGCTGGGGACTTTCCAATCCCTAAGAGAGTCAATCCTAGCGCCTGTTTGTTTTCTGTTTTAGGGTGTTTATTTGTACGCTTTACTTGCTTTATTTATGGCATTGTTGCATGTTTATCGCTTTCATTGCATTTACTTGCTTTACGTTTACTATTGCCATATATTCTATATTGTGTTGGTTGTTGTTTTCTGTTTGGTGGGCAGGGTGTTCTGAGAGATAAGCCCATTACACAGACTTGAGTACACACATAGGACTAGAGTGGAAAGTAGTGTGGCCTATGTAGCGTCTTGGTACGTTTGGTTTACACGAAACCCACACCCAGACCAGGTTTTCTTGGGAGATGTTCTGATTTGCGCGTCTTGTGCACTTCGGGGTGTTAACCTAGAGAGTTGTCGACACTGGTGACCATTCCCGAGGACTCAGTTGAGGCACTCCTTCAGGGAGCGATAATGGCAGACCAGAAATGGAAAACCCATTACGTATACTGCCGAGGACCCGAAACTGGGAACTTGCTATAGGATGACCTTATTTTTGGGGGATTCAGTGGACAACCTATTTGTTTGGCGATAGTATTATACCCATCAAGATGAATGTACTATTGCTTCTCAAATCGAGAATCCGAAACTGAGGATCTCGCGTTTTAGTACCCACATGTGAGAATGGGCGGGTGTTTACAGGTTTGCAGGTAACCGTAATCTTCATCCTACCTGGTATTCTGGTCTTCTTATCAGTATGGACTTATCAGCCTGGTATTATGGAATTATGATTATTCGGATATTCTGGTATTCCGATTATTCAGGAACCCTGACTATCCCGGTATTTTGATTAGGCCGGTATTCGGATTATGTCGATATTCTGGAATTATGGTATTATGATTGTTCAGATATTCTGGTATTCTGGTTTTTTTATCAGAACAGACCTTTAAAATCAGTCCATCAGCAGCACAGTTGCTAGTCAGAATTTGTGGAAGCTTTAATCCCATGCCTATGCATTCATCTCATCATTCGGACATACATGTTCTTTTATTTCCAAGGATCTTAGCTTTGGGTCTCGTAATTTAGCTGTCTATCTTTGCCTCGTGGTGTCCCTGTGAAAAAACTTGAATCAGGGCAGATAGATAACTTGGAAATGATTGAACATGGCATATGCATGCATTCATACACATCATTTTTTCATAACAGGTATTTATCCTTGGATTTCCTAACCTTATTTGATTTTCAGGCAGAATTGTTGATTCATACATCCACTGTTACTCTACACATCAAAATCAAGTACGGGCTATGGAACAATTACAAGCTGAAATAGCTGAAATGCGGAATCGCATAAACCAGTTTATGGACCTAATGCAAGGGGTATCCCAAGGTCAACAAGAATTGAGAGCCATGGTCCAGATACCTGAAGGAGAGATTCTTCACGCTGACAATCAAGTCGATCCTCCAGATGGAGGTGGTATTCCTGTAGGAGGAGTTAATGCTGGCATTCCCGTCGGGGGGGTTAATGGTGGCATTCCTATGGATCAGGCTGCTGGGGGAGCTATCCTTATTCTGGTGCATGTTCCTCATGTGGAGGATAATAGCTATGACCAGTTCTCTTTGATGAACGTTGATATGGGCTGTAACAACGGTGGAGGAGACCGAAGGTATAAGCTGCTTGCGGAGAAAGTCAGAGCTATAGAATGCCATAACACTTTGGGCATTTACGTGGCAGATATGGGATTGGTTCAGGGAGTGAGGATCCCTCCTAATTTCAAGACTCCGTCTTTTGATAAGTACAACGGCAATTCATGCCCTAAAACCCACTTGCAAGCCTACTTCAGGAAACTTTCTGCTTATACTACTGATGAAAACCTATGGATGTATTTTTTTTCAAGACAGTCTGTCCGGTGCGTCTCTTGAATGGTACATGAAGTTGGAAAGAGCCAGTGTGAGAAATTGGAAAGATCTGGGTGTAGCATTTCTGAAGCAATATCAGTACAATATTGATATAGCTCCTAACCGCACTCAGCTGCAGAGTATGACACAGAAAAGTAAGGAAAGTTTCAAGGAATACGCCAAGCGATGGCATGAATTGGCTGCACGAGTGCAACCACCGTTACTGGAAAGAGAAATGGCTAACATGTTCATGGGAACACTGCAAGGTCCATTCTTAGAATGATTGGCAGGGAGTACTTCGTCTGGTTTTATGGATATCATTTTCGCTGGGGAAAGGATTGAGAATTTGCTTAAGCTGGGTAAGATTCAAGACAGTATTGGGTCGACTTCTAGTGTGAAGAAACCTTTTTCTGGCATCGGTAGAAAGCGTGAAGGGGAGACCAATGCTACGTCTTCTCAAAAGAGCATAAACAAAGGATATCAGGCCCCATATCATCAGGCGGCTGCTGTAACAATTCTGGCTGCGCCACAACAACAAAATGGTTCTCCTCATCGGTATCCTACAAGACCAAAAATGGAAGACAGGCATTTTGACGCTCCGCCTATGCCTTACTCTCAGCTATTACAACATCTGCTTCAGTTACAGTTGGTTCAGAAGAGAACGTTGGCTCCTCTAACTGGCACTTCTCCACCCGGATATGATGCCAATGCCCACTGCGATTTCCATTCTGGAGCTCCGGGGCACCACATCGAAAATTGCAAAGCATTCAAGCAATGTTTTAAAAACCGGACCGAACCGGCCGGTTCAACCGGTTAGACCGGGAACCGGAGATGAATTCGGTTGGGTCAACCTTTCAAAACCGCTAGTGGGTCAAAACCGGGGTTAAACCGAAAAAACCGGATTGAACCGTCCAAAACCGTTCAAACCAAAGAACCGGAGCCGGTTTTGTAAAACCGCCCGGTTCAAAAAAATTCATCAAATTGACCATTTTTTTAATTTTTTTTTTAAATTTTAGTATGTTAATATCAAAACTTAACATACATTCCTCAATCACAAAAACGAATTTCGTGTGTTTTTTACAACAATACAAACTTTTAAGTTTTGTCACTCCATTATAGCACACTCCATTGTCATTATGCCGTCTCTTTCAAACATAGTGACGATGTCCAACTCTATTGATTGTCGTTCAAGTCAATATTGTTTGTTGTTGTCTATTAAGACTTGTTTGTCGTAGTTCAACTCAAATTCGATTTTTTGTTGTTTAATGAAGTATATTGTATTATTTATATTTTGATATTCTATCTTATTTAATTTAGGTATTTGAACTTTATTTTAGTTATTATATTCTATTATTTTAATCTTGGTTTGAATTAGTTTAATTTATTTTGTTGTAATTCTTTAGTTTGGTCAAAATATTCTTAAATGATGGTTGAAATAAAGTGTAGAACTATGTTAATGTTATGTATTATTGATATTATTGTATTAAATTTGTAATGAATTTTTGAAATAGTTATTTTATTAAGTTGAGAACATATAAAAATGTGTGACATATCTATGAAATTTAGTTTCATATTATTAGTTTATTTAATAAACGGTTCAACCGTAGGTTTAACCAATTGAACCTTAAACCGTAAGTTTTACCGGTTCGATCTCCGGTCCGGTTTTTAAAACATTGCATTCAAGCACAAAGTCCAAGACCTGCTTGATTCAAAAGCCATCAACTTTTCCAACGATGGCCCAAACGTAATCCAGAATCCTATTCCTAATCATGGTGGGGCATAGGGGCGTTCAACGGAAGATCACAAAGCTCCAACACAAGGTGCAGAATTGGGTCGATACTGGGGTTATTACTTTCATGACAGAATGTCTGCTCATCAATTGAAGCTTTCTAAGTGAATCACTTATGCTGCAAATAAGTTCAGACGGAGTCAGACTTCCTCGACAATGGCATTTTCTTAGCTTCTTTACTGTATATTCAATTGTAATTTTCATTGTTTGTTAATACTTTGTATACATGAAAAAATTGTTTATACTAAATGATAATTTTAATGCAATGAGTATGTTTTTTTCTTGAGGTAATTCATTCTTATTCATTCATATGATGTTTCTATGCATTGCAATACCAATTTACGTGCCTAAACTCTTTGAGCGAGGATGACGATTTGAAAATGCAAACTTCCTGGTCGTATGCTTTTGGGAACAGAACCTTGCTGATAATGTACAAGCATTGTTTTAACTCCATAAACACCGGAGATATAAGGGAGATAGACCCTTGTTACCCCATTGAGCCTAGAAGTAGGAGTTTCCTTCGAGAAAAAAAAACCCTAACACTTCACCCAGGGGCAGGGTAGTTGTCAGATGATTTGACCAAGCGTTCAAATTTCAAAAGGATTGCACATCTAAGGATCCATTACCTTTTTCTCATCAGGAGGTTAAGGAGCATGAAACCACAATGGTTATCCCTCACCGCAAGGAGTGAAGCAGTCACAATCCTTTCAACAAAGTCAAGATAAGCCAGTGTCACACGATTTGTTCAAAAGAAAAAGAAAAAGAAAAAGAAAGTCCGCTAAGTCAAAACTTGAAAACAAATGACTTAGGCAAAAGTTAGGGCATCCCGCAGGGCATCAAAATCGAAAAAGATTCAAAAGAATCAGTTCAAGCAAAATCAAGGGAACAAACAAAAAAGGAAGCAAATAGAAAAAGTGAAAAGGATTACAAAAGAAAAATCCTCGAGCAAGAACGAATCGTGTGATTACAGGCACCAAAGACGAAAGGAGCGATTGCCACTCCGAAAGCAGTGTGGGCTCCTTAACCACCAATGATGATATGCGATAACCTTTGGAAGGAGAACGCTTGTCTCAAATGAACTGAACGTAGGACTGAAGGACATCAAGGAGAATGGGTGGGTGCAAACAAAATTTTGAGCCATAAATCCTTCTTTCTCGAACCGTGAATCAGGCCACGTTACAACCCTCAAAAGTCCTAATTAAGGCAAGGTTATCCCGAAGGTGTATTTCTGATAAGACAGCGTTTCTAACTCCTATGAGTAGGGCTAAAATGTTTTTGTTGGTATTGCATGTGCATAATGTCTTTTATTCAAAAAATCAGTGTCGTATTTTTACTAGTGATTCATTCACCAGGTTTGACGATACCTTTTTAATGAAAACTTCAAGATTAACATGTATATTATATTAGAATCATCATTCTCAGAATAATCATTTTCTGCTTGCATACCTTGTACTTGACACCAGTGAAGCTTGCATAATGAGCATCAGTCGAGAAGTCTAACTTTGCCAAGAGAAAATTCCTGGACAACTGTATTGAGGGGCATCTAAGACTCCGTCATGTGATGGTTTTCTCAGCAAGTTATGCCAATCTAGGGCAATCACGTCAGGAAATCTCCCTAGGTTCAGCCGGTCTAGGGCAATTACGTCGAGACTCAGCGAATCTCTCAGAGACAGGGACAAAATTCCTGCAAGACTCGCACTGAGGCAGGCCACCTCAGGAGCGAGAAGTTGTCCTCTCCAGAGGATGGTTAATCAGAAGTACCTCCTCAAAGTTCAGCATACTGGGGTAAAATATTTCAAATCACTATGAATCCTCTCGAGGCAAATTCCTTCCTAGGTTATCCAATCTGGGGCAGTTACGTCGAGATCCGATGAATCTCTCCAAGAGTTTGAAGACCCTGGGGCATTTTAAATGCCAGGTTTTCTGTAAAATCCTCTTGAGACTATTTCTCTCAGTAGATCATGTGGTCTGAGAACAAGTGGATAGTTCACTCATGATATTTGGCATGCAGTTGATCAACAGAAGCGTGAAGCGCCAAAGTAGTTCCCAATATGGGGTTTCTCTTCCTCATTAAGGCGCCAGAGGAGCATTATAAACAGTATGATTATCCTCCCCAGCAAGAGGCTCATTTGACATCCCATCCCCAGTAGAGTCCTTCTCTCCAGCATCGAAGATCTAGCATCCTTGCAGAGCATTGCGAGTTTATCTCTCCCTAGCAAGAGTGCCGAGAATTGTTTCCCCGGTCAGAATGGTTTGTTGCTCCCCAGCTATTATACAGAGGTTGACTGTCCCAAATAGGACAATGTTGCATCTCCCACAGGATACCAGTTTGATGTCTCTTCTTGATAGAGATCTATGTTCGCCGCTGAGTCTCGGTGCCTCCTTTCCTCATCAGGTCAGGAAGTATAATCTCGCAGGCAGCACTGTGCTCTTATCCCCAACAGGTTAAAGAAAGGCATTCCCCGGCAACATGTTAAGTCCATGATATTCCCTGGCAGGTTTGGTATTGTTGACTTCAACCCCAAGCAGAGTTTGATGTTCATCCTCTCAATAGTTTGACCAGCGGTGGCTGACGTCCCCGGTAGATTCCAAGTCCAATGGTTATTGGCACCTTTTCCGTATCAGATCTTTGGGTTCCATCTTAAGCAGTTATCATTAGTGATTCCCGGTGTAAGGGAAGTCATCTTGGGTTATCTTCAACAAGGATTACTTATGATCCCCAACAGAGGATTCTCTTTGCATCTTGCATATAGTAATCATCATTACATTGCATCCTCAAAATGCGTAGCATTTCCATTTCGCATGGAGCATTACGCCATAGAAAAATTCAAACATGTGCATTCGAAGCATAAGCCAGGTTTGACATTATCTTTACCGGATGTTTCTCAGCAGAGAAAGGCATTTCAGGAAATTCAATCTTACTCCATCCCCGTTGAATTTGCAGATGAGTTCGCTCTTCATGCCTGTACTCCCCTGCATAGTTGTCTGTTCAGGCTTCTCTTTTCCCCAGCGGAGTCATCTTCTCTTCCCTTCAGGTCGTAAGTCTGTTGATTCTGCTTCCTGTATAACCCTGGTTCATCCCAACTATTGGTTGGTACCTTTTGTGTTTAGCACGCCTTTGGTCGGCGTTCTCGCTTATCCTAACTATTGGTTGGTATCCTGTTTGTTATCCCAACTATTGGTTGGTATCCTTTATTGTGAGCACGCCTTTGACCAGCGTCCTCATTATCCCAACTATTGGTTGGTACCCCCTTTGTTATCCCAACTATTGGTTGGTACCCTCTTTGTTATCCCAACTATTGTTTGGTACACCCTTTGCTTTATCCCAACTATTGGTTGGTACCCTTTGTTATCCCAACTATTGGTTGGTATACGCTTTGTTATCCCAACTATTGGTTGGTATACCCTTTGTTATCCCAACTATTGGTTGGTTACACCCTTTGTTATTCCAACTATTGGTTGGTACCCTCCTCGTTATCCCAACTTTTGGTTAGTATCTTCTACCCCAACTCTTGGTTGGTATCCTTTGTTGAGTTCGCCTTTGGTTGGCGTCCTCGTGTATCCCAATTATTGGTTGGTATCCGTTGTTATGAGTTCGCCTTTGGTTGGCGTCCTCTTTATCCCAACTATTGGTTGGTATCTTTCATTGTGAGTATGCCTTTGGTCGGCATCCTCGTCATCCTAACTATTGGTTAGTATCCTCTTTATCCCAACTCTTGGTTGGTACCTTTTGTTGTGGGCACGCCTTTGGTCGGTGTCCTCGTGTATCCTAACTTTTAGTTAGTATCCTTAATCCCAACTATTGGTTGGTATCTTTCGTTGCGAGTTTGCTTTTGATTATTCCTTTTATCCTAACTTTTGATTGGTATCTTTCATTGTGAGTATGCCTTTAGTCGGCGCCCTCGTTATCCTAACTCTTGGTTAGTGTCTTCTTTCCCAACTCTTGGTTGGCAATCTTTGTTCGGTGTCTTTCATCCTAACTTTTGGTTAGTATCCTCTATTTCATTCTATCTCTCGATTAGTATCCTCTTTCCCAACTTTTGGTTGGTAATCTCTATCTTGGTATCCCTCATCCCAACTCTTGGTTGGTAATTCTCGGTTTCATCATAACTTTTGGTTAATATCTTCCATCCCAACTCTTGGTTGGTAAACTCTTGGTTAGTATATGTTATCCAGTCTCTTAGTTAGTTCCCTCCATCCCAACTATTGGTTGGTAATCTCTTGGTCAATATCTTGTATCTTGGTTGGTGTATTCTCTCTTCCCCAATTATTGGTGGATAATCGTCGGTGTTATCTCAACTCTTGGTTGGTACCATTTGTGAGTTCGCCTTCGGTCGGCAACCTCGTTATACTGGTTATTGATTAGTATCTCGTATCCCAACTATTGGTTGGTACTTTGTCTTTTACCCTGGATCGTGGTAGATATCACATCTCTTATTCCAACTCTTGGTCGGTGTTTCTTATAAAGAAATCGCTCTACGTCAGTGTCCTTTTCATCCTAAATTTTGGTTGGCATCATTCATTAATTCGTCTGTCACCTTGTGTTATCTCAACTTTTGGTTGTTATTTGCTATCTTCGAGCCCACCTTTGGCTGGCAAACATTTTCTTTTATATATCCCCACAGAGTGCAAATTTTCGGGTTCATTTTCGTATTCAATCTCCGTGTACCTCGAATGTCTGAAAGCCGTTGCTATCGACCCTTCAGGTCAAAGTCTATTGAATACGTGTAGCACCCCAAAATTTTCCCTCTTATTAATTACCTAATAAGTTGGTTATGCTTCACACTTCATTTGCATTTAGGTCATAAACATTGCATGCATCATTGAGTTCCTCAAGGCATGGTATCAAGGGTGTCACCATCATTATATTGTGCAAGGAAAAGAGGTTGAAATATGTCACAGGACCAAGCCACAAAGGTCCCTCACACCTCAAAAACATTTCACATAGTCCATCATGTCATCCAGAGATTAAAATTGGCAAGTGAACTGAAGAGAGTCAAGCTCCTGACTATTGATCCTCAATTAGGGTTTTGACCATCTGAGCTGGAGACACCCCATAAGAAAGGAGCTTAGGCCTTTAACATCATCTCATCACATGAATCATCTTGGTTTGAGGCAATCTACATCATGGTCAGAGGAATTTGAGTTTTGAGGATCAATCATTTTCTCTTGACTTTTGGGGACCAAATTAGGGTTTTGCATAAAAGTCAGTTTATTTCTGATTTTTGGGCAAGACCTGATTCTATGGTACTCCACATGTTCTCAAGTGTCTAGGATTGGAATACGAGCCATCAATTGCATTCATAAGGGTTTCAATCGGAGGATTGACTGAAAATCAAGGAAAATTGGGGGGAAAAGTCAATTAATCAGGGAGAAAGCCAACTCTTGACTTTTTAATATCAAAATCATGTTCCTCATGTCAAACATGGCCAATGGGTGAAATTTAATCAAGAAATGTCAAGAGAATCATGGAAAAATCAAGAAGGGTGAAAATTACTATTTTGGGAAACTAGGGTTTTTAGAGACTTTCCATTTTGGGAAAGTTCTCACCCTTTTTCAGCCAAGTTCAAGCTCAGTTTTCATCATGTTGCAAGCATCTTTTGAAATATTCTCTCAAATGAAAGCTGTAGAGGATTCTTTAAGATTTCCAACCATATGTGGTTCACCTCCATTGGATCATTATTGAAGAGGTTATGATCATTTGAAGATGGGATGTTTAAGTTGTTCCACATGAAAAGCTCTTAGATTTCTCTAAGTCCAAAAATGCAGTTTTGTACCCATGAATTCAATGCAACTTCTCAACATTTTTAAGTTTCAATTCAACTTGATTCTCACATCAAACTTGTTAATTCAAGTATGCTCTTTCCATAGCCACCAAAATCTCGTGAATTGGTGTCTTAGATTGTAAGATATGGTGCTCTAAATATTGTGTCATGGTTATGTTCATGAAAGACATGCACCTTGCCATTTGCAACATCCATTACAAGCCAGCCAATTTTTTCATTTTCTTCACATTACAAACCAAAGAACTTTTGCTTCATGTGCATGACTTCATGTACCACAACCTTGCTTCATTAAATCAAACCATTTCTTACACCATTACATGCCATACCATGACATTTCTATAAATGGCCATGAAAGAGAGAAGTGAATAGAAACTTAGGGAGCAAGAATCATGTTGTACCAACTCATTCTCAGACCACACATCATCATGAGCATCTAATATCACCATCATCCTCATCATAAACCATACAAGCCACCCAATAAAACTCCTAACCCGTGTGCAAACACATAACCTCCTTCTCATTTTTTGCAACTTTCTTAACCACCTTCCTAACCGAATTTTAACCATGATAAACATCTTAACCCCACTATAACCTCACATATATAATCCCAAAACCCTAACAGAATTAGTTAGATACTCTCTCTCATGAAACAGCTCCAAAAACTCAAAAAATCTCCATTGATGCACAAAACTTCAAAGCTTCTAAATTCCTTCCTCTTGAGAGTTTTTGGCTATATTCTTTCATCGATCTCATCACCATAACTTCATCTTCTTTCTGTACGCATTGGTTTCAAGCTGGAAGTTCATGTAGAAGTTACACGCATTCACATCAGTTCAAGAATTTTTGGCACTTTCTTCAAGATCCAAGGCTGACAAGGCATTTATTTTGCCTCAAAAGTTGATTTGAAGACCTTGCATGAAGCTCTCCGGTGTTTCTTGGAGCTAGGATTCCATTTTCTTACCAGGTATGTATCTTGAAATCCAATGCAACATGGTAGGGTTAATAATGATTAGGAGCATGTAGTTAAGCTGCACATTGAAGCCCTATGAAGGTAGGCTCTGTTTGCTGGTTAGAAGCTTTAGAAATGTGAGTTTTCAATTTTAGGATCTTAACTTATCCTCTTCGATTCTCATTATGTGTGCATGATATGTTAATTTTGATAGCATATTTGGAATCAACGTAGAATTCTGTGTGGGATGGTGGGTGATTTTGCATTTTCTGGATCGTTCCACTTTCAGGCACGGTGGTGCCTCGCCGGAGAAGATGACCGAAGGTCCTTCTCCGGCCACCTGTAACAAACCCTAACGCAGATTCAGGCCAAATGCATGTTATAATCCTGGCCATCCATCTTTCCTTGATCCAATAGCTGTGGGTGCGCCATCGCATTAAAAATCCATGTGCCTGTCATGTGCACGTTTTCCCTATCATTAGGGATTTAAACTGATCTAGGGTGCATGATAGGGAGATCATCCTGGCCATTCAATAATTTGATCCTAAGACCATCAATTTTCCAGCATGTTTCATGTTAATTAATAAATAAAAATGCTATAATCGTGCCCATGATTAACCCAGATCTAACGTACCATAACTCGCCAGCACATAAAAAAACCCACGCGTGCATCACGTGCATCCATTTTCTTTGTTTTCCCTTTTTTATTTTAATTCTTTTTAAATTGAATATAAATGTGTCTTTTTGGAGAATGGGCCCAGCGTAACTTCTATTCACACCCTCCCCTTCATGTGGCCCAAGAATTTGAACTGAAAATTGCTATGTTTGCACCCTTGACTCTATTCTTGTGTATTTTCATTTTTCTTTTGATGTATGTTCAAAAATCAATTTTTAAAAGTAGATTTTAAGGCCTAAAAACTCTAAATAATTTCATGTGGATTCATAAAGGTGTTAAATAATTTTTGATGATTTTTATTTTCAGTTTTAATTAGTTTGGCATTTTTCCTTGAATTTCTCTTTGTGATGTGTTCCTATGCTAATAATTTGTGCTATATGGTTCATAACTGATTTTCTACAAAGAGATTTAAACTAAATTGTTGCATGAGGCTGGAAACTTGACTTTAGGGTACATTGATAGACCTTGTCCAATTTTTAGGATTTTTTTAGGCCAATTTTGGATGTGTTTGTGGTGCCATTTTGTGAATGTTTTACAATTGGTCATATGTGACTTGTTTGGCTTAGTTTGAGCATGTTATGAGATGAATTTTGAGCCTATCTTTTGGCTATGCATAACCACCGACCTCATGATGATTTCACGTGTTTACCATATTTTTTAGACTTTGTAATCCCATTCTTTTGTTTGCTTAGTACTACTTCAATTGATGGATTGTTGAGGCCTTTTCCTTAGGAGCTTTTATAATGTGGCAATGTTAATTCTTAATGGCCTTTTAAGCCATCCTTACCCACTGGTCTTGGAACCATTATAGGTCTTTAGATCACATTTATAGGTGCCTAATTGGTAAATGTTGATTGATTTGTAATGTGTTTGAATTGAACATGTTGTTTGACTTTTAAATGTGGCATCAATGCTAAAACTTGTGATCATTTGTGTGTTTGCCTAATATGCCATAACATAGTGCATCTAATCTCCATCTCAATGCATCTTACATGACTTCTAATACTGATCTTAACTTGCATAAATCATAGTGACTCCTAATTGCTTTCCATGTTTCATAAATACAATTTGACTTACATCTCTCAATTGAACATTGTTTGCTAGTTGCCTAACCTTTGTATGCTCCATCTTCTTCTAACTCTTTTAAGATTTAGATAGGACCTATTAGAGGTCATTAGGTACTGACCTTGACCCATCCAACATGTGTATACTCCTTTCATCTTCTCTTTTGCTTGTGTTACAAGTATGCTAATTTCTAAGAATTTAAATGACATTGTTTGGTGTTTGTTTCACTTTAGCTTATAAACTTGAAATGTTATGAACTCCCAATGCTAATTGAAAGTTGTTTAATGCATCTTTAACATGACATAATTTCTGACTTTGAACTTTGTCATAGCATACATCCATCCTTGCATGTCTTTTTACCTAAACTTGAATCATATGTTGCATACTAGTTGATTACTTTTGCACTTAACTTGCTTAAACTTTGTGAATGCTTTAGTACATTACTTCCATGTTCACCCAATGACATCTTCACCCATTAATACACTTCATTCACTTCTGACCTTGAGGGGTACTCATGTTTTAATCCACTTACATGATTCTTAAACATCTATTTTCTTCAAGTTTGTAAACAATGTACATTTGTGTGATGTTTTGGTACATAGTTTGGCATAGTTTGACTTCTTTTAACATGTTAAGCGTAAATAGGAGTTACTTAGACATAGCTACTGACTTGTATAAGTTACTTAACCATTAGGACTCACTTTACTTTGTTTACTCATGAATGTTACCTTAAACACCAATGCAAACTAACTAGTCTTAGTTTAGGAGTTGTATGTTTAACTTTTCTAATCAATTAGTAACTAATGCTTA
Source organism: Lathyrus tuberosus (assembly GCA_022829125.1). Classification (NCBI taxonomy): domain Eukaryota; kingdom Viridiplantae; phylum Streptophyta; class Magnoliopsida; order Fabales; family Fabaceae; genus Lathyrus; species Lathyrus tuberosus. The sequence continues at coordinate 5,989,528 of JALAZF010000019.1, read as the reverse complement.
TGCTTTACATTCTTTAATCAATGTTTCTTAGGTTGCTTGAAAGGTAAGGCACTTGAGTACATAAGTACTCATTCTTCTTTCATCCCTTATTTCTTTTTCTTTCTCTTATTCTTTCATTTGTGGATTGTGTGATATAATGCATGGTTGAATAACTCTTTTCACACCCCTTTGGGATCTTAGCTTAACCTTAATTTTTGATTAAGGTAAGGTAATATGTGGATTAGGTAGTGCACTCCCTACTTGTCCATTAGGTAGAGTTCTTCCTTTAACTCAACCATAGGGCCACCATTGTATGATGACATTAGGACATTAGTTTCCCTTAGTGTTTTTCTTTCAACTTTGAGTCTCTCCTTTCTCATCTCAAAGCACAAATCAAAACATGTAATAAAGATAACAAGTATTGTACCCCATGAGCCTTAAGTACATGGGAAGTGGAGAGTGAGGGATTTTCCTTCACTTTCCTAGAGTGTTTAGCATACGTCCCGTCTTGGGTCGATTTGCGACGCATTCGATCCTATGTCATAGACTTTAGTGCAATGAGAGTTTCAAACAAACTTCAAAACAATTTCTTTTAAAAGACAAAAACAAACAATTCTCTTCTCATCTCTTCCATTCCCTTGTAAGGGAAGCGTCACTTTCGTTCTACCGCAAACAGGTAAATGCGTAAGACTCCACAACGAGCGGTAACACCTAAACTGCTGGAACGCGAACGTTGGCGTATTCCACTATAAAACACAAACAAAGCAGGATTCATCCCTTTGAGGGGAACTACGTCGCTCTGATTCTTCATTGGTTAATGGAGATACGTAGGCAGGAGATCGTGCGAGATCTCTGCGAGCACAACCTTATTTATCAACTCTTCCCACCTCTTCGACCCGTAAGTCGAACTACGACTGCTCTGATTTCCTCACTCTAGTTAGATTGAGGATACGTAGGCACGAGACGACGATGTATTGGCGAGCAACCTTCCCCCACAAAACCGTAGTCCTCCGAACTACGTTGACTCTGACTTTTCCACTCCCGAGGGAATACGTAGGCCTAGGACGGCGATTTCCTATCAAGTCACTTCTTTTCTTTTCCTTTCCCGTTTCTCCCATTCATTTTCCAGTTAGCAGTGGAGCTTCAGATAACCTACACCCTTTGATCGATAACAACAAGCGTGGATCCCATCAAGTACGATGGACGCGAGGGGGTGCTAATACCTTCCTCTCGCGTAACCGACTCCCGAACCCGGGCTATGGTTGCGATGACCATTCCTTTCCCTTTGTTGAGGTTTTCTTCAACCATTTCCTTTCCCTGCGTCGGGATAAATAACATCCGGTGGCGACTCTTCTGTTCTTTTCCGCCGGTTGATTTTTGCAGATGCGACACATATCATATCATATTACATGTTTATTTTTCCGCCATTTTTCCATTATCCATTTGGACCATTTGTTTATGTTTATGCACTTTTTATTTTCTCGATTTGGACCAAAAAACATTAATAAAGGTCTAAACCCCTAAAAAAACTTGTTCTCTTAATTGTGGACTATGGTTACTGTCTTTTGCATTGGACATGGAACTTTGGACTTAGAACTAGGATCTTAACCTATGCTTTGAAGTTTTTGATGGTAAACCTTGGATTTTTGGGTGCTTGGAGTTCTCTTTTGAAGACCTATATTGATCAAGGCCTCATCTAAGAGAAAGAATTCTTATGCTATGGAGCTTACTTGTGTGGTTAGACCGTTCTTATCCTTAGCTTTTATCTTTTGCTTTAGGATATTCACTTCTTCTCCACCCCTTCTTTAATTTTCAAAATCTTCTCTCTTTTTCAAAACCTTCTTGTTTTCAAAATTAAACTTTTTTCATAAAAAATCCTTGACTTTGGTCAAGTGATTTTAAAACTATGTTTTCTTTAATAAATGTCAATCAATGTTAATCATACTTTGACTAATTTCAAAAAGACATAAAAAATACAAAAACTCATTCAAACCTTTTGTGCTTTTGTGCACTTTTTCTTTTAAAACTTTTCAAAAAGTTTAGCCTTTAGTCATTTTCAGAGTTGAGATGTAATTCTCCTATTCCCCATAGTATTTAAGATGTTGACATTTTCCACTTAGATATTGAGTGATAGACTTGTTAATTTTTATCCAAGCAAAAATCCTCCATCTTAAGTTGATGCAAATGTCATTTTCTTATACTTGTGGGCGACTAGTCGTAGTTTTCTCCTTAAAATGACGACTTGTCTTTTCATTTCAAATCAATCGAAACAAACCATTTTATTATTTGTACCACGAACTACGGGGTTTTGATCCTATATTGCACTTTGTGGGAACGTAGGTATGAGGCGATAAGTCTCTCCAAATACAAAAATCTTAAAAAGAAATTATTTTCTCATCTCCCCAATCTCATTTCAAATAAACCTTTTCAAACCAAAAAGCATAGATATTTCAAAGGGCTCCCGTAGAGTACTATAGACGTTTGGGGTGCTAACATCTTCCCTTAGCGTAACCAACCCCCTTACCCAATCTCTGTCTATCTGTTCTTGTTTTAGAACTTGATTAGGTTTTGTTCGCTCTTTTTCCTTTCCTTTTGGATAAAATAAAAGTGTGGTGGCGACTCTTGCTTTATGAGTTAAGTTAATTAATAGCTTACACTCACAAATTTCACCGCAACAGAAAAGTGGCGACTCTGTTGGGGACTCTGGTTCTTATTGGGTTTAGCCTATTTTGATTTATTTGCGCTTATTTGTTTGATTTGTTTGTTATTGCTTGTTCTGTTTTGGTGCTTGGTGATCTCTGTATGGTGAGATAAGTCATATAGTCGGGCTTGAGATAAGTCCTTAATAAGCTGACTTGAGATCCCCCGCTCAGTGGAGGGCCCTTTGGGATTACTGATGCCATACGAGTAATCGTATTTGGCATTACTTTTTCCGACCTTGGAGCCAGAGAAGCTGAGGACCTTAGAACCCTTTAACCCATCTTAGCCTTATTAGGACGTGGTGCGGTGACTGTTCAGGTGTAGACTTGAATCAGTTGTTACGCGATACCACACTCAGACAAGTTTTTCTTGAGAATATTGTTGGTTGACGAGTAGTCGTTAAAGTCGATAATATCCAAAAGATGGAATCACGGCTCTAGGCATTTTTTAGAACTTTGTTCTACAGGTGGATATAAACCTTAGTACATACCTGTCGCGGTGAGAATTGGATACCAAGCTATTAGTTAACTTGAATCACAATTTTTGAAATTCACCACCGGTCTTTAATTTATCCAAAGGAAAGGTTAAAGATCGAAAAAAACCTAAGATATCTAAGGTTCGGGGGTTGGTTACGCCTAGGGAAGGTATTAGCATCCTAAACGTCTGTAGTACTCTACAGGAACCTCTTGTTAGTATTTATGTTATCTACTGCTTACTTGCTAAAGGTATCTGCTAAGGGAAAGACCTAGGGGTTAGTATCTAAGTATACTCGCCAAGACATCGCATCTTGTGCCTACGTATCCTGACGGGAGTGGAATCAGAGTATTCGTAGTTCCCCTCAAAGAGGGTAAGAAACTCTTGACTGTGGTCAAGGTTCCAAGGGGGAGGCAAACATCCATAGCAAGACGCTTACGCGGGGTGCGGCGACTCCGAAGTTGAAGTTAAGTTGAAAGGGAAGAGGACCTAAAATTAGGCTAAGTTATCCTAATCGTGACATGGAGTCAACGGAGGGAAACCTTTCATTTGGAATTGAATTAGATAGGCAGATCAGAGGCCACAAGAGAATAAGTATTAGTAACAGGACTTAAACACAGTCAAGAATATCAAGAGCTAAATTTAAAGTGACATCATGAACAAACTAACTTGAGAAAATAGTAAAACCGTTTAAAACTAACTAATTAATTAAAATTTAATTGAAAATTAAGTGGACGAAATTCTAATTATAATATAATAAAATCTAATTAAAACTAAATAAGTAAATTCTAAGAAACACAAATAAATAATTAAAAATTATCTAAAAAAGTAATTCTAATTAATTAGTTAATAAAACTAATAAAAAGTCTGATTGAAAGCTAAAAAAATCTAATAAAATTTAAATATCTAAATCTAAATTAAAATTAATTAACAGAAAATAAATTAAAATAAAGGTCAGGCTGGGTGGCTGATCCAGTGTAACGCCGGTCCGTGAGATCTGATGCACCTCCAGGGTTAGAACTTCAGATCAAACAGTTTAACTTTGTCAATCAATCTAGTGGTCACGGACTAGGGTTCACGGTAAGCAACAAAGGGGTGAGGCACATGGGATAAACAGCACGTATCACGTAAGGTGACAAGTGGCTCCGGTGGCCACTTGTCATGGCCTGACTCATACAGCAGTAGGCAAGGATAAGCATGAGAATGAAGCAATAAAAGCATGAGGGTCATAAAAAGAGTCTTTCATCTCTCTACTCCCAACGTCTCTCTCTCATAACAGTATACCCTTTCTGTCGTCCTCTTTGCTCACATCCGTCGCCGGTAAAGGGAACAAACTCTCCACTCACGCTCATTCAATCTCAGTCTCTCGATTCTTTCCTTTTCACGGCTCACACACAAAACACCAACCGGTTGCCACAACTCAACATCTCCTTCCTCTCTCGTCTATGCTTCGATTTCATTCGCCAACTCTCCGCACTCGCAAACCTCACACACACACGAACACAAGGTTCTTCAGAATCTAGGGCAATTTGAATAATTCAATGGAAACGAAGAGCAATTGAATAATACATATGTGATACAAGGGAAAGGTTCGACGGAGTTACCTATCGGAGTTCGTCCGATGCATCTTCGACGGCGTAGTTCGGTATGCTTTGATTCGCTGCCTTCTTTTGTTGTTGGTGATGCGTGCATGTTGTTACTGATTTTTCTCACTGTGATTTGCTCTGTGAACCACTATGTGTGAGTGTATGATGGTTTGTGAATTTCTGAATCTGGTGTGGTTGTTTGTGAGAGATTTCTGCCAATTGTTCGTGTCCCCTGCTGCGTTGTGTATGATTTGCTTCGAAATCGCGTATCCTCTTTTGCAAGTGCGTATGAACAGCTACTATAATGTGTATGTTCTGGTGTGAACTTTTACTGGGAATCCCTCTCTATTTTCTCTGAGTGTGTTGGTTTTTTTTCTCTGTACTGATGTATGTGTATGTGAAATTTACTGCAATGTGTGTATGAGCTGATGTTCTGGTGGCTTTGTGTGTGGGTGTGATGATAGCTATGTGAGTATTTTTTTTTTTTGCTGTGATGTTCCCCCCCCCCCCTTATCTGCTTCTGTTCCACTCTATTTATAGGCTCAAGTAACATTGAATTCGCGATCTTGAAATGAAATGTGAAAATTTGCTTTGTCAGCTCTTGTATACAATTGTGCTTGATGTTTTCCTTTTCTACCCGATCTTGTTTGGAACATGTCTGAAACTTGTTTTAGGAGGAAATAAAGCTCCTTGATTTTTTTTCTTTAAGTTCAAAACACTTGATATGGTATCATGAAAATTACCAATTTTGATTCATCTTGTCTGATTGTGTGCTGGATTCATTCCTTTCTGAATAGAACATGTCGTGACTGACTTGTAAACAGAATTTTTCCATGAATGCTCCTGATTTTTGTGATTCAAAACTGATGATGATGATTTAATAACAATTTTAATTCATGTGATACTGTTGATTCTCTGTTGTAGCAGTAATGTCAATATGGCAAGTGCTAATTCAAATCATGGAGGGCCACACTTGGTTCTAACCAGCCGCCATCAAGGAGCAACAAAATAGCATGACTAGACTGATTAGTCTCGATTTTGGAAAGAAATATCCACGGTTGATCACACTTTTTGTATTTTGGCTTAGACATAATTTTGAATGATCATTTCCTTAGCTTCCTTTTTGAATTAATTTCAATGTAACATCCACTTGTTTGGAGAATTCTAGTTCTCATGACACTCTTTAAGAACTCTTGTAAGTTTTGGTAACACTTGTGACTTGTTGTGACTTGGCACATGATGTAATTTGTAAAAAAAACACGCTGTGCTTTTAAAATGAATCATTGTAACAAATGAACTTCTCATGAATTTTGTAAACTTTAATTCTTGAGCTTGTATTCACACTTTGAATCATAAATCCCGAAATCAAGAAACTTACGTAAAAGAACATGGGTTTTCATTTTTTACACACTTGAACTTGCTAAAACTTGATGAACTTGTATTCTTGACATGGAATTTGAACGGTCTAAAATAGCGAATCAAAGATCTTCATCAAAACTTCACCGTTTCAAAACATCTCACGAATCATTAATCCAACTTTTCTTTTGAAATCCAAAGAACAAATTACAGTCCCAGCTTATGAATAAAGACTGAAATCTTAAAATTTTTTTGTTTCTTGCACTATCAAAGAAAATTTTGGATGATGACGGACTTAGTACATAAACCTGTAATATCACTTGCCACGAAAGTCATAAACAGTCCTTAAACAACCATGCTTAATACCAATAGTAGGAAAAAAACCTAAATCTCTGGGGCATATGCTAAGCTCTGAGAAATTTTGAAGAGAGTGACGATTAGAAAACCTTAGGAACCTTTTGAACCAGAACTCAACGGTCACGTCTTGAAACTCTGAACTTGTGAGAAAGAGGACTATCTCCACTTGAAATTAAAATTCCTGCACAAATCCGTTAGCGATAAAGCATGCAAAAATATGCAAAATGATGCACCGAGAGGTGAAACCTTATGGTCAAAAATTAGGGTATGACAATACCATTGTGGGTTAGATATTAACCTTGGCTCCATGCTCGTGCAGAACCTTGAACTAGTGTGCCTTGTGTGATCTTGTTTGTGGGTGTTGCATCATGAATTCATGCATTCATGGACATTTTGTTTCAATCAGTTTTCAAGAATCTTAGAGATTTTCCTTTGCAAACATCACATATATTGTGATCATGGACATTGGAAGGAGAAACACTCAGAAGTACGGCTTCCGAGCTCCCGATCTTACAAATTTGAAAAAGATAGCGTCCTTGGTAGTTGATCGTGAAAACTTCAGATCTCTTCATGGAATACTTCTATCTATTCTTTCTACCAACATTGAAGACGAAATTCTGAACACCCTTGTGCAATTCTATGATCCTATCTATTGATGCTTTATTTTTCCTGATTATCAGCTCATGCCTACTTCGGAGGAGTATGCATATCTGTTGGGTATACCAATTTTTGATATGGATCGTCATCAGATTCTCCTTAGGATCCTGAGGATCTAGCTTTTTCTTATTGTATTTTGATCCTTTGTAACTTGTACTTCAAAGTGTAGCTCTTTCCAATATTCAATAAAATGAGATGTTTATCAGTATTTCAAAAAGTGTTATTCCTTTACGATGTTTTCAATTGCTTTATATTTTAAAGGTCCTTGAAAGCTGAATGAAACATTTTCATTTTGCATTTGCATTCGCATCATTGTGCATTTCTTTTGCCTTTTCCAGGTGTCTTATGTTTCCCTTTGGTCTTTATTCAGCCAAAGTTGTCACAACAATATAATACTCAAGCTAATCTAAAGAAAAAGATGGATCAATTGCAACAAAAGAACCATGAGCTTCGTAAGGAAGTAACAACTCTGAAGGATAGTTTGGAAAGACTCACTTCTATGATGGAAGCATTGGTGGCTGCTTAGAATCAGCCACCCTCTTCTCCTCCGTCTTCGACTCTTGTGTAAAGGACAATTATTTCTGAGATTGTCTCTACGCCCATCTCTGTGGCGCCTGCTAGTGTTCCTTAGCACTCCATGCCTCCTAGCTTCCCTTGGGGCATGCCTCATAACTTTATTCCTGAAGGTTATCAACCACCACCCCCTCCAGAAGTTCCAGCTATTCTCACCGTCCAGCCAGTGATGTATGTACCACCGCATGTGGTTCATACTGTTCCTTTTGGTGAAGAACAGATTTTCCACACCACCCCGAGCGAGAATGTCAGTGCTTATGAGAAAATGGAATAGTTTCAAGATCATTTTGTTGAAATGTAGAAAGAAATCAAAGCTTTGAGGGGTAAAGAACTGTTTGGACAGAATGCTCATGAGTTATGCCTAGTTCCTAATGTGATGATCCCACATAAGTTCAAGGTGCATGACTTTGAAAAATATAAGGGTAACTCTTGTCCATTAAGCCATTTGACTATGTATGCTCGTAAGATGTCGACTCATACCGGTAATCATCAGCTTCTCATTCACTACTTTCAAGATAGTTTGTCTGGCGCAACCTTGAAATGGTACATGGGACTCGACAGCACTCGAATTTTCACTTTCGAAGATTTGGGTGAGGCTTTTGTAAAACAATATAAGTATAATATGGATATGGCTCCTGATCGTGATAAGCTTCGAGCAATGGCTCAGAAAGATAAAGAGACATTCAAAGAATACGCGTAGAGGTGGCGCGAGATTGCTGTTCAGATTAATCCTCCTTTGGAAGAAAAAGTGATGACCAAAATCTTCCTGAAAACTCTGAGTCCTTTTTATTATGAGCGTATGGTTGCTAGTGCCCCGAGTGACTTCACTAAGATGGTGAATATGGGGATGATATTGGAAGAGGGTGTCCATGAAGGACGCTTGTCAAAAGATGGTAATTCTGCTGGAAGTTTCAAGAAATATGGTGGATGATTTGCCAAGAAGAAAGAAGGAGAGACCAATTCCGTTTCTCGAGAGAAATGTAGATATCGCAATAAAAACAGTCATCAGCAACATGTTGCATCTATTACGCCTGTTATCAATTTAAACCCTGTTGTTCAGGCAGCTTTTGCCTAACAACGCTCTCACCAACAAAACAATCAACAGGGCCATTTTCAGAAGGACTTCGATCCAATTCCAATGACCTACTCGGAGTTGCTTCCTGGTTTGATTCAAAAGAACCTTGTTCAAACTCGTGCACCACCTGCTGCTCCAAAAGATTCTCCGTGGTGGTATAAACCTAGGGCTCATTGTGCTTTCCATCAAAGAGGCACTAGGCATGACACTGAGAATTGTTATCCATTGAAGATGGAAGTACAAAGGTTAGTTATAAGTGGTATTTTGACCTTCGAAGACACCAATCCTAATGTGCAATCGAACTCGTTGCCCAATCATGGTAAGGCGTTGTCAATATGGTTCAAGGTTATCCCGGTACATTCAAGATTTATGATATTCGTTGGATTTGAAGATTACTTGTGGAAATGCATATACTTATGAGTGAATAACATGATATTGATCATGTTTATGCAGCTTTTTGCATTTGTTCTGTGAACCCACGTGGTTGTGTGATAGTGAAAATGGACATTCAAGAGATGATGGATCAGAATTTGATTGAGGTCACTACAAAGATAGATGAATATGAGAATGAGGTGAATGTTATTGTGCCACACTTTAATATTCCTGAACGAGTTTTTATCTCTTATGATAGTCGGAAGTCCGCTGTTATACCTTTGGTTATTCGACTACCCGATCCAGTACCCTATGAATCTGACAAGCCTATTCTGTATAAATACAATGCTACCATGGTAGAAGATGGTAAGGAAGTGCCCATTCTTTCTTTGTCTTCTATGCTAAGCATCGTTGATGTTAGTATAGTAACCCGACGTGGTCGTGTCTATGCTTCTGAGCCTCCAAAGAGAGTGGAGAATGCTGTTATTGGGAAACAACTTCAAAATGAGAATGTTGTTGACATTTTCGGTCAGTCAAGTGGCTTGAATAAGAAGACTAATGAGGATAAGGTATTGAAATTGATCAAGAAGAGTGAGTACAGTGTGGTGGATCAACTCTTGCACACCCCGTCTAAGATTTCAGTGTTGTCCCTATTGATGAATTCTGAAGCTCATAAGGAATCTTTGCAGAAGGTGCTAGAACAAGCGTATGTTGAGCATGATGTGACTATTAATCAGTTTGATGGCATTGTTGCCAACCTCACAGCATGTAATAATTTGAGTTTCTGTGATGAAGTTACCCAAGGAGGGGAGAAATCACAATTTGGCTTTACATATTTCTATGAAATGTCAATAAGATACACTTTCCAATATGCTGGTTGATACAGGCTCTTCCTTGAATGTGTTGCCAAAGTCTAATTTGTCAAAGCTTTCGTATCAAGGTGCTCCCATGAAGTATAGTGAGGTTGTGGTTAAAGCTTTTGATGGATCTAGAAAATTGGGATTGGAGAGGTTGATCTTCCAATCAAAATAGGACCATGCTTATTCCAAATTACTTTTCAAGTAATGGATATTCATCCTGCTTATAGTTGTCTGTTTGGCCGACCTTGGATTCATGAAGCTGGGGCAGTAACCTCGACTCTTCATCAGAAACTAAAATTTGTTAAGAATGACAAGCTGGTAATTGTTGGAGGTGAACAAGCGATGTTGGTGAGCCATCTTTCATGCTTTTCTTATATTGATGCCGACGAAACTATTGGAACTCCATTCCAAGCTTTTTTTGTCGATGATAAAGCTGTTAAGAAGAATGGGTTGCCTATGTCTTCTTTAAAAGATGCTCTGCATGTATTAGAGACTAGTCGGTCTGACAGTTGGGGCCGAGTTATTGATGTGGCTGATAATAAAGATAGAACTGGTTTAGGCTTTGCGCCCGGTACAGTTAAAAGAGATTTGAAGTGTATTAATGAGGCCTTTCACAACGCCGGATTCATCAACAAAGATCACTCCACTGCTGCAATTATTGAAGACAATCAAGAATATGAGATTGATCCCCAAGAATGGGAGCTATACATTGATGATTTTGGATACTTTTCTGAGACGGAAGATGCATATATACCCTTTTATTCCCCTCGGTCGAGGCTTAAAGAACCTGAATATGAAGTCAGTGCCATCATTGAAGATGATGAAGAGGAAGAATTTCCCAATTTTGTGACGCATGGACAGATTTGCCAGAATTTGATAGCTGTTGATGTTCCCACAATTATTTATATTTCAAAGTAATTTGTTTTTGTTTCTTTCAAAAATCCTTTCACTCTACCCAAGGTGAAAGTGAATTTGTGAGGGTATTGTTTCAACTATTATCATCATCAATAAAATGTTATTTTGTTTATCCATGTTATGTTTTCCCTTTTTGCTTTATTTCTAAAAAATGGTAACATAAAAAACGAAAAAAATAATAATCTGATAATCATTTTTATCTGCGTGATACTTGCACTTTTGTTCATATTCTAAAATCAAACATAAATCATTGTGCAGATTGATTGTTAAACCCATTGAAAATAATAACCCTATGCCCTCTCCCGAATTTGAGCTCCTTGTGTTTGGAGCTAAAGAAGAGGATATTGAGGATATTCCAGATGAAATTTCTCGGTTGCTTGAGCACGAGGTAAAAACCATTCAGCCTCATCAAGAGCCGGTGGAATTGGTTAATTTAGGTTCGGAGGAAAATAGAAAAGAAGTTAAGATTGGGGCACTGCTTCAGTCAGATGTTAAGAAGAGGATGGTAGAGCTTCTTAGAGAATATGTTGACGTGTTTGCTTGATCCTATCAAGACATGCCAGGTCTTAATACTAATATTGTGGAACATAGATTGTCGTTGAAGCCTGAATGTCTGCCAGTTAAATAGAAATTGAGAAAAACTCATCCCGACATGCCTGTGAAGATCAAAGAGGAGGTTCAGAAGCAGGTTGATGCTGGTTTTCTTGTGACTGCTGAGTATCCTCAATGGGTAGCCAATATTATGTCTGTTCCAAAGAAATACGGAAAAGTCCAAAAGTGCGTTGACTATAGAGATTTGAATAAAGCAAGTCCGAAAGATGATTTTCCCATACCACGCATTAATATGCTGGTAGATAATACTACTAAGTTCAATATCTTTTCCTTTATGGATGGATTTTCTAGTTATAATCAAATAAAGATGGCACCCGAGGATATGGAAAAGACAACATTCATTACACCCTAGGGAACATTATGTTATAGAGTGATGCCCTTCGGTTTGAAAAATGCTGGTGCAACGTGCCAGAGAGCTATGACCACTCTGTTACATGATATGATGCATAAAGAAATTGAGGTCTACGTGGATGATATGATTTGTAAGTCGAAGAATGAAGAAGATCATATTGAGTTTTTTTTTGAAACTATTCCAACGTTTAAGAAGGTTTAAGCTCCATTTGAATCCTAATAAATGTACTTTTGGTGTCCGTTCCGGAAAGTTGTTGGGCTTTATTGTCAGTCAGAAAGGAATTAAAGTTGATCCTGGTAAAGTTAAAGCTATTCAGGAAATGCCTGTGCCAAAAACAGAAAAACAAGTAAGAGGATTCTTGGGACGTTTGAATTATATTTCTCGATTTATATCCAATATGACTGCTACTTGTGCGCCAAATCTTCAAGCTTCTTCGCAAGGATCAAAGTTGTGTATGGACAGAGGATTTTCAGAAGCTTTTGAAAGTATTAAAGAGTATCTGCTTGAACCTACGATTTTATCTCCTCCCGTGGAAGGAAGACCTCTGATTATATATTTGATTGTGTTGGAAGAGTCTGTGGGTTATGTTCTTGGTCAGCAAGAGGAATCTGGTCGAAAAGAATTTTCCATTTATTATTTGAGCAAGAGGTTCACCGATTGTGAGTCTCGGTATTCCATGCTTGAAAAGACATGTTGTACTTTAGCTTGGGCTTCCAAGCGCCTCCGCCAGTATATGTTGAATCATACAACTTGGTTGATACCCAAAATGGATCAAATCAAGTATATCTTTGAAAAGTCTGCTTTAACTGGGAGAATTGCTCGTTGGCAAATGTTGTTGTCAGAATTTATATTGAGTACCGAACTCAAAAAGCAATAAAAGGAAGTGTTTTGGCTAACCATTTGGCACACCAGCCAATTGATGATTATCAGCCTATCAGGTTTGATTTCCCTGATGAGGATGTGATGTATCTAAAGGTTAAAGATTGTGAGGAACCATTACCTGAAGAAGGACCTGAGCCTGGATCCCGATAGAGTTTGATTTTTGATCGACCTATTAATGAGTATGGCAATGGTATTGGGCCAATAATTGTTACTCCTTATGGTTCAAATATTCCTTTCACTGCAAGGTTGATGTTCACTCGCACAAATAATGTGGCAGAGTATGAAGCATGTATTATGGGTTTGGAAGAAGCTATTGATTTAAGAATCAAGATTCTTGACGTATATGGAGATTCAGCCCTGGTGATTAATCAGATTAAAGGGGAGTGGGAGACACGTCAACCTGATTTGATTCCTTATCGAGATTATGCAAGAAGATTGTCAACTTTATTCAATAAGGTTGAGTTTTACCATATACCAAGAAAAGAGAATCGAATGGCAGATGCTTTAGCTACTTTATCCTCCATGATTGTGGTTAATCGGTAGAATGATGTGCTGAAGATCGATGTTATGCGTCTTGATAGAACGGCTCATGTGTTCGCAGTTGAAGAAGTCATTAATGATAAACCTTGGTATTATGATATTAAATGCTTTCTTCAAAATCAAGAGTACCCACTTGTGGCATCCAAGAAAGATAAGAAAACTTTGAGAAGATTGGATGGTAGTTTCTTCTTGAATGATGATGTACTGTATAAGAGAAATTATGACATGGTCTTGCTCAGATGTGTGGATAGACACGAGGCAGACATGTTGATGAAAGAAATTCATGAAGGATCATTTGGTACCCATGCTAATGGACATGCAATGGCCAAAAAGATGTTAAGGGCGGGTTACTATTGGCTGACAACAGAATCTAACTGTTGTGAATATGTGAAGAAGTGCCATAAGTGTCAGATTATGCTGACAAAATTCATGTGTCTCCAACTCCTCTTAGTGTTATCTCTTCTCCATGGCTTTTCTACATGTGGGGCGTTGATATGATTGGAATGATTGAGCCTAAAGCTTCAAGCGAACACCATTTCATATTGGTGGCTATCGATTATTTTACCAAGTGGGTTGAGGCGGCATCATATGTCAATATGACCAAGAAAGTAGTGGTTCGGTTTATCAAGAACCAAATCATCTTTCAGTATGGTGTTCCGAGCAAGATTATCATTGAAAATGGGTCGAATCTGAATAACAAGATGATGAAAGAATTATGTAATGAGTTTAAGATTGAGCATCATAATTCTTCTCCTTACAGACCTAAAATGAATGGGGATGTTGAAGCTACTAATAAGAACATTAAGAAGATCATTCAGAAGATGGTTGTTACATACAAGAATTGGCATGCGATGCTCCCTTTTGCTTTGCATGGGTATCGTACATCCGTCCTCACTTCAACAGGGGTAACCCCTTTTCTCTCTTGTTTATGGTATGAAGGCAGTGCTCCCAATAGAAGTTGAAATCCCTTCTATGAGAGTTTTAATGGAATCTGAATTGTCTGAGGCTGAATGGTGTCAGAGTAGATACGATCAGTTGAATTTGATTGAAGAGAAAAGAATGATGACCTTGTGTCATGGCCAGTTATATCAACAGAGAATGAAGAAAGCTTTTGACAAGAAGGTTCGACCTCGTGTGTTCAGAGAAGGCGACCTCGTGCTCAAAAAGACCTCGACTTTTACCACTGATTCTAGGGGCAAGTGGATCCCTAATTATGAAGGCCCATATGTTATTAAGAGAGCCTTCTCTAACGGTGCATTAATTCTTACAACTATGGATGGTGAAGAGTTCACTCGTCCTGTGAATGCCGATGTAGTCAAGAAATAGTTCGCCTAAAAAAATAAAAAGAACAGCTCGCTAAGTTGAAAACCCGAAAGGGCTGCTTAGGAAAAAATGAGCGTCTCGGTGGGCTGAAAACCCGAAAGGGCGGTATAGGCAAAAATTAGAGACAAAAACAGAAATAATCATCCCGGTAGATTGAAAACCCGATAGGGCAATCTAGGCAAAAGTTAGGGATTATGGCAAGTAACTGCATTCGGCCGGTCTTGATCATTTTAAGCAACATTGTTGTCATACCCCAAATTTTGACCACCAAGATTTCCCATCATTGTGCAAATCATAACCACAATATGGATGTACCTTCATGCCTCATCAATCTCTTCAAGGATTGTAGAGCATTCACCACAATCAAGACTTAGGGTTTCAAATCCTCTCAGAGAACTTAGACAAAGGATCAATCAAGAAATGACATGATCTTCAACTTGTCTAACCTCTTGAACACCCACAAAGGATCAAGAGAACTCCCACGACAAGAATCAAGCACAAAATTGCAACATTCCAAGTGGGTCAAGCCTCAAGATCGCTAGTGTCACCAAATTAGGGTTTTGGTCGACCAAGTTCTGCAGATGGAAATTTTCATCTGGGAATGAGCCAATGCTTCAAAGCATAACCTAAGATACTCTAAGGGACTTCATAAACCCAATCATCAAGTTAATTTGACCTCAGGGGATTTATTTACCAAAAATCAGGAATTAGGGTTTGTTGACCTAATTCACCCCTAAGTTGACTTTTGGGACAAAGCATGAGCCAAGACCTCAAGACATGATTTGAGGGCCGAAAATGTACCACATTAATCCATTTGCAATAATGGATTGACCCAAGAAGCTTGGTTCAGAAGTTTCAATTTCATCTGGACCACAATTAGGGTTTTAAGGAAAAAGTCAACTGTGCCTTTGACTTTTGACCAGGACATGCTCCCAAACCTTGGGACATGATTCAATATACCCTAAAACACTTATGGAATCCATCCATTAGGTTTGAATTAGGTCAAGAACTTGATTGCACAAAGGATCGTACAGTTTGGATTTCATTTAACAAAAAGTCAACTGTGCACAAAATCAAGTTTGAATTTTTGGAATTTTTCACAAATATGGTTCCCCTAAGTCAAAAATAATGTTAATGTATGATATTGATCATCATTCATTAATAAAAATTAAGAAAAGTGAGGTTTCTTGCAAAAGGGGCAACCTTGAGAAACCAAAATTTTTCTAAGTTATGGAACAAAAGTGATTTTGATGCCAACTTCCAAGGACCATAACTTGAGATCCAAGCAACCATTTTGGGTGATCCAAAACTGGATTTGTAGGTCTTGTTACACTCTACAAAAGCTTCAACTACCTCAGACTCCAATTCTTTATGGATTTTGAGTTATGGAGTGATCAAAATGACAAAAACATGAAAAATGACACTTTTTCCAACACTTAGTGAAAATCTGCCTAAGTTACCAGCCTTGAACATCAATGTTCATGAGGATTTTTCAGTGGGATCCAAATAGTTTCCTAAAAAACTATGATCACACATGTTTTGTGTGATATGAGGGCTTTCTAAAAAGCACAGGAGCCTCCCTTAACTCAAACTGAGCAAGGAGATATGAATCCCTCAAAATCACCATTTCCAACTGTCCTAAGCAATGCAGATTTTGTGCATTTGCTCAATTTGGAAAATTTGGACAACTCCAAGCCTTGTTATCCATTTGGACACATCTGAGGATAAAACAAAAGGAGAATGATCTGATCCCTAAGCCTCCCAAGTCCAACGATCTACATATAGCCGTGCCAAACCTAAAAGAGCTAAAAAGTGCCAAGACTCCAATTTTGTTTCAATGCATTCAATGGATACATCAAGGTGGCATGAACTGAGGGAAGCTTAACTGAATGAGTCAAACCTTATCTCTGAACCAAAAGACCATAGGCCTGTGCTCTAACCTCAAGTCAATGGCTAGAGGAGACTTGAGATTCCATTTGATCCACATTAGCCACAAACCTGCTGCAGTTGCCACACACTATTGCTTGCAAACAAACTTGCTCCACTATAAATCGAGCTCATTTATGCTCAGTTTGATTACACCAAAGCACCCAAACCGATGCTTTCCTCAAAATCTCCCTTTCACTCCAGTTTTTGCCTTCTAACTCAAGTCACTATCGGGTTTTGAGTTTGAGAGCAATTCTAACCAAACCAATCACACACACACACCTCATAAACATCAAATGTGAGTGATCCATAACACAAAATCACATTTCGAACATCAGATTCTCAAAATCACCAGCCAATTGCTCAAGTTCTTGACAGAGTTGCAGTTGAGGTGCCATATCAAGTTCCAGCTCATTTCAATCCACTCCAAGCATTCAAACACACTCCATGGAACCTAAGGAAGCTGTCCAGATCATTGGAACCTAGCTGTAACACCTCCATCGCCAAACTCGATCACCAGCTGCAAGAGGTAAGCATGAACCCTTCAAACTCTATGATCCATGCATCATGAATGAATTTTTGAGTTACCATCTTGTTCCTACATGTATATAGAGTAATAACCCTCAATTAATTGCCATAAATCAATCGTGTGTGGAATTTCATTGTGTTCATGCTGAAATTAAGGTTCTTGAGGTTTTCTGTTGATTTCTTTCTCCATGCTTAATATAAATGCAATTAAACTATATGGTTGTGATCCTTGTTCAAAAACGAACAAGATTGGTACTTGAATCGTGCAAACCCTTTGGGAAATCATGAAGAAAAGTGAGAAAACACAAATCTGCAAAAACAGAGGGCGCGGGCAAGAACCAAGTGTTCTTGGCGCCATAATTCAAAATTTTGAATTTTAGTTATTTTTGTTTAATTGATTCAAAAATTAATTTCTCTCTGAATATTTATGTTTTTGAATTGATTCTTTTTCTCAAATTTCACTAAAATGTTTAAATATTTTATTTTACAAAAAAATCCAATTTATATTATTTAGTTAATATAGTTAGAATTTTTGTAATTAATTTCATTTTATTGTTTTTTAACAATTTTTAAAATGAAATTCCCACTTTGATCCTTCAAAACCAATTGAATTTCAAACTTGCATATGATTAAACATGATTTTTCAAAATATTTTTCAAAGTGTACAACTTGTTTTTGAATATATTTGATATTTTATCATTTATTATTTAAATTTCCTTTGAAAAATGACATTTTAATTTAAAATTAGGGTTTCCTCTCGATTTAAAATTTTCAAACACTTTGGGCCTCTAATAGAGTGTAAGTCCCATTCCTTGTAAATATAAACCTTTTTGGGCCTCAGTCATTGTATAAGTCCCACTGTGTTTTCAAAATCTCGGCGCGATTGTCACTTTTCTAAACAAAATCATCTAGGCCTCTCCCTGAGTTGTGAGCCCCATTTCTTTTCCTTTTTAAACACTTTTTGGCCTCAAATAGAGTGTAAGACCCATTCCTTGTAAATATAAACCTTTTTGGGCCTCAGTCATTGTATAAGTCCCACTGTGTTTTCAAAATCTCGGCGCGATAGTCGCTTTTCAGAACAAAATCATCTGGGCCTCTCCCTGAGTTGTTAGCCTCATTTCTTTTCCTTTTTAAAAACTTTTGGGCCTCTATTAGAGTGTAAGACCCAAACCCCCTTTTGTACATAAATAATTTTGGGCCTCACTCATTGTATAAGTCCCAATACAGTTTTCAAAATGACAGTGTGATCACTGTCTATCCATGGACCTCTACTTGAATTGTAAGACCCATCTCTTGTACAAAAATAAACTTTTTTGGACCTCTAATAGAGTGTAAGACCCAACCTCTTTATAAATAACACTTTTGGGCCTCTTGATAGAGTGTAAGACCTGTTTCTTTGTAAATAAACCTTTTGGGCCTCAGTCGTTGTATAAGTCCCGATACAATCTTCAGATCAACAGTACGATTACTGTTTTTCATCTGGGCCTCTCCTTGAGTATAAGCCCCAATCTTTTCAAAAACAACTACCCTTTTGATTTAGGCTCAAATTCACAGTTGTTATCAAAACTTTCTTTAATTTCTTGAACAACTAACCATAGAGCTGTTACAATGGAAGCTTGCTCACCTGTAAGTTTTATCAGCTTTCATTTACTTGCTTTCATATATATATTTATCTGTATTGCTGGAAGCTTGCTCACCTGTAAGTCCGACTTTCATATCATTTTAAATACTTGTCATATATCAACTGTATATATATACTTGTATATTTGCTTAGAGTTTTCCCCGACAACTAGGTCTAGAATTAGGTAAAGCCAGTTGGTCACTCTTAAATACAATCAAAACTAGATCCCCATAGGATTTCTAGATACAGTCTTGCCTTCTCTTGGGCTTAAATAATATGGAACAAAGAGAAAGGCATTATTCCCGGTGAAACTTTTCTCGGACTGTCACTATTAGAAATTGTCAAAGAAGTTCATTTCCCCAGAGAGGATTAATTCCCGGTGAAACCTCTCTTGAATTTCTTCAAACCCTATAATTGTTCATTAAAGAAAAGATTATTCCTGGTGAAACTTTTCTTGAACTCTTCTTAAGTATGGACCCACAGGCTTCCTAAAAGCATCCCCGCCTCCTTTTGGGCTTTGTACAAGGACCCTCCGGCTTCTTAAAAGTTCTCATGCCTTCTCTTGGGCTAAATACAAGGACCCTGAAGACCTCTTAAAGGTATAGGAGAGAACTTAGTCATCCTTTGCTAGAGCAGTCTTTCCAATGTCAAAACATCAAACCATTTTAGGGTTGACACTCACCCCTTAAAGCACTAGCCTCCTCTTGGGCATCATACAAAGATAAACTCTTCCATACCAGTAGACTTGGACAGTCTAATCCCCTCTTGGATCTCAAAGACATTCTCAAGTTCCTTACCAACACAGGAAAAACCCTGGTCATTTAATCAATCTCCAATAGAGTTAAAACCCATGGGTTCTAAAACCCAGTCTTTTTCCTAAAATTCCCCAGCCAGGGTCAGCTTACCATCAGTATAACATTATCCCAAATCAGAACCTCAAGGCATCTGATACCTTAACTCTTCTGTAACCCTCATCAAGAGTTAATTCCCCATTTGGACGTGCCTCTGGATCTCAATAATCCTCAGCAGAAGCTAGCCTCCTCTTAGGATTTGTATAATGATCCTTTCTTTCCTCAGCATAGTCAGCCTCCTCTTGGGCTTTGTACAATGATTTTCCCCATCTGAGCTAGCCTTTTCAGACTCTCTTATTGAGTCAATCACTCTTTTCAACACTCTCTTGTTGAGTCAACCCTTTTTAGCCTCAATCTTGGGCTTTGTATAAGACACCATATAAATTTCCCTAAGCAGAGACAATCCTCTTTTTAGCCTCAATCTTGGGCTTTATACAAGACAGATAATACTCTTCGGCAGAGTCAAACTTCTTTCAGCCTCAATCTTGGGCTTTGTACAAGACACCTAAAAAACCTTAGCTGAGTCAGTCAACTACCTTTCAGCCTCAATCTTGGGCTTTGTACAAGACACCAAATAAAACACTCTCATGTTGAGCCAGACACATTTTAGTCTCAATCTTGGGCTTTGTATAAGACAGATAAAGATTTCTTTCCCACAGAGTCAGTCTTCTTTTCAGCCTCAATCTTGGGCTTTGTACAAGACACATACAAACCCTCCCCAGCAGAGTCAAAATCCCTTTTGGCCTCAATCTTGGGCTTTGTACAAGACAGACAAAATATTTTCCCTGGAAAAGTCTAACTTTTAGCCTCCTCTAAGGCTTTGTATAAAGATATCCCCAAAAGAGTCAGTCTCTTTTAGCCTCAATCTTGGGCTTTGTACAAGACAGATAAACACTCTCTCGTTGAGTCAGTCTTTTCCAGCCTCATCTTAGGCTTTGTATAAGGACTTCCCCAGTGGATTCAATCAAATATCTTAGCTTCAACCTTAGGCTTTAATCAAGGAACACAAAAATCAACATCCCTTCAGAGAAAAATCAAAATCTCTATGTAGGAAGACATTTCTGTGTGTTATCACACATCAAAACAGACATTCAAAACAACCCCTAATCGCAGATAATTGTTATAAGTGGCACACTTGTTGATTCAAATATCCAAGTTGTCATCCATCTCTTATCTTGGTAAATCCCTTCCTCTTTCATCTAATTGCTGTAGGCGGCAAGCCTCTGGATTATTTACATCCACGCCAATGTCCCTCTCTTAGCATGAAAGATTCCTAAGGAAAAATGGCATTGCTCTCCACTGAGTTAAAGTTTTCCCCTTCAGGACAAATCCCCTATAAAGGAAATTATGGCATTGCTAGATTCTCATATCCCAGTTAAAGTAATCCTCCTTTATAAACAGTCACCCAACAGTTATGATAAACAGACGAGATGTCTCCCTTTAGAGATAACAAGTTCTCTCTCAGTCAAACCCTTTAGCTTCAATCTTGGGTTTTGAACAAGACACCAAAACAAATTTCCTCCCATAGAAATGGAGGAACTACGATTGCTCTGATTTCCCTGTTTCTTTAAACGGGAATACGTAGGAATATTGCGAAATCTTAGCAAGCATACCAATCAAAAACTCTAGGTCCAGTACCTTCATACCAATCAAAAACTCTAGGTCTAGTACCTTCACACTAATCAAAACTTAGGTCTAGTACCTCACCAAAATCATCAAAAACTCTATATCTTTCATATCTCCCAAAGAACAAACTTTCCCAACCCATCAATAGATAAACACCATCAAGTATAAAAGCAGAACCTATTTCTAACAACCTGTGGATAACCACATATAGGATGGGTAATTGACAACTCCCCAATGTATAACCTGACCCCAAACTCCCTGAATCTCTCTTAGCATTTATTCAGTTAAACATTCACGTGCAAGGTTAGTTTTAGATAGCTTCCCTTTCCCTTCCAGCTTCACGGGATAAATAAGAAATCAGAAAGTAGCACCCCTCCTCCTTCTACCGTTGCGGTGAGGAGGAACCCATTTTGCGATAAGGTGGTCACGTCATCGACAAAAATTGCACGCTACAATTGCCCGTCAGCAATTCTCTTTCAACCTTTCTCGACTGAAGTTTTGGGCATAGTAGAATTCAAAATTGTTAGGGAGAATAGTGGTCATTGTATTTCAATGTAACCCTTTTCATGTATTTACCATTTTTCAAACTTTGTAATGATCCATGGAGTCACACCATTTGCGGACTACCATTCTATCAATAAAATTTGGGCTTTGTCCCTTTATTTGCTACTCTTACTTTGTTTCTGTTTGCAAATTTTCATTTATTGTTGATGATGATTTTTGAAACAAAATATGAATAATTGATTTAAAATTTGAAAATTATAAAAACATTTTCCTTTGATTTATGAATACAAAAAGAAATGACAACAGTTACTCCAAGAACGGTAAGATCGTGAAGCACAAAGCTTAGTGTTTTCCTCATCAGGGTTCATTCTTACTTCCCCAGTAGAGTTTGTTGATATTTCCTCAGCAGAGTTTGTTCCTATGGATATAACCAACTTTTCCCTTTTAGTTGTAAACAAGATGATTGGTTCCCTTAAAGATTTGTTATGATGTGTCGGACACATAGGATCTAATACTGTTCGGTTTTTCCCCAGCTAGGTCTCAATTTAGATCTTCTCCAGCTGAATATGCTTCTTTCCTCTAGCTAGATTTTAATCAGGCAGTTGATCAGTTTTGAGTTCCACCTCTCCTTGATGATAATCCCCATGCAGAGGTTCATCTTTTGTTGTCCCCAACAGAAGTTATACGAGGAATCCCCACTCAGAGTGTTACCCTCTAGATGTATTGTTGTTGTTTTGGATGTCCCCAAGCGGCGAGCAATGTTATTTCCCTCTAAGAAGTATTAATATAGTAGTCACATGTTGGGTTTCTCTTGCCTTGTGTTGGGCATTGATTTAAACTTCCCTGCAGCTTGAGTTTCTGCTATGATGTTAACTTCTTACTTTCCTCAGTAAGTCCAGGATGTTCTTCTCTCCAGGTTGTTCTTATTTAGAGATTTATCCTCACTGATCCCTAGTGAAGGTAGTGCATCACTACTTCGGATGTTCCCCAGTGAAGTTGCTGATGACATTTCTCTAAGAAGTATTGATATAGTAGTCACTTGTTGGGTTTTCTCTCATCTATATTGAGTGTTGATCTAAAATCCCCCGCATCTTAACCTTTTACTATGATGTTGACTTCTTATTTTCGTCAACAAATCCAAGATGCTTTGCTCGGAATTGGTTAATCCCCAGAGAATTTCATTATTATCTCCAGCAGATTTGTTTTTTCCCAATGGATTTATGTGTATTTGTTTATATGATTATAATCCGCAACTGATCCATCTTTTTTTCGCAGCAAATCTCTTCATACCTTGAGGCAAAGTTCATGTGAATTTTTATTATCCCCAGGAAGAGTTAGAAAGATTTGGGTGGTTATGATTCCACAACAGCTTTCCTTCCATCCTCGAAGCAGAGTTCATGATGTTCTCCCCTTTGTGGATTATTGATGTTAGAAGATTAATCTTTGGGTTTCTCCCTAAGCAGTATTTTTCTCTCCATCAAGTTTCGAGCCTTGTAGTAGGATTTATTTTCCTTTGATGGATTTTGTTTATCTCTTGCAGGATTTCTTCAGCTAAATCCCTAGCAGAGTTTCTAATGATATCTCCATCTTGTTAAGATTAGTCGAGTATTCAGTGGTGTTGTGATGTTTATTCACCCTCTGTTCATCCTTATGTCTGTTTTGTCAGCATATTCATACTCATACGCATTGCATGCACATTCATTTGTTGTGCATACCATATTGTTGTTGCATTGTGCATCTAACATTTGTGTTGGTGCTTCTTTGCTCTCTGGTGTTATTATCCCCGCAGAGCGTGTGTGTCCTCTCTCCATTAGAGTATTGACCCGTAAGCAGAAAATCCCTATCTTTGTTAATTCCTCACTGAGTTTATGCCTCGTGGAAGATATTTGTTTTAGCCTTCCTCCCCAGTTCATTTGTCTAGATGTAGTTAATCCCCATTTGAGATATTTCCTCACTGGGTAGAGTCTTGTTTGAGCGTTTCTCTCTGGTTTATTCCTAGATTGAACTTTGGTCCCTTGCACTGACAACAGAAGCTTTTACCTTTTGGTTTGATTCCCTTGTCGTAGCTATCATTTCGTTGATAGTTGGTAATCTCTCCTTTTTTTGAGTTTATTACCTTTGTCGTACTGCCCGTTAGTTGGTAGTAGGTAATATCTCTCGTATCCTTTTGGTTGGTTACCTTGTCGTAGCTATCACTTGGTTGATAGTCAGTAATTTTTCCATTCGAGTTGGTTACCTTGTCATAGCTATCACTTTGTTTATAGTTGGTAATCCCTCTTCTTTTGAGCTTATTACCTTTGTCGTACTGCCCATTAGTTGGTAGTAGGTAATATAGCTTGGTTGATTACCTTGTCGTAGGTATCACTTTGTTGATAGTTGGTAATCTCTCCTTTTTGAGTTTATTACTGTTGTCGTACTGTCCTTAGTTGGTAGTAGGTAATATTTCTCGTACCATTTTGATTGATTACCTTGTCGTAGCTGCCACCTGGTTGGTAGTTGGTAATCTTTCCTTTCAATCGTGTTATTATCAAGTGTCTGGAAGTAGATGATCTTTTCCCCAGCGTAGATTTCTACCTCCCCCGTCAGGATGAGATATCCCTTTTTTATTTCTGGTGTTGGGAATTTTCCCTTAGTGGAATCTTACTCTTTAGTTTTCCCCTGCGGAGTTTGTTCTCTTTTGTTTTTCTCCCCGGTATTTGTTTGTCTCCTATTGCATATGCTCCCCGCAGAGGTCTTATGTTTGCATACCATCTGCATAATCATATCATTTTGTGGTCTCTTAGGGCCAAAAATTAGTTTTATTGTTATATTTAAGTCTCTTCTATCTCATCGAGACAAAGATGTCCATCTCCATATCTCCGGATAAAAGAAACTTAAATAGGGGCAGCTATAATACCCTAATTTTTAACCCTAAGATCCCACATGTCATTTGCATCTCATACCACTGTAGCGTGCGATTTTTGTCGGTGACGCGACCACCTTATTGCAAATTGAGTTTCTCCATCGCAATGGTAGGAGTGGGGTGCTACTTTCTGATTTCTTATTTATCCCGTAAAGCTGGAAGGGAAAGGGAAGCTATCTAAAACTAACCATGCACGCGAATTTTTAACTGAACAAACGCTTAAGAGAGATTCGGGGATTTCGGGGTCAGGTTATACAATGGGGAGTTGTCAGTTTCCCATCCTATATGTGGTTATCCACAGGTTGTTAGCAATAGGTTCTACTTTTATTCTTGATGATGTTTATCTGTTGATGGGTTGGGAAAGTTACTTCTTTGAGAGATGTGAGAGAGTTTTTGTTGGTATGAAGGTATTGGACCTAAAGTTTTTTATTGGTATGAAGGTATTGGACCTAAATTTTTTTATTGGTATGCTCGCTAAGATTTCGCAATCTTATGCCTACGTATTCCCGTTTAAAGAAACAGGGAAATCAAAGCAATCGTAGTTCCTCATATTGTATGCGAGGAAAAGATGTTTTGGTGTCTTGTTCAAAGCCCAAAATTGAAGCTAAAAGGTTATTTTGTGTCTTGTTCAAAGCTCAAGATTGAAGCTAAAAGGTTTGACCGAGAGAGAATCAGTTATCTCTAGAGGGAGACATCTCGTCTGTTTATCACAGCCGTTGGGTGACTGATTATAAAGGAGAATTACTTTAACTGGGATACGTGAATCCAGTAACAACATAATTTCCTTTATAAGGGATTTGTCCTGAAGGAGAAAACTTTAACTCAGTATAGAGCAATGCCATTTTTCCTTAGGAGTTTTCATGCTAAGAGAGGGACAGTGGTATGGATGTAAATAATCCAGAGGTTTGCCACTTACAGTAATTAGATGAAAGAGGAATTTTTACCAGGATAAGAGATGAACGATAGCTTGGATGTTTGAATCAACAAGTATGCCACTTATAGCAGTTATATGGGATTTAGGGTTTGTTTGATTTGTTTGTTTTGATGTGTGATAACACAGAGAAATGTCTTCCTACAGAGAGATTTTGATTTCCTCTGAGGGGATGTTTATTTTTGTGTGCCTTGATCAAAGCCCAAGGTAGAAGCTAAGAGATTGATTGACTCCACTTGGGATGTCCTTATACAAAGCCTAAGAGGAGGCTGGAAAAGACTGACTCAACAAGAGAGAATTTATTTGTCTTATACAAAGCTCAAGATTGAGGCTAAAAGAGATTTGACTCCTTTGGGGGATATCATTATACAAAGCCTAAGAGGAGGCTAAAAGTTGACTTTTCCGGGGAAATATTTTGTCTGTCATGTACAAAGCCCAAGATTGAGGCTAAAAAGGGATTTTTGATTCTATTGGTGAGAGGTATTATCTATATTGTACAAAGCCCAAGATTGTGGCTGAAAGAAGATTGAATCTGATAGAGAGTATAATTTGTCTTGTACAAAGTCCAAGATTGAGGCTCAAATAAGACTGACTCAACAAGAGAGTGTTTTATTTGGTGTCTTGTACAAAGCCCAAGATTGAGGCTGAAAGGTAGTTGATTGACACAGCTGAGGATATTTCAGGTGTCTTGTACTAAGCCCAAGATTGAGGCTGACCTTACTAGGTAAAATCGTTATACAAAGCCTAAGAGGAGACTGAAAAGAAAATTGATTCTGCTTAGGGATATTATTTCTCAAAGCCTAAAAGAAGGCTGGGGGGAATTGACTTCGCTGGGGAAGATATTTATCCCAAGCTTAAGAGAAGGTTATGAAGATTTTGACTTTGGAGGAGAAGTTTATATATATCTTGTACAAAGCCCGAGATTAAGGGTAAAAGAATGACTCAACAAGAGAGTTTTTATAGTGTTTTGTACAAAGCCCAAGATTGAGGCTAAAAAAGCTGGGGAAAATCATTATACAAAGCCTAAGAGGAGGCTGAAAAAGGTCGACCCAACAAGAGAGTGCTTTAAGGTGATTGACTCAACAAGAGAGTGATTTTGATAAAGAAGATTTTACTCAACAAGAGAGTAAGGAAAGTTGATTGACTCAACAAGAGAGTAATTTGTTTGTCTTGTACAAAGCCCAAGATTGAGGCTAAACAGGGGGTTAACGCAACAAGAGAGTGATGGTCTCAACAAGAGAGTGCTTTTGAGGCTAACTCTGCTGAGGAAAGTCATTATACAAAGCCTAAGAGGAGGTTGTCTTGTGCTGAGGATTATTGAGATCCAGAGGCAGGTCTAAGTCCGGGGATCAACTCTTGCTGAGGGTTTACAGAAGAATTGAGGTATCAGATGCCTTGAGGTTCTTATTTGGGATAGTGTTATACTGACGATAAGCTGACCCTGGCTGGGGAAATTTGGGATAAAAGACTGAGTTTTAGAACCCATGGGTTTTAACTCTATTGGAGATTGATTAAATGACCAGGGTTTCTCATGTGTTTGTAGGGAACTTGAGAATGTCTTCGAGATCCAAAAGGAGATTAGCCTGTCCAAGTCTACTGGTATGAAAGAGTTTATCTTTGCATGATGCCCAAGAGGAGGCGGGTGTTTTAAGGGATGAGAATCAACCCTTAATTGATCTGAGGTTTTGACTCTTTGGAAAGACTGTGTTAATGAAGGATGACTAAGTTTTATCCTATACCTGTAAGTGGTCTTCAGGGTCCTTGGATTAAGCCCAAGAGGAGGCATGAGAACTTCTAAGAAGCCAGAGGGTCCTTGTACAAAGCCCAAGAGGAGGCGGGGATGGTTTTAGGAAGCCTGTGGGTCCAAACTTAAGAAGAGTTCAAGAAAAGTTTCACCGGGAATAATCTTTTCTTTAGTGAACAGTTCTAGGGTTTGAAGAAATTCAAGAGAGGTTTCACCGGGAATTAATCCTCTCTGGGGAATGAACTTCGTTGATAATTTCTAATAGTGACAGTCTGAGAAAATTTTCACCGAGAATAATGCCTTTCTCTTTGTTCCATATTATTTAAGCCCAAGAGAAGGCAAGACTGTGTCTGGAATTCCTATGGGGAACTAGTTTTGACTGTGTTGAAAGAGTGACCACTGACTTTATCTAATTCTAAACCTAATTGTCGGGGAAAACTCTAAGCAGATATACAAGTATATATACAGTTTATATACGACAAGTATTTAAAAGGATATGAATGAAGGACTTACAAGTGAGCAAGCTTCCAGCAATACAGACAAATATATATATATATATATATATATATATGAAAGCATGTAAAGAAAGCTGATAAAACTTACAGGCGAGCAAGCTTCCATTGTAACAGCTGTATGGTTAGTTGTTCAAGAAATTAAAACAATTTTTAATAACAACTATAGATTTGAACCTAAACTAAAAGGGAAGTTGTTTTTGAAAAGATTGGGGCTTATACTCAAGGAGAGGCCCAGATGAAAAACAATAATCGGATCGTTGTTTTGTAAACTGTATTGGGGCTTATACAATGACTGAGCCCCAAAAAGGTTTTATTTACAAAGAGGGTTGGGTCTTACAACTCAATGAGAGGCCCAAAGTTTATTTTTGTACAAGTGATGGGGCTTACAACTCTAGGAGAGGCCCAAGTTATTTTGTTGAAAAGGTGACGATCGCGCCGAGGTTTTTGAAAACACAGTGTGTCTTATACAATGACTGAGGCCCAAAAAGGTTTTGGTTAAAAAGGGATTGGGTCTTATACTTTAATAGAGCCCATAAATGTTTGAAAAGATTTGTTAGGGTGATAATGATCAAAACCCTAATTTTTTTTATTTAAAATGTATTTTAATTCAAATAAAAAATCAAACATGTGAAAAAAAAGTTATGATCTTGGATTTATATTTGGAAAATCATGTTTCATTCATAGGATGATTTGAAAATCATTTGAATTTTGCAAAACCAAGAGAAAGAAATATTTTTAATGTCTAAAAAACAAATAAAAATATAATTCTTTACAAAAATATCAAATATAAGAAATAAATAATATTTTTGTGAAATTTCCATGAAATAAAATATTTTAATATTTTTGTGAATTTTCAAAAAATGAATCAATAAAAAATAATTTAAATTGAGAGAGAAATTAATTTTTGGATTAATTATCAAAAACCATAAAAATATTGAAAACAGCAAAAATGTGGAAAGGTAGCAAAAAAGGTCTGGGTGGGGTTTGAACCCACGACCTCATACACAAACACACATGCGCGCTAACACTGGGGTGGTTATACATCCGTGTATCAAAACCACCCCATGTGTATATGAAGGTGCCTTATTTTTAGGCCTGGTCAAGGCCAAGGCAAGACAAGTTTTGGCAATTTACGTGAAGCCTCTAACTTTCTCATTTCTCCATGGATTTGGACAAAATTTAGGTGTATCTGGCCTAGAATTTCATGAGGAATCCAATGGTGCTTTTGGAATTTTCAGAAAGTGTCCCTATTTTAAAACCCGATAGTGGTTTCAAAATAGGCCTTGATTTGCATGTTCTATGCTATCTCGCTACTCAGTCAACAATAGCAGGGCACATTGGTTCAAACACAACATATACAACATGCATGAGATGTTTATGATCAATGGACTTCAAAGCAATGCATAATTCAAAGAGTTCAAGTTGTCATGAACTTGCCTCTTGGAGCTTCTTGTGCTAACTGTCAAGATCCTTGTGCCAGAAGTAATTCAATGCTTTGGACACTCTTGATTAATCCCTTAGAAGCTTTTAGGATGATCAAAACCAGCTGGAATCCTCAGGAACTAGTTTTAGCTCTTTCTTGCAAAAGGGGAAAAAGTGACCAATATGGCAACTCTCTCAAATGGTGTTCCAGATGAAGGGAACCAATTGGGACAGTTTGAGGGTGATATTTGAAGTGTGTTTGAGGCCTTGTTTGGTTTTGGAAGTGACTAAATCAAGGTATGGCTTGGAAAATGCAGAAAAGTCCAATTTTGAGGTTTTGGAGGTGGATTTTCCGATTTTGGTGTTTCAGGTCACAAGTGAGTGTTTGGACAGCTTAGATATGACATATTAGATGTGTTTGGATCATGAGCTGTGGTGGAATTGCTCTCTAACTCAAAAACTCAGAGATGGCTTGCAAAAGAAGGCATTTTGGCCTAAAGAGAGAGATTTTGAGGAAAGCATCAGTTGTAGTACTTTGGTGTACTCAAACTGAGCATAAATGAGCTCTATTTATAGTAAAGCAAGTTTTTTTTGCAAGCAATAGTGAATGGCAGCTGGTACAGGCCTTTGGCCAATGTTGATCGAAGGGAATCTTTAGTCTCCTATAGCCATTGACTTGAGGTTAGGGCACAAACCTATGGTTCTTTGATTCAGTGCTGATTCTTGACTCATTCAGTTAGGAATGTGTCAGTCTATGCCACCTTGGTGCATCCATTGAATGCTTGGAAACAAAATCGGAGTCTTGGCACCTTTTTAGCCTTTTTTAGGTTTGTTATGGCTATGTGTAGATTTTTGGACTTTGAAGGCTTGCGGATCATATCATTCTCCTTTTGTTTTATCCTCTGATGTGTCCAAGTGGATGACAAGGCTTGGAGTTGTCCAATTTTGCCAAATCGAGCAAATGCACAAAATCTGCCTTGTACAAGGCAGTTGGAAATAGTGATTTTGAGGGGATCATATCTCCCTGCTCAGGTTGAGTTATAGGAGGCTCTTGTGCTTTTTAGAAAGCCCTTATATGATATAAAACATTTGTGATCATAGTTTGTTTTGAAACTATTTGGATCCAACTGAAAAAACCCCATGAACATTGATGTTAAAGGCTGGTAACTTAGGCAGATTTTCACTAAGTGTTGCAAAAAGTGTCATTTTCATGTTTTTGTGATTTTGATCAATCCATAACTTAAAATCCATGAGGATTTGGAATCTAAGGTAGTTTAAGCTTTTGTAGAGTGTAGCAAGACCTATAAATCCAACTTTGGATCACCCAAAATGGTTGCTTGGATAAGAAGTTATGGTCCTTGGAAGTTGGTACCAAAACCATTTTTGTTTCATAACTTAGAAAAATTTTGGTTTCTTATGGTTGCCCCTTTAGCAAGAAACCTCACTTTTCTTGATTTTTCTTAATGAATGATGATCAATACCATACATTAACATTATTTTTTACTTAGGGGAACCATATATGTGAAAATTTCCAAAAAGTCAAACTTGATTTTGTGCACAGTTGACTTTTTATCGGATGAAATCCAAACTGTGCGATCCTTTGTGAAATCAAGTTCTTGACCTAAATCAAACCTAATGGATAGATTCCATAGGTGTTATAGGGTGTATTGAATCATGTCCCAAGGTTTGGGAGCATGTCTTGGTCAAAAGTCAAAGATACAGTTGACTTTTTCTTCAAAACCCTAATTGTGGTCCTGGTGAAATTGTTTGTCTTGTACAAAGCCCAAGATTGAGGCTAAACAGGGGGTTTACTTAACAAGAGAGTGATGGTCTCAACAAGAGAGTGCTTTTGAGGCTAACTCTGCTGAGGAAAGTCATTATACAAAGCCTAAGAGGAGGTTGTCTTGTGCTGAGGATTATTGAGATCCAGAGGCAGGTCTAAGTCCGGGGATCAACTCTTGCTGAGGGTTTACAGAAGAGTTGAGGTATCAGATGCCTTGAGGTTCTTATTTTGGGATAGTGTTATACTGACGATAAGCTGACCCTGGCTGGGGAAATTTGGGATAAAAGACTGACTTTTAGAACCCATGGGTTTTAACTCTATTGGAGATTGATTAAATGACCAGGGTTTCTCATGTGTTTGTAGGGAACTTGAGGATGTCTTCGAGATCCAAAAGGAGATTAGCCTGTCCAAGTCTACTGGTATGAAAGAGTTTATCTTTGCATGATGCCCAAGAGGAGGCAGGTGTTTTAAGGGATGAGAATCAACCCTTAATTGATCTGAGGTTTTGACTCTTTGGAAAGACTGTTTTAACGAAGGATGACTAAGTTCTATCCTATACCTGTAAGTGGTCTTCAGGGTCCTTGGATTAAGCCCAAGAGGAGGCATGAGAACTTCTAAGAAGCCAGAGGGTCCTTGTACAAAGCCCAAGAGGAGGCGGGGATGGTTTTAGGAAGCCTATGGGTCCAAACTTAAGAAGAGTTCAAGAAATGTTTCACCGGGAATAATTTTTGCTTTAGTGAACAGTTATAGGGTTTGAAGAAATTCAAGAGAGGTTTCACCGGGAATTAATCCTCTCTGGGGAATGAACTTCATTGATAATTTCTAATAGTGACAGTCTGAGAAAATTTTCACCGAAAATAATGCCTTTCTCTTTGTTCCATATTATTTAAGCCCAAGAGAAGGCAAGACTGTGTCTGGAATTCCTATGGGGAACTAGTTTTGACTGTGTTGAAAGAGTGACCACTGACTTTATCTAATTCTAAACCTAATTGTCGGGGAAAACTCTAAGCAGATATACAAGTATATATACAGTTTATATATGACAAGTATTTAAAAGGATATGAAAGAAGGACTTACAAGTGAGCAAGCTTCCAGCAATACAGACAAATATATATATATATATATATATATATATATATATATATATATGAAAGCATGTAAAGAAAGCTGATAAAACTTACAGGCGAGCAAGCTTCCATTGTAACAGCTGTATGGTTAGTTGTTCAAGAAATTAAAACAATTTTTTATAACAACTATGGATTTGAACCTAAATCAAAAGGGAAGTTGTTTTTGAAAAGATTGGGGCTTATACTCAAGGAGAGGCCCAGATGAAAAACAATAATCGGATCGTTGTTTTGTAAACTGTATTGGGGCATATACAATGACTGAGCCCCAAAAAGGTTTTATTTACAAAGAGGGTTGGGTCTTACAACTCAATGAGAGGCCCAAAGTTTATTTTTGTACAAGTGATGGGGATTACAACTCTAGGAGAGGCCCAAGTTATTTAGTTGAAAAGGCGACGATCGCGCCGAGGTTTTTGAAAACACAGTGTGTCTTATACAATGACTGAGGCCCAAAAAGGTTTTGGTTAAAAAGGGATTGGGTCTTATACTCTAATAGAGGCCCATAAATGTTTGAAAAGATTGGTTAGGGTGATAATGATCAAAACCCTAATTTTTTTATTTAAAATGTATTTTAATTCAAATAAAATAATCAAACATGTGAAAAAAATGTTATGATCTTGGATTCATATTTGGAAAATCATGTTTCATTCATAGGATGATTTAAAAATCATTTGAATTTTGCAAAACCAAGAGAAAGAAATATTTTTAATGTCTAAAAACAAATAAAAATATAATTCTTTACAAAAATATCAAATATAAGAAATAAATAATATTTTTGTGAAATTTCCATGAAATAAAATATTTTAATATTTTTGTGAATTTTCAAAAAATGAATCAATAAAAAATAATTTAAATTGAGAGAGAAATTAATTTTTGGATTAATTATCAAAAACCATAAAAATATTGAAAATAGCAAAAATGTGGAAAGGTAGCAAAAAAGGTCTGGGTGGGGTTTGAACCCACGACCTCATACACAAACACACATGCGCGCTACCACTGGGGTGGTTATACATCCGTGTATCAAAACCACCCCATGTGTATATGAGGGTGCCTTATTTTTAGGCCTGGTCAAGGCCAAGGCAAGACAAGTTTTGGCAATTTACGTGAAGCCTCTAACTTTCTCATTTCTCCATGGATTTGGACAAAATTTAGGTGCATCTGGCCTAGAATTTCATGAGGAATCCAATGGTGCTTTTGGAATTTTCAGAAAGTGTCCCTATTTTAAAACCCGATAGTGGTTTCAAAATAGGCCTTGATTTGCATGTTCTATGCTATCTCGCTACTCAGTCAACAATAGCAGGGCACATTGGTTCAAACACAACATATACAGCATGCATGAGATGTTTATGATCAATGGACTTCAAAGCAATGCATAATTCAAAGAGTTCAAGTTGTCATGCACTTGCCTCTTGGAGCTTCTTGTGCTAACTGTCAAGATCCTTGTGCCAGAAGTAATTCAGTGCTTTGGACACTCTTGATTGATCCCTTAGAAGCTTTTAGGATGATCAAAACCAGCTGGAATCCTCAGGAACTAGTTTTAGCTCTTTCTTGCAAAAGGGGAAAAATTGACCAATATGGCAACTCTCTCAAATGGTGTTCCAGATGAAGGGAACCAATTGGGATAGTTTGAGGGTGATATTTGGAGTGTGTTTGAGGCCTTGTTTGGTTTTGGAAGTGACTAAATCAAGGTATGGCTTGGAAAATGCAAAAAAGTCCAATTTTGAGGTTTTGGAGGTGGATTTTCCGATTTTAGTGTTTCAGGTCACAAGTGAGTGTTTAGACAGCTTAGATATGACATATTAGATGTGTTTGGATCATGAGTTGTGGTGGAATTGCTCTCTAACTCAAAAATTCAGAGATGACTTGCAAAAGAAGGCATTTTGGCCTAAAGAGAGAGATTTTGAGGAAAGCATCAGTTGTAGTACTTTGGTGTACTCAAACTGAGCATAAATGAGCTCTATTTATAGTAAAGCAAGTTTGTTTTGCAAGCAATAGTGAAATGCAGCTGGTACAGGCCTTTGGCCAATGTTGATCCAAGGGAATCTTTAGTCTCCTATAGCCATTGACTTAAGGTTAGGGCACAAGCCTATGGTTCTTTGATTCAGTGCTGATTCTTGACTCATTCAGTTAGGAATGTATCAGTCTATGCCACCTTGGTGCATCCATTGAATGCTTGGAAACAAAATTGGAGTCTTGGCACCTTTTTAGCCTTTTTAGGTTCTTTATGGCTATGTGTAGATTTTTGGACTTTGAAGGCTTGCGGATCAGATCATTCTCCTTTTGTTTTATCCTCTGATGTGTCCATGTGGATGACAAGGCTTGGAGTTGTCCAATTTTTCCAAATCGAGCAAATGCACAAAATCTGCCTTGTACAAGGCAGTTGGAAATAGTGATTTTGAGGGGATCATATCTCCCTGCTCAGGTTGAGTTATGGGAGGCTCTTGTGCTTTTTAGAAAGCCCTTATATGATATAAAACATTTGTGATCATAGTTTGTTTTGAAACTATTTGGATCCAACTGAAAAAACCCCATGAACATTGATGTTAAAGGTTGGTAACTTAGGCAGATTTTCACTAAGTGTTGGAAAAAGTGTCATTTTCATGTTTTTGTGATTTTGATCAATCCATAACTCAAAAACCATGAGGATTTGGAATCTAAGGTAGTTTAAGCTTTTGTAGAGTGTAGCAAGACCTACAAATCCAGCTTTGGATCACCCAAAATGGTTGCTTGGATAAGAAGTTATGGTCCTTGGAAGTTGGTACCAAAACCATTTTTGTTCCATAACTTAGAAAAATTTTGGTTTCTTATGGTTGCCCCTTTTGCAAGAAACCTCACTTTTCTTGATTTTTCTTAATGAATGATGATCAATACCATACATTAACATTATTTTTTACTTAGGGGAACCATATTTGTGAAAAATTCCAAAAAGTCAAACTTGATTTTGTGCACAGTTGACTTTTTATCGGATGAAATCCAAACTGTGCGATCCTTTGTGAAATCAAGTTCTTGACCTAAATCAAACCTAATGGATAGATTCCATAGGTGTTATAGGGTGTATTGAATCATGTCCCAAGGTTTGGGAGCATGTCTTGGTCAAAAGTCAAAGATACAGTTGACTTTTTCTTCAAAACCCTAATTGTGGTCCTGGTGAAATTGTTTGTCTTGTACAAAGCCCAAGATTGAGGCTAAACAGGGGGTTAACTCAACAAGAGAGTGATGGTCTCAACAAGAGAGTGCTTTT
The DNA here is from genome assembly GCA_022829125.1 of Lathyrus tuberosus. Classification (NCBI taxonomy): domain Eukaryota; kingdom Viridiplantae; phylum Streptophyta; class Magnoliopsida; order Fabales; family Fabaceae; genus Lathyrus; species Lathyrus tuberosus. Next base: position 5,954,197 of record JALAZF010000019.1, on the reverse strand, counting down.
GAGGCTAACTCTGCTGAGGAAAGTCATTATACAAAGCCTAAGAGGAGGTTGTCTTGTGCTGAGGATTATTGAGATCCAGAGGCAGGTCTAAGTCCGGGGATCAATTCTTGCTGAGGGTTTACAGAAGAGTTGAGGTATCAGATGCCTTGAGGTTCTTATTTGGGATATTGTTATACTGACGATAAGCTGACCCTGGCTGGGGAAATTTGGGATAAAAGACTGAGTTTTAGAACCCATGGATTTTAACTCTATTGGAGATTAATTAAATGACCAAGGTTTCTCATGTGTTTGTAGGGAACTTGAGAATGTCTTCGAGATCCAAAAGGAGATTAGCCTGTCCAAGTCTACTGGTATGAAAGAGTTTATCTTTGCATGATGCCCAAGAGGAGGCAGGTGTTTTAAGGTATGAGAATCAACCCTTAATTGATCTGGGGTTTTGACTCTTTGGAAAGACTGTGTTAACGAAGGATGACTAAGTTCTATCCTATACCTGTAAGTGGTCTTCAGGGTCCTTGGATTAAGCCCAACAGGAGGCATGAGAACTTCTAAGAAGACAGAGGGTCCTTGTACAAAGCCCAAGAGGACGCGGGGATGGTTTTAGGAAGCCTGTGGGTCCAAACTTAAGAAGCGTTCAAGAAAGGTTTCACCGGGAATAATCTTTTCTTTAGTGAACAGTTCTAGGGTTTGAAGAAATTCAAGAGAGGTTTCACCGGGAATTAATCCTCTCTGGGGAATGAACTTCATTGATAATTTCTAATAGTGACAGTCTGAGAAAATTTTCACCGAGAATAATGCCTTTATTTTTGTTCCATATTATTTAAGCCCAAGAGAAGGCAAGACGGTGTCTGGAATTCCTATGGGGAACTAGTTTTGACTGTGTTGAAAGAGTGACCACTGACTTTATCTAATTCTAAACCTAATTGTCGGGGAAAACTCTAAGCAGATATACAAGTATATATACAGTTTATATATGACAAGTATTTAAAAGGATATGAAAGAAGGACTTACAAGTGAGCAAGCTTCCAGCAATAAAGACAAATATATATATATATATATATATATATATATATATATATATATGAAAGCATGTAAAGAAAGCGGATAAAACTTACAGGCGAGCAAGCTTCCATTGTAACATCTGTATGGTTAGTTGTTCAAGAAATTAAAACAATTTTTTATAACAACTATGGATTTGAACCTAAATCAAAAGGGAAGTTGGTTTTGAAAAGATTGGGGCTTATACTCAAGGAGAGGCCCAGATGAAAAACAATAATTGGATCGTTGTTTTGTAAACTGTATTGGGGCTTATACAATGACTGAGCCCCAAAAAGGTTTTATTTACAAAGAGGGTTGGGTCTTACAACTCAATGAGAGGTCCAAAGTTTATTTTTGTACAAGTGATGGGGCTTACAACTCTAGGAGAGGCCCAAGTTATTTTGTTGAAAAGGCGACGATTGCGCCGAGGTTTTTGAAAACACAGTGTGTCTTATACAATGACTGAGGCCAAAAAAGGTTTTGGTTAAAAAGGGATTGGGTCTTATACTCTAATAGAGGCCCATAAATGTTTGAAAAGATTTGTTAGGGTGATAATGATCAAAACCCTAATTTTTTTTATTTAAAATGTATTTTAATTCAAATAAAATAATCAAACATGTGAAAAAAAAGTTATGATCTTGGATTTATATTTGGAAAATCATGTTTCATTCATAGGATGATTTAAAAATCATTTGAATTTTGCAAAACCAAGAGAAAGAAATATTTTTAATGTCTAAAAAATAAATAAAAATATAATTCTTTACAAAAATATTAAATATAAGAAATAAATAATATTTTTGTGAAATTTCCATGAAATAAAATATTTTAATATTTTTGTGAATTTTAAAAAAATGAATCAATAAAAAATAATTAAAATTGAGAGAGAAATTAATTTTTGGATTAATTATCAAAAACCATAAAAATATTGAAAATAGCAAAAATGTGGAAAGGTAGCAAAAAAGGTCTGGGTGGGGTTTGAACCCACGACCTCATACACAAACACACATGCGCGCTACCACTGGGGTGGTTATACATCCGTGTATCAAAACCACCCCATGTGTATATCAGGGTGCCTTATATTTAGGCCTGGTTAAGGCCAAGGCAAGACAAGTTTTGACAATTTACGTGAAGCCTCTAACTTTCTCATTTCTCCATGGATTTGGACAAAATTTAGGTGCATCTGGCCTAGAATTTCATGAGGAATCCAATGGTGCTTTTGGAATTTTCAGAAAGTGTCCCTATTTTAAAACCCGATAGTGGTTTCAAAATAGGCCTTGATTTGCATGTTCTATGCTATCTCGCTACTCAGTCAACAATAGCAGGGCACATTGGTTCAAACACAACATATACAGCATGCATGAGATGTTTATGATCAATGGACTTCAAAGCAATGCATAATTCAAAGAGTTCAAGTTGTCATGCACTTGCCTCTTGGAGCTTCTTGTGCTAATTGTCAAGATCCTTGTGCCAGAAGTAATTCAATGCTTTGGACACTCTTGATTGATCCCTTAGAAGCTTTTATGATGATCAAAACCAGCTGGAATCCTCAGGAACTAGTTTTAGCTCTTTCTTGGAAAAGGGGAAAAGTGACCAATATGGCAACTCTCTCAAATGGTGTTCCAGATGAAGGGAACCAATTGGGACAATTTGAGGGTGATATTTGGAGAATGTTTGCGGCCTTGTTTGGTTTTGGAAGTGACTAAATCAAGGTATGGCTTGGAAAATGTAGAAAAGTCCAATTTTGAGGTTTTGGAGGTGGATTTTCCGATTTTGGTGTTTCAGGTCACAAGTGAGTGTTTGGACAGCTTAGATATAACATATTAAATGTGTTTGGATCATGAGCTGTGGTGGAATTGCTCTCTAACTCAAAAACTCAGAGATGACTTGCAAAAGAAGGCATTTTGGCCTAAAGAGAGAGATTTTGAGGAAAGCATCAGTTGTAGTACTTTGGTGTACTCAAACTGAGCATAAATGAGCTCTATTTATAGTAAAGCAAGTTTGTTTTGCAAGCAATAGTGAATGGCAGCTGGTACAGGCCTTTGGCCAATGTTGATCCAAGGGAATCTTTAGTCTCCTATAGCCATTGACTTGAGGTTAGGGCACAAGCCTATGGTTCTTTGATTCAGTGCTGATTCTTGACTCATTCAGTTAGGAATGTATCAGTCTATGCCACCTTGGTGCATCCATTGAATGCTTGGAAACAAAATTGGAGTCTTCGCACCTTTTTAGCCTTTTTAGGTTTGTTATGGCTATGTGTAGATTTTTGGAATTTGAAGGCTTACGGATCAGATCATTCTCCTTTTGTTTTATCCTCTGATGTGTCCAAGTGGATGACAAGGCTTGGAGTTGTCCAATTTTGCCAAATCGAGCAAATGCACAAAATCTGCCTTGTACAAGGCAGTTGGAAATAGTGATTTTGAGGGGATCATATCTCCCTGCTCAGGTTGAGTTATGGGAGGCTCTTGTGGTTTTTAGAAAGCCCTTATATGATACAAAACATTTGTGATCATAGTTTATTTTGAAACTATTTCGATCCAACTGAAAAACCCCATGAACATTGATGTTAAAGGCTGGTAACTTAGGCAGATTTTCACTAAGTGTTGGAAAAAGTGTCATTTTTATGTTTTTGTGATTTTGATCAATCCATAACTCAAAATCCATGAGGATTTGGAATCTAAGGTAGTTTAAGCTTTTGTAGAGTGTGGCAAGACCTACAAATCCAGCTTTGGATCACCCAAAATGGTTGCTTGGATAAGAAGTTATGGTCCTTGGAAGTTGGTACCAAAACCATTTTTGTTCCATAACTTAGAAAAATTTTGGTTTCTTATGGTTGCCCCTTTTGCAAGAAACCTCACTTTTCTTGATTTTTCTTAATGAATGATGATCAATACCATACATTAACATTATTTTTTACTTAAGGGAACCATATTTGTGAAAAATTCCAAAAAGTCAAACTTGATTTTGTGCTCAGTTGACTTTTTATCGGATGAAATCCAAACTGTGCGATCCTTTGTGAAATCAAGTTCTTGACCTAAATCAAACCTAATGGATAGATTCCATAGGTTTTATAGGGTGTATTGAATCATGTCCCAAGGTTTGGGAGCATGTCTTGGTCAAAAGTCAAAGATACAGTTGACTTTTTCTTCAAAACCCTAATTGTGGTCCTGGTGAAATTTTTTGTCTTGTACAAAGCCCAAGATTGAGGCTAATCAGGGGGTTAACTCAACAAGAGAGTGATGGTCTCAACAAGAGAGTGCTTTTGAGGCTAACTCTGCTGAGGAAAGTCATTATACAAAGTCTAAGAGGAGGTTGTCTTGTGCTGAGGATTATTGAGATCCAGAGGCAGGTCTAAGTCCGGGGATCAACTCTTGCTGAGGGTTTACAGAAGAGTTGAGGTATCAGATGCCTTGAGGTTCTTATTTGGGATAGTGTTATACTGACGATAAGCTGACCCTGGCTGGGGAAATTTGGTATAAAAGACTGAGTTTTAGAACCCATGGGTTTTAACTCTATTAGAGATTGATTAAATGACCAGGGTTTCTCATGTGTTTGTAGGGAACTTGAGAATGTCTTCGAGATCCAAAAGGAGATTAGCCTGTCCAAGTCTACTGGTATGAAAGAGTTTATCTTTGCATGATGCCCAAGAGGAGGCAGGTGTTTTAAGGGATGAGAATCAACCCTTAATTGATTTGAGGTTTTGACTCTTTGGAAAGACTGTGTTAACGAAGGATGGCTAAGTTCTATCCTATACTTGTATGTGGTCTTCAGGGTCCTTGGATTAAGCCTAAGAGGAGGCATGAGAACTTCTAAGAAGCTAGAGGGTCCTTGTACAAAGCCCCAGAGGAGGCGGGGATGGTTTTAGGAAGCCTGTGGGTCCAAACTTAGGAAGAGTTCAAGAAAAGTTTCACCGGGAATAATCTTTTCTTTAGTGAACAGTTCTAGCGTTTGAAGAAATTCAAGAGAGGTTTCACCGGGAATTAATCCTCTCTGGGGAATGAACTTCATTGATAATTTCTAATAGTGACAGTCTGAGAAAAGTTTCACCGAGAATAATGCATTTCTCTTTGTTCCATATTATTTAAGCCCAAGAGAAGGCAAGACTGTGTCTGGAATTCCTATGGGGAACTAGTTTTGACGGTGTTGAAAGAGTGACCACTGACTTTATCTAATTCTAAACCTAATTGTCGGGGAAAACTCTAAGCAGATATACAAGTATATATACAGTTGATATATGACAAGTATTTAAAAGGATATGAAAGAAGGACTTACAAGTGAGCAAGCTTCCAGCAATACAGACAAATATATATATATATATATATATATATATATATATATATGAAAGCATGTAAAGAAAGCTGATAAAACTTACAGGCGAGCAAGCTTCCATTGTAACAGCTGTATGGTTAGTTGTTCAAGAAATTAAAATAATGTTTTATAACAACTATGGATTTGAACCTAAATCAAAAGGGAAGTTGTTTTTGAAAAGATTGGGGCTTATACTCAAGGAGAGGCACAGATGAAAAACAATAATCGGATCGTTGTTTTGTAAACTGTATTGGGGCTTATACAATGACTGGGCCCCAAAAAGGTTTTATTTACAAAGAGGGTTGGGTCTTACAACTCAATGAGAGGCCCAAAGTTTATTTTTGTACAAGTGATGGGGCTTACAACTCTAGGAGAGGCCCAAGTTATTTTGTTGAAAAGGCGACGATCGCGCCGAGGTTTTTGAAAACACAGTGTGTCTTATACAATGACTGAGACCCAAAAAGGTTTTGGTTAAAAAGGGATTGGGTCTTATACTCTAATAGAGGCCCATAAATGTTTGAAAAGATTTGTTAGGGTGATAATGATCAAAACCCTAATTTTTTTAATTAAAAATGTATTTTAATTCAAACTAGTATGATACCCGTGCGTTCGCACGGGTACACGTCTGTGACGCGCATTTGTTCTCAGAATATATTTGTTCTTATAATGTATTTTTTTCAGAATGTATTTGTTTACATTTAAAATTAAAAAAAAACAAAATATAATTAATAAAAATTAGTAAATTTCGGATTTACTAAATATTAGTATGATACCCGTGCGTTCGCACGGATACTCGTCGGTGACGCGTATTTATTTTCATTTAAAATTTGGAAAAAAATAGAATTAATAAAAAATAGTAAATATAAAAAAATATAATTTATATTTTAAAAAATAGAATCAATACCCGCAGACATCAGTTGGTATCTTTTATAAAAATATTTACGTAATGATATAGTTTTATAATTATCAAATAGTATTATAGTATTTGTAAATATTATTTTAATTGTATAAATAAATATTATTAACATAAATAAATCTATTTTATGTAAGTATTATTACAAATATCTATTTCGTGCGATATCCATATCACTACACGTGTGATCGCCCTATTATGATGTGTTAAGCGCATTTGATTTATTTTTAAAATAGGATTAATAAAAATTAATAAATATAAAAAATATAATTTATATTAAAAAAAAGAATCAATACCCGCGGGCATCGTTTGGTATTTTTATAAGAATATTTATGCAGTGATTTAGTTTTATAAATAACATATAATATTATAGTATTTGTAAATATTTTTTTAATTTAATAAATAAATATTATCAACATAAATAAATACTTGTGTTCGCGCGGGTACTGGTGTGACACGCACGGTTATGTTTTTAAAATATAATAAAACTATAAATAAGAAAAATCAAATTGTTTTACCAAAATAGTTAATTAATTTTAAAAGAAAGACATATTTTTAAAATAACAACAAAATTGTTTTACCAAAATATTTTTACATCAATAATATATATTTCAATTTTCCATACATTATGTTTAAAAAAATTGTATCTCAAATTAAAAATAATTTCAAATATATTCAATCATTTAGTTTTATAAATATCAACTAATAATATAGTATTTGAAAATATTATTTTAATTGTATAAATAAATATTAGTAACAGAAATAAATAAATAATCAAATCAATAGTAAAGTTGTTTCCATTATAACTTAATATTTATATAATTAACTTAATATCAGTATGATACGCATGTATCATATCAGTACCCGTGTGTTTGTCCGCGTAGTTGTGTGGTTCGTACACTTTTGTTTTTAAAATGTAATAAAAAATATAAATAAGAAAAACAAAATTGTTTTACCAAAATAGTTTATAATAAATAAAAATTTGAGTAATTATTGTTGTACCCTATCAGCACCCGTGTGTTTGCCCGTGTACTGGTGTGACACACACGCTTTGGTAATAATAGTAAGAATCATTTGATACATGATAAAAAAATAAAATTATAAAGTAATAAATTTTGTAAATAAAAATAGAATTCTTTTGAAATTTATATTTTTCAATACATATCAAATGTAAAATCAAATTCAAACAAAACAAAATAAAAAATAGACTTAAAAATAGAAAATAATATTTATTCTATTATTATGTAATATTAATATAGATAAAAATGGATCCATTAAAATACATACTTAAATTAAATGGTTCATCAATATTTAATACATAATAAAATATATTTAATGATATTTATACAATAGACATGAATGATATATTTTTAAAAATAATTTAAAAATTTTAATTTAAATATAAATATAAATATTAAGTAGAACAACAATTTTTCCCGTGTAAACTTATTGATTTAAAAAATATAAATGTAGAATTTCATACAATTTATCTCATAAATTTATAAATTTAATAAATGATTACACTAAGACACCAGTTATCAATTGTAAAGGAAAATTTTAATTTAAATAAAAAGATTGTAACTGAAAATATAGATTAACAAATAAAAAAATCAACATATAGATGCCCATTTTCAAGTATAACCAAAAATTTAAATTCAAATTTAGATGAGAATTTGAAAATTTTATAAATAGGTTTAAATATCTTATTTTTCCGTATACAAATATTTGGATCAACTGTATACTATCTAAATCTCTTATTTTTTCATTATGATTTTATTATGTCTTATTAATAAAAAATATTAGTTTTATTTTTTATCATAAAATAATTAAGAATATTTCATATTATTATACAATTTTGATACTATTTAATTCATACATTACTAATGTATTTATTGTATATCGCGATACTATAATTTATAATATTATTAATTTTTATATTATAATTCATTATCTTCTGTAATCTTTAATTTTTAATACATTTCATTTGTCTTATTTTATGTCCCGTTCTATTAGTATTTATATTGAAGTTCATTTAATTCATTAATATTGCATGATTATTTTGTATTAATAAAAATTGTATGATTATTGTTAATTTATATAAAGTCACGAAAATATTTGGATCAATAGTATGCAAACAAAAATAAATGTCATTTCAAGTCATTCATGCTTTGAATATCATTCATTCATAAATATGCATTTATTTTATTATCAAATTTTAGAGACGAATCATTGTGACGTCTTAAATAGTTTATTTTAATAATTTTTATTTAATTATGGTTTTTTAGAATTTTTCATTAATGATTACTTTGTTTAAAAAAAAATAGTCACATTTTTAAAGTAAATGAGTATTTTAAGTTAATGTTTTGAATTAAAATCCGAGACCGTTGGATATTAAATTTTTTGATGAATATTATTTTTGGTGTCTGACATGTTATGTATATAAGAAAGTATTTGTAAATATATAAGATGTTAGTAATTTATATTTTTGTGTATAAATAAATATGTTATAATAAAATATTCATTTAAGTTATTTTGAATGAAAAAGATCATCTTATAATTATTTATTTGAAGAAGTCCCCTTAAAAAAATAACAGTTGACTTGATGGTTCTTATAAGTTTTCTTAAATAAAGATATTCGTGTGAAATTGGTATATTCGTGTGAAATATAGATACCATGTTAAACTCTCTTTGTTGTTTATATTTAAAATGGTTTTAGTTACTATTTAATTCATAAATTTATTTTAAATTTAATTACAAGTATGGATGGATATGCATCATAACTTTAATAAAATATTTTCATTTTGTAAATTTTTTGAAATTATACAATAAATACTTAATTATATTTTTATTAATTAAATGGGTGCAACGAAATTAATTCTAATAAAATAAACAAAAATACTATATCAGTTATTTGAAAAAGTTATGGTAATAACTTTTCATTCCAAACTTACTATATTGAGAAATGAATGTTAATTACTACCATTTTTATGAAGATTTTAACGTGCTATTTTTAACTTCAATAGATGAAAATTGAATTAATTTTGTTTTAACACAGTAATAATTGTTGATAGTCACTAATTCAATTGGTTGATTTTTTATATTAACATGATTAAATGTATACAAACATGACATGTCTGATAAAAAATCTTCCAAAATCTTACTTAAGTAGACATGTCTTGTAAAAAATCTTCCAAGATCTTCAAAAATAATCATATAAAACGTTCATAATTACCCTTTCACTTTCCAGACATCTTTTCTAACCATTAAATTTCTAACCTAAACCTTTTCACATAAAACGTTCATAATTCTTTTTCATTTGCTCTGTTACTAACCATTAAATTTCTAACATAAACCTTTTCACATTCAACACTATTTAACAATATGTTGATAAAATACCATTAATTCTTATAACTACCAAATTAGTCTCATATAACTTATACCATTAATTCTTATAGCTACCAAATTAATCTCATATAACTTTTGCAGGATTCAACTTTTACTTCTGTAGCAAATTACAAATCCCCAACAGTAACAATATATATATATATATATATATATATATATATATATATATATATATATATATATATATATATTACTTTCACATTGTTAACTTAGCAAAATAGGTTCTAACATTACATTACACCTAATAACACACATAACTATCAACTACTACAACTTGACACACCAAAACATAATTGATAATCACATGACTAAATCAATTCTTTGAGTTTTGTTCATCACACACATCAGGACTTAATTAAACATCATCAATGGTTTTTTTGTAGACAACCCTATCATAACTAACCTTTTGGTATTAAAAAGTTACAATTTCAAGGTATGGCAATATGTTAGATATTATGGTTTTACCGCTTGCATTAAATCATAAATTGGAGACTCCTTAATATTTGCACTAACTTTTTCAAACCGACTTTAAGTTCTTCAAAAGTAATTTGACCATTGTTATCTGTGTTTATCATCTTGAACATTTCTTTTAAGCCGGCTAAGTCTTCTTCATCAGATGTCTCTGCAATGACCTGAAAAACGCAAAGGATGGTAAAATGATAAGGTTCAATTTATAACATTTTATTTTCACTTTGCAGCCCGACATTCACAACGAAAGGCTTTCAATTTAAAGACATTTAGAGTAATTATCATTGTACTCAAATCAAAACAACTTCTTACTATAAGAGCCATTTTCTTGAACTTGTTCATAGCAGAAAATTGCTTCAAGTGGCAAATAAATATCTTCATCAGAGCAGAAAATTCTGTGAAAAATAAATATTTTCCTCAGTTGACAACAATTTCAATCGTATAAGAACCGAGAACTGAAAGTTGAAAATAACACCTATCCACCACCACCACCCAACAATTCTATCATCCAAGAATCAACAATTCCAATCGGATGTCCAGATCCCTAGCTTCAGATCAACCTCACCACCACCCAACCAAAACAAATTTGGAGTTAGTTTAAATATCACAAACACATAACACTCACAAAAACAAATTTCAAATCATTCAGCAAAGCATAAAAAATACAAAACCTTTTTCACAACTCCTGAAACTTATTTTGTCATTGGATCTGCAAGTGCTTCAAGCTCCTGAAATTTCTCAAATAACTGAAACTTACTTTTTCATTGGATCTGCAAGTGCTTGAAGCTCCTGAAATTCCTCAAATAATATAAATTTGCAATTTCTTCAATACTCTTATAAAAAACGAAGTTGCATATACACACAAATATTATTAAAAATTGATGGTCTAAGAAATTACTTGTTTCACAAATTAATATAAGCATCATGGGTAACATTAACAAAGAAATCCAGAATAAAGAAATCCGTACACACAATTGAGAAACCCTAAAAAATGAAAGAGAACCACCAAAATCATACCCACCGCCCGGTTTTCCGCTAGCTTGTTCACAAATAGGAAGCATAACATTGTAAAACAACAAAACATGTAAAACAACAATGACAAGAGTGAATAGAAAAATCTTGAAAGTATGAAGAAGATGAGTGTAGATTTTAGATCTCGGGGTTTTGATATAAGATCTGGTAGTTTCGATTTCAGGTCTGATTGTTTCGATTTTTCGATCCACCGAAGCCGTTTCGAATCATATTAAAATCTGAAAAAAAAGAAATAAAATTAGTAATCAGAAAACATAATGGTGAAAGAGAGAGTGAAGAGGAAAGAAAGACGAAGAAGAGGATAAATGAAACAAAGTTGAAGTGGAAGTGGAAGAGGCAGAAGGGTATTGAGGTTGGAAAGATATGTGTTATGAAAAGATGTTAGGTGTTTGTTTAGAAAGGGAAGAAGAAAAAATAAGCAAAAGTCTGTTTTGCATTGAAGAATGAACAAATGCATTGGAAAAGAAAACACAAAAATATATTTGGATAGTGGGAGTAAGAAAGCATTTTGAGCGAAGCATTCAAAAACATGTGTGTGTTAGTTCAACAGCCTATCCACGTGGCTTATTGTGGAAGCAGAGGGGCATTATGGTATTTGGTAGAACATCTACCTTTCTTATATGGTAGATAAAATAATCAAACATGTGAATAAAAAGTTATGATCTTGGATTTATATTTGGAAAATCATGTTTCATTCATAGGATGATTTAAAAATCATTTGAATTTTGCAAAATCAAGAGAAAGAAATATTTTTAATGTCTAAAAAACAAATAAAAATATAATTCTTTACACAAATATCAAATATAAGAAATAAATAATATTTTTGTGAAATTTTCATGAAACAAAATATTTTAATATTTTTGTGAATTTTCAAAATTGAGAGAGAAATTAATTTTTGGATTAATTATCAAAAACCATAAAAATATTGAAAATAGCAAAAATGTGGAAAGGTAGCAAAAAAGGTCTGGGTGGGGTTTGAACCCACGACCCCATACACAAACACACATGCGCGCTACCACTGGGGTGGTTATACATCCGTGTATCAAAACCACCCCATGTGTATATGAGGGTGCCTTATTTTTAGGCCTGGTCAAGGCCAAGGCAAGACAAGTTTTGGCAATTTACGTGAAGACTCTAACTTTCTCATTTCTCCATGGATTTGGACAAAATTTAGGTGCATCTGGCCTAGAATTTCATGAGGAATCCAATGGTGCTTTTGGAATTTTCAGAAAGTGTCCCTATTTTAAAACCCGATAGTGGTTTCAAAATAGGCCTTGATTTGCATGTTCTATGATATCTCGCTACTCAGTCAACAATAGCAGGGCACATTGGTTCAAACACAACATATACAGCATGCATGAGATGTTTATGATCAATGGACTTCAAAGCAGTGCATAATTCAAAGAGTTCAAGTTGTCATGCACTTGCCTCTTGGAGCTTCTTGTGCTAACTGTCAAGATCCTTGTGCCAGAAGTAATTCAATGCTTTGGACACTCTTGATTGATCCCTTAGAAGCTTTTAGGATGAACAAAACCAGCTGGAATCCTCAGGAACTAGTTTTAGCTTTTTCTTGAAAAAGGGGAAAAAGTGACCAATATGGCAACTCTCTCAAATGGTGTTCCAGATGAAGGGAACCAATTGGGACAGTTTGAGGGTGATATTTGGAGTGTGTTTGAGGCCTTGTTTGGTTTTGGAAGTGACTAAATCAAGGTATGGCTTGGAAAATGCAGAAAAGTCCAATTTTGAGGTTTTGGAGGTGGATTTTCCGATTTTGGTGTTTCAGGTCACAAGTGAGTGTTTGGACAACTTAGATATGACATATTAGATGTGTTTGGATCATGAGCTGTGGTGGAATTGCTCTCTAACTCAAAAACTCAGAGATGACTTGCAAAAGAAGGCATTTTGGCCTAAAGAGACAGATTTTGAGGAAAGCATCAGTTGTAGTACTTTGGTGTACTCAAACTGAGTATAAATGAGCTCTATTTATAGTAAAGCAAGTTTGTTTTGCAAGCAATAGTGAATGGCAGCTGGTACAGGCCTTTGGCCAATGTTGATCCAAGGGAATCTTTAGTCTCCTATAGCCATTTACTTGAGGTTAGGGCACAAGCCTATGGTTCTTTGATTCAGTGCTGATTCTTGACTCATTCAGTTAGGAATGTGTCAGTCTATGCCACCTTGGTGCATCCATTGAATGCTTGGAAACTAAATTGGAGTCTTGGCACCTTTTTAGCCTTTTAGGTTTGTTATGGCTATGTGTAGATTTTAGGACTTTGAAGGCTTGCGGATCAGATCATTCTCCTTTTGTTTTATCCTCTGATGTGCCCAAGTGGATGACAAGGCTTGGAGTTGTCCAATTTTTCCAAATCGAGCAAATGCACAAAATCGGCCTTGTACAAGGCAGTTGGAAATAATGATTTTGAGGGGATCATATCTCCCTGCTCAGGTTGAGTTATGGGAGGCTCTTGTGCTTTTTAGAAAGCCCTTATATGATACAAAACATTTGTGATCATAGTTTGTTTTGAAACTATTTGGATCCAACTGAAAAAACCCCATGAACATTGATGTTAAAGGCTGGTAACTTAGGCAGATTTTCACTAAGTGTTGGAAAAAGTGTCATTTTTATGTTTTTGTGATTTTGATCAATCCATAACTCAAAATCCATGAGGATTTGGAATCTAAGGTAGTTTAAGCTTTTGTAGAGTGTAGCAGGACCTACAAATCCAGCTTTGGGTCACCCAAAATGGTTGCTTGGATAAGATGTTATGGTCCTTGGAAGTTGGTACCAAAACCATTTTTGTTCCATAACTTAGAAAAATTTTGGTTTCTTATGGTTGCCCCTTTTGCAAGAAACCTCACTTTTCTTGATTTTTCTTAATGAATGATGATCAATACCATACATTAACATTATTTTTTACTTAGGGGAACCATATTTGTGAAAAATTCCAAAAAGTCAAACTTGATTTTGTGCACAGTTGACTTTTTATCGGATGAAATCCAAACTGTGCGATCCTTTGTGAAATCAAGTTCTTGACCTAAATCAAACCTAATGGATAGATTCCATAGGTGTTATAGGGTGTATTGAATCATGTCCCAAGGTTTGGGAGCATGTCTTGGTCAAAAGTCAAAGATACAATTGACTTTTTCTTCAAAACCCTAATTGTGGTCCTGGTGAAATTGTTTGTCTTGTACAAAGCCCAAGATTGAGGCTAAACAGGGGCTTAACTCAACAAGAGAGTGATGGTCTCAACAAGAAAGTGCTTTTGAGGCTAACTCTGCTGAGGAAAGTATAATACAAAGCCTAAGAGGAGGTTGTCTTGTGCTGAGGATTATTGAGATCCAGAGGCAGGTCTAAGTCCGGGGATCAACTCTTGCTGAGGGTTTACAGAAGAGTTGAGGTATCAGATGCCTTGAGGTTCTTATTTGGGATAGTGTTATACTGACGATAAGCTGACCCTGGCTGGGGAAATTTGGGATAAAAGACTGAGTTTTAGAACCCATGGGTTTTAACTCTATTGGAGATTGATTAAATGACCAGGGTTTCTCATGTGTTTGTAGGGAACTTGAGAATGTCTTCGAGATCCAAAAGGAGATTAGCCTGTCCAAGTCTACTGGTATGAAAGAGTTTATCTTTGCATAAAGCCCAAGAGGAGGCAGGTGTTTTAAGGGATGAGAATCAACCCTTAATTGATCTGAGGTTTTGACTCTTTGGAAAGACTGTGTTAATGAAGGATGACTAAGTTCTATCCTATACCTGTAAGTGGTCTTCAGGGTCCTTGGATTAAGCCCAAGAGGTGGCATGAGAACTTCTAAGAAGCCAGAGGGTCCTTGTACCAAGCCCAATAGGAGGCGAGGATGGTTTTAGGAAGCCTGTGGGTCCAAACTTAAGAAGAGTTCAAGAAAAGTTTCACCGGGAATAATCTTTTCTTTAGTGAACAGTTCTAGGGTTTGAAGAAATTCAAGAGAGGTTTCACCGGGAATTAATCCTCTCTGGGGAATGAACTTCATTGATAATTTCTAATAGTGACAGTCTGAGAAAAGTTTCACAGAGAATAATGTCTTTCTCTTTGTTCCATATTATTTAAGCCCAAGAGAATGCAAGACTGTGTCTGGAATTCCTATGGGGAACTAGTTTTGACTGTGTTGAAAGAGTGACCACTGACTTTATCTAATTCTAAACCTAATTGTCGGGGAATACTCTAAGCAGATATACAAGTATATATACAGTTGATATTTGATAAGTATTTAAAAGGATATGAAAGAAGGACTTACAAGTGAGCAACCTTCCAGCAATACAAACAAATATATATATATATATATATATATATATATATATATATATATATATATATGAAAGCATGTAAAGAAAGCTGATAAAACTTACAGGCGAGCAAGCTTCCATTGTAACATCTGTATGGTTAGTTGTTCAAGAAATTAAAACAATTTTTTATAACAACTATGGATTTGAACCTAAATCAAAAGGGAAGTTGTTTTTGAAAAGATTGGGGCTTATACTCAAGGAGAGGCCCAGATGAAAAACAATAATCGGATCGTTATTTTGTAAACTGTATTGGGGCTTATACAATGACTGAGCCCCAAAAAGGTTTTATTTACAAAGAGGGTTGGGTCTTACAACTCAATGAGAGGCCCAAAATTTATTTCTGTACAAATGATGGGGCTTACAACTCTAGGAGAGGCCCAAGTTATTTTTGTTGAAAAGGCGACTATCGCGCCGAGGTTTTTGAAAACACAGTGTGTCTTATACAATGACTGAGGCCCAAAAAGGTTTTGGTTAAAAGGGATTGGGTTTTATACTCTAATAGAGGGCCATAAATGTTTGAAAAGATTTGTTAGGGTGATAATGATCAAAACCCAAATTTTTTTAATTTAAAATGTATTTTAATTCAAATAAAATAATCAAACATGTGAAAAAAAAGTTATGATCTTGGTTTTATATTTGGAAAATCATGTTTCATTCATAGGATGATTTAAAAATCATTTGAATTTTGCAAAACCAAGAGAAAGAAATATTTTTAATGTCTAAAAAACAAATAAAAATATAATTCTTTACAAAAATATCAAATATAAGAAATAAATAATATTTTTGTGAAATTTTCATGAAATAAAATATTTTAATATTTTTGTGAATTTTCAAAAAATGAATCAATAAAAAATAATTAAAATTGAGAGAGAAATTAATTTTTGGATTAATTATCAAAAACCATAAAAATATTAAAAATAGCAAAAATGTGGAAAGGTAGCAAAAAAGGTCTGGGTGGAGTTTGAACCCACGACCTCATACACAAACACACATGTGCGCTACCACTGGGGTGGTTATACATCCGTGTATCAAAACCACCCCATGTGTATATAAGGGTGCCTTATTTTTAGGCCTGGTCAAGGCCAAGGCAAGACAAGTTTTGGCAATTTACGTGAAGCCTCTAACTTTCTCATTTCTCCATGGATTTGGACAAAATTTAGGTGCATCTGGCCTAGAATTTCATGAGGAATCCAATGGTGCTTTTGGAATTTTCAGAAAGTGTCCCTATTTTAAAACCCGATAGTGGTTTCAAAATAGGCCTTGATTTGCATGTTCTATGCTATCTCGCTACTCAGTCAACAATAGCAGGGCACATTGGTTCAAACACAACATATACAGCATGCATGAGATGTTTATGATCAATGGACTTCAAAGCAATGCATAATTCAAAGAGTTCAAGTTGTCATGCACTTGCCTCTTGGAGCTTCTTGTGCTAACTGTCAAGATCCTTATGCCAGAAGTAATTCAATGCTTTGGACACTCTTGATTGATCCCTTATAAGCTTTTAGGATGATCAAAACCAGCTGGAATCCTCAGGAACTAGTTTTAGCTCTTTCTTGCAAAAGGGGAAAAAGTGACCACTATGGCAACTCTCTCAAATGGTGTTCCAGATGAAGGGAACCAATTGGGACAGTTTGAGGGTGATATTTGGAGTGTGTTTGAGGCCTTGTTTGGTTTTGGAAGTGACTAAATCAAGGTATGGCTTGGAAAATGCAGAAAAGTCCAATTTTGAGGTTTTGGAGGTGGATTTTCTGATTTTGGCGTTTCAGGTCACAAGTGAGTGTTTGGACAGCTTAGATATGACATATTAGATGTGTTTGGATCATGAGATGTGGTGGAATTGCTCTCTAACTCAAAAACTCAGAGATGACTTGCAAAAGAAGGCATTTTGGCCTAAAGAGAGAGATTTTGAGGAAAGCATCAGTTGTAGTACTTTGGTGTACTTAAACTGAGCATAAATGAGCTCTATTTATAGTAAAGTAAGTTTGTTTTGTAAGCAATAGTGAATGGCAGCTGGTACAGGCCTTTGGCCAATGTTGATCCAAGGGAATCTTTAGTCTCCTATAGCCATTGACTTGAGGTTAGGGCACAAGCCTATGGTTCTTTGATTCAGTGCTGATTCTTGACTCATTCAGTTAGGAATGTGTCAGTCTATGCCACCTTGGTGCATCCATTGAATGCTTGGAAACAAAATTGGAGTCTTGGCACCTTTTTAGCCTTTTTAGGTTTGTTATGGCTATGTGTAGATTTTTGAACTTTGAAGGCTTGCGAATCAGATCATTCTCCTTTTGTTTTATCCTCTGATGTGTCCAAGTGGATGACAAGGCTTGGAGTTGTCCAATTTTGCCAAATCGAGCAAATGCACAAAATCTTCCTTGTACAAGGCAGTTGGAAATAGTGATTTTGAGGGGATCATATCTCCCTGCTCAGGTTGAGTTATAGGAGACTCTTGTGCTTTTTAGAAAGCCCTTATATGATACAAAACATTTGTGATCATAGTTTGTTTTGAAACTATTTGGATCCAACTGAAAAAACCCCATGAACATTGATGTTAAAGGCTGGTAACTTAGGCAGATTTTCACTAAGTGTTGGAAAAAGTGTCATTTTCATGTTTTTGTGATTTTGATCAATCCATAACTCAAAATCCATGAGGATTTGGAATCTAAGGTAGTTTAAGCTTTTGTAGAGTGTAGCAAGACCTACAAATCCAGTTTTAGGTCACCCAAAATGGTTGCTTGGATAAGAAGTTATGGTCCTTGGAAGTTGGTACCAAAACCATTTTTGTTCCATAACTTAGAAAAATTTTGGTTTCTTATGGTTGCCCCTTTTGCAAGAAACCTCGCTTTTCTTGATTTTTCTTAATGAATGATGATCAATACCATACATTAACATTATTTTTTACTTAAGGGGACCATATTTGTGAAAATTCGAAAAAGTCAAACTTGATTTTGTGCTCAGTTGACTTTTTATCGGATGAAATCCAAACTGTGCGATCCCTTGTGAAATCAAGTTCTTGACCTAAATCAAACCTAATGGATAGATTCCATAGGTGTTATAGGGTGTATTGAATCATGTCCCAAGGTTTGGGAGCAAGTCTTGGTCAAAAGTCAAAGATACAGTTGACTTTTTCTTCAAAACCCTAATTGTGGTCCTGGTGAAATTGAAACTTGTGAACCAAGCTTCTTGGATCAATCCATTGTTGTAAATGGATCAATGTGGTGTATTTGAGGTCCTCAAATCATGTCTTGAGGTCTTGGCTCAAGCTTTGTCCCAAAAGTCAACTTAGGGGTAAATTAGGTCAAGAATCCCTGATTCCTGATTTTTGCTAAATGCATCCCCTGAGATTAAATTGACTTGATGATTGGGTCCATGAGGTCCCTTTGAGTATCTTGGGTTGTGCTTTGAAGAATTGGTTCATGCCCAGATAAAGATTCCCATCTGGAGGCCCTGGTCGACCAAAACCTAATTTGGCGACACTGTTGATCTTGAGGCTTGATCCACTTGGAAGGTTGCAACTTTGTGCTTGATTCTTGATATGCGAGTCCTCTTGATCCTTTATAGGTGTTTTAGAGGTTAGACAAGTTGAAGATCATGTCATTTCTTGATTGATCATTTGTCTAAGTGCTCTGAGAGGGCTTGAAACGCTAATTCTTGGTTGTAGTGAAAGCT
The DNA here is from genome assembly GCA_022829125.1 of Lathyrus tuberosus. NCBI lineage: Eukaryota > Viridiplantae > Streptophyta > Magnoliopsida > Fabales > Fabaceae > Lathyrus > Lathyrus tuberosus. Next base: position 5,935,052 of record JALAZF010000019.1, on the reverse strand, counting down.
CAACAATCCTTGAGGAGATTGATGAGGCCTGAAGGTACATCCATATTGTGATTATGGTTTGCACAATGATGGGAAATCTTGGTGGTCAAAATTTGGGGTATGACAACCACAAACAAGATCATAAACTTTGGTCCTCTTGCCTTCCTTTGTAGGTTTGTTTTTTAGGGAGATCACCAAGCACCCTTGTTTTCTTGTTTGCTTGATGTTTGTTTATGTTAATGTTTACTAACCCTTAATTAAAAAATCCAAAAAACATGTTTGTTTTCCCTTTACTAACTTTTTCAGGAAGAGGTTGGGATCAAGAATGTCAAATACCAGTTCCTCAGCTCGAATGAAATTCATCTGAACAAAGTCAAAGTTGATCTGCAAACAATTCAAAATCATTTGATCAAGAGTTTCCCAAGATTTAATTGACTATTATTCAAGAGACTCCAAGGTTCATGTGTTTATTTCCATGCCTTCTTTGGCAAGTCAAAAGAATCGAGCCAGAGCCAAGACAGCACAACAAAAAGCCATTTTTTTCATTTTTTCACTGTGTTAATCGATTAACCAAATGCATGTACAAAATGGTTAATAGATTAACCAGTGCGTTTTTTTGTCTAAAAACAGAATTTTCAAATTCTGCAGCATTTGGCACTAAATTTCACTTGTTTCATCATGAGAATATTCTAGATCGCCTCATTTTAATTCCCCTACATAATCATAATTAATTCCCACCATACACCCTTATTAATCACCACTTGATCTTGATTTTGCCTCCAAATTCAAATTATAAGCTTAATTTTGGCTCCAAACCAAGCTCCAAGCCACCAAAATTCCCAAGCCTAAATTCTATAAATAGAGGTCTCATTTCATTCATTCTACAAGCTTTTGATAGCCAAATTCACCTTGTCAAAATTCTTCCTCATTCTGAATTTTCTTCATCTACCCAAATTCACCAAAGCTCTTTCTTCCATTAAAAGTTAGTAAGCTTTTCATTGAAGCTTACTAATCTTTGAGCTAAACCTCCATCAAAACACTTTTCATCATCAATTTCTGTAGATCAAGGCTTTGGAGTGCGGTTCTTGAAGTTGATTTGAAGCATTTTCAGATTTGGAAGTGGTAAACTCTTGTTCGACCATTGTTGTGCTTGATTCATCTTCCACAATGTGATCTCTTGTTGATTCTTGTTTCTTGATCTTTGGATCTTGCAAATTGTGTTTCATTCATGTTATTTGTTGTTGTTTTACTTGAATTTCTGTGCTCAATTGCATTCATGATCATGAGGTGTTTGAAGAAATGAATGAATCATGAATGCAGATTTTTTCAAATTTTGTTGTTGTCCTGTCAGTGTTAATCGATTAACCAATTTGTACATGCAAATGGTTAATTGATTAACCAGAGCCAGATTTGTGTTTTTTGGCTTGTTTTGGGACTGTTTTAAGTTATTTCCTTTCTTCTTCCATTTCCTTTGGTTTCGCCTTGAATTTTAGTGTTTGTTGATCAAATTTGTCTTTAAATTCCATGGACTTTGGGTGTTAGATGAGGTTGGATAAAGCTTCGATGATTCAAATCTCTCTTTAAGTGGATCATTGGATTCATTTTAGGTGCTTTAAATTAGTGATAGATTTAGTACCTTAATCCACCAAGAAGAGTGATGGAACTTAAAGATGGAATAATTCAAATATTGTAATTCAATTTGGTTTCCCTTTTCCCCTCTTCTCTTTTTTTCTTTTGATTAATGAAAATCTTAAATATCATTAGAACTTATTTTAAGTTCTTGATGAAGATGAGATCGTTACCTCTTTTCTTTTCGTGTGGTGTTGCTTTCGGAGAGTGACCTACATATCACTTCTCTAGCATGCATTAGCACTAACATTCTTATTGATCGGTCCCAGATAGCCGTGGCTTCTACATAAGTTCGATTACGATTGCTTAACATAGCGCTAAATTGTCCCGAAATTGGAAAATCATCGTGTTTTGTAAGTGAATTATCAATCTCCTATTCTTTCCATGGCGTAGTTTGAAATAGATTGGATTCCCTTGTTACCTGTGGGGTTTAGTTGGCATACTCGGTTATTTTATCCGAGTTGGAGCCCTCCCCATGGTAATGCATAAGACCATGTTTTCATTCTCATGGAGGACTAGTTAAGCATTTCTGAAAAAACAACAAAACTTGTTCTCTCATTTTGGATCACCATTACTCTATATTATATATTATTTGTGCTATGTTTATGCTTCCTTCTTACTCCCTATCTCTCTTTATTTTTTTTATGCTTTATGTTATCATATTATATTATATCATATTATTTGTTTATGTTTCCGCCATTTTTCCTTTGTCCACTTGGACCATTTGTTTATGTTTATGCTATTTTTCTTTTGTCCATTTAGACCAAAAAACATTAATAAAGGTTTAAACCCCTAAAATAACTTGTTCTCTTAATTTTGGAGTATGGTTACTATCCTTTGCATTGGACATGGAACTTTGGACTTAGAACTAGGATCTTAACCTATGCTTGGAAGTTCGTGATGGTAAACCTTCGATTTTTGGGTAATTGGAGTTCTCTTTTGAAGACCTATCTTAATCAAGGCCTCATATAAGAGAAAGAATGCTTATGTTATGGAGCTTACTTGTGTGGTTAGACGATTCTTATCCTTATCTTTTATCTTTTGCTTTAAGATAGTCACTTCTTCTCCACCCCTTCTTTAATTTTCAAAATCTTCTCTCTTTTTCAAAACCTTCTTGTTTTCAAAATTAAACCTCTTTCATAAAAAACCTTGACTTTGGTCAAGTGATTTTAAAACTTTGTTTTTTTTAATAAATGTCAATCAATGCTAATCATACTTTGACTAATTTCAAAAAGACATAAAAAATACAAAAACTCATTCAAACCTTTTGTGCTTTTGTGCACTTTTTCTTTTAAAACTTTTCAAAAAGTTTAGACATGAGTCCTTTTCATAGTTGAGATGTAATTCTCCTATTCCCCATAGTATTTAAGATGTTGACATTTTCCACATAGATGTTAAGTAATAGACTTGTTGATTTTTATCCAAGCAAAAATCCTCCATCTTAAGATGATGCAAATGTTATTTTCTTATACTTGTGGGAGACTTGTCGTAGTTTTCTCCTTAAAATGATGACTTGTCTTTTCATTTCAAATCAATCGAAACAAACCATTTTGTTATTTGTACCACGAACTACGGGGTTTTGATCCTATATTGCACTTTGTGGGTACATAGGCATGAGGCGATAAGTCTCTCCAAACACAAAAATCTTAAAAAAATATTTATTTTCTCATCTCCCCAATCTCATTTCAAACAAACCTTTTCAAACCAAAAAGCATAGATATTTCAAAGGTCTCTTATAGAGTACTATAGACGTTTTGGGTGTTAACACCTTCCCTTAGCGTAACCAACCCTCTTACCCAGTCTCTGTCTATCTGTTCTTGTTTTAGAACTTGATTAGGTTTTGTTCACTCTTTTTCCTTTCCTTTTGGATAAAACAAAATTGTGGTGGCAACTCTTGCTTTATGAGTTAAGTTAATCAATAGCTTACACTCACAAATTTCCGCGCTACACGCAGCAAGAAACGTTCGACAAGATTAAAGAGTACCTTGCTCACCCTCCAATTCTGGCGCCTCCTTGTAGAAATTGGAGTATGAGATTGTACATATCTGCGTCTGACAAGACTTTATGGAGCATGTTAGCTCAAGAGGATGAAAATTGTGTCGAAAGAGCCATTTATTACCATAGAAGAGTCTTGAATGATGCAGAGACTAGATATAGTATAGTTGAAAATTTGTGTCTTTGTCTATACTTCTCTTGTACAAAATTAAAGCATTCTATAAAGCCAGTTGAAGTTTATGTTTCATCTTATTTTGACGTTATTAAACATATGCTTTCTAAACTTATTTTGCACAGTCGAATTAGTAAATGGGCATTAGCCTTAACATAATATTCTTTAACTTATATGCCTTTAAAGGCTATTAAAGGACAAGTGGTTGTAGACTTTATAGTCGACCACTCTATAGTCGAAAACTCCTTAAACTATGTGGAGCTTGAACCTTGGAAGTTATACTTCGACGGTTCTAGTCATAAGGATGGAACGGGAGTAGGAGTATTGATTATTTCTCCTAACAAAATTCCAAAAAAATTCAAGTATAAGGTTGAAGGCCTTTGTTCAAACAACGAAGCTGAATATGAAGCTTTAATTGTTGGACTTGAAATATTGTTGGAATTAGGGGCAACTCGAGTCGAAATAATGGGAGACTCAGAGTTGGTAATAAAGCAAATTACAAAGGATTATAAATGTGTCAAGGATAATCTTATCAGGTACTTTGTGATAGCCAATAGGTTGTTACGAAGATTTGAAATGATAAGCATTCGACACATACCTTGACTTGAGAATCAAGAGGCCAATGACTTGGCCTAGATTGCTTCAGGGTATAAAATTTCGAAGGAAAAATTACAAGATGCAATCGAAGTCAGAGGAAGGGTAGTATCAACTAAACTATCCCCAACAGACTTGGAGACAATGAAGCTAGGATATGCTGACGAAGAAAGCTTTGAAATATTGGCTATAGATAGTTTGATTGACGAAGATTGGAGAAAGCCAATAGTAGACTACTTGCAGAATCCAATAGCTTCTGTCGAACAAAAGGTCAAATATCGTGCCTTAAGTTATGTTCTAATGGGGAATGAATTATTCAAAAAGACGTCTGAAGGTGTCTTACTCAAATGCCTTAGCGAATCTGAGGCATATTTGGCTCTTTCTAATGTCCATAGTGGGGCATGTAAAGCACATTAAGTAGACCATAAGATGAAATGATTATTGTTTCGACAAGGAATGCATTGGCCTACAATGCTTAAAGACTGTATTGAATTCGTTAAAAGATGTCAAGAATGCCAAATACATGCAGGCATTCAACATGTTCCTACAAGCGAACTACATTCCATAATGAAGCCTTGACCCTTCAGAGGCTGGGCTTTGGATTTAGTTGGTGAAATTCGACCAACATCATCCAAGAGTCAAAAATACATTTTAGTGGGAGTAGAGTATTTCACTAAATGGATTGAGGCTATACCACTGGTAAATGTGGATCAGGATGCAGTTATCAAATTCATCCAAAAGCACGTTATTTACAGGTTTGGAATCCCATAAACTATTATAATAGATCAGGGATCGGTATTTACTGGTCGAAAGATGCAAGAATTTTCTAAAGAAATAGGGTTCAAACTTTTAACATCCACACCTTATTATGCTCAGGCTAATGGTCAAGTCGAAGCAGCAAATAAAGTGGTGATTGGGTTAATTAAGAAGCATGTGGGGAAGAAGCCAAGAAATTGGCATAAGACATTGGACCAAGTTTTGTGGGCTTGTCGAACCTTCCCTAAGGATACTACAAATACTACACCTTTTTGACTAACATATGGTCATGATGCTGTGTTACCAGTCGAAATCTATTTACAGTCAACCAGAATTCAAAGACAACATGAGATCCAAGTTGATTCCTATTGGAATATGATGTTGGACGAATTAGTTGACTTGGATAAAGAAATACTAAATGCCTTAGAGTTGTTAAACAGGAAAAAGAAGATAGTGGAAAAGTCATATAATAAAAAAGGTGAAAGTTAAGTTATTTTCGACTGAAGATTTAGTTTGGAAAGTGATTTTTCCCATGGATCAGAAAGATAGAACTTTGGGTAAGTGGTCCCCTAAGTGGGAAGGTCCTTTTCAAATTATTAAAGTCTTTTCCAATGGCGCCTATGAAATCGAAGAGTTAAATGAAGATAGAAGAATCTTGAAGGTAAATTGTAAATATTTAAAGAAATATAAGCCTATACTTCAAGAAATAAAGATAAAAAAGGAATAATTCATGCAAAGGATAGTCGAAGCCAAAATGGGAATTAAAGTAAAAAGTTGCCAAAATGGCTAAGTCATTACGATAAATGCCACGAAGGGCTTAAAATTACAATCAGGAAAAAACAAGTTCATCAACAATCAAGCTAAAATGGGAGAGAATTCTTCATCTTCTCATATTTTGATTTTTGAAGCACCAAGCGTCGGTCACAGATAGTCTTGTTGGTCGAAAGGTCTTCATTTTCCTTTCTAAGTTATTGAGCTCGGTCGACGTGATACATTCCAACCTTAAGTTCTTTGACCACTTCTCCATGATCAAACTTTAGAAGTTCGTCTTTACGTTGCATGGCCTGAGAAATTTTGCTCTGTAAATCTTGTTACTCCCATTCTTCGACATTCTTGTCACAACTTTCAATATCTTTCTTATTTTGTTCAGAGACCTTTTCTAGATCTGCAACCTTTGTGGTGGATTCAGTAGTTGCATCCCATTCAGCCAGTTGGGTCTCTAATTTATTCTGAATTTTATTTGAAAAATCTTTGAGACGATTGAGATCTGTAACAACAAGATCAATCAGCGAACCCAATTCCATTATGGCATCAGCAAACTCTGGAGGAACCTCTAAGACATTTACTTGCTTCAAGAGTTTTTGATCCCAAAACTAGATGAAGCATCCTTTTCTAAAAGTTGGAACAAATCAGCATTAAAAACCTTCTCTTTAATTTGGGGAAGCAAGTTATCCTCAGGTTTATTGGTAGACTGGTTGCCTGAGGCAGTCGAAGTGTTGGTGCTCTTGTCAGTAAAACTGAATTTGGAGTTGATCATGGCCTATAGATATTCAAGTGGCCTTTGCACCTTCAGGGACTCTAGCTCTTCATGAGAGGCTGGTAGAGTTTGTGCCAGTCGAAGCATCAGGATTTGGATAAGTTTTTTATTGATCTTCTTGCTGTTATTTTTCTTCTTTATTTTAATTTTTGTCATTTTCTTCTTCTTTGTCTTCATCTTCCACAACAACTTCAGTTTCAAAATCAAACATGGAGTGATCCTCTTCCTCCTCCTCTTCCTCTTCACCTTTTTTATCACCACCGCCTTGTTGATTGATTGGGGAGTCATCTCTAGACTTGTCTTCGAATTTTTTTTCTGCAGATGGCATTTATGTGTCTCCTGCGACATCAACTAAGGCTTCCTTCCTTGCTGGGTGTTTTTTATGATCAGGTTTGTTGGTTTGCAAAAGCTCAGTGGTGACCTTGGGCAGTGATTTCTTTTGATGATCACTGGCCACTTGGCTTACTTGGTCTACGGATTCTTTGGTGGAATCCTTGGAAGAAGTTTTGTGTTGGGTGGAAGAACTTGTTGGATGGTAAGAAGGATCGCTACTAGTGGTGATAATGGTTTGTTTAACAAGAGGATGCCCCTTATCATCTTTGGCACCCTAAGAAGAAGAACTCAAGAAAAAGATTAGAAGCATGTTAGTTGAAGGTAATCATAAAATTCAAAGACGAAGAAGAAATCTATGTACCTTAGGATCATCAGTCTCAGGGATAGAGTTGTTACTCTCCACTTAATCTAGATTCTTCTTGTCAGTTGGTTTTTTGCTAATGGGGGTTACATCAGTCTCTACCACCTTTGGAGTGAAAGGTTTCTTCGCAGGTGCTTTAATTATTTTTGGTTGAGGTCGAAAACCAGCATCAGTAATTTTTGTTTGCTTCTTCTTTTTCTTGGGTTGTTTAGAATGATCTGGAGAAAGACCCCCATTATCGGATTCAACTATTTGAACCTCAGGTTCCTTTTGCTTTCTCTTTTTGTGGTGTCAGAGGTGGTCTTCGACTTCCCTGCAAAATAATATACTTCAGATGTTAGACTGGGAAGGCAATATGCAAAAAAAAAAAGAATAGTAAGCACAAAGTTTTACCTTGGTTGTGGTTTTCTTGGTGTTGTCTTCTTCTTCTTCTTCGACAGCTTCTTTTTCAATGGGAGTAGTTCCATGCTGGAATTCTTACAGTTGCAAAGAAAACTAATGCAATTAGAATAAGCCAAGTACAAAACATAAATAAAGAGAATGGATAATAGAATTGTTGTCGAAGAACCTCCAATTCCACACCTTCATATATTGGAGACTCCATGCGAACGTGTTTTATGCCAATATGAAGGTGGCCTTTGAAATTGTCCAGAGTGTACTTAGTCAGAACCACTCGCTTAGCACACTTTTGGGATTCTTGGCAAAGAATTTTCATAAAATCCCCACAGACGAACCAGTCTGGAAATGGAGGGCTAAAAGCCACACCAAAGTCAGTGTCACGGTGAGAATCGGATACCATAGTTATTGAGTTAACTAGGCTCACAAATCTTAATTCACCACCGATCTTTAATTTATCCAAAGGAAAGGAAAAAGAACGAATAACCCAAAAGTATGCAATGCAATGCAAAGCATGAGAATCTAAGGTTTGGGGATTGGTTATACCTAGGGAAGGTGCTAGCATCCTAAGTATCTGTAGTACTCTACAGGAACCTCTTGTTTTATTGTGTTGTTTGTTATTTGTCTAATAAAGGGTGAAAAGGTAAAAGAGGGAGAGACCTAAGGTGTTAGTCCTAAGTATGCTCGCCAAGACATCGCATCTCCTACCTACGTATCCTGACGGGAATGGAATCAAAGCATGCGTAGTTCCCCTCACAAAGGGTAAACAAAGTAAAAAGAAAAGGTTGGTCACCAAGGATTGACCTTGTGCCTACATATTCTCAAAAGGAACTTTGAGAAATCGGAGTTTCCGTAGTTTGTACACTACGGGTAAAACAATGTTTGTTGGTTGGTTTTAGGAGAAGAGACAAGTTGTCATCTTAAGGAGAATACTCAACTTAAACTGCCACAAACATATGGAAGACAGGTCTTTGCTTCACATTGAGAGAAGGGCTCCAACTCGGATATAGAATCGACGAGTATGCCACATACCTCTCTCAAGTGGAAAAGAAATCATCATCTTTCTCAACAATATCATGGGGTAGGAGAATTATATCTCGACTAAGAATGACTCATATCTAATTTTCATGGGAGAAAAGGGAACCTAATTGTAGGTTGTTTAAGTTAACATCCTAAAACCTAATTTTATCATGCAAAAGTTGAATCCTAAAATTTACTGTGATTTAATTTGTCGGAGACAAAGTTGAATCGAGAATCTAAGGGAATATGGTGAATCATACAAGCAAGCGATCATAAGTTAAAAAATTTCATAAGCAGTCAAGTCATCAGGCGAAATATCGAAGTCATAACAAAAGTTCAATCACTCTTAGAAGCGTCAGCCATGACTTTAAATCGAGAATTCAATCATAAATTTAAACTGAAAATCAATCGCAAATTCAAATTAAGCATGAATCTCGAATTTAAGATACATTCACAAGTCAAATTGCCACTTTAAAATCTAATTAATTTCCTAATATTAAATCAACACTTTAAAAAATTAAATTTAAATTAATAAAAAGAAAAAAAATTAAATTAGTTTTTTTTTTTAAATGGTGGGCTTTAAGCCCGTAGAAAAGCTCAAAAATATATCCGGACGCCACTGTTCAACTCTCTCGCCACTGTTCACTTGCAATCCGGACGCCATTTAGTCCCTCCGCCGCGATTCAATAATATATCTCTCATTCTCTCGTGCCATCTTCTTCTTCTCACGATCGCTGCTCTATTATTCTTTGTTCGGACACAACTCACACTCTATCTATTACAATCTTAGCACTTTCAAATTCGACCGTAAACGACAGAAAAGCAAAAGAAAAGCGAAATCAAAAATTGAATTACCTGCAGCAGAGAAGATACATCAGGTACGTCTGCCTTGTCGTTATTGTTTCGTGGTTGTTGCTCATGTTTTCGTCTCAATTCCGTTTCAATTCTTCCCGTTCTGTCTTCATTATTGTGCGTGCTTGTATTATTGCTATTGTTGTGATTCCCTTGAATTCATGTTGGTTATTGTTTGTTGTTCTTGATGTTATTTCTCTGCTTGTGTGAATCTCTTGTGCGCGAATTTTTGTGAGCTTGTTCTGTGATGCGTGTGTGTTCTGCCCTCGATGCGTGGTGACGTTGTTCGCTGTGTGTATTGATCTTTGGGTGTGAGTTTGTATTGGTGTCTCAATGTTGGTTTTAGTTTAATGGGGGAAGGTGAAATTTTGATGTTAAAGAATGGTTGATGATGACGGTTTTGACGGTTTGGTTTATTGATGGAATGAAGATGACGATAAAGAACAAAGAGTGGTGGTGGATATGAGAACTTGGTAGGTCTGTAATGTTGAAGTTATGGCTTTTTCAGAATTTTTCACCTGTGTATGAGGGCTGCCAGTGTATTATTTATGTTGTCGATCCTTCTCTCTGTGATGCCTCTCCTTATATAGGCTCAAGACATTAAATTCCTCAGGATTGATATTGAATAGGAGATTATTCTGTTGATTTCGAGTTGAATGCCAAAATATGCTTGTGACTTTGTTGATTTATGTGGTGATTGAAAATTGATGATATCATTGAATGAATTTTCCTCCTTTTGTTTTGCTCGTTCTGAACTGTTTTGGAAATGTTGGATTGTGTCGTGAAATTCTCATGATGAATGATGATGATTGTTTCGATTTTTATTCTGAGATACCTGATGTTTTTGGAAGTAAAATACTCTTGCAATTCTTGTGATTCTTTCCTTTCCAAAACCATGATTCTTTATGAGTTGGAGATTTCGTGTCACTTGTCGTTTTCGTTTCTATTGAACATGATCCGTGTGATTGTGATTATGAAAATACATTTCCATTTCCATCTTGATGTATTTGAATATGAATATGTTTCCACTTACACATTGATTATGTCGGATTATGTCGTGTGAATTAATGATCATTGATTTGTGATTGTCTTGGAATGAAAACCGTATCTTTGAACTTGTCTGACTCGTTGTGATTTCGTGATTATGCTTAGGATTTCGTGTAGTTGTGGGAATTGATGGTTATTGACTCTTGTTGATTTTTTCCATTTCATGTATACTTGATGACAAAGATTTTGGAGCTGTTTGGAGGCATTGAGGCAGTTAGATCAAGAGATTGCTAAGGAAGGAGTCCTTCTCATCCATAACCGCACGAGCCAAGATATAACAACAGTTTCCAAGCCATGAAAGAAAGGTGATGGCAGTGGGATTCCTTGTAAATAAAGGGTGTCTCAACTAGCTTCCAATCTTGCATAGATGGAGGTTTGTATCTTCCTTGTAAAAACTACTATGATTCTCTATTGTAACAAACTTGTAATGTGGAATTCCAAGTTTTGTATAATGTGATCTTGAATCTTAGAATCATCTTGATGTTGAATCTTGAAATTAATGTGAATTATGAGTCTTGGAATTATTTTGCACATTTGAACTTGCCAAAACTTGATTTTCTTGGGTCTTAATGGAATCTTGAATTTGGACTTGAAATTTTTTGGATAATGTGAACTTTATGCTTTGAACTAGTGATGGGATCAACAATTAACTTTGAAATCTGTTTGAACTTTTATAAATAACATGAGTTTCAAATTTGAAAACATCTTGCCTAAACTCGATTTAAATCTTCATTCAAATTTTACCATTTCAAAGCGCATGGATCACAAACTACCAAAATCCAAACTCTTTCACTTAATATCAAAGGGAAACAAATAATGATCCAACTTCGTGAATAAGCTCAACATCTTTCTTGTATTAAACTTGATTTTTTGTTACCCACGCAATCAAAGATCTAGAGGATGAAGAATTCGGTAAACAAACCAAGCCCTGAGAAATCCTTTTGTAATGCAACTCACTAGGAAACCCTAATTAGTTCTAAAATGTCGAAGCTCAACACCAATGGAAAGAAACCCTAATTCTTATGGGCATACCCTGAAGCTTCGAAGAAACTTTGAGGAAAGTGACCAGTAGAAAACCCTAGGACCTTTTGAATCAAAGAATGTTGGTCACATCTTAAAGCACTTGACTGAAAGAATGAGTATTATCTTTACTCGAAATTAACGCACCTGCACAAACTAGTTAGTCATAATAAACACACACACAGGATCATAAGACCTAATCCTCAGAAGATCAAGGCCAAAGGCCAGATTATCTTATAGAGAGAACGCAGAGAAAGGTATGACAAATTTGGTATGATATATGAGATGCGTGATATGCCAAGCAGACAATGCGAAACGAAAAACAGAATCTTAGGGTCAAAAATTAGGGTATGACAGTCAGCAGTTGGCAGTCGAGGGAATTTTGGAGGATAGAGATTAAAAGCTAACTTGTAACGTTGATCAGGTCGAACGTACGAAGAAAGATTTAAGTCCTCTAATTTCTTTGTAAATTTTTCTTTTAAAGTCACTGCTGCTTCGCTAATGGTTCGACTAAGATCATCTTGCCTGTAGGAAGTTTCAAAGTATTTCTGGAATGCTTAGATCTCTTTGATGTGTGTCGAAGTACCTTTCTTCACGTTTTCCTGTACAAGGGTAAAAGCTCGAGTTAGTTGGAGGTTGAAGGCAACTACATCAAAGAATTCTGCAGTATAATGCCCTCTCCACCAATTGTCGAATTCTCTGGCGCAGAGAAATGATGGTTTGAAAGCCACGGGATTGAATTCTGTAAGGTCAGAATACTTGGCTAACAACTTAGTACATTCTGCCTCATTGTGCCACATGTTGTAATGAATCAGTGAGCCCTTTTTAGGAAAGAGTGGTTTGGGTTTAATTTGAATAAGACTAAACTGTCGAGCGACGAGATTTGGTTGGTAACTAACAAGAGTAATTCGAAGTTTTAAAGCGTTGAGTCTTGAAGCCAACAATCTTGGCGTAAGAAAATATTCCCAGATATCAAGAGATTTTGTTTCCTATTCTTTCGACTCAGGAGGAAACTTTCGTGTGAACCATTCAGGGCCTACTTTCCTATCTGCAAAAGGGACCATGCTTGGAAAAAAATTGTAACGTTTTGCAAACATCATCACATAGCTCGTGTATGATGAGACGTTTGCTGTTAAAACCTGGCCCATGATCTCCTTGTAACTAGACGTGTGATGATTGAAAAGATTCATGCATGGGCTTGAGGAGACGTTTTGGGGAAAGTTGTCATGATGACGATGACGTCATAGTAATCCAAAGGTTTCTGGCGGCGAATATGAAACTTTAAAAAAATGCCCTTTTCTCCATTTCAGTCGAAAATGACATTTTGGGGGGGGGGGGGGGGGGGCAATTAGTTGGATAGGAATTTCGATGCCATGTTTTCATTTGAGAAACTAAGTGAAAATTAAAGTTTCTTAAATCTGGCTAACTTAGACAGTAGCTGGTATGAAGCTTTGTCGAAGTGGTTCTTATAAAGGAAGCGTGTTTGAAGCCTTCCTTCGACAGAAGTTTGAATTTCAAAATATGGATAAAATAACTGTCTTTTGTCCTTATCCGTTTCTTAGGAGAGACGCGTGGAGAACTATGGAGAAATGAAGGCATGCAGGGCGAAACGTGTAAACTTTTGGAGAAATGCTCGTTGGAGACGGTTATTTCGACGTATTATAAATAGGGGTCTTACTATTAGGATTTTTGTGTGTTCAATTGTTGTACTATACTAAAACATTTACTCAAAGTATCCAAGTCAAAGTGAGAAAATATTTACTGTTGAGAATGTACGTTTGAAACACCACATTTTATTCAATAGAAATTTACTTTCATTTATCAATTTTTCTTTACTGCACTTTTTACTTTGAAGTTCTTTTCTTCATTGCATTTCTTTACCAAACTTTTACAAAGTTTAGTCTTTTCAACAAACAATCAAAACAATCTTTTACATAAATGAATACTATCGAAGTGTTCTACAATTTTCCTGAAATACATTAGTACAATAGCTATGTCCTTAGGATTCACTGGCTGATTCTGCAAGTAAACCAAATTTTTGGAAGACCAGCGGTTGTTTACCAATTTCCATGGTAAATAGCATCCTGTCCTAATTCTCGTTCTAGAGCTATCCTCCTCTGATACACATATTTCCATCTCTCCACATTCTTAATGGAGTGAAAGGAGATGTTGTCCAAGGGAGCATCAGGCACCTTCATAGAGGCTCTCTTGACCACATATCTTTTAGCAGGAGTGATGTTCTAGACATCATCCTCGACATCATATTCAAACTCACTGACATAGACAACCTTCCTCTTTTTAGATGGAGTATCCACTTTAATCCAAATTTTGGCAGGACCAACAACATATTTCTTCTTAAGGCTCCTTGAGGATGTGTTCTCAGTAACAACAATTCTACCTTTTCTATTCTTCAGCCTTTTGGCAACACTGTAGCACCCCAAAATTTGCCCTCCTTACTTTAGTACTAACTGGCTTATGTTTCATTTCATTTTTGCATTATCATGTGTGCATATCATTGGTTCTTAGCATGGGGTCAAGGTGCTTGAGGCAGTTCAAGAGGAGGAGGTGTTCTTCAAAGGGTCAAGCAAGAGAGCTCAGGTGTATCACTCTCCTAACCAGTGCAGGAATTAGGGTTTTGAGATTCTTGGGTTTATTGCTCCAATGGGCAAGCTCCTTGGGTTTTTATCATCATCAAATGGCATATCCTATCTTTGTTGGAGAGGATACACATCATATTCAGAGGAATTTGGATTTGGAGACTGTGATATTTCCTCCTAGACTGAGGGTGCCAAAATTAGGGTTTGCTATAAAGTCAGTTTATTTCTGATTTTTTGGGCAAGACTTGATTCTATGGTATTCCTTGGGCCCCTAAGTATCTAGGAATGGAAAATTGTCCATCAATTTGGTTCATGAGAAGTTCAAATGGCCAATGGATTGGGAATCAGGAGAATCAGGATAAAAGTCAACAGTAAGAGGGGAAGTCAACTGTGGAATTTTGAGGTTCTCTCCAAGGTTTTCAAGGTCTCACATCCTCATATGGTCTTCAAGGGTCAAATTTCATACCATTTATCAAGAATCAAGGGTTGGTACAAAAGTTGCTAAATATGGAAATGACCTATAATTTGAAAGTTTCCTTTTTGGGCAAGTCCTTACACTACATTCAACCTGACTTTTCATCATCAAAGAAGCTTCAAATGAATTTTCCTCAAACATGAAATTTGAATATCTTTTTCTCCTCTTTCCAACAAGTACTAGTGGGTCTCCATATCATTTGTGAAACTCAAGTTATGATCAAAAGAAGGCAAAGTGGTTTTTAGGGTGCCATTTTCACAACTTTTGCATTTTGGGACATAGTGACCTATACTTAATTCCATTGCTTCAAGGCACATTCCAACATCAAAGTACAATCCCCAAGGAGCATTGTTGGCCTTTAAATCAAGTGGATCCATGGTTTATTCATTACTTATTTTTCATTATGCAAAATTGCCAAATTATTGAAATCTCATGAACCAAGACATCTTAAGGCCCAAATCAAATTCAGGTGTAATTAGCAATTGGAAGTTAAGTGATCCATCATAGAATATTTGGATATCCATGCATGGAGGAGGGTGTATTTCACATTATTCAAATTTCCAAATTTTCCCAAAACTCATTAAACAAAGAATTACCAAGGCTCAATTGATCATCAGTGAATTAACCTAGCCTATTTAAGCTAACTCATGCTAGGGTTAGAGGGATAACACGTGCTTTTGTGGAGAATTCAAGTGTGACCCCTAAAAGATCATTCATTCATATCTCTCAAGCAAGAAGAGCTTTTCCAAAACTTCTTCCACAAACTTCATCCTTGGGATCCCTAGAACACAAACCAACCATCACTTGAAGCTAAAAGCAAGGATATAGGAGGCGTGATCTCAGGTTGGTGTTTTTTTCATGATCCTAAAACTTTTCTTTTTTATGCGCATAATGGCGTGTGATGTTCACTGATCACTCTGATCTATTTTGTTTGAAGTTTGGACGTATGACTTGTGTGTAATGTTGATTTAAAGTTTTGGACCCACACTTTTCTTCATTCGATTTGCTCTTTGCGTTGATCTTTTGTGAAAAATAATAGGATATTCGTGATCCTCATGAAAATCTGGACAAAATGGTATACTCGTGTGCGTTTTCTGGGTTATTTTAAGTTGCAGGTGGCTGTGGATGGTGGCCGGAACCCTAGCTCCGGTGGCTGGTGAGGGTTCCGGCAAGTTTAGGGTTTGGTTGGAGAAGACGAAATCTCAACCGTCCGTCTGCTTGATCGTGCGTCCCTCAGCTCGCCACGTTTTATTCTTTTTATTTTTTTTCTGATTTTTATTTAATGTTTGTGTGTTGGTTAGCTCATGGTTGCTCTCGTGTACCATTAATCACAGCCTCTCATCCTAATTACCATTTGAATTATTGACTTAATGTGAGACGTTTGATGCATCTGACGGCTGGTTTGTTGACAGCGCATTAATGAAGGTGCATGGTATGCACGTGTTTTTATTTTAAATGATGAGTAACCATGATTGTGCGTGTGTTGTTGCTTATGGTGTGCACGTGAATCCTGGCCATTGATTGTGTTTATTTTATGATTGCGTTGACCGTGTGTGATGCGTAGGATGGATCCAAAGGCTCTTGTGAGTCAACTGGTTGACTGAGTTGTATGTGTTCTCCTTTTTTATATTTTATTTTCGCTGACTTTTTTGTTGGTCTGGGCCTGTTAATTGCACCCCCCACGTTTTAGCCCATCATCATTTTCAACGTGAGCCATCTGCTATACGCACCCCCCACTTGTTTTTCTTCATTTTTATTTTTATTAATTGCATTGTTTCATTTTAATTATTTTAAAAATGGTTAATTGCATCAAAAAATTCCCAAACAATTCATGCATCATATTTATAATTTTATAAAATTTTCACAAATTTTATTTTATTTTTATCATCTGAATTAATTATTTTAATAATTTCTTTTTGAATTATTCATATCATGCATACCTTTAACTTGTTTATTTCATTTCTCTGCATCCATAAAACATTTTGAGCTTATTCCTTTTGCATTCATTCACCAACACATTCAATTGCATTAAAATATTTTTCTCTCATTTTTAAAATCATTTCATATTGCATTTTAGTCCTCCTTTTTTGCATATTAAACCATATTTCTCATCTGAATTTGCATAATTGTTTGAGTGACTTTTATTTTGAATTTTTGCATGAGTTTTGGATATGTTGTTTGCTTCTGATTGATATATGTTGATAATTAATTTGGAGATTTTAGAAGATGTTTTACTAATTATGTGATTGCTCTTTGTGTGAGATCTTCTTGTATGCACATCCTTAATCATGTCTGGTTACCTGTTTGAAAAGGCACTTGTGCCATTGTTTGAGATTGTTTCTTTGATTTCTTAATTCATGTTGGAATTGTTATAGGTCATTTGATCACCATTATATGTCATTGCTTGGGTTTTATCTCTTTTACTTATGTCGGTTTTGTACTAACCTTTTATGTAGGGGTTGAGGTAAGTTCTTTGAGGGTGTGGATAGTTGTCCACGTCCACTCTCACTCTTTCTGTCTCTCATCTTTTCTTTTCTTTAGGCTTAGGTTGTCGTCAAACCTCACTAACCGTTGGTCACCCATGCATGATAACATTAGGACTCTTAGTTTCCCTTTAGAGTTTCCTTTGTGTCTTCTCTCTTCTCATCTCAAAACTTCTTGAAAACACTTAATAAGGATAAAGTGTATTGCGCACGAGCCTTAAGCATGGGGAATGAGAAATGAGGGGCTTCCTCTCATCTTTCTAGAGTGCTTAGAGAGCGTCCTGTCTTGGTACGATGCGTTAAGTATTCGCCCATGTGCCCTAGACTTTGGTGCAATGCAAGTTATAAACTAACTCAAGTCGCTTCTGTCCTAAAAAAATACAAACAAACTTCAAACCTTTTTGTCCTTCGGGATTGTCAAACTAAAGGCTATTTTCAAAAAGGGCACGTTACTTTCCGTTTGAGTCGCAAACAGGTATCGACCCTAACTGCCGGACGCAAACTTAACGTCGCTCATAAAAACACAAAAGGAACTTGGTCCGAACTACGTTGACTCTGAATTTCCCATTGCACAAAGGGAGTACGTAGGCCTAGGACGTCGACGTCCTACCGAGTCTGTCTTTGTTTTCCCCTTCCTCGTGTCAGTACAGCCATAGATGATAGGATAACTCACCCTTAGAATAGACAACAAGTGTGGATCCCATCGAGTACGATGGACGCGTGGGGTGCTAGCACCTTCCCCTCGCGTAACCGACTCCCAAACCCAGGTTATGGTTGTGATGACCATTCCTTTCCCTCTTCCTCAGGTTTATGCGGTGTTCCCTTTCCCTCTCTTGGGATAAATTTACACGGCTGGCGACTCTGTTTTTCCGCGCCACTCTCGCGCTTGTACCTGGATGAAAATCCTGGGAGCGACAGCTGGCGACTCTGCTGGGGACTTTGGTTGACCTATGCTGGTCCATCCCTAAGCGAGTCAATCCTAGCGCTTGCTTGTCTTTGTTCTCTTTGGGTATTTTTGTTTTTTTTTTTGCTTTATTTGTTGTATTTTGTTTTTACCGCATCTTCTGCATTGCATTTAATTTTTATTACTGTCATACTGGATATTACTGTGTTGTGCTGGCTGTTTCTGTTTTGCAGGTTGGGTTGTTCTGAGAGATAAGCCCAATACCCAGGCTTGAGTACACCCTAGGACTAGAGTAGAGAGTAGTGGGACCTACGTGCCCGCTTGGTACGTTTGTGTGTTCACGAAATTCACAACCAGACGAGGCTATCTTGGGACGCATTCTAACGTATGTGTCTTGCGCATGTTGGGATGTCGATCTAGAAAGCTGTCGACTCTGGTGACCGATCATCGAGGACCTTAGTGGAAACATCCCTCTTTAGTGGTGACAATGGCAGACCACATCCTGTGGCAAACCCATCCGCACCCGAGGGTCCACTTTGGAACTTGCATAGGATGGCCCCTATCTTTTGAAGAGAATCTGTGGAGGCACTCCTCGATTGACGATAGTACTGTACCCCGAGGGATGAATGTACTATTGTTTCTCGACCTCAGTGCCAGAAGCTGAGGACCTTCCGTTTTGGAGAATCAGTTGAGGCCTCCTCGATTGACGATGATGCCAAACCATAAATGGTGAAAATATCATCATTTCTCGACCTGAGAGCCCGGGATACTGAACATCCTAGTACCCACACGTGAGAGGGGATGGGCGTTTGCAGGTTTGCAGGTAACCGAAACCTTCAACCTACTCGGTTTTTCTGGATTTCTCATCAATGTTTGATTATCTGGGTTCCTGGTTATCTCAGTGGTTCGGTATTTTTGAATTCTGGTTTTCTGGGTTGTGGTTCTCGTTCAGTTAACAGCACAGCACATCCAGCAGTGTTGCCTTGATCCCATGTTTGCATGAGCATATCATTTTTCTTGCATTCTGACATGTTTGACATTTTTCAGGGCTTGCATCTTACTCTTGATTCCGGTTTTCTGAGGTTACCTTGGCATGGATGTCCAGAGAAAGAAGACTGTTGCCTATTCGTTCCCAGATCCGACCTTAACGTTGATTTACAAGCTGATTAGTATGGCTGGTCCCGAAGTTCGTACAGAGTTCAGTGGAGGGTATGGGAGACTTCTGAAGTTTGTTTACAATATCTCCAAGTATGAGAAGGAGGCCATTCATACACTTCTTCAGTTTTACGATCCGTCTTTGCGTTGCTTCACTTTCCCAGACTACATCTTGGCCCCAACGTTGGAGGAGTTCTCATTTATTTTGGGAATCCCCATCAGGCATGACATAGTATTCTTTTCTGAAGAACACCCCGGGATAAAAGAAATGGCTATTGCTCTTCATATTGGTGAATCCGTTCTGAGCAGTAATATTGAGGAAAAACAAGGAGCTAAGGGTTTCTTATTGAAGTTCTTGTTTGATCAAGCTTGCATACATGTTAAAGAGAAGAATTGGACTGCTTTCCAAGCTATTCTGGCTATGTGCATCTATGGGATTGTCCTGTTTCCCAATGTTCCTGATCTGGTGGATATGCATGCTGTCAGAATCTTTATTTCAAAGAATCCTATACCTACCTTGCTAGGTGATGTGTATCACTCAGTCCACTACAAGAATGAAAATAGGCGGGGAAAAACTGTGAGTTGTTGTCCACCACTCTTATCTACTTGGTTTCTGAGCCATCTCCCCGAAACTGGCGCCTTTGTTGATACGAAAGATTCTCTGAAGTGGTCAAAGAGGTTAATGGGCTTGACTGCTGACAACATTGTCTGGTTCAACCATGATTTGCTAGGAACAGAGATTATTTGCAAGTGCGGAGAATTCCCTAATGTACCCTTGATAGGGAGAAGAGGTGGAATTAACTATAATCCTTCCCTTGTTATCAGGCAGTTTGGTTATCCTTTGAAAGGTCCACCTGAAGAGCGAGATGTCAGGGAGTCCTTATTCTTCAATGGTACTGAGGATCAAGAGATGACAAGGAAGATTGTGAATGCTTGGAAGCAGGTGACCAAGAAGGGAAAAAATTCATTCGGGAAATGTAACAACCGGGCTTTTCCTTCCTATGAAGAGTGGATTAAGAAGAGAGCAGAAGAGGAGCTTCTTCCCTTCCTGGTAGAACCACCATCTTACCCCTTGCTGATTGAGCCTCCTACCACAGTTGAGATAGAGAAGTTTAACAAGTTGTGGGCTGAAAAGGAAAAGCTGCGAGAAGAAAAGAGTAAGCTATTAAGGGAGATTTATCAGTTGAAACATGAGCGGGGTGAAGCTGTTCATATCGCCA
This sequence comes from Lathyrus tuberosus, assembly GCA_022829125.1. Taxonomy (NCBI): domain Eukaryota; kingdom Viridiplantae; phylum Streptophyta; class Magnoliopsida; order Fabales; family Fabaceae; genus Lathyrus; species Lathyrus tuberosus. The sequence continues at coordinate 5,914,527 of JALAZF010000019.1, read as the reverse complement.
AGTGGAAGACAGAGCTTCTCGCTAAGACAGAAAAGGAGCTAGCTGACATGGTCACGGCCAGACAAAGGATGAAACAAGCTTTAGATGGTGTCAGTAAGGTTCTCGAGTCTAATAAGGAGGAATTGGACAAGGCTTTGTTATAAATTCACAGGTTCAATGCTCACCGAGAAACTGCAATGGCTGAGAATAAGCAAAAAGAAGACGGTTATCTAGCTCAGATTGATCAATTGAAGTCGCAACTCAAGAAAAAGGACGCTGAAATCCTATCAGGGGTATTCCAGAGACAAGCAGTCAAGGGTCGACTCAATGAAACCATAGCCTCCATAGAGGAACTGAAGGTCCAAGCTGAAGTGAAGAGATCTAGACATGAGGGACCTAGCATGGATGGTGTTTCTGGAGAAGACGCTTGGGAGCTACATTGCCGATACTTGGAAGGGATCATGCATAGGAGAGACATTCTCATTCAAGAGCTAATTCAGAGGCCGAAGCATCCCGACACCAGAAAGTTGTTCAAGGAAATTCAAGACTGGAGCAAGAAGCATAATGGATGGGGGGATTGACATTGTAGACTTTGATGACATGCCGTAGTTTTCTATTTTCTTTCATTATTCGGACCACCGCCAGACTTGTTGGTTGGGATCTATGATTATTGTGTTCAGACTTGTTATCTTGGATTTGTGATTGTTGACATTTGGTTTTCCTCTGGTTTTCTTAATATATGAGCAAAAGTTTCATTCTATCTTGTTGTTAAACTGGAATCAAGGGGGTGGATCGCCCTGCGAATATTCAAACATGTTCATTTGCATTTGCATATTCATAATCATTTTGCATAATCATTGTGCATAACAGGTGTCTATCTCTGGCATTCTTACTTGGTTCTCCTCCTCAGTACAGGATTGCAGATCAACACATTCACCGATATTCTACCAGACAAGATCAGAAAAGACTCATGGATCAACTACAAGCTGAGATGACTGAGATGCGGACCCGCATGAACTAATTCATGGATTTAATGCAAGGGGTTGCTCAGGGCCAAGAGCAGTTAAGAACTGTTGTCCAACCACTGATTGCAAGGATTGATGACGAAGCTGTCCTTCATGGAGGAGTCCATACTGGTGTTACTGGTACTAATGTTCAGAATGGCCCTCCAGGAGGAGGTATTCCTGTTTCTGGTGTTGTGCTCCCTCCGGGCGGGGCTGAAAATGTCGGGGGAGGAGGTAACGGTGCTGGCGCAATTCATGGCCGTCAGTATGATGATGTTCAAGTCGATGCATTTTCTCTGCCAGGTGGGGATGCTGGCCCCCAGATTGACAATGATCAGAGGTTCCGGTTGATTGAGGAACAACTAAGGGGTGTTGTGAATCAGGATGCTTTAGGTATAGATCTAGAGGATTTGGGGTTGGTTCCAGGCATTGTTATTCCACATAAGTTTCAGACTCCCACTTTCGAGAAGTATAATGGTATGACTTGCCCAAGGACCCACGTGAGGGCATACGCGAGTAAAATGGTTGCGCATGCGAAGAATGAGAAGTTGATGATGCATTGCTTCCAGGATAGCCTATCTGGGGCATCCCTGGAGTGGTACATGCAACTAGAGAGGAAGGATGTGCGTAGTTGGAGAGATCTGGCAGGGGCATTTATTAGACACTATCAATATAACACTGATATGGCTCCCAATCGTACACAGCTGCAGAATATGTCTCAAAAGAGCAATGAAAGCTTTAGAGAGTACGCCCAGAGGTGGCGTGAATTGGCTTCCCGAGTTCAACCTCTGATGTTGGAAAGAGAACTCGTTGATATGTTCATGGATATGCTTCAGGGGAATTATTATGAGAAATTGGTTGGATGTTTGGCAGCTGGATTTTCAGGTCTTGTATTGGCAGGAGAAAGAGTTGAAAACGGCATAAAAACGGGAAAGATTCAGGTTGCTCCCGATTATTCTGAAAATGCGAAGAAACGTTACAGGGGAGAAGAAGGAGAGACTAATGTCGTTCAGTACCAACAACCTTATGCTCCTCAACAACATAAGTATCAGCGTCAGAATCAGCATAGGCCGCGCAACAACTTGGAAAGAAGGAATGCTCCTCTTCATCCAGTTCCCATGTCGTACAGTCAACTCTTGCCACACCTGTTCGAAACTCATTGGTGGAGCCTAAGACTTTAAAGCCTATTCCAGAACCATACCCTCTGGGGTACAATCCCCATGTGCAATGTGGATATCATGGAGGATCTATGGGGCACTCACCCGAAGATTGCAAAGCCTTCCAAGCCAAAGTGCAACAATTGATTGACAAAGGGTACATATCGTTTCCAGAAGGAGACTTGGTTGTGCATGTCGACCTCTCATCTGTTTGAAGACGTCATGGGTCGTCTCCAAAAGCCAGTAGTCCAAGCGGAGTCCAGTCTTCCCAACAACGGCAGTCATCAGTTTCTTTACTGCATTTTCATTTGTAGTTCTTCATTTCTCGTTAAAGCATTGTATGCATGTAGAAACTTGTTTGTTTTTAATGACGATCATAATACAATGAGCATGTTTTCCTTGAAGTAATCCATTCGTGTTCACTCTTAAATGTTTATATGCACTGCAATACCAATTTTCTTGTTTAGAACTCTTGAGGGAGGATGATGAAATGAAAACGCAAAAACTCTGGTTGTATGTTCAAGGATAGAACCCTGTTGAGGATGTACAGGCATTGTTTCGAACCCCTAAACACTGGAGAGATAAGGAGATAAACCTTCATTAACCCCTTTGAGCCTTGAAGTAGGAACTTCTTTCGTACAAAAAAAAAACCCTCATACTTAACCCAGGGGCAGGGTAGGTGTCAGTTAGTTTGACCAAGCGTCCAAATTTCAAGAAGAGTGTGCATCTGAGGATCCATTACCCTCTATCCCACCGTCAACAGGTCAAGAGATGTGAAACCACGATGGTTATCCATCAACAACTAAGGAGTGAGGCAGTCATAACCCTTTCAAGCAAGTAAGACGACCAGTGTCACACGCTTTGTTCAAAGAGGGGGAATAAAAAAAGAAAGCCCGCTAGGTCGAAACTTGTAAACAAGTGACTTAGGCAAAAGTCAGGGCATCCCGCTGGACTTCAAAATAAAAAAAAAAACTCAAAAGAGTCAGTCCAGGCAAAAATTAGGGATTAAAAAGGCAAAAGAAAGAAAAAGCGAAAAGCGTTACAAAAGAAAATCCTCGATAAGAACAAGTTAGTGTGATTACAGACACAAAAGACAAAAAGGGGTGACTGTCATTCCAAAACTCCCTTAGGTGCCAAACCATTAGTGGCGTAGGTCCCTTAAAGATCATAAACCTTTTGAGAGATGAGCGTTTGGGTCAGATTAACTGAACATAGGACTGGAGAACATCACGGAGAGCGGGTGGGCACCGATAAATTTTGAGCCATAAATCCTTTTTCTGAAACCGTGAACCAGACCACGTTACAACCCTTAAAAGTCCTAATTAAAATAGGGTTTATTCGGAAAGCATACTTCAACAGGATCGCGTTCCTGACTCCTATGAGTTGCGCTAATAAGATTTGTTGGTATTGCATGTGCGCATTGTTTTGCCATTCAAAAATCAAGGTCGCATCCCGGCCAGTGATTCGTTCACAAGGCTTGGCGACGCATTTTTCAATAAAACTTCAAGGTTAACACGAGTGTTGCATTAGAATTGTCATTCTCATAATAAACATTTTTTGCTTGCATATGTTTGATATCCAAGAAGCTTACACGATGAACGACAGTCGAGAAGCTCGATCACGCCAAGTTGGGAGGCTTGGAAATTCTGAAGGGCAATCATATCAAAGGGCAGGCCACCTCTAGAGCGTGGGAGATTGTCCACTCCTGAAAATGGTTAATTGAAAATACCTCCTTAAGGTTCAAGACACTAAAGCAGAGTATTTTTAAGTCATTACGATCCCTTTCGAGATAATGTACTTCATGGATTATGAAGACTGGGGCAGTTATATCGAGATATGATAAATCTCTCCAAGAGTTTGAAGACCCTGGGGCAGTGCGAACGCCCGGTCTTCTATAAAATCCTCTTGAGATGATTTCTTCCATTAGACCTGGTGGTCTGGGGCAAGTGGAAAGTTCAAAGGGCCATTTATGAACATAGAAACAGGCCAGGTTGAGGGGCAACAGGATTGTATTTCCCCAACAGTTGGCTCTCCCCAGCATTGAGATTGCACTTTCCTCAGCAGAGCAGACCTTCTCCAGCAGGAGACCTGGAAAGTACTTTCTCTGAATCAAGACGTTATCTCCCCATAGAATCAGGGTGTTCACCTTCCCCATCCAGTCAGGAAGCGTGCTTTTGCCGAAGATGTCATGTTCTAATCCCCGGCAAGATGGGAGTAAAGGCATTCTCCCCATGAGCAGGCTAAGTTCAGCAGTATCCCCAAGCAGGATGGTATTATGGATTATTTTCCCCAAGCAAGATGATATTATGGGTTGGCATCCCCAGCAGGTCCTAAGCCCATCTGTTATTGGCAATCTTCAGTAACAGACTTTCGGTTCCGTTATTGGCATTCATTCTCAACTCCCCCAGCAGAGGAGGAATCTCAGGTTCGTTGTCGCATTCAGCAAAGGACATGTGTACTCCCCGGCAGTTCTTTCGGGATTTCATCCCCAGCAGAAGTTGTTGATCCGAAGAGTCGATCAGTATGACCCTTCTCAGCAGAGTTCCTGGATTCAGAGGACAATTTATTTTTGTCATCCCCAGCTGAATTGGCCTTTTCTCTCCATGCATTTATTTTGCTGGAGACACCCCTTTTGCATATCATAAGCATTGGCATTGCATCCTCAAAACGCGTAGCATTTCCACTTTGTGTGGAGCATTACGGCAAAATTCAAACATTTGCATTCAAAGCATAAGCCAGGTTTGATGCTTTCCTTGCCAGTTCTCTTTCCCAATAGGGATGGCATAACTCAGGAGATTTTGGAGGGATGCGTTCCTCATACTGGTGCTCCCCGGCAAAGTCTTTTATTTAGACTTCTCCTTTCCCTGACGGAGTCATCTTATTTGTGGATCGTGAGTCCGTTAGAAGTTTGCCTTTATTTGGCCTTTCTCTTTTAGGAAATCCAGTTCTCGTCTGGTAGCCAGTTCTCGTCTGACTTATTCTGTAAATCCAGTTCTCGTCTTGTAGTCAGTTCTCGACTGACTCATTTGGTGTAAACCCAGTTCTCGTCTGGTAGTCAGTTCTCGTCTGACTTATTTGGTGTAAACCCAGTTCTCGTCTGGTGGTCAGTTCTCGTCTGACGTCTCTTTGTAAATCCAGTGCTCGTCTGATAGTGAGTTCTCCTCTGACTTACTTGGTGTAAACCCAGTTCTTGTCTGGTAGTCGGTTCTCGTCTGACTTATTCTGTAAATCCAGTTCTCGTCTGGTAGTCAGTTCTCGTCTGACCTATTGTTGTGGTAAATCTAGTTCTCGTCTGGTAGTCAGTTCTCGTCTGACTTATTTCGTGAAACCCAGTTCCCTTTATCAGCAGGGATGGCATTTATTTTGCTAGTTCTCTTCATCAGCTGAGATAGCAATCTTTTGAAGATTTTCTTTCATCAGTTCCCTTTATCAGCAGGGAGGGCATTTGTTTTGCTAGTTCTCTTTATCAGCAGAGATAGCAATATTTTGAAGATCCTTTCCGTCAGTTCCCTTTATCAGCAGGGAGGGCATTTATTTTGCTAGTTCTCTTTATCAGCAGAGATAGCAATCCTTTGGAGATTTCCTTTGTCAGTTCCCTTTATCAGCAGGGATGGCATATTTCGAGATTCCTTTGTCAGTTCTCTTTATCAGCAGAGATGACATAACCTGGGAAAGTTTTGTTTCACGTTATCCCCGGCGAAGTCCACTTTATGTTGGTTATCCTTTGCGGGTGCAATTGAGGTTGTATTCGTTTTGTGGGTACGATTGAGGTCGTATTTGTCCTTTTCTTGGCGGGTAGAGTGATTGAGGTCAGTCTTCCTTTGAGGGTACAATTGAGGTTGTATTTGTTTTGTGGGTGCGATTGAGGTCGTATTCGTATTTTCTTTGTGGGTAGAGTGATTGAGGCCAGTCTTCCTTTGAGGGTACAATTGAGGTTGTATTCATTTTGTGGGTGCGATTGAGGTCGTATTCCTTTTCTTTGTGGGTAGAGTGATTGAGGTCAGTCTTCCTTTGAGCGTACAATTGAGGTTGTATTCGTTTTGTGGGTGCGATTGAGGTCGTATTCGTATTTTCTTTGTGGGTAGAATGATTGAGGTCAGTCTTCCTTTGAGGGTACAGTTGAGGTTGTATTCGTTTTGTGGGTGCGATTGAGGTCGTATTCCTTTTCTTTGTGGGTAGAGTGATTGAGTTCAGTCTTCCTTTGTGGGTACAATTGAGGTTGTATTCATTTTTGAGGGTATGGTTGAGGTCATATTCCTTATTTTTCAGCACGTTCCATCTCGTTATTCTCACCATTAGCAAATTTCTGGGTTCTTTGATATTCAATCTCCGTGTATCCCGATTGTCTGCAAGCCATCGCTATCATACCCTCAGGACCAAGTTGATTGAATAGGGGCAGCTGTAGCACCCCAAAATTTACCCTCCTTACTTTAGTACTAACTGGCTTATGTTTCATTTCATTTTTGCATTATCATGTGTGCATATCATTGGTTCTTAGCATGGGGTCAAGGTGCTTGAGGCAGTTCAAGAGGAGGAGGTATTCTTCAAAGGGTCAAGCAAGAGAGCTCAGGTGTATCACTCTCCTAACCAGTGCAGGAATTAGGGTTTTGAGATTCTTGGGTTTATTGCTCCAATGGGCAATCTCCTTGGGTTTTTATCATCATCAAATGGCATATCCTATCTTTGTTGGAGAGAATACACATCATATTCAGAGGAATTTGGATTTGGAGACTGTGTTATTTCCTCCTAGACTGAGGGTACCAAAATTAGGGTTTGCTATAAAATCAGTTTATTTCTGATCTTTTGGGCAAGACTTGATTCTATGGTATTCCTTGGGCCCCTAAGTATCTAGGAATGGAAGATTGTCCATCAATTTGGTTCATGAGAAGTTCAAATGGCCAATGGATTGGGAATCAGGAGAATCAGGATAAAAGTCAACAGTAAGAGGGGAAGTCAACTGTGGAATTTTGGGGTTTTCTCCAAGGTTTTCAAGGTCTCACATCCTCATATGGTGTTCAAGGGTCAAATTTCATACCATTTATCAAGAATCAAGGGTTGGTACAAAAGTTGCTAAATATGGAAATTACCTATAATTTGAAAGTTTCCTTTTTGGCAAGTCCTTACACTACATTCAATCTGACTTTTCATCATCAAAGAAGCTTCAAATGAATTTTCCTCAAATATGAAAGTTGAATATCTTTTTCTCCTCTTTCCAACAAGTACTAGTGGGTCTCCATATCATTTGTGAAACTCAAGTTATAATCAAAAGAAGGCAAAGGGGTTTTTAGGGTGCCATTTTCACAACTTTTGCATTTTGGGACATAGTGACCTATACTTAATTCCATTGCTTCAAGGCACATTCCAACATCAAAGTACAATCCCCAAGGAGCATTGTTGGCCTTTAAATCAAGTGGATCCATGGTTTATTCATTACTTATTTTTCATTATGCAAAATTGTCAAATTATTGAAATCTCATGAACCAAGACATCTTAAGGCCCAAATCAAATTCAGGTGTAATTAGCAATTGGAAGTTAAGTGATCCATCATAGAATATTTGGATATCCATGCATGGAGGAGGGTGTATTTCACATTATTCAAATTTCCAAATTTGCCCAAAACTCATTAAACAAAGAATTACCAAGCCCAATTGATCATCAGTGAATTAACCTAGCCTATTTAAGCTAACTCATGCTAGGGTTAGAGGGATAACACGTGCTTTTGTGGAGAATTCAAGTGTGAGCCCTAAAAGATCATTCATTCATATCTCTCAAGCAAGACGAGCTTTTCCAAAACTTCTTCCACAAACTTCATCCTTGGGATCCCTAGAACACAAACCAACCATCACTTGAAGCTAAAAGCAAGGATATAGGAGGCGTGATCTCAGGTTGGTGTTTTTTTAATGATCCTAAAACTCTTCTTTTTGATGCGCATAATGGCGTGTGATGTTCACTGATCACTCTGATCTATTTTGTTTGAAGTTTGGACGTATGACTTGTGTGTAATGTTGATTTAAAGTTTTGGACCCACACTTTTCTTCATTCGATTTGCTCTTTGCGTTGATCTTTTGTGAAAAATAATAGGATATTCGTGATCCTCATGAAAATCTGGACAAAATGGTATACTCGTGTGCATTTTCTGGGTATTTTAAGTTGCAGGTGGCCGTGGATGGTGGCCGGAACCCTAGCTCCGACGGCTGGTGAGGGTTCCGGCGAGTTTAGGGTTTGGTTGGAGAAGACGAAATCTCAACCGTCCGTCTGCTTGATCGTGCGTCCCTCAGCTCGCCACGTTTTATTCTTTTTATTTTTTTCTGATTTTTATTTAATGTTCGTGTGTTGGTTAGCTCATGGTTGCTCTCGTGTACCATTAATCACAGCCTCTCATCCTAATTATCATTTGAATTATTGACTTAATGTGAGACGTTTGATGCATCTGACGGTTGGTTTGTTGACAGCGCATTAATGAAGGTGCATGGTATGCACGTGTTTTTATTTTAAATGCTGAGTAACCATGAGTGTGCGTGTGTTGTTGCTTATGGTGTGCACGTGAATCCTGGCCATTGATTGTGTTTATTTTATGATTGCGTTGACCATGTGTGATGCGTAGGATGGATCCAAAGGCTCTTGTGAGTCAACTGGTTGACTGAGTTGTATGTGTTCTCCTTTTTTATATTTTATTTTCGCTGACTTTTTTGTTGGTCTGGGTCTGTTAATTGCACCCCCACGTTTTAGCCCATCATCATTTTCAACGTGAGCCATCTGCTATACGCACCCCCCACTTGTTTTTCTTCATTTTTATTTTTATTAATTGCATTATTTCATTTTAATTATTTTAAAAATGGTTAATTGCATCAAAAAATTCCCAAAAAATTCATGCATCATATTTATAATTTTATAAAATTTTCACAAATTTTATTTTATTATTTTATTTTATTTTTATCATCTGAATTAATTATTTTAATAATTTCTTTTTGAATTATTCATATCATGCATACCTTTAACTTGTTTATTTCATTTCTCTGCATCCATAAAACATTTTGAGCTCATTCCTTTTGCATTCATTCACCAACACATTCAATTGCATTAAAATATTTTTCTCTCATTTTTAAAATTATTTCATATTGCATTTTAGTCCTCCTTTTTTTTATATTGAACCATATTTCTCATCTGAATTTGCATAATTGTTTGATTGACTTTTATTTTGAATTTTTGTATGAGTTTTGGACATGTTGTTTGCTTCTGATTGATATATGTTGATAATTAATTTGGAGATTTTAGAAGATGTTTTACTAATTATGTGATTGCTCTTTGTGTGAGATCTTCTTGTATGCACATCCTTAATCATGTCTGGTTACCTGTTTGAAAAGGCACTTGTGCCATTATTTGAGATTGTTTCTTTGATTTCTTAATTCATGTTGGAATTGTTATAGGTCATTTGATCACCATTATATGTCATTGCTTGGGTTTCATCTCTTTTACTTATGTCGGTTTTGTACTAACCTTTTATGCAGGGGTTGAGGTAAGTTCTTTGAGGGTGTGGATAGTTGTCCACGTCCACTCTCACTCTTTCTGTCTCTCATCTTTTCTTTTCTTTAGGCTTAGGTTGTCGTCAAACCTCACTAACCATAGGTCACCCATGCATGATAACATTAGGACTCTTAGTTTCCCTTTAGAGTTTCCTTTGTGTCTTCTCTCTTCTCATCTCAAAACTTCTTGAAAACACTTAATAAGGATAAAGTGTATTGCGCACGAGCCTTAAGCATGGGGAATGAGAAATGAGGGGCTTCCTCTCATCTTTCTAGAGTGCTTAGCGAGCGCCCTGTCTTGGGACGATGCGTTAAGTATTCGCCCCTGTGCCCTAGACTTTGGTGCAATGCAAGTTATAAACTAACTCACGTCACTTCTGTCCTAAAAAAATACAAACAAACTTCAAAACTTTTTGTCCTTCAGGATTGTCAAACTAAAGGTTATCTTCAAAAAGGGCACGTTACTTTCCGTCTGAGTCGCAAACAAGCACCGACCCTAACTGTCGGACGCGAACTTAACGTCGCTCATAAAAAACACAAAAGGAACTTGGTCCGAACTACGTTGACTCTGAATTTCCCATTGCACAAAGGGAGTACGTAGGCCTAGGACGTCGACGTCCTACCGAGTCTGTCTTTGTTTTCCCCTTCCTCGTGTCAGTACAGTCATAGATGATAGGATAACTCACCCTTAGAATAGACAAAAAGCGTGGATCCCATCGAGTACGATGGACGCGTGGGGTGCTAGCACCTTCCCCTCGCGTAACCGACTCCCGAACCCACGTTATGGTTACGATGACCATTCCTTTCCTTCTTCCTCAGGTTTATGCGGTGTTCCCTTTCCCTCTCTTGGGATAAATTTACACGGCTGGCGACTCTGTTTTTCCGCGCCACTCTCGCGCTTGTACCTGGATGAAAATCCTGGGAGCGACAAACACCAGGGGCAAGATTTTTAGTAATGACTTCTTCATCATATATCGTTTCATCAGTGTTGTCGTCATCAGCAGGAACATTCTTCCTCCTACTTAGAATCTTCTCTTCTACAGACACACCTTGGTCCTTAGTAGAATCTCGATCCTGTTGCTTAGAAGAGCTAGATACATCACTAGTAGGACTAATGATGGTGGCACCAGTCATAGCCTTTTCTTGTGTCATAGATGTTTCAACATCCGACACATTTTCTGCCCTAACTTCTTTTAACACAGACACAACAAGTTTACGAATATTTCTATCAATAGCCCTTTTTTTCCAATTCATCTTTACTAGGGTTTTCAGTCACAGGTTCAGAGATTTTCTCAGCATCCTCCTTAGTGGTCCCAGTTTTAATAGGATCAATGTATAAGCTAGTCATAGTGTGAATTTCTTAACCCCAGAGGAAGATGTAGAAGACTTACTCTTAACATGGCTCTTCTTAGTCTTGGAAGGAGGGGTCCCGTCTCTTCTTTGCAAGTTATCAGTGCAAGGAACCATTGACAAAGACACTACATCAAGCACTTCCTTATTTGTAGCTCCCATAGCCGAGAGAGGGTCAATCCTAAACTTTGAAGAAGACAAATCTTCAGTGGCATTTGTTGGGGATGGAGCGTGATGTTGAGACATCTTGCAGATGATTTAAAAAGAGTAGACAACAGTATTCTTGTTGAGTTGGAAGACGAATAGATTGGAGGGGAAAAATGCAGAGAACAGAGAACAAATTTAAAATGATTGAAATTACTTCCCTAGACAGATGCGTTCCTCTTGATTGAGGAAAGAGAAAACTTTATTGGCACGCTTGATCAACATTAATTAACATAGATTTTCAAAAGTGTATATTCCAGATTTACCCTTTAGTCTTTTAAGATGATTAGCATTCCACACTTTAGCGAAAATGATTGCTAGTTGCTGAATAGTTGTCACGTGTTCACTGACACAATTCTTGTTCTCTTCAAGTTCTCTTAAGAAATGATGACAAATATCATGGTAGTGCTGAAAGAGAATTTTTGAAATGATCATGGCACTCAGATATAATGTCATGACATCTTTCTTGACATTATACTCTGTAAACATCTATTTTATGTATTCCAGCTGACAACAACTGCTTCCTATATTCACATCCTTAATAGTGGACAAGGTGACACCTTTTATCTTCTTGCTGAACCAAGATATAAGAGTGTTCCCAATGGAGAGAGAACTTCCCGATGTGCTATTTCTATCACTACTAGCACTCTTGTATAGACTTTGATCCACACTCATACAGTTCTCATCATGCTCAACCTTGAGTTTTGGAATCCCTCAGAGAAATTCATTAGAGATTATCTTCTTTATACCATTATGATGTAAGTGGTCAAGACTTTGGTGCCATAGTTTAATTTTATCTTCTTTGAGAAGAAGACATGTGGGGAGACACCTCATTTCTTGAGGAACTTGCAAGTTGCAATTGTCCTTAGATTTAACACCCTTCACAAGAATTTAATTTCCCTTTCTATTCCCAACACTAGAAGTAAAATTGCTAGTAGAGCAAGACCTAATGTCTGCCAAGAAATTCTTGTCACTTGTCACCAGCCTGGAGCATCCACTGTCTAAGTTCTAATCTTCTATGAGATAGATGTGGGCTACAAAACAATTAGCAACCTTGGGGATCCACTATTTAGTAGTATCCTTTTTAGGTCTGGATTGCAGAACAAGTTTAGGATATCCATACAATTTGTAGCAGAAAGGTTTTATGTGACCAAAACGACCACAGTAATGACATCTCCAGCGATGTAATTTGCCTCTAGGTTGGTTTCTGCTATGATGTTGAGACATTTGATTCAACATCCTAGATTCAGGCTTAGCAGGAATAAAGTATATGTAGTAAGATCTTTCCCTTTTTTAGTTTAATTATCAAAACCTATTTCATTCATGTCTCCAGCCACTTTTCCATCCTGAAGTATTTTATCTAATGTGTCAGTACCACTGTTCAGCATTCTAACAGACTTAGTAATGTTGTCAAGATTTGAAGACAGCAAAGTCACTTTATTTTCCAGCTCAGAGATAATTACCAGGTGCTTTTCTTTTTCAGTCTGCAATTTGGATATGATTTTCTTTTGTTTTTCTATCATTTGGCAGACTTCTTCACTTTTAATACATATCTCCTTGTATGAAGCGGCCAACTCATCATAAGGCACTTCTTCATCACATGAGTCTTCTTCAGAATCACACCTTTCAGTCAAGACATTTACATGCTTGGAATACTCATTATCAGCCCCACTTTTAGAGTCATCATCAGACCAACATACAGACAACACCTTCTTCTGTTCCTTGAGGTTTGCAGGGAATTCATCTTTAATGTGACCAAATCCTATACATCCATGACATTGAGTCATTTTACCTTGAGTGGAGTCTTCTTCAGCCTCACCTTGACCATAGTACCAGAATACAAACTCCCTGGAGCTCATCCAAAAACAGAACAGGGTGACCTGCTCTGATGCCAATTGAAATTCTGGCACGCAGATACTAGATCTCGAGACAGATGTCACAACACCAGGATTAAAACAAGTAAAAACTCCAAGAAATTAAATGATAGAAAAATAAGATTAAGACAAGAATTGGTAACCCAGTTCGGTGCAACTCACCTACATCTGGGGGCTACCAAGCCAGGAAGGAAATTCACTATGATAGTATTATTTCAAAGCTAAACTCGCTCGTTTACAACTTCTCACCTAATCCCTACCTTGTGCAAGTTCTACCTAGACACCCTCTAGATATGAGATCCCCCTCTCACTTCCTAATCAGTCACAATCCCAGTGAGAATTAACAATTCCACAAACAATAGAAGTAACACACTTCCAAGACAATACTTGATTTTGCTTAAAAGCTTCAATCAAGAACAATACACTCTTGTTTAAAAGCTTTAGAGTGGACAATGAACAATCAGTCAACCTCAATGCATCAGAAGATACATGAGTGACATACAATAAACAAGCAGAAAAACCTAAAGACCAACCAAAACAACGACTAATCCTTATTCCCAAAAGTATCACGTTATGCTCTCTTTTTCAATAGGGTTTGATCTTCACTTTAAATAGCCTTCAGACCTACTAGACTTGGGCTTCTTGAGGCGCACAAATAGCAGTAATCAGTATAAACTGGCTGCAAATCAACATGCACAATAATATGAGCAAAAAAAAACTTTTCTAAAAGGGCTCAAGGTTCTTTTTTATGAAAAAGAACAGAATCTGTCATAACAGAAAATCCCACAATATATTCCTATGAAAAATGCATGTGTGTGAATTAGAACAGACTAAAAAATCACACTAAAAATACCAAAATAGACATGCCCTAGCTATCTGGTATAACATGTCTTGGAACATGTCACAACAACATACAGAACATGATGTCTGACTCTCATGGCAGAACATCTTGTTTAACATCTTGCTACTAGCATGTTGTTTTACCAAAATGTAGCAAATCCAAAAACCACAGGACTTACAATGTTTATTTTCCCAAAAAATGCAGTTTTCAGAAAGTGTAACGGGTTACACCCACAATGGTGACCGATTACACTGTATGCAGAAGCACTTTTTCTGCAACTTTCTACACAAAAATCACTTTTGAGCCATTCCAAAAACCCGTTTTTCCCATGATTGAATTTCACAACATTTTTCTTAGAAAACTCACCTTTTCCAAGTATCTAAATCCCCAATTTCTTTCCCCAAAAACGTTCTTAACATTGTTCTGACTCTGACTCGCGATCACATACAACAACAACATCAACATCAAGCAACCATCAACTAAACGATTCAACAACAGCAACAATTGTATTTATTTCATCAAACTACAACAGTCCCAACATCAATATACAACATTCATCAGGAATCAATCAAATCCAACAAATATCATTCCATCAAAATCATGAATAAAAGGAAGAGAAACACAAAACCTACATGATAGAATCTACCCACCATTATCATATTAACCCTTAGAAAATTAGAACCTCACCCTTACCTTAGAGTTCTTGCAACAAATTCTTCTTCCTCAACAATGGATTCCTCTATTCCCTTGCCCTAGCTCTCGCTTCACGTTCTTTCTTCTGTTTCTCACAAAAACACGTTCTGACCAAACTCCCTCTCAACTTCCCCCTTTTTTAAATTTTATTATTATTATTATTATTATTATTATTATTATTATTATTATTATTATTATATTATTATTATTATTAATAATAATTCCACAAATTAAATAACAATAATAATAATATTCACTAATTATCTAATTTAATAATATTCGACTAATATAACTAATATAATTAAATTAATCATTCTCACCACACCATCAAGTTCTACACAATTGGTCACACACCCCTTAACCCTTAAAGTCTATAATTCTAAGGTCACTACTCTCTTTAGTTGATAAATATGATTTTTGATGCAATTTTTCTCAATCTTTCTACTAAGATTTTAGTGATTATTTTAAATAAAAAATTAAGTTGTGCAATTATTCTAAATCTTAACACCAGACACTGTCACTATAAATAGTTTTGCCATCAATAAATTCACAATAATTTATAAATGTCATTTTGGAAATAGTTATATTAAATTTAACTATTTTTTTAGTTATTTAATAATTATAAATGATTGGAATAAATAAATTATTTGTATTCAATTGTTCTTGATTTATTCTATGAATGTATATCTTTATCTAATAAATATATAAAGGAATTAATTGAAATGCACTGACAATGTAAAAGGATTTTACACTGTCAGTTAATTATAACCGTTGGATGTAAAGAGGAGTTTGACTTTTAATTTAATAATCTGTAAAGTAACCCAAACGGATGATGGTGATGTATTGACAGTGTAAAACTTTTTATACTGCCAGTGCATAGTAATTAAACTCATATATAAAATAGAGAAAATGGAATATATACTGACAGTGTAAAATAATTTTACACTGTCAACTAATCACTCTCATGTATCTCGCCACATTAAACTGTAAATTAAGTTAATGATATGACATAGAAAATTGATGAATTTCTATTGGATGACAGTATAAAATTATTTTACACTGTCAGTGCATACCAATTAAGCTCAATAAAATATTGAAGTCGTGATATATATTTGTAAAATATTTGAAGTATAAGACCAATTCTATTAAAATACTGACCACAGATAATACCTTTTTAAAAAAATTAATATAATATATTAATAAGGGAGAGAAATTTTAAAGTATCTCTATCAAAACTAGTAGAAGACTTGTGCGGACGCACGAGTAAGTTGAAAAAGATAACTTTAACTGTATTTTAAATTTGAAATGAAATTTTCAAAAGTTTGGTAGTCCACATAATGTTTCATGAAATTTTTATCATACATTGTGCGTAATACCGTAAATTTCTAACTTTGAAATAAAAATCATGCAAGGAAATAATCATTTAGATTTAGTAGTATATAAGAATTAATAAAGAACATGAAGTAAGAGTCTAACATTAAATAAAAACTAAAGTATATTTAATTGGGCACAACATGAAGTAAACATCTAACATAAAATAAATAGTAATGAAGAAAATATTTTTGATTGATGAATAAAAAACAAGTTTGTATGCATAAAAAATGCATTATTATTTACCTGTAAGGGTACAGAGCACCGAAAAGACTGAGCTTTGTGGAGAAGAAAGGTTAAGAATGAGAGTAGTTACTAACTTACACGATACAAGAAAAGTGTTTGAATGCATAAATAATTCATTATTATTTACCATTTTGGTTTTCAGGGAGTGACGCGTGGCTTTCTATAAATCAACTGGGTTTAAGCCTAAAAGGATTATATTTTCCAGGTTCGAAGATTGTAGGACAAATGAAGATCAATAGTAAAACATTATTTCATTGACGTTATCCAAGATAAGTGGCAGCAAAGTCGACACAAAGTTGGTGGTACTCCTATTACCACTTGCAGAACCAGAATCAGAATTTTCAACTTCACTTATGTAGTATCGAGCGCAGAAAGCTAGCAAGTGTTCCTCGCTTTTAGCCACTATGATAACAACTAAAAAGTTAAAGTTAGTTATGTCATACCTTCCGAATTGCATCCATCTCATAAAGCAAAACCTGACTGAACTGACCCTCACTTACTCCATCTCTGACAAGCAGAAATTAACAATGCAAAATAAATCAACTATAAAATTAAAATAATTTATAATATATACATATACATAAATATACATCAACATGTATCAATTAGGAACCACCTTCGATACTACATAAGTGAAGTAAAAAATTCTGATTCTGGTTCTGCAAGTGGTAATAGGAGTACCACCAACTTTGTGTTGACTCTGCTGCCATTTATCTTGGATAACGTCAAAGAAGTAATGTTTTACTGTTGATCTTGATTTGTCCTACAATCTTCGAGGATAGATTTGGGAGTTTGGATATTCCACTACGCCAAAAATGAGTTTTCGCAGCGCAACAAAGACAGCGCTTTCTGGAAGAAGTGCTGCTATATGCTTCGCTAAAAACAAAAATAAAAAACGAAAGAAAAAAGCGCTGCTAAATGGGGAACATAAGACAACGCTTTTGAAAAGCGCTGCTAATACCCTAAGGCAGGTGAACTTTAGAAAGCGTGTTATGAAAAGCGCTGCTAAAGGGGTAACATAAGGCAGCGCTTTTGAAAAGCGCTGCTAAAGGGCTTTCGTACAACACGCTTTAGGAAGCGCTTTTGAAAAGCGCTGCTAAAGGCCTTTCATTAATCCCACATAAGAAAGGGCTTTTACCCCAAAAATGCTGCTAAAGGATTAACATAAGAAAGCGCTTTCTAAAAGCGCTGCTAAAGGTCTTTTAAAATATTAAAATTAAAACAGATTCTGATATCCCTCTATTTTCATTACGACCGTTTCTATTTCGCCCTAAACTCTCGCGACACTGTATCTTCGTCTTCTTCTTCTGCAAACGAAACTCCCTCCGTCCTCCGTCGTCCGCCGTTCGTGATTTTATTCCATTCGAGGCTACCCTCATAGCTATCGTCGTCCGTCATTTGTTACTTCAATCCGTGCTACCGTCGTCCGCCGTTTGAGGTTTTTACTCTCCTTTTTTATGGTTTTCTCTCCAATAATGGAAATGCCTAATATTCTCCATTGTTGATTGTTTGTCTGCTGTTTCTCTGATATAATTTTTTTCTTCCTCAAATTATTATTTTTATTTTGTTATGAGTGTGTGCATGTGCCTAACACTATTGGTATTGATTATCTTTTTATTATTTTTTAAAAAGTTATGTTTATTACTAATATAGGAGTATGTCATAGAATAATGAATGATATTAAAAAGGGTAATGGTTGTTTGTTATGAGTGACTAATGAAGGCACGTTGGAGTTCAAAGTTCAACGGTTCTTGTTACTGCAATTTGCAGATATGTTTATGCCGTTAATATGAGAATTGTTGTGGGATTGTTTCATCTATAAGAAGAAGTTAGTATCTAAGTTCTGTTTTAGTAAGTCTTTCTCCGGTTAATAGTTGATTTTTTATATTAGTTTTTGATTTAATTGAAAATGATATTAGTTTTTGATATTTAGTTGATTTGATTTTTGATTTCACTCACAAGTTCATTGTTTATAATTGTGTCTAAAATGACTTTGAACTTAATCTCTCTAAGTTTGTTTAGCTTTATAAGTTTTTTAATATAATTGTGTCATTTTATATTGATGTTTTTCTTAATTACAGGTGAAATGGCTACTAACGAGGAAAATCCACATGATACTTCAAAAAGTGATGGACATGAAACAATTCAAGAAGCGGAAGGAGATATTACGCGAGGAGTAACTATCATGAAGAACATCATTCGTGCTAGAGATAAAGGAATAAAGTATGACGTTTATTGGAATGATACGAACCAACTTGTTGAGCCTAACGGAGCAATGTTGACAAGTTACATTGGTACACTTGTTCGTTCGTATATTCCAATTACTTGTGATAATTGGAGAAATGCATCGTTGAAACCCGCCAAAGAAAAGATATGGAGTGAGATACAGGTACCATATTGATGTTATTTGTTTTTGTTGCCGATTATGTGTTTAAGTTACTAATTATGTTATTTGTTTTTGTAGAGGTCTTTTAATATTAGTGATGATCGAAAGAAGTATTGTATTCAATTAGCTGGAAAAAGACACAGAGGGTTTCGAGCATTTCTATCAAACAAGTATCTTCGGGATGCCGAACAAAATTTTATTGAAGCAGAACGTCCAGTGAAGTATGTGGACTAGATTTCACCTGAAGAATGGGCAACTTTTGTAGCCAAAAGAAGAACCGAAGCATTCCAAGAGTTGAGTGGCGTAAATCGCCAAAGAGCATCAAATCTCGTGTATCCATACAGGAATGGGCGTTTGGGATATGCACGCATACAGCAAAAAATAGTAAGTATATATAAATGCTTTGATTTACTTGTTTCTTTCCCATGTGTTATAATTGATTTTATTATTTGTCTTAATGTGTAGTTAGAAGAAGAGAAAAGTGAAGAAACATGTGTTCTGGTACATGTTTTGTGGAAGGTT
Organism: Lathyrus tuberosus; assembly: GCA_022829125.1. NCBI lineage: Eukaryota > Viridiplantae > Streptophyta > Magnoliopsida > Fabales > Fabaceae > Lathyrus > Lathyrus tuberosus. The sequence continues at coordinate 5,895,377 of JALAZF010000019.1, read as the reverse complement.
GCTCGTGTGGGCAAGGATGGAGTTGTTGCGGAAAATGTTCAACAAGTTTTTGAGCAATGTGTAAGTATGACATTATGCGTTTTATATCCCACTTATTGACATATATATAATATTTATGCTTTTTAATCCCCGCTAATATTTTTCGATATTCATGCATATGAATTCCAGGAGACTCTGTCTCAGTCCGCAACTCTAACTGAAGACCAGGATTGCAGGAGCATACTTACTCGAGTGTTAAATGTTCCTGAGTATTCCGGTCGTGTGAGGGGTAAGGGTTTTGGAGTCACTCCATCATCCTTTTATAATTGTTCAAAGAGCCAAAATCCTAGCAATAGAGAGGTGATGGAAGCCATGGAAGAATTAAGAGCTCAAGTCCGTGAATTACAAAAGGACAAGGAAAAATATATGTCAAAAAGGTGTGGTTCTGAGTTTAATGATACTAGTGACAAAGGTAGTATCAATTGTCAACAGAAACTTGCCGAGGTAATTATATATGCTTATTATGAAATTAATTTAGCACAAATTTTTCAATATATACACATTAAAAGTGTTAATTCTATATTCAAATGTTTTACTAACTTATATGATTTTTAGATTCATGCCCAAGAGTTGCAAATAATAGAAAGTCAGAATAGGCAGCCAGAATTAGGCAACACGTCCAACCAAAAAAAGACTCTTGCAAGGACGGGAAAAAAAAAGCAATTGTATCTCGATTTAGGTCATCTCTTGTAACACTTGTAGAAACATCGAATTTGATGGACGGAGGTATTCGTGAAGTACCTATGGAGGAAGGTATTTTTGGTTATTCCTATTCAGAAACAATTTCTAAAGAGGATTTGGATCAAATTTTTAATCATTCTGAATTAGGCATTGGTGTTATGCATACATACATCAGGTATTCCGATTATCTCTCTTTAATTATTTAAACAATTTATTTACTCATTTCAACGAATAATCTAATGTTTGTTATGTTTTTGTTTAAGGTTCTTGTATGAGAAATTGGTGCGCCCGCATCAATTGTCAGAAAGATTCGGTTTCTTATCTGCCAACTGTATCAATGCACCGTTAATTGCGGTGAATCCAACTTCAATACAATCTCACTTAGTCGAAGGATTTATGGCAAGCATAGATACAGAAAAGTTGTATCTTTTACCATATAATACTGGCAACGGGTTAGAATTGCATTCTTACTTCATTTGTTATCATTTTTCATTTTTTGATGTTGCGTATAAAATTACTATACTGATACTTTTGTTTTATTTTACAGTGGACACTGGTTGTTGGTTGCGATAAATCCGATAAGAGAAATAGTGTATTATGTGGATTCGTTAGATGGTGATGTAGATAAATACCTGGATATGAAGACGACGATTGATACGTAAGTGAAATTGTTCTAAATATTCGTGTGTATTTGTTAATTTATTTAAGTGAGATTGTTCTAAATATTCGTTTATATTATGTTAGAGTTATACAAATATTTCGATCACAAAGAGGAGCCCAAGTATCAAAGAGTGAGTCAACCAACATTTCATGGATCAGAGTGGAGGTATATTTTCACAATTTTGCTTATAATAATGATGTTACTTGATAAAACAAGTTAGACTATTTATCCTGATATATATTCTTATTTTTTTTTCACTGTGTAGTGTCCTCGTCAAAAAAATGGTATAGATTGCGGTTATTTCGTTTTGAGGTTTATGAAAGATATCATTCATATGGATCAAATAGATATTCCAATCATGGTATGGATTTATAACTTAGGAGTTATTTTAATATTTATCGGATATTTGATATAATTAATTACTTTTAACTAAATCATGCATATTATGTTATATTATGTAGTATTTTGATGAATTCAAGTGTACTACTTACTCCAAAGTACAATTGGAAGAAATTAAGGAGGATTGGTGTCAATACCTTATTGAGAAAAGAATCATATAAGGTATGGAAGTTGGAAGTTGTTGTATATACTTTGTATAGTTTTGGAAGTTGTTGTATATAGTTTTGAAAGTTGTTGTATATAGTTTTGAAAGTGGAAATTGTTGTATAATTATGAATAGTTCTATATATGGTGATTGAAGTATAATTATGAAATATAAGGCCTATATATGGTGATTGAAGTATATAATCATGTAGTATTGTGAATTGAAGTATATAAGGCATATGTTGAATGAAGGCTTGTGAATTGAAGTATATAATTGTGATAAGTTTTGATAAAAAATTATGTTATACAGGTTTGTTAATATACAGGTCTATTAAAAGGTTTTTTTTTATAAAAAATCTTTCTTAAAAAAGGAGTTTTAGCAGCGGTTTTGACAAAAAACGCATCCAAAACAAATAAATTTTAAAACAATTTACGTGCACAAAAGACAATGCTTTTACTGCAAAAGCGCTGCCAAAAGTGGAACTAAAGAAAGCGCTTTCCTAAAAAGCGCTGCTTAAAGTATTAAGCAGAGACACATTAGAAATCGCTTTGAAAAGCGCTGCATAAGGGGGGAAAACCAGCGCTTTTTCCAAAAAAAGCGCTGCCTAAAGTTGGAAAAGAATACACATTAGGCAGCGCTTTTTAAAAAGCGTTGCCTAAAGGGGAATAAAAGACAGCGCTTTTAGTGAAAAAGTGCTGCCTAAAGGGGACCTAAGGCAGCGCTTTTGCATTTACAAAAGTGTTGTCTTTACCTTTAGCAGCGCCACCTTTGGCAGCGATTTTAAGCGCTGCTAAAGGCCAAATAAAGCGCTGCTAAAGGTCTTTTTTGGCGTAGTGTTCACAGTGCCGTTTTAGGATATATAACTTATGGTTACAGAGGTCATGTTTGTCACCATAGGTGGATGACCGTTATTTTGTTTAAATATAGGTTAGAACTACTAGACAGCTTTTGGATACGGAACAAGTGGCCATCATGCGTTTTGATAAATATTTTGAAGTTATCATTAAAGGATGTCTGCCATATTCGTTCCTCTAACCTTTTGTTAAAATACATATTATTATTATTTCTTAAAATTAATATACCTTTTAAGTTTCAGCCATTTTTTTGGATGTGCACATCCGGAATACGCGTAACTTGTCATTCCGGATTTGCACATCCGGAACAAGGCAACGTTTAAAAAAAAACGGTGTGTCCGGATGTGCACATCCGAAACTGGGGGGCAAAAACGAAATTTCACGTGGTGTATAAGAAACATGGGTGGTGTGTTAAGAAATGGTCAAGTTTTTTATCTTTATCATGAATTAAGATCTTCAACCCATCCTTACTCTTGACTCTTGACATTGGCACATAGGACCGTGACTGAAGACGTCTTTGGACAAATATAAACCAACAAAGTCTAATTATTGTCCTTAAGATTTGTTTATTGTCATTGCAAATGAAACAATAATGGGGAATTGCCTTCGAATAAGTTTGAATGGCCAAGGAGATTGAGAAGGAGACAAAGACACTCTAGGGATGTAAATAATATTTTCAATATGGGTACCTAAAATTATCTTTGCTCCGATGACATGATTTGCTAGTCTAGTAACCGTCAATCTTGTACCATTACAAAGACCTTCGTATTGATCCAAATTCTTTATCAACATGATACATGTTCCAATTTTCAGCTTTATTGAATGATTTGGCAAACCAGAAATTTTTAAACTTAAAAATTCAGGAGTTAAATACTCAAAACTATCATTGTTATTTGCTTTAGATTTATCAATGGAGTCACTACTAAGAACTCCTTTGCCTCACCTAAAAGAATGAAATGATGTAGTTAGCATAATTAATTGATATAGTGCTGGTGTAATCTATAACATCATTAATATATAACAACCTTAATATATAACATCAATAATAGCATGGAGTTATAGCATGGTGTTACAACATACATACTCGGACTATTTATTAGCAAGCATGGATATCAATTGTTGATGGTGTTTCTGCTTTGAAGAGATCGCACTATGTCTTAGGAAGCATATCTAGATATTAATATACATACTGCTATTTTAATTAAAATTTAGTCTTGTAATCACATAACATGCATTATAGTTATTTTAGATAATAATGAATTTTGTAAGCATATTGCAAAATACAGTTAAAGTTAGAATCAATAATGCTTTCGTAAGCATATTGCACAGTATCCGAATAGTTATTTTCTAGGATGCAGTATAAATATGGTAAGATACATTAAATCTATGGTTAGTCATTATCTATGGAAATAGAAAATAGAAACATTTATGATAAGGTTTTAGTCTTGTAATCTCATTGTATGCAAGTAAGGCGAAATAAAATAGATGGAGAAAGGTATGTAACATTTTTTATTACCTGGTAGAAGATTTATGATATAATCATTGATTTCATCCACCATCTTTATAGTTGATGCTAATATAGCTTTAATTTGAAGGAAAGAAATAGTTGTGTAATTCTCAAGGTTATTAGGATAAGTACTTGTACCAATCTTCTCTATTGGCTCAGCAAAATCTGTTAGAAGTAACTCTGGTGGAATAGTATTTTCAACACATTCATCATTTGGTTCTGATATCTTTCCATCTCCAACTTGTAAAATCCATTTAGAAAGTTTCTGTATCTCTTCGACATTGGTTCAATTTGTCCCAGCTTCCAAACGCATATTTTTACTAAGTTTTAGAACTCGGCAATGATCCCAAATATATGATTAATTGTGGAATGGACAATGTCAGACCTGGTTCCTCTAGGGGCAACAGGTAGAATTTGTCTAAAATCACCACCAAAGACAACAATTTTGTCCCTAAAAAATGTTTTAGAAGCAACTTTGGCATCACCCATGATATCCTTCAAAGACTTATCTAAAGTTTCGAAACAAAATTTGTTAGTCATAGGAGCTTCATCTCAAATGATCAAGTTTTTTATTTGCAACAACCCTGCTAGGTATGACTTCTTCTCAATGTTAAAAATTGAGGATTCCAAGCATGGTACTGGAATTTTGAATCTGTAATATGTTGTTCTCCCTCCCGGTAATAGTAGCATTGCAATTTTACTTGAAGCAACATTCAAAACAATGTCACAATTAAAACGTAGTGCTGTTGAAAGTGTATTTCACATGAATGTCTTCCCAGTTCCACCATAACCGTATAAAAAATAAAACACCTTCTTTTTTTTGTCACCGCGTGCATGATTTTGTTATAAATTCCGAGCTGTTCATCTAGCAAAAACCAAACCCAAAAGCAAACAGCATGAATATAATATGATCTAGCATTAATTCACCAACAATTAAACAACATGGTTATTTTATCTAGCATGGTAATAAATAACAATATCAATTGATATTGTGCTGGTGGAATAAAGAAAAACTTGCGTAGGAACGAACTTAAATCCTGAGTGTTAAAAACAACTAATAAGAAAGAGAAAAAATATTAAATTTATTTAAAATTTAATTTATTTTTAATTTGAATTCATGGGTGGTTGTGATTATAGAGGAGAGAATATTATTTTTTTATTTTTTAATTAATTAAAAAAATATAATTGGTTGTTTCTAAAACTAAGTGTTAAGTTTGTGTCTATCTAAGTTTTTTCCGTTGGAATATATAACAACCTTAATATGTAATAGCAATAATAGCATGGTGTTACAACAATAATATCTGACTCGGTCTAATCTTTATGCAGCATGGATAATGTTTTTTCGTTGGTGTTACTGCTTTGTAGAGATTGCACTATGTATTCTGCGGACTACCTAGATATTAGTAAACATAGCATGTCGTAAACTATAGTATTGGAATCACATAGCATGCAGTAAACATACTTTTTGTAAACACTAAAGCCATGGTTATTAATCAATAAATCCATGGGCGTAAATTATAGGCATTAATCAATAAATCCATGTAAGTTCTGCGGTTTTTGGATTGACAACATTTTGGTAAAATAACATGCTGTCAGCAAGATGTTAAACAAGATGTTCTGCTATGACATTCAGACATCATGTTCAGCATGATGTTGTGACATGTGTCAGGACATGTTATATCAGAAAGTTATAACATGACTTTTTTGGTATTTTTAGTGTGAGTTTTAAGTGTGTTTTAATTTACACGTTATTGTTATCCAAGGGAGGGTATTTTGGGAACGTCTGTTGTGACAAATTTGATTGTTTTTCATAAAAAGGATCTTGGAGTCTTTTTAGTAAACTTTCTATTTAATTCCTATTTTTGTGCAGAAGATTATGCAGAATATTTGCAGCTGCTATATTGGATCTGTTGCGGTTTTTAAGCTTAATCCCATGCTTCTCAAAGACTATTTATAAGAAAGGCTTTTAACCTAGAAAGGGTGTGTGTCGTATTTTAGTGTGAGAATTTTTCTAGGGTTTTTATGTTGTTCTTTATGTTCCTCTCTTATGTCTTTTGACATCTGAGTAAGACTGTGTTAATTGTCAATTGTTCACTCATGAGCTTTTAAGTAAGAGTGTATTGTCCTTAGTTTAAAGTTTTTAAGCAAAACTAAGTATTGTTATTAGAAGTGTGTTTACTTCTACTTTGGGTTATTGTTTAATTGTCACTGGTTTGTGACTGATTAGGAAGTGAGAGGGGGATCTCATATCTAGAGGGTGTCTAGGTAGAAGTTGCACAAGGTAGTGATTAGGTGATAAGTTTTAAACGGAGGAGTTTAGCTTTGAACTAATACTGTCATAGTGAATTTCCTTCCTGACTTGGTAGCTCCCAGATGTAGGTGACGTTGCACCGATCTGGGTTAACAACTACTAAGTGTTATTTAAGTTCCTGCATTTTTTCTTTAAATTGTTCTTATGTTAACTCTGCTGTTACGACGTCCTGACAACATATCCGACATCTGTCCACTACGTGCCATAATTTCAATTGGCATCAGAGTGGGCACATTGTTCTGTGTTGGGTGAGCTCCGGGGAGATACTTTCTGGTACTAGAGACATTGAACTAGGATTTCTCAACAGACCGCCTATTTTGGATGGCACCAACTATGATCACTGGAAGGCGTGTATAGTTACTTTTCTAAAATCTATGGATAGCAAAACCTGGAAAGCAGTTATCAAAGGTTGGGAACACCCTATTGTGAAGGGCAAAGATGGGAAGGACACAACTGAATTCAAGCCCGAAGAGGAGTGGTCTAAGGAAGAAGATGATCTTGCTCTTGGAAACTCCAAAGCCTTGAATGCCTTATTCAATGGAGTTAATAAAAATATTTTCAGGTTGATAAATACCTGTACCATGGCCAAAGATGGATGAGAAATCCTTAGAATCACTCATGAAGGCACATCGAAAGTAAAGATGTCAAGACTTCAACTTCTCACCGCCTAATTTGAGAATCTCATAATGAAAGATGACGAATCCATTCATGATTTTCACATGAATATTCTTGATATTGCCAATACATCTAGTGCCTTAGGAGGGAAGATGTCAGAGGAGAAGCTGGTTAGAAATATTATTAGGTCATTGCCTAAGAAGTTTGACATGAAGGTCACATCGATTGAAGAAGCCCAAGACATCAGCAACATGAAAGTGGATGAGCTTGTTGGGTCACTTCAAACTTTTGAATTGGCTATCAATGAAAGATCTGAAAAGAAGAACAAAAGCATAGCTTTTATATCCAACCCTAATGATGAAGAGGTTCAATGTGACATGGAGACTAATGAAGGAATTTCTAATGATAATGTGCTTCTTGGGAGGCAATTCAATAAGGTGCTGAAGAGTATGGATAGGAAGTCAAGACCAGATGTCAATAACATGTCATTCGACATCACAAAGAACTGCGATTTTCAGAGAAAAGCAAGAACACAGGAGAAGCCCAATCAAGGAAAAGGTAGTCAGTGTCATGAATGTGAGGGTTTTGGTCAGATTAGATTAGAATGTCCCACGTACCTCAAGAAACAAAAGAAGGGCATGTTTATTTTTGGGTCTGATGATGATTCTGTAAGTGAACCTGATGTTGAAACTGCTAAGCATGTTGCAGTCCTCACTGGAATATGTGAATTTGATGAAGACTCCTATGATTAGAATGTCTCTTATGAAGAATTGGCTATTTCATACAGAGAGCTTTGTGTCAAAAGTGAAGAGGTGTGTAAGATAGTAGAAACGCAAAAGAGAATCATAGCTCAACTGCAGGCTGAAAAAAAGAATCTTTTATCTACTGTCTTTGGTCTTCAAGATGAGGTAACCCTATTGAATTCTAAACTTGAACACATGATCAAATTTGTGAGAATGTTGAACAATGGATCTGATGTGTTGGATGAGATTCTTCAAGTTGGGAAAGAAGGTAATATATTTACTGGTATATGGTTTAATTACCAGTCTTTAAATAATCAAAGAAAAACCCCAATGACAAAGTTTGTTCCTGTTGAAGTAAAGTATGAGCTCATGATGTCTGACCAAATGTTGCAACGTCCTACCACACTTCAAAAAAACTCAAACTAAAGCCAAGTTCCAGCCTTGGGAATTTCATTATTGTGGTAAACATGGTCATATAAAGCCTTATTGTTATAGATTGTATGGTTATCCAAAACGTCCAACAAAACCTAGGGCTAGTCATGTGATGATTAAGAATAGAAAGGAGTGGAAACCTAATGGTGTTGATACTTCTAATTTGAATGTTTCTGTTAATGACAATGTTGATACAAGTGCTCATATGTCTCTCTCTAAGATATTGGTTACTAACCCTGAGTCTGATGTTGTACCGTGTCGTACCCCAAATTTTGACCCGTTTTATATGATTTCTAGTGCCACTTTATTTCGAATAAGTAAAATGGCACAATTGGTAGAAAGAGGAGTATAAGGGCTATAAGTGTGAGAGGTTGTGAGTTCGAATCCCACTTTCCTCACTTTTATTGTTTTATTTGTTTTTTCTTTACTACTAACTTTTTATATTCTTTTTTTTTTCATAAAAAAATCACAAAAATATCATTTTTTTAATATTTAGTTTTTAATTTTCGTATTTGTATTTAATGCAATTTTAAAAATATGATTTTTTTCATTAAAATCAATTTTTTATGGAAAAAATCTCAAAAAATTATAAAAATAAATAAAAATCACCAAACCATGAATCCATCCAGATTCATTTGCTTGGGCTCCAAGAAATAGAGGAAAATCATGTCCGATTAAAACCTTCCTAAATTGAAAAATTTTATTCAATGTCTGACTTAATTTTTCATCTATAAATAGAGCTGGCTTTTCACATTCTTTCTAGCCCGGAATTCACAGAAATCAGTATAAAAAGTTGTTGTTCTTCACATCGAAGAACAACAACACTAAAAGGGAAGAGGGGTCGGGATATAAAGGAAATCACGTGAAATGTAAAGGAAATTACCAAAGAGAAAAGAGATACGCGAGAAACGATAAAGAGGAACGTAAAGGAAAGAAGGGAGGAAAGCAGCAGCTTAAGTGGATCACGACAATTCAGGTTGGTGAACCCGAATCTCAAGTATATGATTGAATTGCTTTATGTACATATTTTATGGTTTGTCCTTGTGTTATTTTAGAATTTTATGCATACATAGTTAATTAAAATTTGTATAGGTCTCGTTCTTGATATAATCCATCAATGAATATTAAAGAAAATCATAGTAATAGTTTAACAAATATCATAAATAAAAAGTAATTTGTATCAAAAAGAGGGAGAAACAAGAGTTGTAAATAATTCTTATTTTTATGATTTAGTAAATTAAATTAAACCAAAAATATACCATGTTTCAAACTGAACCTGCAATTTGTAAAAATTCGACAATACTCAGTTACAAACTAAGACTATACCTTGTTGAAAGAACTGTACCCTGTTCTAAATAAGTAACAACACCCATCGGGATTAAAAGAAGGAAATCTGGGAAAAACAATACAATGTTTTTACATCACCAAGTTCACTCATAAACCTTAAACCTATTCAACAGTATCAAACTGAAACTCAAACTAATTTCAAACCGGAATCAACAGAAAAGCAAATAGGAACCAAGTTAGGACGAATCCGAAAGCAAATGGAAACCACTTCCGAATCTGTAGTTGAGTCAGATCTGAAATCGAATCCACCTGCGATTTCGATTACGCCACCACGATCCTCCCACCGCCGACTGCTTCTCCGTGCACGACCCACAATCGCATCGTCGGAATCCTCCCCCGATCGCGAAACCACACCCTCTGATCGCTCCAGATCTGCGACTACTCCGTCGTTCGCACCCTTGCTCGTCGCTGAAAACTGCTCCCCACCGGACACAGTTCGGCGACCACCTCCCTCCTTGCGCGCAATACCTCGAATATGTCAGTTTCGGTTTCGTTCTTCATTTGTCCGTTTGAATCTGGTTTTTTATGATTGTTGGAGTTCTAAGATAAAAAGGTAAATTGTTTTGTGTGTTTTGAGCGTGAAAGAAAGATACAGAGGGAGCTATGTTCGTTTTGGAGAGAGAAGAAAAATTGCATTTAATTTATTTCTCCTTTTTTAATATGTTTTTGAAGAAGTTAACATTCCTATTCATTATAATTATAAAAATAAAATAAAAGAGAATTTGAAAAGGGAGAACGAATTCCCATGTGTCTTTCTAAATTTTTCTAATCATTTAAGAAAATTTAAGATTTTATTAAAGAGAAAAACAAATAAACAATTAATAGGTTTTTATAATTAAAATAGGATAATTAGGATTGTATTGGGATAATTAACATGTCTAGGTAATTAACATTATAATTGGATTGTTAAAATAATGAGATAATTATTTGGGAAATTATAATTATCATAAATATGGAATTAAAGTATATTCGTGGGTTTATTATACTTTTAATAGGGAATTAAACTTTATTTTTGAGTTTATCATCTTTTATTTTTAATGTAGGTTTAAATTATATTTTTTGGGGTTTATTGTATTTTATAATTCATAAATGTGGGTTTAAATTATATTTTTTTGGGTTTATCACAACTTATTTTTATAATTAACAAATGTGGGTTTAAATTATATTTTGGGTTTATAATTAACAAATGTGGGTTAAATTATATTTTGGGGATTATCATAATTAGTAATTATAATAAATGTATATATCTTTTATTTTTTGAGTAAATTAGGGATTAACTTGTAATTTGGGATTGATGATAACCTATGTATTTTGGTAATTAATAATTTAGGATTCATTAAAAAAACTGCGGGTTTATTTATTGGGGTTTATTTATTTGGGTCTAATTTATATTTTGGGGTTTATACATGTTAATGAATTATGTTTTGGGATTTAAAATATGGGTTTATAATATTTTACAATTTTTTTTGTGGGATTTAAAATAGGGGTTTATTATATTGAAAATATGGGTTTACAATTTTGGTATGGATTTTTATTTCTGGCATGGTATTAAAAATTGGGGTTTATTTATTTGAGAAAATTATTATAGTTAATTATTTATTAAAAAAAATGATAATTGAATTAAATTGCTCTTTTTGATTAATTTTCATATTATATTATAAAAGTGTTTAAGAAATTTTTAATTTGAAATAAGGGATATATAAAGGATATTAAGGGATTGAATGGGGATATAAATGGAATGAAAATGGGGATGGAACTCTTCCTCCGAGAGTATAAATAATGGATAAGAAATTGAGATAGAACTCTTGATATCTGAGAGTATAAATAAATGGATTAGGGTTCATGGGATAAAACTCTCCATCCCAGAGTATAAACAATGGATAAGGGATTTTTTAAGGGGTAGAACTCTCCATCCGAGAGTATAAACAATGGATAAGGGATTTTTAAGGGATAGAACTTTCCATCCGAGAGTATAAACAAAGGATAAGGGATTTTGGGATAAAACTCTTCATTCGGGAGTATAAATAAACGGATCGGGATTTAAGGGATAGAACTCCTTATCTAGGAGTATAAATAATAGATTAAGGGATAGAACTCCTTATCTATGAGTATAAATAATAGATTAAGGGATATAACTCTTTATCTAGGAGTATAAATAATAGATTTGGGGATAGAACTCCTCGTCTAGGTGTATAAATAATAGATTAAGGGATAGAACTCGTTATCTAGGAGTATAAATAATAGATTAAGGGATAGAACTCCTTATCTAGGAGTATAAATAATAGATTAAGGGATAAAACTCCTTATCTAGGAGTATAAATAATAGATTTGGGGATAGAACTCCTCGTCTAGGAGTATAAATAATATATTAAGGGATAGAACTCCTTATCTAGGAGTATAAATAATAGATTAAGGGATAGAACTCCTTATCTAGGAGTATAAACAATAGATTATGGGATAAAACTCTTTATCCAAGAGTATAAATAGTGGATTAGGTTTTGGGATTAGGATTAAGGGGTAGGAATAGGGGAGGGGAACTACGGTTACTCTGATCCTTCAAAATTGAAGGTACGTAGGTATAGGGTTGTAAACCCTAGCGAGTACAATAATAAAAAACTTAGGATTCTTTTGTAAAATAAATAACAAGTTAGACGACAAACAAACATACCCTAAAATCTAAGGAGGATCCCATTGAGTACAATGGAAGTGAGGGGTGCCTAACACCTTCCTCTTGTAACACCCCCTTTCTATACCCCCAAATAATCAAATAAATCATTTAGACACGTATTGGAAATTTCATCAGAGTATAATTGTAAACACGGCATAAAAAGGAATGTCACATTATGCTTGAAATTAAAACATACAACACCTGCTCAACAAATGATATGCAACAGTGGGGTAACTTTCAACGTAGGAACTCAGTCCTTACACCCACATCTCAATATTTAGAATAAAAGCGGAAAAATCTAAACATTGATAACAACAAACATATATACATTATATATATATATATATATATATATATATATATATATATATATATATACATCAACGAGTATGATACAACAACATCATTCATGTTTATATAAACATTCATCAGCTAGATACATGTACAAAAGTATCACAAAAGCTCATAAACACATCCTAGCTACCCGGTGCTACATATCAGAGCCAGACGACCAAAAAGGAAATGAAGCCACGCTTCACAAAAGACCACCAGATACCTAATCTGCAATGCCTCGTAGAGCATTATAAAACAGCAGAAGGGTGGGAAATATTATCATAATAACAATGCATATAATTATATATCTCAACATAAAAATACACATATACCACATATTCTCACCATTCCATCATACCACATAAACATACATATTATGTTTACTATGTCACAATCATCACATCTCACTCAATATACATCGCGAGACATATATATATAAAACCAAGCATATTCCTCATAATGCTTATCATTCGACATAAACACACATATTCATGTTTATCCATCCATGCATACCTGCACAATTCTACTCATTCCACAACAACATATACATCATGCATAATTCACCAATCCAATCAAGACCCGACAATACCACGCATCACATAACTGGGAATGACAGCATAGTCATTCTACCCCAATACATACCTCACTAGGAACGACAACATAGTCATTCTACCCTAGTGCACCTCTCATTAGGAATGACAACATCGTCATTCTACCCCAATGAATATCCCACTAGGAATGACAACATAGTCATTCTACCCCAGTGGACACCACACTAGGAACGACATCGACGTCATTCTACCCCAGTGCACACCTCATTAGGAATGACAACATAGTCATTCTACCCCAATGAGTATCCCACTAGGAACGACAACATAGTCATTCTACCCCAGTGGACACGACAACTCAATTGTACATCACTAGGAATGACATATAGTCATTCTACCCTAATGAGTACTCCACCAGGAACGACATATAATCGTTCTACCCCAATGGACCCAACGACACACTCGCACTTCACTAGGAATGACATAAAGTCATTCTACCCTAATGAGTACAACAACAACACTAGGAACAACATACAGTCATTCTACCCTAATGTGTTCGACCAAAACATTAATACCTCACTAGGAATGACATATAAGCCATTCTACCCCAATGAGTATTCTAACACAATTGGAATCCATTCCACACACCAAATATTACTATTATAGCAATCCCATGATAATCAATACCTTACCATTCATCTTGCTGTGGATCTACGCCACAGAGGCCGCCATATCATACATTAATCATACACTCGAAACCACATACATTGATACTTACTTAAACAATGTATTTATCACTAACTACAACCCACAACAAATAGCATTTCATCATTTACACCCATATCAATTCACATCAAGAATTACTCACCATCAACCACAACAATTCATTATCACAACATCTCATCATATATTCACAATCAACATGCATTATCATTTAACTCAAACAATGCATATATTCACCAAAGAGCCACAAATCACAAAGAATTCCCCAATCAAGGGTTCACTTCACAAGCATATTCATAACCACACATTCATTTCATCAAAAACAACTATTCACGATTAATCAGTAAAGTCGGCCAAAAGTCGGCTAAAAATAATATTTCTTTTCACCAAATGATAGAACATATTTTTAGCTTCAGATCGATATAAAGAACAGCTAAAACGGATAAACGACGAAAAAGTTATGCAACTTTTAAAAACCAAATTTTTGAAAAAGAACAGCAGAGTGCAATCGATTTACACCTGTGTGCAATCGATTGCACGGCCCCAGAAATCACATTTTTCGCCCTTTTTTCATGTGCAATCGATTTGCATCCTGCTGCAATCGATTGCACCTGTTAAAAACCAGAAAAATGAGCTGCTGCCTCTACACAAAACCCTCCGGAAACTCGACCGATTCAATTCCTTTCTTCCGAATAAATACATGGTAATCCTTACCAAATATATATCAACGTTTTAGGACCATAAAACGACAATTCTACGACGTTCGATTTTCACCCGAAATCTCACATTCTCAAAACACAAAAATGTCAAAACTCACAATATCAACCGATTTCAACCAAACGAGTTTCTATAATCTCGGCCTAACCTCATACGACTAATCTACGCAATTTATTTCGAAATTCATCCGTGAAAACATCGATTTCTATCGATTTCTTACAATTCGACCTAAACGGAAAAATATGGAAAACCAACCAAAACATCCACACAAAACACATACATAATCATACCCAAAGTTAGGATAACAATATTTCGCACCCTTACCCGATTAAATCGATTCCTAGAAGTGATTTTCTTGAGTTTCCAAGCTTTTCCTCTTTTTCTCTCTTTTTCTCCTTTCTCTTCTTTTCTTTCTTCCCTTTCTCTCTATTTTTCTGTTTTTCTTTCTTTTCTCTCTTTCTTGCTACTTTTTTTCTATTTATAAAAAATCAAAATATCTAACCACCCAAAAAGACCAAAATACCCCTACACTCAAATTTCTCGCAAACGTTCCCAAAACGCGACAAAATATCACAACATTGAAAAATAACATATTTCCAAATAAAAGTCAGAAATAAAATAATATAATAATAGAATAATAATAAAATAATAAAAAACGAATCAATTAAATAAAAATACTAAAACTGGGGCGTTACAACTCTCCCCCACTTATAAATTTTCGTCCTCGAAAATATACCGAGACGAACAACTCCGGACACGACTCTCGCATCCGACTAACAAACCAACATGCCAACAAAAGGCACACCACAAATAACACAACAACAACGACAAGATGCAAAGCCCATACAATGCACTTGACGACCAACTCACAACTCAAGGAAAACCACGATACCAACACACAGGTTCACTCTAGAACCGAAACACAACAAGATCGTTACCATCACCACAGATAACACTCCCCTAATTCACCACAAGGAATTAGCCACACACACTCGAACCATCACGATGGAAACGAGGCAACAACACAAACAAGAACACAAGTTCCACGACACAACATCGATTCCACAACCTCTACAAAACCAGAATACCAACATCCTTGTCACACAACCTTATTACAACAATGCTACGATTCCCAATCAAACATATAACCAAAATATCCATCTACATAGTAGCCCATGAATAATATTTAAACCTTTCACCTAACACTTCCATTCTGAAACGTCCAATGGTCTCATCATTCCTACATGTTCTCAATGTTCAACCTATGAACTCTTACAAGTCCCACACGTAAATACAAAATGTGCCACCTCACGCTTCCGCTGAGCACTCTGATTACTCGCAACCATCAAAACTATCAATTTCACGTCCAAAGTCTAACTTTTTCTCATATTCGCCAAAAATCACTGTTCGCTTTAATATTACCAACCTCACACTCTCCTGTGTTATCTCATACACCATACACAAGTCTCAGAATTGCTCAAATAATTCTAACTCCCTGACCATCAAAACAGACATGCATAGAAACTTCCAACTTAACTTTTCAGGCACAACAACAGCTTTTCCCCGAAGGATAATCCAAGCCAAATTCATAATAATACAGATCCTTTTATAAATCCTCAATTGTCGTAAAGCATAAGCCACGACTTTACCCTCTTGCATTACCACGTTGACTAAACTCATCAAAGACACATCACAATACCCCACAACCGGTTTATTAGGATCACACAAAATCAAAGCTGAAACCGTAGACAACTTCTACTCCAGCTCACCAAAACTTACTCACAACGAATATCCAAACAAACGACTCACCCTTTGTAAGTCAACTGAGATACCAGAAGTACGAACTTAACAAAGTCTTCCATAACCTGTAATAACAACCAACTGAGTCCAAAAGTTTCTAATCTCCTTAACTAACTTCGGAGCCTCTCATGTAGAACTACATCTACTTCCGATGGATCCATTAACCATACTCTCATCTGAAATAACATTTCCAAGAAACTAACCCTTTTCAACCAAAATTCCCACTCGAATAACTTAGCATAAAACTTCGTCTCTTTTCAACACTTGTAATTCAAATCTCAAACACTTTACTCATTCTTCCTCTGAGTTTATAACAAATCCAAATATCCTCAATCGAAACCACTACGAACTTATCCAATTAAAAATGGAAGATACGATTCCTCTACTCCATAAACATTAGAGACGCGTTACTAACACCAAATGCCATCACTGTACGTTGCAATTCCCAAATAAAATCCAAAAGACATAAATCCTTAAAGCTTTTGCAAAACTTTTCACTGGGTAACTGGTTACTCACATACAAGCTTAACCGAGTAAATAACAACCTATTCCGAGGATAACAAACCTAACCAGTCACATTAAATCGATCAAAGCCTCAACTCACACAATTCACCACTCTTATCAAACATTCTAAACAATTGTAACCCACTCAAACTCAACCAAACCATTCTAGTCATCTGTTCATGAAAGTGGACACTTATTCTCAATCATTACCTTATTCAACTGTTAGTAATCCATACCCAATTTCTTCTCCTGACCGTCCAATTCCGCAATTCCAACATGTATCAACAACCAACCCAAAAAGAATTCTCAAACACAATGTTACATCCACCCACAAGGGTTTCCTCACAATTTCCATTAATGCCTTAAAACTCCAAAGACTCCAAACCCACCAGAACTCTAAGTTTGCTGTCCATAGTCTCAATACCATTATACTTGTTATTCCATTCCATCATCCTTCCTTTTGTTACCAACAATACCGGAGCTCTCTAAGACAACACCTTAATGTTCCATCCAAAAACACATCTGAAAACTATGCCCAACTGACGACCCATCACTGCGACTTCCTGCCAATTCCCAGAACACTACCATCACAGACAAAACAAACATCTTATTCCCATCTACTAAGAGTTTCCTACTTACTTAGCAGATATAAACCTCAACTATTCACCTTCGTCTAATTAAGTTCAATCTCTACTCTCCGTGAAGCAGTCCTTAAATAAAACCCAATCATTCTCTCTCAATGACTTCCCAACTGGACTAACATACCAAAACCTCTAATCCATTTCATCTTCCGATATTAGCATCTTCATCGACTCATCAAAACAATCTGTAATCATCTCCTTAAATTCCAAACAATTCATTTCACACACTATCAAAGCCGGAAAGACCCGCCTATTCCATCCAACATAATTTCCGTCTGCTATCAACAAGAGATTAAGGGTGATCAGTTCCTCAATTTGCCAATAGACAGTCGACAATCATGATGGGGCATAAACCGTCTTTATCAAACTATAATAGCCTTTCTTGCATCCCATACACAAAACTACCTAAGGCACAAATCCTTAGTTGACATAAACCTTACCTCCGCATTTCTTACGGAATCGGGAACAACACTGTCCAAACAACACTTACAATCTTGCAATTCACAACACACTGAGCCAGCGCTCCACACCTGAAGCAACATGGAGAAGTACCAGCTTCTCCCCCACTTATCTCATTCTAACTCCTGAAAACAAAGGATTAGAAAACCAGAAAGCACTGACAGTGTTTCACACACATATCACGTACTAAGGGACAAACAACAACGACAATATTCAACTGTCACACCAACTGACTCAACAACTGACTCAACACTGGCTCTGATACCACTTAATGTAACACCCCCTTTCTATACCCCAAAATAATCAAATAAATCATTTAGACACGTATTGGAAATTTCATCAGAGTATAATTGTAAACACGGCATAAAAAGGAATGTCACATTATGCTTGAAATTAAAACATACAACACCTGCTCAACAAATGATATGCAACAGTGGGGTAACTTTCAACGTAGGAACTCAGTCCTTACACCTACATCTCAATATTTAGAATAAAAGCGGAAAAATCTAAACATTGATAACAACAAACATATATACATTATATATATATATATATACATCAACGAGTATGATACAACAACATCATTCATGTTTATATAAACATTCATCAGCTAGATACATGTACAAAAGTATCACAAAAGCTCATAAACACATCCTAGCTACCCGGTGCTACATATCAGAGCCAGACGACCAAAAAGGAAATGAAGCCACGCTTCACAAAAGACCACCAGATACCTAATCTGCAATGCCTCGTAGAGCATTATAAAACAGCAGAAGGGTGAGAAATATTATCATAATAACAATGCATATAATTATATATCTCAACATAAAAATACACATATACCACATATTCTCACCATTCCATCATACCACATAAACATACATATTATGTTTACTATGTCACAATCATCACATCTCACTCAATATACATCGCAAGGCATATATATATAAAACCAAGCATATTCCTCATAATGCTTATCATTCGACATAAACACACATATTCATGTTTATCCATCCATGCACACCTGCACAATTCTACTCATTCCACAACAACATATACATCATGCATAATTCACCAATCCAATCAAGACCCGACAATACCACGCATCACATAACTGGGAATGACAGCATAGTCATTCTACCCCAATACATACCTCACTAGGAACGACAACATAGTCATTCTACCCTAGTGCACCTCTCATTAGGAATGACAACATCGTCATTCTACCCCAATGAATATCCCACTAGGAATGACAACATAGTCATTCTACCCCAGTGGACACCACACTAGGAACGACATCAACGTCATTCTACCCCAGTGCACACCTCATTAGGAATGACAACATAGTCATTCTACCCCAATGAGTATCCCACTAGGAACGACAACATAGTCATTCTACCCCAGTGGACACGACAACTCAATTGTACATCACTAGGAATGACATATAGTCATTCTACCCTAATGAGTACTCCACCAGGAACGACATATAATCGTTCTACCCCAATGGACCCAACGACACACTCGCACTTCACTAGGAATGACATAAAGTCATTCTACCTTAATGAGTACAACAACAACACTAGGAACAACATACAGTCATTCTACCCTAATGTGTTCGACCAAAACATTAATACCTCACTAGGAATGACATATAAGCCATTCTACCCCAATGAGTATTCTAACACAATTGGAATCCATTCCACACACCAAATATTACTATTATATCAATCCCATGATAATCAATACCTTACCATTCATCTTGCTGTGGATCTACGCCACAGAGGCCGCCATATCATACATTAATCATACACTCGAAACCACATACATTGATACTTACTTAAACAATGTATTTATCACTAACTACAACCCACAACAAATAGCATTTCATCATTTACACCCATATCAATTCACATCAAGAATTACTCACCATCAACCACAACAATTCATCATCACAACATCTCATCATATATTCACAATCAACATGCATTATCATTTAACTCAAACAATGCATATATTCACCAAAGAGCCACAAATCACAAAGAATTCCCCAATCAAGGGTTCACTTCACAAGCATATTCATAACCACACATTCATTTCATCACAACTATTCACAATTAATCGGTAAAGTCGGCCAAAAGTCGGCTAAAAATAATATTTCTTTTCACCAAATGATAGAACATATTTTTAGCTTCAGATCGATATAAAGAACAGCTAAAACGGATAAACGACGAAAAAGTTATGCAACTTTTAAAAACCAAATTTTTGAAAAAGAACAGCAGAGTGCAATCGATTTACACCTGTGTGCAATCGATTGCACGGCCCCAGAAATCACATTTTTCGCCCTTTTTTCATGTGCAATCGATTTGCATCCTGCTGCAATCGATTGCACCTGTTAAAAACCAGAAAAATGAGCTGCTGCCTCTACACAAAACCCTCCGGAAACCCGACCGATTCAATTCCTTTCTTCCGAATAAATACATGGTAATCCTTACCAAATATATATCAACGTTTTAGGACCATAAAACGACAATTCTACGACGTTCGATTTTCACCCGAAATCTCACATTCTCAAAACACAAAAATGTCAAAACTCACAATATCAACCGATTTCAACCAAACGAGTTTCTATAATCTCGGCCTAACCTCATACGACTAATCTACGCAATTTATTTCGAAATTCATCCGTGAAAACATCGATTTCTATCGATTTCTTACAATTCGACCTAAACGGAAAAATATGGAAAACCAACCAAAACATCCACACAAAACACATACATAATCATACCCAAAGTTAGGATAACAATATTTCGCACCCTTACCCGATTAAATCGATTCCTAGAAGTGATTTTCTTGAGTTTCCAAGCTTTTCCTCTTTTTCTCTCTTTTTCTCCTTTCTCTTCTTTTCTTTCTTCCCTTTCTCTCTATTTTTCTGTTTTTCTTTCTTTTCTCTCTTTCTTACTACTTTTTTTCTATTTATAAAAAATCAAAATATCTAACCACCCAAAAAGACCAAAATACCCCTACACTCAAATTTCTCGCAAACGTTCCCAAAACGCGAAAAAATATCACAACATTGAAAAATAACATATTTCCAAATAAAAGTCAGAAATAAAATAATATAATAATAGAATAATAATAAAATAATCAAAAACGACTCAATTAAATAAAAATACTAAAACTGGGGCGTTACAACTCTCCCCCACTTATAAATTTTCGTCCTCGAAAATATACCGAGACGAACAACTCCGGACACGACTCTCGCATCCGACTAACAAACCAACATGCCAACAAAAGGCACACCACAAATAACACAACAACAACGACAAGATGCAAAGCCCATACAATGTACTTGACGACCAACTCACAACTCAAGGAAAACCACGATACCAACACACAGGTTCACTCTAGAACCGAAACACAACAAGATCGTTACCATCACCACAGATAACACTCCCCTAATTCACCACAAGGAATTAGCCACACACACTCGAACCATCACGATGGAAACGAGGCAACAACACAAACAAGAACACAAGTTCCACGACACAACGTCGATTCCACAACCTCTACAAAACCAGAATACCAACATCCTTGTCACACAACCTTATTACAACAATGCTACGATTCCCAATCAAACATATAACCAAAACATCCATCTACATAGTAGCCCATGAATAATATTTAAACCTTTCACCTAACACTTCCATTCTGAAACGTCCAATGGTCTCATCATTCCTACATGTTCTCAATGTTCAACCTATGAACTCTTACAAGTCCCACACGTAAATACAAAATGTGCCACCTCACGCTTCCGCTGAGCACTCTGATTACTCGCAACCATCAAAACTATCAATTTCACGTCCAAAGTCTAACTTTTTCTCATATTCGCCAAAAATCACTGTTCGCTTTAATATTACCAACCTCACACTCTCCTGTGTTATCTCATACACCATACACAAGTCTCGGAATTGCTCAAATAATTCTAACTCCCTGACCATCAAAACAGACATGCATAGAAACTTCCAACTTAACTTTTCAGGCACAACAACAGCTTTTCCCCGAAGGATAATCCAAGCCAAATTCATAATAATACAGATCCTTTTATAAATCCTCAATTGTCGTAAAGCATAAGCCACGACTTTACCCTCTTGCATTACCACGTTGACTAAACTCATCAAAGACACATCACAATACCCCACAACCGGTTTATTAGGATCACACAAAATCAAAGCTGAAACCGTAGACAACTTCTACTCCAGCTCACCAAAACTTACTCACAACGAATATCCAAACAAACGACTCACCCTTTGTAAGTCAACTGAGATACCAGAAGTACGAACTTAACAAAGTCTTCCATAACCTGTAATAACAACCAACTGAGTCCAAAAGTTTCTAATCTCCTTAACTAACTTCGGAGCCTCTCATGTAGAACTACATCTACTTCCGATGGATCCATTAACCATACTCTCATCTGAAATAACATTTCCAAGAAACTAACCCTTTTCAACCAAAATTCCCACTCGAATAACTTAGCATAAAACTTCGTCTCTTTTCAACACTTGTAATTCAAATCTCAAACACTTTACTCATTCTTCCTCTGAGTTTATTACAAATCCAAATATCCTCAATCGAAACCACTACGAACTTATCCAATTAAAAATGGAAGATACGATTCCTCTACTCCATAAACATTAGAGACGCGTTACTAACACCAAATGCCATCACTGTACGTTGCAATTCCCAAATAAAATCCAAAAGACATAAATCCTTAAAGCTTTTGCAAAACTTTTCACTGGGTAACTGGTTACTCACATACAAGCTTAACCGAGTAAATAACAACCTATTCCGAGGATAACAAACCTAACCAGTCACATTAAATCGATCAAAGCCTCAACTCACACAATTCACCACTCTTATCAAACATTCTAAACAATTGTAACCCACTCAAACTCAACCAAACCATTCTAGTCATCTGTTCATGAAAGTGGACACTTATTCTCAATCATTACCTTATTCAACTGTTAGTAATCCATACCCAATTTCTTCTCCTGACCGTCCAATTCCGCAATTCCAACATGTATCAACAACCAACCCAAAAAGAATTCTCAAACACAATGTTACATCCACCCACAAGGGTTTCCTCACAATTTCCATTAATGCCTTAAAACTCCAAAGACTCCAAACCCACCAGAACTCTAAGTTTGCTGTCCATAGTCTCAATACCATTATACTTGTTATTCCATTCCATCATCCTTCCTTTTGTTACCAACAATACTGGAGCTCTCTAAGACAACACCTTAATGTTCCATCCAAAAACACATCTGAAAACTATGCCCAACTGACGACCCATCACTGCGACTTCCTGCCAATTCCCAGAACACTACCATCACAGACAAAACAAACATCTTATTCCCATCTACTAAGAGTTTCCTACTTACTTAGCAGATATAAACCTCAACTATTCACCTTCGTCCAATTAAGTTCAATCTCTACTCTCCGTGAAGCAGTCCTTAAATAAAACCCAATCATTCTCTCTCAATGACTTCCCAACTGGACTAACATACCAAAACCTCTAATCCATTTCATCTTCCGATATTAGCATCTTCATCGACTCATCAAAACAATCTGTAATCATCTCCTTAAATTCCAAACAATTCATTTCACACACTATCAAAGCCGGAAAGACCCGCCTATTCCATCCAACATAATTTCCGTCTGCTATCAACAAGAGATTAAGGGTGATCAGTTCCTCAATTTGCCAATAGACAGTCGACAATCATGATGGGGCATAAACCGTCTTTATCAAACTATAATAGCCTTTCTTGCATCCCATACACAAAACTACCTAAGGCACAAATCCTTAGTTGACATAAACCTTACCTCCGCATTTCTTACGGAATCGGGAACAACACTGTCCAAACAACACTTACAATCTTGCAATTCACAACACACTGAGCCAGCGCTCCACACCTGAAGCAACATGGAGAAGTACCAGCTTCTCCCCCACTTATCTCATTCTAACTCCTGAAAACAAAGGATTAGAAAACCAGAAAGCACTGACAGTGTTTCACACACATATCACGTACTAAGGGACAAACAACAACGACAATATTCAACTGTCACACCAACAGACTCAGCAACTGACTCAACACTGGCTCTGATACCACTTAATGTAACACCCCCTTTCTATACCCCAAAATAATCAAATAAATCATTTAGACACGTATTGGAAATTTCATCAGAGTATAATTGTAAACACGGCATAAAAAGGAATGTCATATTATGCTTGAAATTAAAACATACAACACCTGCTCAACAAATGATTTGCAACAGTGGGGTAACTTTCAACGTAGGAACTCAGTCCTTACACCTACATCTCAATATTTAGAATAAAAGCGGAAAAATCTAAACATTGATAACAACAAACATATATACATTATATATATATATATATACATCAACGAGTATGATACAACAACATCATTCATGTTTATATAAACATTCATCAGCTAGATACATGTACAAAAGTATCACAAAAGCTCATAAACACATCCTAGCTACCCGGTGCTACATATCAGAGCCAGACGACCAAAAAGGAAATGAAGCCACGCTTCACAAAAGACCACCAGATACCTAATCTGCAATGCCTCGTAGAGCATTATAAAACAGCAGAAGGGTGAGAAATATTATCATAATAACAATGCATATAATTATATATCTCAACATAAAAATACACATATACCACATATTCTCACCATTCCATCATACCACATAAACATACATATTATGTTTACTATGTCACAATCATCACATCTCACTCAATATACATCGCAAGGCATATATATATATATAACCAAGCATATTCCTCATAATGCTTATCATTCGACATAAACACACATATTCATGTTTATCCATCCATGCACACCTGCATAATTCTACTCATTCCACAACAACATATACATCATGCATAATTCACCAATCCAATCAAGACCCGACAATACCACGCATCACATAACTGGGAATGACAGCATAGTCATTCTACCCCAATACATACCTCACTAGGAACGACAACATAGTCATTCTACCCTAGTGCACCTCTCATTAGGAATGACAACATCGTCATTCTACCCCAATGAATATCCCACTAGGAATGACAACATAGTCATTCTACCCCAGTGGACACCACACTAGGAACGACATCAACGTCATTCTACCCCAGTGCACACCTCATTAGGAATGACAACATAGTCATTCTACCCCAATGAGTATCCCACTAGGAACGACAACATAGTCATTCTACCCCAGTGGACACGACAACTCAATTGTACATCACTAGGAATGACATATAGTCATTCTACCCTAATGAGTACTCCACCAGGAACGACATATAATCGTTCTACCCCAATGGACCCAACGACACACTCGCACTTCACTAGGAATGACATAAAGTCATTCTACCCTAATGAGTACAACAACAACACTAGGAACAACATACAGTCATTCTACCCTAATGTGTTCGACCAAAACATTAATACCTCACTAGGAATGACATATAAGCCATTCTACCCCAATGAGTATTCTAACACAATTGGAATCCATTTCACACACCAAATATTACTATTATAGCAATCCCATGATAATCAATACCTTACCATTCATCTTGCTGTGGATCTACGCCACAGAGGCCGCCATATCATACATTAATCATACACTCGAAACCACATACATTGATACTTACTTAAACAATGTATTTATCACTAACTACAACCCACAACAAATAGCATTTCATCATTTACACCCATATCAATTCACATCAAGAATTACTCACCATCAACCACAACAATTCATCATCACAACATCTCATCATATATTCACAATCAACATGCATTATCATTTAACTCAAACAATGCATATATTCACCAAAGAGCCACAAATCACAAAGAATTCCCCAATCAAGGGTTCACTTCACAAGCATATCCACAACACATTCATAACCACACATTCATTTCATCAAAAACAACTATTCACGATTAATCGGTAAAGTCGGCCAAAAGTCGGCTAAAAATAATATTTCTTTTCACCAAATGATAGAACATATTTTTAGCTTCAGATCGATATAAAGAACAGCTAAAACGGATAAACGACGAAAAAGTTATGCAACTTTTAAAAACCAAATTTTTGAAAAAGAACAGCAGAGTGCAATCGATTTACACCTGTGTGCAATCGTTTGCACGACCCCAGAAATCACATTTTTCGCCCTTTTTTCATGTGCAATCGATTTGCATCCTGCTGTAATCGATTGCACCTGTTAAAAACCAGAAAAATGAGCTGCTGCCTCTACACAAAACCCTCCGGAAACCCGACCGATTCAATTCCTTTCTTCCGAATAAATACATGGTAATCCTTACCAAATATATATCAACGTTTTAGGACCATAAAACGATAATTCTACGACGTTCGATTTTCACCCGAAATCTCACATTCTCAAAACACAAAAATGTCAAAACTCACAATATCAACCGCTTTCAACCAAACGAGTTTCTATAATCTCGGCCTAACCTCATACGACTAATCTACGCAATTTATTTCGAAATTCATCCGTGAAAACATCGATTTCTATCGATTTCTTACAATTCGACCTAAACGGAAAAATATGGAAAACCAACCAAAACATCCACACAAAACACATACATAATCATTCCCAAAGTTATGATAACAATATTTCGCACCCTTACCCGATTAAATCGATTCCTAGAAGTGATTTTCTTGAGTTTCCAAGCTTTTCCTCTTTTTCTCTCTTTTTCTCCTTTCTCTTCTTTTCTTTCTTCCCTTTCTATCTATTTTTCTGTTTTTCTTTCTTTTCTCTCTTTCTTACTACTTTTTTTCTATTTATAAAAAATCAAAATATCTAACCACCCAAAAAGACCAAAATACCCCTACACTCAAATTTCTCGCAAACGTTCCCAAAACGCGAAAAAATATCACAACATTGAAAAATAACATATTTCCAAATAAAAGTCAGAAATAAAATAATATAATAATAGAATAATAATAAAATAATCAAAAACGACTCAATTAAATAAAAATACTAAAACTGGGGCGTTACAACTCTCCCCCACTTATAAATTTTCGTCCTCGAAAATATACCGAGACGAACAACTCCGGACACGACTCTCGCATCCGACTAACAAACCAACATGCCAACAAAAGGCACACCACAAATAACACAACAACAACGACAAGATGCAAAGCCCATACAATGCACTTGACGACCAACTCACAACTCAAGGAAAACCACGATACCAACACACAGGTTCACTCTAGAACCGAAACACAACAAGATCGTTACCATCACCACAGATAACACTCCCCTAATTCACCACAAGGAATTAGCCACACACACTCGAACCATCACGATGGAAACGAGGCAACAACACAAACAAGAACACAAGTTCCACGACACAACGTCGATTCCACAACCTCTACAAAACCAGAATACCAACATCCTTGTCACACAACCTTATTACAACAATGCTACGATTCCCAATCAAACATATAACCAAAACATCCATCTACATAGTAGCCCATGAATAATATTTAAACCTTTCACCTAACACTTCCATTCTGAAACGTCCAATGGTCTCATCATTCCTACATGTTCTCAATGTTCAACCTATGAACTCTTACAAGTCCCACACGTAAATACAAAATGTGCCACCTCACGCTTCCGCTGAGCACTCTGATTACTCGCAACCATCAAAACTATCAATTTCACGTCCAAAGTCTAACTTTTTCTCATATTCGCCAAAAATCACTGTTCGCTTTAATATTACCAACCTCACACTCTCCTGTGTTATCTCATACACCATACACAAGTCTCGGAATTGCTCAAATAATTCTAACTCCCTGACCATCAAAACAGACATGCATAGAAACTTCCAACTTAACTTTTCAGGCACAACAACAGCTTTTCCCCGAAGGATAATCCAAGCCAAATTCATAATAATACAGATCCTTTTATAAATCCTCAATTGTCGTAAAGCATAAGCCACGACTTTACCCTCTTGCATTACCACGTTGACTAAACTCATCAAAGACACATCACAATACCCCACAACCGGTTTATTAGGATCACACAAAATCAAAGCTGAAACCGTAGACAACTTCTACTCCAGCTCACCAAAACTTACTCACAACGAATATCCAAACAAACGACTCACCCTTTGTAAGTCAACTGAGATACCAGAAGTACGAACTTAACAAAGTCTTCCATAACCTGTAATAACAACCAACTGAGTCCAAAAGTTTCTAATCTCCTTAACTAACTTCGGAGCCTCTCATGTAGAACTACATCTACTTCCGATGGATCCATTAACCATACTCTCATCTGAAATAACATTTCCAAGAAACTAACCCTTTTCAACCAAAATTCCCACTCGAATAACTTAGCATAAAACTTCGTCTCTTTTCAACACTTGTAATTCAAATCTCAAACACTTTACTCATTCTTCCTCTGAGTTTATAACAAATCCAAATATCCTCAATCGAAACCACTACGAACTTATCCAATTAAAAATGGAAGATACGATTCCTCTACTCCATAAACATTAGAGACGCGTTACTAACACCAAATGCCATCACTGTACGTTGCAATTCCCAAATAAAATCCAAAAGACATAAATCCTTAAAGCTTTTGCAAAACTTTTCACTGGGTAACTGGTTACTCACATACAAGCTTAACCGAGTAAATAACAACCTATTCCGAGGATAACAAACCTAACCAGTCACATTAAATCGATCAAAGCCTCAACTCACACAATTCACCACTCTTATCAAACATTCTAAACAATTGTAACCCACTCAAACTCAACCAAACCATTCTAGTCATCTGTTCATGAAAGTGGACACTTATTCTCAATCATTACCTTATTCAACTGTTAGTAATCCATACCCAATTTCTTCTCCTGACCGTCCAATTCCGCAATTCCAACATGTATCAACAACCAACCCAAAAAGAATTCTCAAACACAATGTTACATCCACCCACAAGGGTTTCCTCACAATTTCCATTAATGCCTTAAAACTCCAAAGACTCCAAACCCACCAGAACTCTAAGTTTGCTGTCCATAGTCTCAATACCATTATACTTGTTATTCCATTCCATCATCCTTCCTTTTGTTACCAACAATACCGGAGCTCTCTAAGACAACACCTTAATGTTCCATCCAAAAACACATCTGAAAACTATGCCCAACTGACGACCCATCACTGCGACTTCCTGCCAATTCCCAGAACACTACCATCACAGACAAAACAAACATCTTATTCCCATCTACTAAGAGTTTCCTACTTACTTAGCAGATATAAACCTCAACTATTCACCTTCGTCTAATTAAGTTCAATCTCTACTCTCCGTGAAGCAGTCCTTAAATAAAACCCAATCATTCTCTCTCAATGACTTCCCAACTGGACTAACATACCAAAACCTCTAATCCATTTCATCTTCCGATATTAGCATCTTCATCGACTCATCAAAACAATCTGTAATCATCTCCTTAAATTCCAAACAATTCATTTCACACACTATCAAAGCCGGAAAGACCCGCCTATTCCATCCAACATAATTTCCGTCTGCTATCAACAAGAGATTAAGGGTGATCAGTTCCTCAATTTGCCAATAGACAGTCGACAATCATGATGGGGCATAAACCGTCTTTATCAAACTATAATAGCCTTTCTTGCATCCCATACACAAAACTACCTAAGGCACAAATCCTTAGTTGACATAAACCTTACCTCCGCATTTCTTACGGAATCGGGAACAACACTGTCCAAACAACACTTACAATCTTGCAATTCACAACACACTGAGCCAGCGCTCCACACCTGAAGCAACATGGAGAAGTACCAGCTTCTCCCCCACTTATCTCATTCTAACTCCTGAAAACAAAGGATTAGAAAACCAGAAAGCACTGACAGTGTTTCACACACATATCACGTACTAAGGGACAAACAACAACGACAATATTCAACTGTCACACCAACTGACTCAACAACTGACTCAACACTGGCTCTGATACCACTTAATGTAACACCCCCTTTCTATACCCCAAAATAATCAAATAAATCATTTAGACACGTATTGGAAATTTCATCAGAGTATAATTGTAAACACGGCATAAAAAGGAATGTCACATTATGCTTGAAATTAAAACATACAACACCTGCTCAACAAATGATATGCAACAGTGGGGTAACTTTCAACGTAGGAACTCAGTCCTTACACCTACATCTCAATATTTAGAATAAAAGCGGAAAAATCTAAACATTGATAACAACAAACATATATACATTATATATATATATATATATATATATACATCAACGAGTATGATACAACAACATCATTCATGTTTATATAAACATTCATCAGCTAGATACATGTACAAAAGTATCACAAAAGCTCATAAACACATCCTAGCTACCCGGTGCTACATATCAGAGCCAGACGACCAAAAAGGAAATGAAGCCACGCTTCACAAAAGACCACCAGATACCTAATCTGCAATGCCTCGTAGAGCATTATAAAACAGCAGAAGGGTGAGAAATATTATCATAATAACAATGCATATAATTATATATCTCAACATAAAAATACACATATACCACATATTCTCACCATTCCATCATACCACATAAACATACATATTATGTTTACTATGTCACAATCATCACATCTCACTCAATATACATCGCAAGGCATATATATATAAAACCAAGCATATTCCTCATAATGCTTATCATTCGACATAAACACACATATTCATGTTTATCCATCCATGCACACCTGCACAATTCTACTCATTCCACAACAACATATACATCATGCATAATTCACCAATCCAATCAAGACCCGACAATACCACGCATCACATAACTGGGAATGACAGCATAGTCATTCTACCCCAATACATACCTCACTAGGAACGACAACATAGTCATTCTACCCTAGTGCACCTCTCATTAGGAATGACAACATCGTCATTCTACCCCAATGAATATCCCACTAGGAATGACAACATAGTCATTCTACCCCAGTGGACACCACACTAGGAACGACATCAACGTCATTCTACCCCAGTGCACACCTCATTAGGAATGACAACATAGTCATTCTACCCCAATGAGTATCCCACTAGGAACGACAACATAGTCATTCTACCCCAGTGGACACGACAACTCAATTGTACATCACTAGGAATGACATATAGTCATTCTACCCTAATGAGTACTCCACCAGGAACGACATATAATCGTTCTACCCCAATGGACCCAACGACACACTCGCACTTCACTAGGAATGACATAAAGTCATTCTACCCTAATGAGTACAACAACAACACTAGGAACAACATACAGTCATTCTACCCTAATGTGTTCGACCAAAACATTAATACCTCACTAGGAATGACATATAAGCCATTCTACCCCAATGAGTATTCTAACACAATTGGAATCCATTCCACACACCAAATATTACTATTATATCAATCCCATGATAATCAATACCTTACCATTCATCTTGCTGTGGATCTACGCCACAGAGGCCGCCATATCATACATTAATCATACACTCGAAACCACATACATTGATACTTACTTAAACAATGTATTTATCACTAACTACAACCCACAACAAATAGCATTTCATCATTTACACCCATATCAATTCACATCAAGAATTACTCACCATCAACCACAACAATTCATCATCACAACATCTCATCATATATTCACAATCAACATGCATTATCATTTAACTCAAACAATGCATATATTCACCAAAGAGCCACAAATCACAAAGAATTCCCCAATCAAGGGTTCACTTCACAAGCATATTCATAACCACACATTCATTTCATCAAAAACAACTATTCACGATTAATCGGTAAAGTCGGCCAAAAGTCGGCTAAAAATAATATTTCTTTTCACCAAATGATAGAACATATTTTTAGCTTCAGATCGATATAAAGAACAGCTAAAACGGATAAACGACGAAAAAGTTATGCAACTTTTAAAAACCAAATTTTTGAAAAAGAACAGCAGAGTGCAATCGATTTACACCTGTGTGCAATCGATTGTACGGCCCCAGAAATCACATTTTTCGCCCTTTTTTCATGTGCAATCGATTTGCATCCTGCTGCAATCGATTGCACCTGTTAAAAACCAGAAAAATGAGCTGCTGCCTCTACACAAAACCCTCCGGAAACTCGACCGATTCAATTCCTTTCTTCCGAATAAATACATGGTAATCCTTACCAAATATATATCAACGTTTTAGGACCATAAAACGACAATTCTACGACGTTCGATTTTCACCCGAAATCTCACATTCTCAAAACACAAAAATGTCAAAACTCACAATATCAACCGATTTCAACCAAACGAGTTTCTATAATCTCGGCCTAACCTCATACGACTAATCTACGCAATTTATTTCGAAATTCATCCGTGAAAACATCGATTTCTATCGATTTCTTACAATTCGACCTAAACGGAAAAATATGGAAAACCAACCAAAACATCCACACAAAACACATACATAATCATACCCAAAGTTAGGATAACAATATTTCGCACCCTTACCCGATTAAATCGATTCCTAGAAGTGATTTTCTTGAGTTTCCAAGCTTTTCCTCTTTTTCTCTCTTTTTCTCCTTTCTCTTCTTTTCTTTCTTCCCTTTCTCTCTATTTTTCTGTTTTTCTTTCTTTTCTCTCTTTCTTACTACTTTTTTTCTATTTATAAAAAATCAAAATATCTAACCACCCAAAAAGACCAAAATACCCCTACACTCAAATTTCTCGCAAACGTTCCCAAAACGCGAAAAAATATCACAACATTGAAAAATAACATATTTCCAAATAAAAGTCAGAAATAAAATAATATAATAATAGAATAATAATAAAATAATCAAAAACAAATCAATTAAATAAAAATACTAAAACTGGGGCGTTACAACTCTCCCCCACTTATAAATTTTCGTCCTCGAAAATATACCGAGACGAACAACTCCGGACACGACTCTCGCATCCGACTAACAAACCAACATGCCAACAAAAGGCACACCACAAATAACACAACAACAACGACAAGATGCAAAGCCCATACAATGCACTTGACGACCAACTCATAACTCAAGGAAAACCACGATACCAACACACAGGTTCACTCTAGAACCGAAACACAACAAGATCGTTACCATCACCACAGATAACACTCCCCTAATTCACCACAAGGAATTAGCCACACACACTCGAACCATCACGATGGAAACGAGGCAACAACACAAACAAGAACACAAGTTCCACGACACAACATCGATTCCACAACCTCTACAAAACCAGAATACCAACATCCTTGTCACACAACCTTATTACAACAATGCTACGATTCCCAATCAAACATATAACCAAAACATCCATCTACATAGTAGCCCATGAATAATATTTAAACCTTTCACCTAACACTTCCATTCTGAAACGTCCAATGGTCTCATCATTCCTACATGTTCTCAATGTTCAACCTATGAACTCTTACAAGTCCCACACGTAAATACAAAATGTGCCACCTCACGCTTCCGCTGAGCACTCTGATTACTCGCAACCATCAAAACTATCAATTTCACGTCCAAAGTCTAACTTTTTCTCATATTCGCCAAAAATCACTGTTCGCTTTAATATTACCAACCTCACACTCTCCTGTGTTATCTCATACACCATACACAAGTCTCGGAATTGCTCAAATAATTCTAACTCCCTGACCATCAAAACAGACATGCATAGAAACTTCCAACTTAACTTTTCAGGCACAACAACAGCTTTTCCCCGAAGGATAATCCAAGCCAAATTCATAATAATACAGATCCTTTTATAAATCCTCAATTGTCGTAAAGCATAAGCCACGACTTTACCCTCTTGCATTACCACGTTGACTAAACTCATCAAAGACACATCACAATACCCCACAACCGGTTTATTAGGATCACACAAAATCAAAGCTGAAACCGTAGACAACTTCTACTCCAGCTCACCAAAACTTACTCACAACGAATATCCAAACAAACGACTCACCCTTTGTAAGTCAACTGAGATACCAGAAGTACGAACTTAACAAAGTCTTCCATAACCTGTAATAACAACCAACTGAGTCCAAAAGTTTCTAATCTCCTTAACTAACTTCGGAGCCTCTCATGTAGAACTACATCTACTTCCGATGGATCCATTAACCATACTCTCATCTGAAATAACATTTCCAAGAAACTAACCCTTTTCAACCAAAAATCCCACTCGAATAACTTAGCATAAAACTTCGTCTCTTTTCAACACTTGTAATTCAAATCTCAAACACTTTACTCATTCTTCCTCTGAGTTTATAACAAATCCAAATATCCTCAATCGAAACCACTACGAACTTATCCAATTAAAAATGGAAGATACGATTCCTCTACTCCATAAACATTAGAGACGCGTTACTAACACCAAATGCCATCACTGTACGTTGCAATTCCCAAATAAAATCCAAAAGACATAAATCCTTAAAGCTTTTGCAAAACTTTTCACTGGGTAACTGGTTACTCACATACAAGCTTAACCGAGTAAATAACAACCTATTCCGAGGATAACAAACCTAACCAGTCACATTAAATCGATCAAAGCCTCAACTCACACAATTCACCACTCTTATCAAACATTCTAAACAATTGTAACCCACTCAAACTCAACCAAACCATTCTAGTCATCTGTTCATGAAAGTGGACACTTATTCTCAATCATTACCTTATTCAACTGTTAGTAATCCATACCCAATTTCTTCTCCTGACCGTCCAATTCCGCAATTCCAACATGTATCAACAACCAACCCAAAAAGAATTCTCAAACACAATGTTACATCCACCCACAAGGGTTTCCTCACAATTTCCATTAATGCCTTAAAACTCCAAAGACTCCAAACCCACCAGAACTCTAAGTTTGCTGTCCATAGTCTCAATACCATTATACTTGTTATTCCATTCCATCATCCTTCCTTTTGTTACCAACAATACCGGAGCTCTCTAAGACAACACCTTAATGTTCCATCCAAAAACACATCTGAAAACTATGCCCAACTGACGACCCATCACTGCGACTTCCTGCCAATTCCCAGAACACTACCATCACAGACAAAACAAACATCTTATTCCCATCTACTAAGAGTTTCCTACTTACTTAGCAGATATAAACCTCAACTATTCACCTTCCTCTAATTAAGTTCAATCTCTACTCTCCGTGAAGCAGTCCTTAAATAAAACCCAATCATTCTCTCTCAATGACTTCCCAACTGGACTAACATACCAAAACCTCTAATCCATTTCATCTTCCGATATTAGCATCTTCATCGACTCATCAAAACAATCTGTAATCATCTCCTTAAATTCCAAACAATTCATTTCACACACTATCAAAGCCGGAAAGACCCACCTATTCCATCCAACATAATTTCCGTCTGCTATCAACAAGAGATTAAGGGTGATCAGTTCCTCAATTTGCCAATAGACAGTCGACAATCATGATGGGGCATAAACCGTCTTTATCAAACTATAATAGCCTTTCTTGCATCCCATACACAAAACTACCTAAGGCACAAATCCTTAGTTGACATAAACCTTACCTCCGCATTTCTTACGGAATCGGGAACAACACTGTCCAAACAACACTTACAATCTTGCAATTCACAACACACTGAGCCAGCGCTCCACACCTGAAGCAACATGGAGAAGTACCAGCTTCTCCCCCACTTATCTCATTCTAACTCCTGAAAACAAAGGATTAGAAAACCAGAAAGCACTGACAGTGTTTCACACACATATCACGTACTAAGGGACAAACAACAACGACAATATTCAACTGTCACACCAACTGACTCAACAACTGACTCAACACTGGCTCTGATACCACTTAATGTAACACCCCCTTTCTATACCCCAAAATAATCAAATAAATCATTTAGACACGTATTGGAAATTTCATCAGAGTATAATTGTAAACACGGCATAAAAAGGAATGTCACATTATGCTTGAAATTAAAACATACAACACCTGCTCAACAAATGATATGCAACAGTGGGGTAACTTTCAACGTAGGAACTCAGTCCTTACACCTACATCTCAATATTTAGAATAAAAGCGGAAAAATCTAAACATTGATAACAACAAACATATATACATTATATATATATATATACATCAACGAGTATGATACAACAACATCATTCATGTTTATATAAACATTCATCAGCTAGATACATGTACAAAAGTATCACAAAAGCTCATAAACACATCCTAGCTACCCGGTGCTACATATCAGAGCCAGACGACCAAAAAGGAAATGAAGCCACGCTTCACAAAAGACCACCAGATACCTAATCTGCA
Source organism: Lathyrus tuberosus (assembly GCA_022829125.1). Lineage (NCBI taxonomy): Eukaryota > Viridiplantae > Streptophyta > Magnoliopsida > Fabales > Fabaceae > Lathyrus > Lathyrus tuberosus. Next base: position 5,858,782 of record JALAZF010000019.1, on the reverse strand, counting down.
ATGCCTCGTAGAGCATTATAAAACAGCAGAAGGGTGAGAAATATTATCATAATAACAATGCATATAATTATATATCTCAACATAAAAATACACATATACCACATATTCTCACCATTCCATCATACCACATAAACATACATATTATGTTTACTATGCCACAATCATCACATCTCACTCAATATACATCGCAAGGCATATATATATATATAAAACCAAGCATATTCCTCATAATGCTTATCATTCGACATAAACACACATATTCATGTTTATCCATCCATGCACACCTGCACAATTCTACTCATTCCACAACAACATATACATCATGCATAATTCACCAATCCAATCAAGACCCGACAATACCACGCATCACATAATTGGGAATGACAGCATAGTCATTCTACCCCAATACATACCTCACTAGGAACGACAACATAGTCATTCTACCCTAGTGCACCTCTCATTAGGAATGACAACATCGTCATTCTACCCCAATGAATATCCCACTAGGAATGACAACATAGTCATTCTACCCCAGTGGACACCACACTAGGAACGACATCAACGTCATTCTACCCCAGTGCACACCTCATTAGGAATGACAACATAGTCATTCTACCCCAATGAGTATCCCACTAGGAACGACAACATAGTCATTCTACCCCAGTGGACACGACAACTCAATTGTACATCACTAGGAATGACATATAGTCATTCTACCCTAATGAGTACTCCACCAGGAACGACATATAATCGTTCTACCCCAATGGACCCAACGACACACTCGCACTTCACTAGGAATGACATAAAGTCATTCTACCCTAATGAGTACAACAACAACACTAGGAACAACATACCGTCATTCTACCCTAATGTGTTCGACCAAAACATTAATACCTCACTAGGAATGACATATAAGCCATTCTACCCCAATGAGTATTCTAACACAATTGGAATCCATTTCACACACCAAATATTACTATTATAGCAATCCCATGATAATCAATACCTTACCATTCATCTTGCTGTGGATCTACGCCACAGAGGCCGCCATATCATACATTAATCATACACTCGAAACCACATACATTGATACTTACTTAAACAATGTATTTATCACTAACTACAACCCACAACAAATAGCATTTCATCATTTACACCCATATCAATTCACATCAAGAATTACTCACCATCAACCACAACAATTCATCATCACAACATCTCATCATATATTCACAATCAACATGCATTATCATTTAACTCAAACAATGCATATATTCACCAAAGAGCCACAAATCACAAAGAATTCCCCAATCAAGGGTTCACTTCACAAGCATATCCACAACACATTCATAACCACACATTCATTTCATCAAAAACAACTATTCACGATTAATCGGTAAAGTCGGCCAAAAGTCGGCTAAAAATAATATTTCTTTTCACCAAATGATAGAACATATTTTTAGCTTCAGATCGATATAAAGAACAGCTAAAACGGATAAACGACAAAAAAGTTATGCAACTTTTAAAAACCAAATTTTTGAAAAAGAACAGCAGAGTGCAATCGATTTACACCTGTGTGCAATCGATTGCACGACCCCAGAAATCACATTTTTCGCCCTTTTTTCATGTGCAATCGATTTGCATCCTGCTGTAATCGATTGCACCTGTTAAAAACCAGAAAAATGAGCTGCTGCCTCTACACAAAACCCTCCGGAAACCCGACCGATTCAATTCCTTTCTTCCGAATAAATACATGGTAATCCTTACCAAATATATATCAACGTTTTAGGACCATAAAACGATAATTCTACGACGTTCGATTTTCACCCGAAATCTCACATTCTCAAAACACAAAAATGTCAAAACTCACAATATCAACCGCTTTCAACCAAACGAGTTTCTATAATCTCGGCCTAACCTCATACGACTAATCTACGCAATTTATTTCGAAATTCATTCGTGAAAACATCGATTTCTATCGATTTCTTACAATTCGACCTAAACGGAAAAATATGGAAAACCAACCAAAACATCCACACAAAACACATACATAATCATACCCAAAGTTATGATAACAATATTTCGCACCCTTACCCGATTAAATCGATTCCTAGAAGTGATTTTCTTGAGTTTCCAAGCTTTTCCTCTTTTTCTCTCTTTTTCTCCTTTCTCTTCTTTTCTTTCTTCCCTTTCTCTCTATTTTTCTGTTTTTCTTTCTTTTCTCTCTTTCTTACTACTTTTTTTCTATTTATAAAAAATCAAAATATATAACCACCCAAAAAGACCAAAATACCCCTACACTCAAATTTCTCGCAAACGTTCCCAAAACGCGAAAAAATATCACAACATTGAAAAATAACATATTTCCAAATAAAAGTCAGAAATAAAATAATATAATAATAGAATAATAATAAAATAATCAAAAACGACTCAATTAAATAAAAATACTAAAATTGGGGCGTTACAACTCTCCCCCACTTATAAATTTTCGTCCTCGAAAATATACCGAGACGAACAACTCCGGACACGACTCTCGCATCCGACTAACAAACCAACATGCCAACAAAAGGCACACCACAAATAACACAACAACAACGACAAGATGCAAAGCCCATACAATGCACTTGACGACCAACTCACAACTCAAGGAAAACCACGATACCAACACACAGGTTCACTCTAGAACCGAAACACAACAAGATCGTTACCATCACCACAGATAACACTCCCCTAATTCACCACAAGGAATTAGCCACACACACTCGAACCATCACGATGGAAACGAGGCAACAACACAAACAAGAACACAAGTTCCACGACACAACGTCGATTCCACAACCTCTACAAAACCAGAATACCAACATCCTTGTCACACAACCTTATTACAACAATGCTACGATTCCCAATCAAACATATAACCAAAACATCCATCTACATAGTAGCCCATGAATAATATTTAAACCTTTCACCTAACACTTCCATTCTGAAACGTCCAATGGTCTCATCATTCCTACATGTTCTCAATGTTCAACCTATGAACTCTTACAAGTCCCACACGTAAATACAAAATGTGCCACCTCACGCTTCCGCTGAGCACTCTGATTACTCGCAACCATCAAAACTATCAATTTCACGTCCAAAGTCTAACTTTTTCTCATATTCGCCAAAAATCACTGTTCGCTTTAATATTACCAACCTCACACTCTCCTGTGTTAACTCATACACCATACACAAGTCTCGGAATTGCTCAAATAATTCTAACTCCCTGACCATCAAAACAGACATGCATAGAAACTTCCAACTTAACTTTTCAGGCACAACAACAGCTTTTCCCCGAAGGATAATCCAAGCCAAATTCATAATAATACAAATCCTTTTATAAATCCTCAATTGTCGTAAAGCATAAGCCACGACTTTACCCTCTTGCATTACCACGTTGACTAAACTCATCAAAGACACATCACAATACCCCACAACCGGTTTATTAGGATCACACAAAATCAAAGCTGAAACCGTAGACAACTTCTACTCCAGCTCACCAAAACTTACTCACAACGAATATCCAAACAAACGACTCACCCTTTGTAAGTCAACTGAGATACCAGAAGTACGAACTTAACAAAGTCTTCCATAACCTGTAATAACAACCAACTGAGTCCAAAAGTTTCTAATCTCCTTAACTAACTTCGGAGCCTCTCATGTAGAACTACATCTACTTCCGATGGATCCATTAACCATACTCTCATCTGAAATAACATTTCCAAGAAACTAACCCTTTTCAACCAAAATTCCCACTCGAATAACTTAGCATAAAACTTCGTCTCTTTTCAACACTTGTAATTCAAATCTCAAACACTTTACTCATTCTTCCTCTGAGTTTATAACAAATCCAAATATCCTCAATCGAAATCACTACGAACTTATCCAATTAAAAATGGAAGATACGATTCCTCTACTCCATAAACATTAGAGATGCGTTACTAACACCAAATGCCATCATTGTACGTTGCAATTCCCAAATAAAATCCAAAAGACATAAATCCTTAAAGCTTTTGCAAAACTTTTCACTGGGTAACTGGTTACTCACATACAAGCTTAACCGAGTAAATAACAACCTATTCCGAGGATAACAAACCTAACCAGTCACATTAAATCGATCAAAGCCTCAACTCACACAATTCACCACTCTTATCAAACATTCTAAACAATTGTAACCCACTCAAACTCAACCAAACCATTCTAGTCATCTGTTCATGAAAGTGGACACTTATTCTCAATCATTACCTTATTCAACTGTTAGTAATCCATACCCAATTTCTTCTCCTGACCGTCCAATTCCGCAATTCCAACATGTATCAACAACCAACCCAAAAAGAATTCTCAAACACAATGTTACATCCACCCACAAGGGTTTCCTCACAATTTCCATTAATGCCTTAAAACTCCAAAGACTCCAAACCCACCAGAACTCTAAGTTTGCTGTCCATAGTCTCAATACCATTATACTTGTTATTCCATTCCATCATCCTTCCTTTTGTTACCAACAATATCGGAGCTCTCTAAGACAACACCTTAATGTTCCATCCAAAAACACATCTGAAAACTATGCCCAACTGACGACCCATCACTGCGACTTCCTGCCAATTCCCAGAACACTACCATCACAGACAAAACAAACATCTTATTCCCATCTACTAAGAGTTTCCTACTTACTTAGCAGATATAAACCTCAACTATTCACCTTCGTCCAATTAAGTTCAATCTCTACTCTCCGTGAAGCAGTCCTTAAATAAAACCCAATCATTCTCTCTCAATGACTTCCCAACTGGACTAACATACCAAAACCTCTAATCCATTTCATCTTCCGATATTAGCATCTTCATCGACTCATCAAAACAATCTGTAATCATCTCCTTAAATTCCAAACAATTCATTTCACACACTATCAAAGCCGGAAAGACCCGCCTATTCCATCCAACATAATTTCCGTCAGCTATCAACAAGAGATTAAGGGTGATCAGTTCCTCAATTTGCCAATAGACAGTCGACAATCATGATGGGGCATAAACCGTCTTTATCAAACTATAATAGCCTTTCTTGCATCCCATACACAAAACTACCTAAGGCACAAATCCTTAGTTGACATAAACCTTACCTCCGCATTTCTTACGGAATCGGGAACAACACTGTCCAAACAACACTTACAATCTTGCAATTCACAACACACTGAGCCAGCGCTCCACACCTGAAGCAACATGGAGAAGTACCAGCTTCTCCCCCACTTATCTCATTCTAACTCCTGAAAACAAAGGATTAGAAAACCAGAAAGCACTGACAGTGTTTCACACACATATCACGTACTAAGGGACAAACAACAACGACAATATTCAACTGTCACACCAACAGACTCAACAACTGACTCAACACTGGCTCTGATACCACTTAATGTAACACCCCCTTTCTATACCCCAAAATAATCAAATAAATCATTTAGACACGTATTGGAAATTTCATCAGAGTATAATTGTAAACACGGCATAAAAAGGAATGTCACATTATGCTTGAAATTAAAACATACAACACCTGCTCAACAAATGATATGCAACAGTGGGGTAACTTTCAACGTAGGAACTCAGTCCTTACACCCACATCTCAATATTTAGAATAAAAGCGGAAAAATCTAAACATTGATAACAACAAACATATATACATTATATATATATATATATATATATATATATATATATACATCAACGAGTATGATACAACAACATCATTCATGTTTATATAAACATTCATCAGCTAGATACATGTACAAAAGTATCACAAAAGCTCATAAACACATCCTAGCTACCCGGTGCTACATATCAGAGCCAGACGACCAAAAAGGAAATGAAGCCACGCTTCACAAAAGACCACCAGATACCTAATCTGCAATGCCTCGTAGAGCATTATAAAACAGCAGAAGGGTGGGAAATATTATCATAATAACAATGCATATAATTATATATCTCAACATAAAAATACACGTATACCACATATTCTCACCATTCCATCATACCACATAAACATACATATTATGTTTACTATGTCACAATCATCACATCTCACAAAATATACATCGCAAGACATATATATATAAAACCAAGCATATTCCTCATAATGCTTATCATTCGACATAAACACACATATTCATGTTTATCCATCCATGCACACCTGCACAATTCTACTCATTCCACAACAACATATACATCATGCATAATTCACCAATCCAATCAAGACCCGACAATACCACGCATCACATAACTGGGAATGACAGCATAATCATTCTACCCCAATACATACCTCACTAGGAACGACAACATAGTCATTCTACCCTAGTGCACCTCTCATTAGGAATGACAACATCGTCATTCTACCCCAATGAATATCCCACTAGGAATGACAACATAGTCATTCTACCCCAGTGGACACCACACTAGGAACGACATCGACGTCATTCTACCCCAGTGCACACCTCATTAGGAATGACAACATAGTCATTCTACCCCAATGAGTATCCCACTAGGAACGACAACATAGTCATTCTACCCCAGTGGACACGACAACTCAATTGTACATCACTAGGAATGACATATAGTCATTCTACCCTAATGAGTACTCCACCAGGAACGACATATAATCGTTCTACCCCAATGGACCCAACGACACACTCGCACTTCACTAGGAATGACATAAAGTCATTCTACCCTAATGAGTACAACAACAACACTAGGAACAACATACAGTCATTCTACCCTAATGTGTTCGACCAAAACATTAATACCTCACTAGGAATGACATATAAGCCATTCTACCCCAATGAGTATTCTAACACAATTGGAATCCATTCCACACACCAAATATTACTATTATAGCAATCCCATGATAATCAATACCTTACCATTCATCTTGCTGTGGATCTACGCCACAGAGGCCGCCATATCATACATTAATCATACACTCGAAACCACATACATTGATACTTACTTAAACAATGTATTTATCACTAACTACAACCCACAACAAATAGCATTTCATCATTTACACCCATATCAATTCACATCAAGAATTACTCACCATCAACCACAACAATTCATCATCACAACATCTCATCATATATTCACAATCAACATGCATTATCATTTAACTCAAACAATGCATATATTCACCAAAGAGCCACAAATCACAAAGAATTCCCCAATCAAGGGTTCACTTCACAAGCATATTCATAACCACACATTCATTTCATCAAAAACAACTATTCACGATTAATCAGTAAAGTCGGCCAAAAGTCGGCTAAAAATAATATTTCTTTTCACCAAATGATAGAACATATTTTTAGCTTCAGATCGATATAAAGAACAGCTAAAACGGATAAACGACGAAAAAGTTATGCAACTTTTAAAAACCAAATTTTTGAAAAAGAACAGCAGAGTGCAATCGATTTACACCTGTGTGCAATCGATTGCACGGCCCCAGAAATCACATTTTTCGCCCTTTTTTCATGTGCAATCGATTTGCATCCTTCTGCAATCGATTGCACCTGTTAAAAACCAGAAAAATGAGCTGCTGCCTCTACACAAAACCCTCCGGAAACCCGACCGATTCAATTCCTTTCTTCCGAATAAATACATGGTAATCCTTACCAAATATATATCAACGTTTTAGGACCATAAAACGATAATTCTACGACGTTCGATTTTCACCCGAAATCTCACATTCTCAAAACACAAAAATGTCAAAACTCACAATATCAACCGATTTCAACCAAACGAGTTTCTATAATCTCGGCCTAACCTCATACGACTAATCTACGCAATTTATTTCGAAATTCATCCGTGAAAACATCGATTTCTATCGATTTCTTACAATTCGACCTTAACGGAAAAATATGGAAAACCAACCAAAACATCCACACAAAACACATACATAATCATACCCAAAGTTATGATAACAATATTTCGCACCCTTACCCGATTAAATCGATTCCTAGAAGTGATTTTCTTGAGTTTCCAAGCTTTTCCTCTTTTTCTCTCTTTTTCTCCTTTCTCTTCTTTTCTTTCTTCCCTTTCTCTCTATTTTTCTGTTTTTCTTTCTTTTCTCTCTTTCTTACTACTTTTTTTCTATTTATAAAAAATCAAAATATCTAACCACCCAAAAAGACCAAAATACCCCTACACTCAAATTTCTCGCAAACGTTCCCAAAACGCGACAAAATATCACAACATTGAAAAATAACATATTTCCAAATAAAAGTCAGAAATAAAATAATATAATAATAAAATAATCAAAAACGACTCAATTAAATAAAAATACTAAAACTGGGGCGTTACACCTCTCACTTAATCGACTCCCGAACCTTAGGAATCTCTACCATCAGGATTAGGATTTTTAGGTTTATCATTTATTTTCCTTAAAAAAATATGATGGCGACTCGATATTTTTGTCGGCCGCGACATACCGGATGTCACAACATCTTTGGCCCAACCTGATCATCTTGCTGAAACCACACAAGAAATTTTTCATAGTGAGACTCTTGAAAAATCCCAAGAGAATGTGGATGAAGATGATTTTGTTGGTAATAAAAGAGATGATTCTGATGATAATAGTATGTCTGCTGAAGAGGAGAAATACTTGTCTGACAAAAAAGATAAAGAAGAAAGTGGTGGTGTGAAGAAGGATCAGCTTACTAACATGCTCAATGTAGATGGTCTAGATTATTGGTATAGTAGTGTGCTTAGTATGTTTTCTTGGTAGAAGGTTGTTGCTTCTGAGTTTGATATACCTTTCTTCTGTTTTGATGAATGACTGCTTGGTTCTGGCTGTCATACCCCAAATTTTACCCTTAGATTCTCTGATTTTTTGCATATCATCTAGGTCATTCATATTGCATAGTTAACCAATTTGTTAGGTTTTGTTTTGTTTTATTCCTTGTGAATTAGGGTTTGCTTCAAAAGGCTTAAAGGACTGATCAATCAATGTTTTGGATGGATCATCAACCAATCAATTTCTCATACTCTTAGGAGACCTCCCTTTCTCAATAATCCTGTGCAATATAGCTTCATTACAAGTTCTTCAAGGCTCAGGCTTTGCAAGATCGAATCAAGATTCAGACAAGGTTATCAGGTCAAGTGTGTGGGCAGTGTTAGCGAAATTCAGCGGAGTTTGACCTAATCTTGGTCAAAGAAGTGGTTGGTTTAGTGTCAAGTTATCAGGCCGTGGCAAATGCAGTTGTTTCAAGGTGGATAATCATCAGAGCCATTTCACTTTCAATTAGGATTTTGGTGCAATGGCAACCCATTTCATATCTCAAGTCATCTGTGTCATTGGCTATTTTGGAGATAAGTGCGGATTGAATTCAGGGCCATTCAAAAGTTAAGACTTTGGAATTATCAGAGTTTAAATTTTCAAGCATCAAGTGGAGAGTGCAAGTTCAAGTCCATATTTCTTTTCATCCAATTCAAAATTCAATTCCACTTCAAATTTCATGTCCAAGATCCAAATTTCAATTCAAAGTCAAGATTTCAAGTTCGAGTTCATTTCATGTTTCTGTCTAAAATTCCATTTTCATGTCCAAAGTCAAGTTTCCATTTTAATCAACTCTAATTTCATTTCCATCCATCTCAAGTTTCAATTCCAATATTCAAACCATTCAATTGCCAATTCCAATTCAAGTTTAATTCAAGTTTCAAGTCCATGTTTCAATTCAAAATTCGAGTCTCAATCTCATCTCAATTCTAATTCATGTCAATTCACAATTTCATTTCAAATTCAAACATCAATTAAGTTCAATTCAATTTCAATAATTCAAATTCAAAATTCAAGGTTTCATCCAATCTTCAAATCCAATTCCATTCATATTCAAAAGAATTCAAGTTTTATGAATTTCATTTCTATCAAATCCGTTTCCAATTTCATTTTTTTCTTTCAAAACTACCAAGTCCTCATTTCTAATTCGATGCCATTCAAGTTTTCATTTCAAGAATCAATTCTAATCAACTTCATTTCATCTTGTAAATTTCAAATTCACATTCAAGTTTTAAGTTCCATGCATTTTTTAATTCTATCCAAGGTTCAAGTCCAATTCCAAATTTACTAAAATCCATCCATACAAAAGTTTCTACAAAAATGTGAATCATGAAGTTGCAAAAGGACAATGCCTACAAGACTAGTTACAATAGAAATTGCCAGAAATAAAGAAGAACAAAGTCTCCACAAAAAATAATAAAAAGCCTACATGCTACAAAATTCCAGCTAAGAGCTACACTATACAAAGTTTGAACCAAAGTGCAAAAGGCAACAATCTGAGTGACAACGTGACATGCCACTGTTTACAAGCCAAACCATAAACTCTTGAGCACTTGATACCAAGCCACTATTATGAAACTTCACCACACAAAAGCCATCACACCAAGTTGTACACTCCAAGAAACCCATAAATGCCTTGCATCAAATCATTCTACAATCAAATCACGCTAGCCTTGCAAACTCGACCCAAGCTGCCACAAAATAATACACCTGCTACCACTCCACAACGGTACGCAGCAAGCAACCAAAAGTCTTCGTACAACCTCATGACAAAACTTGTACGAACCAGTGCAAACCAAACCTGCAAAAGGTACATCAATTGCAACACAAACAATGCGACGTTTCGTCCAAACTTCACAACACCACAAAGCCAGCTGATTTGCTCAACATGACAAACCAAACCGTAACCGCAGCCATGTACGACCAAACACACTACCACAATTGCAACAAACAGCGATTTGCAAAAGGAAAGGCGGGAAATAAAAAACAAAACGAAAAACCAATCTTCAACCTTAAAAGGCTACTCAAAACTCCTTCAATTTTTCAAGATAAAAACACAAAAACTTTACAGCCTCACTCGGGCTCTAACAATATCTCCGCTGAATCTCTCTCCCTTCCATTTTTTTCCTTCCTCTTCATCCATAAATAATAGCTAAATAACTTCAAACCTTCAACTCCTCTCAACCTTTCTCTTCCACTCAAACTGAAACTCCCATAACCTTGAGTTTTCTTCAACCGTGAAATCACCATAAACAACCCACCGAAGCTCTTTTTCAACCTCAATCATATCAAAAACCTTCATTGCTCAAACCTTCACAAACCTCATCATCAACAACAACCCATCAACAAAAATCTCTCAACCCAAATCTGAACCTCCACAAACTTCAAGAAAACCCAAATCAACACTAACCCAAGAACAGAACAGAGAGTTGAGATGAATAGAATAAGAGGTTGAGACAAGGAAGTGAAGCCAAAACAAATACAAACCTAAGTCAAGAAAATACGAATCGAAACTAAAACAAGGGTGTATTGAATCCGGAGTTGAAACGAGCGAAAGGGACAGAGAGAGCGGAACTGAAAGAATTGGAGGGATGAGATGTATTGTTCGTTTTGTTCACTCCATGGCTGAGGCTTGTTTATGATGATTCACGCATTTTTTGCAGCGAGTTTAACATATCGGTTTCGTTGTTTTTTTATTTTGAAAAGTGAAGCTGTTGAAAACTCTTTGTTGCTGAAAGTATGGTTTTGTTCTAGGTTTAACTTTGGTTTTTCTAGGTTTTTTGAAGCCCATTTAAATTCTGTTTACCGCATCCCCTTTGTTTTTCTACCGCCATGTTTTTTTCTAGATGGATGAGTGGGCTAGGCCCGTGATTGTTTTTTTCATACACCCTTGATGCTTCTTATTACCACCTTTTCCTTTTTTATGTTAACCGAGTTCTTGAAGAATGATGGGTTTTTTGAAGCCCACATGATTTCTTCTCCATATCACATCACCTTATTTCTCATGCAGCCCTCCCTTTTTATGTTCTTTTGTTAATTTGTTTTAAAACCATTTTTACTATTTTGTTTTCGAAATTTCTAACTATTAGTCCTTAATAAGTTACTATTAATCTTTTGTCTAATTATTTTTGTGTTTTCTACAGTAATTTTATTCACCTTCCATCTTGATCAATGTATCTTAATGTTTCATCTCATTATTGTTTTCATTTTTATTTCGATTTTTGGTCAATGAAGTCTTTTAAATCATAAATGTTGGTTATCGAAGTTGTTAACCTTCATTATTTCAAATCTGTAAGGATTGATCCTTTGGATTATTTTCTATACTTTGGGATCCGGATAAGTTACCTTCGATTAATCGACAAAAGTTTGTGATTAAGACAAGACCGTTTTCTTTTCTTTTCGTGTGGTACGATTCTTGGAGAATGATCTACATATCATTTCTCTATCGTATTTTAGCACAAATATCGTTGTTGAGCGTCCTCCTATAGCATGATCTTCCTCATAGATCGTGCTACGATGGTTTAGCACTACATTGGACCCGATTCAAAAAGTGATCATCCGATCAATGACAATTAACAACTGACTTTTATTTCTGTTCATTATTTTTGTTTTATTTTTTTGTATATATATCATTGTTCATATATTATTGTTCATATTGTCATTGTTCATATCATCTTGTCATTATTCAAAAAACACAAAAAACATCGTAAAACTATCGAAACCCTAAAAAACTTTTAATTGGTGGACTGTGGTTACTATTCCAAGCTTTGGACTTTGGACGTAGATCTAAGACCCTTGCCCTATGCTCTTGGAGTTGAGATTTGGAGACCTTGGACCTTTTATGTTGCTTTTGTCTGTATTGGGAAATTTTCTGTGTGCATGTGTTGATACTTTGATATTGAAGTCATCTGATACATGAAGCTCCTATTTGGCTCTTGATCCTTATGAAGACTTGGCTAGGATATTTTGTCTACATCTGATGTTTGGCTTTTTCTTGGCTTGCTAGTTGGTCACCAATCCAATAGAAGAGAATGCTTGTCATGCACCATCTTTTGGTTAGATCTTTCCATCTCTTACTATTTGCTTGATACATGTTTTTTATTTTGCTTGATGTCTTCTTTCATGATCCTTGTTACTTGTGATGCTTTGATTTCCATCTTTGAATCATCTTTGATCTTTTCCTTATGAGCTTTTTATGACAAGTGTGTGACTAATGTTTTGATACATGATTGATCCTCTTGTGCCATTTTCTTGATCTTTTGAATGTGTTGAACATGATGTGTTGTAGCTATTGACTTGCATTGAGTCCTTATCTCATTTTGATTCATTTAGTCCTTGAGTTTGACTTTTAGTTATTACCTTAAGCTACAAATGTTTGCTACACTTGTTTATTATCCTTCTAACATGATTGAATGATGATGTCCTATCTTTTAAGCTTTTGATTTACCTGAACATTTGCAATATACATGTTACTATTCACTCATTAATACTTGAGATTTCTCTCTTTGTCCCTCTGTTGCTTATACCTCATTCCAAAGGAAAGGATCCCCTCTGTTGACTCCATGTCATGTTTAGGATATCTTTGCCTTCCCATTCCCTTGAGACCTTATTAGAGTCTTTAGTTTTTCCATCCTAGCCTTAGGATTAGAGTTTCCTAACTCTATATGAGTGTCATGGTTATGGACACTTCCACCCTTTATCCTAGCCTTAGGATTATATTCGCCGCACTCAATGTAAGTGTCATGGTTATGGATACTTACTCTTTCCTTCCCTTCTTAACCTAGCCTTAGGTTTATAGTTTCTTAGCTCTATGTAGGTGTCTTGCTATGGACACTTACCTCCCTTGGAACCTTGACCACAATCAAGAGTTCCTCACCCTTAGTGAGGTGAACTATGAATGATGTGATTCCATCATAGTTAAGATATGTAGGCACGAGATGCGATGTCTTGGCGAACATACTTAGTAATAAACCCTTTAAGTCTTTCCCATTAGCAAGCAAACAATAACCATAACACAAATACAAATAAGAGTTTCATGTATAGTACTACAGATGTTTAGGATGCTAACACCTTCCGTAGGTATAACCAATCCTCGATTCTTAGATTCTCTTAGCTTTGTTGTTACATAGCGCACTTAGAATTTTCTTCGATCTTTACCATTTCCTTTGGATAAATCAAAGCTCGATCGTGAACTTCAATGATTTGTGATTCAAGTTTATTAATATCTTGATATCCGATTCTCCCTGCAACACTGGCTAAAAAGGGGGGAGTAGTAGTATTTGTGTGCTTGTTGTTCTTTGTTGCTACGTGTGTGAAGTGTTCTGGCTGTTCCCTTAAAGGGGAGTATTGCTGATCTTGCCTTTAAGGGTGAGTATGTGTGCTTAGGCTCTCTAAGTGTGTTTGTTGTAATTGTAGTTGTGATGTCAGACAGAATGTCTTGACATTATTTTTCAGATGCTATATGGGAGAATTTATTTTTCTCTGCAGAAGGTTGTGATCTTCAGGAAGAGTGTTGGTAGTGTTGTGCTTCTGATTGATCTGTGATGTCAAACTAGATGTCTTGACATTGTGCTGTCTGGTGTGCTCTATTGCCTTGACATTTGTTAAGTCTGTGGTTCTTACTGTGTGGTGTTTCTGTTTTGATTTCACTGTGTATGCCTCTGATGTGTGCTACGGTTGTTTTAGCAAAAATTTGCCAAAGGGGGGAGATTGTAAGTTAGTGGTTTCTGGATTGGAAACATTTTGGTAAAACAACATGTTGCCAGCAAGATGTTAAGCCAGATGTTCTGTTATAACATTCAGACATCATGTTCAGCATGATGTTGTGACATGTGTCAGGATATGTTATACTAGAAAGTTATGGTAGGACTGTTTTGGTATTTTTAGTGTGAGTTTTGAGCGTGTTTTAATTCACATATTATTGTTATTCAAGGGAGGATATTTTGGGAATGTCTGTTGTGACAAATTTGATTGTTTTTCATAAAAAGGATCTTGGAGCCTTTTTAGGAAACTTTCTATTTAGTTCATATTTTTGTGCAAAAGATTATGCAGAATATTTGCAGCTGCTATTTTGGATTTGTTGCGGTTTTTAAGCCTAAGCCCTTGCTTCTTAAAAGCTATTTATAAGAAAGGCTTTTAACCTAGAAAGGGTGTGTGCCGTATTTTTGTGTGAGAATTTTTCTAGAGTTTTTGTGTTGTTCTTTGTGTTCCTCTCTTATGTCTTTTGACATTTGAGTAGGAATGTGTTAATTGTCAATTGTTCACTCATGAGCTTTTAAGCAAGAGTGTATTGTCCTTAATTTAAAGTTTTTAAGCAAAACTAAGCATTATTCTTGGAAGTGTGTTTACTTCTACTTTGGGTTATTGTAGAATTGTCACTGGTTTGTGACTAATTAGGAAGTGAGAGGGGGATCTCATATCTAGAGGGTGTATAGGTAGAAGTTGCACAAGGTAGTGATTAGGTGATAAGTTGTAAAAGGATGAGTTTAGCCTTGAACTAATACTGCCATAGTGAATTTCCTTCCTGGTTTGGTAGCCCCCAGATGTAGGTGACGTTGCACCGAACTGGGGTAACAACTACTGTGTGTTATTTAAATTCCTGCAATTTTTCTTTAAATTGTTCTTGTGTTATTTCTGTTGTTACGATGTCCTGACATCATATCCGACATCTGTCCACTACGTGCCTGAATTTCAGGTGTAAATTAAATACTATAAGGTTAGAAACATTAAATCCATGGTTATTCATGGTCTATTTTTTTTTTACAAACAACACTATGGAAATATAAACATATATAAGGTTTTATAATTTAATACTTGTTAGAGATTGAAACAAATTCTGGTGTAATTGCTTTTAAGCTGAAATATCATATTGTCGTTCATCATAAATCAATCTATTTCCAAGAAAATCCAGCACAAAACTATTCGGATACGACATATGCTTAAAATCTTTCAAGGTCCTTCTATTATTTTGTAGATGTTTTTCAATTTGAATTAATGTGACTTCTTGGATTTCTGCTTCAGATAGGGTTAAGACTATAACAATAGAAAAATAGAACTTTAATAAACAACATATAGTAATAAAGTATGAAATTCATAAACATCTATTTTTTTGTAGATGTTTCTCAATTTGAATTAATGTGAGTTCTTGGATTTCTGCTTCAGATAGGGTTAAGACTATAACAATATAAAAATAGAACTTTAATAAACAACATATAGTAATAAAATATGAAATTCATAAACAATTCGTCTTACTGAGATATCTTGATAATATTCTTTGTTAAAAAAGAATTCTATCTGATAAGTATATCTAATTATTACGCCATATATGGTCTGATCTATTCATTGAAGCTGATATTAACATGGTAACAAAAAGTTTTCGCAAAAACACACTGGAACCCTAATTGTAAGCCTCTTTGACTGCCTTAATAAACTCTTTGTCATCTTGTCGAAACCCCATTACAAAGCACGCCTCTCAGAAACTTGGATGTTTAAACACCTCATCTGTTTTGATATCATCATAACTTGTACGCCCTTTCTTCACCGTCAACAACATCCGCATATAATATAATTCACCAGTTAATGGAGGCCCCCAAATCAAGCGGCCAATAGTGTAACCTCGTTTTCTAGGTTTCTAACATCTTTTTTTTTTCATAGACAAACATTGGCACAAATTGTCCATAAGTCAATTGCTTGGTTTCATCATATTCCATGTTAGCTACAAACCAAGAAGTAAACATGGATTCCGTTACACTTGCCTTAAGAAGGACATTTTCAAGTTGCTCAAAATCTTCGAAGTATATCGAGTTTTCTCCTTCCATGTGAAAAAACAATCTCTCAACGACTGATTTCCTACCATGAATAGAATAGGAAAAGATTCTCCAAGAAGCTTCGCTTGGTGATACATATCTGCAATCAAGGTATTATTTGATTTCATTAATGTTTCCTTCACCACCATTTGCATTAGGAACAATAAATGCTGATATTCCATCAGAACCCTTGTTGATGTGCTTGAAAAAATATTTTATTGATGTGTTTTGGTTGCACCACTCCATGTTAATGTGTGTTTCATATTTCATAAGCAAATGTGGGTTATAGGGAACAACATGACCACTATTCAGCAATATTCCATTCTTCTCAATTGTATGGCCGTTTGCTCGTCTTCTATAAACTAGATAACCATCTTTATCAACTATTGTTAATTCTTGAAACTTCTTTGGATAATACTTGTTAATATTAAATTCAACTATTTTTGTTAGTTATTTAATAATTATAAATGATTGGAATAAATAAGTTATTTGTGTTCTTGATTTATTCTATGAATGTATATCTTTATCTAGTAAATAAATAAAATAGAGAAAATGGGACATACACTGACAGTGTAAAATAATTTTACACTGTCAACCAATCACTCTCATGTATTCCTTGACATCAGACTGTAGCTTTTAAGTTAATGATATGACATGGTAAATTGATAAATTCTTATTGGATGACAGTGTAAAATTATTTTACACTGTCAGTATATACCAATTAAACTTAATAAATTATTGAAGTCGTAATATATATTTGTAAAATATTTGAAGTATATGACAAATTTTATTGAAATACTGACCACAGATAATACTTTTTAAAAAAATAAGGGTTAAATATGTTTATGGTCCTCCTAAATATTTCAATTTCGCTTTTAGTCCCTTAAAATATTTTCTTCAAAGAATTGTCCTCCTAAAGTTTTTGATCCACACTTTTAGTTTCTAATACTAAAACTGTCGATAATTCAGTCGTTAAGTAATAAATCGTTACTAATTCTATCGCTAAGTTGTAAAAATTGTCGTTAATTTGAAAGAGAGACCAAAAGTGTGGATAAAAAATTATAAGACAATTCTTTAAAGAACATAATTTGAGAGACTAACACCAAAATTTAAGATATTTAAAAAGACCACAAATATATTTAATCCAAAAAATAAATATAATATATTAATAAGGGAGAGAAACTATGAAGCACGGACCCCCCAAATACGACATCGACATCGACACGGCAATTTCGATAATAATTTAAAAATTGAATAAATTAAAGATAATTACAAGTGTCGATGTAAGTATCGGTGTCTGACATGGACACAGATACGTTATTTTTTAGAGATGTCGGTGTTACATAGTAGAAAATTTTTAAAGTATCTCTATCAAAAGAAGAAGTATCTAGAAACAACTAAATATAAACAAAAGCTACAAAGATTAACTAATGAATCAAACGGTTAAGTAATTGTATAATTTTTAGATTAACAAATAACGCAAACTGTTAAACAATTGTATAATATTAGAAATTTTGCGTTGGTTTTCTTAACTCTATAAATTAAAACAGAGAGAGACTAAAAGAATCACCAAATTTTTTTTCTGCTGGAGTTCAAGATCTAATGACAAAGTTTTTTATTTTGTCTTTCTTCCTAGCTTCATTTGCAGCAGGTATTAATTAGTATGTCAAACTATATATATATATATATATATATATATATATATATATATATAAAATTTTTACATGATTATTTGTGCAATATATATGTAATTTTCTTTTACATGATGATAGTGCAATTAACAGTGGAAGGAGGGATATGCTCACACATATACAATAAATGCGATGTGACAAGTTGTGGTCCGTTTTGTAAATCTCAACCTAGTGATAATGGTGCATTAGCAGCATGGTATTGTGATCACTTCAATCTCTGCACATGTCTTTTCAATCATGATTCTTCTAAACGTTCAAGAATGTGTAACATTGGGTTGGGACCATGCAATACTAATGGTGAATGCCAATCAAAGTGTGCTCGTCAATATAAAGATAAACAAGGTTATGGGACTTGTTTTGATTACGATGGTGTAAAGATGTGCCTTTGTGATTATATGAGTTGAACTACTACTTGTAAGTTGAAAATAATATATATGAAATAAATACTATGATATTGTTTTAAACCTATTTGTGTGATTACATTTCACCTTTTTACTTGTTTGAATCAAAAGATATTGAGTTTTTTTTTTTTTTTTTAATTCAAGGAGGGTATGCAGATGCTGAAATTGATGGTAATGCTCATTATAAAATTTCATCAATGCCTTTGAAGAATTCTACCTTTGAATAATTCAATTATTTTCGTTGAGCCATTTGTCTGAGTTCTGAGTTCTCCTAATGTTAGAAGTTATTTTTGTTTATAATACATATTAATAAATTGTAATTGGATGTGTAGTGTAATTCAAAGTTAAATGAGTATGTCTGCGACAATAATATTTATTTATATTTATATATTACTAAAATTAAACGGTTGATATTTATAAAAATTAAAAATAATGCAGTGTCTATTAACTCATATTCAATAAGTTATTAAGAGATAATATTTTGTTTTAATTGCTTGATTCTAACTCCAATCAAAGGCTATACAATTACCGTAACTTAATTACCACAAAACAAGCTAAAGTGGTTAAATGAAATATCTAACTATTAAAAGTAGTTAAACCAAAATTAAATACTCAAGTTAAATATGGTTAACGAATGTATATCTGGTTTGGTAGATAAAGTAGTAAACGGATCATTATATAGTACGTTAGTAGAATTTTTTTTAAGGACATATATTTTCAAAATAAATACCAAAAAAACCAAACTTTAAAACAATTTATCAAAGTGGTCTGTTTTGGAAAAGTCCTATAAGGGTGGCGTCATATGGGATGACGCTTCAGTTAGAGGCCATATGTCAAATCATATGGCGCCTCAGTACATCTCCTGCCCTAAAAAAATTCGTTTGAACTTCACTGAGAGTCGCCATCCCAGATGACGCCTCAGTTGAAGTTTCTATTTTTTTTTTTAATTTTTAAATGTTTAAAAAAAGTTTTAATTTGTTGTGATGCCCTAGACTGATGAATCTACATACCTATACTCTGCGACCACTATTCATTAGTATGCCTCTGCACCATTGTTTTTGTTTCAGGCCACTATTGACATGACAATACAAACATGTCTTGGAATCTCATGCCTTACTGCACATGTCAGACTACAAAGACCAAGATGCATGCAAGGAATCTCATGCATGACTACACATGGCAGACTGCAAAGACTAAGAAGCATGCAAGAGAACACATGGCAGATTACAAAGACCAAGAATGCATGCATACTCATGTGACTCCTCCTCTACACCATTATAAATACCATCTCAGCATTCCACAATTTTCATTTCATCCCAAACTCTTCTCTTATCTTCTGTTCAAACCACAAAAACTTTGCATCCATTCCCCCATCTCACAACCAGTTACGAAAATGTCTTTACTCACGATGGGAAGCAACCACCGAGGAACGCCGGAAAACATTGACGACTTCGTAAGTTTTCCTGTATTCTTTTGTTTTACAATATTAAACGTTGATGTATTTTATTATCTTAGTAATGTTGCTGGTTTTTTTTGTTCAGGATGTTTCAAGGTTCCGTTGCCGTGGACACACATACTTCCGTCACGACCCTATCACTGAACAATATCTAAGAAGATGTGGATTTGGAGAAGTGATTAAAATTCCATCATACCATGTAGACCCAAATAGGGGTGTTCAAAACCGAACCAGCCCAATAGAAAACCGCAAACCAAATCAAACCGAAACCGCAAAAAACCGCATTTGGTTCGGATTTGTTCGGGCTATCTTTTAACAAAACCGCACGGTTCGGGTTGGTTGGCGGTTTGTATTTTGCAAACCGAACTAAACCAAACCAAACCGCATTATGTTACAACCCAAACTTCACTTATCCCACATCTAACCCAAAACTAAAACCCATTATGCCTTAACCTTACAATTAAGAAATATTTTCTCTTACTCACACTTAACTTTTTAGTTTTAATCTTCTCAAATCTCTCCTAATAGTATTATGCATTCTTCTCATCTTCTTTGTCATGTACGTCTAACCTCTTCTACACTAATATCTCATCTCACATGTTTTTTCTTTTTCATTTTCTCATTTTTATGTTACTATTTTCTCTTCTAATTATATTTTTATCGCACATTTCTTATGTTCTCTTATGTTCTCTTATCTTCAAATCTCACATCTCTTATGTTCTTTCTTTTTCATCTTCTCTAATTTCCCTTCTCCTCTATTTTCTATTTTATTATAATATTTTTGATATTGTTTTATGCTACTATTTTTTTCATTTGTTTAAATTGATTTTTGTATATTGAATGAGAACTTTTTGTCTAACTATGATGAGGTTTGTTGTTATTTGGCAATGAATGAATGACTAAACACAAAGTTATGTTGTTCTCTATATATGTAAATATCACTCAATAAAAATCTTGTAAAAAACCGAACCGATCCAAACCGCATTGGTTTGGTTTGGTTTGGTTCGGATTTTTTTAAAAAGCCAATCGAACCAAACCAAACCGCATGCTTTTTTCTCTTGCGGTTCGGATGATTTTTAGCGTCAAAACCGCCCAAACCGCACCGCAAACACCCCTAGACCCAAAGTTTATTCTGACCTTGCTAGAAAGATGGAGGCCAGAGACCCACACATTTCACCTTCCTTTTGGTGAATGCACGACCACCCTCCAAGACGTGTATATGTTACTGGGCCTCCGCATAGATGGCATGGCCGTCAACGGCCCCATAAATATAGATATCCAACTATGCTTTGAGTTGTTGGGCACCCCCTAGAGGTTGAAGAACTTGAGCCTTCACCTGACGGTAAACCTAGGGGCAAGGTATTAACTTAAAACGCCTTAGGGAATACCATGACTCTATCGTATTAGACGAGGATTCCATCCCCTTTCACATAATACAAAAAACTAGATGTTATTTATTGCTATTGTTCGGTGGTTTTTTGTTTCCAGAAAGCACTGGAAACAGTGTAAATATTATGTACCTCCCTTTGTTGTGTAACATTAACAGTGTGCACGAATATAGTTGGGGTTTAGCTGTCCTGGCCCATCTGTATAGTGCACTCTGCAAAACTTCCAAAAAAAATGCGTGTACATTTTATGGTTGCGCCTATCTCCTTCAGGTGTGGGGTTGGTCGAGAATGCCAACACTAGCTCCAATTAACTGAAACCCCTTCACATTCCTATACACATTAAGGTAAAACTATACACATCCCTGCGCCTATGTCCTAAACTGATATGTTTAGTTGTAACTAATTCATTTCTAACTACATTTTTCAGGTGGACAGTTCCAAAAATGAGCTACGAACGAAACCCCAGGAACGCCATAACAGTCTACCGCAACCTTCTATACCACATTGGCCCAGACGACGTATATTTTCCTACACTTTCCATAGATATTTCTAACATTTTGTACAGTTTCTCATTAAATAATTTTTTCTTGTAGTTTGTCTGGAGGCCTTACGACGATCTCGACCACCAGCCCAACGCAAATGATGCTGCTGTGTGGACTTCTAAAATGCCAATAATTTGGTTCACAACTATTGAGATGCACCAAAGCGACCGAGTCAAACTACAATTCGGTATGCATCAGGATATTCCGGTGGATCCTACCAATTTGGGAAAGTGGCATCTGCGTAGAGTCGACACGCAGTGGAAGGATAGTGTGTGGACTAACTTTGCAGCAGCGTTGTGTCACCAGTGGGAGATGCGACACCAGCACGTCTTAACCGACCCCGTTGTACAACATGCTAGGCCAATGTAACTATATATGAGTTGGTTTAGGTCTGTTACCACACCACAACCATTCCTCTCTCAGCCCACGTATCTAGTTGGCCCCCGCCAACGTGCGTCTTCCTCGCAGTAGAATACCCAGCAATATGCCCAACATCATTCACCAACCTATACACCACAACAACAAAACCCTTACCCCTGACGAGTCTTTCGAACCCACCGACGCACACCTAAGCCCCCCACAAATGAACCCCCACAAATGACCACCCCATCTTCCTACCACTCAGAACCACAATCATCATACACCCAACAAACTCACCCTCTGTTCAACTATCAAACCCCATATCAACCACTGAATCAATACCAACACCCATCAATGCATCATTTTGGCCAACCATACCGTATGGAACCAACCCAACCCCCTCATACAAATTACACAAACATGGGCATGCAGCTGGATTATGGAAGCGCATGCCCATGTTGGGGACAGATGCTGCAGAATTTGTCTCATGCACCGGGGCCATCGTCTGATGCGCCGGGGCCATCTCAACAAACACAAAGACCAGCCACGCCTCAACAACCTCGTGGTGTAGACAGAGACGTCAAACAAGAGCCCCTGATTGTGGAACCGGTGGTCGTTTAAATAGACACAATCATTGAATTATTTTTAATCCAAATATTGTACTAAATATTATCCTTAACAATGTGATGCATTAATGGCTATTATTTCCACTACAATTTTCAACTCAACAAATTTAACAAAACATTAAAAAAAATAATCTTAAAAATGTTTTTTTATTCCCATTTTAAAATAAAAAAAACAAACACATTGAGGCGCCATCTGGGATGGCACCACCCTTTAAAAATTTGAAAAAAAAAATTAGGGCAAGGGGATACCTGAGGCGCCATATGGTTTGGTATGTGCCTCCAACTGAGGCTCATCCCATATGGCGCCACCCTTTGAGGGATTTTCCAAAACATGCCATTTTGGTAAATTGTTTGAAATATTGTTTATTTTGGTAATTATTTTGAAAAAATAGGTTATCTTAAAAAAAATCACGTTAGTAAATATAATAGGCATTATATAAATAATTTTATCCTGAATCTTATCACATACAATGTGACAATCAAATACGCTTGTGAAAGATCGAATTGTTCGCAATGTGTATGGTCGAACAGTTGTTGTTGAATATAGTAATCAGGTTGTTGTGTGGGATGCTAAGATCATGGAGAATAAACAGAAGCCATTATATTATGCCTTGCAAGTAGCGTTTGCAAGATCTCGATATTTTGGTTGCAAACTTGGTATTTTGGCTCGGATAACAGTCAGGATACAATGTGACGTTTCTTACTCTTCCAATAAATCAGAGAATATCCAATGTAAAAACATAAACCAATTGTTGATCTACATGTTTCACTGCATAAACCCCAATCCGAGTCGGTCCCCAATCCGAGTCGGTGAAATCAATAATTGTTGTTGATGAATTGGATTTGAATAAAAGTCCTTTGCCAAGTGCAAGTTTTATGTACTTCAAAATTCGAATATCATCTTGGAAGTGAGAGGCAGTTGGTTTTGATACAAATTGACTGAACCTGCAAACAACAAAGCTAATATCAGGTTTTGTATGTGTTAAATACAATAATTTTTCTATGAGACTACGAAAAGAAGTCGGGTTGGATATTATCAAGTGAAATTCACTAATTCAAATATTGTAACTGATTACTACAGGGTTGTAGCCGATTATCACTGTGTTAAAATTTCTAAAGCTAAAGAAGAAATGGTTATTGTATTCGGTTACACATTAGTAGTAATCGAATCCCGCTGTTATGTTTTAAAGTTTGGAAACGGCTATAATCGGGTACATGTTTTGCATAACCGGTTATAGGCGGTTAATTTCAGTTTTTAGATTTTGTAACTTGTATCTCAATCCCCTGTAATTTTGTATAAATACTAAAGGGGTATCTCAATCAATGCTAATGCAAATTCTTACCATCAATTACTCTCTCTCTCTCTCTCTCCACATCCAGCCACTCAATTTTTCGCCAACCGTGTGATTCCAAGTTCTAAAAATTGGCATTAAGAGTCTGGTTCGATTTGTAACACCCTAAAATTCCAACGTGTAATAATACAAATTTACACAACTATGCACATAGCGTGTCACACAAACACAACATAAACATGCTCCATACCACGAGTTAAATATAACAAATAATAACATAAACATCTGTCATCACATGATCGCATTCACATAGACTCATCGCAGCGGAATGAATCACGTAAACAACTCAACAATTAATTAAATTTCATAATAACTCAACTTTTTAAACATAAATTTTGATTATGCCAAAATGTCTTCAACATCAAACAACACATAACATGACGAGTTATAATATCTAACTCTCGCAACAACAACATTAAAATAATAATAGACAATAAAACATAATGTTCGCTCGACTAGTGTTACTGATTAGAGCAATAGAATCTAAATATCGCATAAAACGGGAAAACAAGAATAGCCTCAACACCATCCTGTAGCGGCAAAAATTGTGAGTGTAAGCTATTGATTAACTTAACTCATAAAGCAAGAGTCGCCACCGCACTTTTATTTTATCAAAAAAAAAAGGAAAAAGAATGAACAAAACCTAAACAAGTTCTAAACAAGAACAAGTAAACAGAGACTGGGTAAGGGGGTTGGTTACGCTAAGGGAAGGTGTTAGCACCCAAAACGTCTATAGTACTCTATAGGAACCCTTTGAAATATCTACGATTTTTGGTTTGAAAAAGTTTGTTTGAAAAGAGATCGAGGAGGTGAGAAGAGAAGTATGTTTTTTAAGATTTTTGTGTTTGGAGATACTTATCGCCTCATGCCTACGTACCCACAAAGTGCAATATAGGATCAAAACCTCGTAGTTTGTGGTACAAATGACAAAATTGGTTTGTTATGATTGTTTTTAAATGTAAAGACAAGTCATAATTTTCAAGCGAATAATTCCGCTTAAAGAGATGAATCATGTCTAAACTTATGAAAAGGTTTTAAAAGAGAAAGTTCATAAGGCACAAAAGGAGTTTGAATGAGTTTAAATGATTTTTAAAGTCTTTTTAATAAGGTGTCATTATGCTTATGTAGTTTAGCATTTGTTAAGAAATGAAAAGAAAAGAGTAAAATCATTTGACAAAGTCAAGGTTTGATTATGAAAGTGGTGATAGTTTGAAATCAAGAAAGTTTTGAAAAAGGGAGAAGGTTTTGAAAATTGAAGAAGGGGTGGAGAAGAAGTGACTATCCTAAAGCATAAAATAAAAGCTAAGGATAAGAAAGATCTAACCACAAATTTAGCTATCTTCACCATAAACAGAGCAAAAGCACAAAGCTCCAAAGTCTTCAAACCATAATTCCAAAGCAAAAGGAAAAGGTCCTAGTTCTAATTCCAAGGATCCAAGAATAACATTGAAGTCCAAGGTCTAGGTTCAAAATTCCATGTCCAATGCAAATGATAGAAGCCATAGTCCAAGATTAGAAGCACAACTTTTTTAGAGGTTTAGGCCTTTATTAATGTTTTTGGTCCAAGTGGACAAAAAAAAAAGCATAAGCATAAACATGTGTACAACGGACAAAGGAAAAAATTGTGGATGCATAAACAAGATATGATATGATATAATGACATAAAGCATAAAAAAGTAAAGAGAGATAGGGAGCAAGAAGGAAGCATAAAAGTATAGTAATAGTAATGTAGTAGTATATGCATAATAGTAGCACAAAGGCCATAGTGCCATAAGTCTTCAAAAGTAACACCGATTATTCCGTCTCGCGTCTTGAACTATAATGATTAAACAATGTACATAGGTCATGGTTAATGGAGACTTGTTAGAAGATTGATAGAATCAAAGCATCTACGCAACAAGCTTTAAATATTTTGAACCTAATACAAAAGATTAACCATCCTTGGGCTTACACAACCAAAAGGTTTGAGCCACGAAAGATCAAGTTCTTATTCGGAGGGAGGGACAAATGTAGCGCTATGTTAAGCAATCACCAAGTGACTTATAAAGAAGTCACCCTACTCGAGGTCGGTCAATAGTGATCTTTGTGCTAATGCATGCTAGATGAACGATATGTAAATCCTCATCCGAAAGCAATACCGTACGGAAAAAAGGTAATGATCTACTCATGATCAAGAATTCAACAAAGAAATTCTAAGATCCATAAGACTTTCATCGATCCAAATAAAAGAGAAATATATGAAGAGAAAGCCAAATTAAACCACAAAATTATGTGATCTAAGGCTAAGAACAAAGGGAAAGGGAAGAAAAAGGCAAATCAACCCAAACAGTCCCAAAAACAAGCCAAGGACTGCATTCTGACTCAGGGTAACCGATTACTCTGATTACACATAAAACAGAGTTACCGATTACTCTGCACGCAGAGTGAAAAAAAAGTGCAAAATTCAGCATGATCATCTTTCAAAACTTTTTCCAAACACCTTGTGATCATAGGACTGAAATTGCACGGAATTTTAAATAAAATAACAGTAAAATCCAGCAATCAAACACAATTACAAGATCAAAAGGATCAAGTAACAAGAATCAACAAAGGATCTACATTGTGGAAGATGAATCAAGAACAACAATGGTGGAAAATGAGATTACCACTCAAAATCTGAAAATTCCTTCAAATTGCTCCAAGATCCAAACTCCAAAGCCTTGATCTACAAGAATTGATGAAGAAAATAAGTTTGGATGAAGGTTTAGCTCAAAGTTGAACAAGATTCTATGTGAAAACTTGTAAACTTTCAAAAGAAGAAAAGTGAGCTTTGAGTGAATTTGGTAGTTGGTGAAATTGAGAGAGTCAAGAAGAATTTTGACAAGGTGAATTTGGCTATCAAAAGCTTCAAGCAAAATTTTAGCAAGGTGAATTTGGTTATCAAAAGCTTCAAGAGAAATTTTAGCAAGGTGAATTTGGCTATCAAAAGTTTCAAGAGAAATTTTAGCGAGGTGAATTTGGTTATCAAAATCTTGAAGAATGAATGAAATGAGGGTTCTATTTATAGAGTTTAGGCTTGGAAATTTTGGTGGCTTGGAGTTTGGTTTGGAACCAAAATTAGGCTTGGAATTTGAATTTGGAGGGAAAATCAAGATCAAGCGGTGATTAGTGAAGGTGTATGGTGGGAATTAATTGTGATGAGGTAGGGGAATTAAAATGAGGTGGTCTAGAATATTCCACATGTGATCATTTTTGAAAATTGGTGCCAAAATGTTGCAAATTTTGAATTTACTGATTTTTAGCCAAAAATTGCATGCATTAATCGATTAACCATTTGCAGTGCAAAATGTGTTAATCGATTAAAACAGTGAAAAAAATGAGAAAATGGCTTTTTGATGTGTTGTCTTGGCTCTGGCTCGATTCTTTTGACTTGTCAAAGAAGGCATGGAAATAAACACATGAACCTTGGAGTCTCTTGAATAATAATCAATCAAATCTTGGAAACTCTTGATCAGATGATTTTGAATTATTTGCAGATCAACTTTGACTTTGTTCAGATGAATTTCATTCGAGCTAAGGGACTGGTATTTGATATCTTTGATCCAGATCCTTCCTGAGAAAGGTAGTAAAAGGAAAACAAACATATTTTGGATTTTGATTAAAGGTTAGTAAACATAAGCAAATAAAGGCAAATAAGAAACACACAGATGCTCGGTGATCCCTGCAAGGCATAAACCCAAAGAAGAGAGGGATAAGGGAACCAATGTGATCTCGTTTGTGGTAAAGATGTAAAATGAGTTGTGAATGATATGTGGAATCTTAGGGGTCAAAAATTAGGGTCTTACAACTGCCCCTATTTAAGTATCTTCTATCGGGAGATATGAAGATACTTAAATACAAAAAGCTATATTTTTAATCCCTAAGATGCCACAAGAATGATATGAATGCAAAGGATAAAACACTCTGCGGAGAAACTTAAACCAAGGGATTTACGGTAAATTGAGTGAGATGACGTGAAAAGACACGCCGGGGAACATAAGCAATTTCTGGAGATCAGTCAAGGTGACAAGAAGTATCCATCAATAGTTAGAACTAGAGGGACAAGACCCTAGAAAGACGAGTAGTGACATCCAATAATAGCATTGGATGGAAACTACGAACGAGACAAAAGCATGTCGATAGATGTCCAAGAATGGCATTGGACAACAACAAGAAATTTTCTGGTAAAAACAACAGCGTCATCCAAAAATAGCATTGAATGGAGGTGAAAAACACTATATTGGGGATAATATGTCCAAGAAGGGCATTGGATGGAAACAAACTTCCATTTGGAAAACTTCACTAGGGACATCCAAGAATGGCATTGGATGGCAAAGGTAAACACACTACTACGAAAAACCCATTTAACAACAGTTGGGAATGACATATAATGACGCGGGCGAGGGCGTTGTTATGTAGATTATTGTTGTATATATGATACTTACAACGACAGCCTTGTATGCGTTGTAATAAATAGGAAAGCGCGCTAACTATCACAACAGTTTTACATTACACCGTTGTAATAAATATAATTGTCCTCGGTTCAATTCCCAGCAGCACAGTTTTGATATTTATTTTTTGCTGGACAGCGCGCCAGATATTATAACGGTTAGGAAATATAACCGTCGTTAAAGTTTCTGCAAAATTAACAAATATCATCCTGATTTTATAATTAATCCTATTTTTTTACCTGTATTATTGTTCTCCATATCTCAGCACAGCAGAAAAATGCAATTCACATTTTGTGATACAGTTTTCATAATAATATTAATCGTATCATATTCATAATATCACATATACCAGATTACAGTTTATCAGAACAAACAACCTACATAAATAAAATATCACATATACCATATTACAGTTTACACACATTACATAACTTCACATAATTGTAACTTGGTGTATTGGTATCTTGTCTCTTGGTGTCTTGTCTCCTGGCCTGGTGTCTGGACTCAAAATACCTATGATTTCAAATAATTATACTTGTTAATAAAAATACTTCTAAACTATAACATACAATTAATATATTATGAATAAATAATCAATTACGTACTTGTTAATTTTCCCATATGCCTTCTTCATGATCGAGTCGTATAGCATGCGGCATCTCCATCAACTTCATCATATGAGTTAGGAACTTGTGTTGTGTAAGAAGGTGTGGACGGAATATCAAGACTTTCATCACTAAGAGGAATTTATTTTCCTTGGAGAACAATTGACCATTTCCCCGATTTGTCCGATGGATCGGAAACATAGAAAACTTGTTTTGCTTGAGAAGCCATGATGAATGGTTCTTTATTAAAAGATGCCTTGCCAAGGTCGACCCGGGTGAATCCTAAGTCATCAATGTCTACACCATTACTATTATTGGGAACCCGCTTGCATTTAAATAAAGCCACTTTGAAAATAACATAACCAATCTCCCAAATCTCATCAATGACACCATAAAACACGGTAGTTGCCAATACCAGATTCTTATCTTTCGAACTAGAGAAATACATTGATTCGGCTTCAACCATAACCCCACTATTTTGCATTGTACTATGATCATCTTTTGATTTTGTATAAAAGGTATAATAACCAATGTCGTATGCACTCCAGGTAATGACACAAAATTTTGGCTCGTACGACAACCATCTAAGTATCTCAGATGCAGTAGGATCATTAGATACACTTTTATTAAACCAATCCATGAATCTATTGTTATGCTCTATCAACAATAACTTGTCATTCATTCGGGGATATTTTTTCTTCATAAGTCTTTTGTGAGTATCTATGAAAGGTTGAACCTCATCTATATTATTCAATATATAGAAATGTGATTGAATAACTACATCCCGAGCTATTGACCTAACATTTAGACCTTGAATACCTCTTCCGTCTGTGTCAGCATGACGAGACTTTGGAATTCCTATAGAATCTGCATCCGACAAATAATTTGTACAAAACTCAACAGCTTCTTCTGTGATGTACCTTTCTACAATCGAAGCTTCCGGTCGGCGATGATTCTTTGTATATCCTTTAAAGATCTTCATATATCGCTCTATTGGATACATCCACCTTAAATAAACTGGACCACAAATTCTGATTTCTCTTACGAGATGAACAAGTAAGTGAACCATAATGTCAAAAAATGATGGCGGAAAATACATCTCCAATTGACACAAGATTATGGCAACCTCATCTTCTAGTTCATCCAATTTTTTGAAATCAAGAACTTTATTACATATGGCATTGAAGAATAAACACAGTCTCGTTATAGTTACTCTCACATTTTTTGGAAGGATCCCACGGATAGCCACTGGTAGAAGTTGTTGCATCAATACATGACAATCATGAGATTTTAAACTAATTAACTTGAGATCTTTCATTGATACAAGTTTCTTGATGTTTGATGAGTAACCATGCGGAACTTTAATACCTTGCAAACACTCGCAGAACATCTTCTTTTCCTTTTTAGATAGAGTGTGACATGCTGGAGGCAGATAAGTTCTTTTTCCTTTCTCTATTGGAGCCAACTGTTTTCGTATACCCATCTTTTCCATATCAAGACGGGAAGTCTGACTATCTTTAGTCTTGCCCGGAATGTTTAGAAGTGTGCCAATCAAACTATCACACACATTTTTCTCCATGTGCATCACATCAAGACAATGTCTAACATCAAGACTTGACCAATATGGAAGATCAAAGAAGATGGACCTCTTTTTCCATATATTTTTCGTAACTGCCCCTTTTTCTTTTCCTCTCATCCCACCTTTTTCTTTTTCTCTCTTCCCACCTTTTTCTTTTTCTCTCTTCCCAAGGACAACATTAATGTATTCCTGCCGTTGATAAACTTCATCCTCGGTTAAAGGTTTAAGAGCCTCACCAAACTCTTGGTCTCCATTAAAAGCCTTTCGCAATCTACGATAAGGATGACCCGATTTTAGAAATTTTTAATGCCCAAGGTAAACGGTCTTTTTTCCAAACTCAAGTTGGTGATAACAAGTATCATCTTCACATATAGGACACACTTTATGTCCTTTGACACTGTATCCCGCCAAGTTACCGTAAGCCGGAAAGTCATTAATTGTGCAAAATAACATTGCGCGAATATTAAACTTTTCCCCAGAATATGCATCATCAACTTCAATGCCTTCATCCCACAAGAGTCGTAAATCATCAATTAATGGACTAAGATAAACATCTATGTCGTTACCAGGTTGTCGTGGTCCAGAAATCATCATACTTAACAGTATATACTTGCGCTTCATGCACAACCAAGGAGATAGGTTGTAAATAGTGAAAAGAACAAGCCACAAAGTATGATTAGTGCTCATATTACCAAAGGGGTTCATTCCATCGGTGGCAAGCCCAAGCCTAAGATTTCTTGGCTCGACTCCAAAATCCGGAAACAACGAATCAATTTTCTTCCATTGCAAAGAATCAGCTACATGGCGAATGTTTCCATCACGAATCCTTTCATCTGCATGCCATCTAAGATTCTTTGCGTCATTCGAATTAGCAAAAAGTCTCTTTAATCGTGAAAGTATTGGCAAGTACCATAACACTTTAGCAGGAGGATGCTTCCTACTAACATTGTCATAGTGATCATTGTCATCACCATTGCTAGCCTTCAGCTTGTAACGTGACACACCACATTTCAGACATTGAAACAAGTCTTCATACTCTTTCCGGTATAATATGCAATCATTAGGGCAAGCATGTATCTTGATATACTCCAGACCCAGTGGACACAATATCTTCTCGGCCTCATAGGAACGATCCGACAATTTGTTATATTCTGGTAACATTTGTTGTAGCAATTCAAGTAATTCTGTGAAACTTTTATCTGACCATCCATTTTTTGCCTTCAGATTAAACAAATTTAACACCGCCGACAATCGTGTGACCTCTGTGCATCCCTTATATAAAAGGGTATCTTTATCACGACATAAATTATCATAAATATGAGCATTCATAAAAGAAAATTCCCCAATATCACGGAACATATCCTCTAGGTGATCT
Organism: Lathyrus tuberosus; assembly: GCA_022829125.1. Taxonomy (NCBI): domain Eukaryota; kingdom Viridiplantae; phylum Streptophyta; class Magnoliopsida; order Fabales; family Fabaceae; genus Lathyrus; species Lathyrus tuberosus. Next base: position 5,826,283 of record JALAZF010000019.1, on the reverse strand, counting down.
TCCATATATTCATCTTCCTCCACTCTTTGACTTTGTGACGCCCGACTTTCCTTATTATCCACCTCACCATGCCACGTCCATATTATATAATTTTGACATATACCATCACAACAAAGGTGATTGTGTATTTCTTTCTTTGTACCCTTTTTGATATTAGCGCAAACAACACAAGGACAATAAAAGATACCATCATTGCCGGGAAGATGTTTATCAGTGTATTCAAGGAATTCACAAACTCCGTTCTCATAAACTGGATCTAATCTATTGTCTTTTATCCAACTACGATCCATTACAACTTCTGAAATTTATACATGTATAATAATGTGAATGACACACCAAAATCTAATCCAAAAACTCAAGCATATGCATATACAATATGAACAAAGAAAAAATCAATGAAGATGTACTCTCATACTAAACGTAAAGCATATGAAACATCTCATTCTGACTTGAGCATATACAATATGAACAAAGAAGAAAGGAATGAAGATGTTGAAGAGAACCTTACTTCGAAGCTGAAGAAGCAAATGAATGATGAAGACGGTCAATATTTGAGCATAAACCAAGAAAAAAGGAATGAAGATGTTGAAGAGAACCTTACTTCGAAGCTGAAGAAGCAAATGAATGATAAAGACGGTCAATATTTGAGCATAAACCAAGAAAAAAGGAATGAAGATGTTGAAGAGAACCTTACTTCGAAGTTGAAGAAGCAAATGAATGATGAAGACGGTCAATATTTGAGCATAAACCAAGAAAAAAGGAATGAAGATGTTGAAGAGAACCTTATTTCGAAGCTGAAGAAGCAAATGAATGATGAAGACAGTCAATATTTGAGCATAAACCAAGAAAAAAGGAATTAAGATGTTGAAGAGTACCTTATTTGAGCAATATTTGAGCTCCAAATGAATGGATATGAAGAGGATAAAGGTTAGGGCGTCTCTGGCTCACTTGTTCGATTAGGGCGTCTTATGAAAGAAATACAAAATAAGTTTTGTTTTAATTTATCAGTAAACCTTTTAATCTCGGTTGGAAAAACAAACCGTCGTGGATTCTTAAGTGACACACGCTAAATGTATCCTAAAAAAAGGAAAAAATGTGTTGTAGGGAATCAAAGCTTGTTACATTTCATTTATTACTACGGTTGTTTATCTTAATCGCTGTAAAATAATTTACAATTTATTTTTAAAATAATGGACTTAATTGTCACACGCTAAATGTACTCTAAAAAATGGAAAAAATGTAGTTGCAGGGAATCGAAGCTAGATACATTTTATTTATTACTATGGTGGTTTCACTCAACCGTCATTAAATGACTCAACTTTTACATGGGCGAGAAATTTTTAACCTATTACAACGGCATAAAAGGATGCGTTGTAAGCCTGGCGTTGTTGTTTTAGCGTTTTGTAGTAGTGACATTAGAGATATCCAAGAATAGCATTGGACTTGGCTGGGGAAAAGATGTCCAAGAATGGCATCGGACAGAAGAAATCACAACATCCGAGAATGGCATCGAATGAAGTGATAAAAGTTATGGAAAAATATATCATAATTATCCAACAATGGTATTGGATAAAAAGAGTTCACGATATCCAAGACTGGCATTGAATAAAGTGAGGGAGAACTTTCAGGAATGGCACCGAAAGTAAAGGTGAATCACTACATTCAATAATGTCATTAAATGATAGTGAGAAAGACATCTAGGAATGACACTGAATACAAAGGAGAAAACTCATCCAGGAATGACACTGAATGAATAGATAAAACTTTCAGGAATGGCGCTGAAAGATATCCAAGGAAATCTGTTGGGGATTACAGAAGAGAAACGAGATTTCCATGAATAGCACAGGGAGAAACAAGAGGAACAAGATATCCAGGAATGGCACTGGAGATCAAAAGAGACATGCATACAGGAATGGCACTGGAGTGAAAGAATATAAAGATCCAGAATTAATACTGAAATGAAAGAAGACAAACATCTAACAACATCACTAGATACACAGGGAAATGACAACATTCAGGAATGGCACTAAATGAAAAAAAGACAGGTAATGTTTTGGTAGGTGCCAAGTAAGTTGGACTTTGATCACAAGGTAAGATGTTGATAGCAACAGGACCTCGGGAAATGCACATGAGCGCGAAACACACTTCGAGCTATGAAAATCTTTCTATGCATGATATATGAATGATTTATGACTGCAATGCAGATAATAGGGACAACCGAGATATACTCTTTTGTGAGGGAAGAATAGAACTCTGATTCCTCAACACAGGGAACACTGCCCACTCTGCTTGGAGAGAAGATGTTGAACATATCTCTGTCACACTTATGAAGTGCATCAGGCTGATGGTCTTTTGAGGAAAGACATCTTGAGGATTTTGATCATGGCTTCAGTTTGACTGCTGCGGGGGGAAAATTGATCATGGCTTCAATTCTTGAAATAAATGCTGAGAATAAACTGATCATGGCTTCAGTTTGACTATTGCTGGGGATGAACTGATCATGGCTTCAGTTCTTGAAATAACTGTTGAGAAGGCTAAACTTAGTATGGGTCTTGAAAGAGATCTTTTGGTTAACCAATCCTGAAAATAACTTGCACTAAGCAACAAATCTTGAACTAATTCACAACAAGATCTGGAAGTAATGTTCCCCTGATAGGATCACTGACCAAGTTTCTCAACTGTTTGAAATTTCTTGATGAGGAGAGTCTGTCTGCAAATAAATTCATTCAAACATGGTAATTTTAATGCAAAGTTCATGCATTTTTGAAATCAAAATCATTTTTGGAGTGACATCATTGATGTAAAGCAAATGGATCACTTGTCAAAACACGGTGATTTAGACATTCAAAATGAAAGAGAAAGCAAAGGTATGACATCAAAACAAATGATTGACAACAAACTTAGGAGTCAATTTACACAACCTTGTTGTAGTATGCTTTCAAAAGAAACCCGACTTTAATTAGGTCTTTTGAGGGTTGTAACGTGGTCGGGTTCACGGCTTTCGAAACAAAGGATATAGGCTCAAAGTTTATTTGTACCCAACCCATTCTTCGCGGTGATCTTCAGTCCTATGCTCAGTTAATTCAAACTATGCTTTTAGGTTCCAAGCGATTTTGGAATTGCAACACAGTTATGATGATGACTCAAGAGCCAAGGGATTTTTTTTTGAAATGGCAATCACTTTTTCTTACAACATTTTGTTGTTTTTGATGAGGACCTCAGTCAACTCGTTTTCTCTTTGAGGATTTTGGTAACCTCTCGATTGATTTTTTTGTTATCCCAAACTTTTGCCTGAACTGTGTCATTTAAGTTTACAATCAGCGGGATGCCCAAAATTTTGCCTAAGTCTCTTTCATAGGTTTTGAATTAGTGGGCTTTTCATTTGATTTTTATTATTTTTTTATTCTCTCTCTTTTCTTTTGAAAGATAGTGACTGTCTGGCTTAATGATTATAGTGAACCATCATTGGCTTTTGATTTGAAAGACATCTTCGACACTTCTTTGATGTGTGCAAAGGAAAGCTTGTGATTGCAACCTTTATTGGAAGGCATCTTGAATGATTCTCTTGTGTTTAAATACACAGTCAAATCAACTGGGAACTACCCATCCCCAGGTTAAGATTGCGGGTTTTTTTTGTACAGAAAGAAACTCCAACTTCTAGGCTCAAAGGGGTTGACAAGGGATTAACTTCTTTATTTCTCTAGTGTTTGGAAGTTGAAACAATGCATGTACATTATCAACCAAGTTTTAATTAAAAGCATACAATTTATCAATTTTGGGTATTTCATTTTCATCATCCTCCCTCCAATCTTTGTATAAACAAAAGCTTGATAAAAGTGAACAGGAGATATATTTTTGTTTTGTGAAAGAGAAAGCATAAAGATGCACACATTAGATATAAATGAATTGAATCAAAACATTGAAATGCTCATTTCATTGAAATTACCATGAAAGTACAAACAAAGTTCGAAAGCAAACAGTCAATACAATCAGAGAAAAATGCAAACAGAAAGAAACAAGGCCTAGTGACTAATCAGCAACAAGGATGAGATGTCTTATCTAAAACACTGGCTTTAGGAGATGGTATGTCTGAACTGACACAAACTTCACTTGGCATGCTCTGGAAAAGGATTGTTGACAACATTGGGATTATCATCATGAAAAGTCAAAATCTTTGCTTTCACCAATTCTTGTACTGTAGCTTTCAATGCATAGCAACCTTCCAAGTTATGGCCTGCCCCACCTTGATGGAACTCACAATGAAGATCAGCCCTATAGCTGGCTGGGAGAGGATTTGGAGGAGGAGGTTGAGCTCTGGTTGTAATCAAACCTTTCTGAATAAGACCTGGATATAACTCAGTGTAGGACATCGAGATAGGATCAAAGTTAACCCTATTACGATTCTGATTCTCTCTAACAGCCTGACGAGGAGCTTGAACTGGTTGAGCATTGACAATAGGAGCCACTGCAGCTACATATTATTGTTGTCTGCGATGAGGTTTCCTTTCAACTGAAACAGCATGAGTATCTCCATCCTTCTTCTTTTGAAAATTCCCAACGGACTTTCTAGCACCATTAAAGGCTTCAGCATTGGTAATCTTTCCTTTCTTCATACCCTCTTCTAGTCTTTCTCCAATAGTAACTAGGTCAGCAAAACCAGATGATACACTGCCTATCATCTTTTCCCAAAAGAGTGGCTGAAGAGTGTCCATGAATAATCCAGTTAATTCCTTTTCTGCCAAGGGTGGCTCCACTTGAGCAGCTAGCTCTCTCCAGCGCTGAGCATACTTCTTAAAAGATTTTTATTTTCTTTCTGAGACATGTTTTGCAGGTGCCATGTCCAGATTGTATTTATATTTCTTCAAGAAAGCATCTGCCAAGTACTTCTAGCTTTGGATACGGTTCTTCTCAAGTCCCATATACCATTTTAGTGAAGCCCCACTCAAGTTGTCTTGGAAATAGTGAAGGGGCAATTTGCCGTTGTTGGTATAGGCATCCATCTTGTGGTAGTACATCAGCAAGTGGCTTCTGGGACAAGTGTGCCCCTTGTATTTCTCAAAATTAGGAGTTTTGAATTTAGCAGGCATAACCAAGTCTGAAACCAAGCACATGTCCATTGCGGAAGCACCAAAGACATCATTTCCTTCCACGGCTCTTATCCTTTTTTCCAAAGTTTGCCATTGCTCTCTGACTTCTTTAATGTATCCGGGTTCTCCCTGACTTTCAGATTGTGGACCAGCAACATGGTACACGAAAGGAGGATTCTCAAGAATAACTTGAGCAACAGAATGCAAAACAGGATGAGGTTCAGTAAACAATGAAGCCGAAGATACTGGCAGTACAGACGGGACAACCACTGGAGTAGTTGCAAAGGGTGGCGATTAATTAAGAGGTAACCCAAATTCTGGCCAAGTAGAAGCTGGTTGCTGGATCAGTGGAGGGTTAACAGTAGCAATTGAGATTTCAGAGATCACGGTCCTCTGAGGTGGTTCACCTCTAGCAATCAGAACTTGCATCATTTTTGTGAGCTTGGTCATGATGGCCTTCAATTCATCAATTTCCATTCTGACTTCGACATTGTGTTGTTCTTGATTTTCCATTCTCAATCTGACGGTAGCTTTAATTCCGTAGTTGTGTCGAGGAAACAGCGTGATAGTGAACAGATAACTGGAGAAGGAGACAATTGAAACGAGTTTCTGTGACAACTTGGATAAATGCAAATGTATGCTCAAGGATGCAAGAGTGCATGGATGCAACAACCACAAACAAGATCACTCAAAGCACATGGGTCCAAGGGTTCGAGCCACGAGCATGGAGTCAAGGTTAAGAACCAACCCATAAAGGTATGTACTAAGGATATAACACCTGCCGAACAAGGTTCTAAAAAGTTCCCAGAGTCATAGATCCATCTTTCGGATATTATCGACTTAAACGACTACTCGTCAGCCAACAATATTCTCAAGAGAAACTCGTCTGAGTGTGGTATCGCATAACAAATAATTCAAGTCTACACATAAATAGCCACCGCGTCACGTCCTAATAAGGCCAAGATGGGTTAAAGGGTTCTAAGGTCCTCAGCTTCTCAGGCTCCCAAGTCGGAAAAAGTAGTGTCAAATACGACTACTCGTATGACATCAGTAATCCCAAAGGGGCCTCCACTGAGCGGGGGATCTCAAGCCAGCTTAGTAAGGACTACTCCACGTAAGCCGAACAAGACTATACCACCCTCCTATCATAAATTCTCACAAGTTCGGGTATAAGACTTGATCGTGAAGGCTGGATCAGATCCTGTTGAAGTGGGCCACCAAGAACGTCTGAGATGCTGGGCGTATAGAGAGGAGGAGGGGTGTGTACCTGCAAGGCACTCCGACGCTCAAGTAAGAAAGGGTCAGAGAAAAGGGGCAAGTACAAAGTATTAGTTCGTAGGGTGAATATTGGATACCTGACCCTCTCAAGCGAGAGGGTTTATATAGAGCCCCCAGCGCGTGGCCAATCGTCTTATTTTTGGGGTGAAATAATCATTTTCCCGAAGAATAGGTAACTGCCCAAACTAGCCGTTATGTTGGACAGGGTGCCCAAAACTAGCCGTTATGTCGGGCATAAGCGTAGTTTCGGGCACATGCCTCATCTGTTCGGGGAGTGGAGAAGCCGTGCGTAATGGGCAGCATCTCCGGGGAGGAGCGATGCTGTCCGTGCCCGGTTGGAGGGGCAGAAAGGTTTGCCCGTTTTTGGATTGGACTTAGGCAATTGGGCCGTTCTGGAGCAGAAGTGGATTAGGCCATGCCTGGCCATTGGTCCAGTCCAGAACATGAGCCCCCCAAGTCGTTGCTCCCGAGCATGGGAGTGATGACTTAAGGACAACTCGTTGTTCCGGAGAGCTAGCGTGAAGTCGTCGTTTGGTGATGGGGAAGGGTCTCGTGGTGCCCGTGATCCCTGGTGTCCGTGGAATTCATGACCGTGACCGTGTTGCCCGTCGTGCGGGGAGACTAATGGTTAGTCAGAATTGGAAACGTTAGGGCGCCACGTGTGCCTAGAGCTCCGTGTAGCAGCTGCTAGGCAATGATGGCTAGTTAATAGCCATCATGACCTACGAGCGCATGTCACCGCACGTGCCCCTCTGTATAAAAGGGGGAAACTCATTCCATTTTGAACTTTTCGTTTTGATTTCTCTTCGTTTTCTTCAGAATTCCTGCTCGTCGCCGTCGTCTGTTGTTTCGGGCACCGCATCAACTTCCGGGGAACCGTTTTTCATCTTCTAAATCAAGTAAGTTTGCTTATTCTGTGCTCTTTTACCCATTTAACGGTTGTTTGTAGTCTTGCATGCAGTTAGGTTTAGGAGATGAAATAGGCTGATTTTCGGTGATTGTTGGTGGTGGACGGTGGCCGTGCCATTTTCCACTTCTGATGCGTCGCCGGATTTTTTAGTATGTTTTAGTGAGGAGGGCGGTTCATGGTGTCGTTTCTACGACGATGCATGTGTAACCGCCATGATTATTCATCTTCTGAGTTGGTGATGAATTATCCGGTCGAATACTCCCAGATTCCGGTGAAGCTTTGCGGTTTCCGGCGAAGCTTCAAACGGAAACTGGGTATGAGTGCGGGGAAGCTCCTCGCCTGGGGATGACTTGTTTCGAGAGTCTCTTCGTGGGGAGATTTCTGAGTTTTTCTTTTGATGTTAGGGCTTAGGCCGGGGACGTTGTCCTCAGCCCTTTGCGCGCCCTTTCACTTGACTAGCCGTGGAAGGGTGGATTTGATTTATTGTCGAATTCACTTTTTTCTCTGCTTTTCAGGTGATCGATATGGCGACGGGACCAGATGGAGAAATTATCCTGGACTCGTCCGAGGAAGAGGTGAGTTCCTCGGACAGCAGTAGTTCGACGACTTCAAGTATCCCCAGCGAGGTCGGGGAAGAAGAGGAAATGGAAGATATGGAAAAGGATGCCGTCGACGATTCCGCAGAGGAGTGGGAGGTGGCTGAACCAGCCGAGCATAGGTCCAACTTCGCCACGTACCTAGGGGATGTGTTTACGGAAGTCGGACCAGAGGGGGAGTGGAAGGTGCACTTTCCCTCCGAAGATGATCGAGTTTGCACGGATTTCGGGGATCGCTTCACTATGTACGAATATGCCTTCAAGGAGTTGGGATTGAGATTGCCGTTCACTGATTTTCATAAATCAGTGTTTGTGCACTTGAAGTTCGCCTCCACGCAGCTGCACCCGAACTCGTTGGCCTTCATACGGGCGTTTGAGCTGACCTGCGATTTCTTGAAGATTGGGGCTACTCTTCCCTTGTTCTTCACAGTCTTCCACCTTAAACGGCAGTTGTCAGGGAGGAAGTACGGATGGGTCTCGTTGAAGCAGCCACGTAAGCTGTTCAAGCCTTTCTCTGAATCGATACGGACGTTTAAGGAGAGGTACTACATCATTGAGCCCGTATCAGAAGCTTCCCAGGACAACACTTATCTCTGGGAGATCGAGGACGACGAGGAGGGAATCGAGCTGCGCGACGAGGCTGGGAAGTTTATTAGGAAAAGAGTGTACAAGTTCCCCATCCACTGGGGACCTGGCCATTTCACCAAGAAACCCAACGATTACGTTCTTCAGCCGCACGAGTTAGACGGGCAGGATGCCGCTGCGTATGAGACACTGGTTAAGTATGTTAACTCCTTCCTGCTCGCTCAATGCTGGACGAAGAAGGGTGAACCGATCTTCGAGGAGGATGGTAGTCAGAGGGTTGAATGCCGCTTTATTAATACCAAGGCACTCCTAGAATACAAGACTCCTGCGGAAGCCTAGAAGCTGCTCGGTAGTCTTAGTTATTTTAATTTGCCCGAACTGTTTTCTTTTCTCGTATCTAACATGTTCGTATTCTGTTTGTGCAGGTGAGATGCCTCAGGCACATGAGAGGGTGGTGAAGAATGCTCTTGCGAGGAACAAGGTCGGAACGGCTCCTCCGAAGTCTCGATTTGCCAATGCGCGTGCTCCCACTCCTCTCAGTCTGCTGCGGGGACCTCTTCTCCCACTCCTGCTCCCCGGGGATCTCCCCTGCCTTTGACCTCGCAAACCAAGCGGCCGAGGGCCAACGACGTTGTGGATCTCAGCTGGGCCCCAGAGAAAGGGAGGTTCGAGCTTCCTCCTTGTATACTTGATAGAAGATACTTTGAGGGGAACTCCATGATCATGCCGCGGGTAGAATCTCTTCGGCTGGAAAGCATGGACCGTCCGAGCAAGAGAGCATTGGTGGCCCAAGATGCTTCTGCACTGGTCCGAGTTCTGGAAATAGCGGCCATATACGCTGAAGGGGGCTCTGCAACTGAGTCTGAGCTCAAGGCTTCTCGGGCTACCATGGCATCTCTCACAGAGGAGTTGAAGAATGCTGACGATGCCCGGAAGAAGGCCGGCGAGGAGGTGGCCAGGCTGAAGAAGGAGAATTATGTGCTGGCGGCGGAGAAGAAGGCGGCTGAGGAGCTGGTCCAGCAGCTGAGGGCGGTCAATTCCCCGGGCGAAGATGAACCCGAGGATGTGAAGGAACTGAAGACAAGGTCCGAGCTAGTTGCCCGTATGTTGGCGGCCGAGGATGATAATATCGTCATTGCGGACGAATCCTTCAAGAATGCCGTGTCTCAACTGCGGGTGGTGAACCCCGGACTTGACATTTCTACTGAGGGTACTCATTATCTGGCGCATGTTAAAGATGGCCTAATCGCTATGCCTGACGCCCTTCTTAAAGAGAATGTCGAGGATCAGCCCGCAGAGAACCAGAAGCCTCAGCCCGAGCCTGCCGACCAGATGGACGAGTGAGGGGTTTTCTTTTTGTTGTTGTAATTTGTCCGGCCTGCGTGCCGTGTATTTGATGTAACCTATTTTGGGGGCATCCCCCCCGGTCTATGTGATCCAGTACAATCATGGTCCTAGTGGCCATTTATCATACTTAAATTATGTGTCCGGTCCCGGTGGCCGGTTTTGTTATTTGCATGGTTTTACTTGTTTTTATTTTCTGCTAAGTGTTGTATTCATGCTCGTTGTGGATGTATGCTTGCCCGTGATAGGGAATATTTGACTTATGTGAAGTTTCAGGGGATTTCTCGTTGTAGATGTGTTCGGCAGGGGTATTGGTCGAACGACCGGGGAATATCCTGGCGGGGGTGCGGAGCTCAGGTCGCGTTTGAGGCCTGAGTCCGCGGCGTGAACGTCCCATCGCGAGCTGGGGTTCTGCCAGTCATGGCACTTTGACGACGGCGATGCTCGATTAAGGATCGCTATCGAGCAGATACTCGGCTCGTTACTGAGCGGGGTTCTGCTTTATTGGTATGCGGCGCTTGTACCTAGGCGTGCATAGTGGTTGGTAGCTGACGCTCGTCGTCGCGACGGGTCGAACCGAGAATTAGGGCCTTAGCTATAGTATTGTTTTAGCTTTTCGGTGTTCCATGGTCAAGCAAGTTCTTCCCCGTTGAGATGTTCTAGGTAATAGGCCCCATTCTCTGTTTTTGCTCGGACACGATATGGTCCTTCCCAGTTGGCGGCTAGTTTTCCCTCGCGAGAGTCTGTAACGAGCGATTTTGGACACGGTTCTTAAGCGCTGGTCGCTCTCTGCGGTTGAGCTTAAAACTACAGGTCGATTCATTTTTTATCCTATTGTGAGCTGAATAAGGAAGGGAAATAGATGTCTCCAATTAACCCTGCTTGCATACTGAGTTTAAACAGCGGTCTGTTAGGTTACGGATGCTATCAATGTGGGGGGGCCTTTGTACTGGTTATTCGTATTTCGCCAATACGGTTCTTTCTTTCTTTTTTCTAGGCATAGGGTTTCTGGCGGGGAATAAGGATTAGGATGTTAGGACTGATGCTTTTGAATTACTGCTTTTAATTGATGGAGATATGGGATTTGGGTTTTTTGTTGATTGCGCTCGCTAAGATCTTTTCTTTCGATCTTATGCCTACGTATTCCCGTTTACCGAAACAGGGAAATCAGAGCGTTCGTAGTTCCTCCTATTCTATGGGAGGAAATTGGTTTTTGGTGTCTTGTTTAAAGCCCAAGACGTGAAGCAAAAGGTGGTTTGTATCTTGTTCAAAGCCCAAGATGTGAAGCTAAAAGGTCTATTTGTGTCTTGTTCAAAGCCCAAGACGTGAAGCTGAAAGACCTCGACTTTAGAGAGAATTTGTCATCTCTAAAGAGGGGAGAAGGAGAATTACTTTAACTGGGATACGCGGATCCGAGCAATGCCATAATTTCCGAAGAAAGGGTTTTAACCTGAAGGAGAAGACTTTAACTCAGTGTAGAGCAATGTCATCTTTCCTTAGGAATTTCTCATGCTAAAAGAGGGACAGTGACATGGATGTAGATGATCCAGAGGCTTGCCGCTTACAGCGATTAGATGAAGGGAAAGGAGTTGTTGATGTTTGTGTACTGCGAACGAGGCACAACTTTGATGCTAAAAGGTCGATTGGATCAACCAGTGGTTTTCTTACACAGAGCCTAAGAGGAGGCTAATTTCCGCTAGGAAAATCATTATACAAAGCCTAAGAGGAGGCTATTTCGTGTCTCGTACAAAGCCCGAGAGAGAGGCTAAAAGTTTTTGACCCAGTGGGGCATATCGTTATACAAAGCCTAAGAGGAGGCTAGCAAAGAGTTCGACTTTTGCTTAAGGGATTTAAATCTCGTACGAGGCCCGAGATGGAGGCAAAAAAAAGGGGTGATTGACTCAACGAGGGAATCTTTTGTGTCTCATACAAAGCCTGAGAGAGAGGCTAAAAGGTTGTTTTGACTCCACTGCGGAGAATTTTGGTATCTCGTACGAAGCCCGAGATGGAGGTTATTGTAACTGTTTCAATTGAGTGACAGATCCAATATACTGATTCAAAAGAGAAAATCAGTTCTTATATGAGTAACACTGTACTCAGGGATTTAATTTGAGGATCAGGGATATTTCCTTTTCTTCGAGGAAACGGGAAATCCAAAGGGTATTGAGACTATCCGAGTCTGCGGGTTTCCTTCCTATTTAACGAAGGGTGCTTGAGAATGTCTTTGAGACTCAAGGAAGTTAGACTGTCCAAGTCTAGAGTTTTATCTTTTGTACTATGCTTCGAGAAACAGTAGTAGACTCTATGAAAGGACTGTTCTATGAGGATGACTAGGTTCTGTTCCTATACCTCTAGGAGGTCGTCGGGACAATTTGTACGAAGCCCAAGAGGAGGCTGGAAACTTTTAAGAAGCCGATGGGTCCTTGTACGAAGCCCAAGAGGAGGCTATCATTCTCGAAGGAAGAGATCATTATACGAAGCCTAAGAGGAGGCTGTGAATACTTCTAAGAAGCCGTAGGGTCCTTGAATAATCCCCAAGAGGAGGCGGGGTTGCTTTTAGGAAGCCTGTGGATCCTTGTATGATGCCCAAGAGGAGGCCGATGCTTTTAAGAAGCCCGTGGGTCCCAAACCAAAGAAAAGTTCAGGAAAACTCTTTTAGAGTTAAAACCACTGGTAAACGTGCGAGGTTTACTATCCAGTGACTTTAACTTTTAGAGAGAGTCCGAACCGTTCGGCGGTTTGAAGAAATTCAAGAGAAGTTTCACCGAGAATAATTCATCTCTGGGGGATAGAATTTCTTGACGATTCCTAAGGAGGACAACCGAAGAGAAGACTGTATCTGGTGCTCCTATTGGGGATCTAGGCGTCTATTTCTACGAATAAATGAAACGGCGTCACTTAGTTCTAGACGTAGTAGTTGGGGAAACTCGAAATATCTATACTATTATTACACAGTAGATATGAGTTTATGAAAGGAGACTTACAGTGAGCAGCCCCACAATACAGTTTATAATATGAAAGCAGTAAATGAAAGCGATAACCACTTACTCGGTTGTAGAGCTTCCATGCTGTTTGGTTAGTTGTTCAACAAACAAAGATTAAAAATAACAGTATATTCAAAATCAAAGGAGAAAGTGCTTTGAAAAAGAAAGATTTGGGGCTTACAGCTCAAGGAGAGGCCCGGGGTTTTATCAGTGAGCGCACTGTTTGAATTTGTACAGAGGGACTTATACAAGTGACTGTGGCCCAAAAAGGTTTTCTGTACAAAGGAATGGGTCTTACACTCTCTCAAGAGGCCCAAAAAGGTTTTAAAGAAAAAGAAATGGGTCTTACTACTCGAGGGTAGGCCCAGATGATTTTTGAAAAGGGCGACGATCGCGCCGTTTGTTTTTTGACGGTATCGGGACTTATACAATAAGTGAGGCCCAAATACGATTTGGTCAAAAAAAGGATTGGGTCTTACACTCTAATAGAGGCCCAAAGTGTTTTGAAAATGATTTATGAGGGTTGAATTAATCCAAAACCCTAATTTGTTTCCAAAATGTATTTAATTGAATAAAAATTCAATTAAAATGATCAAAAATTGTTTAACACATGGAAAACAAATTGTGATCTTGGATTAATGCTTCAAAAATTAAGTATTGACCTACAAAATAATTAGAAAGCATTAAAAGTTGCAAAATCAATGTAGAAAAAATATTTAAAATGCCAAAAACAATCAAAATATTAATTCTTTGCAAAAATATCAATTATATGAAATAAATAATATTTTTGGGATTTTTTTGATAAAATAAAATATTTTAGCATTTTTGTGAATTATTAAAAAAAGAATCAACTCAAAATCATTAAAACTCAGAGAGAAATTAATTTTTGAATCAATTAAACAAAATCACAAAATTCAAATATTCAAATATATGAAAATGGCGCCAAGAACAACACCAAGAACACGCGCGTTTTTCAATTTGCCCAGATTTGCATTTTCCATCAAATCTCACTGAATACGTAATTATAACATGCAATCCACATATCATTATGCTCGCCTCAACCTCACGATCATGTCTATGTACTTTAATTTCATTTAAATTAAACATACAACAAGAAATCACGAAGAAATCTCAAGAACCCTAATTTCTGCATGAAGGCTAGGATTTTTGATACACGATTCAAACAATGCAATTAATTGAGGGAAAACATTCCATGCATGATTATGAACATATGGCCAAATTATTGTGCGAGGAAATATGCATAGATTGAGAGATGACCAAGTTTAGGCTTACCTCCAAGTCGTGACAGCAAGTTCAGATGTGATTTTGAGTTGGAGGTGTTACAGACAAGTTGTGATGATCTGGACAGCTTCCCTACACCATATGGAGTGTGTTTGAACACTTGGATTGAATTGAAATGGACTGGATCAGTTTATGGCATCTCAGCTGCAACTTCACTTCAAACTTGTGTGGATGGCAAGTGATTTTGTGAAATTGATGTTTCAGATGTTATGTGAGTGTTTGATCAGCTCATATGTGATGTATGTGAGGTGTGTGAGTGATTGGTTTGTGCAGAATTGCTCTCAAACTCAAAACCCGATAGCTACCTTGCTAAGAAAGGCATTTTTGCCAAGAGAAAGAGATTTTGAGGAAAGCATCTGTTAGATGGCTTTGGTGTACTCAAACTGACCACAATTGAGCTCTATTTATAGTAGAGCAAGTTTGTTTTGCAAGGAATAGTACATGGCAGCTGGTAAGTAGGTTTCCTCAATGTTGGCCAATGGAAATGAAAGTCTCCTCTAGCCATTGACTAGAGGTTAGGGCACAGAGCTTTGGTCCCCTTGGTCTTGGATAAGTCTTGACTGATTTCAGATGAGAATGGCTCAGTCCATGCCACCTTGATGGTTCCATTGAATGCCTCATTCCAAATTTGAAGTCTTGTCCCTATTTTGGCCATTCTAGGTTCAACATGCTATTCCTTGTTCCTTGGACCTTGGAGGCTTGGCTCAGTGATTGTCCCCTTTGGATTCAATCCTCTGAGGTGTCCAAGTGGATTGGAGCAATTGCAATTGGCTGATTTTGGCAAATCGAGCCAAAATGCAAATTCTGCCTTGCTTTGACAGATTTCAGCAAGGCAACTTGCCAATGTTGTATCTCATGGTGTAGGTTGAATTTGGCAATGTTCTTGGCCATTTTGGAAAGCTCTTACATGATACAACAACTGTTTGAACAAGTTTGGTTTTGATCTCTTTTGATTCCAAGTGAAAAATCCCCCTACATTTGGCAAAAAGTGAAGCAGAATTCTGACTTAGTGAAAATTTCACTAAGTGTTGGAAAAAGTGACATTTTCACTTTTCAGCCACTTTGATCACTCCATAACTCAAAATCCTTAATGAATTGGAATAACTTGTAGTTGAAGTTTTTGTAGGTGATAATGAGGGCTACAAATCCATCTTTGGATGAGAAAAAATGGCCTTGTGGTTTAGGAGTTATGGTCCTCCAAAGTTGGTACCTTTGCCACTTTATTTTTTAACTTAGAAAAATTTCTAAGTTTTATGGTTACCCCTTTTACAAGTTATCTCACTTTTCTTGATTTTTCTTGATGAATGATGATTCAAATCATACATTAACATCATTTTAGGGTTAAAAATCCATTTTGGTGAAAAATCTCAAAAAGTCAAAGTTGACTTTTGTGCACAGTTGACTTTTTATCAGATGAATTCTAAACTGTGCAATTCTTCAGGAAATCATGTCCTTGACCTAAATCAAACTTGATGGACATGTTCCATGGGTGTCATAGGGTGTATTCAATCATGTATTAGGGTTTGGGAGCATGTCTTGGTCAAAAGTCAAAGTTACAGTTGACTTTTCCCTTAAAACCCTAATTGTGGTGCAGATGAAAATGAGACTTGTTGCTCAAGCTTCTTGGATCAATACATTGTTCCAAATGGATCAATATGGTGTATTAGAGACCCTTAAATCATCTCTTGAGGTCTTGGCTCATGGTTTGTCCCAAAAGTCAACTTAGGGGTGAATTAGGTCAAGAAACCCTAATTCCTGATTTTTGATGAATGCATCCCCTGAGGCAAAATTGACTTGATGCATGGGTTCATGAGGTTCCATGAAGCACATTAGGTCATGTTTTGGATCATTGCCTTGTGCCCAGATGAAAATTTCCATCTGGAGGCCCTGGTTGACCAAAACCCTAATTTGGTGACACTGTCGATCTTGAGACTTGATCCACCTAGAAGGGAGCAACCTTGTGCTTAATCCTTGAAGTGGGAGTCCTTTTTGATCCATTGTGGATGTTTAAGAGATTAGACAAGTTGAAGATCATGTCATTTCATGATTGATCCCTTGTCTAAGCACTCAGAGAGGGCTTGAAACCCTAATTTTGATTGTATTGGATGCTCACCCCTCTTTGGGGAGACTGATGAAGCATGATGGTTCATCCATATTGTGATGATGATTTTCACAATGATGGGAAATCTAAGTGGTCAAAATTTGGGGTATTACAGATGCCCCTATTTAATCTTCTTGGACCCGAAGGTATGAATGACGTTAGTATTCAAGCATTCGGGGTGCAAGAGGATTAAATATCGGAATATCCGAAATTTTGATGGTGGTTATGAATGGTAGCTTCCGCATTCATCTTCTTTAACTAAGCAATGATGCTTAGAAAAGGTAAACTTCCCCTCGATCCTGGTTTTCAGCCAAGGAACTGGTCTCAGTTTTCTTTTGAAATAAACCTCCCCTCGTTCTTGGTTTCCTACCAAGGAACTGGTCTTAGTTTTTGATTTGAACTTCCCCTCGATCCTGGTTTCCTACCAAGAACTGGTCTTAGTTTCTGATTTAAACTTCCCCTCGATCCTGGTTTCCTACCAAGAATTGGTCTTAGTTTCTTTTGTCAATAAACTTTCTTGACAAGGGACGCTATTCATAGTGGCTTTCCTCAAACTTCTCGCCGACTTTTCCTGGGGAGATGCCATTTGAGTGGAAAAAGTTTTGATGTCAGATTTGCTGGGGAACCCAGTCGTCTGAGTTGTAGAGTTGTACAAACTTCTCTGTTGAAGACGCCATCTGTCGATTCTACTGGGGAAAGCGAGTCTCTTGAGAGACTGTTTTCGTTTGGGGTTACATCATACTTTTCTCGGGATCTTCCCGGAGAAATTCCATATGATGGGATCCAATTTTGAGGTGCCAATGACCTTCTCATCAGCGGTCCTTTCGGAGCAAAACTGGCATGCTGCCGAATCTCTGATCACGAGGCTTTCTCTGTGGATTTTCCTTAATCTGGGAAAGCGAGGATATCATCTTCAATGGCGAAGAGTGACATTTGTTGAAGGTTCTCTGATCTTTCAGAGTTTCAAGTTATCAAAGTGGCCAAGTGCCGACTCTGATCTAAAGATACACTGGTGGCGAGATTGTGCAGACGCAACATTTCCTGACGAGGAAAGAACTGACAAACTCGATTGAGAAACCTGTTTATCACTAGGGGACAAGACCGACTCAAGTGATAGTGATGCAATACGAAATGCGAACGCAAATAAAATGCATGAAGTATGTATGTTTATGCTGACAAAACAGACGCGACATACATACTAATGGATGAACACAATTGGATACTCGGCCATCGCGGGGCGAAGAAGTACCGTTGATTCAAAATAGCAATTCCACCTTGCTTAGGAGAGATAGTCCACGCGGGGAGCTATGTTGATCGGGCTTAGGAGATGAGAACTCGGCCGAGGATGTCAGACGAAACAAGGTCTCTGACACATTTGATCCCTTCATTCAGGCATACTGGCTTAGAAGGAGTACTTTGATTCTGCACTTTGAAATTCGCTTACTTCGGGAGAAGCAATCGATGTTCTTCTGATGTTCAACAGTCAAAAGAAATGCCATCTTTAATTTAAAAGCAGAAAAAGTTTTAACAAGTAAATTCATTTTTGTTTTATTTCAAGAATCGCTGATTAAGTTTAAACAACGTCGTTCTGTAAAGCTAAAGCAAGTTAAGAATTACAAACAAAAGCACAAAGGCTCAAATTTTATTGATAAGATGAAGATCAGCCGAGCGCGTGATTCCAAACAGTATATACAAAGTTAGAAAATGGTAATTTACAGGGAAAAAGGCTACGTTGAAACATAACGACCACTATCCTTCTACCAACTTTGAATTCGGGGCATCCTGAGCTTCTGTCGAAGATGACCTTTGACTGGAGATTTCCTCTGATAGATGATGCTGTAACTGCTGCTGCTGAGGGACTTGCCTCTGTTGAACATAGTTACTTGCCATTATCCCTAACTTTTGCCTGGATTGTACTATGAGATTTCCAATCCATCGGGATGATTCTTTTTTTTCCATGTCTCTAACTTTTGCCTGGACCGCCCTTTCGGGTTTTCAATCCACCGAGACGTTTTTTTTTAGTTTTAGGCGAAGTATTTCTTGACTACATCAACATCGTGGGGTAGGCAAATTCCTCTCCGTCCATGGTTGCAAGTCTCAAGGCGCCGCATGAGAAAGCTTTCGTGACCACATAAGGGCCATCATAATTTGGGGTCCATTTGCCCCGAGAATCAGTGAGAAATGATTGTATCTTCTTGAGCACAAGGTCTCCTTTCTTGAAGACACGAGGTCGGACCTTTTTGTCGAACGCCCTCTTCATTCTCTGTTGATACAACTGACCGTGGCATAGTGCCGTTATTCTCTTCGATCAGGTTCAGGTCGTCGTGTCGACTTTGACACCATTCAGCTTCGGTGAGCTTCGCTTCCATCAATACCCGGATTGATGGGATCTCTACTTCTATGGGAAGCACTGCCTCCATGCCATATACTAGAGAGAAAGGGGTAGCCCTTGTTGAAGTGCGGATGGATGTGCGATAACCATGAAGAGCAAAGGGTAGCATTTCGTGCCAATCTTTATAGGTTACAACCATCTTTTGAACAATCTTTTTGATGTTCTTGTTAGCCGCTTCTACCGCTCCGTTCATCTTGGGTCGGTAGGGAGATGAGTTATGGTATTCGATCTTGAACTCTGCACACAACTCTTTCATCATCTTATTGTTCAAGTTAGATCCATTATCAGTAATGATCTCGCTTGGAACACCATAACGGCAGATGATATTGTTTTTGATAAATCGGACCACCACTTGTCGGGTTACATTGGCGAATGACGCTGCTTCGACTCACTTGGTGAAATAGTCAATGGCTACCAGGATGAACCGATGTCCGTTTGAAGCCTTGGGCTCAATCATACCAATCATATCGATTCCCCATATGGAAAATGGCCACGGGGAAGAAAGAACTTTGAGATGTGATGGCGGTACATGAATTTTGTCGGAGTATATCTGACACTTGTGACACCTCCTCATGTACTTGTAGCAGTCGGATTCCATGGTCAACCAATAATACCCAGCCCTGAGAATTTTTCTCGCCATTGTGTGTCTGTTGGCATGAGTGCCAAAGGACCCTTCATGAATTTCTTTCATGAGCACGTCTGCTTCTGGTCTGTCGACGCATCGGAGCAAGACCATGTCAAAATTTCTCTTATAAAGAGTGTCACCGCTCAGGAAGAAGTTTCCAGCCAATCTTCTGAGGGTCTTTCTATCTTTTCTGAGTGCCCCAGATGGGTGCTCTTGTTTCTGAAGGAAGCATTTGATATCGTGATACCAAGGTCCGTCGTCTATGACTGCTTCAATCGCGAAGATGTAAGCGGGCCGTTCAAGGCGCATTATGTCGATCTTAGGTATGTCATTCCATCGACCTACACTAATCATGGAAGAGAGAGTGGCTAATGCATCAGCCATGTGATTCTCATCACGAGGGATGTGATGAAAGTCGACTCTGTTGAAGAAAGGTAGCAACCTTCTTGCATAGTCCTTGTAAGGAATCAATCCTGATTGGTATGTGTTCCAATCTCCTTTTATCTGGTTAATAACCAAGGCTGAATCGCCGTATACGTCCAAGTTTTTGATCCTTAAATCAATCGCTTCTTCGAGACCCATGATACATGCTTCGTATTCGGCCTCGTTGTTCGTACATTTGAACGTAAGTCTGGCAGTGAAAGGAATGTGGGAACCCTGAGGGGTAACAATGATTGCCCCAATTCCGTTTCCATAATGATTGACTGCTCCGTCAAAGATAAGTCCCCACTGGGAACCTGGTTCTGGCCCTTCACTGGGTAGCGGTTCATCGCAATCTTTCACCTTTAGATACATGACATCTTCGTCTGAGAAGTTAAACCCGATTGATTCTTGATCGTCAATCGGTTGATGAGCCAAATGATCGGCTAAAATACTTCCTTTAACGGCTTTCTGAGCATGGTACTCTATGTCATATTCTGATAGTAACATCTGCCAACGGGCAATCCTTTCCGTGAGAGCAGGTTTTTCGAAAACGTACTTGATTGGATCCATTTCAGAGACCAACCAAGTAGTATGACAAATCATGTACTGGCAAAGACGTTTGGCTGCCCAAGCCAAAGCGCAACAAGTTTTCTCAAGCATTGTGTACCGAGTTTCGCAGTCGGTGAATTTCTTGCTTAGATAGTAAATGGCAGACTCTTTCCGTTTAGTTTCGTCTTGTTGGCCAAGTACACATCCCATTGAGTCCTCTAGGACTGTGAGGTAAATGATCAGTGGTCTTCCTTCCACTGGAGGTGATAGAATCGGAGGATTCAACAGATATTCCTTGATACTGTCGAAGGCGGTTTGGCAATCTTCTGACCAAACGCAATCCTGGTTCTTTTTGAGTAATTTGAAAATCGGCGCACACGTCGCGGTCATAAGGAATATGAATCTGGAGATGTAGTTCAAACTTCCCAGGAATCCTCTGACTTGCTTTTCAGTTTTCGGAGAAGGCATTTCTTGAATGGCCTTGACCTTGTCAGGATCAACCTCAATTCCTTTCTGGCTGACGATGAACCCTAGTAGTTTCCCCGAACGGACACCGAAGGTGCACTTGTTGGGATTCAAGCGGAGTTTGAATTTTCTTAGACGTTCGAACAATTTTGACAGATGTTCAACGTGCTCATCCTCTGTTCTTGATTTTGCAATCAAATCATCGACATATACCTCGATTTCTTTGTGTATCATGTCATGAAACAGAGTAGTCATGGCCCTTTGATAGGTTGCCCCGGCATTCTTCAAACCGAACGGCATTACCTTGTAACAAAAGGTACCCCATGGGGTAATGAACGAAGTTTTCTCCATGTCTTTCGGCGCCATTTTGATCTGATTATAGCCCGAGAATCCATCCATGAAGGAGAATACTTTGAACTTTGCTGTGCTGTCAACCAGCATGTCAATGTGTGGTAAAGGAAAGTCGTCCTTTGGACTTGCCTTGTTCAGATCTCTGTAATCAACACACATTCTGACCTTTCCATCCTTTTTGGGAACGGGTACGATGTTGGCTAACCATTGAGGATATTTAGATGTAGCGAGGAAACCCGCGTCAATCTGTTTCTGTACCTCCTCTTTGATTTTGATGGCCATGTCCGGGCGAGTCCGTCTCAACCTTTGCTTTACTGGCGGACATTCCGATCTTAGCGGTAAGTGATGTTCCACGATGCTGGTATCCAACCCTGGCATATCCTGATAGGACCAAGCGAATACATCGGGGAATTCTTTGAAAAGCTTTATCAAACCCTCTCTGGCAGTTGGACTGAGCAATGCTCCGATCCTGATTTCTTTTCTCTCTTTTTCTGAACCCAAGCTTACCGTTTCCAACGGTTCTTTATGAGGTTCAATGGACCTTTCCTCTTGTCTGAGTAGTCGGGAGATCTCTTCTGGAATTTCGTTGTCAACTTCTTCTTCAGCCTCGAATACCGGGAACTCAAAGTTGGGAGAAGGCATCGGATCGTATGTTTCAACGGGGTATAAAACAAGCAATCTGCATGACGTGATGATTCGTGTTTAGAAGAGATAGAGAAAATGTAAGTGTGTGCAGTGTATTTGTTTTTTACTGCTTGTTTTTATTATTGAATGTTTTTTTTTTTAGGATTACCATTTTCTGAAAAAGCTAAAAGAGAAAACAACAATTAATGCGGAAATTACAGAACGACGTTATTTTATTAATGAACAAGTCGAATCTTGAAACTACAGCCCTATAAAACAAAACTCACTCGCTTTGGGCAAAGCGAAGAGGGAAATTTACAGAAAGCGAGCCCTATCAAAACATCCGTTTCACCTGGGCAGGGTGAAAGGTTAAAAGATGGCAATTACTTTGACTGACGAACGACCTTCGAAACCTCGACGGCAACCCATTGGCGGCGAACTCCTCGGTGAATCACAAAGTCTGGCACCTTCCTTGATTTGTCTTCAGAAATGACGCTGATTTCTGGTGGAGCAGGATCATTGGAATCTGTCTCCCAAGCAGAGTTGTCGTAGGAGGATTCCTCTGTTGCATTTTGCATAGCATTGGTGCTCTCAGCTGTATCTCCCCATCCAGTTGACTGGATATCTTCGAGCCTGATACGAGAGCTTTCGGGAGCAGTGTACTTCACCATAAAGTCGTATTTTCCACTTGGTTGTCCCAAAGTGTCCCAAACTTCTTTGGAACTGGAGAAATCATCCCTTTCGATGACGTTGACCTCAGGAAAAGCATAGTTGATGAATTCAAGTCCTGCAAACATTGCGAATTCATCTTCATGTCGAGTAGTTTCCGAATGACCTGAGTGTTGATCCCATGACATGGCGGGGACACAGGTATTCTATTCAATGACGCTCAGCTGAGTTTCATTACTCGGCTGACTTTCTTGCCCCAAGTTTCCTGGGTAAGGCTGCCACATTGGCAGACCATCCATCGGGCCATAGTAATTGCGATCAAAGTTCTCTTTTATCAGAGTGTCTTCCTCTAATGAATTTGGCGGAGCACGACATCCTTCTGGATCACAATCCCCGTAGATCATTTAGACATCTGATCTTGGTATAAATCTCGGACTTTCTGTAGGAAAGCAAAAAGGCATAGGCACCTCTTCCTGAGACATATAGCTGTCCTTGTTAAGGTAGGACTTCCATTCTTCATCTGTGCCAGAGGGATCTTCCTCATTGATAGCATGAATTGTCTGAGACACTGGGTGAAGAAAACCTCCACTGTGGAAGAAGTTTTGAAGGGGATGAAGACTTTCATCGTTGGCGGCTGTCTGGGTACAGGTTGCAGAAAAACCAAGACCCTTCTTTGTTTTATTGTCAATAGGAATGACAAGCCGTCCCCATCCTTTTGTATCGGTACTCTCGACCGCTTTGATAGCATCTTTGTATGAAGAAATTGAAGTTCCTTCTTCGGATTGATCGTTCTTGCTCACCGATAGTGCTTGGAACTGAGTTCCAATAACCTCCCCGGGTTCCACACAAGTGGATGATGATAAGTTGCTTACAAGCAAGGCTTATTCCCCACAAACCGTGACAAGTTGATCGTTCTTGACGAACTTTAGCTTTTGGTGGAGGGTTGAAGTAACCGCTCCAGCCTGATGTATCCAAGGTCTTCCTAATAAACAACTGTATGTTGCCCGGATGTCCATGACCTGGAAAATGATTTGGAAAGTGTGAGGACCAATAGTTATGGGAAGATCCACTTCGCCGATAACTGTTTTTCTGGATCCGTCGAATACTTTGACGACAACCTCGCTGGCTCTCATCGGAGGGCCCTTGAACGATAATTGCATCAAAGTGGACTTCGGCATAACATTCAGGGCTGACCCTGTGTCTACCAGTACGCTGGCTAAAGCATCGCCCTGGCAGTTAACCGTAATGTTGAGAGCCATGTTATGACGGCGACCCTCTTCAGGTAATTCTTCATCACTAAATCCCAAATTGTTGCAGGAAGTGATGTTAGAGACAATACTATCGAACTGTCTAATTGTTACATCCTGTTCCACAAAGGCTTGCTCCAAGACTTTCTGTAGAGCCTCTCTGTGTGCTTCTGAACTGAGTAACAGTGATAATACTGAGATCTTTGAAGGAGTTTGTAACAGTTGATCAACAATGTTATATTCACTCCTTTGGATGAGCTTTAGCATCTCATCTTTGTCTTTTGAAAAGTCGGGATTACCAGATTGACTGACTGGTGGATCAGGAATTTCCGCCTGAAGTTCCTTTTCTTTGTTGGATTCCCCAACCCCTCGGTTGAAGATTCGACTGCTCCGTGTTACACGACTGATGTCTGTAATATTTACGATGGAGGGTAATGGAATTTCCTTTCCATTCTCGATTATTGTTGCACCGTATTTGTAAGGGATTGCCTTAGCTGATTCATACGGTAGTGGCCCTAGTAGATAGATGACTATGGGAACCTTCTGATTTTTCTGACCGTCATAAGTAACCTCGATCCGTTCCTGGTTGGGAACTCTAGATTCGTCAAGTAGAGGAATGGTGGCAAAAACATCCCTGATCTGGTGATGACCAGAGATTGTGACAACATCCTCAACTTGATCGGCAAGGTAGTTCGGCGACCAAATGATGGGTCCAGAACCCGGATATGGACGAATTTCTCCATGATCGATCTGACCCTGAAGAGCTGCTCTTACAAGGTAACACCCTTGGTTACTTTCCGAACAGAAGCTACAACTGTCATAGTTGTGTGGTGGCACCTGGCCACGCCCACTTTGAATACAATGTAACCTCACTAGGTTACCTTCCATTGATCGGACATCCTGACTTTGACGACGAGTAGGATTCCTGTTATTGATACTAATCTGCTGAGTATCTTCGTCCATATAGATTGGCATCCACCAGTGATTTAACAAGTGCTGAAGTGCCTCCTGGACAAGGGTACAACCTTGATCGTTTTCGCAACCTGCTTTACAACTTTGATAGTCATGTGATATTAAGAATCCAAGTCGGACCTGCTCAGCATGTAACTCTACCAGGTTGGTATTCATTACGCGGATATCGAAGATCTGAACCATATTGATTTGATAGGAGTTCCCATCATGGTAGTCTTGGATCCATCCAAGATCCATCTGACGCTGGAGGGCCTCTTGTATGAAAGAGCATCCCTGTTTGTTTACCGAGCAAATCAGACAGGAACTGTAATCGTGCCGCGGCAGATTATGATACTGGCTTTGCCTTGAGTGCATCGCCACCAAGTTGACATTCATCACACGGATGTCGTGGTTTTGAATGATGTTGGAATTCGTGTAAACCATGTTAACTCCACGAACTCGGTGCTCTTGGATCCATCCAAGATCTATTTGTTCCTGTAGAGCTGCTTGCACTACAGAACATCCCTGGTTGTCTTTAGAGCAGATATCACACTGGTGATAATTATGAGGTAGCACATGGCCATATCCACTCTGTCTACAATGCATCTTGACCAGATTGGTCCCCAATAAGAGTACATCGTGAATTTGATAGACATTGATAGTCTCTTTCTCAATCAGATTGACTGCAGCTTTCTCATGTTGAGGCAGCGGGTTCGTGAGAACATTGGGATTCGTATCTTTGAAAGATAAAAGCCACCTCCTAACAAGCTTTTGCACGTCGGATTTGAAATTGAGACAAGTCTCAATGTTATGCCCTGAACCTCCTTGATGATAAGGACATGTTTGATCCGCTTTAAACCAAAAAGGCAGATTTTCCGGTACTGAAAGGGGAGACTTAGTCTGAATGTGCCCCTTAGCCAGCAGTAACGGAAATAGTTCTGCGTACAACATGGGTATAGGATCAAACCCTGGTGGCCGTGTTGTACGGTTGTTGTTATATGGAGGACGAGCCTGCTGAAGAGGCTGTTGTGTCCTTTGTTGGCCAGGTTGGCTCTGCGCAACCTGAGGTTGATACATAGGAACGGGCGCGGGGCCGATAGCAGGAGTAACAGCTGCTACTGACTGATAACGACGCCTTTGCTTTCCGAGAGAGATATTCCCAATATCTTGCTCTTTTTTCTTAGGGAGAGCACTACCGTATTTTTTAGTGCCGCTCGTCGATCCAGTGTCTTTTACCAAACGTCCTTCTCAGACGACTTCCTCAAGACGTACACCCATACCGACCATCTCGGTGAAATCACTGGGCGCACTGGCAATCATTCGGTCACAGTAAAATGAGCTCAAGGTCTTTAAGAAGATCTTTGTCATCTCTTTTTCCTCAAGAGGTGGACAAATTTGAGCGGCAATTTCACGCCACCTTTGAGCATACTCCTTAAAGGTTTCCTTGTCCTTTTGTGACATTGATCTGAGTTGATCTCTGTCGGGTGCCATGTCCAAATTGTACTAGTATTGGTGGACGAAGGCAGTACCAAGATCTCTGAATGTACTGATCGTGGCACGGTTTAAACCCATGTACCATTTGAGTGCGGCACCGGTTAAACTATCCTGGAAGTAGTGAATCAGCAGGTCCTGATTCTCCGTCTGAGCTGACATCCGCCGAGCGTACATCACCAGATGGCTCTGAGGGCAAGAGTTACCCTTGTATTTTTCAAAGTCGGGCACTTGGAACTTGTGAGGGACTTTCACATTTGGGACCAAGCAGAGGTCTGCGGCGTCCTTTCCGAATAAATCCTGACCGCGAATGGCTTGCAGCTCTTTCTGTATTTCCAAGAACTGTTCCTGGAATTCCTCCATTCTGTCAAACATAGTTTCCTTCTTACCAGAAGGTGTTGGTGGAATCTGTCCTTCCGGGACAGTGTGCACCACAGGGGGTGGTACCGTGACTACGGCAGTAAGTCTTGGCGCCTCCCGAAGTTTGTAACCTTCAGGAGTCTTGAGTATGCCCCTGGCATCTTTGCTTTCCCGAAGTTTGTAACCTTCAGGCCCAGCGGCTTCTGTTGCGATTCCCTGATCTTCAGTGATCGGCGGAACATATCCTTCTGGGATATAGTTAACAGGCATGCCCCAAGGATGATCTTTCGGTATCTGATACCTAGGATCATACTTTTCTATGATGGGCGTTGAGGTGATCTCTGAGATCACAGTTCTTTGTAGCTGAGCTTCTGCCATGGCTTGCATGTCGTTACGAAGCTTTTTCATATCCTCTCTCAGAGTGTCGATCTCTTCTTTCAACTCTCTGTTTTCTTCCTCAAGATCATCCATCTTTTTCTGACGATTGGCCCGAGTATTATACGAATGAGACAGTTTGACTCTAGAATCGAGACACAAACGTGAGATTCGTAGGTAAGAAAAATACGCGATGTGAGAATGATGAATGCAATGATTATATTAATTGTTGTTTTTTTGGTTTAATCAAAATAAACTTCGACAATTAGATTGCAAATATCAAACAGTGGGGAAACCCCTTTTTATTGAATTCCAAAGGATTACAGAAATGGAAATACAGTAGATTACAAAGTGCAGAAACAGAAACCTAAACTAATGGGTCCCGAGTCCTATCTGAAGAGAAATCGGGTGCTGACTCTGGTACTTTCCTCTTCTTTGACCGGGGCTCTTGGGCCGTTGTCGGGTTGTCATTCCTTTGCCAAGTGAAAGGAGTGAGCAAATTCCTTTGGTCATCTTGATTCTCTATAGCATGCTGCTCCAAAATTTCAATCAGAGCATCTTTCTCTTTCAGTAATTACTGTATTTGGATACACTCTACGTCGAGGGTGCGATACTTGTTCTTCCAAGACCTTCTTTCCTTTTGAACTTTGTTGAGAGTAACCTGAAGCCTTTCAGTTTCCGTCATGAAGTACATGACAATTTCCCTCGGCGGAAGAATTCCGTAACGAGGATAAGGCATCTTTAGCTTGAGAGCTCTAGTTTATACCCAATGGAGATAAGGCTCCACCGAGACACAGTCCGGTTTTCCCAGAGACTCTCGTCCTTTCTTATGAACATGTTTCCAAGCTTGCACTATTTCCATCTTTAGTGCTCTGTCGTTTTCTCCTTCTTTGAAGAAAAGACCTTCCAGATGAACACCCAGTGGGATGCGTCTCATCGGGTATCCAAATTGACGAAGAACTAATATCGGATGATAGTTGATTCCTCCTTTAGTTCCTATGAGGGGTACGCTGGGGAAGTTTCCACAACGGTCAATGATTCTGATTCCCTCATAAATCCTATTACACCAATCTATATCAGAGTTGGTGAGGGACATGATCTTCTGCGACCAACGTAAGACACTCTTGCAATCCCAAAAAGCGGCAGACTTGGGCAAGTGAGAGATAAACCACTTGTAAAGCAAAGGTACACAGCATGTGATCTCCCCTCCGCTGTACAAATTTCCTAAGTGTACAGAATGATACGCATCTGCGAGCAAAGTCGGCACAGGGTTTCCAATGAGAAAAACCTTAATAGCGTTGATATCGACGAAGTTATTGATGTTGGGAAACAAAAATAATCCGTAGGTGAGCAAGACAAAGATTCTTTCAAAAGCAGTCCCGTTCCCTATACTAGCGAAGTACAGAGCTTTCTTTGTCAAGAACTGGGCTGGCAAACCTTGGATGCCACCCTTAGTGGTCATGTGAGTCCTGACCTCAGACTCGTCCAAATGAATTGCTCTTGCAATGATCTGATTCTTTGGAATTTCTTCCAGTCTAGAAAATGGAGCTCGATCTGTAATGTGTAAATCAGTCAGATGAGAATACTCCTCCAGTGTTGGTGCCAGCTGGTAATCCGGGAATGTGAAACAATGATAAATTGGATCGTAGAACTGAATGAGCGCGTCCATGATCCCCTTAATCACATGGACTTTTAACAGTGGTAGCAAACCACCGTGCTTGGCTCTGAAAGCCTATGGGTTAACGATCATCCTCGCTAACTTTCTCAGATCCCCTAGTTTTGGAACCTTGAAGGTATACTGGTGAGTTCTCCTTCTACCGAAATCCATTAGCGTAATATTTTTCTCTGATATTTGCAATCACAGTCTTAGTTTAATTTGAAAAACAGAGAGACTAGAAGAGAAAATTTTTTTTGAATGTTTTAATGTTTTATTAAATGAATGCATGAATGCAGCACACAAAAACATAGAAAAAACATGGGGTCAGAGGGTCGTTGTCATGAAGTCAAGGCTCTACCCATCCCCAAAGGTTTATACTAAGGTGATTTTTGTACCTGTACTCATTATCATCAGCTCCTCCCAGGAAAGCAAAACAACAAGCGGATCGCCAGCGAGTTGTGTGCAATCTTAGAGTAAGTGCCATTCACCGAGAATAGATCACCAGCCTCAAATGAGGGTAGTATCGCGTAACAACTATTTTCGATAGCTTCCGTACTACGAAAAATGTTGGCTTTTCTTAAGTGTATACTCAATCTCACCACATGCGGCATCACACGCATTCCCAGTAGCAGAAAAATAAACACGTATAGCAATTAGGAAAAGCAGTATATATATTTGTCCTAATCATCCTAGACTTATAAAGCTATGAATCTTAAGTTCCTGACAGAAATGGGTTCCCCGGCGGAAGCCCCAATCTGTGGTTCCCTGCCTAAGAGATGGACTAGCATAGGTCAATCTTTCTCTTCGGTAGAGTTCCCATTTTCCGTAGAAAACGGGGATTATGCCCTAAGGCAGAAAAGGAGACTCCCCAGCAGAGTCGCCATTTTACAAGGAAAACAGACGGAAATAAAAACAAGGGCCCCACGGTGGGCGTCACTTTTCTGTAGCGAGCAATTTTGGACGCGGTTCTTAAGCACTGGTCGCTCTCTGCGGTTGAGCTTAAAACTACAGGTCGATTCATTTTTTATCCTATTGTGAGCTGAATAAGGAAGGGAAATAGATGTCTCCAATTAACCCTGCTTGCATACTGAGTTTAAACAGCGGTCTGTTAGGTTACGGATGCTATCAATGTGGGGGGCCTTTGTACTGGTTATTCGTATTTCGCCAATACGGTTCTTTCTTTCTTTTTTCTAGGCAAAGGGTTTCTGGCGGGGAATAAGGATTAGGATGTTAGGACTGATGCTTTTGAATTACTGCTTTTAATTGATGGAGATATGGGATTTGGGTTTTTTGTTGATTGCGCTCGCTAAGATCTTTTCTTTCGATCTTATGCCTACGTATTCCCGTTTACCGAAACAGGGAAATCAGAGCGTTCGTAGTTCCTCCTATTCTATGGGAGGAAATTGGTTTTTGGTGTCTTGTTTAAAGCCCAAGACGTGAAGCAAAAGGTGGTTTGTATCTTGTTCAAAGCCCAAGATGTGAAGCTAAAAGGTCTATTTGTGTCTTGTTCAAAGCCCAAGACGTGAAGCTGAAAGACCTCGACTTTAGAGAGAATTTGTCATCTCTAAAGAGGGGAGAAGGAGAATTACTTTAACTGGGATACGCGGATCCGAGCAATGCCATAATTTCCGAAGAAAGGGTTTTAACCTGAAGGAGAAGACTTTAACTCAGTGTAAAGCAATGCCATCTTTCCTTAGGAATTTCTCATGCTAAAAGAGGGACAGTGGCATGGATGTAGATGATCCAGAGGCTTGCCGCTTACAGCGATTAGATGAAGGGAAAGGAGTTGTTGATGTTTGTGTACTGTGAACGAGGCACAACTTTGATGCTAAAAGGTCGATTGGATCAACCAGTGGTTTTCTTACACAAAGCCTAAGAGGAGGCTAATTTCTGCTAGGAAAATCATTATACAAAGCCTAAGAGGAGGCTATTTCGTGTCTCGTACAAAGCCCGAGAGAGAGGCTAAAAGTTTTTGACCCAATGGGGCATATCGTTATACAAAGCCTAAGAGGAGGCTAGCAAAGAGTTCGACTTTTGCTTAAGGGATTTATATCTCGTACGAGGCCCGAGATGGAGGCAAAAAAAAGGGATGATTGACTCAACGAGGGAATCTTTTGTGTCTCATACAAAGCCTGAGAGAGAGGCTAAAAGGTTGTTTTGACTCCACTGGGGAGAATTTTGGTATCTCGTACGAAGCCCGAGATGGAGGCTATTGTAACTGTTTCAGTTGAGTGACAGATCCAATATACTGATTCAAAAGAGAAAATCAGTTCTTATATGAGTAACACTGTACTCAGGGATTTAATTTGAGGATCAGGGATATTTCCTTTTCTTCGAGGAAACGGGAAATCCAAAGGGTATTGAGATTATCCGAGTCTGCGGGTTTCCTTCCTATTTAACGAAGGGTGCTTGAGAATGTCTTTGAGACTCAAGGAAGTTAGACTGTCCAAGTCTAGAGTTTTATCTTTTGTACTATGCTTCGAGAAACAGTAGTAGACTCTATGAAAGGACTGTTCTATGAGGATGACTAGGTTCTGTTCCTATACCTCTAGGAGGTCGTCGGGACAATTTGTACGAAGCCCAAGAGGAGGCTGGAAACTTTTAAGAAGCCGACGGGTCCTTGTACGAAGCCCAAGAGGAGGCTATCATTCCCGGAGGAGGAGATCATTATACGAAGCCTAAGAGGAGGCTGTGAATACTTCTAAGAAGCCGTAGGGTCCTTGAATAATGCCCAAGAGGAGGCGGGGTTGCTTTTAGGAAGCCTGTGGATCCTTGTATGATGCCCAAGAGGAGGGCGATGCTTCTAAGAAGCCCGTGGGTCCCAAACCAAAGAAAAGTTCAGGAAATCTCTTTTAGAGTTAAAACCACTGGTAAACGTGCGAGGTTTACTATCCAGTGACTTTAACTTTTAGAGAGAGTCCGAACCGTTCGGCGGTTTGAAGAAATTCAAGAGAAGTTTCACCGAGAATAATTCATCTCTGGGGGATAGAATTTCTTGACGATTCCTAAGGAGGACAGCCGAAGAGAAGACTGTATCTGGTGCTCCTATTGGGGATCTAGGCGTCTATTTCTATGAATAAATGAAACGGCGTCACTTAGTTCTAGACGTAGTAGCCGGGGAAACTCGAAATATCTATACTATTATTACACAGTAGATATGAGTTTATGAAAGGAGACTTACAGTGAGCAGCCCCACAATACAGTTTATAATATGAAAGCAGTAAATGAAAGCGATAACCACTTACTCGGTTGTAGAGCTTCCATGCTGTTTGGTTAGTTGTTCAACAAAGAAAGATTAAAAACAACAGTATATTCAAAATCAAAGGAGAAAGTGCTTTGAAAAAGAAAGATTTGGGGCTTACAGCTCAAGGAGAGGCCCGGGGTTTTATCAGTGAGCGCACTATTTGAATTTGTACAGAGGGACTTATACAAGTGACTGTGACCCAAAAAGGTTTTCTGTATAAAGGGATGGGTCTTACACTCTCTCAAGAGGCCCAAAAAGGTTTTAAAGAAAAAGAAATGGGTCTTACTACTCGAGGGTAGGCCCAGATGATTTTTGAAAAGGGCGACGATCGCGCCGTTTGTTTTTTTGACGGTATCGGGACTTATACAATAAGTGAGGCCCAAAGACGATTTGGTCAAAAAAAGGATTGGGTCTTACACTCTAATAGAGGCCCAAAGTGTTTTGAAAATGATTTATGAGGGTTGAATTAATCCAAAACCCTAATTTGTTTCCAAAATGTATTTAATTGAATAAAAATTCAATTAAAATGATCAAAAATTGTTTAACACATGGAAAACAAATTGTGATCTTGGATTAATGCTTCAAAAATTAAGTATTGACCTACAAAATAATTAGAAAGCATTAAAAGTTGCAAAATCAATGTAGAAAAAATATTTAAAATGCCAAAAACAATCAAAATATTAATTCTTTGCAAAAATATAAATTATATGAAATAAATAATATTTTTGGGATTTTTTGATAAAATAAAATATTTTAACATTTTTGTGAATTATTAAAAAAAGAATCAACTCAAAATCATTAAAACTCAGAGAGAAATTAATTTTTGAATCAATTAAACAAAATCACAAAATTCAAATATTCAAATATATGAAAATGGCGCCAAGAACAACACCAAGAACACGCGCGTTTTTCAGTTTGCCCAGATTTGCATTTTCCATCCAATCTCACTGAATACGTAATTATAACATGCAATCCACATATCATTATGCTCGCCTCAACCTCACGATCATGTCTATGTACTTTAATTTCATTTAAATTAAACATACAACAAGAAATCACGAAGAAACCTCAAGAACCCTAATTTCTGCATGAAGGCTAGGATTTTTGATACACGATTCAAACAATGCAATTAATTGAGGGAAAACATTCCATGCATGATTATGAACATATGGCCAAATTATTGTGCGAGGAAATATGCATAGATTGAGAGATGACCAAGTTTAGGCTTACCTCCAAGTCGTGAGAGCAAGTTCAGATGTGATTTTGAGTTGGAGGTGTTACAGACAAGTTGTGATGATCTGGACAGCTTCCCTACACCATATGGAGTGTGTTTGAACACTTGGATTGAATTGAAATGGACTGGATCAGTTTATGGCATCTCAGTTGCAACTTCACTTCAAACTTGTGTGGATGGCAAGTGATTTTGTGAAATTGATGTTTCAGATGTTATGTGAGTGTTTGATCAGCTCATATGTGATGTATGTGAGGTGTGTGAGTGATTGGTTTGTGCAGAATTGCTCTTAAACTCAAAACCCGATAGCTACCTTGCTAAGAAAGGCATTTTTGCCAAGAGAAAGAGATTTTGAGGAAAGCATCTGTTAGATGGCTTTGGTGTACTCAAACTGACCACAATTGAGCTCTATTTATAGTAGAGCAAGTTTGTTTTGCAAGGAATAGTACATGGCAGCTGGTATGTAGGTTTCCTCAATGTTGGCCAATGGAAATGAAAGTCTCCTCTAGCCATTGACTAGAGGTTAGGGCACAGAGCTTTGGTCCCCTTGGTCTTGGATAAGTCTTGACTGATTTCAGATGAGAATGGCTCAGTCCATGCCACCTTAATGGTTCCATTGAATGCCTCATTCCAAATTTGAAGTCTTGTCCCTATTTTGGCCATTCTAGGTTCAACATGCTATTCCTTGTTCCTTGGACCTTGGAGGCTTGGCTCAGTGATTGTCCCCTTTGGATTCAATCCTATGAGGTGTCCAAGTGGATTGGAGCAATTGCAATTGGCTGATTTTGGCAAATCGAGCCAAAATGCAAATTCTGCCTTGCTTTGACAGATTTCAGCAAGGCAACTTGCCAATGTTGTATCTCATGGTGTAGGTTGAATTTGGCAATGTTCTTGGCCATTTTGGAAAGCTCTTACATGATACAACAACTGTTTGAACAAGTTTGGTTTTGATCTCTTTTGATTCCAAGTGAAAAATCCCCCTACATTTGGCAAAAAGTGAAGCAGAATTCTGACTTAGTGAAAATTTCACTAAGTGTTGGAAAAAGTGACATTTTCACTTTTCAGCCACTTTGATCACTCCATAACTCAAAATCCTTAATGAATTGGAATAACTTGTAGTTGAAGTTTTTGTAGGTGATAATGAGGGCTACAAATCCATCTTTGGATGAGAAAAAATGGCCTTGTGGTTTAGGAGTTATGGTCCTCCAAAGTTGGTACCTTTGCCACTTTATTTTTTAACTTAGAAAAATTTCTAAGTTTTATGGTTACCCCTTTTACAAGTTATCTCACTTTTCTTGATTTTTCTTAATGAATGATGATTCAAATCATACATTAACATCATTTTAGGGTTAAAAATCCATTTTGGTGAAAAATCTCAAAAAGTCAAAGTTGACTTTTGTGCACAGTTGACTTTTTATCAGATGAATTCCAAACTGTGCAATTCTTCAGGAAATCATGTCCTTGACCTAAATCAAACTTGATGGACATGTTCCATGGGTGTCATAGGGTGTATTCAATCATGTATTAGGGTTTGGGAGCATGTCTTGGTCAAAAGTCAAAGTTACAGTTGACTTTTTCCTTAAAACCCTAATTGTGGTGCAGATGAAAATGAAACTTGTTGCTCAAGCTTCTTGGATCAATCCATTGTTCCAAATGGATCAATATGGTGTATTAGAGACCCTCAAATCATCTCTTGAGGTCTTGGCTCATGGTTTGTCCCAAAAGTCAACTTAGGGGTGAATTAGGTCAAGAAACCCTAATTCCTGATTTTTGATGAATGCATCCCCTGAGGCAAAATTGACTTGATGCATGGGTTCACGAGGTTCCATGAAGCACATTAGGTCATGTTTTGGATCATTGCCTTGTGCCCAGATGAAAATTTCCATCTGGAGGCCCTGGTTGACCAAAACCCTAATTTGGTGACACTGTCGATCTTGAGACTTGATCCACCTAGAAGGGAGCAGCCTTGTGCTTAATCCTTGAAGTGGGAGTCCTTTTTGATCCATTGTGGATGTTTAAGAGATTAGACAAGTTGAAGATCATGTCATTTCTTGATTGATCCCTTGTCTAAGCACTCAGAGAGGGCTTGAAACCCTAATTTTGATTGTATTGGATGCTCACCCCTCTTTGGGGAGACTGATGAAGCATGATGGTTCATCCATATTGTGATGATGATTTTCACAATGATGGGAAATCTAAGTGGTCAAAATTTGGGGTATTACAGAGTCCTTGTGGTTTCTCCTTAGAACAAGGCTTTCCACGTCGAACTCTCATCGTATCACCTTGGCGTTGTGCCTGATGGTAATTTTTTGTTTTAATGAGGCTTCGCGGAGGGCTACCCCAGTTCGAATTTCCTCGACGAGGTCGAGTTCTTCTCTTAATGATTCGTCGTTCATCTCCTCGTCTAGGGGCGACTCTGTCTGCCTGGAGGGTACGTGAACTTCGATGGGGATTACAGCCTCGGTCCCGTATGCTAGACGAAAAGGTGTTTCCCCAGTTGTAGAGTGTGGAGTTGTGCGGTATGCCCATAAGACATTGTGTAGTTCCTTGACACAGGCTTTCTTTGCTTCGTCGAGCCTTCGTTTGAGGCCTCGAAGGATAACCCGGTTAGCTGGTTCAGCCTGCCCATTTGTTTAAGGGTGCTCGACGGACGCGAAGTGTTGCTTCTTGCCTAGTTGGGCAACGAAGTCTTGGAACTTCTTGTCCGTAAATTGTGTCCCATTGTCCGTTACTATCGCCTGGGGGATGCCGAAACGTGCGAGGATGTTTCGTTTGTAGAAACGTAGTATATTGAGGGTGGTTATTTTGGCTAGGGCCTCCGCTTCTATCCATTTTGGGAAGTAGTCTACGCCCACTATTAGGTATTTGTTTTGATTTGATCCTACTACGAAGGTTCCTAAGATGTCCAGGCCCCACCAGGCAAATGGCAACGGGGAGGACATTGCCTTGAGCTCGTTAGGTGGAGCCAGGTGCATGTACCCGTGCCATTGGCATTTATTGCATTTCTTCATGTGTTCTTTAGCGTCGCACTGCATGGTCGGCCAGTAATATCCTTCTCGGAGGGCCTTTCGGGAAGGGACCTTCCACCGAGATGTTGGGCGTTGATTCCTCTGTGGATTTTGCGCAAGATGTGTGCGACCACTTCTTCCTCGACACACTTGAGCAGCGGGATGGAGAATCCTCGCCTGTAGAGTTTATCTTCGACCAGGACGTAGGAGCAAGCTCTTCGCCTAACTACGCTGGCCTCTTTTGGGTCGGACGGAAGTTCGTCTTTAGCGAGATAGTTGTAGACAGGGGTCATCCAGTAGTGGTTGTCGCTGATCACCTGTACGTCGAGGGTCGGGGAGGCCTTCTCGATACTGGGTCCAGGAAGTACCTCTTGTATGACGGACTTGTTTCCACCTTTCTTCTTTGTACTGGCTAGTTTGGATAAAACATCTGCTCGGACATTGTGTTCACGGGGAACATGTTTCACTTCTACCGTTGTGAACTTCGCCATTTTCTTTTTGACCAGGGCTAAGTATTTGGTTAAGTTTTCGTTTTTGTCTTGATATTCTCCTCGGATCTGAAGGGCCACAAGTTGTGAATCTGTGCAAATGACG
The DNA here is from genome assembly GCA_022829125.1 of Lathyrus tuberosus. Classification (NCBI taxonomy): domain Eukaryota; kingdom Viridiplantae; phylum Streptophyta; class Magnoliopsida; order Fabales; family Fabaceae; genus Lathyrus; species Lathyrus tuberosus. The sequence continues at coordinate 5,789,840 of JALAZF010000019.1, read as the reverse complement.
ACTTCTTCTGCGCCCAGGTCCTCGGCTAGACGTAACCCAGTGAGGAAGGCTTCGTACTCAGCCTGGTTGTTAGAGGTTGGGAAAGACAGGGTGAGCGACACTTCAACGATGATTCCTTCGTCGCTTTCCAGTATGATGCCCGCGCCGCTTCCTGCCGAGCTGGAGGCACCGTCCACGAAAATGGTCCATTTGCGTGCTTCGCTCGAGGGGGCTTCTGCGAACGTCATTTCTGCGACAAAGTCGGCCAGAGCCTGGGCCTTGAGGGCTTTCCTGCTTTCATATTGGATGTCAAATTCGGATAGTTCAAGTGACCATTTGACCATTCGACCGACCATATCTGGTCGTTCCAGCAGCTGCTTTATGGGTTGATCTGTTCGAACCACGATCGTGTGGGCTAGGAAGTAGTGTCTTAATCTACTGGCTGCGTTGATGAGGGCCAGAGCCACTTTCTCTATCTGTTGGTACCTTGCTCGTGAAATATATGGGCTTCTGTCCGTCAGGTGTCTCGCGGATGAGAGTGGCGCTCACTGCTTCGGTTACTACGGCGAGGTATAGGTATAAAGTTTCGCCATTGTCCGGGCGAGAGAGGACCGGTGGCTCAGAGAGCGCCCGTTTCAGATGGAGAAGAGCCTTGTCGCATTCCTTGGTCCATTCGAACGCTGCCTCCTTGCAGAGGAGTTTGAAGAACGGTAAGGCGTGCTGGGAAGATTTGGCCACGAAACGAGATAGTGATGCGAGCATCCCGTTGAGGGACTGGATGGATTTCTTTGACTTGGGCGTTGGAAACTCGGAGAATGCTTGGCACTTATCGGGATTGGCTTCGATTCCTCGCTCCGTTAAATAGAAGCTGAGGAATTTGCCTGCTCGGACACCAAACTAGAGATGGCAACGGGTCGGGTCGGGTGCGGGTTTCACACTTCCCAAACCCGCACCCGAAATCACCACCCGAACCCAAAAGCTATTCGGGTGGCAAAATAACACCCACGCCCACACCCGTTGGGTTCAGGTTTTTTCACCCAAACCCGAACCCGTAGCAAAAACACAATATATATATATATATATATATATATATATATATATATATATATATATATATATATATATAATATTCCAATTACTATTCCAATTGATACTATATATGCGTTCAGTTTTAAATGTTAGCTTCAATTTAAAACGTTGCCGGTGATACTACATACATATATATTAGCTTTTACTTGTAACAGTACTACTATATATTAAATTTTAAGTTTTACGTTCAAGCTTTTTAAGATCATATATATATATATATATATATATAGCGGGTGTGGTTTCGGGTTTCGGGCGCGGGTTTCATACTACCCAAACCCGCACCTGAAATATCGGGTGGCACCCGAACCCAGTCAACTCGGGTTTTCACCCGTTGACTCGGGTTCGGGTGCGGGTGGGCCCCGCAGGTTTGGGTCTGCTTGCCATCCCTACACCGAACGTGCACTTCTCTGGGTTAAAACGCATTTTGTATTTTCTGGCCTGTTCGAAAACCTTCCTTAAATGGGCAGTGTGATCGGTTTCCTCGTGGGATTTTACGATCATGTCGTCCATATAGACTTCGAGCATGTCGCATATCTCTCCCCGGAAGACCTTGTTCATCATTCTTTGATAGGTCGCTCCGGCATTCTTCAGGCCGAAGGGCATTACGTTGTAGTAATAGTTGCCCGATTTGGTCATGAAGGTCGTGTATATTTTGTCGGCCATCGCCATTGGAATTTGATTATAGCCCGAGTAGGCGTCCATGAACGATAAAAGTTTAAAACCGGCAGAATTGTCAACAAGTTTATCAAAATTGGGGAGGGAATGGGCATCCTTCGGGCATACCTTGTTAAGATCGGTGTAATCAATGCACATTCGTCATTTGCCATTAGATTTGTTTACAAGTACAACGTTGGACAACCAAGTGGTGTACTTGGCCTCGGAGATAAATTTGGCCTCGAGGAGGTCCCTTACAGCTTTTTCTGCAGCCTCCGTTTTCTCCGGAGACAGCTTTCTCCTACGTTGTGTTATGGCCTTGATGGCCAGGTCAATTGTCAGTTGGTGGCAGGCGGCGGACGGGTCCAAGCCGTGCATCTCGGCGGCGCTCCAGGCGAAGAGGTCGGCGTTCTCACGGAGGCATGCTTTGAGCTGCTTCCTCGCGATGTCGGACAGGTCTGCTCCAATCTTCACTCCCTGCTGAGGGTCGTCGTCGAACAAAACGAGCTCGAAGTTGCCATCCGGGATTGGGCGCATCGGATGGGAGCGACTGCTGGACGAGTTGGTTGAAGCTGCTTGGTCCTCCTGTTGGTCTTCTTCGGTGAAGCGGCTGTCGAGGTCGATCGAGTCAACTTGGGGCAGAGGCTTGGCTTCCTCGGAGCTGCTGGGCAAGGCTGACTTGCTTGATACCTTTGGCTTGGATGCAATGGCATTGAGCCCCTTTGTGGCTGCTTCGAAACACCGTCGTGCAGCTTCAATGTTGCCGTAGAGGGTGGCAACCATCCCTTTTGAAGTGTAATACTTCATCTTGAGGTGGACTGTTGAAGGCACAGCTACCAACTCGGCCAGAGTTGGTCTTCCGAATATGCACTGGTAAAGCGACGGGCAGTCAATGACCAGTACCTTGAAGGATCTGGCCGTCTCAGCTGATCCGAAGGTTACGATCAGTTCGACGTATCCCCACGGCTTGGTCACTGACCCGTTGAATCCCTGTAAATCAGACCCCGCATAGGGGGTAAGGTGTGATTCGTCCAGCTGAAGTGTTGAAAACAGTTGGGAGTACATAATGTCGACCGAGCTGCCCTGGTTGACGAGGATTCTGCGAACGTCGAAGTTCGCCATTCGGGCTCTAACAAACAAAGGTATGCTCGAGTTTGGAGATCCCCCGAGGAGCTCTTCCCGGTAGAAGGAGATGGGGATAGAGCCCTTCTGGGCCTGATCGAGCGTGGTCACCTTATTAGAGCTTGTGTTGATCAGATGCTCGAACTTTCGTTTCACGGAGCCCACCGTGACTTTGTTGAAGCCTCTGCTAGAGATGACCATGGCGGAGGGAAACATCTCCCACGGGTTGTGGGCCGCGAAATAAGCAGGGGCGTTGAGCTTGTCCGGGACGTAGAAGTCCTCCGGTCGCGATATGGACATATCGACCTGGATGTTGGCCTCCTCCTCCGAGGGTACCTCTTCCTCTACTTTCTTGGACTCCTGGGCATCCTTCCGAGGAGTGTCCTTCTTCGCAAACTGTTTCAGGTGGCTGTCCCTGATCAGTATCACGATAACATCCTTCAAATGGATGCAGTCTTTAGTAGTGTGGTCATGACTCTTGTGGAAACTGCAGTACTTTGATTTGTCGGCGTTGGGTTTGGCCGATAGTTGTTTGGGGAAGCGGACCCCTGCCTGCTTGAATTCCGAATTCGCACACTCGGACAGTATCTTCTCCCTAGAGACGGTTAGGGGGGTATAATCGTGGAATCGCTCGGAGGGTCCCTTGCTGTCGCGGGAGTCCCAAGGACTGTCCTCGCACCTCCTTTCTTTTCGACGAGATGTTGAGGCTTCCTTGCCTCTGGAGGCCCGAGCGTTCTCCTGATGGCGTAACGCTCGGACGTTGCTGGCCGCAACCTTCTCTTCGTACTGAATGTGCAATTGGGCTTTGAGGAGGAAGGCATCTAGGTTCCTCGGAGGTGCGAGGCCGACGACCTTAGAAAACTCGGAGCCCGGGCGGAGTCCTTGCTCGAGCAGAAACTTTTTCATCTTATCCGTTGTAGGGACCTGTACTGCTTCTTTGTTGAACCTCTCGATATATGCGCGGAGAGGTTCGTCCTTTCCTTGGATTATGGCTCCAAGGGAGGCCTCAGTCTTGGGGTGACGGCGAGAAGCTGTGAAATGCCGTGAGAACATTCTGCCCAGTTGCCTCCATGAGGTAATGGACTCTTCGGGCAGCTGCTTGTACCACGTCACCGCCCCTTTTCGGAGCGTGGTCAGAAATAGTCGGCACTTGATGGCGCCCCGTATGCCACGGTAGTCCAATAGCGCATCGATGTTCTCGATGTGCTCGTCGGGGTCAGTAGTCCCGTCATATATGCCCAGTGACGGGGGCTTCTCCAGGCCCATAGGGAGATGGGTAGCCAAGATTTCCTGGGACAATGGGCCGCGAGGCTCATCGTCGCTGCTGGAACTGGTGAATGACGGGGACCGAATGGTACGCTCGCGGCGGTGGTTCCTTCGGGGAGAAGGTGATCGGGCCCGGCCTTTAGACTTGACCGGGGGTGACTGCTCGTTCCTTCGGGTCCTCTTGTGGCTGGGAGATTGTTGGTTACGCGGGGAAACCTGGTCACGCTTCCGGACGGCGCGAGGGTCAGGTTCTTAGCGCAGTCTTCGGTCGATATCTCTACGGGGCTGCGGGCTCCTAGATCGTCGTTTGTTCCTCCTTGGAGGAGGGGATCTTGGACGGTTGGACTATTCTAACGCCCCAATCCTTTCGTTCTACTGTAGGATCAGGGTGTTGGTTTTGTTGATCGCCTCCAGGAGGGCCACCACGGCCGAGTCGGCGTTGGGCGAAATAGAAATAGGCTGGATATCCAGCGGAGCCTGATCGTTGTTGCGGTCAGCAAGGGTAGGGAAAGGAGAAGCTGTGGCCCCGTCCCTCAGAAAAAGGGCATCTCGGAGAAGAGATGATGGGCTGTCAACGTCAGTCTTGTTGACGGGGAGGACAACGGTTTGGAGAGCACCTTTGGCATGATCTTGAGAGGCCATGATGATGATCTTGAAATTTACTTTGATCTTCGGTTTCCGGGGAAAGAAAGATGTGGAGAACAATGATTCCTACAGACGGCGCCACTGATTTTGAAGGCTGGATCAGATCCTGTTGAAGTGGGCCACCAAGAACGTCTAAGATGCTGGGCGTATAGAGAGGAGGAGGGGGGTGTACCTGCAAGGCACTCCGACGCTCAAGTAAGAAAGGGTCAGAGAAAAGGCGCAAGTACAAAGTATTAGTTCGTAGGGTGAATATTGGATACCTGACCCTCTCAAGCGAGAGGGTTTATATAGAGCCCCCAGCGCGTGGCCAACGGTCCTATTTTCGGGGCGAAATAACCGTTTTCCCGAAGAATAGGTAACTGCCCAAACTAGTCGTTATGTCGGGGAGGGTGCCCAAAACTAGCCGTTATGTCGGGCATAAGCGTAGTTTCGGGCACATGCCTCATCTGTTCGGGGAGTGGAGAAGCCGTGCGTAACGGGCAGCATCTCCAGGGAGGAGCGATGCAGTCCGTGCCCTGGTTGGAGGGGTAGAAAGGTAACTTTTGTCCGTTTGTGGATTGGACTTAGGCAATTGGGCCGTTCTGGAGCAGAAGTGGATTGGTCCATGCCTGGCCATTGGTCCAGTCCAGAACAAGACTTATCTCACCACACAGAGTGTTGTCATACCCTAATTTTTGACCATAAGATCTTACCTCTTTGTGCATTATCTCGCATAATATTTATAGGTCAATCATACATTGCATAGCTAACCAGTTTGTTAGACTTTGTTTATTTTCAGTGGTGAAATCAGGTGTTGCTGCAGAAGGCTCAAAGGCCATAGAGGTTGTGTGTGTGATTCTGGTTCTTTGTAAGTTGTGTTGAGTTCCTGTGGAGATAAGAGGAGGATTAGGTTTTTTTTTTCTGTCCCTTGGCTTTAAGCCTGGTCATTTGAGAATTGGTTGGAATTTGGTGGCATGATTTGGGTTTATTCGCGAAGTTGGATTATTAGTTGTCAAGTGGAAGAGCTTGGAGTCTTGTGATTTGTGAACTGTGGGCTTGAAATGGATAATTAGTTCCTATTTATCGATTTGAGAAATTCAAGTGGTCTTGGCTAAATTTCAATTGTCAATATGAAGTGCAATTTCATGAAGTTTAATTTTATGACATTTGAGGCCTAGATTTTTCATAAATTTCTTCAATGGCCAAATCTCAATATCCATGAGTCTAAGAAACCCCATGATCATTTTTTTCCTCACATTTTAAACTCTTTATTTCAAGTTGTCATCCAAGTTCAAGTTTCTAAGTTGCAAGAGATGTTCATCGAGACCTAAGATTCAAATTCAAAATTGCAGCGTCAAAACTCAAATTCTAAGTCATCATGGGATTTAATTAATATATCATGAAGGTTTGATTTTTTGAAGAGGTACAAGTTCAAGTTCATGTAAAGTCAAAGTGTACCAAAATTCTAAAGCTCTTTAGAAAGTAAAAGAATTGAAAGTTCATATTTTATTCAAAAAATACAAAGTTCCAAATTGGAAAATTCATATTGAACAAGCCAAAGAAATTGAATGTCCTCTCTTATTATTTGGTATCTGAGCTACTAGAAATACTTCATTAAGGGAAATGGAAGGGCATTTCATGCTGGTAATGATGTTGTAGCTGTTGCTCGTAATGCGAAAGGATGAGATTGGAGATTTGGTGCAAAAGAATTTTATAAGGAATATTTAGATGGCAACATATAGTGAGTTGGCCCTGGTGATTCTATGCACAGAAGGTTTCTGGTCCGTACAGAGAATACCGTCTTTGTGATGCCATAAATAGCTTTGAGACTATTTCCCGATAACTTCTTGCTTGTGGCTTTACAACACATTTTGTCCCTTCATCGAAACTAGCTTTATTGGAAAAATCATTATGCAAGGTCGAAACTTTTGGCTTAACTGTCGTATCTGCAATTATTGATAAGTGCTCAGAGCAGGTTTCTAGGTGTTGGCGATTTACTTGTTCATGAATATAGATTTGTTTACCATATCTTACAGGGACAACATAGCAAGGATTTCTTTGAGGGTTGCAGAGCTATACTGATAGACAGAGACATGAAGCCAAAGTCGGACCCTTACAAATTAAAACTTCTGTTTGACAACGATGTCTTCAAAAAGGAAGCTTTCCCGCACGTGCTATTTCCAAGCCTTAAGGCATCAACAATCTTTCATTTGTAAGGCTGAAATTGTAAAAGTCAAGGGCATCATTAGCATAATAAAAATCTGTTATGGCGATTACTCAGAATAAAAAATGAACAAAACAGAAAAAGAAAGTTCATCAATTCATGAATCATCCTCAATTAGAATCAGTGCAAAGCCACCTACATGGTAAGAAAATCAAGAGAAATTACAGCAAAGTATCAATCATAATTAATCACAGAAAACCAAATCATCATTATCAACCACAATTATAATGAGAGAATCATAAAACAAGGAAAGAAATCAAGAACCATCTGATAACGCGAAATTATATCGTGTATTTGACTTGACTTTCATGAATTTCTATTATGTTTTATTCGCTTTTTCCCGATTTATACTTTATATTACCCGCATTTATTTATGTTTTTCAAGTACTCGAGTTGGATCGGAATTTATCGGAAAGTGAAGATTTAATGAAGAATTGAAGAAGAAAAAGAAAATATGATGGAAAGAATTAAGAAGGAGAGAAAGAGGAATGAAAGAAAAGAAGAAAAGAAAAATGAAAAAAAAATATAAAGGGGTGGGGCCCGCCATCACGCAATGTGGCGCAAGCCACATGGGAGGTGGCGCCCACCACCTTTACCAAAAGTGGCGTCAGCCACTATGTATGAGAGAGGGGAGGTGGTGCAAGCCACCTAGTCCCCAGGAGATTTATTCTCCAACTCTCCTATTTTCTCTCCACGAAACCACGTTCAGTCACAAAATCCAGTCTTCAACGAATCCGATTTTCACGCCACTGAAGTCGAATCGTCTACATCCAAGTCCACTATAAATACAATTGAAGACCTCCATAAAAGGGGTCGGAGATTTTTTTAGCCGGAGTTTTCTAGTTTTCCAGTTTTATATATTTTTCCAGCAAACAATATTATTTCTTTCTGCATTTTTATCGTCTTGTAATCGCTCAAGCTTGCCGGAATCATCCTTCAAGTTTTTGTAACCAGATTTATTCCAAGTTAATATCAAGTCCAGGTTTTATTTATATGCTATTTATTTATCGTTTTTACAGTATGATTAGTAATATTACCTTACACTGTGTTAGCATGTTTAGTTTTCAAACCATGTCCGGCTAGATTAGTTGGTGTCAGTATGTAAGCAAATTGACGGAAAGAATTAAATAATAATCGGTGTTGACTTTTACAAATTATTTTTTAGGCTTTGGTTTCTTATTTTTAAATCGATTAACTTTTCTTACGAGAGTAAAAAGGTAACTAAGGTTAAGGTCAAGATAAACGAGAGTTTGAGAGTTTAACCGGATAGCTGAAACTAGGCATTAATTCTAAACACAGCGGAAGCACTTTAGAATCAATTAGGACTTATTTATTTTCAAAAAGTATTTTTAAATGCAAATGATACAGCGAGAGTGCTCATTCTGATTTAACGGTATAGTCTGAATCAACAAACACGAGAGTGTGAGATAAGGTCTTTTAAATAAATATTTTCTACTGAAAAGTATTTTGGCACTTAAACCTACACCGATGACTTATTAAATTCCCAACGATTGATGTGTTACATACTGATATCTCATTATTAATTATTCTTATTAAAAGTTTAGCATTCTTTGATTTAATTTTTGTCGCTCATAACCTCCATAAAACGATTAGCCTTAGCTAAACATAGTAACAACCCGATAGCACTAGTTTGATTATCAGTCCTTGTGGGATCGATATCTTTTTAAAACTATGTGATAGACTGTGCACTTGCAGTTAGTAACCCTGATAGACTCATAAAGTCGCGATCAAGTTTTTGGCGCCATTGCTAGGGACTGATTTAGTCAATAGTGCGATTCATTTGTTGCGCCGTATAGACTAAGGCAACAATTTCCCTAATTTTCCGGTTGTATGCCAAGTACTCGCTCAAAAGGCGAAGACCTAACGCAACCGACAGATGAACCCAAGCGTCTTCTTAGCGTAAGACGAAGAATTAGAGAATATTGTTTAGAACACAAAATTCCTTTTCCTGACTCAGAATCAGAATCTGAATCTGAATCTAAACCTGAAACTGAACCAGACATGGCCGAAGGACCTCAGAACCGTCCTCTTAAGTACTATGATAATTCCTTTGCAGGCTTAACCACATAACAGCATCGCTGCCCCTGCCATCGAGGCAAATAACTTTAAGCTAAAACCTTCATTGTTGTCAGCTGTACAACAAAACCAATTTTCTGGAGATCCCACGGAGGACCCGAACTTACATTTGTCAGTGTTCTTGCAATATGCAGACACAGTGAAAGCAAATGGTGTTAGCCGCGAAGCAATAAGACTACGTCTTTTCCCTTTCTCATTAAGAGATGGAGCTAGAGCTTGGCTCCAGTCTCTACTGTCCAACTCTGTCACTACACGGGATGAGTTGAAGAAGGTATTCTTAGCACGATATTTCCCACCAAGCAAGACGGCTATGCTAAGAGCCCAAATTAACGGATTCAAACAAAAGGACAACGAATATCTTTTCGAAGCATGGGAAAGATACAAGGACACGATGAGGCTTTGTCCACATCATGGTCTAGAAGAGTGGTTGATCATCCATACCTTTTACAATGGTCTCTTGGATAACACAAGAATGACAATTGACGCTGCCGCAGGTGGCGCACTAATGGATAAACCCTACGCTGAGGCTTATGCACTTATCGAAAGTATGGCTCAAAATCACTATCAGTGGGGAAGTGAAAGAACCTCCGTAGAGAAACCTCCGACGAAAGGAGGAATGTACGAAGTTAGTAGCCTAGATCATGTCCATGCTAAGGTAGATGCCCTTGCCCAAAATATTGATAACTTGACCATAATGTATGCAGCCACCGTGGCTGCTGTAGCTCCAAATTGCGAATTATGCGGAACACCTGGACATGCTACCCCTGAATGTCAAATTTTGGCAGGAGTATCCAGTGATCAAGTGAATTACGCTCAAGGAAACCCTTCTGCAAATACCTATAATTCGGGCTGGAAGAATCATCCAAACTTCTCCTACAAAAACAAAAATGCACTGTATGCACCTGGTCAAGCACCTGCTACACCACCAGGCTACCAAAAGGCTACCATAACTGCTCCTAATGTTCCTAGGAAGTCCAACCTTGAATTAATGATGGAGAACTTCATTGCTGCACAAGCTCAACAAAACAAAGAGTTCCTTAACCAGAATGTACACATTAGTGAGCAAATTAAGCAATTAGCAAACAAAGTAGACGCTTTAGCCACCCACAACAAAATGGTTGAAACGCAAATTTCACAAGTGGCACAACAACAAGCACCTACTGTTGCTCCAGATGGCACATTTCCTGGACAGCCACAACCTAATCCAAAAGGACATGCAAATGCTGTTATATTGAGAAGTGGAAAAGAATTAGACAGACCTATTGATCCGAGACTTCAGAATCCTGCCATGTACCAAAAGCCTGATAAAACTACAACTGAGAAGGAAAATGAACCCAAGGGAAAGGAAGATAATGACCAAGAGGCCGTAGATAAAGAAAAACCTTATGTGCCTCCACCACCATATAAACCACCTATTCCGTATCCTCAAAGATTTGCAAATTCTAAAACAGCAGGGCAATTCAAGAAATTTGTTGAACTTATGAAGCAATTGAATATCACAATACCTTTTATAGAAGCTATTACTCCGATGCCCTCATATGCTAAGTTCCTTAAAGAAATCTTATCCAATAAGAAAAATATTGAGGATAACGAAACAGTTACACTTACTGCTGAGTGTAGCGCAATAATTCAAAACAACATGCCTCCTAAGCTGAAAGACCCAGGTAGTTTCTCCATACCCTGTGTAATTGGAAAGTTCGTCATAGACAAAGCTCTATGCGACTTAGGAGCCAGTATTAGTGTAATGCCCTTATCCATATGCGAAAGGCTTGATATGGGAGAATTAAGACCAACTAAGATGTCCGTTCAATTAGCTGACCGGTCTATTAAATATCCCGTTGGTATACTAGAGAATGTCCCGATTCGTATAGGACAATTCTATATTCCTACCGATTTCATAATCATGGATATTAAAGAAGACTCCACTACTCCTATCATATTATGAAGACCATTCTTAGCTACCGCCGGAGCCATTATACACGTGAAGAGAGGTAAGCTATCATTTGAAGTGGGTGAAGAGAAGGTTGAATTTATTTTGACACAATTCTTACAAGCACCAGCTATAGACGACACATGTTATCTATTAGATGTCATAGATGAGTGCGTAAGAGAAATGGAGATGGAACCAACAACATACTCAGATATTATAAAAATTCCAATGCCTCCAATTTTTTAAGATGATAATTGGTGTGAACCATACCAAGATGATAGTCTAAGCGAATGTTTAGCACTTACACCCGATCATCTACCATGCCCAAAGAAACCAGCTTTAGAACTGAAAACATTACCCAATAACTTAAGGTATGAATTCCTAGACATAGAACTCGAACGACCAATGATAGTCAACGCAGACTTAGGACAGACCGAAACTAAGAAACATTTAGATGTCTTAAGAAAATACCCAACTGCTTTAGGCTACAACATCGCTGGCCTTAAAGGAATAAGTCCTTTTATTTGTATGCATCACATTATGCTTGAGGAAGACTGTAAGACCTCTAGAGAAAACCAGAGAAGGGTCAATCCAATCTTAAGTATTGTAGTCAAGGATGAAGTGCAAAAGCTTTTAGAAGCAGGAATTATATACCCGATATCAGACAGTCAATGGGTTAGCCCAGTATATGTCGTACCAAATAAGGGAGGTGTTACAGTTGTTAAGAACTCAAAAGGCGAATCTATAACACAAAAAGTTGTAACTGGAAGCAGAATGTGCATCGACTATAGAAAATTGAACAAAGCTACTCATAAAGATCATTTTCCATTGCCATTCATTGACCAAATGTTGGAACGGTTGGCCAAACATGCTCACTTCTGCTATTTAGATGGTTATTTAGGATTCTTTCAAATCCCTATTCATCCTGATGACCAAGAAAAGACAACTTTCACATGTCCCTATGGTACATTTGCTTATCGACGAATGCCATTTGGACTATGTAATGCTCCCGCAACATTCCAAAGATGCATGATGTCAATCTTCGCTGAATTTATAGACGACATTATGGAAGTATTTATGGACGATTTTTCTGTTTGTGGGCAGAGCTTGGAAGGATGTCTATCAAACCTAGAAATGGTACTTGAAAGATGCGTAAGAGTAAACCTCGTATTAAACTGGGAGAAATGCGATTTCATGGTCAAGCAAGGAATCGTGCTTGGACACGTAGTATCTGATAGAGGGATTGAAGTTAATAAAGCTAAAATAGAGATTATAGAAAATCTTCAACCTCCGAAAACCGTACGAGAAATATGAAGTTTCTTAGGACACGCCGGTTTCTACCGAAGATTCATAAAAGATTTCTCGAAAATTACCAAACCACTGACCGGTTTATTAATGAAAGACGCTGAATTTATCTTCGATGAGATGTCTACAAGCATTTGGACAATTGAAAACGGCTCTCATTACCGCACCTATCATGCAACCACCAGATTGGAGACTACCATTTGAAATCATGTGTGATGCAAGTGACTATGCCGTAGGCGCAGTCATAGGACAAAGAAAGGACAAAAAACTTCATGCAATTTATTATGCAAGTAGAACCTTAGATCCCGCCCAATTGAACTACGCCACCACAGAAAAAGAACTTCTAGCTGTCGTGTTCGCTTTGGATAAATTTCGTTCTTACTTGGTAGGAGCGAAAATAATCATCTATACCGATCATGCCGCAATTAGGTACCTATTAAGTAAGAAAGATGCCAAACCAAGACTTTTAAGATGGATCCTACTCTTACAAGAATTTGATTTAGAGATAAAAGATAAAAAAAGGCAAACTTGGTTGCGGCTTTATGAGGCTACCGGGGTTACTAACTGCAAGCGCACAGTCTATCGCGTAGTTTTAAAAAGATATCGATCCCACAAGGACTGATAATCAAACTAGTGCTATCGGGTTGTTACTAGGTTTAGCTAAGGCTAATCGTTTTATGGAGGTTATGAGCGACATAAATTAAATCTAAGAATGCTAAACTTTTAATAAGAATAATTAATAACGAGATATCAGTATGTAACACATCAATCGTTGGGAATTTAATAAGTCATCGGTGTAGGTTTAAGTGCCAAAATATTTTTCAGTAGAAAATATTTATTTAAAAGACCTTATCTCACACTCTCGTGTTTATTGATTCAGACTATACCGTTAAATCAGAATGAGCGCTCTCGCTGTATCATTTGCATTTAAAAATACTTTTTGAAAATAAATAAGTCCTAATTGATTCTAAAGTGCTTCCGCTGTGTTTAGAATTAATGCCTAGTTTCAGCTATCCGGTTAAACTCTCAAACTCTCGTTTATCTTGACCTTAACCTTAGTTGCCTTTTTAATCTCGTAAGAAAATTTAATCGATTTAAAAATAAGAAACCAAAGCCTAAAAAATAATTTGTAAAAGTCAACACCGATTATTATTTAATTCTTTCCGATCAATTTGTTTACATACTGACACCAACTAATCTAGCCGGACATGGTTTGATAACTAAACATGCTAACACAGTGTAAGGTAATATTACTAATCATACTGTAAAAAAGATAAATAAATAGCATATAAATAAAACCTGGACTTGATATTAACTTGGAATAAATATGGTTACAAAAACTTGAAGGATGATTCCGGCAAGCTTGAGCGATTACAAGACGATAAAAATGCAGAAAGAAATAATACTGTTTGCTGGAAAAATATATAAAACTGGAAAACTAGAAAACTCCGGCTAAAAAAATCTCCGACCCCTTTTATGGAGGTCTTCAGTTGTATTTATAGTGGACTTGGATGCGGACGATTCGGCTTCAGTGGCGTGAAAATCGGATTCGTTGAAGACTGGATTTTGTGACTAAACGTGGTTTCGTGGAGAGAAAATAGGAGAGTTGGAGAATAAATCTCCTGAGGACTAGGTGGCTTGCGCCACCTCCCCTCTCTCATACATAGTGGTTGGCGCCACTTTTGGTAAAGGTGGTGGGCGCCACCTCCCATGTGGCTTGCGCCATATTGTGTGATGGTGGGCCCCACCCCTTTATATTTATTTTTTCATTTTTCTTTTCTTCTTTTCTTTCCTTCCTCTTTCTCTCCTTCTTAAATCTTTCCATCATATTTTCTTTTTCTTCTTCAATTCTTCTTTAATTCTTCATTAAATCTTCACTTTCCGATAAATTCCGATCCGACTCGAGTACCTGAAAAACATAAATAAATGCGGATAATATAAAGCATAAATCGGGAAAAAGCGAATAAAACATAATAGAAATTCATGCAAGTCACGTCAAATACACGATATAATTTCGCGTTATCAAACTCCTCCACACTTGAACCTTTGCTTGCCCTCAAGCAAATAAAACGCTTTAGGCACGGGTTCAAAACAGACATATATCATGCTAAACTTCAGCCAAAAAGATAGGTACTAAATATTAACAATAAGAATACCGTAACGACAAAAAATCAAAAGCTTCTATCCTATGCAAACGAATCTGAATCATGTTATTATAACTCGACCTATACTTTTTCACACCTCTCTTTCATTCTAGCGCAATCACATTAAGCCCGATATCCCCGCACACCCATGGTAAGTAAACCTGTTAGTGTTCAAATGATCTCATTTTTCAAATTTCTTTGCATTTCTTTTTCTTTTAATTTCAAATTTCAAGAGTCCGATCCGTTGGGCTAAATGGTCGGGTAAGGACCATCTAACTTAGAATGAACATATCTTTAGTTCACTTTTGGCATTAAATTCATTAAATTTACTTTTTGAGATCAAACACATATTTGTGTAGCACCTCAAAATTTGCCCTACCTTTTTCTGGCTTATGTTTCTTTCTCATTTTGCATCTTTAGGTCATGACTCATAATCATATAATGCATTGGTCTTCTAAGACATGGGATTACAACATTTCTTTAAATAAGGGTTTTCTATTTGCAAGAGTTTGAAGTCTGCTACTTGTAATATTCTTGTTTAGAGGATTCATCAAAGGCGTTGGTCAGAGGTTCATTGGTGTGAACCAGGGTTTAATTTCTTCTCAGTTCAAATCATAGTCTTTAAGATTTATTAGTGTACATAAAAGTGAATTAGGGTTTGTTTTCAAGGTTGAGTTGTAGACTTCATCAGGTTGTCAAGCAAGGGTTCATGTGAGGATTCACTTGATCAAAGATTCAGAGGATGTGTGATTTAGATGTTTTGTTTCAATGACAAGATTATTCAGTGGTAGCTGTGTGCATTTTATCAGAGG
Organism: Lathyrus tuberosus; assembly: GCA_022829125.1. Taxonomy (NCBI): domain Eukaryota; kingdom Viridiplantae; phylum Streptophyta; class Magnoliopsida; order Fabales; family Fabaceae; genus Lathyrus; species Lathyrus tuberosus. The sequence continues at coordinate 5,774,594 of JALAZF010000019.1, read as the reverse complement.
CTCGTGAAAAAAGTTTGGGATTGGTTTTGGGATTCATTTGGCTATCCATTTGCTAAATCATGTTCTTATCCACCTTTTGATTTTCAAATCCATTTTTCATTTCCTAATATCCATATCCATTTTTCTAAACCAATTTATCCACATCATTTTTAATATCCATCTCATTATCCATTTCATCTCATAACCATTTTTCTTAATAGTATCCATTTACTAAACCAATTACCCATTTTCACATCATTAACCAAAACCATTATCTAACATCCAATTAACCACTTCTTAATTTTCATTCCAATATCCCAAAAATCCTTATACACTAGTCCTTCATAAAAGTCATGTCTCTAAGTGCATAGATCACTTTCTTTTTCTCTAACCAATTTTCAAAGCCATCACAAAGAAGTATCAAGGAGGCCCACAATAAAGGCCCAAGAATAGGACTTGCGGTTTACGGTTTGCACTAGAGTAGATTTTGCTACTATGGCTGATTACCATTACTTTCATACGTGATCAAGTTGTGAAATTGTGAGCTATTACTTACATGTAGCTAAAATCCAAAATTCAAAGCAGCAAGGTGGAAAAGTGCAAATACAGCGCATGAAAATAATAACCCACATCAATGAAGGGCTTACAACAGCTGAGGAAAATCACTGCAGAAAAATTCAATTACAATCCATCACACGTGCAAAAAATAGTTACAAAACCATTTCAAAAGACTCTGATGCAAAAAGCATGACAACAACTTGCACAATAGAATTTCACAACTCAAAACAAAATTGATACAAGGTGGAATACAAGGGCGGGAAAAAGAGAAGTGCCAAATCAATTTTCATCAGTAACTGAATTCACAAGTTTTACACAGCTCACTCACAACTTTTTCATAAAATAAATTCACCTCAAATGCCTATTATACCCTCACCAAAATTTCAGTATAAAAGTTGAAACAACAAATTCTTCATGATTTGGAATTTCAACATTATTTCTGCTCTCTTGATTCAAGCTTCCTCTTCAATAATTTTCTTGACAATTTGCAGAAATAACAGCAAAAACACTTTCCATCATCTCCGATCTGCAACATTGCAACCAATTCGCCATTCATCGTTCTGCAGCAACTCACACAACAATGCAACACACGAACAGAGTTCGTAGCAGAAGAACATGAGGAAAGGAGCAATGGCTCAATGAATCCGAATCTGAAGAAGCTCTGGTATTCTTGTTCGATATCTTCAACTCAACCAACCTGTAACAGTTTGAACGCGACAGATCAAAGGAAATTGAAGAAGAACGAGGGATAGAATTTGAAGCCGGAAGCGAGAAACAGAGATCATAAGCGTACCTCTCGAAGTTTTCTTGGCTTTATCAGTTTGCTCAGAAGACGCAACGAACGATTCTCCGGTAGGTACGTCGATCTGGATCCATGATATTGCCGTATAAACTTTGTTCAACTTGTTGCTGTGTTTGCGGTGAGCTTGCATTGTTTTTGTTTTTGAATGTATCTCGCGGCGTATCGTGTCGGTTTGAGAACGGAGGAGATATTGGCGACACGAAGATGAGGGAGGTGGAGACAGAACCAGGTGCAATGAAGGTTGATGAGTGCGGCGAAGAGAGATGGTGAAATGATGATGTCGTGCCGGCGGAGAAGATTGGGGTCAGTGGCGTTTGAAAAAGGAGAGTGACGTGATGGAATCGCGGACGTAAGGAGAAGGGATTTGTCGCCGGAGTTTTAGAGAAGAAGGTGTGGTGTTGTTTCCGATGACGGTGGACGGAGAGAGTTTGGAAGAAGGGCAGGGTGAGAGTTGTAGTGGCCATTGTCGAGCAGAGTGAAGGAGAAAGTTGAATCAGAGAGAATGAGAAATGTATTGGAAGAGAGAGGAAGACGGTTGTGCAAGTCCCTAGGGTTTTTTATGTTGAACCGGGTCTCCCTTAGCCGGTCGGGTCTTAGGCCCATTTTGGTTTTCTTTTCTGCACCTCCTTTTTTATCTTGCACCCTCCCTTGCTTCTTGTTTGAAGTTCTTGGGCCAGAGTTCAAGGCCCATGCGCCTGATCATACCACCCCCAACACTAACTGCACCCTTATTTTAGTCATTTTAGTTTAGATTTTTTTTGGTTTTATTAATTTGTACTAACTAATTAATTTAGGATAAATATTTAGTAAATATTTTTAAAATTAGATTTTAATTAGAGGGTTTAGAACTTTGTTTAGTTTGTATTTTAGAATTAGAATTAGGTATTAATCTTTAGTTTAGTTTTAACTTTAAATTTAATCTTGATTAACTTGCATTTTATTGTTAGCTTAGATTTTAATTTTAATGCTAATTTTTAATTTCGACTAGTGTTATTTGCATTTCAATTGTTGATTAATTAGCATTTTAATTTGGATGTTCTTGATTAATTGTTGATATTGATTTTTGATTAAATGCTTGACTGTCTCTTATTTGGTTTTCTCTTTGTGATTGCGATGTCTGGTGTTTACTTGCTGATTACCTCTGTATTCACATGCTCCCTTAAGCCTCCTAGTCCGACTTAATTTCTGATTAAGCTCGGAGTAGGATAGACATTAGGCTCTTAATCCAAGCATGATAACATTAGGTTAGCTCCCTCCTAATCTTGGCCTTAGGGCCATTTTGCATGATAACATTAGGACTCTTAGTTTCCCTTTAGAGATTCCTTTGGGTCTTCTCTCTTCTCATCTCAAAACTTCTTGAAAACACTTAATAAAGATAAAGTGTATTGCGCACGAGCCTTAAGCGTGGGGAATGAGAAATGAGGGGCTTCCTCTCATCTTTCTAGAGTGCTTAGCGGGCATCCTGTCTTGGGACGATTCGTTAAGTATTCGTCCCTGTGCCCTAGACTTTGGTGCAATGCAAGTTATGAACTAACTTAAAAGACACTTCTGTCTAAAAAATACAAAAACAATTCAAATCTTTTTTATCCTTCGGGATTATTGGGTTTCAAATTTCATTTTCTGAAAAGAGCTCGTCGCTCACTTAAAAAACACTTACCCATCCATGGTCGTACCCACGAACTACATTAGCTCTGATTCCTCTCTCTCATCCGATTGAGGATATGTAGGCACAAGACAGCGATTGTCTTGGCGAGCAACCTTCCCCCACAGTTCCCGTCCGAACTACGTTGACTCTGACTTTCCCATTGCACTGAGGGAGTACGTAGGCCTAGGGCATCGAATATGTCCTACCGAGTCCGTCTTAGTCACCACCGTCCCCATTTTCTTTTGTTCAGCCATAGATAGTAGGACAGCTCACCCTTCGTTTAGACAACAAGCGTGGATCCCATCGAGCACGATGGATGCGTGGGGTGCTAACACCTTCCCCTCGCATAACCGACTCCCGAACCCGGACTATGGTTGCGATGACCATGTCTTTCCCCCTTTCTCTTCAGGTTTATGCAGTGTTTCCTTTCCCTCTCTCGGGATAAATACACATTGTTGGCGACTCTCTGTTTTTCGCGCCACTCTCGCGTTTGTACCGTTGGATGCGAATCTTTCGGGAGCGACAGCTGGCGACTCTGTCGGGGAACTCTTGTTGACCTCTTGCTGCTCCATCCCCTTTAGCGAGTCGATCCTAGCGCTTGTTTGTTTTTTCGTTGGGTGTTTATTTGTTGTGCTTTATTATGTTGTATATTACTGTTTTACAACTTTTATTGCATTGCATTTCATTTTATTACTGTCATACTGGATATTGCTGTGTTGTGCTGGCTGGTTTCTGTTTGGCAGGTTGGGTTGTTCTGAGAGATAAGCCCAATACCCAGGCTTGAGTACACCCTAGAAATAGAGTGAAGAGTAGTGGGACCTACGTGCCATCTTGGTACATTTGTGTGTTCTCGAAATTGACAACCAGACGAGGCTATCTTGGGACGCATTCTGACGTGTGTGTCTTGCGCATTTCAGGGTGTTGATCTAGAGAGCTGTTGACTCTGGTGACCGTTTCTCCGATACCTCAGTCGCGCCTCTCCTCCTGACCTGTGATAATGGCAAACCAGAAATGGAAAACCCATTACACTTGTCGATCCGAGGACCCAATGCTGAGGGACTCGCATAGGATGACCTTATTTTTTAGGGGAATCAGTTGAGGCCTCCTCGATTGATGATGATGCCAAACCAGAAATGGTGACCGTATCATCATTTCTCGACCTGAGAGCCCGGGATACTGAGGATCCTCGATTTTCTAAAACCCACATGTGAGAGGGGCGGGTGTTTGCAGGTTTGCAGGTGAGCTTGGCCTTCAACCTTCCTGGTATTCTGGTTTTCCTATCAGTGTGGATTTATCAGCCTGGTATTTCGGTATTCTGGCTCTTTGGGTATTCTGGTTTTCTTCAGAACAGACTTGTGAACTTATTCAGTCAGCAGCACACCAATTATTCAGAATATGTGGAAGCTTTGATCCTATGTCTGCTGCATTCATATTGCATTGCATTTGCATCTTGCATCATTTTTGTATATCTGTCTCCGGCCTGATCAGAGAGCTCATCCATCCTTTGTCTGAACCACAGTTGATTTCTAGACTTTCTCATCGGACTTGAATCAGCTTTTAGGGAGATCATCATGAATTCAGGGGAACATAATTAGTTTGTAACTAGGGCCGATGTTGAATTGATGAAGAGTCAGTTGGACCAACTTGTGGAAGCTATGGCAGCCATGAATATGGGAGAAGCCGATGTTCAGAGGACTTCTGTGATTGGGAATGTCATTCCACCTCCAGTGAACAATGTTGCTCAAGCTCAGCATGTGCGAATCCCTGCTGAGAACTAAGCTATACACGAGCGTGCCATCGTCCGAGATGGGCATTCTTCTTCTCTTGATGCCACAGACTATCAAAGCTTTGCCTTCTCTGTGCCAGATTTCCAAGGGGTAGTTCCAAAGATTAAACCTAAGGATCCAAGGGCCGTTGCGTTTGATGAAAGATGTCGTGTGTTGGAAGAGAAGCTTGATGCCTTAATGAAGCGTGATACCCTTGATTTGGATGCTTCGGGAATGTGTTTAGTGCCTGGTCTTGTGATGCCTCCAAAATTTGAGATGCCGAATTTTGAGAAATACAAAGGGGATAGCTGTCCGAAGCTACATTTGGTGATGTTTAGCCGAAGAATGACCTCACATGACTATAATGACAAGCTTATGATTCACTGTTTCCAGGACAGTCTGAGTGGGGCATTATTGAGTTGGTATATGCAGTTGGAAAGTGGTAGCATCCGATCATGGTCAGATCTAGCCAATGCCTTTGTAAAGCAGTACAGTTATAATCTTGACATGGCTCCTAGCCGCCTGCAGTTGCAAGATTTATCTAAAGCGGACAACGAATCATTCAGAGAGTATGCTCAGAGATGGAGAGAATTAGCTGCTCGCATTCAACCACCACTTTTGGAAAGAGAATTGGTTAATATGTTCAAGGATACTTTGCAAGGACCATACTTCGATAAGTTGATTACTGTATTAAAATTCTCTGACTTGGTAATACTTGGAGAACACGTTGAGTTCGGTATCAAGTGTGGAAAAATCCAAAGCGCCTCGAAGTTCCCAGCTAATGAAAGTGGATCAGTCGTCAGTGCTCAAGAAGAATGGGAGTAAGAAAGTAATTCCATCTGGGAACATCTACCATCTCATCCTCAATATTCAGATGCATCAATTGTTCAGAGTCAGCAATCTTCTGGATCTCAGAATCAACGGTCGTACCGCCGTCAGCCGCGTCAGAATGCCCGACAAAGACCCAGGAAGCCAGAGAGGCACTTCACTCAATTGCCAATGTCATATCGTCAGATGCTGCCAGATTTGATAAGAGGTGGATTGATAGTGCCGAAGGAATTGAAGCCGGTGCCTTTTCCGTATCCACCAGGTTTTGATGTCAACGCCCGTTGTGACTATCATGCTGGGGCACAGGGGCATTCAACTGAAGATTGTAAGGTGCTCAAGAGTAAGATTCAGACACTGCTTGACTCCAACATGTTCTCATTCACGCCTCAGGGTATTCAGATCCACAATTCTCCTTCAATCAGTCATGTGGGTTCATCAGTTCAGGTTATCGAAGTAGTCACCGAGAGCAGTTGTGCAAATGACAGACTGACTTCGACGAGCAATTCTGAAGATGGTTAGTTCAGCAGCAAGTCAAGCTTGGAAAGCCCAGTTCCCCGAAGCTGGTAATCTTTTAGATCATGTCATTTCTTTGCATTTGTAGTTTCTTTTCTGTTAAAGTGCAAACTCATTTGTAAAACTCGTATGTTTTCAGTTGATAATGATAATGAAATGAATATGCATGTTTTGATTAAATCCATCTGTGTTCACTCATATTTTATTTATTGATAACTAACCCTTGTTTAAGCAGGATCTGAGGGAGGATGATGAAATTCAAAGACGCAGAACTTCTGATGGTATGCTTTTGGGACAAAACCTTGCTGATGATGTACAGGCATTGTTTCAAATCCCTAAACACCGGAGATATAAGGAAGATAATCCCTTGTCAACCCCTTTGAGCCTAGAAGTAGGAGTTTCTTTCTGAAAACGAAAAAACCCTCAATCTTAACCTGGGACAGGGTAGGTGTCAATTAATTTGACCGAGCATTCAATTCGAGGATCAAATCTATGGTTATCTCTCACCAACCGAAGAGTGAGGCAGTCACATCCCTTTCAAACAAGTCAGACAAGCCAGTGTCACACGATTTGTTCAAAAAAAAAAGAGAGAAAGAATCAAAAGAAAAAGAAAGCCCGCTAAGTCGAAACTTGAAAACAAATGGCTTAGGCAAAAGTTAGGGCATCCCGCTGGACTTCGAAATCAAAAAATTCAAAAGAGTTAGTCCAGGAAAAATCAGGGAAAAGCAAAAGAATAAAAAGCGAAAAAATGGAAAAAGAAAAATCCTCAAATAAAGAACAAGTCGTGTGTTTACAGACACCAAAGGCAAAAGGGGTGGCTGTCACTCCGAAAACCGTGTAGGTTCTTTCTATCCTCATACTATTCATTAACCTTGTTGAAAGGTGAACGCTTATGTCGAGTTAGCTGAACATAGGACTGGAGAACATCAAGGAGAATGGGTGGGTTAAAACAAAAATTTGAGCCTCATATCCTTTCTTTCTCAAACCGTGAACCAAGCCACGTTACAACCTTTAAAAGACCTAATTGAAGCAAGGTTGTTTCGAAAGCATACTTCGGTAAAGATCGCGTTGAACCTGACTCCTAAAAGGATCTTCTTACCATTCATGTTGGTATCAGCGACACTTTGATTAGTGATTCATTCACTATATGTCACAAATTTTTTTCCAGTGAACAGACTTGAATTTTAAAACTGTCATATGCATTGCATTAAAATTGTCATTTTCAAAACGAATTGTTTTACTTGCGAGTAAGTGCCTGCTTAGGAAAGTTTCTGCAATGAAAAGATTGATCAATATAAGTGTAGAGTGCCTAAGTATTCCGTTGAGCAGGGGCAAGCCATCAAATAGTCATATCAAATGGGCAATTCATTCCAAGATTCAGCCAATCTGGGGCAATCAGGTCGAGATTCAAAAAATCTCTCGAAAGTCAGTCAGTCAGAGGTACTCCTTCACAGATCAGCCAGTCAAAGGCAAAATCACTTCAAGGCTGGGGCAGGTCACCCCAAAAGCAAAAGGGTTTTTCTCAGGAGAACGGTTAATCAAGATCATGGGGCAAGATATATAAGATCTTCATGAGACCTCTCGAAGACAGGTTCCTTTATGGGCTATGTTGTATCAGGGCATCTTTTGGTCATATCACATCTGCAGGGTTCATGTTGATGGTCGACACGTGACGTCCCCAGTAGAGTTTCTCTCCCCAATAGAGTAAGGGTAGAAAGTAAGTCTCCAGCAGAGGAGTAAACTTAATATTGTCCCCTAGCAGAGTGGATATCATCAACTGTCGTTCCCCGAGCAGAGTTGTTGGTGATGGCTGGTATTCCCCAGCAGGTTAAGGGTGTTTCCCCGACTACAGGCTAAGTTCAATGATATTCTCAAGCAGGTTCGCTGTTATTGACTTCATTCCCAAAGCAGGTGATAGTCATCTCAATGGCTTGATCAACAGTGGTTGATATCCCCACCAGATTCAAAGTTCAATGGTTATTGACACCTCTTCCGTAACAGATCTTTGGGGTCCATCTTCAAGGTTTATTCGTAATCTCCAACGAAGTGGGAGTTCTCTTCGGGTTTCATCTTCAGCAGTGGTTATATCAGGAAGGCCAATCAGTGTAACTTCCTCGGCAGGGTTCGTAATCTCGGAGATAGTTCAATTTGCCATCCCCAGCGGATTTGGCCTCTTCTCTTCAGTATTTATTTTGCTGGAGGGGTCTCTTTTGCATATCATAAGCATTTTGCATTTCATCCTCAAACGCGTAGCATTTCCATTGTGTATGGAGCATTACGCCAAAAAACATTCAAACATATGCATGCGAAGCATAAGCCAGATTTGGTATCTTGCGCAGAAACCCGAATCAATTTTCAGTCAGAACAGTGACATATCCCAAAGGAGAATGCCAAGCCATTCCTCAGCAGACAGTTTCTTCCCGTCAACCCTTTGACGATGTGTTCTGAGCTTAGGTTTCGTACCTTCAGATGTTTTCAGTTTCTTCCCGTCAACCCTTTGACGATGTGTTCCGAGCTCAGGTTTCGTACCTTCGGATGTTTTTAGTTTCTTCTTTGACGATGTGTTCCGAGCTCAAGTTTTGTACCTCCGGGTGTTTTCAGTTTCTTCCCGTCAACCCTTTGACGATGTGTTCTGAGCTCAGGTTTCGTACCTTCGGATGTTTTCAGTTTCTTCCCGTCAACCCTTTGACGATGTGTTCCGAGCTCAAGTTTCGTACCTCCGGGTGTTTTCAGTTTCTTCCCGTCAACCCTTTGACGATGTGTTCCGAGCTCAGGTTTCGTACCTTCAGATGTTTTCAGTTTCTTCCCATCAACCCTTTGACGATGTGTTCCGAGTTCAGGTTTCGTACCTTCGGATGTTTTCAGTTTCTTCCCATCAACCCTTTGACGATGTGTTCCGAGCTCAGGTTTCGTACCTTCGGATGTTTTCAGTTTTTTCCCGTCAACCCTTTGACGATGTGTTCCGAGCTCAGGTTTCGTACCTTCGGATGTTTTCAGTTCCTTTCCGCCAACCCTTTGACGATGTATTCCTATGGTGGAATTTTCTTTCCGTCATCCCCATGACGATGTATTCCTACGGTGGAATTTTCTTTCTGTCATCCCTATGACAATGTGTTATCTTCATCAATTCCTTGACGATGTCTGCCTGTCCGTGTTTCCTTCGACACCCGTCAGTGTTTGAACCTTTGATTTCAATACCCATCCGTATTGACCTGTTGATAACACCCATCCGTGTATCTTTTCAATACCCGTCCGTATTGAACCTCTTTACACCCGTCAGTGTATCTTTTCGATACCCGTTCGTATTGAACCCTTTTACACCCGTCCATGTATCTTTTCAGTACCCGTCCGTATTGAACCCTTTTACACCCGTCCGTGTATCTTTTCAGTACCCGTCCATTTTGAACCCTCTTTACACCTGTCCGTGTATCTTTTCAATACCTGTCCGTATTGAACCTCTTTACACCCGTCCGTGTACCTTTTCGATACCCGTTCGTATTAAACCCTTTTACACCCGTCCGTGTATAGCTCTGCTGCTACTGGAAAGAAAGGAACGGGAACGGAAAAGACGGAGAAACGAAGAAGAAAAGAAAAAGAAGTGACTCGATAGGACATCGCTCGTCCTACGCCTACGTATTCCCTTGGGAACAGGAAAATCAGAGTCAACGTAGTTCGGAAACGAACTAGGGGGGAGGTTGCTCGCCAAGACATCGCCGTCTTGTGCCTACGTATCCTCAATCGGACGAGAAAGAGGAAATCAGAGCAGTCGTAGTTCGACCTAAGGGTCGAAAAGATCTCGATCGCATCGGGGGCGAGAGAAAAGGCTCGGCTGACAGGTTGGTCTCGATCGCAAGGGTGCGAGAAAAAAGGGGAGTTAGTTGTTAGCGTGCTCGCCAAGGATAGGGATCCTCGTGCCTACGTATCTCATTGGAAATGAGAATCAGAGCATCCGTAGTTCACAGCACTACGGAAGAAAGGAAAGGTGGAAGGGTCTCAATCGCATGGGTGCGAGAGAAGGGTGCTCGCCAAGGATAGGGATCCTCCTGCCTACGTATCCTTAATCTAACCAGAGAGAGGAAGTCAGAGCGTCCGTAGTTCGTGGAACTACTGGAAACGGGATCTCGATCACACAGAGGCGAGAGAAAAGGGGGAGACGCACGGAAGATCTAAGGGTACTGAATCCTACAAGTTATCATAACTCACTCACAACTTTTTCATAAAATAAATTCACCTCAAATGCCTATTATACTCTTACCAAAATTTTAGTATAAAAGTTGAAACAGCAAATTCTTCACGATCTGGAATTTCAACATTATTTCTGCTCTCTTGATTCAAGCTTCCTCTTCAATAATTTTCTTCAAATTCAACAGTTTCTCTAGTCTCTAAGCTGTAACAATCCAATCTTCAGCACAATTAACAATCTGCAGAAATAACAGCAAAAACACTTTCCATCATCTCCGATCTGCAACATTGCAACCAATTCGCCATTCATCATTCTGCAGCAACTCACACAGCAATGCAACACACGAACAGAGTTCGTAGTAGAAGAACATGAGGAAAGGAGCATGGGCTCAATGAATCCGAATCTGAAGAAGCTCTGGTATTCTTGTTCGATATCTTCAACTCAACCAACCTGTAACAGTTTAAACGTGACGGATCAAAGGAAATTGAAGAAGAACGAGGGATAGAATTTGAAGCCGGAAGCCGGAAGCGAGAAACAGAGATCATAAGCGTACCTTTCGAAGTTTTCTTGGCTTTATCAGTTTGCTCTGAAGACGCATCGGACGATTCTCCAGTAGGTACGTCGATCTGGATCCATGATATTGCCGTATAAACTTTGTTCAACTTGTTGCTGTGTTTACGGTGAGCTTGCATTGTTTTTGTTTTTGAATGTATCTTGCGGCGTATCGTGTCGGTTTGCGAACGGAGGAGATATTGGCGACACGAAGATGAGGGAGGTGGAGACGGAATCACGTACGATGAAGGTTGATGAGTGCGGCGAAGAGTGATGGTGAAATAATGATGTCGCACCGGCGGAGAAGAGTGGGGTCGGTGGCGTTTGGAAAAGGAGAGTGACACGATGGAATCGCGGACGTAAGGAGAAGGGATTTGTCGCCGGAGTTTTAGAGAAGAAGGTGTGGTGTTGTTTCCGATGACGGTGGACGGAGAGAGTTTGGAAGAAGGGCAGGGTGAGAGTTGCAGCGGCCATTGCCGAGCAGAGTGAAGGAGAAAGTTGAATCAGAGAGAATGAGAAATGTATTGGAAGAGAGAGGAAGACAGTTGTGCAAGTCCCTAAGGTTTTTTATGCTGAACCGGGTTTCCCTTAGCCGGTCGGGTCTTAGGCCCATTTTGGTTTTCTTTTCCGCACCTCCTTTTTTATCCTGCACCCTCCCTTGCTTCTTGTTTGAAGTTCTTGGGCCAGAGTTCAAGGCCCATGCGCCTGATCATACCACCCCCCAACACTAACTGCACCCTTATTTTGTCATTTTAGTTTAGATTTTTTTTGGTTTTATTAATTTGTACTAACTAATTAATTTAGGATAAATATTTCGTAAATATTTTTGAAATTAGATTTTAATTAGAGGGTTTAGAACTTTGTTTAGTTTGTATTTTAGAATTAGAATTAGGTATTAATCTTTAGTTTAGTTTTAACTTTAAATTTAATCTTGATTAACTTGCATTTTATTGTTAGCTTAGATTTTAATTTTAATGCTAATTTTTAATTTCGACTAGTGTTATTTGCATTTTAATTGTTGATTAATTAGCATTTTAATTTGGATGTTCTTGATTAATTGTTGATCCTGATTTTTGATTAAATGCTTGACTGTCTCTTATTTGGTTTTCTCTTTGTGATTGGGATGTCTGGTGTTTACTTGCTAATTACCTCTGTATTCACATGCTCCCTTAAGGCTCCTAGTCCGACTTAATTTATGATTAAGCTCGGAGTAGGATAAACATTAGGCTCTCAATCCAAGCATGATAACATTAGGTTAGCTCCCTCCTAGTCCTGACCTTAGGGCCATTTTGCATGATAACATTAGGACTCTTAGTTTCCCTTTAGAGTTTCCTTTGGGTCTTCTCTCTTCTCATCTCAAAACTTCTTGAAAACACTTAATAAATATAAAGTGTATTGCGCACGAGCCTTAAGCGTGGGGAATGAGAAATGAGGGGCTTCCTCTTATCTTTCTAGAGTGCTTAGCGGGCGTCCTGTCTTGGGACGATTCGTTAAGTATTCGTCCCTGTGCCCTAGACTTTGGTGCAATGCAAGTTATGAACTAACTTAAAAGACACTTCTGTCTAAAAAATACAAAACCAATTCAAATCTTTTTTATCCTTCGGGATTGTTGGGTTTCAAATTTCATTTTCAGAAAAGAGCTCGTCGCTCACGTAGAAAACACTTACCCATCCGTGGTCGTACCCACGAACTACATTAGCTCTGATTCCTCTCTCTCGTCCGATTGAGGATATGTAGGCACAAGACAGCGATTGTCTTGGCGAGCAACCTTCCCCCATAGTTCCCGTCCGAACTACGTTGACTCTGACTTTCCCATTGCACTGAGGGAGTTCGTAGGCCTAGTTCATCGAATATGTCCTACCGAGTCCATCTTAGTCACCCCCGTCCCCGTTTTCTTTTGTTCAGCCATAGATAGTAGGACAGCTCACCCTCCGTTTAGACAACAAGCGTGGATCCCATCGAGTACGATGGATGCGTGGGGTGCTAACACCTTCCCCTCGCATAACCGACTCCCGAACCCGGACTATGGTTGCGATGACCATGTCTTTCCCCCTTTCTCTTCAGGTTTATGCAGTGTTTCCTTTCCCTCTCTCGGGATAAATACACATTGCTGGCGACTCTCTGTTTTCCGCGCCACTCTCGCGTTTGTACCGTTGGATGCAAATCTTTCGGGAGCGACAATTTGCATCGGCTTATTACTTAGGTTGTGCCTTAGGATGGTGCTGACTGCTAGTATAAACTACTCAAGAGATTGGTCTTGGCATAATAAGTATTCAAATCCATTTGCATAATCAAGGGGTTCAGGGTGTCAAGACGGCACTGATATTATCAACACTTTCCCAAGTCTTTCTAACTTAGCCTAATAAACTTTTAAAGTGACATGTCATGTATCAAACCCAAAATAAAAAAAATAAAAAAAATTGTTATGGCTCAAGAAAGTTAGGAGAATCTAAATAATAGCTGAAACTATGTGTAGAGACTCGACAATACATGAATTTTTCTTTATTGATACTAAGTACTAAACATACTAATGAAAGGAAATAAGCATAAAAAATTTTAAATCTACCTAGAAAAATAGTAAATAACTAAAACAATTAAATAAAAGCGATAAAACTTCCTCCCCCACACTTAAATTGAGCATTGTCCCCAATGCAACAACGTAAGGTAGAAAATGAAGGAGAAACCTTAAACGTCAGGTTACTGGCGGCCTCTTCCTCGAGTTCGTGGTCGCCTAACATTTCTTGGTTGTTGGTCTGAAGTACCCAGATCCGGATATTGATCTTGTGCTTGAAAGGACATACCGTCCATCCCTTGGATAAGCTCTGCCATGTTATTCTGGCCTTGCTACATTTGTTGTAGGATCTGTATCATCTCTGATTATTGAGTGTGCATCTGGTTTTGCTGAGCCATCATTTGAGCTTGCTGAGTCTCGATGCTTTGTAATCTTTGGTCGCGGAGAGCGTTTGATTCGCTCTGTCTCATCATCTCAGCATATATGCTATCAAGAGTTTCAGATGACTCTTCGCTCAAGTTTCTAAATAAGTTATATCGAGACTCATAAAGTCATGATCACCGTCACCAATTTACGGATATGACGAGGTATGCTACGAAGAGTCATCTGAAACTCTTGATAGCATATATGCTAAGATGATGAGACAGAGCGAATCAAACGCTCTCCGCGACCAAAGATTACAAAGCATTGAGACTCAGCAAGCTCAAATGAGGGCTCAGCAAAACCAGATGTACACTCAACAATCAGAGATGATACAGATCCTACAACAAATGCAGCAAGGCCAGAATAACATGGCAGAGCTGATCCAAGGGATGGCCAGTATGTCCTTTCAAGCACAAGATCAATATCCGGATCTGGGTACTTCAGACCAACAACCAAGAAATGTTAGGCGACCACGAACTTAAGGAAGAGGCCGCCAGTAGCCCGACGTTCCAGGTTTCTCCTTCCTTTTCTACCTTACGTTGTTGCATTGGGGACAATGCTCAATTTAAGTGTGGGGGAGGAAGTTTTATCGCTTTTATTTAATTGTTTTAGTTATTTACTGTTTTTCTAGGTAGATTTAAAATTTTTTATGCTTATTTCCTTTCATTAGTATGTTTAGTACTTAGTATCAATAAAGAAAAATTCATGTATTGTCGAGTCTCTACACATAGTTTATGCTATTATTTAGATTCTCCCAACTTTCTTGAGCCATAACAAATTTTTTTTTATTTTGGGTTTGATACATGACATGGCACTTTAAAAGTTTATTAGGCTAAGTCAGAAAGACTTAGGAAAGTGTTGATAATATCAGTGCCGTCTTGACACCCTGAACCCCTTGATTATGCAAATGGATTTGAATACTTATTATGCCAAGACCAACCTCTTGAGTAGTTTATACTAGCAGTCAGCACCATCCTAAGGCACAACCTAAGTAATAAGCCGATGCAAATATGTGTTTGATCTCAAAAAATAAATTTAATGAATTTAATGCCAAAAGCGAACTAAAGATATGTTCATTCTAAGTTAGATGGTCCTTACACTACCATTTAGCCCAACGGATCGGACTCTTGAAATTCGAAATTAAAAGAAAAAGAAATGCAAAGAAATTTGAAAAATGAGATCATTTGAACACTAACAGGTTTACTTACCATGGGTGTGCGGGGATATCGGGCTTAATGTGATTGCGCTAGAATGAAAGAGAGGTGTGAAAAAGTATAGGTCGAGTTATAATAACATGATTCGGATTCGTTTGCATAGGATATGAGTTTTTGATTTTTTGTCGTTACGGTATCCTTATTGTTAATATTTAGTACCTATCTTTTTGGCTGAAGTTTAGCATGATATATGTCTGTTTTGAACCCGTGCCTAAAGCGTTTTATTTGCTTGAGGGCAAACAAAGGTTCAAGTGTGGAGGAGTTTGATAACGCGAAATTATATCGTGTATTTGACGTGACTTGCATGAATTTTATTATGTTTTATTCGTTTTTTCCCGATTTATGCTTTATATTATCCGCATTTATTTATGTTTTTCAGGTACTCGAGTCGGATCAGAATTTATCGGAAAGTGAAGATTTAATGAAGAACTAAAGAAGAATTGAAGAAGAAAAAAAAATATGATGGAAAGAATTAAGGAGAGAAAGAGGAAGGAAAGAAAAGAAGAAAAGAAAAATGAAAAAAAAATATAAAGGGGTGGGGCCCACCATCACACAATGTGGCACAAGCCACATGGGAGGTGGCGCCCACCACCTTTACCAAAAGTGGCGCCAACCACTATGTATGAGAGAGGGGAGGTGGCGCAAGCCACCTAGTCCCCAAGAGATTTATTCTCCAACTCTCCTATTTTCTATCCACGAAACCATGTTCAGTCACAAAATCCAGTCTTCAACGAATCCGATTTTCACGCCACTGAAGCTGAATCGTCCGCATCCAAGTCCACTATAAATACAACTGAAGACCTCCATAAAAGGGGTCGGAGATTTTTTTAGCCGGAGTTTTCTAGTTTTCCAGTTTTATATATTTTTCCAGCAAACAATATTATTTCTTTCTGCATTTTTATCGTCTTGTAATCGCTCAAGCTTGCCGGAATCATCCCTCAAGATTTTGTAACCAGATTTATTCCAAGTTAATATCAAGTCTAGGTTTTATTTATATGCTATTTATTTATCGTTTTTACAGTATGATTAGTAATATTACCTTACACTGTGTTAGCATGTTTAGTTTTCAAACCATGTCCGGCTAGATTAGTTGGCGTCAGTATGTAAACAAATTGATCGGAAAGAATTAAATAATAATCGGTGTTGACTTTTACAACTTATTTTTTAGGCTTTGGTTTCTTATTTTTAAATCGATTAACTTTTCTTACGAGAGTAAAAAGGCAACTAAGGTTAAGGTCAAGATAAACGAGAGTTTGAGAGTTTAACCGGATAGCTAAAACTAGGCATTAATTCTAAACACAACGGAAGCACTTTAGAATCAATTAGGACTTATTTATTTTCAAAAAGTATTTTAAATGCAAATGATACAGCGAGAGCACTCATTCTGATTTAACGGTATAGTCTGAATCAATAAACACGAGAGTGTGAGATAAGGTCTTTTAAATAAATATTTTCTATTGAAAAGTATTTTGGCACTTAAACCTACACCGATGACTTATTAAATTCCCAACGATTGATGCGTTACATACTGATATCTCATTATTAATTATTCTTATTAAAATTTTAACATTCTTAGATTTAATTTCTGTCGCTCATGACCTCCATAAAACGATTAGCCTTAGCTAAACATAGTAACAACCCGATATCACTAGTTTGATTATCAGTCCTTGTGGGATCGATATCTTTTTAAAACTACGCGATGGACTGTGCGCTTGCAGTTAGTAACTCCGATAAACTCATAAAGTCACAATCACCGTCACCAATTTACGGATATGACGAGATGAAAATGGAAACATGTTCATGACAGAAATTATACGTTCAGGGCAAAGAATCACAAGCACCTTTTCTTTCCAAAACAAGATTTGACACACAATCTTAGTCATCAATTCAAAAATCAGCATATTAATTCGTTTGAGCCTATAAAAGAGTAGCAGGATTCACTCCAAGAGGGCACCACAAATCAACATTCACAAGAGAGAAACCTTCACACTCAAAAAAAACCCTCACACACATTCGCAGCTTTCCACTCAAAACTCACCACAATTCACAGAGATTTTACACACATTAGAAATTCACATACACAGCAGAGCAGAAGAAAGTGTCAACAACATTCACAAACAGCCACTGAAGCAAAAAAATGCATACGACCACAGCTTCCATGCTAATTCACATTCACATCTACTGGATTGAAGGAAGATAGCAGGTTTGCAGATAAAATTAAAAAGGAAAACACACATTGAAGAACATACACACACAAAGCTATCAGATATAGAGAACGGACACACCAGTTCAGAAGCTTGCAAGCACACTGCGTATCCCAACTTGACGGCGACGACGCCAATTCATAGCCCAACGCCGGAGATAACTCATAGACGCCTTGCTTCCGACACGGAGTCTTCAAATTCAGTATCTCTTCCACGTTTCCTTTTCGTTTGCCTTGCAAAATTCTGATTATTGATGTTTGATTTTGATTAATTTGACCTGTAGCGTGAATTAGGGTATGAATGTTTGTTTTTGTTGTTTACCGTTTCTTGTGAGGTTTCGTCATTAAGGCTTGATCAGTAGGGGACGGAGTGGAAAGAAAAAGTTCAGAGCATCAGAATAAGATCCAAACACAACAAATCAAAAAACACTAGAAAAATGACAAGGGATTCATAGCAGAAAAAGAGGGCATACACAGTTTTGACATACGCATAGAGAAAAAATTCACACACACGCATTAAAGAGATAACAGTAGAAAAAGGATAAGAGGAAGAAAGAACCGCAGAGTCGTCGCACCTTCGCCAGAAATCGCATCCTCCACTGCCGTTAAAGTGCATCTTCCCGCCGTTGATAGCACCACCTTCAAGCTCGGTATGTTACACTTCTCTGATTTCACTCTAAACTTATTTGGGTCTCCTATTGATTCATGAATTTGACTCTATTGTTGTTGTTGTTATTGAGATGTTGGTTTGTATGAGTGAGAATGATGGAAAATATAATTTGAAAAAGAGAGACATTGAGAGACGAGAGAGAGAAATATAGTGAAGTGAATTTTATTTCTCTTGTTTCACTGGCCACTTTTCTTTTGGTATACGTGGGTCTGCCAGCCGGTGACATCTGTCACCGGTTTGTGTTGTTTTGATGTTCCTGTATGGAATGTTCCAATATGGTATACCGTGCTCCCACCGTCCAAACACTGGGACGTGTTTCCATCTAGTCAGATTTAGAATCTGACGGTTACGATTGAGGTATCTGCTAGAGTCCCAATGGACTCCCTTTACTGGATTTGTCTGTTACTTGTTGGGTTGGGCTTAAGGATTTTATGCTAGAAACACCCCATTGATGAGCCCAAGCATGTCTTAATGGGTTATTTTGTTGCAGTTTTGTTGTATGCACTCCCCACCCTTTTTTTTAATTACTATTGTTCTATTATTTTCCTTATCTTAATTAATTATCTTAGTACTTTGTTTTCTAATTAGTAATCTATAATCTTAATATTAATATTAATAGGATTTTCTAGTTTAATTATTAAATAAGAAAACTTCAAAAATATTTTTCTATTAGTTTTTTTGAATTAATTCCCTTAGTTTTGATTCATGTTTAATTATGTAGGTTTTAATCTTGGATCATTTAGATTTCCTTTAAGTTTTAGTCAATTCGCATCTCAGTCTCTTCTCAATCACATTCTAAAGGAAAAGATCTCCCCGTTGACTCCATGTCACGATTAGAATAACTTAGCCTAATTTTAGGTTTTCTTCCCTTTTAACTTAATCTTAACTTAGGAGTCGCCGCACTCCATGTAAGTATCTCGCCATGGATGTTTACCTCCCCCCTGGAATCTTGACCACAATTAAGAGCTCCTCACCCTCTTTAAGGAGAACTACGAATACTCTGATTCCACTCCCGTCAGGATACGTAGGCACAAGATGCAATGTCTTGGCGAGTATATATACTTAGATATTAACCCCTAGGTCTTTCCTTTAACAGATACCCCTTAACAAGCAAACAATAGATAACATAAGTATTAACAAGAGGTTCCTGTAGAGTACTACATACGTTTAGGATGCTAATACCTTCCCTAGACGTAACCAACCCCCGAAACTAGCTTCTCTTAACTTAGGTTTTTCGATTTGTAACCTTTCCTTTGGATAAATCAAAGACCGGTGGTGAAGTAAAAGAAATGCGATTCAAGTTAATCAATAGCTTGATATCCAATTATCACCGCGACAAGTGTGAGAACAAGATTTGGTTCTGCAATATTAATCCTAAGTTTTGATGATATGAAAAGAATATATTTTGTATGAACAATTTTGTAAAACTAATGTTTGTTATTCTTGAATATCTAACAAACAGGTTATGCTTCCGTTAATTGGCGTAGACATGATGTTAAAAGAAAATACTCTAACTATACATCAGAATCTGATACTATATGCATAGAGAACAAGTTCTGAAGATCTGAAGACAAAGGTTCTGATGGAACGGAGTCCAGATGCTAAAGGCTTACACTCTCTGATCAAGGTTCAGAAAGATCAAACCTCAGTTTCTACTCATGCTTCAACCAAATACTATCTGAAGTCTCTGAAGAAATGGAGATAAAAGTTCTGAGTAAACAAGGTTCTGAAAACTTCGGAGGCGCTACTCTAAGGAATCAAAGACTTGAAGGTCGCAAGAACCAAGCTATGTTTTCCCTTCTCACTCACACTCTCAGAGGTCTCCGAAGTTGAGAAACCAATAAGACTAAGCTACGAAATACAGCTGTACCCCAATACAAAGCGAAGATATCTTGGTAACAGTGCAAACAATACAACCAAAGATATTCTGACAAGACAGGACGCAAAAGCTATTATCTGTCTTCACGTCTTCATCGTAGCCGCCAGCCTAGATAGCTATCATGATGACATTTCAAACAGCTATTTTCTACACGGCTATATAAAGAAGCAAAGACTTGAAGAAAGAATACACGAACGCAACTGCAAAAATATTTTCTACTCTCTATCTTTCTTAAGTCATTCTGGTCATAACTTGTTTACATATTCAACTTGTATAAGAAGCACAGTCTGTAAACTAAACTTGTTCAAACTTAGATTTGTATTACTTAAGAAAGACCTGTGAGGTTGTATTTTTTGAGAAGTCTAAGAAGGGCTTTCTTAGAGATTGTTCCTTAAGAAAGACCTGTGAGGTTGTATTTCTTGATAAGTCTAGAACTTGAGAGTTTTAGAGGTTGTAGTGAGTCACCAACGTTTTGGCTAGTGCATTATCCTGATCTGATTGATTAGTGGATTAAGACCTCGATTGAGAGAGGCAAAATCACCTTGGCGGGTGGACTGGATTAACTTGAGTATTTCTCAAGTGAACTAGTATAAACATACCGTGTTATCTCTTTCAGCTTTAACAAAGGTCATTTCTCATTAAAGAAGAGTTTCACGAGAGGAGTTAAAATAAGGAACGGATTAATTTTGAAAAACCAATTCAAACCCCCCTTTCTTGTGTTTTTCACACCTTCAATTGGCATCATGGCTCCAGTTCTGAGGTGATAAAAAGATTGAATTTTTATCAAGCACTTAACAGTGTTCAGTACCGATCCAAGTGTGAAAAACAATGATTGCACCACCTGTTGAGTCAAGTGTCATTGTAAATGAAAGAGATTCTTATAGTGCAAAACCTCCTGTCTTTGATGGGGAAAATTTTGACTATTGGAAAGATAGAATTGAAAGTTACTTTTTGTGTCTAACTTAGATCTATGGGATCTGGAGGTCGATGGCTACAGTCACCCTGTAGATTCTGAAGGCAAAAATATTGCAAGAAGTGCATTTTCAGATGCGCAAAAAAAAACTTACAAGAATCATCACAGAGCAAGAACGATTCTGTTAAATGCAATTTCATATACGGAATATGAAAAAATTATAAACAAAGAAACTACAAAGTCTATCTTTGACTCTCTTCGTATGACTCACGAAGGCAATGCTCAAGTTAAGGAAACTAAGGCTCTTGCACTAATTCAAAAATATGAGGTCTTCAAAATGGAAGACGATGAATCTGTGGAAACCATGTTTTCAAGATTCCAGATGGTTGTTGCAGGACTCAGAGTTCTGGACAAAGGCTATGCCACTGCTGATCATGTCAAGAAAATTATCAGAAGTCTTCCTGCCAAATGGAGACCAATGGTGACTGGCTTGAAACTAGCAAAGGATTTGAACAGTATAAGTCTTGAGGAATTAATCAATTCATTAAGAAGTCATGAAATAGAGCTTCAAGGAGATGAACCTCAGAAGAAAACTAAATCCATTTCTCTAAAGGCCAAGTCTGGGAACAAAAAGGCGTATAAAGCATAAGAAAAAATAGAAGAATCGGAAGAAGATTCAGACGAAGATGATATATCTCTGATATCAAGGAAAATAAGTCAATTATGGAAATACAAAAAGAATAAGTTCAGAGGATCGAGAAGAAGAATTGAGTCTACATATGGTCAAAAGAGAACTTATGGAAGAGACGTTACATACTTTGAATGCAAAGAGCCTGGACATATAAAAAATGATTGTCCAAAGTTCAAGAAATATGAAAGACCTAAGAAAGCTAAAAAGGGTCTTATGGCAACTTGGGATGATTCAGAGTCATAAGACGATTCTGATGGAGAACATGCAAATGTGGCATTCATGGCTAAAACCAACGACGTCCTATCAGAAGGAGAATCGTCAGATTCTGACGAAGAAAGAGAGGTACTTTCTTCCTTATCTCGTTTTGAACTCGAAATAGGATTATATGAACTTATTGAAAGATATCAAATCCTTCTAAGAAAACACAAAACTCTGAAAAAGGCCTTTGTGGTTCCTTCAGAAGATCTTACTAAAAGCAAGCAAACCATTTCTGAAATAAATGAAAAATTATTTTCCTTAGAAAAATCAAATGCTGTTTTAAAAAGTAAAGTCTCTAAGTTAGAAGAAGAAAACACTTCCAACATAACTAACACTAATGAAGTAGTCAGGTATGATAGAGTCTTCCAACACTTTCTTGCTAAAAGCATAGATAGAAGCAAAATGGCTTCAATGATCTATGGAGTTAGCAGGAATGGTAATAGAGGTCTGGGATATTCAGGACCATCACAACCATATGATGAGACCAAGAGTATCAAAATAATACCTCTGTCCAAACACTTTGTGCCCTCTAGCACTAACTTGAAATGTTCATAACCAAAAGTTTCAAGATCTATTACTACACAAACACAGACACAAATAAAAATCTCTAAGCTTAAACACTATGCACAAGTTCCAGACTATTATTCTACTATAAGAAAATTCAAAGGTATTAGAACCTTTGGAAAGACTAATGTGAAAGGACCCACAAAATGGGTACCTAAGAATAAGATAGTGTATGTTACAGATATCCTTAATGGCACCACTGAAACACCAGTCATGGTACCTGGTGTGAGAACAAGATTTGGTTCTACAACTTTATCTCTAAGTGTTGATGATATCAAATTGTATTTATGTATGAACAATTTTGTACAGATAATGGTTGTTATTTGTGAGAACTTAACAAACAGGTCATGCTTCCGTAAAACGGCGTGAACTCAATGCTTAAAGGAAAATACTTCGCCTAAAACACAGAACTCAATACGAAAAAATATAAAGTACACAAGACTCTGATACAAAAGAGTAAGAGAACGAGTTCTGAAGATCTAAAGATAAAGACTCTGATCAAACAAAGTCTAGATGCTGATACAAAAGAAAAGGAGAATGACTTCTAAAGATCTGAAGACATAGGTTCTGATAGAACGAAGTCCAGATGCTGAAGACTTGCGCTCTCTGATCAAGGTTTTGAAGACCTAATCAAGTCTCTACTCATGCTTCAATTAGATACTATCAGAAGCCTCTGAATATATAAAGACAACACACCAAGCAAACAAGGTTCTAAAGACCTAATCAAGTCTCTACTCATGCTTCAATCAGATACTATCAGAAGCTTCTGAAGATATGAAGACAACACACCAAGAAAACAAGGTTCTGAAGACCAAGTGCCGAAGACTCTGAAGACGCTGCTCTGAAGATCCGAAGACTTGAGAAACTCAAGAACCTAGCTAAGTTTTCCCTTCTTACTCATGCTCATGAAAAGCCTCTGAATTTGAGAAGCCATGAAGACAAAGCTACATAGTACAGTTGTACCTTAATTCTAGCGAAGATATCTTGGTAACAGTACAACGGTACAATCGAAGACATAAAGCACAACACGCAAAAGGTTTTATCTGTCCTCACGCTTCTAGCCGCCAACCTACTTAGATATAATGATTATATTTCAACGGCTCTTTCCACACGGCTATAAAAGGAAGCAAAAGACTTGAAGAAAGAAACACACGAACGCTACCGCAATACTCTCTCTGTCTGAAATCTTTCTTAAGTCATTCTGGTCAAAAACATGTTTACATTTTCAGCTTGTATAGAAGCACATTTCTGTAAATGTAACTTGTTCAAACTTAGGTTTGTGTTCCTTGAGAAAGACCTTGTGGTGGTATTTCTTGAGAAGTCTAAGTCGTGTGTCTTAGAGGTTGTTCCTTGAGTAAGATCTGTGAGGTTGTATTACTTGAGAAGTCTAAAACTTATGAATTTTAGAGGTTGTGTTAGTCACCAGCGGTTTGGCTCGTGCATTGTACTGATTTGATTGAATAGTGGATTAAGACCTCGTTGAGAAAGGCAAAATCACCTTGGCGGGTGGACTAGACTAACTTGAGGGTTTCTCAAGTGAACTAGTATAAACATAACGTGTTCATCACTTGATTCTCAACATAGGTCACTACCATTAAAACAAAAGGGTTTCTAAAAAGAATTTATTTTTAAGAAACAAGTTTATTTTGAAAAACCAATTCAAACCCCCCTTTCTTGTGTTTTTCACACCTTCAATTGGCATCAGAGCTCCGGTTCTGAGGTGATAAAAAGATTGAATTTTTATCAAGCACTTAACAGTGTCCAGTACCGATCCAAGTGTGAAAAACAATGTCTATACCAAATGCTGAGTTAAGTGTTATTGTAAATGAAAGAGATTCTTATAGTGCAAAACCTCTTATCTTTGATGGAGAAAAATTTGACTATTGGAAAGATAGAATTGAAAGTTACTTTTTGTCGTTTGACTTAGATCTATGGGATCTAGTAGTTGATGGCTACAGTCACCCTGTAGATTCTGCGGGCAAAAAGATTGATAGAAGTGCATTTACAGATGCACAGAAGAAAACTTACAAAAACCAACACAGAGCAAGAACGATTTTGTTAAATGCAATGCTCAAGTCAAGGAGACGAAGGCTCTTGTACTAGTTCAAAAATATGAGCTCTTCAAGATGGAAGATGATGAATATGTGGAAACCATGATCTCAAGATTTCAGATGCTCATTGCAGGACTCAGAGTTTTAGACAAAGGCTACTCTGCCGCTGATCATGTCAAGAAAATTATCAGAAGTCTACCTGCCAAATGGAGACCAATGGTGACTGCCTTGAAACTAACAAATGATCTGAATAGCATAAGTCTTGAGGAACTAATCAGTTCTTTAAGAAGTCATGAAATAGAGATCCAAGAAGATGAACCCCAAAAGAAAAACAAATTCATTGCTCTAAAAGCCAAATCTGAAAAGAAAAAGACGTATCAAGCAGAGGAGGAAATTGAAGAATCTGAAGAAGAATCAGACGAAGATGACATATCTCTCATATCAAGAAAAATTAGTCAACTATGGAAGTACAGAAGAAATAAGTTCAAAGGACCAAGAAGAAGATCTGAACCTAAATACGGTCAAAGAAGAACTTATGTCACGTGTTTTGAGTGCAAGGAACCTGGACATATAAAAAATGACTGTCCAAAGGTTAAGAAAGATGAAAGACCTAAGAAAGCTAAAAAGGGTCTTATGGCAACTTGGGATGATTAAGAGTTCGAAGATGATTCTGATGAAGAACGTGCTAATGTAGCTTTCATGGCTAAAACCAACGACGTTCTATCAGAAGGAGAACCTTCAGACTCCGACGACGAAAGAGAGGTACTTTCTTCCCTATCTCGCTCTGAACTTGAAATAGGATTATATGAACTTATGGAAAGATATCAAACTCTTCGAAGAAAACACAAAACTCTGAAAAAGACTCTTGTGGTTCCTTCAGAAGATCTTACTAAAAGCAAACAAACCATCCTTGAATTAAATGAAAAACTCCTTTCTCTTGAAAATTCAAATACTACATTAAAAACTAAAATCTCTAGGTTAGAAGAAGAAATCACCTCTAACAAAACCAATACTAATGAAGTAGTCAAGTATGATAGAGCTTTTCAACGCTTTCTCGCTAAAAGCATAGACAGAAGCAAAATGGCTTCAATGATCTATGGAGTCAGTAGGAATGGTAACAGAGGTCTGGGATATTTAGGATCATCACAACCATATGATGAGACCAAGAGTATCAAGATAATACCTCTGTCCAGACATTTTGTGCCCTCTGGCACTATCTTGAAATTTTTTGAACAAAAAGGTTCAAAATCTATCACTACACAAACACAGACACTGAAGAAAGCTCCTAAACTTAAACACTATACACAAGTTCCACACTATTATCCTAATAGAAGGAAGTCCAAAGGCGTCAGAACCTCTGGAAAAACTAATGAGAAAGGACCCACAAAATGGGTACCTAAGAATAAGATAGTTTATGTTGCAGACATCCTTAATGGAACCATTGAAACACCAATCATGGTACCTGGACAGTGGATGCTCGCGACACATGACGGAAGAAAGGCGTATGTTCCAAGATCTGAAACTTAAACCCGGAGGTGTCGTCGGTTTCGGAGGAAATCAGAAATAAAGAATCATTGGCTCTGGAACTATTGGAAATGGTAAGCTTCCCTCTATTACAAATGTTCTGTTAGTTGGAGGTCTAATGCATAATCTATTGTCAATTAGTCAACTTAGTGACAATGGTTATGACGTCATTTTTAATCAAACATCCTGTAAAGCTGTAAGTCAAAAGGATGGATATGTCCTGTTTAACTAAAAGAGGAAGAACAATACTTACAAAATTAAGTTATCAGATTTAAAATAGAAAAATATAAAATGTCTTCTTTCTGTAAGTGAAGAGCAATGGGTCTGGCATAGACGCCTTGGTCGTGTTAGCTTGAGAAGAATTTCTCAGCTGAATAAGCTAGGTCTTGTCAGAGGCTTGCCAAATCTGAAGTACTCTTCAGATGCTCTTTGTGAAGCATGTCAGAAAGGCAAGTTTTCAAAAACCTCCTTTAAAGCAAAGAATATTGTATCCACCTCCAGACCGTTAGAACTTCTTCACATTGATCTTTTTGGACCAGTGAAAACTGCTTCGATCAATGGTAAGAAATACGGACTAGTCATCGTTGATGATTACAGTCGTTGGACATGGGTGAAATTCTTAAAACACAAGGATGAGTCACATTCTGTGTTTGCTTCCTTCTGCACTCAAGTACAAAATGAGAAAAATTGCAAAATCATCAAAGTCATAAGTGATCATGGTGGAGAATTTGAAAACATGGACTTTGAAAACAAAGACTTTGAAAACCTTTTTGATTCACATGGGATATCCCATGATTTTTCTTGTCCTAGAACTCCACAACAAAATGAAGTTGTAGAAAGAAAGAACAGAACTTTACAAGAAATGGCTCGCACCATGATCCAAGAAACTGACATGGCTAAGCATTTTTGGGCAGAAGCAATCAACACATCATGTTATATTCAAAATAGAATCTCTATTAGACCTATCTTGAATAAAACTCCTTATGAATTGTGGAAGAATAAAATCCCCAACATTTCCTATTTTCATCCATTTGGATGTACTTGCTTTATGTTAAACACTAAGGAGAATCTTGGCAAGTTTGATTCCAAAGCACAGAAGTGCCTGCTGTTAGGATATTCTGAACGCTCAAAAGGCTATAGAGTTTATAACACAAAATCTCGGATTGTGGAAGAATCAATTCATGTTAGATTTAATGACAAGCCTGACTTTGAAAAGTCAGAGCTAGTTGAAAAGCTTGCAGGTTTGGAAATTAGCTTCTCAGAACCTAAAGAAAAGGCAGATGAAGTCAAAGACCAGCAGGATCCTACACCGAACACCACTGATGTAACTCTGAATACACCACATCAAAAGAAGAGAAGAATGTCCATACCTCATCCTGAGGAACTAATTCTTGGTAGAAAGGACGCTCCAGTCAGAACCAGATCAGCCTTCAGACCATCAGAAGAAACACTCTTGGGACTGGTATCGTTAATCGAACCAGCTACAGCTGAAGAAGCGCTTATGGACAAGGACTGGGTTCTGGCTATGGAAGAAGAACTGAATCAATTCTCAAAGAATGATGTTTGGGATCTAGTTTCAAGACCTAAGAATGTTCATGTTATTGGAACCAAGTGGGTATTCAGGAACAAGCTAAATGAGAAGGGAGAAGTTGTCAGAAACAAAGCACGACTTGTTGCTCAAGGTTACAGTCAACAAGAAGGGATTGATTACAACGAAACTTTTGCTCCAGTCGCCAGACTTGAAGTATTACAGTTATTAATTTCTTTTTCAGTAAATCATAACATCACCCTATATCAAATGGATGTTAAGAGTGCATTCTTAAATGGTTATATATCAGAAGAGGTCTATGTCAAGCAACCTCCTGGTTTTGAAAATTCAGAAAAATCAGATTTTGTCTTTAAACTCAAAAAGTCACTCTATGGTTTAAAGCAATCTCCCAGATCTTGGTATGATAGATTGAGCAAATTTCTCATAGAAAACAATTTTACCAGAGGAAAGTTTGATACAACTCTCTTATGTAAATCATATAAGCATGATATTCTTATTGTTCAAATCTATGTTGATGATATTATCTTTGGTTCTGCTAACCCCTCTCTTTGTGAAGAATTTTCAAAGTTAATGCAAGCAAAATTCGAAATGAGTCTGATGGGTGAGTTAAAGTTCTTTCTGGGAATTCAAATAGATCAGAAACCAGAGGCAACTTACATTCATCAAAGTAAGTACACAAAAGAACTTCTGAAGAAATTCAACATGATGGATTGCAATATAGCTAAAACACCAATGCGTGCGTCCAACATATGTCATGAGAAAGGAAGAATCAGAAGCTAAGGTTTGTCAGAAGCTCTATCGTGGTATGATAGGCTCTCTCTTATATCTAACTGCTTCCAGACCTGATATATTATTTAGTGTACATTTATGTGCAAGATTCCAATCAGATCCAAGAGAATCTCATTTAACTGCTGTTAAATGAATTCTGAGGTATCTGAAAGGAACAACTAACATTGGCCTGATGTATGAGAAAACATCAGAGTATACTCTTTTTCGTTACTACGATGCAGACTATGCTGGAGACAGATTGGAAAGAAAGAGCACATCTGGAAACTGTCAGTTCCTAGGAAACAATCTAATCTCATGGTCAAGTAAGAGGCAATCAACAATTGCTCTCTCTACAGCAGAAGCAAAATACATCTCTGCTTCTCAATGCAGTACACAAATGCTCTGGATGAAAAATCAGCTGGAAGACTATCAGATATATGAGAGTAACATTCCTATCTTCTGTGATAATACAGCTGCTATTTGTTTAAGTAAAAATCCAACTTTACATTCTAGGTATAAACACATTGAAATAAAACACCATTTTATCAGAGACTATGTTCAGAAGGGAACCTTATGCTTAAAATTTATTGATACAGACCATCAATGGGCTGATATCTTTACAAAACCCTTAGCTGAAGATAGATTTCAAATTTGTTTAAAACATCTGAAAATGGTGTATTGCTCAGAATGAGAGTAATTCAGAACCAAATGCGTTTAGTCAGAGGAAATAAGTATTTTTTTTGAACCACTTTTGTAAGATGTTCTCAAGTTCTGATAAATTTTTCTAAGTCAGTTCTAACGCGTCATTTAATTAGAAAATGATTTTTGCACGTGATTAGATTATATCTAAACCACTATAATTATCCAAATCAAACGAATAGTAATTTTCTTGGGATTGACTCAAAACTTAATTACATTTGGTTATTCATTCCCTGTATCATGTCTGTCTCTTTAAAATTTCAAAAACCATTCTTATTCCCTTTTCACTCAAAAGGCAACCCTTAAACCCTAAATCCCTCTCTCTCTCTCTCTCTCCCACGAACAAAAATCAATCTTTGCTATCATCCTCTCTGGTCTATCATCATGACAAACATCAATCAACACAAAATTGTTCTCCTCTCCAAAGAAGTTGAAGCATCAATAAAACCCTCTCAAGAGCTACCGTCCTCATCTACCACACCTTCTACAACCGCAACGACCACTGCGACGATCTCCTCAGCCCCATTATCTCTTCCCACGATCGATGCAACCCATGTAACACAGAGAAATTCCTCTGTTACTTGTGTTATGCATGCAAATGAACTCATTGTTCTGAAAGAGCTGATTGTCGACTTTGACAATCTTCGTGATAATGGGTTTAACCTAATCGATCAACTAAATACTCAAGGGAGGAAGAGCTACTTTGAAAAGCTTAGAGGTCCAACCTTTGATGACCTAGTAAAGGATTCTGGAGACACGCTGATACAGACGATCTTCATGTTATATCTTTTGTTATGGATCAAAAGATCATTATCACTGAAAAATCTAATTCAGATCTACTAGGGATGCAATTCTGGGAAGGAAAGAGAGTTTATGGAAAAACTGAAGTATCTGACTCTGTCATCAACAAAGAAATTTTCAAAAATTGTCAACCTGGGTTTACAGACTACAAAAGCAAGCATCTGCGTGACAATCTGAGAATCAGGCATAAAATTAT
The DNA here is from genome assembly GCA_022829125.1 of Lathyrus tuberosus. Classification (NCBI taxonomy): domain Eukaryota; kingdom Viridiplantae; phylum Streptophyta; class Magnoliopsida; order Fabales; family Fabaceae; genus Lathyrus; species Lathyrus tuberosus. The sequence continues at coordinate 5,744,853 of JALAZF010000019.1, read as the reverse complement.
TCTTGTATGTATCAATCCAAGACCTCCAAAGAGTGCTGCAGATTTATTCAACACAAATCAAAAGAACATGCTGTACTACTTGCACAAGAATGAAAAAATGTGTCTTTCATCCATTCTCTTCCTCTACCTGAGAGATATGGTGCGCAAGACAAGAACAACAGCTTCACCGGATAGGAAGATTGTAAACTACATTCCGTTTGGAAGACTTCTCTCTGACATCTTTGTTGAAAGTGGCCTTGTGGAGTATCTAGTCAAAGAAGCTAAGTACACAGACTATCTGACTAGCAAAGGAGGAGAAGCTTTCAATGTTGTGAACCTTAAGCATATGAAAATGATTACTAATGTTGAAGTGAAACCCATATCTATCCCTCACGACACTACGATCAAACGTTCAGTACCGAACTACCCCTGCTATCACAAAGAAGATAATCCAACATCAATTGCTTCATATGTGGCTACAATGAGAGAAGAAGGGCATGACGTTCCAAAATCAAGAGTTGAAGATGTCGTCCCTAAATCAAAATACATCACCAGAAGTAAGAGGAAGCAAACTGAAGAGGATGTTGAGCCTAAGAAGAAGAAAAAGGATGAAACTGAAACCTCCAAAACTTCTAGACAAGAATCTCCTCTTCTTAAAATTAATAAATCGGCTATTAATTCTTCTGAGTCCATGAATGTCACTGAGACAGTAACTACCTCCAATCCACAGGTGAAGTTCAAACCACCATCTTTTTCAATTCCTCCTTCACCTACCATTATCCAATCTTCACCCAAATCATCAATCAGTACCCCTACCTCGACTAAAGCTATTCCTACCTACATTTCGTCAATAACCTCGTCAATAATTCAGCCAACTGAACAAAGTTCCTTGAATCAAGTCTCTGAATCTCAAACCCTCAGCATTGAGTCTATCTCCGAGGATACAAATTCTGAATCTCTAGAGATTGTCACACCTGAATCACTCATAGACTCGATAGAAGTGACATCTCCTACTGATCAATTAAACAATAAACATCCTCCTACTGAGATTGTTTCATCTCAGCAAGCACCACCTAAAACAATTTTTGCTAAGCCTGGCCTTGCTCTAGTCATATATAACAAACCTCCTCCAACATATTTTGAAGAGTGCACCAGTCAATTTTATGACAAGGCATTAAGGAAGTTTGCGGACCTAAGAGCAGAACTTAACACAAGTACCAAGCCTATGGATCTTGAAAGATCTTGTCAAAACTTCCAGAAATGGTTGAGCAGTGAGCTTACAAGAATTGTAAGCTTCTCAGATGCAACCATCACAGATGGAATTCAACGGGCAAAGGAGAGAGCAGAAGTTAAAGAGCGGATCAGGATACTTAAGTTCTTGGCTACAAAGCAGAAAGAAGTTAAAAAGGCTGCTGAGGAAGCGAGACTTCTTGCAGAAAAGGCTGCTGAAGAAGCTAGAATAGCACAAGAAGCTGAAGCCATGGAGAAGGCCGAGCAAGATGTTGCAGTTGTTTCTACATCTGATGCTGCTGTCAAGCATTTAGAAGACGCCATTGGAGAAATTAGAGAAGAACAACTGAAGTTCAGAGAAAGTCTTGAGGAACAAAGGACTGTCAATGCTGAACTAAAAGGCATGTTTTAGAAGATGTGGGACATGATGTCCTCTGGAAGCACCTAATTCTTATGTCTTTGTTGTCCTTAAGTCCTTAGATCCTTTTGTTTTCACCCTTGCACCACTTATCTTTTTTATCAATGACAAAAAGGGGGAGAAGTAATATAATGTGATATTTTGATTCCATAGTCAATCTCTGAAAAATGCTGTTTACATGCTAACAGATAAAACTGTTATTTCTATTAGAGTGTTTTTCTTTTTCAGGTATTCTGATCCAAATTAAAGCTTTGTTAAGAAAAAGAAAATCAGAACTCTGCTGAAAAGAGAATCAAGAGTAAGAGCTCATGATCTAGTAAAATCAGGGGGAGCCCCAATCTCAGAAATCATCAAGTCTAAAACTCAGGGGGAGCACTTCATACAAAGGATAAGCTATCTTTAGAATCAGTTATTTTCCCTGCATTATATATATCAAAATTGTGTCATCAAAATACATAGTTTTGTCATCATAAAAAAGGGGGAGATTGTGAGAACAAGATTTGGTTCTGCAACTTTATCTCTAAGTTTTGATGATATCAAATTGTATTTCTATACGAACAATTTTGTACAACTAATGGTTGTTATTTGTGAGAACTTAACAAACAGGTTATGCTTCCGTAAAACGGCGCGAACTCAATGCTTAAAGGAAAATACTTCGCCTAAAACACAGAACTCAATACGAGAAAATATAAAGTACACAAGGCTCTGATACAAAAGAGTAAGAGAACGAGTTCTGAAGATCTAAAGATAAAGACTCTGATCAAACAAATTCCATATGCTGATACAAAAGAAAAGGAGGACGAGTTCTGAAGATCTGAAGACATAGGTTCTGATAGAACGAAGTCCAGATGCTGAATGCTTGCGCTCTCTGATCAAGGTTCTAAAGACCTAATCAGGTCTCTACTCATGCTTCAATCAGATACTATCAGAAGCCTCTGAAGATATGAAGACAACACACCAAGCAAACAAGGTTCTGAAGAACTAATCAAGTCTTTACTCATGCTTCAATCAGATACTATCAGAAGCCTCTGAAGATATGAAGACAACGCACCAAGCAAACAAAGTTCTGAAGACCAAGTGCCGAAGACTCTGAAGACACTGCTCTGAAGATCCAAAAACTTGAGAAACTCAAGAACCCAGCTAAGTTTTCCCTTCTTACTCATGCTCATGAAAAGCCTCTGAAGTTGAGAAGCCATGAAGATAAAGCTACATAGTACAGTTGTACCTTAATTATAGCGAAGATATCTTGGTAACAGTGCAATGGTACAATCGAATACAGAAAGCACAGCACGCAAAAGGTTTTATCTGTCCTCACGCTTATAGCCGCCAGCCTACTTAGATATAATGATTACATTTCAATGGCTCTTTCCACACAGCTATAAAAGGAAAGAAAAGACTTGAAGTGTTAGTTCTGCAGCTATGCAGTATTTGTGTTGGCTAAATTTTGTTAAAACCTATATGATAGCTTTATGTCACTAAAGTTGTTTTAACATGTGCTTGTGTGTATCTGCCAGTATAGTTTAGTTGCAGGTTGTGGAAATGTCAAGTGTGATGTCTTGGCATGTTGTGCTGCACTAAGCTAGTATGAGTGCATGGTTATGTCATGAAAGATTCAGACATATTGGACCTCACTAAACCTGAAGGTTAAGGTTCTGTGATGTGATGTCAAACACGACGTCCAAAGTAACATTCTGTTGAGATTGTTTTGGTTTTATTTGCTGCGTATTTTTTGAAGACTGACGTGTGTTTACATTCTGTTATGTGGTGAGAGAAAATCATGGTCAATCGTTCTTGTAGCAGCAATATGTTTAATAGGACGTGATTACTTGCTAAGAAGAACAGGTTAAGCAAGAAGTCCTATTGTATGCTGAGACATGTTGAGATGAGAAGTTCTCATCATCTGGAGCAACATGTCGGATAAGATGTCCTATGCTGAATCATTCGACATCGCGCCTGTGCTGAGCTGGACAGTTAAATTCTGTTATGATTTAACAGATGCAGAATATTCTGGGAATATTATGTTATCCTATGTGGCGCTGTTTTATAGGTCTGGAAGGTTCAAGTCAGAATCAAGAAGAATATTAAAGAATAATGACTTTCTAATTATGGAGATAAATTAGGAAGGAATTGATTGAAGACCTATTATGCAGCAGAAGTTTCTGCTGATTTGTAGCAGCTTATTTGCTGTGATTTTGAAGGCCCAAATCCAGTTGGGAATAGGTTATATATAGATGCTCTGTAACCTAGTTTTGTAACGATTCCAAGATGTAAAATTATTAGGGTTTCGTTCTTGTGAACCACTCTCTAGGAGAGTTGGTATGGCTGTACCACTCAACATATGAGTTGGACAGTTTGTGAGTGTGATCCTCGAAGCTGTTAAGTAAGCGGAGTATTGTTCTTGGAGGAAGCTTTTAAGTAACTCTAAGTTGTGTGTTGGAAGGGTGTCTTCCGTGCTGAATTGTTGTGTAGGTAAAGAGCCGTTGATGCAGTGGCTGAGATGTCATCTGCTAGACATCATTGCGATGATTGGGAGTGAGAAGGGTTTCTCATATCTAGAGAGGATCTAGGTAGAAGGGTCATTGGGTAGTGATTAAGTGATAAGCTGTAAACGGGTAGTTTAGCTTTGAATTGATACTGCTGATAGTGGACTTCATCCCTGGCTTGGTAGCCCCCAGATGTAGGATAGTTGGATCCGAACTGGGTTAACAATTCTGTGTGTTTTATTTATGCTTTTCAGTACTGTTTTTATACCTTGCCATGTGTGTTCATGTCAGACTAGATGTCGAATAACATGTCTTAGGACATCTGAATTCTGCACATGCACCAGAATTTCAATTGGTATCAGAGCAGGTCATTCTGTTCTGTATCTGGATGAGATCCGAGGGAAGATACTTTTTGGTTCATGGTCAAGGTAGAAGCTTTCTACTGAAAAGTTGTTTGGACTTGGAGAAGTTCATATAGTTGTGAGAATGGTCCCTAGAACTGGAGGATGGACTGTTCGTGACAGGCAGTGGCATGTACTGAAGGCTTGGAGTTTTTGGTTGGAAAGCTGCTGTGTTGTGGTTATGTGTGGTTTGATTTATTTTCAAACCTATGTTGACCTATTGCACATGGAGTGGCATGGGTTATTATGTTTTGCCTGAAGGCTGTAGAGGAGTTTTCTGGTGTGTGTTCCGCTGCATATATATATCTGATGGAAAATTCCTGGTTGTTCATATTGCTGAGGGAGATTCCACAACATCTACGAAAGAAGTGGCTAGTTCTTTTGTTGATGTGTCTTATAAGATGTTCTGACATCTTATTAGGGCAAGAAGGATCTGTTTCCTTGGTAGTTCCGCTGCATGAGGTTCTGATTGAAGAGCTCTAGAAGTGTGGGATTCTGGAGTTATGATTGAAGGAAGATTGTAGCTGTCCTTACTCATTTTCTGTTCTTGTGTGATGTCACATAGCATTCCAAAGTCGGGAGCAGAGGGATATCTTTGTGATGGTTGAGTCTTGTATGACTTGGTACATGGGTGAGTGGCTTCATCATGTATGCTGAAGTCAGATTGAAGGGTAATATGAATTATCAAACTCATGCTCTAGGGGTTTGACGATTTCTTGTTGATTAAGTTGTTGAAGACACTTGATATGATGATCAAGTCCAATCAAGGCAACTGAGTCATGTTCTGGAGTCTTCTAGTTATTCTTCAGACTAGGAGGTGCTTCCTAGGAAGCATAGGGGTGAAGACCGTGAGGTGATTTATTTTCACCTTTCACAAAAACAGCAAGGAAGGATGCATCTCTCTTGACCCTAAGAGTGAATCCAATCTGTTTGAAGATTTGTTGAGGTAAAGAAGACTTGTTCAGAGAAAGTCTTAGTTACTTGAGTCAAGAGTGGCAGCCTTGGTATCTCAACATTGTCATTGAAAAAGATACTTGCAATAAGACTGAATACTTTATAAGTGTTCATGACATGATCTGGTGGAGCTCAGCTACAGCAGTGAAGTAGGGCTATTATACAAGGATTTAAGATCAATTATTGTTTGTGGAGTTCACAAATATTTGATTGATTATCCTTGTGATTCAAGATTGGTGATGTTCAACACGATGTTTGGAACATCTCGTCATCAGAGTTTGTGCAGAATCATGGGAGGGGTACTGCATAAGCTTTAGCATCTGTTATTTCTTGGGAGTTGGCCTGAGGATTTGCTTCAGTCTTGTGTGACAGGAGTCATGTATTTCTGGAAAATTTCCTGGCAAGAAGCTGGTCTGGATATTGTTGATGCTGAAGATGGAGATGGAAGACTATGAAGACATCATAATCTTGATGGTTGGTTCAGTTTATTTCTGATCTAGGTGCTTTGGAGCATGGTTTTTTTCGAAAGTCTAGGATATGTGGCTGTTATCTCTGGCTTTCTACTGACGGCTCTACTAAGGGAAGTGGCATTCTTTGGTATAGCTATGGGGTAGTCTTGAACTACTTATTCTCTGAAGACTCAGATGTGGTAGGTTTGAAGTCTTTGGGGTTTCTGAGCAGGATGGAGGTTGTCTACTCAAACTTGATTGTTGAATCAAGTCTATGAGAGCATGGAAATCTGTTTCTGCAAAGGGAGGAGGTTCTTCTGAGTGACAGAAGGAAGAGCTGAATTTAACAGTTGGATGTCATAATGTTCTGACATCTAGCTTAACATCAAAAGTCTCTGTTGGTGATGTGGCACATCAGCTTAAGATAGGATGATCTACAGGAATGAAAATTGAATGCTTCATAAAGATTTCTCTCATGGCAGTTTGCTGGAGCTGCAAGAAGAAGAAGATATTACATGACTTAGAGATTCTAAGTGTGTTTGATAGTAAGCAAGTGGAACATGTGATTTGAAGATCAATTTCAGTGGGTAGATCAGGATATCTTTGTGAGAATTTTGAAAAACATGAAGAAGACAATTTGTGGCAGTTGGCTTTTTCATATGAGGATTCATGAATGAGGTGATCAAACCGTGGCATTTGGTTGATCTCAGAAGTGGATTCGAAGAATCAAGATAATCAGAGTGTGGCAGCTGGTTATGATTGAGGATTCTCTTGGAACAAGTTACTCTTGGGCAGAAGGGTGATGAGTTGAAGACTCAAGGAGATTATTCTTCTTGAAGGTGGATGAGAGTCTATTTCTCTAGTTCTTTGGATTACTATGCTTTAGTAAGTCCAGTTGGTGGAGCATATCAAGAATCATGTTGATGATGTCTTGGTGTGTGGGAGATGTTCTAACTTGGTGTTGGAACATTATCTGGGATGGATATCCTTGGTGAAGGATGATTTTGCTCTGGTTCTGGAGCTTGGTGTCTACTTTATGCCTAAGGAGCGTCTACATAGTCATACGGGAGAATGATGAAGTAGAAGGTCTGCCTTGGATGAAGAATGTAGAGAAGACTGAAGCAGATCAGGTATTTATTGCTTGAAAGTCTGAAGGTGAAGATAATCATCAATTGATCAAGAGTATTCTAAACTATCATACGGGAGAATGATAGGGAATGATTGCCTTTGGAGAGTTGGGTGAGAGAATACTGTTCCTGTGTTCTTGTGATCTTCTGTGATGTGATGGGCTGTGATGTGATTTTTGTGGTTTTGAAGTTTTGTGGATTTGAAGTTTTTGTGGCTCTCTGGTTGTTTGAAGGAGAATGGTGATCCTTATGTTCCTCACATATAGCATGATGTAACTTCATGTGTGAGTGACTACTTTTTCTTGTCAGAAGGGATTGTGGTGCTAAAATGAATGTGCTTCAGCAGGTGGCTGGACTGGGAGTGAGCTCTTGAAGACATGAAGATGCGTCTTATGTTTTCCATTCAGGTGCACTAGTTATCCACGTCAGGGGGAGTAATACTACTGTTTTTTTTCCTGCTTCTGGTTGATTTCCCTTAAATGCATAGTTGCTTGGTTTGACATATTATGTCTAAAACGGGGGAGAAGTAAGTAGTAGTAGCCAGTGTCCTTGGTTGTTTCCTTGAGAGGAGGCTGGCTGGAGTCAGGGGGAGATGAGTGTGCTGCTGACATATGATGGTTGTAATACCCCAAAATTTGCCCTCTCATTTCTTCATATCATTTAGCGTGTGCTTCCATTGCATTACATTACATTCAAGTCATAGAAAAATAAAACATTAAGCATTGCATTGCATATTGCATAAGGACATGTGATCAAGGTATCTTCCTTTGGTTTGAGCTTTCAGAATATTATCAGTGAGCATCAAGGACCTCCGGTCGATCATGTTCTTTCTGCTTCATGACTTGTTTTCATTTTCAAGTTGTTCTCGGGGAATTGTTCTTGTATTGAGATTCTTGGTTATAAAGACAGGATATCTGTGGATTGAATTGCAAATCATTGGTCATGGTGGATTGAGCTTGCTAATTGAATTGTGGGAATTCCTTGAAGATATGAGTTTGGTGTAGAATTGGGCGTGTCGAGATTAGTTGTGTGGGCTACTTGAAATTCAAATTTCTACCATAAATCCATTATTCATTTCCATTTTCCTTTATCCAATTCTTAAATCCATTTCCATTTAAAATTCCAAATATCCATTTTTATAATCCATTTCTATTTTTATCCGTTTCTTGACCCATATTTTATTCCATTCCATTTTTACCATTTTTGTCCAAATCCATTCCAAGCTAAATCTAAATTCCATTTTATTAAATTTAGTTCATATCCAAAACCAATATCCATTTTTAAATCCATACCTATTTTCATTTTCAATATCCCTTTGAAAAACCAATTACCCATTTATCCATTTCACAAAATATATCCTAAATCCAAATTAAGCCAAAATCCAAGAAATCCATTTTGAAACCACATTCAATCATTTTTTTCTAATAACTATCGCTAACGACGGTGCTACCATTCTTAAACTGCTGGAAGTTGAAATTCCAACTGTTAAGGTTTTTGTTGAGTTTGCTGAACCTCAGGATAGAGAAATTGGAGATGGTACTACGTTTGTCACCATTGTGGATGCGGAGTTTCTTATAATAGTAAACAACCTTGTTAGGACTAAGTTTCATCCAACTAGCAGTGGACATAGGCTCCATACGAGAGGTGTGTAAGTACATTGATGAAAAGCTGGCTGTCAAGGCTGTAAAGCTAGGAAAAGATTCGTTAGATTAACTACGCCAAGGCCACCATACCCTCACATGGCAACAAGCAGTTACGCGATACAACAGAATAATAGCAGGAATACATAGCAGTGAAAAAAGAGCATCATGATAATGGCAACAATAAAGTGCAGCAGAGTCCACAACAATCTGTACATAGCAGCATTTCATTCAGGAAATTATATAACAGAATTTGCATAAGAGTTTCACAAAAAAAAAAAACCTACCGTTAACCAATCCTATCTAGCAGGATACACAAACAATTCTAGCAGAGTTTCTCCACTCTATTCTCCGTCCTCTAAAAAAAAACTAGTAGAAAAAACTACAACATTTTTTTTCCCCCTTTTTCTCTAACAGAAATAACAGAAAAATCTCTAACTCCTAACAACCTCTAACAAAAAGCTCATTCTTCCAATTCTTCTAACCAATCTTCAATCTCTAATCTCTCTCCATCTTCGTCAATTCTCCAACTTGCAGAAACCGAAACAAACTCTTCTTCCATCACCATTTTCGTGCCAATTCACCAAGCTTCACCTTCAATTCCTTCCAATCTTCTCCTAATCACCTCCAATTTTCTGCATAAATCTTCATCTTCTCCAACCTTAAACTCTTCCATTCACGATTTTCTTCTCTCTCAGATTCAAACTTCACCAATCTTCGAACACTCTTCAATCTCTACTCACAACAATTCACCATCTTCAATTCCCTTTTTGAAACCTTCGGATATTCTTCAACATCTTCGATTTTCAGTCTTTGCTCAATTCATCTCCGATTCATTTTCAAAACCAGCATCAATAGGTAACAGCGATCAAGTTTTCAATCGAAAATCACAAGAAAATTCGATCAACATCTCCGTTTTCAAGAACTCGCAAAAACAGAAAGCCACGATCTGAACGCGGAAGAACCAGAAATGAATTAGGAGAAGAGGATTCAGAGAAGCAATAACGCAAGAAAAAGATCAAATCCGTACCTGATTCGGATCTAATTCCAGGTAAACGCATTCATTCGCATCCGTTAGGGAAGATTGGAAGGAACGGTTGTGGTATCGTGAGCGAATCGAAGAAGATTTGAGGGACGGCGCGGCGGAGTCGTGACTTTTGAGGCGATGTTTTGATAAAAGAAACAAGGTTAAATCGGAGAAGAAGTTGAACGGCTGAGAAGTTGTTCCGGGAGAAAGACAAAACGACGGAGATGAGGAGAAGATGACTGAAGAAGACGGCGGCGAAATTTTATGAAAGATGAAGTGCAAGTGGAGAGGCGCGGTTTAGGTTTTGGATCACTGATACTTTGCTCATTTTCTTTTTCTAGGTTAAAATTCTTGCCAGGATTTTGGACTAGGCTTTCAAAGCCATGGATTTGTATCCGCACCACCAAATTCAATCGTGCACCCCCTACCTGCAAAGCTCACACGCCTCACACCACGTGGTACTTACTGCACCCCTCCCTACGTGGTTGATTAGAAGTTCACATTAAGCATAACTTTAATTAATTAGATTAATTTTGGATTAGTGATTAGTTTTTAGAATTAGATTTTTGATTATGGTATTAGAATTAGAATTCTTAGGTTTAGTTGGTGATTCTAAAATTTGTTTTGGAAATAGAAAATAACATTGATTCTAATTGACTTTTTGATATGGTTTAGTAGTTGATCAATTGTAGACTAATATTAGTTTTAATTCGACTAATTGGAATTGGATTTCGATAATTATTTTCGGATGACCATTTTTTGGTTTAATCATTTCCTAATTGATTTTTTTTGCTTACTAGTTCACTAATTGTTTTTGCTTAATCGTACTATTTGCTTTAGTTTAATGGCACTAATCGTTCTAGCTTAATTGTTGACTAATTGTTTTTTGGCCTATTGGTTCACTAATTGTTTTTGGCTTAGTTGTCTACTAAGTGATCTTGACTTAGTTGAATTGATTTTGTTCTAGCATTGACTATACTTAGATTTTAATGCTAACATTGACTAATCTCCTTAGTAGTTTCATTTGTTAAATTTGTTAATGGTTCTTAAATGTTAGTTTTGACTAATTGTTGCTCACGTTTTAGTATCCATTCCACTTAATTCTTGTTGACAATTTCCATTTGAGTTTTGGTTGCTAACCTTGGTTATTTTGTTGATTACTTTGACTAATTTTTGAGTTGTCTTTGTAGTGATTCATACTTGATTTGATAAGTTGTTTAAAGGTAGGAGGTGCTGCTACATACATAGCTGCTGTGCACAAAGTGTGTTGTAAAATGTTACTATCCTGCCTGATTGTATATACACCTGTCATGTTATGGAAATAGTAGCTGTTATAGGCTGTTTTTATTTGTTGCTAGTTTTTACAGCTATGCAGGTGCTGGAGCGCTGTTGTTGCTGCTGTTTACGGCTCATGGCCTTGTTTTATTTTTTTTGAAGAGCATTTGGTTCCATGTCTCTCACGGATCCATTCCACTTTCTAACACTTTTGCTCGTTTATACTAGGTTATTGGAAGCTTGTCGGTTTGCTTATACTTTGCTTGCGTTGCTACGGATTGATATCCGTTTGGTATCACTTCTCTTCTCTTTTACTAATTCCACATTTTTCCTTTTTATGCCATGAGAAGTAGGATTGGGAGTCCGTGCCACTTGGCCGGCAATGATGAAAGTCCTCAAAGGAGGCTCTGTTTGTGATTGTTTAATATTGTGCCTGAAGACCTCTATGAGGCATCCATTCCCATTCCCCCTGGCAAGACCTTCAAGAAGGCAATTGACGGAAGTTAGGGTTTGCAATCGACCCCCGTTATTCTAGTCCCAGGTCGTTCTTAGCTCTCATTACATGATTGAAGCTTTGAACATAACTCACTCTTGTTATCGAGTCGGTCAAGTGGAAGATAGGGTTCGCAACCAACCCCCACGCCTTGTCTTTAGCTCGCATTGACCAATGCTGATGCTTATGTGATCTGATTCACATCTTCCCTTTTTATTCTGCTCTCCACGGTTCTCGATACCATTGGATGAGTACCTACTTCTCACAGCTAGCTTGTTTGCCTCGGTTGATATGACCCCTTGGCTAAAGCTTCCCTTTTCTCCCTTTGGTTGTGTGATACTATTGCTAACTGATATTGCTTGCTCCTTCGTTGCTTTTAAGTCATTTTGTGATTGATTTATCCTGTGTTTACTTGTCTGATGACATGATCCCTTAGGATTCCTCGCTCCACTTAATTTTTGATTAGGTCGGAGGTAGGAGAGACATTAGGATAGCAATCCATGCCTGATAACATTAAGTAGCTTCCCTCCTGATCCTGACCTTAGGACCATCTTTGCATGTTAACTTGTAGGACCGAGTTTCCCCCTTAGACTTTATGTGTGTCTTTCCCCTTTGTTCTCTCGCACCTATGCGATCGAGATCCTGTTTCCTGTTCACCCGTAGTACCGTGAACTACGGATGCTCTGATTCCTCTTTCTTTTTAGATTGCGGATACGTAGGCACGAGATGCGATATCTCGGCGAGCACACTAACAACTAACTCCCGTTTTCTCTTACACTTTGAGTCTCTTCTCTCTTCTTTTAGAGTTAGGTTTTAAAACCTCACAAACCTTAGGATCACTCCCTTAACTAATCAATTAGGATTGAGTATTAGTCCCTATAGATTTTTACCTTTATCCTCTATTGAGTCTCTTTTCTCATCTCAAAGAAAATTCAAAATATATAATAAAGGTAGGCATTTATTGCATTTAGGCCTTTCATATAAAGAAAAGATTATAAGGGGTCTTCTCTTATAATCTTAAGATGTGTAGCATATGGCCCATCTTAGGTCAATGTGTTACATATTTGATCTTGTATGAGGGACTTAAATGCAATACTTGTTGAAGGTGCAAATAATAAAAAACACTTCTTCACTTCATAATCAAAAACACTTAATAAACACAAGTATGCTAGTGTGTTTGAACCTTGACAATTGGAACTAAGGGTGGGGGTCTTCTTCACTCTTAGTGTGCTTTCTTACCCATTCCATCTTGGAATGTGAGAATGTACACATTCCAATGACTAAGATTTGGATACACTATCATATGCAAACAAATAACAAAACACTTCTTTCTAAAAGACAAAAACAAACAATAACGTCTTTCCTTCGGGAATTCTTTTCTCTCCTCATTCACTCTTAGCGTACGAACGCGCTTCTACTCGTTCTCTTGCAAGATGGTAACGCACTCGGACCAGCGAGCCTGCAACACCTGAGCCAGAACGTAAGTCGTTCTCTAAAAAACACAAATAATCCATCCCTAGTGAGGGGAACTACGTCGCTCTGATTCTCATGTTCCCGATGAGATACGTAGGCAGTGGGGTAGGGCCCATGCGAGCACTTCTTTTATTTTCCCTACATTTGTTTCTCGTTCCTTTTCCAGTTCTCTTTTCGTTCCTTTTCCAGTATTCTTTTCTATCACCCTTTGATCGAGACAAGCAAGCGTGGATCCCATCGGGTACGATGGACGCGAGGGGGTGCTAATACCTTCCTCTCGCGTAACCGACTCCCGAACCCAGTTCTTGGTCACAAGACCACGCTCTTTTCCTTCCCTTCAGGTTTATGCGGTGTTTCCTTTCCCTCTCTTGGGATAAATACACATTGCTGGCGACTCTGTTTCGGTGCCACTTTCGCGTTTGTACTTGGATGAAAATCCCGGGAGCGACAATGGTCTATATGATGTTCTAACTTCTCTGAGTTAGTGTGAGTGGCTGTGTGAGGTTGTGTATGTGTGCAGATGAAGATTGAGTGCTGATCTGCTTGTGTAGGTGTTGCAGTGCTGATAATTGTTTTATCTGCTACTAATGTGTGTGACTATCTTCTGCTGCTGATATATTTGATATGATATGATGGTTTTAGCCAAAATTTGCCAAAGGGGGGATTGTTAGTTATGCAGCTATGCAGTATTTGTGTTGGCTAAATTTTGTTAAAACCTATATGATAGCTTTATGTCACTAAAGTTGTTTTAACATGTGCTTGTGTGTATCTGCCAGTATAGTTTAGTTGCAGGTTGTGGAAATGTCAAGTGTGATGTCTTGGCATGTTGTGCTGCACTAAGCTAGTATGAGTGCATGGTTATGTCATGAAAGATTCAGACATATTGGACCTCACTAAACCTGAAGGTTAAGGTTCTGTGATGTGATGTCAAACACGACGTCCAAAGTAACATTCTGTTGAGATTGTTTTGGTTTTATTTGCTGCGTATTTTTTGAAGACTGACGTGTGTTTACATTCTGTTATGTGGTGAGAGAAAATCATGGTCAATCGTTCTTGTAGCAGCAATATGTTTAATAGGACGTGATTACTTGCTAAGAAGAACAGGTTAAGCAAGAAGTCCTATTGTATGCTGAGACATGTTGAGATGAGAAGTTCTCATCATCTGGAGCAACATGTCGGATAAGATCTCCTATGCTGAATCATTCGACATCGCGCCTGTGCTGAGCTGGACAGTTAAATTCTGTTATGATTTAACAGATGCAGAATATTCTGGGAATATTATGTTATCCTATGTGGCGCTGTTTTATAGGTCTGGAAGGTTCAAGTCAGAATCAAGAAGAATATTAAAGAATAATGACTTTCTAATTATGGAGATAAATTAGGAAGGAATTGATTGAAGACCTATTATGCAGCAGAAGTTTCTTCTGATTTGTAGCAGCTTATTTGCTGCGATTTTGAAGGCCCAAATCCAGTTGGGAATAGGTTATATATAGATGCTCTGTAACCTAGTTTTGTAACGATTCCAAGATGTAAAATTTTTAGGGTTTCGTTCTTGTGAACCACTCTCTAGGAGAGTTGGTATGGCTGTACCACTCAACATGTGAGTTGGACAGTTTGTGAGTGTGATCCTCGAAGCTGTTAAGTAAGAGGATATTGTTCTTGGAGGAAGTTTTTAAGTAACTCTAAGTTGTGTGTTGGAAGGGTGTCTTCCATGCTGAATTGTTGTGTAGGTAAAGAGTCGTTGATGCAGTGGCTGAGATGTCATCTGCTAGACATCATTGCGATGATTGGGAGTGAGAAGGGTTTCTCATATCTAGAGAGGATCTAGGTAGAAGGGTCATTGGGTAGTGATTAAGTGATAAGCTGTAAACGGGTAGTTTAGCTTTGAATTGATACTGCTGATAGTGGACTTCATCCCTGGCTTGGTAGCCCCCAGATGTAGGATAGTTGGATCCGAACTGGGTTAACAATTCTGTGTGTTTTGTTTATGCTTTTCAGTACTGTTTTTATACCTTGCCATCTGTGTTCATGTCAGACCAGATGTCGAATAACATGTCTTAGGACATCTGAATTCTGCACATGCACCAGAATTTCATGAAGAAAGAAACACACGAACGCTACCGCAATACTCTCTCTATCTGAAATCTTTCTTAAGTCATTCTGGTCAAAAACGTGTTTACATTTTCAGCTTGTATAGAAGCACATTTCTGTAAACGTAACTTGTTCAAACTTAGGTTTGTGTTCCTTGAGAAAGGCCTTGTGGTGGTATTTCTTGAGAAGTCTAAGTCGTGTGTCTTAGAGGTTTTTCCTTGAGTAAGACCTGTGAGGTTGTATTACTTGAGGAGTCTAAAACTTGCGAGTTTTAGAGGTTATGTTAGTCACCAGCGGTTTGGCTCGTGTATTGTACTGATTTGATTAAATAGTGGATTAAGACCTCATTGAGAGAGGCAAAATCACCTTGGCGGGTGGACTAGACTAACTTGAGGGTTTCTCAAGTGAACTAGTATAAACATAACGTGTTCATCACTTGATTCTCAACATAGGTCACTACCATTAAAACGAAAGGGTTTCTAAAAATAATTTATTTTTAAGAAACAAGTTTAATTTGAAAAACCAATTCAAACCCCCTTTCTTGTGTTTTTCACACCTTCACCTGGACAGTGGATGCTCGCGACATATGACGGGAGAAAGGCATATGTTCCAAGATTTGAAACTTAAACCTAGAGGTGTCGTCGGTTTCGGAGGAAATCAGAAAGGAAGAATTATAGGCTCCGGAACTGTTGGCAATGGTAAGCTTCCTTCGATTAATAATGTTTTGTTATTTGAAGGTTTAATGCATAATCTATTGTTAATTAGTCAACTTAGTGACAATGGGTATGACGTTAATTTCAATCAAACGTCCTGTAAGGCTATCAGTCAAAAGGATGGATCTGTCCTGTTCAACGGAAAGAGGAAGAACAATACTTACAAAATTAAATTATCAGATTTAAAATATCAAAATGTAAAATGTCTTCTGTTTGTAAATGAAGAGCAATGGGTCTGGCACAGACGTCTTGGTCATGTTAGCTTGAGAAGAATCTCTCAGCTGAACAAGCTAGGATTGTCAGAGGCTTGCCAAATCTGAAGTATTCTTCAGATGCTCTCTGTGAAGCATGTCAGAAAGGCAAGTTTTCAAAATCTTCTTTTAAAACAAAGAATATTGTTTCCACCTCTAGACCGTTAGAACTTCTTCACATTGATCTTTTTGGACTAGTAAAAACTGCCTCTATCAATGGAAAGAAATACGGACTAGTCATCGTTGATGATTACAGTCGTTAGACATGGGTGAAATTCTTAAAGCACAAGGATGAGTCATATTCTGTGTTTGCTTCTTTCTGCACTCAAGTACAAAATGAGAAAAACTACAAAATAGTTAAAGTCAGAAGTGATCATGGTGGAGAATTTGAAAACAAAGATTTTGAAGAACTTTTTAAGTCACATGGAATATATCATGATTTTTGTTGTCCTAAAACTCCACAACAAAATGGAATTCTAGAAAGAAAGAACAGGACTTTACAGGAAATGGCTCGCACCATGATCCAAGAAACTGACATGGCTAAGCATTTTTGGGCAGAAGCAATCAACACAGCATGTTATATTCAGAATAAAACCTCTATAAGACCTATTTTGAATAAAACTCCTTATGAATTGTGGAAGAATAAAATTCCCAACATTTCTTACTTTCATTCGTTTGGATGTGCTTATTTTATGTTAAACACTAAGGAGAATCTTGGCAAGTTTGATTCCAAAGCACAGAAGTGCCTGCTGTTAGGATACTCTGAACACTCAAAAGGCTACAAAGTATATAACACAGAATCAAGAATTGTGGAAGAATCAATTCATGTAAGATTTGATGATAAGCTTGACCCTAAAAAGTCAAAGCTAGGAGAAAAGCTTGCAGATTTGGGAATCAGCTTTTCAGAACCCAAAGAAAAGGAAGACGAAGTTAAAGAACAACAAGATCCTACTCTAGGCACCATTGATGCAACTTCGAATACTCCACATCAAAGGAAAAGAAGAATGTCTACATCACATCCTAAGGAACTTATTGTGGGTAACAAGGACGCTCAAATCAGAGCCATATTAGAATTCAGACCATCAGAAGAAACACTCTTAGGATTAGTGTCGTTAATTGAACCAACTACAATTGATGAGGCTCTTATGGATAAAGATTGGGTTCTAGCTATGGAAGAAGAACTTAATCAATTCTCAAAGAATGATGTATGGGATCTAGTTCCAAGACCTAAGGATGTTTATGTAATAGGAACCAAGTGGGTATTCAGGAATAAACTAAATGAGAAGGGAGAAGTTGTCAGGAACAAGGCACGACTTGTTGCTCAAGGTTACAGTCAACAAGAAGGAATTGACTACAACAAAACATTTGCTCCAGTTGCTAGACTTGAAGCAATACAATTATTAATTTCCTTTTCAGTAAATCATAACATCACTTTATATCAAATGGATGTTAAGAGTGCTTTCCTAAATGGTTATATATCAGAAGAAGTTTATGTCAAACAGCCTCCTGGATTTGAAAACCCAAAAAAATCAGATTTTATTTTTAAACTTAAAAAGTCTCTCTATGGTCTGAAGCAAGCTCCAGAGTGTGGTACGATAGATTGAACAAATTTCTTTTGGAAAACAATTTCACCCGAGGAAAGGTTGACACTACTCTCTTTTGCAAAACATTTAAGAATGATATTCTTATAGTTCAAATCTATGTTGATGATATTATCTTTGGTTCTGGTAATCCCTCTTTATGTAAAGAGTTTTCAAAACTAATGCAAGCAGAATTTGAAATGAGTCTGATGGGTGAGTTGAAGTTCTTCCTGGGAATTTAAATTCACCAGAAACCAGAAGAAACTTACATTCATCAAAATAAGTACACTAAATAACTTTTAAAGAAATTCAACATGATGGACTGCAATACAGCAAAAACCCCAATGCATCCAACATGTGTCATGGGGAAGGAAGAAGTAGGAGTTAAGGTTTGTCAGAAGCTCTATCGTGGTATGATAGGCTCTCTCTTATATTTAACTGCTTCTAGACCTGATATATTATTCAGTGTACACTTGTGTGCTAGATTCCAATCAGATCCTAGAGAACGTCACTTAACTGCTGTTAAACGAATTCTGAGGTATCTGAAAGGAACAACTAACCTTGGCTTGATGTATGAGAAAACATCAGAGTACACTCTTTTTGGTTACTACGATGCAGACTATGCTGGAGACAGATTGGAAAGAAAGAGCACATCTGGTAACTGTCAGTTCCTAGGGAACAACCTAATCTCATGGTCAAGCAAGAGACAATCTACAATTGTTCTCTCAATAGTAGAAGCAGAATACATATCAGCTTCCTTATGTAGTACGCAGATGTTATGGATGAAAAATCAGCTAGAAGATTATCAGATATACGAGAGTAACATTCCTATCTTTTGTGATAAGACTGCTGCTATCTGTTTAAGTAAAAATCCAATTTTACATTCTAGGGCTAAACACATCGAAATAAAACATCATTTTATCAGAGACTATGTTCAGAAGGGAACCTTGTGTTTAAAATTTATTGACACGGTCCATCAATGGGCTGATATTTTTACAAAACCCTTGGCTGAAGATAGATTTCAAATTATTTTAAAGCATCTGAAAATGGACTGGTGTCCAGAGTAAGAGTATTTCAGGACCAAATGTGTTTTGTCAGAGGAATAAGTATTTTGAATCTTCAGAACCACTTATGAAAAGACGTGTCATAGTTCTGATAAAAATTTTTTTGGGGATGTCGAGTCAATCATGACGTGTCATTTAACTTTTCTCATGTGATTTGATTATATCTAAATCACTATTTTTATCCAAATTAAACGAACAATAATTTTTTTAAGATTTACTCAAAACTTTATTACATTCATTCACTTATGCTCTGTACGGTGTCTACATCCTTAAGTTTTCAAAACATTCCTATTCTCTCTCTCACTCAAAGAAAAACTCTAAAACCCTAAATATCTCTTTCTCTCCAGGAAATCAACTCAATCCCTGTTCTCGTCCTCTCCGATCTTAACTATCACTATGATGACCTCCATCCAACAAGAAACTGTTCGCTTCTCCGAGGAATTTGAAGCTTCATTGAATCCCTCTCAGGGGTTACCATCCTCATCTGTCGCACCCTCTACAACCTCCACGACCACCGCGACGATCGCTTCAATTCCATTATCTCTTCCCACGATCGATACAAACCATGTAACACAGAGAAATTCCTCTGTTACTTGTGTTGTGCATGCAGACGAACTAATCATTCTGAAAAAGCTAGATGTCGACTTCGACAATATTCGTGATAATGGGTTTAACCTAATTGATCAACTAAACACTCAAGGATAGAAAAGTTACTTTGACAGACTTAGAGGTCCAACCTTTGATGACCTAGTAAAAGAATTATGGAGACAAGCTGAAACATACGATCTTCATGTTGTATCCTTTGTTATGAGTCAAAAGATTATTATCACTGAAAAGTCTATTTCAGATCTGCTAGGAATGAAGTTCTTGGAAGGAAAAAAGGTCTATGAAAAAACTAACAAATTTGACTCTGTCATCAACAAAGCAATTTTCAGAAACTGTCAACCTAGGACAACAGAGTACAAAAGCAAGAATTTGCGTGACAATCTGAGGATCTGGCATAAGATTATTCTTGGATGTATCAATCCAAGACCTTCAAAGAGTACCGTAGATTTCTTCAACGCAAATCAAAAGTACATGTTGTACTATTTGCACAAGAATGAGAAAATGTGTCTTCTATCCATTCTATTCTACTATATTAGATATATGGTGCGCAAGACAAGAACAACAACCTCACCAGATAGAAAAATTGTAAACTATATTCCTTTTGGAAGACTTCTCTCTGATATCTTTGTTGAAAGTGGCTTAGTGGAGTATTTAGTCAAGGAAGCCAAATATACAGATTATCTGACTGCAAGCATAGGTGAAGTCTTCAACGCTGTAAACCTTAAGCATATGAAAATGATTTCAAGTGTTGAGGTGAAACCCGTGTCTATTCCTCACAACAGTGTGATCAACAACAGACATCCAGTGATGAACTACCCCTTCTATCACAAAGAAGATAATCCAACAACAGTTGCTTCGTTCGTTGCTATAATGAGAGAAGAAGGGCATGACATGCCAAAATCCAGAGTTGAAGATGTTGCTCCTAAACCTAAGTATATCACCAGGAGTAAGAGGAAGCAAACTAAAGAGGATGCTGAGCCTAAGAATAAGAAAAAGGATGAGGCTGAAACCTCCAATACTTCCAGACTGGAGTCTCTTCTTCTTGAGAAAATCAATAAATCTGCTATTAATCCTCCTGGTTCCATGAATGACACTGAGACTATCACTGCACCATCATCATCTCAAACTACTTTCATTCCTACCTCTAATCCACAAGTGAAGTTTAAACCACCATCTTTTTCAATTCCTCCTCCAACTATCACCACTATCCAATCGTCGCCTAACTCATCAATAAGTACACCCATCTCGTCTGAAGTTGTTCCTACCTACACCTCGATAATAATCTCTTCAACCATTCAGCCAAAGGAACAAGGTTCCACGAACCTTCTCTCTGAAACTCAAGTCCTCAGTATTGAGTCGGATTCTGAGGAAACCATTTCCGCATCTCTAGAGATTGTCACACCTGAAGCTCACATGGTTTCAGACACTCTAGAAGTATCATCTCCTACTGATCAACCAATCAATGAACATCCTCCTACTGAGATTGTTTTATCTCAGCCAGCACCATCTGAACCCAATTCTGCCAGGCCTGACCTTGCTTTGGTCATCTATGACATACCTGTTCCAACAACGTTTGAAGAGTGCGCCAGTCAATTTCGTGACAAAGCGTTAAAGAAGTTTGCAAAATTAAGAACAGAAATCAGCTTAAGCACCAAGCCTATGGAGCTTAAAAGTTCTTGTCAAAACTTCCAAAGATGGTTGAATTATGAACTTACAAGAATTGTAAGCTTTTCAGACGGCACTATAACTGCTGGACTTCAGTTAGCATAAGAAATAGTAGAAGCTGAAGAAAGGATCAGGGAACGCAAGCTCTTGGCCTCAAAACAGAAAGTTGCTGAAGAAGCAAGACTTCTCGCAGAAAAAGCTGCTGAAGAAGCAAGAATTCTCGCAGAAAAGGTTGCTGAAGAAGCCAGATTGGCGCAAGAAGCTGAAGCCATGGAAAAGAGTAAACAAGAAGCTGTAGTTGTCTCCTCATCTGATCCTGATGTAAAGCATTTGAAGAACGCAGTTAAGGAAATCAGGGAAGAACAATAGATATTCAGAAATAATTTTGAGGAACAGAAGGCGGTCAATGCAAATGTCTAAAACATGCTTCAGAAGATTTGGGACAAGAGGTCCTCAGGAAGCACCTAAGCCTGTCTTTGGGTCTTTTGTTTTTAGGACTTTAGTTTCTTGTTTTTCACCCTTGGACCACTAATCTTTTTGATCATGACAAAAAGGTGGAGAAGTAATGAATGAATGTGATATTTTGATTCTGTAATCAATCTCTGAAAACTAATGATGTTTACATGCTAACAGATACATTTTAATCTCTATTAGATTGTCTTTCTTTTTAGGACTCTGCTAAAAGAAAATCAAACTATGATGAAGTGATAAAATCAGGGGGAGTCAATCCACAGATTTTCATTGAGTCTAAGACTCAGGGGGAGTACTTCATATGAAGGATAAGCATTCCTTAAAAATCTTTATTATCCCTGCACTATGTGTCAAAATTGTGTCATCAAAATACATAGTTTTGTCATCATCAAAAAGGGGGAAATTGTGAGAACAAGATTTGGTTCTGCAATATTAATCCTAAGTTTTGATGATTTCAAACGAATATATTTTGTATGAACAATTTTGTAAAACTAATGTTTGTTATTCTTGAATATCTAACAAACAGGTTATGCTTCCGTTAATTGTCGTAGACATGATGTTAAAAGAAAATACTCCAACTATACGTCAGACTCTGATACTATATGCATAGAGAACAAGTTCTGAAGATCTGAAGACAAAGGTTCTAATGGAATGGAGTCCAGATGCTAAAGGCTTACACTCTCTGATCAAGGTTCAGAAAGACCAAACCTCAGTTTCTACTCATGCTTCAACCAAATACTATCTGAAGCCTCTGAAGAAATGGAGATAAAAGTTCTGAGTAAACAAGGTTCTGAAGACTTCGGAGGTGCTACTCTAAGGAATCAAAGACTTAAAGGTCGTAATAACCAAGCTATGTTTTCCCTTCTCACTCACACTCTCAAAGGTCTCTGAAGTTGAGAAGCCAAGAAGACTAAGCTACGAAATACAGCTGTACCCCAATACAAAGCGAAGATATCTTGGTAACAGTACAAACTGTACAACTAAAGATATTCTGACGAGACAGGACGGAAAAGCTATTATCTGTCCTCACGTCTTCCTCGTAGCCGCCAGCCTAGATAGCTATCATGATGACATTTCGAACGGCTATTTTCTACACGGCTATATAAAGAAGTAAAGACTTGAAGAAAGAATACACGAACGCAACTCCAAAATTATTTTCTACTCTCTATCTTTCTTAAGTCATTTTGGTCATAACTTGTTTACATATTCAGCTTGTATAAGAAGCACAGTTCTGTAAACTAAACTTGTTCAAACTTAGATTTGTATTCCTTAAGAAAGACCTGTGAGATTGTATTTCTTGAGAAGTCTAAGAAGGGTTGTCTTAGAGATTGTTCCTTATGAAAGACCTGTGAGGTTGTATTTCTTGAGAAGTCTAGAACTTGAGAGTTTTAGGGGTTGTAGTGAGTCACCAGCGTTTTGGCGAGTGCATTGTACTGATCTGATTGATTAGTGGATTAAGACCTCGATTGAGAGAGGCAAAATCTCCTTGGCGGGTAGACTAGATTAACTTGAGTATTTCTCAAGTGAACTAGTATAAACATACTGTGTTATCTCTTTCAGCTTTAACAAAGGTCATTTCTCATTAAAGAAGAGTTTCACGAGAGGAGTTAAAATAAGGAACAACTTTATTTTGAAAAACCAATTCAAACCCCCCTTTCTTGTGTTTTTCACACCTTCACAGAGATCACCAAGCAGAACAACCAGTAACTGTCAAGTCAAACAGATAAAGCATAAACAAATCAAAGTAGGCCGAACCCACTAAGAACCAGAGTCCCCAGCAGAGTCGCCACTTTTCTGTAGCAGCAAAAATTGTGAGTGTAAGCTATTGATTAACTTAACTCATAAAGCAAGAGTCGCCACCACACTTTTATTTTATCCAAAAGGAAAGGAAAAAGAGCGAACAAAACCTAAACAAGTTAAGGGGGTTGGTTACGCTAAGGGAAGGTGCTAGCACCCAAAACGTCTATAGTACTCTATAGGAACCCTTTGAAATATCTACGCTTTTTGGTTTAAAAAGGTTTGTTTGAAAAGAGACCGAGGAGGTGAGAAGAGAAGTATTTTTTTAAAGATTTTTTTGTTTGGAGAGACTTATTGCCTCATGCCTACGTACCCACAAAGTGCAATATAGGATCAAAACCTCGTAGTTCATGGTACAAATGACAGAATTGGTTTGTTATGATTGTTTTTAAATGTAAAGACAAATCGTCATTTCCAAGAGAATAATTCTGCTTAAAGAGATGAATCATGTCTAAACTTACGAAAAGGTTTTAAATGAGAAAGTTCATAAGGCACAAAAGGAGTTTGAATGAGTTTAAATGTTTTTTAAAGTCTTTTGAAAAAGGTGTCAATATGCTTATGTAGTTTAGCATTTGTTAAGAAATGAAAAGAAATGAGTAAAATCACTTGACAAAGTCAAGGTTTGATTATGAAAGAGGTGATAGTTTGAAATCAAGAAAGTTTTGAAAAAGGGAGAAGGTTTTGAAAATTGAAGAAGGGGTGGAGAAGAAGTGACTATCCTAAAGCATAAAGTAAAAGCTAAGAATAAGAAAGATCTAACCACAAATGTAGCTATCTTCACCATAAACCAAGCAAAAGCACAAAGCTCCAAAGTCTTCCAACCGTAATTCCAAGGCAAAGGGAAAAGGTCCTAATTCTATGTCCAAGGATCCAAGAATAACATTGAAGTCCAAGGTCTAGGTTCAAAATTCCATGTCCAATGCAAAGGATAGTAGCCATAGTCCAAGATTAGAAGCACAAGTTTTTTAGAGGTTTAGGCCTTTACTAATGTTTTTAGTCCAAGTGGACAAAGAGAAAAAGGCATAAGCATAACATGTGTCCAACGGATAAAGGAAAAAATTGCAGAAGCATAAACAAGATATGATATGATATAATGACATGAAACATAAAAAAGTAAAGAGAGATATGGAGCAAGAAGGAAGCATAAAAGTATAGTTATAGTAATGTAGTAGTATATACATAATAGTAACACAAAGGCCATAGTGCCATAAGCCTTCAAAAGTAACATTGATTATTCCGTCTCGTGTCTTGAACTATAATGATTAAACAATGTACTTAGGTCAAGGTTAATGAAGACTTGTTAGAAGATTGATAGAATCAAAGCCTCTACGCAACAAGCTTCAAAGATTTTGAACCTAATACAAAAGATTAATCATCCTTGGGCTTACACAACCAAAAGGTTTGAGCACGGAAGATCAAGTTCTGATTCGGAGGGAGGGACAAATGTAGAGCTATGTTAAGCAATCGCCAAGTGACTTATAAAGAAGTCACCCTACTCGAGGTCGGTCAATAGTGATCTTTGTGCTAATGCATGCGAGATGAACGATAAGTAAATCGTCATCTGAAAGCAATACCGCACAAAAAGAGAAAAAAAGGTAATGATCTAGACTTGATCAAGAGTTCAACAAAGATATTCTAAGATCCATAAGACTTTCATCGATCCAAATAAAATAGAAATAGATGAAGAGAAAGCCAAATTGAACCACAAAAGTATGTGATCTAAGGCTAAAAACAAAGGGAAAGGGAAGAAAATGGAAAATCAACCAAAACAGTCCCAAAAACAAGCCAAGGACTGCATTCTGACTCAGGGTAACCAATTACTCTAATTACACATAAAACAGAGTAACTGATTACTCTGCATGCAGAGTGAAAAAAAGTGCAAAATTCAGCATGGTCATCTTTCAAAACTTTTTCCAAACACCTTGTGATCATAGGACTTAAATTGCATGAAATTTTAAGTAAAACAACAGTAAAACTAGCATTCAAACACAATTACAAGATCCAAAGGATCAAGTAACAAGAATCAACAAAGGATCTACTTTGTGGAAGATGAATCAAGTACAACAATGGTGGAAAATGAGATTACCATTCCAAATCTAAAAATTCCTTCAAATTGCTCCAAGATCCAAACTCCAAAGCCTTGATCTACAAGAATTAATGAAGAAAACAAGTTTGGATGAAGGTTTAGCTCAAAGTTGAACAAGATTCAATGTGAAAACTTGTTAACTTTCAAAAGAAGAAAAGTGAGCTTTGATTGAATTTGGTAGTTTGAGAAAATTGAGAGAGTAAAAAAGAATTTTGACAAGGTGAATTTGGCTATCAAAAGCTTCAAGAGAAATTTTAGCAAGGTGAATTTGGCTATCAAAAGCTTGAAGAATGAATGAAATGAGGGTTCTATTTATAGTGTTTAGGCTCGGGAATTTTGGTGGCTTGGAGTTTGGTTTGGAACCAAAATTAGGCTTGGAATTTGAATTTGGAGGGAAAATCAAGATCAAGTGGTGATTAGTGAAGGTGTATGGTGGGAATTAATTGTGATGAGGTAGGGGAATTAAAATGAGGTGGTCTAGAATATTCCAAATGTGATCATTTTTGAAAATTGGTGCCAAAATGCTGCAGAATTTGAATTTGCTGATTTTTAGCCAAAAATTGCACGTGTTAATCGATTAACCATTTGCAGTGCAAAATGTGTTAATTGATTAACACAATGAAAAAATGAGGAAATGGCTTTTTGATGTGTTATCTTGGCTCTGGCTCAATTCTTTTGAATTGTCAAAGAAGGCGTGGAAATAAACACATAAACCTTGGACTCTCTTAAATAATAATCAATTAAATCTTGGAAACCCTTGATCAGATGATTTTGAATTGTTTGTAGATCAACTTTGACTTTGTTTAGATGAATTTCATTCGAGCTGAGGGACTGGTATTTGATATCTTTGTTCCAGTTCCTTCCTGAAAAGGTTAGTAAAAGGAAAACAAACATATTTTTGGATTTTGATTAAAGGTTAGTAAACATAAGCAAATAAAGGCAAATAAGAAACACACAGATGCTCGGTGATCCCTGCAAGGCATAAACCCAAAGAAGAGAGGGATAAGGGAACCAATGTGATCTCGTTTGTGGTAAAGATGCAAAATGAGATGTGAATGATATGTGGAATCTTAGGGTCAAAAATTAGGGTCTTACACATCCTTCAGCTTCTAAACAGCTACTCATTTACCTGCTCATTTATACCATAAGAAGGAACATAGAACCACACAAACAACAAAGGGGTGAGAATACACTCAAAATATATAATGGTGAAAAAGTATGCAAGGGTAGTCTAAAACAACATCAACCCCCACATATCTCATTCACATCATTTCAACATAATTTATTCACATTAATCACACAACTCAACAAATCATTCACAAACACCTTCATGTAAATGCAAATACAGGTAAGGACTCAACTTAATGCATGTGGTACCAATACTCAAAGGTTCTTCATATGAAATGGGTCCACCCTTCTAGACCCCTAACCCACCCTTCTAGGTTTGGGACAAGTCACTAATCCACCCTTATAGACTTTCAACTTGCCTCTTTCAACAACAACGACATAATGATGCATGTCATACACCTTAATGCAACAAAAACAACAATGTTTAAGGCCCCCCTTCTGACCGTAAACAATTGTATATTAACAACACAATAATAGTCCCCTCATCTTAATTATTATCCAACAATTATAACAAAAACAAGCAATAATTTGATTATTATCCAACATTGATAATAATCTAACACAACATAACAACCATAATTATGTATACAAAACATAATCTTTCATTAATCACATAACAACACCAAATAGCATAATCGATTTAATTATAACAACTTAATAATTTCTAAATCAATTATTAACACTCAACTACACAATTTAACCACCCATTTAATTAATTAAAGTGACCAAAATATGCCTAATAGCAGTTAACATGAACCGCACAACAAAACAACACATAAAACCCAACTCATAGAAATGCAACAACTAAGATTGCATCTTAAGTAAAACAAAATATTCATATCCTTAAGTGTACATTCAACCTCTTAAGGTATCACCGTGAGATAACACTACACGTTAGCTTTCCAACGCTTCAAACCGTGTGTCAAACGGAGTTACACAACTCCAGATACATCATTTTCAATTCTGCAATTTTCCACCACAAACATTGGTAACCTGTTACACTCAGTGCATAATCAGTTACAGGAACGAAAAATAGCCTAGTAACATATTTTTCACCATTGGAGGCCTTCCAGACCTGCGATTTCGATTCTGTAAAAAGCATCGATCTTAGAATTCAACACACAACAATTATTCAATGATTAAAACCAAAATTCACAATAAATCAAAGATTGGCATCAACAGAATCATGTATTTTCATTAAAATCATATCATTCACATGAACACTTACTCAATCAATATTTACAAATAGAGGCACGCGAAATTCGTGTGAAATTCAGTGCACGAAAATCATAAGATTTACATCAATTACATTATATTATCATACCAATTTCATTCATATCATCAAACATCCAACAATGAAGAAAGAGAGAGAAAAACCAAACAGGGATTAAGGACTTACCCCTACCCAACCATGAAATCAACACCGTATTTAGAGTAATCTCCACCCCCTAAAGGTGAGAAAAATACACAAGAAGGGGGGGGGGGGGGGTTGAATTGTGTTTAACAAAAATTAGATTTACTTATGAACCAAAGTTCAGATTCTAAAACTAAATTCAGAATCTTATAATGTACAGCAGAAATAAAGACAGAAGTAAAGTAAAATAGCAAAGAACACACAATAATTATCCTAGTTCCTCTCCAACTGAGACTACTCCAGACCCCTTGCCAAGCAAGAGATTTTCCACTATAATCAACTAGATTACACTTGCTTATACACACTTGTATAAGACTTTTCTTTTTGCACTGACCACTTGTCCAAGACTTCCCTTACTTAGAGCTCGTGTCTAAGACTTCACTTTGCTAAATTAGCTCCTGACCGAGATTTCTCTTGCTTAGACCACCTGCTTAAGACTTCACCTTGCTTAGAGCTCGTGTCTAAGCCTTTTACCTTGCTTAGATCTCGTGTCTAAGACTATTACCTTGCTTTGAGCTCGCGTCTAAGACTTTAATCTAAACAACTAATTTAGAGAAGGAATAACTTACAAATGAAAAACACTTGATAAAATATCAGAGGTGTTCAAGTAATACAACACACTATTATAAAGACTCTTAGCAGACTCAACTTTTCTGAAGGCCGTGCGTGTATATCTTAGTTGTATTTGCAGCGTTATTTCTTAAGAGATCTTAGAATCTTAGGCACCTTTTTATAGCCAAGGAAAATAAAGACGTTTGAGATCTTCAACGGCTACAAACATAACTAAATCTTCTAGTACATATTCTTTTTCAAATGGAGCAAGTGTTGGGACTTTCAGTCACAAGAGTATCCTTGAAACAAGGCCTTTGTCCAGAGGATACAACTCTGATTCAAGTACAACACAACCTGTAGAAGATAATGTCAATAAATCTTGAGTCTCGTGTTAGCAGAACTGATATGACATTACTAAGCATCAGAAGCAGCATAGCACGCTTCTGAGCTGAAATGTACTAGCAACTACTTTTCTGATCAGACGTTCTTGCAAGAGTGTGACCAGAACCGAACCAAAGCCAATTAAGTGTCAGAACTAGTTCCATCAATTAAATATAATACTGCATACACAAACTGGCTAGTTAGAGTTCCTAATTTTTTTTTCAAATACTTTGTTATCATCAAAACCTTGGAGGATTCATGGCATGAACCAAAATTTTTTCAACAATCTCCCCCTTTTTGATGATGACAACATTAAGTATTTTAAAAACAATCAGAAGTAAAAATAAATTACTCAGCAATTTTCAGGGTCTGAGGTTTGTAAGCTCCCCTAAGTTAAATAGTCTAAGAGATGAGGTTTGTAAGCTCCCCCCGAGTCTTATCTGTAAAGTACAGAACAGTAGATTTACTCCAAGGGTGAGATTTACAAACTCCCCCTAAATAGGATTATTAACCTCATTCGAAACCATTATTATCCTAAAATACTCACTGCATTCTGACCCTTTGTCATCAATAAAAAAGAGAAGAGAAGAAATAAGTTTTGAGAGAATAATAGTTAGTTTTCTCATTAGAGAAAGTCATCATGACCTCTGTACTCTAGGCCTTAGAATGTTCACCAGACTTTTCCATAAGAGAAAAAGTAGAATAACTTTCAGATAAGCCTTTGTTACAATAGATGATGTGTAAATCATTTTCTGAGCTGTTATAACAATCAGAACCAGACAATTATTTTGCTCATTATGATGAATATGAGCATTGGCCCAAAAAATAAATATTTCACAAAAATTGAAATAATATTTTGAGGATTAATCGCCTTCAATTCGTTAAGAGAGATGCACATTTATTTTGAATTTACAGAAATATCTTATGTAGAAGACAATCTGTGAGAAGGAAAACAGCTTCGCAACATATCACATAAAATGATAAGATTTAAGCAAGTATGTAATAAAATGTTTGGACGACCTTAAGTCTGAATAAAAACAAGTTAAAATCTTTGTCAGAACACTCCTCTTTTAATGAGCCAAACTTTTTAGAGTAGATTCAGAAAATCAGAGTATTAAAACAAGGATTTTACTTTATTAGAGCTTAAGAATTAGTCCAATAGTTAACTTAAAGCATATATCAATGAATTAACTTGTCATTGTATGCTTTAAATAAAGAAGTCAAGGAAGAAGGATATCGTGTACCCTCTATTTAGACTTAAAGACCATGCTTAAGAAATTATCAGAAGTAATTCAACTGACTACTAACAGATTCCAACGAACATCCAATAAACCATTCAAAGAACAAGCATTTATTCTGCGACATAGACCATGTTTAAATTTTTCTTGATGAAATCAAATTGATTGATGACCAAGGGTTTTGTAAATATATCAGCCCATTGATGTTCAGAATCAATGAACTGAATGTCTATTACACCATTCTGAACATAATCCCTTATAAAGTGATATTTGATTTCAATATGCTTTGTTCTAGAATGATGAATTGGATTATTTGTTAGATAAATAGAAGCAGTGTTATCACAGAAGATTGGAATTTTATTTCCAAGAATCTGATAATCTTCAAGTTGATATTTCATCCAGATTAGTTGAGTGCAGTAATTAGCAGCTGAGATGTATTCTACTTCTCATGTGGACAAAGCAATAGTTTCCTGTCTTATACTACCCCAAGAGTTATGGTTTTCACCTAAAAATTGACAGGAACCACTAGTAGACTTGCTTTCAATTCTATCTCCAGCATAGTCAGCAACACAGAATCCAACCAGTTTATAATCTGAGGACTTTTTATATAGAAGCCCAAGATTTAATGTTCCTTTTAGATACCTAAAGATTCTCTTAAGAGTAGTTAAGTGAGTCTCCCTAGGATATGCTTGGAACCTTGCACATAAACAAACACTAAATAAGATATTAAGTCTAGAAGCAGTGAGATGGAGTAAGTAACCTATCATACCTCGATATTTGGTTGGATCCACTTTCGAACTGCACTCTTCAGCACCAAGGATAAATGTAGGATGAATATGAGTTGAGAATACTTTGCAATTATCAAGATTGAATTTTTTTCAAAAGCTCCTTTGTATACTTAGACTGGTGAATGTAAATACGTTATGACATCTGATTAATCTGAATACCAAGAAAGTATTTTAATTCACCCATAATGCTCGTCTCAAATTCAGCCTGCATGATCTTGGAAAACTCTTGACAAAGAGATGCATTAGTAGAACCAAAATTTATGTCATCAACATAAATCTGAACAATCAAGATTTCTTCCTTTAAAGTTTTCCTGAAAAGTGTAGTGTCAATCTTACCTTTAACAAAATCGTTTTCAAGCAAAAAACTGTTCAATCTTTCATACCAAGCTCTTGGAGCTTGTTTA
Organism: Lathyrus tuberosus; assembly: GCA_022829125.1. Classification (NCBI taxonomy): domain Eukaryota; kingdom Viridiplantae; phylum Streptophyta; class Magnoliopsida; order Fabales; family Fabaceae; genus Lathyrus; species Lathyrus tuberosus. The sequence continues at coordinate 5,713,675 of JALAZF010000019.1, read as the reverse complement.
AGACCATAAAGAGATTTTTTAAGCTAGAAGACATGATTTGGATGATTTAGATCAATAAATCCTGGAGGTTGTTTAACATACACTTCTTCAGTAATGAATCCATTCAGAAAAGCACTTTTCATGTCCATTTGATAGAGAATTATGTCATGGTTGATGGCATACGAGAGACGTAGTCTTATGGATTCTAACCTTGCAACAAGATCAAAGGTTTCAAAGAAGTTTATTCCCTCCTACTGACTATAGCTTTGAGCCACAAGTCTAGCTTTATTTCTAACAACTTCACCTAGTTCGTTAAGTTTGTTTCTGAAGACCCACTTGTCTGAATGATGTTTTTCTCTTGTGGTCTTGGATCAAGATCCCACACATCATTTCTTTGAAACTGATTAAGGCATCATCAATAGAAAAAGGTTCAATTAGTGAAATAACTCCAATCATTGAGTGATCATTTCTGAAGGCAGATCTGGTTTTCAATGGCTCTTCCTTATTACCAATGATCAGTTCTTCTGGATGAGATGCTTTATACTTAAACAATCTCTTTGGTTAAACAGAGGCTTCTGAGCCACTGTGAGCAATCAGTGAATCAGTAAAAGAGGGACCAAATAGAGTAACTTCAGTTCCTGCAACTTCTGGCATAGCTTCAGACATAGTGACAGATTCTGGATCATTATTTACTGTATCTTTTTCTTTAGGGGCACATACCACGGAATGTTCTTCATGATTCTGAAATCCTGCAGAGAAATTATTTTGAACCACATACTCTGACTTGTCATGGTCAGGTAGATTGTCATCAAATTTAACGTGCATAGACTCTTCAACCCTTCTAGTTTCAGAGTTATACACTCTGTATGCTTTTGAGCATTCAGAGTATCCTAAAAAGATACCCTTTTGAGCTTTAGCATCAAATTTCTTTAGGTAGACCTTGTTATTCAGGATGTAACAGGTACATTCGAATTGATGAAAATAAGAGATACAAGGTCTTCTACCTTTAAATAATTCATATGATGTTTTTTTTTCCAGAATTGGTCTGATATAAATTCGGTTCTGAATATAACAAGCAGTGTTGACAGCTTTTGACCACAAGTGCTTAGGGAGTTTATTTTCATGAATCATTGTCCTTGCCATTTCTTGCAGAGATTTGTTCTTTCTTTCAACAACTCCATTTTGCTGTGGAGTTCTAGGAGAAGAGAACTCATGGATGATTCCATATTTTTGACAAAAGGATTCATATGATTCATTTTCAAACTCACCCCATGGTCACTTCTAACCTTTAGAATTTTCAATTCTTTCTCAGATTGTACTTGATTGTAGAAGGTGTTAAACACTTCATATGTTTCGTCTTTATATTTGAGAAACTTCACCCAAGTCCATCTGCTAAAGTCATCAACTATGATCAAACCATATATCTTTCCATTGATTGAAGCAGTCCCAATAGGACCAAATAAATCAATGTGAAGCAATTCCAAGGGTTTAAAAGAAGAAACAATGTTTTTGTTTTTAACAGAAGTTTTTACAATCTTCCCAACTTGACATGCTCCACAAAGAGCATCTGATAGATAATCAATATCTGGCAGCCTTTCACAAGTTTTAGCTTGGAAAGTTTAGAGATTAATCTCCAGTTAGCATGACCTAACCTTTTGTGCCAGACCCATTTTTCATCACTCATTGTTATTAGGAAAATGACCCTTTGAACAACCAATTCAGAAAGATTGATTTTATAAACCGTCCCTTTTTTTCTCTTTGAATACTATAGTTTTGTCAGAATTTACAACAGAATAGAAGTCCTTGTCAAACAATACCTTGCAACTATCATCACACAACTGGCTTATGCTAAGTAGATTATGTTTTAGGCCATCTACAAGCCATACCTTATTAATGATAGTTTGAGAATTACCTATGGTACCAGTTCTGATGATCCTTCCCTTCTAGCCACCTCCAAAACCCATATTTCCTTCCTCTTTCAGATTCAGGGTTTGGAACATACGCCTTTCTCCTGTCATATGTCGTGAGCAGCCATTGTCCAGGTACCAAGATTGGCATTCCATATGTTCCTTTGGGCATATCTTATCAGCAGATTTGAACTTATTTTATGATACAGAGGTTTTGAACATTGATGTCATCAGATTATCTGAGTTATCAAGTTCTACTATAGCAATGCCTTTTAACTTCTCATCTTCATTTTTAGATTCAGATAGATGTTCTTCTTCAAATGAGTGAGCCATCAGTGCTAAATTAACATTATCTTCCTTTTCTGACTCTTCTTCATCTAGTTCTTACCATGTTGCCATGAAATTCTTTTTGAACCTGTTTATGAAATTATCCTTCTGATAACTTCTTTTTCTATGACTGTCCTTTGGAGGTTCAGGACAAACACTTCTGAAATGCCCTGTTTTATTGCAATTGTAGTAGACTCTGTCTTCATCTTTGAGGTTGATTCTCCTGTTGTTTTTAGAGAATCTTCTGCTTCTTCTGGCCATTTGATGTATTCCTCTGATGAAGCATGCCATGTCTTCGTCGTCAGATATTCCATCAGATTCTTCTTCAGGCGATTCATTAGCTTTACAATTTTTTCAAAATCTTCTGGACTTGTCGCCATATTTTTCAGAGGCAGATCTCAATGCAAGAGATTTAAGCTTTTGGGTTGTATCATCTCCATTGATTTCCATCTCATAACTTTGAAGATTGCTGATTAAACTTTCAAGAGACAATGTATTCAGATCTTTAGCTTCCTGAATAGTTGTTACTTTAGGTCTAAACTTCTGAGGGAGACTTCTCAGAATTTTCTTCACATGATCAGCTGTTGAGTAGCTTTTGTTCAACACTTGAAGGAGCGAGACAAGAACCTGAAACCTGGAGAACATGGTTTCAATATCCTCGTCTTCCTTCATTTTGAATAACTCATACTTTTGCATTAACAATTCAGCTTTGGCTTCTTTGACTTGTTGGTTTCCTTGATAAGTAGAACACAGCGATTTAAAGATAGTCTTAGCAGAGGACATATCAATGATCTTCAAATACTCAGCATGTGGAAGTGCGTCAAACAAAATACCTCTGATTTTGTGATGATTTCCGTAGATTTTCTTTTGAGCTGGAGTTAGAGCTTTTTTGTCAGGAACCATACCAACACTATCTACAGGAATGTCAATGCCATCCTCAAGAATATCCCATAGCTCATCATCGAGTCAAATGATATATGTGTACATCTTGATTTTCCACCATTCAAATTCAATAGAGTCACCACCGACTATAGGAGGTTTAGCAGTATAATGATTTCTCTTAGATCTATTGTAATCATAGGGAATCCCCCTTGAGGTACCAGAAATAGTAACCTCAGGATCCATATTTTTCTCGTTGGATCTTTGACTCTACCACTGTTAAGTGTTACGTACAGACCTTGCTAAGATACCAACTGAAGGTGAGAAAAATACACAAGAAGGGGGGTTGAATTGTGTTTTTCAAAAATTAGATTTACTTCTGAACCAGAGTTCAGATTCTAAAACTAAATTTAGAATCTGATAATGTACAGTGGAAATAAAGACAGAAGTAAAGTAAAATAGCAAACAACACACAGTAGTTATCTTGGTTCCTCTCCCAACTGAGAGTACTCTAGTCCCCTTGCCAAGCAAGAGATTTTCCACTATAATCAACCAGATTACACTTGCTTATACACACTTTTATAAGACTTTTCTTTTTGCTCAAACCACTAGTCCAAGACTTCCCTTGCTTAGAGCTCGTGTCTAAGACTTCACTCTGCTCAATCAAATCCTGACCGAGACTTCTCTTGCTTAAACCACCTGCCTAAGACTTCACCTTGCTTAGAGATCATGTCTTAGAATTTTACCTTGCTTAGAGCTCGTGTCTAAGACTTTTACCTTGATTAGAGCTCGTGTCTAAGACTTTTACTTTGCTTAGATCTCGTGTCTAAGACTTTAATCTAAACAGCTAGTTTAGAGAAGGAATAACTTACAAATGAAAAACACTTGATAAAATATCAGAGGTGTTCAAGTAATAAAACACACTATTACAAAGACTCTTAGTAGACTCAGCTTTTCTGAAGGTAGTGCGTATATATCTTAGTTGTATTTGCAGCGTTATTTCTTAAGAGATCTTCAAATCTTTAGCTCCTTTGTATAGCCAAGGAAAATAAAGACGTTGGAGAACTTCAACGACTACAAACAGAACCAAATCTTCTAATACATATTCGTTTTCAAATGGAGCAAGTGTTGGGACTTTCAGTCACAAGAGTATCCTTGAAACAATGCCTTTGTCCAGAGGATACAACTCTGATTCAAATACAACACAACCTGCAGAAGATAATGTCAATAAAACTTGAGTCCCATGTTAGCAAAACTGATATGACATTACTCAGCATCAGAAGCAGCATAGCACGCTTCTGAGCTAAAATGTACTAGCAATAACTTTTATGATCAGACGTCCTTGCAAGAGTGTGACCAGAACCGAACCAAAGCCAATTAAGTGTCATAACTAGTTCCATCAAGTAAATATAATGTTGCATGCACAAACTGACTAGTTAGAGATCCTAATTATTTTTTCAAATACTTTGTTATCATCAAAACCTGGGAGAATTCATGGCATGAACCAAACTTGTTTCAACACCCCCCCTTTACCTAATATTTTCAACAAGCAACAATGATTTCATAAAACTCTATCTTCTTTTTCCCAAAACCCCTGTCTTTTCTTTCAACTTTCTCTTTTCTACCTAGAGACAAATATTAGGCTCATTAATCCCTTCTTATTCTAAAAACCTTAATTTAATCTCTTATTAATTCTACTTTGGCTCAACTCCTTTTATCTTTCTCCTCCTTAGTCTTTTATTTCTATTATTTCTAATTCCCACCTCAACTCTTACTATTTTCTCTATTTCATTTTTTGTTTAATAATAATCCTCAATATTTTAATAATATACTCAATTAACTAAATAATTAACCCTATTTCTAATAACTCCCAACTACAACATAAACATACCAAATCTCAAATTGCATATAAAATTCATTTAAACAACTGAATAAATCACAAAACTAATTCAATAAATAATTTAAACCAAATGGGGTGTTAGACGATCCACCAAACATCTAGTGTGCAACATGAATTATTTTTCCAATGAAAGAAACCTTGTAAACATATCCATCCTTAATTTAAAGAACTAAGACAAATGGTGCAAAAAATAAAGTTTTTGTTTGGCTACCCATATGTTCTTGAAGTGATCAAGAACGATGTGAATCCTCTTGTCGAAGGGGAAACAAATGCACAAAGAGCAATGCATAATGAAGAAAAGAAGAAATATTTCAAGGAAATTTTTCATCCATAAATGTGTGGATACAAACAACTTTGAGAAGGTTGGTGATTCCGAATCATCGAAGTACTCGTGGGAAATCTTAGCGAATGCATACGCAGGGGCTGACAAGGCGAAGATGGTGAGGTTAAAAACTCATAAATGTCAACTTAAATTGATTCAAATGGAAGAGAAGGAGGAAGTAAATGATTTCAAAATGAGAATTACTCATTTGGTGAACCAAGTAAAATCATGTAAAGAAACAGTCACAGAGCAGTATGTTATCTTGAAAATATTGCAAGGAAGAACAAATAGGAGCTATAAAGCTCTCTTGAGGCACGTGAACAATTTGGTTGTTGCGATTGAGGAATCGAAGGATCTTGCGACGATGATAAAATAGGAGCTACAAAGCTCTCTTGAGGCATGTGAACAAAGAATTGAGAAGAGAAATTGTAATAAGGCAAATTCGCAGATCGTTTTGCAAACTCGTTTCAATGAGAAGGACAAGTGGTCGGAAGGAAAATGGCCCATGAAGAGTAAGGAAGATTTTTTTAGAATTTTGGTGGAAGAGAATCATAAAGTTCCAAGAATCTGACTTGTCAAGAGGGTGAGAGCAGGTACAACAAAAATGGTGGTCAAGGAAACTTTTGAGGTGAAAGGAGAAGAATAGACAAGAGCAATATACAATGCCTTGTTTGTCAAAAGTTTGGTCTTTTTACAAGAGACTGTAATGCGAACAAGAAGGAACCTCAAGTGGATGAAGCCAAGGTCGCAAGACAAGAGTTTGATGAGGAGAATATACTCTTGTTCATGATCACATAGGGGGAATGCAACAACAACAGGCTGTGGGACAGCAACAACAACAGTTTTGGTAACTCTGCAGAACCATGTTGTAATTGGTTACGTAAATGCTGTAACCTATTACATGCAGAAGAAAACGCAATGGTGACTTTGAAAGAAGCAGTGCAATGCAACAATCAATTATATTTGGACTACATATGTTATACTCATATGATGGGGAGAAAAGATTGGCTTGTTATAATTAATTGTGCCATGAAGAACAAATTGAAGTTCGAGGATGGCACCACTTTAGTGGCCGATGGGATCAATGAAGTTTTGATCATAATAAGGGATAATAGACATTTCTTGATCCAAGATGTGCTGTACATTCCAAGAGTCAAGTGTAACCTTCTAAGTACTGGCTAATTGCTCTATAAGGGTTACAAGGTTCACATGGAGAATAAGTCGCTACACATTATGGATGCAAATGGTGTTTTTGTAACTCCCCAATTTTTAAATTGAGCTAAAATGCTTTAGTTTTAATTTATTTGAATGTTATAATGTCTTGCTTGATTGAATTGGTGATGTTGGGATTTATTTGGATTTGTTATTATTTAATTAATAAAATTAATTAGAAAAATAGGAGAAGTGGGACTTTTGGAGGAAAATAAAATTATAAGGGATTTGATGGGGTAAGGAGTGATTTACCAATAGTTAAAGGGGGGTTGTGAGATAAATAAAATAAATGAAACATTAGGTTTTATTTTGTTTAAATAAGAAAATTGGAGAGGAATAAGAGGTTAGAAGAGCAGTACTGGAAAAAATGGAAAAGAGGCAAAAGTTAAAAATAAAAAAAAAATAAAAAAAAAAGCAAGAACTCTACCCTAGCTAGAAGTGGAATCCCCATTATTGTAAATTCATATTTTTGCTGGAAAACTAAGGCAGGGGAATTAGTCATCTATGGTTGTAAAATGCATGAAGGTAAGATAGGGATCCTCACCATCTTTGTTTTTCCATTATGTTTCCTCAATTGTTGAGTTTTGTGTGTTTTGGAGAGTGTGTGAAAAACCCATCTTAGTTATTATGATAAAATAAATTTGTGCACTGATTTTACTGTTGAAATTTGTATAACATGATATGTGAAAATTGGAATGTTGGTGTACATGTATATATGTGTTAACATGATGAATAAATTATTGATTTTGTGATAAATGAATGGAATGAGTGACTAATCTATGAATAATTGTTTTTATGAATGTTGTGTAATTATGGATAACATTTTTTTGTGCGATTTGGGTGTTATGGGATGAAAATCATAGCTTTGGAAGAGCTCCAATGGTGAAAACGTTAGTTTTGCTTTCTGCACAGTGGTGACGGGCGTCACCACCATGACGAGACAACTGTTACTGTACTGAGAAAGCTGACGATCGTCAGCCTGATGATGGGTCTACCGTCACGGTTTCTAGAGAAGACGACCATGTCGGACATCGCCTGGATTACGAGTACGTGGGGAGATGTATGATAGACACGTCATGACAACCTTCATGATGGGTAGGTTGACCGTCATGACCTGTGTGGACCAATTCTGAGTCGCAGAATAGTTTTCGAGTTGTTTTTTAGTGCGATGATTGTGTTGCCGCTATTTTTTTAGTTTGGCGAGTTAAATAGACATGTTAATATTAGAGTGTTTTATATAATTATAAGTTGTTGAATATAATTACATGCAGATATTGAGAAGTGTAGTTTAAATAATAACTATTGTGATAGCCTTATTAAACAATGTTTACGGTTTAAATAGGAACTAATAGAGGCTATTGCACTTGTATGTTGTTGTTGCATATCATTCATTATGTGTGTTTGAGTTAGGCATACTGACATTGTTTTAGTGGCATGTTGCTCGTTCAGAATAGGGGACCAGCGATGAGTCTGGGTTCGAAGAGAGGATTCGGGTTGGAAGGGGAACCATCAGTGAGTGGAAGAAATCAGTAATATAAATCTAATGTCTATAAATGGTACCACATGCATTAGAGTCGAGGTGTTGATCGCATTTCATGCATATTTGCATTGTGGATTTATTGATGTTATTGTGAATAATTCATACACTGATGATTGTTATGAATGATATTACCCTTGTTATCTTTTGCAACGCAAACATATTTTGATCATATTCTCACCACTGTTTTTTTTTTGTGTGGTTTTTGGTACTCTCTTAGAGTACATATAATCAAGTAGAGAAGTAGTTGTTGGTTGAGCTAGAGGATGAGGTTGGAGCCTCTTTGTTATGTACTGTTTTCCATGTTACGTAGTCTTGTAAAGTTCTGATATGTAACACTGGGACGAGATGTTTGTTATAGTTTTGTGTTCTAAGTTTGAATTATAACATTTTATGAAGTACTTTATTTTATTGAGACAATTAAAGTATGATTGATTTTTGAGTTCCACTGCTATCTCTTATTATCATGTGATGAAGATGTATGTTTAGTATGTGTAACACCGACATTTGAGGAATTATCTATTTATCTTTTATAAATAAAGAGTCAGGGTTTTAGGTTATTACATAGTCGGTATCATATCATGACAGTCCATTCAGTATAAGTTGTGACTAGTTTGTACTCTTGTGGGTGACATGTGTGTGAACATTGTTGATGCCTTACAATTATCTGCTTTACTGATTGCAATTAGTTAACTTGTTTGAGCTGGTTATGTAGAGAGAATTGGCTGGAAGAAATGATCACGCGATTTATGATGCTTTGGAAGGAATGGCTCATTTGATGGGGCAAGCGAATCAAACTTTGTAGGCTCTGCAAAATCAACAAGGAGTAGTTGATGAATTCTGTGGGCTGGGAAATTTTCATATGAATAACCTGCCTACTTTTAAGGGGAGATACAATCTTGGGGGTGCTCAAAGTTGGCTTCAAGAGATTGAGAAGATCTTCCGATTTATCATTTGCACGGATGAGCAGAAAGTGTTATTTGGGACACATATGTTGTCCGGGAAGCTGAGTATGTAAGAACAAGTTTGGTTATATATCTACATACCTTTAAGTTTTGATGATAACAAAAGGCAGGGAACAATTTTGTACTCTGATTATTTTTGTTAGGTGCGCAGAAAAAAGATTCAAACTCAGAAGAAGTCAAATATGAACGCAAACGAAGGTTGAAAAAAAATCATAGTAGATTCTAAAGTGAAGACACACTCTAAAAATGGAAGAATACAAAGATGTGTTTAAAACAAATTCAAGTATCAAGATCATCAAAGTCAACACTCTTGCAACGAACTATTCAGAATGATTCTAACAAAAGACTCTGATAGATCAAGCCTCTGAACTCTACTCAAGCTTTATTAAATTATATTAGTAAGCAAAGGAAATGTTTCAAGTAAATTCTTCTTCATTTCTTGTTCATATTTACTCTAGACTCTCATACTTTCAAGCCTCCCACTAAATAGACTTTGTAATCTACATCATCTAGGCTCTTGACTCTGATCAAGCTTCACTTCATCTTTTATAGCACACAAACCTGGGGTGATTCTTAATTTACTAATTTCTTGAGCGTCCTAAGCCTTTGTGAAAATATATGCAAGTTGTTTTTTTGTTAACACATGATCCCAGATAATTATCTTATTTTCAACAAGTTTTGTAATAAAATGATATCACATATCAATGTGTTTTGTAAAACTATGTTGAACTGAATTCTTGGAAGTGTTAATAATGTTCTTATTGTGAGAGTATAATGTCATAACATCTTGTGTTACATTGTAATTTTGCAACATATGCTTCATCCATAAGAGTTGAGTACAACTACTTCCAGCTGCAATGTATTCAACTTCAGTAGTGGGCAGAGAGACATAATTCTACTCTTTCCTGAACCAAGAAATAACATTGTCTCCCAAGAAGAAGCATCCACCTGATGTGATTTTTCTATATTTAGCATTACCATCCTAATCAGCATGAAAAATATCCAACATGGATACAGTTGGTATCATAGGAGTATAGAATTCCATAGTCATAAGTTCAATTTATGTAATTGATGATTCTTTTGACTTGTGTGAGATGGATCATTTTAGGATTTGCTTGATAATAAGCATAAACACTTATAGAAAAAGCGATGTGAATACGACTAACAGTTAGATACAATAGACTTTCAGTCATACTTCGATAGAGACTTTGATCCACAATCACTCCTAGATCATCTTTAGTGGGTTTTAAATGTGTGAAAGCATGAATACATTTATGCCTTGAGTTTTCATGACCAGACTTCTTGACAATGTTCTTAGGAACCTTGATTTGGGACACAATGATACCATATTTCGTTTGTTTAGCTCTGAAACTAAGAAATTATGTAAGCTCATCGACCAAGATCATTTTGAACTCATATTGCATTCATTGATAAAATGTTCAACCATCTGACTTGACATCCATCCAAACACAATATCATCCACATAGATTTAAGCTATCATGAGTTTGACTTCTTATTTATTGAAAAATATATTTTTGTTAATTCCTTTTCTTACATAGACATTATAAGTTATAAATTTAGTGAAACATTCATACCAAGCTCTTGAAGCTTGTTTCAACCCATAGAGTCCTTCTTAAGCTTGTAAACACGATCAGGTGAACTAGGACCAATTAATCATTTAAGTTGTTTAACATATACTTCTTCATTTAGAAATACATTTAGAAAGGCGCTTTTAACATCCATTTGATACAACTTGAATTTAAGAAGACATGATATTCCAAGTAACAACCTTATAGCTTCCAAGCGAGCAACAAGGGAAAATATTTTATCAAAGTCTACCCCTTCTATTTGAATGCATCCTTAAGCCACTAGACGATCCTTATTTCTTATGACATTACCATTTGCGTGTACTTGTTTTTGTAGATCTAATTGGTTCCAATAATGTTGGTAGAGTTGGATATGGGACCAAGTCCCAAACTTTGTTTTTTTCAAACCGACCAAGTTCTTGTTGCATGGAATTTATCCAATATTCATCCTCAAGGGTTTCCTTGGTATTCTCGGGTTCAATTTTGGAAATAAAACGCATGTTAGGAATCACTTCCTCGGATCTGGTGATGACTCCTTCATTTAGATCCTCAATCACATTTTCTATTGGATGATACTTCTGAATTCTTGTGGATTGTTCTTTATTTAGAGGTACATTTTCCTCTATACCTTCTTAGTTTTCATCTTCATGTGTCAAAATGATGTTGGTACCTTTATCAAGGGCATCTTGTGTGGCATTCTACTCAGGAGCCGTATATTCCCCTTCTTCGTCTTTTCTAACAACATCATGTTGTACGTCAACAACAATAAAATTGATAGACTCCATAATGGATCTTGTTTGCTTATTAAATACCTCATATTCCTTACTATTTGCAGAGTATCTGTTAGCTCATAAATTCGACGCCCGTATTAAGTTGGAAGTGTTGATTGGAATGTTAAACTCTTTGAAGAGGTTTAAAGGAGCTTTCGACTGGATCTTCATGATGGGTTTAAGTTGAAGGTGCTCACATAAGGAAAGGATACTTTTGGGACTTAGAAAATATTTCTAAGAGTTGGGGAAGTCACCTTCGAGCGAGAATACTGATGATGTCCGACGCTAAGAAATTCAAATTCAAATAAAAGAGGGAGTAATTACTCTTGTTCGCTCCCAAAAAAGACAAGTGGCGCACATCCAAGGGACAGAAGCATGCAGCGCGACACTTGTCATATGTTAATTGTTCTAGACAGTTGACAACAGTTAGTTTTAGTATTATAAATAGGGGTTCTAGCAATAGGATTCAGGGTGTTATGTTCACTTTGTACAAGTTACTCCAAATTTACTCAAAGTATCCGCGTGTAGAGAACAGAGTCTTGTGAGAATGTACGTGATGTAAAACACCATTTATCTTTTCAATGCAATTTACTTCAATCTTTCACTAAGAACTTATCTTTTATTTGATGCAAGTTATGTTTCTGCACTTTGTCTTACTTTCGAACTTTCGACCTTTTACTTACATGTTCAGCCTTTTAACTTAACATTTTTTACACATCCTTTAAATTACCTTTTCGACAAACCTTTCTTTATGAACACTGTCGAAGTGTTTAGTTCTTTAGAATTTACTTTGACTCAATTGTTAGCACTTGTCCTAGGATCAATCTGATCGATCCTGTGAGTCACCAAAGTTAGATTTGGAAGATCAGCGGTTGTTTACCAATTTTCACGGTAAACAAATTGGCACGCCCAGTGGGACAATGCTAACTTCTATAAAGATTTTTCTAAGTTTTGAAAATCTGCATTTATTAGTCTTTTCTTTGAGAAAACTTCGTTGCATGTTATTGAGAAGTGGAAAAGTAGCCACTACAAACGAAGAAAGACCAAGGAGAAGATACACTGGAAAAATGGCGACAAACACTAGTCAGCCAAACAATCCAAACCCTCAAGGGAGTGGTTCTAACCCTCAATCGAGTAATTCGAACGCCTAGCCTAGTACCACTAACCCTCAAAATGTGTCTAGGAGTGATGTGGTGCCACCCCCAGTCCCTTCGAAAGGAGGGCCAATACCACCTCCCGTTATGTCTGAACCAATGCCATCAATGGCAGGTTCAGGATTGACGTATACAAGGGGTTATACTCAACCTATTTGTGAGTACATTGGGCCACATAAATCTAATCCCCAAACTCCACCAAGAGGAACTTCGACGTTTAGGCATTTTCTTCCTCCAGGATTTTCACAACCATTGCTAAGGAATCCACCTTATGGGATGCCAACGTCAGTGATGCAAAGCCTCCAGAATGCCCCCCAGTATTCTCCGAGAACGTAATGTCTTCGCCATTACAAGGATCAGGATTTGGGATAAATGTGGGTCGAAACAGTCAAAGCGTAGGCATGGGATATTCCACCCAAGGTCCTAGTCTGACAAATACCTCCATAGCATGCTTGAGGCAGCAAATTGACGAGAGTAACCTACAAATGGTGCATACCTTGTCCCAAACTATAGGGGAAATTTTCCAGCCCTTAATCCAAAACACTGCCCAAACTAACCAACAACTGGCAGTGCAATTGGCACGCATGGCAGAATTTATGGGTGTACCATCCCCTGTACGAGGGGCGACTATTGTTGAAAATATTCCACGGCACAACCCGGGGAATGTGCTTGGGGTGGATCTAGAAAACCAAGGGACAGGCGAACCCCCTAGAGTTGAACCACCTAGGAACCAAGTGCCAATTCCTGTGGAGAGGGAACCAGGGGTAGTTATAGTAAATAGAAACCAATATGCTGACCATGTTGTGAAACAGGTTCGACGTAACAACGTAGCAATAGATAACAACCTAGCAGCCATGGTCGAAAGGATAATGGCTCGAAATGGGATGAATTTTGGTTTTACTAGGCCAAACTATACATCACCGATAGTAGATTACATTCTCCAATCAGAATTACCTCCTAGGACGAAGGTCCCAAAATTTACCAAATTCTCAGGAGACACTACTGAATCTACTGTCGAACATGTAGCCAGGTATATGATCGAAGCAGGAGAGATAGCAAGTGAAGAAAGCCTTAGGATAAAGTATTTCCCAAGCTCTCTCACCAAAAATGCTTTTACTTGGTTTACAACCTTACCCCCTAACTCAATCTGTAATTGGACCCAGTTAGAACGTTTATTCCATGAACAATTCTATATGGGGCAAACCAAAATCAGTTTGAAAGAATTGGCTAGCATCAAACGAAATTTTACTAAGCCAATAGATGATTACCTGAATAGGTTTCAATTACTTAATGCTAGGTGTTTTACACAAGTGCCAGAACATGAATTGGTCGAAATGGCAGCTGGTGGCTTTGATTACTCTATTAGAGAAGTTGGATACCCAATACTTGAGGGATATGGTCCAACTGGTTGATAGGGTTCGAGAGTTAGAACGTATGAAAGACGAAAAGGTTAAATTTAATAAGAGTAAAAAAGTAGCCTATGTTGAATATAATGAGGATGTCGAAGGTTTATATGATGAACCATTGTATTTCGACGAGAATGAGATAGACGTTGCTGAATTAAAGCAGGGTCCTCCGTATGCTTGTAAAATGTTAGCTCCTTTGAATGAAAAAAATATTGTCGAATCTGAAAAGAATGATATATTCCCAAAGAAAACATATACTTTCGACGTCACTAAGTGTGATGAAATTTTTTATTTGTTAGTTAAAGATGGACAAATGATAGTGCCTGCTGGCGCTAAAATGCTACCTTTAGAACAAAGAAAAAAGAGAGGATTTTGTAAGTACCATAATTTTTTGGGTCATAAAACTTCTTAGTGTTTTCTTTTCAGGGATTTGGTGTAAAACGTTATTCGGGAGGGCAGGCTGAAATTCGGAGAAAAGAGCAAAAGTTAAATGAAAATCGACTCTGATCCGTTGCAGACAGCGGATGACCATTATGCTGAGCCCAATGAGGTACAGATGGTCGAAGTTGCTAAAAACCTTGACTACTCGATCAACATGGTGGAAATTACTGAGAATTTCGCAAGTGATGATGTTCTAGTCAAAGTTACTGAAGACTTTGACATGGGTAACATGGAGAAACTTATGAGTGAGGTCGCTAATGGCTTTGACAGGGCTGCTGATGTCCTGGGCGATGAGATCACTGAGGATTCCAACATAATGCTAGTTACTAAAGAAACTGCTGATAGTTTCATTAAGATGGACAAGGCTGCTGAAGGCCTTGACGTGGACTTCTACAAATTAGATGTGAGTGCTGATGTCGACATGGACATAAATATGGTCAAAATTACACAACAAAAGGCCATGGAGGTTGATGAAGCAAGTCGCCAAGAGGAATACAATAAACTGGCGTACCCAAAACATGAGGAAACCATCATTGAATTCCTTCACCGCTGCCAAAAGAAGGGGTCAGGGGTTATGTTGTGCCCCAGATGCAGTGCAATCTTCGACCAAAAAGATGCCCATAACCTGGAAGGGGTTAAAAAGGCTAAAGAAAGAAGGGAGCAAAGAGCATCTCAAGCTCAAAGGGGCTTTGATCCTAGAAGGTCCTCTTCAAAACAAGTGGGAGGAAAAGCCCAGTTCCTAGGGGCCAGACCTAACACTTTCAAACTAATAAGTAACACACCAATGGGAAGCTGGATGAAACCTGTCGAAGGAAGGGAAAAAGGGTAGAAGAAATGGCAGAAGTTTGACGTGGATAGAGGTTCCTCAATTGAGTATCGAAAGGAGTCCCAGACTTCCTACAAATCGGCTTACATCTCCCAAAACTATAAGGGGAAAATCTGATGACTTGGTCACAATGGAGGAGAGAGCAACGCAGAAGGAAGGCTTTCAGGGAGGCCCAGTCGAGGGGTCAAGGAGAGTCCAGTACTAATGCCCCACTGATAATGACGGAGGGGACCAAGCTAAGATTGCTGAAAAAGTGCCCGTGGGGCGAAAATTGTTTTCCTCCCAAGAGGATAAACATGAAAAGACGGTCGAAGATGATGAGGAAATGACAGACAACTTCGACTTAGAATCTGAGGCTTCTCTTGACATCATAGTTAATATGGTGTGCCTAGAGAGTTCGACCAAATTACAGAAGTCGAAGATTTGGATGCTTGCACTAAAGCTGAGATGGCAGCACACAAGCCTGTGTGCTACTATATTATGAATAATGGGTGCGTTGAAGAGCAGAACGCCTTATTGAGCAACCCACAGAGGTGATGAAAGGTCAACTAAAGCCTCTTTATATCACTGGGAAGGTGGAGAATATACCAGTGAACAAGATATTAGTGGACTGTGGCGCAACAGTAAATCTGATGCCACATTTCTTATTGAACAAAATTGGCAAGTATGACACTGATACTAAGCCACACAATATGGTTCTTTCAAACTACGAAGGAAAAGTTGGGACAATCACTAGGCCTACTGCCTTCATGGTAGTGGAAACAAAAGCTAACTACAATCTGCTCTTAGGGAGAGAGTGGATACATGGCATTGGCGCAGTGCCATCTTCGATGCATCAATGAATTACCATCTGGTGGTCAGATGGCATAGTCGAGAACATTGAAGCTGATCAGGGGTATTTTGAAGCACCAATAAATCATGTCGACAGAAGACAATTCGACAAGAACCTGGCTCATATTGCCCCTTGCGGCCTAGTATATTTTGAATTTGTCCTAGATGATGAGACATTTACTCATTGTACTTACATCCTGTCGAGGGTTTCCGTTGGGATAAGGAGGCGCCAGGAGAAAGGGTCTCATACCTTGGCATGCCTAGAAGTGAATTCAGTGACAATGACTGAGTTCTAAGCATTGAGAAGAATTTCGGCCTATGTGGCTGAAACCAAATTACAAGCGGCTTTGGAAGCTGTTAATGAATATATGGTCGCCGAGGCCACTTCTGGATTCAACCAAGAAGGTCCTGGTAAGGACTTCGACCCAGAGCCACCTGATAAGGTTCAGGGTGTAGAACAAGGCCAGAGGCTTGATGCCATCTATGATGATGAGCCTATGGGGTTTGAAAAGGATCCGCTGGCGAATAATATTAAGATGCTAGCTTAAGATCCATTAGAAGAAATTGACCTATGAGAGGGGGCAACTAGATGGCCAACATATGTCAGCGCCAATCTTGACCCACAACTTAAGGTCGAAGTCACCCAGTTGATGCAAGAATTTAAAGACTGCTTCCCCTGGGACTATGATGAGATGCCTGGTTTGAGTAGAGACTTGGTCGAGCATAGGTTTCCGATCAAACCTGGGAAGAAGCCGGTCAAACAGAATCCAAGACGGTTTGCACCAGAAATTCTCTCAAAGATAAAAGAGGAAGTCGCAAGACTGCTTCGATGCAAGTTCATCCGTACTGCCAGGTATGTCGAATGGTTAGCTAACATTGTACCTGTTATTAAAAAGAATGGTTCTTTAAGAGTTTGTATAGACTTTAGAGATCTAAATTCTGCAACTCCAAAGGATGAATATTCTATGCTTGTGGCAGATATGCTAGTCGACTCTGCCGCAGGGCATGAGTATCTTAGTATGTTAGATGGGTACTCTGGTTATAACCAAATATTCATTGCTGAAGATGATGTCCCCAAAACAGCTTTTCGATGTCCTGGAGCCTTAGGCACCTACGAATGGGTAATAATGCCTTTTGGCCTCAAAAATACTGGGGAAACATATCAACAAGCAATGAACTCAATCTTCCATGATTATATAGAGACTTTCATGCAAATATATATTGAAGATATTATGGTTAAGTCTATTTTAGGGAAGAGTCACTTGGACCATCTTCGACAGTCTTTCGAAAGGATGAGAAGACATGGTCTTAAAATAAATCCTCTTAAATATGCATTTTGCGTGTAGGAAGGGGATTTTCTAGGCTTTGTGGTCCACAAAAAGGGGATCGAGATCAACCAAAATAAGACCAAAGCCATAATGGAAGCGAAAGTGCCATCAACAAAAAAGGAGTTATAGTCACTGTTGGGCAAGATTAACTTCTTGAGAAGGTTCATATTGAACCTAAGCGCAAAAACACATGCCTTTTCGCCACTACTTCGATTCAACAAAGATGGGTTCGAATGGGGGCAAGCCCAACAGGAAGCCTTCGACAAGATTGTTGATTGCAGAATAGGGCAAGCAGCAAAAATATTTATTTTCGGAAGAATTCCCTCCAGGATTTATGTTGTGTCCACAGAGATCGGTTCGAGGGAAAGAATGTCGTTCGACAGTCTCTCGCGGTAATGAGTTTGGATTAAAATGGTTTAAAACATGAAAACAGAAAAGTAAACATTAAAACATACAAACAATTTCATTCTTCAGCAAGAAAAACTCGTCCGGCAATGCATATAAATCACTCCTCACAAACTTAAACTTACCGACCAGTTATACTCCACCTACAATACTCCTCAATATCACCCAGCATCGCTCACAACAAAGGTTATGTCTAACGCACAATTGATATAACAACCGTGTCACTCTCTTCGTCACTCTCGCGAGCGAAGCCTCGAAACACGGAAGACATTAAGCTTCGACGCCTATTGAAGATTGTTAGCCCTAAATCTATCTCTAGAATCCAGAAACTAACAGACAATCATCCCTAATTGAAGTTTGCGACGGTTAACTCTAACGCACCCCAAACCCTGCGCATAAAGCAAAAATCAGAGACAATCACCAATAAAGATTTGTAAAGCAAGTTTTATACAACGCCATGGGCGACAAATATACATGAGATCAAAACAAATACATATACACAACCCAACCATAAAGAAAAACACAAAGAAGAAGAGAAATGAACCAAACATCTCGCGGATTGTCAGAGCCGGTCGACGATCAATCCACTCCGGATCATCCGTATGTATGCTCCACAGTTGTTTTCTAAGCTAATCCTATGAAGAAATGAAGTTTGATGGAGTTGGAGCAAAAACCCCCAAAACCATCCCCTAAAAAATGTTGAAAAATGAAGTTTATAGGCAAAAGTTACTGCCCAGGTTCGCACTGCGAACATAAACCGCCTTTTGGGCATCAAAAATTGTGTTTTTCAAGCATTCAGGCACTATTCATTCGCCCCCGGGTCCGCAGTGCGAACTCGCCAGCGAGTGCTCGCCACGGGCATTCGTAGTGCGAACATGACAGCATGGCAGAACTTGTTTTGATCATAACTTCTGAACCGTAACTCCGATTGATGCACGATCGGAAGCGTTGGAAAGCTTATTCAATGCTCTTTATGAATATGAAAAAATCCCATTGCTGGAACACCTGTTAAAATAAATGAAAATCAATTACTCTCAATGATATTTACACAATACGCAATATACACACGAAAACATAAAGTAAACGTAATTACGAACAAAGCGGAGTTTATTCAACCAATTTTAACACAAAGTAATGATAAGTGCAACAAAACTTATTTACAAAAATAGGTACATTTTTGCACTTATCAAACTCTCCCCAACTTACATAATTGTTTGTCCTCAAACAAGAATCAAACAACTCAACGAAACCGAGTGATAACCAAAGAATCGCGAATCAACAAGTTTTGAAAAACGGGCAAATGAATGGTTCAAATAAAAAATGGTACACACAAAGTAAAGACTTACCACTAAACTACGACGATAACATAGTCACGAAACAAAAGCAAAGTACAAAAATTCATGCCGAACATTCTAAAACAACACAAGTTCCAAAGTGAATCACACCTAGTAAAAACAATCATCGGTAGATGAAAAACACAAAATGAGGTTCTTTTCACTCACACAACAATCTTGCAAACAAAAGACTAAATTATGCATTCATCCAACAATTCAAATTGAAAACATAAAAGCAAGAATCACAAGGACTTTCAAGGTTGTAGCATGGTCGAGTAAACAAACAAGGGGCAATTTCTAAAGGTAATTGAAACAAAAACTTGCCTAAACCTAAGGGAGTGATCAACTCTCAAAGATTCATACACCAAATTTCAACC
Source organism: Lathyrus tuberosus (assembly GCA_022829125.1). Lineage (NCBI taxonomy): Eukaryota > Viridiplantae > Streptophyta > Magnoliopsida > Fabales > Fabaceae > Lathyrus > Lathyrus tuberosus. Next base: position 5,694,189 of record JALAZF010000019.1, on the reverse strand, counting down.
AACTTCTTCCAAAATCCCAAGTGTTACACAACACACAATACTTATTTAGCACAATTATTCAAAACTCTTTTTGTTTCCTTTTTCAAGGATTTTCTTTTTCTCCTTTTTCACTTTTTTCTTTTCTTTTCTTTGTCATATTTTTCTCTTTTTTCTTTTCTTTTTCAATTCGCATAGAATCCAACCAATGAGTACACAATCATCCTCTCCCCAACTTGAATTCAACCGCACCATCATGTGAATACTCCCTACTTTCTAAGGCAAGGAAAAAATCCATACAACAACACAAAGTTGCGGTCCAAGAAAAAACAATCTATCAAAATCCATACAAAAAGTAAATTTGACACTCATAGACAAGCATCAAACTCAAACAACATGGATAATGACCAAAGGCTCAAAGGGGTTACAAATGATCACACACTTACAAGGTGAATTGACTATTTGGCTAGGGTGGTTGTGCTCAAAATGAAACAATTGCCTTGATCCTTTTCATGCATTTATATAATCAACACAAACAAAAGATTCAACATAATAAAATCCGGTTAGAACAAGAATGTTGGTACTCCGTGCATATATGAACAAATAAAAGGCTACCTCACAAAAAGGTTGGGAACTAAAGTGATTCACAATAGAACAAGTATACAAAAGAATGAATGGCATGAAAGTTTGTAAAATGCCTAAGTATCATGAATATGCTAAAGTATAGAAAGCGATAAATACATACCTCGGACGTGTACAAAACTTAACAAAATCATTACTAAACATCCGCAAGTTGAAACGAACCAACTTGGAAAATCACAAAAGCATCCTCAAATAAGTCAATCAAAATCTGTGAGCAAACAACAACCAAAAACATTTGAAAAGAAAAACTATAAAACATGCTTGTTTTATGTCGTAAGCTCGACGCCTTTACGGTGCTTAATTAGAAACTTCCTTCATTCATGTCATGGTGATGTCTCACCGCGCAACCAAAAGCAAGCGTCCTAACCAAACACTTGAACAAACGTTACGGGAACAAAATGTATACAACACTTGAACAAACATAATGGAAATAGACAATATATACGATATATACAAAACTCAAAAACAAAGAAACTATCGCAATGCGATTCAATATCAAAACCAATCCCCGGCAACGGTGCCATTTGGTTGAAGGCAGAATAGGGCAAGCAGCAAAAATATTTATTTTCGGAAGAATTCCCTCCGGGATTTATGTCGTGTCCACAGAGATCGGTTCGAGGGAAAGAATGCCGTTCGACAGTCTCTCGCGGTAATGAGTTTGGATTAAAATGGTTTAAAACATGAAAACAGAAAAGTAAACATTAAAACATACAAACAAATTCATTCTTCAGCAAGAAAAACTCGTCCGGCAATGCATATAAATCACTCCTCACAAACTTAAACTTACCGACCAGTTATACTCCACCTACAATACTCCTCAATATCACCCAGCATCGCTCACAACAAAGGTTATGTCTAACGCACAATTGATATAACAACCGTGTCACTCTCTTCGTCACTCTCGCGAGCGAAGCCTCGAAACACGGAAGGCATTAAGCTTCGACGCCTATTGAAGATTGTTAGCCCTAAATCTATCTCTAGAATCCAGAAACTAACAGACAATCATCCCTAATCGAAGTTTGCGACGGTTATCTCTAACGCACCCCAAACCCCGCGCATAAAGAAAAAATCAGAGACAATCACCAATAAAGATTTGTAAAGCAAGTTTTATACAACGCCATGGGCGACAAATATACATGAGATCACAGCAAATACATATACACAACCCAACCATAAAGAAAAACACAAAGAAGAAGAGAAATGAACCAAACATCTCGCGGATTGTCAGAGCCGGTCGACGATCAATCCACTCTGGATCATCCGTATGCATGCTCCACAGTTGTTTTCTAAGCTAATCCTATGAAGAAATGAAGTTTGATGGAGTTGGAGCAAAAACCCCCAAAACCATCCCCTAAAAAATGCTGAAAAATGAAGTTTATAGGCAAAAGTTACTGCCCAGGTTCGCACTGCGAACATAAACCGCCTTTTGGCCATCAAAAATTGTGTTTTTCAAGCATTCAGGCACTATTCATTCGCCCCCGGGTTCGCAGTGCGAACTCGCCAGCGAGTGCTCGCCACGGGCATTCGCAGTGCGAACATGACAGCATGGCAGAACTTGTTCTGATCATAACTTCTGAACCGTAACTCCGATTGACGCACGGTCGGAAGCGTTGGAAAGCTTATTCAATGCTCTTTATGAATATGGAAATATAAAATTGCTGGAACACCTGTAAAAATAATTGAAAATCAATTACTCTCAATGATATTTACACGATACACAATATACACACGAAAACGTAAAGTAAACGTAATTACGAACAAAGCGGGGTTTATTCAACCAATTTTAACACAAAGTAATGATAAGTGCAACAAAACTTATTTACAAAAATAGGTACATTTTGCACTTATCAAAGATCAAGGAATACCTGAGTCATCCCCCAATTCTCTCACCACCTTGTAGAAATAGGAGTATGAGATTGTACATAACTGCGTCAGATAAAACTTTAGGGAGCATGTTGGCTCAAGAGGATGAGAATGGCGTCGAAAAGGCCATTTATTACCTTAGTAGAGTTTTAAATGATGCAGAAACTAGGTATAGCATGATCGAAAAATTATGCGTATGCTTGTATTTTTCTTGTACAAAATTAAAGCAATATATAAAGCCAGTTGATGTGTATGTTTCATCTCATTTTGATGTTATTAAACATATGTTGTCTAAACCTATTTTGCATAGTCGAATTGGTAATTGGACACTAGCATTAACTCAATATTCTTTAACATATAAGCCCCTAAAGGCTGTTAAAGGACAAGTGGTGGCAGACTTTATAGTCGACCACTCTATAAATGAAAGTGCTTTGAATTACGTCGAACTGGAACCTTGGAAGCTATACTTCGATGGTTCTATCCATAAAGATGGAACGACCGTAGGCGTACCGACTATTTCTCCTAAGAAAATTCCAACAAAATTCAAGTATAAGGTCGAAGGACTGTGTTCCAGTAACGAGGCTGAGTATGAGGCCCTAATAGCTGGACTTGAAATTTTGTTAGAATTGGGGGAAACTCGAGTCGAAATAATGGGAGATTCAGAGTTGGTTATAAAGCAAATTACAAAGGAGTACAAATTTGTTAAGGAAAATCTTATCATGTACTTTGTAATAGCCAACAGACTACTGAAGAAATTTGAAGTAGTAAGCATTCGACACATACCTCGACTAGAGAATCAAGTGGCTAGTGATTTGGCTCAGATTACTTTTGGGTATAAGGTGTCAAAAGAAAATTTACAAGAGGCAATCGAAGCTAGAGGTAAAGTTGTTTCTGTTGGACTGTGCCCATCAGATTTAGAAGTGACGAAGCTTGGATACGCTGATGATGAAAATTTTGAGATTTTTGCAATAGACAGCTTGACGGACAAGGACTGGAGGAAGCCCATAGTTGAATACTTCGAGAATCCAACAGCATCCACAGAGCGGAAAATCAGGTATCAAGCTTTAAGTTATGTACTTCTAGGTAATGAGTTATTTAAAAAGACCCCTGAGGGAGTCTTACTTAAATGCCTAAGTGAATCAGAGGCATATCTTGCCCTTTCGACTGTCCATATTGGGGCATGTGGGGCACACCAAGTAGGTCATAAGATGAAATGGATTTTGTTTCGACAAGTCATGTATTGGCCTACTATGCTAAAGGATTACATTGATTTCGCCAAGGGCTGCCAGGAATGTCAAGTTCATGCTGGCATACAGTATATCCCTGCAAGTGAGCTACATTCCATAGTGAAACCATGGCCTTTTAGAGGTTGGGCTTTGGACTTAATTGGAGAGATTCAACCAGCATCATCCAAAAACCAGAGATGCATTTTGGTAGGTATTGATTATTTCACGAAGTGGATCGAAGCAATACCTTTACCAAATGTGGACCAAGAAGATGTGATCGAATTCATTCAAAAATATATCATTTACAGGTTTGGAATCCCAGAAACTATTACAACAGATCAAGGATCAGCTTTTACTGGTTGAAAAATGCTCTTGCCCTTTCGACTGTCCATAGTGGGGCATGTGGGGCACACCAAGTAGGTCATAAGATGAAATGGCTTTTGTTTCGACAAGTCATGTATTGGCCTACTATGCTAAAGGATTGCATTGAATTCGACAAGGGTTGCCAGGAATGTCAAGTCCATGCTGGCATACAGCATATCCCTACAAGTGAGCTACATTCCATAGTGAAACCATGGCCTTTTAAAGGTTGGGCTTTGGACTTAATTGGAGAGATTCGACCAGCATCATCCAAAAACCAGAGATATATTTTGGTAGGTATTGATTATTTCACAAAGTGGATCGATGTAATACCTTTACCAAATGTGGATCAAGAAGATGTGATCGAATTCATTAAAAAATATATCATTTACAGGTTTGAAATCCTAGAAACGATTACAACATATCAAGGATTAGTTTTTACTGGTCGAAAAATGCTCTTGACCTTTCAACTGTCCATAGTGGGGCATGTGGGGAACACTAAGTAGGTCATAAGATGAAATGGCTTTTGTTTCGACAAGGCATGTATTGGCCTACTATGCTAAAGGATTACATTGAATTCGCCAAGGGTTGCCAGGAATGTCAAGTTCATGCTAGCATACAACATATCCCTGCAAGTGTGCTGCATCCCATAGTGAGACCATGGCCTTTTAGAGGTTGGGCTTTGGACTTAATTGAAGAGATTCAACCATCATCATCCAAAAACCAGAGATACATTTTGGTAGGTATTGATTATTTCACGAAGTGGATCGAAGCAATACCTTTACCAAATGTGGATCAAGAAGATGTGATCGAATTAATTCAAAAATATATCATTTACAGGTTTGGAATCCCCGAAACGATTACAACAGACCAAGGATCAGTTTTTACTGGCCGAAAAATGCAGGAATTTGCTAGAGCAATGGGTTTCAAGCTGTTAACCTCTACACCTTATTATGCTCAGGCTAATGGTCAAGTCGAAGCAGCTAATAAAGTGGTGATTGGTTTGATTAAAAAACATGTGGGAAAGAAGCCTAGAAATTGGCATAAGACATTGGACTAGATCCTCTGGGCATGTTGAACCTCTCCCAAAGAAGCAACTAACACTACTCCATTTCTATTGACTTTTGGTCATGATGCAGTGTTACTTGTCGAAATTTACCTTCAATCAACGAGGATCCAATGACATCATGAAATCCTTTCCGAGTCTTATTAAAATATGATGTTAGGTGAGTTGGTGGATTTAGACGAAGAGAGACTTAGCGCTTTGGAATTGTTAAAGAGACAAAAGAAAAGAGTTGAGAAGTCTTACAATAAGAAGGTTAAGACCAAGACCTTTTCGCCTGGAGATTTGGTTTGGAAGGTAATCCTGCCTATGGATCGAAAGGTCAGAGCCTTGGGCAAGTGGTCCCCAAAGTGGGAAGGCCCATTTCAAATTACGCAAGTATTTTCTAATGGGGCTTATGAAGTCGAAGAAATAGACGAGGATAAAAGAATCTTGAAAGCAAATGGCAAGTATTTGAAAAAATATAAACCAGCACTTCAAGAAATCAAAATTGCTAAAGAATAATTCGATGTAAAAATAAAGGCGAAGCCAACAATGGTATTCATGAAATGCCAAAATGGCTTAGAGTCATTACATAAAAGCCTCAAAGGGCTATGGAACAATGTGCTTAAAAGAAAAATTACAAAGAAATTCAAGCTAGAAAGGGAGATTCTCTTTCATCTTCAAGTACTTCGACTTCTGGAGTTCGAGTCGCCTTTCACACAGAGCCTTGTTGAATTTTAGGCGTACAACCTCTCTCCAGTTATTGAGCTTCTTCAGCAAAAGTTATGGCATTTTCCAGCTTTTTCGATAGGCCTGAATCATCAAAGGCAGACAATGAACCATTGCGTTTTTTGGCTTTTGAAATCTTGACTTGAAGCTTTTTGATCTTTCGCTCCCAGGTGGCAATGTTTTGATCATTAGAGGCAATCTCCTGCTTATTCTTTTCTTTGGTTGCCTCCAATTCTGCTACCTTATTTTCAGAGTCAGTGGCAGCAGCCCAAGCAACAGCCTCACTTCCACACTTGGTGGAAATTGCCTTCTCAATTTATGGCAGGCGCTTGAGATCAACATTGACCTGGTCAATCATAGTGCCAAGTTCTAGGATGATGTTGGCAGATTTTGGAGAAATAGCATGAATGTCGACCTGTTCAAGGAGTTTCTTCAGGGAGATATGAGTGACATTGTCCATCTGCAGGAGTGTGAAAAGGCCACCTTTGAAGATCTTCTCTTTAATCTTCAAGAGGATGTTGTCCTCAGGCTTGCTCGAAGGTGGATCTCCAGAAGCAGTTGATGCACTAGGAGTCTTGTCAGAAGAACTCCCTCAACTGCCAAGAAGGATCTGTATGTACTGTCGAGGGTTGCTTGCCTTTAGGGCGTCAAGTTCTTGTTCGGAAAGGCCTCCCCATACACAGTCGAGGTTGCCTTGACTTCAGTAGTAGAATTAGTTGCTGGAGTAGTGGTGGTGTCGACAGGGGTTGACTCATTAACAGGTATTTCGTCAGTCTTCTTCTCCTCACCTTTCCCTTGCTCTTCTTCATCCTCATCCATTTTGTCATCATTGTTTCCACCATCGTTGCCATCATGTTCAGATTGGTGCATTGTCTCATTATCATCCTCCTCCATTTCTTCACTCCCCTCTGGTTCAACATTTCCAGCACCAACAGTCTCGTCCACTGGTGAGCCATCATCATCATCGACCAAGGTCGTATCTGCATCCATGGTGAGAGTCCCTTGATTTTCTGGTTCAAGATTCTACTGGTCATTGTCCTCCTTATGGTCAGAAACATCTGTTTGAGACTGCTGAGTAGCGGTCTTTATAGGCGAAGGGGGAGCTGTTTCAAAGTTGGGTTTGTTAATTTCACCTAGTGAACTCATTCCAGAGCCCAAATCAGAAGTGAGATGGTATGTGGGCTCACCTTGGCTATTCAAAATAGTGGCTGGCGAGGAAGGCTTCACCACTGGTGGGTTCAAGCCACTTGCATCAACCTGAATCGGATCGAAGCAAATCGGATAAGAAGAAACAAAGGTGAATAATTAAATAAATATGAAATGGTAAGTTACCTTGACACCTTCAGCACCAGGGCTGGAATTATTGCTTTCAGCATGATCTGAGGCTGGTTTAGAGGCAGTTCCAGGAGAGGCTTCGGCAACACCACTAGTAGTGGTTGTCTTCTTGGAAGCTTTGGCCCCTTTAGGCTCAGATTGGCTAGCAACAGCATCTGTGTCCTGGATTATTCTTTTCCTCTTCTTTGTCTTTAAGTCTTCAGGGGGAGATTGGTTATCATCCTCTGAATCAATGACAATTTGGGAAGTGCCCCTCTTCGACTTCCTTTGAGGTGTCGAAGGTAGTTTTCGGGAAGCCTGGAATAATGAAAGTATTAGAGGAAAAAAAGTACTAGTTAACAAAGAGGAATGGTGTGTGGTATACCTTGCTGCCTTCAACTTTAACGACCAGCTGCTGAGGTGTATTCTTCTTGGGTACAACTGCAAATAAACAAAGTTACCACGAGTTAGTAATGATAAAGATCGAAAAATAATACGAGATCGAAGAATCCAAACCTTCATATATTTCGGATTCGATGCGAACATCTTTGATCCCAATATGAAGGTGTCCTTTGAAACTGTCTAGCATATGCTTAGTCGGAACCCCCCGCTGGGCTTTGGGTTTTGATTGCTGTCGAAGGATTTTTATTGAATCCCCTCAGACGAACCAGTCTGGAAATGGAGGGGCAAGAGCCACTCCAAAATCAGTAGTGGGCAGTCGAGGAGTCTTTGGAGGAAATAGTTAGAAAGCCACTGCATAGCATTTCTCAGGAGGAACGTATGAAGGGATTTTCAAACTCTCCATTTTCTTTAAAAAAAATTCCTTGAGTGTAACTGCAGCGTCGCGAACGGTTCGACTAATGTCATCTGGTCGATAAACAGTTTCAAAGTACTTCTGGAAAGCTTGAATCTCTTTGATGTGAGTGGATTTACCTTTTTTGATCTTCTCCAGCACATCAACAAAAGCTTGGTCAATCAACTAGGAGAAGCTAGAAACATCAAGGAATTCTTCATTGTAATGTTTCGACCCCCAGTCGTAGAACTCTTGAGTGCAGAGATAAGAAGGTTCGAAGTAGGCAAAAGTGAGGAGTGATTTGTGAGCATGTCGAGCCAGGTGAGTTGAACTCTCTAGAGAGTCATAGCTAGTGTGGGGAAGGATCACATAGACCTTTTTCTTATACAGACACTTGAGCAAAGTTTGGACCAGACCAAATTGTCGAGAGACAAGATTCGGTTGGTAGGCCATCAAAGCTGTTTGGCCTCTTAGAAGGTTGAGTCGATGAACAATAAGTCGAGGGATTAGAAAGCCCTCCCAGACAAGCTTAGATTCTACCTCATGCTTCTTGAATGCAGGAGGGAAGGCCCTAGTGAATCATTCAGGACCATAATTTCTTTCTGCAAATTGGGCCATTCTTGGTGTAAATTCATATAGCTTGGCAAACATCTTGATGAAGCCAGATAAGGACGCCCTAAGTGTCTGCCCTTCTTCTCTACGGGTTATCTTCACCAGTCGAGTCCATTCGACTCACCTCTCCTTTATTTCTATAGCTTCCTTGTCGTCAATCCCTTTGTTAGGAAGGATGGCTTCAAAGGTGGCATTGAGCCAAAGCTGGAGCAGCCAGAAGGGTCCTGACAACAGGAGATTCCCATTGTTTTCTTGGTCTTTCAGTCGACCAACACCTTCACTTAAAGATTCATACAAACTGGCCAATATCATCTCACTTAAGCAGATGCCTCGATCATTGTGCAATTGGTTGGCCAAGGTTAAGTATTTCCTGGCCACTTGCAGAGACTTGGTGCAGAATACGCAACGAGAAAGCCACATAGCCAGAAATGTTATGTGCTCTTGATCTTCGTCTGTGTCAGTTTGTTTGTCATGGTAATGATTCATAAAGTGAGTGTAAGTATGTTTGGTGGTTGAAAACCCTATGGTGTCTTCCACTTTTGGGTCATAAACTAGTCCATGTGGTTTAGCCCTGTGATAGCAACTATGTCGAAGAGGGTGGGCGTCATCATCCCACAAGGGAGATGGAATGTATAATGGGTGCTATCCCAAAAATACAAAGAGGAAGTTAACAGAGTCGGACAGTAAGCAGGACCTGTCTTCGACATCATAATCAGGTCATAAATCCCTAAATCTTTCCAGGTTTCTGCTTTGACTTTCTCTACTTTGGTTAACCAGCTTAAGTAGAGGTCAGCATCTTTGAAATATGGGGTTTCCCTAAACAACCTAGACGCATCATTCAAGTACTTTAAATCTATGTGTTGCATAGCTACATTGTCATGAGGTGCAGCTATTACCTTAGCCTTGTCTTTTTGCACTAAGGGTTTAGTTTTATGCTATGAAGGGAAGAAATCACTAATGGCTGTGTAATCTACACCTAAAGTAGATAAAGAACCAGATAAAGCTAATGGTTTTCCAGAAACGGTAACACGAATCAATACCTGGGATTCATAGATATGCCTTTTTTTTCTTCTTTGAGAGGTTCAGGGATGAATTGCTGATTCTTCACTACTTTGGGTCCACTCAATGTAGCAAAGGGAGGAAGTAGTGGTACGCTTTTTGGCCCTTTGATCTTCTGACTTTTCTTTAGATTTTGAGTGGTAATGTTTGAAGACGCCATGTTGAGAACTTGAAGAAAATGGGTTTACTGAAGGTGAAGAGTTGAGAGTGTTTGAAAGAGAAGAAAGTGCTTAGTGAGTACGTTAGAGTTGGAAAAGTGAAAATAGTTTCTGAAGAAACTATTTATAAAGTGTTTGGAAGTACTAAAAGGTCACTAATCATCATTAAGGGGCTAAAGGCTAGTGGGACACACGTCCACCCAGGAGCGAAAATAGGGGCGGTGGCAGTTACTACCTATGCCCACGATCTCATAGACCCTAGGAGAGGTGATGATGGTCTGGGATTTGATGTGATTTCCGAGGAGATGTTTAGATATAATCATAACTGGCCAATGACGTCATAAATGTGATTGAAAAGAAACTGAACAGTTTCTTGAGACGTGGGTTGGTCGGTTATGTTGACACCTACGTGGGGTCGAAAGATGGCGTCGAATAGGACACTATCAAAAAATGACCTTTTCTTCAGTACTGTCGAAAAGGACATTTTTGGGGGGCAATTTGTTAGCTCATAAATTCGACGCCCATATTAAGTTAGAAGTGTTGATTGGAATGTTAAACTCTTTGAAGAGGTTTAAAGGAGCTTTCGACTGGATCTTCATGATGGGTTTAAGTCGAAGGTGCTCACATAAGGAAAAGATACTTTTAGGACTTAGAAAATATTTCTAAGAGTTGGGGAAGTCACCTTCGACCGAGAATACTGATGATGTCCGACGCTAAGAAATTCAAATTCAAATAAAGGAGGGAGTTGTTACTCTTGTTCGCTCCTAAAAAAGACAAGTGGCGCACATCCAAGGGACAGAAGCATGCAGCGCAACACTTGTCATATGTTAATTGTTTCAGGCAGTTGACAATAGTTAGTTTTAGTATTATAAATAGGGGTTCTAGCAATAGGATTCAGGTTGTTGTGTTCACTTTGTACAAGTTACTCCAAATTTACTCAAAGTATCTGTGTGTAGAGAAAAGAGTCTTGTGAGAATGTACGTGATGTAAAACACCATTTATCTTTTCAATGCAATTTACTTCAATCTTACATTAAGAACTTATCTTTTATTTGATGCAAGTTATGTTTCTGCACTTTGTCTTACTTTCGTACTTTCGACCTTTTACTTACATGTTCAGCCTTTTAACTTAACATTTTTTACACATCCTTTAAATTACCTTTTCGACAAACCTTTCTTTATGAACACTGTCGAAGTGTTTAGTTCTTTATAATTTACTTTGAATCAATTGTTAGCACATGTCCTAGGATCAATCTGATCGATCCTGTGAGTCACCAAAGTTAGATTTGGAAGATCAGCGGTTGCTTACCAATTTTCACGGTAAACAGTATCCCAAGAATATTATTTTGTCACTTTTAGGATCCAACTTGCATCTTTGCTCTCGATCAACAAAGATGCAACACTTTCTTCCAAAGACAAGAAAGTACTTTACACTTTGTTTCTTCCTTTCCATAGTTCATAGTGAGTAGGTTTGGTTCCTAGTCAAATTGTCACACAATTGTGAATGTTGCATAAGGTTTCTTTCACACACACAAAAAAAAAAAATATCAGGCCCGACCCAAAAATAAGACAAGAAAGGCTATTGTCTTGGACCTCACTCTTTTTAGTAGAAATCCTTTCCAATTTTATTTTGAAGAAATGGACATTGTAATGTTTTTTGTGAATACATGTCTATTTAATATCATAATTTCCAAACATATGTGCAATTATATCATTAATTTAGTCTAAAACTATAATAATTGACATCTTCATTTCTTTAGAAAAATGGAGAGGATCTCAACCCCATTTTTTTTGGCTATATATTATGCATCCAAATAAATTAAAAAATAAGTATATGCCAGCGAAAGCATAATTTTAATGTAATTTATATAGTAGCTTATCGAAAAGGTAACTTCCAAACCTTTTTGAAGGCATCGGTTCAATTCATAATAGTGTAAATTTTGAAGTTTCATTTTCATTCATACAATGAAATTATTTAACCATACAATCATCATTGATCGTATGATTAGTCATTTATTTTTAAATTTGATCAAAAAATTTAATAAATAAAATTAATGTTAAATAGATATAGTTTTTTTTTATTTTTGAGAAAATATGTGTCACTTTGATTTTAATATTTTATCTATTTTTTATTTGCTCATAAAAAATTAACTAAGTTCTACTATTGTTCACCACTAATAAAATAAATATTTTGAATGAATAATTTTAAATTAAATTTATAAAATAATACTTTCTTTTTAAAATAATTCTTAAATTATATAAATATAATAAGTAATTATTTTTATATTGTAGTTTAAGAAATACATGAAATTAGTAAATTTAATTCACACTATTAAGATGATAAAAAATAACATGAAATTTTTTAATATTAATTAAGGATTAACTTAATAAAATTAAAATATTTAATTTTATATTATTTTATAGACTTAAGTAAAGAAAATAATAATTTAAAAGTTTTATTGATTGTTTTTTATTTTAAAATAAAAACTAATACAATTTTTTATTAATATATATCTTTACTTTTAAAAAATTTAACTTTAAATTTTGCCTTATGCCTCCGAATTCGTTTGGTCGATCCTAGGGAAGATTTTTGGCATGAAGCATGACTCTAGCCATTTTTTAAAGTGTTTGATTCTTTTGTTAAACAACCCTATTTTGTTTAAGTGTGATGGGGGCTTAAAGCTCGTGAGATATACATTAAGACGAACAAAATTTAGGGAAATTAGATTTCTCAAATTCCCTTCCATGATCACTACAGATTCAAACAATCTTACCAATTTCTTTTCCTTTCTCACACTGCAAACATTGGCATAATCTTCCAAATGTGATAAAAGTATCATATTTTTATCGAAGGAAGTCAACCCAAGTGTACCTTGAGAATTAATCAACACACATAAAGACATATGTTCTTCAACTTAGGCTTTCAATTTGCATGGGTCACATGAGATCCATGTGTAATAGCATAAGAACTCTAAAGGTAGTAATATGTTGTACCTTATTGTGTGACATCTTGGTTTGTTTACCTATATGATAGACTCCACAAATCTTCCCTTCTTCAATCTTGAAATTAGGAAGACAAATGTTGGCCTTTTCTGAGATTTAAATGGCCAAGTTTTTTGTGCCACAATTTGATTTCATCCACCATAGAGATTATACAAGCTTGAGTTGTATCCTTTGATTTAGAACACCACATATAGCAATTGTCTAATTTTTTTGGTACACTTAATTATATATTCTAGATGTTTGTTAGTGGCACTACATTCAGAACGATTGAAATTGATGCATAATTCTTGATCACACAGTTGGTTGATGCTGATGAGATATGCAGTGAGACCTTCAACAAGGAGATAATCATTCATACTAGGAACTCGTGGGTAATCCACATTTCCTTTTCCAATTATTTTTTATTTAGCTCAATCGTCAAATATTACATAGATATTAGGGTAGGTTTTTAGCTCTTTTAAGTAGTTATTTTCTCTAATCATGTGTCTGGAACAACCACTCTCAAAATACCAATCTTCATGAGAGGAAGAACTTAAGCAAGTGTGGGCAATGTGACTTGTAGTTACTTATTTAGATTTCCATACTTGTTTATGTTGACCGCCTTTTGAATTGTTCCTGATGGGACGATGTTGATCATGGTAGTTGTCGCTCCCGGGATTTTCATCCAAGTACAAACGCGAAAGTGGCGCTGAAACAGAGTCGGCAGCAATGTGTATTTATCCCAAGAGAGGGAAAGGAAACACTGCATAAACCTGAGGGAAAGGAAAAGAGCATGGTCTCGCGACCAAGAGAAACGGGTAAGGGAGTCGGTTACGCGAGGGGAAGGTATTAGCACCCCACGCATCCATCGTACTCGATGGGATCCACGCTCGTTGTCTCGATCAAAGGGTGTAGGGTATCTGAAACTCAACTGCTAACTGGAAACTGGAAACAAAAGGCGAAAGCGGAGAAACGGGGGGAAAAAGAAAAGAAATGACTCGATAGGACATCGCGTCCTAGGCCTACGTATTCCCTCGTGCAATAGGAATGTCAGAGTCAACGTAGTTGGGACTACGGAATTGGGGAAGTTTGCTCGCCAAGACATCGCGTCTCGTGCCTACGTATCTCATCGGAAATGAGAATCAGAGCGTCGTAGTTCCCCTTACTAGGGATGTATTTGCTTTGTTTGTGTTTTTTAATGGAAACGCCAAGGTGCACGTTCCAGCAGTTAGGTGTCACTGCTCGTTGTACAGAGTCTTAGGCATTTACCTGTTTGCGGTAGAACGGAAGTGACGCATCCTTTACGAATGGAGTGAGAAAGATGAGAAGAGAATTGTTGTTTGTTTATTGATTTTTAGAAGAAGTGTTTTGATTTATTGCATTTGTAACTCATATTGCACTAAAGTCTATGACATAGGAACGAATGTGTCGCATGGTCGTCCTAACAGGATGTATGCTAAACACTCTAGAAAGACGAAGGGAAACCCTCCTCCTTTCATTTCCTATGTACTTAAGGCTCATGGCGTACAATACTTGTTGCCCTTATTACATGTTTTGATTTTTGTTTTGAGATGAGAAAGAGAAACTCAAGGGGTTAGGAAAGGAAAAAAAAAGTCTAAGCGGGGAAGACTAACAATCCTAATGTTATCATGCACGAATGTCCTATGGTTGTGTGGGGTATAAGAGCCACCTAAGTCTAAAGAAGAGAGGGATAGCACTATCTAATGCTTATCCTACCTCACCTTAATAAAAAATTAAGGATGAGCTAGGATCCCAAAGGGGTGTGAAAAAGTTGTACACAAAGAATTATATTATGTAATCCATATAAGCAATGAGAGGTGAATAAACAAGAAAAACAGCGGCTATTACAGCGCATCTGCAACAATACAGTAGTAAATCCAGCACCACATACCAAACAACATTCAACAGCTCATGTACAACACAAAAATGGGTGTAAAAAGCCAAACAGTAGCATATACAACAACACAGATGCACATAAACAACAGTAGAAACAGGGCAGCATGCAACATTTGAAGATGATTCAATCATGGCACAATAGACATGCATCAAATAACCTATATTATTCAATCAATCATGATCACAATCATATCACAACATGGTAAACAACCTTGAAATTATCATGAAAGAATGCACAACTTTAAGTACATGAACAAACCAAATCAAGTATGCATCTCATGGAATTGAATGCAAGTAAGCATGCACAACACAACAATTCCAGTAACACAAACATTAATTCACAATTAGCATGCTCAAGGAGTGTGTGTTATGTGTTCATCGCACCAAGAACACAACAACGCAAACATGATCATAAACGATAAAAATCCAAGAGTCGCGTGTCGAAAAATCATGCTCATGCAATAGTGTGAGGTGAAACAGCTCAAGAATAGTCCGCAAATCATCAACACATTAATCCATGAAGTTTAGACATGCAAAGGATCTCAAACAAACAAGAAAATGCAAGAAAATCACATTCTGCAGCAGTGTTAACCGGTTACCTACCACCCGTTAACCGGTTACTTAGTTCAAAAAGTCAGAAATCAAGCAGAAAACAACATGTTAACCGGTTAACTCCTGGGTGTTAACCGGTTACCCTGGGACAATAGCCAAAAAACCTGTTACAAAAGCACTTTTCTGCAGCAAATCACTTCTCCAAACTTCCAAATGATCATGCAATTAATTAATCACGAAATTCACGCTCAAGCACAGTATTCAAACATCATTTTGACCCAATAATCATCAACATCAAGAATCAAATTCAAGCGCAATGGATCCGAATAAAAAATACCAAAGATCTACATTGAATAAGTTGTAAATAAGCTAAACAAGCATAGATCTAAGGAAAACCAACCTACAAAGCTGAGATTTGTTTTGGTGATTGTTGCAAAGTGATCTTGGTGCAGGAAATTAAAGAAAACCAGAGATTCCTCAATTAGTGGCCGAAACGCGTCGAAACCGAGCAAAATCGCGAAAAATCACCGAGATCGAACTTGCACCAAAATAAATGGTGTGAAAACCTTGGATTGAAGTAGAATAAGATGAAATTCCATAAATACAACCAAAGAAAGCCAAATGATGGAGTTTAAGCTCAAGAATTAATCATTTTTCAATGTGAAAAGTGATTATCCTTCAAGAAATAAGAGCTTTTTATAAGGGTTTGGAAGAGAAAATTGAGATGAAGGTGTAGAAGTAGCAGAAAGTTCAGAGAGATAATGAGAGAATTGAGAGTGAAATGTGTGAGAAATGATGTAGAATGGGTCCTCTCTTGAAAAATGAGTGAAGGGTTTCTTATATAGACTTTAGGTTTAGAGTGTGAGAGGTTTGGGATTAGCTTTGGACTTAGCTTTGGGTTTGGAGCTAGGGTCGGAGTTAGTTACACTCAACTCACTAAGTCAAGGTAGTTAAATCAGTTAGTTAGGATCAACTAGGTAACAATCCCAAGGTGAATTTCAACATCCAAAGGTGGAGATGCTTCGAAACAAGGAATATGGTGCACTCAATTTGAAATGAAACATTAGAATAAATGCCCTTGGAATTAATTTAATAGCCTTGCAATGTCTAGAGATGTCTAGAATATTCCACTTGCTGCTATAATACTGTAGAATCAAAGACCCAAGTGTGTGCAATGGTGCTGTCATGAAAAAGCAGCAGAATATGCAAAATCTGCCTGTGTTAACCGGTTAACATAATTGCACTGTAATTGTGTTAACCGGTTAACCAGGCCAAAAATTGCCCATTTTGCTTGAAAAATGACGTTGTGGCTCCGGTTTCGATTCTCTACTCCGTGCTCTGATAGATATCCATAGAATCCCCTGTTTAAAGAACATCGTGATCCCATGCCTTAGGAAAACCAATGATATATGTATGATGCTTTATGACCTATATAAAATGCGAATGGATGAAACATAAGCCAATTATTGAGAAAACTAAGAGAGCAAATTTTGAGGTATTACAGCTGCCCCTATTCAATCAACTGTAAACCTGAATGGATGAGAGCAACGGCTGTTAGGAATTCAAGGTACATAGGGATTGAATACAAAAATAACCAAAAAATTTGCGCTCTGTGGGTAAAAGGAAGAAATATGTGTGACAAACAAAGCAGTTGTGATAAAAGATATCTGTGAAAAAGAATCTGGTGCAAATGAAACCCAAAGGACGCATGTCGAGAACGACTGAAGTTTTACTTATAGTATGCCTGTCAGGAACGGTTAAGGTGTGCCTGTCGGGAATGGTTAAATTTGAACTCAAAGGTTGCCTGTCGGGAACGACTAAAGTTGTAAACCTATGGTATACCTATAGGGAATGGTAGATGGACCTGTCGGGAACGGTTAGGTTTAAAACTCAAAGGGTGCCTATCGAGAACGGCTAAAGTTGTAAACCTGTGGTATACCTATCGGGAATGGTAAATGGACCTGTCGGGAACAGCTAGGTCTAAAACTTAAAGGGCGCCTATCGGGAATGGCTAAAGTTGAAAACCTATGAGTTAACTATCGGGAATGGTAAATGGGCCTGTTGGGAACGGTTAGGTTTAAAACTTAAAGGGCGCCTATCGGGAATGGCTAAAGTTGAAAACCTATGGCATACCTATCAGGAATGGTAAATGGGCCTGTCGGGAATGGTTAAGTTTAAAACTTAAAGGGCGCCTATCGGGAATGGTTAAAGTTGAAAACCTATGGCATACCTATCAGGAATGGTAAACGGGCCTGTCAGGAACGGTTAGGTTTAAAACTCAAAGGGCGTCTATCGGGAATGGCTAAAGGGATCCTATCGGGAATGGCTCCAGAAAAAGCGATCAAGATGTAAGATCAAAAGATTTACAAACTGAGGTGTAGGACTCTGTGGGGAGAAAGGTGGTGAAACCCTGGTACTGCTTTGAAATGTATGTTGGGGAATGAGCGAGGCATTCTTTTTGCTTTGGTCAATCTGATAGAAGAGAAACCATTTTGGGCTCTCGCACGAGGTATCAAAACTGGCTTATGCTTCACATGCATATGTTTGAATTTTTCCATGGCGTAATGCTCCATCTTAAATGGAAATGATACGCATTTTTAACGATGCAATGCATACTATATGCAAAATGCAAGGAGGCTCCACAGCAAAATAAATGCTGAGGAAAAGAAGGCAACTCCGCTGGGGATAACAAACTGGATTGTCCTCGTGACCACAAACCGAGCCGAGGAAGACAAATTAACCTGACCTCCCTAAAGCCTATGAGGAAGTATCTTCTCAGCTGGGGATAATGCTGACACAATCTGGGCTCTAAACTTCCAAACTTGCTGAGAATTATTGTACGGAATGACGACCTTACTGGGGAGGTATCATCTGAAACAATCTATTTGAGGAAGAACTATAACCATAGAACTCCGTTGGGGAAATGATAACTTTCTGACCTGGTTGCTGGGGAGTTAAGATCAAACGAACTCTTGCTGAGGAAGGAAATACCTGCTGAGGGACTGAGATCAACCATGTTCTTGCTGGGGATGACAACCTTAAGGAAGAAAATTCCTGTTGAGGTAACCACTTCTGCTTGGGGAGAACTATTATTTGAGTCCTGCTGGAAAAGACACTGAAGACATCACGTGCCCTTGATGGGCTAACCAGCGAACATTAACACATGCAAACGAAAGAGTGTACACATATGCCCAAGGGTATCACTGAGTTTTGAATTCATCACCCAAGAACACCTGGCATTTAAAGCAATTTTAATTGTTTTCTTTTGCACGCATGTCATTGTAAAACCTCGATGTTTTCAAATGCAATGTTTATCAAAAACTCGGACGTTTTTTGCAATCAAAACAAACTGTAAAAGAAAACACAAAAAATGGCTATTCTGAATAAAGAAAATTTTATTGATTGAAAAGCCCGAAAATAGGCGTTTACATCAGGAGGCAATTCCTAGAAAGAGATAATTGCTTAAAAGAGAAAAGAAACTATCCTAATGGCAATGTGGAAAACGGAAATCCATCGAGTTTTAATCCTGCTATGGTTCATATGTCTTCCAGACTCTCCAAGTGTTTCGCTTTCCGAGGGAAGTGATTGGACCGATTCCTATCCTTCGGAACTCCTCTTGTTGAAACGATACGAGATACTGGTTACTCAGATCGCAGCCTTTGGCTTTTAAATCCCTCTTTTTCCTGGATCGCCCTTTGCGGGTTTTCAATCCACCAGGATACCCATTTTTGCCTAAGTTGCCCTTTCGGGTTTTCAACTTACCGGGTGTACTCATTTTTTTTATTTTATCCCTAATTTTTGCCCGAACATTTTTCTTTTTTCTTTTTATCTTTTATGGTTCGCCAGGATGCCCTTTTTTGCCTGGACTCTCTTTTTACCGTCCAGCGGGTCCATTTATCCGAAGTATTTTTTGACTGCGTCTGAGTTCACAGGCGGCGGAAAATCCTCCCCATCCATAGTTGTAAGCATTAAGGCTCCGCACGAGAAAACCTTCTTGACAACATATGGACCTTCATAATTCGGAGTCCATTTGCCCCTGTAATCTGTACTAGGAGGAAGAATCCTTTTCAACACCAAGTCACCTGTCTGATAATTCCGAGGACACACTTTCTGATCGAATACCCGTTTGATCCTTCTCTGATACAGTTGCCCATGGCATACTGCTGCCAATCTCCTCTTTTCTATGAGACTCAACTCATTAAACCTCGTTCGAACCCATTCAGCCTCATCAAGCTTGACATCCATCATGACCCTCAGAGAAGGAATCTCAATTTCAACCGGTAAGACCGCTTCCATACCATACACAAGAGAAAACGGGATTGCTCTAGTAGACGTACGTACTGATGTACGGTACCCATGCAAAGCAAAAGGCAACATCTCATGCCAATCCTTGTACGTCACGACCATCTTTTGCACAATCTTCTTGATGTTTTTATTGGCTGCCTCGACGGTACCATTCATCTTTGGGCGGTATGGAGAAGAATTGTGATGTTCAATCTTAAAGCTCTGGCACAACTCTTGCATCATTTTATTATTAAGATTAGAACCATTATTAGTGATGATTCTTTCGGGCACCCCGTATCGACAAATAATCTTTTTCTTGATAAATCAGGCAACCACCTGCTTGGTGACATTTGCAAACGAAGCGGCCTCCACCCACTTGGTGAAGTAATCAATGGCCACTAGAATAAAACGATGTCCATTAGAGGCGGTGGGCTCAATCTTCCCAATCATGTCAATGCCCCCACATGGAAAAGGACCAAGGAGAACTCATCACGTTTAAAGGATTCAGTGGCACATGCACTTTATCAGCATAAATCTGGCACTTGTGGCATTTTCGAGCATATTTGAAACAATCAGCCTCCATGGTCATCCAGTAATAACCAGCTGGCAAAAATTTCTTTGCCATTGCATGTCCACCAGCATGGGTACCGAAAGAACCTTCGTGCACTTCTTGCATTAACATGTCTGCTACGTGTCTATCCACGCATCTGAGCAAGACCATGTCAAAATTTCTTTTGTATAATACGCCATCTTCATTCAAGAAGAAACTACCCGCTAACCTTCTCAGAGTCTTCTTCTCATTATTGGAGGCCCCAGCCGGATACTCTTGACTCTCCAAGAAATGCTTGATATCATGATACCAAGGTTTATCATCGGTCGCTGTATCGGCTGCAAACACATGAGCAGGTCTATCAAGTCGCATCACATCAATTTTGGGTATATGATTCCACCAATTCACTTGAATCATAGAAGATAACGTTGCCAAAGCGTCCACCATCTGATTCTCATCACGAGGTACATGATACAGTTTTACTGTTTTGAAGAAAGTCAATAGTCTTCTCGTATAATCTCTGTAAGGGATCAAGTTGGGTTGATTGGTGTGCCATTCTCCGTTGACCTGATTGATCACTAGAGTAGAGTCCCCAAATATATCAAGAGTCTTGACCCTTAAATCAACGGCTTCTTCAATACACATAATGCAGGTTTCGTATTCGGCTTTATTATTGGTGACATCAAAAGTCGGTCTGGCAGTGAAAGGTATATGGGAACCTTTCGGAGTTATGAGAACTGCCCCAACGCCACTACCATTCACATTAACGCCCCCATCAAACATCAATTTCCACTTGTCATCAGGATCTGGTCCTTCATCAACTGGTGGCTCGTCACAATCTTTCATTTTCAAGTACATGATGTTTTCATCAGGGAACTCAAACTTCATTGGCTGATAATCATCAATTGGTTGCTCAGCGAGATAGTCAGACAGAATACTACCCTTTATGGCTTTCTGGGAAGTATATTGTATGTCATACTCTGTCAACACTATCTGCCAACGGGAAACCCTTCCAGTGAGAGCTGGCTTTTCAAAAATGTACTTGACTGGATCCATCTTTGATATTAATAGAGTTGTGTGAGTCAGCATATATTGTCTCAAATGCTTAGCTGCCCATGCAAGTGCACAACATGTCTTCTCAAGCATTGAGTATCTAGATTCGCAATCTGTGAATTTCTTGCTCAGGTAGTATATGGCATGTTCTTTCCTACCTGTCTCGTCTTGTTGACCGAGAACACAACCCATTGAATTTTCACGTACCGACAAATACATTATCAGTGGTCTCCCTGGAACTGGAGGCATAAGAATCGGAGGCTTCTGCAAATACTCTTTTATTTTATCAAATGCCCTTTGGCAATCATTATTCCAACGAATTGATTGATCTTTTCTCAAAAATTTGAATATTGGCTCGCAAGTGGCTGTAAGATGAGAGATAAATCTAGCAATGTAGTTCAATCTCCCTAAGAAACCACGAACTTGCTTTTCTGTTCTTGGCTCGGGCATATCTTGTATTGCTTTTACTTTTGCTGGATCAACCTCGATTCCTCTTTCACTGACAATAAAGCCCAACAGCTTACCAGATCTCACCCCAAAAGTACACTTATTCGGGTTCAGCCTCAGTCTGAATTGTCTCAATCGTTCAAAAAGCTTTTTCAGATTCACCAAGTGCTCTTCCTCAGTTTGCGACTTAGCAATCATATCATCAATATAAACCTCAATCTCTTTATGAATCATGTCATGAAAGAGTGTTAACATAGCACGCTGATAAGTTGCCCCTGCGTTTTTCAAACCAAAAGGCATCACCTTATAGCTGAACGTGCCCCATGGGGTAATAAACGTTGTTTTCTCCATGTCTTCCGGCGCCATTTTGATCTGATTATAACCGGAAAAGCCATCCATGAAGGAAAATATCGAGAATTGAGTTGTATTATCTACCAACCCATCAATGTGAGGTAATGGAAAATCATCTTTTGGACTTGCTCGATTTAAATCACGGTAGTCAACGCACATCCGGACCTTACCATCTTTCTTAGGTACCGGGACAATATTCGCAACCCATGGTGGATAGCTGGTGACGGCCAGGAAACCTGCATCCCACTGTTTCTGCACCTCCTCTTTGATCTTAATGGCCATTTCTAGTTTAGTTCTGCGAAGCTTCTGTTTGACGGGGGAACAACCTTCTTTGAGAGGTAACCTGTGCACGACAATATTGGTATCTAATCCTGGCATATCTTGATAAGACCAGGCAAAGATATCAACATATTCACGTAGCATATCAATCAGCTCTTTCTTCACGTTTTCTGCTAGGCTTGCCCCTATCCTGACCTCTTTCTTCACATCCTCGGTGCCAAGGTTGATAACTTCTATTGACTCTTGATGAGGCTGAATAGGTCTTTCCTCCTGTTTCAATAATCTGGCCAATTCTTCGGGAAGTTCACAATCTTCCTCACCCCCCTCTTCAGCTTGGTAAATTGGATTGTCAAAGTCATATCGAACCATAGCAGGACTGTTATCAACAGAATCCATAGGATTATTTCTGCATGAATGATGGTTCATGCTTTATTTTAGACATAGCTTTTTGAAAAAAAAAGAAAACAAACTACGGAGAAAGAAAAACATTGCCATTTTTATTTGAAATAAAATGAAAATTGTAAAATGAAAGACAGGGAACACAATTTTTGAATACAAAAAACGTCCTTTTATTGATGATAAACTTGCATATGAAACAAATGTGGCCCTACAATGAAATCACTAAGCCTTGGGCAAGGGCATAGGATTTTACATTCAACATGAAAAAACAAAGAAAATTACTCTTTCTGCAGGGTAACTTGGATGAGGTCTTCAGAGAACCAATTATTCAACTCCTGGCTCGGGACACATGGGCGCACCCAATTGTCCATATCATAATCATTGTCCCCATCATCCTCATTTGCAGCAAAGACTTGACCATAGTTGATGATCCCCCCACGGGAGAAAGAGATAGGTCCTTGACGCTCTTGGCCTTTTGACTGCGAAGCTTGAGTAGGCTGGTAACCAATTCCACACTTGTCTTCCTTAAAAGGCAACTCAATCAACTCACCCCAACCTTCAGCATGGCCTGACTGTACTACTTCGAGAGCCTGTTTGTAAGAAGCTATAGAAGTCCCCGCTTTTGTTTCATTGGCGGGGGGGGGTAATCTTCTATACTCACTTCTTCAAATACTAAGAGTTTCATGGATCTCGCCGTCCATCTCCACGTATTTTAATGACGACAAATGACTGACAAATATATCATCCTCTCCACATACCGTGACAACCTGACCATCCATGACAAACTTTATCTTCTGGTGGAGTGTTGACGAAACGACCCCTGCAGCATGTATCTACGGGCGCCCTAGCAAGCAGCTATAAGCCGGCTGGATTTCCATCACATAGAAAACTGTATTAAACACTTGGGGTCCAATCTTCACAGGCAACTCTACCTCCCCCAAAACTGATCTTTTGGAGCCATCGAAAGCGCGCACAACTAAATCACATTGTCGGAGTACAACCCCCTCAACATCCAACTTTGCCAAAGCCTTCTTCGGCAGCACATTCAAGGACGAGCCAATATCTACCAACACATGGGACAAGACTGCTCCTTTACATTTCATGGAGATATGGTGAGCTTTGTTATGATTTCTTCCTTTTGGCGTTAAATCAAAATCAGTAAACCCCAATCCATTGTCGGCGTTGACGTTGGCGATAACACCTTCAAGCTGGTTCACCGATATTTCCTGTGGGGCGTACGCCATATTTAGGATCTTCAGTAGGGCGTTGCGATGTGCCTCGGAACATAACAGTAGTGACAAGATAGAAATCTTGGAAGGAGTTTGGTGCAAGTGATCCACTATTTTATAGTCACTCTTTCGAATAATCCTCATAAACTCTTCAACATATTTTTCAAAGGAATTACCGGGCTCAGTCCTTTGCACAGGCTCATCGTTTACTACTTGCTTTCCCTTGGCTTTTGCCAAAGCTTCAGCATCATTATTTCGGAGCGTTTATGGTGCAAAGAGTCTTCCACTACGGGTAAAACCACCCATTCCCCCTACGTTCCCCACACTCGAACCAGTTTCCTTGGGAGCCTCTACTTCCTGTTTCTGCCCTTGGTAATAAACATCAGCTCCGTAATGCCACGGGATCACTTTTGTACTGTCATATGGTATAGGACCCGGAACTGTTATAGTCATAGGGGTTAACTGCTCAGGCACGGGGATCTGTACTGGTGTATGCACGGGAATCTCTACCGGAGTAAAGTAAATGGTGACTGTCGAGATCGCATCATCCTTCTTCCCCATTTGATCAAACTGCAAACAACCCTCGTCTATTAAATTCTGAAGGCCCTTCTTCAATTCATCATAACCATTCATCGCAGTCAAACATTCTGAACAGTCTTCCAGACAACCAGGGAACACGCCCCCTTTCAACAGACGTTCTTTCACGATCCTCAAAGGTGTTTTGACTTTGTTGACATCTGACACCAGATTCAAGCCTCTGTCTTCTTCTATTGCATTGACCTTTGGTCCGCCCTGCGGGGGCATGGGATTTTGAATCATATTGGGATTAGGAGTGAAGTTGATAGCTTTCGAATCAACCAGATCCTAAACTACGTGCTTAAAAGATTTGCAGTTCTCTATATGGTGGCCAGGCGCACGGGAATGGAACTCACATTTCGCATTAGCGCCATATCCGTAAGGCAACTTGCCAGTAGGCGGGGCCAGAGTTCTTAACTGCACCAATTGTAGACGAAGCAAATTCTGCAATATCTGACTATAGGTCATAGGCAAAGTATCAAAGTGGAGATCACTCATTCTTTTCCTTGGTTGGTATTGTCTCTGAGACTGTGGCTGAGATTCGGCAGCTGGAACCAGAATAGTTACAGTTGCTGCTTGATGGTATGGTTCCTCACGCCTTTTTCCCTTGCCCTCTTGTTCATATGCAGCACTCGTCTCACCTTCACGCTTCCTTGATGTGTTCCCGAAAGGCCTCTTTGTATTAAAATGGTCTGCCCCACTCCCATCTTGAATTTTTCCCAATTTCAAAAGGTTTTCTATCCTTTCACCGGCTATCACAATATCAGGAAAACCACTGGATGGACATCCTGCCAAACGATCCAGAAATGGGCCCGGTAATGTGTTCATAAACATATCAGCCATCTTCCTTTCCATCAGCGGGGGTTGCACTCGAGCAGCTAGCTCACGCCACCTCTGGGCATATTGTTTGAAACCTTCTTTCAGATCCTGTGTCATATTCTGCAATTGGGTACGATTGGGGGCCATATCAATGTTATACTAATACTGTTTCAAGAAAGCATCACCCAAGTCCTTCCAATTTCTGATATATGCTCTCTCCAGCTTCATATACCTTTCTAACGAAGCTCCTGACAGACTATCTTGAAAGAAGTACATCCACAGGTTTTCATTATCAGAATATGCAGAAATCTTCCTGAAATATGCCTGAATGTGAGTCTTTGGACAGGTACTTTCATTATACTTGTCAAAGGTCGGAGGCTTAAACTTCAGAGGGATCCTCACCCCTTGCACCAGCCCCATGTTAGCGACATCAATTCCAATGCAATTCTGACATTCTATAGCTCTTACCTTTTCAGCCAACGCTTCATACTTTCTGTCATCATTATGAACCCCCATGTCAGCATTCAGCATAGAGAACTGATCATCTTGATGGTCCTCCACATGTTGATGATTAATATGGCCAACGCCACTAGGAGCTCCGCCAGGAGGATTAATCACCGCTCTTCCAGGAGGATTAACTGCCGCTCCTCCAGGAGGATTAACTGCCGCTCCACCAGGAGGGTTAACTGCTACTCTGCCAGGAGGATTAAGTGCCACTCCGCCAGGAGGATTGGTATGATTATCCCCAACAGGGGTTTCCACTTCCAGCCTTTGAACTGCAACTCTCAAATCTTGCTGCCCCTGGGCTACACCCTGCATGAGGTTCATGAATTGCTCCATGCGGGTTCTCAATTCAGTGAGTTCAGCCTGCATCTGTTCCATGATTCTGGCTTGATTTTGTCGAGTCGCGTAGCGATGAATGTTGAGATTAGCTATTCTGCCTGCAACCAAATAAAGGTTAGAAATCCCCGGGACGAGTACCTGTTATGCAAAATGATATGTTATGAAATGTATGCATATGACATGTTTATCATTCCCAAGGCGTTTTACACCCTGATTCCAGTCTTAATCACATGAAGCGAAGCAATATACAGATATTGTTGAGAGAAATTTGTTGAGAAGAAATGTGTTGTGATAATGTGCTTGTGAATAGAACACTGCCAAGGAACCATTTATGAATAAACCGTTCATTTCATAAAGCCAATACGTGTTGAAGCATTCTACAACGAGTTCGCAAATTGGAAATACATCTTGAAAGTGGCTCCATCAACAAGCCTGATGGTAACCATGGTACAAAAGCTGCACTAAAAACAAGGAAAGGGGACTATCAATCATTTAACTCCAAATCTTTCAGCTTCTCACTAGAACACTTGATCTCTTCAAAGAGTATTCTGGTGCGCTGATGGCTTGGCCTTTCAATCATTTCTTTGATCAAAATATCCCTCTTCTTCAGAGCTTCGGCTAATGAATCCATGTGCATCTAAAGAGCCTCGTCATCACTCGCCTGCTTAGGCTTTTTCACACCGACTCGCATTTTGAGCTCCTCCATCTCTGCCATAGCATCTTCAAGTTCCTTCTTGGAAGCTTTCAACTCATCTCTAGCCTTCTTCAACTGCTCTTGGCTTCTACCGGAGTCTTCACGATGCTTTCTTCATTGTTCATGCGCTTTCTGAAGTTCATCATCTCTGGTTTTTAGTTGCTCCTGCAGCTCTGCATTCTCAATTCTAACTTCGTCCCATGCTTGCTGAAGTTTGGCGAGTTTGGATTTTGCTTGGGCCAATGATTATTTAGTCTGCCTTTAAGTTAGAGCAGAAGTTTCAACAGCCATATTAACTTTCTGGTAGTGTCGGGCCTTTCAGCAAAATCTTTCTCTTTGTCTGCCAAAGTCTTCAATGCACCTTGAGTTTTCCATTCCAGATCTTTGTTGGTATGCAGAGCATCCTGCAGACGACTGCTCAGATCGGAGTTCTCTACCCGGAGGTTCTTCACTAAAGTCTACAATTTGTTAAACTCCTCAATAGTGACAGTATCCCTCTCTTCTACAACCTCGGGGTATAAAGGAGGTACGGGATCAAAAGGTATATAGAAATCTTCCACCCTTTTCCTTATCCAATTCTCATAAGGAGGATAAGTTCGGTTATTGGGTTTTCCAAGAACTCTTTTTCCCTTTCTTTGAATGCTATTCCAGGCTTTCGAAGCTTTTCGGACTATTACTTGATCGTCACCTACTTGAAAGTACAAGGATTCTCCCACATTCCTCTCGGTAGGGGATTTTCCAGAGCATAACCGAATTGTCTGATGGCCAGAGAGGGATTATAATTAATGCCTCCCTTCCTCCCTATTAACGGGACATCGGGGAATCCACCACAGCTATGAATAATATCCCCACCAAGTAACCGTCGATCTATCCAGATAATATCCTTGGCAGACAAACCCGTCATTCTATGACGCCATTCTAATGAACTCTTGGTATCCACGAACGCGTGGTAACCGATGCGAAAACCATTTGTAGAATAACGGTGCACAATAATTGACATATCCCCCCTTTTTCTTTTCATTCCTATTATGGACTGAATGATAAAGATCACCCAACAGAGTAGGTATCGGGTTTTGAATGGTGAATATTTTGATGGCGTCCATATCCACAAATTATGGCACATTTGGAAACAGAATAATGCCATATACGCAAAGAGCTAATACAGCACAGAAAACATTCCATTCTTTGTCTTTAACGGCTTTCTGAGCAATCTTGGTCAAGTAAATTAGAGAGTACCCTCGAAATTCTCGCTTTTTGGTGATGTTGGCCTCCACCGTTGATTTTCTCAAATAAAGAACAGCAGCCACTGCCTCAAAATCTGGATCTGTCTTCGAAATGAAAAATGGTACCTCTTCCTTAATGGGAATCCCCAAGATATTCGAATATTCTTCCAAAGTCGGGACCAAGACATAATCCTGGAAAACAAAGCACCGTAGAGAAGGATCATATAATTGCATTAATGTGTGAAGGCCCACCCATTCATACTCACTAAGGTTGCAAACAAATGACAAAATCCGCCCGTACTTTTCTCTGAATGCTTCCAACGCCTCTGAGCTAGCCATAGCCTTCAGACTGCTGATAGAACCTAGTCATGGTTTCAGAAATTTATAGGTGATGACGTTCTTTTTCTTTCTCTCAACATCCATCGAAAAAGAACCCCTTGACTGGAATCGAAGGTATAATATTGCCCTGGAAATGAAAAAACATGTATGTTAAGATATGAAAATGCAATGCAAAGGCATGAGATCAGAGTGTCCAGTTTCTGTGCTGGACTATGCAAATAGTGACATTAGTATATTTGTGGATAGTGCCGACCTGTGAACAACAACCATATGAACATAATAATATGAACCAGCAGAACCAAAATACCAGGTATGTGGGAGGTTTAAGTCACCTG
The DNA here is from genome assembly GCA_022829125.1 of Lathyrus tuberosus. NCBI lineage: Eukaryota > Viridiplantae > Streptophyta > Magnoliopsida > Fabales > Fabaceae > Lathyrus > Lathyrus tuberosus. Next base: position 5,665,541 of record JALAZF010000019.1, on the reverse strand, counting down.
CAAACCTACAAACACCTGCCCATTCTCACATGTGGGTACTAAAACCATGGTTCCCCAGTTTCAGATTCTCAATTTGAGAAGCAATAGTACATTCATCCCTCGGGGTACAATACTATCGCCAAACAAAGAGATCATCCACTGATTCCCCAAATATAAGGCAATCTTATAGCAAGTTTCCAGTTTCGGGTCCTGGGATCGAGAATCGTAATGGGTTTGCCATTTCAGGTCTGCCATTATCGTTCTCGGGAGGAGTGCCTCTACTGAGTCCTCGGGAATGGTCACCAGAGTCGACAGCTCATACAAGGATATCTAATGGCCTGCATTATATGCAGTATCAGATACCACCTATATGGGCCTCGTCTGGCTGTGGATCTCGCGAAGACTTAACGTGATAACACCACTCAAGTGATCGACTATCCACTCTAAATCTTATGGGTATGCTCAAGCTTGGGAAGTGGGCTTATCTCTCAGAACACCCTGCCCACCAAACAGAAAAATCCAACACAGTCCAGCACAGTATAATATATGACAACAGTAAATGAAAAACATGTAAATGCAATAAAACAGTAAACATGCAACAATGCCATAAATAAAGTGAGTAAAGTAAACAGATAAAACACCCTAAAATCGAAAACAAGCAAGCGCTAGGATTGACTCGAAAAGGGGATGGACTAGCAAGAGGTCAACCTGTCCCCAGCAGAGTCGCCAGCTGTCGCTCCCGGGATTTTCATCCAAGTACAAACGCGAAAGTGGCGCTGAAATAGAGTCGCCAGCAATGTGTATTTATCCCAAGAGAGGGAAAGGAAACACTGCATAAACCTGAGGGAAAGGAAAAGAGCATGGTCTCGCGACCAAGAGAAACGGGTAAGGGAATCGGTTACGCGAGGGGAAGGTATTAGCACCCCCACGCGTCCATCGTACTCGATGAGATCCACGCTTGTTGTCTCGATCAAAGGGTGTAGGGTATCTGAAACTCAATTGCTAACTGGAAACTGGAAACAAAAGGCGAAAGCGGAGAAACGGGGGGGAAAAGAAAAGAAATGACTCGATAGGACATCGCGTCTTAGGCCTACGTATTCCCTCGTGCAATGGGAAAGTCAGAGCCAACGTAGTTCGGACTACGGAATTGGGGAAGTTTGCTCGCCAAGACATCGCGTCTCGTGCATACGTATCTCATTGGGAATGAGAATCAGAGCGTCGTAGTTCCCCTCACTAGGGATGGATTTGCTTTATTTGTGTTTTTTAATGGAAACGTCTAGGTGCGCGTTCCAGCAGTTAGGTGTCGCAGCTCGTTGTACGGAGTCTTAGGCATTTACCTGTTTGCGGTAGAATGGAAGTGACGCATCCTTTACGAATGGAGTGAGAAAGATGAGAAGAGAATTGTTGTTTGTAACTCATATTGCACTAAAGTCTATGACATAGGAACGAATGTGTCGCATGGTCGTCCTAACAGGACGTATGCTAAACACTCTAGAAAGACGAAGGGAAACCCTCCTCCTTTCATTTCCTATGTACTTAAGGCTCATGGCGTACAATACTTGTTGCCCTTATTACATGTTTTGATTTTTGTTTTGAGATGAGAAAGAAAAACTCAAGGGGTTAGGAAAGGAAAAAAAAGTCTAAGCGGGGAAGACTAACAACCTAATGTTATCATGCACGGATTTCCTATGGTTGTGTGGGGTATAAGAGCCACCTAAGTCTAAAGAAGAGAGGGATAACACTATCTAATGCTTATCCTACCTCACCTTAATAAAAAATTAAGGATGAGCTAGGATCCCAAAGGGGTGTGAAAAATTTGTACACAAAGCATTATATCATGTAATCCATATAAGCAATGAGAGGTGAATAAACAAGAAAAACAGCGGCTATTACAGCGCATCTGCAACAATACAGTAGTAAATCCAGCACCACATACCAAACAGCATTCAACAGCTCATGTTCAGCACAAAAATGGGTGTAAAAAGCCAAGCAGCAGCATATACAACAGCACATATGCACATAAACAGCAGTAGAAACAGGGCAGCATGCAACATTTGAAGATGATTCAATCATGGCACAATGGACATGCATCAAAAAACCCATATTATTCAATCAATCATGATCACAATCATATCACAACATGGTAAACAACATTGAAATTATCATGATAGAATGCACAACTTTAAGTACATGAACAAGCCAAATCAAGTATGCATCTCATGGAATTGAATGCAAGTAAGCATGCACAACACAACAATTCCAGTAACACAAACATTAATTCACAATTAGCATGCTCAAGGAGTGTGTGTTATGTGTTCATCGCATCAAGAATGCAACAACACAAACATGATCATAAACGATAAAAATCCAAGAGTTGTGTGTCAGAAAATCATGCTCATGCAATAGTGTGAGGTGAAACAGCTCAAGAATAGTCCGCAAATCATCAACACATTAATCCATGAAGTTTAGACATGTAAAGAATCTCAAACAAACAAGAAAATGCAAGAAAATCACATTCAGCAGCAGTGTTAACCGGTTACCTACCACCCGTTAACCGGTTACTTAGTTCAAAAAGTCAGAAATCATGCAGAAAACAACATGTTAACCGGTTAACACCGGGGTGTTAACCGGTTACTCTGGGATAGTAGCCAAAAAACCTGTTACAAAAGCACTTTTCTGCAGCAAATCACTTCTCCAAACTTCCAAATTATCATGCAATTAATTAATCACGAAATTCACGCTCAAACACAGTATTCAAATATCATTTTGACCCAATAATCATCAACATCAAGAATCAAATTCAAGCGCAATGGATCCGAATCAAAAATCACCAAAGATCTACATTGAATAAGTTGTAAATAAGCTAAACAAGCATAGATCTAAGGAAAACCAACCTACAAAGCTGGATTTGCTTTGGTGATTGTTGCAAAATGATTTTGGTGTATAAAATTAAAGAAAACCAGAGATTCCTCAATTAGTGGCTGAAACGCGTCGAAACCAAGCAAGATCGCGAAAAATCACCGAGATCGAACTTGCACCTAAATAAATGGTGTGAAACCCTTGGATTGAAGTAGAATAAGATGAAATTCCAGAAATCCAACCAAAGAAAGCCAAATGATGGAGTTTAAGCTCAAGAATTAATCACTTTTCAATGTGAAAAATGATTATCCTTCAAGAAATAAGAGCTTTTTGTGAGGGTTTGGAAGAGAAAATTGAGATGAAGGTGTAGAATTAGCAGAAAGTTCAGAGAGAAAATGAGAGAATTGAGAGTGAAATGTGTGAGAAATGATGTAGAATGGGTCCTCTCTTGAAAAATGAGCGAAGGGTTTCTTATATAGACTTTAGGTTTGGAGTGTGAGAGGTTTGGGATTAGCTTTGGACTTAGCTTTGGGTTTGGAGCTAGGGTCGGAGTTAGTTACACTCAACTCACCGAGTCAAGGTAGTTAACTCGGTAATAATCCCAAGGTGAACTTCAACATCCAAAGGTGGAGATGCTTGGAAACAAGGAATATGGTGCACTCAATTTGAAATGAAACATTAGAATAAATGCCCTTGGAATTAATTTAATAGCCTTGTAATGTCTAGAGATGTCTAGAATATTCCACTTGCTGCTATAATACTGTAGAATCCAAGACCCAAGTGTGTGCAATGGTGCTGTCATGGAAAAGCAGCAGAATATGCAAAATCTGCCTGTGTTAACCGGTTAACATAATTGCACTGTAATTGTGTAAACCGGTTAACCAGGCCAAAAGTTGCCCATTTTGCTTGAAAAATGACGTTGTGGCTCCGGTTTCGATTCTCTACTCCGTGCTCTGATAGATATCCATAGAATCCCCTGTTTAAAGAACATCGTGATCCCATGCCTTAGGAAAACCAATGATATATGTATGATGCTTTATGACCTATATAAAATGCGAATGGATGAAACATAAGCCAATTATTGAGAAAACTAAGAGAGCAAATTTTGAGGTATTACAGTTGTAAGGTGTACCATACAATTTGTAGCCAAAAGGTCTTATATGGCCTTGTATACCATAATAGTGACACTCCAATAAATCTTTGTTGTAGGCATTAATGTGTTGGTAATGAGGTCTAACAAGATGTTGTGACATATAATTTACATGATAAACTCAATCTTTTTTACAGGAGGACCAAACATAGATTTTGTGTTCAATGAGCTACAGTCGAACCCAATTCCTTTTATATCTCTAGCAGTCTTACCTTAACCTAGAATTTCATCAATGGTTTTAGAACCAAAATTTAGCATACACACAAATTTGGTCATGAATTCAAGTTTGGAGATCATGTAGTCAACTTCTTCCTTTAACTCGAAGGTAGTGGTAGCAAGATTTTCTTTATCTTGAAGTAAAACATTAATATTTAGTCTTTGTGTCTCATCAAATATGAATTATTCTTTACACTTAAAATAGAATAACTTGAATGCTTTATCAATATTATCATCAGAGAGATCTTCATCACTTGAATCCTCATCATAATGCATTGTTGACTTGGATCTTACACGAGATGTGAAGGCGAACACACTGTTGACTTTTTTTTACCTTCACTGTCTGTTTACCTTGAATATTAGCAAACAACCGCTGGTTTCCTAATTTGTGAAAATTAGTTTACTTGCAGGATCGACCATACAAATCTTAGGACGATGTGCTTTAATGATTTCGACAACATGTATGAAAATAAAACCTTTTGTTTATTATGTTCATTATCGTTCTCATAAACTGATGTGATTTGAATAAAAATGATAAAGTTTTGTTCTTAAAAGGAATAACAAAAACGCAATAAAAGTGCAGTAATGAAATTGTAGAAATGTAGAATAAATTGCATGTAAATAACTTAAAACTTCATTGAAATGTAAAGAATGAAACTGGCGTTTTTCCAAATGTACATTTTCTCAATGATAACTCTTTTCTCTCACTCGGGTACTTTGAGTATTTTTGAGTAACTTGCATAAATTTTGAATACACACCCCGGAAGTCTAACACTATGACTCCCTATTTATATACACTCGAAATAACTGTCAATAACGGTCACTGTTTCTAATGAAGACAAATGGCACTCAGCATGCCTTCACCCCTTAGATGCATTCCACGTGTCTTCATTTCAAAATCAAAATTCCCTCCTTTATTTGAATTTCAAACCTTCGCATCGAACGACACTTCCAAGTCTTTGGTCGAAAAACTCTTCCCAACTCTTAGAGATATTTCTAAGTCTTTTTAAGTCTTCTCTTCTTAGTAGGAAGATAACTTTCGACTGAACTTCCTTATAGCCACGTTTCCCTCAAAACCTCATATACTTGAAATATTTTCTCCTTTTGGGAGAGATTGTTATCCCAGCGTCAGGCGTCGAAATTAGGAGCTAACAAATTGCCCCCCAAAAATGTCTTTTTTGACATTACTGAAGAAAAAGGTCATTTTTTGATAGTAGCATCGCCTTATTTCTACTTACAATTGTCATACCCCAAATTTTGACCACTAAGATTTCCCATCATTGGGCAAATCATCATCACAATATGGGTAAACCATCATACCTGATCAGTCTCCCCAAAGATACGTGAGCATTCACTACAATCAAAATTAGGGTTTCAAGCCCTCTCAAAGCTCTTAGACAAAGGATCAATCAAGAATTGACATGATCTTCAACTTGTCTAACCTCTCAAACATCCACAAGGGATCAAGAGGACTCCCACTTCAAGAATCAAGCACAATGTTGCAGCATTCCAAGTGGATTAAGCCTTCAGATCGACAGTGTCACCAAATTAGGGTTTTGGTCGACCAGGGCCTCCAGATGGGAATTTTCCTCTGGGCATGAGCCAATGCTTCAAAGCATAACCTAAGATGTTCCAAGGGACATCATAAACCCAATCATCAAGTCAATTTAGCCTTAGGGGACAACATTCACTAAAAATCAGGAATTAGGGTTTCTTGACCTAATTCACCCCTAAGTTGACTTTTGGGACAAAACATGAGCCAAGACCTCAAGAGAGGATTTTAGGGTCTCTAACACACTACATTAATCCATTTACAACAACGGATTGATCCAAGAAGCTTGATCAACAAGTTTCAAATTCATCTGAACCACAATTAGGGTTTTGCGGGAAAAGTCAACTGTGCCTTTGACTTTTGACCAGGACATGCTCCCAAACCCTAGGACATGATCTAATACACCCTATGACACCTATGAAATCAATCCATCAAGTTTTATTTAGGTCAAGGACTTGATTTCATAGAGGATCGCACAGTTTGGAATTCATCTGACAAAAAGTCAACTGTGCACAAAAGTCAACTTTGACTTTTTGAGATTTTTCACAATTATGGTTCTTTGACCCTAAAATGATGTTAATGTGTTATTTGAATCAACATTCATCAAGAAAAATCAAGAAAAGTGGGATAACTTGTAAAAGGGGTAACCGTAAAAAACTTAGAAATTTTCTAAGTTATGAAATAAAGTGGCTAGGGTACCAACTTTGGAGCATCATAACTCATAAACCACAAGGCCATTTTTCCCCATCCAAAGCTGGATTTGTAGCCCTCATGGCCCTCTACAAAAGCTTCAACTACACCTCATTCCAATTCCTCATGGATTTTGAGTTATGGAATGATCAAAATGGCTAAAAACATGAAATGCCACTTTTTCCAACACTTAGTGAAATTTTCACCAAGTCAGAATCTGCCTTCACTTTTTTCCAAATGTAGGGGCATTTTTCACTTGGATCCAAAAAGTATCAAAACCAACTATGATTAAACAATTGTTTTATCATATAAGGGCTTTCCAAAATGGCCAAGAACTCCATCAAATTCCATTTGAGCCATGAGATATGACAATGCCAATATGCCTTGCTGCAAACTGTCATGGCAAGGAAGATTTGGTAGTTTTGCTCGATTTGCTCAAAATTTGCAAAGGGCAAGCAACTCTATCCATCTTAACACCTCAAAGGGGACCAAGGAGGAACCAACTCTGATCCCAAGCCTCCCAAGTCTTTGGAACCAAAAATAGCATGTCAAACCTAGAAATCCCTAAAAGAGGGACAAGACTCCAATTTTGGATTGGAGCATTCAATGCATACACCAAGGTGGCATCGACTGGGCCATTTCCAACTGAATTCACTCAAGACTTATCAAAGACCAAGGGAACCAGCAGCCTGTGCCCTAACCTCTAGTCAATGGCTAGAGGAGACTTGGATTCTCATTGCTCAACATTGGCCAAACCTATGCAGCAGTTGCCATTCACTATTCCTTGCAAAACAAACTTGCTCTACTATAAATAGAGCTCAATTGTGATCAGTTTGAGTACACCAAAGCCATCAAACAAATGCTTTCCTCAAAATCTCTTCTTTCACTCCAAATTTGCCTTCCAAAGCAAGTCACTATCGGGTTTTGAGTTTGAGAGCAATTCCAATCAAACTAATCACACACACACACACACACACACACCTCATAAACATCATATAGAAGTGATCCAAACACTCACATAACATATGGAACACCAAAATCACAAAATCACTAGCCAATTGCTCAAGCCTTTGACAGATTTGCAGTTTAGGTGCCAAATCAAGTTCCAGCTCAATTCAATCCACTCCAAGCATCCAGACACACTCCATAGCACCTAGGGAAGCTGTCCATATCCTTGGAACCAATAGCACCTAGGGAAGCTGTCCATATCCTTGGAACCAAGCTGTAACACCTCTAACACAAAACACGATCACCAGCTGCAAGAGGTAAGCATGAGCTCTTCTAACTCTATGATCCATGCATTTTTTGCTGCACAATAATTTGGCAATATGTTCATAATCATGCATAGAGTGTTTTCCCTCAATCAATTGCTTTGCTTGAATCGTGTATGGAATTTCTGAACCTTCATGCAAAATTTAGGGTTCTTGAGGTTTCTCTTTGATTTCTTATTCCATGCTTAAAATAAATGAAATTAAATACCATAGACATGATCGTGAGGTGAAAACGAGTAGATTGATATGTAGATTGCATGATATCATCAAGTATTCAGTGAAATTGGATAGAAAACGTAAATATGCAGAAATAGAGGGTGGCGCGTGTTCTTGGCACCCTTTTTAAAAATTCAAATATTTGAATTTTGTGATATTATTTAATTAATTCAAAAATTAATTTCTCTCTGAGTTTTAATGATTTTGAGTTGATTCTTTTTTTAATAATTCACAAAAATGTTAAAATATTTTATTTTACCAAAAAATCCCAAAAATATTATTTATTTCATATACTTGATATTTCTGTAAAGAATTAATATTTTAATTGTTTTTGACATTTAAAATATTTTCTCCTTCTTGACTTTTCAAATTTTAGTGATTTCCAATCATTTTGTGGATCAAAACCTGATTTTTGAAACATTAATCCAAGATCACAATTTGTTTTCTACATGTTTAACAATTTTGATCATTTAATTGAATTGTTTATTCAATTAAAATACATTTTGAAAACAAATTAGGGTTTTTGATTAATTCAACCCTCATCAAACATTCCTTAAACTTTTGGGCCTCTAATAGAGTGTAAGACCCAAACCCCTTTGAAAACCAAAACCTTTTAGGCCTCAGTCATTGTATAAGACCCACTGCATTTTCAAAAAAACCTCGGTACAATCACCGTTTTCAAACAAACCAATTGGGTCTCTCCTTGAGCTATAAGACCCATTCCTTAAACTTTTGGGCCTCTAATAGAGTGTAAGACCCAAACCCCTTTGAAAACCAAACCTTTTGGGCCTCAGTCATTGTATAAGACCCACTGCGTTTTCAAAAATCTCGGCGCGATCGCCATTTCAAACGAAAATCATCTGGCCCTACCCTCGTGTTATAAGCCCCATTTCTTTTCTTAAAATAATATTTGGGCCTCTTGGTAGAGTGTAAGACCCAACCCTTTGTAGAAACCAAAATGATTTGGGCCTCAGTGTATTGTTTAAGTCCCGATACCATCAAAAAGTTCGGCGCGATCGTCGCTTTTTTAACAAAACAAACCCTGGGCCTCTCCTTGAGTTGTAAGCCCCATCACTTGTACATAAATCAATCATTAGGCCTCTAATAGAGTGTAAGCCCCAATCCCCTTTTAACCTAAACCTTTTGGGCCTCAGACATTGTATAAGTCCCTATGCGTTAAAAGAAAATCTCGGCGCGATCGCCATTTCAAAATAAAACCCTGGGCCTCTCCTTGAGCTGTAAGCCCCACCACTTGTATAAAAATAAACCTTTGGGCCTCTTGAGAAAGTGTAAGACCCATCCCTTTGTACAGAAAACCTTTTTGGGCCTCAGTCACTTGTATAAGTCCCTCTGTACAAATTTAAAACAACAGTGCAATCACTGATAAAGCCTTGGGCCTCTCCTTGAGCTGTAAGCCCCAACAATTATTTTCAAAGCACTTTCTCCTTTGATTTATAACATAATATTGTTATCAAAGCTTTCTTTGTTGAACAACTAACCAAACAGCATGGAAGCTCTACAACCGAGTAAGTGTTTACCCGCTTTCTTTATCCGCTTTCATATATATAACTGTATTGTGGGGCTGCTCAATGTAAGTATTCTTTCACAAACTCTTATATACCTGTCAAATATCCACTGTGTAATACTAGTATAGTTATTTAGAGTTTTCCCCGGCAACTACGTCTAGCACTAGGTAAAGCCCTGTTGGTCACTCTTAAATACAAACAAAATTAGATCCCTATAGGATTGCCAGACACAGTCTTCCTTCCTCTTGGGGTTAAACAATATGGAGACGTGAAAGGCAGCATTCTCGGTGAACCCTTTCTCAGAATGTCACCCTTAGAAATTGTCAAAGAAACTCTAACTCCCCAGAGATGATATTTTCTCCGTGAATGGCATCTCTTGAGTTTCTTCCAAATTCTCGAACTTTCCTGGCTTGATCTATTCTCTGTGAATAGCATGTCTTGAACTTCTCGGGGTTTAGGGACCCACAGGCTTCTTAAAAGCATCCCCGCCTCCTCTTGGGCATTGTACAAGGACCCTTCGGCTTCTTAAAAGCTCTCATGCCTCCTCTTGGGCTTAGTACAAGGACCCAGAGACCTCTACAGGTATAGGAACAGAACCTAGTCATCAATTTGCTAGAGCTGTCTTTCTGAGTCAAGTGTCAGACCAGTTAATGGGTTGACCTTCATCCCTTAACATACCAGCCTTCTCTTGGGCATTATACAAAGATTATTCACTATCTGAGAATCGATTTCTCAAAACACCCGTAGACTTGGACAGTCTCAATACCCTTTGGATTTCCCCTTTCCTTAAAGAATAGGAAATAACCCTGATCCTCTTATCAGTACCAAAGCATAACAATACCTTTAATCGTTCCCTTCATAAGAACTGATTTTCTCTTTTATCCAACATACTGGACCTGTCACTAAACTGAAACAGTCGCCAACGGATAACCTCCTCTTAGGCTTTGTATAATGATCCTTTCCTCAGGAAGGTTAGCCTCCTCTTAGGCTTTGTATAATGATCCTTTCCTCAGGAAAGTTAGCCTCCTCTTGGGCTTTGTACAAATGATTCTCCCCAGCGGAGCTAACCTTTTCACACTCTCTTGTTGAGTATAAAAGACTCTCTTGTTGAGTCAACCCTGTTTAGCCTCCATCTCGGGCTTCGTACGAGATACTAAAACACTCTCTTGTTGAGTATAAAAGACTCTCTTGTTGAGTCCATCACACCTTTTAGCCTCCATCTCGGGCTTCATACGAGATACCAAAACACTATCTTGTTGGGTATAAAAGACTCTCTTGTTGAGTCAATCACTTTTTTAGCCTCCATCCCGGGCTTTGTAAGAGATACAAATCACTCTCTTGTTAAGTATAAAAGACTCTCTTGTTGAGTCAAACCCCTTTTAGCCTCCATCTCGGGCTTCGTACGAGATAAAAATTACTCTCTTGTTGAGTATAAAAGACTCTCTTGTTGAGTCAAACCCATTTTCAGCCTCCATCTCGGACCTCATGCGAGATACAAAATAACTCTCTTGTTGAGTATAAAAGACTCTCTTGTTGAGTCAATCCCTTTTAGCCTCCATCTTGGGCTTCGTACAAGACACGTGCATAAAAGATTCTCTTGTTGATTCAAACCTTTAGCCTCCCTCTCGGGCTTCGTACGAGACACATAAAAGCACCCTCTTGTTGGGTCAATAGCCTCCTCTTAGGCTTTGTATAAGGAAAACCTCAGTTCAGTCAATTAACCTTTTAGCCTCAAAGTTGTGCCTTGTTCATAGCATACAAACATCAACAACTCCCCTTTAGAGATGACAAATTCTCTCAAAAGTCAAAACCCTTTAGCTTCACATCTTGGGCTTCGAACAAGATACAAATAGACCCTTCAGCTTCACATCTTGGGCTTTGAATAAGATACAAACCACCTTTAGCTTCACGTCTTGGGCTTTGAACAAGACACCAAAACAACTTTTCCTCCCATAGAATAGGAGGAACTACGATCGCTCTGATTTCTCTGTTTCGTTAAACGGGAATACGTAGGTATAAGATTGAAAAATCTTAGCGAGCACACTAATCAAAAAACCCAAAATCCCGTACCTTCACACATCAATCGAAAAACATCGGTCCTAACATCCTCACAAATAATCCAGACATTTCATTCTTAGCAAAATAAGCAGAGAGAGGCCCCACATCCACATAGCATCTGTAACCTAACAGACCGTTGTTCAAACTCAGTATGCAAGCAGGGTTAATTGGAGACATCTATTTCCCTTCCTTCATCATCTTCAATAGGCTAAAAAATGAATCGACCTGTAGAACCCCAGAGCGACAGTGCTTAAGAACCACGTCCAAAATCGCTCGCTACAGAAAAATGGCGCCCACCGTGGGGCTTTCATCTCTTTCTTACAATTTTTGGTGGAAACCTTGATTTCACCAAAATTTCACAGAAATGGCAACTCTGCTGGGGAGTCATTGTCTGTATAGGATCATAAAACTAGAGGTCTAGGATGATTAAGACAAATATATATATTGTTTTTCCTAATTGATATCTGTGTTTATTTTTCTGCTAATGGGAATGCGTGTGATGTCGCATGTGGAAAGATTGAGTATACACCTAAGATAGGTGATTGGGTATACCCGCATGTGGAAAGATTGAGTATACACCTAAGATAGGTGATTGAGTATACCCTCATTTGAGATCACTCTCGGATACATCAGCTCGCTGGCGATCCGCTTGCTGTTGTTATCCCAGAGGGGTCAATGATTTTGCAAACAGGTACAAAAAATCACCAGTATAAACCTTGGGGGGGGGGGGGGTGGGTAGAGCCTTGACTTCATGACACCGACCCTTTAACCCCATGTTTTTTCTATGTTTTTGTGTGCTGCATTCATGCATTCATTTAAAAAACATTAAAACAAAGAAAATCTTCTCTTCTAGTCTCTCTTTTTCAAATTAAATTGAGGCAATGATTGCAAATATCAGAGAAAGGAGATTGTGCTAATGGATTTCTGTAGAAGGAAAACTCATAAGTACACCTTCAAGGTTCCAAAGTTAGAGGATTTAAGAGGTTTGGCGGGAATGATCACCAACCACGAGGCTTTCAGAGCCAAGTATGGAGGACTGCTGTCCTTATTAAGGGTCCACGTAATTGAAGGAAACTTGTCCACGTTAATCCAGTTCTACGATCCGGTTTATCACTGTTTCACATTCCCGGATTATCAACTAGCACCAACGCTGGAGGAGTACTCTCACCTGACTAATTTACACATCACTGATCAGACTCCTTTTTCGGGACTGGAAGAAATTCCAAAGTATCAGACCATTGCAAGAGCAATTTATTTGGACGAGTCAGAAGTCAGAACTCACACAACCACTAAGGGTGGCATCCAAGGTTTGCCATCCCAGTTCTTGAGAAAGAAAGCGCTGTACTTTGCCAGTATAGGGAACGTGGCCACTTTCGAGAGTATTTTTGTTTTACTCACCTACGGGTTGTTTTTGTTTCCCAACATTGATAACTTCGTGGATATCAACGCCATTAAGATCTTCCTGATTGGAAACCCTGTGCCAACTTTGCTCGATGCGTATCATTCGGTACACTTAAGGAATTTATACAGCAGAGGAATGATCACGTGTTGTGTACCCTTGCTTTACAAATGGTTCACTTCCCATTTGCCCAAGTCTGCTGCATTTTGGGATCAAAAGAATACTTTACGTTGGTCGCTGAGAGTCATGTCTCTTACCAACTCGGACATCGATTGGTACAATCGAATCTATGACGGGATCAGGATCATTGACCGTTGTGGAAATTTCCCAAATGTACCCCTTATAGGAACTAAAGGAGGAATCAACTATCATCCGATGTTAGTTCGTCGTCAATTTGGATACCCGATGAGGCATGTCCCGCGCAGTGCTCATCTGGAAGGTCTTTTCTTCAAAGAAGGAGAAAATGATAGGGCACTAAAGACGGAAATAGTGCACGCTTGGAAACACGTTAATAGGAAAGGACGAGAGTCTCTAGGAAAACCAGACTGTGTCTCGGTGGAGCCTTATCTCCACTGGGTACAAACTAGAGCTCTCAAGCTGAGGATGCCTTACCCTCTCCAGGAAGTTCTTCCATTAAGGGACTCTGCCCTTTATTTCATGTCTGAGACGGAAAAACTTCAAGTTACTCTCAACAAAGTTCAATAGGAGAAGAGGTCTCGGAGGAACAAGTACCGTATTCTCAATGTGGAATGTAAGAAAATACAGCAGCTATTAAGAGAAAAAGATGCTCTGATTGAGATTTTAGAGCAACTTGCTGTAGAGAATCAGGATGACCAAAGGAGTTTGCTCACTCCTTTCACTTGGCAAAGGAATGACAACCCGACAACGGCCTAAGAGCCCCGGTCAAAGAAGAGGAAAGGACCAGAACCAGCACTTGAGCTCTCCTCAGAGAGGACTCATGATCCCTTAGTTTAGGTTTCCTTTTCCAGCACTTACTAATCTATTGTATTTCCATTTCCGCAATCCTTTGAATTCAATAAAACGCGGCTTCCCCACTGTTTGATATTTGCAATCTAATTGTCGAAGTTTACTTTGAATAAACACAAATAATTAATAATCATTGCATTCATCATTCTCACAAACGCATTCTTCTTACCTACGAATCTCACGTTTGCGTCTCGATTCTAGAGTCAAACTGTCTCATTTGTACAATACTCGGGTCAATCGTCAGAGAAAGATGGATGATCTCGAGGAAGAGAACAAAGAGTTGAGAGAAGAGATCGACACTCTGAAAGAGGATCTGAGAAAGCTTCATAACGACATGCAAGCTCTAGTAGAAGCTCAGATGCAATAACAAAGGACTGTTATCTAAAGAGAGGGAAAGGGAACACTGCATAAACCCGGGGGAAAGGAAAAGCATGGTCTTACAACCAAGAGAAATGGGTAAGGGAGTCGGTTATGCGAGTGGAAGGTCTCAACACCCCCATGCGTCCATCGTACTCGATGGGATCCACGCTTGCTGTCTTGATCAAAGGGTGTCGTCATCTGGAGCTCCGCTGCTACTGGAAAGGAAAAGGGACAGGTACGGGAAGGAACGAGGAAACGGGGAAGAAAAGGAAAAGAAGTGACTCAGTAGGACGTCCTCGGAGTCCTAGGCCTCCGTATTCCCTCGGGAGCAGGAAAGTCAGAGTCAATGTAGTTCGGACTACGGTTTTGTGGGGGAATGGTGAAAGGATTGTGCTCGGAGAGATCTCGCACGATCTCCTGCCTACGTATCCCGCTCGCACGCGAGAATCAGAGCGACGTAGTTCCCCTCACTAGGGATGGACTGTTTTGTTTGTGTTTTTTTTAAGTGGAGTACGCCAAGGTTCGCGTTCTAGCAATTAGGTGTCGCATCTCGTTATACGGAGACTTAGGCATTTACCTGTTTGCGGTAGAACGGAAATGACGCATCCTTTATGAACGGAGTGAGGAAGATAAGAAGAGAATTGTTTGTTTTTGTCTTTTAAGAAGAAGTGTTTTGATTATTTTGTGTTTGTAACACATATTGCACTAAAGTCTATGACATAGGATCGAATGCGTCGCAAATCGACCCAAGACGGGACGTATGCTAAACACTCTAGGAAAGTGAAAGAAAATCCCTCACTCTCCATTTCCCACATGCAAGGCTCATGTGCAATACATGTTATACTTTATTAAGTGTTTTGAAGAAGTTACGAGATGAGAAGAGAAGACTCAAAGGTGTAAGAGAAAACGGAAGTTAGTTGTTAGCGTGCTAGGGGATTCATCTCGATCGCACGGGTGCGAGAGAAAAGGGAAGTTAGTTGTTAGTGTGCTCGCCGAGATATCGCATCTCGTGCCTACGTATCCTCAATCTGAAATGAGAAAGGAATCAGAGCATCCGTAGTTCATGCTACTACGGGTGAACAGGAAACGGTCTCAATCGCATGGGTGCGAGATACAAGATGAGACTCGTGAAGGTCTACACAGATAGTCTAAGGGGGAAACTGAACCTACAAGTTAGCATGCAAAATGGTCCTAAGGTCAGAATCAAGAGGGAAATCTAACTAATGTTGTCATGCATGGATTGTTATCCTAATGTCTCTCCTACCTCCGACTTAATTAAAAATTAAGTGGAGCGAGGAATCCTACGGGATCATGTCATCAGACAAGTAAACACAGGATAAATCAATCACAAAGTGAACTAAAAGCAATGAAAGAGTAAACAGTGTCAATAAACAGTAATGTCACACAGTCAAAGTAAGAAAAGGGGAAGCTTTAGCCAAGGGGCATATCAACCGAGGCAAACAAGCTAGCTATGGGAAATAAGGGTACTCACCCAATGGTATCGGGAACCATGGAGAGCAGAGTAAGAAGGGGAAGATGTGAATCATATCACATAAGCATCATCATCAGGCAATGCGAGCTATAGACAAGGTGTGGGGGTTTGATTGCGAAACCATTCTTCCACTTGACGGACTTGATAACAGGAGCAGGTAATGTTCAAAGCTTCAATCATGTAATGAGAGCTAAAAACGACTCAACTAGAATAACGGGGGTCGATTGCGAACCCTATCTTCCGTCAATTGCCTTCTTGGAGGTCTTACAAGGGGATACGGGAATGGGGTGCCTCTTTGGAGGTCATAGGCACAATATTAAACAATCATAAACAGAGCCTCCTTTTAGGACCTCCAGCATTGCCGGCCAAGTGGTACGGACTCCCAATCCTACTTCTCATGGCATCAAAAGAAAAAAATGCGGAAAGAGAGTAAATCAGTTCAAGAAATTATACCCAACAGATAGAAATCCGTAAATAGCAACGCAAGTAGAACAAGAAACCCGGAGAGCAAGCTATCATCAGGCAAACAAAAACGAGTCAGAAATCTGGTACAAGTATAAGCGTCAAAACATTGTCGGTGTGAAAATAAATCACAACCGACACATGGTGTGTGTATCGGACACGGCCACATAGGCAACCTGCATGAAAACACAAGCCAGACAACCACACATGCAATACATAATGCATCTCATAGCATGAGATAAAAGCCATCGCATCGGAAGCAAAGTAGTATCCCACAAATAAATTGGAATATCGAGCGACTAACCACCGCCGGAATCTTAGCGAAATCCTTGGACAATCTCAACAAATATGTTAGAAACCACAAGGAGATGCAACCGGAAGTTGCACCCATGCATCATAACTCAAAATCAAGCACAATGATAAGCATATGAGTAATGAGCATGCATCGGAATACAAAGTTTCAAAACGGGGCAGCACCGCCACAACATCATAAAATGCACTCGAAGTCGATCCGGAAAAGAAAGAAACTAATCACAATGATAATGTATGAGCAAGTAAGCACAAGTGTACATCAAATACAAGTCGACATGCAAAGTTCGCACAAAGCGGAGCTTAAAAGCGTCAAATCGGAAAAAATGCGTCAAAAATCACCGACTCGGAATTGAACAAAAATCGCATGGTTGACCGCAAACGTGCCAACGGACTCAAAAACGAACTCGGTTTGAATTAATTCCACTCGGAAGTGGAACTTTTAAGCCGATTTCGTCGGCTGGCAGTAGCGAAACAGTAGAAAAAAGTTGTCCGAAATCGACTAAAAAGTCCACCAACAGCTCCGGAATCATCAACAAAGTCAAGTTACATTATTCACATTCGCAAAAAACACGCCACGGTTAGGAAGTTATGACCAAAACACATAATCTCGACACGTGGCACATGAACACAACAATTCAACAATTAAGCATAACGCGAGGTTCTCGACATGCGGTATAATTCACAACAACAATTAATCACCAACCTATCATATTCCGGATTTGCATATTGTAATAAGCATGAATTCAAGAGTCGAGCAATTCAATGGATGTCAAATCACAACAATTAACTCTCCTAGAATTTTTGTCAAACACTTAGCATGCACCAATTATCATGAAACAATTCCAACAAAAATTCACAATTTAATGCACCATAACAATCATTAGAATCACTTTATCACAACAAATGTTATATCAACCTTAATATTCAACAAGATCAATTAAACAATATTCAAGTATGTTCAACAATTCTTCACAAAATCAATTCAATGCAAAGTTCAAGAATCAATTAATCAATTATTCAAGAATTAATGGATTAAAGTTCAAGAAACTAACCGAATGAAGAATCGGCAAAAAAATTGCAAAGACGGAGGGAGGGTGAATGAAGCGCGCGATTGCGAAGAGGAGAGGGAGAGGATGCCGCGTGGCTGGCCGGTGGGAGGTCGGAGTTCGGTCTGAAGTTAATCGGAGAAGGAGAATTGATCAAGTTGTTGTTGAGTTCTTGAACTTGTTCATGATGTTCTTGAATTTCTTGATGAATAAGTTGAAAACCCTCACTTTAATTTTGGAGAGAATTGGAGTTTGATTTTAAAGTGTTTGTAATGAATTGTGAAGGTATCAGAAAAATTATGGGTCAAAAGAATATATAGTGGGATGGAAAAATGAGGTAAAACGGTAAAATTACAGCTTATAGGCAGCTTAAGTGGAAATAACACCTTGCTCGGTACAAAATTTTGACTCTGAGCCTCTTACGAAATTGTCCTCGTCTGAGTCACGGGCGCCATGCAAAAAGAACGTACGTCATTCGATCAAAATTGAATGAATTCGATACATTTAAGCAGCGAGACGTCACTGTCAAAAGTCGTTTTTTCAGCTTATTTACCGTTTGCTACTTGGAAACGTGACAAGTTCATGTCTTTCGGAGCGGAATCTCGACTCGACTTTGTCAGAAAAGTTGTAAATCTACGAGTCAGTGACCTCGTGTCCGAAAATGAGCTCAATCAGACAAAAGACGAGTGAGATATGAATTTTCTCATGAAACAACTTTCAGCCATTTTCTTCGGTTCAACACGTCAGTTTTGCAAAATAAACCAAAACGACCATCTTCGGAGTACCGTTCGAACTCGAGCTTGTCTTCAATCTTGAAGAGCACAAAATTTGTGAATCGTAGTTTCGAGAACGGACGCAATCCGATAAAAATTTACCGAGTTATGAATTTTCCAATATCTGACAGACAGTGAACTGTGCCAAAGAATTCTTCCAGTAATTCGCACTTTCGGGGTTCTTCTGTTTGGACCTGACTCATACTGAACTTACGTCACGAAGATGACATCGAAACGAAATTTTAGGAACCAGAATGGCATCAATCCGATAAATGAGCTGAGAGTTATGAATTTGTTAGTGACCGAAACATGACGGCTCAGCACTATTTTCCACTGTTTTTACACTGTATCGACTCTGAAAACTCGCTTATTCGGAGATCTTCCTCAAAGAATCAGCCCTCGGTCCAAACACGAAAGTTGCATATAATTTCAATATGGAACTTTTTGGCATAGGAATAGCTCAGAACTGATGATCCAATCAGAAGTTAAGTCCTTTTGAATACCACTGACGTAATTATCCAGCGAAACTGAAATTCCAGAAACAAATAATTCCCACCACTTTCCTTGATGAATTGACTTCCGAGCCGAACATAAAAGTTGTAGAGAATACCAAGATGGTTCTAACTGTTGAATATCCAGCCAAAACGAGTTCCAGAGCAAGAGTTATGAATTTTTCAAATTTGCACAGCAAACTGATTTTCTGCTCAAACTATTCTGAATCGGCTGAAAACTTCAACTTCCTCTGAGATTCTTGACATGAAAAATTATGTTTGATAAAAGCTTTGCTGACCCGGTGATTATGTAACCCGAAGAAATACTTTGCACATGTCTCGAGTGACGAAATAAACGTCTATTGTAACCTGACGATGCTTGAACAGAGAACCTTGATCCCATAACCACAGAGCCAAATGATATGCATGTATGTGCCCGATGACCTAGCTAAAATGCAAATGAAGCATAAGCCACTGTTATAAGGTAATATATAAGAGGGAAAATTTTGAGGTATTACAGCTGCCCCTATTCAATCAACTGTGGAATTGAATGGATGAGAGCAAACGGCTATATGACAAACACAGCAGCTGTGGTGATGGATGCTGATGAAAATAAGTCTGGAACGAATGACGTTCAAAGGTCGCTTGTCGAGAACGGCTAAGGTCTAAAGATTATAGTATGCCTGTCGGGAATAGTTAAAGTTGTGCCTGTCGGGAACGGCTAGGTCTAAAACATAAAAGGGCGCCTGTCGGGAACGGCTAAAGTTGAAAACCTATTGCTTACCTGTCGGGAACGGTAAATGGGCCTGTCGGGAACAACTAGGTTTAAAACTCAAAGGGTGCCTGTCGGGAATGGCTAAAGTTGAAAACCTATGGCTTACCTGTCGGGAACGGTAAATGGGCCTGTCGGGAACGGCTAGGTTTAAAACTCAAAGGGTACCTGTCGGGAACGGATAAAGTTAAAAACCTATTGCTTACCTGTCGGGAACGGTAAATTGGCCAGTCGGGAACGACTAGGTTTAAAACTCAAAGGGTGCCTGTCGGGAACAGCTAAAGTTGAAAACCTATTGCTTACCTGTCGGGAACGGTAAATGGGCCTGTCGGGAACGACTAGGTTTAAAACTCAAAGGGTGCCTGTCGGGAACGGCTAAAGTTAAAAACCTATTGCTTACCTGTCGGGAACGGTAAATGGGCTTGACGGGAACGGCTAGGTTTAAAACCTAAAGGGTGCCTGTCGGGAACGGCTAAAGTTGAAAACCTATTGCTTACCTGTCGGGAACGGTAAATGGGTCTGTCGGGAACGACTAGGTTTAAAACTCAAAAGGTGCCTGACGGGAACGGCTAAAGTTGAAAACCTATGGCTTACATGTCGGGAACGGTAAATGGGCCTGTCGGGAACGGTTAGGTTTAAAACTCAAATGTCGCCTATCGGGAATGGCGGTAGGAATCCTATCTGGAATGGTTCCTAAGGAATAAGGTTGACCTATACGTCTATCAGGAATTACTAAGGTTCAAAACTTAGAAGGTGGCTATCGGGAATGGTGGTAGGAATCCTATCTGGAATGGTTCCTAAGAGATACGGCTAAAATGTAAGATCAAAAGATCTACCAACCGAGAAACTGGGACTCTGGTGGGAAGGAAAGTAGTGAAACCCTTGTACTGCTTTGAAATATCTGGTTGGGAGGTAAGTGTAGCACCCAAAAATTTGCCCTAACTTTTTCTGGCTTTTGTTTCGCATTCATCTGCATTTTCCACTAGGTCATAACTCATAATCATATCATTGCATTGGTTTTCTGAGACATGGGACCTAAGGATTTTCTTGTTATAAGTGTCTGCCCGGTTCGGGGCGATTCTGCAAGTAATCTGCTGTAAAAGTTCATCAGTGTATATCTGGGTGATTTAGACTTTTATTCATGGTTGAGCTTGTGGACTGTTTATCGATTGAGATTTTTCAGTGGATCATGTGAGTGGCCAAATTATTCAGTGGTAGCTGTGACCATTTTATCAGAGGCTTGTGAATAGTTTGTGATTGGTTTTGAAATCTTTGGGTTATCCATTTTCTATCCATCATGACCATTTTCAACCATTTTAACTAGTTTTCTTTCCACATTCAAATTTATTTCAATATCCATTCTCTTTCTAAACCGTGTCCATTTTTCTACCCATCTGTAATAATTTTCATAATATCCATTTGTTAATCCATTTCAATTTCCATTAACCATTTTTTCCATAATCTTTGCTTAAACCATTTTCTACAACAAAATATCCAATTAACCATTTCATCCATTTTCTTATATATCCAATATCCACTTTTAGTCCATATCTATTTCAATATCCATTTTATTCAAAATTCATATTTCTTTAAACCATATCCAAACTCATTATTTTTAATCCAGCACCATTCCAAATCCATTTCATTTCTATTTTATCCATTAGAGTTATTTCAGGTCCAAATTAAATACAATATCCAAACTTATCCACCCCACATCCCTTTTAATCCAATTTCAAAAGCCAAGACATCCAAAGATCAACGCCTGTGCTAATTTTAGAGATGATGTATCGCATTAAAGGACGTGGCTATAATACGGATATCCAAGAACTTTTCGTACTATGCTAGTTTTGGGGTACCATGTTAATTTCTTTGCATCTGGCAGTCGGTTTGGAAATCCAGAAGATTTCAAGTCTCTGAACTAGGTCTGCTTGTTCTGATGGGCGGTGGCAAAATAAATATGTAGCAACAAAAAAGAGCATTAACATGAAAATAAAAAAATACATAGCGTTTGGAAGGGAGGTTCATATGAGAAAATCCAGCTACAGCAGTAAAAACTCATGACATTTTTTCAATCCAAAACTGATAACCAGAAACACATTTCATAACCGAAGCTCCTCAATTATTCAGGGAAAAATAACAATCTCAACTATCAAAATACCAACCCCTAACCGAAACTAATATTTTTCATTAACCAATTCTCTCTAACTTCTAACAGAATTAACAGAAAAAAGGAAGAATTCACCGTCTTCAATCTTCTTCTTCAATTCACCGTCTTCAATCTTCTTCTTCAATCCACCATCTTCAATATTCACCTTCAACGTTCATCACCATAACCTTTAAAACATCAACAGAATTCCGTAATCGCTCCTCCGATCTCACAACAATCCGCAACAATCTTTATCGTCATCTTTAATCAACTTCACTCTTCACAAACCTGTTTCAATTTCACAACAGCAACGATTCAGAAGCAGCATTAGCGATTTAATACGAACTCGCGTATCATTTCAAGAACTTTGCAAAACGAGTTCATCATCAACAACTGCAAGATCGGAACTACAACAACAGTTTGAGAATCATCGAAGATTGAAGAGGAAGCACGAGAATCACAAAGAAAGCAAACAAGCTCAAAAATTAGCGATGAGCGTTAGAATCCGTACCTGAAACATTGCGTATTCATCGTCATCGACACGTAAGTACGCTCTGAACTGTGAATCCTTGAGGTAGTAGGTGATTCTTCGCTGATTCGTTGAACAACTTAGAGTGTGGTGTGTGTTTCTTCGCGAGAAGCGAAGCTTGATCGTGGATGTCGATCGTTTTGTTGCGGATAAAGTGGAGAGGAGATTTGATGGAGCAAGTTGAATCGAAGAAATTGAAGGATGCGTCGCCACTGTTTGGAAGGGAGAAGAGGAATATGAAGGTTATGGCGGCAAGGCGAGTTGAAACGGAGGGAGACGCCGGCGGAACCTGTGAGCAAAGAGAAGGAAACGGCGGAGCGAACAGAAGAAGAGAAGAATGCATGTGTGTTACTTTAGGGTTTTTTTAGGTTAAATTGAAATATGATGGACCGGGTTCAGCAACGTCCATTGTTTTGCTCACACACTCCATGAAATTCTTATCCACACTCCCACAATCAACTCGCACCCCCTCCTGAAACCGTTGTCAATTTTGATTAATGATTAGGTTAATTAATTGTGTCTTAATCACATGTTAACTGTGAATTAATTTTAGGATTAGAATTAGATTCTTAGCATTAGATTTTCTTTGAAATATTAATATTAGTTTTAGAATTAGGTTTTAATTTTAGAATAGTCTTAATTTTTAGGATTAGATCTTTTTAGATTAAATTCTAACCTCTATTAGAATAGGATATTAGGAACTAATTTTAGATTATTTCAATTAACTTTTTGTTTAGACACCAATTTCAATTCGATTTAGATATTGACTTTAGACCTTAGTTTTGGTAATTAGATTTAGGTTTATATTTTGCTAATGGTTTTTTGATTAATTGATTTTTGCTTAATCGCATTAATTGTGTTTAGCCTAATTGCACTAATTGTCCACTAATTAGTTTTATAATTAGAACTTAGAACTAATTGGTCATCAACATAGTTTGGTTTGATTTTGTTCTAACATAGAATATACTTAGAGTTTAATGCTAACTTTGACTAATTTTCATAATAGTTTCATTTGATGACTTGATTAATAGTCCTTAATATGTTTTGCATTGATTTTTGGCTAATTGATTGTTTACATTTTAGTATTGATTTCAATCACTTCTTATTGACATTTCCTTTTGATCTTAGTTGTTCACTTTGGTTATTTCCATTTAAACTTTGACTAATCTTTTGAGTTGATTTTGTAGTGTTTCACATTTGACTTGATAAGTTGTTTAAAGGTAGGAGGTGCTGCAACATACACTACTGTAATGGACAAAGTGTGCTGTAAAATGTTGCTATTCTGGCTGGCTGCATATACACCCATTCTGTTCTGGAAATAGTAGCTGTTATAAACTGTTTTTACTTGTTGCTAGTTTTTACAGCTATGCAGGTGCTGGAGCGCTGTTGTTGCTGTTGTTTATGCTTTATTGTCTTGTTTTATTGTTTTTGAAGAGCATTTGGTTCCATGCCTTTCACGGATCCGTTTCACTTTCTAACACTTTTGCCCATTTATGTTAGGTTACTAGAAGTTTGCCGGTTTGCTAATACTTTGCTTACGTTGCTACGGATTGATATCCGTTCGGTATTGCTTCTCTTCTCTTTTACTAATTCCGCATTTTTTCCTTTGTGCTGAAGACCTCTAAAGAGGTAATCGACGGAAGATAGGGTTCGCAATCGACCCCCGTTATTCTAGTTGAGTCGTTCTTAGCTCTCATTACATGATTGAAGCTTTGAACATCACCTGTTCCTGTTATCGAGTCCGTCAAGTGGAAGAAGGGTTTAGCAATCAAACCCCCACGCCTTGTCTATAGCTCGCATTGACCGATGCTGATGCTTATGTGATCTGACTCACATCTTCCCCTTTCTTACGCTGCTCTCCATGGTTCTTGATACCATTGGGCGAGCACACTTACTTCCCACAGCTAACTTGTTTGCCTCGGTTGATATGACCCCTTGGCTAAAGCTCCCTCTTTTACTTTGATTGTGTGACATTATTGTTGACTGATGCTGTTTAATCTTTCGTTGCGTTTAGTTCATTTTGTGATTGATTTATCCTGTGTTTACTTGTCTGATGACATGATCCCTTAGGATTCCTCGCTCCACTTAATTTTTGATTAAGTCGGAGGTAGGAGAGACATTAGGATAGCAATCCATGTATGCTAACATTAGGCAGACTTCCCTCTTTCTTTTAGGGTTAGTTTTCTTAAACCTCAACCATAGGGTCATCATTGTATGATAACATTAGGACCTAGTTTCCCCATAGCATTTTTCTTTCAAACCTTGAGTCTCTCTTTCTCATCTCAAAATAAAAGTAAAAAACACTTAATAAAGGTAGGCACTTATTGCATTTAGGCCTTTCATATGAAGAAAAGATTATAAGGGGTCTTCTCTTAAAATCTTAGAATGTGTAGCATATGGCCCATCTTGGGTCAATGTGTTAAACATTTGATCTTGTATGAGCGACTTAAATGCAATAATTGTTGAAGGATACAAATAAAAAAACACTTCTTCATTCTATAATCAACAAAATCACTTAATAAATACAAATATGCTAGTGTGTTTGAACCTTAATAGTTGGAACTAAGTGTGAGGGTCTTCTTTTCACTTAATGTGCTTTCTTACTCATTCCATCTTGGAATGTGAGAATGTACACATTCCAATGACCAAGATTTAGATACACTATCATATGCAAACAAATGGAAAAAACTCTTAAAAGACAGAAACAAACAATAACGTCTTTCCTTCGGGAATTCTTTTCTCATCTCATTCACTCATTCCTTAAGGATGCGTCATTTCCGTTCTACCGCAAACAGGTAACGCCTAAGTCTCCCTACAGCGAGCTGCAACACCTAAACTGCTTGGACGCGAACGTTGATGTATTCCAATAAAAAACACAAACAATCCATCCCTAATGAGGGGAACTACGTCGCTCTGATTCTCATACTCCCGATGAGATACGTAGGCAGTGGGGTAGGGCCCATGCGAGCACTTCTTTTATTTTCCCTACATTTGTTTCTCTTTCTCTTTCTATTCCTTTTTCAGTTCCTTTTCCAGTATCCTTTTCTATCACCCTTTGATCGAGCAGCAAGCGTGGATCCCATCGGGTACGATGGATGTGAGGGGGTGCTAATACCTTCCTCTCACGTAACCGACTCCCGAACCCAGTTCTCTTGGTCGTAAGACCATGGTTTTCCTTCCCTTTAGGTTTATGCAGTATTTCCTTTCCCTCTCTTGGGATAAATACACATTGTTGGCGACTCTGTTTCGGTGCCACTTTCGCGTTTGTACTAGGATGAAAATCCCGGGAGCGACAGCTGGCGACTCTGCTGGGGACAGGTTGACCTATTGCTGGTCCATCCTAAGTGAGTCAATCCTAGCGCTTGTCTGTTTTTCTTTCATTGGGTGTTTACTGTACTTTGTTGTATTTACTGTTGTTGTATATTACTGTACATTACTGTATATTACTGCATTTACTGCATTTTAGCATTTTTATTCCATATGATATATTATGCTATGCTGGACTGTGCTGTTTTCTGTTTGGCGGGATGGGATTTCTGAGAGATAAGCCCATTACACAGGCTTGAGTATACACTTAGAATTAGAGTGGAGAGTAGTGGGACCTACGTGCCGTCTGGAGTGCGTTGGGTATTCACGAAATTCACAGCCAGACAAGGCTATCTTGGGACATATTCTGACGTACGTATCTTGCGCATTTCAGGATGTCGATCTAGAGAGCTGTCGACTCTGGTGAACATTCCCGAGGACTCAGTTGCGGCACTCCTCCCGAGATGTGACAGTGGCAGACCACACTTTGTGGCAAACCCATTGCACATTCTCGATCCGAGGACCCAATGCTAGAAACTCGCTATAGGATCTTTTTTTGAAAGAGAATCAGTGGAGGCACTCCTCGATTGGCGATAGTATTGTACCCCGAGGGATGAATGTACTATTGCTTCTCGACCTCAGTTCCAGAAGCTGAGGACCTTTCGTTTTGGAGAATCAGTTGAGGCCTCCTCGATTGATGATGATGCCAAACCAGAAATGGTAAACGTATCATCATTTCTCGACCTGAGAGTCCGGGATACTGAGGATCCTAGTACCCACATGTGAGAGGGGCGGGTTGTTTACAGGTTTGCAAGTAACCATAACCTTCTACATACCCGGTATTCTGGGTTTCCTATCAGTGTGGACTCATCAACTTGGTATTATGGTATTCTGACATTCTGACCTTCCCGGTATTCTGATTAGGTCGGTACTCTGTTTATGCTGGCATTATGGTATTCTGATCATCCGGTATTCTGGTATTCCGGTATTCTCTTTAGAGTAGACCTTTGACCTTATTCAGTCAGCAGCACAACAGTTATGCGGAATTTATGGAAGCTGTGATCCCATGTCTTATTGCATTCATATTGTTGCATTGCATTTGCATCTTGCATCATTTTTGCATATCCTTCTCCAGGCCAGACCAGTGAGCTCATCCGTCCTTTGTCTGAACTGCAGTTTGATTTCCCGACTTTTGTATTGGACTTGAATCAACCTTGGGAAGGATCATGAACTCTGGGGAACAGAATTAGTTTGTGACTAGGGCCGATGTTGAATTGATGAAGCATCAGTTGGATCAACTTATGGAAGCTATGGCCGTCATGACAAGGGGAGAGGCCAATATTCAAAGAAATGAGAATGTCATTCCACCTCCGGCGAGCAATGTTGCCCAAACTCAGCCGGTGCGGATCCCTGTCAAGAATCAAATTGAGCAAGAACCTCCTTTTGTCCGAGATGGACATTCATCTTCTCTTGATGCCGCTGATTATCAGAGTTTTGCATTCTCTGTGCCAGATGTCCGAGGGGTAGTTCCGAAGATGAACCCTAAGGATCCACGATATGTTGATGACGAAAGATACCGCGTGTTGGACGAGAAAATTAAAGCCCTGGAGAGGCGTGATACTCTTGATTTGAATGCTTCGAGCATGTGTTTGGTGTCTGGCCTGGTAATGCCTCCAAAGTTTAAAATGCCGAAGTTTGAGCAATACAAAGGAGATAGCTGTCCGAAGCTACATTTGGTGATGTTCTGCAGAAGAATGACTTCACATGTCGACAATGACAAGCTCATGATCCACTGTTTCCAAGACAATCTGAGTGAGGCATCTTTGTATTGGTATATGCAGTTGCAGAGTGGTAGCATCCGATTATGGCCAGATCTAGCCAACGCCTTTGTAAAGCAGTACAGTTATAATCTTGATATGGCTCCCAGTCGAACGCATTTGCAAGACTTGTCTCAAGCAGATAATGAGTCATTCAGAGGGTATGCTCAGAGATGGAGAGAGTTAGCCGCTCGTGTTCAACCGCCACTTTCGGATAGAGAATTTGTTGATTTGTTCATGGATACCTTGCAAGGGCCGTACTTGGAAAAGATGATTGTCAATAGGGCAACAAAATTTTCTGACCTGGTGATGGTGGGAGAACGTATCGAGAGCCTGCTCAAGTGTGGAAAGCTCCAAGGCATCTCGAACTTCCAAGATAATGAAAATGAATCAGTTGTTAGTTCTCAGGAAGAATTCGAGGAAGAAAATAGTTCTATTCAGGAATCTTCACCAACTTGTTCCTGGTGTTCAGACAAATCAACTGTTCTGAGTCAACAATCTTATGGGTCTTTATATCAAGGGAAATATTCTTCTACAAATCAGAGACCTCCTCAGAGTCAACGATCATATCGCCGTCAGCCGCGTCAGCACGCCCGACAAAGACCAAGGAAGCCAGAGAGACATTTCACTCAGTTGCCAATGTCGTACAGTCAGATGTTGCCAGATTTGATCAAGGGTGGATTGATAGTGCGGAAGGAATTGAAGCCAGTGATTCCTCCGTACCCACCAGGTTTTGATATCAACGCCCGTTGTGACTACCATGCTGGGGCACAGGGGCTTTCAACTGAAGACTGTAAGGTGCTCAGGAGCAAGATTCAGACACTGCTTGACTCTAACATGTTCTCATTCACGCCTCAGGGTATTCAGATCAACAATCCTCCTTCGTCCAGTCAGGTGGGTTCATCAATCCAAGTTATGGAAGAAGTCACCGAGAGCGGTAGTGCAGATGATTATCAGAATGACTTCGATGAGCAATATTGAACGTGGCTAGCTCATTTACAAATTAAACTTGGAAAGCCCAGTTCCTCAAAGTTGGCAATCTCTCAGATCATGTCATTTCTTTGCATTTGTAGTATCTTTTTTGTTAAAGTGCAAACTCATTTGTAAAACTCGTCTGTTTTCGATTGATAATGGTAATAAAATGAATATGCATGTTTTGATTAAATCCAGTCGTGTTCACTCATACTTTTTATCGATATCATATGCTTGTTTAAGCAGGATCCTAGGGAGGATGATGATATTCAAAGACGCAGAGCTTCCAATGGTATGCTCTTGGGACAAAACCCTGCTGATGATGTACAGGCATTGTTTCAACTTCCCAAACACCGGAGATATAAGGAAGATAATCCCTTGTAAACCCCGTTGAGCCTAGAAGTAGAAGTTTATTTCTGAAAATGAAAAAACCCTCAATCTTAACCTGGGGCAGGGTAGGTGTCAGCTAATTTGACCGTGCGTTCAAATTTCAAAAGGAGTGTTCCGTTCGAGGATCAATTACATCTACGGTTATCCCTCACCAACTGAAGAGTGAGACGGTCGCAACCCTTTACAAGTCAAGACAAGCCAGTGTCACACGATTTGTTCAAAAAAAAAGAAGGAAGAGAAAAAGAATCAAAAGAAAAAAAAGAAAGCCCGCTAAGTCAAGACTTGAAAACAAGTGACTTAGGCAAAAGTTAGGGCATCCCGCTGGACTTCAAAATCGAAAAAATTCAAAAGAATCAGTCCAGGCAAAAATCAGGGATATCAAAAAACAAAAGAATGAAAAGCGAAAAAAGGAATAAAAAGAAAAATCCTCAAGCAAAGAACAAGTCGTGTGATTACAGACACCAAGGACAAAAAGGGGTGACTGTCACTCCAAAAATCGTGTGGGTTCCCTCTATCCTCTTATCATTCACTAACCTTTTTGAAAGGTGAACGCATGTGTCGAGTTAACTGAACGTTGGACTGGAGAACATCAAGGAGAATGGGTGGGTTAAAATAAAACTTTGAGCCTTATATCCTTTCTTTCTTAAATCGTGAACCAGGCCACGTTACAACCTTTAAAAAGACCTAATTGAAGCAGGGTTGTTTCAAAAGCATACTTTGGTTAAGATCGCGTCAGTTCTGACTCCCAAAAGGATCTTCTTACCATTCTTGTTGATATCAGTGACATTCTAATAAGTGATCCGTTCACTACACGTCATAATATTTTTCCAGTGAACAGACTTGGATTTCAAAACTGTCATATGCATTGCATCAAAATTATCTTTTCAAAACAAATTGTTTTACTTGCGAGTCAGTACTCGATCAGGAAAGTTTCTACAAGGGAAAGATTGATTAATCTAAGGTGCAAAGCGCCCGAGTACTCCGTTGAGCTGGGGCAAGTCATACCAAACGGGCGATCCATTCTAAGATTTAGTTAATCTGGGGCAATTATGTCGAGAATCTGGGGCAATCAAGTCGAGATTCGACAAATCTCTCGAAGGTCAGTCAGTCAGAGGTATTCCTTCACAGATCAGCCAGACAGGGGCACAAATCATTTCAAGACTGGTGCAGGCCGCTTCAAGAGCACAAAAAGTTATTCCCTCCGGAGAACGGTAAATCACAGTATGGGGCAATATATGTCAAATCTTCACGAGACATCCTGAAGACATGTCCATTCACAGGTTCATTTGCGGGTTATGCTGCATCAAGGCACCTCTCTTTGGTTATATCACGTTTGAAGGGTCCATGTTGATAGCTGACACGCGACGTCCCCAGTAGAGTCTCTCTCCCTAGCAGAGATAGCTGGAGTTTTATCACTCAACAGAGCATTATGAAGATTGTGAATTATTCTCCTCAGCAAGAGTTCATGAGTTCGCTCTCCCCTAGCCAGGTTGGTGAAGTTTGTTGCTTTTCAACAAGAGTTCATATTCCTGTACAGAGTGTTGGGTTTATGCTTCACCAGTTTGCGGTAAAGTTGTTCCCATCTCCCCAACAGCGTAAGGGTAAGAGACGAGCATCAAACAGAGGAGTAAGTCTGATCTGATCCCCTAGCAGAGCTGATATCATCAACCATCGCTCCCCAAGCATATTTTTGAGAGGTGGTTTGCTTTCCCCAGCAATTCAAAGACTGGTCATTGACACTTTTCTTCAGTAGATTCCTGGGATGTTTCTCCAGCAGACGTTTGTTGTTCGTACTTTCCTGCAGAATGGAGGTTTAGTCGGGATCTCAAGCAGTTATGACGCTGAAGACGATTCAGTTTGTTATCCCCCAGCGGAGTTAGCTTCGTCTCTTCAGCATTTATTTTCCTGAAGTGCTCCTGTTGCATAAACATCATGGCATAATCATCATCGCATATCATTAGCATAGAATTGCATGAAACCTTGTAAAACCGAACAACAAATCCATAGCCCAACCTTACTCGGCACCTTCATCCACAGCCCACTTTGCTGGCATCTTTCAAAAACCTGAAGCCCTATCCCTATTGGCGTTTCCTTCAAAGCAAAAGTCCAATCCCTATTGGCACTTCATTCAAAATCCAATCCCCATTGGTACCCAGAAAGATTTCGCCTTTGAAAAAAAAGCCATCACTATCAGGATTCACCTGTCCTTGCCAACAAAGTTCAATCATACTTGGCACATCCTTCTTTTCCCGGTTGCCCGAGCATGCGTCAGCATTTTTGCATATAGTGATCATTGCATCCTCAAATCGCGTAGCATTTCCATGTGATATGGAGCATTACGCCATAGAAAGAAAATGCAAACATATGCATGCGAAGCATAAGCCAGATTTGGTAACTTGTGCGAAAGCCCAAATCAATTTCCAATCAAGACAGTGACATATCCCCAGCAGACATTACAATCAACCCAGCCGGTTACCTTTCTTTTGGGTCGTAGATCATACGTCGATCTTACCCTCGACCAATCATTGTCCATCAACCCCTTGATGGCGACATTTCGGTCAGGTTTTCTTTCCATCAAACCCCTTTGATGATGTGTTTCTGCGTATGGTTTTCTTTCTGTCAAACCCCTTTGACTATGTGCTCCCTAAGTCAGGTTTCCTTTCTGTCATCCCTATGACAATGTGTCTCCTTTGGTCGAGTCTTCTTCCCGTCAACCCTTTGACGATGTGTTCAGAGCTCAGGTTTCGTACCTTCGGATGTTTTCAGTTTCTTCCCGTCAACCCTTTGACGATGTGTTCCGAGCTCAGGTTTCGTACCTTCGGATGTTTTCGGTTTCCTTTATGTCATCCCCATGACAATGTGTTGCTTTCGGCCAGGTCTCCTTTCTGTCATCCCTATGACAATGTGTTTCCTTCGGTCGAGTCTGCTTCCTTTCATCCCCATGACAACGTGTTTCCCTCGGTCAGGTTTTCTTCCTGTCATTCCTATGACAATGTGTTTCCTTCAGTCCTCTTCCCATCAACCCTTTGACGATGTGTTCCGAGCTCAGGTTTCGTACCTTCGGATGTTTTGTTTCTTCCCGTCAACCCTTTGACGATGTGTTTCGAGCTCAGGTTTTGTACCTTCGGATGTTTTCAGTTTCCTTTCTGTCATCCCCATGACAATGTGTTGCTTTTGGCTAGGTCTTCTTTCTGTCATCCCTATGACGATGTGTTATCCTCGGTCGAGTCTTCTTTCTGTCATCCCCATGACAACGTGTTTCCCTTGGTCTAGTTTTCTTTCTGTCATCCCCATGACAACGTGCTTTCTTCGGTTAAGTCTTCTTTCTGTCATCCCTATGACAATGTGTTTTCTTCGTTCAAGTTTTCTTTCTGTCATCCCCATGACATTGTGCTTCCTTTGATCGAGTCTTCTTCCCGTCAACCCTTTGACGATGTGCTCCTTCGGTCCGGTTTCCTTTCTGTCATCCCCATGACAATGTGCTTCGTTTGGTCAACCTCTTTCCTGTCATCCCTATGACAATGTGTTCCTTCAGTTGAGTCTTCTTGTCGTCATCCCTATGACGATGTGTCCTTTCGGTCGGGTTTCCATATTTTCTTTCTGTCAAACCCCTTTGACGGCGTGGTTCGCTGGGTATACTGTCGTTCTGTCAAATTCCTTTGACGAAGTGTGACTGGGCTCCAGTATTATTTTCTCTCCTCGCAGTTAGCAAATTTTGCGGTTCTTTTTGTATTCAATCACCTTGTACCTTGAATGTCTGAAAGCATTTGCTATCATCCTTTCAGGTCCAAGTTGATTGAATAGGGGCAGCTGTAGCACCCCAAAATTTGCCCTAACTTTTTCTGGCTTTTGTTTCGCATTCATCTGTATTTTCCATTCTGAGACATGGGACCTAAGGGTTTTCTTGTTATAAGTGTCTGCCCGGTTCGGGGCGATTCTGCAAGTAATCTACTGCAAAAGTTCATCAGTGTATATCTGGGTGATTTAGATTTTTATTCATGGTTGAGCTTGTGGACTGTTTATCGATTGAGATTTTTCAGTGGATCATGTGAGTGGCCAGATTGTTCAGTGGTAGCTGTGACCATTTTATCAGAGGCTTGTGAATAGTTTGTGATTGGTTTTGAAATCTTTGGGTTATCCATTTTCTATCCATCATGACCATTTTCAACCATTTTAACTAGTTTTGTTTCCACATTCAAATTTATTTCAATATCCACCGTGTCCATTTTTCTACCCATCTGTAATAATTTTCATAATATCCATTTGTTAATCCATTTCAATTTCCATTAACCATCTTTTCCATAATCTTTTCTTAAACCATTTTCTACAACAAAATATCCAATTAACCATTTCATCCATTTTCTTATATATCCAATATCCACTTTTAGTCCATATCTATTTCAATATCCATTTTATTCAAAATTCATATTTCTTTAAACCATATCCAAACTCATTATTTTTAATCCAGCACCATTCCAAATCCATTTCATTTCTATTTTATCCATTAGAGCTATTTCAGGTCCAAATTAAATACAATATCCAAACTTATCCACCCCACATCCCTTTTAATCCAATTTCAAAAGCCAAGACATCCAAAGATCAACGCCTGTGCTAATTTTAGAGATGATGTATCGCATTAAAGGACGTGGCTATAATACGGATATCCAAGAACTTTTCATACTATGCTAGTTTTGGGGTACCATGTTAATTTCTTTGCATCTGGCAGTCGGTTTGGAAATCCAGAAGATTTCAAGTCTCTGAACTAGGCCTGCTTGTTCTGATGGGCGGTGGCAAAATAAATTTGTAGCAACAAAAAAGAGCATTAACATGAAAATAAAAAAATACATAGCGTTTGGAAAGGAGGTTCATATGAGAAAATCCAGCTACAACAGTAAAAAATGATGACATTTTTTCAATCCAAAACTGATAACCAGAAACACATTTCATAACCGAAGCTCCTCAATTATTCATGGCAAAATAACAATCTCAACTATCAAAATACCAACTCCTAACTGAAACTAACATTTTTCAATAACCAATTATCTCTAACTTCTAACAGAATTAACAGAAAAAAGGAAGAATTCACCATCTTCAATCTTCTTCTTCAATTCACCGTCTTCAATCTTCTTCTTCAATCCACCATCTTCAATATTCACCTTCAACGTTCATCACCATAACCTGCAAAACATCAACAGAATTCCGTAATCGCTCCTCCAATCTCACAACAATCCGCAACAATTTTCATCGTCATCTTTAATCAACTTCACTCTTCACAAACCTGTTTCAATTTCACAACAGCAACGATTCAGAAGCAGCATTAGCGATTTAATACGAACCCGCGTATCATTTCAAGAATTTTGCAAAACGAGTTCATCATCAACAACTGCAAGATCGGAACTACAACAACAGTTTGAGAATCGCCGAAGATTGAAGAGGAAGCACGAGAATCACAAAGAAAGCAAACAAGCTCAAAGATTAGCGATGAGCGTTTGAATCCGTACCTGAAACATTGCGTATTCATCGTCATCGACACGTAAGTACGCTCTGAACTGTGAATCCTTGAGGTAGTAGGTGATTCTTCGCTGATTCGTTGAACAGCTTAGAGTGTGGTGTGTGTTTCTTCGCGAGAAGCGAAGCTTGATCGTGGATGTCGATCGTTTTGTTGCGGATAAAGTGGAGAGGAGATTTGATGGAGAAAGTTGAATCGAAGAAATTGAAGGAGGCGTCGCCACTGTTTGGAAGGGAGAAGAGGAATATGAAGGTTATGGCGGTAAGGCGAGTTGAAACGGAGGTAGACGCCGGCGGAACCTGTGAGCAAAGAGAAGGAAACGGCAGAGCGAACAGAAGAAGAGAAGAATGCATGTGTGTTACCTTAGGTTTTTTTTAGGTTAAATTGAAATATGATGGACCGGGTTCAGCAAGGTCCATTGTTTTGCTCACACACTCCATGAAATTCTTATCCACACTCCCACAATCAACTCGCACCCCCTCCTAAAACCGTTGTCACTTTTGATTAATGATTAGGTTAATTAATTGTGCCTTAATCACATGTTAACTGTGAATTAATTTTAGGATTAGAATTAGATTCTTAGCATTAGATTTTCTTTGAAATATTAATATTAGTTTTAGAATTAGGTTTTAATTTTAGAATAGTCTTAATTCTTTAGGATTAGATCTTTCTAGATTAAATTCTAACCTCTATTAGAATAGGATATTAGGAACTAATTTTAGATTATTTCAATTAACTTTTTGTTTAGACACCAATTTCAATTCGATTTAGATATTGACTTTAGACCTTAGTTTTGGTAATTAGATTTAGGTTTATATTTTGCTAATGGTTTTTTGATTAATTGATTTTTGCTTAATCGCATTAATTGTGTTTAGCCTAATTGCACTAATTGTCCACTAATTAATTTTATAATTAGAACTTAGAACTAATTGGTCATCAACATAGTTTGGTTTGATTTTGTTCTAACATAGAATATACTTAGAGTTTAATGCTAACTTTGACTAATTTTCATAATAGTTTCATTTGATGACTTGGTTAATAGTCCTTAATATGTTTTGCATTGATTTTTGGCTAATTGATTATTTACATTTTAGTATTGATTTCAATCACTTCTTATTGACATTTCCTTTTGATCTTAGTTGTTCACTTTGGTTATTTCCATTTAAACTTTGACTAATCTTTTGAGTTGATTTTGTAGTGTTTAACATTTGACTTGATAAATTGTTTAAAGGTAGGAGGTGCTGCAACATACACTGCTGTAATGGACAAAGTGTGTTGTAAAATGTTGCTATTCTGGCTGGCTGCATATACACCCATTCTGTTCTGGAAATAGTAGCTGTTATAAACTGTTTTTACTTGTTGCTAGTTTTTACAGCTATGCAGGTGCTGGAGCGCTGTTGTTGCTGTTGTTTATGCTTTATTGTCTTGTTTTATTGTTTTTGAAGAGCATTTGGTTCCATGCCTTTCACGGATCCGTTTCACTTTCTAACACTTTTGCCCATTTATGTTAGGTTACTAGAAGTTTGCCGGTTTGCTAATACTTTGCTTACGTTGCTACGGATTGATATCCATTCGGTATTGCTTCTCTTCTCTTTTACTAATTCCGCATTTTTTCCTTTGTGCTAAAGACCACTAAAGAGGCAATCGACGGAAGATAGGATTCGCAATCGACCCCCGTTATTCTAGTTGAGTCGTTCTTAGCTCTCATTACATGATTGAAGTTTTGAACATCACCTATTCCTGTTATCGAGTCCGTCAAGTGGAAGAAGGGTTTAGCAATCAAACCCTCACGCCTTGTGTATGGCTCGCATTGACCGATGCTGATGCTTATGTGATCTGACTCACATCTTCCCCTTTCTTACGCTGCTCTCCATGGTTCTTGATACCATTAGGCGAGCACACTTACTTCCCACAGCTAGCTTGTTTGCCTCGGTTGATATGACCCCTTGGCTAAAGCTCCCTCTTTTACTTTGATTATGTGACATTATTGTTGACTGACGCTGTTTACTTTTTCGTCGCGTTTAGTTCATTTTGTGATTGATTTATCCTGTGTTTACTTGTCTGATGACATGATCCCTTAGGATTCCTCGCTCCACTTAATTTTTGATTAAGTCGAAGGTAGGAGAGACATTAGGATAGCAATCCATGTATGCTAACATTAGGCGGACTTCCCTCTTTCTTTTAGGGTTAGTTTTCTTAAACCTCAACCATAGGGTCATCATTGTATGATAACATTAGGACCTAGTTTCCCCATAGCATTTTTCTTTCAAACCTTGAGTCTCTCTTTCTCATCTCAAAATAAAAGTAAAAAACACTTAATAAAGGTAGGCACTTATTGCATTTAGGCCTTTCATATGAAGAAAAGATTATAAGGGGTCTTCTCTTAAAATCTTAGAATGTGTAGCATATGGCCCATCTTGGGTCAATGTGTTAAACATTTGATCTTGTATGAGGGACTTAAATGCAATAATTGTTGAAGGATACAAATAAAAAAACACTTCTTCATTCCATAATCAACAAAAACACTTAATAAATACAAATATGCTAGTGTGTTTGAACCTTAATAGTTGGAACTAAGTGTGAGGGTCTTC
This sequence comes from Lathyrus tuberosus, assembly GCA_022829125.1. NCBI lineage: Eukaryota > Viridiplantae > Streptophyta > Magnoliopsida > Fabales > Fabaceae > Lathyrus > Lathyrus tuberosus. The sequence goes on along the minus strand of JALAZF010000019.1, from coordinate 5,628,670 downwards.
TTTTCACTTAGTGTGCTTTCTTACTCATTCCATCTTGGAATGTGAGAATGTACACATTCCAATGACCAAGATTTAGATACACTATCATATGCAAACAAATGGAAAAAACTCTTAAAAGACAGAAACAAACAATAACATCTTTCCTTCGGGAATTCTTTTCTCATCTCATTCACTCATTCCTTAAGGATGCGTCATTTCCGTTCTACCGCAAACAGGTAATGCCTAAGTCTCCCTACAGCGAGCTGCAACACCTAAACTGCTAGGACGCGAACGTTGACGTATTCCAATAAAAAACACAAACAATCCATCCCTAGTGAGGGGAACTACGTCGCTCTGATTCTCATGCTCCCGATGAGATACGTAGGCAGTGGGGTAGGGCCCATGCGAGCACTTCTTTTATTTTCCCTACATTTGTTTCTCTTTCTCTTTCTATTCCTTTTTCAGTTCCTTTTCCAGTATCCTTTTCTATCACCCTTTGATCGAGCAGCAAGCGTGGATCCCATCGGGTACGATGGACGTGAGGGGGTGCTAATACCTTCCTCTCACGTAACCGACTCCCGAACCCAGTTCTCTTGGTCGCAAGACCATGCTTTTCCTTCCCTTCAGGTTTATGCGGTGTTTCCTTTCCCTCTCTTGGGATAAATACACATTGCTGGCGACTCTGTTTCGGTGCCACTTTCGCGTTTGTACTAGGATGAAAATCCCGGGAGCGACAGTAAGTAGTCAAACCCTTGCACTGCTTTGAAATATCTGTTGAGGAATGAAAGAGGCATTTGTTTTGGCTTCGTCAATATGATAGAAGAGGGACAATTTTGGGCTCTCGAACGAGGTACCAAAACTGGTTTATGCTTCGCATGCATATGTTTGAATTTTTCTATGGCGTAATGCTCCATCTTAAATGGAAATGCTACACGCTTTTTTTGAGGATGCAATGCATACTACATGCAAGATGCAAGGAGGTTCCTTAGAAAAATAAATGCTGAGGAAAAGGAGGCAACTCCGCTGGGGATAACAAGCTGGACCGCCCTCGTGGTTGCAAACCGTGCTGTAGAAGACAAATTAACCTGATCTCCTGATCTGGGCTCTGACCTGACAAACCTGTTGAGGTTGCTGTAGGAAATGATAACTTTGCTGGGGAGGCATCATCTGACCCAGTCTGCTTGGGGAATAACTATAATCATAGAACTCCGCCGGGGAAATGACAACTTTCTGACCTGGTTGCTGGGGAATTGAGATCAAACGAACTCTTGCGGAGGAAGGAAATACCTGCTGAGGGACTGAGATCAACCATATTTCTTGCTATAGGAAGAAACACTTGCTAGGGGACTGAAATCACCCAAAACTCATACGGGGATAACCTCTGAATAACCGATGAGTTTGAATTGTCAATAACTATTGGACTTTAATTGCAGGCCACATCAACGATTTGATATGCCGGAGGAGGAGAACACTCCGACTTTCCACCATTTTCAAAACTGCTTGGGAACATTCCATCATTTCACATTGCATGGGAGTGAGGAATTCTTCTATACTGCTGGGGATGACAACCTCAAGGAAGAACTTTCTTGTTGAGGGACCTACTTCTGCTTGGGGAGAGCCATGACCATGGACTCCACTGGGGAAATCAAACTTCCTGATGTCTTGCTAGGAAGAGGGATATTCATATACTCTGTTGAGGAGAGGAACTCAATTGCATTCTGCTGGAGAAAAGAGATCAAAGACACCTCATGCTAGAAATGACCTCTGTTTCAAGCTTCTGAGTTGATCAACTGCCCATTGATCGTCATGAGTGAACAACGATTCATTCCATTCCCCATTTTCCCCAGACTGCAAGGTCTATGAAATAATTTTGCCTCGAGAGGATTTTACAGAAGACGTAGCATTCAAAATGCCCCAGTGTCTTCAAACTCTTTGAGAGGTGCTTCTGACTAGTCATCTTTTGAAAAGGACAACTTCTCGTACTCTTGAGGTGGCCTTCCTCGAGTCTTGAAGAAACTTTGCTCCTGACTAATCTTAGAGAGATTTTTCAAATCAACCTGATTGCCCCATATTACCCGCTTGTGGAGAGATTTATCAGATCTCGACATAATTGCCCCAGTTTGAACGCTTTTGGAGAGATTCAACGGATCTCAACGTGGTTGCCCCCAGTTTGGCTGAACTTTGTGACTGGCCATGATTACACTGCTCTCTGAAAAGAATTTCTCAACTTGAGTGCCCCATCTTGGCTACAATTCGAAGAGATTTCTCGGCGTGACTGCCCCTGATTACACTGCTTTTGGAGAGATTTATCGAATCTCGACGTGAATGCCCCAGATTGGCTGAACCTCGAAAACATTTCTCGATGCGATTGCCCCAGATTGGTTACATCTCAACACAACTGGCTGGGAACGCTTTTGCCCCACATTGTCTTTCAGCAACATGTCCTCTAGAGTCCTCAAGCATTTCAACTTGGCAGGATCAAGCTTCTCGACTGATGTTCATCATGTAAGCTTCGTTAATGTCAAACAAATGTATGCAAGCAGAAAATATTTATTCTGAAAATGATTATTCAAATGCAACACACATGTTAATCTTGAAGTCTTTTATTGAAAAGATGTCGCAAAGCCATGTGAACGAATCACTGCTTAGGATACGACATTGATTTTTTGAATGAAAGAAAACATGCACATGCAATACCAACAAACGTCTTTTAGCACACCTCATAGGAGTCAGGAACGTTATCTCATCGGAGTACGCTCTCGAAATAAACCCTGTTTCAATTAGGACTTTTGAGGGTTGTATCGTAGCCTGGTTCACGGTTTTGAGAAAAAAGGATTTAAGGCTCAAAGTTTATCGGTGCCCACCCACTCTTCGTGATGTTCTCTAGTCCTATATTCAGCTAATTTGCACAAGCGTTCGCCTCTCAAAAAGATTTTGTGATCTTTAAGGAACCCACGCATCTGATGGTTTGACACCTAATGAGGTTTTGGAGTGACAGTCACCCCTTTGTCTTTTGTTCGTAGTCACACGACTTTGTTCTTGCTCGAGGATTTTCTTTTGTAATCCTTTTGTTTTTCGCTTTCGCATTCTTTGGCCCTTTTTTATCCCTAATTTTTGCCTGGACTGATTCTTTTGAATCTTTAGATTTTGAAGTCCAGCGGGATGCCCTGACTTTTGCCTAAGTCGCTTGTTTTCAAGTTTCGACTTAGCGGGCTTTTTCGTTTTTTTTTTATTCTTTTTTTTCGGAACAAATCGTGTGACACTGGTTTGTCTTGACTTTGTTGAAAGGGTTGTGACTACCTCACTCCTTGATTATTGATGGATAACCATGGTGGTTTCACAATTCTTGACCTCTTGACGGTGGAATAGAAGGTAATGGATCCTCAGATGTACACTCCTTTTGAAATTTGAACGCTCGGTCAAATTAACTGATGCCTACCCTACCCTTGGGTTAAATTTGAGGGTTTTTTCATACGAAAAGAAACTCCTACTTCAAGGCTCAAAGGGTTAACGAGGGTCTATCTCCAGTGTTTAGGGGTTCGAAAGAATGCATGTACATCCTCAACAGGGTTCTTATTCAAAAGCACACCCCTAGAGATTTTTGCGTTTTCAAATCATCATCCTCCCTCAAAGAGTTTAAGCAAGAAAGTCAGTATTGCAATGCACATGAACATTTAAGGATGATCAGGAATGGATTACTTCTAGAAAAACATGCTTATTATATTATGATTATCATTCAAAAAACAAACAAGTTCTTCCATGCAAACAATGTTTAAACAAACAAATGAACGCTACATATGAAGATGCAGTAAAGAAACTGATGATTGCCATTGTTGAGGAGACTTGACTCCGTCTAGACTTATTACTCTTGACGACATACTCACAATCTGAGTGCTCACGCGGGAAGCTACAGTTGATGTGCAAACCATCGATAGTGAATGTAATGACCTCAGCCTCGATTAAATCTTGCACATTATGATGAAAGGCTCGACACCTCTCAATAGTATGTCCAGGGCCACCTGAATGAAATTCACACCGGGTACTAACATTATATCCAGCTGGGAGCTTTACTGGAGGGGAACCCATTGCACGAGGTTCTACCAGATTCAGTTTGAGCAACTGTTAAAACAACATGGCATAAGACATAGGTAGTGGATCAAAATGCCGGCCAGGCTTCTTCAGCTTCTGTTCGTACTGCTTAGCCTTGGGATTGTCTTGGGAGGCAGGAAGTAGCTGCTGACGAGGAAACTCCGGAACCCTAGATTGTGCAGAAAAGTCGTGAGGTAGATCACACTTTGGGATAGATTCCACAGGCAAGGGCGGAATGACAATTTCTGCTGCTTCCTTAGGCACGGGATTGCCATCCTTTCTGAGCACATTCCTCACGACCTCCATAACCAAGCTCATCTGAGTCTTCAGTTAATTGACCTCTTCCTTCATCATTTCCTGGTCTTGAGTCAAAGCTTGCATGTCCCCCATAAATTGCCCCATTTGGCTTCGCATTTCCCTCAGCCCCGCTTGAACTTGATCTATGGTCAACTTCCAGCTTCTTTGAAAAGTTAAGTCTGAAATTCTGAAGAAGACCAGATCAGGATGAGAATAACCAGCTTCAAACACCTGTTATGCAAATGAGTATGAAAATGCTATGCAAATGCCATGTTCGAATATTTCCAAGGAATCATTCTGCTTTGATTCAAGTTTTTCACATAAGAACAACAAGAAATAGATGGAAATGATCAGCAACGAGTCTCAAAGTTAAGATCCTTGGAAATACTAGAACATGTATGCAAACATGTTATGATGATACGGGTGCAGAGACATGGGATCAAGGCTTCTACAAATTCTGGATAAGTGTTGTGCTACTGTCTGAATAGGTTCACAAGTATGCTCTGAAGAGAATACCAGAACACCGGAATATCCGAATAATCAGAATACCAGAAGGCCAACATATCGGTATAATCAGAATACCAGAATGCCAGGGTGCCGGAATAATCAGAATACCAGAATACCAGAATATCGGCATAATCAGAATCCCAGAATACCAGGCTGATAAGTTTTCACTGATAAGAGAAACAAAATACCGAATACGATAAAGGTTACGTTTACCTGCAAACCTGTAAACAACCCACCACTCTCACATGTGGGTACTAGAAAGGCGAGGATCCTCAATATCATGGACTCTCAGGTCGAGAAATGATGATACGTTCACCATTTCTGGTTTGGCATCATCATCAATCGGGGAGGCCTCAACCGATTCCCCTAAAAAAGGATATCCTATAGCAAGTTCCTAGCATTGGGTCCTCAGATCGAGAAGTGTAATGGGTTTTCCAGTTCTGGTCTGCCATTATCGCATCTCGGGAGGAGTGCCGCAACTGAGTCCTCGGGAATGGTCACCAGAGTCGACACCTTTCTAAGTTAACACCCCAAAATGCACAAGACGCGCAAATCAGAACATCTCCCAAGAAAAACTCGTCTGGGTGTGGATTTCATGTAAACCATACGTACCAAGACGCTACGTAGGCCACACTACTTTCCACTCTAATCCTACATGTACTCTCAAGCCTGTGTAATGGGCTTATCTCTCAGATCACCCATCCCACCAAACAGAAAAATCCAGCACAGTCCAGCACAGTACAATATATATGGCAACAGTAAATGAAAAGCAAGTAAATATTATAAAATAATAAACATGCAACAGTGCCATGAAAAAAGCGAGTAAAGTAAACAGATAAAACACCCTATAATCGAAAACAAGCAAGCGCTAGGATTGACTCGCTTAGGGAACCAAATCCCCAGTAGAGTCGCCAGCTGTCGCTCCCGGGATTTTCATCTAAGTACAAACGCGGAAGTGGCGCAGAAACAGAGTCGGCAGCAATGTGTATTTATCCCAAGAGGGGGAAAGGGAACACTGCATAAACCTGGGGGAATGGAAAAGCATGGTCTCGCGACCAAGAGAAATGGGTAAGGGAGTCGGTTACGCGAGGGAAAGGTGTTATCACCCCCACGTGTCCATCGTACTCGGTGGGATCCACGCTTGTTGTCTTGATCAAAGGGTGTCGTCATCTGGAGCTCCGATGCTACTGGAAAGGAAAAGGAACAGGTACGGGAAGGAACGAGGAAAAGGGGAAGAAAAGGAAAAGAATTGACTCGGTAGGACGTCCTCGGAGTCCTAGGCCTACGTATTCCCTTGGGAGCGGGAAAGTCAGAGTCAACATAGTTCGGACTACGGTTTTATGGGGGAAGGGTGAAAGGATTGTGCTTGGAGAGATCTCGCACGATCTCCTGCCTACGTATCCCGCTCGCACGCGAGAATCAGAGCGATGTAGTTCCCCTCACTAGGGATGGATTGTTTTGTTTGTGTTTTTTTAAGTGGAGTACGCCAAGGTTCGCGTTCTAGCAGTTAGGTGTCGCAACTCTTTGTACGGAGTCTTAGGCATTTACCTGTTTGCGGTAGAACGGAAATGACGCATCCTTTATGAACGGAGTGAGGAAGATAAGAAGAGAATTGCTTGTTTTTGTCTTTTAAGAAGAAGTGTTTTGATTATTTTGTGTTTGTAACACATATTGCACTAAAGTCTATGACATAGGATCGAATGCGTCGCAAATCGACCCAAGACGGGACGTATGCTAAACACTCTAGGAAAGTGAAAGAAAATCCCTCACTCTCCACTTCCCACATGCAAGGCTCATGTGCAACACATGTTATACTTTATTAAGTGTTTTGAAGAAGTTACGAGATGAGAAGAGAAGACTCAAAGGTGTAAGAGAAAACGGAAGTTAGTTGTTAGCGTGCTAGGGGATTCATCTCGATCGCACGAGTGCGAGAGAAAAGGGAAGTTAGTTATTAGTGTGCTCGCCGAGATATCGCATCTCGTGCCTACGTATCCTCAATCTAAAAAGAGAAAGGAATCAGAGCATCCGTAGTTCACGCTACTACGGGTGAACAGGAAACGGTCTCGATCGCATGGGTGCGAGATACAAGATGAGACTCACGAAGGTCTACACAGATAGTCTAAGGGGGAAACTGAACCTACAAGTTAGCATGCAAAATGGTCCTAAGGTCAGGATCAAGAGCGAAATCTAACTAATGTTGTCATGCATGGATTGCTACCCTAATGTCTCTCCTACCTCTGACTTAATCAAAAATTAAGTGGAGCGAGGAATCCTACGGGATCATGTCATCAAAAAACTAAACACAAGATAAATCAATCACAAAATGAACTAAAAGCAATGAAAGAGTAAACAGTGTCAATAAATAGTAATGTCACACAGTCAAAGTAAGAAAAGGGGAAGCTTTAGCCAAGGGGTCATATCAACCGAGGCAAACAAGCTAGCTATGGGAAATAAGGGTACTCACCCAATGGTATCGGGAACCATGGAGAGCAGAGTAAGAAGGGGAAGATGTGAATCATATCACATAAGCATCAGCATCGGTCAATGCGAGCTATAGACAAGGTGTGGGGGTTTGATTACGAAACCCTTCTTCCACTTGATGCACTTGATAACAGGAGCAGGTAATGTTCAAAGCTTCAATCATGTAATAAGAGCTCAGAACGACTCAACTAGAATAACGAGGGTCGATTGCGAATCCTATCTTTCGTCAATTGCCTTCTTGGAGGTCTTACAAGGGGATACGGGAATGGGGTGCCTCTTTGGAGGTCTTAGGCACAATATTTAACAATCACAAACAGAGCCTCCTTTGAGGACTTCCAGCATTGCCGGCCAAGTGGCACAGACTCCCAATCCTACTTCTATGGCATCAAAAGAAAAAAATGCGGAAAGAGAGTAAATCAGTTCAAGAAATTATACCCAACGGATAGCAATCCGTAAATAGCAACGCAAGCAGAACAAGAAACCCGTAGAGCAAGCTATCATCAGGCAAACAAAAGCGAGTCAAAAATCTGGTACAAGCATAAGCGTCAAAACATTTTCGGTGTGAAAATAAATCACAACCGACACGTGGTGTGTGTATCGGACACGGCCACATAGGCAACCTGCATGAAAACATAGGCCAGACAACCATGCATGCAATACATAATGCATCTCATAGCATGAGATAAAAGCCATCGCATCAGAAGCAAAGTAGTATCCCACAAATAAAGTGGAATACCGAGCGAATAACCACCGCCGGAATCTTAGCAGAAACCTTGCACAATCTCAACAAACATGTTAGAAACCACAAGGAGATGCAACCGGAAGTTGCACCCATTCATCATAACTCAAAATCAAGCACAATGATAAGAATATGAGTAATGAGCATGCATCGGAATACAAAGTTTCAAAACGGGGCAGCACCGCCATAACATCATAAAATGCACTCGAAGTCGATCCGAAAAAGAAAGAAACCAATCACAATGATAATGTATGAGCAAGTAAGCACAAGTGTACATCAAATACAAGTCGACATGCAAAGTTCGCACGAAGCGGAGCTTAAAAGCGTCAAATCAGAAAAAACGCGTCAAAAATCACCGACTCGGAATTGAATAAAAATTGCATGGTTGACCGCAAACGTGCCAACGGACTCAAAAACGAACTCGATTTGAATTAATTCCGCCCAGAAGTGGGACTTTTAAGCCGATTTCGTCGGCTGGCAGTAGCGAATCAGTAGAAAAATGTTGTCCAAAATCGACTAAAAAGTCCACCAACAGCTCCGGAATCATCAACAAAGTCAAGTTACATTATTCACATTCGCAAAAACACGCCACGATTAGGAAGGTATGACCAAAACACATAATCTCAACATGTGGCACATGAACACAACAATTCAACAATTAAGCACAACGCGAGGTTCTCGACACGCGTCATAATTCACAACAACAATTAATTATCAACCTATCCTATTCCGGATTTGCATATTGTAACAAGCATGAATTCAAGAGTCGAGCAATTCAATGGATGTCAAATCACAACAATTAACTCTCCTAGGATTTTTGTCAAACACTTAGCATGCACCAATTATCATGAAACAATTCCAACAAGAATTCATAATTTAATGCACCATAACAATCGTTAGAATCACTTTATCACAACAAATGTTATATCAACCTTAATATTCAACAAGATCAATTAAACAATATTCAAGTATTTCAACAATTCTTCACAAAATCAATTCAATGCAAAGTTCAAGAATCAATTAATCAATTATTCAAGAATTAAAGGATTAAAGTTCAAGAAACTAACCGAATGAATAATCGACCAAAAAATTGCAAAGAAGGAGGGAGGGAGAATGAAGTGCGCGATTGCAAAGAGGAGAGGGAGAGGAGGCCGCGTGGCTGGCCGGTGGGAGGTCGGAGTTCGGTCGGAAGTTGATCGGAGATGGAGAATTGATCAAGTTGTTATTGAGTTCTTGAACTTGTTCATGATGTTCTTGAATTTCTTGATGAATATGTTGAAAACCCTCACTTTGATCTTGGAGAGAATTGGAGTTTAATTTTAGAGTGTTTGTAATGAATTGTGAAGTTATCAGAAAAATTATGGGTCAAAAGAATATATAGTGGGATGGAAAAATGAGGTAAAATGGTAAAATTCTAGCTTATCCTAGCTTAAGTGGAAATAACACCTTGCTCGGTACAAAATTTTGACTCTGAGCCTCTTAAGAAATTGTCCGTGTCTGAGTCACAGACGCCACGCAAAAAGAACGGACGTCATTCGATCAAAATTGAATGAATTCGATACATTTAAGCAGCGAGACGTCACTGTCAAAAGTCATTTTTTCAGCTTATTTACCGTTTGCTACTCAGAAACGTGACAAGCTCATGTCTTTTGGAGCGGAATCTCGACTTGACTTTGTCAAAAAAGTTCTAAATCTATGAGTCGATGACCTCGTGTCCGAAAATGAGCCCAATCGGACAAACAACGAGTGAGATATGAATTTTCTCGTGAAACAACTTTCAGCCATTTTCTTCGGTTCAACACGTCAGTTTTGCAAAATAAACCAAAACGACCATCTTCGGAGTACCGTTCGAACTCGAGCTTGTCTTCAATCTTGAAGAGCACAAATCTGTGAACCGTAGCTTCGAGAACGGATGCAATCCGATAAAAATTGACCGAGTTATGAATTTTCCAATATCTGACAAACAGTGAACTGTGCCAAAGAATTCTTCCAGTAATTCGCACTTTCGGGGTTCTTCCATTTGGACCTAACTCATACTGAACTTAAGTCACGAAGATGGAATCGAAACGGAATTTTAGGCACCGGAACGATATCAATCCGATAAACGAGCTGAGAGTTATGAATTTTTTAGTGACCGAAACATGACGGTTCAGCACTATTTTCCACTGTTTTGCATTGTATCGACTCTGAAAACTCGCGTATTCGGAGATCTTCCTCAAAGAATCAGCCCTCGATCTGAACACGAAAGTTGCAGATAATTCAATATGGAACTTTTTGGCATAGGAATAGCTCAGAACTGATGATCCAATCAGAAGTTAAGCCCTTTTGAATACCACTGACGCAATTATTCAGCGAAACCGAAATTCCAGAAACAAATAATTCCCACGACTTTCCTTGATGAATTGACTTCTGAGCCGAACATAAAAGTTGTAGAGAATACCAAGACGGTTCTAATTGTTGAATATCCAGCCAAAACGACTTCCAGAGCAAGAGTTATGAATTTTGCAAATTTGCACAGCAAACTGATTTTCTGCTCAAACTGTTCTGAATCGGCTGAAAACTTCAACTTCCTCTGAGATTCTTCACATGAAAAATTATGTTTGATAAAAGCTATGCTGACCCAGTGATTACGTAACCCGGAGAAATACTTTGCGCATGTGTCGAGTGACGAAATAAACGTCTGTTGCAACCTGACGATGCTTGAACAGAGAACCTTGATCCCATAACCACAGAGCCAAATGATATGCATGTATGTGCCCGATGACCTAGCTAAAATGCAAATGAAGCATAAGCCACTGTTATAAGGTAATAAATAAGAGGGAAAATTTTGAGGTATTACAGCATGTTTGACAGAATGAATGAATTCCAGGAACAGTTCCTGGAAATGCAGAAAGAACTGCAAGCCCTTCGCAGTTAGGATCTATTTGGAAAGGACGTCACGGACCTCTGCTTGGTCCCCAATGTGAAAGTTTCGCACAAGTTCCAAGTGCCCGACTTTGAAATACAAGGGTAACTCTTGCCCTCAGAGTCACTTGGTAATGTACGCTCGGCGAATGTCAGCTCAGACAAAGAACCGGGAGCTGCTGATTCACTACTTTCAGGATAGTTTAACCGGTGCCGCCTTAAAATGGTACATGGGGTTAAACCGCGCCACGATCGGCACATTCAGAGATCTTGGCGCTGCCTTCGTTCAACAATATAAATACAATTTGGACATGGCACCAGACAGAGATCAACTCAGATCGCTGTCACAAAAGGACAAGGAAACCTTTAAGGAGTATGCTCAGAGATGGCGTGAAATCGCCGCCCAGATTTGTCCTCCTCTTGAGGAAAAAGAGATGACAAAGATCTTCTTAAAGTCCTTGAGCTCATTTTACTATGACAGAATGGTTGCCAGTGTGCCCAGTGACTTCACCGAGATGGTGGCATGGGAGTTCGTCTTGAGGAAGCTGTCCGGGAAGGACGTTTAGTAAAAGACGTTGGATCATCAAGTAGTACTAAATGATACGTTAGTGCTCTCCCTAAGAAAAAAGAGCAAGATATTGGGAATATCTCTCTCGGAAAGCAAAGGCGACGTTATCAACCAGTAGCAGCTGTAACTCCTGCTATCAACCCCGCGCCTATTCCTACGTATCAACCTCAGGTTGCGCAGAGCCAACCTAATCAACAACAACTTCAACAAAGGACACAACAACCTCTTCAGCAGGCTCGTCCTCAATACAACAACAATCGTACAACGCGACCACCAGGGTTCGACCCTATACCCATGTTATACGCAGAACTGTTTCCGTTACTACTGGTCAAAGGACATGTTCAAACTAAGTCTCCTCTTACAGTACCGAAAAATCCGCCTTTCTGGTTCAAAGCGGGTCAAACTTGTCCTTACCATCAAGGAGGACCAGGGCATAACATAGAAAACTGTCTCAGTTTCAAATCCGACGTACAAAAGCTTGTTAGGAGCGGGGTTTTATCTTTCAAAGATACGAATCTGAATGTTCTCACAAACCCGTTGCCTCAACACGAGAAAGCTGCAATCAATTTGATAGAGGGAGAGTCTAACAACACCTATCAAATTCATGATGTACTCTTGTTAAGGGCCAACTTGGTCAAGATGCATTGTAGACAGAATGGATATGGCCATGTGCCACCTCATAATTATCACCAGTGTGATATCTGCTCTAAGAACAATCAGGGATGTTCTGTGGTGCAATCAGCTTTATAGGAACAATTGGATCTCGGGTGGATCCAATAGCATCGAGTTCGTGGAGTCAAAATGACCTATACGAACTCCAACATCATTCAGAATCACGACATCCATGCAATGAATGTCAACTTGGTGGCGATGCACTCAAGGCAAAGCCAGTATCATAATCTGCCACGACACGATTATAATTCCTGTCTGACTTGCTCGGTAAACAAACAGGGATACTCTTTTGTACAAGAGACCCTCCAGCGCCAGATGGATCTTGGATGGATCCAGGACTATCATGATAGGAATATTTATCAGATCAACATGATTCAAATATTTGATATTCGTCTGATGAATACCAGCTTGGTGGAGTTACACGCCAGGCAGGTCCAACTCGGTTTTCTCACTTCGCATAATTATTAGAACTGTAAAGGATGTTGTGAGAGTAACCAAGGGTGCACTATCGTTCAGAGAACTTTACAACACTTGTTAAACCACTGGTGGCTTCCAATCTATCTGGACGAAGACACGCAACAAATCAGTGTGCTTAATGGAAACCCTACTCGGCGTCAAAATCAAGATGTCTGATCTATGGAAACAAACCTGGTAAGGTTACACTGCATTCAAAGCGGGCGTGGCCAGGTGCCACCACACAACTATGAATGTTGTAGAGTCTGCTCGGAGAATAACCAAGGATGCTACCTCGCGTGAGCAGCTCTCCAAGGTCAGTTGGATCGCAAGGAGATTCACCCAAGCCTAGCTTCGGGGTCCGTTGACTGGACGCCGGACTACTTCGCTGATCAGATCAGAGACGTGGTTGTAACCCCTGACCCTGAGAGGAACAAGGATGTTTGTGCCATCATACCTCTACTGAACAAATCAAAATTTCTTAGCCAAAAACTGATTGAAGTTACTTACGACAGTCAGAAAAATCAGAAGGCTCCGGTAGTCATCTATCTACCGGAACCAATACCGTATGAATCAGCTAAGGCGATCCCTTACAAATACGGTGCAACAATAATTGAGAATGGAAAGGAAAGTCCATTACCCTCCGTCGTGAATATTGCAGACATTAGTCGAGTAACACGGAGCGGTCGAATCTTCAACCAAGGAGTTGGAGAACATAACAAAGAAAAGGAACTTCAGACAGAAGCTACTAATCCACCAGTCAGTCAATCCAGTAATCCCGACCTTTCGAAAAACAACGATGAGATGCTGAAGCTCATCCAAAGGAGTGAATACAACATTGTTGATCAACTGTTACAGACTCCTTCAAAGATCTATATGCTATCACTTTTACTCAGTTCTGAAGCCCACAGGGAGGCTCTACAAAAAGTCTTAGAGCAGGCCTTTGTGGAGCAGGATGTGTCAATACGACAGTTCAATAACATCATCTCTAACATCACTTCCTGCAACAACTTAGGATTCAGTGATGAGGACTTGCCAGAGGGGGGGGGGGGGGTAAAAGTCACAACATGGCACTCAATATCACAGTTAACTGCCAGGACTATGCTTTAGCCAGTGTACTGGTAGACATAGGATCGGCCATCAACGTTATGCCGAAGTCCACTCTAATGCGACTATCATTCAAAGGATCCCCGATGAGGGGCAGTGAGGTCATCGTCAAAGGTTTTGATGGATCTCGGAAAGCAGTTATTGGCGAAGTCGACCTTCCCATAACTATTGGTCCTCACACATTCCTAATCACTTTCCAGGTCATGGACGTCCGGGCAGCGTACAACTGTTTATTAGGAAGACCTTGGATACACCAGGCTGGGGCAGTCACTTCGACGCTGCACCAAAAACTGAAGTTCGTCAAGAACGATCAACTCATCACGGTCTGTAGGGAGCAGGCCTTGATCGTGAGTAACCTGTCATCATCTACTTGTGTAGAACCCGAGGAGGCTGTTGGAACTCAGTTCCAAGCACTTTCGGTGAGCAATGAAAATCAGGCAGAGAAAGGAACCTCGATTTCCTCATACAGAGATGCTCTCGAAGTGATAAAAAATAACAATACAAAAGGATGGGGACAGCTTGTCATTCCTACCGATAGCAAAACAAAGAAGGGTCTTGGTTTCTCTTCAATCTGCACCCAAACAGCTGCTACCAATAAAGGTCTTCATCCCATTCAGAACTTCTTCCACAGTGGAGGTTTCCTTCACCCAGTGCCTCAAACAGTCCATACTATCAACGAGGAGGATCCCTCCGATATGGATGAGGAATGGAAGTCCTATCTTAACAAGGACGGTTATATGTCTCAGGAAGAGGTGCCTACGCCATTTTGCTATCCCGCACAGAGTCCGAGATTTATACCCAGGTCAGACGTCGAAATGATATATGGAGATTGTGATCCGGAAGGATGTCGTGCTCCACCAAACTCATTAGAGGAGGACACTCTAATGAAGGTCAACTGAGCATCATTGAACAGAATACCTGTGTCCCCACCATGTCATTGGATCATTACTCAGGTCATTCATAAAATATCCAGTACGACGATGAATTGGCACAGCTTGCCGGACTAGAATTCATCAACTATGTGTTTCCTGAGGTCAACGTCATCGAGAGAGATGACTCTTCCAGTTCCAAAGAAGTGTGGGACACCTTGGGACAACCGAGTGGAAAATTTGACTTCATGGTCAAGTAAACCGCTCCCGAAAGCTCTCGTATCCGGCTCGAAGACATCCAGCCAACTGGATGGGGAGATTTGCCTGAGAGTACAAATACTCTGCAAAATACAACTGAGGAATCCTCCTACGACAACTCTGCCTGGGAGACAGATTCCAACGATCCTGCTCCACCAGAAATCAGCGTTATTTCTGAAGACAAATCAAGGAAGGTACCAGACTTTGTGATTCACCGAGGAGTTCGCCGCCAATGGGTTGCTGTCGATGTTCCGAAGATTATTCATAAGTCAAAGTAATTGCCATCTTTAACCTTTCACCCTGCCCAGGTGAAACAGATGTTTTGATAGGGCTCGCTTTCTATAAATTTCCCTCTTCGCTCGCCCAAAGCGATACAAGTTTGTTTTATAGGGCTGTAGTTTCAAGAATCGACTTTTTCATTAATAAAATAACGCCGTTCTGTAATTTCCGCATTTATTACTATTTTCTCTTTTTGCTTTTTCAGAAAATGGTAATCCTAAAAAATAACTCAATAATAAAAACAAGCAGTTTTAAAAAAAAAATACACTGCACACACTTGCATTTTCTCTATCTCTTCTAAAAACAATCATCACGTCATGCAGATTGCTTGTTTTAAACCCCGTTGAAACATACGATCCGATGCCTTCTCCCGACATTGAATTCCAGGTATTTGGGGCTGAAGAAGAAGTTGACAACGAAATTCTAGAAGAAATCTCCTGATTACTCCAACAGGAGGAAAGGTCCATTGAACCTCACAAAGAGCCGTTGGAAACGGTCAACTTGGGTTCAGAAAAAGAGAGAAAAGAAATCAGGATTGGGGCACTGCTCAGTCCAACTACCAAGGAGAGTTTGACAAAGCTTCTTAGAGATTTTCCCGATGTATTTGCTTGGTCATATCAGGACATGCCAGGGTTGGATACCAGCATCGTAGAACATCACTTACCGTTGAAATCGGAATGTCCGCCAGTAAAACAGAGGTTGAGACGGACTCACCCGGACATGACCATCAAAATCAAAGAGGAGGTACAAAAACAGATTGATGTGGGTTTCCTCGCTACGTCTGAATATCCTCAATGGTTAGCCAACATCGTACCAGTTCCAAAAAAGGATGGCAAGGTCCGAATGTGTGTGGATTACAGGGATCTAAACAAGGCTAGTCCAAAGGACGACTTTCCTTTACCACACATTGACATGCTGGTTGACAGTACAACAAAGTTCAAGGTTTTCTCCTTCATGGATGGATTCTCGAGCTATAATCATATCAAAATGGCGCCGAAAAACATGGAGAAAACTTCCTTTATTACCCCATGGGGTACCTTTTGTTACAAGGTAATGTCGTTCGGTTTGAAGAACGTCGGGGCAACTTATCAAAGGGCCATGACTACTCTTTTTCATGACATGATACACAAGGAAATCGAGGTATATGTCGATGATATGATTGCAAAATCTAAAGCAGAAGAGGAGCAGGTGACCCACCTGTCAAAACTATTCGAGCGGTTAAGAAAGTACAAACTCCGCTTGAATCCCAATAAGTGCACATTCGGTGTCCGTTCAGGGAAACTCTTAGGGTTCATCGTCAGCCAGAAAGGAATTGAGGTTGATCCTGACAAGGTCAAGGCCATTCGAGAAATGCCTTCTCCGAAAACTGAAAAATAAGTCAGAGGATTCCTGGGACGTTTGAACTACATCTCCAGATTCATATTCCTCATGATCGCGACATGCGCGCCGATCTTCAAATTACTCAAAAAGAACCAGGACTGTGTTTGGACAGAAGATTGCCAAACCGCATTCAACAGTATTAAGGAATACCTATTGAATCCGTCGATTCTATCATCTCTAGTGGAAGGAAGACCAATGATCATATACTTAACAGTCTTGGAAGACTCCATGGGCTGTGTACTTGGCCAACAAGACGAAACCAAACGGAAAGAGTCTACCATTTACTATTTGAGCAAGAAATTCACCGACTGTGAGACTCGGTATACTATGCTTGAGAAAACTTGTTGTGCTTTGGCTTGGGCAGCCAAACGTCTTCGCCAATATATGATTCGTCACACTACTTGGTTAATCTCCGAAATGGATCCAATCAAGTACGTCTTTGAAAAGCCTGCTCTCACGGGAAGGATTGCCCGTTGGCAGATGTTGTTATTAGAATATGACATAGAATACCATGCTCAAAAAGCCGTTAAAGGGAGTATTTTAGCCGATTATTTGGCTCATCAACCGATTGACGATCAAGAATTAATCGGGTTTGACTTCCCAGACGAAGATGTCATGTACCTAAAAATGAAAGACTGCGATGAACCGCTACCCAGTGAAGGGCCAGAACCAGGTTCCCAGTGGGGACTAATCTTTGACGGAGCCATCAATCGTTACGGAAATGGAATTGGGGCAATCATTGTAACACCTCAGGGTACCCACATTCCTTTCACAGCCAGACTTACGTTCAAATGTACAAACAACGAGGCCGAATACGAAGCCTGTATTATGGGTCTCGAGGAAGCAATTGATTTAAGGATCAAGAACTTGGACGTATATAATGATCAAGCCCTGGTTATCCATCAGATCAAAGGAGATTAGAACACATACCAATCGGTACTGATTCCTTACAAAGACTATGCGAGAAGGTTGCTACCCTTTTTCGACAGAATCGAGTTTCATCACATCCCTCGTGATGAGAATCACATGGCTGATGCATTAGCCACTCTTTCTTCCATGATTAGTTTAGGTCAATGGAACGACCTACCTAAGATCGACATCATGCCCCTTGAAAGGCCCGCTTACATCTTCGCGATTGAAGCAGTCATAAACGACAAACCTTGGTATCACGATATCAAATGCTTCCTTCAGAAACAGGAGTACCCACCTGGGGCACTAAGAAAAGATAGGAAAACTCTCAGAAGACTAGCAGGCAACTTCTTCCTGAGCGGTGATACACTCTATAAGAGAAACTTTGACATGGTATTGCTCCGATGCGTAGACAGACCAGAAGCAGACATGCTGATAAAATAAATTCACGAAGGATCCTTTGGCACTCATGCCAATTGTCGCTCCCGAAAGATTCACATCCAACGGTACAAACGCGAGAGTGGCGCAGAAAATACCGAGTCCCCAGTAATGCGTATTTATCCCGAGAGAGGGAAAGGAAACACTGCATAAACCTGAAGAGAAAGGGGGAAAGACATGGTCATCGCAACCATAGTCCGGGTTCGGGAGTCGGTTATGCGAGGGGAAGGTGTTAGCACCCCACGCATCCATCGTACTCGATGGGATCCACGCTTGTTGTCTAAACGGAGGGTGAGCTGTCCTACTGTCTATGGCTGAACAAAAGAAAACGGGGATGGGGGTGACTAAGACGGACTCGGTAGGACATATTCGATGCCCTAGGCCTACGTACTCCCTCAGTGCAATGGGAAAGTCAGAGTCAACGTAGTTCAGACGGGAACTGCGGGGGAAGGTTGCTCTCCAAGACAATCGCTGTCTTGTGCCTACATATCCTCAATCGGATGAGAGAGAGGAATCAGAGCTAATGTAGTTCGTGGGTACGACCACGAATGGGTAAGTGTTTTTTACATGAGCGACGAGCTCCTTTCTGAAAATGAAGTTTGAAACCCAACAATCCGGAAGGATAAAAAAGATTTGAATTTGTTTTGTGTTTTTTTGACAGAAGTGTTTTTTTAGTTAGTTCATAACTTGCATTGCACCAAAGTCTAGGGCACAGGGACGAATACTTAACGAATCGTCCCAAGACAGGACGCCCGCTAAGCACTCTAGAAAGATGAGAGGAAGCCCCTCATTTCTCATTCCCCACGCTTAAGGCTTGTGCGCAATACACTTTATCTTTATTAAGTGTTTTCAAGAAGTTTTGAGATGAGAAGAGAGAAGACCCAAAGGAAACTCTAAAGGGAAACTAAGAGTCCTAATGTTATCATGCATGGATGACCTATGGTTAGTGAGGCTTAGGAGGGACGACTACCTAAAACCTAATGCTAATCCTACTCCAAGCTTAATAAAAAATTAAGTTGGACTAGGTAGCTCTAAAGGGAGAGAATCCAAGACTTAAACAAGTCTTGAGATTCATGGGAGGAAGAGAGTGAAAGAGAAGAATGAGAAAGAGAAGGATGAGATAAGAAACAAGATAGGGCAGCAAGCACATCATATCAAGTACATCCAACTCACATCAATAAACAAGTCTCAAAGATCATGCAAAACATCTCAAATAAGCATGCAAAAGTAATCATGAAAGAATGCAAGCATACTTATATGAAATGCAAAATTAAGCACCAATGAACTTCATATCAAGATGAAATGAGAAAAATAAGATGAAGATGAAAACAAGTCAGAACCAAGATCATACCATCATCAACAATTCTCATGTGCAAAAGAAAATCAAAGCATGAAACATTATTCACCAAAGAAAGTCCACAAAAGGAAACTCAAAGTCCAAACACTTAGCACATGCCAAACATGATTCATAAATTGCAAAAATAAATCTCAAAGGACCTCAACCAGGGTTAAACATCATACCAAAAGCTCATGCAAATAATCACAAAGAAACTCAATCAATTAGGCATGGCAAATCAGTTAGGGTTAAGAGAAGTCAAGAGATGATCATGCATAATTCACTTAAGGACAAATAATCAAACATATATCAAATGACATTCAAAAATTATGGAATCATAACTCAAATTACCTAAGTCAGAGACTAACAACATGTCGAAATATCACACCAAAATTCAAAGTTTAAGTACCTCAAACAATTAGGCAAAGATCACATAGGAACCATGAATCAATATGCCAAGGAGAGGGACTAAAATGCAATATTCAAAGAGTTTAAAAATATGGGAAAAATATTTTTAAGGACCCCAAGATGTCCCCTGAGATATGCAAAAATTATGGGATGCAAATCATGTACCAATGATGAGAACAAAAATCCACAAGGCAAATTATGTACAATTGAAGCAATTCACAAAGAAATTAAACAAAAAATTAATTCAGAGGCACAAAATAAAATAAAAATGGAAAATAAAATTTTCAAAAATTTTATAAAATGCCAAAGATGATCCATGATTTTTTTTATAATTTTTGGATGCTTAAAACTATTTTTAAAAATTAAAATGCAAAACTATGCAAAAAATAAAATAAAAAAAGAATGAAATGAAACCCAGGGGTGCAACAAGCAACAAATCCACGTTGAAAACAATCAAATGGGCTCAAGGAGGGGTGGGAAAAGCAAGCCCAGGCCACACAAACAAAAAAAACGTGCAGTCCAACAAAAAGAAGAAACAGTCAACATGATTGACTCACACACGCCCTTGGATCAATCTCACGCATTACAATCAATCAACCAAAACCAAAGGTAATCAAGATCAACGCTCAGGATCAAAAGTACATGGTAACAACGTACACACGCGCACATCCAATCATCAAAATTAAAATAAAAACATGTGGGAAGCACATGATATTTTAATGTGGTGGCATATCACAAACCATCAGATTAATCCAACGTTCCAGATCAAGTCAATCAAAACACAAAGCATGCAAGATCAAGGGTTAAGATTTGAGGCACATGATAACACACATAGACTAGCACACACACATTAAATAAAACACAAGAAAATTAAATGAAGTGGCAAGATCTGAACCATCAGATCAACACCACGAACGTCCAGGATTACGTATTCTTCCTTCACCACCTACAAATGAACCAGACGCCGGAGCCCTAGCTCCGGTCGTCTTCTCCAGCAACACCAAACGGAAATCCACCAAATATTTTCCAGAAATCACAAACAAGTATATCGTTCCAACCAGAATTCAACAAGGATTTCAAATATGCAAACCATTTCAACAAACAGTAAACACACAAGCCAAATCGAAGAAAAGAAGTTTGGATCTAAAAACTTCAGATCCAAAATACAGCCATAATACACGTTCAAAATCACAACAAATCATATCAGAATCATCAGCAAGTCATGAGGAACAAAATACATACCATAAAAACAAGTTATGAGATCATGAAATCCAACTCACCTGAAACTTGAAACTAGTAAAAATACTCCTAGAAACCCAGTGTAAGAGTGCAGATCTTCCTCTTTTGAGCTCTATTTGCAAAATAAATGCAAATAGAGGCTTGAATCAGGCTGGATCTTGGATTTTGAAAGTGGCACCTCAAATTCGTATATGGTGAAAACCTTGCTTAGAGCTTCAAATGATGGTTGATTCTTGTTCTATGGAGTGTGTAGATCAAGAATATGAAAAAAAAAATCTTCAGAAACCCTTGTGAGGAGAGAGTTTCGAAGGAGAGAAAGTGTGGGTGAAAAATGGAATTCTGAGCAAATGAGGGTGCATGAGGGTGAAATGAATGTGTGATCCTTCTTAAATAGACTTGGTTAGACCTCTGGGCATGGTTAGGGTTTCATTAATTCCTTGATTAAGGCTAATGGAAGTAATTTGCAAAAATGCAAGTTGTGATGCACCTCTTAATCCACACGTGCATGGGTCATGAAATTAGCATGATTCACTCACATTTCACTTGCTGATCACAATGGAATTGAAATTGGGCCTTGTGGTTGATTGGTTTGTGAGTTTTGATCCATCTTGCAAAAATGCATTTTGTGAAATAAGTGAAGTATATGGCACGTATCAACTTGGTTTAAGGGTCAAAAATGGTACTCATGAAGTGTACTTGAGTATGGCAATATGACTTGAAGCATTAGAGGTCATTACAAGTCATTTTGAATCAAAATGCAAAAGGTGGAAAAATGAATACATGTGAAAACCTTAAAAAGCACCTTGCCTTCCTTTGATCATAACTTGAGAACCACAAATGATATGGAGACAATCTTGTACTTTTTGGAAATGGGAGAGAAAGATCTTCAACTTTCATGTTTGAGGAAAATTCATTTGAAGCTTCTTTGGTGATGAAAAGTCAAGTTGAATGTGGTGGAAAAACTGCCAAAAATGGAAAGTTTCAAATTATAGGTCATTTCCATATTTAGTAACTTTTGCACAAACTCTTGATTCTTGATGAATGACATGAATCTTGACATTTGAGGACCATATGAGGGCACAAGACCTTAAAAATCATGAAGAGAACCTCAAAATTCCATGGTTGACTTTCCTCCTTACAGTTGACTTTTACTTACTTCACAAGTAACTGATCCACTGAACATCTTCCATAATGAATCACTAGCCAAGCCTTCCTCCATGAGCACTTGTGAGCATATGGAATACCATAAGAACATGCTTGAATCCACAAAGCCCTTCAAGAAGTCCTTTAGGTCAAAAACCCTAATTTGGTCCCTCTGGTTAGGAGGGAAAGATTCACTTGAAAACTCTTGCCATTCTTGATCTTATGAAGATATGATGAACCCATCAAACCACCTTGAGGCTTGAGACTCCTTTGAGATGAACCAAGTACCTTGATCCCATGCTAAGAACCAATGCTATGCACAAATGCTAATCCAAGAAATACAAAGAAACATAAGTCAGTTAGCTAAAAACAAGAGAGCAAATTTTGGGGTGTTACAGCTGCCCCTATTCAATCAACTTGGTCCTGAAGGTATGATAGCAACGGCTGTCATGCGTTCAAAGGATTCACGGAGATTGAATACCAAAAGAAACCTGAAATTTGCAATCTTTAAAGGAGAGACGACTCCGCTGGGGAACAAGCAAAAAATGCTGCACTGTCACAACACGGACGAGTGTTGGAAATCAATACATACGATGTATTGAAAAGTCTTGAAATAAGCACGGACGAGTGTTAGCTATGCTAGGGATAAACATGGACGGGTGTCAAGGAATCAAAGATATCAAATACAGACGGGTATCAAAAAAAGATACACGGACGGGTGTAAAGGGTTCAAGACGGACGGGTATCGAAAAGGTACACTGACGGGTGTAAAGAGGTTCAATACGGACTAGTATCGAAAAGGTACACGGACGGGTGTAAAGAGGTTCAATACGGAAGGGTATCGAAAAGGTACATGGACGGGTGTAAAAGGATTCAATACGGACGGGTATCGAAAAAAGATACACGGACGGTGTAGCGAGCGATTTTGGACGTGGTTCTTAAGCGCTGGTCGCTCTCACTGCGGTTGAGTTTACTACAGGTCGATTCATTTTTTATCCTATTAAAGCTAATGAAGGAAGGGAAATATATGTCTCCAATTAACCCTGCTTGCATACTGAGGTTAAACAGCGGTCTGTTAGGTTACAGATGCGATCAATGTGGTGGGGCCTTTCTTGTGTTATTTTGACAGACAGGTTTCTGGCGGGGAACAAGGATTAGGATGTTAGGACTGATGCTTTTTGATAGGTACATGAGAATATGGGATTTTGGGTTTTTGTTTAGTGTGCTCGCTAAGATTTTTTCTTTCAATCTTATGCCTACGTATTCCCGTTTACCGAAACAGGGAAATCAGAGCGTTCGTAGTTCCTCCTATTCTATGGGAGGAAATGGGTGTTTTTGGTGTCTTGTTCAAAGCCCAAGACGTGAAGCTAAAGGTAGTTTGTATCTTGTTCAAAGCCCAAGATGTGAAGCTAAAGAGTCTATTTGTATCTTGTTCAAAGCCCAAGATATGAAGCTAAAAGGGTTTGACTTTAGAGAGAATTTGTCATCTCTAAAGAGGGGGTTGTATGTCAAAACTGTTTATAAAGGAGAATTACTTTAACCGGGATGTGTGAATCCGGAAATGCCATAATTTCCTTTATAGGGGATTTTATCCTGAAGGAGAAGACTTTAACTCAGTGTAGAGCAATGCTATCTTTCCTTAGGAAGTTCTCATACTAAAAGAGGGACATTGGCATGGATGTAGATGATCCAGAGGCTTGCCGCTTACAACAATTAGATGAAGGGGAAAGAGTTGTTGATGTTTGTGCACTGTGAACGAGGCACAACTTTAATGCTAAAAGGTTGATTGGATCAACCAGTGGTTTTCTTATACAAAGCCCGAGAGAGAGGCTAAAAGGTTTTGACTCGACGAGGGAATCTTTTGGTATCTCGTATAAAGCCCGAGATGGAGGCGAAAGGGGTGATTGACTCAACAAGAGAGTTTTTTTTTGTATCTCGTACGAAGCCCGAGAGAGAGGCTAAACGTTGTTTAACTCCGCTGGGGAGAATCATTGTATAAAGCCCGAGAGAGAGGCTATTGTAACTGTAGAAGGATCATTATACAAAGCTTACGAGGAGGCTATGGTTACTGTTTCAGTTGAGTGACAGGTCCAATATACTGATTTTAAAGAGAAAATCAGTTCTTATATGAGCAACACTGTACTCAAGGACTTGATTCGAGGATCCGGGTTATTCCTGTTCTTTAAGGAAGTGGGAAATCCGAAGGGTATTGAGACTGTCCGAGTCTACGGGGTTCCTTCCTATTTTTGAAGGGTGCTTGAGAATGTCTTTGAGACTCAAGGAAATTAGACTGTCCAAGTCTAGAGTTTCATCTTTTGTACCATGCTTTGAGAAATAGTAGTAGACTCTTTGAAAGGACTGTTCTATGCAGATGACTAATTTCTGTTCCTATACCTCTAGGAGGTCGTCGGGACAATTTGTACGAAGCCCAAGAGGAGGTTGGAAACTTTTAAGAAGCCGATCGGTCCTTGTACGAAGCCCAAGAGGAGGCTATCATTCCCGGAGGAAGAGATCATTATACGAAGCCTAAGAGGAGGCTGTGAATACTTCTAAGAAGCCGGCGGGTCCTTGTACTAAGCCCAAGAGGAGGCGGGGTTGCTTTTAGGAAGCCTGTGGGTCCTTGTACGATGCCCAAGAGGAGGCCGATGCTTTTAAGAAGCCCGTGGGTCCCCAAACCCCGAGAAATTCAAGACAGGCTATTCACAAGGAATAGATCAAGCCAGGAAAGTTTGAGAATTTGGAAGAAACTCAAGAGATGCCATTCACGGAGAAAAGATCATCTCTAGGGAATAGAGTTTCTTGACAAGTGCTTTTAAGAAGCCTGTGGGTCCCTAAACCCCGAGAAGTTCAAGACATGCCATTCAACGAGAATAGATCAAGCCAGGAAAGTCTGAGAATTTGGAAGAAACTCAAGAGATGCCATTCACGGAGAAAAGATCATCTCTGGGGAATAGAGTTTCTTTGACAACTTCTACGAGTGACAATCTATGAAAGGGTTCACCGAGAATGCTGCCTTTCATATCTCCATATTATTTAACCCCAAGAGGAGGGAAGACTGTGTCTGGTAATCCTATGGGGATCTAGTTTTGACTATTTAAGAGTGATCAACGGGCTTAATGCTAGACGTAGTTGCCGGGGAAACTCTAAATATCTATACTATTATTACACAGTTGATATGAGTTTATGAAAGAAGACTTACAGCGAAACAACCCCACAATACAGTTATATGTATATGAAAGCGGTAAATGAAAGCAATAACCACTTACTCGGTTGTAGAGCTTCCATGCTGTTTGGTTAGTTGTTCAACAAAGAAAGATTGAAAACAACAGTATATTCAAAATCAAAGGAGAAAGTGCTTTGAAAAATAAAGATTTGGGGCTTACAGCTCAAGGAGAGGCCCAGGGTTTTATCAGTGAGCGCACTATTTGAATTTGTACAGAGGGACTTATACAAGTGACTGAGGCCCAAAAATTGTTCTCTGTACAAAGGGATTTGGGTCTTACACTCTCTCAAGAGGCCCAAAAAGTTTTAAAGAAAAAGAGTGGGGCTTATAACATGAGGGTAGGCCCAGATGATTTTTTTGTTTGAAATGGCGATCGCGCCGAGATTTTCTTTTAATGCAAAGGGACTTATACAATAAGTGAGGCCCAAAATGTTTTTGGTTAAAAGTTGGTTAGGTCTTACACTCTATTAGAGGCCCAAAAGTTTTGAATGGGTCTTATAGCTCAAGGAGAGGCCCAGAAGGTTATTTTTCAAAAGGCGACGATCGCGCCGTTTGTTTTTGACGGTATCGGGACTTATACAATACACTGAGGCCCAAAAATGTTTTGGTAAAAAAAAAAGGATTGGGTTTTACACTCTATTAGAGGCCCAAAAAAGGTTTTGAATGATGAAATGGGTCTTACTACTCGAGGGTAGGCCCAAGGTTTTTTTGTTTTGAAAAGGCGACGATCGCGCCGTTTGTTTTTTACGGTATCGGGACTTATACAATATATTGAGGCCCAAAAATGATTTGGTCAAAAAAAGGATTGGATCTTACACTCTATTAGAGGCCCAAAAGTTTTGAAAATGATTTATGAGGGTTGAATTAATCCAAAAACCCTAATTTGTTTTCAAAAATGTGTTTTAATTGAATAAAAATTCAATTAAAATGATCAAAATTGTTTAACATAGGAAAAACAAATTGTGATCTTGGATTAATGCTTTAAAAATTAAGTATTGACCTACAAAATAATTAGAAAGCATTAAAAGTTGCAAAATCAAGGTGGAAAAAATGTTTTAAATGTCAAAAACAATTAAAACATTAATTCTTTGCAAAAATATCAATTATACAAAATAAATAATATTTTTGAGATTTTTTGGGAAAATAAAATATGTTAACATTTTTGTGAATTATTAAAAAAAAAATCAACTCAAAATCATTAAAACTCAGAGAGAAATTAATTTTTGAATCAATTAAATAAAATCACAAAATTCAAATATTCAAATATTCAAAAAATGGCGCCAAGAAAACCCAAGAACACGCGCGTGTTCTGGGTTTGCCCAGATTTGCATTTTCTCTCCAATCTCACTGAATACTTGATCATATCATGCAATCCACATACTAATCAACTCGTTTCAACCTCACGGTCATGTCTATGGTATTTAATTTCATTTAAAGTAAACATATAACAAGAAGTCCTGAAAAATCCTCAAGAACCCTAATTTCTGCATGAAGGCTAGGATTTTTGATACACGATTCAAACAATGCAATTAATTGAGGGAAAACATTCCATGCATGATTATGAACATATGGCCAAATTATTGTGCAGCAAAAATTGCATGGATCATCGAGTTAGAAGAGCTCATGCTTACCACTTGCAGCTGGCGATCGTGATTTGTGTTGGAGGTGTTACAGCTAGGTTCCAATGATCTGGATAGCTTCCCTAGGTGCCATGGAGTGTGTATGAATGCTTGGAAT
This sequence comes from Lathyrus tuberosus, assembly GCA_022829125.1. NCBI lineage: Eukaryota > Viridiplantae > Streptophyta > Magnoliopsida > Fabales > Fabaceae > Lathyrus > Lathyrus tuberosus. The sequence continues at coordinate 5,601,655 of JALAZF010000019.1, read as the reverse complement.
GGATTGAAATGGTTTGGAGCTGAAGATGGTACCTCAACTGCAAAACTGTCAAGAACTTGAGCAATTGGCTGGTGATTTTGTGAAATCTGTGTTCCAAATGTTATGTGAGTGTTTGGATCACTTCTATATGATGTATGTGAGGTATGTGAGTGATTGGTTTGATTGGAAAAGCTCTCAAACTCAAAACCCGATAGTGACTTGCCTTAGAAGGAAAAATTGGAGTGAAAGAAGAGATTTTGAGGAAAGCATCTATTTGATGGCTTTGGTGTACTCAAACTGATCACAATTGAGCTCTATTTATAGTAGAGCAAGTTTGTTTTGGGATCCACAATGAATGGCAACTGCAGCAGGTGTTTGTTCAATGTTGGCCAATGGAAATGCAAGTCTCCTCTAGCCATTGACTAGAGGTTAGGGCACAGGGTTGTGGTTCCCTTGATCTTGGATAAGTCTTGACTGAATTCAGTTGAGAATGGCTCAGTCCATGCCACCTTGATGCTTCCATTGAATGTTCCAATCCAAAATTGGAGTCTTGTCCCTATTTTGGCCATTCTAGGTTCAACATGCTATTTCTTGTTCCAAAGACTTTGGAGGCTTGGCTCAGTGATTGTCCCCTTTAGATTCAATCCTCAAAGGTGTCCAAGTAGATAGGAGCATTTGGATTTGGCTGATTTTGGCAAATAGACCAAAAATGCTAAATCTGCCTTGCCTTGACAGATTTCAACAAGGCAACTTGCCAAGGTCATATCTCATGACTCAAATTGAATTTGGTAATGTTCTTAGCCATTTTAGAAAGCCCTTACATGATACAACAACTGTTTGAACATGTTTGGTTTTGATCTCTTTTGAATCCAAGTGAAAAATCCCCCTACATTTGGCAAAAAGTAGGGTAAAATCTGACTTAGTGAAAATTTCACCAAGTGTTGGAACAAAGTGACTTTTCTTGATTTTGATCACTCCATAACTCAAAATCCATGAGGAATTTGGACATAGGTCAGTATGAAGCTTTTGTAGAGGGCAATGAGATCTACAAATCAAGCTTTGAATGGGGAACAATGGCCTTGTGGTTTAGGAGTTATGGTCCTCCAAAGTTGGCACATTAGTGTCACTTTTTCCATAACAGAGAAATTTTTCTATGTTTTTATGGTTACCCCTTTTACAAGTTATCCCACTTTCTTTGATTTTTCTTGATGAATGATGATTCAAATCATACATTAACATCATTTTAGGGTTAAAAATCCATTTTGGTGAAAAATCTCAAAAAGTCAAAGTTGACTTTTGTTCACAGTTGACTTTTTATCAGATGAATTCCAAACTGTGCAATTCTTCATGAAATCATGTCCTTGACCTAGATCAAACTTGATGGACATGTTCTATGGGTGTCATAGGGTATATTGAATCATGTCTTAGGGCTTGGGAGTACGTCCTGGTCAAAAGTCAAAGTTATAGTTGACTTTCCTCGCGAAACCCTAATTGTAGTGCAGATGAAATTGAGACTTGTTGCTCAAGCTTTTTGGATTAATCCATTGTTCCAAATGGATCAATATAGTTCATTAAAGACCCTCAAATCCTTTCTTGAGGTTTTGGCTCATGATTTGTCCCAAAAGTCAACTTAGGGGTGAATTAGGTCAAGAAACCCTAATTCCTGATTTTTGATGTATGCATCCCCTGAGATCAAATTGACTTAATGATTGGGTCCATGAGGTTCCATGGAGTATATTAGGTTATGTTTTGGATCATTGGCTTGTGCCCAGATGAAAAATTTCCATCTGGAGGCCCTGGTCGACCAAAACCCTAATTTGGTGACACTGTCGATCTTGAGACTTGATCCACCTAGAAGGGAGCAACCTTGTGCTTAATCCTTGAAGTGGGAGTCCTTTTGATCCATTGTGGATATTTTAGAGGCTAGACAAGTTGAAGATCAAGTCATTCCTTGACTGATCCTTTGTCTAAGGCTCTGAGAGGGCTTAAAACCCTAATTTCGATTGTAGTGAATGCTCAACAACCCTTGAGGCATTTCATGAGGCATGATGGTTCATCCATATTGTGATAATGATTGACACAATGATGGGAATCTTAGTGGTCAAAAATTGGGGTATGACAGACGGGTGTAAAGAGTTTCAATACGGACGGGTATCGAAAAGGTACACGGACGGGTGTAAAAAGGTTTTAATACGGACGGGTATCGAAAAGGTACACGGACGGGTGTTAAAAGTTTCAATACGGACGGGTATCGAAAAGGTACACGGACGGGTGTAAAGGATTCAATACGGACGGGCGTTGAAAAAAGATACACGGACGGTTGTAAAGGGTTCAATACGGACGGGTATCGAAAAGGTACACGGACGAGTGTAAAAAGGTTCAATACGGACAGGTATCGAAAAGGTACACGGACGGGTGTAAAAGGATTCAATATGGACGGGTATCGAAAAAAGATACACGGACGGGTGTAAAGAGTTTCAATACGGACGGGTATCGAAAAGGTACACGGACGGGTGTAAAAAGGTTTCAATACGGACGGGTATCGAAAAGGTACACGGACGGGTGTAAAAAGTTTCAATACGGACGGGTATCGAAAAGGTACATGGACGGGTGTAAAGGATTCAATACGGACGGGTATCGAAAAAAGATACACGGACGGGTGTAAAGGGTTCAATACAGACGGGTATCGAAAAGGTACACAGACAGGTGTAAAAAGGTTTTAATACGGACGAGTATCGAAAAGGTAAACGGACGGGTGTAAAAAGTTTCAATACGGACAGGTATCAAAAAGGTACACGGACGGGTGTAAAGGATTCAATACGGACGGGTATCGAAAAAAGATACACGGATGGGTGTAAAGGGTTCAATACAGACGGGTATCGAAAAGGTACACGGACGGGTGTAAAAAGTTTTAATACGGACGGGTATCGAAAAGGTACACGGACAGGTGTAAAGGATTCAATACGGACGGGTATCGAAAAAAGATACACGGGCGGGTGTAAAGGGTTCAATAAGGACGGGTATCGAAAAGGTACACGGACATGTGTAAAAAGGTTTCAATACGGACGGGTATCGAAAAGGTACACGGACGGGTGTTAAAAGTTTCAATACGGACGGGTATCGAAAAGGTACTCGGACGGGTGTAAAGGATTTAATACGGACGGGTATCGAAAAAAGATACATGGACAGGTGTAAAGGGTTCAATACGGACGGGTATCGAAATGGTACACGGACGGGTGTAAAAAGGTTTCAATACGGACGGGTATCAAAGAGGTACACGAACGGGTGTAAAATGTTTCAATACGGACGGGTATTGAAACAAAAAGGTTCAAACACGGACAGGTGCCAAAGGAAACACGGACGAGTGTCTGACGGTAAAAACCTTGAGGGGATAAACCAAAGGACCACCTGGACGAAGGGGTAAAAAGAGATCACGGGATCACAATCCTGGCAAAACACTCTGCCTTAGGACTGCCAAATATTGCTTCGAATGACTAAATCCAACACTTGTGGAGTAAAGTCGAATGATATTCTCCTGAAATCCGGGCTTGACGAAGGAAAACTCAAACCTGGCCTATGCTTCGGATGCATATGTTTGAATTTTGCCGTAATGCTCCACACGAAGTGGAAATACTACGCATTTGGGAGGATGCCATGCAAAAAAATGCTTATGCAATGCAAAAAGACCGTCCCAGCAAAATAAACACTGAGAATAGAAGCAGCTCCACTGAGGACGACAAACTACATTGTCGTCAAACCAAAGAACATGTTGGGGAAAACTTCACCCTGTTGGGGAAGATCACAATCACCAATTCTGCTGGAGATGGACAAAACTCCGGGAGAATACCCACTCTGTTGGGGATGGAAATGAATACTGGAGATGGAAACTCCTCCGCCGGGGATCACCAAATTCTTCAGAAGATTTGACGCCTGCCAAAAACGATTGGACTTAATGCCTGCTGGGGATACCAATCACCACCAGACTCTGCTTGGGGATGTCGATGAGCTTAATCTGCTGCTAGGGAAATAACTTTACCCTCACCCTGCTGGGGATTAGATCAAACCATTGTCGGTGAGACTATACTTTCTAACCAATTGAGGAAAGTAGACCCCAGGACTCTGTGGGGATAATAACATCTTTGTCCACGAATCTCCTGCTGGAGATACAACAACATCCGCCTTAGAGCAATCAACTTCTGAAAGCTTGCTGGGGAATAATAATCCAAACACAACTTCAGCTGGGTATACAATCCTCTGTACTCCTGCTGAGGGGGACAATCCTCTTACATCCTGCTGAGGGGGACGATCCTCATCGACACATCTGCTTGGAAAATAGTAGTTATCAACATCCACTCTGCTAGGGGGTAAACACATGTTTCCTGACTAGCTGAGGAAAAAACGACTGCCCCATACTCTGTGGGGAAACACCATCTTTGATCAAAGAAGATGCTCCATCAATCTCTTGCAGAAGAGGCTATAGAAATGAAAGTTTTTGGCTACCTGCTGAGTAAAGATGAGCCAAGTCACAACTCTGGCTGGGGGTAAACCTCTTATATCCTACTGAGGGGGGCGATCCTCAACGACTCCGCTTGGGGAATTACTTCCTTATACTCCATTGAGGAAGATGATCCCTGATACTCTGACTGGGTAGAGTAGCAAACTGCTGAGGACGATCAGACTTCAAAGTTGAAGAGAGCAGCTCTACTGGGGAGGTACACCTGTCATCCTGCAAAACCAACAGAAAGTTATATGTGCAAAAATGATTAATTTGATTATCATCATAGTGACTGACGCCTAAGCAATTGCCACTGTTTTCCAACTTGCTTCATAAAGCTCAACATTTTAGCATGTAATGTTTATCAAAAATATCGGACATTTTCACAAACAAAATAGGTAAAACAAAAAACAAAAGCTCTTTGACTGAAATGCAAACTTTATTGAATGATCAGCCTGTAAATAGGCATTTACATTTGGAAGCAATTCCTGAAAAGAGGTAATTGCGCAAAAAGTAAAAGAAAATACACATGTCGGCAATGCGGGGAACAGACATCCACCATGACTCGACTCAGCTATAACTCATATGACTTGTTTATCCGCAGATGCTTGGCCTTTGAAGATGACTGACTGGACTGATTCCTTTCCTTCTAATTTTCCAAGTGTGAATAGCACTCACAGATCGAACGCAGATCGTAGTCTTTGCTTTTAAATCCCTAAATTTTGCCTGGATCGCCCTTTTCGGGTTTTCAATCCACCGGGATACCCATTTTTGCCTAAGTTGCCTTTTCAGGTTTTCAACCTTGCGGGTTTTTTTCTTTTTCTTTTTTATCCCTAATTTTTTCCCGAACCTTTTCTTTTTATGGTTCGCCAGGATGCCCCATTTTTGCCTGAACCTTCTTTTTATGTTCAGCGGGTCTTTTTTATGCAAAGTATTTTTTGACTACATCCGCGTTCACAGGGGACGTAAAATCTTCGCCATCCATAGTTGAGAGTAATAAGGCTCCACCAGAGAAAATCTGTCTTACTACATATGGCCCTTCGTAATTCGGAGTCCACTTGCCCTTGTGATCTGTTTGAGGAGGAGTGATCCTTTTCAGAACTAATTCACCAGTTTGAAAACACCGAGGACGCACTTTCTGATCAAATGCTTTTTTCATCCTGCTCTGATACAACCGGTCATGCGCAATGGCTTTCAATCTCTTCTCTTCAATAAGGTTCAGTTCATTGAGCCGGGAACGAACCCACTCAGCTTCATCAAGCTTCACGTCTGTCAGAATTCTCAAAGAAGGAATCTCAACTTCTAATGGCAGAACTGCTTCCATACCATTCACCAGTGAGAAAGGGGTTGCCCTAGTTGATGTGCGTACCAAAGTACGATATCCGTGCAAAGCGTAAGGCAACATCTCATGCCAGTCTTTATAGGTCAATACCATTTTTTGCACAATCCTCTTTATGTTCTTATTAGCCGCTTCAACAGCCCCATTCATCTTCGGGCGATATGGAGAAGAATTGTGATGCTCAATCTTAAAGCTCTGGCATAGCTCCTTCATCATCTTGTTGTTCAAGTTCGAACCATTATCAGTAATGATTCTCTCCGGGACTCCATATCGACAGATGATGTCCTTCTTAATAAACCGGGCTACCACTTGTCTGGTGACGTTGGCATACGATGCTGCTTCCACCCACTTCGTGAAATAATCAATAGCCACCAGGATAAAACGATGTCCATTCGAAGCAGTCGGCTCGATCTTCCCAATCATGTCAATGCCCCACATGGCAAAAGGCCAAGGTGATGACAAAACATTCAGAGGAGTAGGCGGTACGTGCACCTTATCGGCATAAATTTGGCATTTATGACATTTACGGGTGTATTTAAAACAATCAGACTCCATAGTCATTCAATAATACCCCGCTCTTAACAATTTTCTTGCCATAGCATGCCCATTGGCATGAGTACCAAAGGAACCTTCGTGAACCTCTTCCATTAACAGGCCTGCCTCGTGTTCATCAACACAACGTAGCAAGACCATGTCAAAGTTTCTCTTGTACAACACATCGGCTTTGTTCAAAAAGAAGTTTCCTGATAACCTCCTCAATGTCTTTTTATCCTTGGAAGATGCCCCAGCTGGGTATTCCTAAATCTTCAAAAAGACCTTAATATCATGATACCAAGGCTTGCCATCTGATACACCTTCAACTGCAAACACAAAAGTAGGTCTATCCAAGCGCATGATTCTGATTGAAGGGGTTTCATTCAAGCGATTCACTTGATACATTGATGACAACGTTGCCAACGCATCAGCCATCTGATTCTCTATCCGGGGAATGTGATGGAAGTCCACTCTGTCAAAGAAAGGCAATAACCTTCTGGCATAGTTGTTATACGGAACAAGATTCGTTTGACGAGTCTCCCATTCACCTGTAATCTGATTAACCACCAACACAGAATCGCCATAAACATCGAGGTTCTTGATTCTCAAATCGATCGCTTCTTCTAACCCCACGATGCATGCTTCATACTCTGCCTCGTTGTTGGTGCATACGAACGCCAATCGGGCAATGAAGGGTATATGAGAACCCTTTGGAGTCGTAATGATTGCCTTGATTCCGTTACTATATGAATTAATAGCTCCATCAAAAACCAACTTCCACTGAGATCCAATCTCAGGTCCTTCATCAGGTAAAGGTTCTTCACAATCCATCATCTTCAGGTACATGATATGCTCATCCAGAAATTCAAACTTCATCGATTGATAATCCTCAATTGGCTGTTCGGCAAGATATTCTGACAAAACACTTCCCTTAATGGCCTTTTGGGAAACATACTGAATATCGTATTCTGTCAAAACCATCTGCCAACGGGCTATTCTACCAGAAAGTGCTTGCTTCTCAAACAAATACTTGATCGGATCCATCTTTGAAATCAAGAAGGTTGTGTGGTTTAACATATACTGCCTCAAACGCTTAGCGGCCCAAGCGAGTGTACAACATGTTTTCTCCAGTATCGAGTACCTTGACTCGCAATCAGTAAATTTTTTACTCAGATAGTAGATGGCGTGCTCTTTTCTACCTGACTCGTCTTGTTGACCGAGCACACAATCCATTGAATTCTCAAGAACCGTAAGATACATAATTAAAGGCCTTCCTGGCACTGGCGGCATAAGGACCGGAGGTTCCTGCAAGTATTCTTTTATCTTTTCAAACGCCTTTTGACAATTTTCATTCCACCTGACCGCTTGATCTTTTCTTAGCAACTTGAAGATTGGTTCACACGTGGCTGTGAGATGCGAGATGAACCTAGCAATGTAGTTTAATCTCCCCAAGAAACCACGAACCCCTTTTTCTGTTTTCGGCACAGTCATTTCTTGTATGGCTTTTACCTTTACAGGATCAACCTCGATACCTTTTTCACTAACAATAAACCCCAGCAATTTTCCTGATCTCACCCCGAAGGTGCATTTGTTTAGATTCAACCTCAGTCTGAATTTCCACAATCTTTCAAATAGCTTCTGAAGATTCACCAGATGTTCTTCCTCCGTCTGTGACTTCGCAATCATGTCATCAACATAGACCTCAATCATGAAAGAGAGTCACCATCACCCGCTGATAGGTTGCCCCTGCATTTTTCAATCCAAAGGGCATCACTTTGTAGCAAAAAGTTCCCCACGGTGTTATGAACGTTGTTTTCTCCATGTCTTCTGGGGCCATCTTAATTTGGTTATACCCAGAGAAGCCATCCATGAAGGAAAACACAGAATACTGAGCGGTATTGTCAACTAACACGTCAATGTGAGGGAGTGGGAAATCGTCCTTTGGGCTTGCTCTGTTCAAATCCCTGTAATCAACACACATCCTGACCTTCCCATCCTTCTTAGGTACAGGCACGATGTTAGCAACCCATGGAGGATAATTTGTTACGGCAAGAAAACCGGCATCTAGCTGTTTCTGAACCTCTTCCTTGATTTTGACAGACATCTCCGGTTTAGTTCTTCTCAACTTTTGTTTGACCGGAGCACAACCTTCTTTAAGTGGTAGTCGGTGTACAACAATATTAGTATCGAGCCCAGGCATGTCTTGTTAAGACCAGGCGAAGATGTCCACATACTCACGGAGCATTCCAATCAATCTTCCCTTGACATTGTCTTCCAATGCAGCCCATATCCTTACTTCCTTTCTGGTGTCCTCGGTTCCTAGATTCACAATCTCAATTTCCTCCTGATGAGGTAGGATGACCCTCTCCTCTTGCTTCAACAATCTGGCCAACTCTTCGGGCAGTTCACAATCTTGGTCAGTCTCTTCTTCAGCCTGATAGATTGGATTGCCAAAGTCATACCGAGCTATAGCTGAGTCATGATCGGTGTCATCTGAACAAAAAGGCCTGCATGATTGATGAGGTATGTTTTATTATGTGTGCAACAAAAGAAACACATTGCCATTTTGATGTGGGTTTTTAATGCATAAAAATAAAAACAGAAAGACAAAGATCAAAATATTTGAGTGTGAAAAGTCCTTTATTGATGATAAAGCAAAACATGCAATAGTTAAAAGCCCTACAAATAAAATCGCTACGTCTTGGGCAGAACGCAGGATTAACATAATAGGAAAATAAAGCAATTACTCGAAGCTAGTCACTTGAATGACTTTTTTAGAAAACCAGTTGCACAAACTTTCTCCTGGGACGCAAGGGCGGATCCAGCTATCCATGTCGCAATCACTGTCCCCTTCTTCTTCAATGGCATTAACTCTGTCGAAGAAAATGGCGGCACTGGTGAAACAGACTGGGCCATAGAATTTGGGAGGATCCCCGACTTTCCTGGGTGGCTTGTATCCCAATCCATAAGTATTCCCTTTCGGCTGAACTTCAACCACTTGGCCCCACCCCTGTGAGCTACCAGCTTCGACTATAGCCTTGGCGTCTTTAAACAAAGACATAGAAACCTCAGGTTGATCTGCCACTGCAGGCTGCTCTATAGCTTCAGACTGGACAACCTCTTCAGAAACCTTCACCTTCTCAAACCCCTGACACAACGTCTCATGGATTTCACCATCCACTTCCACGTACTTAAAAGTTGACAGCTGACTAATCATTATGTCTTCTTCTCCGTACACTGTCACTACGTGAGCATCTACCATGTATTTCAGCTCTTGATGCAAAGTGGAGGTTACAGCGCCTGCACCATGGATCCAAGGACGACCCAACAGACAGCTGTATGCTGGCTGAATATCCATTATATAAAATGTTGCATCAACGATTTCCGGTCCAACCTTGATCGGAAGCACAATCTCACCAAAGACAGATCTCTTCGAGCCATCAAAAGCTCGCACCACCAAGTCACTTGGAGTACCAATAAGTCCCCTGTATCTAACTTCATTAATGCTTTCTTTGGCAATACATTCAACAATGATCCAGTATCGACCAACACATGCGACATCAGTGAACCACGACACTCAATCGAAATATGCAGGGCATTGTTATGATTCCTTCCAGCAGGAGTCATATCAAGATCTGTAAAGCCTAAGCCATTACCCGCATTCACGTGCGCTGCAACCCCTTCCAGTTGATTAACATAAATCTCTTGAGGAACATAGGCCGCATTCAAAACTTTCAGAAGAGCATTCCTATGTGCTTCAGAACACAACAACAAAGACAGAATAGAGATCTTGGACGGGGTCTGATGTAACTGGTTCACAATTTTGTAATCACTTTTCAGGATGAGTCTCATAAACTCCTCTACATTTTTAGAAAATGCATCATCAACCGACTTTACTGTAGAATCAATAACCACTGGAGTCTGAACAGAACCATCCATTACCTGTTTTCCCTTATCTTGACTTGAAGTACTGGGTTGATCATTAACAGGAGTAAGCACTCTACCACTTCTTGTTATAGCATCAGCTTCACCCTTAACCTCAGGATTAGAACTCACTGATGAAGTAGCCATTAATTCCTGCTTATGTCCATTGACAAACACCTCTGCTCCATAATTCCAGGGAATAACCTTAGAACTTTCATACGGATGGGTCCTGCCCTTGTGATAATAACTGGAGGTGGCCTTGCCGGACCTGAAATAGTAATTGTTTTGAACGGAATAGTGATAGTAGCAACCTTCTCACTAACAACCTCTTCCTGCTGATTGCCTCTATCAAACTGTAAGCAGCCCTCATTAATCATTCCCTGGATACCCATCTTCAACGAATCACAACCATTATCCTTTGTCAAATAATCTGAACAGTTCTCATCACAACCCGGATAGACGCCACCCTTCAATAACCTGTTTTTAACCACAGCCAGCGGAGTCTTCAGTTCTTCAACATCCATGATCAAATTCAAAGCTTCACCTTCCTCAATTATCGCATTCACCCTCGACCCATTATGATCAGGCATCGGGTTTTGAATAACATTGGGCCCAGTATTCGAGAAATTGATAGTCTTGGAGTCTACAAGGTCTTGTACCTTGTGATGAAATGTCCTACACTTCTCCACAGTATGCCCTGGAGCACCAGAGTGAAAGTTGCAGTGTGCGTTAGCATCGTAGCCTCGTGGGAGTTCTCCTGTTGGTGGAGCCAGGGTACGGAGCTCAACTAGACGCAACTGCAGCAAATGTTGCAACAACTATGCATACGACATCGGTGGTTGCTCAAAATGCCTCTCTGCATTTCTCTGTCTATTCTGATACTGGCCCTGTTGCCTGTTCTGATTAGCATTATTCCTTTGTTGTTGTGGTGGAGGTAACGTTGCTAGGATAGTTACCGATGCTACTTATTGATTATTGCTCTGACGCTGTTTCCCTTTTCCCCTGTGGTATGATACAACATTGGTCTCTCCTTTCTTCTTATAACCATCAAAAGGCTTATTTCCAAGCCCGAAAGACGATTCGTCACCACTAGAAACTTTTCCAGCCTTAATTCCAACCTCTACCTTCTGTCCGATCGCAATCACATCTGCAAACTTGCCTAGAGAACAAGGCAATAACTTTTCATAATAGTGCTTAGGCGGTGTGTCCATAAACATATCCAACATCTCTTTTTCCAGCATTGGTGGCTGCACCCTAGCAGCCAATTCGCGCCACCTTTGCGCGTATTCTTTGAAACTTTCATCATTTTTCTGGGACATGCTCAACAGCTGAGTTCTGTTGGGAGCCATGTCTGTGTTATACTGGTAAAGCTTGATAAAAGCTGCAGCTAGCTCTCTCCAAGTACGAACATCTCTACTTTCCAGTGCCATATACCATTCCAAAGACGCGCCGGACAGGCTGTCTTGGAAAAAGTGCATCATTAGCTTTTCGTCCTTGGCATGGGCATCCATCTTCCTGGTATACGCCTTCACATGAGTTCTCGAGCAGGTAGAACCATTATACTTCTCTAGTGTAGGAATCTGAATCTTGTGCGGAATGACAATATCAGGGACCAACCCTAGGTCGTCCAAATCTATTCCCAGATCATCCTGTTTCACAACCCCTTTCAATTGCGCCTCAATTAAACGGATCCTCTCATCACTGACCACAGGAAGGCCAGCGTCCAAGCGTCTGACTAAAAAAACATCATCCCGTTGATCATCAATACGATGGCCATGGATAGCTCGAATAGTGCTTCCTTCTCCAACCACTGAAGGAATCCCACCCTGTCCACCAGCACAAGGGATAGGAATGTTGATACCAGCACCACCTCCGCCCGGAGGAATAACACGATTAAGAAAACCACCGTGTAAGATACCATTTTCATCAACCTGCGACACCAAAGGCTGGACTAGAGTTCTGAATTCATTCTGACTCTGCACCACACCTTGCATCATCTCCATGAATTGATTGATGTGAGCTTGCATAGCTGCCATGTCTGCCTGAACTTTGTCCATCACTCTGCTTTGATTAAGCCTGGTAGAATACCGATGAGTTGGTTGATCAATCCTGACTGTAAAAAAAAGGGAGCATAAGAAAACCAGAGAATCAGAGATAACCTGCTATGCAAAATGAGATGATTATGCAAATGCAAATGCAAACATGTATGAACATTATCAAGGCGATCTATCCCTTGATTCCAGTTTTAACAACAGAAGAGAACTGAATTCCTGATCATATAAAGAGAATAAGCATTTGTTACAACACAAGTCTGAATAAGCATAAACAAAGACCCCGGCCAACAAGCCTGGCGGTGATCCCGGAAATACAAAGAAAACAGCAGCAAGGAAACTAAAGCATATCATCAAGACTCAGTCGTGCTAGAATTCCCCATTCGTCATTCTTTTTGCACCAATCCTGCTCTTCCTTGAGAAGTTTCTTGGTATTAGGATGCTCTGGTCTCTGAATCAACTCCTGAATCAAAAGATCCCTCCTGTGCAAGATCCCGGTTAAATAACGACTATGCAATTCCAATTCATCTTCTCCAAAAGCTCCACCTGAACTTGGACCCTCGCTTCTGGCTCTTTTCACTTCGGCTTGGATCTTCAGCTGTTCCATATTTGCCATGGTTTCCTTGAGATTTTCCTCAATTGCTCTCCTCTCACAGACCCCTGATAGAATCTCCTTATCCTTTTTCGAAGCTTTGTCTTCAAACCTTCAATCTGCTCCAGATACTTGTCCTCTTTCAACCTGTTGGCAGTAATTGCTGTATTTCGACGGTCATGGAACTTGTGAATTCTTGACATAGCATAGGCCAACTCTTTTTTTTTGGACGAAAGGACCTTGCTAACACTTTTCAACGCTTGAGCCACTTTCTCTCTGGCTGTGGCTTCTTTAGACAATTCTTTCTCCTTCACAGCCAAAAGTTCTGATTTCAACCTGGCAACATGGATAGCTTCGCCTTTTTCGTGCTTCAACTGACCAACCTCTCTGCCCAGCTCACTAATCTCCTCTCGGAGTTTCTCCTTCTCAGCCCATAACTTATCATACTTCTCTATATCAACAGTCGTGGGAGCCTCGATCATCAAAGGATACAAAGGTGGTTCCACCGGGAAGGGAAGAAGCTCCTCTTCTGCTCTTTTCTTAATCCACTCTTCATAGGAAGGAAAAGCCCGGTTATTACATTTCCCGAATGAAGTTTTTCCCTTCTTGGTCACCTGCTTCCAAGCATTCACAAACCTCTTTATCATCTCTTGATCCCCCGTACCATTGAAGAATAAGGACTCTTTGATATCTCACTCTTCAGGTGGACCTCTCAAAGGATAACCAAACTGCCTGATAACAAGGGAAGGATTATAGTTAATTCCACCTCTTCTCCCTATCAAGGGTACATTAGGGAATTCTCCGCACTTGCAAATAATCTCCATCCCTAACAAATCATGGTTGAACCAAACAATGTTGCCAACAGTCAAGTCCATTAACCTCTTTGACCACTTCATAGAATCTCTCGTATCAACGAAAGCGCCAGCTTCTGGGAGATGACTCAGAAACCAAGTAGATAAGAGTGGTGCACAGCAACTCACAGTTTTTCCACGCCTATTTTCATTCTTGTAGTGGACTGAGTGATACACATCACCTAGCAAGGTAGGTATAGGATTCTTTGAAATAAAGATTCTGACAGCATGCATATCCACCAGATCAGGAACATTGGGAAACAGGACAATCCCATGGTTGTACATAGCCAGAATAGCTTGGAAAGCAGTCCAATTCCTCTCCTTAACATGTATGCAAGCTTGATCAAACAAGAACTTCAATAAGAAACCCTTAGCTCCTTGTTTCTCCACAATATTACTGCTCAGAGCGGAGTCACCAATATGAAGAGCAATGGCCATCTCTTTTATCCCAGGGCGTTCTTCAGAAAAGAATACTATGTCATGCCTGATGGGGATTCCCAAAATAAATGAGAACTCCTCCAACGTTGGAGCCAAGATAGAGTCTGGGAAAGTGAAGCAACGCAAAGACAGATCATAGAACTGAAGAACTGTATGAATGGCATCCTTCTCATACTTGGAGATATTGTAGACAAACTTTAGAAGTCTCCCATACTCTCCACTGAACTCTGTACGAACTCCGGGACCAGCCATACTAATCAGCTTGTGAATCAACGTCAAGGTCGGGTCTGGGAACGAATAAGCAACAGTCTTCTTTCTCTGGACATCCATGCTAAGGCCACCTCAGAAAACTGGAATCAAGAGTAAGATGCAAGCCCTGAAAAATGTCAAACATGTTAGAATGCAAGAAAAATGATATGCACATGCAAGCATGGGATCAAGGCATCACTGCTGGATGTGCTGTGCTGTTAACTGAACGAGAACCATAACCCAGAAAACCAGAATTCCAGAACATCGGACAACTGAGATAACCAGAAACCCAGATAATCAAACACTGATGAGAAATCCAGAAAACCGGGTAGGTTTGAAGGTTTCGGTTTCCTGCAAACCTGTAAACACCCATCACATCTCACATGAGGGTTCTAGAAAACCGAGGATCCTCAATATCACAGGCTCTCAGGTCGAGAAATGATGATACGTTCACCATTTCTGGTTTGGCATCATCATCAATCGAGGAGGCCTCAACTGAATCCCCTAAAAAATAAGGTCATCCTATGCGAGTCCCTCAGCATTGGATCCTCGGATCGACAAGTGTAATGGGTTTGCCATCTCTGGTCTGCCATTATCACAGGTCGGGAGGAGAGGCGCAACTGAGGTATCGGAGAAACGGTCACCAGAGTCGACATCTCTCTAGATCAACACCCTGAAATGCACAAGACACGCACGTCAGAATGCGTCCCTAGATAGCCTCGTCTGGTTGTGAATTTCGTGAACACACAAACGCACCAAGTTGGCACATAGGTCCCACTACTCTCCACTCTAGTCCTAGGGTGTACTCAAGCCTAGGTATTGGGATTATCTCTCAGAACAACCCAACCTGCCAAACAGAAACCAGCCAGCACAGCACAATAATATCTAGTATGAAAGTAATAAAATGAAATGCAATGCAATAAAAGCTGTAAAATAGTAATATACAACATAATAAAGCATAACAAATAAACACCCAACGAAAAGAAACAAACAAGCGCTAGGATCGACTCGCTAAAGGGGATGGACCAGCAAGAGGTCAACTAGAGTCCCCAGCAGAGTCGCCAGCTGTCGCTCCCGAAAGATTCGCATCCAACGGTACAAACGCGAGAGTGGCGCAGAAAACACAGAGTTGCCGGCAATGTGTATTTATCCCGAGAGAGGGAAAGGAAACACTGCATAAACCTGAAGAGAAATGGGGAAAGACATGGTCATCGCAACCATAGTCCGGGTTCGGGAGTCGGTTATGCGAGGGGAAGGTGTTAGCACCCCACGCATCCATTGTACTCGATGGGATCCATGCTTATTGTCTAAACGGAGGGTGAGCTGCCCTACTGTCTATGGCTGAACAAAAGAAAACGGGGATGGGGGTGACTAAGACGGACTCGGTAGGACATATTCGATGCCCTAGGCCTACGTACTCCCCCATTGCAATGGGAAAGTCAGAGTCAACGTAGTTCGGACGGGAACTGTGGGGGAAGGTTGCTCGCTAAGACAATCGTTGTCTTGTGCCTACATATCCTCAATCAGACGAGAGAGAGGAATCAGAGCTAATGTAGTTCGTGGGTACGACCACGAATGGGTAAGTGTTTTTTACGTGAGCGACGAGCTCCTCTCTGAAAATGAAGTTTGAAACCCAACAATCCCGAAGGATAACAAAGATTTGAATTTGTTTTGTGTTTTTTAGACAGAAGTGTTTTTTTAGTTAGTTCATAACTTGCATTGCACCAAAGTCTAGGGCACAGGGACGAATACTTAACGAATCGTCCCAAGACAGGACGCCCGTTAAGCACTCTAGAAAGATGCGAGGAAGCCCCTCATTTCTCATTCCTCACGCTTAAGGCTTGTGCATAATACACTTTATCTTTATTAAGTGTTTTCAAGAAGTTTTGAGATAAGAAGAGAGAAGACCCAAAGGAAACTCTAAAGGGAAACTAAGAGTCCTAATGTTATCATGCATGGATGACCTATGGTTAGTGAGGCTTAGGAGGGACGACTACCTAAAACCTAATGCTAATCCTACTCCAAGCTTAATCAAAAATTAAGTTGGACTAGGTAGCTCTAAAGGGAGAGAATCCAAGACTTAAACAAGTCTTGAGATTCATGGGAGGAAGAGAGTGAAAGAGAAGAATGAGAAAGAGAAGGTTGAGATAAGAAACAAGATAGGGCAGCAAGCACATCATATCAAGTACATCCAACTAACATCAATAAACAAGTCTCAAAGATCATGCAAAACATCTCAAATAAGCATGCAAAAGTAATCATGAAAGAATGCAAGCATACTTATATGAAATGCACAATTAAGCACCAATGAACTTCATATCAAGATGAAATGAGAAAAATAAGATGAAGATGAAAACAAGTCAGAACCAAGATCATACCATCATCAACAATTCTCATGTGCAAAAGAAAATCAAAGCATGAAACATTATGCACCAAAGAAAGTCCACAAAAGGAAACTCAAAGTCCAAACACTTAGCACATGCCAAACATGATTCATAAATTGTAAAAATAAATCTCAAAGGACCTCAACCAGGGGTAAACATCATACCAAAAGCTCATGCAAATAATCACAAAGAAACTCAATCAATTAGGCATGGCAAATCAGTTAGGGTTAAGAGAAGTCAAGAGATGATCATGCATAATTCATTTAAGCAAAAATAATCAAACATATATCAAATGAAATTCAAAAATTTTGGAATCAGAACTCAAATGACCTAAGTCAGAGACTAACAACATGTCAAAATATCACACCAAAATTCAAAGTTTAAGTACCTTAAACAATTAGGCAAAGATCACATAGGAACCATGAATCAATATGCAAAGGAGAGGGACTAAAATGCAATATTCAAAGAGTTTAAAAATATGGGAAAAATATTTTTAAGGACCCCAAGATGTCCCCTGAGATATGCAAAAATAATGGGATGCAAATCATGTACCAATGATGAGAACAAAAATCCACAAGGCAAATTATGCACAATTGAAGTAATTCACGAAGAAATTAAACAAACAATTAATTCAGAGGCACAAAATAAAATAAAAATGGAAAATAAAATTTTCCAAAATTTTATAAAATGCCAAATATGATCCATGATTTTTTTTATAATTTTTGGATGCTTAAAACTATTTTTAAAAATTAAAATGCAAAACTATGCAAAAAATAAAATAAAAAAAGAATGAAATGAAACCCAGGGGTGCAACAAGCAACAAATCCACGTTGAAAACAATCAAATGGGCTCAAGGTGGGGTGGGAAAAGCAAGCCCAGACTACACAAACAAAAAAAATGCGCAGTCCATCAAAAAAAAGAAACAGTCAACATGATTGACTCACACACGCCCTTGGATCAATCTCACGCATTACAATCAATCAACCAAAACCAAAGGTAATCAAGATCAATGCTCAGGATCAAAGGTACATGGTAACAACGTACACACATGCACATCCAATCATCAGAAATTAAAATAAAAACACGTGGGAAGCACATGATATTTTAATGTGTTGGCATATCACAAACCATCAGATTAATCCAACGTTCCAGATCAAGTCAATCAAAACACAAAGCATGCAAGATCAAGGGTTAAGATTTGAGGCACATGATAACACACATAGACTAGCACACACACACATTAAATAAAACACAAGAAAATTAAATGAAGTGGCAAGATCTGAACCATCAGATCAACACCACGAACGGCCAGGATTACGTCTTCTTCCTTCATCACCTGCAAATGAACCAGACGCCGGAGCCCTAGCTCCGGTCGTCTTCTCCGGCAACACCAAACGGAGATCCACCAAATATTTTCCAGAAATCACAAACAAGTATACCATTCCAACCAGAATTCAACAAGGATTTCAAATATGCAAACCATTTCAACAAACAGTAAACACACAAGCCAAATCGAAGAAAAGAAGTTTGGATCTAAAAACTTCAGATCCAAAATACAGCCATAATACACGTTCAAAATCACAACAAATCATATCAGAATCATCAGCAAGTCATGAGGAACAAAATACACACTATAAAAACAAGTTATGAGATCATGAAATCCAACTCACCTGAAACTTGAAACTAGCAAAAATACTCCTAGAAACCCAGTGTAAGAGTGCAAATCTTCCTCTTTTGAGCTCTATTTGCAAAATAAATGCAAATAGAGGCTTGAATCAGGCTGGATCTTGGATTTTGAAAGTGAGCACCTCAAATTCGTATATCGTGAAAACCTTGCTTAGAGCTTCAAATGATGGTTGATTCTTGTTCTATGGAGTGTGTAGATCAAGAATATGAAAAAAAATCTTCAGAAACCCTTGTGAGGAGAGAGTTTCGAAGGAGAGAAAGTGTGGGTGAAAAATGGAATTCTGAGCAAATGAGGGTGCATGAGGGTGAAATGAACGTGTGATCCTTCTTAAATAGACTTGGTTAGACCTCTAGGCATGATTAGGGTTTCATTAATTCCTTGATTAAGGCTAATGGAAGTAATTTGCAAAAATGCAAGTTGTGATGCACCTCTTAATCCACACGTGCATGGGTCATAAAAACAGCATGATTCAATCACATTTCACTTGCTGATCACAATGGAATTGAAATTGGGCCTTGTGGTTGATTGGTTTGTGAGTTTTGATCCATCTTGCAAAAATGCATTTTGTGAAATAAGTGAAGTATATGGCACGTATCCACTTGGTTTAAGGGTCAAAAATGGTCCTCATGAAGTGTACTTGAGTATGGCAATATGACTTGAAGCATTAGAGGTCATTACAAGTCATTTTGAATCAAAATGCAAAAGGTGGAAAAATGAATACATGAGAAAACCTTAAAAAGCACCTTGCCTTCTTTTGATCATAACTTGAGAACCACAAATGATATGGAGACAATCTTGTACTTTTTGGAAATGGGAGAGAAAGATCTTCAACTTTAATGTTTGAGGAAAATTCATTTGAAGCTTCTTTGATGATGAAAAGTCAAGTTGAATGTGGTGGAAAAACTGCCAAAAATGGAAAGTTTCAAATTATAGGTCATTTCCATATTTAGTAACTTTTGCACAAACTCTTGATTCTTGATGAATGACATGAATCTTGACATTTGAGGACCATATGAGGGCACAAGACCTTAAAAATCATGAAGAGGACCTCAAAATTCCATGGTTGACTTTCCTCCTTACAGTTGACTTTTACTTACTTCACAAGTAACTGATCCACTGAACATCTTCCACAATGAATCACTAGCCAAGCCTTCCTCCATGAGCACTTGTGAGCATATGGAATACCATAAGAACATGCTTGCATCCAAAAAGCCCTTCAAGAAGTCCTTTAGGTCAAAAACCCTAATCTGGTCCCTCTGGTTAGGAGGGAAAGATTCACTTGAAATCTCTTGCCATTCTTGATCTTATGAAGATATGATGAACCCCTCAAACCACCTTGAGGCTTGAGACTCCTTTGAGATGAACCAAGTACCTTGATCCCATTCTAAGAACCAATGTAATGCACAAATGCTAATGCAAGAAATGCAAAGAAACATAAGCCAGTTAGCTAAAAACAAGAGAGCAAATTTTGGGGTGTTACAGCTGCCCCTATTCAATCAACTTGGTCCTGAAGGTATGATAGCAACGGCTGTCATGCGTTCAAAGGATTCACGGAGATTGAATACCAAAAAAAGCCTGAAATTTGCAATCCTCAAAGGAGAGACGACTCCGCTTGGGAACAAGCAAAAAATGCTGCACTGTCACAACACGGACGAGTGTTGGAAATCAATACATACGATGTATTGAAAAGTCTTGAAATAAGCACGGACGAGTGTTAGCTATGCTGGGGATAAACACGGACGGGTGTCAAGGAATCAAGATATCAAATACAACCGAGTATCGAAAAAAGATACACGGACGGGTGTAAAGGGTTCAAGACGGACAGGTATCGAAAAGGTACACAGACGGGTGTAAAGAGGTTCAATACGGACGGGTATCTAAAAGGTACACGGACGGGTGTAAAGAGGTTCAATACGGACGGGTATCGAAAAGGTACACAAACGGGTGTAAAAGGATTCAATACGGACGGGTATCGAAAAAAGATACACGGACGGGTGTAAAGAGTTTCAATACGGATGGGTATCGAAAAGGTACACGGACGGGTGTAAAAAGGTTTCAATACGGACGCGTATCGAAAAGGTACACGGACGGGTGTTAAAAGTTTCAATACGGACGGGTATCGAAAAGGTACACGGATGGGTGTAAAGGATTCAATACGGACGGGTATCGAAAAAAGATACACGGACGGTTGTAAAGGGTTCAATATGGACGGGTATCGAAAAGGTACGTGGACGGGTGTAAAAAGGTTTAATACGGACGGGTATCGAAAAGGTACACGGACGGGTGTAAAAGGATTCAATACGGACGGGTATCGAAAAAAGATACACGGACGGGTGTAAAGAGTTTCAATACGGACGGGTATCGAAAAGGTACACGGACGGGTGTAAAAGGTTTCAATACGGACGGGTATCGAAAAGGTACACGGACGGGTGTAAAGGATTCAATACGGACGGGTATCGAAAAAAGATACACGGACGGGTGTAAAGGGTTCAATACGGATGGGTATCGAAAAGGTACACGGACAGGTGTAAAAAGGTTTCAATACGGACGGGTATCGAAAAGGTACACAGACGGGTGTAAAAAGTTTCGATACGGACGGGTATAAAAAAGGTACACGGTGTAGCGAGCGATTTTGGACGCGGTTCTTAAGCGCTGGTCGCTCTCTGCGGTTGAGCTTAAAACTACAGGTCGATTCATTTTTTATCCTATTGTGAGCTGAATAAGGAATGGAAATAGATGTCTCCAATTAACCCTGCTTGCATACTGAGTTTAAACAGCGGTCTATTAGGTTACGAATGCTATCAATGTGGGGGGCCTTTGTACTGGTTATTTGTATTTTCGCCAATACGGTTTTCTTTCTTTCTAGGACTTTCTAGCGGGGAACAAGGATTAGGATGTTAGGACTGATGCTTTTGAAATACTTCTTTTAATTGATGGATATATGGGATTTGGGTTTTTTGTTGATTGCGCTCGCTAAGATCTTTTCTTTCGATCTTATGCCTACGTATTCCCGTTTACCGAAACAGGGAAATCAGAGCGTTCGTAGTTCCTCCTATTCTATGGGAGGAAATTGGTTTTTAGTGTCTTGTTCAAAGCCCAAGACGTGAAGCGAAAGGTGATTTGTATCTTGTTCAAAGCCCAAGATGTGAAGCTGAAAGGTCTATTTGTGTCTTGTTCAAAGCCCAAGACGTGAAGATGAAAGACTTCGACTTTAGAGAGAATTTGTCATCTCTAAAGAGGGGGAAGGTGAATTACTTTAACTGGGATACGCGGATCCGAGCAATGCCATAATTTCTGAAGAAAGGGTTTTAACCTGAAGGAGAAGACTTTAACTCAGTGTAGAGCAATGCCATCTTTCCTTAGGAATTTCTCATGCTAAAAGAGGGACAGTGGCATGGATATAGATGATCCAGAGGCTTGCCGCTTACAGCGATTAGATGAAGGGAAAGGAGTTGTTGATGTTTGTGTACTGTGAACGAGGCACAGCTTTGATGCTAAAAGGTTAATTGGATCAACCAGTGGTTTTCTTATACAAAGCCTAAGAGGAGGCTAATTTCCGTTAGGAAAATCATTATACAAAGCCTAAGAGGAGGCTATTTTGTGTCTCGTACAAAGCCGGAGAGAGAGGCTAAAAGATTTTGACCCGACGATGGAGTCTTTTGGTATCTTGTATAAAGCCCGAGATGGAGGCTTATTGTTTGTTTAGCTCAATAAGAACCTTTTTGTATCTCGTACAAAGCCCGATATGGAGGCGAAAAGCTTGACTCAACAAGAGAGTCTTTGATACTCAACAAGAGAGTGTTTTTGTATCTCGTACGAAGCCCGAGATGGAGGCTAAAAGGTTTGTTTCAGTTGAGTGACAGATCCAATATACTGATTTTAAAAGAGAAAATCAGTTCTTATATGAGCAACACTGTACTCAGGGATTTGATTTGAGGATCAGGGATATTTCCTTCTCTTTGAGGAAACGGGAAATCCAAAGGGTATTGAGACTGTCCGAGTCTGCGGGTTTCCCTTCCTATTTAACGAAGGGGTCACTTGAGAATGTCTTTGAGACTCAAGGAAGTTAGACTGTCCAAGTCTAGAGTTTTTTTCTTTTGTACTATGCTTTGAGAAACAGTAGTAGACTCTATGAAAGGACTGTTCTATGAGGATGACTAGGTTCTGTTCCTATACCTCTAGGAGGTCGTCGGGACAATTTGTACGAAGCCTAAGAGGAGGCTGGAAACTTTTAAGAAGCCGACGGGTCCTTGTACGAAGCCCAAGAGGAGGCTATCATTCCCGGAGGAAGAGATCATTATACGAAGCCTAAGAGGAAGCTGTGAATACTTCTAAGAAGCCGTAGAGTCCTTGAATAATGCCCAAGAGGAGGCCGATGCTTTTAAGAAGCCCGTGGGTCTATCACCTCCTTTCCATTAGGAGAGATAACTGTTTTAAAGATAAAAACCACTGGTAAACGTGCGAGGTTTACTATCCAGCGACTTTTAACTTTGAAAGAGGGTTCCTTAGTTAAGGTCTAAGATTATGACCGTAGTGGGTACCCAAACCCCGAGACATTCAAGGCAAGTTATCCACAAGGAATAGATCAAGTCAGGAAAGTTTGAGAATTTGGAAGAAACTCAAAGATGCCATTCACGGAGAATACATTCATCTTGGGGAGTAGAGTTTCTTGACGATTCCTAAGGAGGACAGCCGAAGAGAAGACTGTATCTGGTGCTCCTATTGGGGATCTAGGCGTCTATTTCTACGAATAAATGAAACGGCGTCACCTAGTTCTAGACGTAGTTTTTGGGGAAACTCGAAATATCTATACTATTATTACACAGTAGATATGAGTTTATGAAAGGAGACTTACAGTGAGCAGCCCCACAATACAGTTTATAATATGAAAGCAGTAAATGAAAGCGATAACCACTTACTCGGTTGTAGTGCTTCCATGCTGTTTGGTTAGTTATTCAACAAAGAAAGATTGAAAACAATAGTATATTCAAAATCAAAGGAGAAAGTGCTTTGAAAAAGAAAGATTTGGGGCTTACAGCTCAAGGAGAGGCCCAAGGTTTTATCAGTGAGCACACTATTTGACTTTGTACAGCGGGACTTATACGAGTGACTGGGGCCCAAAAAGGTTTTCTGTACAAAGGGATGGGTCTTACACTCTCTCAAGAGGCCCAAAAAGGTTTAAAGAAAAAGAGTGGGGCTTATAACACGAGGGTAGGCCCAAATGATTTTTCGTTTAAAAATGGCGATCGCGCCGAGGTTTTCTTTTAACGCAGAGGGACTTATACAATAAGTGAGGCCCAAAATTGTTTTGGTTAAAAGGGGGATTGGGTCTTACACTCTAATAGAGGCCCAAAGTGTTTTGAATGGGTCTTATAGCTCAAGTAGAGGCCCAAATGATTTTTTTATTTTTAAACGGGCGACGATCGCGCCGTTTACTTGTACAGAGGGACTTATACAATGAGTGAGGCCCAAAAAGTTTTTGTACAAGGGGGGATGGGTCTTACACTCTCTCAAGAGGCCCAAAGAGTTTTCAAAGAAAAGAAATGGGTCTTACTACACGAGCGTAGGCCCAAAGGTTTTATTTTGAAAAGGCGACGATCGCGCCGTGATTTTTGAAATACAACGGGACTTATACAATAAGTGAGGCCCAAAAAGGTTTTCAAAAAAAGGGGGTTGGGTCTTACACTCTCTCAAGAGGCCCAAAATGTTTTGAAAATGATTTAAGAGGGTTGAATTAATCCAAAACCCTAATTTGTTTTCAAAATGTATTTAATTGAATAAAAATTCAATTAAAATGATCAAAAATTGTTTAACACGTGGAAAACAAATTGTGATCTTGGATTAATGCTTCAAAAATTAAGTATTGACCTACAAAATAATTAGAAAGCATCAAAAGTTGCAAAATCAATGTAGAAAAAATATTTAAAATGCCAAAAACAATTAAAATATTAATTCTTTGCAAAAATATCAATTATACAAAATAAATAATATTTTTGGGATTTTTTGTGAAAATAAAATATTTTAACATTTTTGTGAATTATTAAAAAAAAGAATCAACTCAAAATCATTAAAACTCAGAGAGAAAATAATTTTTGAATCAATTAAACAAAATCACAAAATTCAAATATTTGAATTTCTAAAAATGGCGCCAAGAACAGCTGAAGAACACGCGCGTGTTCTTGGTTTCTCAGATTTTCATTTTCTATCCAATCTCCATGAATACGTAATCATATCATGCAATCCACATATCATTATGCTCGCCTCAACCTCACGATCATGTCTATGTACTTTAATTTCATTTAAATTAAACATACAACAAGAAATCACGAAGAGACCTCAAGAACCCTAATTTCTGCATGAAGGCTAGTATTTTTGATACACGATTCAAACAATGCAATTAATTGAGGGAAAACATTCCATACATGATTATGAACATATGGCCAAATTATTGTGCGAGGAAATATGCATAGATTGAGAGATGACCAAGTATGTGCTTACCTCCAAGTCGTGACAGCAAGAGCAGATGTGATTTTGAGTTGGAGGTGTTACAGACAAGTTGTGATGATCTAGACAGCTTCCCTACACCATATGGAGTGTGTTTGAACACTTGGATTGAATTGAAATGGACTGGATCAGTTTATGGCATCTCAGCTGCAACTTCACTTCAAACTTGTGTGGATGGCAAGTGATTTTGAGATTTTGATGTTCCAGATGTTATGTGAGTGTTTGATCAGCTCATATGTGATGTATATGAGGTGTGTGAGTGATTGGTTTGGTTGGAATTGCTTTCAAACTCAAAACCCGATAGCTACCTTGCTAAGAAAGGCATTTTTGCCAAGAGAAAGAGATTTTGAGGAAAGCATCTGTTAGATGGCTTTGGTGTACTCAAACTGACCATAATTGAGCTCTATTTATAGTAGAGCAAGTTTGTTTTGCAAGGAATAGTGCATGGCAGCTGGTAAGTAGGTTTGACCAATGTTGTCCAATGAAAATCCAAGTCTCCTCTAGCCATTGACTAGAGGTTAGGGCATAGAGCTTTGGTCCCCTTGCTCTTGGATAAGTCTTGACTGATTTCAGATGAGAATGGCTCAGTCCATGCCACCTTGATGGTTTCATTGAATGCCTCATTCCAAATTTGAAGTCTTGTCCCTATTTTGGCAACTCTAGGTTCAACATGCTATTCCTTGTTCCTTGGACCTTGGAGGCTTGGCTCAGTGATTGTCCCCTTTAGATTCAATCCTCTGAGGTGTCCAAGTGGATTGGAGCAATTGAATTTGGCTGATTTTGGCAAATCGAGCCAAAATGCAAATTCTGCCTTGCCTTGACAGATTTCAGCAAGGCAACTTGCCAATGTTGTATCTCATGATGTAGGTTGAATTTGGCAATGTTCTTGGCCATTTTGGAAAGCTATTACATGATACAACAACTGTTTGAACAAGTTTGGTTTTGATCTCTTTTGATTCCAAGTGAAAAATCCCCCTACATTTGACAAAAAGTGAGGCAAAATCTGACTTAGTGAAAATTTCACTAAGTGTTGGAAAAAGTGACATTTTCACTTTTCAGCCACTTTGATCACTCCATAACTCAAAATCCTTAATGAATTGGAATGACTTGTAGTTGAAGTTTTTGTAGGTGATAATGAGGGCTACAAATCCATCTTTGGATGAGAAAAAATGGCCTTGTGGTTTAGGAGTTATGGTCCTCCAAAGTTGGTACCTTTGCCACTTTATTTTTAACTTAGAAAAATTTCTAAGTTTTATGGTTACCCCTTTTACAAGTTATCTCACTTTTTTTGATTTTTCTTGATGAATGATGATTCAAATCATACATTAACATCATTTTAGGGTTAAAAATCCATTTTGGTGAAAAATCTCAAAAAGTCAAAGTTGACTTTTGTGCACAGTTGACTTTTTATCAGATGAATTCCAAACTGTGCAATTCTTCAGGAAATCATGTCCTTGACCTAAATCAAACTTGATGGACATGTTCCATGGGTGTCATAGGGTATATTCAATCATGTGTTAGGGTTTGGGAGCATGTCCAGGTCAAAAGTCAAAGTTACAGTTGACTTTTCCCTTAAAACCCTAATTGTGGTGCAGATGAAATTGAGACTTGTTGCTCAAGCTTCTTGGATCAATCCATTGTTCCAAATGGATCAATATGGTATATTAGAGACCCTAAAATCATGTCTTGAGGTCTTGGCTCATGGTTTGTCCCAAAAGTCAACTTAGGGGTGAATTAGGTCAAGAAACCCTAATTCCTGATTTTTTATGAATGCATCCCCTGAGGCAAAATTGACTTGATGCATGGGTTCATGAGGTTCCATGAAGTATATTAGGTTATGTTTTGGATCATTGCCTTGTGCCCAGATGAAAATTTCCATCTGGAGGCCCTGGTCGACCAAAACCCTAATTTGGTGACACTGTCGATCTTGAGACTTGATCCACCTAGAAGGGAGCAGCTTTGTGCTTAATCCTTGAAGTGGGAGTCCTTTTTGATCCATTGTGGATATTCAAGAGATTAGACAAGTTGAAGATCATGTCATTTCTTGATTGATCCTTTGTCTAAGCACTCAGAGAGGGCTTGAAACCCTAATTTTGATTGTATTGGATGCTCACCCATCTTTGGGGAGACTGATGAAGCATGATGGTTCATCCATATTGTGATGATGATTTGCACAATGATGGGAAATCTAAGTGGTCAAAATTTGGGGTATTACAGATGCCCCTATTTAATCTTCTTGGACCCGAAGGTGTGAATGACGAAGGTATTCGAGCATTCGGGGTGCAAGAGGATTAAATATCGGAATATCCGAAATTTTGATGGTGGTTATGAATGGTAGCTTACGCATTCATCTTCTTTAGCTAAGCAATGATGCTTAGAAAAGGTAAACTTCCCCTCGATCCTGGTCTTCAGCCAAGGAACTGGTCTCAGTTTCTTTTGAAATAAACCTCCCCTCGTTCTTGGTTTCCTACCAAGGAACTGGTCTTAGTTTCTGATTTAAACTTCCCCTCGATCCTGGTTTCTTACCAAGGAACTGGTCTTAGTTTCTGATTTAAACTTCCCCTCGATCCTGGTTTTCTACCAAGGAACTGGTCTAAGTTTCTTTTGTCAATAAACTTTATTGACAAGGGACGCTATGTGTAGCGGTTTTCCTTCAAACTTCTCGCCGAATTTTCCTGGGGAGATGCCATTTGAGTGGAAAAAGTTTTGATGTCAGACTTGCTGGGGAACCCATTCGTCTGAGTTGTAGAGGTACACAAACTTCTCTGGTTGGAGACACCATTTGTCGATTCTACTAGGGAAAGCGAGTCTCTTGAGAGACTGATTCCGCTTGGGGGTCTTACATCATACTTTTCTCGGGATCTTCCCGGAGAAATGCCATATGATGGGATCCAATTTTGAGGTGCCGATGACCTTTTCTTCAGCGGTCTTTCGGAGAAAGGCAGCTGTGTAGCGCCGAATCTCTGCTTTCTCTGGGGATTTTCCTTAATTCGGGAAAGCGAGGATATCATCTTCAATGGCGAAGAGTGACATCTGTTGAAGGTTCTCTGATCTTTCAGAGGTTCAAGTTATCAAAGTGGCCAAGTGTCGACTCTGATCTAAAGATACACTGGTGGCGAGATTGTGCAGACGCAACACTTCCTGACGAGGAAAGAACTGTCAAACTCGATTGAGAAAACTGTTTATCACTAGGGGACAAGGCCGACTAGAGTGATAACGATGCAATATGAAATGTAAATGCAAATAAAAAATGCATGAAGTACGTATGTATATTCTGACAAAACAGACGCGACATACAGACTAATGGATGAACACAATTGGATACTCGGCCATCGCGGGGCGAAGAAGTACCGTTGGTTCAAAATATCAATTCCACCTTGCTTAGGAGAAATAGTCCACGCGGGGAGCTATGTCGATCGGGCTTAGGAGATGAGAACTCGGCCGAGGGTATCGGACGGGAAAACCGCATCTGATACAGTTGATCCTTCATTCAGGCGCACTGGCTTAGAAGGAGTACTTTGATTCTGCACTTTGAAGTTCGCTTACTTCGGGAGAAGCGATCGATGTTCTTCTGATGTTCAACAGTCAAAAGAAATGCCATCTTTAATTTAAAAGCAGAAAAAGTTTAACAAGTAAATTTATTTTTGTTTTATTTCAAGAATCGCTGATTAAGTTTAAACAACGTCGTTCTGTAAAGCTAAAACAAGTAAAGAATTACAAACAAAAGCACAAGGGCTCAAATTTTATTGATAAGATGGAGATCAGCCAAACGCGTGATTCCAAAGAGTATATACAAAGTTAGAAAATGGTAATTTACAGGGAAAAGGGCTACGTTGAAACATAACGACCACTATCCTTCTACCAACTTTGAGTTCGGGATATCCTGAGCTTCCGTCGAAGATGACCTTTGACTGGAGATTCCTCCGATAGATGATGTTGTAACTGCTGCTGAGGGACTTGCCTCTGTTGAACATAGTTACTTGCCATTATCCCTAACTTTTTCCTGGATTGTACTATGAGATTTCCAATCCATCGGGATGATTTTTTTTCATGTCTCTAACTTTTGCCTGGACCGCCCTTTCGGGTTTTCAATCCACCGAGACGTTTTTTTTTTTAGTTTTAGGCGAAGTATTTCTTGACTACATCAACATTCGTGGGGTAGGCAAATTCCTCTCCGTCCATGGTTGCAACTCTCAAGGCGCCGCCTGAGAAAGCTTTCGTGACCACATAGGGGCCATCATAATTTGGGGTCCATTTGCCCCGCGAATCAGTGAGAAATGATTGTATCTTCTTGAGCACAAGGTCTCCTTTTCTGAAGATACGCGGTCGGACCTTTTTGTCGAACGCCCTTTTCATTCTCTGTTGATACAACTGACCGCGGCATAGTGCCGTGATTCTCTTTTCTTTGATCAGGTTCAGTTCGTCGTGTCGACTTTGACACCATTCAGCTTCGGTAAGCTTAGCTTCCATCAATACCCGGATTGATGGGATCTCTACTTCTATGGGGAGAACTGCCTCCATGCCATATACTAGAGAGAAAGGGGTTGCCCCTGTTGAAGTGCGGACAGATGTACGATAACCGTGAAGAGCAAAGGGTAGCATCTCGTGCCAATCTTTGTAGGTTACAACCATCTTTTGAACAATCTTCTTGATGTTCTTGTTAGCCGCTTCTACCGCTCCGTTCATCTTGGGTCGGTAGGGAGATGAGTTATGGTGTTCGATCTTGAACTCAGCGCACAACTCTTTCATTATCTTATTGTTCAAGTTAGATCCATTATCAGTAATGATCTCGCTTGGAACACCATAACAGCAGATGATATTGTTTTTGATAAATCGGACCACCACTTGTTGGGTTACATTGGCGAATGACGCTGCTTCGACCCACTTGGTGAAATAATCAATGGCTACCAGGATGAACCGATGTCCGTTTGAAGCCTTGGGCTCAATCATACCAATCATATCGATTCCCCATATGGAAAAAGGCCACGGGGAAGAAAGAACTTTGAGATGCGTTGGCGGGACATGAATTTTGTCGGAGTATATCTGACACTTGTGACACCTCCTCATGTACTTGTAGCAGTCGGATTCCATGGTCAACCAATAATACCCGACCCTGAGAATTTTTCTCGCCATTGTGTGTCCGTTGGCATGAGTGCCAAAGGATCCTTCATGAATTTCTTTCATGAGCATGTCTGCTTCTGGTCTGTCGACGCATCGGAGCAAGACCATGTCAAAATTTCTCTTATAAAGAGTGTCACCGCTCAGGAAGAAGTTTCCAGCCAATCTTCTGAGGGTTTTCCTGTCTTTTCTGAGTGCCCCAGATGGGTACTCTTGTTTCTAAAGGAAGCATTTGATATCGTGATACCAAGGTCTGTCGTCTATGACTGCTTCAATCGCAAAGATGTAAGCGGGTCGTTCAAGGCGCATGATGTCAATCTTAGGTAGGTCATTCCATCGACCTACGCTAATCATGGAAGAGAGAGTGGCTAATGCATCAGCCATGTGATTCTCATCACGAGGGATGTGATGAAAGTCGACTCTGTTGAAGAAGGGTAACAACCTCCTTGCATAGTCTTTGTAAGGAATCAATCCTGATTGGTATGTGTTCCAATCTCCCTTTATCTGATTGATAACCAGGGTTAAATCGCCGTATACGTCCAAATTTTTTATCCTTAAATTAATCGCTTCTTCGAGACCCATGATACATGCTTCGTATTCGGCCTCGTTGTTCGTACATTTGAACGTAAGTTTGGCAGTGAAAGGAATGTGGATACCCTGAGGGGTAACAATGATTGCCCCAATTCTGTTTCCATAATGATTGACTGCTCCGTCAAAGATAAGTCCCCACTGGGAACCTGGTTCTGGCCCTTCACTGGGTAGCGGTTCATCGCAATCTTTCATCTTTAGATACATGACATCTTCGTCTGGGAAGTCAAACCCGATTGATTCTTGATCGTCAATCGGTTGATGAGCCAAATGATCGGCTAAAATACTTCCTTTAACGGCTTTCTGAGCATGGTACTCTATGTCATATTCTGATAGTAACATCTGCCAATGGGCAATCCTTCCCGTGAGAGCAGGTTTTTCGAAAACGTACTTGATTGGATCCATTTCGGAGACCAACCAAGTAGTATGACGAATCATGTACTGGCAAAGACGTTTGGCTGCCCAAGCCAAAGCGCAACAAGTTTTCTCAAGCATTGTGTACCGAGTCTCGACGTCGGTGAATTTCTTGCTTAGATAGTAAATGGCAGACTCTTTCCTTTTAGTTTCGTCTTGTTGGCCAAGTACACATCCCATTGAGTCCTCTAGGACTGTGAGGTAAATGATCAGTGGTCTTCCTTCCACTGGAGGTGATAGAATCAGCGGATTCAACAGGTATTCCTTAATACTGTCGAAGGCGGTTTGGCAATCTTCTGACCAAACGCAATCCTGGTTCTTTTTCAGTAATTTGAAAATCGGCGCACATGTCGCGGTCATAAGGAATATGAATCTGGAGATGTAGTTCAAACGTCCCAGAAATCCTCTGACTTGTTTTTCAGTTTTCGGAGAAGGCATTTCTTGAATGGCCTTGACCTTGTCAGGATCAACTTCAATTCCTTTCTGGCTGACGATGAACCCTAGTAATTTCCCTGAACGGACACCGAAGGTGCACTTGTTAGGATTCAAGTGGAGCTTGAATTTTCTTAGACGTTCGAACAATTTTGACAGATGTTCAACGTGCTCATCCTCTGTTCTTGATTTTGCAATCAAATCATCGACATATACCTCGATTTCCTTGTGTATCATGTCATGAAACAGAGTAGTCATGGCCCTTTGATAGGTCGCCCCGGCATTCTTCAAACCGAACGGCATTACCTTGTAACAAAAGGTACCCCATGGGGTAATGAACGAAGTTTTCTCCATGTCTTTCGGCGCCATTTTGATCTGGTCATAGCCCGAGAATCCATCCATGAAGGAGAATACTTTGAACTTTGCTGTGCTGTCTACCAGCATGTCAATGTGTGGTAAAGGAAAGTCGTCCTTTGGACTTGCCTTGTTCAAATCTCTGTAATCAACACACATTCGGACCTTTCCATCCTTTTTGGGAACGGGTACGATGTTGGCTAACCATTGAGGATATTCAGATGTAGCGAGGAAACCCGCGTCGATCTGTTTCTGTACCTCCTCCTTGATTTTGATGGCCATGTCCGGGTGAGTGCGTCTCAACCTTTGCTTTACTGGCGGACATTCTGATCTCAACGGCAAGTGATGTTCCACGATGCTGGTATCCAACCCTGGCATATCCTGATAGGACCAAGCGAATACATCGGGAAATTCTTTGAGAAGCTTTATCAAACCCTCTCTGGCAGTTGGACTGAGCAGTGCTCCGATCCTGATTTCTTTTCTCTCTTTTTCTGAACCCAAGTTTACCGTTTCCAACGGCTCTTTGTGAGGTTCAATGGACCTTTCCTCTTGTCTGGGTAGTCGGGAGATCTCTTCTGGAATTTGGTCGTCATTTTCTTCTTCAGCCTCGAATAACGGGAACTCAAAGTTGGGAGAAGGCATCAGATCGTATGTTTCAACGGGGTATAAAACAAGCAATCTGCATGACGTGATGATTCGTGTTTAGAAGAGATAGAGAAAATGTAAGTGTGTGCAGTGTATTTATTTTACTGCTTGTTTTTATTTTTGAATGTTTTTTAGGATTACCATTTTCTGAAAAAGCAAAAAGAGAAAACAACAATTAATGTAGAAATTACAGAACGACGTTATTTTATTAATGAACAAGTCGAATCTTGAAACTACAGCCCTATAAAACAAAACTCTGTCGCTTTGGGCAAAGCGAAGAGGGAAATTTACAGAAAGCGAGCCCTATCAAAATATCCGTTTCACCTGGGCAGGGCGAAAGGTTTAAAGATGGCAATTACTTTGACCGACGAACGACCTTTGGAACCTCGACGGTAACCCATTGGCGGCGAACTCCTTGGTGAATCACAAAGTCTGGCACCTTCATTGATTTGTCTTCAGAAATGACGCTGATTTCCGGTGGAGTAGGATCATTGGAATCTGTCTCCCAAGCAGAATTGTCGTAGGAGGATTCCTCTGTTGCATTTTGCATAGCATTTGTGCTCTCAGCTGTATCTCCCCATCCAGTTGACTGGATATCTTCGAGCCTGATACGAGAGCTTTCGGGAGCGGTGTACTTGACCATAAAGTCGTACTTTCCACTTGGTTGTCCCAAAGTGTCCCAAACTTCTTTGGAACTGGAGGAGTCATCCCTCTCGATGACGTTGACCTCAGGAAAAGCATAGTTGATGAATTCAAGTCCTGCAAACGTTGTGAATTCATCTTCATGTTGAGTAGTTTCTGAATGACCTGAGTGTTGATCCCATGACATGGCGGGGACACAGGTATTCTGTTCAATGACGCTCAACTGAGTTTCATTACTCGGCTGACTTTCTTGCCCCAAGTTTCCTGGGTAAGGTTGCCACATTGGCAGACCATCCATTGGGCCATAGTAGTTGTAATCAAAATTGTCTTTCATTGGAGTGTTCTCCTCTAATGAATTTGGCGGAGCACGGCATCCTTCCGGATCACAATCCCCATAGATCATTTTGACATTTGATCTTGGTATAAATCTCGGACTTTCTGTAGGAAAGCAAAAAGGCATAGGCACCTCTTCCTGAGACATATAGCCGTCCTTGTTAAGGTAGGACTTCCATTCTTCATCTGTGTCAGAGGGATCTTCCTCATTGATAGCATGAACTGTCTGAGACACTGGGTGAAGAAAACCTCCACTGTGGAAGAAGTTTTGAAGGGGATGAAGACTTTCATCGTTGACAGCTGTCTGGGTGCAGGTCGCAGAAAAACCAAGACCCTTCTTTCTTTTATTGTCAGTGGGAATGACAAGCCGTCCCCATCCTGTCGTATCGGTACTCTCGACCGCTTTGATAGCATCTTTGTATGAAGAAATTGAAGTTCCTTCTTCGGATTGATCGTTCTTGCTCACCGATTGTGCTTGGAACTGAGTTCCAATAACCTCCTCGGGTTCCACACAAGTGGATGATGATAAGTTGCTCACAATCAAGGCTTGTTCCCCACAAACCGTGACAAGTTGATCGTTCTTGACGAACTTTACCTTTCGGTGGAGGGTTGAAGTAACCGCTCCAGCCTGATGTATCCAAGGTCTTCCTAATAAACAACTGTATGTTGCCCGGATGTCCATGACCTGGAAAGTGATTTGGAAAGTGTGAGGACCAATAGTTATGGGAAGATCAACTTCGCCGATAACTGTTTTTCTGGATCCGTCGAATACTTTGACGACGACCTCGCTGACTCTCATCGGAGGGCCTTTGAATAATAATTGCATCAAAGTGGACTTCGGCATAACATTCAGGGCTGACCCTGTGTCTACCAGTACGCTGGCTAAAGCATCGTCCTGGCAGTTAACTGTAATGTTGAGCGCCATGTTATGACGGCGACCCTCTTCGGGTAATTCCTCATCACTAAATCCCAAATTATTGCAGGAAGTGATGTTAGAGACAATGCTATCAAACTGTCTAATTGTTACATCCTGTTCCACAAAGCTTGCTCCAAGACATTCTGTAGAGCCTCTCTGTGTGCTTCTGAACTGAGTAACAGTGATAATACTGAGATCTTTGAAGGAGTCTGTAACAGTTGATCAACAATGTTATATTCACTCCTTTGGATGAGCTTTAGCATCTCATCTTTGTCTTTTGAAAAGTCGGGATTACTAGATTGACCGACTGGTGGATCAGGAATTTCTGCCTGAAGTTCCTTTTCTTTGTTGGATTCTCCAACCCCTCGGTTGAAGATTCGACCGCTCCGTGTTACACGACTGATGTCTGCAATATTCACAACGGAGGGTAATGGAATTTCCTTTCCATTCTCGATTATTATTGCACCGTATTTGTAAGGGATTGCCTTAGTTGATTCATACAGTAGTGGCCCCGGTAGATAGATGACTATGGGGACTTTCTGATTTTTCTGACCATCATAAGTAACCTTGATCCGTTCCCGGTTGGTAACTTTAGATTCGTCAAGTAGAGGGATGATGGCAAAAACATCCCTGGTCCTATGATGACTAGAGATTGTGACAACATCCTCAACTTGCTCGGCAAGGTAGTTCGGCAACCAAATGATGGGTCCTGAACCTGGATATGGGCGAATCTCTCCATGATCGACCTGACCCTGAAGAGCTGCTCTCATAAGGTAACACCCTTGGTTACTTTCCTAACAGACGCTACAACTGTCATAGTTGTGTGGTGGCACCTGGCCACGCCCACTTTGAATACAATGCATCTTGACCAGATTGGTCCCCAATAAGAGTACATCGTGAATTTGATAGACATTGTTAGTCTCTTTCTCAATCAGATTGACTGCAGCTTTCTCGTGTTGAGGCAGCGGGTTCGTAAGAACATTAGGATTCGTATCTTTGAAAGATAAGAGCCCGCTCCTAACAAGCTTTTGAACGTCGGATTTGAAATTAAGACAATTCTCAATGTTATGCCCTGAACCTCCTTGATGATAAGGGCATGTTTGATCCGCTTTAAACCAAAAAGGCGGATTTTCCGGAACTGAAAGGGGAGACTTAGTCTGAATGTGCCCCTTAGCCAGCAGTAACGGAAACAGCTCTGCGTACGTTACGGGTATAAGATCAAATCCTGGTGGCCGTGTTGTACGGTTGTTGTTATATGGAGGACGAGCCTGCTGAAGAGGTTGTTGTGTCCTTTGTTGGTCAGGTTGGCTCTGCGTAACCTGAGGTTGATACATAGGAACAGGCGCGGGGCCGATAGTAGGAGTAATAGCTGCTACTGGCTGATAACGATGCCTTTGCTTTCCGAGAGAGATATTCCCAATATCTTGCTCTTTTTTCTTAGGGAGAGCACTACCATATTTTTTAGTACCGCTCGTTGATCCAGTGTCTTTTACCAAACGTCCTTCTCGGACGGCTTCCTCAAGACGTACACCCATGCCGACCATTTCGGTGAAATCACTGGGCGCACTGGCGACCATTCGGCCATAGTAAAATGAGCTTAAGGTCTTTAAGAAGATTTTTGTCATCTCTTTTTCCTCAAGAGGTGGACAAATTTGAGCGGCAATTTCACGCCACCTTTGAGCATACTCCTTAAAGGTTTCCTTTTCCTTTTGCGACATTGATCTGAGTTGATCTCTGTCGGGTGCCATGTCCAAATTGTACTTGTATTGTTGGACGAAGGCAGTACCAAGATCTCTGAATGTACTGATCGTAGTACGGTTTAAACCCATGTATCATTTGAGTGCGGCACCGGTTAAACTATCCTGGAAGTAGTGAATCAGCAGGTCCTGATTCTCCGTCTGAGATGACATCCGCCGAGCGTACATCACCAGATGGCTATGAGGGCAAGAGTTACCCTTGTATTTTTCAAAGTCGGGCACTTGGAATTTGTGCGGGACTTTCACATTTGGGACCAAGCAGAGGTCTGCGGCGTCCTTTCCAAATAGATCCTGACCGCGAATGGCTTGCAGCTCTTTCTGCATTTCCAAGAACTGCTCCTGGAATTCATCCATTCTGTCAAACATAGTTTCCTTCTTACCAGAAGGTGTTGGTGGAATCTGTCCTTCCGGGACAGTGTGCACCACAGGGGGTGGTACCGTGACTACGGCAGTAAGTCTTGGCGCCTCCCAAAGTTTGTAACCTTCAGGAGTCTTCAGTATGCCCCTAGCATCTTCGCTTTCCCGAAGTTTGTAACCTTCAGGCCCAACGGCTTCTGTTGCGATTCCCTGATCTTCAGTGATCGGCGGAACGTATCCTTCCGGGATATAGTTAACAGGCATGCCCCAAGGATGATCTTTCGGCATCTGATACCTAGGATCATACTTTTCTATGATGGACGTTGAGGTGATCTCTGAGATCACAGTTCTTTGTAGCTGAGCTTCTGCCATGGCTTGCATGTCGTTACAAAGCTTTCTCATATCCTCTCTCAGAGCGTCGATCTCTTCTTTCAACTCTCTGTTTTCTTCCTCAAGATCATCCATCTTTTTCTGACGATTGGCCCGAGTATTGTACGAATGAGACAGTTTGACTCTAGAACCGAGACACAAATGTGAGATTCGTAGGTAAGGAGAATACGCGATGTGAGAATGATGAATGCAATGATTATATTAATTGTTGTTTTTGGTTTAATCAAAATAAACTTCGACAATTAGATTGCAAATATCAAACACTGGGGAAACCCCTTTTTATTGAATTCCAAAGGATTACAGAAATGGAAATACAGTAGATTACAAAGTGCAGAAACAGAAACCTAAGCTAAAGGGTCCCGAGTCCTCTTTGAGGAGAAACTGGGTGCTGATTCTGGTATCCTCCTTTTCTTTGACCGGGGCGCTTGGGCCGTTGTCGGGTTGTTATTCCTTTGCCAAGTGAAAGGAGTAAGCAAATTCCTTTGGTCATCTTGATTCTCTACAGCATGCTGCTCCAAAATTTCAATCAGAGCATCTTTCTCTTTTAGTAGTTGTTGTATTTGGATACACTCGACGTCGAGGGTGCGGTACTTGTTCTTCCAAGACCTTCTTTCCTTTTGAACTTTGTTGAGAGTAACCTGAAGCTTTTCAGTTTCCGTCATGAAGTACATGACAGATTCCTTTGGCGGAAGAATTCCGTAACGAGGATAAGGCATCTTTAGCTTGAGAGCTCTGGTTTGTACCCAATGGAGATAAGGCTCCACCGAGACACAGTCTGGTTTTCCTAGAGACTCTCGTCCTTTCTTATGAACATGTTTCCAAGCTTGCACTATTTCCATCTTTAGTGCTCTGTCACTTTCTCCTTCCTTGAAGAAAAGACCTTCCAGATGAACACCCAGTGGGATGTGTCTCATCGGGTATCCAAATTGACGGCGAACCAATACCGGATGGTAGTTGATTCCTCCTTTAGTTCCTATGAGGGGTACATTGGGGAAGTTTCCACAACAGTCAATGATCCTGATTCCCTCATAAATCCTATTACACCAATCTATATCAGAGTTGGTGAGGGACATGATCTTCTGCGACCAACGTAAGACACTCTTGCAATCTCAAAAAGCAGCAGACTTGGGCAAGTGAGAGATAAACCATTTATAAAGCAGAGGTACACAACATGTGATCTCCCCTCCGCTGTACAAATTTCCCAAGTGTACAGAATGATACGCATCTGCGAGCAAAGTCGGCACAGGGTTTCTAATGAGAAAAACCTTAATAGCGTTGATATCGACGAAGTTATTGATGTTGGGAAACAAAAATAACCCGTAGGCGAGCAAGACAAAGATGCTTTCAAAAGCAGTCTCGTTCCCTATACTAGCGAAGTATAGAGCTTTTTTTTGTCAAGAACTGGGCTGGCAAACCTTGGATGCCACCCTTAGTGGTCATGTGAGTCCTGACCTCAGACTCGTCCAAATGAATTGCTCTTGCAATAGTCTGATTCTTTGGAATTTCATCCAGTCCAGAAAATGGAGCTCGATCAGTGATATGTAAATCAGCCAGATGAGAATACTCCTCCAGCGTTGGTGATAGCTGGTAATCCGGGAATGTGAAACAGTGATAAACCGGATCGTAGAATTGACTGAGCGCATCCATGATCCCCTCAATCACATGGACCCTTAACAGTGGTAGCAAACCACCGTGCTTGGCTCTGAAAGCCTCTGGGTTAACGATCATCCTCGCTAACTTTCTCAAATCCCCTAGTTTTGGAACCTTGAAGGTATACTGGCGAGTTCTCCTTCTACCGAAATCCATTAGCGTAATCTTTTTCTCTGATATTTGCAATCACAGTCTTAGTTTAATTTGAAAAACAGAGAGACTAGAAGAGAAGTTTTTTTTTTGTTTTAATGTTTTATTAAATGGATGCATGAATGCAGCACACAAAAACATAGAAAAAACATGGGGTCAAAGGGTCGTTGTCATGAAGTCAAGGCTCTACCCATCCCCAAAGGTTTACTAAGGTGATTTTTGTA
Organism: Lathyrus tuberosus; assembly: GCA_022829125.1. Lineage (NCBI taxonomy): Eukaryota > Viridiplantae > Streptophyta > Magnoliopsida > Fabales > Fabaceae > Lathyrus > Lathyrus tuberosus. Next base: position 5,562,658 of record JALAZF010000019.1, on the reverse strand, counting down.
CCTGTACTCATTATCATCAGCTCCTCCCAGGAAGGCAGACAACAAGCGGATTGCCAGCGAGTTGTGTGCAATCTTAGAGTAAGTGTCATTCACCTAGAATAGATCACCAGCCTCAAATGAGGGTAGTATCGCGTAACAGCTATTTCCGATAGCTTCCGCACTACGAAAAAGGTTGGCTTTTCTTAAGTGTATACTCAATCTCACCACATGCGGCATCACACGCATTCCCAGTAGCAGAAAAATAAACACGTATAGCAATTAGGAAAAGCAGTATATATATTTGTCCTAATCATCCTAGACTTATAAAGCTACGATTCTTAAGTTCCTGACAGAAAATGGGTTCCCCGGCGGAAGCCCCAATCTGTGGTTCCCTGCCTAAGAGATGGACCAGCATAAGTCAATCTTTCTCTTCGGTAGAGTTCCCATTTTCCGTAGAAAACGGGGATGATGCCCTAAGGCAGAAAAGGAGACTCCCCAGCAGAGTCGCCATTTGTGTAATTTTTCACATAAGAGAAGTAGAAAGAAAGGAACGGGCCCCACGGTGGGCGCCACTTTTCTGTAGCGAGCGATTCTGGACGTGGTTCTTAAGCGCTGGTCGCTCTCTGCGGTTGAGCTTAAAACTACAGGTCGATTCATTTTTTATCCTATTGTGAGTTGAATAAGGAAGGGAAATAGATGTCTCCAATTAACCCTGCTTGCATACTGAGTTTAAACAGCGGTCTGTTAGGTTACGGATGCTATCAATGTGGGGGGCCTTTGTACTGGTTATTTGTATTTTCGCCAATACGGTTTTCTTTCTTTCTAGGACTTTCTAGCGGGGAACAAGGATTAGGATGTTAGGACTGGTGCTTTTGAAATACTGCTTTTAATTGATGGAGATATGGGATTTGGGTTTTTTGTTGATTGCGCTCGCTAAGATCTTTTATTTCGATCTTATGCCTACGTATTCCCGTTTACCGAAACAGGGAAATCAGAGCGTTCGTAGTTCCCCCTATTCTATGGGAGGAAATTGGTTTTTGGTGTCTTGTTCAAAGCCCAAGACGTGAAGCGAAAGGTGATTTGTATCTTGTTCAAAGCCTAAGATGTGAAGCTGAAAGGTCTATTTGTGTCTTGTTCAAAGCCCAACACGTGAAGCTGAAAGACCTCGACTTTAGAGAGAATTTGTCATCTCTAAAGAGGGGGTAGGAGAATTACTTTAACTGGGATACGCGGATTCGAGCAATGCCATAATTTCCGAAGAAAGGGTTTTAACCTGAAGGAGAAGACTTTAACTCAGTGTAGAGCAATGCCATCTTTCCTTACGAATTTCTCATGCTAAAAGAGGGACAGTGGCATGGATATAGATGATCCAGAGGCTTGCCGCTTACAGCGATTAGATGAAGGGAAAGGAGTTGTTGATGTTTGTGTACTATGAACGAGGCACAGCTTTGATGCTAAAAGGTTAATTGGATCAACCAGTGGTTTTCTTATACAAAGCCTAAGAGGAGGCTAATTTCCGTTAGGAAAATCATTATACAAAGCCTAAGAGGAGGCTATTTTGTGTCTCGTACAAAGCCCGAGAGAGAGGCTAAAAGATTTTGACCCGACGATGGAGTCTTTTGGTATCTCGTATAAAGCCCGAGATGGAGGCTTATTGTTTGTTTAGCTCAATAAGAACCTTTTTGTATCTCGTACAAAGCCCGAGATGGAGGCGAAAAGCTTGACTCAACAAGAGAGTCTTTGATACTCAACAAGAGAGTGTTTTTGTATCTCGTACGAAGCCCGAGATGGAGGCTAAAAGGTTTGTTTCAGTTGAGTGACAGATCCAATATACTGATTTTAAAAGAGAAAATCAGTTCTTATATGAGCAACACTGTACTCAGGATTTGATTTGAGGATCAGGGATATTTCCTTCTCTTTGAGGAAACGGGAAATCCAAAGGGTATTGAGACTGTCCGAGTCTGCGGGTTTCCCTTCCTATTTAACGAAGGGGTCACTTGAGAATGTCTTTGAGACTCAAGGAAGTTAGACTGTCCAAGTCTAGAGTTTTTTTCTTTTGTACTATGCTTTGAGAAACAGTAGTAGACTCTATGAAAGGACTGTTCTATGAGGATGACTAGGTTCTGTTCCTATACCTCTAAGAGGTCGTCGGGACAATTTGTACGAAGCCCAAGAGGAGGCTGGAAACTTTTAAGAAGCCGACGGGTCCTTGTACAAAGCCCAAGAGGAGGCTATCATTCTCGGAGGAAGAGATCATTATACGAAGCCTAAGAGGAGGCTGTGAATACTTCTAAGAAGCCGTAGAGTCCTTGAATAATGCCCAAGAGGAGGCCGATGCTTTTAAGAAGCCCGTGGGTCTATCACCTCCTTTCCATTAGGAGAGATAACTCTTTTAAAGATAAAAACCACTGGTAAACGTGCGAGGTTTACTATCCAGCGACTTTTAACTTTGAAAGAGGGTTCCTTAGTTAAGGTCCAAGATTATGACCGTAGTGGGTACCCAAAAGACATTCAAGGCAAGCTATCCACAAGGAATAGATCAAGTCAGGAAAGTTCGAGAATTTGGAAGAAACTCAAAGATTCCATTCACGGAGAATACATTCATCTTGGGGAGTAGAGTTTTTTGACGATTCCTAAGGAGGACAACCGAAGAGAAGACTGTATCTGGTGCTCCTATTGGGGATCTAGGCGTCTATTTCTACGAATAAATGAAACGGCGTCACCTAGTTCTAGACGTAGTTGCCGGGGAAACTCGAAATATCTATACTATTATTACACAGTAGATATGAGTTTATGAAAGGAGACTTACAGTGAGCAGCCCCACAATACAGTTTATAATATGAAAGCAGTAAATGAAAGCGATAACCACTTACTCGGTTGTAGTGCTTCCATGCTGTTTGGTTAGTTATTCAACAAAGAAAGATTGAAAACAACAGTATATTCAAAATCAAAGGAGAAAGTGCTTTGAAAAAGAAAGATTTGGGGCTTACAGCTCAAGGAGAGGCCCAGGGTTTTATCAGTGAGCACTGTTTGACTTTGTACAGCGGGACTTATACGAGTGACTGGGGCCCAAAAAGGTTTTCTGTACAAAGGGATGGGTCTTAGACTCTCTCAAGAGGCCCAAAAAGGTTTAAAGAAAAAGAGTGAGGCTTATAACACGAGGGTAGGCCCAAATGATTTTTCGTTTAAAAATGGCGATCGCGCCGAGGTTTTCTTTTAACGCAGAGGGACTTATACAATAAGTGAGGCCCAAAATTGTTTTGGTTAAAAGGGGGATTGGGTCTTACACTCTAATAGAGGCCCAAAGTGTTTTGAATGGGTCTTATAGCTCAAGGAGAGGCCCAGATGATTTTTTTATTTTTAAACGGGCGACGATCGCGCCGTTTACTTGTACAGAGGGACTTATACAATGAGTGAGGCCTAAAAAGTTTTTGTACAAGGGGGATGGGTCTTACACTCTCTCAAGAGGCCCAAAGAGTTTTCAAAGAAAAGAAATGGGTCTTACTACACGAGGGTAGGCCCAAAGGTTTTATTTTGAAAAGGCGACGATCGCGCCGTGATTTTTGAAATACAACGGGACTTATACAATAAGTGAGGCCCAAAAAGGTTTTCAAAAAAAGGGGGTTGGGTCTTACACTCTCTCAAGAGGCCCAAAATATGTTGAAAATGATTTAAGAGGGTTGAATTAATCCAAAACCCTAATTTGTTTTCAAAATGTATTTAATTGAATAAAAATTCAATTAAAATGATCAAAAATTGTTTAACACATGGAAAACAAATTGTGATCTTGGATTAATGCTTCAAAAATTAAGTATTGACCTACAAAATAATTAGAAAGCATCAAAAGTTGCAAAATCAATGTAGAAAAAATATTTAAAATGCCAAAAACAATTAAAATATTAATTCTTTGCAAAAATATCAATTATACAAAATAAATAATATTTTTGGGATTTTTTGTGAAAATAAAATATTTTAACATTTTTGTGAATTATTAAATAAAGAATCAACTCAAAATCATTGAAACTCAGAGAGAAAATAATTTTTGAATCAATTAAACAAAATCACAAAATTCAAATATTTGAATTTCTAAAAATGGCGCCAAGAACAGCTGAAGAACACGCGCGTGTTCTTGGTTTCTCAGATTTGCATTTTCTATCCAATCTCCATGAATACGTAATCATATCATGCAATCGACATATCATTATGCTCGCCTCAACCTCACGATCATGTCTATGTACTTTAATTTCATTTAAATTAAACATACAACAAGAAATCACGAAGAGACCTCAAGAACCCTAATTTCTGCATGAAGGCTAGGATTTTTGATACACGATTCAAACAATGCAATTAATTGAGGGAAAACATTCCATGCATGATTATGAACATATGGCCAAATTATTGTGCGAGGAAATATGCATAGATTGAGAGATGACCAAGTATGTGCTTACCTCCAAGTCGTGACAGTAAGAGCAGATGTGATTTTGAGTTGGAGGTGTTACAGACAAGTTGTGATGATCTGGACAGCTTCCCTACACCATATGGAGTGTGTTTGAACACTTGGATTGAATTGAAATGGACTGGATCAGTTTATGGCATCTCAGTTGCAACTTCACTTCAAACTTGTGTGGATGGCAAGTGATTTTGAGATTTTGATGTTCCAGATGTTATGTGCGTGTTTGATCAGCTCATATGTGATGTATATGAGGTGTGTGAGTGATTGGTTTGGTTGGAATTGCTCTCAAACTCAAAACCCGATAGCTACCTTGCTAAGAAAAGCATTTTTGCCAAGAGAAATAGATTTTGAGAAAAGCATCTGTTAGATGGCTTTGGTGTACTCAAACTGACCACAATTGAGCTCTATTTATAGTAGAGCAAGTTTGTTTTGCAAGGAATAGTGCATGGCAGCTGGTAAGTAGGTTTGGCCAATGTTGTCCAATGAAAATCCAAGTCTCCTCTAGCCATTGACTAGAGGTTAGGGCACAGAGCTTTGGTCCCCTTGGTCTTGGATAAGTCTTGACTGATTTCAGATGAGAATGGCTCAGTCCATGCCACCTTGATGGTTTCATTGAATGCCTCATTCCAAATTTGAAGTCTTGTCCCTATTTTGGCAACTCTAGGTTCAACATGTTATTCCTTGTTCCTTGGACCTTGGAGGCTTGGCTCAGTGATTGTCCCCTTTAGATTCAATCCTCTGAGGTGTCCAAGTGGATTGGATCAATTGAATTTGGCTGATTTTGGCAAATCGAGCCAAAATGCAAATTCTGCCTTGCCTTGACAGATTTCAGCAAGGCAACTTGCCAATGTTGTATCTCATGATGTAGGTTGAATTTGGCAATGTTCTTGGCCATTTTGGAAAGCTCTTACATGATACAACAACTGTTTGAACAAGTTTGGTTTTGATCTCTTTTGATTCCAAGTGAAAAATCCCCTTACATTTGGCAAAAAGTGAGGCAAAATCTGACTTAGTGAAAATTTCACTAAGTGTTGGAAAAAGTGACATTTTCACTTTTCAGCCACTTTGATCACTCCATAACTCAAAATCCTTAATGAATTGGAATGACTTGTAGTTGAAATTTTTGTAGGTGATAATGAGGGCTACAAATCCATCTTTGGATGAGAAAAAATGGCCTTGTGGTTTAGGAGTTATGGTCCTCCAAAGTTGGTACCTTTGCCACTTTATTTTTAACTTAGAAAAATTTCTAAGTTTTATGGTTACCCCTTTTACAAGTTATCTCACTTTTCTTGATTTTTCTTGATGAATGATGATTCAAATCATACATTAACATCATTTTAGGATTAAAAATCCATTTTGGTGAAAAATCTCAAAAAGTCAAAGTTGACTTTTGTGCACAGTTGACTTTTTATCAGATGAATTCCAAACTGTGCAATTCTTCAGGAAATCATGTCCTTGACCTAAATCAAACTTGATGGACATGTTCCATGGGTGTCATAGGGTATATTCAATCATGCATTAGGGTTTGGGAGCATGTCCAGGTCAAAAGTCAAAGTTACAGTTGACTTTTCCCTTAAAACCCTAATTGTGGTGTAGATGAAATTGAGACTTGTTGCTCAAGCTTCTTGGATCAATCCATTGTTCTAAATGGATCAATATGGTATATTAGAGACCCTAAAATCATGTCTTGAGGTCTTGGCTCATGTTTTGTCCCAAAAGTCAACTTAGGGGTGAATTAGGTCAAGAAACCCTAATTCCTGATTTTTGATGAATGCATCCCCTGAGGCAAAATTTACTTGATGCATGGGTTCATGAGGTTCCATGAAGTATATTAGGTTATGTTTTGGATCATTGCCTTGTGCCCAGATGAAAATTTCCTTCTGGAGGCCCTGGTCGACCAAAACCCTAATTTGGTGACACTGTCGATCTTGAGACTTGATCCACCTAGAAGGGAACAACCTTGTGTTTAATCCTTGAAGTGGGAGTCCTTTTTTATCAATTGTGGATATTCAAGAGATTAGACAAGTTGAAGATCATGTCATTTCTTGATTGATCCTTTGTCTAAGCACTCAGAGAGGGCTTGAAACCCTAATTTTGATTGTATTGGATGCTCACCCATCTTTGGGGAGACTGATGAAGCATGATGGTTCATCCATATTGTGATGGTGATTTGCACAATGATGGGAAATCTAAGTGGTCAAAATTTGGGGTATTACACACGGACAGGTGTAAAGGATTCAATACGGACAGGTATCGAAAAAAGATATACGGACAGGTGTAAAGGGTTCAATACGGACGGGTATCGAAAAGGTACACGGACGGGTGTAAAAAGTTTCAATATGGACGGGTATCAAAAAGGTACACGGACGGGTGTAAAGGTTTCAATACGGACGGGTATCGAAAAAAGATACACGAACGGGTGTAAAGGGTTCAATACGGACGGATATCGAAAAGGTACACATATGGGTGTAAAAAGTTTCAATACGGACGGGTATCGGAAAGGTACACGGACGGGTGTAAAGGATTCAATACGGACGGGTATCGAAAAAAGATACACGGACGGGTGTAAAGAGTTCAATACGGACGGGTATCAAAAAGGTACACGGACAGGTGTAAAAAGGTTTCAATACGGACGGGTATCGAAATGGTACACGGACGGGTGTAAAAAGTTTCAATACGGACGGGTATCGAAAAGGTACACGGACGGGTGTAAAGGATTCAATACGGACGGGTATCGAAAAAAGATACACGGACGGGTGTAAAGGGTTTAATACGGACGGGTATCGAAAAGGTACACGGACGGGTGTAAAAAGGTTTCAATACGGACGGGTATCGAAAAGGTACACGGACGGGTGTAAAAAGTTTCAATACGGACGGGTATTGAAACAAAAAGGTTCAAACACGGATGGGTGCCGAAGGAAACATGGACAAGTGTCTGACGGTAAAAACCTTGAGGGGATAAACCAAAGGACCACCTGGACGAAGGGGTAAAAAGGGATCACGGGTTCACAATCCTGGCAAAACACTCTGCCTTAGGACTGTCAAATATTTCTTCGAATGACTAAATCCAACACTTGTGGAGTAAAGTCGAATGATATTCTCCTGAAATCCGGCTTTTTCCTGACGAAGGAAAACTCAAACCTGGCCTATGCTTCGGATGCATATGTTTGAATTTTGCCGTAATGCTCCACACGAAGTGGAAATGCTACGCATTTGGGAGGATGCCATGCAAAAAAATGCTTATGCAATGCAAAAAGACCGTCCCAGCGAAATAAACACTGAGAACAGAAGCAGCTCCACTGAGGACGACAAACTACAATGTCGTCAAACCAAAGAACATGTTGAGGAAAACTTCACCCTGTTGGGGAAGATCACAATCACCAATTCTGCTAGAGATGGACGAAACTCCGAGAGAATACCCACTCTGTTGGGGATGGAAATGAATACTGAAGATGGAAACTCCTCCGCCGGGGATCACCAAATGCTTCAGAACTTGGATTTGACGCCTGCCAAAAATGATTGGACTTAAGGCCTGCTGGGGATACTAATCACCACCAGACTCTGCTTGGGGATGTCGATGAGCTTAATCTGCTGCTAGGGAAATAACTTTACCCTCACCCTGCTGGGGATTAGATCAAATCGTTGTCGGTGAGAATATACTTTCTAACCAACTGAGGAAAGTAGACCCCAGGACTCTGTGGGGATAATAACATCTTTGTCCACGAATCTCCTGCTGGAGATACAACAACATCCACCTTAGAGCAATCAACTTCTGAAAGCTTGCTGGGGAATAATAATCCAAACACAACTTCAGTTGGGTATACAATCCTCTGTACTCCTGCTGAGGGGGACGATACTCTTACATCCTGCTGAGGGGGACGATCCTCATCGACACATCAGCTTGGAAAATAGTAGTTATCAACATCCACTCTGCTAGGGGGTAAACACATGTTTCCTGACTAGCTGAGGAAAAAATGACTGCCCCATACTCTGTGGGGAAACACCATCTTTGATCAAAGAAGATGCTCCATCAATCTCTTGCAGAAGAGGCTGTAGAAATGACAGTTTCTGGCTACCTGCTGAGTAAAGATGAGCCAAATCACAACTCAGGCTGGGGGTAAACCTCTTATATCCTGCTGAGGGGGACGATCCTCAACGACTCCGCTTGGGGAATTACTTCCTTATACTCCGTTGAGGAAGACGATCCCCGATACTCTGACTGGGGAGAGTAGCAAACTGCTGAGGACGATCAGACTTCAAAGTTGAAGAGAGCAGCTCTACTGGGGAGGTACACCTGTCATCCTGCAAAACCAACAGAAAGGTCTATGTGCAAAAATGATTACTTTGATTATCATCATAGTGACTGACGCCTAAGCAATTGCCACTGTTTTCCAACTTGCTTCATAAAGCTCAACATTTTAGCATGTAATGTTTATAAAAAATATCGGACATTTTCACAAACAAAACAGGTAAAACAAAAAACAAAAGCTCTTTGACTGAAATGCAAACTTTATTGAATGATCAGCCTGTAAATAGGCATTTACATTTGGAAGCAATTCCTAAAAAGAGGTAATTGCGCAAAAAGTAAAAGAAAATACAAATGTCGGCAATGTGGGGAACATACATCCACCATGACTCGACTCAGCTATAACTCATATGACTTGTTTATCCGTAGATGCTTGGCCTTTGAAGATGACTGACTGGACTGATTCCTTTCCTTCGAATTTTCCTAGTGTGAATAGCACTCACAGATCGAACGTGGATCGTAGTCTTTGCTTTTAAATCCCTAACTTTTGCCTGGATCGCCCTTTTCAGGTTTTCAATCCACCGGGATACCCATTTCTGCCAAAGTTGCATTTTCAGGTTTTCAACCTTGCGGGTTTATTTCTTTTTCTTTTTTATCCCTAATTTTTTCCCGGGCCTTTTCTTTTTATGGTTCGCCAGGATGCCCCATTTTTGCCTGAACCTTCTTTTTATGTTCAGCGGGTCTTTTTTATGCAAAGTATTTTTTGACTATATCCGCGTTCACAGGGGACGTAAAATCTTCGCCATCCATAGTTGAGAGTAATAAGGCTCCACCAGAGAAAACCTGTCTTACTACATATGGCCCTTCGTAATTCGGAGTCCACTTGCCCCTGTGATCTGTTTGAGGAGGAGTGATCCTTTTCAGAACTAATTCACCAGTTTGAAAACACCGAGGACGCACTTTCTGATCAAATGCTTTTTTCATCCTGCTCTGATACAACCGGCCATGCGCAATGGCTTTCAATCTCTTCTCTTCAATAAGGTTCAGTTCATTGAGCCGGGAACACACCCACTCAGCTTCATCAAGCTTCACGTCTGTCAGAATTCTAAAAGAAGGAATCTCAACTTCTAATGGCAGAACTGCTTCCATACCATACACCAGTGAGAAAGGGGTTGCCCCAGTTGATGTGCGTACCAAAGTACGATATCCGTGTAAAGCTTAAGACAACATCTCATGCCAGTCTTTATAAGTCACTACCATTTTCTGCACAATCTTCTTTATGTTCTTATTAGCCGCTTCAACAATCCCATTCATCTTTGGGCGATAGGGAGAAGAATTGTGATGCTTAATCTTAAAGCTCTGGCATAGCTCCTTCATCATCTTGTTGTTCAAGTTCGAACCATTATCAGTAATGATTCTCTCTGGGACTCCATATCGGCAGATGATGTCCTTCTTAATAAACCGGGCTACCACTTGTCTGGTGACGTTGGCATACGATGCTACTTCCACCCACTTCGTGAAATAATCAATAGCCACCAGGATAAAACGATGTCCATTTGAAGCAGTCGGCTCGATCTTCCCAATCATGTCAATGCCCCACATGGCAAAAGGCCAAGGTGACGACAAAACATTCAGAGGAGTAGGTGGTACGTGCACCTTATCGGCATAAATCTGGCATTTATGACATTTCTGGGCGTATTTAAAATAATCAAACTCCATAGTCATCCAATAATACCCCGCTCTTAACAAATTTCTTGCCATAGCATGCCCATTGGCATGAGTACCAAAGGACCTTCGTGAACCTCTTCCATTAACAGGCCTGCCTCGTGTTCATCAACACAACGTAGCAAGACCATGTCAAAGTTTCTCTTGTACAACACATCGTCTTTGTTCAAAAAGAAGTTTCCTGATAACCTCCTCAATGTTTTTTTATCCTTGGAAGATGCCCCAGCTGGGTATTCCTGACTCTTCAAAAAGACCTTAATATCATGATACCAAGGCTTGCCATCTGATACACCTTCAACTGCAAACACAAAAGCAGGTCTGTCCAAGCGCATGATTCTGATTGAAGGGGTTTCATTCCAGCGATTCACTTGATACATTGATGACAACGTTGCCAACGCATCAGTCATCTGATTCTCTATCCGGGGAATGTGATGGAAGTCCACTCTGTCAAAGAAAGGCAACAACCTTCTGGCATAGTTTTTATACGGAACAAGATTCGCTTGACGAGTCTCCCATTCACCTGTAATCTGATTAACCACCAACGCAGAATCACCATAAACATCGAGGTTCTTGATTCTCAAATCGATCGCTTCTTCTAACCCCATGATGCATGCTTCATACTCTGCCTCATTGTTGGTGCATACGAACGCCAATCGGGCAGTGAAGGGTATATGAGAACCCTTTGGAGTCGTAATGATTGCCCCGATTCCGTTACCATATGAATTAACAGCTCCATCAAAAACCAACTTCCACTGAGATCCAATCTCAGGTCCTTCATCAGGAAAAGGTTCTTGACAATCCTTCATCTTCAGGTACATGATATGCTCATACAGAAATTCAAACTTCATCGGTTAATAATCCTCAATTGGCTGTTCGGCAAGATATTATGACAAAACACTTCCCTTAATGGCCTTTTGGGAAACATACTGAATATCCTATTCTGTCAGAACCATCTGCCAACGGGCTATTCTACCAGAAAGTGCTTGCTTCTCAAACACATACTTGATTGGATCCATCTTTGAAATCAAGAAGGTTGTGTGGTTTAACATATACTGCCTCAAACGCTTAGCGGCCCAAGCGAGTGCACAACATGTTTTCTCCAGCATCGAGTACCTTGACTCGCAATCAGTAAACTTTTTACTCAGATAGTAGATGGCGTGCTCTTTTCTACCTGACTCATCTTGTTGACCGAGCACACAACCCATTGAATTCTCAAGAACCGTAAGATACATAATTAAAGGCCTTCCTGGCACTGGCGGCATAAGGACCGGAGGTTCCTGCAAGTATTCTTTTATCTTTTCAAACGCCTTTTGACAATTTTCATTCCACCTGACCGCTTGATCTTTTCTTAGCAACTTGAAGATTGGTTCACACGTGGCTGTGAGATGCGAGATGAACCTAGCAATGTAGTTTAATCTCCCCAAGAAACCACGAACCTCTTTTTCTGTTTTTGGCACATGCATTTCTTGTATGGCTTTTACCTTTACAGGATTAACCTCGATACCTTTTTCACTAACAATAAACCCCAACAATTTTCCTGATCTCACCCCGAAGGTGCATTTGTTTGGATTCAACCTTAGTCTGAATTTCCACAATCTTTCAAATATGTTCTGAAGATTCACCAGAATGTTTTCCTCCGTCTGTGACTTCGCAATCATGTCATCAACATAGACCTCAATCTCTTTGTGAATCATATAATGAAAGAGAGTCACCATCGCCCGCTGATAGGTTGCCCCTGCATTTTTCAATCCAAAGGGCATCACTTTGTAGCAAAAAGTTCCCCACGGTGTTATGAACGTTGTTTTCACCATGTCTTCTGGGGCCATCTTAATTTGGTTATACCCAGAGAAGCCATCCATGAAGGAAAACACAGAATACTGAGCGGTATTGTCAACTAACATGTCAATGTGAGGGAGTGGGAAATCGTCCTTTGGGCTTGCTTTGTTCAAATCCCTGTAATCAACACACATCCTGACCTTCCCATCCTTCTTAGGTAGAGGCACGATGTTAGCAACCCATGGAGGATAATTTGTTACGGCAAGAAAACCGACATCTAGCTGTTTCTGAACCTCTTCCTTGATTTTGACAGACATCTCCGGTTTAGTTCTTCTCAACTTTTGTTTGACCGGAGCACAACCTTCTTTAAGTGGTAGCCGGTGTAAAACAATATCAGTATCGAGCCCAGGCATGTCTTGGTAAGACTAGGCGAAGATGTCCACATACTCACGGAGCATTCCAATCAATCTTCCCTTGACACTATCTTCCAATGCAGCCCCTATCCTTACTTCCTTTCTGGCGTCCTCGGTTCCCAGATTCACAATCTCAATTTCCTCCTGATGAGGTAGGATGACCCTCTCCTCTTGCTTCAACAATCTGGCCAACTCTTCGGGCAGTTCACAATCTTCGTCAGTCTCTTCTTCAGCCTGATAGATTGGATTGTCAAAGTCATACCGAGCTATAGCTAAGTCATGATCGGTGTCATCTGAACAAAAAGGCCTGCATGATTGATGAGGTATGTTTTATTATGTGTGCAACAAAAGAAACACATTGCCATTTTGATGTGGGTTTTTAATGCATAAAAATAAAAACAGAAAGACAGAGATCAAAATATTTGAGTGTGAAAAGTCCTTTATTGATGATAAAGCAAAACATGCAACAGTTAAAAGCCCTATAAATAAAATCGCTACGTCTTGGGCAGAACGCAGGATTAACATAATAGGAAAACAAAGCAATTACTTGAAGCTAGTCACTTGAATGACTTTTTTAGAAGACCAGTTACACAGACTTTCTCCTGGGATGCAAGGGCGGATCCAGCTATCCATGTCGCAATCACTGTCCCCTTCTTCTTCAATGGCATTAACTCTGTCGAAGAAAACGCCGGCACTGGTGAAACGGACTGGGCAATAGAATTTGGGAGGATCCCCGACTTTCCTGGGTGGCTTGTATCCCAATCCATAAGTATTCCCTTTCGGATGAACTTCAACCACTTGGCCCCACCCGTGTGAGCTACCAGCTTCGACTATAGCCTTGGCGTCTTTAAACGAAGACATAGAAACCTCAGGTTGATCTGCCACTGCAGGCTGCTCTATAAGTTCAGACTGGACAACCTCTTCAGAAACCTTCACCTTCTCAAACCCCTGACACAACGTCTCATGGATTTCACCATCCACTTCCACGTACTTAAAAGTTGACAGCTGACTAATCATTATGTCTTCTTCTCTGCACACTGTCACTACGTGAGCATCTACCATGTATTTAAGCTTTTGATGCAAAGTGGAGGTTACAGCGCCTGCACCATGGATCCAAGGACGACCCAACAGACAACTATATGCTGGCTGAATATCCATTATATAAAATGTTACATCAACGATTTCCGGTCCAACCTTGATTGGAAGCACAATCTCACCAAAGACAGATCTCTTCGAGCCATCAAAAGCTCGCACCACCAAGTCACTTGGAGTACAAATAAGTCCCCTGGTATCTAACTTCATTAATGCTTTCTTTGGCAATACATTCAACGATGATCCAGTATCGACCAACACATGCGACATCAGTGAACCACGACACTCAATCGAAATATGCAGGGCATTGTTAGGATTCCTTCCAGCGGGAGTCAAATCAAGATCTGTAAAGCCTAAGCCATTACCCGCATTCACGTACGCTACAACCCCTTCCAGTTGATTAATAGAAATCTCTTGAGGAACATATGCCGCATTCAAAACTTTCAGAAGAGCATTCCCATGAGCTTCAGAACACAACAACAAAGACAGAATAGAGATCTTGGACGGGGTCTGATGTAACTGGTCCACAATTTTGTAATCACTTTTTCGGATGAGTCTCATAAACTCCTCTACATTTTCAGAAAATGCATCATCAACCGGCTTTACTGTAGAATCAATAACCACTGGAGTCTGAACAGAACCATCCATTACCTGTTTTCCCTTATCTTGACTTGAAGTACTGGGTTGATCATTAACAGGAGTAAGCACTCTACCACTTCTTGTTATAGCATCAGCTTCACCCTTAACCTCGGGATTATAACTCACTGATGAAGTAGCCATTAATTCCTACTTTTGTCCATTGACAAACACCTCTGCTCCAAAATTCCAGGGAATAGCCTTAGAACTTTCATACGGAATGGGTCATGCCCTTGTGATAATAACTGGAGGTGGCCTTGCTGGACCTGAAATAGTAATTGTTTTGAACGGAATAGTGATAGTAGCAACCTTCTCACTAACAACCTCTTCCTGATAATTATCTCTATCAAACTGTAAGCAGCCCTCATTAATCATACCCTGGATACCCATCTTTAACGAATCACAACCATTATCCTTTGTCAAACAATCTGAACAGTTCTCATCACAACCCAGATAGACGCCACCCTTCAATAACCTATTTTTAACCATAGCCAGCGGAGTCTTCAGTTCCTCAACATCCATGATCAAATTCAAAGCTTCACATTCCTTAATTATCGCATTCACCCTCGGCCCATTGTGATCAGGCATCGGGTTTTGAATAACATTGGACCCAGTATTCGAGAAATTAATAGCCTTGGAGTCTACAAGGTCTTGTACATTGTGATGAAACGCCCTACACTTCTCCACAGTATGCCCCGGAGCACCAGAGTGAAAATCGCAGTGTGCGTTAGCATCGTAGCCTCGTGGGAGTTCTCCTGTTGGTGGAGCCAGGGTACGGAACTCAACTAGACGCAACTGCAGCAAATGTTGCAACAATTGTGCATACAACATCGGTGGTTGCTCAAAATGCCTCTCTACATTTCTCTGTCTATTCTGATACTGGCCCTGTTGCCTGTTCTGATTAGCATTATTCCTTTGTTGCTGTGGTGGAGGTAACGTTGCTGGGATAGTTACCGATGCTACTTGTTGATTATTGCTCTGACGTTGTTTCCCTTTTCCCCTGTGGTATGATACGACATTGGTCTCTCCTTTCTTCTTATAACCATCAAAAGGCTTCTTTCCATGCCCGAAAGACGATCCGTCACCACTAGAAACTTTTCCAGCCTTAATTCCAACCTCTACCTTCTGTCCGATCGCAATCACATCTGCAAACTTGCCTAGAGAACAAGGCAATAACTTTTCATAATAGTGCTTAGGCAGTGTGTCCATAAACATATCCAACATCTCTTTTTCCAGCATTGGTGGCTGCACCCTAGCCGCCAATTCGCGCCACCTTTGCGCGTATTCTTTGAAACTTTCATCATTTTTCTGGGACATGCTCAACAGCTGAGTTCTGTTGGGAGCCATGTTTGTGTTGTACTGGTAATGCTTGATAAAAGCTGCAGCTAGCTCCCTCCAAGTACGAACATCGCTACTTTCTAGCGCCATATACCATTCCAAAGACGTGCCGAACAGGCTGTCTTGGAAAAAGTGCATCATTAGCTTTTCGTCCTTGGCATGGGAAGCCATCTTCCTGATATACGCCTTCACATGAGTTCTCGGGCAGGGAGAACCATTATACTTCTCCAGTGTAGGAATCTGAATCTTGTACGGAATGACAATATCAGGGACCAACCCTAGGTCGTCCAAATCTATTCCCAGATCATCCTGTTTCACAACCCCTTTCAATTGTGCCTCAATTAAACGGGTCCTCTCATCACTGACCACAGGAAGGCTAACGTCCAAGCTTCTGACTAAAAAAACATCATCCTGTTGATCATCAATAAGATGGCCATGGATAGCTCGAATAGTGCTTCCTTCTCTAACCACTGAAGAAATCCTACCCTGTGCACCAGCACCAGGGATAGGAATGTTGATACCAGCACCACCTCCGCCCGGAGGAATAATACGATTAAGAAAACCACCGTGTAAGATACCATTTTCATCAACCTACGACACCAAAGGCTGAACTAGAGTTCTGAATTCATTCTGACTCTGCACCACACCTTGCATCATCTCCATGAATTGATTGATGCGAGCTTGCATAGCTGCTATGTCTGCCTGAACTTTGTCCATCACTCTGCTTTGATTAAGCCTGGTAGAATACCGATGAGTTGGTTGATCAATCCTGACTGTTAAAAAGAGAGAGCATAAGAAAACCAGAGAATCCGAGATAACCTGCTATGCAAAATGAGATGATTATGCAAATGCAAATGCAAACATGTATGAACATTATCAAGGCGATCTATCCCTTGATTCCAATTTTAACAACAGAAGAGAACTGAATTCCTAATCATATAAAGAGAATAAGCATCTGTTACAACACAAGTATGAATAAGCATAAACAAAGACCCCGACCAACAAGCCTGGCGGTGATCCCAGAAATACAAAGAAAACAGCAGCAAGGAAACTAAGGCATATCATCAAGACTCAGCTGTGCTAGAATTCCCCATTCGTCATTCTTTTTGTTCCAATCCTGCACTTCCTTTAGAAGTTTCTTGGTATTAGGATGCTCTGGTCTCTGAATCAACTCCTGAATCAAAAGATCCCTCCTGTGCAAGATCCCTGTTAAATAACGACTATGCAATTCCCAATCATTTTCTCCAAAAGCTCCACCTGAACTTGGACCCTCGCTTCTGGCTCTTTTCACTTCGGCTTGGATCTTCAGTTGTTCCATATTTTCCATGGTTTCCTTGAGCTTTTCCTCAATTGATCTCCTCTCACAGACCCCTGATAAAATCTCCTTATCCTTTTTCCGAAGCTTTGTCTTCAAACCTTCAATCTGCTCCAGATACTTGTCCTCTTTCAACCTGTTGGCAGTAATTGTTGTATTCCGACGGTCATGGAACTTGGGAATTCTTGACATAGCATAGGCCAACTCTTTCTTTTTGGACGAAAGGACCTTGCTAACACTTTTCAACACTTGAGCCACTTTCTCTCTGGCTGTGGCTTCTTTAGACAATTCTTTCTCCTTCACAGCCAAAAGTTCTGATTTCAACCTGGCAACATGGATAGCTTCGCCTTTTTCGTGCTTCAACTGACCAACCTCGTTTCCCAGCTCACTAATCTCCTCTCGGAGTTTCTCCTTCTCAGCCCATAACTTATCATACTTCTCTATATCAACAGTCGTGGGAGCCTCGATCATCAAAGGATACAAAGGTGGTTCCACCGGGAAGGGAAGAAGCTCCTCTTCTGCTCTTTTCTTAATCCACTCTTCATAGGAAGGAAAAGCCCGATTATTACATTTCCCGAATGAAGTTTTTCCCTTCTTGGTCACCTGCTTCCAAGCATTCACAATCCTCCTTCTCATCTCTTGATCCCCCGTACCATTGAAGAATAAGGACTCTTTGATATCTCGCTCTTCAGGTGGACCTCTCAAAGGATAACCAAACTGCCTGATAATAAGGGAAGGATTATAGTTAATTTCCACCTCTTCTCCCTATCAAGGGTACATTAGGGAATTCTCCGCACTTGCAAATAATCTCCATCCCTAGAAAATCATAGTTGAACCAAACAATGTTGCCAGCAGGCAAGCCCATTAACCTCTTTGACCACTTCATAGAATCTCTCGTATCAACGAAAGCGCCAGCTTCGGGTAGATAACTCAGAAACCAAGTAGATAAGAGTGGTGCACAGCAACTCACAGTTTTTCCACGCCTATTTTCATTCTTGTAGTGGACTGAGTGATACACATCACCTAGCAAGGTAGGTATAGGATTCTTTGAAATAAAGATTCTGACAGCATGCATATCCACCAGATCAGGAAAATTGGGAAACAGGACAATCCCATAGATGCACATAGCCAGAATAGCTTGGAAAGCAGTCCAATTCCTCTCCTTAACATGTATGCAAGCTTGATCAAACAAGAACTTCAATAAGAAACCCTTAGCTCCTTGTTTCTCCACAATATTACTGCTCAGAGCGGATTCACCAATATGAAGAGCAATGGCCATCTCTTTTATCCCAGGGCGTTCTTCAGAAAAGAATACTATGTCATGCCTGACGGGGATTCCCAAAATAAATGAGAACTCCTCCAACGTTGGAGCCAAGATATAGTCTGGGAAAGTGAAGCAACGCAAAGACGGATCATAGAACTGAAGAAGTGTATGAATGGCATCCTTCTCATACTTGGAGATATTGTAGACAAACTTCATAAGTCTCACATACTCTCCACTGAACTCTGTACGAACTCCGGGACCAGCCATACTAATCAGCTTGTGAATCAACGTCAAGGTCGGATCTGGGAACGAATAAGCAACAGTCTTATTTCTCTGGACATCCATGCTAAGGCCACCTCAGAAAACTGGAATCAAGAGTAAGATGCAAGCCCTGAAAAATGTCAAACATGTTAGAATGCAAGAAAAATGATATGCACATGCAAGCATGGGATCAAGGCATCACTGCTGGTTGTGCTGTAACGCCCCAGTCAGTTTTGTCAGTTTTGTCTTTTTAATTAATTGAGTCGTTTTGAGTATTTTATTATTATTTTATTTTATTTTTGACTTTTATGTGAAAATATATTATTTTTCGTCGTAAATATATTTTATCGCATTTTGAGAGCGTTTGCGAGATAATTGAGTGTAGGGGTATTTTGGTCTTTGTCGGGTAGATGTTATATTTTTCATAGAAATAGAAAGAGAGAAAAGTAGAAAGAAAAGAAAAGAGAAGAAGAAAAGGAGAAGAGAAAGAGAAGAGGAAAAAGAAGAAAAAGAGGAAAAACTTATGGATTTAGGAACCGACTTTCTACACGCGATTTAATCGGGTAAGGGTGCGAAACTCGATTATCTTATGCTTGTGTATGATTATGTGTGTATGTGTTTGTATATGCTATGGTCTTTTTATAGTTTTGGATTCTAGGTTGAAATGAGAAATATAATGAGAAATCGATGTTTTCACGGTTGAAAATCGGTGTAAGCGTAGTAGAATACTTGTTACCATGATTGAGTTACGTTTTGATTGCTATATGTTGGTTTGGAAATGTTTTGGGTGGAGAAAATATGGTTTTGGGATGATCTGGTGCGCTGCTGGGTTTTGCTGAAATCGCAGGTTCGCACTGCGAATGGCCAGCGAATGGGTGGCGAGCGTTCGCGTGAGGTTCGCACTGCGAACGTTGTATTATTTTTCATTCTGCCACTGTTCGCTGGAGGATTCGCACTGCGAATGGGGGTAGCAAGAATTCGCTTGGAGATCGCACTGCGAACGTTGGGAATTTTCTAGGCTATTTTGCTTCTGCCACTGTTCGCTGGGACATTCGCACTGCGAATGAAGAAGCGAAGGACTCGCTAGGAGCTTCGCACTGCGAACGTGACAGCTTTTTCCCAATTTGTTTTCTTTATAACTTTTGATCCGTGAGTCGGTTTGAGGCGTGGTTTGATGCGTTAGAAAGCTTATAAAATGTTCTTGCTTATGATGATGGTTTTGAGACTGTTGGCCGATTAAATTAGGTCGGGAACTAGAAAATATGTTGTTTTATCGACTTTTGCCGTTTTAATGGTGCGAACTTGATCTGTATATGCAATATGCTGTTAGTGTGGATATTGTATGACCTGTGTACTGTTGTGTGATGAAACTGCATTAAATACATATTGTGATGATGATTGGTGGCCTTAGGGCAAGATAATGTAACGTGTGGTAATTGATGATATATGCATGATTATGAATGTGTATATGTGTGCATTTTGAATGTCATGAGTCATTGTATGCCAAGCATCATGATATGCATTATTGTGACGTCCTGAGTGACGGATTGATTCCAGAGGGAATCTGCTATAACATCGTGAGCCTTAAAAATAAGAGGTATGAATCGCCTTAGAAATAAGAGGACCGAAAGCGATGGTTATAGACGATCGTGTGCCCATGTGGGGTTTGAGCGACCGGGTCGTGTGCCCGTGTGGGGTGTGAGCGATCCATAAACGTCGTGTGCCCGTGTGGGATATGAGCGACAGGGAACATCGTATGCCCGATGGGGAGTTACAGTGATGTAACGAGCGATGATTCCAGCAGAGTTCCTGAGTGAACTAGTGATGAGAAACATTGGAAGTCGGTACCGCATATGCATTGCATAGAGTCGTTGTGTCGGTCTCTGTGCATTTGCATAAATCATGGATTAATTGTGTATGGAATTGTGATTGGGATTGATGAGATGGAATATGTATAATTGTTTTGATGATGAGTGCATTGTGTATGATTGATATGCATTGGTGATGGATACCTGATAATTGTACTGTGTTGTGTTGTATTTGTTTGTGGTGCATTTGTGGTGAGAATATTTTACGTGTGCATTTCTGTGTTAATATATAATTATATGCAACTGTAATATGATTGTTTTTCTCATCCTTCTACTGTTTTATAATGCTCTATGAGGCATTGTAGATTAGAGTTGCTGGAGGTCTTTTTGTGAAGCTTAGGTCTTCATTCTTTTGTCGGTCGGCTCTGATATGTGACACCGGGTAGTCGGGGTGATCGAATGTGATTATTTTGTATTATGTATATGTATCTTTTGGATTGTACATGTATGATGTTGTATATGACAAACAAACTTCTATGATATATATATATATATATATATATATATATATATATATATATATATATATATATATATATATATATATATATATATATATATATATGAGATTCAGTTACGGATTTTCCGCTTACATTCTGTTTCTGAATTGTGGGTGTATTACTACCTGAATCGTTGCATATCTTTATGAGCAGGTGTTGTATGTTTGTTTCAAATTGATGTGACCCCTCGGTCTATGCCGTGCATGTTTTAAATATACTCTGATGAAATTTTGAAATTTTATTATTTATCGCTTTAATAGCTTTGGGGTATAGATTAGGGGTGTTACATTAAGTGGTATCAGAGCCAGTTCGTGTCAGTTTGTGTCAGTCCTTGTTAGTCTATATGGTTCGGTGAGCTGTTTGTTTAACCATAGTTTCTGTCATTGGAAATGAACAGAATATGGCTGGTAGGAATGATGCTGCTTTGGCTGCTGCGATGCAAGCTATGGCTCGGGCTGTGCAGGGTGCACCTAATGCTGCTGGTAATGATGAGTTCAGGAAGAACAAACTGCCTGTCTTTAAAGGGAGACATGATCCTGATGGTGCACAGATTTGGTTGAAAGAGATTAAAAGGATCTTCCGAGTTATGGATTGTGCTGAGGACAGTAAGGTGAGACTGGGAACTCACATGTTACAGGAAGAAGCAGATGACTGGTGGGTTAGTACTCATCAGGTGTTAGACACTGGGGATGAAGAAGTTACTTGGGAATTGTTTAGCAGGGAGTTTCTGAGGAAGTATTTTCCTGAACATGTAAGAGGAAAGAAGGAAATTGAGTTCTTGGAATTGAAAAAAGGTAATATGTCTGTTATTGATTATACTGCTAAGTTTGTGGAGCTTGTGCAGTTTTATCCTCATTATGCTGAAGCGACTGTAGAGATTTCTAAGTGTGTGAAGTATGAGAGCGGGCTGCGTCCTGAGATTAAGCAGGCAATCGATTATCAAAGGATAAGAAGGTTTTCTGATTTGGTGGAGTGTTGTAGGATTTATGAAGAAGATAGTAAGGCTCGTTCTACTCACTATAAGAGTGTGAGTGACAGAAAAGGGAAGCAACAGTTCCGTAGTGGTCCGTATGTGACACCAGCTGATAAGGGTAAGCAAAGGGGTACTTTTGATCGAAGGCACAGTGGTGGGGGTATGTCTGGTCCTCTGAGGTGTTATAAATGTGGTGAGTTGGGGCATCGTCAGTTTGAGTGCAGGAAAGATATGAGGAAGTGTACTAATTGTGGAGGTGTCGGACATGTCGTAGCTGATTGTAAAAGGAAGAATGTGGTGAAGTGTTTCAACTGTGGCGAACCTGGTCATATTAACACAAAGTGTTCGAAACTGAAGCAGGCTCCATCTGGTGGGAAAGTGTTTGCATTGGCAGGGACTCAGACTACTAATGCAGATCGTCTGATCAGATGTACTTGTTTTATTAATAGTACGCCTTTAGTTGCTATTATTGATACTGGAGCGACTCATTCGTTTATTTCTTCTGAGTGCGCTAAGCGTTTGAATTTTGTGTTGTCTTCGATGGATGGAGAGATGGTTATTGATACTCCAGCAATGGGATCAGTAACTACTTCTTTGGTTTGTTTAAGTTGTCCTTTGACCATTTATGGTAAAGACTTTGAGATGGATTTGGTGTGTTTGCCGTTGGAGGGTTTAGATGTGGTTCTGGGAATGAATTGGTTGCAATTCAATCGGGTTCATATTGATTGTTATCATAAGCTAGTAAGGTTTCCTTCTCTTGAGGAACACGAAGACTCGAGTTTCTTATCTACCAAAGAGTTGAAGAAACTTTTGGCGAATGAAGCTCAGTTGTTTGGATTGTTTGCGTCGTTGACTGTGGATAGTCAAGTGTCGCTTGATGTGTTTCCTGTTGTGTGTGAATTTCCTGAAGTGTTTCCTGAGGATATTTCAGACTTGCCGCCAGAGAGAGAGGTGGAGTTTTCGATAGATCTAGTTCCTGGTACTAGACCTGTATCGATGGCACCTTATCGTATGTCGGTATCTGAGTTGGTTAAGTTAAAGAAGCAGTTGAATAAATTATTGGAGAAGAGGTTTGTGAGACCAAGTGTTTCTCCTTGGGGTGCTCCAGTTTTGTTGGTGAAAAAGAAAGATGGAAGTATGCGGTTGTGTGTTGATTATTGCCAGTTGAATAAGGTGACGATTAAGAATAAGTATCCTCTTCCGAGAATTGATGATTTGATGGATCAGTTGGTTGGTGCTTGTGTGTTTAGTAAGATTGATTTGAGGTCGGGGTATCATTAGATTAGGTGAAAGAGGAAGATATTCAGAAGACGGCTTTTAGGACACGTTACGGTCATTATGAATATTATGTGATGTCGTTCTGGGTTTCTAATGCGCCAGGTGTGTTTATGGAGTACATGAATCGTATTTTCCACGAGCATTTGGATCGATTTGTTGTTGTGTTTATTGATGACATTTTGATTTATTCTATGTCGCGGGAGGAGCACGCGGAGCATTTGCGTATTGTTTTGCAGGTTTTGAAAGAAAGAAAGCTTTTTGCCAAGTTGTCCAAGTGTGAGTTCTGGATGTCGGAGGTGAGTTTTCTTGGTCACGTAATTTCAGGTAATGGTATTGCTGTGGATCCATCTAAAGTAGAAGCAGTTCTACAATGGGGGACTCCGAGATCTGTTACTGAAATTCGAAGCTTTTTGGGTTTGGCAGGATATTATCGAAGGTTCATTGAAGGTTTTTCTAAGCTAGCACTTCCTTTGACCCAGTTGACTTGTAAAGGGCAAGCGTTCATTTGGGATATTCGGTGCGAGGAAAGTTTTAATGAGCTGAAGAGAAGATTGACGACAGCTCCGATTTTGATTTTACCGAATCCTACTAAACTGTTTGTAGTGTATTGTGATGCGTCCTTGATTGGTCTAGGTGGGGTTCTATTGCAAGAAGGTAAGGTTATGGCTTATGCTTCGAGGCAGTTGAGGGTGCATAAGAAGAATTACCCTACTCATGACTTGGAGTTAGCGGCTGTGGTGTTTGTGTTGAAGATTTGGAGGCATTATCTTTTTGGTGCGAGGTTCGAAGTCTTTAGTGATCACAAAAGTTTGAAATATCTGTTTGATCAGAAGGAATTGAATATGAGGCAGCGGAGATGGTTGGAATTTTTGAAGGACTACGACTTTGGCTTGAATTACCATCCTGGTAAAGCTAATGTGGTAGCCGACGCATTGAGCCTGAAATCGTTACATATGTCCGCTTTAATGGTTAAGGAGTGGGAGCTTTTGGAATCGTTTAGAGATTTGAGTTTGGTGTGTGAAGTGACGTCGGATAGTGTGAGGCTGGGTTTGTTGAAGGTTACTAATGATTTTCTGATGACGGTAAGTGAGAAACAGAAGTTGGATGTGAAATTGGTGGATTTGATGTTGGTTGGCGGAAAAGATGCGAGTGGTGATTTTCAAGTGGATGTTAATGGTGTGTTGAGGTTTCGTGGGCGAATTTGTATTCCGGACGATTCGGAGTTGAAACGGATGATTTTGGAGGAAGGACACCAGAGTAATTTGAGTATACATCTGGGAGCGAACAAGATGTACCAAGATTTGAAAAAGATTTTCTGGTGGTCTAGATTGAAAAGAGATGTGGCTCAGTTTGTGTATGCTTGTTTAACGTGTCAGAAGTCAAAGGTAGAACATCTGAAGCCTAGTGGTTTGTTGCAACCGTTGGATATTCCGGAGTGGAAGTGGGACAGCATTTCCATGGATTTTGTGACAGGGTTGCCAAATACACAGCGAGGGCATAATGCTATTTGGGTGGTTGTGGATAGGCTGACTAAATCAGATCATTTCATTCCGATTGATATCAGTTTTTCTTTGGAGAGGTTAGCTGAGATTTACATCAGTGTGATTGTGAAGTTGCATGGAGTTCCGTTGAGTATTGTTTCGGATCGAGATCCTAGGTTTACCTCGAGATTTTGGGAAAGTTTATAGAAGGCGTTGGGTTCTAAATTGAGGTTGAGTTCGGCTTATCATCCACAGACGGATGTTCAGACCGAGCGAACGATTCAGTCGTTGAAAGATTTGTTGAGAGCGTGTGTTCTTGAACAAGGTGGTGCATGGGATAGTTATCTTGCGTTGATTGAATTCACGTATAATAACAGTTTTCATTCTAGTATTGGAATGGCACCGTTTGAAGCATTGTATGGACGAAGGTGTCGAACACCGGTGTGTTGGCACGAATCTGGTGAGAGTTCGATGGTTGGACCAGAGTTGGTGCAACAGACTACGGAAAAGGTGAAGTTTATTCGTGAGAAAATGAAGGCTTCTCAAAGTAGACAAAAGAGTTATCATGATCGTAGAAGGAAAGATCTCGAGTTTCAAGAGGGCGATCATGTATTTTTGAGAGTTACACCGGTAATGGGTGTTGGTCATGCATTGAAGTCGAAGAAACTTACTTCTCGGTTTATTGGTCCTTACCAGATATCTGCGAGAGTGGGTGCTGTGGCTTATCGGGTGGCGTTGTCGCCGAATCTGTCGAATTTGCATGATGTGTTCCATGTTTCTCAGCTTCGGAAGTATGTTCCGGATCCGTCGCATGTGATTCCGATGGATGAGGTTGAGGTAAGGGAGAACCTTACGGTCGAGGTTTTACCAGTGAGTATTTTGGATCGCGAGGTGAAGCGGTTGCGGGGCAAGGATATTGCACTTGTGAAGGTGGCGTGGGGAGGCGCTGCTGAGGGCAATTTGACTTGGGAGTTGGAGAGTAGGATGCGGGAATCGTATCCAGAGTTGTTCGTCTCAGGTAAGATTTTCGAGGACGAAAATTTCTAAGTGGGGGAGAGTTGTAACGCCCCAGTCAGTTTTGTCAGTTTTGTCTTTTTAATTAATTGAGTCGTTTTGAGTATTTTATTATTATATTATTTTATTTTTGACTTTTATGTGAAAATATATTATTTTTCATCGTAAATATATTTTATCGCATTTTGAGAGCGTTTGCGAGATAATTGAGTGTAGGGGTATTTTGGTCTTTGTCGGGTAGATGTTATATTTTTCATAGAAATAGAAATAGAAAGAGAGAAAAGTAGAAAGAAAAGAAAAGAGAAGAAGAAAAGGAGAAGAGAAAGAGAAGAGGAAAAAGAAGAAAATGAGGAAAAACTTGTGGATTTAGGAACCGACTTTCTACACGCGATTTAATCGGGTAAGGGTGTGAAACTCGATTATCTTATGCTTGTGTATGATTATGTATGTATGTGTTTGCATATGCTATTGTCTTTCTATAGTTTTGGATTCTAGGTTGAAATGAGAAATATAATGAGAAATCGATGTTTTCACGGTTGAAAATCGGTGTAAGCGTAGTAGAATACTTGTTACCATGATTGAGTTACGTTTTGATTGCTATATGTTGGTTTGGAAATGTTTTGGGTGGAGAAAATATGGTTTTGGGATGATCTGGTGCGCTGCTGGGTTTTGCTGAAATCACAGGTTCGCACTGCGAATGGCCAGCGAATGGGTGGCGAGCGTTCGCATGAGGTTCGCACTGCGAACGTTGTATTATTTTTCATTCTGCCACTGTTCGCTGGAGGATTCGCACTGCGAATGGGGGTAGCGAGAATTCGCTTGGAGTTCGCACTGCGAACGTTGGGAATTTTCTAGGCTATTTTACTTCTGCCACTGTTCGCGGGGACATTCGCACTGCGAATGAAGAAGCGAAGGACTCGCTAGGAGCTTCGCACTGCGAACGTGACAGCTTTTTCCCAATTTGTTTTCTTTATAACTTTTGATCCGTGAGTCGGTTTGAGGCGTGGTTTGATGCGTTAGAAAGCTTATAAAATGTTCTTGCTTATGATGATGGTTTTGAGATTGTTGGCCTATTAAATTAGGCCGGGAACTAGAAAATATGTTGTTTTGTCGACTTTTGCCGTTTTAATGGTGCGAACTTGATGTGTATATGCAATATGCTGTTAGTGTGGATATTGTATGACCTGTGTACTGTTGTGTGATGAAATTGCATGAAATACATATTGTGATGATGATTGGTGGCCTTAGGGCAAGATAATGCAACGTGTGGTAATTGATGATATATGCATGATTATGAATGTGTATATGTGTGCATTTTGAATGTCATGAGTCATTGTATGCCAAGCATCATGATATGCATTCTTGTGACGTCCTGAGTGATGGATTGATTCCAGAGGGAATCTGCTATAACATCGTGAGCCTTAAAAATAAGAGGTATGAATCGCCTTAGAAATAAGAGGACCGAAAGCGATGGTTATAGACGATCGTGTGCCCATGTGGGGTTTGACTGATCGGGTCGTGTGCCCGTGTGGGGTGTGAGCGATCCATAAATGTCGTGTGCCCGTGTGGGATGTGAGCGACAGGGAACATCGTATGCCCGACGGGGAGTTACAGTGATGTAACGAGCGATAATTCCAGCAGAGTTCCTGAGTGAACTAGTGATGAGAAACATTGGAAGTCGGTACCGCATATGCATTGCATAGAGTCGTTGTGTCGGTCTCTGTGCATTTGCATAAATAATGGATTAATTGTGTATGGAATTGTGATTGGGATTGATGAGATGGAATATGTATAATTGTGTTGATGATGAGTGCATTGTGTATGATTGATATGCATTGGTGATGGATACCTGATAATTGTACTGTGTTGTGTTGTATTTGTTTGTGGTGCATTTGTGGTGAGAATATTTTACGTGTGCATTTCTGTGTTAATATATAATTATATGCAACTGTAATATGATTGTTTTTCTCATCCTTCTGCTGTTTTATAATGCTCAATGAGGCATTGCAGATTAGAGTTGCTGGAGGTCTTTTTGTGAAGCTTAGGTCTTCATTCTTTTGTCGGTCGGCTCTGATATGTGACACCGGGTAGTCGGGGTGATCGAGTGTGATTATTTTGTATTATGTATATGTATCTTTTGGATTGTACATGTATGATGTTGTATATGACAAAAAACTTCTATGATATATATATATATGAGATTCAGTTACGGATTTTCCGCTTACATTCTGTTTCTGAATTGTGGGTGTATTACTACCTGAATCGTTGCATATCTTTATGAGCAGGTGTTGTATGTTTGTTTCAAATTGATGTGACCCCTCGGTCTATGTCGTGCATGTTTTAAATATACTCTGATGAAATTTTGAAATTTTATTATTTATCGCTTTAATAGCTTTGGGGTATAGATTTGGGGTGTTACATGTGATGTGCTGTTAACTGAACGAGAACCATAACCCAGAAAACCAGAATTCCAGAACATCGGACCACTGAGATAACCAGAAATCCAGATAATCAAACACTGATGAGAAATCCAGAAAACCGGGTAGGTTTGAAGGTTTCGGTTTCCTGCAAACCTGTAAACACCCATCCCATCTCACATGAGGGTTCTAGAAAACCGAGGATCCTCAATATCACGGGCTCTCAGGTCGAGAAATGATGATACGTTCACCATTTCTAGTTTGGCATCATCATCAATCGAGGAGGCCTCAACTGATTCCCCTAAAAAATAAGGTCATCCTATGCGAGTCCCTCAGCATTGGGTCCTCGGATCGACAAGTGTAATGGGTTTTCCATCTCTGGTCTGCCATTATCATAGGTCGGGAGGAGAGGCGCAACTGAGGTATCGGAGAAACGGTCACTAGAGTCGACAGCTCTCTAGATCAACACCCTGAAATGCGCAAGACACGCACGTCAGAATGCGTCCCAAGATAGCCTCGTCTGGTTGTGAATTTCATGAACACACAAACGCACCAAGCGGGCACGTAGGTCCCACTACTCTCCACTCTAGTCCTAGGGTGTACTCAAGCCTAGGTATTGGGCTTATCTCTCAGAACAACCCAACCTGCCAAACAGAAACCAGCCAGCACAACACAACAATATCCAGTATGACAGTAATAAAATGAAATGCAATGCAATAAAAGCTGTAAAACAGTAATATACAACATAATAAAGCACAACAAATAAACACCCAACGAAAAGAAACAAACAAGCGCTAGGATCGACTCTCTAAAGGGGATGGACCAGCAAGAGGTCAACCAGAGTCCCCAGCAGAGTCGTCAGCTGTCGCTCCCAAAAGATTCGCATCCAACGGTACAAACGCAAGAGTGGCGCAGAAAACACAGAGTCGCCAGCAATGTGTATTTATCCCGAGAGAGGGAAAGGAAACACTGCATAAACCTGAAGAGAAAGGGGGAAAGACATGGTCATCGCAACCATAGTCCGGGTTCAGGAGTCGGTTATGCGAGGGGAAGGTGTTAGCACCCCACGCATCCATCGTACTCGATGGGATCCACGCTTATTGTCTAAACGGAGGGTGAGCTGCCCTACTGTCTATGGCTGAACAAAAGAAAACGGGGATGGGGGTGACTAAGACGGACTCGGTAGAACATATTCGATGCCCTAGGCCTACGTACTCCCTCAGTGCAATGGAAAAGTCAGAGTCAACGTAGTTCGGACGGGAACTGTGGGGGAAGGTTGTTCGCCAAGACAATCGCTGTCTTGTGCCTACATATCCTCAATCGGACGAGAGAGAGGAATCAGAGCTAATGTAGTTCGTGGGTACGACCACGAATGGGTAAGTGTTTTTTACGTGAGCGACGAGCTCCTTTCTGAAAATGAAGTTTGAAACCCAACAATCCCGAAGGATAAAAAAGATTTGAATTTGTTTTGTGTTTTTTAGACAGAAGTGTTTTTTTAGTTAGTTCATAACTTGCATTGCACCAAAGTCTAGGGCACAGGGACGAATACTTAACGAATCGTCCCAAGACAGGACGCCCGCTAAGCACTCTAGAAAGATGAGAAGAAGCCTCTCATTTCTCATTCCCCACGCTTAAGGTTTGTGCGCAATACACTTTATCTTTATTAAGTGTTTTCAAGAAGTTTTGAGATAAGAAGAGAGAAGACCCAAAGGAAACTCTAAAGGGAAACTAAGAGTCCTAATGTTATCATGCATGGATGACCTATGGTTAGTGAGGCTTAGGAGAGACGACTACCTAAAACCTAATGCTAATCCTACTCCAAGCTTAATCAAAAATTAAGTTGGACTAGGTAGCTCTAAAGGGAGAGAATCCAAGACTTAAACAAGTCTTGAGATTCATGGGAGGAAGAGAGTCAAAGAGATGAATGAGAAAGAGAAGGATGAGATAAGAAACAAGATAGGGCAGCAAGCACATCATATCAAGTACATCCAACTCACATCAATAAACAAGTCTCAAAGATCATGCAAAACATCTCAAATAAGCATGCAAAAGTAATCATGAAATAATGAAAGCATACTTATATGAAATGCACAATTAAGCACCAATGAACTTCATATCAAGATGAAATGAGAAAAATAAGATGAAGATTAAAACAAGTCAGAACCAAGATCATACCATCATCAACAATTCTCATGTGCAAAAGAAAATCAAAGCATGAAACATTATGCACCAAAGAAAGTCCACAAAAGGAAACTCAAAGTCCAAACACTTAGCACATGCCAAACATGATTCATAAATTTCAAAAATAAATCTCAAAGGACCTCAACCAGGGGTAAACATCATACCAAAAGCTCATGCAAAGAATCACAAAGAAACTCAATCAATTAGGCATGGCAAATCAGTTAGGGTTAAGAGAAGTCAAGAGATGATCATGCATAATTCACTTAAGCACAAATAATCAAACATATATCAAATGACATTCAAAACTTATGGAATCAGAACTCAAATGACCTAAGTCAGAGACTAACAACATGTCAAAATATCACACCAAAATTCAAAGTTTAAGTACCTCAAACAATTAGGCAAAGATCACATAGGAACCATGAATCAATATGCCAAGGAGAGGGACTAAAATGCAATATGAAAAGAGTTTTAAAATATGGGAAAAATATTTTTAAGGACCCCAAGATGTCCCCTGAGATATGCAAAAAGAATGGGATGCAAATCATGTACCAATGATGAGAACAAAAATCCACAAGGCAAATTGTGCACAATTGAAGCAATTCACAAAGAAATTAAACAAACAATTAATTCGGAGGCACAAAATAAAATAAAAATGGAAAATTAAATTTTCCAAAATTTTATAAAATGCCATATATAATCCATGATTTTTTTCATAATTTTTGAATGCTTAAAACTATTTTTAAAAATTAAAATACAAAACTATGCAAAAAATAAAATAAAAAAAGAATGAAATGAAACCTAGGGGTGCAACAAGCAACAAATCCACGTTGAAAACAATCAAATGGGCTCAAGGAGGGGTGGGAAAAGCAAGCCCAGGCCACATAAACAAAAAAAAATGCGCAGTCCAACAAAAAAAAGAAACAGTCAACATGGTTGACTCACACACGCCCTTGGATCAATCTCACGCATTACAATCAATCAACCAAAACCAAAGGTAATCAAGATCAACGCTCAGGATCAAAAGTACATGGTAACAACGTACACGCGCGCACATCTAATCATCAGAAATTAAAATAAAAACACGTGGGAAGCACATGATATTTTAATGTGTTGGCATATCACAAACCATCAGATTAATCCAACGTTCCAGATCAAGTCAATCAAAACACAAAGCATGCAAGATCAAGGGTTAAGATTTGAGACACATGATAACACATATAGACTAGCACACACACACATTAAATAAATCACAAGAAAATTAAATGAAGTGGCTAGATCTGAACCATCAGATCAACACCACGAACGGCCAGGATTACGTCTTCTTCCTTCATCACCTGCAAATGAACCAGACGCCGGAGCCCTAGCTCCGGTCGTCTTCTCCGGCAACACCAAACGGAGATCCACCAAATATTTTCCAGAAATCACAAACAAGTATACCATTCCAACCAAAATACAACAAGGATTTCAAATATGCAAACAATTTCAACAAACAGTAAACACACAAGCCAAATAGAAGAAAAGAAGTTTGGATCTAAAAACATCAGATCCAAAATACAGCCATAATACACGTTCAAAATCACAACAAATCATATCAGAATCATCAGCAAGTCATGAGGAACAAAATACACACCATAAAAACAAGTTATGAGATCATGAAATCCAACTCACCTGAAACTTGAAACTAGCAAAAATACTCCTAGAAACCCAGTGTAAGAGTGCAGATCTTCCTCTTTTGAGCTCTATTTGCAAAATAAATGCAAATAGAGGCTTGAATCAGGCTGGATCATGGATTTTGAAAGTGAGCACCTCAAATTCGTATATGGTGAAAACCTTGCTTAGAGCTTCAAATGATGGTTGATTCTTTTTCTATGGAGTGTGTAGATCAAGAATATGAAAAAAAAATCTTCAGAAACCCTTGTGAGGAGAGAGTTTCGAAGGAGAGAAAGTGTGGGTGAAAAATAGAATTCTGAGCAAATGAGGGTGCATGAGGGTGAAATGAACGTGTGATCCTTCTTAAATAGACTTGGTTAGACCTCTGGGCATGATTAGGGTTTCATTAATTCCTTGATTAAGGCTAATGGAAGTAATTTGTAAAAATGCAAGTTGTGATGCACCTCTTAATCCACACGTGCATGGGTCATGAAATCAGTATGATTCACTCACATTTCACTTGCTGATCACAATGGAATTGAAATTGGGCCTTGTGGTTGATTGGTTTGTGAGTTTTGATCCATCTTGCAAAAATGCATTTTGTGAAATAAGTGAAGTATATGGCACGTATCCACTTGGTTTAAGGGTAAAAAATGGTCCTCATGAAGTGTACTTGAGTATGGAAATATGACTTGAAGCATTAGAGGTCATTACAAGTCATTTTGAATCAAAATGCAAAAGGTGGAAAAATGAATACATGAGAAAACCTTAAAAAGCACCTTGCCTTCTTTTGATCATAACTTGAGAACCACAAATGATATGGAGACAATCTTGTACTTTTTGGAAATGGGAGAGAAAGATCTTCAACTTTCATGTTTGAGGAAAATTCATTTGAAACTTCTTTGATGATGAAAAGTCAAGTTGAATGTGTTGGAAAAACTGCCAAAAATGGAAAGTTTCAAATTATAGGTCATTTCCATATTTAGTAACTTTTGCACAAACTCTTGATTCTTGATGAATGACATGAATATTGACATTTGAGGACCATATGAGGGCACAAGACCTTAAAAATCATGAAGAGGACCTCAAAATCCCATGGTTGACTTTCCTCCTTACAGTTGACTTTTACTTACTTCACAAGTAATTGATCCACTGAACATCTTCCACAATGAATCACTAGCCAAGCCTTCCTCCATGAGCACTTGTGAGCATATGGAATACCATAAGAACATGCTTGAATCCACAAAGCCCTTCAAGAAGTCCTTTAGGTCAAAAACCCTAATCTGGTCCCTCTGGTTAGGAGGGAAAGATTCACTTGAAAACTCTTGTCATTCTTGATCTTATGAAGATATGATGAACCCCTCAAACCACCTTGAGGCTTGAGACTCCTTTGAGATGAACCAAGTATCTTGATCCCATGCTAAGAACCAATGCTATGCACAAATGCTAATGCAAGAAATGCAAAGAAACATAAGCCAGTTAGCTAAAAACAAGAGAGCAAATTTTGGGGTGTTACACCAACGGACACACAATGGCGAGAAAAATTCTAAGAGCAGGGTACTACTGGTTGACAATGGAATCCGACTGTTACAAGTACATGAGGAGGTGTCACAAGTGTCAGATATACTCTGACAAAATCCATGTGCCGCCAACGCATCTCAAAGTTCTCTCTTCCCCATGGCCTTTTTCCATATGGGGACTCGACATGATTGGTATGATTGAACCTAAGGCTTCAAACGGACATCGGTTCATCCTGGTAGCCATTGACTACTTCACCAAGTGGGTCGAAGCAGCGTCATACGCCAATGTAACCCGACAAGTGGTGGTCCGATTTATCAAAAACAATATCATCTGTCGTTATGGTGTTCCGAGCCAGATCATTGCTGATAATGGATCTAACTTGAACAATAAGATGATGAAGGAGTTGTGCGCAGAGTTCAAGATCGAACACCATAACTCATCTCCCTAACGACCCAAGATGAACAGAGCGGTAGAAGCGGCTAACAAGAACATCAAGAAGATCGTTCAAAAAATGGTTATAACCTATAAAGACTGGCATGAAATGCTACCCTTTGCTCTTCATGGTTATCGCACATATGTCCGCACTTCAACAGGGGCAACCCCTTTCTCTCTAGTATATGGCATGGAGGCAGTGCTCCCCATAGAAGTAGAGATCCCATCAATCCGGGTATTGATGGAAGCTAAGCTAACAGAAGCTGAATGGTGTCAAAGTCGACACGACGAACTACATCTGATCAAAGAGAAACGAATCACGACACTATGCCACGGTCAGTTGTATCAACAAAGAATGAAGAAGGCGTTTGACAAAAAGGTTCGACCTCGCGTCTTCAGGAAAGGAGACCTTGTGCTAAAAAAGATACAATCATTTCTCACTGATTCTCGAGGCAAATGGACTCCGAATTACGACGGCACCTATGTGGTCAAGAAAGCTTTCTCAGGCGGCGCCTTGAGACTTGCAACCATGGACGGAGAGGAATTTTCCTACCCCACGAATGTTGATGTAGTCAAGAATTAGAGACATGATCAAAAATCATCCCGGTGGATTGGAAACATCACAGTACAATCCAGGAAAAAGTTAGGGATAATGGCAAGTAACTATGTTCAACAAAGGGGCATGTCCCTCAGCAGCAGTTACACCATCCATCAGAAAACTCCAGTCAAGGTCAGCTTCGACAGAAGCTCAGGATGTCCCAAATTCAAAGTTGGTAGAAGGATAGTGGTCGTCATGTGTCAATGTAGCCCTTTTCCCTTAAATTACCATTTTCTAACTTTGTAAATACTCTATGGAATCACGCGTTTGGCTGATCTCCATCATATCAATAAAATTTGAGCCCTTGTGCTTTTGTTTGCAATTCTTATTTGTTTTAGCTTTACAGGACGACATTTTAATATGATCAACGATTCTTGAAATAAAACAAAAATGAATTTACTTGTTAAACTTTTTCTGCTTTTAAAATAAAGATGGCAATTTCTTTTGACTGTTGAACATCGAAAGAACGTCGTTCGCTTCTCCAGAAGTAATCGAGCTTCAAAGTGCAGAATCAAAGTACTCCTTCTAAGCCAGTGCGCCTGAATGAAGGATTAGCTGTATCAGATGCGGCTTTCCCATCTGATACCCTCGACCGAGTTCTTACCTCCTAAGCCCAACCAACGGTTGTTCCCCGCAGGGACTATTTCTCCTAAGCAAGGCAAAATTTCTATCTTGAACCAGTGATACTTCTTCGTCCCCCGCTGTGGCCGAGTATCCAGTCGTGTTCATCTACTAGTCTGTATGTCGCGTCAATTTTATCAGCATAAACATACATATATCATGCATTGTTGATTTACATTCGCATTTATAATTGCATCACTATCACTCTAGTCAGTCTTGTTCCCAGGTGATAAAAGTCCTCTCAATCGAGTTGTCAGTTCTTTCCTTGTCAGGAAATGTTGCGTCTGAACAATCTCTCCTCTAGTTTATTTCTGGATTAGAATTGGCCCGTGACCACTTTGATAACTTGAACCTCTAAAGATCCAGATAACTTTCGACAAACATCACTCTTCGCAAGTGAAGATGATATCTCCGCTTTCCCAGATTAAGGAAAATCTCCAGAGAAAGCCTCTTAATCAGAGATTCGGTAATACAGCAGTTTTTCTCTGAAAAATCTGCTGACGAAAAGGTCATCAGCACCTCGAAATTGGATCACATCATATGGCATTTCTCCGGGAAGATCCCGAGAAAAGTATGATGTAATACCCAAGCAGAAACAGTCTCTCAAGAGACTCGTTTTCCTCATATAGAGTCGACAAACGGCGTCACTAAATAGAGAAGTTTGTGTACCTCTACAACTCAGACGACTGGGTTCCCTAGCAACTCTGACATCAGATCTTTTTCCATCAAATGGCATCTCCCCAGGAAAATTCAGCGAGAAGTTTGAGGAAAATCGCTACACATAGCGTCCCTTGTCAAGAAAGTTTATTGACAAAAGAAACTGAGACTAGTTCCTTGGTAGGAAACCAGGATCGAGGGGAAGTTTACTTCGGAAACTTAGACCAGTTCCTTGGTAGGAAACCAGGATCGAGGGGAAGTTTATTTCAGAAAATTGAGACCAGTTCCTTGGTAGGAAAACAGGATCGAGGGGAAGTTTACAAAAGAAACTTAGACCAGTTCCTCGGTAGGAAACCGAGATCGAGGGGAAGTTTATTTCAGAAACTGAGACCAGTTCCGTGGCTGAAGACCAGGATCGAGGGGAAGTTTTTACCTTTTCTAAGCATCATTGCTTAGCAAAAGAAGATGGATGCGCTAACAACCATTCATAACCGCCATCAAAATTTCGGGTATTCCGCTATTTAATCCTCTTGCACCCCGAATGCCCGAATACCTTCGCCATTCACACCTTCGGGTCAAGAAGATTAAATAGAGGCATCTGTCATACCCCAAATTTTGACCACTAAGATTTCCCATCATTGGGCAAATCATCATCACAATATGGGTAAACCATCATACCTCATCAGTCTCCCCAAAGATGGGTGAGCATTCACTACAATCAAAATTAGGGTTTCAAGCCCTCTCATAGCTCTTAGACAAAGGATCAATCAAGAATTGACATGATCTTCAACTTGTCTAACCTCTCAAACATCCACAACGGATCAAGAGGACTTCCACTTCAAGAATCAAGCA
The DNA here is from genome assembly GCA_022829125.1 of Lathyrus tuberosus. Lineage (NCBI taxonomy): Eukaryota > Viridiplantae > Streptophyta > Magnoliopsida > Fabales > Fabaceae > Lathyrus > Lathyrus tuberosus. The sequence goes on along the minus strand of JALAZF010000019.1, from coordinate 5,526,114 downwards.
CAATGTTGTAGCATTCCAAGTGGATTAAGCCTTAAGATCGACAGTGTCACCAAATTAGTGTTTTGGTCGACCAGGGCCTCCAGATGGGAATTTTCCTCTGGGAATGATCCAATGCTTCAAAGCATAACCTAAGATGCTCCAAGGGACATCATAAACCCAATCATCAAGTCAATTTAGCCTCAGGGGACATCATTCACTAAAAATCAGGAATTAGGGTTTCTTGACCTAATTCACCCCTAAGTTGACTTTTGGGACAAAACATGAGCCAAGACCTCAAGAGAGGATTTGAGGGTCTCTAACACACTACATTGGTCCATTTGCAACAATGGATTGATCCAAGAAGCTTGATCAACAAGTTTCAAATTCATCTGAACCACAATTAGGGTTTCGAGGAAAAAGTCAACTGTGCCTTTGACTTTTGACCAGGACATGCTCCCAAACCCTAGGACATGATCCAATACACCCTATGAAACCTGTGAAATCAATCCATCAAGTTTGATTTAGGTCAAGGAGTTGATTTCATAGAGGATCGCACAGTTTGGAATTCATCTGACAAAAAGTCAACTGTGCACAAAAGTCAACTTTGACTTTTTGAGATTTTTCACGATTATGGTTCTTTGACCCTAAAATGATGTTAATGTGTGATTTGAATCAACATTCATCAAGAAAAATCAAGAAAAGTGGGATAACTTGTAAAAGGGGTAACCATAAAAAACGTAGAAATTTTCTAAGTTATGAAATAAAGTGCCTAGGGTACCAACTTTGGAGGATCATAACTCCTAAACCACAAGGTCATTTTTCCCCATCCAAAGCTGGATTTGTAGCCCTCATAGCCCTCTACAAAAGCTTCAACTACACCTTATTTCAATTCATCATAGATTTTGAGTTATGGAATGATCAAAATAGCTGAAAACATGAAATGCCACTTTTTCCAACACTTAGTGAAATTTTCACTAAGTCAGAATCTGCCTTCACTTTATTCCAAATGTAGGGGCATTTTTCACTTGGATCCAAAAAGTATCAAAACCAACTTTGATCAAACAGTTGTTGTATCATATAAGGGCTTTCCAAAATGGCCAAGAACTCCATCAAATTCCACTTGAGCCAGGAGATATGACAATGCCAATATGCCTTGCTGCAAATTGTCATGGCAAGGCAGATTTGGGAGTTTTGCTCGATTTGCTCAAAATTTGCAAAGGGAAAGCAACTCTATCCATCTGAACACCTCAAGGGGGGACCAAGGAGGAACCAACTCTGATCCCAAGCCTCCCAAATCTTTGGAACCAAAAATAGCATGCCGAACCTAGAAATCCCTAAAAGAGGGACAAGACTCCAATTTTGGATTGAAGCATTCAATGCATACACCAAGGTGGCATGGAATGAGCCATTTCCAACTGAATTTAGTCAAGACTTATCCAAGACCAAGGGAACCAGCAGCCTGTGGCCTAACCTCTAGTCAATGGCTAGAGGAGACTTGGATTCTCATTGCTCAACATTGGCCAAACCTATGCAGCAGTTTCCATTCATTATTCCTTGCAAAACAAACTTGCTCTACTATAAATAGAGCTCAATTGTGATCAGTTTGAGTACACCAAAGCCATCAAACAGATGCTTTCCTCAAAATCTCTTCTTTCACTCTAAATTTGCCTTCCAAAGCAAGTCACTATCGGGTTTTGAGTTTGAGAGCAATTCCAATCAAACCAATCACACACACACCTCATAAACATCATATAGAAGTGATCCAAACACTCACATAACATCTGGAACACCAAAATCACAAAATCACTAGCCAACTGCTCAAGCCTTTGACATATTTGCAGTTGAGGTGCCAAATCAAGTTCCAGCTCAATTCAATCCACTCCAAGCATCCAGACACACTCCATAGCACCTAGGGAAGCTGTCCATATCCTTGGAACCAAGCTGCAACACCTCTAACACAAAACACGATCACCAGCTGCAAGAGGTAAGCATGAGCTCTTCTAACTCTATGATCCATGCATTTTCTGCTGCACAATAATTTGGTAATATGTTCATAATCATGCATAGAGTGTTTTCCCTCAATCAATTGCTTTGTTTGAATCGTGTATGGAATTTTTGAACCTTCATGCAAAATTTAGGGTTCTTGAGGTTTCTCTTTGATTTCTTATTCCTTGCTTAAAATAAATGAAATTAAATACCATAGACATGATCGTGAGGTGAAAACGAGTAGATTGATATGTAGATTGCATGATATAATCAAGTATTCAATGAGATTGGATAAAAAATGCAAATCTGCAGAAACAGAGGGTGGCGCGTGTTCTTGCCATGTTCTTGGCACCCTTTTTGAAAATTCAAATATTTGAATTTTGTGATTTTATTTAATTAATTCAAAAATTAATTTCTCTCTGAGTTTTAATGATTTTGAGTTGATTCTTTTTTTAATAATTCACAAAAATGTTAAAATATTTTATTTTCCCAAAAAATCCCAAAAATATTATTTATTTCATATACTTGATATTTTTGTAAAGAATTAATATTTTAATTGTTTTTGACATTTAAAATATTTTCTCGTTCTTGATTTTTCAAATTTTAGTGATTTCCAATCATTTTGTGGATCAAAACCTGATTTTTGAAACATTAATCCAAGATCACAATTTGTTTTCCACATGCTTAACAATTTTGATAATTTAATTGAATTTTTTATTCAATTAAAATATATTTTGAAAACAAATTAGGGTTTTTGATTAATTCAACTCTCATCAAACATTCCTTAAATTTTTGGGCCTCTAATAGAGTGTAAGACCCAAACCCCTTTGAAAACCAAAACCTTTTGGGCCTCAGTCATTGTATAAGACCCACTGCGTTTTCAAAAAAACCCCGGTACGATCACCATTTTCAAACAAACCAATTGGGCCTCTCCTTGAGCTATAAAACCCATTCCTTAAACTTTTGGGCCTCTAATAGAGTGTAAGACCCAAACCCCTTTGAAAACCAAACCTTTTGAGCCTTAGTCATTGTATAAGACCCACTGCGTTTTCAAAAATCTCGGCGCGATCGCCATTTCAAACGAAAATCATCTGGGCCTAACCTCATGTTATAAGCCCCATTTCTTTTCTTCAAATAATCTTTGGGCCTCTTGGTAGAGTGTAAGACCCAACCCTTTGTAGAAACCAAAATGATTTGGGCCTCAGTGTATTGTATAAGTCCCGATACCATCAAAAAGTTCGGCGCGATCGTCGCCTTTTTAACAAAAACACCCTGGGCCTCTCCTTGAGCTGTAAGCCCCATCACTTGTACAAAAATCAATCATTGGGCCTCTAATAGAGTGTAAGACCCAATCCCCTTTTAACCTAAACCTTTTGGGCCTCAGACATTATATAAGTCCCTCTGCGTTAAAAGAAAATATCGGCGCGATTGCCATTTCAAAATAAAACCCTGGGCCTCTCCTTTAGCTGTAAGCCCCACCACTTATATAAAAATAAACCTTTGGACCTCTTGAGAGAGTGTAAGACCCATCCCTTTGTACAGAAAACCTTTTTGGGGCTCAGTCACTTGTATAAGTCCCTCTGTACAAATTCAAAACAACAGTGCAATCACTGATAAAACCTTGGGCCTCTCCTTGAGCTGTAAGCCCCAACAATTCTTTTCAAAGCACTTTCTCCTTTGATTTATAATATAATATTGTTATCAAAGTGTCATACCCCAAATTTTGACCACTAAGATTTCCCATCATTGTGCAAATCATCATCACAATATGGATGAACCATTAGTCTCCCCGAAGATGGGTGAGCATCCACTACAATCAAAATTAGGGTTTCAAGCCCTCTCTGAGCCTTAGACAAAAGATCAATCAAGGAATGATATGATCTTCAACTTGTCTAGACCTCTCAAACATCCACAATGGATCAAGAGGACTCCCAGTTCAAGGATTAAGCACAAGGCTTCTCCCTTCTAGGTGGATCAAGCCTCAAGATCGCCAGTGTCACCAAATTAGGGTTTTGGTCGACCAGGGCCTCCAGATGGAAATTTTCCTCTGGGCATGAGCCAATGCTTCAAAGCATGACCTAATATACTCCATGGAACATCATGGACCCAATCAGCAAGTCAATTTAACCTCAAGGGATGCATTCATCAAAAATCAGGAATTAGGGTTTCTTGACCTAATTCACCCCTAAGTTGACTTTTGGGACAAATCATGAGCCAAGACCTCAAGACATGGTTTGAGGGTCTCTAGCACACTACATTGATCCATTTGCAACAATGGATTGATCCAAGAAGCTTGAGCAACAAGTTTCAATTTCACATGAACCACAGTTAGGGTTTCGCGAGAAAAGTCGATTGTAGCTTTGACTTATGACCAGGACATGCTCCCTAACCCTAGGATATGATTCAATATACCCTATAATACCTATGAAATAAATCCATCAAGTTTTATTTAGGTCAAGGACTTGATTTCATAGAGGATCGCACAGTTTGGAATTCATCTGACAAAAAGTCAACTGTGCACAAAAGTCAAACTTTGACTTTTTGAGATTTTTCATAATTATGGTTCCTTAACCCTAAAATGATGTTAATGTGTGGTTGGAATCATCATTCATCAAGAAAAATCAAGAAAAGTGGGATAACTTGTAAAAGGGGTAACCATAAAAACTTAGAAATTTTTCCAAGTTATGGAACAAAGTGGCTAGGGTACCAACTTTAGAGGATCATAACTCCTAAACCACAAGGCCTTTTTCCCCATCCAAATCTGGATTTGTAGCTCTCATTACCCTCTACAAAAGATTCAACTACACCTCAATCCAATTCATTATGGATTCTGAGTTGTGATTGGGCCAAAATGACTAAAACATGAAAATACATCATTTTCCAACACTTAGAAAAATTCTGACCAAGGCAGATTTTGTTGAAAACATCAAAACTTGTGAGATCTTTTCACATAGTTGCAAGCTGAATCAAGTCCAAAGGTAAACATCAATGTTGTTGCATATGTTTCTAAGAATCCAAAGAGCCTCTCAGCATGAATTAATTCAACTTGAGCCAAGAGAAATCCATGCCCAAAGTCATGCTGCTGCAAGCTGTTTTGGAAAAATCAGTTTGCATGTTTGCTTGCCACACACGATTTCTGAATCAAAACCAAGGATCATTATGCCACATGTACTAAAATCAATCATAATACATCTGATCCAACCTACAAAGCTGAGTCACAAAGCCAAGGAATCTTCCAACTTGAAGTTCATGTATTTTGTCACATTTTACCTTGAATTCAAATGGCATTAATGTGGAATAGTGCATTGTCAAGATTTTCACTCTCCTCAGTCAAGTTCTCTGATTAAACAACAATTAAAATGACTAAGGAATGTGATTTCAGTCAAGGCATAGCTGATCTATTTGGAGCAGCTGTTACACCTAATGCAAGAGGCATTTAAGCCCAACCAATCCCTTTGAAGGTGATCTGATCCAGCAGCCATTCACTATTCCTCCAAGACAAGAGTTGATCACCTATAAATAGAGGTTCCAATGGATCATTCAAGGCACACCAAAGCAAGTTATAGCACTGCTTTCTCTCAATCTCTCTTAAGTGCCAAATTTCTTTGTTTTTGAGCAACCACCATTGGGTTTTGAGTTACAGCCCTAAGCAATCCATTCCAATTGTTCAAACATATCACATATGATGTATTTGAGGTGTCCAAACACTTAAACACCAACTGTAACACCCTAGCTCAAAATCACCCTTCGACTAAGCCATTATGCCTCAATTATGCAGTTGGAGTTCTCCAGCTTGATCAAGAAGTTTTCAGAGTGTTCCAAAGCTTGCAACACACTCCAAAACATCCATTAAAGTTGTAGGTATCATCAAATCGCATCTGGAACACCATCTGTGCAGAGTTCCATTTCAGCTTGCATCAAGGTAAGCCTCAAAACTCCATCTTCATGATCCATGCATATTTCCTCGCATGATATTTTTGCCAATTGATTGCCATCATGTGTTGAGTGTTTACCCTCAAGAAATTTGATCATAGCCCTCATAACCATGTCTGCACGACTGCTTTTGCAAAATTAGGGTTCATATGGTCGTGATGATATAACTTGCTATACACTGAAAATAAATAAAATCAAGTATTGCCATCTTGTTCCTTGTTAAAAAACACACGAGTTTGGTGTTTGAATCATGTCAAATGGTTGAGAGATGAGTGAGATAGGGGGCTTCATGCACGAGCTCGGGGAAGAAGATGGCCATGGCGCCATTCTTCAGGTTTTCCAACCAAGTTCTCTATATATTTTTCACTTGCCATATGTTTAATGAATTGGCATTGCGCCCCAGTGGTTGATCAGCTGGTTTGTGAGTATTGGCAAGCGAGAGGTCTGGGGCTCAAATCCCCCTCGCCCCAGACCTCTTTTTTACCACTTTTTCCTATTTTTTGTTATTTTTCATATTTATTTTAAATGATTTGAAAAATTAATAACTCACTCAATTTTAATTATTTTTTATTGGTTCTTTTTGCAAAAAATCAAAAAAATGTTGAAATATTTTATTCCACAAAAAAAATTAGATTTATATTATTTATTTAATATAATTAGTATTTTTGTGAATAAGTTCATTTTCATTGTTTTTTAAACATTTTAAAATGAATATTCATCTTGAAAAATCAAAACCAAATGAGCTTTAATTCATCTTGTGATTAAAATATCATTTTTCAAACCTTAACCCAAGATCATAAGTTGTTTATTAAAACTTATTTGGTATTTGTATCATTTTAATTAATTTTCTTTGAATAATTACTTTAAAAATGACGAAATTAGGGTTTTGTTGATTTTCACCCTAACAAATCTTTTTCAGACACTCATGGGCCTCTAATAGAGTGTAAGACCCAACCTTTTTAAACCAAAATAATTTGGGCCTCGGTCATCGTATAAGACCCACTGTGCTTTCAAAAACCTCGGCACGATCGCCGTTTTGAAAAACAAAACCTTTTGGGTCTCTCCTTGAGCTGTAAGCCCCATCACTGGTACAAAAACAATTTTTGGGCCTCTAGTAGAGTGTAAGACCCAACCCTTTTTAAAAAACAAAAACATTTTGGGCCTCAGTGTATTGTATAAGTTCCGTTGTATTTCAAAAAGTTCGGCGCGATCATCGCCCGTTTAAATAAAACCCTTGGGCCTACCCTCGTGTTAAAAGCCCCATTTATTTTCTTCAAACAATTTTTGGGCCTCTAAGAGAGTGTAAGACCCAATCCTTTGTAAATACATACCATTTTTGGGCCTCAAATGTTGTATAAGTTCCGTTGTATTTCAAAAGTCACAGCGCGATCGTCGCCTTTTTAAACAAAAACCATGGGCCTCTCCTTGAGCTGTAAGCCCCACCACTTGTATAAAAATAAACTTTTGGGCCTCTCCTTGAGCTATAAGACCCATTTCTTTTTAAAACCTTTGGGCCTCTAATAGAGTGTAAGACCCAACCCCCTTTGAAAACCAAACATTTTGGGCCTCAGTCATGGTATAAGACGCACTGCGTTTTCAAAAAAACCTCGGCACGATTGCCGTTTTCAAACAAAATAATGGGCCTCTCCTTGAGCTGTAAGACCCATCACTTGTACAAAAATCAATCAATGGGCCTCTAAATAGAGTGTAAGACCCAATCCCCTTTTGACCAAAACAATTTTGGGCCTCAGACATTGTATAAGTCCCTCTGCATTAAAAGAAAATCTCGGCACGATCGCCAGTTCAAAAACAAAACTTTGGGCCTCTCCTTGAGCTGTAAGCCCCACCACTTGTATAAAAATAAACCTTTGGGCCTCTTGAGAGAGTGTAAGACTCATCCCTTTGTACAGAAAACCTTTTTGGTCCTCAGTCACTTGTATAAGACCCTGTACAATTTCAAAAACAACAGTGCAATCACTGATAAAACTTTGGGCCTCTCCTTGAGCTGTAAGCCCCAAAAATTCTTTTCAAAGCACTTTCTCCTTTGATTTTGCATATGATATTGTTATCAAAGTTTTCTTTGTTGAACAAACTAACAAAACAGCATGGAAGCTCTACAACCGAGTAAGTGTTTACCCGCTTTCATTTACTGCTTTCATATGTATATAATTGTACTGTGGGGTTGTTTTCACTGTAAGTCTTCTTTCGTAAACTCATGTCAACTGTGTAATAATAGTATAGATATTTAGAGATTCCCCGGAAATTACGTCTAGAACTAGACAAAACCTAGTCTCCTTACATCCGACGTTCTCGCGGACATTTCAACATAACCTAAACCATGGGAATTTTCTTTTACAACAATTTTAGATAACTAGATCTAAGAAATCTCCCCCTTGAACAGTCCATATACAGAAGGCCATTGTTCCAAGTGAAACCCCTTCTGGAACTGTTCATCAGCCTCCTCTTGGGCTTAGTGCAAGGACCCAAAGGCTTCCTAAAAGCATCCCCACCTCCTCTTGGGCGTTGTACAAGGACCCGTTGGCTTCTTAGAAGTTTTCACAACCTCCTCTTAGGCTTCGTATATTGATTCTTCCTCCGGGGAGATAGCCTCCTCTTGGGCTTCGTACAAATTGTCCCTCGGCTTCTTAAAAGTTACTCTCGCCTCCTCTTGGGCTTCGTACAAATTGTCCCGACGACCTCTTAAAGGTATAGGAACAGAAATTAGTCATCTTAATAGAACAGTCTTTCAAGGAGTCTAGATCTTTCTACCGCAAATGTGTTGTCTCTTAATTTCTCTTAAGCATAGTACAAAAGATAAAACTCTAGATTTGGACAGTCTAATTTCCTTGAGTCTCAAAGACATTCTCAAGCTCCTTTCAAAAATGGGAAGATAAAACCCGTAAGACTCGGGCAGTCTAAAGCTCCTTTAGATTCCCCGTTTCCTTAGAGAACAGGAAATAATCCCGATCCTCATATCAAATCCATGAGTACGACGTTACCCATATAAGAACTGATTTTCTCTTTTAGCCAACATACTGGACCTGTCACTCAACTGAAACAGTAACCATAGCCTCCTCTTAGGCTTTGTATAATGATCCTTTCCTCAGGAAAGATAGCCTCCTCTTAGGCTTTGTATAATGATCCTTCTTCAGTGAAGTTAGCCTCCTCTTGGGCCCTGTACAATGATTCTCCCCAGCGGAGCTAACCTTTTCAGACTCTCTTGATGAGTCAGACCTTTTAGCCTCCATCGCGGGCTTTGTACGAGATACAAAAACACTCTTTTGTTGAGTATAAAAGACTCTCTTGTTGACTCAAACCCCTTTTTAGCCTCCATCTCGGGCCTCGTACGAGATACAAAACACTCTCTTATTGAGTATAAAAAGACTCTCTTGTTGAGTCAATCTTCCAATAGCCTCCATCTCGGGCTTCATATGATATACTAAATCACTCTCTTGTTGAGTATAAAAGACTCTCTTGTTGAGTCAACTCCCTTTTAGCTTCCATCTCGGGCTTCGTACGAGATACGAAAGCACTCTCTTGTTGAGTCACCCCTTTTAGCCTCTCTCCTGGGCTTCGTACGAGACACATAAAAACACCCTCTTGTTGGGCCAATAGCCTCCTCTTAGGCTTTGTATAAGGAAACCTCGGTTGAGTCAATCAACCTTTTAGCATCAAATCCGTGCCTCGTTCACAGTATACAAACATCAATAACTCCTTTTCCTTCATCTAATTGCCGTAAGCGGCAAGCCTCTTGATTATTTACATCCACGCCACTGTCCTTCTTTTAGCATGAGAAATTCCTAAGGAAAGATGGCATTGCTCTACACTGAGTTAAAGACTTCTCCTTCAGGTTGAAAATCCCCTATAAAGGAAATTATGGCATTGTTGGATTCACAGATCCCAATTAAAGTAATTCTCCTTTATAATCAGTCACCCAACAGTTGTGACAGACAGACCCTTCTTTAGAGATGACAAATTCTCTCTGAAGTCAAAACCCTTTAGCTTCACATCTTGGGCTTCAAACAAGATACAAATAGACCATTCAGCTTCACATCTTAGGCTTTGAACAAGATACAAACTACCTTTAGCTTCACGTCTTGGGCTTTGAACAAGACACCAAAACAACCTTTTTCCTCCCATAGAATAGGATGGACTACGATCGCTCTGATTTCCCTATCCCGGGAATACGTAGGCATAAGATTGAAAAATCTTAGCGAGCACACTAATCAAAAAACCCAAAATCCCATATATCAACCGAATAGCATCGGTCCCCAACACCCTACCCCGACACTGTTTTCAACAAAATAACCCTAAAGGGCGAACCTCCCCTATTTTAATAGCATCTGTAAATCAACAGTTTTGACTGTTTAACCTCAGTTTGCAAGCAGGGTTAATTGGAGACATCTATTTCCCTTCCTTAATCAGCTTTAATAGGATAAAAAATGAATCGAACTGTAGTACCCAAGCGATAGTGCTTCGAAACCACAAAAATCGCGCTACACAAAGCTTTCTTTGTTGAACAACTAACGAAACAACATGGAAGCTCTACAACCGAGTAAGTGTTTACCCACTTTCTTTATCCGCTTTCATATATATAACTGTATTGTGGGGCTGCTCACTATAAGTCTTCTTTCATAAACTCTTATATACCTGTCAAATATCCAATGTGTAATACTAGTATAGTTATTTAGAGTTTTCCCCGGCAACTACGTCTAGCACTAGGTAAAGTCCTGTTGGTCACTCTTAAATACAAACAAAACTAGATCCCTATAGGATTACCAGACACAATCTTCCCTCCTCTTGGGGTTAAACAATATGGAGACGTGAAAGGCAGCATTCTCGGTGAACCCTTTCTCAGACTGTCACCCTTAGAAATTGTCAAAGAAACTCTAACTCCCCAGAGATGATCTTTTCTCCGTGAATGGCATCTCTTGAGTTTCTTCCAAATTCTAGAACTTTCTTGGCTTAATCTATTCTCTGTGAATAGCATGTTTTTAACTTCTCGGGGTTTGGGGACCCACAGGCTTCTTAAAAGCATCCCCGCCTCCTCTTGGGCGTTGTACAAGGACCCTTCGGCTTCTTAAAAGCTCTCATGCCTCCTCTTGGGCTTAGTACAAGGACCGAGAGACCTCTACAGGTATAGGAATAGAACCTAGTCATCAATTTGCTAGAGTTGTCTTTCTGAGTCAAGTGTCAGACCAGTTAATGGGTTGACCTTCATCCCTTAACATACCAGCCTTCTCTTGGGCATTATACAAAGATTATTCACTATCTGAGAATCGATTTCTCAAAACACCCGTAGACTTGGACAGTCTCAATACCCTTTGGATTTCCCCTTTCCTTAAAGAACAGGAAATAACCCTGATCCTCTGATCAGTACCAAAGCACAACAATACCTTTAATCGTTCCCTTCATAAGAACTAATTTTCTCTTTTATCCAACATAATGGACCTGTCACTAAACTGAAACAGTCGCCAACGGATAGCCTCCTCTTAGGCTTTGTATAATGATCCTTTCCTCAGGAAAGTTAACCTCCTCTTAGGCTTTGTATAATGATCCTTTCCTCAGGAAAGTTAGCCTCCTCTTGGGCTTTGTACAAATGATTCTCCCCAGTGGAGCTAACCTTTTCACACTCTCTTGTTGAGTATAAAAGACTCTCTTGTTGAGTCAACCCTGTTTAGCCTCCATCTCGGGCTTCGTACGAGATACTAAAACACTCTCTTGTTGAGTATAAAAGACTCTCTTGTTGAGTCCATCACACCTTTTAGCCTCCATCTCGGGCTTCGTACGAGATACCAAAACACTCTCTTGTTGAGTATAAAAGACTCTCTTGTTGAGTCAATCACTTTTTTTGCCTCTATCTCGGGCTTCATACGAGATACAAATCACTCTCTTGTTGAGTATAAAAGACTCTCTTATTGAGTCAAACCCTTTTTAGCCTCCATCTCGGGCTTCGTACGAGATAAAAAGTACTCTCTTGTTGAGTATAAAAGACTCTCTTGTTGAGTCAAACCCATTTTCAGCCTCCATCCCGGACCTCGTACGAGAGACAAAATAACTCTCTTGTTGAGTATAAAAGACTCTCTTGTTAAGTCAATCCCTTTTAGCCTCCGTCTTGGGCTTCGTACAAGACACTTGCATAAAAGTTTCTCTTGTTGAGTCAAAACTTTAGCCTCCCTCTCAGGCTTCGTACGAGACACATAAAAGCACCCTCTTGTTGGGTTAATAGCCTCCTCTTAGGCTTTGTATAAGGAAAACCTCGGTTCAGTCAATCAACCTTTTAGCATCAAAACTGTGCCTTGTTCATAGCATACAAACATCAAAAACTCCCATTTAGAGATGACAAATTCTCTCTAAAGTTAAAACCCTTTAGCTTCACATCTTGGGCTTCGAACAAGATACGAATAGACCATTCAGCTTCACATCTTGGGCTTTGAACAAGATACAAACCACCTTTTGCTTCACGTCTTGGGCTTTGAACAAGACACCAAAACAACTTTTCCTCCCATAGAATAGGAGGAACTACGATCGCTCTGATTTCCTTGTTTTGTTAAACGGGAATACGTAGGCATAAGATTGAAAAATTTTAGCGAGCACACTAATCAAAAAACCCAAAATCCCGTACCTTCACACATCAATCGAAAAGCATCGGTCATAACATCCTCACAAATAATCCAGACATTTCATTCTTAGCAAAATAAGCAGAGAGAGGCCCCACATCCACATGGCATCTGTAACCTAACAGACCGCTGTTCAAACTCAGTATGCAAGCAGGGTTAATTGGAGACATCTATTTCCCTTCCTTCATCAGCTTCAATAGGATAAAAAATGAATCGACCTGTAGAACCCTAGAGCGACAGTGCTTAAGAACCACGTCCAAAATCGCTCGCTACAACAATGATACTGATACAATCAGAACTCCCACATTCCAACTATTCAATTTCTTCTGAACCACTCTATGACGTCATGGTCATCATGGCAATATCTAAAAAATATCCCCTCAAAGCGGACTAAATCATTAGCCATGATCATACCTCCTAAAACCTATGAGATAGTGGGGTATAGGCAGTAACTGCCACCGTCTCATCTATCACCCTTAGCAAGACACGTGTTCCACTATAGCAGTAGTCATTTAATGCTGATTTGAGGTCTGTTGATCTTCCGTAGCCTTTAAATAATTTCTTCCTAAACTATTTTTCCTTTTACGCTTCCAAACTCTTTGCTTTCTCTCTCAACTTCTCAGAAAATCAAAACCCATATTTCTTGTTCTTCAGCCATGGCATCTTCAACCTCCAACACCAAAGATTCCAGGAAAATCCAGAAACCAAAGGAGCTCAAAACCCAATCTCAGCTTCCTCCTTTTGCTACGCTTGCTGGGCCCAAGAAAGTGAAGAACCTGCAATGCATCCCGAAATCGCTTGAGAAGGAGAAGAGGTCTATCTACGAATCTCAGGTATTGATCCTTATTCTCATTTCTGGTAAGCCACATGCATTATCTGGCCCTTTATCTTCTCTAGATACTGATTATGAGAAAATTAGTTATTATTTCCCCTCCTACCATAAGACAAAACCCATAGGGCAAGCTAACAAGTCTAAGGTAGAAACTGAGGCTCCTGATGCTGTAGCTCTCAACAACATATATTTAAGGTACATGAATGAATGATCTAGGATTTTTAGGGCAACTCCATCATTCAAAGATTCTGACCTTTATTTGAACTGGCTAACCAAAATATAGAAAGTTAAAGCCCAATCCTAGAAAGACTTAGGAATCTATGACCTTATTATGCTGTCGAAAACAAGACCAGTGTACTGTTCGACAATGCTAGTCTCCTCACTTTACTTCAGGGACAGCACCCATTATACCTTTCATCTCCCTTGTGGGATGATGACCCTACATTATTCGACGTAGCCGCTATCATAGGGTTAAAACCAACTGGAAAACCTTATGACCCAGAATTGGATTTTGAGGACCAAATAGGTTTTGCATCTGCCAAGCCGACTTATACAAACTTTATCAAGCACTAGCATGATCCAAAAACAACTGATGTCACTGATCGAGAACATATAGCCTTTTTGACTGTTTGGCTGTCGCACTACGTATTTTGCTCAAAATCCTTGCAAGTAGCCAGAAAATTTCTCACACTTGCCACCCAACTTCACTATGGTCGAGATGTTTGTCTGAGTGAAATGATTCTAGGGCACCTCTATGAGTCCTTAAGTGAAGGTATCGCTCAACTCAAAGGGCTGGCTACAGGAGGGAAGCTGTTACTATCAGGGCCTTTTTGGCTCCTTTAACTTTGGCTGAATGCTTCTTTTGAAGCCAGCCTCCCAATCAAAGGATTTGTTGAAGAGAAAGCCAAGGAAATCAAAGAGCGGTGAGTCGAAGGGACCCGCTTAGTTCATCTAACTCCTACAGAAGAGGGCCAACTACTCAGGCAAACATTTCTTAGCTTTATCAAGATATTCGCCAGGCGCCATGAGTTTACCTAAAACATGGCCCCTTTTGCTAAAAGAAAATATGGCCCCGAGTGGTTCACTAGGCCTTTCCCCACCTCTGATAAAGCCCAGGAAGAAGAATCAAAGTTAATCTGGGAGGCTTTTATGATTTCTCGACTTCTGACCCTTCGACTTAATTTGGGAAAAGGTCTAGTCTCTTTGATTGCCTACCAACCTAATTTGGTTGCTCGCCATTTTGGTTTGGTTCAAACCCTTCCAAAATACTTGTATGAGAAGAAAGGACATCTCCTTCTCCATCACACCTACTACACTGAAGAGATAGCCGCAATACAAATGGCTCGCTACGCATACAAAGCATTCCTCTCTCCAGTCAATTTTAAGCCTACTTACCTCTGCACCTCAGAATTTTACCAGTGGTGGTCGAAGTACTACACTGAGAAGTTTTTTGATGTTTCTTCCTTCACACAGCTGATTGACGACGCTTTTTCTCTCCGTGCATGAGAAAATCAAGAAAGGTAATTCTATGCACATAAAGGAAATCCAATCATTCCAAAAGTTCTTCGAAATAATTTATCGTCCAGATGATCTTAGTCGAACCGTCCGCGAGGGCGTTTTTACTCTGAAGGAATTTTTTTTAAAGAAAATGGAGAACTTAAAGATCCCTTCATACGTTCCTCCTGAGAAACGCTACGAAACGGCTTTCGATATGTTTCCTCCCAAATTCCCTCGACTACCATCTGCTTATTTTGTAGTGCCCCTTGCCCCTCCATTTCCAGACTGGTTCATCTGTGGGAATTTTATAAAGATCCTTCGTCAGTAGTCGAAACCAAAGGCTCAGCAGGTGGTTCCAACTAAGTACACCTTAGATAGTTTCAAAGGACCACTTCATATTGGTATCGAAGATGTTCGCATCGAATCCGAAATCTAGGAAGGTGTGGAATGAAGATTGTCGAATTTTATATCTCCCTTAATTGACTGTTCTTACTGACTTGTTACTATTTCGTTTATCTGCAGCTGTCAAACCAAATAAACCTGTAACCAAAAGACCAGTCGAAGAAGAGACTGAACCATCCACAAGGTAACTTTTACTCCTTAACTTTCCTTGTACTGTGTATGGTTGTGTCCTATAATATTTTGATTTTCCTCAAAGTTCTCGAAGGGCACCTCTAACTCCTCAAAAGAAAAAATAAAAAAGGGCTACTGCCTAAATTGTGCTCGAATCGGACGACGATGATCAATCTCCGACTGATGATCAACCAACCAAGAAGAGGAAGAAACCACTTAGGACCACTGAGGCTTCGAGTCAACCTAATGTAAAGGCAGCGAAGGTCTCTCAAGTATCTACTGCTCGAAAGAACTTGGAGTCTTCACCTCAAGGCACATCGAAGGCAGCCTCAGCTCAACTTGAAAGTGATAACTCCAGTCCTAGAGTCGAAGAGCTCAAGGTAATTTAAATTTTCCCTTAAATTATTTATTTTACTGGCCTTCTTTTTGTTTCAATCCTCACCTTATTTAATTGTTATTTTCAGGATGGTACAGGTACTCCAACCCAACCAACAACCGACTCTCCTCCTCCCGCTACTCTCCCTGCCCCAGTCAACAAACCTATTATGAAAGAAGTTCCAACTTCCTCTGCACAACAATCTCAGACAAGTGGCTTTGAGCAGGGGGGTCAGGACCAAGGCATTCCTGAAGAAGTGAATAAAGAGACAGCGACTATGGATGAAGGCAATACTCTGGGTGAGAAATCTTCTAACAGTGGCTCCCCAGTAGTCAAACTCACAGAAAACAAAGACCCAAATAATGTTGATCCAGATGCTGCTGTCCAAGAGGATGAAATGGAAGAAGAAGAAAAAGAACATTCAATGTTCCATCCTGAAACTGGTGAAAATGATGATGATGATGATGATGAAGGTAATGATAACGATGATGATGATGAAGATAACCAAGAAAATGATGGTGAAGATGGTAAGGGCGCCGAAGATAAGGCTAGAAGCGAATCTGCCAAAGAGCAAACCCAAAGAGAACACAAGGGTGCTCCTAAGGTTGCTGTAATTGTTGAAAGTGCTAAACCTTTGACAGAGACAGTTTTTGATTACTCTGAAGAAGACCTTAATTCCTTAAGGCCACCAACCCTCGTGAATACTTGAAGATTGTTCTCAGCAAACGAGGGAGTTCCTCTGATAGCAACGTAAGTGCTTCGATGACTTCTAGAGGTCACCTTTCGATCAAGCCTCCAAATGAGGCCCTTTTAAAAATCAAAGAGAAAGTCTTCAAAGGTAACCTCTTCAGACTCCTGGAATCTGATGCCACTGCCTCTATTCAATTGAAGGCTCTTCTCAAGCAAGTCGATCTCCAAACTGTTTCCCCTGAAACTGCCACCATCATTTTGGAGCTTGGTACCATGATTGATCAAGTTATCGCCGATCTAAAACAACTGCCTCAGATCAATAATGCACTTGATACTACATTTGGGAGTGAGGCTGTTGCATGAACGGCTGCTGCTGAGTCAGAAGCTAGGGTGGGAGAATTGGAACAGATGAAGGAGCAACACACTAAGGAGATTGAAGACAATAAAGCAGATATTGCCAGATGGAAAAAACAAATCGAAGAACTACAAACCAAAATCTCCAAGGCTGAGCAACGCAGCGCTGAACTGCGAGCCTCTGACGAATCTGAAGTGGTCAGAGAATTAAAACTTACCCTGGAGTTTCTCGACAAAGCTCGACAATTGGAAAGAGAGGTTGCAGCGCTGAAACTTAACAAAACCTCATGCGAGAGACGCCTTGAGCTTCAAAAGTCGAAGTACTTCGAGATGATGAGCAAACTCCCTTTTTAATTTGCAGTTTCAATCTATTTGTTTTTAGCACAATATTTCTTAGCCCCTCGAGGCCTTTATGTAATGAATTGAGCCATTCTGGAAGTTTAATACCAAGTTGGCTTCAACCAATTCTTTGCAATTACTCATAACTAATTTTCAATTCTTGAAGTACAAGCTTATATTTTTTCAAATACTTACCATTTACTTTCAAGTTTCTTTTATCTTCATCTAACTCTTAAATCTCATAAGCACCATTTGAAAATACTTGTATGATCTGAAAAGGACATTCCCACTTAGGAGACCATTTTCCTAAGGACCTAACCTTTCGATCCATGGGCAAAATTACTTTCCAAACCAATTCTCTAGGAGAAAAAGTCTTGACTTTAACCTTTTAATTGTAAGACTTCTCTACCCTTTTCTTTTGCCTTTTTAACAGCTCCAAGGCATTAAGTTTTTCCTCATCCAAATCTACCAACTCATCTAACATCATATTCCAATAAGATTCAGAAGGGATCTCATGATGCCTATGGATCCTTGTTGATTGTAAGTAGATTTCCATAGGTAAAATTGCATCGTGGCCAAAATTCAAATGAAAAGGAGTAGTGTTAGTTGCGTCTTTGGGAGAGGTTCGACATGCCCAGAGAACCTGGACTAACATCTTATGCCAATTTCTTGGCTTCTTTCCCACATGTTTCTTAATCAACCCAATCACTACCTTATTCACTGCTTCCACTTAACCATTGGCCTGAGCATAATATGGTGTAGAGGTTATAAACTTGAAACCCATTTCTTTAGTGAATTCCTGCATCTTTTGACCAGTAAAAACAGATCCCTAATTCGTTGTAATAGTTTCTAGGATCCCAAATCTGTAGATGATAGGTTTCTTAATGAATTGAATCACATCCTCTTGGTCGACATTTGGTAAGGGTATGGCCTTAATCCACTTTGTAAAGTAGTCAATACCTACCAAAATGTACCTTTGACTCTTAGACGATGCTAGTCGAGTCTCGCCAACAAATCCAAAGCCCAACCTCTAAAGGGCCATGGTTTGACTATAGAGTGTAACTCGCTTGCAGGAACATGTTGTATCCCTGCATGCATTGGCATTCTTGAAAGCCTTTAGCGAATTCGATACAGTCTTTTAACATGGTAGACCAGTACATGCCTTGTCGAAACAAGAGCCATTTCTTTTTCTGGCCTACCTGATGTGCCCCTCATGCCCCACCATGGACCGTCGAAAGCGCTAAATACGCTTTAGAATCACTAAGGCACTTAAGCAAGACCCCTTCAGGAGTCTTTTTAAACAACTCATTACCCAACAAAACATAGTTCAAAGCACGATACCTGGTTTTACGCTCTTTGGATGTTGTTGGATTTTACAAATACTCCACTATTGGCTTTCTCCAATCTTCGTCCGTCAAATTATCCACAGCCAAAATTTCAAATTTTTCCTTATCGGCGTACCCTAACTTTGTAACTTCCAAGTCTAATGGTGATAATCTAGTCGACATGACTCTACCTCTGACTTTAATGGCTTTTTGCAGACTTTCCTTGGATATTTTGTAGCCAGAAGCAATTTGTGCTAAGTCATTTGCCTCCTGGTTCTCTATTCGAGGGATATGTCGAACTGTTACCATATCGAATCTTTTTAAGAGTTGATTGGCTATTACAAAGTACATGATCAAATTTTCTTTGACACATTTGTACTCCTTTGTTATTTTCTTTATGAATAACTCTAAGTCACCCATTATTTGACTCGAGTTGCCCCCAATTCCAATAAAATTTCAAGTCCGGCTATTAAAGCCTCATATTCTGCCTCGTTATTTAAACATAGGCCTTTGACTTTATACTTGAATTTTGTTGGAATTTTGTCAGGAGAAATAATTAAAACTTTTATACCAGTTCCATTTTTATGACTAGAGCCATCAAAGTACAACTTCCAAGGTTCTTGTTCAATGTAGTCCAAAGACTTTTCATTTATAGCGTGGTCGACTAAGAAATCAGCCACTACTTGTCATTTGACAGCTTTTAGAGGTAAGTATGTCAAACAATACTCAGTTAATACTAACGTCCACTTTCGAATTCGACTGTGTAAAATTGGTTTAGATAACATGTATTTTATAACATAGAAATGAGAAGAAACGAAAACATCCACTAGTTTTATATAGTGCTTCAATTTCATACATGAAAAGTATAAACATAAACACAGCTTTTCGACTACAATATATCTAGTTTCCACATCGTTCAAGACCCAACTGAGGTAATATATGGCTCTTTCGACGCCATTCTCAACCTCTTGAGCCAACATGCTCCCTAATGTCTTGTCCGACACGGATATGTACATCCTCATACTCCTATTTCTACAAGGTGACATCAAAATTGGAGGAAGCATCAGGTACTCCTTGATCTTGTTGAAGGCATCCTGCTGCGCTTGCCCCTTTTCAAAGTCTTTTTTCAGTCGAAGTAGAGAGGAGAAGGCTTGCGTCTTGCCACTAAGGTTGGAGATGAACCTTCTGAGAAATTTGATCTTGCCAAGTAGAGATTGCAATTCCTTCTTTGAAGATGGCGCTTTCGCCTCCATTATTGCGTTGGCCTTGTTTTGATTTATTTCGATCCCTTTCTTGTGGACCACAAAGCCTAGGAAGTCTCCTGTCTGCACACAAAACACACATTTGAGAGGGTTCATTTTCAAGCCAAACTTCCTCATCCTTTCAAAGGAGTGTCGAAGATGGTCAATATGACTTTTTCCTGAAACAGACTTAATAACAATATCGTTAATATAAATCTGCACGAAAGTCTCAATGAAATCGTGAAAAATGGAATTCATCGCTCGTTGGTATATTTCCTCAGCATTCTTTAAGCCAAAAGGCATCACCACCCATTCGTAGGTGCCTAAGGCTCCAGGGCATAAAAATGCTGTTTTAAGAACATATTCCTCAGCAATAAAAATTTGATTATAACCAGAGTACCCATCAAGCATACTAAGGTACTCATGGCCTGCGGCAGAATCGACAAGCATTTCCGCCACTGGCATAGGATATTCATCCTTTGGGGTAGCAGAATTCAAATCTCGAAAATCTATGCATACCCTTAGTTTGCCATTTTTCTTTATCACTGGAACTATATTGGAAATCCATTCGACATACCTGGTCGCGCGGATGAAATTGCATCTAAGGAGCCTTTCGACTTCTTCTTTAATCTTTGAAAGGATCTCTAGTGCGAATCACCTTGGAGTTTGCTTAACAGGTCTTTTCCCAGGCTTTATTGGAAGTTTTAATTCGACCAAATTCCTATCCAGACCGGTCATTTCGTCATAGTCCCATGTGAAACAATCCTTAAATTCCTTCAGCAACTGGACTATTTCTACCTTGAGTTGGGGGCTAACTTTTGCACTGATGTAGGTTGGTCTTTTTTCTTCCCCCGACCCCAAGTCGATTTCTTCAAGTGGATCCTGTGCCATCATCTTGATGTCTGTTGCTAATAGATCCTTCTCGAAGCCCAAAGGCTCATCATCATAAATCGCATCGAGCCTCTGGTTTTGCCATTCTCCCAGATATTTGTCAGGTGGATATGGGTCAAAGTCCTTTCCCAGACCTTGTTGATCATCTTTGATCTCATTGGCTTCGACAACCATATACTTTACTTCGGCCTCTAAGGCCGCTTTGAATTTATTCTCGGCTATATAAGTCGCGGTCTTTTCCAGAACTAGTGACTCACTCACTGTCACTAAATTCGCTTCCCTAGCCAGTTGGATGGATGTGTGAGGTTCCAAAAATATAATTTTCTTCGCCAACTACCTCTCTATCCCACTGAAACCCATGGGTGGGATGAAGGTATCGTGAGCAAAAGGCGTTGTTCGTTGGCGTCATGTCGAACGTTGCAGGACTACAAGGAGCAATATGAGCCAGATTTCTGTTGAAGCTTCGCCTGTCAACCTGGTTTACTTCAGCCAGAAAGTAACTCTGGTCAGCCTCTATATTCTCGACAATCCCGTCGGCACGCTATATCATTATTCTTTTATGCATCGACGAAGAGACAACACCTATGCCATGTATCCATTCCCTGCCTAGCAGCAGGTTGTAATTTGCCTTCGAGGCAATTACCATAAACATTGTCAGCCTTGTGATGGTTCCAACTGTTAGATCCATTTGTATTAACCCCATGGTGGTTCCCACCTTGCCCTCGTAATTCGACAACACCATGTTATGAGGTTTGGTGTCGGAATCATCCTTTCCAATTTTCTTGAGCATGTAATGCGACATCAAATTGAATTTCGTGCCTCCGTCAACTAGAATATTGTTTACCCCTATGTTGCCCACCTTTCCTTTAATGAACAGGGGTTTTAAGTGACTCCTCATTGAATCATCTGGTCTTTCAAAAAATGTGTTTTGTTCTTCCATGCATCCATTGTTCATAATGTAATAACGAACAGGCCTGTGTCTGGCCGTTTCGACTTCCATGGCCTCTTCCTCATCTTCGACTTCCATTATCTGGTCATACTCCTTGGGGAGTACTGACACAACGTTACACACATGCCAAAAGATTCTTCCGACTATGAGTTGAAAACATCTGCATTTCATCATCTCTAGTTACATCCTCCTTCGAAGACACTTGTTCTGGAGCAACGAACGACTCTTTATCCTTCGATTCTTCTTTCTGATTCTAGGCTTGATTATTACTGCTGGTTTCTGGTTTAGCCATTCCTGCAGCCTCCCTCTCTGTTTTCTTTCGACGCTGATACCTCCTCCATTGTGATTTTGTCATAGGGTTCCTACCCTTGTAGTTTTCAGATGGGTAAGTCATCCTCTTAGGTTTTTGGACTTCTTTCCTATATGATAAGGAAGGTCCTCTTTGTATTTCGAAATCTTTCCAATTCTCTTGGCCTTGGGCCTGCCGGATTGGATTGACCCACTTGTCATCTGGAGCCTTATTCGTAGGCTTGAATGTGTTAGGGTACCTTCCTCCTAACTTCTGCTTGCGTTGGTCTCCTCTCCTAGGGTCGAGCCTTTCTCCACCTGCTGGTTGAGAAGGCTTCTAATTTCCCTTCCTTTTTTCCCTTTCTACTCCTTCTAGGTTTTGTGCTGCCTTTTTGTCGAAGACGGCACTACAATGAGGACAGAGCATTACTTCAGACCTCTTTCTCTGGCATCTGTGGATGAAATCTGCCAAATTCTCCTCTTCTTTAGGGTATGCTAATTTGTGGTATTCCTCACGTCGACGCTCTTCGTCGACTTGCATCGAAACATTCTAAGACACCTCCACCATGTTCACATTGGCAGCTGTCTCTGTAGCAATGCTTAGTTTATTTAACTTCGAATTGAGGCCTTCATTGACCTCATGATCTTTCTCGACACGGTTGAAACCTTCAGTATTTCCCTTTGTTAGTGCCTTTGGATGCAGACCCTTGGTAGCCCGTTGGCTGATGAATCAGACAGCCCTCTCCTTTGGATCCTTCATGGTTCTCCGGAGGAGGTAAACATCAGCCTGTTTATAGGAACCTTCAACAGTTCCTTTGTTAACCTGGACGAAACCATCAGTGGTCCTGTTATTGGCTTGGGTGAAACCATCAGTAGTTTCGTTATTGACTTTAGCGAAACCCTCAGTAGTTTCTTTGTTGATTCTGGCGAAACCTTCAATAGTTTCGTAGTTAACTTTAGCGAAACCTTCAGTAGTTTCGTTGTTGATGCCATTAGTGGCCTCACCAATGTAGTTCTCAATAATCTTTCCGTCGAGGTCTTCAGTGACCTTAACCATCACAGCCTGGTTGACGAAGTCATTAGTAACTTCGACCATGTCAATTTTGTCGGCGGGATCCTCAGTAACCTCCACCATATTCACATTACTGCCGAAGCCAGGAGCAACCTCGATCATAGCCATGTTGTTGTTGAAGCCTTCAGCAACTTCGACCATGTTCACCATGGATGGCTCAGCGTAGTGGGCTTCCGCCACTTGCAAATGGTTCGAATCGATCCTCATCTGCGGCTTCGACTTGTCGCCGAATTTGAGCCTTTCATCTCTGATTGCATTCTGCACTAGATCCCTGAAAAGGAAACATTGAGACGTTTTATGACCCAAAAAATTATGGTATTTACAAAAACCTCTCTTTTTCTGCTGTTTTATAGGAGGCGTTTTAGCACCAGGCGGTACTATCATTTGGCCATCTTTAACTAACAAATCAAATATTTCGTCACACTTTGTGATGTCAAACGTATAAGTTCTTTTGGGGAACTTGTCATTCTTTTTCGATTCGACTTGGTTTTTTCCATTCGATGGAGCCAATACTTTGCAAGCATATGGCGTACCCTATTTTAATTCCGCCAAATCGACCTCATGTTCGTCGAAATTCGATGATTTGTCCTCGTCATCATCCTCACAAACTCCGACATAGGCTACCCTTTCTTTTTTTATTCTTGTTAGCCCTAGCTTTTTCAGCTTTTAGTCGTTCGACCTTTCTAACTCTATCAGCCAATTGGGCCATGTCTCTTAAGTACTGGGTATCTAATTTCTTTCTAATTAAGTAGTCGAGGCCACTAGCAGCCATTTCGACACCTGCGTAAAACACCTTGCTTTGAGCAACCTAAATCTATTCAGGTAGTCATCAATTAGCTCTGAGAATTTCTCTTGATGCTAGCCAATTCCTTCAAACTTATCTTCGTTTGCCCCATGTAGAATTGTTCATGGAACAATCTCTCCAATTAGGTCCAGGTAGTGTGGTAAACCAAGTAAAAGAGTTTTTTGTTCGCGAACTTGGGAAGTATTTCACTTTCAAATTTTCATTATTCGCTATTTTGCCCGCTTCAATCAAATACCGTGCCACGTGTTCGACCGTCGACTCACTTGTATCCCCTGAAAATTTTGCAAACTTGGGAACCTTCTATCTTGGGGGTAAATCTTCCTGCAAGATATATTCAGATAAAGGGGAAGTATAACAGGGCCTCTGCAGGCCCACATTCATTCCATTTCGCACCATAATCCTTTCGACCATGGCTGCCAAATTATTTTCTGCTGGCATATCATTACAACGCATTTGTTGTATAACATTATCAGCATTTTGGTTTCTATTAACTAATACTACCCTTGGCTCTTGTTGAATAGGAGTTTTTACTCTTGGTTGTTCGACCACTCCTTCTTGGTTCAACATGTTCGCCTGAGGGATATCTTGTTGTCTTTGATTTATGGTATGGTTTTCTCCGACGGCTGGATTATGAATTACACGTTCCCTTTGGGGAGGTTAAGGGACACCAAAGAAACCGGTGATACGCGTCATTTGCGCTGCCAATTGCTGGTTTGTTTGTGTAGTGTTTTGAATCAAAGGGTTAAATATAACCCCCCAAGTGTTGGGCTAGCGTCTGAACCATATCATGATTGCTTTCGTCGATTTGTTGTCTTATTACTTATGCAGAATTATTAGTAATGTTTGGCATATATGTTTGATATCCCGTTCCTAAAGGTTGGCTAATCCTACCCATGTGGTTAATACCAGAACCAGATCCTTGTAAAGGCGAAGTTACGATCATCGTTGGATCTGTGAATGCTGAGGACGCATTATGTAAACTTGCCATCACTGATGTTGGCATTCCATATTCCCTGATGCAGGAGGAGTCATTTGAGAAGTTTGTGATCCTATGGTAGAGAAGTTATGCGCACTCTGGGGAATTGAATGCGCTGGTGTCGAACCCACTATTGATGGTATAGCCTCTGATACTGGTATTGAGGCTGTATTTCCCCCAGTCGAAGGAATAGGGGGTGGCACTCCATTATTTTTGGAATTCTGATTGTTTGGAGGATTTGGATTTGCCATTGTCCTTACTCGTCTTCTTCTAGGCTTTCTTCGTTATTTATGGCTATCTTACCACTTTTTAATCTCATACAACGAAGTGAAGAAGGTTACATAAGGGTAAATGTAAAAATAAAGGTTTTATGTTATCAATAGCACAAGGTCCCACTGGGCGTGCCAATTTGTTTGCCTTGAATATTAGCAAACAACCGCTGGTCTCCTAATTTGTGAAAATTAGTTTACTTGTAGGATCGACCATATAAATCCTAGGACGATGTGCTTTAATGATTTCGACAACATGTATGAATATCAAACCTTTTGTTTATTATGTTCATCATCGTTCTCATAAACTGATGTGATTTGAATAAAAATGATAAAGTTTTGTTCTTAAAAGGAATAACGAAAACGCAATAAAAGTGCAGTAATGAAATTGCAGAAATGTAGAATAAAGTGCATGTAAATAACTTAAAACTTCATTGAAATGTAAAGAATGAAACTGGTGTTTTTCCAAGCGTACATTTTCTCAATGATAACTCTTTTCTCTCACTCGGGTACTTTGAGTATTTTTGAGTAAATTGTACAAATTTTGAATACACACCCCGAAAATCTAACACTATGACTCCCTATTAATATACAGTCGAAATAACTGTCAATAACGGTCACCATTTCTAATGAAGATAAATGGCACTCAGCATGCCTTCGCCCCTTAGATGTATTCCACGCATCTTCATTTTAAAATCAAAATTCCCTCCTTTATTTGAATTTCCAACCTTCGCATCGAACGACACTTCCAAGTCTTCGGTCGAAAAACTCTTCCCAACTCTTAGAAATATTTCTAAGTCTTTTAAGTCTTCTCTTTTTAGTAGGAAGATATCTTTCAACTGAACTTCTTTATAGCCACATTTCCGTCGAAACCTCATAAACTTCAAATATTTTCTCCTTTTGGGATAGATTGTTATCCCAGCGTCAGGCGTTGAAATTAGGAGCTAACACTGTCATCTTCTAATTCCTCAACAAATAATGTGTCGGCATATCCCTTTATTTGTTTCCTAAGGAAGTTGGTACATTCCGTCTGAATGTGCCCAAATACTTCATTTTCATAGCATTGGATTCCCTTGCCTTTTTTAGTTTGTCTCCTTCTCTACCTTTGCATAGAGGATTTTAAGCCTTTGGGAGGTAAATTTTCTTTGATAATGGTTGTGACATTATTCCTTGATCTTTTGTCCAATCTTCTCGTGACCTTTCTGAATATTTTGAAAAGAAAGGAAATAAATTCAATTAGATTATCATCAGTATCTTCTTTTACTTATTCTTCACCATCTTCAACGCCATCTTTGAATGCCACGCTTTTTTTCTTTTCTCTGATTTGCCATTGATTTCCATTTCAAAAGTGAGCAGTGAGTCAATTATCTCCTTCGCTTTGATAGTGGTTATATATTGTAATTCTTCAATGGCCTTGACCTTAATATAAAACCTCTTTGGGAGAGACCTAAGAATTTTTCTATCCAACATCTCATCTGATATCTTTTCTCCATGGGAAAAATGTAATAGCTATGTCACGGAGACAGACATTAAATTCAGCAATGGTTTCATCCTCTTTCATCCGTAAATTTTCAAATTTGGTAGTAGGGAGTTAAAGTCTTGATATGCAGACTTTGGAGGTGCCTTCATGTGCAGTTTGGAGAGTTTCCAAAGCTTGTTTGGTCCTGGAGCAAGTATTAATAAGTTTGGGAATATTTTTTTCAAGTTCATTGTAAATGGAATTAAGTGCACAAGAGTTACTTTGGGCTTCTTCATCTTCTTCTTTTGACTAATCAATCTCAAGCTTCAAGGATTCAGTGCCATATTCATCTATAACCTTTGGAGGTGTCCTTCCTTTATGATAGTTTTCCTATCCATAGACTTGAGAAAGGAAACCAAGCAAGCCATCATAGTTTGTGCCATCTAGAATAGGTAGCCAATTTACATATCCTCATTCTTTAGTATAGTCCTTTTTTAATAGAATATATAGAACCCGTGGAGCTCACCCTACTAGAACAGGGTGTCTGATTTTATGTCAATTGAAATTTTGTTCTCTGGATAACATGATGTCACACACAATATTGTAATAATGTGTATTACATGTATAATGTGTAACTGGCAGAATAAATACAGCAAATAAAATAACACGGGAATTGGTAACTCAGTTTGGTGTAAAGCTGCATACTTTTGGAATGCATTAGCCCAATGAAATTAACTTTACTCTTAATTGTCATAAGTACAAATTGATATTATTTTAACTATACTAGCTCAATGCCTCTTTTCCTAATATTACCTATGAACTTCGATCCAGGACTCCCCTTGAATCTCATACCCCCTCACTTTCATTTAAACACTCTCCAAAATGTTTTGATAGTTACAAAAGATAATTAATGATGGATCAATATTACAACTCAAATATTCTATTCTTCTAACTTAGAAGAAATATTTCGAAATAGAGTATTACACAAAACAAAACACAAGACTCAAAACAAATAAACATGCCAAGCTTAGTTATGCAAGATAAGAGTATTCACAACAGAGAATACCTTCTTAAATAGAAATAAAGGTCCAACATCAAGTCTCATTAGGGATTTGGTATTGAAACGTGACTAAATTTCCCAAAGGCGTAAGAAACCTATCTTCACTTATGTTGATTGAAAATATTTGATTGATTAAATCTTGAACAAACAAAAAAGGGTTAATAGCCATTTTGCCCCCTGCCATATAGGCGATTTTTGAAAAACCCCTTGTAAAAAAAAACTTGCAAAAAAAACCCTAACATTTGAAGATTCTCTCAATTTTGACCTTCATCACATCCAGTCACCAAAAACCTGCCATTTTGACCCCTGCCATTTTGGCAGCGTTTTTATTTTGACCCCTCCCATTTTGGCAGCGTTTTTATTTTGACCCCTGCTATTTTGGCAGTGTTTTTATTTTGACCCCTGCCACATCCGCTTTTTTGGTGACTGGATGTGATGAAGGTCAAAATTGAGAGAATCTTCAAATGTTAGGGTTTTTTTGCAAGTTTTTTTTTACAGGGGAATTTTTCGAAAATCGCCTATAAGGCAGGGAGCAAAATGACTATTAACCCAACAAAAAAACTTCAAATATAATCTTGCTAAAAGAGATTCTGAGAAAAATTTCTAATTCCAAAAAGCACATAAAGGATAAGAACCCGATTAAATATAAAAGGAAATAAATCCTTGAAAAAGCGAGAATCACTTTAATTAACTTGTGGGCAAAGCAACTCAAAGTGAGATACGATGTCTCATTGAGTGAGGGACATTATGATTAACATGTTGCTTTCTTACTTAAGTTTCTTGATCATTGAGAGACAAGATGTATCACATCTTGGAATAATATCTTGCTTCACATGTTTCCAATAAAATGACTCCAATCATATGCAATAATATTTGTATTTCTCTAGAATTATCGAAGTGCTAAAAGACTGAAAAGCCCTTGTGAGCGTTTTGTTGTAATCGGTGTTGTGCTTTAATTTTCTATATCCAAGAGTGTGATTCTAATGTGGAGTCATTTTGTAAAATACTTAATAGGTTGCAAACTAAACTTGATAAAAAATTTGTTGTAGTTTCTTGAGCTTGACCAGTGTAAAAGCTTTGTTTGTAGGTTTTTGAGCTTGACATGTGTAAAAGCTCTGTTAAGGAAATATTAATAAAAGCGAAACCGGAATGTAATTTCCGATGCACCTTTAGGACTCAGATAAATTTCGGAGTTTTTTATTGTTTTAAAATATTTTTCGGAGGAAATATTAACTTAAAAACACTACTCACTTTTGTGCAGCCCGTGTTATGTTTTGAAACTGTAAATGTTTTACTTTCACACTGCAGGTTACAATTTCGAAACAATTTTTGAAAATTGATAAGTCCATTTTACTTACTAAAGTGTTGTCACTGTTTTTAGAAATTAAACATTCAATTTTTATGATCGGATACCGGTCTCACACTGTCGCTCTGTTGACCAGTATCTAAGTACTTTGGCTTTCGCGCAAAACTTTTTAATTTTAAACCTAAAAATTCATAACCGAAAAAATTAATTAATGTAAAAATTCAACTCCAATTAAATTTACCGAGTCCCGTCGGAACGACGGCCCTCACATCCCAGACTTTAAGAACTTAGCCGAACAGTTTTGACATAATGCTCATGTTATATTTATTATGCATACAAGATAGAAATTTAAACATGATATTGATGATGATATAAAGTAGTAACAACAACTAGCATGCAATATATATATATATATATATATATATATACACACACACACACTAGTAGGTGATGATGATATGTGAAACTTAAAATCAAAACAGTAACAATTGGAATTGATAAAACAGATAAAAGCAGCAATTATCACTACAACATTTTCGTCCAAGGGCAACAAAACAAAATCGTAGCAAAAGCTTAAAAAACCGTTGTCTTAAGATATCAAAACGGTTTTTAGGGTGTGGCAAATTGAGGCGTTGCCTTAGTGTTTTGTAACAGTTTTTTACTAAACGGCAACGCATTGGAGATAATCGTTGCTTAGGAATGCCTAGAGAACGGTTTTCATATTTTCCAACAACAACAACTTCTATCCGTTTTAGTATAAAACTGTTGTTATTGAAATGGTTTAGGAATGATTTACTAAGGTTTATCACAATAGTTTTTCAACGTTGCTTATTTCAAAACTATTCTAGTAAACTAATATATTTTCTTTGGTAGCTAAATCAACGTTTTCAACAAATAATTTTTTTAATTAATAAATATTAATAAAATGTAGTGTGAATCAATTTATCTTATGAACATTACAAATTATTATTAGACTTAACAATAGTTTTAATACAATATTATTTATATAAACTTTATAAGTATCTTTCCATATATACACATTATTCACAATCAAAATAACATCTACAAAACAACCAAAAACATCTATTATAAAATATTTTAAACATATCTACATTAAAAAAACACTTAAACATTCACAATCAAAATAACATCTTTCATTGTGGAGTGGTCAGAGAAAGGGTCGGCAGACGCAGCTGGTGGAATCCTAATTATGTGGAGGAGTCAGCTTTTTGATCTGTTGTTTAGTTTTAGGGGAGAAGGTTTCGTGGGTGTGTGCGGTATTTGGAAAGGCGAAGAGTATTTCATGGTGAACGTTTACTCGCCTTGTGAGTATACGCTGAAGAAGAGTGATCGTACCTGGATCAAACAGTTAGACAGTGGCAAGCAATGTCGTATAGACTTCAGCTCCGGTGATGATGATACGACAGGGGCGGGGGGGGGGGGTGTACCTGTAAGGTACTCCGACGCTCAAGTCAGGTAAGGTCAGAGAAAAGAAAATACAGAGAATATAGGTGAGAGTTAGAAATGTTTCGTAACCTGACCCTCTCAAGTGAGAGGGTATTTATAGAGAGCCCCCAGCGCGGGGCCAACGGTTACTTGCACTGGGCTGGATTGTAAGGCCCATTCTAAGTAACTGCCAGGGCTTACGTGGCATAGTGAAGACCAACACGTGGTCTTCGCCCTGGTGTAACGGTCCCTAAATCTTCGGAAGTAGGGCAGACCGATTCCTTCGGAAGTGAGAAGTTACAAGAGAACATGTCCTCGCGGGGAGGAGCACGTGGGTGTCGAGGAGAGGTGCATCTGCGGGCTATATGCTTCTGCTCGACAGTCTTTGCCTCGCGTGCCCGACGCCCAAGGGGATTGGTACGTGCCCGACACGGAGGCGATGTTGGGCCTCGTTGGGCCTTCGCTGGTCATTGAGTTTGGGTCTGCCCGACAGTGGGGTAGGCACTGGCCCAGTCCAGAACAGGAGCCCCCCAAGTCGTTGCTCTGAGGTGTCAGAGTAATGACTTAAGGGCTAGTACTATGTCGAGGACGTATCTCGTCGAGGAAGGGATTTTAAACGAGGAGCGGTTGGTTAACCGGGCAGGAACAAATTGACCTGCTCGCGCCAGACTGGCTGCGGCTGGGCGATGTCGTGGGGATACGAGAAGTCTGAAGCGAGGAGAATGGAAGGACGTGTGTTGGGGAATGGAAAGACGCGCGTGGGGAAAAGCGCGCCACGTGTCACACCCCATCATTACCTAAGGCGGCTATGCTAGGGTAGCGTAATCGATTGCCTAGGAAATCCTTGTGTATCGTGAGGCCTTTATCAATAGGGGTGAGCCCCCGTCATTTGCACGTTTTCACCCTCTCTGCTCAGACTCTCTTCCTTCTTCTCTCACTGCCACCGTCGCCACTGCAAGCCACGGCAAACCGTCGTACCGGAACCCTACCGGAACTATACTTCAAGTAAGTTTCTCGATCTTTCTCCTTTCTTTTGCATTTTATGCGGTGGTTCCATGGTGAATTGATGAAGTTCCCATGGAAATCGCGAAATTTCCGGCGAAAACGGCGGAATTTCATAGTTTTCTTGTTAAATCCCGCGGGGGGAAGTGATGAGAACCACGAGGACAGGAAGAATGTCTCGAGGACGTGGGATGAATATCTCGGGGTCCTCGTTAACGTTCCTAACCGCGGGCTAAATCCTCGGGGAGCAGTACCGGGGTCGTTCGTCGTATAACCGAAGACGTCGCGTGATCGCGGCAGTCGTATGGTCCCTGACGCCCTTCTTCTCCCTTTCACTTGATCAACGGTGGAGGGGTGAATTTGATCTGGATCATCGAATTCACCATTTCCTTCTGTTTTTCAGGTAAATGGATGCCCTGTCAGTGGCCGTGGGATCTTTAGACACCGACGACCAACCCGACTCACCGATGGCGGAGATAACTAGTGTCGAGGAGCGTCCCCTCGCGGAGTGGGTTAGCCACGAGCCGCTAAACATGATCTCCCAGTTCGTCGATGGGGATGAAGATGATATTTTTTGTACAGTCGAAGAATGGTTGGTGGGCTCCTCGAAGACGTGGAAGGTGTTCTGGCTTCAGGCACACCACCGCATTTGTTCGACCTATCGAGGGATAAGGTTCCCCCTTTATGAATTAATGTTCGACGAGGCAGGGTGGTGCTTGCCCTTTATGGATTTCCAACAAGCGGTGTTCGTTTAGCTGCACCTGGCGCCCTCGCAACTCCATCCTAACTCCCTCGCTTTTATCTGAGCCTTCGAGCTCGTTTGTAAATATCTCCAGATCGGGGCAACCGTGCCTCTTGTCTTTCGTATCTTCCACCTCCAACGACAGGCCTCCGACGATAGACACGGCTGGGTGTCTTTTAAACAAGTGAGCAGCCTCTTCCACATCTACCTGGACTCTGTTCAGGACTTTAAATACCGGTATTACATCGTGAGGCCGGTCACGCTTGAGGCTGTGAATTCGGTGTATCGTCGGGTTTCCCGCGAGGTGGACGGGCAGACGGAGGAGGTCTTTTAACCGAGATTC
This sequence comes from Lathyrus tuberosus, assembly GCA_022829125.1. Lineage (NCBI taxonomy): Eukaryota > Viridiplantae > Streptophyta > Magnoliopsida > Fabales > Fabaceae > Lathyrus > Lathyrus tuberosus. The sequence goes on along the minus strand of JALAZF010000019.1, from coordinate 5,493,761 downwards.
CCCTTGTTCTGGACGGAAGAACATTTCAAAAAGGGGACGGACAGCTACATTGTCAGCCTTGGCCGACTTGGAGAGGGGGATCGTCTGGCGTATGAGAAAATAGTCGCCTTCGTCAATGGATTCAACAAAGCCAAGCTCGTGACGCCGGACGGAGAATTCGTCTGGGGTGACGACGGGTAGGTCTTAATAAAATGCCGTTTAATCAATACGAGGGCCCTCCTCGAGACGTTTTCCGACGAGGATGCCCTCGAGCTGTTAGGTGGTGGAATCTTCTTCGACTTGCTTTTTCTTTGTAGGCAAGATGTCGGGTGCTGAGGAGCGCATCAAGAAACTGAAGGCTTCCCGCATTTCGAAGAAGGCCGACAAAGGCCGTATCGAGCAACTCCGATCGCAGGTCCCCGGTCCCACTCCTGCAACCGGGGGTTCTTCTGGCTCTCCCCAAGACAGCGACTCCCCCAGCACTCAGAACTCCCCGAAGAGACAGCGGCTTGCTGATCATGTTGATATCGACCTCACTGAGCACGAAAGCCCTCCCGTTGTGAAATTTATGCTCCCGCCTTGCTACTCGAGGCCGAACTTCTTTATGGGGAACAATTCCCTGTGTATTGGTGGACCTGAAGTTCAGACCATCTTGGGCATCGACAGGGTTTCTCGGAGAAAGGCGCTAGTGGAGGACGTGTCCGCGGTGATGTGGGTTTGCGCTGCTGCCTTGGTCCTGAACGGCAAGACATGCCCGACCGACGAGATGAACAGGCTGCAAGAGAGTTTTAGGTCCATCTTAGCTGAAATGGAGAAGGTGGGCAAGGAGCTGACCGACTGCAAGAACCAGAACAAGGCCCAGGTCGAGCTTCAAGAGAAGTTAGAGGAGAGGTTGAAGAACGCTGAGGAGGTGAGGAAACGTCTCTTGGCGAGGAACGCCGAGCTGGAAGAAGCTGTTCGCCCGGCTGAGGAGGAAACCGAGGAAGACAAGTTGTTGACTTCGCGGGCAGCGCTGGTAGCGAAGCTCAGGGAAGCCGAGCAGGATAACCTTATGGCGGCTGATATAGGTTTCAGGAACGCCATGCAGCAGCTTCAGGTTCTCAACCCCAACCTCATTACCGAAGGGACTGACCCCGACTATGAGGTGGTCGACGGTCAGATCGTTCAACCGATGCAAGAGGACGAGGTTGGCGGAGGGGCAACCGACCACAAGCAGCCAGAGGGGGCCCCCGGCGAATAAGTTTTTACTCTTTCTGTTTGGCCTGCGAGCCGTTTTATTCTTTGATGCCTGTGCCCGGCTTGTGTGCCAGGGGCTTTTTGATACTTGTTTGTAATACCTGTACAATGGGCTTCTGCCCGCTTAATGCATTTTTATTTATCTGCGCGTGTGATGTTTGTATGTTTTCGCTTGTGTGTGATGTTACCGTATTTACTATACTTTATTTATTTTTGTCTAAGTAATAGAGATTTTGGGGATTTGCTCAACTTCGATAATCCTCGACTGCGTGGAGAGCTGGCCGAGTGGGTGGAGGTGTATTCTGACCTTCAACGAGGCTAAGAGCTCGATCGAGGTCTTAGCTTCGTGGCGTGAACTTCCCATCGCGAGCTGGGTGTTCTGCCCAATTGGTACAATGACGACGGAGCTCGATCGAGGTGTCCTTGTCGGATCAAAAGTCCTCGCGCACACACAACGCGGCTCTTGATCATCGTGTCTTATATAGGGGTGTCGCGCTTGTACCCTAGTGCGTCCTCGTAACCGCGATGCTAGTGTGTCGCGGACAGTGCTTAACTGTAGTACTGCTTAAGCTTCTCAGCGTTCCATGGTCGAGCAAGTTCTTCCCTGTACAGATTTTCGAGGAAGTAGGCTCCTGTCCCCATTTTCGCGCGGACGCGGTATGGGCCCTCCCAGTTCGCGGCGAGTTTGCTTTCTCGCGAATCTTTCTGGTTCCTTCATAGGACGAGGGTACCTACCTAAAAATCATGTTTGATAACTTTGTCGTTATAGCGCAAATTTATTTTCTGTTTAAGTGAGGCTTCGCGGAGGGATGCGCCCGTCCTTGTCTCCTCGACGAAGTCGAGCTTGTCCCTTAGGGCCTCGTTGTTCACATCCTCATTGAGGGGAGCTTCCGTCCTCCTCGAGGGTTCCCTGATCTCCACGGGGATCACCGCTTCCGTTACATAGGTCAGACGAAAAGGGGTCTCCCCGGTCGTGGAATGAGGGGTTGTTCGGTAGGCCCAGAGGACGCTGTGCAACTCCTCGACCCACCGCTGTTTGGCATCGCCGAGTCATCATTTCAATCCTCGGAGGATCACTCTGTTCGCCGCTTCGGCTTGCCCATTAGTTTGAGGGTGCTCGACTGACGTGAAGTGCTGCTTCGTGCCCAGTTTGGTGACGAAGTCTTGGAAGTTCATGTCGGTGAACTGTGTCCCGTTGTCGGTGACAATAGCTTGGGGCACGCCGAATCGGGCGTGGATATTCCTCTTGTAGAAACGTAGTATGTTGAAGGCCGTGATTTTGGCCAATGCTTCCGCCTTGATCCACTTCGTAAAATAATCCACCCCGACGATGAGGTATTTATTTTGATACGATCCCACGACGAAAGGTCTGAGGATATCCATTCCCCACCACACAAATGGCCATGGGGAGGACAGTGTTTTGAGCTCGTTAGGAGGAGCGAGGTGCATGTCCCCGTGTCGCTGGCATCTGTCGCACTTCTTGACGTGTTCCTTGGCGTCCTGTTGCATGGTGGGCCAGTAATACCCTGCCCGAAGTGGCTTGCGGGCTAAGGATCGCCCACTAAGGTGTTGGGCGTTGATCCCCTCGTGGATTTCTTGGAGTATACCGGGGACCCTGGTTTCTTCGACGCATCTGAGGAGGGGGATAGAACCCGTGGTGATATAGCTTATCCTCGACTATAGTGTACGAGCACGCACGCCGCTTGACCATCCCTGCTTCCTTGGGGTCCTTGGGCAGTTTGCCTGTCGTGAGGTACTCATATACCGGGGTCATCCAGCAATTTCTTTCCCTAATGGCATTCACGTCCACCGCCGGAATGGGTTTGTTAATGCTCGGGCGGGGAAGTACTTCTTGTATGATGGATTTGTTTTCACCTTTCTTCTTTGTGCTCGCCAATTTGGACAAGACATCTGCTCGGGTATTGTGCTCGCGAGGGATGTAGGTTACTTCCGTGGAGGCGAAATTCTTCATCTTTTCCTTTACCAAGGTCAGGTATTCGATGAGGCAGTCGTTCTTGACCTGATACGCTCCTCAGACTTGAGAGGCTACGAGCTGGGAGTCAGTGAAGATTTTGACCTCCTTGGCGCCGAGGTCCTCGGCCAATCGAAGTCCGGCGAGGAAAGCCTCGTACTCTGCCTGATTGTTCGACGTCAGGAAGGATAGTTCGAGGGATACCTCGATCAGGATGCCTTCCTAGTTTTCGAGGATAATGCCCGTCCCGCTCCCCTTCATGCTGGATGCTCCGTCGACATAGATCGTCCACTTCTGGGATCCGTTGGTCGAAGGCTCCGAGACGGTCATCTCCGCCACAAAGTAGGCCAGTACCTGAGCCTTCAGGGCTTTCCTTCCCTCATATTGGATGTCGAACTCGGCGAGCTTGAGCGACCACCTGAGCATCCTTCCCGCCATATCTGGTCGTCCAAGGAGCTGCCTTATAGGTTGTTCGGTTCTTACTATGACAGTGTGGGCTAGGAAGTAATGGTGCAGCCTCCTGGCCGCGGTGACGAGGGCCAGGCCGACTTTCTCGATCTACTGATACGTGAGTTCGGGACCTTGGAGGGCTTTGCTCGTGAAGTAAATTGGCTTTTGCCCGTCGGGGGTTTCCCGTATGAGGACGGCGCTGATCGTTTCGCTCGTGATGGCGAGATACAAGAAAAGTTTCTCCCCGTTCTCTGGCCGTGAGAGGACTAGGGGCTGTGACATGACTCGTTTGAGATGGAGTAAAGCCTGCTCGCATTCCTCACTCCATTTAAACGTGGCTTTTTGTTGAAGAAGCTTGAAAAACGGGAGTGTGTATTGTGCGGATTTGGCGATGAATCGGGAGAGGGTGGTCAGCATCCCGTTCAGTGATTGTATTGACTTCTTCGAGTTCGGAGTTGGGATCTCGGAGAAAGCCCTACACTTATCGGGGTTGGTCTCGATTCCTCACTCTGTGACGTAGAAGCCGAGGAACTTACCTTCCCGAACGCCGAAGGTGCATTTGTCGGGATTGAACCTCATGCAGCATCTCCTCGCTGTGTCGAATACCTTCTTGAGGTGTGTGGCGTGGTCGACTTCTTCTGCGGATTTGACGATCATGTCATCCATATAGACTTCGAGCATGTCGCCGATCTCTCCCCGGAAAACTTTGTTCATCATCCGTTGGTAGGTCGCGCCGGCGTTCTTCAGGCCGAAGGGAATTACGTTGTAGTAATAATTTCCCGACTCGGTCATGAAGGTCATGTGCTGTTTGTCGACCTTGTCCATGGAGATTTGTTTGTACCCCGAGTAAGCGTCCATGAAGGATAATAGCTTGTAACCTGCAGAATTGTCGATCAGCTGGTCGATGTTAGCCAAAGGATAACAGTCTTTCGGGCATGCCCGGTTAAGATCGGTATAGTCAACACACATTCTCCATTTTCCATTATTCTTTTTGACAAGTACAACGTTGGACAGCCAGGTCGTGTACCTGGCCTCCGAAATAAAATTCGCCTCTAGGAGGTATTTTACAGCTTTTTCAGCAGCCTCCGCTTTTTCGGGAGACTGCCTATGCCTACGTTAAACTATGGCCCTAGCGGCCGGGTCTACTGCGAGCTGATGGCAAGCGACCTCGGGGTCAAGGCCAGGCATCTCGGAGGCACTCCATGCGAACATATCAGCATTTTCCCAGAGACACGCCTTCAGCTACTTCTTTTCCAGGTCAGGGAGTCCGGTGCCAATCTTCACGTTCCGGTCTGGGTCGTCCCCGAGGGTGACGAGCTCAAAGTCTCCGTCTGGGATGGGGCGTGTTGGGTGGAGAGGTTGCCCATTGTTTTCCGCCTGGAGGTCGAGGTCAGCTGCTCCGCCTTCGTCGTGCTCGTCCAGGAACCTGTTGTCGAGGTCGACCGCGTTGACGCGGGGGAGAGGCCTCTACACGGTGTCAGAGGATGACTTTGCTCCGGTCTTGGGCTTGGTGCCGATGGAACTCATGCCTTTGATTGCAACATCGAAGCACCTCCTGGCCGCGTCGATGTCCCCGTGTATCATAACTACCCGTCCCCTGGCCGTGTAGTACTTCATCTTGAGGTGGACCATTGACAGAATTGTTGTGAGTTCGGCCAGGGTGGTCCTCCCGAGGATGCAGTTGTAAAGGGATGGACATTCGACCACCAGGAAGCGGGTCTTCACTTGACGAGCAGTGTCTTCGGCCCCGAATGTGACCATCAGTTCAACATAACCCCATGGCCTGGTGGTGGTTCCGTTGAACCCCTGCAGATCTGAACCGACGTACGGGGTCAGATGACTCTCGTCGAGCTGGAGAGTCCCGAACAGGTGAGCGTACATGATGTCGACCGAACTTCCTTGGTCGACAAGGATCCTACGAACATCAAAATTCTCCATCTGTGCCCTCACCAAGAGGGGGATTGTGACGTTGGGCGCTCCGCCTGGGAGCTCTTCAAGGTAGAAGGTGATGGGGTTTGATTTCCCTTGCACCTTCTCGAGAGTGGTGGTCTTCGCCGACGTTGCGGACTCTAGTTCGTCAAATTTCCGCTTGATCGATCCGACGGACTACTTCTCGTACCCACCTTCGGATGTGACCATCGTTTTGGGGAAACCTTCCCATGTGCTGCGGGTAGCGACGAGGTCTTTGTGGGGGAAATTTGCCCACATGCTGCGAACTGCCTCTTCGCCCTCGACGCCTTCGGGGACAAAGAAGTCTTCGGGTCGAGTGATGCTGAGGGCGACCTGCAGCCGACTCTCGTCAGGAGGAGGCGTCATCTCCTCAACGTTTTGGGCATCCCGGGCACTGGGACGAGGAGTGTCATTCTTCTGGGGGTACTTCTTTAGGTGCCCCTCCTTGATCAGGATCTCAATTGTATCCTTGAGATGGATGCAGTCCTTCGTGACATGTCCGTGGCTCCGGTGGAACCTGCAGTACTTGGACTTGTCCGTATTTGGTTTGGGGGCAGTTGGCTTCTGAAAGCGGACGCCTCCTTTCAGAAATTTCGAGTTGGAGCACTCGGAGAGGATTCGCGTGCGGGGAGCGTTGAGCGGCATGTATTCCGTGAACTGACCTGCTGGTCCTCGCGGTTCACGAGAGTCGCGGGGGCGGTTTTCCTTCTTTCTTTCTCCTCCACGTCGGGGAGGAGAGTCTTCTTCTCTTTGGCCGCGGGAACCTTTCTTCCGCCTCGAGTCGAGGGAGATCTGTGCTGCCTCCGACTCCTCGAACTCGATGTATGACTGAGCTCGTTGGAGGAGGTCCTCCAAACGGCGAGGTCTGCGGAGGCCCACGGACTTGGCAAAATTGGAACCAAGCCGTAGTCCCCGGATGATTAAAAACTTCTTCATGTCGTCGATCGTGTGGACCTCGACAGCCTCCCTATTGAACCTCTCAATGTAGTTCCTAAGGGGCTTGTTCTTCCCCTGGTAGATGCTCTCTAGTGCGGCCTCTGTCTTCGGGTATCGGCAAGACGCCGTAAAGTGTTTGGTAAAGCGTTCTCTTAGTTGCCTCCAGGACGTGATCGACCCAGGTGCTAGACTCTTATACCAGGTCATGGCGCCCTTTCGCAAGGTGGAGGGGAAAAGTCAGCACTTAATGGCTCCCTTGACGTTTCTGAAGTCGAGCATGGCTTCAAAACTTTCGACGTGATCGTTGGGGTCGGCCAGACCGTCGTAGGTCCCCAGTGGCGGGGGTTTCTCCATGCCCGCAGGGATTGGGGCGTCCATGTTCTCCCATGACAGGGGGGGTCCTCTGGTCGTCGTTGTCGCTTCCGACTGGGTACCTTGAAGGGGATCGGTGGTGTCGCCCAAGTCCTTGTCGTGGAAGGGAGTTCCTGGAACGGTTCCTCCGTTTCTCCTCGGCGGTCTTGCTCCTCTTGGAAGTCGAGGATTGCCCGGGTTCCTTCCGAGGCGGGGAACGATGGCGTTTCTGGGAGGTTTCTGGCTGGGGGCGCTAGAGACATGGCCGGCGGCCCTCGCGCATTGGCGAGGGGGTCCGAGATTCTTCCGGAGGAGTCCTTCGCGGGGAAGGAGGACAGCGAGGTGAAGGCGGACGACGATGTCTTCGCGGGGAAGATCGCCGTGTTCGCCCTCTCTCGAGTGCTTCAATTCTGAGATTCTGGTGCATGATCAGCTGGTTGGTCTGGTTGACCAAGGCGAATAGGTCCACGGTGCTCGAATCGGCATTAGGTGGAGGAGCAACTGGATGAAAGGCGGCTTGCTGGTCGTCCTGCTGGTCGGCGTCGTAAGCCGTGTCTTCGGAGTCTGGGGAGGCGGTTTGCCCGTCCCTCACATTGCCTTCTTTGACGTTGAGGGCAGCATTGTCCTCACGGTGGTTTTCGTTCTCGAGTTGCGCGAGGACGGTGTCCAGAGCTTTGTTCGCAGACAGGTTGTTGGCCATGCTGGTGATGAACGGAGGAGTTGCTTTGGTTTATCGTTGAAGGAAAAATGGGGAAGCAGTGGTTCCCACAGACGGCGCCAATGATCGTACCTGGATCAGACAGTTAGACAGTGGCCAACAACGTCGTATGGACTTTAGCTTCACTGATGATGATACGGCGGAGGGGGGGGTTTACCTGCAAGGTACTCCGACGCTCAAGTCAGGTAAGGTCAGAGAAAAGCAAATACAGAGAATATAGGTGAGAGTTAGAAATGTTTTGTAACCTGACCCTCTCAAGTGAGAGGGTATTTATAGAGAGCCCCCAGCGCGAGGCCGACGGTTACTTGCACTGGGATGGATTGTAAGGCCCAATCCAAGTAACTGCCAGGGCTTATGTGTCGTAGTGAAGACCAGCACGTGGTCTTCGCCCTGGTGTAACGGTCCCTAAATCTCCGGAAGTAGGGCAGACCGATTCCTTCGGGTGTGGGAAGTTACAAGAGAACGTGTCCTCACAGGGAGGAGCATGTGGGTGTCGAGGAGAGGTGCATCCGCAGGCTATATGCTTCTGCTCGACAGTCTTTGCCTCGCGTACTCGACGCCCAAGGGGATTGGTACGTGACCGACACGGAGGCGATGTTGGGCCTTGTTGGGCCTTCGCTGGTCATTGGGTTTGGGCCTGCCCGACAGTGGGGCAGGCGCTGGCCCAGTCCAGAACAAAGAGGTTTTGGAGGGAATTACTGTCAATTAAAAAGAAGTTCAATCGAGGGAGATGGGTTATCGAAGGAGATTTCAATGCGGTAGCTAGGAGAATTGAAAGAAGAGGTGCTAGTGATAGAGGCAGAAGTATAGAAATAGAGGGCTTCTGCAATTTTCTGGGGGAGATTAAGTGCATTGATTTGCCGGTTCTAGGAAGCAGTTTCACTTGGTTCAATAAGGCAGGAACGGCGAAAAGCAGGATTGACAGGTTTCTGGTGTCTGATAGTATTGTCTAAGATTGGAGTCTTGTGGGGCAGTTCACGGGTCAGAGAGACGCTTCGGACTACTGTCCTATATGGTTAAGAGCTAACAAAGAAGATTGGGGGCCTAAGCCCTTCAAGTTCCTTAATTGCTGGCTGAACCACCCTGGTTTCTTGGAGTTCGTTAGAATTTCGTGGGACTCCATGTCTGTCACAGGTAGAGGGGACTTCGTCCTAAAGGAGAAGATGAGATTGTTAAAAGGATTGTTGAGAATTTGGAATGTGGAGGTTTTCGGTTGGATTGACTAAAAGGTGGACGAGGCTGTTAAGAACCTAAATGAAAGTGATGCCTCGGCCAGTGGTGTTGCTGATAGCTCAGAAGTTGATGCGTTTCTTGCTAAAAGGAGCTTGGCGGAGAAAGAAGTTTGGAATAAGTTGTACCTTAAGGAGAGCTTGTTAAGACAAAAGTCTAGGGTGATGTGGTTGAGAGAGGGTGATAGAAACTCTAAATTTTTCCATGGTTACATGAGGGGACGACAAAGGAAGAATTTCATATCTTACGTGGAAACCTTTGAAGGTAGAAAGGAGAGGGTTGAAGCAGTTAAGAGTGCAGTTCGTGAGTATTTCGCAGAGAATTTCAAGAAGGAGTCTGGAATAGCTAGACCTGCTTTCAATGGGCTGGGTTTTGCCAAGTTATTAGTTAGTAGTTCTAGGGAGTTGGAGAAACCTTTTGAAGTAGGAGAAATTAAGAAGGCTGTGTGGAATTGTAACGGGGCTAAGAGCCCCGGTCCTGACGGTTTTACTTTTCGTTTTTTGCAGGATTGTTGAGAGATTATCAAGCAGGATATTGTGCATTTCGTCCAAGACTTTCACGATAATCCTACGCTTACGAAGGCTGCTAAGTCTTCTTTTATAAGCACATCACTAGTTAAAATTCACACTCAAAATTTATTCCAGGAAAAAAACCTCATTCACTTCAAGGACTTGGGTTAGAGAGGGAGAAGTAGAATAAATCAAGTCGAAGTGCAGTTCCTATCTCTTAGCTCAGATTAGAGCACCAGCTGTTACGCCCCGTTACGCCACGCCTTAACTCCTAGCCCTAAGACGGAGTAGTCTTAGTAGCAGTAGGATTACCAGATTCCCTTGCTTTATGTCTTTCTTTCTGACTTTCCTGCTTTCAGTTACGGATTGAACCTATTTGCCCATTTCCTTCCTCCCTTTACTTTGCTCCTTCTCGATGACAACCTTTTCTTAAGCCTATTCGAATTCGATAGCCACTCCTTCTTTTCTGAGTTGGCCTGCAGCCTCTTAGTAAATAGGGCACTCCCCTTTCTTAGCGCAGGAAATCGAGCACATCTTTTGCAGCAATCCTTTTTCGTTTATTGGGAGACTGAAAGAAGGATTTGATTACGGAAAGATGGTTATGGAAAGCCTATCATGAAATCGTTTATCGCGGTTCATGTGTGGCTGCTCGCTCTTGCCCCTTGTGCCGAAAGTTACCAATCCAAAGTTCCTTATCAACTACAGACCCATCTGCTTTGTCAACTGAATGCAAAAAATACTTTCAAAAGTTTTGGCTGCTAGGTTAAACAAAGTGATTGGGAGCCTGATTTCTGAGGAACAAATGGCGTTTGTGAAAGGTAGACTCTTGCTTGATGGGGTGGTCGTGGTGAATGAGATATTGGATTTCGTAAAACGTTATAAGAAAGACTGCTTCATTATGAAAGTCGATTTCGAAAGAGCTTATGACTGTGTAGACTGGCTTTTCCTAAAAGACTTAATGCATAAGATGAATTTCGGCAAGCGTTGGGTGTCGTGGTTGAATGCTCTGGTTTTTGACGGCTATGCGTCGGTTCTCGTCAACGGGAGTGCAACTAAAGATTTCAAAGTGGGGAAAGGACTTCGCCAAGGGGATCCGCTATCCCCTTTCCTTTTTATTCTGGTAATGGAAGGACTCACGCTCCTTATGAAGGCAGCCTGGGACAGAAGGCTGTTTCAGGATTTCAAGGTTAACGAAAGTTGCTCTTACAGCACAGTGCAATACACGGATGACACTTTGATCGTAGGTCAGGCGAATTTGGATAATCTATGGTGTATCAAGGCTGTTCTGATTGGTTTTGAGTTGGTTACGGGCCTTAAAGTTAATCTTCACAAGCGTAGCGTCGGTGGAGTTAACTTAAAGGGAGATTTCTTAGATGCGGCGGCAAACTTCCTCCACTGCAGGACTATGACTGTCCCTTTCAAATTCCTTGGTATTTTGGTTGGAATCAACCCGAGAAAAGCAAAAGCTTGGGATTCAGTGGTGGATGTTTATAGAAATAGATTAGCTACTTGGAGGAATAAACACCTATCCACAGGGGGAAGGGTGGTTTTAATAAACTCTGTTTTGAGCTCTCTGTCTGCCTTCACCTTTTATTTTTATAGGGCCCCTAAAAAGATAATTAAAGACATTGCCAAGATTCAGTCTAGATTCCTATGGGGTGGCCACTCAGATATAAGACATGTTCATTGGATCAAATGGAAGGATGTTTGCAAGTCTAAGGAGAATGGAGGGCTTGGTGTTAAGGATCTTGAAATTTTCAATAAAGCACTTCTCTTAAAATGGACATGGAGAATCGCTTCTAAGGAGAATGCAATATGGAGTGGCATCTTGGATCACAGGTATGCTAGAGGGGATTCGAATATTGTTGTTGCGGCCTTGCGAGGCTGTGCAGGTGTGGCTTTGTACAACCAGTCTCTATGGTGGAAAGACGTTTTGAATGCTGGCTTTATTAAAGAATCAGATACAGACTTATTTCTGCTGCATATTCGATCGAAGGTGGGAGACGGGAGTAGGATATTGTTTTGGAAGAATATCTGGCTGGGCATTTGTCCCTTGAAGGACAGGTTCTCGCAATTGTTCCGCGCTCTCCCTGGGCTTTAACAAAATGGCAACATTTCGGATATGGTTTACTGGTGTAACAATTCTTGGTGCTGGAATATCTCTTGCCCTATTTTCGTCGAGGGGTCTGATGAATGGGTGGATTTGCGCAATATCAACAACATGTTAAATGAATTCTGCCATAACACTTCTGCTGATGTGCTGACTTGGAATTTGGAAGGAACGGAATGTTATTCGGTGCAGTCTTGTTACAGTGCTTTGGCCGAGTTTTTGTACCCAAATGATATTGTTGATGGTGATTTGGCAAATGCTCTCGATATTCTGTGGAATACTAGAACTGAGTCAAAAGTTCAGATTTTCGCGTGGCGTGTTTGTTTGGGGAGGGTTGCGACGAAATCGGAGCTTCTCAAGAGAGGAATTGGTTTCGACGGTAACACAGGTTGTGTTTTGTGTGATGGTGCATCTGAAACAGTCCCTCATCTTTTCATTTTCTGTCAGGCTGCTGTGGTTATTTGGAGGAAGATGTTCAAATGGCTGGGGCTGGTTGAAAACAAGAGCTACGACAGTGCGAATTCCCTGGTGAACTTCGCTCATAAGCTGAGAAAGGAAGTGGGTAACACGAATGGCAATTATATTTGGTCTGTGGTGGTGTGGGAAATCTGGAAGGCTAGAAACAATGTCATCTTTAAAGATAATGTTTTCGATTCTGATGAAGTTCTTCACTCTATTCAATATTCATCTTGGAAATGGTTCAGTTGGGTTGTAAAACACCCTTTTGGCTGTAATTTTTTTGATTGGTACAATAGACCTTGTGCGTTTAATGAATTATTGCTTATCAAAAATAATAATAATAACATCTTTCATGCCTTTCACTAGCTTCATTCATCTTGAGACCGAAATGAATACCCTGAACAGAAAAATGCCCCATAGATTAAGATTTAACATAAATGATATTATAATATTATAGATATTAGAACATATCTTTAAATCTACAATTAGAACTCCTTTACTGATCTAGCTAGATTGAAACAAGAGTGGAGTAAAAAGTTTCACTTCAAGTCATTAATAAATTCAAACCTTAAAGAAACACATAAATGGTTGAATAAGAACATTTTGTTTATTTAATCACATGACTTTTTAAATAAGAAAACTCTCAGTTTCATTTCTATTATAATATATTAAATTATTCTACATAGTCTATTGCACATTTTCTATAGAATTCTATTTGTTTAGTCTATGAAGAATATATATATATATATATATATATATATATATATATATATATATATATATATATATATATATTTATACGGAACGTATCATATGAGAATGCTATTTTTATGTGAGAATCAGATAATGCATCTGAACCATTAGATTTTAAAATAAATGGTGCAAATTATGTGTGGTCTTTTTTTTCTCTCTCCTCCATCATTTATTTTAATAATGCAGGAGAGAGAAAAAAAACCCACACATAATATCCACCATTTATTTCAAAATCTAATGGTTCAGATTTATTCTCATGTTCTCACATAAAAATGACATTCTCATATGATATGAACCCTATATATATATATATATATATATATATATATATATATATATAAAATAGCATTTGTATTCCTTGGTAATGCTAATAATTGTTCATGTGATTTGAAATAATTAACAAAACTAGATTGAGACCCGTGCAATGCGCGGTATTGAAATTATATATATATATATATATATATATATATATATATATAAGAATGAGTTGTCAGTTAAATAGAGTGTGACTTAGTTTTAATATTTTAATAAAATAGTAGCATAAAATGTAGATTTTGATTTTGTTTATGATAATTTTTTTAATTGAGGCGATAAGATGGAGATGATGAAGAGTACAATTTTGAATGAAAATAAATTTGTTTGAATCATAGAAATGCAACAAACACCTCACAATTTAATTTAAAAATATGAAATAAGTGTATTTTAATTTAAAATTGATTAATTTAATTTTTTTAGGTATTAATTCATATTTCATAGTTTTTTTTATCAAATTATTTGAAAATTGATCATTTTAGTTTTTTATCGAGTTATTTGAAAATTGATTAAGTTTGTTTTTTTATCGAATTATTTTAAAATTGATGAATTTAATTTTTTTTATAGGAAATAGATGTATTTGATAAAAAATTGAATGAAAGTTAGAGGAATAGAAGGAGGTGACTCATGGAATTTTAAAATAGAAACCTTTCCTTTAAATGAGATTTATAAATGAAACGTTACACTTCTTTCTCAAATTAATAAGAGATGTTTTAGAATATTGTGTTTTGAAGAGTGTCACGTCAGATTTTTAATGATGTGACAAATTAAAGAATCAGTTATCAGCTAAATAGTGCGTGACTTAATTTTAATATATTATAATAGATAATAGATATTCAAAAAGGGGGCAGCATGGAGAAGATTTTTTCAATAAGATTTTTATAAAACCCACGTCATCCATCATCTAAAGTACCATTTCTTATAAAGTGATATGGTCATAAAAAATATATTTATGTAAAACATATGTAACATGTAATTGTAAAAGAATAGTATATTTTAAAGCACAAAACAAACACATCTAAAACTGAGTTAGCATTAACATGATTTATTCATGTTGCCAGCATTCTACCTAAAGCATGGCATTCCAAACTTGTAAAACTGAAAGAAAAAGTAGTTGAGATGCTTACTGCAATAGCTAATAAGACCTCCACCTCCCATAAAACTCCGAGTCATTGAAAGGAAGGAAACACTGCTTCTCAACCCACTGGCGTGCTTACTGTTGAGGTCTAATTATCTAAAAGACAAGTTTTGAATGTATTATGTTCCAAAGTGGCATCTTTATCTATTAACATAACCTGAAATGTCCAGGCCATATTACAAATATCCAAAACTATAATAAAATATGTGTAGTACATTGTTCTCCATTAGTATACACATCAAGATGTTTAATTTCTCAACCGTGTCAATTTAAATAAGACATTACAGAGCTCCAACAACTAATGCACCAATACTGATATATAAAATAGTAGACAAACATCAACAGAACATATTTCTTGATTTTCATTTATAGGAGTTAATGGTACAGAACATATATAACTTCTTCTGCATATGGAGGTAATATGGACTACATCCCTGATTCTAGAAGCTTCTTTGTTGCTTATGTAAATACACTAATTAATCACACATATTTGTTATGCTATAACTGAATACATTCATAAAATGTATATATTATTAAATTTTCTAATGTATACAATTTGTTAATATTATTACATTAATCCAAAAATGGCCCAGTCACCTCCGCCTGAACACACAGGCCTTTCATCTTTATAGGCATTATTTAAGAAATAGTTGATTTGGATAATTGTTATCAAAACCAAACAAACATGTTACAAATTGATAAGAATAAGCAGTTAAGTTTTGTAATAAAAAAAATATGACAAATCTAATATGCTTTATACTATAAAAAAGTAAATAAAGAAGAGTTACTTTTCTCTTCATAATCCAACTAGAGGCAAATAAAGACAACACAAATCAAATTTACCTTGATAAATTGACTAAAAAGTAAAAACAGCAACACTCGTGTTCAAAGGACACCCAAAAGATTCTTTCTCAATAACCTTCAACAATTTTCTGCAACTAAATCAAAACCAATTTTCAGATAAGTAAATATAAAATCCTATTACGCGGGGAGAGAGAGAGAGAGAGAGTCCTTGGGTTTTGCAAGATAAACCCTAAGTTTCTGTTAGTGACTAGATAAGAGAGGAAGAAGCTAACCTTTCTAATAAACGCACGTTGGACATTAGCGGCTGACGGCGGGAAAGCGGTAAGAAATTACCTAAAAGCAAACCAACTCATAATATTTTCGTAAATACCCCTCTTCTTCGCAGAAATTTACCCTATACGATTATTCCTTCTTCTTTCAGCAATCTCAAAAGAAATCGAACTGTACAGAGCCAGATTTGCTTCTTCAAACTCAGACCTCGTCTCCTTTTCAAAAACTCACACCATTTACGAAGGCGAATGGCTCATCGCATCCAACAAACCCCGAGGAATCTACCGTGACAGCATTATTTCCTTTCTTCAATCACAAAAAAAAAACCGCACCGGCGCAGCTTCATCTCACTAATCGACTTGACTGCGACATAAGCCGCGATGTGCTTATAACAAAATCATACAGTGTAGCTTCAAAGCTTTTCAAAGCCTTCACCAATCACAAAGTTAAAAAACCTCTGCACCGACCTTGCTCCTTATTTGGGAAACGATAATTGTTAAATCCGGTCACGACATATCAAAATTCAGTGCGTCACACTTTTTCTGACATCAATCGCAGGATACCGTGTGGATCGCGTGTATCTGAAATCGTGTGAGTCTTTGTCAGCAGGTGAGGTGGGAAGAGAACTGCACGTTGATAAGTGCTAAATTGCAGTGAATTCCAGTGTGAATTATTAGTACTTATTGTCTTGTTTCAATTGATTTTCATTCATAAACCTCAACTTTTGGCTGTTTTAGGTAATTTATGTTATATGTGTAATCATGTACATATCTTGAGTATGATTATCTATATCTTTATTTTGTAGGTATTCAAGCAATGCTATTTTGTCATTATCTTGTAGACTATTGAATAAACTTTCTAGCACTTCTGACCGTGTTTAAAATGGAGTTACGGTGCTAAAGTTGTGATGGAAGCAAGAAACATTTTTCTCCATATTGTCATGTTTGCAGTGCGAACACAAAGCGAAGGAATGCGAGGTAGTTTACTATTTTGGCAGTAGCAATTGTGGTCACTGCTCGCAGTGGTGCGAGGCCAAGGCAAGGAAGTTCGCAGTGTGAGCTAGGAGCTCGCAATGCGAGCTGAGATATTTTCAATAAGGAAGTTTAAGGGAAATTTTTTCTAGACCATGTGCAATAAAGTTGAGTTTACAGTGCGAGCAAGGAGTTCGCTGTGCGAACTTGACATATTTAGTTTTGTATATATAGAGTTCTTCTAAGATATTTTAGATATCTTTTGGGTATTTTTACACCCAATTGATCAGAAAACATTCTTTAGTAGAGTTAGCTTAGAAACAACACATGGAGGATGCATCTTGACGATCCGGAGTCGAATTTACTTCAATCGGAGTTGACAAACCGTGAGATGTTTGTTCTTCTTCCTTCTTCTCTGTGTATTTTTCATTTGTTGGGGTTATTGTATGTAATTTTACTTTGATTGTATGTGTACTAATGGATCTTTGTATAAAATCTATTTTACAACTCTTAATCGATGTCATATTTACTTTACTATCTATCTTAATGGGTTTAGATCGCTATAGACATATACTTTTCGAACTCGACCTAAGATGTACTTCTATTATCTGTGGGAAATGATTTAATATTAACATGTGTTTTGGATCTTAATGCTCCGTGTTGTTTAGTTTCGTGAGACATCACCTCCGAGAGAATGCGGTTGATCTCTCAACGTTTGTGTTAGACATAACTTCTTGTTGTGAGCGATACGTGGGGATTTTGACGAATGATTTAGGTTGCGTGCATTTGATCCATAGATTTTTTAGTACACGAGGGGTAGAATGAAATATAACTCCTGACAAGTTTTCTCATGTCTTAAGAATGTATTTATTTTCTTGTCATAAGTTTTTCCTTTTTCATTTTTCTCACTCTAAAACCATTTAAACCCAAACTTAGAGACGTAGAGATTTTTGAACGAAATTCTTTCCCTCGCACCGATCCCTGTGGAGACGACATAAATCCCGGAGGAAATTCTTCCGAAAATAATTTTTGCTTGCCACTTTACCTCTCCAACAAAATGGCGTCGTTGCCGGGGATTTGTGTTGATATTGAATCGCATTGTGATAGTTTTTGGTTTTTAAGCTTTGTACATACTTGTTTATTATTGTTTTCCATAAGTGATTGTATATATGTGTTGTTCATCATGTTTGTGTATGTGTGTACATAGTTTTGTTTTTGGTTTACGTTTGCTCAAGTGTTGTAGGTTTTATTGGGTAGCCATCGGTAAACGAAGCAACATGGCGGAACATGTGCATAAATAAAGGTGTCGAGCTAACAACGTGAAATACGCGCTTGTTGGGAGGCAACCCAATGGTTTTTGAGTTTGTATAGCTTTATGTTTAGTTTGTCTAATTTGATTTTGTTAGGTTGTTAGAAAATTTTTGTGTTTTTTTCTCAAGCTTTGTTTTTTATTAGTTTGAGGATGCATATTGTGATTGTTCATGTTTGATTGTTTCAACAAGAAAATGCTATGGTAGGGTGAAAAGTTTAAAGAGGGTTGCATTGTTATGGTTTGTGTTTATTGTTTTTCTAGAACATAACATGTATATAAACCTTAGGCTTTATACAAATGCCATGTCATTTATTCTCTTGCAATATTTGTTCATTTGTGAATCACTTTAGTTCATAGCCCAAGTGTGAGGTTGCTTTCCTTTTTTTTTACTAAATTGCATGGAGAACAACTTTCTTGTTTAACTCGTTCGAATTATATTTAATCTTGTATTTGTGTTGATTTGTATGATAGAAATAAAATGATCAAGGCATTTTGTTTGATTTTGAGCATAACCACTTGACCAAATAGTCAATCTACCTTGTGAGTGAGTGAGAATTTGCTTACCCCCTTTGAGCCTTTGTTAGAATCCATGTTGGTGTTAAGTTCATTTTTGTATGGATTCTAATTTTTTTTCTTGAACCATAACCATGACTTGTTATTTGAGTTTTTACCCTTTCCTAATAAGTTTGGGAGCATTCGAGTCACTATGTGTGGTTGTATTCAAGTTGGAGAGAAGAGGTTGGTTGCTAAGAGGTTGAGAAAAATAAAAAATTTGAAAAAAAAAAGAAAAAAGGAAAAAGAAAAAAGGAAAAGCATTGAAAAAAAGAGAAAAAATTAGAATAACATTGTGCTAATAAGTTGTGTGGAATGATGTAACCATTTAAAAAAGAGAAAAAGGTGATTGGAATTTGTGAGTGCTTGAGATTGTGAGAAGTAACCACTCTCATTTAATTAGGCAAGTTTTTATTTCTTTTACCTTAAGAAAAACAATTGTTTGTTACCCAAGCCACATTACAACCCTTAAAGCCCTTGTAATTTTTTATTTTAAACTTTCAATATGAATTTTTTTAGATGAATGCCTAATTTGAATTGTTGTTAGCATGATTGTTGTGTGTGAGTTATCCTTCATTTTATTTTTTCATCCCTTGATGAAGTTGTGTATTAGGTGTGATTCATTCTTGAACATATGTATTGTTTTAGAATGTTTGACATGTGTTTTGTGCTTAGACTTTGTTTCACGTTCATGTTTTCGTTGTAGTTTAATGGTAAGCATTTCTTTGAATGTACTTTTGATATTTGTAGCATACATTTATTTCTGTTTGTAAAAACTTGTTGAGCATGATTTCTTGATAATTGTGTTTGTTTCTTTAAGTTTATTGATTCTTGTTTGAGGACAAATAAATTTAAGTTGGGGAGAGTTTTATAAGCGCTAAATTATAGTGAATTCTAGTGTGAATAATTCTCACTTATTGACTTGTTTCAATTGATTTTCATTCATAAACCTCAACTTTTGTATGTTTGAGGTAATTTATGTTATATGCATAATCATGTACATATCTTGAGTTTGATTGTCTTTATCTTATTTTTTGTAGGTACTCAAGCAATACTATTTTGTCATTGTCTTGTAGAGTATTGAATAAGCTTTCTAGCACTTCTGACCGTGTTTAAATTGGAGTTACGGTGCTAAAGTTGTTATGGAAGCAAGAAATATTTTTCTCCATGTTGTCGTGTTTGCAGTGCGAACACAAAGCGAAGGAAGGCAAGGCAGTTTACTATTTTGACAGTGGTAATTATGGTCAGTGCGAGGCCAAGGCGAGGAAGTTCGCAATGCGAGCTGATATATTTTCACTGTGCGAACTTGACAGATTTAGTTTTGTACATATAGAATTCTTCTAAGATATTTTAGATATCTTTTGGGGATTTTTACACCTAATTGATCAAAAAACATTCTTTAGTAGAGTTACCTTAGAAACAACACATGGAGGATGCATCTTGACGATCCGAAGTCGATTTGATCGCTATAGACATATACTTTTCAAACTCGACCTAAGATGTTGTTGAAAAGTATTTTAGGTTGGTGTTTTATCGTATCTGCAGGGATTGTTCAGATATCTAAATGCTTGTCGTTCAATAGTCTAACGTTCTAAGTAAAGGGTTTTCAAAGAGTTCTTTTTTAGTAACATATGTTTTTGTAGCAAAGAGTAAATTAGGGAAAAGACATTTTGTTTTAAGAAAAGCATGCCAATATTAGATTTTGTTAACCCCTTTCATATATATCCGATTAATCAAGCATGTGAACCTAGTTTCGATCAATACAATCGCGGAATCCTCGCGAATCCATTTATGTCTTAAGCGGCTTTGTGGATATTATTGTTTAAATTGTTAGATGATGTCTCGAACCAACAATCGAAACAATAAACATGAAGAACAATACAAAGCAAATATTAACTCCCAAATCTATGTCTAGAGTTTGTTTGTTAATAGATGAAGAAATTAGATCAAGATTTGGAAAATCTATGTCTAGATTGATTCAAACCATAAATACAACATTAAAAGT
This sequence comes from Lathyrus tuberosus, assembly GCA_022829125.1. NCBI lineage: Eukaryota > Viridiplantae > Streptophyta > Magnoliopsida > Fabales > Fabaceae > Lathyrus > Lathyrus tuberosus. The sequence continues at coordinate 5,473,744 of JALAZF010000019.1, read as the reverse complement.
AAACAACTTCATCATATATTGATAATCAACCTTGTTCGCATACAAAAGATCAAAATAAATACATGCAATCAAAGTTAACTACCTCTAGTCTTGACACAAAGTGATTAACTACCCATAACCATGGTAGCTTGCTTTACAAGTTTCAGAAGGAGATGAATGAGCATCCACGTCGAAGAATCGAACTCGGAAGCGAATCCAGCTTCTATTTGTAAAATATCACTCTTTGGTTAAAAAATCTCAGAAAATCAAGGTTTGGTGTGTAAAAGTGGGTTATGATCCCCAAAAAATAGTGAAAAGTACCTATATAGTACTTTAGAATCTGTGATGTTCACACTGCGAACTGATTCTTCGCCTAGCGAACACCAATTTAGGCACCTGAATTGCCTATGAAGAGTTAAATTGTCCCTAATAAATATCTGAAGTTTGTTGTGCGAATGATTATTCGCACTGCGAACTACCTCGCTTGCAAGTTCGCACAGTGAATTTATGGTCCTTTAGCTACTGCCTCAAGTCTGGGATGGTTCGCTGGCACTTTGCTATAGCGAACATTCGCTGCTTGTTCGCCCAGCGAACTTACTGCCCTTTAGTTAATGCCTCTAAATTGAGAGCATTCACTGGGACTTCGCCAAATGTTCGCAAAGCGAACATTCGCTGGCACTCCTCGCTGTCTCTTCGCACAACGAACATGCTGATACTTTTCTCTACCTTTGCCTTCCTTGTCCAATTGCTTGTGTCTCACACTTTGATGCTTTCATGCCTAATTTCTGCACAATAACACACAATTCAAAGCAACCAAAGGTATTTTCCTACAATTGAAGAATAACATGCTTTTATGGAGTAAATCCAACAAAACAAAACAAAAGAGCTGAAAAATGCCAATAATTAATGATCAATTTAAAGTAAGTTTGACATCTAACAAACTCTCCCCAACTAGATCTTTGCTTGTCCTCAAGCAAAGTATGTCTCTAATTGAAAACAAGAGGATTTGCTCAAGCATTTAATTCAACTAAGAATGAATTTATGGCTCAAATAAACAAAAAAATATCGAACAATGCAAAAGAATTTAGTTCTTAAACAAATATCATACAATGCTTCAAGTAACAACTAAATTATCATGCTCGAATCACTCTAACACTCCTCTTCACATAAAAATGGAAGAAATAAACATGTTTACAACCGTAGGGTAATTTCACTCACCTTACAATTGATGCAAATACAAACCAATTCATACATCATCTAAACAATCAATAAAGAAAATATGGAAGCAAGAAGATCACTAAGGTCTTTAAAGGTTGTAACTTGGTTATGTTCACAACAAAGGGACATTTATAAGGCCATGGATTCAAAGTTGCCAATGCAAAAGAAACATTCACTACACAAGGCTATGTACACATTACAAACTCCATCCAACACTTTCTTTTTTCTAATGATCACCCTTCCAACACCTTTTTGCACATTAATTCTTATTCTCTATTTTTTCTCTCATTCAAATAAGCATGTTTTTTTCTTTTTCTTTTTCACCATTTATATATACAATTTTCTTTTCAATGCTTGTTTGAAAATTTTCAAATTTTTTGAGTAACCTACCACTTTTCTTTCACTCTCCCTAATTTGGTTTTTACCTAAACCTTAAGTGAGTGTTCCTTGCTTTTTGAGGCAAGGAAGACAATTTAGTACAATTTTAAAGGTTCAAGAAAAATAGAATTTTAGAATCCTACACAATTCAATGATGAACTACCTTTATCATTATGTACAAATACCAAGTTCATCACTAAACTAGGATCTAAACTATTAAGCTCAAAGGGGTTAGTGAATTCTCACTACTCACAGATAAGTTACTTCTGGATATGGTTGTGCTCATTATCAACAAATGTCTTGATCATATCTAACGCTTCCACAAAATCAAAATAATCACAAGATAAAGCATGAATCAAATGTACTCAACAAGATTTATCAGACATCCTATGCATTTAGTAAATAATGAAGGTTTCTCAAAATTTGTGGCTTTTGGACTTAAATGACACAAACATTCAAACAAAGTTGCAACAAGAGACAAAATTACATTTGCACAAAGAAAAGAATTTCTTAAACATTCTAGCATCCTAGGAAGAGGTAACCATGTACTTTGCCAACATTTACATTATCAAATACTATCATCACCATCCAAACTTGGGAGAATCTTCATTGGATACTTTTAGCAAATAGAAACCAATCTAGAAGTTCTCACATTTCCACACCAAAAAATGGAAAAATTAAATTCCAAACAAGCATATCAACAATAAAAGTACAAACAAGCATATCAACAATAAAACTACAAGAGTTGAACATTCGTTAACTGGAAAATTTAACTTTTAACAGCATAATAAAAGAAAACCGAAAGTAAAGAAAACGAAAGTTGAACATTCGTGAACTGAAGAATTCAACTGATAATAACATTAAAATGCTAATGGTGTAAAAAAACCAACAAAAGTATTAGTACCCAAAAGTGGTACATACAACAACATAATCCAAAATAATCCAACAAGTGGATATTGTACATCAAAAGGGAATACAATAAACATAAACATAAATATAGAAATTATCTAAGCTAACAAAAAACTTCACTTTGTAGAACAAAAGGAAGTTGCCTAAGATCATGCTCAAAATATCCAATAACACAAACTAGTCCTCATCGGACTCAGTCTCCTCCTTTAAATCAACCTCTCCAGAACCGAAAACCTCCTCAGAACCAGCCTCCATCTCATCTTCAGCCTCCTCAGCTTCTTCAAGATCATTTACATCTGCCCCCTCTCTAAAATGTGGCCTGCCCTCAGGTCAAGCAGCATGTCCTAAGAACTGCTCCCTAGTCATCATAGAATGCTCCATAAAGGGCTCCCTGTACTGCAGCTACAATACCTATATAGAATTATGGATATCAATCATGGCACGCTGAGTTGCTGCCATCCATTCCCAGTTGTAGTTACAGATCTCCCTCTGAAATGGGTCAAAGCCCTGGGAGCTTGCAACTCCAAAACCGGAAGCTCCACCAGCATCAGTACCAGCACTAGAGGTCTGTACTCCTCTCTCTCCCTTTGACCTGCAAAACTTATCCATATAATTATCATCGATAGCAGCCAGGATCATAACCTGACGACGGAAAGGTACCTTCACCCTCGCATGCACACATAAAACCATGATAAGACATGGAAATACCAAGGGGAATTTTTTCCGCACCCCTGACCTAAGTCCACTCTCAACAACAACACCCATCTCATCAGCTATGATCCTAACCACATCAATCTGAGTGTTAATCAAAATACTGTGAACCAAGTGTGCAATTGGAATAGGCACAGTGGAGGTATGCGACTTCGGCTTGATGTTAGTCAACACCAAGAGAAGTACCAACTAGGCTAACGGTCACATGTCCTCCCTGCGGTATCTTCTAGGAACCCCAGACGAGGTCAACTCCATTAATTTTACTTCTAACAATATTGCACTAGAAATGGCCTATACGTCTTTATGCAACCTTAATTTCCTGTGATACTCATCAATCTCATCTTCTCCTAAGGCGAGAGGTTTTCCTAAAACATGATTAATGGTGTCTCGATCAAATTTTACCTCTCTCCCATACACCATAGTGGTCCACGAAAACACCCTATCCTCATTTGGAAGAGCATTAGCATAGAACTCCCTTACGAGATCTATGTTAAAACTATCACATGGTATGACCAATTTGTCCCACTTCTTGGAATATAGGATTCCTGCTACCGCCCGATAGGAACCTTGAGGATTGAGATTAAACCTCTTTTCTGGTAAAATGCTCCTTTTCTCAAGAGCAACATATTTGACATCTTGCTTAGCTCCTTTGAACCTCTAAGTATCATATTGGATTGGTTGTGGGTGAGATGTGCTTCCAACCTTTCGCTTTTTTGAAGGAGTTTCGTTAGGAGGTGCCATCTGCACATTCACCAAACAAAACCAGCAAGCCAAACACAAGATATATTAGTGAGAAAACAATTCTCAAAGAATCAACACAAGAAACTCAACACAACTAAAAATAATAATTTGCCGTCATGTTCGCCAAGAGTTCGCCTACCAAACATTCGCTCCAGGTTCGCTTTGAGAACTCAAGGTGAACCCTGCGAATTCTAGAATTACAGGTTCTGCCTGCAACAAACAAATTCAAATGCAGAGCCAAATTACTACATATAGTCTTTTTGTAAAGCCAAGAAGATTGTGTGGTGCTTTTTGTGAGAAGTAGAGAGACAAGAGTGCAAAGTGAAGGCCAAAAAGTGGAATGGGGAAAATGTTACCCCACAAAATCTAAAAAGAAGGAGTTGGGCATATGCAGCTTTGGCCCACCCAAAATATTACTTAAGTGATGTGACAAAAAACTGCTACTTCTCTGTCTCGCTCAGTTTTCTTTGCGAACTTCCCAGCAAACATTCGCCCCAGGTTCCCCTAGCGAACTTAAGGAGAATGTGACAGATTTTTGAAATATTTTTCTTTTCAACACATTCTACCACAACACTTCCTAAACAAACTTACACTATAAAAGCAGTAAAAATGAAAGGATGTTTACAATGTTGGGGTGCCTCCTAACTAGCACTTTGTTTAAAGTCGTTTGAGCTCGACGGTCCAATGCGACCTCAAGGATTGCAAAAAAAAAACTAAACACGACCGGGATGAACTTCCCAACTCAAAGGTCTTCATCCATTTTCATGACCCTTGTTTCTTCCAACCTTCTTTAAGAATGAAAAGCCCCAACACGACTTCACCATTACCTCTTTCGCGTCACCATCCTTCTTTTTCCTTAATTCGACTCTTGCATCTTCTTTTTTCTCATGATAGTCATCTTCCAAAAGACTTGAACACATCACTCCTTTGAAAAGTGTGAAACATACTTCTTCCTCACAAGTTTTCACCTTCATGATCCCCTTATCAACATCGACCAACATTTTTGCAGTTTTCATGAAGGGTCTTCCAAGGATGATCGAAGTATCCTCGTCTTCTTCCATGTCCATGACTACAAAATCAATCGGAAATAAAATTTTATCCACTTTTAATAACACACCCTCAATAACACCATGAGGACGAGTCTTTGACTTGTCTGCAAGTTGCAACGTCATGTTGGTTGATTTCACCTCCATGTTCTCGAGTCTTTCGATCACGGACAAAGGATCAAATTTATGCTAGCACCCATATTAATCAAAGCTTTGCATTTAAATTCATTACCTATAGTGATAGGTAGAGTTACTCTTCCCGGATCTCCTTCCTTATGCGGAAGTATACTTTGAACAACGACACTACAGTTTTCATTTAATGCAATGGTTTCTTTGTCTGTTTACCTCTTATTTTTTACAAGTATGTCTTTCATGAATTTTGCATACTTTGGCATTTGTGCTAGAGCCTCGGAAAATGGAATGGTGATTTGTAATCGACTAAATATATCCAAGAATCGGGCATAGTGCTTCTCATTGTCCTTTTTTGTATAAGCATTGGGATGTGATATTTTTTTCAATGGAATGTCACTCACATGCTCCTTTCCTTGTTTATTTTTCTTTTTCTTCTCTCCTCTCCAATTTTTTTCAACTAACTATCCCTCAAAATTTTGTCTACTTCACTCTCATCAATTTCTTTTTATTTTTCAACTACTCCCTCTCTCTCCACAACATTTTCATCAATGCACCTACCAATCTCTCGACCACTTCTAGTAAATATAGCCTTACAATTCTCCTTGGGATTAACTTGGGCGTTAGCCGGAAATGGCCTGTTGGGTTGTTTGGCTAATTGCTTAGACAATTGCCCAATTTGAGTCTCAAGATTCCGAATAGAACCATCGGTGTTCTTTTTGTTAGAAATTGACATTTGCATAAATTGGATGAATGTGTCTTCCAACCTTGAATTTCCACTTGGAGCTTGTGAAGGTTTAGTGTAGTTTTGATATTCTTATTGACGATTAGAAGTTCTGGCATCTTGAGGTCTCCATTGTTGTTGATAACCTTGATTGCCTCTTTGTTGGTAACCTTGTTGCCTTGTTGGTAAGGTGGTCGAGGTTGATACCCTTTGTTTTGATTTTCCGCATGATTTTCCTCTTCCATAATCGGAGGACAATACCCAGTAGGGTGATCTCCCTTACAAAGCTCACAACTCGCCACTTATTTGTTGTTAGGAAGTTCTTGCATTACTTTTATTTATTGGGAAGTTTTGACATCTGTTGAGTCAACAACTCCACTTGTTGTGAAAGCAATTTATTTTGAGCAAGAATCGCATCATTTTTTCCTAACTCGATCATGCCTGACTTCCTTTACGTAGTACCACGATTGTGATTTCCTTGGTGAACATTGAGTGCCATCCTATCAATAATAGCAATTGCGTCTTTGGCGCTCTTGGACATTAACGATCCACCTGAAGTAGCATCCAACAAAGTCTAGTGGACCGATTGGAGTCCATTTCGAATGATGTGAACTTGAGTTAGTTCATCAAAATCATGACCCTTACATTTTAGTAACATGGATTTGAACCTCTCCCAAGCTTCATTGAGAGATTCATTTCCGCCTTGAGCAAACACGGGAATTGTAGTCTTTGCTTCCATGAATTGATTGTGTGGAAAAAATCATTCAAGGAACTTTTCTTCCAACAAATTCCAATCCATCATAACCAAAGTGGATTGATCAAGATACCATTCCTTTGCCTTCTCGGTTAAGGAATGCGGAAATAGTCTCTTAAACAATGATTCTTCTTCAGCTTTCGGCGCTCGCGTTGCACCTGCAATTTCATAGAATTTTGTGAGATGAGTGAAAGGATCCTCAAGATCTATACCTGTAAAAGGATTTTGGTATAGAAGCGCAAGAATTCCAGTTTACATCTCAGAATGCCTCCCAATGTGGGAGTTGCGTGCAAACTGAGCATTATGCCTTGGATTGTTGATACATGGTGTTGAAATATGAGGTGGTGGTGGAGGTGGATCTGCCCTAATTTGCGTAACAATTGGTGTGGATGAAGAAGATTCTCCTCGCTCTTGTCTTTCTCTAGCAAGTTTTCGTCTCCGCCTTGTTCTGCTATTGAGCCTACGAGCAGTTCTTTCAATCTCAGGATCAAAAATAATTTCTTCTGCAGGTACACTCCCTCGCATAAACAGATTCTGCACACTAGCCAAACAAATTAAAAAGCACATGAGAACTATAGAGGTAAGAGATTCACAATACAAATAACTTAAAATCACTAAACTATTGCAATGCTTGTAATATCAATATCGACAACAATCCCCGGCAACGACGCCATTTTGTTGAAAAATAATTTAGGTGGGTATTTTATCGTATCCACAAGGATGTTCAGATATCTAAATGCTTGCAGTTCATTAGACTAACATTCTAAGTAAAGGGTTTTCAAAGAGTTCTTTTTTGGTAACAGATGTTTTTGTAGCAAAGAGTAAATTAGGGCAAAGATGTTTTGTTTTAAGAAAAATATGCCAAGATTAGATTTTGTTAACCCCTTTCATATATATCTGATTAATCAAGCATGTGAACCTAGTTTCAATCAATATAATCGTGTATCCCTGCGAATTCATTTATGTCTAAAGCGACTTCGTGGGTATTATTTTTTAAATCGTTAGATGATGTCTCGAACCAACAATCGAAACAATAAACATTAAGAACGATACAAAACAAATATTAACTCCCAAATCTATGTCCAGAGTTTGTTTGTTAATAGATGAAGAAATTAGATCAAGATTTGGAAAATCTATGTCTAGAGTGATTCAAACCATAAATACAACATTAAATGCAAACAACTTCATCATATATTCATCATCAACCTTGTTCACATTCAAAAGATCAAAAGAAATACATACAATCAAAGTTAACTACCTCTAATCTTGACACAAAAGTGATTAGCTACCCATAACATGGTAGCTTGCTTTACAAGTTTCGGAAGGATATGAATGAGAATCCAAGTTGAAGAATCAAACTCGGATGTGAAGAAATTTCAAAAAATCAAGTTATGGTGTGTAAATATGGGTTATGATCCCCAAACAATAGTGAAAAGTACTTATATAGTACTTTAGAATCTGTGACATTCGCACTGCAAACTGATTCTTCTCCTAGCGAACACCAATTTAGGCACCTGAAGTGCCTATGAATAGTTAAACCGCCCCTGAGAAATATCTGAATTTGCTGTGCGAACTATTCTTCACACTACGAACTACCTGACTTACAAGTTTGCACAGCAAAGTTATGGTCTTTTAGCTATTTCCTCAAGTCTGGGATGGTTCGCTGGCTCTTCACTGACGTTTTTCCAGAGAGAACATTCGCTATTTGTTCGCCCAACGAACTTACTGCCTTTTAGTTACTGCCTCCAAATTAAGAGCATTCGATGGGACTTCGCCAAATGTTCGAAAAGCGAACATTCGCTGGCACTCATTTGCGTGTGTCTCACACTTTGATGCTTTCATGCCTAATTTCTAAAAAATAACACACAAATCAAAGCAACCAAAGGTATTTTCCTACAATTGAAGAATAACATGCTATTATGGAGTAAATCCAACAAAAAAACACAAAAGAGCTGAAAAATGCCAATAATTAATGATCAATTTAAAGCAAGTTTGACATCTAATAGATGTGCGTCTATTGTTTGTGGGAAATGTTCTAATATTCACATGTGTGTCAGATCTTGATGCTCTGTGTTGTTTAGTTGTGTGAGACATCACCTTCGAGAGAATATCGTTGATCTCTTAACGTTTGCGTTAGACATAACCTCTTGTTTTCAGCGATACGTGGGGATTTTGACTAGTGATTTAGGTTGCGTGCATTTGATCCATAAATTTTTTAGTACACGAGGGGTAGAATGAAATACAACTCCTGATGAGTTTTCTCTTTTCTGTCGCGAGCGATTTTGGACGTGGTTCTTAAGAACTGTCGCTCTGGGGTTACTACAGATCGATTCATTTTTTTATCCTATTGAGCTGACTAAGGAAGGGAAATAGATGTCTCCAATTAACCCTGCTTGCATACTGAGTTTAAACAGCGGTCTGTTAGGTTACGGATGCTATATGGTAATGGGGCCTCTTTCTTCTTACTTTGTTTAGAACGAAGCACCGGGAATGTTCATGGGGAATTTTGTTAGGATGTTAGGACTGATGCTTTTCGATTGATATGTAAAGGTACGGGATTTGGGGATTTGGATTAGTGTGCTCGCTAAGATTTTTCTTTCAATCTTATGCCTACGTATTCCCGTTTACCGAAACAGGGAAATCAGAGCGATCGTAGTTCCTCCTATTCTATGGGAGGAAATGGTGTTTTGGTGTCTTATTCAAAGCCCAAGACGTGAAGCTGAAAAGGTGGTTTATATCTTGTTCAAAGCCCAAGATGTGAAGCTGAAGGGTCTATTTGTATCTTGTTCGAAGCCCAAGATGTGAAGCTAAAAAGGTGTTGTCTTTAGAGAGAATTTGTCATCTCTAAAGGGGGTCTGTTTGTCACAACTGTTGGGTGACTAACTATAAAGAAGGATTACTTTAACCGGAATGTGTGAATCCTAGCAACGCCATAATTTCCTTTATAAGGGGTTTTAACCTGAAGGAAAAGATTTAACTCAGTGTAGAGCAATGCTATCTTTCCTTAGGAATTTCTCATGCTAAAAGAGGGACAGTGGCGTGGATGTAAATAATCCGGAGGCTTGCCGCTTACAGCAATTAGATGAAAGGAGTTGTTGATGTTTGTATCCTGTGAACGAGGCACAGTTTTGATGCTAAAAGGTTGATTGACTCAACCGGGGTTTTTCTTATACAAAGCCTAAGAGGAGGCTATTGACCCAACAAGAGGATGCTTTTGTGTCTCGTACGAAGCCCGAGAGGGAGGCTAAAAGGAGTTGACTCAATAAGAGAGTGCTTTTAGATGTGTCTTGTATGAAGCCCAAGATGGAGGCTAAAGGTTGACTCAACCAGAGAGTCTTTTATACTCAACAAGAGAGTGTTTTTGTATCTCGTACGAAGCCTGAGATAGAGGCTAAAAGGATTATTGACTCAACAAGAGAGTCTTTTATACTCAACTAGAGAGTGATTTTGTATCTCGTACAAAGCCCGGGATAGAGGCTAAAAGGATTATTGACTCAACAAGAGAGTCTTTTTGTATCTCGTACGAAGCCCGAGACAGAGGCTAAAAGGATTATTGACTCAACAAGGGAATCTTTTTGTATCTCGTACGAAGCCCGAGATAGAGGCTAAAAGGATTGTTGTTTCAGTTGAGTGACAGGTCCAGTAGGTTGGTTAAAAGAGAAAATCAGTTCTAATAAAGAGACTGATTAAAGGTAAGGCTATGCTTTGAGATTGATCAGAGGATCAGGGTTATTTCTTGTTCTTTAAGGAAATGGGGAATCCAGAGGGTATTGGAGACTGTCCGAGTCTACTGGTGTTTTTCCCTACTTGAGAATGCCTTCGAGACTCAAGGAGATTAGATTGTCCAAGTCTAGAGTTTTATCTTTTGTACTATTCTTAAAGAAACAGTAGTAGTACGTTCACGGTAGAAAGATCTAGACTCTTTGAAAAACTTTTCTATTAAGATAACTAATTTCTGTTCCTATACCTCTAAGAGGTCGTCAGGACAATTTGTACGAAGTCCAAGAGGAGGCTGGAAACTTTAAAGAAGCCGAGGGACAATTTGTACGAAGCCCAAGAGGAGGCTCTCTTCCCGAAGGAAGAATCCTTATACGAAGCCTAAGAGGAGGCTGTGAATACTTCTAAGAAGCCGTAGGATCCTTGTACAACGCCCAAGAGGAGACGGGGATGCTTTTAGGAAGCATGTGGGTCCCCAAACCCCGAGAAATTCAAGATAGGCTATTCACAGAGAATAGATCAAGCCAGGAAAGTCCTAGAATTTGGAAGAAACTCAAGAGATGCCATTCACGGAGAAAATATCATCTCTGGGGAGTAGAGTTTCTTTGACAATGTCTAAGGGTGACAGTCTGAGAAAGGGTTCACCGAGAATGCTGCCTTTCACGTCTCCATATTCTTTAACCCCAAGAGGAGGGAAGACTGTATCTGGTAATCCTATGGAGGATCTAGTTTTGTCTATTTAAGAGTGATCAACCGGGCTTAGTACTAGACGTAGTTTCCGGGGAAACTCTAAATATCTATACTAGTATTACACAGTTGATATGAGTTTATGAAAGAAGACTTACAGTGAAACAGCCCCACAATACAGTTATATGTATATGTAAGCGGATAAAGAAAGCATATAAACACTTACTCAGTTGTAGAGCTTCCATGCTGTTTGGTTAGTTGTTCAACAAAGAAAGATTGAAAACAATAGTATATTCAAAATTAAAGGAGAAAGTATTTTGAAAAGATGTTGGGGCTTACAGCTCAAGGAAAGGCCCAAGGTTTATCAGTGATCGCACTGTCGTTTTGTACAGAGGGACTTATACAAGTGACTGAGGCCCAAGAAAGGTTTTATGTACAAGGGGATGGGTCTTACACTCTCTCAAGAGGCCCAAGAGATTTATTTTTGTACAAGTGGTGGGGCTTACAGCTCAAGGAGAGGCCCAGGGTCATTTGTTTGAAAATGGCGATCGCGCTGAGATTTTTGAAAACGCGGTGGGTCTTATACAATGCTTTGAGGCCCAAAATGGTTTGGTTTTCAAAGGGGGTTGGGTCTTACACTCTAATAGATGCCCAATGATTTTGAATAGGTCTTATAGCTCGAGGAGAGGCCCAGGGTTTGTTTTTCAACGGACGATGATCGCGTCGAACTTTTTGAAATACAACGGGACTTATACAATAAGTGAGGCCCAAGAAAGGTTTGTATTGACAAAGGATTGGGTCTTACCTTCTATTAGAGGCCCAAAAGTGTTTGAAATTGTTTGATGAGGGTGAAAATCAAAGAAACCCTAATTTGTTATTCTTTAAAAGTAAATATTTAAAGAAAATCAAATAAAATACCAAATAAGTTTGAATAAACCATTTGTGATTTTTTTAAGGTTTTAGAAATGAGGGATTAATCACAAGGTGAATTAAAACTCACTTGGTTTTGATTTTCAAAGTAAATATTCACATTTAAAATGTTTAAAAACATTAAAAAGGAATTTATTCACAAAAATACTAATTATATTAAATAAATAATATAAACTTAATTTTTTTGTGGAATAAAATATTTCAACATTTTTGTGATTTTTTTCAAAAAGAACCAATAAAAAATAATTAAAATTGAAAGAGTTATTAATTTTCCAATTAATTAATAAAACATGAAAATGTTGGAAAAAATAGCAAAAATGTGAGAAAACACAAAATGGCATGGGTGGGGTTTGAACCCACGACCTCATGGCTATAGGGCGCGTGCCTTACCACTGGGGTGGTGATACATCCATTGCTTGAAGTGAAACCACAAATATACAAGGCTTGTCTTGTTTTCTAGGCCTGGCCAAGGCAAGGCAAGACAAGTTTTGCCAAGAAACTAGAAGGTCCGTAACTTTCTCATTTCTCCATGGTTGGGGACAAAATTTATCTTTTTCAAATCATACTCCCTCCTCAAAACCCGATAGTGGTTTTGAAAACGGCCTATAATTGCATTTTATATGCTACACTTTGATACAGGCATGAATTACATGATGAATTGGTTCAAACACAACATATATAACATGTATGAGGTGTTTATAATCAGTGGACTTCAAAGCAATGCATATTTTGGAAAGTTCAAGTCATGATGCTTACCTCTTTTTGAGCTTTTGGAGTTTTCTGTGCAATCTGTCAAACTTCTTGTTCCAGAAATGGTTTGATGCTTTGGACACTCTCAAATGATCCCTTAGAAGCTTTGAGAATGGTTAGAATCAGCTGGAACCTGCAAAAACACAAACTGGCCCTTTCTTGCAAAAGGGGTTAAAATGACCAAAATAGCAACTCTCTCAAATGGTGTTCCAGATGGGGGAAACCATTTGGGACAGTTCAAGGATGTTATTTGGAGTGTGTTTGAGGTTTTATCTAGTTTGGAAAGTGACTGAATCAAGACATGGCTTGAAAAATGTACAAGAGGCCTATTTTGAGGTTTTGAGAGGTGACTTTGTGATTTTGGTGTTACAGGTCACTTTTGATAGTTTGGATCACCTATATATGATGTTTATGAGGTGTTAGGATCATGAGTTGTGATGGAAATGCTCTCTAACTCAAAAACTCAGAGTTACCTTGCTAAAGAAGGCATTTTGTCCTAAAGAGAGGGATTTTGACGAAAGCATTTGTTTGATGGCTTTGGTGTACTCAAACTGAGCACAAATGAGCTCTATTTATACTAGAGCAAGTTTGTTTTAAGATCAATAGTTAATGGCAACTGCAGCAGAGGTTTGGCCAATGGATGCACTTTGGAATCCAAGTCTCCTCTAGCCATTGACTAGAGGTTAGGGCACAGGGCTGTGGTTCCCTTGGTCTTGGATAAGTCTTGACTGGATTCAGTTGCAAATGTGTCAGTCCATGCCACCTTGGTGTATGTATTGAATGCTCCAATCCAAAATTGGAGTCTTGTCCCTCTTTTAGGCAATTCTAGGTTTGACATGTTACTTCTTGTTCCAAGGACTTTGGAGGCTTGGCTCAGTGTTTGTCCCCTTTAAATTTGATCCTCAGATGTGTCCAAAGTGATGACAAGGCTTGGAATTACCTGATTTTGCCAAATCGAGCAAAAATGCAAAATTCTGCCTAGCCTTGGCAGTTTTTAGCAAGGCATATTGCCATTGTCATATCTCATGGCCCAAGTGGAATTTGGTGATGTTCTTGGCCATTTTGGAAAGCCCTCATATGATACAACAACTGTTTGATCATATTTGGTTTTGATACCTTTTGGATCCAAGTGAAAAATCCCCCTACATTTGGAAAAAAGTGAAGGCAGATTCTGACTTAGTGAAAATTTCACTAAGTGTTGGAAAAAAGTGACATTTTCACTTTTTGTAATTTTGATCATTCCATAACTCAAAATCCATGATGAATTTGGAAGGAGGTCAGTTCTAAGCTTTTGTAGAGGGTAATGAGAGCTACAAATCTAGCTTTGGATGGGGGAAAATGGCCTTGTGGTTTAGGAGTTATGATCCTCCAAAGTTGGTACCCTTGCCACTTTGTTCATAACTTAGAAATTTTTCTAAGTTTTTATGGTTACCCCTTTTACAAGCTACCCCACTTTTCTTGATTTTTATTGATGAATGATGATTCAAATCATACATTAACATCATTTTAGGGTTAAAAAACCATTTTTGTGAAAAATCTCAAAAAGTCAAAGTTGACTTTTGTGCACAGTTGACTTTTTGTCAAATGAATTCCAAACTGTGCAATCCTCTATGAAATCAAGTCCTTGACCTAAATCAAACTTGATGGATTGATTTCATAGGTGTTATAGGGTGTCTTGAATCATGTCCTAGGGTTTGGGAGCATGTCCTGGTCAAAAGTCAAAGCTACAGTTGACTTTTCTCGAGAAACCCTAATTGTGGTACTGATGAAATTGAGACTTGCTGCTCAAGCTTCCTGGATTAATCCATTGTTACAAATGGATCAATGTGGTATGTTGGAGACCCTCAAATCATGTCTTGAGATCTTGGCTCATGATTTGTCCCAAAAGTCAACTTAGGGGTGCATTAGGTCAAGAAACCCTAATTCCTGATTTTTGATGTATGCATCCCCTGAGGTCAAATTGACTTGATGCTTGGGCCCATGAGGTTCCATGGAGTATTTTAGGATATGATTTGAAGCATTGGCTCATGCCCAGAGGAAAATTTCCAACTGGAGGCCCTGGTCGACCAAACCTTAATTTGATGACACTAGCGATCTTGAGGCTTGATCCACTTGGAAGGGAGCAGCCTTGTGCTTAATCCTTAAAGTGGGAGTCCTCTTTATCCATTGTGGATGTTTTGGAGGTTAGACAAGTTGAATATCATGTCATTTCTTGATTGATCCTTTGTCTAAGAACTCTGAGAGGGCTTGAAACCCTAATTTTGACTGTAGTAAGTGTTCACCTATCTTTGGGGAGACTGATGAGGCAAGATGGTTCATCCATATTGTGATGATGATTTGCACAATGATGGGAAATATTAGTGGTCAAAATTTGGGGTATGACAGATCCCCCTATTTAATCTTCTTGGACCCGAAGGTGTGAATGGCGAAGGTATTCGGGCATTCAAGGTGCAAGAGGATTAACTATCGGGATACCCGAAATTTTGGTGGTGATTATGAATGGTAGCTTACACATTCATCCTATTTTGTTAAGCAATGATGCTTAGAAAAGGTAAAAACTTCCCCTCGGTCCTGGTTTCCTACCAAGGAACTGGTCTTAGTTTCTGATGTAAACTTCCCCTCGATCCTGGTTTCCTACCAAGGAACTGGTCTTAGTTTCCGAAATAAACTTCCCCTCGATCCTGGTTTCCTACCAAGGACCTGGTCTCAGTTTCTTTTGTCAATAAACTTTCTTGACAAGGGACGCTATTCGTAGCGGTTTTCCTCAAACTTCTCTCCGAATTTTCCTGGGGAGATGCCATTTGATAGAAAAATTTTGATGTCAGACTCGCTGGGGAACCCATTCACCTGAGGTGTAGAGGTGTACAAACTTCTCTGTTTGGAGACGCCATTTGCCGACTCTACTGGGGAAAACGAGTCTCTTGAGATACTGCTTTCACGCTTGGGGATATTACATCATACTTTTCTCGGGATCTTCCCGGAGAAACGCCATATAATGTGATCCAATTTTGAGGTGCTGATGACCTTTTCATCAGCGGTTTTTTTTCCGGAGAAAAACTGCTGTATTGCCGAATCTCTGCTTAAGATGCTTCCTCTAGGGACTTTCCTTAATCCGGGAAAGCGAAAATATCATCTTAAATGGCGAAGAGTGACGTCAGTAGAAGGTTTTTTGGTCTTTCAGAGGTTCAAGTTATCTAAGTGGTCAAGGGCCAATTCTGATCCAGAAATAAACTAGAGGAGAGAGATTGTTCAGACACAACCTTTCCTGACGAGGAAAGAACTTGACAACTCAATTGAGAAGACTGTCACCACTACGGGACAAGACCGACTGGAGTGATAGTGATGCAATATGAATGTGAATGCAAATCAATAATGCATGATGTATGTATGTATATGTGTTGCACCCCAAAATTTTCCCTCCTTACTTTAGTACTAACTGGCTTATGTTTCATTTCATTTTTGCATTATCATGTATGCATATCATTAGCATGGGGTCAGGGTAAAGTCCTATCTGGTCTACTACCTCATCAAGAGTTCACGGGTTGCAAGGGATCTCAAGTGGAATCACTCTCCTAACCAGTGCATGAATTAGGGTTTTGAAATTCTTGGGTTTATTGCTCAAATGGGCAAGCTCCTTGGGTTTTTATCATCACCAAATGGCATATCTTATCTTTTTTGGAGAGGATACACATTATACTCAAAGGAATTTGGATTTGGAGACTGTGTTATTTCCTCCTAGACTGAGGGTACCAAACTAGGGTTTGCTATAAAGTCAGTTTATTTCTGATTTTTTGGGCAAGTCTTGATTCTATGGTATTCCTTGGGTCCCTAAGTACCTAGGTATGGGAGGTTGTCCATCAGTTTGGTTCAGGAGAAGCTCAATTGGCCAATGGATTAGAAATCAGGAGAATTTGGGGAAAAACTCAACAATCAAAGGAGAAAAGTCAACTGTGAAATTTTGAGGTTCCCTTCAGGGATTTTAAGATCTCATATCCTCATATGGTCTCCAGGGGTCAAGTTTTATACATATTTGTCAGGAATCAGGAGTTGGTGCAAAGTTTCTAAATTTGGAAAGTGACCTATAATGAAAAGTTTCCATTTTTGGCAAGTTTCTGCACTGCATTAAACTTGACTTTTCACCATTAAGAAAGCTTCAAATGAATTTTTCTCCAACATTAAAGTTGAAGATATTTTTCTCCTCTTTCCAACAAGTACTAGTGGGTCTCCATATCATTTGTGAAACTCCAGTTATGATCAAAAGAAGGCAAAGTGGTTTTTAGGGGTTTTCATGGTGCCATTTTCACAACTTTGGGCATAATGACCTATAATCAATTCCATTGCTTCATGCCACATTCCAATATTAAAAAACATTCCTTGAGGATTATTTTGGGCCCAAGAATGAAGCAATTCCATGGTTTGTTCTTCATTTATTCCCCATTATTCAAAACTCCCAAATTATTTAAAGCTTATGAACCAATTATTTTCAAGGCCCAAGTTTAAATATGGTGTGATTAGCAATCCAAATGCAAGTGATCCATCATGAAATCCTCAAGTATCCATGCAAGGATAAAGGTGTAATTCACATAATGCAAAATTCCAAAATAATTCAAAAATCATTAAACAATGGATCACCCAAGCCCAATTCCTCATCAGATGAAATAACCCTAAGTATTTAAGCCTATTCATGCATTTGTTAGGGGACATACACGTTTTTTGGAGAGGAATCCAAGCTTGAACCCTAAAGCTCTTTCTCACCAAAACTCACGATCCACAAGGTTTTCTCCAAAGATTCTTCCACAAACATCTTCCTGGGGATCCATAGAGTGAAAATCAACCACCACGTGAAGCTAACAACAAGGGTACTCGTTACACCATCTCAGGTTAGGGCGTTTTCTCATGATCATAAAACTCTACTTTTAAATATGCATAATGGTCTGTGATTGATGCTGATAATTCTGATCTGTTTACTTTTGAAAATGGACGTGTAGATTGTTTGGTTCGTGCGTTTAAAGTTTTTGACCCTAACCATTTTCCTTTCGAATCTCCTTTTACGTTGATCTTTTGTGAAAAATAATAGGATATTTGGAATCCTTGCGAAAATCTGGTCAGGTAGGTATACTCATATGCAATTTCTGGGTTTTTTATGGGTTGTGGTCACCGGAGAAGACGACCGGAGCTAGGGCTCCGGCGTCTGGTTTGATCTCCGGCCGGCTAGGGTTCTGGGTGGGGGAGACGCAATCCTCACCGTCAGTGGTTTGATCGCATGGCCACCATTTCACCATGTGTTTTCTTTTTATTTTTTTTCTGATTTTTGTTTCATGATCTGGTGTTCATTACCTCACGGTAGTTAGTGTGTTCGTCCAATCAGATCATTTTGTTTTAATTACTTTTGTTTTTATTGACTTGACCATGATCGTTTGATGAATCGTACGACTGCTAACATGCCAGCAATTTAAAAAACCCACGCGCCCTGCACATGGCACGAACACGGTAAGCCCTCCTCATTTTTCTTTTTTTTTTCTGATCATTTAGTGGGCGGGCTTCGCTAATCACACCCCCCATCACCAGCCCAATCTCATTTTCTACTTCATTTTTTACTAACGCACCCCCCAATACTATTTTCTATTTTATTCTTATTTAATTCATAATAATTTCATTTTTTATTTTAAAAAATATATCTATCATTTAAATTAATTGTTTAATCTATTTTCTTCTTGAACTATCCATACCATGCATACACACTTTGTTTATTTTGTTTCTCTGCATTCGAAAAATATTTTTTATCCGTTCTTTTTGAATTTGTTCACTAACATCATAAATTGCATAAAAATATTTTTCTTTCATTTTAAAATTTATTTCATATTGCATTTAGGTCCTTCCCTTTGGCACACTGAGCCCTAATTCCCACCTGAACTCTGCCTAATTATTTGAATGACTAATATCTTGATTTTTTGCAGGGGTTTTTGATATGTTGTTTGCCTCTGGTTGAGGAACCTTAATGTTTAATTTGGGAATTTTAGGAGTCATTTTTTCTAATTATCTGATTTGTTTTCACTTGAGATTTTCTTGCAGGCGCATCTTTGACCTTGTATGATTATCTGTTTGATGGACGCGTGGGGTGCTAGCACCTTCCCCTCGCGTAACCGACTCCCGAACCCAGGTTATGGTTACGATGATCATTCCTTTCCCCCTTCCTAAGGTTTATGCGGTGTTCCCTTTCCCTCTCTTGGGATGAATTTACACGGCTGGCGACATTGTTTTTTCCGCGCCACTCTCGCGTTTGTACCTGGATGAAAATCCTGGGAGCGACAGCTGGCGACTCTGCTGGGGAATATGGTTGACCTATGTTAGTCCATCCCTAAGCGAGTCAATCCTAACGCTTGCTTGTCTCTTTGGGTGTTTTGTTTTTGATTTGCTTTATGTTGTACTTTATTTTTATTTTCTGCATTTCATCCTTTACTGTCATGCTGCTGTGCTGTGCTGGCTGTCTTTGTTTTGCAGGTTAGGTGGGTCTGAGAGATAAGCCCAATACCAAGGCTTGAGAATACCCTAGGACTAGAGTGGAAAGTAGTGGGACCTACGTGCCCGCTTGGTACGTTTGTGTGTTCACGAAATTCACAACCAGACGAGGCTATCTTGGGATGCATTCTAACGTGTGTGTCTTGCGCATGTTGGGGTGTTGATCTAGAGAGATGTCGACTCTGGTGACCGATCATTGAGGACCTTAGTGGAAACATCCCTCTTTAGTGGTGACAGTGGCAGACCACATCCTGTGGCAAACCCATTCGCACCCGAGGGCCCGCTTTGGAACTCGCATAGGATGGCCCCTACGTTTTAAAGAGAATCAGTGGAGGCACTCCTCGATTGACTTTAATACTGTACCCCGAGGGATGAATGTACTATTGTTTCTCGACCTCAGTGCCAAAACTGAGAACCTTCCGCTTTGGAGAATCAGTTGAGGCCTCCTCGATTGATGATGATGCCAAACCAGAAATGGTGAACGTATCATCATTTCTCGACCTGAGAGCCCGGGATACTGAACATCCTAGTACCCACATGTGAGAGGGGATGGGCGTTTGCAGGTTTGCAGGTAACTGAGACCTCCAACCTACCCCGGTTTTCTGGATTTGTCATCAATGTTTAATTATTTGGGTTCCTCAGTGGTTCAGAATTCTGGTTCTCTGGTTTCTCGTTCAGCTAACAGCACAGCACATCCAGCAGTGTGCCTTGACCCCACGTTTGCATGAGCATATCATTGTTCTTGCATTCTGACGTGTTTGACATTTTTCAGGGCTTGCATCTTACTCTTGATTTCGGTTTTCTGAGGTTGCTTCAGTATGGATGTTCAGAGAAAGAAGACTGTCGCCTATTCATTCCCAGAGCCGACTTTGACACTGATTCACAAACTGATTAATATGACTGGTTCTGGAGTTCGTACAGAGTTCAGTGGAAGGTATGGAAGACTTCTGAAATTTGTCTATAATATCTCCCAGTATGAGAAGGATGCCATTCACACACTTCTTCAGTTTTACGATCCATCTCTGCGTTGCTTCACTTTCCCGGACTACATCTTGGCTCCAACGTTGGAGGAGTTCTCATTTATTTTGGGAATCCCCATCAGGCATGATATAGTTTTCTTTTCCGAAAAACACCCCGGGGTAGAAGAGATGGTTGTTGCTCTTCATATTAGTGAGCCTGTTCTGAACAGTAATATTGCAGAAAAACAAGGAGTTAAGGGTTTCTTGTTGAAGTTCTTGTTTGATCAGGCTTGCATACATGTCAAAGAGAAGAACTGGACTGCGTTCCAAGCTATTCTGGCTGTGTGTATCTACGGGATTGTTTTGTTTCCGAATATTCCTAATCTGGTGGATATGCATGTGTCGCTCCCAGGATTTTCTTCCAGGTACAAACGCGAGAGTGGAGCGAAAAATAGAGTCGCCAGCCGTGTAAATTTATCCCAAGAGAGGGAAAGGGAACCCCGCATAAACCTTAGGAAGGGGGAAAGGAATGGTCATCGCAACCATAACCTGGGTTCGGGAGTCGGTTACGCGAGGGGAAGGTGCTAGCACCCCACGCATCCATCGTACTCGATGGGATCCACGCTTGTTGTCTATTCTAAGGGTGAGTTATCCTATCATCTAGGGCTGTACTAAAACTGGGAGGGAAAGACAAAGACAGACTCGGTAGGACATCGACGTCCTAGGCCTACGTACCCCCCTTGTGCAATGGGGAATTCAGAGTCAACGTAGTTCGGACCAAGTTCTTTTTGTGTTTTTTATGGGCGACGTTAAGTTCGCGTCCGGCAGTTAGGGTCGATGCCTGTTTGCGACTCAGACGGAAGGTAACGTGCCCTTTTTGAAAATAGCCTTTAAGTTGAAGGTCCCGAAGGACAAAAAGGTTTGAAGTTGGTTTGTATTTTTTAAGACAGAAGTGACTTAAGTTAGTTCCTAAGTTGCATTGCACCAAAGTCTAGGGCACAGGGGCGAATACTTAACGCATCGTCCCAAGACAAGACACTCGCTAAGCACTCTAGAAAGATGAGAGGAAGCCCCTCATTTCTCATTTCCCATACTTAAGGCTCGTGCGCAATACACCTTATTATTATTAAGTGTTTTAAAGAAATTTGAGATGAGAAGAGAGAAGACACAAGGGTAACTCTAAGGGGGGACTATAGATTCTAAAGTCATCATGCATGGGTGACCTACAGTTAGTGAGGTTTGAAGACAACCTAAATCCTAAAGGAAGAAGATGAGGGAAGGAAAAAGTAAGGGTGACCATGGATACTTATCCATACCCTTAAAGAACTTACCTTAGACCCTGCATAAAAGGTTAGTACAGAATGGACATAAGTAAGAGAGATGAGGTGAATGAAAATCAAACAATGGCAAACAACAATGATTATCATCCAAACATGAATCAAAGAAACAAAGAAACAACCCCAAAGCAAATGGCACAAGTGCCTTTTCTAACAAATAATCATACAAGGTCAAAGATGCGCCTGCAAGAAAATCTCAAGTGAAAACAAATCAGATAATTAGAAAAATAACTCCTAAAATTCCCAAATTAAACATTAAGGTTCGCCAACCAGAGGCAAACAACATATCAAAAGTCCCTGCAAAAAATCAAGATATTAGTCATTCAATTAATCATACAAAATTCAAGTAAGGGATAGGGTTCAATGTGCCAAAGAGAAGGACCTAAATGCAATGTGAAATAAATTTAAAAATGAAATAAAAATATTTTTATGCAATTTAATATGTTAATG
Source organism: Lathyrus tuberosus (assembly GCA_022829125.1). NCBI lineage: Eukaryota > Viridiplantae > Streptophyta > Magnoliopsida > Fabales > Fabaceae > Lathyrus > Lathyrus tuberosus. The sequence continues at coordinate 5,451,806 of JALAZF010000019.1, read as the reverse complement.
AATAAATTCAAAAGGAACAGATCAAAAATATTTTATAGATGAGGAGAATGAAAATAAAGAAATTTATGTATGCATGAGATGTGTAATGCAAAAAGACAATAGGCTAAATAATTAATTTAAATGATAAAGATAAAATAAAAATAAAAAATAAAATTTGTAAAAATTTTATAAGATAATAAAAATGATGCATGAATTTTATTAGGATTTTTTATATGTAATAAACTATTTTTTTAAAATTGAAAATGAGATATGATGAATTAAATAAAAATAAAATGGAAGGGAATAGGCGTGGGGTGTAGCCAGCAATTCAGCCACAACATGCTTCCAGTTCACACGCATTGGGCCCAGTAACGAAGGGGTGCGAATAGCAAAGTGCACCGGGCCCATTCCAAATCCATAATCATAATTCAGCCAAAAAAAAGAAAAGAAAAAAAAGTGTACAAAAATCATGTAAACATGGCATCAATCGGTCACCTTGGATATAAATTAGAAAAAGACAAAAATATGAACAGCCAATCACGCGATGACACACTTCATCTCCTTCATTGCAAAACCCTACAACCCACAGCCATGCATCGTGGAAACGCAGCCCCATCCCCTCCACTTTGATCCCAAATTTCTCCCTCAAATCTCAATCAAATCGCATGAAATAAAGCCCAGAATTATAGTACGAATAACATAGATCAACATGGTATAATTTTTTTCCACAAAGATCATTCAAGCACAGAGAAAAATAACACTAAAGGAGCGGGTACCAAACCATAAACAAGATTTCAAGCAACATGACTGTAATACCCCAAATTTTGACCACTTAGATTTCCCATCATTGTGAAAATCATCATCACAATATGGATGAACCATCATGCTTCATCAGTCTCCCCAAAGATGGGTGAGCATCCACTATAATCAGAATTAGGGTTTCAAGCCCTCTCTGAGTGCTTAGACAAAGGATCAATCAAGGAATGACATGATCTTCAACTTGTCTAATCTCTCAAACATCCACAATGGATCAAAAAGGACTCCCACTTCAAGGATTAAGCACAAGGCTGCTCCCTTCTAGGTGGATCAAGTCTCAAGATCGACAGTATCACCAAATTAGGGTTTTGGTCGACCAGGGCCTCCAGATGGAGATTTTCATCTGGGCACAAGGCAATGATCCAAAACATAACCTAATATACTTCATAGAACCTCATGAACCCATGCATCAAGTCAATTTTGCCTCAGGGGATGCATTCATCAAAAATCAGGAATTAGGGTTTCTTGACCTAATTCACCCCTAAGTTGACTTTTGGGACAAACCATGAGCCAAGACCTCAAGATATGATTTTAGGGTCTCTAATATACCATATTGATCCATTTGGAACAATGGATTGATCCAAGAAGCTTGAGCAACAAGTCTCATTTTCATCTGCACCACAATTAGGGTTTTAAGGGAAAAGTCAACTGTAACTTTGACTTTTGACCAGGACATGCTCCCAAACCCTAATACATGATTGAATATACCCTATGACACCCATGGAACATGTCCATCAAGTTTGATTTAGGTCAAGGACATGATTTCCTGAAGAATTGCACAGTTTGGAATTCATCTGTTAAAAAGTCAACTGTGCACAAAAGTCAACTTTGACTTTTTGAGATTTTTCACCAAAATGGATTTTTAACCCTAAAATGATGTTAATGTATGATTTGAATCATCATTCATCAAGAAAAATCAAGAAAAGTGAGATAACTTGTAAAAGGGGTAACCATAAAACTTAGAAATTTTTCTAAGTTAAAAATAAAGTGGCAAAGGTACCAACTTTGGAGGACCATAACTCCTAAACCACAAGGCCATTTTTTCTCATCCAAAGATGGATTTGTAGCCCTCATTATCACCTACAAAAACTTAAACTACAAGTCATTCCAATTCATTAAGGATTTTGAATTATGGAGTGATCAAAGTGGCTGAAAAGTGAAAATGTCACTTTTTCCAACACTTAGTGAAATTTTCACTAAGTCAGATTCTGCCTCACTTTTTGCCAAATGTAGGGGGATTTTTCACTTGGAATCAAAAGAGATCAAAACCAAACTTGTTCAAACAGTTGTTGTATCATGTAAGAGCTTTCCAAAATGGCCAAGAACATTGCCAAATTCAACCTACACCATGAGATACAACATTGCCAAGTTGCCTTGCTGAAATCTGTCAAAGGCAAGGCAGAATTTGCAACTTTGCTCAATTTGCCAAAATCAGCCAAATTCAAATGCTCCTATCCACTTGGACACCTCAGAGGATTGAATCTAAAGGGGACAATCACTGAGCCAAGCCTCCAAAGTCCATGAAACAAGAAATAGCATGTTGAACCTAGAATGGCCAAAATAGGGACAAGACTTCAAATTTGGAATGAGGCATTCAATGGAACCATCAAGGTGGCATGGACTGAGCCATTCTCATCTTAAATCAGTCAAGACTTATCCAAGACCAAGGGGACCAAAGCTCTGTGCCCTAACCTCTAGTCAATGGCTAGAGGAGACTTGGATTTTCATTTGCCAACATTGGCCAAACCTACTTACCAGCTGCCATGCATTATTCCTTGCAAAACAAACTTGCTCTACTATAAATAGAGCTCAATTGTGGTCAGTTTAAGTACACCAAATCCATCTAACAGATGCTTTCCTCAAAATCTCTTTCTCTTGGCAAAAATGCCTTTCTTAGCAAGGTAGCTATCGGGTTTTGAGTTTGAGAGCAATTCTGCACAAACCAATCACTCACACACCTCACATACATCACATATGAGCTGATCAAACACTCACATAACATCTGGAGCATCAAAATCTCAAAATCACTTGCCATCCACACAAGTTTGAAGTGAAGTTGCAGCTGAGATGCCATAAACTGATCCAGTCCATTTCAATTCAATCCAAGTGTTCAAACACACTCCATATGGTGTAGGGAAGCTGTCCAGATCATCACAACTTGTCTGTAACACCTCCAACTCAAAATCACATCTGCTCTTGCTGTCACGACTTGGAGGTAAGCCTAAACTTGGGCATCTCTCAATCTATGCATATTTCCTCGCACAATAATTTGGCCATATGTTCATAATCATGCATGGAATGTTTTCCCTCAATTAATTGCATTGTTTGAATCATGTATCAAAAATCCTAGCCTTCATGCAAAAATTAGGGTTCTTGAGGTCTCTTCGTGATTTCTTGTTGTATGTTTAATTTAAATGAAATTAAAGTACATAGACATGATCGTGAGGTTGAGACGAGCATAATGATATGTGGATTGCATGATATGATTACGTATTCATGGAGATTGGATAGAAAATGCAAATCTGGGCAAACTGAAAAACGCGCGTGTTCTTGGTGTTGTTCTTGGCGCCATTTTTCATAAATTCAAATATTTGAATTTTGTGATTTTGTTTAATTGATTCAAAAATTAATTTCTCTCTGAGTTTTAATGATTTTGAGTTGATTCTTTTTTTAATAATTCACAAAAATGTTAAAATATATTATTTTATCAAAAAATCCCAAAAATATTATTTATTTCATATAATTGATATTTTTGCAAAGAATTAATATTTTGATTGTTTTTGGCATTTTAAATATTTTTTCTACATTGATTTTGCAACTTTTAATGCTTTCTAATTATTTTGTAGGTCAATACTTAATTTTTGAAGCATTAATCCAAGATCACAATTTGTTTTCCATGTGTTAAATAATTTTTGATCATTTTAATTGAATTTTTATTCAATTAAATACATTTTGAAAACAAATTAGGGTTTTGGATTAATTCAACCTTCATAAATCATTTTCAAAAATCATTTGGGCCTCTTGAGAGAGTGTAAGACCCATCCCTTTGTACAAAAACTTTTTGGGCCTCATTCATTGTATAAGTCCCTCTGTACAAGTAAACGGCGCGATCGTCGCCCGTTTAAAAATAAAAACCATCTGGGCCTACCCTCGAGTAGTAAGACCCATTTCTTTCTCTCAAAACACTTTGGGCCTCTTGAGAGAGTGTAAGACGCATCTCCCCTTGTACAAAAACTTTTTGGGCCTCATCCATTGTATAAGTCCCTCTGTACAAGTAAACGGCGCGATCGTCGCCCGTTTACAAATAAAAATCATCTGGGCCTCTCCTTGAGCTATAAGACCCATTCAACACACTTTGGGCCTCTATTAGAGTGTAAGACCCAACCCCCCTTTTAACCAAAACATTTTGGGCCTCACTTATTGTATAAGTCCCTCTGCGTTAAAAGAAAACCTCGGCGCGATCGCCATTTTTTAAACGAAAAATCATTTGGGCCTACCCTCGTGTTATAAGCCCCACTCTTTTCTTTAAACCTTTTCGGGCCTCTTGAGAGAGTGTAAGACCCATCCCTTTGTACAGAAAACCTTTTTGGGCCCCAGTCACTTGTATAAGTCCCGCTGTACAAAGTCAAACAGTGCGCTCACTGATAAAACCCTGGGCCTCTCCTTGAGCTGTAAGCCCCAAATCTTTCTTTTTCAAAGCGCTTTCTCCTTTGATTTTGAATATACTGTTGTTTTCAATCTTCCTTTGTTGAACAACTAACCAAACAACATGGAAGCACTCCAACCGAGTAAGTGGTTATCGCTTTCATTTACTGCTTTCATATTATAAACTGTATTGTGGGGCTGTTTCACTGTAAGTCTCCTTTCACAAACTCATATATATATAACTGTATTGTGGGGTTGCTCACTGTAAGTCTCCTTTCATAAACTCATATCTACTGTGTAATAATAGTATAGATATTTCGAGTTTCCCCGGCTACTACGTCTAGAACTAGGTGACGCCGTTTCATTTATTCGTAGAAATAGACGCCTAGATCCCCAATAGGAGCACCAGATACAGTCTTCTCTTCGGTTGTCCTCCTTAGGAATCGTCAAGAAGCTCTACTCCCCAATATGAATGTATTCTCCTTGAATGGCATCTTTGAGTTTCTTCCCAATTCTCGAACTTTCCTGACTTGATCTATTCCTCGTGGATAGCTTGCCTTGAATGTCTCGGGGTTTGGGTACCCACTACGGTCATAATCTTGGACCTTAACTAAGGAACCCTCTTTAAAAGTTAAAAGTCGTTGGATAGTAAACCTCGCACGTTTACCAGTGGTTTTTATCTTTAAAAGAGTTATCTCTCCTAATGGAAAGGAGATGATAGACCCACGGGCTTCTTAAAAGCATCGGCCTCCTCTTGGGCATTATTCAAGGACACTACGGCTTCTTAGAAGTATTCACAGCCTCCTCTTAGGCTTCGTATAATGATCTCTTCCTCCGGGAATGATAGCCTCCTCTTGGGCTTCGTACAAGGACCCGTCGGCTTCTTAAAAGTTTCCAGCCTCCTCTTGGGCTTCGTACAAATTGTCCCGACGACCTCCTAGAGGTATAGGAACAGAACCTAGTCATCCTCATAGAACAGTCCTTTCATAGAGTCTACTATTGTTTCTCACATCATAGTACAAAAGATAAAACTCTAGACACGGACAGTCTAACTTCCTTGAGTCTCAAAGACATTCTCAAGCACCCTTTGTTAAATAGGAAGGAAACCCGCAGACTCGAACAGTCTCGACACCCTTTGGATTTCCTGTTTCCTCAAAGAAAAGGAAACATCCCTGATCCTCAAATCAAACCCCTGGGTACAGTGTTACTCATATAAGAACTGATTTTCTCTTTTAAAATCAGTATATTGGATCTGTCACTCAACTGAAATAGTTACAATAGCCTCCATCTCGGGCTTCGTACGAGATACCAAAAATTCTCCCCAGTGGAGTCAAAACAACCTTTTCGCCTCTCTCTCGGGCTTTGTACGAGACACAAAATAGCCTCCTCTTAGGCTTTGTATAATGATTTTCCTAGCGGAAATTAGCCTCCTCTTAGGCTTTGTATAAGAAAACCACTGGTTAATCCAATTAACCTTTTAGCATCAAAGTTGTGCCTCGTTCACAGTGTACAAACATCAACAACTCCTTTCCCTTCATCTAATCGCTGTAAGCGGCAAGCCTCAGGATCATCTACATCCATGCCACTGTCCCTCTTTTAGCATGAGAAATTCCTAAGGAAAGATGGCATTGCTCTACACTGAGTTAAAGTCTTCTCCTTCAGGTTAAAACCCTTTCTTCGGAAATTATGGCATTGCTCGGATCCGTGTATCCCAGTTAAAGTAATTCTCCTTCTCCCCTCTTTAGAGATGACAAATTCTCTCTAAAACCGAGGTCCTTCAGCTTCACGTCTTGGGCTTTGAACAAGACATAAATAGACCTTTCAGCTTCACATCTTGGGCTTTGAACAAGATACAAATCACCTTTCGCTTCACGTCTTGGGCTTTGAACAAGACACCAAAAACCAATTTCCTCCCATAGAATAGGAGGAACTACGAACGCTCTAATTTCCCTGTTTCGGTAAACGGGAATACGTAGGCATAAGATCGAAAGAAAAGATCTTAGCGAGCGCAATCAACAAAAAACCCAAATCCTATATCTCCATCAATCAAAAGCAGTAACTCAAAAACATCAGTCCTAACATCCTACTCCTTGTTCCCCGCCAGAAACCCTTTGCCTAGATAAAAAGAAAGAAAACAGTATTGGCAAAAATACAAATAACCAGTACAAAGGCCCCCCACATTGATAGCATTCGTAAACTAACAGACCGCTGTTTAAACTCAGTATGCAAGCAGGGTTAATTGGAGACATCTATTTCCCTTCCTTATTCAGCTCACAATAGGATAAAAAATGAATCGACCTGTAGTTTTAAGCTCAAACCACAGAGAGCGACCATCGCTTAAGAACCGCGTCCAAAATCGCTCGCTACAATGACATACTCGGATTCGAACGATATTCACATCTCAGGTAGGTTCAAACGCAATATGTGAGCAAGATTAACCCATCCTACACATTTGGATATAAGCATGCTATCAAAACAAAACGTATGGAAGAATACCTCGTGGAAGCTCAATGGAACCTCTCCTTGGTCTGAAGCTTGCGGCCGTGTGCTCAAAAAGAATCCTCTCCCTGCTTTAGGGTTTATCTTCTACTTAAATATGATGGATTAGGATAAACTTTGGAGGCCCATAATATGCAAAACGAATCTCATTTAACTTTGGACCATTAAGGAAGGTTTTGATGCATGGTCGCCTTGTCACGCACGCATTAGAAGTGACTTTGCTTCTGAAATATTTTGGGCCAAGAATGTGATAAATTGGACACGAAAATAATGCATTCTAACTTGTACATTGTACCATGTATTAAGAACTTGCACCCTTTGGACCCACCATTTGCCATGCCTCTCATTAAGTGTACATGAGCCCAAGTTAGACAACTATGGGTGCATTGGAGAGTAGGAAGTGTGGAGAACAACACTTATGTTGAAGAAGAGTGGAAATGATGCCTGGAAGTATGTGAAAAATTAACTTGAAATGGTGTCCACAAAATCTACCAAAACAACTTAGAAATAATTCCAATTTTTTTCCAAATTCGCAGGGTGAAAATACCTAACTTTGATCACCTATATCTCATTACATAGTGGCTCAAATGGCACGTTTCTTGGATCCATTTTGAAGGAAACACTTCATATTACAACTTTCGTGTGACAAACGTTTCCAAATGAAGTCTTGATCACAATGAAAATCAGCCTTGAAAGTTTGTTTCCAAATCTGCCAAAAATGACTTAGAAAAATTCTAAGTTTTTGGATCTTGTAAGGTGAAAATGATCAACTTTGGAGCACTATAACTTATCCAAAAATGATTCAAACAACATGATTCTTGTGCTCATTTTGAAGGGAAAACTTCATACTACAACTTTCATATGGAAAGGATTTGCAACTGAAGCCTTGATCATGGTGAAAACTGCCTTTGAAGGTAGTTAAGAACTTACCCAAAATAGTAAGTTTCTAAAACCCTAAACTTCCTTTTTTAGTAACTTTTCCACCTTCTTGATTTTTTCATGAATCCTTGGGCATTTCTTGATCAAATCTCATCCATGGACATATTTGAGATGAGGAACATGAATTTGACCTCAAAAAGTCAGGAGTTGACTTTTTCCTCTGCACAGTTGACTTTTCCCCAATTCTCCTAATTTTTAATCCATTGGCCAATTGAATCTCTCCTGAACCAAACTGGTGGACAATCTTCCATTCCTAGATACTTAGGGACCCAAGGAATACCATGGAATCAAGCCTTGCCCAAAAAATCAGAAATAAACTGACTTTATAGCAAACCCTAGTTTTAGTACCCTCAGTCTAGGAGGAAATAACACACTCTCCAAATCCAAATTCCTCTGAATATGATGTGTATCCTCTCCAACAAAGATAATATATGCCATTTGATGATGACAAAAACCCAACGAGCTTGCCCATTGAAGCAATAAACCCAAGAATTTCAAAACCCTAATTCATGCACTGGTTAGGAGAGTGATTCCACTTGAGATCCCTTGCAACCTGTGAACTCTTGATGAGGTAGTAGACCAGATAGGACTTTCTTGAACTGCCTCAAGCACCTTGACCCCATGCTAATGATATGCATACATGATAATGCAAAAAATGAAATGAAACATAAGCCAGTTAGGACTAAAGTAAGGAGGGAAAATTTTGGGGTGCAACAGCTGCCCCTATTCAATCAACTTGGTCCTGAGGGTATGATAGCGGCGGCTTTCAGAAAATTAGGATGCACAGAGATTGAATACCAAAGAACCCGGAAATTTGCAATCCTCTGCTGGAGAAATTAGCCATAAATGTTGTAATGAAACAAACTCCCCCAAGTTACGTCATCTCTGCTGATAAAGAGAACTGACAAAGGAATCTCGAAATATGCCATCCCTGCTGATAAAGGGAACCGACAAAAGAATTATCCAAAAGATCGCTATCTCTGCTGATAAAGAGAAACTATCAAACTGATGCCATCCCTGCTGATAAAGGGAAACTAGCAAAATAAATGCCATCCCTGCTGATAAAGGGAAACTGACAAAAGAAAATCTCCAAAAGCTTGTTATCTCTGCTGATAAAGAGAAACTAGCAAAATAAATGCCATCCCTGCTGATAAAGGGAAACTGACGAAAGAAATCTCCAAAAGCTTGCTATCTCTGCTGATAAAGAGAAACTAGCAAAACAAATGCCATCCCTGCTGATAAAGGGAAACTGACGAAAGAAAATCTCCAAAAGCTTGCTATCTCTGCTGATAAAGAGAAACTAGCAATATACGTGCCATCCCTGCTGATAAAGGGAAACTGACGAAAGAAAATCTCCAAAAGCTTGCTATCTCTGCTGATAAAGAGAAACTAGCAATATACATGCCATCCCTGCTGATAAAGGGAAACTGACGAAAGAAAATCTCCAAAAGCTTGCTATCTCTGCTGATAAAGAGAAACTAGCAAAATAAATGCCATCCCTGCTGATAAAGGGAAACTGACGAAAGAAATCTCCAAAAGCTTGCTATCTCTGCTGATAAAGAGAAACTAGCAATATAAATGCCATCCCTGATGATAAAGGGAAACTGACGAAAGAAAATCTCCAAAAGCTTGCTATCTCTGCTGATAAAGAGAAACTAGCAAAATAAATGCCATCCCTGCTGATAAAGGGAAACTGACGAACGAAATCTCCAAAGGATTGCTATCCCTGCTGATAAAGAGAAACTAGCAAAATAAATGCCATCCCTGCTGATAAAGGGAAACTGACGAAAGAAAATCTTCAAAAGCTTGCTATCTCTGCTGATAAAGAGAAACTAGCAAAATAAATGTCATCCCTGCTGATAAAGGGAAACTGACGAAAGAAAATCTTCAAAAGCTTGCTATCTCTGCTGATAAAGAGAAACTAGCAAACTGATGCCATCCCTGCTGATAAAGGGAAACTAGCAATACCAATGGTGACTTCACTGGGGATAACATGAGATAAAACTTCTGGTAAGAACGGGATTTCACAAAAGAGAGAGGCCAAACAAACTTCTAACGGACCCATGATCCACAGATAAGATGACTCCGCTGGGGAAAGGAGAAGTCTAAATAAAAGACTCTGCCAGGGAGCACAAGTATGAGGAACACATCCCTCCAAAATCTCTTGAGTTATGCCATCTCTGCTGAGAAAGAGAATTGGCAAAGAAAGTATCAAACCTGGCTTATGCTCCGAATGCAAATGTTTGAATAATGGCGTAATGCTCCATACGACATGGAAATGCTACGCGCTTGAGGACGCAATGCAAATGCTTATGATATGCAAGATGGGTCCCTCCAGTAAAATAAATGTCGGAGAGGAAAGATCCGTTCAGCTGGGGATGACAAAGATAAATTGCCTTCCGAATCCAGGAACTCTGCTGAGAAGGGTCACACTGATCGACTCCTTGGATCAACAACTTCTGTTGGGGATGAAGTCCCAAAAGAGTATCCACACTACCGGAGATTACCCCTGTCCTTTACTGAAGGTAACATCCAAAACCTGAGATTTCTCCTCTGCTGGAGGAGTTGAGAATGAACGCCAATAACGGAACCGGAAGTCTGTTACTGAAAATTGCTAATATCCAATTGTCTCAGAACCTGCTGGGGAAAACAGTCCATGATACTAGCCTGCTTGGGGATACTGCTGAACTTAGCCTGCTGATAGGGAGAATGACTTTACTCCTTTCTTGCTGGGGACTAGAATATGATATCGTCGGTGACAGCACGCTTCCTGACTGGATGGAGAAGTGAGCACCATGATTCTGTGCGGAAATAACGTCTTGATCCGGAGAAAATACTTTCCAAATCTTCTGCTGGGAGGAGCCTGCTCTGCTGAGAAAAGTTTGTCCTGCTGGGGAAGGAGCAATCTCAATGCTGGGGAGAGCAAACTGCTGGGAGAATACAATCCTGTCGCCCTGCGACCAGACTTGTCTTTATATTCATAAACGGCCCTTTGAACTTTCCACTTGCCCCAGCCCACCAGGTCTAATGGAAGAAATCATCTCAAGAGGATTTTACAGAAGACCGGGCGTTCGCACTGCCCCAGGGTCTTCAAACTCTTGGAGAGATTTATCATATCTCGACATAAGTGCCCCAGTCTTCATAATCCATGACGTACATTACCTCGAAGGGGATCGTAATGACTTGACAATACTCTGCTTTAGCATCTTGAACCTTGAGGAGGTGTTTTCCATGCTCTAGAGGTGGCCTGCCCCAATATGAGCTTTGAAGTGACTTTGCCCCTGATCTTAGAATGAATGCCCCAGAATAACTGAATTTCGGAGAGATTTCTCGACGTGACTGCCCCCGATTGGCTACATCTTAACACGATTTACTAGGGAGAGCCCACCCTACACTGAGTCTCTTGGCAGCCTGCCCCTTGATATGATTGTCCTTCAGAATTTCCAAGCATCCCAACTTGGCAGGATCAAGCTTCTTGACTGACTTTCACTGTGTAAGCTCCATTGATGCTTAGGCACATGTATGCAAACAGAACAAGTTATTTATGAGAATGATAATCCTAATGCAACACTCATATTAACCTTGAAGTTTTTATTGAAAATGCGTCGCCGAGCCTCGTGAATGAATCACTTGCTGGGATGTGACCTTGATTTTTAAATGGCAAAAATAATGCGCACATGCAATACCAACAAATCTTATTAGCACAACTCATAGGAGTCAGGAACGCTATCCTGTTGAAGTACGCTTTCGGAATAAACCCTGTTTCAATTAGGACTTTTAAGGGTTGTAACGTGGTATGGTTCGCGGTTTCAGGAAAAAAAGATTTATGGCTCAAAATTTATCGGTGCCCACCCACTCTTCTTGATGTTCTCCAGTCCTATGTTCAGTTAATCTGACCAAAACGCTCATTTCTCAAAAGGTTTATGATTTTCAAGGAACCTATGCCACTAATGGTTTGGCACCTAAGGGAGTTTTGGAATGACAGTCACCTCTTTTTGTCTTTTGTGTCTGTAATCACACGAACTTATTCTTATCGGGGATTTTCTTTTGTAATGCTTTTCACTTTTCTTTCTTCTGCTTTTTTTGATCCCTGATTTTTTTGCCTGGACTGACTCTTTTGAGCTTTTCAATTTTAAAGTCCAGCGGGATGCCTTAACTTTTGCCTAAGTCGCTTGTTTTCAAGTTTCGACTTAGCGGGCTTTCTCTCCTTCTTCTTTTATTCCCCTTTTGAACAACGCGTGTGACGCTGGTTGTCTTATTTGCTTGAAAGGGTCATGACTGCCCCACTCCTTAGTTGTTGACCATCGTGGTTTCGCATCTCTTGTCCTTTTGCCGGTGGGATAGAATGGTTCCTTGAAATTTGGACGCTTGGTCAAACTAACTGACGCCTACCCTGCCCCTGGGTTAAGTATGAGGACTCTTTCGTACGAAGGAAACTCCTACTCCAAGGCTCGAAGGGTTAACGAGGGTCTATCTCCCTTATATCTCCGATGTTTAGGGGTTTGGAACAATGCCTGTACATCCTCAACAGGGTTCTATCCAAAAGCGTACCATTAGAAACCTGCGTTCTTATTTCGTCATCCTCCCTCAAGAGTTCTAAGCGAGGAAATTGGTATTGCAGTGCATATAACATTTAAGAGTGAACACGAATGGATTTCTTCAAGGAAAACATACTTATTGCATTAATATCATCATAAAGAAACAAAAAAGTCTTGCATACATACGATGCTTTAACAAGAAATGAAAATAAACTACAAATGAAAATGCAGTAAAGAAGCTGAAAATTGCCATTGCTGAGGAAGCTTAATTCTGTCTGGACGTACTTGCAGACTGTGTGTTCATTTAAGAAAGGAGGCTTCCATTGATGTACATATCATCTTTAGTGAATACAATGATCTCTGAGTCTACCAGGTCTTGTACCTTGTGCCTGAATACATTACACTCATCAATTGTGTGCCCAAACGTTTTCGAGTGGAACTCGCACCTAGCAGTCCTGTCATAATCCGGAGGAATTGGGTACGGTACTGGCGCGGTACCCCTTGTTTGAATCAGAGACTTCTTGAGCAGACGCGTAAACAGCTGACTATAAGGGATAGGAACAGGATCAAATATCCTCTTGGGCCCTCTTGGTCTTGGTTGCCCCTGCTGCCGAAAATTCTGCTGTCGGTGCTGATTTGGGCACCTCACCTGCGCTTGCACTTTCCTTTCCGCATTAGGCTGAGGCACAAACAAGGGTTGCTGACGTAGAGCTTCTGCAGCAAAAGGTTGTGGAGAAAGTCCATGACCTGAGGTGGATCCTTTGGCCAAAGAAGGAGTTCTCAGTCCCTTGGCAACACTGGGAGTAACATCACTCTGTTTACCAGTGCCAACTGATGTAAACTTGATTGCCCCTGAATCAATGAGCTCTTGGACTTTGTACTTGAGCATCTTACATCTTCAACATTATGACCAGGTGCCCCTGAATGGAATTCGCACCTATCATGGACATTGGAACCCATACGAAACTTGGTGTGTGGAGGTCCCGCAGCAATCAATTTAATTAGTTGAAACTTGAGCAAGTGCTGAAGCAACTGAGCGTATGGTATCGGAATCTGATCAAACTTCTTATCAAGCTTCTCTGGATTAAGACCCTCAAGAAACAGTTGTTGATGAAAAAGCTCTGACGGGGGAGAGGATCCACGAGGTAATCCATGGTCTAGAGGAGACCCCAAAGAGATGGGAGGAATGAGAACCTCTGCTGTGGAAGCGGGCACTTGACTGTCTTCCTTCTTCAACACCCTATTCAAAATTTCCATAATCAAACCCATCTGAGTCTTCAGCTGATTGATCTCCTCCCTCATCATTTTCTGCTCCTGGAGCATGTCTTCCCCAAATTACCCCATCTAGCTTCGCATTTCCCTCAACTCAGCTTGAACTCGTTCCATGATCAACTCTGCAATTCTGAGATTATAATAAGATAAGAACACCGGAGATAAACACCTGTCATGCAAAATGATTATGCAAAATGATTATGCAAAATGATTATGAATATGCAAATGGACGTGTTTGAAAATTCACAGGGCGATCCACCCCTTGATTCCGGTTTAATAACAAGATATAATGGAACTTCTGCTCATATATTAAGAAAACCAGAGAAAAGCCAAATGTCGACAATCACAAATCCGAGATAACGAGTCTGAATATAAAAACCATAGGTCCCAACCAACAAGCCTGGTGGTGATCCACATACAATAAAAGAGAACAGAAAACTATGGCATATCATCAAAATTCACAAGTGTCAATCCCCCCATCCATTATGCTTTCTGCACCAGTCTTGAATCTCCTTGAACAGCTTTCTGGTATCGGGGTGCTTCGGCATCTGAATTAACCCTTGAATGAGAAGGTCTCTCCTGTGTATGATCCCATCCAAGTATCGGCAATGTAACTCCCAAGCGTCTTCTCCAGAAACACCATCCATGCTAGGACCCTTATGTCTAGGTTTCTTCACTTCAGCTTGGACTTTCAGTTCTTCCATGGAGGCTATGGCTTCATTGAGTCGACCCTCGACTACTTGTATCTTGAATATCCCTGATAAGATCTCGGCGTCTTTCTTCTTGAGCGTCGACTTCAACTGATCAATCTTAGCTATGTAGTCGTCTTCCTTTCTCTTATTCTCAGCCATGACAGTTTCTTGGTGATCATTAAACCTGTGAATCTTCAACAGAGCCTTGCTTAATTCCTCCTCCTTGGTCCTGAGAACGTTACTGATACCATCCAAAGCTTGTTTCATTCTTTCTCTGGATGCGACCATGTCAGCAAGCTCTTTTTCTGCTTTAGCAAGGAGCTCTGTCTTCAACTTGGCGGTATGAACAGCTTCACCCCGCTCATGCTTCTACTGATAAATTTGTCTCTTTAGCTCACTATTTTCTTCCCGCAACCTTTCCTTTTCAGCCCATAATTTGTTATACTTCTCCAACTCAACGGTGGTAGGAGGCTCGATCACCAAAGGGTACAAAGGTGGTTCCACCGGGAATGGAAGAAGCTCCTCTTCTGCTCTCTTCTTAATCCACTCTTTATAGGGAGGGAAAGCCCGATTGTTACTTTTCCTGAATGGAATCTTACCCTTCTTTGTCACCTATTTCCAAGCATTCACAACTTTCCTTATCAACCCTTGATCCTCAATACCATTGAAGAACAAGGACTCACGGACATCTAGCTCTTCGGGTGGACCTTTCAAAGGATAGCCAAACTGTCTGATAGCTAGGGAGGGATTATAATTAATTCCACCTTTCCTCCCTATCAAGGGAACATTAGGGAATTCTCCGCATTTGCAAATAATCTCCATTCCTAGCAAGTCACGATTAATCCAAGCAATGTTGTCAGCAGTCAAGCCCATAACCCTCTTTGACCATTTCAGAGAATCTTTCGTATCAACGAAAGCGCCAGATTCGGGGAGACGACTCAGAAACCAAGTAGCTAAAATTGGTGCACAACAACTTACATTCTTCCCACGTCTATTCTCATTCTTATAGTGAACTGAATGATACACATCACCTAGCAAGGTAGGTATAGGATTCTTCGAAATAAAGACTCTGACGGCGTGCATGTCCACCAGATCAGGAATATTCGGAAACAGAACAATCCCATAGATACACATAGCCAGAATAGCTTGGAAAGCAGTCCAGTTCTTCTCTTTGACATGTATACAAGCTTGATCAAATAGGAATTTCAATAGGAAACCCTTAACTCCTTGTTTTTCTACAATGTTGCTGTTCAGAACAGGCTCACTAATATGAAGAGCAACAGCCATATCTTTTATACCGGGGTGTTCTTCAGAAAAGAAAACTATGTCATGACTAATAGGAATTCCCAAAATAAATGAGAACTCCTCCAACGTCGGAGCCAAGATGTAGTCCGGGAAAGTGAAGAAACGCAGAGACGGATCGTAAAACTGAAGAAGTGTGTGAATGGCATCCTTCTCATACTGGGAGATATTATAGACAAATTTTAGAAGTCTTCCATACCTTCCACTGAACTCTGTACGAACTCCGGAACCAGCCATATTAATCAGTTTGTGAATCAGTGTCAAAGTCGGTTCTGGGAACGAATAGGCAACAGTCTTCTTTCTCTGAACATCCATACTGAAGTAACTTCAGAAAACCGGAATCAAGGGTAAGATGCAAGCCCTGAAAAATGTCAAACACGTCAGAATGCAAGAAAAATGATATGCTCATGCAAACATGGGGTCAAGGCACACTGTTGGATGTGTTGTGTTGTTAGCTGAACGAGAAACCAGAAAACCATAACTCTGAACCACTGAGGAACCCAAATAATCAGACATTGATGAGAAATCCAGAAAACCGGGTAGGTTGAAAGTCTCGATTACCTGCAAACCTGCAAACGCCCATCCCCTCTCACATGTGGGTACTAGGATGTTCAGTATCCCGGGCTCTCGGTCGAGAAATGATGATACGTTCACCATTTCTGGTTTGGCATCATCATCAATCGAGGAGGCCTCAACTGATTCTCTAAAGCGGAAGGTCCTCAGCTTTGGCACTGAGGTCGAGAAACAATAGTACATTCATCCCTCGGGGTACAGTACTAAAGTCAATTGAGGAGTGCCTCCACTGATTCTCTTCAAAACATAGGGGACATCCTATGCGAGTTCCAAAGCGGGCCCTCTGGTGCGAATGGGTTTGCCACAGGATGTGGTCTGCCACTGTCACCACTAAAGAGGGATGTTTCCACTAAGGTCCTCAATGATCGGTCACCAGAGTCAACAGCTATCTAGATCAACACCCTAACATGCGCAAGACACACACGTTAGGATGCATCCCAAGATAGCCTCGTCTGGTTGTGAATTTCGTGAACACACAAACGTACCAAGCGGGCACGTAGGTCCCACTACTTTCCACTCTAGTCCTAGGGTATTCTCAAGCCTTGGTATTGGGCTTAGCTCTCGATCCCACCCAACCTGCAAAACAAAGACAGCCAGCACAGCACAACAGCATGACAGTAATAAAAAATGAAATGCAGAAAATGCGGTAAAAAATAAAAATAAAATACAACACATAAAGCAAATCAAAACAAAATACCCAAAGAGAACAAAGACAAGCAAGCGTTAGGATTGATTTGCTTAGGGATGGACCAGCATAGGTCAACCAGAGTCCCCAGCAGAGTCGTCAGCTGTCGCTCCCAGGATTTTCATCCAGGTACAAATGCGAGAGTGGCGCGGAAAAACAAAGTCGTCAGCCGTGTAAATTTATCCCAAGAGAGGGAAAGGGAACACCGCATAAACCTTAGGAAGGGGGAAAGGAATGGTCATCGCAACCATAACCTGGGTTCGGGAGTCGGTTACGCGAGGGGAAGGTGCTAGCACCCCACGCGTCCATCGTACTCGATGGGATCCACGCTTGTTGTCTATTCTAAGGGTGAGTTATCCTATCATCTAGGGCTGTACTAAAACTGGGAGGGAAAGACAAAGACAGACTCGGTAGGACATCGACGTCCTAGGCCTACGTACCCCCCTTGTGCAATGGGGAATTCAGAGTCAACGTAGTTCGGACCAAGTTCTTTTTGTGTTTTTTATGGGCGACGTTAAGTTCGCGTCCGGCAGTTAGGGTCGATGCCTGTTTGCGACTCAGACGGAAGGTAACGTGCCCTTTTTGAAAATAGCCTTTAAGTTGAAGGTCCCGAAGGATAAAAAGGTTTGAAGTTGGTTTGTATTTTTTAGGATAGAAGTGACTTAAGTTAGTTCCTAAGTTGCATTGCTCCAAAGTCTAGGGCACAGGGGCGAATACTTAATGCATCGTCCCAAGATAGGATGCTCGCTAAGCACTCTAGAAAGATGAGAGGAAGCCCCTCATTTCTCATTTCCCATACTTAAGGCTCGTGCGCAATACACCTTATTATTATTAAGTGTTTTAAAGAAATTTGAGATGAGAAGAGAGAAGACACAAGGGTAACTCTAAGGGGGGACTATAGATTCTAAAGTCATCATGCATGGGTGACCTATGGTTAGTGAGGTTTGAAGACAACCTAAATCCTAAAGGAAGAAGATGAGAGAAGGAAAAAGTAAGGGTGACCATGGATACTTATCCATACCCTTAAAGAACTTACCTTAGACCCTGCATAAAAGGTTAGTACAGAATGGACATAAGTAAGAGAGATGAGGTGAATGAAAATCAAACAATGGCAAACAACAATGATTATCATCCAAACATGAATCAAAGAAACAACCCCAAAGCAAATGGCACAAGTGCCTTTTCTAACAAATAATCATACAAGGTCAAAGATGCGCCTGCAAGAAAATCTCAAGTGAAAACAAATCAGATAATTAGAAAAATAACTCCTAAAATTTCCAAATTAAACATTAAGGTTCCCCAACCAGAGGCAAACAACATATCAAAAGTCCCTGCAAAAAATCAAGATATTAGTCATTCAATTAATCATACAAAATTCAAGTAAGGGATAGGGTTCAATGTGCCAAAGAGAAGGACCTAAATGCAATGTGAAATAAATTTAAAAATGAAAGAAAAATATTTTTATGCAATTTAATATGTTAATGAATAAATTCAAAAGGAACAGATCAAAAATATTTTATAGATAAGGAGAATGAAAATAAAGAAATTTATGTATGCATGAGATGTGTAATGCAAAAAGACAATAGACTAAATAATTAATTTAAATGATAAAGATAAAATAAAAATAAAAAATAAAATTTGTAAAAATTTTATAAGATAATAAAAATGATGCATGAATTTTATTAGGATTTTTTTTATGTAATAAACTATTTTTTTTAAATTGAAAATGAGATATGATGAATTAAATAAAAATAAAATGGAAGGGAATAGGCGTGGGGTGTAGCCAGCAATTCAGCCACAACATGCTTCCAGTTCACACGCATTGGGCCCAGTAACGAAGGGGTGCGAAGAGCAAAGTGCACCGGGCCCATTCCAAATCCATAATCATAATTCAGCCAAAAAAAAGAAAAGAAAAAAAAGTGTACAAAAATCATGTAAACATGGCATCAATCGGTCACCTTGGATATAAATTAGAAAAAGACAAAAATATGAACAGCCAATCACGCGATGACACACTTCATCTCCTTCATTGCAAAACCCTACAACCCACAGCCATGCATCGTGGAAACGCAGCCCCATCCCCTCCACTTTGATCCCAAATTTCTCCCTCCAATCTCAACCAAATCGCATGAAATAAAGCCCAGAATTATAGTACGAATAACATAGATCAACATGGTAAAATTTTTTTCCACAAAGATCATTCAAGCACAGAGAAAAATAACACTAAAGGAGCGGGTGCCAAACCATAAACAAGATTTCAAGCTACATGACATACTCGGATTCGAACGATATTCACATCTCAAGTAGGTTCAAACGCAATATGTGAGCAAGATTAACCCATCCTACACATTTGGATATAAGCATGCTATCAAAACAAAACGTATGGAAGAATACCTCGTGGAAGTTCAATGGAACCTCTCCTTGGTCTGAAGCTTGCGGCCGTGTGCTCAAAAAAATCCTCTCCCTGCTTTAGGGTTTATCTTCTACTTAAATATGATGGATTAGGTTAAACTTTGGAGGCCCATAATATGCAAAACAAATCTCATTTAACTTTGAACCATTAAGGAAGGTTTTGATGCATGGTCGCCTTGTCACGCACGCATTAGAAGTGACTTTGCTTCTGAAATATTTTGGGCCAAGAATGTGATAAATTGGACACGAAAATAATGCATTCTAACTTGTACATTGTACCATGTATTAAGAACTTGTACCCTTTGGACCCACCATTTGCCATGCCTCTCATTAAGTGTACATGAGCCCAAGTTAGACAACTATGGGTGCATTGGAGAGTAGGAAGTGTGGAGAACAACACTTATGTTGAAGAAGAGTGGAAATGATGCCTGGAAGTATGTGAAAAATTGACTTGAAATGGTGTCCACAAAATCTACCAAAACAACTTAGAAATAATTCCAATTTTTTTCCAAATTCGCAGGGTGAAAATACCTAACTTTGATCACCTATATCTCATTACATAGTGGCTCAAATGGCACGTTTCTTGGATCCATTTTGAAGGAAACACTTCATATTACAACTTTCGTGTGACAAACGTTTCCAAATGAAGTCTTGATCACAATGAAAATTAGCCTTGAAAGTTTGTTTCCAAATCTGCCAAAAATGACTTAGAAAAATTCTAAGTTTTTGGATCTTGTAAGGTGAAAATGATCAACTTTGGAGCACTATAACTTATCCAAAAATGATTCAAACAACATGATTCTTGTGCTCATTTTGAAGGGAAAACTTCATACTACAACTTTCATATGGAAAGGATTTGCAACTGAAGCCTTGATCATGGTGAAAACTGCCTTTGAAGGTAGTTAAGAACTTACCCAAAATAGTAAGTTTCTAAAACCCTAAACTTCCTTTTTTAGTAACTTTTCCACCTTCTTGATTTTTTCATGAATCCTTGGGCATTTCTTGATCAAATCTCATCCATGGACATATTTGAGATGAGGAACATGAATTTGACCTCAAAAAGTCAGGAGTTGACTTTTTCCTCTGCACAGTTGACTTTTCCCCAATTCTCCTAATTTTTAATCCATTGGCCAATTGAATCTCTCCTGAACCAAACTGGTGGACAATCTTCCATTCCTAGATACTTAGGGACCCAAGGAATACCATGGAATCAAGCCTTGCCCAAAAAATCAGAAATAAACTGACTTTATAGCAAACCCTAGTTTTAGTACCCTTAGTCTAGGAGGAAATATCACAGTCTCCAAATCCAAATTTCTCTGAATATGATGTGTATTCTCTCCAACAAAGATAATATATGCCATTTGATGATGACAAAAACCCAAGGAGCTTGCCCATTGAAGCAATAAACCCAAGAATTTCAAAACCCTAATTCATGCACTGGTTAGGAGAGTGATTCCACTTGAGATCCCTTGCAACCTGTGAACTCTTGATGAGGTAGTAAACCAGATAGGACTTTCTTGAACTGCCTCAAGCACCTTGACCCCATGCTAATGATATGCATACATGATAATGCAAAAAATGAAATGAAACATAAGCCAGTTAGTACTAAAGTAAGGAGGGCAAATTTTGGGGTGCAACAGCATGCCGTCAGAATCTTTATTTCGAAGAATCCTATACATACCTTGCTAGGTGATGTGTACCATTTAGTTCACTATAAGAATGAGAATAGGCGTGGGAAAAATGTGAGTTGCTGTGCACCGATTTTAGCTACTTGGTTTCTGAGTCGTCTCCCTGAATCTGGCGCTTTCGTCGATACGAAAAATTCTCTGAAGTGGTCTAAGAGGGTTATGGGCTTGACTGCTGACAAAATTGCTTGGATTAATCGTGACTTTCTAGGAATGGAGATTATTTGCAAATGCGGAGAATTCCCTAATGTTCCCTTGAAAGGGAGGAAAGGTGGAATTAATTATAATCCCTCCCTAGCTATCAGACAGTTTGGCTATCCTTTGAAGAATCCACCCGAAGAGCGAGATGTCCGAGTATCCTTATTCTTCAATGGTATTGAGGATCAAGGGTTGATAAGGAAAGTTGTGAATGCTTGGAGACAGGTGACTAAGAAGGGTAAGATTCCATTCGGGAAAAGCAACAATCGGGCTTTCCCTTCCTATGTAGAGTGGATTAAGAAGAGAGCAGAAGAGGAGCTTCTTCCATTCCCGGTGGAACCACCTTTGTACCCTTTGGTGATTGAGCCTCCTACCACCGTTGAGTTGGAGAAGTATAACAAATTATGGGCTGAAAAGGAAAGGTTGCGGGAAGAAAATAGTAAGCTAAAGAGAGAGATTTATCAGTGGAAGCATGAGCGGGGTGAAGTTGTTCATACCGCCAAGTTGAAGACAGAGCTCCTTGCTAAAGCAGAAAAAGAGCTTGCTGACATGGTCGCATCCAGAGAAAGAATGAAACAAGCTTTGGATGGTATCAGTAACGTTCTCAGGTCCAAGGAGGAGGAATTAGGAAAGGCTTTGTTGAAGATTCACAGGTTCAATGATCACCAAGAAACTGCCATGGCTGAGAATAAGAGAAAGGAAGACGACTACATAGCTAAGATTGATCAGTTGAAGTCGACGCTCAAGAAGAAAGACGCCGAGATCTTATCAGGGATATTCAAGAGACAAGTAGTCGAAGGTTGACTCAAGGAAGCCATAGCCTCCATGGAAGAACTGAAAGTCCAAGCTGAAGTGAAGAAACCTAGACATGAGGGTCCTAGCATGGATGGTGTTTCAGGAGAAGACGCTTGGGAGTTACATTGCCGATACTTGGATGGGATCATACACAGGAGGGACCTTCTCATTCAAGGGCTGATTCAGAGGCCGAAGCATCCCGATACCAGAAAGCTGTTCAAGGAGATTCAAGACTGGTGCAGAAAGCAAATGGATGGGGGGGTTGACACTTGTGGACTTTGATGATATGCCTTAGTTTTCTGTCTTTCATTGTATGTGAATCACCACCGGGCTTATTGGTTGGGACCTATGGTTTTTGTGTTCAGATTTGTTATCTTGGATTCGTGATTGTCGACATTTGGCTTTTCTCTGGTTTTCTTAATATATGAGCAGAAGTTCCATTATGTCTCGTTATTAAATCGGAATCAAGGGGTGGATCGCCTTGTGAATTTTCAAACATGTCCATTTGCAATTGCCTACTCATAATCATTTTGCATAATCATTTTGCATAACAGGTGTTTATCTCCGGTGTTCTTATTTTGTTCCCATCTCAGAGTTGCAGATTTAACTCCTCAGGCCGTTCAAGAGTTGATCATGGAGCAAGTTTGAGGTGAGTTGAGGGAAATGCGAAGCCAGATGGGGCAATTTGGGGAAGACATGCTCCAGGAGCAGAAAATGATTAGGGAGGAGATCAATCAGCTGAAGACCCAGATGGGTTTGATTATGGAAATTTTTAATAGGGTGTTGAAGAAGGAAGACAGTCAAGTGCCCGCTTCCACAGCAGAGGTTCTCATTCATCCCATCTCTTTGGGGTCTCCTCTAGACCATGGATTACCTCGTGGATCCTCTCCCCCGTCAGAGCTTTTTCATCAACAACTGTTTCTTGAGGGTCTTAATCCAGAGAAGCTTGATAAGAAGTTTGATTGGATTTCGATACCATACGCTCAGTTGCTTCAGCACTTGCTCAAGTTTCAACTAATTGAATTGATTGCTGCGGGACCTCCACACACCAAGTTTCGTATGGGTTCCAATGTCCATGATAGGTGTGAATTCCATTCAGGGGCACCTGGTCATAATGTTGAAGACTATAAGATGCTCAAGTACAAAGTCCAAGAGCTCATTGATTCAGGGGCAATCAAGTTTACATCAGTTGGCACTGGTAAACAAAGTGTTGTTACTCCCGGTGTTGCAAAGGGACCGAGGACCCCCTCTTTTACCAAAGGACCCACCTCGCACCAGGGATCTCTTCCACAACCCTTGTTCGTGCCTCAGCCAAATGCAGAAAGGAAAGTGCAAGCACAAGTGAGGCGCCCAAATCAGCACCGGCAGCAGAATTATCAGCAACAGGGGCAACCAAGACCAAGAGGGCCCAAGAGGACAATTGATCCTGTTCCAATCCCTTATAGTCAGCTGTTTACGCGTCTGCTCAAGAAGTCTCTGATTCAAACAAGGGGTACCGCGCCAGTACCGTACCCTATTCCTCTAGATTATGACATGACTGCTAGGTGCGAGTTCCACTCGGGAACGTTTGGGCACACAATTGATGAGTGTAATGTATTTAGGCACAAGGTGCAAGACCTGGTAGACTCCGAGATCATTGTATTCAATGAAGATGATATGTACATCAATGGAAGCCTCCTTTCTCAAATGAACACACAGTCTGCAAGTACGTCCAGACAGGATTAAGCTTCCTCAGCAATGGCAATCTTCAGCTTCTTTACTTGCATTTTCATTTGTAGTTTTTATTTCTTGTTAAAGCATCGTATGTATGCAAGACTTGTTTGTTTTTTATGATGATATTAATGCAATGAGTATGTTTTCCATGAAGTAACCCATTCGTATTCACTCTTAAATGTTTTTTTTATGCATTGCAATACCAATTTTCTTTGTTTAGAACTCTTGAGGGAGGATGACGAAGTAAGAACGCAGGTTTCTAATGGTACGCTTTTGGATAGAACCCTGTTGAGGATGTACAGGCATTGTTCCAAACCCCTAAACACCGGAGATATAAGGGAGATAGACCCTCGTTAACCCCTTCGAGCCTTGGAGTAGGAGTTTCCTTCGTACGAAAGAGTCCTCATACTTAACCCAGGGGCAGGGTAGGCGTCAGTTAGTTTGACCAAGCGTCCAAATTTCAAGGAGAGTGTGCATCCGAGGAACCATTACCTTCTATCCCACCGGCAAAAGGACAAGAGATGCGAAACCACGATGTTCAACCATCAACAACTAAGGAGTGAGACAGTCACAGTCCTTTCAAGCAAGCAAGACAACCAGTGTCACACGCTTTGTTCAAAAGAGGAATATAAAAAGAAAGAAAAGAGAAAAGCCCGCTAAGTCGAAGCAACTTAGGCAAAAGTTAGGGCATCCCGCTGGACTTCAAAAATCGAAAAAACTCAAAAAAGTCAGTCCAGACAAAATTAGGGATAAAAAAAAAAGGGGATAAAGCAAAGGCGTTACAAGAGAAAATCCTCGATAAGAACAAATTCGTGTGATTACAGACACAAAAGATAAAAAGGGGTGACTGTCATTAGTGGCATAGGTTCCTTAAATATCATAAACCTTTTAGAGAGATGAGCATTTGGGTCAGATTAACTGAACATAGGACTGAAGAACATCACGAAGAGTGGGTGGACACCGATAAATTTTGAGCCATAAATCCTTTTTTCTGAAACCGTGAACCATACCACGTTACAACCCTTAAAAGTCCTAATTGAAACAGGGTTTATTCCGAAAGCGTACTTCAACAGGACAACGTTCCGGACTCCTATGAGTTGTGCTAATAAGATTTGTTGGTATTGCATGAGCGTATTGTTTTGCCATTCAAAAATCAAGGTCGCATCCCAGCTAGTGATTCGTTCACAAGGCTTTGCGACACATTTTCATAAAAAACTTCAAGGTTAACATGAATGTTATATTAGGATTATCATTCTCATAAATAACTTGTTTTTTTTTGCATACATGTGCCTAAACATCAATGGCAGCTTACACAGTGAACGTCAGTCAAGAAGCTTGATCCTGCCAAGTTGGGACGCTTGGAAATGCTGAAGGACAATCATATCAAAGGGAAGGCTATCAAAAGCCTCAGTGTAGAGTGGGCTCTCCCTAGTAAGTCGTGTTAAGATGTAGCCAATATGGGGCAGTCACGTCGAGGAAACTCTCCGAAGATCAGTTATTCTGGGGCATTCATTCTAAGAGCAGGGGCAAAGTCACTTCAAAGCTCATATTAGGGCAGGCCACCTCTAGAGCATGAGAGATCGTCCACTCCTGAAAATGGTTAATTGAAAACACCTCCTCAAGGTTTAAGATGCTGAAGCAGAATATTGTCAAGTCATCACGATCCCCTTCAAGATAATGTACGTCATGGATTATGAAGACTGGGGCAGTTATGTCGAGATATGATAAATCTCTCCACAAGTTTGAAGACACTGGGGCAGTGCGAACGCCCGGTCTTCTATAAAATCCTCTTGAGATGATTTCATCCGTTAGACCTGGTGGTCTGGGGCAAGTGAAAAGTTCAAAGAGCCGATTATGACCATACAGACAAGTCAGGTTGCACGGCAACAGATTGTACATCCCCAGCAGTTGGCTCTCCCTAGCATTGAGATTGCTCCTTCCCCAGCAGGACAAACTTTCCTCAGCAGAGCAGACCTTCCCCAGCAGGAGACTTGGGAAGTATCCTCCCCGAATCATGACGTTATTTCCCCACAGAATCAGGGTGTTCACCTTCCCCATCCATCCGGTAAGCGCGCTTTCACCGACGAAGTCATATTCTAGTCCCCAGCAAGGTGGGAGTAAAGTCATTCTCCCTACCAGCAGACTAAGTTCAGCAGTATCCCCAAGCAGGATGGTATTAGGGACTATTTTCCCCAGCAGGTTCTGAGCCAATTGGTATTAGCAATTTTCAGTAACAGACTTTCGGTTCCGTTATTGGCGTTCATTCTCAACTCCCCCAGCGGAGGAGAAATCTCAGGTTTTGGATGAAAGACAGGTGTGGCCCCCGGTAGTTCTTTCGGGACCTCACCCCCAGCAGAAGTTGTTGATCCAAAGAGTCGATCAGTATGACCCTTCTCAACAGAGTTCCTAGATTCAGAGGACAATTTATTTTTGTCATCCCTAGCTGAATCGGTCTTTTCTCTCCGGCATTTATTTTGTTGGAGGGACCCCTTTTTGCATATCATAAGCATTCGCATTGCATCCTCAAGCACGTAGAATTTCCATTTCGTAGGGAGCATTATGCCACAATTCAAACATTTGCGTTCAGAGCATAAGCTGGGTTTGATACTTTCTTTGCCAGTTTTCTTTCTCAGCAGAGATGGTATAACTCAGGAGATTTTGGAGGGATGTATTCCTCATACTTGTGCTCCCCGGCAGAGTCTTTTATTTAGACTTCTCCCTTCCCCAACGGAGTCATCTTATCTATGGATCATGGGCCCGTCAGAAGTTTGTCCGACCTTTCTCTTTTGTGAAATCCCGTTCTTACCAGAAGTTTTGTTTCACGTTATCCCCAGTGAAGCCGCCATTGGTATTGCTAGTTTCTCTTTATCAGTAGAGATAGCAATCTTTTGAAGATTTTCATCCGTCAGTTTCCCTTTATCAGCAGGGATGGCATTTATTTTGTTAGTATCTCTTTATCAGCAGAGATAGCAATCTTTTGGAGATTTCGTTCGTCAGTTTCCCTTTATCAGCAGGGATGGCATTTATTTTGCTAGTATCTCTTTATCAGCAGAGATAGCAATCTTTTGAAGATTTTCGTCCGTCAGTTTCCCTTTATCAGCAGGGATGGCATTTATTTTGCTAGTATCTCTTTATGAGCAGAGATAGCAATCTTTTGGAGATTTCGTTCGTCAGTTTCCCTTTATCAGCAGGGATGGCCTTTATTTTGCTAGTATCTCTTTATCAGCAGAGATAGCAATCTTTTGGAGATTTCGTTCGTCAGTTTCCCTTTATCAGCAGGAATGGCATTTATTTTGCTAGTATCTCTTTATCAGTAGAGATAGCAATCTTTTGGAGATTTCGTTCGTCAGTTTCCCTTTATCAACAGGGATGGCATTTATTTTGCTAGTATCTCTTTATCAGCAGAGATAGCAATCTTTTGGAGATTTCGTTCGTCAGTTTCCCTTTATCAGTGGGGATGGCATTTATTTTGCTAGTTTCTCTTTATCAGCAGAGATAGCAATCTTTTGAAGATTTTCGTCCGCTAGTTTCCCTTTATCAGCAGGGATGGCATCAGTTTGCTAGTTTCTCTTTATCAGCGGAGATAGCAAGCTTTTGGATAGTTCTTCGTCAGTTTCCCTTTATCAGCAGGGATGGCTTTGTATTGCTAGTTTCTCTTTGTCAGCAGAGATAGCAATATTTCGGATATTTTCTTCGTCAATTCCCTTTATCAGCAGGGAAGGCATTGGTATTGCTAATTTCTCTTTGTCAGCAGAGATAGCAATCTTTCGGATATTTCTCTCGTCAGTTACCCTTTATCAGCAGGGACGACATTCATCTTGCTAGTATCTCTTTATCAGCAGAGATAGAAACCTTTTGAAGATTTACTTCGTCAGTTGGGGAAGTTTGTTTCGTTTTATACTCAGCATAGCAGCATTTATGACTAACTCTTCAGTGGAGGATTGCAAATTTCCGGGTTCTTTGGTATTCAATCTCCGTGCATCCTGATTGTCTGAAAACCGTCGCTATCATACCCTCAGGACCAAGTTGATTGAATAGGGGCAGCTGTTGCACCCCAAAATTTTCCCTCCTTACTTTAGTACTAATTGGCTTATGTTTCATTTCATTTTTGCATTATCATGTATGCATATCATTAGCATGGGGTCAGGGTAAAGTCCTATCTGGTCTACTACCTCATCAAGAGTTCACAGGTTACAAGGGATCTCAAGTGGAATCACTCTCCTAACCAGTGTATGAATTAGGGTTTTGAAATTCTTGGGTTTATTGCTCCAATGGGCAAGCTCCTTGGGTTTTTATCGTAACCAAATGGCATATCTTATCTTTGTTGGAGAGGATACACATTATACTCAAAGGAATTTGGATTTGGAGACTGTGCTATTTCCTCCTAGACTGAGGGTGCCAAACTAGGGTTTGCTATAAAGTCAGTTTATTTCTGATTTTTTAGGCAAGTCTTGATTCTATGGTATTCCTTGGGTCCCTAAGTACCTAGGGATGGGAGGTTGTCCATCAGTTTGGTTCAGGAGAAGCTCAATTGGCCAATGGATTATAAATCAGGAGAATTTGGGGAAAAAGTCAACAGTCAAAGGAGAAAAGTCAACTGTGAAATTTTGAGGTTCCCTTCAGGGATTTTAAGATCTCATATGCTCATATGGTCTCCAGGGGTCAAGTTTTATACATATTTGTCAGGAATCAGGAGTTGGTGCAAAGTTTCTAAATTTGGAAAGTGACCTATAATGAAAAGTTTCCATTTTTGGCAAGTTTCTTCACTGCATTCAACTTGACTTTTCACCATCAAGAAAGCTTCAAATGAATTTTTCTCCAACATGAAAGTTGAAGATCTTTTTCTCCTATTTCCAACAAGTACTAGTGGGTCTCCATATCATTTGTGAAACTCCAGTTATGATCAAAAGAAGGCAAAGTGGTTTTTAGGGTTTTTCATGGTGCCATTTTCACAACTTTGGGCATAATGACCTATAATCAATTCCATTGCTTCATGCCACATTCCAATATTAAAAAACATTCCTTGAGGATTATTTTGGGCCCAAGAATGAAGCAATTCCATGGTTTGTTCTTCATTTATTCCCCATTATTCAAAACTCCCAAATTATTTAAAGCTCATGAACCAATTATTTTCAAGGCCCAAGTTTAAATATGGTGGGATTAGCAATCCAAATGCAAGTGATCCATCATGAAATCCTCAAGTATCCATGCAAGGATAAAGGTGTAATTCACATAATGCAAAATTCCAAAATAATTCAAAAATCATTAAACAATGGATCACCCAAGCCCAATTCCTCATCAGATGAAATAACCCTAAGTATTTAAGCCTATTCATGCATTTGTTAGGGGACATACACGTTTTTTGGAGAGGAATCCAAGCTTGAACCCTAAAGCTCTTTCTCACCAAAACTCACGATCCACAAGGTTTTCTCCAAATATTCTTCCACAAACATCTTCCTGGGGATCCATAGAGTGAAAATCAACCACCACGTGAAGCTAACAACAAGGGTACTCGTTACACCATCTCAGGTTAGGGCATTTTCTCATGATCATAAAACTCTACTTTTAAATATGCATAATGGTCTGTGATTGATGCTGATAATTCTGATCTGTTTACTTTTGAAAATGGACGTGTAGATTGTTTGGTTCGTGCGTTTAAAGTTTTTGACCCTAACCATTTTCCTTTCGAATCTCCTTTTAAATTGATCTTTTGTGAAAAATAATAGGATATTTGGAATCCTTGCGAAAATCTGGTCAGGTAGGTATACTCATATGCAATTTCTGGGTTTTTTATGGGTTGTGGTCACCGGAGAAGACGACCGGAGCTAGGGCTCCGGCGTCTAGTTTGATCTCCGGCCGGCTAGGGTTCTGGGTGGGGGAGACGCAATCCTCACCGTCAGTGGTTTGATCGCACGGCCACCATTTCGCCATGTGTTTTCTTTTTTTTTTTCTTCTGATTTTTGTTTCATGATCTGGTGTTCATTACCTCACGGTAGTTAGTGTGTTCGTCCAATCAGATCATTTTGTTTTAATTACTTTTGTTTTTATTGACTTGACCATGATCGTTTGATGAATCGTACTGCTGCTAACATGCCAGCAATTTAAAAAACCCATGCGCCCTGCACATGGCATGAACACGGTAAGCCCTCCTCATTTTTCTTTTTTTTCTGATCATTTAGTGGGCGGGCTTCGCTACTCACACCCCCCATCACCAGCCCAATCTCATTTTCTACTTCATTTTTTACTAACGCACCCCCCATACTATTTTCTATTTTATTCTTATTTAATTCATAATAATTTCATTTTTTATTTTAAAAAATATATCCTTGCATTTAAAAATTACCAAAAAAATTGATGCATCATTTTCATTATTTTAATAAAATTTTACAAATTTTATTTTTTATTTTTATTTTACTTTTATCATTTAAATTAATTGTTTAATCTATTTTCTTCTTGAACTATCCATACCATGCATACACACTTTGTTTATTTTATTTCTCTGCATTCGAAAAATATTTTTTATCCGTTCTTTTTGCATTTGTTCACTAACATCCTAAATTGCATAAAAATATTTTTCTTTCATTTTTAAATTTATTTCATATTGCATTTAGGTCCTTCCCTTTGGCACACTGAGCCCTAATTCCCACCTGAACTCTGCCTAATTATTTGAATGACTAATATCTTGATTTTTTACAGGGGTTTTTGATATGTTGTTTGCCTCTGGTTGAGGAACCTTAATGTTTAATTTGGGAATTTTAGGAGTCATTTTTTCTAATTATCTGAGTTGTTTTCACTTGAGATTTTCTTGCAGGCGCATCTTTGACCTTGTATGATTATCTGTTTGAAAAGGCCCTTGTGCCATTTGCTTTGGGGCTGTTTCTTTGTTTCTTGGATTCATGTTTGAATTATTATCATTGTTGTTTGCCATTGTGTGATTTTCATTCACCTCATTTCTCTTACTTGTGTCTATTCTGTACTAATCTATTATGTAGGGTCTAAGGTAAGTTCTTTAAGGGTATGGATAAGTATCCATGGTCACCCTTACTTCTCTCCTTCTCTCATCTCTTTCTTTAGGGTTTAGGTTGAACCTCACTAACCGTAGGTCACATGCACGATAACTTTAGGATTCATAGTCCCCCTTAGAGTTACCCTTGTGTCTTCTCTCTTCTCATCTCAAATTTCTTGAAAACACTTAATAATAATAAGGTGTATTGCGCACGAGCCTTAAGTATGGGGAATGAGAAATGAGGGGCTTCCTCTAATCTTTCTAGAGTGCTTAGCGAGCGTCCTGTCTTGGGACGATGCATTAAGTATTCGCCCCTGTGCCCTAGACTTTGGTGCAATGCAGCTTAGGAACTAACTTAAGCCACTTCTGTCCTAAAAAAACACAAACCAACTTCAAACTTTTTTGTCCTTTGGGATTGTCAAACTTAAAGGCTATTTTCAAAAAGGGCACGTTACCTTCCGTCTGAGTCGCAAACAGGCATCGACCCTAACTGTCGGACGCGAACTTAACGTCGCTCATAAAAAACACAAAAAGAACTTGGTCCGAACTACGTTGACTCTGAATTCCCCATTGCACAAGGAGGGTACGTAGGCCTAGGACGTCGATGTCCTACCGAGTCTGTCTTTGTCTCCCCTCCTCCGTTTTAGTACAACCCTAGATGATAGTATAACTCACCCTTAGAATAGACAACAAGCGTGGATCCCATCGAGTACGATGGACGCGTGGGGTGCTAGCACCTTCCCCTCGCGTAACCGACTCCCGAACCCAGGTTATGGTTGCGATGATCATTCCTTTCCCGCTTCCTAAGGTTTATGCGGTGTTCCCTTTCCCTCTCTTGGGATAAATTTACACGGCTGGCGACTCTGTTTTTCTGCGCCACTCTCGCGTTTGTACCTGGATGAAAATCCTGGGAGCGACAATATGCTGACAAAACTGACGCGCCATACAGACTAATAGATGAACATGACTGGATACTCGGCCATCGCGGGGCGAAGAATTACCGCTGGTTTAAGATAGCAATTCTGGCTTGCTTAGGAGAAACGGTCCCTGTTGGTAGCGACACTGGTCGGGCTTAGGAGATGGGAACTCGGCCGAAGAGGTCAGATGGAGCATTCGTATCTGACATAGCTGATCCTTCATTCAGGCATACTGGTTTAGAAGGAGTACTTTGATTATGCACTTTGAGGCTCGAACACCTTTGGAGAAGCGATCGATGTTCTTTCGATGTTTAACAGTCAAAAGAAAATGCCATCTTTACTTTTAAAAGCAGAACAATTTTAAAAAGTAAATTCATTTTTGTTTCGTATCAAGAATCGTTGACCATATTTAAATGTCGTTCTGTAAAGCTAAAACAAATAAGAATTACAAACAAAAGCACAAGGGCTCAAATTTTATTGATAGGATGGAAATCAGCCAATCGCGTGTTTCCATAGAGTATTTACAAAGTTTAGCAAATGGTAATTTACAGGGAAAAGGGCTATGTTGAAACATAACGACCACTATCCTTCTACCAACTTTGAATTCGGGGCGTCCTGAGCTTCTGTCAAAGATGATCGTGACTGGAGTTTCTGATGGATGGCATGACTGCTGAGGAGTTGAACTGATCAGACGTAGTTACTTGCCATTATCCCTAACTTTTTCCTGGATTGGACTTTGAGATTTCCAATCCACCGGGATGATTTTTTTGACTTTGTCTCTAATTTTTGCCTGGACCGCCCTTTCGGGTTTTCAATCCACCAAGACGTTTTTTTAGTTTAGGTGAAGTATTTCTTGACTACATCAATATTTATGGGGTAGGTAAATTCTTCTCCGTCCATGGTTGCAAGTCTCACAGCACCGCCTGAGAAAGCTTTCTTGACCACATAAGGGCCGTCATAATTCGGAGTCCATTTGCCCCGAGAGTCAGTGAGAAAAGATTGTATCTTTCTGAGCACAAGGTCTCCTTTCCTGAAGATGCGAGGTCAAACCTTTTTGTCAAATGCCATCTTCATTCTTTGTTGATACAACTGACCGTGGCATAATGTCGTTATTCTCTTCTCTTCGATCAGATTCAGTTCATCGTGTCGATTTTGACACCATTCAGCTTCTGTAAGCTTAGCTTCCTTCAATACCCGGATTGATGGGATCTCTACTTCTATGGGAAGCACTGCTTCCATGCCATATACTAAAGAGAAAGGGGTTGCCCCTGTTGAAGTACGGACAGATGTACGATAATCGTGAAGAGCAAAGGGTAGCATCTCGTGCCAATCTTTGTAGGTTACAACCATTTTCTAAAAAATCCTCTTGATGTTCTTGTTAGCCGCTTCTACCGCTCCGTTCATCTTTGGTCGGTAGGGAGATGAGTTATGGTGTTCGATTTTGAACTCTGCGCACAACTCTTTCATCATCGTATTGTTTAATTTAGATCCATTATCAGTAATGATTTGGCTCGGAACACCATAACGACAAATGATATTGATTTTGATAAATCGGACCACCACTTGTCGGGTTACATTAGTGTACGACGCTGCTTCGACCCACTTGGTGAAGTAATCAATGGCTACCAGGATGAACTGATGTCCGTTTGAAGCCTTAGGCTCAATCAAGACAATCATGTCGAATGGGGAAGAAAGAACTTTGAGATGCGTTGGTGGTACATGAATTTTGTCGGAGTATATCTGACACTTGTGACACTTCCTCATGTACTTGTAGCAGTCGGATTCCATGGTCAACCAATAGTACCATACTCTTAGAATTTTTCTCGCCATTGTGTGTCCGTTGGCATGAGTGCCAAAGGATCCTTCATGAATTTCTTTCATCAGCATGTCTGCTTCTGGTCTGTCTACGCATCGGAGCAAGACCATGTCAAAATTTCTCTTATAGAGAGTATCACCACTCAGGAAGAAACTGCCTGCCAGCCTTCTGAGGATTTTCCTGTCCTTCCTTAGTGCCCCAGCTGGGTACTCTTGTTTCTGAAGGAAGCATTTGATATCGTGATACCAAGGTTTGTCGTCTATGACTGCTACAATCGTGAAGATGTAAGCGGGCCGTTCAAGGCGCATTATGTCGATCTTAAGTATGTCATTCCATTGACCTACACTAATCATGGAAGAGAGAGTGGCTAATGCATCAGCCATGTGATTCTCCTCACGAGGGATGTGATGAAACTCAATTCTGTTGAAAAAGGGTAGCAACCTTCTCGCGTAGTCTTTGTAAGGAATCAATCCTGATTGGTATGTGTTCTAATCTCCTTTAATCTGATTGATAACCAGGGTTGAGTCGCCATATACGTCCAAGTTTTTGATCCTTAAATAAATCGCTTCCTCGAGACCTATAATACAAGCTTTGTATTCGACCTCGTTGTTCGTACACTTGAACGTAAGTCGGGAAGTGAAAGGAATATGGGTACCCTGAGGTGTTATGATGATTGCCCCAATTCCGTTTCTGTAATGATTGAAAGCTCCGTCAAAGATAAGTCCCCATTGGGAACCTAGTTCTGGCCCTTCACTGGGTAGCGGTTCATCGCAGTCTTTCATTTTTAGATACATGACATCTTCATCTGGGAAGTCAAACCCGATTGATTCCCGATCGTCAATCGGTTGATGAGCCAAGTGATCGGCTAAAATACTCCCCTTAATGGCTTTTTGAGCATGGTACTCTATGTCATATTCTGATAACAACATCTGCCAACGGGCAATCCTTCCCGTGAGAGCAGGCTTTTCAAAGACATACTTGATTGGATCCATTTCAGAGATTAACCAAGTGGTGTGACGAATCATGTACTGGCGAAGACGTTTGGCTGCCCAAGCCAGAGCGCAGCAAGTTTTCTCGAGCATAGTGTACCGAGTCTCGCAGTCGGTGAATTTCTTGCTCAAATAGTAGATAGCAGACTCTTTTCTTTTGGTTTCGTCTTGGTGGCCAAGTACACATCCCATTGAGTCCTCTAGGACGGTGAGGTAGATAATCAGTGGTCTTCCTTCCACTGGAGGTGATAGAATCGGAGGGTTCAACAGGTATTCCTTAATACAGTCGAAGGCGGTTTGGAAATCTTCTGTCCAAACGCAGTCCTGATTCTTTTTTAGCAGTTTGAAAATCGGCGCACATGCCGCGGTCATGAGGAATATGAATCTGGAGATGTAGTTCAAACGTCCCAGGAATCCTCTGACTTGTTTTTCAGTTTTTGGAGAAGGCATTTCTCGAATGGCCTTGACCTTGTCAGGATCAACCTCAATTCCTTTCTGGCTGATGATGAACCCTAAAAGTTTTCCCGAACGGACACCAAAGGTGCACTTGTTGGGATTCAAGTGGAGTTTGTACTTTCTCAACCGCTCGAATAACTTTGACAGATGGGTCACATGCTCCTCTTCTGTCTTAGATTTTGCAATCATATCATCGACATATACCTCGATTTCTTTGTGTATCATGTCATGAAACAGAGTAGTCATGGCCCTTTGATAGGTTGCCCCGGCGTTCTTCAAACCGAACGGCATCACCTTGTAACAAAAGGTACCCCATGGGGTAATGAACGAAGTTTTCTCCATGTCTTTCGGCGTCATTTTGATTTGATTATAGCCCGAGAATCCATCCATGAAGGAGAAAACTTTGAACTAAGTTGTACTGTCTACCAGCATGTCGATGTGTGGTAAAGGAAAGTCGTCCTTTGGACTTGCCTTGTTCAGATCTCGGTAGTCGACACACATTCAGACTTTTCCGTCCTTTTTCAGAACTGGTACGATGTTGGCTAACCATTGAGGATATTCTGATGTGGCGAGGAAACCCGCGTCAATCTGTTTTTGTACCTCCTCTTTGATTTTGATGGCCATGTCCGGGTGAGTCCGTCTCAACCTCTATTTTACTGGCATACATTCCGATCTCAACGGTAAATGATGTTCCATGATGCTGGTATCCAACCCTGGCATATCCTGATAGGACCAAGCGAATACATCGGGGAATTCTTTGAGAAGCTTTGTCAAACTCTCTTTGGCAGTTAGACTGAGCAGTGCCCCAATCCTGATTTCTTTTCTCTCTTCTTCTGAACCCAAGTTGACCGTTTCCAACGGCTCTTCATGAGGTTCAATGGACCTTTCCTCCTGTCTGAGTAATCGGGAGATCTCTTCTGGAATTTTGTCGTCATTTTCTTCTTCAGCCCCAAATATCGGGAACTCAAAGTTGGGATAAGGCATCGGATCGTATGTTTCAACGGGGTTTAAAATAAGCAATCTGCATGATGGGATGATTTGTGTTTAGAAGAGATAGAGGAAATGCAAGAGTGTGTGCAGTGTATTTCTTTGGAAAATTGCTTGTTTTTTATTATTGATTTGTTCTTTAGGATTACCATTTTCTGAGAAAAGCAAAAAGAGAAAACAGCAACAAAATGAAGAAATTACAGAACGACGTTATTTTATTAATGAACAAGTCAATTCTTGAAACTACATCCCTATAATACAAAGCTCTGTCGCTTTGGATGAAACAAAGGGGGATTTTTACAGAAAGTGAGCCCTATCAAAACATCCGTTTCACCTGGGCAGGGTGAAAGGTTAAAGACGGCAATTACTTTGACTTATGAACAATCTTCGGAACATCGACAGTAACCCATTGGCGCTGAACTCCTCGGTGAATCACAAAGTCTGGTACCTTCCTTAATCTGTCTTCAGAAATAACGCTGATTTCTGGTGGAGCAGGATCATTGGAATCTGTTTCCCAGGCAGAATTGTCGTAGGAGGATTCCTCTGTTGCATTTTGCATACTACTTGTGCTCTCAGGTAAATCTCCCCATCCAGTCGGCTGGATGTCTTCGAACCTGATACGAGAGCTCTCGGGAGCAGTGTACTTGACCATGTAGTCGTATTTTCCACTCGGTTGTCCCAAGGTGTCCCAAACTTCTTTGGAACGGGATGAGTCATCCTTCTCGATGACGTTGACCTCTGGAAAAGCATAGTTGATGAATTCAAGTCCTGCAAACGTTGAAAATTCATCGTCGTACTGGACGTTTTCTGAATGACCTGATTGTTGATCCCATGATATGGTGGGGATGCAGGTATTGTTTTCAATGCTGCTCAGCTGATTTTCATTGTTCGACTAATTTCCTTGCCCCAAGTCTCCTGGATACAGATGCCACATTAGCAGGCCATCCATCGGGCCATAATAGTTATGGTCAAAGTTGTCCTTCATCAGAGTGTCCTCCTCTAATGAGTTTGGTGGAGCACGGCATCCTACCGGATCACAATCTCCGTATATCATTTCGATGTCAGACCTGGGTATAAATCTCGGACTCTGTGCGGGATAGCACAAGGGTGTGGGCACCTCTTTCTTAGACGTATAACCGTCCTTATTAAGATAGGACTCCCATTCTTCCTCCGTATTAGAGGAATCATCTTTATTGATGGTATGCACTTCTTGAGGCACTGGGTGAAGGAAACCTCCACTGTGAAAGAAGTCTTGAATGGGATGAAGACTTTCATTGCTGGTAGTAGCTGTCTGGGTACAGGTTGCAGAAAAACCAAGACCCTTCTTTGTTTTATTTTCTGTAGGAATGACTAGTTGTCCCCATCCTGTTGTA
Source organism: Lathyrus tuberosus (assembly GCA_022829125.1). Lineage (NCBI taxonomy): Eukaryota > Viridiplantae > Streptophyta > Magnoliopsida > Fabales > Fabaceae > Lathyrus > Lathyrus tuberosus. The sequence goes on along the minus strand of JALAZF010000019.1, from coordinate 5,414,519 downwards.
TTGGTACTCTCGACCGCTTTGATAGCATCTTTGTATGAGGAAATGGAAGTTCCCTCTTCGGATTGATTGTCCTTGCTCACCGACAGTGCTTGGAACTGAGTTCCAATAACCTCCTCGGGTTCTACACCAGTAGATGATGATAAGTTACTCACGATCAAGGCTTGCTCCCCACAGACTGTGACGAGTTGATCGTTCTTGACGAACTTCAGTTTTTGGTGCAGCGTCGAAGTGACCGCCCCAGCCTGATGTATCCAAGGTCTTCCTAATAAACAACTGTACGTTGCCCGGATGTCCATGACCTGGAAAGCGACTTGGAAAGTGTGAGGACCAATAGTTATGGGAAGGTTGACTTCGCCGATAACCGTTTTTTTGGACCCGTCAAATGCTTTGACGACGACCTCACTGGTTCTCATCGGGGGTCCTTTGAAGGATAATTGCATCAAAGTGGACTTCGGCATAACATTCAGGGCTGACCCTGTGTCTACCAGTACGCTGGCTAAAGCATCGCCCTGGCAGTTGACCGTGATATTGAGCGCCATGTTATGACAGCGACCCTCTTCAGGTAATTCCTCATCACTAAATCCCAAGTTATTGCAGGAAGTGATGTTAGAGACAATGCTATTGAACTGTCTGATTGCTACATCCTGTTCCATAAAGGCTTGCTCCAATACTTTCTGTATAGCCTCCCTGTGCGCTTCTGAACTGGGTAAAAGTGACAGTATAGAGATCTTTGAAGGAGTTTGTAACAGTTGATCAACAATGTTGAATTCACTCCTTTGGATGAGTTTCAGCATCTCATCATCATTTTTCGAAAGGTCGGGATTACTGGATTGACTGACTGGTGGATTGGGAACTTCTGTCTGAGGTTCGTTTTCTTTGTTAAGTTCTCCAACTCCTCGGTTGAAGATTTGACCACTCCGTGTCACTCGACTGATGTCTGCAATATTCACGACGGAGGGTAATGGAATTTCCTTTCCATTCTCGACTGTTGTTGCACCGTATTTGTAAGGGATACCCTTAGTTGATTCATACGGTAATGGTCCCGGTAGATAGATGACTATGGGAGCCTTCTGATTTTTCTGACCATCGTAAGCAATTTCGACCCATTCCTGGTTGGGAACTCTCGATTCGTCAAGTAGAGGGATGATGGTAAAAACATCCATAGCCCTTTGATGATCAGAGATTACGACAACGTCCTCAATTTGATCAACGAGGTAGTCCGGTGTCCAGTTGATTGGTCCGGAACCCGGATATGGGCAAATCTCTCTACGATCCACCTGACCCTGAAGAGTTGCTCGCACAAGGTAACATCCTAGGTTACTTTTCGAACAGACTCAACAACGTTCATAGTTGTGTGGTGGCACCTGGACACGCCCTCTTTGAATACAATGTAACCTCACTAGGTCAGTTTCTACAGATCAAACGTCCCGACTTTGATGCCAAGTAGGGTTCCCGTTGGTAATACTAATTTGCTGGGTGTCTTCATCCATATAGATTGGAAGCCACCAGTGGTTCAACAAGTGCTGAAGGGTTTCCTGGACAAGGGCACAGCCTTCATCATTTTTTCAACCCGCCCTACAGCTCTGATAATCATGTGATACCAGGAACCCAAGCCGTACCTGTTTAGCATGTAACTCCACCAGGCTGGTATTCATCAATCGAATATCGAAGATTTGAATCATGTTGATCTGATAGGGATTCCTATCATGGTAGTCCTGGATCCATCCAAGATCCATCTGACGCTGGAGGGCCTCTTGTACAAAAGAGCATCCCTGTTTGTTTACCGAGTAAGTCAGACAGGAACTGTAATCGTGTCGCGGCAGATTATGATACTGGCTTTGCCTAGAATGCATCTCCACCAAGTTGACATTCATTGCACGGATGTCATGGTTCTGAATGATGTTAGAATTCGTGTAAACCATGTTAACTCCACGAACTCAGTGCTCTTGGATCCATCCGAGATCCATCTGTTCCTATAGAGCTGATTGCACCACAGAACATCCTCGATTGCTTTTAGAGCAGATATCACACTGGTGATAGTTATGAGGTGGCACATGGCCATATCTACTCTGTCTACAATGCATCTTGACCAGATTGGTCCTTAACAAGAGTACATCATGAATTTGATAGACGTTGTTAGTCTCTCCCTCTATCAAATTGATTGTATCTTTCTCGTGTGGAGGCAGCGGGTTTGTGAGAACATTAGGATTTGTATCCTTGAAATATAAAACCCCACTCCTAACAAGCTTTTGCACGTCGGATTTGAAATTGATACAGTTCTCTATGTTATGCCCTGGTCCTCCTTGATGGTAAGGGCAAGTCTGATCCACCTTAAACTAAAAAGGCGGACTTTCCGGTACTGTAAGAGGGGACTTAGTCTGGACATGCTCCTTAGCCAGTAGTAATGGAAATAGTTCTGCGTACAATATGGGTATAGGATCAAATCCTGGTGGACGCGTTGTACGGTTGTTATTGTATGGAGGACGAGCCTGCTGAAGAGGCTGTTGAGTTCTTTGCTGACTAGGTTGGCTCTGCGCAACCTGAGGTTTATACGTAAAAATAGGCGCGGGATTGATATCAGGAGTTACAGTTGCTACTAGTTGATAACGTCGCCTTTGCTTTCCGAGAGAGATATTCTCAATATCCTGCTCTTTTTTCTTAGGGAGAGCACTACCGCATCGCTTTGTACTACTTGATGATTCAGTGTCTTTGACTAGACGTCCTTCTCGGACGGCTTCCTCAAGACGAACTCCCATACCGACCATCTCGGTGAAGTCACTGGGCGCACTGGCAACCATTATGTCGTAATAAAATGAGCTTAAGGTCTTTAAGAAGATCTTTGTCATCTCTTTTTCCTCAAGAGGTGGACAAATTTGAGCGGAAATTTCACGCCATCTCTGAGCGTATTCCTTAAAAGTTTCCTTGTCCTTTTGTGACATTGATCTGAGTTGATCTCTGTCGGGTGCCATGTCCATATTATATTTATATTGTTGGACGAAGGCAGTGCCAAGATCTCTGAAAGTGCTAATCGTAGCACGGTTTAAACCCATGTACCATTTGAGTGCGGAACCTGTTAAACTATCCTGAAAGTAGTGAATCAGTAAATCCTGATTCTCTATCTGAGCTGACATTCGCCGAGCGTACATCACCAAGTGACTCTGAGGGCAAGAGTTACCCTTGTACTTTTCAAAGTCGGGTACCTGGAATTTGTGCGGGACTTTCAAGTTGGGGACCAAGCAGAGGTCCGCGGCGTCCTTTCCAAATAAATCCTGACCGCGAAGGGTCTGCAGTTCTTTCTGCATTCCCAGGAACTGTTCCTGGAACTCATTCATTCTTTCGAACATGTTGTCGTTTCCACCAGAAGGTATCTGTGGAATACGTCCTTCCGGGACAGTGTATACCACGGGTGGTGGTATAGTCATTATGGTCGAGACTCTCGGTGCCTCCCGAAGTTTGTAACCTTCAGGAGTTGTTGTCATGCCCCTGGCATCTTCGCTTTCCCGAAGTTTGTAACCTTCAGGCCCAGCGGTTCTGTTAGCTCCTAATTTCGACGCTACATGATTTCAAACAATTTGGCTTTAAAGGAAGTTATTCTTAAAAAAAATAATAAGCTAAAGAAGAAGGCTTTGACCATATTTGTTAAAAGCCTGAGTCGAATAGAATGATTTCAAGACTTCAAATATTTCTAAGTTCAAAGAATCAATTCGACAGGGTAAATTGGCTATGGATAATGCGCTGCAGTTATAACTGAATAGCCGAGGGAAGTTCTACTATTTGAATTTGAAAAGAGGACAGGTGGCGAAGATCCAGAAGTTGAAGACATGCGAAGTGCCAAGTGGCGTATTCTTGGAGTAAAACCATCAAATGGTGGTTACTTTAGAGTATTATAAATAGGTTAGTCCTAGAGTTAGAATAAGTGTGAAAAAATCATATTTGTACAAGTAACTTTATATTCACTCAAAGTATCCAGTGTGTCGAGAAACAAGTGAAGTGAGAATGTACGTGATTGTAATCACCATTATCCTTTATTGCAATGCAATTTACTTTGAAGTTTCTGTTTTAGATTCTTTACTTTGAAGTCTTTTCACAAACTTTTACCTTTCAAGTCATTTACAGTACTAAGTCTTTACTTTGCAGTTTTACATTAAAAAGTATTTACTTTCAAGCATTTACTTTCTGTATTTTAAGACCTTTATGCACTTTCCTCCAACACTTAACTCCATTTTTTTACCAAGCCTTTACATTCAGTCTTTCTTTTCTTTGATGTGTTGTTCGACTTAAACATTTCTTTGCCTTTTATCACTTTCATTTTCATTTCAAAACACGTTCTTTTATTTACATGCACTGTTGAAATGTATACTTTGCCCAATTGTGAGATATTCTAAGATACACTTATAGCACATGTCCTAGGATCAATCTGATCGATCCTGTGAGTTACTAGAACTTTGTTGTTTTAGAAGATCAGTGGTTGTTTACCAATTTTCAAGGTAAACAAATTGGCACTCCCAGTGGGACAGTGCTAAACGTGTGTTTGGAAGTTCGTAACTTTTAAATAACTGTCAAAAGGGAGTTTTATAACTGACTTCTTGAATATTTTTTGTTTCATTGGTCGAGATTGTGGCAAACTTTATTGTATGCACTTGAGAAGTGGAAAGGTAGCCAATTCAAACGAATATAGACCAAAGAGAAGAAACCCGAGGAAAATGGCATCTGGCCAAGGGAATTCAAATCCTAGTTCTGCTGGGACTAATCCTCAACCAAGCAGTTCAAGCGTTCAGAACAGCACCATCAATCCTCAAGAATTACCAAGAAGTACTGTGGCGCCAACTTCAGTTCCTTCGACAGGAGGGTCGACATTGTTAACCATGGTGACAGAGACAGCGCTTTCGACAGCAGGACCAGGGGCGACATATGTGAGGTACACTCAACCAGTATTGGAGTACATTGGTCCATCAGTGACAAATCCTCAGACTCCACCAGGAGGAAGTTCGACGTATAGGCAGTTTCCTCCCCCAGGATTTTCACAGCCTTTGCCTAGGAACCCAATCAATGGCATGCCAACAGCAATGATGCAGAATTTGCGTACTGCACCCCCAATATTTTCAGAGAATGTGATATCTTCCCCTTTGCAGGAGTCAGGCTCTGGGATTAACATGGGTCGAAACAGCCAGTCCATAGGTTTGGGATTTTCTGCTCAAGGACCCAACTTAACAAATGAATCTGCAGCATATTTGAGGCAACAGATGGATGAGAGCAACATGCAAATGGTACATACTTTGTCTCAGACAATGGGAGATATTTTCCAGCCATTAATCCAGAATACTACTCAAACCAATCAAATGATGACAGCCCAGATGACGCGTATAGCAGAATTCATGGGAATGCTCGCTCCTGTTCAACACCAAAATTAAGGAGTCGAGATGAGGGAAAACGCTCAACAAGTGAATCCGGTGAATCCAGAGTTAGTCGAACCACCTAGGGAGGGGCCTCCTAGGAATCAAATGCCTATAGTTGAAGAGGAAGAACCAAGGATGGTGTTAGTAAACAGAAATCAAAACGCTGATCATGTGGTGAATCAGGTTCGACGCAATAATGTAGCAGCAGAGAACAATTTGGCAGCCATGGTCGAAAGAATAATGGCTCGAAATGGCCTGAATATGGGTTTCTCTAGGCCAAACTTCACTTCGCCTATAGCGGACTATATACTTCAAGCTGAATTACCCCCCAGGACAAAAGTACCGAAGTTCACTAAGTTTTCAGGGGATACTACAGAGTCTACCGTCGAACATGTGGCGCGCTACCTGATCGAAGCTGGTGAGATTGCAAATGATGAGAGTCTAAGGGTGAAGTATTTCCCTAGTTCCCTCACTAAAAATGCATTCACGTGGTTCACTACGTTACCATCTGGTTTGATTTGTAATTGGACCCAGTTAGAACGTTTGTTCCATGAGCAATTTTACATGGGGCAGACTAAAATCAGTTTGAAAGAATTGGCTAGCGTAAAACGAAAGTTCAATGAGCCAATAGATGATTACTTGAATAGGTTTTGACTACTCAAGGCTAGGTGCTTTACACAAGTGCCTGAGCATGAACTTGTCGAAATGGCCGCTGGTGGCCTTGATTACTCTATCAGGAAAAAACTGGACACCTAGTATTTGAGGGATATGGCCCAGTTAGCTGACAGGGTTCGACAGCTAGAGCGTCTCAAAGATGAGAAAGCTAGGGTGAACAAAAACAAGAAGGTAGCTTACGTCGAATACCAGGAGGGCATCGAAGAATTGTATGACGAGCCTGTTAGGTTCGACAAAAGTGAAATAGATCTTGCTGAACTTAAGCAAGGCCCTCCTTGTTCTTGTAAATTATTAGTCCCTTCAAATGGGAAAAACCCTGTCGAAACCGAAAAGAATGATAGGTTCCCAAAGAAAACATACACTTTCGACATCACTAAATGTGATGAAATTTTTTATTTGTTAGTTAAGGATGGTCAAATACTAGTGCCTCCTGGTGCTAAAATACCACCTTTAGAGCAAAGAAAAAAGAGAGGCTTTTGTAAATACCATAATTATTTGGGTCATAAAACTTCTCAATGTTTTCTTTTCAGGGATATGGTGCAGAATGCTATTCATGAAGGCAGACTCAAATTTGGGGAGAAGACTAAGACCCAGATGAAATTGATACCAACCCTCTTGAAGTAGTTGAAGCAAATTACACAGAGCCTGAAGAGGTTAACATGGTCGAACTATTGGAGGAATCTGACAATAGTTCAGATAGTGTTAACACCAACGAAGCTCTTGGCAGAAATGCCACAGTGGTGGAGGTTACTAAAGACCTTACCAATGATGTTGTGTTTATTATAGAAGTCGAGGAAGTGGATGGCTGCCAGCTCGAGCATTTGATATGTATGGCTGCTGAACACTATTTTAGAACATCTTCTGAAGTTCAAAGGTTCGACGCTGAGGCTACAGTCGAGATCCATGCTGAAGACGAAGCACCAAAATTGCAGATGGTGACAAAAGAGACTGCTGATCATTTCAGACAGATGGACGAGGCTGCTGAAGGCCTTGATGTCAACTTCTCCAAAATACGTTTAAAAGATGAAATTAACATAAACATGGTCGAAGTGACTAACATACAGACCATGGATATTGATGAACAGGCCCATCAAGAAGACTGCAACAAGCTGGCTTATCCCAGAGAAGATGAAACCATTGTTGATTTTCTCCATAGGTGCCAGGGGAAGAACTCTGAAGTCATGTTGTGCCCTCGATGCAGTGCTATCTTCGACAAAGAAGCTGCTCATAGCATCCAAGCGGGAAAAGAAGGCAAATCTGGACGTGAGAAAAAGGCTGCTCAAAGGCCAGGGCGTTTCGACCCAAGGAAAGCTACTAAAAAATAATATGGCCAAAGGCCACAAATGCCAAGGGCTAAGCAGGCTACTTTCAAGCCTAGCAGTGATGTACCAACTGAAAAGTGGATCAAACCAGTTGAAGCAGCAGGAAAAGGGAAACTGAGATGGAAGAATTTTGACGTGGCTAGAGGTTCTTCAATTGAGTACCGGAAAGAATTCAAGTCCTCCAACAAAGCTGCCTATATTTCTGAGAATTACAAAGGAAAAAATCCTATGTCCAGGTCCCAGTGGAGAAGGGAACAGAGACGAAGGAAGGCTTTGAGAGAGGCTCAGGCCAAAGACTTGACTGAGACTAGTAGCAATGTTCTGCCTGCCAGCAATAAAGGTGTTGGGACAAAAATAAAAAAACCAGGTGCCTGTGGGGCGAAGGTTGTTTTCTGACAAGAAAGAAGAAGCTGAGAGGTTTGTAGTCGTAGCAGCTGAGGACGGAGATTTGACTCACAACTTTGATTCCGACTCCGATGCCTCTTTAAACATCATTGTCAATGTAGTCTCAGTAATGCCAAGAGAATATGATAGGATAACTGAGGTGGAAAACTTGGATGCCAACGCTGAGGCTGAAATGGCAGCACACCAACCTGTGTGCTACTATGTGATGAACAATGGTTGTGTCAAAGAATAGAATGCTTTCTTTGAACGGCCAACTGAGGCCATGAAAGGGCACTTGAAACCTCTGTACATTACAGGGAAAGTAGAGAACGTGGCCGTGAATAAGATCTTGGTGGATTGTGGGGCTACTGTCAATTTAATGCCACATTTTCTGCTAAGTAAGATTGGTAAATTCGACACTGATCTTAAACCCCACAACATGGTCCTTTCTAACTATGAAGGGAAGATTAGGACCACTCTAGGTGTCTTACAGGTTGATTTGACTGTGGGTACAGTGACAAGACCTACCTTGTTTATGGTAGTCGAAAGTAAAGCTAACTACAACCTTCTGCTGGGAAGGGAGTGGATCCATGGCATTGGAGCAGTACCTTCATCAATGCACCAACGAATAACCATCTGGAGGCCTGATGGCATAGTTGAAAACATTGAAGCTGGTCAAGGGTACTTTAAGGTGCCTGTTAATCATGTTGACGGTGTCGAGTTCGACAAAAACTTGGCACATATTGCGCCTTGTACTCCAGCATAATTTGATTTCACCCCAGATGACCATGCATTCTGCTCATTACACTTGCACCCAGTGGAGGGATTTCGATAGGACAGAGAGGCCATAAGGGAAGAAGGCAATGTTCCATACTATGGGCTGCCTGAAGTAGACCCCACAGGCTGGGGAAGTGAATTCAGTAACAATGACTGAATTTGACGCACTACAAAGAATTTCGGCCTATGTGGCCGAATCTAAGTTACAAGCGGCCTTGGAGGCTGCACATAATCACATGGCTGTCGAAGCCACAACTCAGATTTATGGAGTAGGCCCTGGTAAGGACTTTGAACCTGAACCACCTGATGGGTCTCAAATTGAAGACCAAAACCAAAGGCTTGATGCTATCTATGATTATGAGCCTTTAGGTTTTGAAAAGGATCCACTGTCAGACAATATTAAAATGCTGGCGCAAGATCCTTTGGAAGAAATTAACTTGGGTGAAGGAGGAGTAAAAAGGCCTACTTATATTAGTGCTAGTCTCGACCCACAACTCAAAGTCAAAATGGTCCAACTATTGAGGGAATTTAAGGATTTCTTCGCTTGGGACTATGACGAAATGGCTGGTTTGAGAAGAGAGCTTGTTGAACATAAGTTGCCAATCATACCTGGGAAAAAGCCAGTCAAGCAAAATCCAAGACGGTTTGCCCCAACAATCCTTTCCAAAATCAAAGAGGAAATTGAAAGGCTACTTAGATGCAAGTTCATTCGTACAGCTAGGTATGTCGAATGGCTAGCTAATATTGTACTAGTCATTAAAAAGAATGGTTCTTTAAGGGTTTGTATAGATTTTAGAGATCTAAATTTTGCAACCCCTAAGGACGAATATTCTATGCCTGTGGCAGAAATGTTGATTGATTATGCTGCAGGACATGAATACTTGAGTATGTTGGATGGTTATTCTGGTTATAACCAAATATTCATTGTTGAGGAAGATGTCACAAAAACTGCTTTTCGATGTCCAGGGGCATTAGGCACTTATGAATGGGTAGTAATGCCTTTTGGTCTGAAAAATGTTAGGGCAACTTACCAGAGAGCAATGAATTCGATCTTTCATGATTTTATTGAGACGTTTATGCAAATCTATATTGATGATATTGTTGTTAAGTCTTTTTCAGGAAAAGATCATTTAAACCATCTTCTACATTCCTTTGAAAGGATGAGAAAGCATGGTCTAAAAATGAATCCTCTCAAATGTGCTTTTTGTGTGCAGGCAGGGGATTTCTTAGGCTTTGTGGTCCATAAGAAGGGGATCGAAATTAACCAGAATAAAACCAAAGCCATTATGGAAGCAAAAGCGCCATCAACAAAGAAGGAATTGCAGTCTCTCTTGTGCAAAATAAATTTCTTAAGGAGATTTATATCTAACTTAAGCGGGAAAACGCAAGCCTTTTCACCATAGCTTCGAGCTAGCGAGGATGGGTTCAACTGGGGGCAAGCTCAACAGGAAGCTTTCGACAAGATCAAAGAGTACCTGAGTCACCCCCTGATTCTCTCACCACCTTGTGGCAATAAGTGTATGAGATTATACATAGTTGCGTCAGATAGAACTTTAGGGAGCATGCTAGCTCAAGAGGATGATGATGGTGTCGAAAGAGCCGTCTATTACCTTAGTAAAGTTTTAAATGATGCAGAAACTAGATATAGCATGATTGAAAAATTATGTTTATGTTTGTATTATTCTTGTACAAAATTGAAGCATTATATAAAACCAGTTGATGTTTATGTTTCTTCTCATTATGACGTTATTAAACATATGTTGTCCAAACCTATTTTGCATAGTCGAATTGGAAAATGGGCATTAGCATTAACTGAATATTCTTTAACTTATAAGTCTTTAAAAGTCGTTAAAGGACAAGTAGTGGCAGATTTTATAGTTGACCACTCTATGAATGAAATCCCTCTGAACTATCTTGAAATGGAACCTTGGAAGTTATACTTCGACGGGTCAAGCCATAAAGATGGGACAGTCGTATGAGTGCTTGTTATTTCTCCTAATAAAATTCCAACAACACTTAAGTATAAAATTGAAGGCCGTTGTTCTAATAACGAAGCTGAATATGAAGCTTTAATTGCTAGACTTGAAGTATTGTTGGAATTGGGGGCAACGCATGTCGAAATAATGGGAGATTCAGAACCGGTCATAAAACAAGTTACCAAGGAGTACAAGTGCATAAAAGATAACTTGATTATGTACTTGGTAGTTGTGAATTGACTGTTGAAAAAGTTTGACGCAGTTAGTTTTCGACACATCCCTAGACTGGAAAACCAGGTAGCTAATGACTTGGCTCAGATTGCATCAGGGTATAAAGTTTCGAAAGACAAATTACAAGATGTAATCGAAGTCGAAGTCAGAGGAAGGGTGGTGTCAGTAGGATTAGCCCCATCAGATTTGGAAGAAACTAAGCTTGGATACGCTGAAGAAGATAATTTTGCAATCCTGGCAGTTGATAGTATAACTGACAAGGATTGGAGAAAACCTATAATGGATTGTTTAAAGAATCTGATGCCTTCGACAGAAAGGAAAATCAAGTATCAAGCTTTAAGTCATGTCTTGTTGGGTAATGAATTATTCAAAAAGACTCCTGAGGGAGTATTGCTTAAGTGCCTTAGTGAGGCAGAAGCATACTTGGCCCTTTCAACTGTCCATAGTGGGGCATGTGGGGCACATCAGGTAGGCCATAAGATGAAATGGTTGTTGTTTCGACAAGACATGTATTGGCCTACCATGTTAAAAGATTGTATTGAATTTGCTAAGGGTTGTCAGGAATGTCAAGTCCATGCTGGCATCCAACACATCCCTGCAAGTGAGTTGCACTCTATAGTAAAACCTTGGCCTTTCAGAGGATGGGCTTTGGATTTGGTTGGAGAAATTCGACCAGCATCATCTAAAAATCATAAGTACATTTTGGTGGGTATTGATTATTTTACCAAATGGGTCGAAGCTATCCCTTTACCAAATGTTGACCAAGAAGATGTGATTGTATTTGTCCAGAAACACATCATCTATAGGTTTGGAATCCTAGAGACAATTACAACAGACCAAGGATTAGTCTTCACTGGTCGAAAAATGCAAGAGTTTTCTAAAGAAATGGGATTCAAGCTTATAACATCCACAACTTATTATGCTCAAGCTAATGGCCAAGTCGAAGCAGCAAATAAAGTAGTTATTGGGTTGATAAAAAAAACACGTGGGAAAAAGGCCAAGAAATTGGCATAAGACATTGGACCAAATACTTTGGGCATGTCGAACGTCCCCCAAAGAGGCAACTAATACTACCCCATTTCGATTGACCTTTGGTCATGACGCAGTTTTGCCTGTGGAAATTTATCTTCAGTCCATAAGGATTCAAAGGCATCATGAGATTCCATCTAAATCTTATTGGAATGTGATGCTTGATGAATTAGTAGATTTAGATGAAGAAAGACTCCATGCATTAGAGTTGCTGAAAAGGCAAAAGAACAGGGTGGAGAAGTCCTATAATAAAAAGGTCAAGAGTAAAACTTTTTCAGCTGGGGAACTGGTGTGGAAAGTGATCTTGCCTATGGATCGAAAGACCAGATCTTTAGGGAAGTGGTCTCCTAAGTGGGAAGGTCCTTTTCAAATTATTAAGGCGTTCAGTAATAATGCTTATGAGATTCAAGAGATGGAGGGTGATCTAAGAGTCTTAAGGGTAAATGGGAAATATTTGAAGAAATATAAGCCTATTTTACAAGAAATTCATATTAAGACGTAAGTTTTATTCAGATTATAAAAGCCAAAATAGGCCATGTGAGGCCAAAATGGCATACAAAGGAAAGAAAACAAGTACAATAACATGAAACCCAGGAGAAAGATCATTCATAGTCTCTCCAATTAATAGAGTTGAGGAAGGCAACATAATCTTCGTCAGCTTCATCATCAGAGTTTTGTGCTTTGGAATGTCTTTTCTTGGGTACCTTCATCTTAGTTTCTCTCTTCTTGGCGCGAGATGTTGCTCCAGTTGAAGTGTCATTGAGGGCAGTAGTTGTTGCCTCAACTTTCTTTGTCTCCCTAGCCACCTTCTTGGTCATTGCCTTCTTTGAGGAAGTACTCATGCTTGCTTCAGTAGGTGCAAAATATGGATCACGTGAAGAGGGTTTTATAGAGGCAAGGCTTTGTAAGGATTGGCCAGTCAACGATGGAAATACATGAAATTACTTTTGGGAGTATACCCTAGGGTTGCGCTATTAATATTCCTTTATGGAATAGAAACTTGTGCCGTTGGAACACTAAGTTGTTAAAAGCTGCGTTATTTTCATGATTTTCAAGAAAAGAGGCAGAATACTTTAATTACAAAGATTAGCAAAGTTTAAGAGAAAATTTTGCAAGTCGAAGAGTTAATAGTAAACGGAAGTATTTAGATAAATGCCACAGGGCATTGAGATTGTCTTTACATAGGGCCTCAAAGGGGCCATAAAACATGATGATCAAAAAAGGAACTACAAACAAGAAATCATAGGACAATCAGAAGGGGAGCTTCGACTTCAACTCAAGGAAGTTAACCTTGTGAGTCTTAAGGCGTTTCTCACACAGAGCCTTGTTGAGCTTAGCCGCTGAAAGTTCCTTTTCAAGAGTTTGGGCTTTGTCGAGGAAGTCTATGGTGCGCTTTAGCTCCCTAGCCATTTCAGTATCATCGAAATCTTTCAGCTCGAGGTTGCGCGTTTCAGCGTTAGAAATCTTGTATTGCAGTTCTTCAATTTGCTGCTTCCAGTCATCAATGTTCTTTTGGTTAGACACTATCTCTGCCTGCCTTTTGTTTTGATCAATCTCCAGACTTTCGACCTTAGCTTCTGATGCGTGTGCTTCATCCCAAGCCGAATGTTCCAATCCAATTGTAACCTCAATGGTGTCTTGGATCTTGGGAAGAAGTTTCAAGTCCTCAGACATATGGTTTACTAAAGCAGTTAACTCCACAAGGAATTCAGACACATCTTTGCTAAGAGTCTAGAGGTCCAGTTTTTGGAGGCTATCTTTCAGGTAGAGAGGAGCAATTCGATCCGAAAGTAAGACATTGTGGATGTCTTCTTTGAAGAATTTGTCTTTGATCTTTTGAAGGATAGAGCTGGAAAAGTCATCTGAGGCTGGACCCCCAGAACTGGTCGAAGTACTAAGGCTAGTACCTGAAGAGTTGTACTTCTTCCAAAGTATCATTCTGGCATACTCTCGAGGATTCGACCATTTAAGGACAGCCAGTGGGTCTCCAGTGGGGGATCCTCCAGTAGTTGAAGTGACTGTAGGCCCAAAAGTTGGATTGTTGACAGGACCTGTTTGAGCCACAAGTGTATGGGTTTGATCTTGCTCATTCCTTTCCCTCTCTTCTTCTTGTTCTTCTTCATCTTCGACCTCCTCTTCTTCTGCTTCAGTTAGCCTTCCTTCTATGTCCATGCCAATGGTCTCTGTATGGTCGAGAGGTTATTGATTAGAGACATCATCCTCTTCATGTTCAGAGCCATCGGTCTGGGATTGTTGAGTGTTGGTCTTGGCAGGCGAATTTTTTTTTATTTCATCTGCTTCAGGAGGAGGAACTGTAAGAGGAATAGGTTGGTTAATTTCGCTCAGTGAACTATATCCAGAGCCAAGGTCAGAGGTAGAGTGATAAGTTGGCTCACCTTGGCTATTCAGGAGAGTTGTTGCTAAGCTGAATGAAGATTGTAGTGGGTTAGAACCACCTACATCAGCCTGAAAACCACAAGTAAAGAGAATAAGATTGGGAGAAATCTGAGTAGGGAATGTAAATACTTAGTGAAGATAGTATGCATACCTGTACAGCTGTGGCGTCAGGACTTGAGTTTGCACTCTCAAGATCACTAGCAGTCGTTTTCGACGCAACCCTGGAGAGTTGTTTCTTGACACCACTATTAGCATGTGTCTTCTCAAGAAGACTGGCGGCCTTTGAGGAGGATTGGATGGTGGCTCCAGAAGCTTTGGTAAGCTTCCTTTTCTTTTTAACCACTACCTCCTCAGGGGATTCATCATCAGCATCTGGAGGGACAACTGCTTGAGCACCTTTCTTGCCCTTTTTTGAAGGCGTTGGAGGTTTTCGAGCAGTATGAAAGGTGATGCAAATATTAGAAGTTGGTTACACAAGAAGATGTAGGCAAAGGAGACAAAATACCTTTGTGCCTTCAGTTTCTTTTTCGACTCCTGCAGCACCCTTCGATGAGCTAGTCTTCCTGGCCATAGCTGAAAGATAGATGATTATTACAAGATTAATAATTGAGTGGTTAGTTAAAAATCACAAATCAAGGGCCTCAAACCTTTATATATTTCGGATTCGACACGAACATCCTTGACCCCTATATGAAGGTGTCCTTTGAAACTGTCCAGCGTATGTTTAGTCGCAACCACCTATTGGGCTTTCGGTTGAGACTGGTGTCGAAGGAGTTTTAGGTGCTCACCACAGACAAACCAGTCTGGAAATGGGGGGCAAGTGCCACTCCAAAATCAGCGTTAGGCAGTCGAGGGAACTTTGGAGGAAAGAGTTCAAAAGCCGCCTCATAACGTTTCTCAAGAGGAACGTTTAAAGGGATTTTCAATTGATCCATTTTTTGTATAAATTTCTCCTTCAAAGTGACTGAAGCCTCACGAATGGTTTGACTAATATCATTTGGTCGATAGACAGTTTCAAAGTACTTTTGGAAGGCCTGAATTTCTTTGACATGAATGAACTTACTCTTCTTGGTCTTCTCCTGCACATCAAGAAAAGCTTGGTCAATTAATGAAGAGAAGGCAGCAACATCAAGAAATTGTTCACTATAGTACTTTGACCACCAGTTGTGAAATGGTTTAGTGCACAAGAATGTAGGTCGAAAGTGCACAGGGGAAAAAGTTGCAGCACTTCCCTCATCAAAACTGGCAGTATGAAGGACTACATGGCCTTTCTTCCCATACAGACACTTGGGGAAAATTTGAGCCAACCCAAACTGTCGAGAGACAAGATTTGGCTGGTAAGCAATCAAGGCTGCCATATCTCTTCCAAGATTTAGCCTCTGAATGATAAATCTAGGAATCAAAAAGGCTTCCCAGATTGAAACAGATTTGGCATCAAGTTTGTTGGATAAATCAGGGAATGGCCTTGTAAACCACTCAGGTCCACATTTTCTTTCAGCAAAAGGGGACATACTGGGTGTGAAATCATACCGCTTGGCGAACATCATAATGTAACTAGAGAAGGCTCCTTTGAGAGTTTCCCCATCATCAGTAGGTGTGAGTTTCACTAGGAGAGTACCTTCGACCCTCCTTTCTTTGATTTCAGCAGAGTCCTCATCGACTTGCCCTTTTCTGGGAAGGCTAGCTTTGAAAGTTGCATTAAGCCACAATTGAAGCAGCCAGAGGGGGCCATTTAAGTGAGCAGCACCCTGGGCCTCCAAGTCTTTGAGTCGAGCCGCCCCTTCGCTGAGAGACTCATAGAGGTTTGCCAAAATTAACCCACTAAGACAAACTCCTCTGTTATTGTGAAGTTGGTTGGCCAGAGTAAGATATTTCCTAGCCACCTGCAGGGATTTTGAGAGCCTTCTTTGTCAGGAACTGGGCTGAAAAACCTGGGAGCCCACCCTTGGTGGTCATGTGAGTCTTGATTTCTGACTCATACAAATAGATTGCTCTTGCAATGGTTTGATCTTTTGGAATTTCTTCCAGTCCAAAAAAAGGAGCTCGATCAGTAATGTGTAAATCGGTTAGGTGAGAATACTCCTCCAGCATTGGTGCGAGCTGGTAATCCGGGAATGTGAAACAGTGATAGACCGAATCGTAAAACTGAATGAGTGCCTCCATGATTCCTTCAATCACATGGACTCTTAATAGAGGTAGCAGACCTCCGTACTTGGCTCTGAAAGCTTCAAGGTTAGTGATCATCCTCGCTAATCCTCTAGTTTTGGAACCCTGAAGGTATACTTATGAGTTCTCCTTCTACCGAAGTCCATGAGCGCAATCTTTTTCTCTGACATTTGCAATCATTGTCTTAGTTTAGTTTGAAAAAGAGAGACTAGAAGAGAAGTTTCTCTTTGATGTAATGTTTTTTAGATGAATGTATGAATGCAGCACACAAAAACATAGAAAAAACATGGGGTCAAAGGGTCGGTGTCATGAAGTCAAGGCTCTACCCCCCCCCCCCCCCCCAAAGGTTCATACTAGTAATTTTTGTACATGTCTCTCAAAATCATCAGTTCTTGTCGAGAAAACACCAGCGGGCCGAGAACCGTGCTAGGTGATGTTTTTCGAAGAACCATCAGAAGAGGGTAGTATCGCGTGACAACCATTTCCAATAGTTTTTGCACTACTAAAAGAGGTTTTTCCTAGGTGTATACTCAATCTTTCCACATGCGGCATCACACGCATTCCCATTAGCTGAAAAATAAACACAGATATCAATTAGGAAAAGCAGTATATATATTTGTCCTAAAGTCCTAGACTTGAAAGAGCTATGAATCCTATGTTCCTGACAAAAATGGCTCCCCGGCGGAGTCGCCATTCTGTGGTACCTTCCAAACTTTAAAGGTTTTGACCTAAGATCCTAGTGAAGTAAAAAAAAATCCTATCCTAGTGAAATCCCTAAAAAGAAAGAAAGAAAGAAAAGGCCCCACAGTAGGTGCCACTTTTCTGTAGCGAGCGATTTTGGACGTGGTTCTTAAGCACTGTCGCTTTGGGGTTACTACAGGTCGATTCATTTTTTATCCTATTGAGCTGACTAAGGAAGGGAAATAGATGTCTCTAATTAACCCTGCTTGCATACTGAGTTTAAACAGCGGTCTGTTAGGTTACGGATATTATATGGTAATGGAGCCTCTTTCTTCTTACTTTGTTTAGAACGAAACACCGGGAATGTTCATGGGGAATTTTGTTAGGATGCTAGGACTGATGCTTTTCAATTGATATGTGAAGGTACGGGATTTGGGGCTTTGGATTAGTGTGCTCGCTAAGATTTTTCTTTTAATCTTATGCCTACGTATTCCCGTTTACCGAAACAGGGAAGTCAGAGCGATCGTAGTTCCTCCTATTCTATGGGAGGAAATGGTGTTTTGGTGTCTTGTTCAAAGCCCAGGACGTGAAGCTAAAAAGGTGGTTTATATCTTGTTCAAAGCCCAAGATGTGAAGCTGAAGGGTCTATTTGTATCTTGTTCGAAGCCCAAGATGTGAAGCTAAAAAAGTGTTGTCTTTAGAGAGAATTTGTCATCTCTAAAGGGGGTCTGTTTGTCACAACTGTTGGGTGACTGACTATAAAGGAGGATTACTTTAACCGGGATGTGTGAATCCTAGCAATGCCATAATTTCCTTTATAGGGGGTTTTAACCTGAAGGAGAAGACTTTAACTCAGTGTAGAGCAATGCTATCTTTCCTTAGGAATTTCTCATGCTAAAAGGGGGGCAGTGGCGTGGATGTAAATAATCCAGAGGCTTGCCACTTACAGCAATTAGATGAAAGGAGTTGTTGATGTTTGTATCCTGTGAACGAGGCACAGTTTTGATGCTAAAAGGTTGATTGACTCAATCGGGGTTTTTCTTATACAAAGCCTAAGAGGAGGCTATTGACCCAACAAGAGGATGCTTTTGTGTCTCGTACGAAGCCCGAGAGGGAGGCTAAAAGGAGTTGACTCAACAAGAGAGTGCTTTTAGATGTGTCTTGTACGAAGCCCAAGACGGAAGCTAAAGGTTGACTCAACCAGAGAGTCTTTTATACTCAACAAGAGAGTGTTTTTGTATCTCGTACGAAGCCCGAGATAGAGGCTAAAAGGATTATTGACTCAATAAGAGAGTCTTTTATACTCAACAAGAGAGTGATTTTGTATCTCGTACGAAGCCCGAGATAGAGGCTAAAAGGATTATTGACTCAACAAGAGAGTCTTTTTGTATCTCGTACGAAGCCCGAGATAGAGGCTAAAAGGATTATTGACTCAACAAGGGAGTCTTTTTGTATCTCGTACGAAGCCCGAGATAGAGGCTAAAAGGATTGCTGTTTCAGTTGAGTGACAGGTCCAGTAGGTTGGTTAAAAGAGAAAATCAGTTCTTATAAAGAGACTGATTAAAGGTAAGGCTATGCTTTGAGATTGATCAGAGGATCAAAGTTATTTCCTGTTCTTTAAGGAAATGGGGAATCCATAGGGTATTGGAGACTGTCTGAGTCTACTGGTGTTTTTCCCTACTTGAGAATGCCTTCGAGACTCAAGGAGATTAGATTGTCCAAGTCTAGAGTTTTATCTTTTGTACTATACTTAAAGAAACAGTAGTAGTACGTTCACGGTAGAAAGATCTAGACTCTTTGAAAAACTGTTCTATTAAGATGACTAATTTTTATTCCTATACCTCTAAGAGGTCGTCGGGACAATTTGTACGAAGCCCAAGAGGAGGCTGGAAACTTTTAAGAAGCCGAGGGACAATTAGTACGAAGCCCAAGAGGAGGCTCTCTTCCCGAAGGAAGAATCCTTATACGAAGCCTAAGAGGAAGCTGTGAATACTTCTAAGAAGCCGTAGGGTCCTTGTACAACGCCCAAGAGGAGGCGGGGATGCTTTTAGGAAGTCTGTGGGTCCCCAAACCCTGAGAAATTCAAGACAGGCTATTCATAGAGAATAGATCAAGCCAGGAAAGTCTGAGAATTTGGAAGAAATTCAAGAGATGCCATTCACGGAGAAAAGTTCATCTCTGGGGAGTAGATTTTCTTTGACAATGTCTAAGGGCGACAGTCTGAGAAAGGGTTCACCGAGAATGCTGCCTTTCACATCTCCATATTGTTTAACCCCAAGAGGAGGGAAGACTGTATCTGGTAATCCTATGGGGGATCTAGTTTTGTCTATTTAAGAGTGATCAACAGGGCTTAGTGCTAGACGTAGTTGCCGGGGAAACTCTAAATATTTATACTAGTATTACACAGTTGATATGAGTTTATGAAAGAAGACTTACAGTGAAACAGCCACACAATACAGTTATATGTATATGTAAGCGGATAAAGAAAGCATATAAACACTTACTCGGTTGTAGAGCTTCCATGCTGTTTGGTTAGTTGTTCAACAAAGAAAGATTGAAAACAACAGTATATTCAAAATTAAAGGAGAAAGTATTTTGAAAAGATGTTGGGGCTTACAGCTCAAGGAGAGGCCCAAGGTTTATCAGTGATCGCACTGTCGTTTTGTACAGAGGGACTTATACAAGTGACTAAGGCCCAAGAAAGGTTTTCTGTACAAGGGGATGGGTCTTACACTCTCTCAAGAGGCCCAAGAGATTTATTTTTGTACAAGTGGTGGGGCTTACAGCTCAAGGAGAGGCCCAGGGTCATTTGTTTGAAAATGGCGATCGCATCGAGATTTTTGAAAACGCGGTGGGTCTTATACAATGCTTTGAGGCCTAAAATGGTTTGGTTTTCAAAAGGGGTTTGGTCTTACACTCTAATAGAGGTCCAATGATTTTTAATAGCTCCAATAGCTCGAGGAGAGGCCCAGGGTTTATTTTTCAACAGACGATGATCGCGTCGAACTTTTTGAAATACAATGGGACTTATACAATAAGTGAGACCCAAGAAAGGTTTGTATTTACAAAGAATTGGGTCTTACACTCTATTAGAGGCCCAAAAGTGTTTGAAATTGTTTGATGGGGGTGAAAATCAAAGAAACCCTAATTTGTTATTCTTTAAAAGTAAATATTTAAAGAAAATCAAATAAAATACCAAATAAGTTTGAATAAACCATTTTTAATTTGTGTTTAAGGTTTGAGAAATGAGGGATTAATCACAAGGTAAATTAAAACTCACTTGGTTTTGATTTTCAAAGTAAATATTCATTTTTAAAATGTTTAAAAACATTAAAAAGGAATTTATTCACAAAAATACTAATTATATTAAATAAATAATATAAACTTAATTTTTTTATGGAATAAAATATTTCAACATTTTTGTGATTTTTTACAAAAAGAACCAATAAAAAATAATTAAAATTGAACGAGTTATTAATTTTCCAATTAATTAATAAAACATGAAAATATTGGAAAAAATAGCAAAAATGTGAGAAAACACAAAATGGCATGGGTGGGGTTTGAACCCACGACCTCAAGGTTATAGGGCGCGAGCCTTACCACTGGGGTGGCAATACATTCATTGCTTGAAGTGAAACCACAAATATACAAGGCTTGCCTTGTTTTCTAGGTCTAGCCAAGGCAAGGCAAGGCAAGTTTTGCCAAGAAACGGGAAGGTCCATAACTTTCTCATTTCTCCATGGTTGGGGACAAAATTTATATGTATCTGGCCTAGAATTTCACAAGGAATTCAATGGTGGTGGTATTTTTTTCAGATCATACTCCCTCCTCAAAACCCGATAGTGGTTTTGAAAAAGGCCTACAATTGCATTTCCTATGCTACACTTTGATACAAGCATGAATTACATGATGAATTAGTTCAAACACGACATATATAACATGTATGAGGTGTGTATGATCAGTGGACTTCAAAGCAATGCATATTTTGGAAAGTTCAAGTCATGATGCTTACCTCTTTTTGAGCTTTTGGAGTTTTCTGTGCAATCTGCCAAACTTCTTGTTCCAAAAATGGTTTAATGCTTTGGAAACTCTCAAATGATCCCTTAAAAGCTTTGAGGATGGTTGGAATCAGCTGGAACCCGCAAAAACACAAACTGACCCTTTCTTGCAAAAGGGGTTAAAATGACCAAAATAGCAACTCTCTCAAATGGTGTTTCAGATGGGGGGAACCATTTGGGACAGTTCAAGGATGTTATTTGGAGTGTGTTTGAGGTTTTATCTGGTTTGGAAAGTGACTGAATCAAGACATGGCTTGAAAAATGCACAAAAGGCCTATTTTGAGGTTTTGAGAGGTGACTTTGTGATTTTGGTGTTACAGGACACTTTTGATAGTTTGGATCACCTACATATGATGTTTATGAGGTGTTACGATCATGAGTTGTGATGGAAATGCTCTCTAACTCAAAAACTCAGAGTTACCTTGCTAAAGAAGGCACTTTGGCCTAAAGAGAGGGATTTTGAGGAAAGCATCTGTTTGATGGCTTTGGTGTACTCAAACTCAGCACAAATGAGCTCTATTTATAGTAGAGCAAGTTTATTTTGGGATCAATAGTGAATGGCAACTCAGCAGAGGTTTGGCCAATGGTTGTACTTTGGAATCCAAGTCTCCTCTAGCCATTGACTAGAGGTTAGGGCACAGGGCTGTGGTTCCCTTGGTCTTGGATAAGTCTTTACTAGATTCAGTTGCAAATGTGTCAGTCCATGCCACCTTGGTGTATGTATTGAATGCTCCAATCCAAAATTGGAGTCTTGTCCCTCTTTTAGGCAATTCTAGGTTTGGCATGCAACTTCTTGTTCCAAGGACTTTGGAGGCTTGGCTCAGTGTTTGTCCCCTTTAAATTTGATCCTCAGATGTGTCCAAAGTGATGACAAGGCTTGGAATTATCTGATTTTTCCAAATCGAGCAAAAATGCAAAATTCTACCTAGCCTTGGCAGTTTTCAGCAAGGCATATTGCCATTGTCATATCTCATGGGCCAAGTGGAATTTGGTGATGTTCTTGGCCATTTTGGAAAGCCCTCATATGATACAACAACTGTTTGATGATATTTGGTTTTGATACCTTTTGGATCCAAGTGAAAAATCCCCCTACATTTGGAAAAAAGTGAAGGCAGATTCTGACTTAGTGAAAATTTCACTAAGTGTTGGAAAAAAGTGACATTTTCACTTTTTGTGATTTTGATCATTCCATAACTCAAAATCCATGATGAATTTGCAAGGAGGTCAGTTCTAAGCTTTTGTAGAGGGTAATGAGAGCTACAAATCTAGCTTTGGATGGGGAAAAATGGTCTTGTGGTTTAGGAGTTATGATCCTCCAAAGTTGGTACCCTTGCCACTTTGTTCATAACTTAAAAAATTTTCTAAGTTTTTATGGTTACCCCTTTTACAAGTTATCCCACTTTTCTTGATTTTTCTTGATGAATGATGATTCAAATCATACATTAATATCATTTTAGGGTTAAAAAAACCATTTTTGTGAAAAATCTCAAAAAGTCAAAGTTGACTTTTGTGCACAGTTGACTTTTTGTCAGATGAATTCCAAACTGTGTAATCCTCTATGAAATCAAGTCCTTGACCTAAATCAAACTTGATGGATTGATTTCATAGGTGTTATAGGGTGTCTTGAATCATGTCCTAGGGTTTGGGAGCATGTCCTGGTCAAAAGTCAAAGCTACAGTTGACTTTTCTCGAGAAACTCTAATTGTGGTACTGATGAAATTGAGACTTGTTGCTCAAGCTTCCTGGATTAATCCATTGTTACAAATGGATCAATGTGGTATGCTGGAGACCCTCAAATCATGTCTTGAGGTCTTGGCTCATGATTTTTCCCAAAAGTCAACTTAGGGGTCATTAGGTCAAGAAACCCTAATTCCTGATTTTTTATGTATGCATCCCCTGAGGTCAAATTGACTTGATGCTTGGGCCCATGAGGTTCCATGGAGTATTTTAGGATATGATTTGAAGCATTGGCTCATGCCCATAGGAAAATTTCCATCTGGAGGCCCTGGTCGACCAAACCCTAATTTGGTGACACTGGCGATCTTGAGGCTTGATCCACCTGGAAGGGAGCAGCCTTGTGCTTAATCCTTAAAGTGGGAGTCCTCTTGATCCATTGTAGATGTTTGGGAGGTTAGACAAGTTGAATATCATGTCATTTCTTGATTGATCCTTTGTCTAAGAACTCTGAGAGGGCTTGAAACTTTAATTTTGACTGTAGTAAGTGTTCACCCATCTTTGGGGAGACTGATGAGGCAAGATGGTTCATCCATATTGTGATAATGATTTGCACAATGATGGGAAATCTTAGTGGTCAAAATTTGGGGTATGACAATGTCTTAAGAATGTATTTATTTTCTTGTCATAAGTTTTTCCTTTTTCATTTTGCTCACTCTAAAACCATTTAAACCCAAGCTTAGAGACGTAGAGATTGTCCAATAAAATTCTTTATGTCGCACCGATCTCTGTGGAGAAGGCATAAATCCTTGAAGAAATTCTTCCAAAACAAATGTTTGATTGCTGCTTTACCGCTCCAACACACGTTCGGTGCGAGTCTCTCTCATTTTCTTAATTATTATATATTGTATTGTGTTATATTATAAATATATTATTATTATTAATATTATAACTAGTAGAGGTGAAAAATAAAATAAAAATGAAAAGTACACAAACAAAACTAATAAAAAGACGACATAATTAAAATATAAAAAAATATAAAAAAAAATTTGAAACAATCTAAGAAGTGGGGCTACATAAGAGAACGGTTATATATGTTATTAAAATAATTAAAACTTATTTGAGAACGGATGTTAAGCGTTGCAAAATAGGATGACAAACAATCGTTCTCTTTGTCATATATGAACGGTTTTCAGCTGTTGCATTACCATTATAAAATTTGCCCAAATTGAGCAAAAAGCACAAATCTGCCTTGCCATGACAGTTTGCACCAAGGCACATTGTCATTGTCATATCTCATGGCTTAAATGGAGTTTCATGGAGTTCTTGGCCATTTTGGAAAGCTCTTATATGATACAACACAGGTGTGATCATAGTTTTTCTTGATACTTTTTGGATCCAAGTGAAAAATTCCCCTACTTTTGGAAAAAAAAAAGCAAGACAGATTCTGACTTAGTGAAAATTTCACTAAGTGTTGGAAAAAGTGACATTTCATATTTTCAGCCATTTTGATCATTCCATAACTCAAAATCCATGATGAATTGTAATGAGGTGTAGTTGTCACTTTTAAAGTATGCCACGAGAGCTACAAATCTATCTTCGGATCAGCCAAAATGGTTGCTTGGATCTCAAGTTATGATCCTTGGAAGTTGGTACCCTAGCCACTTTGTTCCATAACTTAGAAAATTTCTAAGTTTTTTATGGTTACCCCTTTTACAAGTTATCCCACTTTTCTTGATTCTTCTTGATGAATGATGATCCCAATAACACATTAACATCATTTTAGGGTCAAAGAACCATAATTGTGAAAAATCTCAAAAAGTCAAAGTTGACTTTTGTGCGCAGTTAACTTTTTATCAGATGAACTCCAAACTGTTCGATCCTCTATGAAATCAAGTCCATGACCTAAATCAAACTTGATGGATTGAGTTCATAGGTGTTATAGGATGTATTGAATCATGTCCCAAGGTTTGGGAGCATGCCTGGGTCAAAAGTCAAAGGCACAGTTGACTTTTCCCGCGAAACCCTAATTGTGGTTCTAATGAATTTGAAACTTGTTGATCAAGTTTCTTGGATCAATCCATTGTTGCAAATGGATCAATGTAGTTTATTGGAGACCCTCAAATCATGTCTTGAGGTCTTGGCTCATGTTTTGTCCCAACAGTCGACTTAGGGGTGAATTAGGTCAAAAAACCCTAATTCCTGATTTTTTATGAATGCATCCCCTGAGGTTAAATTGACTTGATGATTGGGTCCATGAGGTCCCTTAGAGCATCTTAGGTTATGCTTTGAAGCATCGGTTCATGCCCAGAGGAAAAATTCCATCTGGAGGCCTTGATCGACCAAAACCCTAATTTGGTGACACTGGCGATTTTGAGGCTTAATCCACTTGGACTGCTGCAACATTGTGCTTGATCCTTGATGTGGGAGTCCTCTTGATCCATTGTGGATGTTTAAGAGGTTAGACAATTTGAAGATCATGTCATTCCTTGATTGATCATTTGTCTAAGGCTCTGAGAGGGCTTGAAACCCTAAGTTTGATTGTAGTGGATGCTCACCCATCTTTGGGGAGACTAATGAGGAATGATGGTTCATCCATATTGTGATGATGGTTTACACAATGATGGGAAATCTTAGTGGTCAAATTTTAGGGTATGACAGATGCCCCTATTTAATCTTCTTGGACCCGAAGGTGTGAATGGCGAAGGTATTCGGGCATTCGGGGTGCAGGACGATTAAATATCGGAATACCCAAAATTTTGATGGTGGTTATGAATGGTAGCTTACGCATTCATCTTCTTTTGCTAAGAGATGATGCTTAGAAAAGGTAAAACTACCCCTCGATCCTGGTTTCCTACCAAGGAACTGGTCTTAGTTTCTGAAATGAACTTCCCCTCGATCCTGGTTTCCTACCAAGAAACTGGTCTTAGTTTCTGAAATAAACTTCCCCTCGATCCTGGTTTCCTACCAAGGAACTGGTCTTAGTTTCTGAAATGAACTTCTCCTCGATCCTGGTTTCCTACCAAGGAATTGGTCTTAGTTTCTGAAATAAACTTCCCCTCGATCCTGGTTTCCTACCAAGGAACTGGTCTTAGTTGCTGAAATAAACTTCCCCTCGATCCTGGTTTCCTACCAAGGAACTGGTTTTAGTTGCTGAAATAAACTTCCCACGATCCTGGTTTCCTACCAAGGAACTGGTCTTAGTTTCTGAAATAAACTTCCCCTCGATCCTGGTTTCCTACCAAGGAACTGGTCTCAGTTTCTTTTGTCAATAAACTTTCTGGACCATGGACGTTGTTCGTAGAGGTTTTCCTCAAACCTCCCGCTGAATTTTCCTGGGGGGATTCCATTTAACGGAAAAAGATTTGATGTCAGAGTTGTTGGGGAACCCAGTCGTCTGAGTCGTAGAGGTGTGCAAACTTCTCTGTTGGAGATGCCATTCGTTGACTCTACTGGAGGAAAACGAGTCTCCTGAGAGACTGCTTTTGCTGTTTGGGGATACTACATCATAGTTTTCTCGAGATCTTCTCGGAGAAATGCCATGTGATGTAATCCAATTTTGAGGTGTTGATGACCTTTCCGTCAGTGAATTTTTCGGAGAAAAACGGTTGCATTGCCGAATCTCTGATCAAGAGGCTTTCTCTGGGGATTTTCCTTGATCCGAGAAAGCGAAGACATCATTTTCAATGGCGAAGAATGATGTTTGTCAGAAGCTCTATGGCTTTTCAAAGGTTCAAGTTATCAAAGTGGTCAAATAACCACCTTCAATCCAGAAATAAACTAGAGGAGAGATCGTTTAGATGATTCACTTCCTGACGAGGAAAGAACTGACAACTCGATTGAGAGGACTTTTATCACTAGGGGATAAGACCGACTAGAGTGATAGTGATGCAATATGAATGTAAATGCAAATAAATAATGCATGATGTATTGTATGTATATGCTGACAAAACTGACGCGACATACGGACTAATGGATGAACACGCCTGGATACTCGGCCACAGCAGGAGATGAAAAGTATCGCTGGTTAAGAAAATAGCAATTCTGCCTTGCTTAGGAGGGATAGTCCCTATTGGGAGCTACGTTGGTCGGACTTAAGAGGTGAGAACTCTGCCGGGAGTGTCAGACAAAACATGGTCTCTGACACAGTTGATCCTTTATTCATGTACACTAGTTTAGAAGGAGTACTTTAATTCTGCACTTCGAAGTTCTATTACTTCTGGAGAAGCGATCGATGTTCTTTCGATGTTCAACAGTCAAAAGAAATTTCCATCTTTATTTTAAAAGCAGAAAAAATTTGACAAGTAAATTCATTTTTGTTTTATTTCAAGAATCGTCAATCATGTTAAAATTTCGTTCTATAAAGCTAAAGCAAATAAGAACTGCAAACAAAAGCATTAGGGCTCAAATTTTATTGATAGGATGGAAATCAGCCAAGCGCGTGATTCCATAGAGTATTTACAAAGTTAGAAAATGGTAATTTAAGGGAAAAAGGGCTACGTTGAAACATAACGACCGCTATCCTTCTACCAACTTTGAATTCTGGACATCCTGAGCTTCCGTCGAAGATGACCTTGACTGGTGTTTTCCTCGGATTGTGTAATTGCTTCTAAGGATTTGCCCCTGTTGAACATAGTTACTTTCCATTATCCATATCTTTTGCCTGGATTGTACTTTGAGATTTCCGATCCACCGGGATGATTTTTTATTGTGTCTCTAATTTTTGCCTAGACCGCCCTTTCGGGTTTTCAATCCATCGAGACGTTTTTTTTTAGTTTAGGCGAAGTATTTCTTAACTACATCAACATTCGTGGGGTAGGAAAATTCTTCTTCATCCATGGTTGCGAGTCTCAAGGCGCCGCCTGAGAAAGCTTTCTTGACCACATAGGGGTCGTCATAATTCGGAGTCCATTTGCCCTGCGAATTAGTGAGGAATGATTGTATCTTTTTGAGCACGAGGTCTCCTTTCCTGAAGACGCGAGGTCGGACCTTTTTGTCAAATGCCTTCTTCATTCTTTGTTGATAGAACTGACCATGGCATAGTGCCGTTATTCGATTTTCTTCGATCAGATTCAGTTCATCGTGTCGATTTTGACACAATTCAGCCTTTGTTAGCTTAGCTTCCATCAATACCCGGATTAATGGGATCTCTACTTCTATGGGAACACTAACTCCATGCCATATACTAGAGAGAAAGGGGTTGCCCCTGTTGAAGTGCGGACAGTTGTGCGATAACCGTGAAGGGCAAATGGTAACATCTCATGCCAGTCTTTATAGGTTACAACCATCTTTTGAACAAACTTTTTGATATTCTTGTTAGCGGCTTCTACCGCTCCGTTCATCTTAGGTCAGTAGGGAGATAAGTTATGGTGTTCGATCTTGAACTCAGCACACAACTCTTTCATTATCTTATTGTTCAAGTTAGATCCATTATCAGTAATGATCTGGCTTGGAACACCATAATGGAAGATGAGATTGTTTTTGATAAAGCGGACTACCACTTGCCTGGTCATATTGGCGTATGACGCTGCTTCGACCCACTTGGTGAAGTAGTCAATGGCTACCAGGATGAACCGATGTCCGTTCGAAGCCTTAGGTTCGATCATGCCGATCACGTTGATTCCCCATATGGAAAAAGGCCACGGGGAAGAAAGAACTTTGAGATGCGTTGGCGGTACATGGATTTTGTCGGAGTATATCTGACACTTATGACACTTCCTCATGTACTTGTAGCAGTCGGATTCCATTGTCAACCAATAGTACCCTGCTCTTAGAATTTTTCTCGCCATTGTGTGTCCGTTGGCATGAGTGCCAAAGGATCCTTCATGGATTTCTTTCATCAGTGTGTCTGCTTCTGGTCTGTCTACACATCTAAGCAAGACCATGTCAAAGTTTCTCTTATAGAGTGTATCACCGCTCAAGAAGAAGCTGCCTGCTAGTCTTCTGAGGGTCTTTCTGTCCTTTCTGGATGCCTCAGGTGGATACTCTTGTTTCTGAAGGAAGCATTTGATATCGTGATACCAAGGTTTGTCGTCTATGACTACTTCAATCATGAAGATGTAAGCGGGTCGTTCAAGGCGTATTATGTCGGTCTTAGGTATGCCGTTCCATTGACCTAGACTAATCATGGAAGAGAGAGTGGCTAAGGTATCATCCATGTGATTCTCTTCACGAGGGATATGATGAAACTCGATTCTGTTGAAGAAAGGTAACAACCTTCTTGCATAATCTTTGTAAGGAATCAATCCTGATTAGTATGTGTTCCAATCTCCTTTGATCTGATTAATAACCAGGGCTGAGTCGTCGTAAACATCCAAGTCTTTGATCCTTAAGTCGATCGCTTCTTCGAGACCCATGATACAAGCTTCGTATTCAGCCTCGTTGTTTGTGCACTTAAATGTCAGTCTGTCGGTGAAAGGAATGTGGGTACCCTGAGGGGTTATGATGATTGCCCCAATTTCGTTTCCATAATGATAGACAGCTCTGTCAAAGATTAGTCCCCATTGGGAACCTGGTTCTGGCCCTTCACTGGGTAGCGGTTCATCGCAATCTTTCATTTTCAAGTACATGACATCTTCGTCTGGGAAGTCAAATCCAACTAATTCCTGATCGTCAATCAGTTGATGAGCCAAATGATGGGCTAAAACACTTCCTTTGATGGCTTTCTGAGCATGGTACTCTATGTCATATTCTGATAACAACATCTGCCAACGGGCAATTCTTCCCGTGAGAGCATGCTCTTCAAAGACGTACTTGATCGGATCTATTTTAGAGATTAACCAAGTAGTGTGACGAATCATATATTGGCGAAGACGTTTGGCTGCCTAACCCAAAGCACAACAAGTTTTCTCAAGCATAGTGTACCGAGTTTCACAATCCGTAAATTTCTTGCTCAAATAGTAAATGGCAGACTCTTTCCTTCTTGTTTCATTTTGTTGGCCAAGTACACAACCCATCGAGTCCTCCAAGACTGTTAGGCAGATGATCAGTGGTCTTCCTTTCACTGGAGGTGATAGAATCAGTGGATTCAATAGATACTCCTTAATACTGTCGAAGGCGGTTTGGCAGTCTTCTGTCCAAACACAGTCCTGATTCTTTTTGAGTAATTTGAAGATTTGTGCGCATGTCACGGTCATGAGGAAGATAAATTGGAAAATGTAATTCAAACGTCCCAGGAATCCCCTGACTTGTTTTTCAGTCTTTGGAGAAGGCATTTCTTGAATGGCCTTGACCTTGTCAGGATCAATCTCAATTCCTTTCTGGCTTACAATGAACCCTAAAAGTTTCCCTGAACGGACACCGAATGTGCACTTGTTGGGATTCAAGCGGAGTTTGTACTTTCTCAACCGCTCGAATAACTTTGACAGGTGGGTCACATGCTCCTCTTCTGTCTTAGATTTGGCAATCATATCATCGATATATACCTCGATTTCCTTGTGTATCATGTCATGAAAAAGAGTAGTTATGGCCCTTTGATAGGTTGCCCTGGAGTTCTTCAAACCGAACGGCATTACCTTGTAACAAAAGGTACCCCATTGGGTCATGAAGGAAGTTTTCTCCATGTCTTCCGGAGCCATTTTGATTTGATTATAGCCCGAGAATCCATCCATGAAGGAGAATACTTTGAACTTTGATGTACTGTCTACCAGCATGCCAATGCGTGGTAAAGGAAAGTCGTCCTTTGGACTAGCTTTGTTTAGATCTCTGTAATCCACACACATTCTGACCTTTCCGTCCTTTTTCGGAACTGGTACTATGTTGGGTAACCATTGAGGATATTCTGATGTGGCGAGGAAACCTGCGTCAATCTGTTTCTGGACCTCCTCTTTGATTTTGATGGCCATGTCTGGATGAGTTCGCCTCAACCTTTGTTTTACTGGCGGATATTCTGACCTTAATGGTAGATGATGTTCCAGGATGCTGGTATCCAACCCTGGCATATCCTGATAGGACCAAGTGAATACATCGGGAAACTCTTTGAGAAGCTTTATCAAACTTTCTTTGACAGTTGGACTGAGTAGAGCCCCAGTCTTGACTTCTTTTCTCTCTTCTTCTGAACCCAAGTTGACCGTTTCCAGCGGCTCTTTGTGAGGATCAATGGACCTTTCCTCTTGTCTGAGTAATCGGGAGATCTCTTCTGGAATTTTTTCGTCCTCTTCTTCTTCAGCCTCAAATACCGGGAATTCAAAGTTGGGAGAAGACATTGGATCGTATGTTTCAATGGGGTTTAAAACAAGTAATCTGCATGGCGTGATGATTGTTTTTAGAAGAGATAGAGAGAATGCAAGAGTGTGTGCTGTGTATATTTTTTTTACTGCTTGTTTTTATTATTTGAATTGTTTTTTAAGGATTACCATTTTCTGAAAAACGAAAAGAGAAAACAACAATTAATGCAGAAATTACAGAATGACGTTTATTTATTTATTTATTATTTTGTCGGTTCCTGAAACTACAGCCCTATAAAACAAAACTCTGTCGCTTTGGGCGAAGCAAAGAGGGATATTTACAGAAAGTGAGCCCTATCAAAACATTTGTTTCACCTGGGCAGGGTGAAAGGTTAAGATAAAGACGACAATTACTTTGACTTATGAACGATCGTCGAAACATTGACCACAACCCATTGGAGGCGAACTCCTCGGTGAATCACAAAGTCCGGTACCTTCCTTGATTTGTCTTCAGAAATAACGCTGATTTCTGGTGGAGCAGGATCATTGGAATCTGTCTCCCAGGCAGAGTTGTCGTAGGAGGATTCCTCTGTTGTATTTTGCATAGTATTTGTGCTCTCAGGTAGATCTCCCCATCCAGTTGGCTGGATGTCTTCAAGCCAGATACGAGAGCTTTCGGGAGCAGTGTATTTGACCATGAAGTCGAATTTTCCACTCGGATGTCCTAAGGTATCCCACACCTCTTTGGAACTAGAGGAGTCATTTGTTTCAATGACGTTGACCTCGGGAAAAGCATAGTTAATGAATTCTAGTCCTGCAAACTTTGCAAATTCATCGTTGTGCTGGATATTTTCTGAATGACCTGAGTGTTGATCCCATGACATGGTGGGGATGCAGGTATTCTTTTCAATGATGCTCAGCTGATTTTCATTGTTCGGCTGATTTTCTTGCCCCAAGTCTCCTGGGTACGGCTGCCAGATAGGCAGACCATCCATCGGGCCATAATAGTCGTGGTCAAAGTTGTATTTCATCTGAGTGTCTTCCTCTAATGAATTTGGCGGAGCACGGCATCCTTCCGGATCACAATCTCCGTATATCATTTCGAAATCTGATCTAGGTATACATATCGGACTCTGTGCGGGATAGAAAAATGGTGTAGGCACCTCTTCCTGAGACATATAACCGTCCTCGTTAAGATAAGATTTCCATTCTTCATTTGTATCGGAGGAATCTCCCTCGTTGATGGTATGTACTTCTTGAGACACTAGGTGAAGGAAACCTCCACTGTGGAAGAAGTTCTGAATGGGATGAAAACTTTCAGCTTTGGTGGCTGTCTGGGTAAAGGTTCCAGAAAAACCAAGACCCTTCTTTGTTTTATTATCAGTAGGAGTGACAAGTTGTCCCCATCCTTTTGCGTTGTTACTTTTGATCACTTCGAGAGCATCTTTGTACGAGGATATTGATGTTCCTTTCTCTAATTGGTTCTCATTGCTCACCGAGAGTGCCTGGAACTGAGTTCCAACAACCTCCTCGGGTTCTACATAAGTGGATAATGAAAGGTTACTCACGGTCAAGGCTTGCTCTCCACAGACCGTGACGAGTTGGTCGCTCTTGACAAACTTCAGCTTCTGGTGAAGTGTCGAAGTGACTGCCCCAGCCTGGTGTATCCAAGGTCTTCCCAACAAACAACTGTATGTTGCTCGGATGTCCATGACCTGGAAAGTGACTTGGAAAGTATGAGGACTGATAGTTATGGGAAGGTCGACTTCGCCGATAACTGTTTTTCGGGATCTGTCAAATGCTTTGACGATGACCTCACTACCTCTCATCGGAGATCCTTTGAATGATAGTCGCATTAGAGTGGACTTTGGCATAATGTTGAGAGTCGATCCGGTGTCTACCAGTACGCTGGCTAAAGCATCGTCCTGACAGTTGATTGTGATATTGAGCGCCATGTTGTGAATTTTGCCTTCCTCTGGCAATTCCTCATCACTAAACCCTAAGTTGTTGTAGGAAGTGATGTTAGAGATGATGTTATTGAACTGTTGTATTGACACATCCTGTTCCACAAAGGCTTGCTCTAAGACTTTCTGTAGAGTCTCTCTGTGGGCTTCGGAACTGAGTAAAAGTGATAACATAGAGATTTTTGAAGGAGTTTGTAACAGCTGATCAACAATGTTGTCTTCACTCCTTTGGATGAGCTTCAGCATCTTATCATCATTCTTTGAAAGGTCGGGATCACTGAATTGACCGACTGGTAGATTGGGAGCTTCCTTTTGAAGTTCCTTTTCTCTGTTAGGTTCTCCAACTCCTCTGTTGAAGATTCGACCGCTCCGTGTTACTTGACTGATGTCTGCAATATTCACGACGGATGGTAATGGAATTTCCTTTCCATTCTCAACTATTGTTGCACCGTATTTGTAAGGGATAACCTTAGTTGATTCATACGGTAGTGGTCCTGGTAGATAAATAACTACAGAAGCCTTTTGATTTCTCTGACTGTCATAAGTAACTTCAATCTGTTCCTGGCTAGGAAATTTTGATTCGTCAAGTAGAGGGATGATGGTACAAACATCTTTGGTCCTTTTGCGATCAGAGATTACGACAACGTCCTTAATCTGATCAGGGAAATAATCTGGCGTCAAGTTGATAGACCCCAAAACTGAATATTGTTGAATCTCTTTGCGGTCCAGCTGACTCTGAAGAGCTGCTCGCACGAGGTAACATCCTTGATTATTTTCCAAGAAGACTCTACAGCGTTCGTAGTTGTGTGGTGGCACCTGGCCACGTCCGCTTTGAATGCAGTGTAACCTCACTAGATCTGTTTCCATAGATCGGACATCCTGACTTTGATGCCGAGTAGGGTTCCCATTAACCACACTGATTTGTTGCGTGTCTTCATCCATATAGATTGGAAGCCACCGGTGGTTTAACAAGTGTTGCAAAGTTCTTTGAAAGAGAGCACATCCTTGGCCACTCTCACTACATGTTGTACAGCTCAGATAATCATGTGAAGTGAGAAAACCGAGTTGGACTTTCTTAGCGTGTAACTCCACCAAGCTCGTATTCATCAAGCGAATATCGAAGATCTAAATCATGTTGATTTGATAAGGATTTTTAACATGGTAGTCCTGGATCCATCGAAGATCCATCTGACGCTGGAGGGCCTCTTATACAAAAGAGCATCCCTGTTTGTTTACCGAGCGAGTGAGACAGGAATTGTAATCATGTCGTGGCAGATTATGATGTTGGCTTTGCCTTGAGTGCATTGCCACCAAGTTGACATTCATTGCACAGATGTCGTGGTTCTGAATGATGTTGGAACTCGTATAAGTCATGTTAACCCCACGAACTCGATGCTCTTGGATCCATCAGAGATCCAATTGTTCCTACAGAGCTGATTGCACCACAGAACATCCCTGATTGTTTTTAGAGCAGATATCACACTGGTGATAATTATGAGGTGGAACATGGTCGTATCCACTCTGTCTACAATGCATCTTCACCGAGTTGGCCCTTAATAAGAGCACATCATAAATTTGATAGTTGTTGTTAGACTCTCCCTCTATCAAATTCACTGCAGCTTTCTCGTGTTGAGGCAGCGGGTTCGTGAGAACATTCGGGTTCGTATCTTTGAAAGATAAGACCCCGCTCCTAACAAGATTTTGCACATCGTATTTGAAACTGAGACAGTTTTCTATGTTATGCCCTGGTCCTCCTTGATGGTAAGGGCAAGTCTGATCTGCTTTGAACCAAAAAGGCGGATTTTCCGGTACTGTAAGAGGAGACCTGGTTTGGACGTGCCCCTTGGCCAGAATGAGTGGAAACAGATCTGTGTACAACACCGGTATAGGATCGAACCCTGGTGGTCGCGTTATACGGTTGTTGTTATATGGAGGACGAGCCTGCTGAAGAGGCTGTTGTGTCCTTTGCTGATATTGTTGTTGAATTGGTTGGCTCTATGCAAACTGAGGTTGATACGTTGGAACAGGCGCAGGGTTAATAACATGAGTTACAGCTGCTACCGGTTGGTATCGTCGCCTTTGCTTTCTGAGGGAGATATTCCCAATATCTTGCCCTTTTTTCTTAGGGAGAGTACTACCGTATCATTTTGTACTACTTGATGATCCAGCGTCTTTAAATAAACCTCCTTCTCGGACTGCTTCCTCAAGACGAACTCCCATGCCCACCATCTCAGTGAAGTCACTGGGCGCACTGGCGACCATTCTGTCATAGTAAAATGAGCTTAAGGTTTTCAAGAAGATCTTTGTCATCTCTTTTTCTTCAAGAGGTGGACAAATCTGGGCGGAAATTTCACGCCATCTCTGAGCGTACTCCTTAAAGGTTTACTTGTCCTTTTGTGACATAGATCTGAGTTGATCTCTGTCCGGTGCCATGTCCAGGTTATACTTATATTGTTGAACAAAAGCAGTTCCAAGATCTCTGAAAGTACC
Source organism: Lathyrus tuberosus (assembly GCA_022829125.1). Lineage (NCBI taxonomy): Eukaryota > Viridiplantae > Streptophyta > Magnoliopsida > Fabales > Fabaceae > Lathyrus > Lathyrus tuberosus. The sequence goes on along the minus strand of JALAZF010000019.1, from coordinate 5,379,134 downwards.
GATCTTAGTGCGGTTTAAACCCATGTACCATTTGAGTGCGGCACCGGTTAAACTATCCTGAAAGTAGTGAATCAGTAGCTCCTGGTTCTTTGTCTGAGCAAGCATTCGTCGAGCATACATCACCAAGTGGCTTTGAGGGCAAGAGTTACCCTTGTACTTTTCAAAATCGGGCACTTGGAACTTGTTCGGAACTTTCATATTAGGGACCAAACAAAGGTCTGCGGCGTCCTTTCCAAATAAATCCTAACCGCGAAGGGCTTACAGTTCTTTTTGCATCTCCAGGAACTGTTCCTGGAACTCATTCATTCTGTCGAACATACTTTCATTTCCACCAGAAGGTATCTGTGGAATCTGTCCTTCCGGGACAGTGTGTACCACGGGCGGTGGTATAGTCATTATGGCCGAGACTCTCGGTACCTCCCGAAGTTTGTAACCTTCAGGAGTTGCTGTCATGCCCCTGGCATCTTCGCTTTCCCGAAGTTTGTAACCTTTAGAAGCAGCAGCTCCTGCTGAAGTTTCTGGATCTTCAGTGACCGGCGGAATATATCTCTCCAGGATATAGCTAATAAGCATGCCCCAGGGACGATCTTTCGGCATTTTGTACCTAGGATCATACTTCTCCACTATGGGCGTTGATGCGATCTCTGAGATCACAGTCCTTTGTTGTTGCATCTGAGCTTCTGCTAGAACTTGCATGTCGTTATGAAGCTTTCTCAGATCCTCTTTCAGAGTGTCGATCTCTTCTCTCAACTCTCTGTTCTCTTCCTCGAGATCATCTATCTTTTTCTGACGATTGGCCCGAGTATTGTACGAATGAGACAGTTTGACTCTAGAACCGAGACACAAACGTGAGATTCGTAGGGAAGAAGAATGCGTTTATGCAAGAATGATGAATGATATGCAATGATTATATTAATTGTATATATTTTTTGTTTATTCAAAGTAAACTTCGACAATTAGATTGCAAATATCAAACAGTGGGGAAACCCCATTTTATTGAATTCAAAGATTGCGGAATGGAAATACAGTAATTTACAAAGTGTTGTAAAAGGAAATCTAAACGTATCGGTCCTGAGTCCTCTCTGAAGCGAGCTCAGGTGCTGGTTCTGGTACTTTCCTTTTCTTTGGTCGGGGCTCTTGGGCCGTTGTCGCGTTGTTATTCCTTTGCCAAGTGAAAGGAGCGAGCAAGTTCCTCTGGTCATCTTGATTTTCTAAAGTATGTTGCTCTAAAATCTCGATCAGAGCATCTTTATCTTTTAATAGTTGCTGTATTTTCTTACACTCCACATTGAGATTACGGTACTTGTTCCTCCAAGACCTCTTCTCCTGCTGAACTTTGTTGAGAGTAACCTGAAGTTTTTCCGTCTCAGACATAAAATGAAGGACAGAGTCCCTTAATGGAAGAACTTCCTGACGAGGGTAAGGCATCCTCAGCTTGAGAGCTCTAGTTTGTACCCAGTGGAGATAAGGCTCCACCGAGACACAATCTGGTTTTCCTAGAGACTCTCTTCCTTTTCTATGAACGTGTTTCCAGGCATGCACTATTTCCGTCTTTAGTGCTCTATCATTTTCTCCTTCCTTGAAGAAAAGACCTTCCAGATGAACATTACGCGGGACATGTCTCATCGGGTATCTAAATTGACGACGAACTAACACTGGATGATAGTTGATTCCTCCCTTAGTTCCTATAAGGGGTACATTTGGGAAATTTCCACAAAGGTCAATGATTCTGATCCCGTCATAGATTCGATTGTAGCAATCGATGTCAGAGTTAGTAAGAGACATGATTCTCTGCGACCAATGTAAAGTATTCTTTTGATCCCAAAAGGCAGCAGACTTGGGTAAGTGGGAAGTGAACCATTTGTATAACAGGGGTACACAGCAGGTGATCATTCATCCACTGTACAAATTCCTTAAGTGTACCGAATGATAAGCATCTGCGAACAAAGTCGGTACAGGGTTTCCAATCAAGAAAATCTTAATGGCATTGATATCTACAAAGTTATCGACGTTGGGAAACAAAAATAACCCGTAGGTGAGCAAAACAAAGATGCTCTCGAAAGCGACCACGTTCCCTATACTAGAAAAGTATAGAGCTTTCTTTGTCAAGAACTGGGCTGGAAAACCCTGGATTCCACCCTTAGTGGTTATGTGAGTCCTGACCTCTGACTCGTCCAAATAAATTGCTCTCGTAATGGTTTGATCTTTTGGAATTTCTTCTAGTCCAGAAAAAGGGAGCCTGATCAGTGATATGTAAATCAGTCAGGTGAGAGTACTCCTCTAGTGTTGGTGCTAGTTGATAATCCGGGAATGTGAAACAGTGATAGACCGGATCGTAGAACTAGATTAGCGTGGACAAGATTCCTTCAATTACATGAACCCTTAACAGAGACAGCAGTCCTCCATACTTGGCTCTGAAAGCCTCGGGGTTGGTGATCATTCTCGCCAGACCTCTTAAATCCTCTAGTTTTGGAACCTTGAAGGTGTACTTATGAGTTTTCCTTCTACCGAAATCCATTAGCGCAATCTCTTTATCTGACATTTGCAATCATTGTCTTAGTTTAATTTGAAAAAGAGATACTAGAAGAGAAGATTTTTCTTTGTTTTAATGTTTTTAAGATGAATGCATGAATGCAACACACAAAAACATAGAAAAAACATAGGGTCAAAGGGTCGGTGTCATGAAGTCAAAGCTCTACCCCCCCCCAAAGGTTTATACTGGTGATTTTTGTACCTGTCCGCAAAATCATTGACCCCTCTTGGGATAACAACAGCAAACGAATCGCCAGCGAGCTGATGTATCTTAGAGTGATCTCAGATGAGGGTAGTATCGCGTGACAACTATTTTCGATAGCTTCCGCACTACAAAATGGTTTCAGTCTACTAAAAACCTCAGCTTCTCAGATAACCCAGTCGACCACACTACTTTCAACAACCAAAGTCGTATAGGCAATGTATCTGCAAAGGGAGTCTCCACTGAGTTTGATGGTCGACCGGGGAGTCTTAACTGGGATTCACTCCCCACAAGATTACCCGTATAATGCCATCACCTATCTTAGGTGTATACTCAATCTTTCCACATGCGGCATCACACGCATTCCCGTTAGCAGAAAAATAAACACATATATCAATTAGGAAAAGCAGTATATATATTTTCCTTAATCATCCTAGACCTCTAGTCTTATGATCCTATACAGACAATGACTCCTCAGCAAATTCGCCATTTTTGTGGTGTTTTGTTGAATTTAAAGGTTTCCACCGAAGATTGTAAGAAAGAGAACTGCGCCCCACGGTGGGCGCCATTCTTCTGTAGCGCGATTTTTGTGGTCTTGAATCACGATCGCTTGGGGTACTACAGTTTGATTCATTTTTTATCCTATTGAACTGATTAAGAAAGGGAAATAGATGTCTCCAATTAACCCTGCTTGCACACTGAGTTTAAACAGTTGTCTGTTAGGTTACAGATGCAATTAAGATATGGATCCCTCTTCGGTTTATTTTGTTTAAGATCAAAATGTCTGGAGTATTTACGAGGTTTTTGGTAAGATGTTAGGATTTGGTGCTTTTGGGTTGATATATGGGGGTATTGGATTTTGGGTTGTTGATTAGTATGCTCGCTAAGATTTTTGCAATCTTATGCCTACGTATTCCCGTTTAACGAAACAGGGAAATCAGAGCGATCTTAGTTCCTCCTATTCTAAGGGAGGAAAGATGTTTTGGTGTCATGTTCAAAGCCCAAGACGTGAAGCAAAAGGTGGTTTGTATCTTGTTCAAAGCCCAAGATGTGAAGCTAAAGGGTTTTGGCTGAGAGAGAATTTGTCATCTCTAAAGAGGATTTGTCGATGTTTTTATGCTGTGAACAAGGCACAACTTTGATGCTAAAAGGTTGATTGACTCAACCGGGGTTTTCTTTATACAAATCCTAAGAGGAGGCGGGATGTTTGACTTTTTCGGGGAAAATGTATCTTGTATAAAGCCCAAGATAGAGGCTGAAAAGGTTTGACATAACAAGAGAGTACTTTTATCTGTCCTGTATGAAGCCCAAGACGGAGGCTAAAAAGGTTGACTCAACAAGAGAGTCTGAAGGTGATTGACTCAACAAGATAGTCTGAAGGTTGTTTGACTCAACAAGAGAGTCTTTTATACTTAATAAGAGAGTGATTTGTTGTCTCGTACGAAGCCCGAGATTGAGTCTAAAAGGAGATTGACTCAACAAGAGAGTCTTTTATACTCAACAAGAGAGTGTTTTATATGTCTTGTACAAAGCCCAAGATGGAGGGGGTGTTTTGATGAGCAACATGTTCAGTTCGGAACGCATATGCTGGAAGAAGAGGCTGAGGACTGGTGGGATAACACCCGTCAGAGACTTGTAGATCTTGGCACTGTGATAACTTGGGCTGTGTTTAGGCAAGAGTTTCTGGGCAAGTATTTTCTAGAGGATGCTCATGGCAAGAGGGAAGTGGAATTCCTTGAGCTGAAGCAAGGAGATATGACTGTGGCGGAGTATGTCGCAAAGTTCGAGAAGCTAGTGAAGTTTTGTCCGCACTACAATCGTGCTGATGCTGAGATGTCTAAGTGTCTCAAGTTCGAGAATGGGCTGACACTAGAGATTAAGCAGGGTATTGGGTATCAGCAGATCCGCAGGTATGCTGAGTTAGTTGATAAGAGCAGAATCTACGATGAGGAGAGCCGAGCTCGATCTGCTCACTACAAGCAGTTGAGTGAGAAGAAGGGGCAGTATAGGGGTAAGCCTTATACGACTTCAGCTGACAAAGAGAAGCAGAAGGCTTCAGATGGGAAGAAGACAAGTGGGGGAGTGACTCCCGCTTCTGGAAAGTGTCATAAGTGTGGTGGGTAAGGTCACCGTGCTGATGCATGCACCAATAATGTGGTGAGGTGTTATCGATGTGGTAAGAGAGGGCATACTGCAAGGATGAAGGTCCGACCTGTTTCAATTGTGGTGAAAAAGGTCATATCAGTACTCAATGTCAGAAGCCGAAGAAGACCGCGACTGTTGCTCAGACCAGTGGTAGAGTGTTTGCTTTAAGTGGTGCAGAAGTTCCAGAGAAAGACAACCTTATCCGAGGTACTTATTTTATTAATAATATCGAGTTGGTTGCTATTATTGATACTGGCACTACTCATTCTTTTATCTCGCTTGAATGTGCTAATAAATTGAGTTTGAAGTTATCTGACATGAACGGGAATATGGTAATAGAAACTCCAGCTAATGGTTCTGTTACTACTACCCTTGTGTGTTTAAGATGTCTTGTGACAATTTTTGAGAAGAGTTTTATGATGGATTTGGTGTGCCTACCCTTGCACCAGATTGACGTGATCTTTGGGATGAACTGGTTAGAGGTCAACCGGGTTCATATCAACTGTTATAACAAGACTGTAGAGTTTCCTGAGATTGATGGCAGCGGAGATTTGATATTCTTGTCTGCTATGCAAGTAGGGGAACTTCAAGAAGACGAAGCTTTGGTGTTTACGATGTTTGCATCGTTGCACATTGATCGTGAAGCTGCAAGTGTGGAGTTGCCGGTTGTCTGTGAATTCCCATATGTATTTCCAGATGACATCAGTGATTTACCTTCTGAGCGTGAAGTAGAGTTTACAGTGGACTTAATACCAGGTACGAGTCCAGTTTCGATGGCTCCTTATCGGATGTCCGCTTCTGAGCTAAGCGAATTAAAGAAACAATTGGAAGAATTGCTTGAGAAGAGGTTTATTCGACCAAGTGTTTCTCCGTGGGGTGCCCCTGTGTTGTTAGTGAAGAAGAAAGATGGAAGTATGAGGTTGTGTGTTGATTATCGGCAACTAAATAAAGTGACTATCAAGAATAAGTATCCGCTACCGAGAATTGACGATTTGATGGATCATCTAGTAGGTGCATGTGTGTTCAGCAAGATTGATTTAAGGTCTGGTTATCATCAAATTTGAGTTAAGTCTGATGATATTCTAAAGACGGCTTTCAGGATGAGGTATGGACACTATGAATACACTGTGATGCCGTTTGGTGTATCTAATGCACCTGGTGTGTTCATGGAGTACATGAATCGGATTTTCCATGAGTATTTGGATAAATTTGTGGTGGTGTTTATCGATGATATCTTGATATATTCTAGATCCGAAGAAGAACATGCCGAGCATTTGAGGACTGTGTTGCAAATGTTGAAAGAGAGGAAGTTGTATGCAAAGCTAGCGAAGTGTGAGTTTTGGTTGAAAGAAGTGAGTTTCCTTGGGCATGTGATTTTGAGTGGTGGTGTTGTTGTTGATCCTTCGAAGATTAATGCCGTATTACAGTGGGAGACTCTGAAGTCTGCTACTGAGATACAAAGTTTTCTGGGATTAGCAGGTTATCACCGCAAGTTTATCGAAGGCTTTTCTAAGTTGGCACTACCGTTGACTCAGTTGACTCGAAAGGGTCAGACTTTTGTGTGGGATGTGACTTGTGAAGAGAGTTTTGTAGAATTGAAGAAGAGGTTGACTACTGCTCCAGTGTTAATTTTGCCTAATCCGAGTGAATCCTTTGTAATATATTGTGATGCGTCGAAGAGGGGTCTTGGTGGAGTATTGATGCAAAATGGACAAGTTGTTGCCTATGCTTCGAGACAATTGCGAGTTCATGAGAGGAATTATCCTACACATGACTTAGAATTGGCCGCTGTGGTGTTTATGTTGAATATTTGGAGACATTATTTGTTTGGCTCTAAATTTGAGGTGTTCAGTGATCATAAGAGTCTGAAGTACTTATTTGATCAGAAGGAAATGAATATGAGGCAGAGAAGGTGGTTAGAACTGTTGAAGGATTTTGATTTCGATTTGAGTTATCATTCGGGCAAAGCAAATGTAGTGGCCAATGCGTTGAGCAGAAATTCATTGCATATGTCGATGCTTATGGTGAAAGAGTTGGAACTAATTGAGCAATTCAGAGATCTGAGTCTACTGTGTGAAGCGACTCCTGACAGTGTGAAGTTGGGAATGTTGAAGTTGACTAGTGGCATTCTGGAAGAAATCAGAACGGGTCAGCAATCCGATTTGAAGTTGGTTGACTAATTTACTTTGATTAACCAAGGTGACGGAGGTGACTTCCGAATTGATGAGAATGGTGTGATGAGGTTTCGAGATAGAGTGTGTGTTCCATCAAAACACATATAACACCTCTCAAATCTAGGTTTTAAGCTAAGACTAGGAACACTGGTGTTGATCTTGAAAGTGATCCCAGCTGAAGCCCTTCTTAACTCAATAGCATAGGACCATAAAAGACTAAATTATTTGCTAAAATATCCTTCAACAATGTGTCTTGCAATCTATCTTTCCTTGAATGCTCTACATCCTGGAATTTTTGTTGCATACCTTTGTCTGACATCTGCTTATACCTCACTTAACCTCATCCTAGAGTTGTTCTTCAATCCATCAACAATTACCTTGGCCACCCACTATGCTTTAGCATTTTTGTTGAAGAACTGTTTTTCGCATTTGTACTTTGCAAACAAAGTCTTAATCCTAAATGTGGTGGATGTTAAAACTCTACTACACAACACTGTATAGTCACATTTTTTCTTATCCTTACAAACTACCCTACATCTGTTAGCATCATTTTTTTCAAACTTAACATCCATACCATTCAAAACATTGTGCTCTAAGATAGCATCTTTGAACTTCCTCAAAGAAGAAAACTTCATTCCCACCTTGAAAACAAAATCCTTGCTTAAAGATTCTTCTTGATTAAACCTGACTACACAGGGCCTTTCATTACAGCTGTCATCATCATCACCACTGTCTAATTCATCAGTCATGTAGGCATCCTCAATGACATGTTCGTTACCCATCTATTATTTTATAAACATCTTCTTGTCTACATGAGTAGTGCCCTCTTCATTTGCAACAGGTCCATCTTTTGGTTCTACTTTAACTGCATTATCAAACACTTCATCAAGGCCTTCATCAAACCCTTTCATCCTCTCCTCCTCACTATCATTAAAGTGAACTCCTCTAACATATTCATCACTAGAATCATCACTTTCTTCAATCACCCTGTCAACATCTTCATCACATTTAATTCCCTTTCCGCGTTCTCTAAACCTTTCCATAAAGGTATCCTCTCCTACAACTTTGGGCTCACAAAATATCTCAACATTAGACTTATTTCCTATAGCATACATGGCTAACTCAGAAGCATCACCATCATCGTTAAATGGTTTTAAGTTGTGTTCAAATGATCCTTCTTCATGTTTCCACCACATCTTAACACCACCTATATCAAACTCAGGTTCAATCAACTTAACTAGGTCACATGCTTCAAAGAAAGACCAATAATCAGGGTCTTGACCATTAAAAGCATAAACATTTCCTCCCTTATATCGTATGTTAGGGTCTTTTACAAAACGACCCTTTGAGTAAAATATAACTCTGAACTTATCCATTTCCTGTACACAACATTTAACCTACGTTTAAATTTTACCATTACAGTGCAAAAATGATTTACCCTAATTTTTTCTAATAAGGCAAACAAACTTAATATACAACTGAATAACAAATTGAATAAGGAAAAGGAAGACTGAGAAAGCAAAGCATATGATATTCAAATGAGGGAACATAGAGGAGACAATTGCATCTTACCTGGGACCACTTGCTCTCCTTTTCAGGAACTTCTTATTGGGACCACTCCAAAGATGTCGCTTTGGGACCACAGCAAACAAACAAATTTCTTCTTTGAATGGCGCGAATCAATGTTCGTTGTTCCAAGACTTGTGCGAATCAATACTCGTTATTCATTGACTGATGTGCACCTTCAACACATAACCAATGTAAACTTCTGCAAGGGAAAACCTCTAAAGTTGACTTATCTAAAGTGAACAGGATTTTCTTATCTGCATTTTCCACACTGGCGAATTGAAATAAAACATATCACACGTAATCAAAGTTGTTATTGCATGTGGCATGACACATAAGCTTCCGTTAGTGAAAACTAACGGGAGGGACCATATTTGGAGACAGAAAACTTTATGAGGACCAAAGTTTGAAGAAAATTTTTGTAGGGACTAAACTTGAAAGGTGCCATATCTAGTGAGAATACTACTTTTATGTGAGAATGACATGAATAATTATTAGCCCTTAGATTTAAAAATAAATTGTTGAGATTAAAATATTCATTTAATGAACATGTGTATCTGTTTCATCATTTAATTGAACATGACATAAATGATGAAAGTGACACACGTATCTCAACCATTTATTTTTAAATCTAAGGGCTAATAATTATTCATATCATTCTCACATAAAAGTAGTATTCTCGCTAGATATATAATTATCCATATACATATATATAGACACACACACACACACACCTCCATGTCAGGAGTGCACCACCTCAATTCATTCACAATTATCGTTCCACGGAGGAACGGTGGTGCCATCAATGGAAATTTATGCCTGACTTCAGAAAAATTTCACGATCATATCTTATTTCATTCGAAAACCAGATCGGCAAAGTAATACGCTAAGACAAAAAGGTAATTTCCAAATTCCGCTCTCAAGAATGTCTACGAATCATCTGAACTAGCATTATTTTCAATCTTTGTTGTCAATGAGATCATAAAAGAATTATAAAGAATGGAGGAATCTACTTCTCGTAGATCCCCCATCAATGATGAAGAAAGAGGAAAGAAGAAGCAACAATTTAAGATTAAAGAGTTTGAAATCATGAAAGGATAGCTAGGATCCCCGATGTGACATTCTGTACAGTTGCTACCACAGCCACATGGAATCGTGAGGCATTGGACCTTCCATTTGGTAACAGAATTCAGTGATTTGAGGTACTTCGAAGTCCATGGGTCCCAGAATTGCCTTCCTCTTTGTGCCAGTTGGATTCTTTCTCCGATGATCGGCTGAAACCTGCATCCACCGGTACTTGGGTAGTCTATACAATCATCTACATGCTTAACATGCTCATTTGGATATCCCTTTTTGTCGTAAATTTGGAGCTTTGTAGTATTTTTCGAAGATTTTGGAATCTGGCAATCCAGAATACGAGCAAAAAGAGGATGCTTGTTTTGCTCTTTACCCGGAGGCCAGTTCTCTAGTTCTTCCTCCTTTTGAGGGCGGTTGACCTCGAGAGGAGTGTGACTTCCCCTTCCACCTACAGGACCGGGAGAAGGAGTTTGGTGTTTCTGGCTTCTTCGGTGGCTTGGAGATTTTAAAGCAGCTTGCCGGCGGGATACTTCCAGTTTAGGGAAGGAAGTTTTGTTTCTCCGAGAAATGGCCTCTTGAGTTGTGTTGATCTTTAGATTTTCTTGATTCAATCTTTCTTTCTAAGTGAATTAATCTTTCTTCTACGACTTATGAATTCTACTGTCGAACCATATTGTACCGTTGTTATGCATTTTGTTAGCAACTTGTACGCCGAGATTAGCTTGCAACAATTGGAAGCCAAATAACACATTCAATCTAGGTATTTGATGGTTCTCTTAGTTGAAACTTCTTAGCGAGTCCTAAGAACGTGATAGGTTGAAAAAGTCCTTGAGATGTCCTAGGCTGGACATAGACTTGTGTGGCGGTGCAGATGGTGAATCCACAAGGACTTGATCGCTACCGCTTTAAGGAATGGGCGTTGGCTCTTTGACAGCTCAAGCAATAGTGGTTGTGTCTGCTTCACGCTATGCAGCGGAGTGAGTAGCTCTAGAACCCTCCTTTATTGATGGATCTAGAAGGAAATCTGAGAAGCAATGTTAATCTTTAATAAGAGAGGATCAAACACAAAAACCTAAAGTTCGGATTCAGGAGATTTGAATTTCTAGGTCAATGAAGCTTCAATTAAGTGAATCGAGAGATGAATGTTTGAATGTGAAAAACACAAGAATCGTATACTGATTCCCACCAACAACGCCATTGTCTTTAGCAAGAACCATAATTGATGGGTGAACTATGGATGTAGATCACAATGGTATACTCAAGCTTTCAGTATAGTGAAGAAGTGACTGATCTGTAAGGTTTAGCACTTCAACACCCAAATTACTGTGAGAGTAAGATACAACGAATGAGGTTTGAGTTCATATTACTTGAGAAATAGCGTATTCTCCCTTTATATAGTAAGCCAATTATAATAGTTCAATAATCTATCGACGCGAAATGCGGGAATCCGTCTAATTGATTTTTAAGTTGATATTATCTCACTCAGTTTTAATTGACTCGATGAATCATTGTCTTGTGAACCGTTGTTATTAGACTAGACGGCACAAAATACAATTTTAAAAAACAAATAATAGAAAAAAGAATAAGTTGTTATTACGTATACGTTTATATTTGAGTAAGATAGTAAGATATTCAAGTATCATGTCTTAAAATTCTTTTAACGTGATATTTCAAAAACGTTCTATTATAGCTTTGGCGACCCTTTGATTTGGATCTAAAGTCTAAACAGTCTATAAGAGATGCTTATAATTTTCGCGGTGCTCGTTTTTGTCTTAAATTAAAAGTAGAATATCAAATGTATTTATTTAAATTTGAATTAAATATTTTTAGCATTTTATTTATATTTAAAATTAGAGGATTATGTTTTTCATTTCTTACCTCCCCTCTATATACTTCTAGAATTTTTTGTCTTTATGTTAAATTCTACAATTTTCAAATAAATTAATTATTATTTTTATTTTATTTACATTCTTCTGTAATTAATTATAAAAATTAAAATAAATTATAATAATTCTCTATCTTAAGATATACTACTCTGTCTCATATTATAAACAAGAGCTATTTTTTAGATACATTGAATAATTAATGTATCTGATCTATATATAAGTCAGATATATTAATTATTTAATGTATCTAAAACTTAATTTTTGTTTATAATATAAGACGGAGAGTGTACGTAAATTCCTAAAATTGATACCATAATTTATTGCTAAAATGTGCTACTATATTTCATTTTTGTAATTTAGTCAAAAAGATTTATATTTATATTAAAAAAATCTCCATTACTTTATCATAGTCATCTAGAACAATAAATTGCACAAACAATTAAGCTATTGGGAATATAAATTGCTTAACACCAAAGGGATGAGAATTAAAACCACTGGCAGTAAAAACCCGTTCCACCGTTGGAAATAATTAGCACATTAATTACCAAACATTGTTCCAAAATCAAAAAATGAAAATCACACCAGATTGAATGAATTTAAAATTAAAACTCTAGAAAAAAATGCACATTGTTTTCATCACCAATTTTTAATTCACATGCATTTTTAATACACATCACATGGTTCAACTTTCTTGTCCAGAGACACTTCACAACGCGTATGAGTTTTGGGAAAATCATCACTCTATCGTGACCCTACACGTGTCACAATCCTATATAACCAATTTTGTTTTTCTCTCTCTGAAATGAAATTACACGTCTTAGAACTTAGAAGTGTTGACTCTTTTGGAATTTAGTCAAATTTTTTCACTCGTTTCTTTGTACTTGATTTATATATAAATACTTTCACTCTCAAACGCAGCCAAAACATCAAACGACAGAGATTTGATTCGTCTTTAAAAAAAACATTTTCTGAGTTTTGTGTTTCGATTCCAACAACAAACGACATAAAAAAAAACAACATCGTACTAGTGTACTGTGAAAACAATGGGGAAGACCAACGTGGAACAACAACCTGCGGCGGAACGAAGTGATTCGATTTACCGAGGAGTAAGGAAGAGGAAATGGGGAAAATATGTGTCGGAGATCAGACTACCGAACAGCCGTCAGAGGATATGGTTGGGTTCTTATGACTCAGCTGAAAAGGCGGCGCGTGCATTCGACGCGGCTATGTTTTGCTTACGTGGCAGTGGTGCTAGGTTTAATTTTCCGGGGAATATTCCGGAGATTGCTGGAGGAAGGTCTATGACTCCTTCTCAGATTCAAACCGCTGCAGCCCGTTTTGCAAATGCGGGTAGTCGTGATTCGGATCTAGGTCGACCCGATAATAACGCGGTCGAGGTCGAGTCTTCTTCGTCGGAGGCTGCTGCATTGTTGTTGCCTATGGAATCACAGTCTCCGGCGGTGTCCGATTCGACTTTTCAGACAGAATGTGATTCTAATCAAAATGGGTTGTTTTCGGATTTGTTTGCGGTAAACGGGTCGGGTAATGGTGAACCCGATTACTCGGCTTTTCCTAGCTTTGATGATTTTGAAAGAGATTTTTATGTCCCGGAGCTGCCAAATTATGATTATGGAGTAGAGAATTTGGATGGATTAATAATTAACGATACTTTTTTATGGAATTTCTAAGAATTGAAGGATGGGAATAGGGTCGGGTTGGGTTTGTTTAGGATAGTTTTATTATGTCCAAATAGGCTAATTCCGGATCGACAATTCGGATTTGGGTTGGTCAATTTTTTATAGATCAATCCTTAAGTTAATTTAGTACCTATAATAGTAATTTTTACATAGTGATTCATAGGGTTTTAATTTTGTGGATATGATTCCTGAATCACTTGCGAAGTTCTATGGTTTTGTAGTTTTTATTATTATAGTAATTTTACATAATTAGAGTAAATGCCAATTCTAGTAATTTACAGAAATATTAATAGTTTTGGTTTTGATAATGATAATTTTGTCATTCATTGAACCTGATTTTAATTGAAAATACGTTAATTTATTAAAAAATATTAATAAATTGAATAACACATAATCATAAAAACTAAAAAACTATTTTAATAGTTGTTGAATTGAATTATAATTTTGAAAAGGGTCAGTTGACTAAATATACTTTCTCCGTACTATAATAAGTTATCTATTTAAAATTAAAATATGTCTCAAAATGAAGATCTAGTTCAATTTTTAATGTGCAATTTTTAATTGATATTACTTTTATTATTTTTAATAATTAATAAGATGAGGCACTTTAGTAAAAAAAATATCATTTTATGTTTATTTATTTATTTTTCTTAATCAAAGGCCACCTGTATTATTCATTATGGTACGGAAAAAGAATAATATAAAAGAATGATAGTTCTGAAAAAGACCAACCAACCCTTCCGGCAGCATTTATCATCTATTTACGTTAGGGTATCTTTTTTTTTACAAAATTTGATTTTTCAATTTGATCTTGTTCTATTAAAAGATGGTCTATTATGAAAATACTTGTAGTACAAAAGTATGAAAGTGATTATGCAGACGAAGAAAGCCCGTTTTTTAGAATGCGGAAGGCGTGCTATCACACAAAATCTAAAATTTATTACAATTAAAGAGTACTTAAAAAAAGCCTCATAAAATATGTGTCATGTTTAAACTATGACAAAACAGAGTCTTAATTTATTTTTTTTTAGTTAAACCATGATAAATTTATATGGAAAATTCCAAAAACTAAAACTTAAGACGGCTTTTAGCCTTTGCTTGATGCCTAATGCCATTGTAATGGTGTATAAGCAAAATAAACCCTAATTTTTTTAACAACTAATAAGCAAAATTAAGTATCTTTTTCTATAAAAAAAAATACATCTTTTTCATGGTATGTTATAAATTTGTACGGAGTACTATAATCTACTTTTATGAAAAACAGTTTTTGTTTAAAAAAATTTAATATGTGTTTTTTTTATAAAATAAAAATATTTATGTTTTATTTTTAGAAATATTTTTTTATTAATGTCTTGGTTCTAAAAATTAATTATATTTTTGCAAAGGCAAACTACTCTTTTTGGTCTTTAATTTCATCTCGTTGTTCATTTTGGTCTCTTAACTTTTAACAGTGTCATTTTGATTTCTTAACTCTTCAAAATCTCATATTAGTCTTTTTGTCTTATTAAGGACGAATTTAGCGACTGATTTTTGAATTCGGAACTAATATTGAATGTTTTGAAGGGTTAAGGGACTATGACACTTTTTAAAGTTAAGGGTGCAAAATGAACTCTGAGGTAAAGTTAAAGGACAAAAAAATATTTTGCCTTTTGCAAATTTCTAAGGATATTTTAATAATTTTTTATATATAAAATAATATTAATAAAAAATTATTATTATTATTGTAATTAAAAATAAAAACATAACTGCAATGAAGAAAAATACTAAATTTGTTAACAATTTACTTTTTTTTTTCAAAACTATTAGTTGAACTATTGTTATTGGAATATTTGATTATCTTCTCTCAAATCTGAATAGTTTGGGTATTGAATTGTTTATATCTATAACCTGCTTTTATTTTAGAAATATTTTTATGTGTTTTTTCATTAAATAAGAAATATTTTTGTTTTATTAAAAAAAATTATTAATGTTTTGGTTCTAAAAACTAATTATATTTTTGCATATTTATATCATAGTAATGGTACTAAAAAGCTTATTATTTTTAATAATTAAAAAAACATATCTTCAAAGCAGAAAAATACTAATTTTTTTTAAAGCTGTTATTTTAAAAAAATTGTAATTACATATTGTTTTTCATAATGTAAGAAATGTTTTTTTTTTATTTTAAAAAATAATTCTTTATCAATATGTCAGATTAAAAAAATATTTTCTTAACAATTTAAATAAAAACAAATCACGGAAGAAAAAAGAAGAGTTAATAATAAATTTACAAATTCATACAAGTAATAATCACAACAAAAGTTGATAAAAAAAATTACAAAACTTTTATAAAAAGGTACAAAATCTGATTATCATTTTCTTTTTTGAAAAGCTATATTTGTTTAAAAACAATTATTATATGTATTTTTATAAAGTAAGAAATTTTTTTATAAAAGTCATTTTTATCGATATTTCAGATCTTACAAATAAATAGAAATTTTTTTTAATTATATTTATCTCATGTGAAAATTTTATAAGCATAATTTAACAATTTTTAGACAACAAATTGATCTTATAAAAAAAAGAGATAGTTAAAAGTAAGTTGTTGCAGATTCATCGACGTTTTTATTATACGTTTCAGACAAAAAAAAATAGAAGTAGACATATAAAAAAAAAACTAATTATATTTTTGCATATTTATATCATAGTAATGGTACTAAAAAGCTTATTATTTTTAATAATTAAAAAAACATATCTTCAAAGCAGAAAAATACTAATTTTATTTAAAGCTGTTATTTAAAAAAAAATTGTAATTACATATTGTTTTTCATAATGTAAGAAATGTTTTTTTTTTATTTTAAAAAATAATTCTTTATCAATATGTCAGATTAAAAAATTATTTTCTTAACAATTTAAATAAAAACAAATCACGGAAGAAAAAAGAAGAGTTAATAATAAATTTACAAGTTCATACAAGTAATAATCACAACAAAAGTTGATAAAAAAAATTACAAAACTTTTATAAAAAGTTACAAAATCTGATTATCATTTTCTTTTTTGAAAAGCTATATTTGTTTAAAAACAATTATTATATGTATTTTTATAAAGTAAGAAATTTTTTTATAAAAGTCATTTTTATCGATATTTCAGATCTTACAAATAAATAGAAAATTTTTTTAATTATATTTATCTCATGTGAAAATTTTATAAGCATAATTTAACAATTTTTAGACAACAAATTTATTTAAAAAAAAGGAGAGATAGTTAAAAGTAAGTTGTTGCAGATTCATGGACGTTTTTATTATATGTTTCAGACAAAAAAAATAGAAGTAGATATATAAAAAAAAAAAAATTTAAATTGATTTCCATCTACAAAACTGTTACCTTCACCAAATATTGGTTAGATCTATGATTTTTTTGCTTGAGAATGATTGAAATAAAATTTGATACTGATGCTAACAGGGAGGCTTGTATTAGAATTAATAATTTATATTTTAATTAATATTCACAAATTTGATGACCAAGTTTGTTAGATGGTATTTTAGTATTTTATTGTTGCTTTTGTAGCCCTAGTTTTAGCTTATAAATAGACTAGTGGTAGTGAGTATTTTTAGAATCCTTTTTGTAATTCTTGTAGCCGTCATTCTCTATAATATATTCTTCTTTGTTCATCATTATTTCACCTTGTACACCAACAATTGGTATCTAGAGCTCCGGTTGGGATCAACGGGAAACACGAGTGAAAACGTGAGGATTTTCTTGTGTGATTGAATTTTGTTCTTGATTTGTGTTGAATCTTGAACGAAGTTCTGATCGGAATCATAAATTTGTAATTCTGTGGGTTGGGAAACACTGTGTGCGGTGAGATTCTGAGTGTACTGTACAAGAAGGTTGAAGATGATGAACGGCGGCGGCGGCATGAACACCAAGCTTCCAGTATTTGATGGCAAAAACTGGAATCGCTGGATGATTTAGATGCGTGTACTGTTCGGTGCTCAAGATGTTCTAGATCTTGTCACCGACGGTTATGTTCCGGTAGCAGCAGATGCGACGGAGGAGCAGAAGAACGCGCAGAAGGATACAAGGAAGAAAGATCAGAAAGCATTGTTCTACATCCATCAGTGTGTGGATGCGAATGTGTTTGAGAAGATTGCAGATTCAACGACGGCAAAGGCGGCGTGGGACACACTGGTCAGATGTTACGGTGGTGACGCATCAGTGAAGAAGGTGAAGCTTCAGTCTCTACGTAAGCAGTACGAGAATCTGAACATGAAGAACAATGAGAAAGTTTCTGAGTACATCTCCAGAGTGATTTTGATCACTAATGAGATGAAGGCGTGTGGAGAAACTCTTTCTGAACAAGTAATCATTGAGAAGGTATTGAGATCCCTTACTCCTCAATTTGATTACATTATGGTAGCAATAGAACATTCTAAAGATCTGAGTACCATAAGAATTAAAGAGCTGCAAAGCAGTCTAGAAGCGCAAGAGTTGCGTCTGACTGAGAGAACTTCTGAAAGGGAAGTAGAGCAGCAGGCTCTGAAAGCAGTTTCTGATAAGAAGCATCAGAAGCAGAGAAGATCTGATGGTGGTCAGAAGTCAGAAACCTCAACTTCTGATAGGCAAAAGAATGCTCAGAAGGGAAAAGAGAAGTATGACAAGAAGAAGATCCAATGTTACTGT
Organism: Lathyrus tuberosus; assembly: GCA_022829125.1. Lineage (NCBI taxonomy): Eukaryota > Viridiplantae > Streptophyta > Magnoliopsida > Fabales > Fabaceae > Lathyrus > Lathyrus tuberosus. The sequence goes on along the minus strand of JALAZF010000019.1, from coordinate 5,361,193 downwards.
TGCAAGAAGTTTGGTCACTTTGCTAGAGATTGTTGGTCAAACAAAGAAAGGAAGTCAGAAGAAGCAAATATAGCCAGAAGTTCTAATGATGAATCTGTGCTACTGATGGCTTCTGAATCTGATGATACGAATTTGACAGACTGGTGGTATATGGACACTGGCTGCTCAAATCATCTTACTGGAAATAAGAAATGGCTGGTTGATTTTGATTCTGAGAAGAGGACAAAGATCAGATGTGCTGATGACAAATATCTTAACGCTGAAGGTATGGGAAATGTCAGAGTTGTTCTGAATAATGGGAAAACAGCATTGATTCAGAATGTGTGGTATGTACCTGGCATCAAAAGCAATCTGATGAGCGTGGGACAATTAATTGAGAAAGGTTTTTCAGTTACCATGAAGGACAATCTTCTGAAGCTGTATGACTGTAATCAGAAGTTGATTATGGAGTCAGAACAGGGAAGGAATAGAACATTCAAGGTGAATGTCAGAACTTCTGACTCTGAATGTCTTAGTGCAACAAGTGTTGTGAAAGAAAGTGAGCTGTGGCACAGAAGATTTGGTCATCTGAATTTCAGAAGCTTAGAACATCTGAATTCGAAGAAGCTGGTACATGGAATTCCTACAATTAAGAAGCCTGAGAAGTCATGCAAAGTGTGCATGGAAGGAAAGCAACCAAGATTGCCATTTGCGTCAGGAGTTGCTCCAAGAGCAAAACATGCCTTGGGAGTAGTACATTCTGATGTGTGTGGTCCATTTCCAGTAGAATCGTTCAGAGGGAATAAATACTTCGTGTCATTTGTTGATGAATTCACGAGAATGATATGGGTATCCCTTATTAAGCTCAAACACGAGGTGTTTGCTGAATTCAAGAAGTTCCGAATGAAGGTTCAGAATCAGAGTGGTCAGACTCTGAAGATTCTCAGAACCGATGGTGGGGGTGAGTATAACTCCAAAGAGTTTCAGAAGTTCTGTGAGGAGAATGGAATTGAGCATGAGGTTACTGCTCCTTACACTCCTCAACACAATGGTCTTGCTGAAAGAAGAAATCGTACTTTGCTTGATATGGTGAGAAGCATGCTGAAGGAGAAGAAGCTTCCTCAGAACTTCTGGGGAGAAGCTGTTGCCACCGCAGCATATGTGCTCAACAGATGTCCAACGAAGAAGCTGAAGGAAATAGTTCCTATTCAGAAGTGGACGGGAGAAAAGCAAAGTGTTAGTCATCTAAAGGTGTTTGGTTCTATTTGTTACAAACATGTTCCAGAAGCTAGAAGACAGAAGCTGGATGATAGAAGCAAAGTAATGTTACTGGTGGGGTACCACAGTACGGGTGCGTACAAGCTTTATTGTCCAGAAACTAATAAAATTGAGTTCAGCAAAGACGTTATTGTGAAGGAAGCAGAAGTTTGGAATTGGGATAAGTCTCAATCTGATTCTGATGTGAGAACTTCTGAAGAAAGGTCAGAAATAAGAATTTCTGAAACTGATGGTGATTCTGATTCTGAAGGAGACTCAGAAGATGAAGGTGATTCTGATGATCCAGATTCTGATGATGATCCAGATTCTGGTGGTGATTCAGACTCTGGGAATATGCCAGACTCTGAAGGTGGTCAAGGTTCTGGAGGAAGTCAACCTTCTGGAGCAAGAGCTTCTGAAGGAGAAACTTCTGAGGACAGAACTTCTGAGGTTCAAACATCCGGAGAAAGTTCTGAACGAGGTCAGAGGCCACAGAGAATCAGAAACATTCCAAGAAGATTTGAAGAGTTTGACATGTTGCAAGACACTGAAGTAGATTCTGAAGGAGAAATTATTCAGTGTGCCATGTTAGTAGACTTTGAACCTGTGAGTACAAAAGAGGCTCTCAAGCAGAAGTTCTGGCTAAAGGCCATGAAAGAAGAACTTGAGGCCATAGAAAGAAACAAGACCTGGAAGCTAACAGAACTTCCAAAGGACAAGAAAGCCATCAGCGTCAGATGGGTTTTCAAGCAGAAGCTAAAGCCAGATGGATCAATTGGCAAATACAAAGCGAGGTTGGTAGCAAGAGGATTTCTACAGAAACCTGGGCTGGATTATTCTGAAGTGTTTGCACCTGTAGCGAGACATGAAACAATCAGATTGGTGATTGCAATAGCTGCTAACAGAAATTGGCCTCTGATGTATTTAGATGTGAAATCTGCATTTCTGAACGGTCCATTAGAAGAAGAAGTTTATGTGTCACAATCTCCTGGATTTGTGAAAAAGAATCAGGAAGGGATTGTGTACAGATTACATAAAGCTTTGTATGGATTGAAGCAAGCGCCCAGAGCTTGGAATCAGAAGATTGATTCATTTTTCAAGAAGCATGGTTTTCAGAAATGTGAGATGGAATACGGTGTTTATGTTCAGCATATTTCTGAAGGAAATATGATTCTGGTGTGTTTGTATGTTGATGACATATTGCTGACCGGAAGTTCTGAACAAGAATTAGCTAAGTTCAAGAAGGTGCTGATGAATGAGTTTGAAATGACTGATCTCGGGAAAATGACATACTTTCTAGGGATGGAGTTCAGATATTCTGAGAAAGGTATCATTTTGCATCAGCTGAAGTATGAACGAGAACTTCTGAAGAGATTTAAGCTGCAGAATTGTAAGGCTGCTATCACACCTGCAGATACGAATCAGAAACTAGATTCTGATTCTGATGGTGAGGATGTGGATGCTACAACCTTCAAACAGTTGGTTGGTTCTCTGAGGTATTTGTGTAATACCAGACCTGATATTTGCTATGCAGTTGGAATGGTTAGCAGATTCATGAGTAAACCCAAGTGGTCCCATTACCAAGCTGCTGTCAGGATTATGAGGTATATCAAGGGAACTCTGAAGTATGGAGTGTTGTTCCTTTCTGGAGGAAAGACTAAATCAGAACTTCTGAGTTATTCAGATTCTGATTGGTGTGGAGACAGAGTTGATAGAAGAAGTACTTCTGGATACTTGTTCAAGTTTCTAGGAGGCCCTATTTCTTGGTGTTCCAAGAAACAATCTATTGTTGCGCTATCAACATGTGAAGCTGAATATATTGCAGGTGTTGTTACTGCATGTCAAGCTGTGTGGATTCTGAACTTGCTGGAAGATCTGAAGATCAAAGTTGACAAACCTCTGAAGTTGATGATTGATAACAAGTCTGCAATCAATCTTGCCAGAAACTCAGTGTTGCATGGGAGAAGCAAGCATATTGAGACCAAGTATCACTATCTGAGAAGTCAAGTTCAGAATGGAGTGTTAGAAGTTCTGCACTGTAGCACCCAGAAGCAGTTGGCAGATGTTCTGACGAGGCTATCAAGACGGATCAATTCCTTCGCTTAAGGGATGGAATTGGTGTTGTTAGTTTTGAGGAAATATAAATTAAGGGATGGTATTAGAATTAATAATTTATATTTTAATTAATATTCACAAACTTGGTGACCAAGTTTGTTAGAGGGTATTTTAGTATTTTATTGTTGCTTTTGTAGCCCTAGTTTTAGCTTATAAATAGACTAGTGGTAGTGAGTATTTTTAGAATCCTTTTTGTAATCCTTGTAGCCGTCATTCTCTATAATATATTCTTCTTTGTTCATCATTATTTCACCTTGTACACCAACAGCTTGATCATCTTGAAAGAGAGAAAAAACCTTGAGTTTTTTGAAGAAATGATAGATAAAAGGAGACAGAAGAGGTTGATGGTATTTGTTTGCAGAAGAGCTTGATAGTATTTGCAGGAGAGAAAAGATTGATGAAAGGTGAGACGAAAGTGTATTGATGAGATCAAATCATGATTTTGGTTTTTGTAAAAGAGGGAAAATCAGATGAAGATCAACCTGACTCTGAGGGAAGCATGTAATTAGTTATGTGACAAAGAAAGAAAGAAAAAAGACATTGGCGCTCTCTTTAACGTGAAATGTTTATCGTTAAACCATCAATAAATATAAAATTTTAATTTTTACAGTGTTTTGGAAATAACGAAATACAAATTAAAAAAAAATTTGAGAAGAACAAAATATTTTGATTTCAACTATTTTTAATACTTTATGATAGAATTCATTTATATAATTTATATCATTCTATCATTTTTAAATTTTCTAATAATTTAATTTCAAACATATATATATATATATATATATATATATATATATATATATATATATAGGGAACGTATCATATGAGAATGTCATTTTTATGTGAGAACGTGAGAATGAATCTGAACCATTAGATTTTAAAATAAATGGTGGAGATTATATGTCAGTTTTTTTTCTCTCTCCTCCATCATTTATTTTAATAATGGAGGAAAGAGAAAAACAAAAATCACACATAATCTCCACCGTTTATTTTAAAATCTAATGATCCAGATTCATTCTCATGTTCTTATATAAAAAATGCATTCTCATAGGATATGAACCCTATATATATATATATATATATATATATATATATATATATATATATATATAAATGATGAAAGAGAGAAAAAAAAAACTGATACATAATCTCCACCATTTATTTTAAAATCTAATGGTTCAGATTCATTCTCATGTTCTCACATAAAAATTGCATTCTCATATGATACGTGCCCTATATATATATAGGGAACGTATCATATGAGAATGACATTTTTATATGAGAACATGAGAATGAATCTAAACTATTATATATATGAACGTATAATATGAGAAGGTCATTTTTATGTAAGAATATGAAAATGAATATGAATCATTAGATTTTAAAATAAATGATAAAGATTATGTGTCAGTTTTTTTCCTCTCTGCTCCATCATTTATTTTAATAATGGAGGAGAGAAAAAAACAAAAATCATACATAATCTCCACTATTTATTTTAAAATCTAATGATTCAGATTCATTCTCATATTCTTATATAAAAATGACATTCTTATAAGATTTGAAATATATATATATATATATATATATATATATATATATATGATGTAATTGAATTTTGATTAGACATTTAAACCTTAAATTAATATTGTTTTTAATTTAATGTATGATTCGATTTTAATTACAATACTCCAAAATATCATAAAATATATTAATCCTTATATAAGAATAATAATCTTCTTTATTTTTTTTAAAAGAAGATGTTAGTCTTATTTTGTACCACTTATAGAGTTATTGTATAATAATAATTTATTAACTATGTAATAAAAGCACAAAAAATAAACATCATGAAAAATAAACTACTAATTTAGAAATAGAAAAAATATTTCATTTTCATTAATGTAAATACAGAAAAAAATTATATTTCATTAATTGTTAGATATGTGTCATTTATTCAAAATATATTTTTATTTTATTAGGTTCATAAAAGAGAATTAAAACAAAAACAAACTATACGGTATAATGTTTATTAATGATCCAAATATTTTTATAAACAATGCATAAACAAAAATAATATTAGATACAAAAGAAAAATATATTATTTATCAAAATATAATAAAACTATATGTCATTTATTAAAATTTATATAATTTATAATTATTGGATAAATATTTCATGTAAATAATAGAAAAAAATATATTATTGATCCAACTATAAAAAAAAAATATGTATCTATTCTTGAAATTTATACCATTAAAATAATGGTTTAATAAAAGGTTGTTATTAATGTAAATACGAGATAAATATATATATATATATATATATATATATATATATATATATATATATATATATATATATATATATATATATATATATATTATTGATTCAAAGATAAAAAAAATATATTATTGATTCGAAATATATTTTTGTTTTATTCATTATCAATTCGTAAAAAGAACTAAACCAAAAACAATATTTATTTACTGAAAAAGTCTAATTATTTTAGACAACATTAGTTTTATATATGAGAACAAACAAACAAATAAACTAAATTTATCGTTGATTCAAATATTTATATAAATAGTGTCAAAATAAGCATATTTTTTATATAGGTATAAAAGTATATTGTTGATTCTAATATTTTTATAATCGGTGTTATTTTAGGATAAAGGAAAAAAATTACATAATTTTATAAAGGATGCCTAAATAAAAATAATATTTTTATACTAAGAAAAAATATATTGTTTCAAATACGAGAAAAATACATGTTGTTTTTTACAATCTATATAATTAAAATAATGATTGAATATTTTTATAAATAATTCTTAAAACAAAAATAATATTTGTATAAGGAAAAAAATTTATTATTTATATAAATATTTTTAAATACGAAAAATTGCATTTATAATCTAAATATTAGAAAATATCACTTATAAATTAAGAAGATACATTCTACATTATATTTAGGGTTAAATATGTTTTTGGTTCCTATAAATATCTCACTTTTCATTCTTAGTCCCTATAAAACAAATGACATATTTTGATCCCTACAAAATTTTGATACATGCAGTCTTAGTCTTTGCTATTTTCTTAAATTTTAAAAACTATTTAATTACCCCTAAACTCTTAAATTTCTGAATGATATTTTTCATACGTGTTTAGATTACTATAAAATGTTTCATTACCAAATTATATAATTTTTTAAAATGAGAAGAATTAAATATGAATTTTTTAAATTTAAAAACATAATGATAAAAGTAATGAAAATCTCGACTTATAAATCAAATTTTGAGTTCTTTTTTTTCGAGAAACTTTTTATAACGTTCTAAACATATCTGCAAAATAATCATTCAAAAATACATATTGGTTTAACAGTAGGAACTAAAACTACGTGCATAATTATTTTGTAGGGACTAAAACACACTATTCTTTTTTAATAATCAAATAAACTTCATTCATATATTAATAGTTTACAATATGAATGAGCCCTTTCTAACTCCTCATGGCCAACATCTTGATTAGCCAAAAGAAAAGAGAAAGCAAAATAATGATTGAACTATACTCTAAAAACCAGCAATAGAGTACCCTGCTGAAACCAATAATTACAAATTTTTTAGATCAATAGGCAACTTATACCAATCATAGAAGCTTCCCAAATCATCTTTCTTTCTCCTTTTCCTTCTCCATTTCCAAGTGACCAACTGAATATCCATCAGCAGCTTCTTCAAGTTCAACTCGTCGCCTTTGAAAATTATCGCATTTCGCATTCTCCAAATACCCCAACATGTTGCTAACCATATAAATGATTGTTGATCTCCAACACCCCTTGCAGACGACCAACACGAAAAAACATCAATGCAACAGCTTCCCGTCGGTAGCTTTAAACCAATCCAATGCTCTAAATCTTTCCAAAACGACTTGATTTTATCACATCCAAGCATAGTATGATTAACCTCTTTAATCTCAAGCTGACAGAACACACACTGTACTTGGTTATGATCAACAATAATACCTCGATAACTAAGGTTCTTGCGAGTTGGTAACCTATTCAAAAACAGTCTCCAACCAAATATCAGTACTTTCAAAGGGAGCTTTAATTTCCACAAACACCCAATAGCAGCTAAAGTGTTACTCTCTACTTCAGCTACACCACCTCTTCTCATCCATCTCTCATAACATTCCTTAACACTAAAAGAATTGTCAATCTTCACTGGCCAAAGTATAACATCATCTACAGAGGGCGATAAGCACGATTCTCCCAGCAGCTGGTGTAATTCCTCTACCATTTCTTCATTTGCACTTGACTGTACCACGCCATTTCCTACTAAGTCCCAACACCAAACATTTCCTGTCCAGCAGCCACAGTCTTTGACTAAAATCTGTTGATTAGGAGAAGAGCCAAAGAGGATTGGAAATGTTTCCTGCAGAGCATTCCTCCCAATCCACCTAGACTGCCAAAACAATGTGTTACCGCCATTACCTGTGTTCCAATTTAAAATACTGGATAAACCTTGGTTATTAAAAGCAGATGCAAGGCGACATAAATCTTTCCACCAGTTAGAATACTGATGTTTTTGAGCCTCTGTTTGATCAAGGAACATGCTATTAAAATCATCCTTATATCTTGCTTGAATTATGTGTTTCCATATAGGTTCTTGATCGTGCAAGATTCTCCATAACCATTTCGCCACCAGAGCCTTATTAAACACTCTCACATCTTTAACTCCAAGCCCACCTTGTTCTTTTGGTTTACACACTAAGTCCCACTTAACCCAAGAAATGCACTCCTTAACTCCCTTGCCTGACCATAAAAACCTTCTTTGGATGCCTTTTAAAATCTTTATGACAGAAACAGGTGCTAAGAAGAGTGCAAAATAATGCACTGGTAAATTTGTTAGTACAGAGTTCAACAAGATAACACGACCCCCAATCGATAATGAATTACTTCTCTATTTGGTCAGCCTGTTTCTGAAGGAATCAATGACTGGTTTCCAGAATGCAATGGATTTATGACTGCCCCCAACAGTTAAACCAAGAAACTTAAAAGGATATTTTCCTACTTTACAATTTAAAAAATTAGATACAGTTGCAGTTCTATGACTATCTACTCCCATGCCCATGATACAACTCTTTTTATAATTAATTCTCAACCCAGACAAAGCCTCAAATCCCCTCAAGACAGATTTTAAACCCTAAAAATTGGACCAAGATTCGTCACAAATGAATAGAGTGTCATCAGCAAACTGTAATAAGCAGTTTGTGGTCATACCTTCAATTCTGAAACCCTTCAAAACTCCTATATCTTCTGCTTTCTTAACCAAGTGTGCCAGACATTCTGTTATCAAAACAAAAAGAAAGGGTGATAAAGGGTCCCCCTGTCTTAGACCCTTGTTAATTGTAAAATCCTGTGAGGAACTTCCATTTACCAAAACCGAGCCAAAACTTTTGCATACTAACCCTCTTATCCAAGAAATCCATTTTGGGCTGAAATTCATTGCACCTAGCATTTTACATAAAAACTCCCAGCTTACACAATCATATGCTTGAGCAAAATCAACTTTAAACATAAATCCTTTCTTTTTCTTCTTCTTTACATAATCGAAGATCTCGTTTGCCATCAACACTCCATCTAATAGCTGTCTCCCTGGTACAAATGCAGATTGGCAAGAAGATATCAGTTTACCCATTACACTTTTAAGCCTTGTAGCTAACAGCTTTGAGATAACCTTTTGCACACAACCAATTAATGCTATAGGTCTGAATTCCTCTAGGTTCTGAGGATTTTCAAGCTTTGGTATAAGAACAAAGAAAGTAGAGCAGAAGGCCTTTGATAGAGAAGCCTTATCATAAAATTCAAGTATACAATTGACAAAGTCCTAGCGAATCACCTCCCAAGTTTTCTTCAAGAATTTAAAATTGAATCCATCTGGGCCTGGACTTCTGTCTCCCTCACACGACTGTATCGTTTCTAGAATCTCATCATAGGAAAACCTCTCAGTGAGCCTCACATTATCCTCCTCTGACAATTGGTTTAGAGAACTAAGATCCATTTCAAAATGTTCATGAAAACCATTCTGAAACTTCTCTTCATAAAAATCATGAATAGTCTGTTTAACTTTCTCAACGCCATCCTCCTCTTGAAGGCCAACATTCATGGCTGTAATTGAATTAACTCTCCTTCTTCTATTAATCACAGAATGAAAATATTTGGTGTTACTATCCCCCTCTTCAACCCATCTTTGCCTTGATTTCTGAAAAAGCAAGCTTTCCTTTGTCTGTAAACCATTCCACAGTTCCTCTAATTTCTTTCCCCTTAGTTTCACTGCCTCTTCTAAGCTTTCATTATCAGTCCCTGCCATTAAATCTTCCAACTCATAGATCTCCAAAACCTTCTCTTCTATCTTTAAGTCTCTAATTCCAAAGACATTAAAGTTCCACCATTTTAGCCTACTTTAGAGGTATCTCAGTTTTTTCAGCAGCACATCACCTGCACTTCCATAAGCATTAATATTATTCCAACTCTCCTTAACAAACTCCAAAAAATTAGGGTGGTCCAACCACACATTTAAAGATTTAAATGGCTTAGGGCCCCAGTTCACATCATTCAAAACCAAAGAGACATGCCTGTGGTCAGATACATCTCTCAAGCCAACCTTCTGATAACTCACCTTCCAAATATCACACAATTCATCATTAATTAGAAACCTGTCCAACCTACTCATGCACGATCCATTAGCTTTAAACCATGTAAACCTATTCCCAACAGTTGGGAGATCAATAAGGTTCATATCTTCAATAGAGATAAAAAATTAAATATGGTAATTTTATGGGACCAAAAACATATTTAACCTTTATATTTATTTATTGGTTGAAACTGTCTAGAAATGTTTGTATGAAACCAATATCGTGTGTATGTATAAATATTTTATTAATTTAATTAAAAGAATTGATTTAAATTCATTAACCAAAAATATTAAAATTTTCTAAAAAAAAAAAGCATCAAAACCATAAAATATACCAAGGCACTCAAGAATGTCTTCCTTTTCACTTGTCACATTTTAAAAAATATTTACTCTTTTTAATTTGTCATATTTGTAAAATTATTTTGATTTTTTATATGTCACTTTCATATTTTAATACAACATAAATTATTATTTTATCCGTATTATTCTTGATTGTTTGATGCAGAAAAAAATTCATAGAAAGAGATAGTTAAATAATTAGTGCAATAGTTTAAAAAGATAAATAGTTCACTAGTATAAAAAGTACTTTTTAATCATACATTTTAAATTAGGTGCTACGATAAGGTTTGTGATAGCTTGAAACCAATTGAAACATGAAGTGCTAGAGCAGTTATATCTATATCACAAGGATATATTAAAATGGTATTAATAAATTAAAGATAAGTAATATAATTTTTACAAAAGAAAAAAAAAAACAAATAAATAGAGATGAGAGCTTGACATCATTTATAAAGTCAATCACCTATCACAAAATTAACTGAAATCAACATTATGCTCCATATGTCAAGAAAAAATTAGTATGTGCAAAATTACAAATAAATAGAGATGAGAGCTGCAATTTTATAGACACAAAACTAAGTTGATTTCAAATAAATTTTTTTTTTAAGAAACCAAAAGATTAATATTAATAACTAGGCATAAGATATGCCAAACACCCGAACAATACAGTAAATAGAAACATACTACAAACTCCCTAACATAAGGACCTCCCAAGGGTGTGGTTGAATGTAAAAGCCAATATTGCAGCGGCCTCTAAAGTTATTAATTATTATCCATGTCTATGTTACATATCTAAGTAAAAAAGCACATCAAGATTGAATAGAATCAGAAGCAACCTATTTCCAATCATGTTTCTTAACATAAACAATTTTCTTATCGTCAGAATCAGCATATTCATCAATTTCATGTGTGCTGATTCTAAGATTGAATATAATCAGCAGTAACACATTTCCAACCATGTTTCTTACATATTCAAGTCAATAACAAATCAAAACCTTTTAAGAACATGCTCGACAACACTAACCTAAGGAATTAGATAAATCAAATAATATGTATTTTTTACCTATTATAGATATGTCAAAGCATTTATAACTGGTAAAATTTGTTGAGGTAACAGACATTTACCACAAAAAAATTGTAGGCGTCTTCATACTGTTGTCATGATAGTTGTGTTCGTTCGTTCAAGACTTTCTCGCGAGTTGCAATCGTTCAATCTAGGACTTCTCGCAAATTGGTTAGAAAGAGCAAAGTTGTTTTGGTGGGCAAACTATCTTTGAGAATTTGAGATCTCTGTTACCTAGAAAACACTGGCTGCTGCGGTTGACTTGTTGATCTTAAATGCTAAGTGTACTAACTTGTTAGAGATTATGCAACTATTTCATGTTAGTAAGATAGTAACTTGTTGATCTATTGAAATTGGTTGTAGGGAATTATTAGGGATAATTGCTTATTTTGAATTGAAATTGTTACTGTGATTGGCTTTGAATCTCACTTGCTGTTATTTTGAATGTGTTAATAGTCATATTTATAGTTATATGTATTAGTCAGAGGGATGTTTATTAGCTGATTTTTTTTTTTATATTGTGCCTTTAATCCATGTTGATCTATTATTGATCCAAATTTGGTACTTGACAATAAGTATATAAAACACCTTTGTACTCGGTTGGTCAAGAGTACCGTGTATGGTTTCATCGATCCAAATTTCATTCAAACACAAAACGATCGAGCTAGTTCTCAGTCTCACATAACTGAAAAGCTGTTTGAGGATGACAAAGACTGTTTTTTTGTACCATACCTCAACAAGTAAGTGTATTTGATCTTCATAGAATATTTTTTTACTAAATTAGTTTTTGTTAGGTAATCACATATATTAGAAAGAATTGAAGTTGACAAATTTAATTTTTGTTTCCCATGGAATGTAGTTATAATTGGCAATTGCTCATTATTGAGGCAAAAAAACAAAATGTAGTCTTCCTATGTCCATTAAATGACAGGAAAATAGTTACAAGATACAGGATCAAGGCTTGGTATATGGCCAGTCCAAGTTCTAAAGCCTATAGACTTGCCAATACCAACCATATTGTGGGCATCAATATTACCCAACCTACTAATAAACATAATCACAACATTGGTACATCTACCCATTAGCTGTCTACAATCAGAAACAATAGGAAAGAGATCAGCAATGTAATTCACACCGTTAATGCAGTCGACAACCGACAGTGCATCCGATTGGAGAACAAAGTCTTTGAGGCCCAGGTCAATTGCCAGTTGTAAGGCCCAACGAATAACCAACAGTTCAGCGTTAGCCGGGTCGACCATACTAAACAATCTCTTGGAGGTAGCCAGAAAGATATTTGAGGTGGGGTCTCTAATGACACACCCCAAGGCAACTATCCCATTTGAAAAGCATCCTGCATCAGATTGAATGACTCAACCATTGAGTTTGTTCATCCTACTGTCACTAGCTTGACTAATCCTTGACCTGCTACAGACTTGAGAGCTGCTCCCACCACCTTCAATGAATATCTCCCAAACTTCGTGCGACACCCAAACAATTTCTACATGAAAATGGCAATCAGCTGGCCAAACTACTTATCGTTCTTGGAGAGAATATCACTGAGCCAGTCAATAACACCGCCACTATCAGGGCTGCGAATTCCCAATGGAGCCGAGAAAAGAGTCCGCTTGGCAAACTCTCAATGGAGAAAAAGATGGGAAGAAGTTTCAGGTTCGACATTACACAAAAGGCATAGGTCATCAGTGATCATACCTTTCCTTCGAAGATTGTCTTTGGTCGGTAAAATATTCTTTGAGAGGCGCCAAATGAAAATTTTCACTCTAGGATTGACATTACGTTTCCACAATGATTTCCAATACTCCACATGGTTGTTGGTTGAAGGTCCAAGGAGCTTCTTCCTCTTCTGATCACCAAGGAGATGGTAGGCAGATTTGACCGAAAAAACGTCATCCTTTTCATAATGCCATAGAAGCTTATCTTCAGGAAGTTTATAAGAAAGGGGGATGCTCATAATGTGAATGACATCCTGGTCATTAAAGTTATCCTTCAGAACATCCGGGTCCCAACAGGCAAGATCATGATCAATTAGTTTGTCAACTTTAGAATCAGGAGCGAGACTGCGAGCCCTTGAGGACGGTTTGAACCCAGAGATAGAGGGGATCCAATTATCTGATTCTATGCTGATCCTTGAACCATTTCGAACACGCCAACGTAAACCCTGGAGCACCAAGTCCTTCGTACTCATAACACCGCGCCACGCATGACTGGGTCTGAAACCATTGGAAGCTTCAGAGATTGAACACCTTGGGTAGTATCGACCTTTAAAGAACCTCTCAAAAAGGGAGCCATCTTCCTGCAATAATCTCCAGAATTGCTTGCCCAACAAGCTAATATTGAAATCTTGGATACCTCGAAATCCTGTTCCTCCTTCCCATTTTGAGTGAGCCAATCTTTCCCAGCTTAACCAGTGAATTTTCTTCTCTCCTTCCTTTGAACCCCACCAGAATTTTGCAAGTAAAGCTTCGATTTCCTTGCAGCAGCTGTCTGGAATGCGATAGCAACTCATAATGTACGTAGGGATGACTTGGGCCACCGCTTTGATCAAAACCTCCTTGCCTGCTCTTGACAGGAATGATTCTTTCTATCCCTTGACCTTCTTCCAAACTCTATCCACCACTAGTTTAAAAACTTATTTCTTTGACCTCCCAAAGACGACCGGCAAACTAAGATACTTAGAGTGATTATTAACAGACCAAAAACCAAGTTTCTCATTAATTCTATCCTTTACCACCTGCAAAACATTATTGTCAAAGGACACCTCAGACTTATCAATATTCACCACCTGGCCAGAGGCTCATTGATATGCATTGAGAACACTGAGAACACGTTTCACTTCTTCCACCGTAGCTCTAGCGAAAAGGAGGATATCATCCGCGAAAAATAAATGAGAGATGGTTGGAGACTTCATAGCCACTTTAATGCCATGAACCTGTTTCCTTGTCACCTATTGCTTGAGCATCCTAGATAAAACATTTGCATAAATAATAAACAGATAAGGTGAGAGTGGGTCTCCTTGACGGAGACCCCGTTTTGGAACAATACGATTACTAGGTTTCCCATTGATCAAGACTTAGGTTGCCCATTGATCAAGATTTGGTAGGTGACAGTAGAAATACATTTCTGAATCAAAGACACCATTGACGGAGGAAATTCCAATCTTTTTAAAGTTTCCGTCACGAAGCTCCATTCCAGTCTGTCGTAAGCTTTAGACATATCCAACTTCAGTTCCATAGTACCTTTCCTTCCTTTTTTTGTATGCTTCATCTAGTGGAAGCATTTAATAGCGATGAAAGCGTTGTCAATAATAAGTCTTCCACGAATGAAGGTGCTATGCTCTTCACTAATGATATCAGGGAGAATTATCTTGACTCTATTGGAAATTGCTTTGGTGATGGCCTTCATGATCACATTGCAAAGACTGATTGGTCTAAAGTCCAACGGAGTCGTAGGGTGCTTCTTCTTGGGAATGAAAGTTATAAAAGTATTATTGATTTCAGTCGGATCATCATTATTGTTCAAAATATCAAGAGTAAATTGTACCACCTCATCACCAACAGTTGGCCAGAACTTTTGATAAAATAGAGCAGGAAGTCCATCTGGTCTAGGGGACTTCGTAGGATGCATCTGCCAAATGGCTTCATAGACCTCGTCACGGGAAAACAACTTGGAGCATAACTGCTTATGCGCATCAGAAAGTCTTCCGGGAATCACACTGTAAATCTCATGTTGATTTTCTGGGCATGAAGAGGTAAAGATATTCTTGAAATAATTTGTAAGAATCCTCTCACATTGTTGGCGTCCTCTCCTCCAAGTACCAGTCTCATCCTTTAGCCTTTTGATCATATTATTCCTCCTACGTTGGTCAATTTTCTGGTGAAAGAATTTGGTGTTCCTATCCTCATCCATGAGCCACAAAGCACGACTTCGTTGCCTCCATAGAGTCTCCTCAATCTTTAGAAGGGAATCCCTTTGCCTCTCAGTAGCTTTATACTGTTGAATCTCAGCCCAGTCCCAGACCACTTTTTCTCCTATTTAAGAGTCTCTTGAAGCCTTAATATTTCCTTCCTGACATTATTGGTACGCAGATCCTTAAAGTTGTGCTGAAGCTCCCGTTCCACAATTGTCCAATCAGATCTCCACACCTTTCTTTCTTTGATCACACCTCTTCAAATCGAAATAGATAATGTCTCCTCTCATCAGATTCATCTTTCTGGATAAGAATCTGCAATGCAGCATGGTCAGAATTAAACCTTTCCAAGTGAACCACCTTAGTTAACAGAAATTATTGCTTGAATTCAAAGGTAACTAACGATTGATCAAGCCTACACTGAATGTTTTCCTCACCTTGTCCGACGTTAGACCACGTGAAAGGATACCCTTCAAAGCTTACTTCCTCTAGCCCGCATCTATCCATGGTCTGCCTTCCCCATTGAAGCTGAGAAATGGATCTACTGGTTCCACCTTGTTTGTCCGAGTCCTGCAAAATATCATTGAAGTCTCCAAATAGAATACACTTTTTGCCCCATCTTCACAGATCTTCTGAACCAGGACCCAGGTAAATTTCTTGTTAACTTCTTCAGGATACCCGTAAATGCCAGCAAATGACCAATGGAAGTCGTCATCATTCAACTTACAGCTCCCAACAATTTGGTTTTGGGAGTGTGAGTTAATGACGATGTCAACAGATTCATTCCACCAAAAACACAGTCCACCCTCTCTATCTCTCCCTGTTCCTTTACAATCAACCGTAAAATCATATTTGAACCTGTATTTCCTCTTAACAGACAATAATTCCTCTTCTTTAAGTGTAGTCTCCATCAGGAAGACCAACTGGGGACGCTCCACACGAATGATCCAGTTTAAGGCTCGAACTGCACAGGGTCTCCCCAGACCCCTGTAGTTCCAACTAATAGCCTTCATTGGGATTGGCGGTGTTGGTCCTCCAACACCACCTCTGGTTGAGATTTGTGACCTTCACTTGTAGTTGCTCCTTGTTTCCTCTTCTTCTCTCCACAAGAACTAACTTCTATAGGACCTTCCGTAATCATGACGTCCACTAATTGTCTCTTAGACAACTTTGGTTTAGAGATCTTTATGTTCCCAGCTCATGTTTCTTTCACACTCTTTCTTTTAGTCCACTTTCTTTTTTGAATTCCTTCCTTGCCGACAGAACCCTCTTGGGCATTCTTTTCATTGGATATGATGACTGCCCCAAGTGATTCCGCCACCCTCTCGATTTCCACATTCCGAGGCTTCTCTTTATCTCCATTTATGGCACTCCTTTCTTGATGTTTAGAGATTAGGGTATGTTGTTGAACCTCATTGTCTTCACCACTGCCTAAGCCTTTTGCTTCACATCTACTCTGACTGGAGGACACATTGAAGAGGTCCTTGCTACAAAGACTAGAACTTGACTCTTTCTTCTTCATGTCTTCTATCGTCTTTGGGAGTGGTGTTGCGCGAAGCCATTGACCATAGGACAAGTCTTGTTCTTTTAACTCCTCGAATCCTTCCTCATTTAAATCCTCAACCGCTTCGTAGTCCTTGATTTGATGACCCATTCTTCCACAAACAAAGTAAAAAGTCGGTAGTCTTTCATATTTGAAATGGACCCTAAGACTTTTCTCTTTGAATTTCACCAGAGTTCCTCGTTTGAGCGGTTCTTTCAGGTTGATGACCACTTTGATACGAAGGAATCTCCCATTTCTATGAGCCTCTTTGATATCCATCTCTTCAAACTTCCCGATGATATTACCCAATTTCTTCGCCATTGCTTCAGATCTGAGATTTAGAGGAAGTTCGTAAATCCAAACCCAGAAGGGGCTGAAATGCATGTTCAAGTCCGACGGATGTTCTTCGCCGGAAATACAATTAAGAACCAGCAACGCTCTATCAAAGCTCCACAACCCCGACTTAAGAACAAATTCCAAGTCTCGTTTAGAATTGAACTTAAACAGAAAGAGATTTTTGCTGAGATCTTGAATCTCTACCGGGTGTTTCAGCTTCCAAGCGTTCACCATTGTTGTCTTGAAAGCTCTGGAGTTAAAGTTACTTTCCGTCCACAGTTTCCCAGCCAGGGTTCTATGAAACGACTCGTCAACACAGACTTCTTCTTCATCCGCTACCACTCCTTCTTCTTTTTCCTTGGAGAGGGTAATGGATTTCCACTTATCCATCTTTTCCTAACTTTGACCGAAAATCCTAAACACCTATTCCAAAACCCAACGGACGTGAGTGAAGGTCAGATAGTTGGAAGCGCTAACGGAAACCCAACAGACGTGAGTGAAAAATCCAGATAGATGGAAGAGCAAAAGCCACCACAAACCTTGTATTGGAAAGAGGGATGAGATAGAACACGATAAGACTCTAGAGAGAGAAGGTCTGCCTTCTCTCTAGGAAGTCACGTGGAGGACATTTAAAAAAAACATCGTTCTTATTGTTGATTCGTAAGTATAATTTATTTACCTTACATGTAATTTATGATTTTGTAGAAGACAAATATAATGAATATATTTTATTACCGTAGAGCCATAGATGGATATAATAGGTTGAAAGGTTCGAGAAAATAGAGAAAGCCAACATGGAACATTACTCTCAAAGTAAGTTAACAATTTCTTGAATAATTTAAAGTTTATTAATAATTTTTGTATATATATATATATATATATATATATATATATATATATATATATATATATATACTATTTACTTACTATAACTTATGGTAATTGTAGTGCCAAAGACAATCTTTCAATTATGAGTGTGGCTATTATGTTATGATATATATGTTGAACATTGTATCTGCGGGGATTGTTAATTCATGGAATCAGGTATTTAACAAAAAACTTCAATTATATGTGTTAATTGTCTTCTTTAATGTTAATACAATATTCTAATATTATTTAATATTTATTCAGATATTTGGAGACTCGACGCCATTTTATGAGGATGACGTTACGAATGTTCAAGATCGCTGTGCAAATTTCATTCTAGAATCCATTTGAAGTAATTTGATTACGTGTCAGTGCTATTTGTTTTTGTGCTTCTATTGTAGACTTCATAGTTTGTTTAGCTTTTCTTAGACAAGCTAGTGTTATGGTAGTACCATAGTTTGATTTTGGCAAGAGGTACTAAGTTTAATAGTACTGTTTGTAACATAGTTTCATGAATATTTTATAACTGATCGAATTTATTTAAAACTTTGTTCTATGGTATTTTCTATTAATGGTTGTGTATGAAATATTTGATTAGTATTTGGTTGTGATGAAATTTTGTATTATTTATAAATTTTTGTACAATATTGTGGTAGAAATAAAAGAAAAATGACAATTAGGAAAAAAAATGACATTGTACTTTTAAATCGAATGAACCGATTTAAAATAACATTACTAAATCAAATGAACCAATTTAAATTTGAGAATTTAAATCAGAGCATATAGATTTAAAAGCTTTCATTACTTTTTGAACTTTTTTAAATGTGTCAAACTGATTTAAATAAACACTTTTAAATAAGACTAGCCGATTTAATAAAATATTTTAAATCGGATGATACCTGATTTAAAAGCTTTCATTACTTTTTGAATTTTTTTTGAAATGTGTCAAACCGATTTAAATAAACACTTTTAAATCAGACTAGCCGCTTTAATAAAATATTTTAAATCGGATGGAACCTGATTTAAAATCTAAAAACTTTTTATATCGACCAAAATTAAATCGGACCACCAACCGATTTAAAAAGTTGTTTTTAACCGATTTAAAAAGTAGTTTTTATACTAGTGGTTATACAAAAAAAATTGTATATGTTTTAGTATGTTTAAAATACTCAAAAGTAACATATATTAAAAATCAAATGTGACTCTTTTTTAAGAGAGTTTAAAGGTAGTGTATTGTCAATGTAAAATAATATTATAAAGCCATCCAAACAAAATATTTAAATTTTCTAAATCATATTAGTATTTTAAAAATAAAAACGTGATTTTGTGGGATACACGTTTCTCGATGGTTAACGGGGTAAAAATATTTTACAATGATAATGCATATTCTGTGAGTGCAACTTTTTGTTAGATGTATTTTACATGATGTTAAAAGTAGAATACTTTAGTGTTGATGTATATTGGACGGTATCATCTAATTCTTAATTTGCATCTTAGCATTAGAAAACATAAAAATATTTTGCAAACGATTCATGCATAAAAAAAGTTTTATGGAAAAATAACCTATGTGTCCACACATACATGTTTTAGGTCGATACATAGAAGAAGACTATTTCTATGTGTTGACACACCCATGTTTCAGGTCGGCATATAGAAGAAAAATATATCTATGTATCGACACATGTACTGCATTTTTAAAGTTCGAAGGCCCTGTTAGATGTGCCGCCTCTACAGGTCGATACATGACCTGTTCAGATTGACACATGACCTTTACAGGTCAACACATGACTTACACAGGTCGGCTCATGCAACATATTTTTCCAAAAATTTATAATTTTTTCAATTCCTTTTGCTTCAAAACATGCAGACGCATAAATACTTCATACATGCATCATTTCTTTTAAATGATTTTGGTAAAATCATAAACGATACCTGGATCATACAAAGAGTCTTCTTCATCTTCAACCTTGATTTTATGTATACACACAAACAAAGTACACATAATCATTCATTGTTTGGGGGCCATCTAGAATCAAGTTGCTAACGTCCAATTTAGCTTGTGGTATTGTAAATTGGGTTGAGATCTTAGGGGGGTTTCAAATAAGAAAACCAAGGTGGGGTTTTCCTTCAAGATCAAAGTGGGGATTTGAAGGTTTTGGATAATATTACTCAAGTTGGATTCGATCGAATCAAGGCTTTGAAGAGCTGCAGTTCTTGCAAGGGAGTAACGTGAGACTGTGGATCATCTTGCTGAATCTTGGGTTACAATAATTCGTAATTTGGATTCAATTGAGTGAAGGCTTTGAAGATCTGCGGTTCTTACAAAGGTGTGACGTGAGACTATGAATCAAATTGGTATTTTTGGGTGAGTTGATCAAAGCTTAAATCAAGGGAAGGGAAAGTGTTAGGATCAACAACAAACATAGGGTTTGTAGGGCTGCATTGCTACATTTCTCTTGTAAACTACATTTACAATGTAAGGTTAATTTCACTATCTTAATTCAATTTCGAATTGAGGGTAGACGTACCCATAGCGAGGCCGATTAGGGAACTGTCTAAACAAATCCTTGTGTACTCTCTCTTTCTCTCTCTCTCTATCTCTCTA
Source organism: Lathyrus tuberosus (assembly GCA_022829125.1). NCBI lineage: Eukaryota > Viridiplantae > Streptophyta > Magnoliopsida > Fabales > Fabaceae > Lathyrus > Lathyrus tuberosus. The sequence continues at coordinate 5,340,481 of JALAZF010000019.1, read as the reverse complement.
TATATATATATATTGTTGTACCCCAAATTTTACCCCTTAGATGTCATATTTTTCTTACACCCGCATTTAGACCTCAATCATGTATGCATTGTTAACTACGCATTTCTTTTTGCAAGTTTGTTTCTTCTGTGTGAAAAGGCAGGGTTTGCACAAGAAAGAGAGCAAAGTTAACAAACCAGGATCTCGCAAGGTTTAAAGTCTCCTAAGACATTTCTTGACTCCATACAATCGCAAGAATGGGTGAAATGGTTATTGAGATATGGTGCACCAAATTTGGCATGATGAAATATTTGTTTCACACTTAGAAAGAATTCAAGGTGCTTTGGTCCTTACTATGCTCAATTTCATCAACATAAAAATCTTGCAAAGGAGGAAATGGTCTTTTATGTGGTTCACTAAAATGCAAACCATCGTGTGGAAAAATTGTGATTTATGGTGTGGTTTTATTACAAACTTTGTTTCATTTAATTGGAACCGGTTTTTTTTAAAACCATATGCCAAATACACCTTTTGTTTTCTCAGAACCAACTTCCAACACGCGTGCCACCAAAATCGTGCCAAGAAAGTTTTGAAAGTACAACCTTTTGTACTTAGACAGTTGAAAAATGGAAGATACTACGTTGCAAAACAAATGACCTTCATGCATTTAGCTTGTGCACTTAACCCATTGGACTTTGCCTTTTCTTTTCTGATCAAAACCCTAAAACAAGCAACGGATAATTTTTCACTTGGCTCAAGGAGGATAGCCACGATGTCGTGCAAGTAAAAGCCACTGTGCCATTTTCTCCTCAAGACAAATCCATTAACCTTTGTATCTTCAAGCCATTATCCAGCTTGCTCTGCCTATAAAAGGAGGGGCATTCTCATTTGTTAGAGCACACCAGAAATCACTAAGAAATTTCTCTCTACTTCTCCCTCCCATAATCCTGCAAGCAATCCTCAAACTTGCAAGGAACTCATCACTTTCCATTCCCTCTGTAGTATACAGAAACACCACAACAAACACTCCGAGAAAAATGCCAAGAAACTCTTTCAAAATCTCTCCACCTTTCCATTTTTTTTAAGCTCTGTAAGTAACCAAAAGCTTGCAAGAACTTATCCTTTTTATTTCCTCCCCGTAAACACCTCAAGCCTCCATTATCTTAACCACCAAAGCCCGTGTTTCATTCTGAGAGGTTGGTTCTGTAGTGGTTGAGAGAAGGAAGCTTATTCACCACTTCCATAAACACTCACCTGTGAAGAAGCAGTGGACTTTCTCCACTAGGTATCACTCTATCTCATTCTATTTTTGTACACGATGAACATACGTTTCATGTTTGCACCATGCTGTTATCATATTCGTTATTTCATTACTGTCTGATTCTGTGATCTTTTTTGCTCCATGTTGATTATCATGTTGTTATGTTCATTACTGTCTGGGTATTACTTATTGCTGTGATGAAATCATTAACATGTTAGTTTCATTTTATTCTGTTAATCATCAACTGATTCGTATTCGTATTCATTTGAAAGAAAACTGAAAAAATAAATAAAGGAGTTAAAGTGGCGTTCGCCATGTTAACATGGTGGCTCTCGCCACACATCACAAAGACACAAAACAAATAATAAAATATTAAAAACAATGACCACATAATAATAAAATAATAAAAAGGGAAGAAAAAAGGATCCCATGGCGCCAGCCATGTCCACAGGTGGCGCAAGCCACCATGTGAGGTCCCCCATGGCGCCAGCCATGTATGTATGTGGCGAGAGCCACTTAGCTTTTTTTTTTTGTTTATTTTATCATGTTATGTGTTTATTTCCTACTTCACTCTTTATTTTTATTTTCTTCCCCTAATATCTTCAAGAAAAACTTTAAAAAATATTCATTAGTTCATTTTTAGGCTTCCTTTTTGTAAATAAAATCAACTCTTTTTCGGGAGGACGTTAATAAATGTATCTTTGAAGTATTGCTGTAACTTACAAATTTGTTAGAACTTCGTTTCCAGATTTTAACAATTCCACCATTAGGGTGTTGTCTGTTTTTACTTTTGTTGCTAAACTTCAAATGTATTTGCTTTCAAAAAAGGAGAATGTTTTCGCTGCCATATTTATGGGACTACTGACTTTGAAGAGTTTTTCTTAAGAGCATGCTGTAACTTGTGGATTTCTATTTGAACTTTGTTTCCTGGCTATGAACAAAATTTTCTCATGAGTATTCTTTGCATTTTTACCTCTGTTGTTAAATCTCAAATGTCTATTTTTTTCAAAAATATGAGAAATGCCTTTCCTACCACACTTGGTATGTGTATCCACTGACTTTAAAATAAGTTATTTTGGAAGTGTTGTCCTGTGTCCTAACTTAAATAAATCTTACCATGCAATGTTGTTTGTTTTGCTATATGTTGATAAGTTACATGATTTCAAATGCATCTGGTTCAAATTGCGAATACCTCTTCTGCCATAATTGTCACAGTTACATGATCACTTATACTTACTGTTTGCTATGTTCACATTTAAGAATTCACTTCATGTGTTGATTAAAATACTTACTGTTTGGAATTATTAAACTCAATATGTTTCATTATATTTCAACCCCACTATAACTCTTGTCTACAAGATGTTATTCTCCCCCTTCCTTCCAAAGGAAAAGTTTTTCTATCGATTTCAAGATCATAGAAAGCTCATTGCTACCTTGGACCTCATAGTCTTAGGCAACATCCCTTATTAGGATCCCCTTTGACCTCATAGTCATAGGCAGCCCTTGACCTCATAGTCATTGGTAACATCTTCAACCTTTGACCTCATAGTCATAGGAATCTCATGGCCTCATAGTCATAGAGTTACATCCCACCTTTGACCTCATAGTCATAGGAAAGCTTTGACCTCATAGTCATAGCCATCCTCTATTGACCTCATAGTCATGGAAAAGTCTCTCTATTGACCTCATAGTCATAGATAGCTCATTACCTTCCTTTGACCTCATAGTCATAGGATTCCCGCTTGACCTCATAGTCATAGGGCCATAGGTAAGCTTTGACCTCATAGTCATAGGTAAGCTTTGACCTCATAGTCATAGGTAACCTTTGACCTCATAGTCATAGGTAAGCTTTGACCTCATAGTCATAGCCATCCTCCATTGACCTCATAGTTATGGAAAAGTCTCTCTATTGACCTCATAGTCATAGATAGCTCATTATCTTCCTTTGACCTCATAGTCGTAGGATTCCATCTTGACCTCATAGTCATAGGGCCATCTTTAACCTCTGATCTCATAGTCATAGGATTCTACCTTTGACCTCATAGTCATAGGCAGCCCTTGACCTCATAGTCATTGGCAACATCTTCAACCTTTGACCTCATAGTCATAGGAATCTCATGGCTTCATAGTCATAGAGTTACATCCCACCTTTGACCTCATAGTCATAGGCAAGCTTTGACCTCATAGTCATAGCCATCTTCCCTTGACCTCATAGTCATCTTACCATCTTGACCTCATAGTCACCTTACCATCTTGACCTCATAGTCATCTTACCATCTTGACCTCATGGTCATCTTACCATCTTGACCTCATAGTTATCTTACCATCTTGACCTCATAGTCACCTTACCATCTTGACCTCATAGTCACCTTACCATCTTGACCTCATAGTCATCTTACCATCTTGACCTCATATTCATCTTACCATCTTGACCTCATAGTCATCTTACCATCTTGACCACATAGTCATCTTACCACCTTGACCTCATAGTCATAGGAAGCATCTTCTCTAGACCTCATAGTCATAGGCCTCATAGCCATTAAATCCCACAACTTAGACTTAGAGAGTTTCCTAAACTCTACAATGAGCTCATACTCATTTTCCCCCTTGGAACTTTGGCCGTAGCCAATGGTTCCTCAATCCACCCTTAGTGAGATGAACTACGGTTGCTCTGATTCATTAGTCAGATACGTAGGCACAAGATGCGACGTCTTGGCGAGCAAACTTAGTGTACATATCCTAAGTCCTTACCTTCACCTTTAGCAGATAACCTTTAGCAAGCAAACATAATACAACATAAACTAAACAAGAAGTTCCTGTAGAGTACTACAGATACTTAGGGTGCTAATACCTTCCCTTAGTATAACCAACCCCCGAACCTTAGATCTCCCCCCTTTTAGGTTTTCTTCGATCTTGAACCTTTCCTTTGGATAAATCAAAGTCGGTTGTAAAATAAATGTGATGCAAGTTAATTAATAGCTTGTTATCCGATTTTCACCGCAACAGAAATGGTGACTTCACTGGGGATAAAAAACTTATTTTTGAGGGTTAAGTCTACCTTGTTTTGCTTATGTTATTTATGCTTGCTTACTATATTTGTACATATATCTGTATATTTGTTTGGTTCCTGCTGTGGGCATTGTACTATTGAGTGGGGAGATAAGTCTTAACCCGGACTTGAGAGTACATTTGATTAGGATCGTGGACATAGTCAAGGAAACTTCGAGGGAGAAATCCCAAAGGAGTTAACTTGAAGTTCCACACTCAGTTGAGGCCCTCTTGGAAGTGGTATATGTTGAACGAGCAATCGTGAATGCGTTACTACTTTCGACTTTGGTGCCAGGGATACTGATGACCTTTAGTTACCCTTTACCTCACTTGGTCTATTTAGGATGTAGTACGATGACTATGAGGGAGTAATCCTAAATGGTTGCTACACGATACTACACTCAGACGAGACTCTCTTGAGAATTTTATTGATCACCAAGCAATTGGGAAGTCGATAAAATCCAAAAGATGGGTTGTCGACTCTAGGAACTTCTTAGAACCCTGTTCTGCAAACAGAGAACCCATAGTACACACCTCTTGGGATGGGTAGACCATAGCTCCACGCCCATGACCTCCGACCCTAGGGTTTGTTGTGTTGTGTATATTTATCTGTTTATGTGTGTTTATGTTACATACATTCATCCATACATCATGCCACATTCAAGGAACTCAATTTTGTTTTGCAAACCTATTAGGATGGATTTTGGAAGAAGGAAAATGAAGAAGTACACCTTCATTAGTCCAAAATTGGAAGATCTGAAGAGCCTGGGTGAGCCGATCAACGGATCATCAACATTTCAAAACAAGTATGGGAGGATCTTCTCTTTGATGAAATTAAGGATGGTAGATGGGTTGCTTCCCACTCTTGTACAGTTTTATGATCCTTTGTACCACTGCTTTACTTTCCCAGACTACCAGCTAATGCCCACTCTTGAGGAATATGCTATCTTGGTTGGTATTCCCATCACCCCAAATCCTCCTTACTCTGGCTTGGAGAAGATACCCAAAGAGAAGGACATTGCAGAAGCTGCTCACCTCAAGTTGTCAGAGGTCAAAGCCAACTTAATTATCAAGGGAGGAATTTTTGGTTTGCCCGCCAAGTTTCTAATGGAGAAAGCCCGTCATTATGCTAGTATGAAGAACATGGTGGACTATGAAGCTGTTATGGCCCTACTCATTTATGGGCTATTTCTGTTTCCCAACATCGACAACTTTGTCGACATGAATGCAATCAAAATTTTCATCCTTGGAAATCCAGTTCCTACTCTGCTTGCTGACGCTTACCATTCAGTACATCTGAGGAATTCCCATAAAGGGGGCATGATAACGTGTTGTGCTACATTGTTATATAAGTGGTTTACTTCTCACTTACCTCGTTCGGCAACCTTCTGGGATCTCAAAGATGGGATTTTATGGTCAGAGAAGATTATGTCCCTCACGAACACTGATATGGAGTGGTATAATTCGACACTCAAAGGTAGAGACATGATCGTTAGCTGTGGGGTTTCGCTAACGTACCTCTTCTTGGTACAAAAGGGGGTATAAGTTACAATCCAGCCTTGGCCTGTCGTCAACATGGTTACTCTATAAAGGTTAAGCCAAGTAACATTTATTTGGAAGGATTATTCTTTGAAGAAAATAAGGACCCCGTGCTCAAAGAAAAGATGGTGCATGCTTGGCGTCATGTTCACAAGAGAGGAATTTCTGCCTTAGGAAAACCCGAGTGTTTGGCTTCAGAATCTTATACTTGTTGGGTACAGGAAAGGGCTATTAATTTGCCGTTACCATACAAACGTCATGAGCCTATTCCACTCGCTTCTCGAGACCCTGTTCTATACTTCACGAGTAATGAGGACGAATTGAAGATTCGACTGGCTCAGGCAGAGCAAGAAAGGAACGCATGGAGGAACAAGTACCAAATTCTTGACTTTGAGATGAATGCACTTCAAAAGAGTCTTATGAGAAAGGAGGAAGAATCCGCCAGGAAGAGGAAGGCGCAAGGAGATTTATTTTCTCCTGGCACTTCATCTACACCTACTGCTAGCGGATTGGCTCCACTGGAACCATGGAAGTCACATTTGGACAAACTTATTCTTGAGAATAAAAGATTGCAGAAGGAGAACCAGAGGCTCACAATGAGATTGATAGGAGAAGACTGATCAAAGGACCTAGGGGTTTAGTTTCTCATTATGTTGCACTCTTATTTTGGCTTTTGAAGGTGTAATCATGTTCTTTTTGTAATCCTAAAAAACCTTTATTAATGAAATGAGATCCTTCTTTAAATTTTACAAAAGTGTTCCTTATCCAATAGTGTTCGCAAAAATACAGTTTTGAGTTTCCTTGAATCACGCATATCATTTGCATTCGCATCTCATTTGCATCTCTCAGTCTTGAGTCTCTCCCTTTCTTCTATGTCTGAAGGATACCTAGCATCTATTCAAGACAATGACAACAATGAATGAAGCTCTGAAGAACCAAGAAGTCTTGAAAGAGGAAGTCAGAATCCTCAGATGCCAGATGAATTGGGTTCTCAAAACTTTGTAACCTCTGATGAAGAAAGAGGAGCACGCTCACCCTGTTACTCCCAGAGAGTTTGTCAGTTCATCGCCTCTCGTGGATCCTCCGAATCAAGAATCTCCGCAGTACCAGGGGCCAGACCACCGTCAACCACGCCAGCATGTACGACCATGGCCAAGAAAGCCAGAAAGAAATTTCACTCGGCTACCAATGTCGTACAGTCAATTACTGCCAGTTTTGATCAAAGGAGGATTGATAGTGCCAAAAGAATTAAAGCCAGTACCATTTCCGTATCCACCAGGCTTTGACGTAAATGCTCGATGTGACTACCATGCTGGGGCATAGGGGCATTCAACTGAAGACTGTAAGGTGCTCCCGAGTAAAATTCAGAACCTGTTAGACTCTGAGAGGATCTCATTCACGCCTTAAGGCATTCAAATCAACCAGTATTTGCCATCTCCTGTGGTTCACCCATACCAAGGATCTGCCTTTGGAGAAACTTCACGCCAACCAATCTTTGGTCTTGGTCTTGCACCAGAATGTAATCATCATCAGGTGTCCACCGAAAGGGTGTCTCTGCCTCCAACTGCTGTTTCTCCCCACCAAGATAAAAAGAGGTGCTCTATCAAAAGGGGCAAAGTTCACTACACACCTTGGTGACTCCTCAACCTTACAATCCTGTGCCAGGACCTTGGCACAATGCAAATCTGATTTGCGACTTTCATAAAGGGGCTGAAGGACATAGCTTGGATGGTTGCCTGGTTTTAGAAGCTACCGTACAAAATCTGATCTTTGAAGAAGATCATCCAAAGATGGAATGCAAGTTCCACACTGGAACGATAGGGCATCCCATTGAAGAATGCAAAGAGTTTGAAGCAAGACTGCTAAACCTGCTAAGAACACTGCAACCTCGAGAAGATACGCCAGATGACAACGTCTCTACTTCTGAAGCAAAAGGCAAAAGAATCGCAAGGCCTCTCAAGATTCTGTATCACAAAGAACCAATGATCAGTGGCGAGGATGTTTCCCCGTTTGGGCCTGAAGAATGAAATCTTCTGAAATCAATTCGCCAAAGTTGGCCGCCTTTTGTTCATTTTAGTGTTTTTCAATTATATTTCCTTTGAATTTGTATTTGCTTATAAGATTTGTTGTACTTTCAAATTGGCAAGATTAATGAAATGTTTGTGCATCTTTTGATTAAGTCCATTCGTTTCACTCATCTACTTTTGTGCATCTTTATATTGTTTCTTTCCACTTATCAAACTGTTTGTTTAAAGCAAAGATTAGGGAGGATGATAAAAACATCATATCCATAACCGCTGTGGTATGCTTTCAATTAAACCTTGCCGAGGATGTAAGGCATTGTTTCAAATCCCCAAACACCGGAGAAATAAGGAAGATAATCCCTCGTTAACCCCTTCAAGCCTAGAAGTAGGAGTTTTGTTTTCTTACACAAAAAACCCTTAAATCTTAACCTTGGGGCAGAGTAGTTCTCAGTTTAACTTGGTTATGCGTTCTAATGCAAGCACTTCATGCAAGACATCAAGTCAGCTCTCTCAAATCAAGTGACAATCAAAAAAGGTCTCAAAACCTTAACAAAGACAAAGAAGAGGTCTCAAAACCTCAGCAAAGACAAAGAAGAGGTCTCAAAACCTCAGTAAAGTCAAAGAAGAGGTCTCAAAACCTCATAAGGCAAAGAGGAGAAGACAAAAATAAGGTCTCAAAACCTTAGAAGACAAAGAAGAGGTCTCAAAGCCTCAACAAGTAAAGGATAACCAAATGCTGCAAGAGAGTAATGGCTACAAAGGTGTCTGAATCATCATCAGCTATCATCAGTTCATTCCTAGCCTATAGGAACTTGGATGTATAACTTGAGTTAATTGAGTGTAGGATTGGAGTTCATCACGAAGATGGGGTGGGGACAAATAAACTTTGAGCCTTTATCTTTTATTTCATAAACCGTGAACCAGACCACGTTACAACCCTTAAAAGACCTAATTGAGGTAAGGTTGTTTTGAAAGTATACTACAGCAAGGTTGATTAACCTGACTCCTAATAATCTTTGCTAACTGCGTGTGTTGATTACTTCATCTGTCATTCCGTAAATGGCTAGATCCACTTTTGTTGATTGATTATTTAATCATTCCACTATGTGTGTTTCATCAATAAAACTTTGATTTCAAAAGCTTGCATGAATTTTGCATTGAAATTGCCAATTATTAATGAACAATAATTGTTTGCAAGACAATTCAATATCAAAGGAATCCTAACGAATGCAGCCAGTTAGGGAATTTGACTTGATAAAGGGCTCAGTCTGGGGCATCTCCTCCATATATCCACCATCTCAAGAGCTACTAAATCAAGGGGCAGAAACTTTTCAAATTCAATATATTGGGGCAAGCCTTCTTGAGGTCATCTTATGACAATTTTAGGTTCCAATGACCCACCAACAAGGACAAGTGTGTTCCCCAGTTGTTTCTACCGCAGTCTGAGGACTCTGTATTGCAAATACCATTAATCAGGGGCAATCAGGTCGAGATTCGATAAATCTCTAAAAGGTCAATTAGTTTGGGGCACCTCCTTCATGGATTTACTAGTCCAAAGAACAAGTTCAAGGACCTGGTTGTGTAAATGCAGTAAAACTGGGGCAGACATGTCAAGATCCATGAATCTCTTCAAGAATTTGAAGATATTGGAGCATCTGGTACACCAATTCTTCTGTAAAATCCTTTTGATGACGTATTCTCGCAGACCAGTTAATCAGAAGCTGTCAGGTCAAGATTAGACAAATCTCTTAAAGGTCAGTTAGTCTGGGGGCATCTACTTAGCATGGGACAAGTTTGTTTCCCCGTTGTTACTCCCACAGTCTGAAGGGCAAGTTCAAATACCTTATTATACACGCATAGTTAATCTAGGGCAGTTATGCCGAAATCCCTGGATCTCTCCAAGAGTTTGAAGATATTAAGGCATTTCGTATGCCGATTCTGCTATAAAATCCTCTTGGTATTTTCTCACAAAAGGCCATGCAATCTGGGGCAGAGAAGATTTGAAGATTACCTGTTGCAAGAGTCATTGTCCATTATGGTGATCATCATGCAAGTCAGGACGCATAATGACTCTATTTTTGTGATATCCTCTGCCAGCTCCCCAGTAAATTGCTGCTTTAGTCGATCTTGGAAAATCTCCATGGATCTTCCTCATCCAGTAAAGAAATCAAGCTCATGATGCTACACCAAGTGGATCACTTTTTCCCCAGAGAAGTTTTGAGGTAGAACCGATTCTGCAAGTTCATCCCCAACTGGAGATATTTATTTCATCTCCAGTCTCACTTCCTTTTGTGTGTTTTGTCATCATAAGCATAAGCATGGCATGAGCACTAAGATTTCCCATCATTATGAAAATCATCATCACAATATGGAGGAACCATCATACTTCATTAGTCTCCCCAAAGATGGGTGAGCATCCACTACAATCAAAATTAGGGTTTCAAGCCCTCTCAGAGCCCTAGACAAAGGATCAATCAAGGAATGACATGATCTTTAACTTGTCTAACCTCTCAAACATCCACAATGGATCAAAAGGACTGCCACTTCAAGGATCAAGCACAAGGCTGCTCCCTTCTAGGTGGATCAAGTCTCAAGATCGACAGTGTCACCAAATTAGGGTTTTGGTCGACCAGGTACTCCAGATGGAAAATTTTCATCTGGGTGTAATACCCCAAAATTTGCCCTCTTTTTTCTTCATGTCTTCTAGCATGAGCTTTCATTGCATTGCATTGCATTCAAGCATAGAAAAACAAAACATCAAGCATCTAGCATTACATCTGGCATAAGGGCATGTGATCAGGTAATCCAAGGTGTCCATCATCCAAAGCTAAAGGAGAAGACCAAGGATTTCTGACAAGCCTCAAGGATCTCTTACATCATGTGTCATCTCCATTTGATCTCACAAGTCATGGGAAGAGGAGAGTTCATCAAGAAGATTGGACAGGGCATGATCTCCTACACAAGGCAGTCAAAAGTTGGGATCTGACCCCCAAATGGGCAAGCTATTTGAATTTTTATCATCTCCAAAGGGCATATCTCATCTTTGTTTGAGAGGATACACAACATATTCAGAGGAATTGAGATTTGGAGGATGTGTTTTTTCCTCCTAACCAGAGGGTGCCAAAACTAGGGTTGGACCTAAAATCAGTTTATTTATGATTTCTTGGGCAAGACTTGATCTCATGGCATTCCTTATGTTCTTAAGTGTTCATGGATGGAATCTTGGCCATTGGTTCTTTGAGGAAGATGTTCAATGGATCAGTTACTTGTGCAATAAGCAAAAGTCAACAGTTCAAAAGAAAAGTCAACCATGGGTTTGCAAAGGTTCAAATCATGATTCCCAAGTCCATATACCTTTATTTGGTCAAGTAATGACATGGATGGCATCATTCATCAAAAATCAAGAGTTTGTGCAAAAGTTACTAAATTTGGAAAATGACCTATAATGAAAACTTTCCATTTTTGGCAACTTTTCCACCACATTCAACTTGACTTTTCATCATCAAGAAAACTCCAAATGAATTTTCCTCCAACATGAAAGTTGAATATCTTTCTCTCCCATTTTCAAAAAGTACTAGAAAATTTCCATATCATTTGTGGAACTCTAGTTATGGCCAAAACAAGGCAAGGTGCTTTTCATGGATTTCTTATATGTCAAATTTTCCACCTTTTGCATTTTTGCACAAATGGACTTGTAATGTTCCCAATTGCTTCATGCCATATTACAACATCAAAATACAAGTCAAGAAGATCATTTGTGGCCTTTGAATCAATTCATACCATGCCATATTTCTCATTATTTTCACAAAGAGCAAAATGCCAAATTAATCCAAAACTTGCAAACCAAGAAAGTACAAGGCCCAAAATCAATTCAGAAGTGATACATGAGTGGATTGGAGGTGAATTATGCTGAGTACAAGGGTTTTCCACGTGTAAATTAGTGGTGGTGGTGTAAAATGCATTTTTGCAATTTCACCCAAATCTCATTAACAAGAGTTCTAATCACTTCCTAATCCTAATCAGTGAACTAATGAAGGGTATATATGCTTACTCATACCCTCACAGCTAGGGTAGAGACTCTCATTTGCACAATTGTGGTTTTTTTCTCTCACACTTCCTCTCATTGAATCTCATTCTTCTTGGAGCTTCTTTGAGTTTTCTCTTCATATTCTTGATCAGTGAAGAGAATAGAGCAAGAATCCACTGCTATTTTAAGCTCATACTGAAGATTTCATCAAGTGTCATTCAAGAGGGTTCAAACTTAAATCTCAAGATCTAGCACGATTTCAAGCTCTAGTTGCATTTATTTTGCATCTAGAGGTTCCAAGGAGTGGATCTGCAGTATTTGGAGAGATTTCTTGGAGGTTTTCAAGTTCTACAAGGTTCAGGTTGGTGAATTTTTCATACTCACAGAACTTGAATTTTTGATATGCATAATGATCTATGAACTTCCCTGAGCATGATGATATATTTTGTTTGAAGTTTGGACGTGTGGTTCGGGTGGTATGTTGATTTAAAGTGTTAGATCTATTTTTGTTTTTGTTCGATTCTCCTTATTGGTTGGTTATTTGTGAAAAATAGTTGTATATTTGAGATCCTTGCATTTTTCTGGTCAAAATAGTGTACCTATATGCATTTTCTGGAAACTTTTGGACTGCAGCTCACCGGAGAGGGTGGCCGGAGCCCTAGCTCCGGCGGCTGCCTGAAAACCAGTCCGGCGAGGTGGTCAAGGGAGAAGAAGAAATCACGACCGTTCATTATTGGATCTAACGTCTCTCACTACGCCACGTGTTTTATTCTTTTATGTTTTATTTTATTGATTGCATGTATGCCCTCCCAAGAATGCTACCGTGCGTCCTCACGTCATAATCATTGATTTCTTTTATTTTTTGATTGTGTGATTGAATCTTGCGCGTTGATGTAATCGTGTGGTGGTAAGGGTGACAACGAATAAATGAGGGCATGTGCATGGCGCGTGGGAGAGTATGGTGAGCTGAGTTATTTGTGTGGTTGCGTGTTCATGTGGATTGTGGTGTGCCTTTGGATCTGGACCGTGGATATTAATTAAATTTGATCGTGTGGATGTTGTTTATCTTGTTTACACGCGTTGGATTAAGTGTTTGGGTGGGATTGAATCTGATTTTTGACTGAAATACGTGTGATCCATTGACCTGTGTTTTGGACTTTTGACCATGGGCTTTGCTATTTGCGCCCCCCCTCCTTAAGCCTATTTCCTTTATTTCAACGTGCTTCTTTTACTCATTGCACCCCTTGTTTTATTTCATTTTCATTTTCTTATTTTTATTATTTTCTTTGCATTTTAATTTCTAAAATTATTTTTGTGCATCTAAAAATCATACAAAAAATCATGAAACCTCTTCTTAGTTTTCTCAAATTTTTCCATATTTTATTTTCTCATTTTATTTTATTTTTGGCATCTGTTTTAATTAATTGCCTAATTTTCTTTTCTTAATTGTTTCACTTGCACACTCCAACTTGCAGATTTTATTTCTCTTCATCCACAATACATTTTTAATCCATTCTTCTTGCATTTATTAGGTGACATATAAAATTGCATAAAAACATTTTTGTTTCATTTTTAAACTCATTTCATGTTGCATTTTGGTCCCTCCCTTTTACATGTTGAACCTTGTTTCTTAAGTGTTCTTTACCTAATTGTTTGAGGTATTTAGTTTGTGAATTTTGGTTTGATATTTTTGCATATTTTACTTGACTGAGTTAACTTCTGTTTGAATATTTTTTGGGATTTTATTGATCCACTTTGCTATTTTTGATTGAGTTTTACTTGTGATGCAAGTTTGATTGAGACATACTTTGATACATGATCTAGTTTGAGTGCATTTGCTTGCTTGTGATGGAATGATGCTTGAGATGTTTTTATGGTATGATCATGTTCTGTTTGAGCTTACTTGTGGCTTTGGAATCATCCTCATTTGATCATTTTTCAATTTGTTCTTGATTTTCTAATTTGATGTTGTTTTGGACTTGAATCTTGTGATATGTTCAACCTAATCTTGTGATGTTTCCTTGTTTGATCTCAACCAATGCATGAGGCCTTTTGTTTGATTTGTATGACATGCTAGAGGTTCTGACCCTCTTGGTTTAAGGTGCTTTATGTGACATGTTCTCACTCTTTACTTCACATGTTTGTTGGCATGAATGATAAGTGGATGTTTTGATTAACATTGATGCATGTTTTGAATGTGTTGCTTAAGGATTCATCTTGCATGACTTGAGTTTGACTTTGGTATGATGTTGATACATATGCTACTGCCCCTTGAGTTCATTACTTGGTTTTCATCTCACTTAATCATCATGGTTTGATTTGTATGATGCATATCATCATCATTGGTTTTGTGGTTTCTTTGGCTCATAATGCATCATAATGTGAAACATTCTTGCATGTTTGGATTAGATGATCATGATATGAATTGAATTCTGACTTGGTTTCACTTTCATCTTATTTTGTTCATGTCATCTTTGTATGAAACCTTAGTGTGTGAAATTGTGAATCTTGTGCAAGTTTACTTGCATCCTTTCTTGTGTGCCTTCACTTGTATACTTGATATGTGCTTATATGATCTTTGAAGCATGTTCTATGTTATGATTTGGATATGATGATTTTGATGTGCTTGCTGCCCCATCTCTTTTCTCTTTCTTCTCCTTCTCTTTTCTTCTCTTTCACTCTTTATCATCCCATGAGTCTCAAGACTTGTTCAAGTCTTGGATTCTTTCCCTTTAGAGCTACCTAGTCCAACTTAATTTTTGATTAAGCTTGGAGTAGGATTAGCATTAGGTTAGGTAATCTTTCTCCTAAACCTCACTAACCCTAGGACATCCATGCATGATAACATTAGGACTCTTAGTTTCCCTTTAGATTTTCCTTTGCGTTTTCTCTCTTCTCATCTCAAAAGAAAAGTAAAAAAATACTTAATAAAGGTTAACATGCATTGTGCTTGAGCCTTATATGTGGGAAGTTGGGAACGAAGGGCTTCCTTTCATTCTTCTAGGGTACCTAGTGTACGTCCTGTTGGGGGCGATGCTCGAAAGTATTCGTTCCTATATTTAAGACTTTGGTTCAATGCAAGTTGCAAAAACTGTAAAAGGCACTTCTTTCTAAAAAACTTCAGACAAACACTAACGTCTTTCCTTCGGGAATTCTTTTCTCATCTCACTCACTCTCAGCGTACGAACGTGCTCCTACTCGTTCTTTTGCAAGATGGTAACGCACTCGGACCAGCGAGCCTGCAACACCTGAGTTAGAACGTCAGCCGTTCCCAAAAAACACAAACAAAGCGACCCTCGTTGAGGGGAACTACGTCGCTCTGATTCTCATGCTCCCGATGAGATACGTAGGCAGTGGGGTAGGGCCCATGCGAGCACTTCTTTTATTTTCCCTACATTTGTTTCTTGTTCTCTCCTTTCTTTCTTCCCTTTTCCTGTTCCTTTTCTCTTTCCAGTAGCAGCGGAGCTCCAGACGACGACACCCTTTGATCGAGACAAGCAAGCGTGGATCCCATCGGGTACGATGGACGCGTGGGGGTGCTAATACCTTCCCTGCGCGTAACTGACTCCCGAACCCAGTTCTTTTGGTCGCAAGACCATGTTCTTTCCTTCCCTTCAGGTTTATGTGGTGTTTCCTTTCCCTCTCTTGGGATAAATACACATTGCTGGCGACTCTGTTTCGGTGCCACTTTCGCGTTTGTACTTGGATGAAAATCCCGGGAGCGACAGCTGGCGACTCTGCTGGGGACCGAACCCAGAATCTCTGGTTTCCTTGGCGAGTCAATCCTAGCGCTTGTTTGTTTTCTTTTATTGGGTGTTATTCTGGTGTTGTGTTTTGCTGTTTGTTGTATATTACTGTATTGCTATTTACTGTATTTTTGCTTTACCGCTTTACTGTTTTTATCGCATTTTATTGCATTACATATCATTATATACTGGATATTACTGCGCTGTGCTGGCTGGTTTTCTGTTTGGCGGGTTGGGATGTTCTAAGAGATGAGCCCACTACCCAGGCTCGAGCATACACACAGGTTTTAGAGTGGATAGTCATGACGCTTGCATGGGGGTGGCCATGTATTGTTGTTCATGAGACCCACAACCAGACGAGGTTCTATCAGGAGCTACGTGCTATTGTGCATTGGTACAGGCCAGTAGGTATTCTCTTGAGGGATTGTCGACTCTGGAGACCATTCCCGAGGACTCAGTTGCGGCACTCCTCCTGAAATGTGACAGTGGCAGACCACGCTTTGTGGCAAACCCATTGCACATTCTCGATCCGAGGACCCAATGCTGGGAACTTGCTATAGGATTTCCCTTTTGTAGTGAATCAGCGGACGACCTCTTTGATTGGCGATAGCATTGTATCCTTTAGGCTAAATGTGCTATTGCTTCTCAAACCTCCGAAGCTGAGGATCTTTCGTCTTGGAGAATCGGTTTAGGCCTCCTCGATTGATGATGATGCCAAACCAGAAATGGTGAACGTATCATCATTTCTCGACCTGAGAGCCCGGGATACTGAACATCCTAGTACCCACATGTGAGAGGGATGGGGTTTGCAGGTTTGCAGGTAACCGTGACTTTCAACCTACCTGGTTTTCTGGTTCTATCACTATGGTGGTTATTGTTCTGAGTTTTGGTCCAGAGCCTTATTTTGTTCAGTCAGCGCAGTGCAGCCAGTTTGTGTGGACACCTTGATCGTATGCTCTGCATTGCATTCTTTTTTTCCTGACATTCATGTTTGTGCATTTTCAGGTAGTATCTAGTCTTTGATTCCAGTCAGAGGGCCGTGTTAGGGATGGACGTTCCAAGAGGCAAGAAGGATATTATTATCTACAAGTTTTTCAAGCCAGCAATAGGTCCTCTCACAATCCTGAAGGGAATGGCGAGTCCTGAAGTGTTGAATGCTTTCGAGGAGAAGTATGGGTGGATTCTATCTTTTGTTCGCAACATCAACGATTATGAGTTCCGAGGTCTTCATACTCTGATGCAGTTCTATGACCCTCCGCTGAGATGTTTTCTGTTCCCGGATTATTTGTTGGTGCCTACCTTGGAAGAATACTCTAACATGCTAGGGATCCCTATCAAGGAAGTACCTCCTTTCTTTGGTTCAAAAGGAGAGCTAGATTGTGGGAAATTGGCCGGTGCTCTTTATTTGAGCAAATCAGAGATAGAAGCCAACATCTCCAACAAGGGAAAGATCTGTGGTTTCAATTTGGGGTATCTAACGAAGAAAGCTCAGAAAGCAGCAGAGGATAAAGATTGGATCGTGTTCAATACACTGTTAGCTCTTTGTGTTTATGGTATTGTGTTGTTCCCCAATGAGCCTGATTTTGTTGATGAAGATGTTATCAGAATATTCATGATGAGGAATCCTGTGCCAACCCTGTTGGGAGATCTCCATTATGCCCTATACAACAAGAATGAAAAGAAGAGAGGAGGGATGGTTCATTGTTGTGCTCTATTGTTTTATAAATGGTTCGCAAGTTGTCTACCTCAATCTGGTGCTTTTGTTGATTCTAAGGATTCTCTAGAGTGGAGTCAGCGCCTGATGGGATTGGTCAGTAAAAACATTGTGTGGATAAATCAAGGATTGCTTGGCAAGGATATCATTCACAGCTGTGGTAAGTACCCTAATGTTCCTTTGATAGGGAGGAAGGGAGGAATTAACTATAATCCTTCCTTGGCCGTAAGACAGTTTGGTTACGCTCTGGTAGGACCACCTGTTAAGCGAGATGTGGAAGAATCGTTGTATTTTCACTCATCTGAAGGATTAGAGGAGGCGCAGAGAGCTTCTGAAGCTTGGGGTAGTATCCTGAAAAAAGGCAAGGCCATTCTGGGCAAACCTAACAATCAGGCTTTCCTTCCTTATGTGGATTGGATAAAACAGAGAGTTGAGGAGTGTTACTTGCCTTTTGATCGAGCACCTATGCTGTACCCAGAAAGTGTGGATGAAAGACTCACTGTACCATTTGAAGAATTTGATAAGCAGCGTAAGTTGGTATCTGATTTGAGGGTGGAAAACTCTAGTATGAGTAGCAAACTACAGGGTGCTCTACAAGACAACTCGGAGTTGAAATGGAAAGTCCAAGACATGACTGCGCACCTAGAGAAAAAAGAGAAGGATTTTGCTGACAGGGCTCAACACTTCAAAAAGATCAGTATAGCTGCCGATTCGTCAGTCAAAGCTAAGAGGAAAAACAAGAAGCTTTTAACTAAAGCAGAGGATGAGCTGGCCACGTATCAGGATATGTGGAAGGAAGCCAAGATTAAGAATGAAGAGCTGCAAGAAGAGCTTCAGGTCGTGAAAACGAGGAAAGACCGTTACTTTGCTAAATGGAAAGAAACCCAGAAAGAAATTGAAGAGCTTAAGCTGCAAGCGGGAATCAAGAAGCCAAAGCACGAAGGCAACAATGTTGAAGAGCAGATTGCTAGGCTGAAGCAGGATGTTGAGAAGAGGAACAGGTTGATCAAAGGTTTGCTAGAAAGACCTGCTCATCCAGATATTGTGAACCTTCTTGAGGAGATTGAAGCCGGTTTATTTGGAATTGACTTGTAGTATTTCTGTTGCTTGTTTTTGTTGTGATTACCATCAGGATTGTTGATGGAATCACTTTTGATTGTATTGAACCTGTTTGTATGACATCTTATGCTATGTTATTGCAACGTTTGTTCCAATGGTCATCAGCTGCTTGAAAGGGGTTGTCTTTTGATTGATTCTGCTTTGTTTATGGATTCGGATTTATTTTCCGATATTGTTTCCGATCCCTTGTCCAATGCTGGAATCAAAGAAGATGTGGCCTGGAATTGTTCAAATATGATTGATTACATTTTGCATTTGCATGATCATAAGCAATTTTGCATAACAGGTGTTCCGGAGCGGATTTCTCATTCTAACTGGGTATTCTCTGCAGGGTAGCAAACATGACTTCTTCTGACTACTCTATTCATCACAATCAGGGTTTAGATATGGAACAACTCCGAGCGGAGGTGACTGAGATGAAAGCCCAGCTGGGGCACTTTATGGTGGACATGCAAGCTTTAATTCAGGGCCAGAGAATGCTGAAGGAAGAGGTCGATCAAGTGAAGACCCAGATGAGTTTTGTTATGGAAGTTGTGAGAAATGTGCTCGGAAAGGATGGTAATCCCACACCAGAGGCTGTAACAGAAGTTGTCGTTCCACCCTTGCCTGTGGAACCTATTCCCAAGAGTGATGTGTCTCACGGATTTTCTGCACCACCTGGAGTTCTGAAACTTACTCACCAGCAGTTACCTCTTGTTTCCCCAGACGGTCCCAAGGCTAGGAAGTACCTACCAAAGTCGAAGAAACCTGACAGAATCTTTGATCCGCTTCCCATGTCTTATGCTCAGCTGTTGAGGCATCTACTCCAACTCCAATTGGTTGAACTTCGGATGATAAATCGCCCTGATGGAAAGCTCCCACTCAATTATGATGCAAGTGCCCATTGCGACTTTCACTCTGGTGCGTCGGGGCACAATGTGGAAAAATGTAAAGCCTTTCATAATTTGGTCCAAGATTTGATTGATTCAAAGGCGATGAATTTCGCGCCGGGCGGCGTAAGCATGCAGAGTAATTCTACTCCTACTTCTGCAGGAAATGTGAATTCCCTGGCAATCCATCTTGAAGCGGCATCAAGTCAAGGGCATATCTTGCAGTCTTTGGTCTCAAAATCCCCATGTCAGCAGCTTGTTCCCGATCATAGGCCAAGTTTGAAAAGAAAAGTGTTGGGAAAAGAGGAGTACTCGAATCAGTATCAGCAGCAGGCTAGCTCCTAGAGGAGGTATCAGAGACCCAGAAGGCCTGAGAGAAAATTTGATCCTATTACTGTTCCTCACAGTCAGCTGCTTGACCGTTTGCTTCAAGACTCTTTGATTCAGTTAAGGGAAGTTGCTCCTGTCCCGTATCCTCTTCCGCCAGGTTATAACAAGAATGCTAGGTGCGGGTACCACTCAGGGGCACTGGGGCATGCCATTGAAGATTGTAAGGTGTTCAGGCATAAAGTGCAAGATCTGATTGATGCTGGGATCATTATTTTCACTGCAGATGGGCTGTATGTTAACTAAAGCTTCCCAAGCCAGCACGTAAAAAGGGAAAGACATCATCAGAAGCAGTCAGTCCAGACGGAGTCAGGCCTCCTCAACAAGGACAATTATCTAGTTTCTTGGTTGTATTTTCATATGTAGTCTTTAGTTGTTTGTTCAGACTCTGTTTGCATGTTAAAACTTGTTTGTATTTGGTTTGATGATTTTAATGCAATGGATATGTTTTCTTGATTAATTTCATTTGTGTTTACTCATTTAATGCTAACGTGCATTGCAATACCATTTTTTCTTGCTTAAGCTCTGTGAGGGAGGATGATGAGGTAAAAACGCAAAAATCTCTAATTGTGTGCTTTTGAACAGAATCCTGTTGAGGATGTACAGGCATTGTTTCGAATACCCAAACACTGGAGATATAAGGGAGATAGACCCTCGTTAACCCCTTTGAGCCTTGAAGTAGGAGTTTCTTTTCGTATGAAAAAACCCTCACATTTAACCCAGGGGCAGGGTAGGTGTCAGTTAATTTGACCGAGTGTTCAAACCTCAAAAGGAGTGGGTATCTGAGGATCCATTACCTTTTATTCCACCATCAAGAGGTCAAGATATGTGAAACCATAATGGTTATCCATCAATAATCACAGACTGAGGCAGTCATAACCCTTTCAACAAAGTCAAGACGAGCCGGTGTCATATGACGTGTTCAAGAAAAAAAGAAAAAAAAAGAAAAAGGAAAAAAGAAAGAAAAGCCCGCTAAGTCAAAACTTGAAAACAAGCGACTTAGGCAAAAGTTAGGGCATCCCGCTGGACTTCAAAATCTAAAGGTTCAAAAGAATCTGTCCAGGCAAAAGTTAGGGATAAGAAAAAGAATGAGAAAGTGAAAAACAAAAGGATTACAAAAGAAAATCCTCAAGCAAGAACAAAGTCGTGTGACTACGAACAAAAGGACAAAAGGGGTGACTATTACTCCAAAGCCTCATTAGGTATCAAACCATCAGATGCAAGAGTTCCGCAAAGATCATAACATCTTTTGGGAGATGAGCGCTTATGCCAAATTAGATGAATGTAGGACGGGAGAACATCACGAAGAGTGGGTGGGCATCGATACACTTTGAGCCTTAAATCCTTTTTTCTCAAAACCGTGAACCAGGCCACGATACAACCCTCAAAAGTCCTAATTGAAACAGGGTTATTGCAAAAGCACACTACCAAGAGATAGTGTTCCTGACTCCTATGAGTTGTGCTAAAAGATCTTTGTTGGTGTTGCATGTGCATTGCATTCTTTCATTCAAATATTAATGTCGTATCCTAACCCGTGATTCGTTCACAAAGGGTTTGCGACATCTTTTCAGTAAAACTTCAAGATTAACATGTGTGTTGCATTAGAATTTTCATTCTCAGATTAAAACATTTTCTGCTTGCATACATTTGTTTGACATCAAAATAAGTTTACATATGGAAATTCAGTCCAGAAGCTTAATCTTGCCGAGTTGAGAATCTTGAAATTCCTGAAGGGCAGCCACATCCAGTGTTACTTCCTCAAGAAATTTTGTTGAGTGGGGTCTTTCCCAACAAGTTGTGCTAAGACGTAGTCGATCTGGGGCAATCACGTCGAACCATCTCTTTAAGGTGTAGTTCATCTGATCCAATCACGTCAAGAAATCTCTTCAGAGTTCAGAAACTTGGGGCAGTTATTCCAAGATTCTTCTATAGACCACGCAGTCTGGGGCAGTTACGTCGAGATCTGACGAATCTCTCCAAGAGTTTGAAGACATTGAGATGTTTTGGATGTCAAGTCTTCTGTAAAATCCTCTTGAAACAATTTCTTTAGGCAGACCATGCTGGTCTGGGGCAAGTAAAGAAATATTGTCGGTCACGCATATGCAGTCAATCAGCCAAATGGCTTGAAACAAAGGGGCATTCCAACCCAAGGCATTTGTGGTCCCCATCTCCAGCAGGCTTCATTAATGATGTTGCCAGCAAGAGATGCATCAAAACCTTTCTCCCCAACAAGTGATGGTTCAGAGTTGGATTTTTCTCAGTTGCAGAAGTCATATCCTGGGGCATGTGTGCATATTCTGTTGTTGCAAGTAACAGGTACAAGTTTTCCAAGAGCAGGGATCATGTTTTCTAGACGAGGAATCACTTATTCCCACGCAGGAGACTGGGGCAATCATGTTCAGGGAAGTGTTCACTGGTCCCCCTTTTGTCACAACGTTTACTGATTGAGTCCATCATTTGGTCAACGGTCGGTCGCGACATCTCAATATCAGTGAATTGAGTTCAACTGGGTATCATTGTATCTTATTAAGTCGATTCGCTCATTCAGTATTTCCAACAGCTACAAGCTTTTCTGTGTCGATAACGGTTGCGGATCCTTAGTAGAGTTACTTCGCAGACACCGAAGTTGTTGATTAATCCCCAGTAAATTCGTTAGGAGTTTAAAGATGCTTGATCTTCTGTAAAATCCTCTTAGGATGTTTCCTCAGGTAAGTCTGGTATCATGGAGCAGGAAGCAAGTTGTTGGCTTTCCCGAACATGGGGCATTTTGTTTTTCCTTGGCAGGATTTGTTCCATATCCATCATCCCCAGTAGAGTTTGAGGACATTTAGTCTTCTATAAAATCCTCTCAAAGGGCATTCCCCAGCACGAGACGCTTTAAGGCGGTTTTCTCCAGCAGAGTTTGTTATAAACTCATTATCCCCAACGGAGTCGTCAAACGGAAAGTTCGCCTAACATGAGGCATTGTGACACTTATCCTGAAGCTTGACAATTTTATTCCTCGGCAGACTACTATGGAGTTTCCCCAGCAGATCTAGGGACTCTTCCCCAGCAAGTTGCAGTGAAATGTTCTAACCAGGACTTGCACATCCCCGACAGAGTAGCTTTGATTCCCAACAAGATCGTATCTCTAGTAATGGTATTCCCACAGAGTTCAGCATCGAATCTTATCAACAGTACTCCCCAACTGAGTTGTTTTGTCCCCATAAGAGGCTTATTGATCAACAGAATCTATTCCCCAGCAAGACGTCATGCAAGAAATTCTCATCTCCAGCGGAGTTGCTGTGACCAGAATTCATCCCCCAAGCAGATGAAGTAATTCCTGGCAGAATCATTACTCTCCTCATATTTCAAAGTCCAGTTTATTTTTGGCAAACTTGACAATTTGAAGCAGACGGATTGTTCATTCATTCTCCAGCAGAGATATTATCCTTTCAGGAGTCTCCGAGATTAAATCATTGACCGTTGTTCCTCAGCAGAGTCAGCAGGGATGTATGACACAGATGCAGAGAGTAATAATTGGAAAGTCCAACCGTAGATTGGCAAAAGGTCCATCTAAGGGTGGCAAATCATCGGAAAGTCCAACCGTAGATTGGCAAAAGGGTCCATCTAAGGGTGGCAAATCATCGGAAAGTCCAACCGTAGATTGGCAAAAGGTCCATCTAAGGGTGGCAAATCATTGGAAAGTCCAACTGTAGATTGGCAAAAGGTCCATCTAAGGGTGGCAAATCATTGGAAAGTCCAACCGTAGATTGGCAAAAGGTCCATCTAAGGGTGGCAAATCATTGGAAAGTCCAACCGTAGATTGGAAAAAGGTCCATCTAAGGGTGGCAAATCATTGGAAAATCCAATTGTAGATTGGCAAAAGGTCCATCTAAGGGTGGCAAATTTTTAAAGTCCAACCGTAGATTGACGGAAGTCCCCCGTAGTGTGGCATTTCAGCAGCTAAGTCCAACCGTAGATTGGCGAAAGACCATCCAAGGGTGGTAGATCATCAGCAAGTCCAACCGTAGATTGGCAGAAGTCCCCCGTAGTGTGGCATCTCAGCAAGTCCAACCGTAGATTGGCGAAAGTCCCCCGTAGTCTGGCAATGTAGCTGCTAAAGTCCACCCGTAGTGTGGCAGGCCAGTAGTCGTCTGGCATTGTACAAAAGACATTGTTAAAGTCCACCCGTAGTGTGGCGGGCCAGTAGTCGTCTGGCGTTGTACAAAAGACGTTGTTAAAGTCCACCCGTAGTGTGGCGGGCCAGTAGTCATCTGGCGTTGTACAAAAGACATTGCTAAAGTCCACCCGTAGTGTGGCAGGCTAGTAGTCATATGGCGTTGTATAAAAGACATCTCTTCAGTGGTTTTATTCATCACCAGAGTTTTCTTCAAGCAGAGTTCATTTGGTTGGGTTTATATCCTCTTTTCTTCTTCCCTGCAGAGTGCAAATTTTTGGGTTATTGTTGGTATTCAATCTCTCCATACCTCGAAAGTATGACATCAATCACTGTCATCCGTTCAGGTCTACAGTGATTGAATAGGGGCAGCTGTAATACCCCAAAATTTGCCCTCTCTTTTCTTCATGTCTTCTAGCATGAGCTTTCATTGCATTGCATTGCATTCAAGCATAGAAAAACAAAACATCAAGCATCTAGCATTACATCTGGCATAAGGGCATGTGATCAGGTAATCCAAGGTGTCCATCATCT
Source organism: Lathyrus tuberosus (assembly GCA_022829125.1). Lineage (NCBI taxonomy): Eukaryota > Viridiplantae > Streptophyta > Magnoliopsida > Fabales > Fabaceae > Lathyrus > Lathyrus tuberosus. The sequence continues at coordinate 5,316,075 of JALAZF010000019.1, read as the reverse complement.
AAAGCCAAAGGAGAAGACCAAGGATTTCTCACAAGCCTCAAGGATCTCTTACATCATGTGTCATCTCCATTTGATCTCACAAGTCATGGGAAGAGGAGAGTTCATCAAGAAGATTGGACAGGGCATGATCTCCTACACAAGGCAGTCAAAAGTTGGGATCTGACCCCCAAATGGGCAAGCTATTTGAATTTTTATCATCTCCAAAGGGCATATCTCATCTTTGTTTGAGAGGATACACAACATATTCAGAGGAATTGAGATTTGGAGGATGTGTTTTTTCCTCCTAACCAGAGGGTGCCAAAACTAGGGTTGGACCTAAAATCAGTTTATTTCTGATTTCTTGGGAAAGACTTGATCTCATGGCATTCCTTATATTCTTAAGTGTTCATGGATGGAATCTTGGCCATTGGTTCTTTGAGGAAGATGTTCAATGGATCAGTTACTTATGCAATAAGCAAAAGTCAACAGTTCAAAAGAAAAGTCAACCATGGGTTTGCAAAGGTTCAAATCATGATTCTCAAGTCCATATACCTTTATTAGGTCAAGGAATGACATGGATGGCATCAGTCATCAAAAATCAAGAGTTTGTGCAAAAGTTACTAAATTTGGAAAATGACCTATAATGAAAACTTTCCATTTTTGGCAACTTTTCCACCACATTCAACTTGACTTTTCATCATCAAGGAAACTCCAAATGAATTTTCCTCCAACATAAAAGTTGAAGATCTTTCTCTCCCATTTCCAAAAAGTACTATAACATTACCATATCATTTGTGGAACTCTAGTTATGGCCAAAACAAGGCAAGGTGCTTTTCATGGATTTCTTATATGTCAAATTTTCCACCTTTTGCATTTTTGCACAAATGGACTTGTAATGTTCCCAATTGCTTCATGCCATATTACAACATCAAAATACAAGTCAAGAAGATCATTTGTGGCCTTTGAATCAATTCATGCCATGCCATATTTCTCATTATTTTCACAAAGAGCAAAATGCCAAATTAATCCAAAACTTGCAAACCAAGAAAGTACAAGGCCCAAAATCAATTCAGAAGTGATACATGAGTGGATTGGAGGTGAATTATGCTGAGTACAAGGGTTTTCCACGTGTAAATTAGTGGTGGTGGTGTAAAATGCATTTTTGCAATTTCACCCAAATCTCATTAACAAGAGTTCTAATCACTTCCTAATCCTAATCAGTGAACTAATGAAGGGTATATATGCTTACTCATACCCTCACAGCTAGGGTAGAGACTCTCATTTGCACAGTTGTGGTTTTTTTCTCTCACACTTCCTCTCATTGAATCTCATTCTTCTTGGAGCTTCTTTGAGTTTTCTCTTCATATTCTTGATCAGTGAAGAGAATAGAGCAAGAATCCACTGCTATTTTAAGCTCATACTGAAGATTTCATCAAGTGCCATTCAAGAGGGTTCAAACTTAAATCTCAAGATCTAGCACGATTTCAAGCTCTAGTTGCATTTATTTTGCATCTAGAGGTTCCAAGGAGTGGATCTGCAGTATTTGGAGGGATTTCTTGGAGGTTTTCAAGTTCTACAAGGTTCAGGTTGGTGAATTTTTCATACTCACAGAACTTGAATTTTTTATATGCATAATGATCTGTGAACTTCCCTGAGCATGATGATATATTTTGTTTGAAGTTTGGATGTGTGGTTCGGGTGGTATGTTGATTTAAAGTGTTAGATCTATTTTTGTTTTTGTTCGATTCTCCTTATTGGTTGGTTATTTGTGAAAAATAGTTGCATATTTGAGATCCTTGCATTTTTCTGGTCAAAATAGTGTACCTATATGCATTTTCTGGAAACTTTTGGACTGCAGCTCACCGGAGAGGGTGGCCGGAGCCCTAGCTCCGGCGGCTGCCTGAAAACCAGTCCGGCGAGGTGGTCAAGGGAGAAGAAGAAATCATGACCGTTCATTATTGGATCTAACCTCTCTCACTACGCCACGTGTTTTATTCTTTTATGTTTTATTTTATTGATTGCATGTATGCCCTCCCAAGAATGCTACCGCGCGTCCTCACGTCATAATCATTGATTTCTTTTATTTTTTGATTGTGTGATTGAATCTTACGCGTTGATGTAATCGTGTGGTGGTAAGGGTGACAACGAATAAATGAGGGCATGTGCATGGCGCGTGGGAGAGTATGGTGAGCTGAGTTATTTGTGTGGTTGCGTGTTCATGTGGATTGTGGTGTGCCTTTGGATATGGACCGTGGATATTAATTAAATTTGATCGTGTGGATGTTGTTTATCTTGTTTACACGCGTTGGATTAAGTGTTTGGTTGGGATTGAATATGATTTTTGACTGAAATACGTGTGATCCATTGACCTGCGTTTTGGACTTTTGACCATGGGCTTTGCTATTTGCCCCCCCCCCCTTAAGCTATTTGCCCTAGCTCTGGCGGCTGCCTGAAAACCAGTCCGGCGAGGTGGTCAAGGGAGAAGAAGAAATCATGACCGTTCATTATTGGATCTAACCTCTCTCACTACGCCACGTGTTTTATTCTTTTATGTTTTATTTTATTGATTGCATGTATGCCCTCCCAAGAATGCTACCGCGCGTCCTCACGTCATAATCATTGATTTCTTTTATTTTTTGATTGTGTGATTGAATCTTACGCGTTGATGTAATCGTGTGGTGGTAAGGGTGACAACGAATAAATGAGGGCATGTGCATGGCGCGTGGGAGAGTATGGTGAGCTGAGTTATTTGTGTGGTTGCGTGTTCATGTGGATTGTGGTGTGCCTTTGGATATGGACCGTGGATATTAATTAAATTTGATCGTGTGGATGTTGTTTATCTTGTTTACACGCGTTGGATTAAGTGTTTGGTTGGGATTGAATATGATTTTTGACTGAAATACGTGTGATCCATTGACCTGCGTTTTGGACTTTTGACCATGGGCTTTGCTATTTGCCCCCCCCCCCTTAAGCCCATTTCCTTTATTTCAACGTGCTTCTTTTACTCATTGCACCCCTTGTTTTATTTCATTTTCATTTTCTTATTTTTATTATTTGTTTTGCATTTTAATTTCTAAAATTATTTTTGTGCATCTAAAAATCATACAAAAAATCATGAAACCTCTTCTTAGTTTTCTCAAATTTTTCCATATTTTATTTTCTCATTTTATTTTATTTTTGGTATCTGTTTTAATTAATTGCCTAATTTTCTTTTCTTAATTGTTTCACTTGCACACTCCAACTTGCAGATTTTATTCCTCTTCATCCACAATACATTTTTAATCCATTCTTCTTGCATTTATTAGGTGACATATTAAATTGCATTAAAACATTTTTTTTTTCATTTTTAAACTCATTTCATGTTGCATTTTGGTCCCTCCCTTTTACATGTTGAACCTTGTTTCTTAAGTGTTCTTTACCTAATTGTTTGAGGTATTTAGTTTGTGAATTTTGGTTTGATATTTTTGCATATGTTACTTGACTGAGTTAACTTCTGTTTGAATATTTTTTGGGATTTTATTGATCCACTTTGCTATTTTTGATTGAGTTTTACTTGTGATGCAAGTTTGATTGAGACATACTTTGATACATGATCTAGTTTGAGTGCATTTGCTTGCTTGTGATGGAATGATGCTTGAGATGTTTTTATGGTATGATCATGTTCTGTTTGAGCTTACTTGTGGCTTTAGAATCATCCTCATTTGATCATTTTTCAATTTGTTCTTGATTTTCTAAGTTGATGTTGTTTTGGACTTGAATATTGTGATATGTTCAACCTTATCTTGTGATGTTTCCTTGTTTGATCTCAACCAATGCATGAGGCCTTTTGTTTGATTTGTATGACATGCTAGAGGTTCCGACCCTCTTGGTTTAAGGTGCTTTATGTGACATGTTCTCACTCTTTGCTTCACATGTTTGTTGGCATGAATGATAAGTGGATGTTTTGATTAACTTTGATGCATGTTTTGAATGTGTTGCTTAAGGATTCATCTTGCATGACTTGAGTTTGATTTTGGTATGATGTTGATACATATGCTACTGCCCCTTAAGTTCATTACTTGGTTTTCATCTCACTTAATCATCATGGTTTGATTTGTATGATGCATATCATCATCATTGGTTTTGTGGTTTCTTTGGCTCATAATGCATCATAATGTGAAACATTCTTGCATGTTTGGATTAGATGATCATGATATGAATTGAATTATGACTTGGTTTCACTTTAATCTTATTTTGTTCATGTCATCTTTGTATGAAACCTTAGTGTGTGAAATTGTGAATCTTGTGCAAGTTTACTTGCATCCTTTCTTGTGTGCCTTCACTTGTATACTTGATATGTGCTTATATGATCTTTGAAGCATGTTCTATGTTATGATTTGGATATGATGATTATGATGTGCTTGTTTCCCCATCTCTTTTCTCTTTCTTCTCCTTCCCTTTTCTTCTCTTTCACTCTTTATCATCCCATGAGTCTCAAGACTTGTTCAAGTCTTGGATTCTTTCCCTTTAGAGCTACCTAGTCCAACTTAATTTTTGATTAAGCTTGGAGTAGGATTAGCATTAGGTTAGGCAGTCTTTCTCCTAAACCTCACTAACCCTAGGACATCCATGCATGATAACATTAAGACTCTTAGTTTCCCTTTAGAATTTCCTTTGCGTTTTCTCTCTTCTCATCTCAAAAGAAAAGTAAAAAAATACTTAATAAAGGTTAACGTGCATTGTGCTTGAGCCTTATATGTGGGAAGTGAGGAACGAGGGGCTTCCTCTCATTCTTCTAGGGTACCTAGTGTACGTCCTGTTGGGGGCGATGCGCGAAAGTATTCGTTCCTATATTTAAGACTTTGGTTCAATGCAAGTTGCAAACAACTGTAAAAGGCACTTCTTTCTAAAAAACTTCAAACAAACACTAACGTCTTTCCTTCGGGAATTCTTTTCTCATCTCACTCACTCTCAGCGTACGAACGTGCTCCTACTCGTTCTTTTGCAAGATGGTAACGCACTCGGACCAGCGAGCCTGCAACACCTGAGCTAGAACGTCAGCCGTTCTCAAAAAACACAAACAAAGCGACCCTCGTTGAGGGGAACTACGTCGCTCTGATTCTCATGCTCCCGATGAGATACGTAGGCAGTGGGGTAGGGCCCATGCGAGCACTTCTTTTATTTTCCCTACATTTGTTTCTTGTACTCTCCTTTCTTTCTTCCCTTTTCCTGTTCCTTTTCTCTTTCCAGTAGCAGCGGAGCTCCAGACGATGACACCCTTTGATCGAGACAAGCAAGCGTGGATCCCATCGGGAACGATGGACGCGTGGGGGTGCTAATACCTTCCCTGCGCGTAACCGACTCCCGAACCCAGTTCTTTTGGTCGCAAGACCATGTTTTTTCCTTCCCTTCAGGTTTATGCGGTGCTTCCTTTCCCTCTCTTGGAATAAATACACATTGCTGGCGACTCTATTTCGGTGCCACTTTCGCGTTTGTACTTGGATGAAAATCTAGGGAGCGACACTGGGCACAAGCCAATGATCCAAAACATAACCTAATATACTTCATGGGACCTCATGGACCCAATCATCAAGTCAATTTTGCCTCAAGGGATGCATTCATCAAAAATCAGGAATTAGGGTTTCTTGACCTAATTCACCCCTAAGTTGACTTTTAGGGCAAATCATGAGCCAAGACCTCAAGAGAGGGTTTGAGGGTCTCTAATGAACTATATTGATCCATTTGGAACAATGGATTAATCCAAGAAGCTTGAGTAACAAGTCTCAATTTCATCTGCACCACAATTAGGGTTTCGCGAGGAAAGTCAACTGTAACTTTGACTTTTGACCAGGACATGCTCCCAAGCCTTAAGACATGATTCAATATACCCTATGACACCCATGGAACATGTCCATCAAGTTTGATTTAGGTCAAGGACATGATTTCATGAAGAATTGCATAGTTTGGAATTCATCTAATAAAAAGTCAACTGTGCACAAAAGTCAACTTTGACTTTTTGAGATTTTTCACCAAAATGGATTTTTAACCCTAAAATGATGTTAATGTATGATTTGAATCATCATTCATCAAGAAAAATCAAAGAAAGTGGGATAACTTGTAAAAGGGGGGGTAACCATAAAAACTTAGAAAAATTTTAAGTTATGGAAAAAGTGACACTAATGTGCCAACTTTGGAGGACCATAACTCCTAAACCACAAGGCCATTGTTCACCATTCAAAGCTTTATTTGTAGATCTCATTGCCCTCTACAAAAGCTTCATACTGACCTATGTCCAAATTCCTCATGGATTTTGAGTTATGGAGTGATCAAAATCAAGAAAAGTCACTTTGTTCCAACACTTAGTGAAAATTTCACTAAGTCAGATTTTACCTTACTTTTTGCCAAATTTAGGGGGATTTTTCACTTGGATTCAAAAGATATCAAAACCAAACATGTTCAAACAGTTGTTGTATCATGTAAGGGCTTTCCAAAATGGCCAAGAACATTACCAAATTCAATTTGAGTCATGAGATATGACATTGGCAAGTTGCCTTGCTGAAATCTGCCAAGGCAAGGCAGATTTTTACACTTTTGGTCGATTTTCCAAAATCAGCCAAATCCAAATGCTCCTATCCACTTGGACACCTCTGAGGATTGAATCTAAAGGGGACAATCTCTGAGCCAAGCCTCCAAAGTCTTTGGAACAAGAAATAACATGTTGAACATAGAATTGCCAAAATAGGAACAAGACTCCAATTTTGGATTGGAGCATTCAATGGAAGCATCAAGGTGGCATGGACTGAGCCATTCTCAACTGAATTTAGTCAAGACTTATCCAAGACCAAGGGAACCAGCAGCCTGTGCCCTAACCTCTAGTCAATGGCTAGAGGAGACTTGGATTTTCATTTGCCAACATTGGCCAAACCTACTCAGCAGTTACCATTCACTATTCCTTGCAAAACAAACTTGCTCTACTATAAATAGAGCTCAATTGTGATCAGTTTGAGTACACCAAAGCCATCAAACAAATGCTTTCCTCAAAATCTCTTCTTTCACTCCAATTTTGCCTTCCAAAGCAAGTCACTATCGGGTTTTGAGTTTGAGAGCTTTTCCAATCAAACCAATCACACACACACCTCATATACATCATATAGAAGTGATCCAAACACTCACATAACATCTGGAACACAGATTTCACAAAATCACCAGCCAATTGCTCAAGTTCTTGACAGATTTGCAGTTGGGGTACCATCTCAAGTTCCAGATCATTTCAATCCATTCCAAGCATTCATACACACTCCATGACACCTAAGGAAGTTATCCAGATCATTGGAACCTAGCTGTAACACCTCCAACACAAATCACGATCACCAGCTGCAAGTGGTAAGCATGAGCTCTTCTAACCCTATGATCCATGCAATTTTTGCTGCACAATAATTTGGCCATATGTTCATAATCATGCATGGAATGTTTCCCCTCAATTAATTGCATTGTTTGAATCATATATCAAAAATCCTAGCCTACATGCAGAAATTAGGGTTCTTGAGGATTTTTCGTGATTTCTTGTTTTATGCTTAATTTAAATGAAATTAATTGTCATAGACATGATCGTGAGGTTGAAACGAGTTGATTGGTATGTGGATTGCATGATATAATCAAGTATTCAGTGAGATGGAGAGAAAATGCAAATCAGCCAAACCCAGAACACGCGCGTGTTCTTCAGCTGTTCTTGGCGCCATTTTTTGAAAATTCAAATATTTGAATTTTGTGATTTTATTTAATTGATTCAAAAATTAATTTCTCTCTGAGTTTTAATGATTTTGAGTTGATTCTTTTTTTAATAATTCACAAAAATGTTAAAATATTTTATTTTCCCAAAAAATCCCAAAAATATTATTTATTTTGTATAATTGATATTTTTGCAAAGAATTAATGTTTTAATTGTTTTTGACATTTAAAATATTTTTTCCACCTTGATTTTGCAACTTTTAATGCCTTCTAATTATTTTGTAGGTCAATACTAAATTTTTGAAGCATTAATCCAAGATCACAATTTGTTTTTCATATGTTAAACAATTTTGATCATTTTAATTGAATTTTTATTCAATTAAAACACATTTTGAAAACAAATTAGGGTTTTTGGATTAATTCAACCCTCATAAATCATTTTCAAAACACTTTGGGCCTCTATTAGAGTGTAAGACCCAACCCACTTGTACATAAATATTTTGGGTCTCACTTATTGTATAAGTCCCTCTGTACATTTTAAAATTCGGCACGATCGTCGCCAGTTTAAAAATAAACCATCTGGGCCTCTCCTTGAGCAATAAGACCCATTCAAAACATTTTTGGGCCTCTATTAGAGTGTAAGACCCAACTCCCCTGTACAGAAAACTTTTTGGGCCTCATTCGTTGTATAAGTCCCTTTGTACATTTTCAAATAAACGACGTGATCGTCGCCAATTTAAAAATAACTTTGGGCCTCTCCTCGAGCTATAAGACCCATTCAAAATTTTTGGGCCTCTAATAGAGTGTAAGCACCAATCCCTTTTTAACCAAAACCATTTGGGCCTCACTTATTGCATAAGTCCCTCTGCGTTAAAAGAAAACCTCGGCGCGATCGCCATTTTTAAACGAAAAATCAACTGGGCCTACCCTCGTGTTATAAGCCCCACTCTCACTCTTTTAAAACTTTTTGAGCCTCTTGAGAGAGTGTAAGACCCATCCCTTTGTACAGAAAACAATTTTTGGGCCTTAGTCACTTGTATAAGTCCCTCTGTACAAATTCAAACAGTGCGCTCACTGATAAAACCTCGGGCCTCTCCTTGAGCTGTATGCCCCAAATCTTTCTTTTTCAAAGCACTTTCTCTTTTGATTTTGAAATATACTATTGTTTTCAATCTTTCTTTGTTGAACAACTAACCAAACAACATGTAAGCTCTACAACCGAGTACGTGGTTATCTCTTTCATTTACCGCTTTCATATACATATAACTGTATTGTGGGGCTGCTCACTGTAAGTCTCCTTTCATAAACTCATATCAACTGTGTAATAATAGTATAGATATTTAGAGTTTCCCCAGGCAACTACGTCTAGCATTAAGCCCGTTGATCACTCTTAAATAGTCAAAACTAGATCCCCATAGGATTACCAGACACAGTCTTCCCTCCTCTTGGGGTTAAACAATATGGAGACATGAAAGGCAGCATTCTCGGTGAACCCTTTCATAGACTGTCACTCGTAGAAGTTGTCAAAGAAACTCTACTCCCCAGAGATGATCTCTTCTCCGTGAATTGCATCTCCTGAGTTTCTTTCAAATTCTCGGACTTTCCTGGCTTGATCTATTCTCGGTGAATGGCATGTCTTGAACTTCTTGGGGTTTGGGGACCCACAGGCTTCTTAAAAGCACTTGTCAAGAAACTCTATTCCCCAGAGATGATCTTTTCTCCATGAATGGCATCTCTTGAGTTTCTTCCAAATTCTCAAACTTTCCTGGCTTGATCAATTCCTCGTGAATAGCCTGTCTTGAACTTCTCGGGGTTTGGGGACCCATCGGCATCTTAAAAGCATCGGCCTCCTCTTGGGCATTGTTCAAGGACCCACAGGCTTCCTAAAAGCATCCCCGCCTCCTCTTGGGCGTTGTACAAGGACCCTTCGGCTTCTTAGAAGTATTCACAGCCTCCTCTTAGGCTTCGTATAATGATCTCTTCCTCCGGGAAGATAGCCTCCTCTTGGGCTTCATACAAGGACCGATCGGCTTCTTAAAAGCTTCCAGCCTCCTCTTGGGCTTCGTACAAATTGTCCCGACGACCTCCTAGAGGTATAGGAATAGAACTTAATCATCTGCATACAACAGTCCTTTCAAAGAGTCTACTACTGTTTCTCAAAGCATAGTACAAAAGATAAAACTCTAGACTTGGACAGTCTAATATCCTTGAGTCTCAAAGACATTCTCAAGTGACCCCTTCGTTAAATAAGAAGAAAACCCGTAGACTCGGACAGTCTCAATACCCTTTGGATTTCCCGTTTCCTCAAAGAAAAGGAAATATCCCTGATCCTCGAATCAAATCCTTGAGTACAGTATTGCTCATATAAGAACTGATTTTCTCTTTCAAAATCAGTATACTAGACCTGTCACTCAACTGAAACAGTCATACTAGCCTCCTCTTGGGCTTTGTACAATGATTCTGCCCAGCAGAATCAAACAACATTTAGCCTCTCTCTCAGGCTTTGTATGAGACACATAAGAGACTCCCTCGTTGAGTCAGTCACCCCTTTCGCCTCCATCTCGGGCTTTATACGAGATACAAAAAGGTTCTTATTGAGCCAAACAAATGATAGCCTCCATCCCGGGCTTTATACGAGATACCAAAAGATTCCCTTGTTGAGTCAAAACCTTTTAGCCTCTCTCTCGGGATTTGTACGAGACACATATTAGCCTCCTCTTAGGCTTTGTATAAGAAAACCACTGGTTGATCCAATCAAGCTTTTAGCATCAAAGATGTGCCTCGTTCACAGTACACAAACATCAACAACTCCTTCCCCTTCATCTAATCGCTGTAAGCGGCAAGCCTCTGGATCTTCTACATCCATGCCACTGCCCCTCTTTTAGCATGAGAAATTCCTAAGGAAAGATAGCATTTCTCTAAACTGAGTTAAAGTCTTCTCCTTCAGGTTAAAATCCCCTTTAAAGGAAATTATGGCATGGCCGGATTCACAAATCCCGGTTAAAGTAATTCTCCTTTATAAACAGTTGTGACATACAACCCTCTCTTTAGAGATGACAAATTCTCTCTAAAGTCAACACCCTTCTAGCTTCACATCTTGGGCTTTGAACAAGATACAAATAGACCTTTCAGCTTCATATCTTGGGCTTTGAACAAGATACAAACTACCTTTCGCTTCACGTCTTGGGCTTTGAACGAGACACCAAAAACAACCATTTCCTCCCATAGAATAGGAGGAACTACGAACGTTCTGATTTCCCTGTTTCGGTAAACGGGAATACGTAGGCATAAGATTGAAAGAAAAAATCTTAGCGAGCACACTAAACAAAACCCAAAATCCCATACTCTCACACATCTATCAAGAAGCATCCGTCCTAACATCTAAACCTCCCACCACTTTTAAAAAAATAAACCCGATAGAGACCCCGAATCTTTGTAGCATCTGTAACCTAATACACCGCTGTTTAAACTCAGTTTGCAAGCAGAGTTAATTTGAGACATCTATTTCCCTTCCTTCATCAGCTTTAATAGGATAAAAAATGAATCGATCTGTAGACACCAAAGAGCGATAGCGCTTCGCAACCGCGTCCAAAATCGCTCGCTATAGAAAATTGACGACTTCACTGGGGACGTCATTAGGATCTATCTCACCTTTGTAGCGAGATCTTGTTCTCTTCCCGTCTATCAGGTGGAAACTTTAAAAGCGACGCCCACCATGGGGCTCTTAACCTTTTTTCTCTTCACTTGTGTGAATACCACAGATTGGGGCTTCCGCCGGGGAACCCATTTTCTGTCAGGAACTTAGTATTCATAGCTTTAAAGGTCTAGGATGTTTAGGACAAATATATATACTGCTTTTCCTAATTACTATACCTGTTTATTTTTCTGCTAATGGGAATGCGTGTGATGCCGCATGTGGAAAGATTGAGTATACACTTAAGATAAGTGATGGCGACGAGGTCGACCATCAACCTTAGTGGAGGCTGACCAATGCAACCCATTCCCTCTCCTAGGCAATGGGCCGATTGTGATGTCTGAGAAGCTGAGGAGCCAAACCCTTTTGTAGTGCGAAAACTATCAGAAATAGTTGTCACGCGATACTACCCTCATTTGAGGCTGGTGATCTATTCTCGGTGAATGGCACTTACTCTAAGATTGCTCTACAACTCGCTGGCGATCCGCTTGTTGTTTTGCTTTCCTGGGAGGAGCTGATGATAATGAGTACAGGTACAAAAATCACCTTAGTATAAACCTTTGGGGATGGGTAGAGCCTTGACTTCATGACAACGACCCTTTGACCCCATGTTTTTTCTATGTTTTTGTGTGTTGCATTCATGCATTCATTTAAAAAACATCAAAAGAAAGAATTTCTCTTCTAGTCTCTCTGTTTTTCAAATTAAACTAAGACAATGATTGCAAATATCAGAGAAAAGGATTGCGCTAATGGATTTTGGTAGAAGGAGAACCCATAGGTATACCTTCAAGGTTCCAAAGCTAGAGGATTTAAGAGGTTTGGCGAGGATGATCACAAACCAAGAGGCTTTCAGAGCCAAGTACGGAGGTTTGCTATCACTGTTAAGAGTCCATGTGATTGAGGGAATCATGGATGCGCTCGTTCAGTTTTACGATCCAGTTTATCACTGTTTCACATCCCCGGATTACCAGCTAGCACCAACGCTGGAGGAGTATTCTCATCTGATTGATTTACATATCACTGATCGAGCTCCATTTTCTGGACTGGAAGAAATTCCAAAGAATCAGACCATTGCAAGAGCAATTCATTTGGACGAATCTGAGGTCAGGACTCACATGACCGCTAAGGGTGGCATCCAAGGTTCGCCAGCCCAGTTCTTGACAAAGAAAGCCCTGTATTTTGCCAGTATAGGAAATGTGACTGCTTTTGAAAGCATCTCTGTCTTGCTCACCTACGGGTTATTTTTGTTTCCCAACATCAATAACTTCGTCGATATCAACTCCATTAAGGTTTTTCTCATTGGAAACCCTGTGCCGACTTTGCTCGCAGATGCGTATCATTCTGTACAATTGGGAAATTTGTACAGCGGGGGGGAGATCACATGCTGTGTACCTTTGCTTTACAAATGGTTTATCTCCTACTTGCCCAAGTCTGCTGCTTTTTGGGATTGCAAGAGTGCCTTACGTTGGTCGCAGAAGATCATGTCCCTCACCAACTCAGATATAGATTGGTGTAATAGGATCTATGATGGAATCAAAATCATTGATCATTGTGGAAACTTCCCCAACGTACCCCTTATAGGAACTAAGGGAGGAATCAATTACCATCCAGTTCTCGTTCGTCGTCAATTTGGATACCCGATGAGTCACGTCCCACGGGGTGTTCATCTGGAAGGTCTTTTCTTCAAGGAAGGAAAAAATGACAGAGCACTAAAGATGGAAATAGTGCACGCCTGGAAGCATGTTCATAAGAAAGGACGAGAGTCTCTGGGAAAACCAGATTGTGTCTCGGTGGAGCCTTATCTCCATTGGGTACAAACTAGAGCTCTCAAGCTAAAAATGCCTTATCCTCGTTACGGAATTCTTCCGCCGAGGGAATCTGTCATGTACTTCATGACGGAAACTGAAAAGCTTCAGGTTACTCTCAACAAAGTTCAAAAGGAGAGGAGGTCTTGGAAGAACAAGTACCGCACCCTCAACGTAGAGTGCATCAAAATACAGCAACTACAGAAAGAGAAAGATGCTCTGATTGAAATTTTGGAGCAACATGCTGTAGAGAATCAAGATGACCAAAGGAATTTGCTCACTCCTTTCACCTGGCAAAGGAATGACAACCCGACAACGGCCCAAGAGCCTCGGTCAAAGAAAAGGAAAGTACCAGAATCAGCACCCGAGTTCTCTCGGGACCCATTAGCTTAGGTTTCTGTTTCCGCACCTTGTAATCTACTGTATTTCCATTTCTGTAATCCTTTGAATTCAATAAAAAGGGGTTTCCCCACCGTTTGAGATTTGCAATCTAATTGTCGAAGTTTATTTTGATTAAACAAAAAAAAAAACAATTAATATAATCATTGCATTCATCATTCTCACATCACGTATACTTCTTACCTACGAATCTCACGTTTGTGTCTCAGTTCTTGTTAGTCGAGTAATAGTGGGGGTTGTTTTTAATCGTATCCACAGGGATTGTTCGATATTTGATGCGTGCCTTTCAATAGTTGTGATATTCTAAGTTCAACGGTTTCAAAAGTTTCCCAATTTCGTTTAACATCAATTTGTAGCAAAGATTAATTGGTAACAAAGATTTTGTAAAAGGTTTTATAAAAACATGTTAAGGTTAGGTTTCGCCAATCCTTTTCACGTATAAACGATTAATCAAGCATATGAACTCGGTTTCCGACCAATATAACCGCGTATCCTCCCGACTAAGTTTATGTCTAAAGCGAAGTCGTGAGTATCGTTGTTTAGACCGTTAGATGATGTCTCACGCTAACAATCTAAGCAACGATCATTAAGATCAACACAATGCGAATAGCAAATCCCAAATCTATGTCTAGAGTTTGGTTTTTAAGACATAAAATTGTTAGGTCATGATTTGTAGAATCTATGTCTAGAGCAAAACAAATCACACATGGATCATTAAGAGAAAACAACATCATCTATATTGATCAAAGACTTTGTTCATACACCATGGATCAAAAGCAATACATAAAATTAGGATCAACTACCTCTAACCTCAACACAAGAGTGTTTAGCTACACATTCTCATGGTAGCTAGGATGACAAGTTAAGTTGCAAAGCTTGTGGAACTTCAATCTTCAAAGATTCAAGGATTGAAGCATAAAAGCTTGGAACTTGGAAAAATAAGTAACAATGGAGTTTCTTCTTCTTCACACAAGTTTTAGGTTACAAAAAGAGTGAGAAATCAAAAGTTTCTCAAAAATATCTAACCACACACTATATAGCACTTTCTGCCCAGACAAATTCGCTAGGCGAGCTACAAAATTCTCCTGGCGAATCCTTTAAGTACAGCCCACGTGCCAGAATAGTGCAAAGAACCTGAGAAAAAAACTTAAATTCGCCAGGCGAATTCCAAACTCGCAGGCGAATTACTTTCGCCACCAAGTCGCCTGGCGAATCCTGAGGCGAAACACTTACAGAGAGCACCCAATTTGAAAACAAATTCGCCAGCTAACTCGCCAGACATTCGCCTGGCGAATTTCTCCTTCCGCCACCCATTCGCCAGGCGAATTCACTGTTTGTTGCAGACACGCCACGTTGCTCATTTCATCGTGTTTTCTTCCGATTTTTGCCTCGTCCTTTTTACAAAAAATGCTGCAAAACAAACAAAAACATCAAATAGACCAAAATAAAACATTAATTCGAAAATCACTTAAAAATAAGCAGTTTCGCATTAAGGCACTTAGAAAAAAGCTTAAAAATACAGAAAATTAATCTAAAATTCATTTACACCATTTATTTTCCTTTCAAAATTAAACCAATCTCCCCAACCTCAACAATACTACAAGTTCATTTTCAAAACTCTTCGAAACATGTTAACATTCGGGTTCATGATTCACACAACAAAAAATCTTTCTTTTTAGGCTCAAAAGGAGTTTCAAATTCGCGCACACTCACAAGGTTACTCGGAAGTATTTTTGGAACGGTGGTTTTCCTCATAGTGCTCAAAATTTGCTTTGATCCTTTCTAAGTTTCCAATCATTTAAACAACTCACAAGATTAAACATGAACAAGACGAGTAAAACAACGATTACTCGACTCTCTTTTTGGTGTATAATGGAAACCATCTCACTTTTGTGGTTTTGTCCTAATTGATTCAAACATGAACAAGTATTTACAACACAATGCATTATCATAAATTGTATAAAACACCAACTCACAATCATGCTAAAATTATACACAACACATTCACACTTTGATTGTGCACACAAACAAGAATTCTATCATCATCATCAATGCTTAATGCTAACAAAGCACCCTTCTTGTGCTAACACAACATTTTAAAAAATTATGGGCAATTTTCACTTTCTTTGCACAAACACACATAAAATAAAAACATAATTTAAACTAAACAAAATTTCACACCAACTGAAATATTATAAGTACTGGTGTAAACACACCAAAAATTGTACTCGCCGAAGCGAACCACAGTACTACAACCAAAAAAATTCTCGCCGAAGCGATCCAAAATTTTAACTGAAATATAAAAACTGAAAATAAAATACTAACTGTCATATAAAACTGAAAATAAAATACTGAAAATAAAATTCATAAAACGCAATAATAAAAATCCTTCACTTTGACGCCTCCGCTAATTAACCAAATCATGGAGATCATCCTGCATCTCGTCACCACCATCATCATCATCATCATCATCAGCTCCACCATCACCCCCAGAAACAACAGCTCTAGTTGGACCACCCCCCCTTGAAAAGAAAGGACGCCTGCCCACAGGCCAGTTTGCATAATTATCATATTCCGTCCTAGTAGGAAAAGGAACAACCTCCTTCGGAGTGGTTTGAAACTGGTACAGCTGCTGCATGCAATTGAAATTGAACTCTGATGATCTCTGGTAAGCTTCAGCCATATCCCAAGAGTAATTGAATGCAGCTCGCATTCTAGGATCCCACGTCGAATAATCAAGAACCTCGGTCTGCTCACTAGGCTGCGAACGGGATGGCTGACCAACACTCGAACCCTTCCTCTTCTTAATCAGCTTGTTCTTACAATACCTCTCAATATAGTCATCATTAATCACCCCCCCTCCTTTTCTCGTTAATCACGTCCGGCATCATGATCCACTTTTTGAGACAAAGAGCTGTAACAAAACAAGGGAAAATAATAGGGGCAGTAGCATGTACCTCGGGGCGTCGCGTATTCTCGATAAAATTTTTCATTTCATACGCAAGCAACATCAATCTCTTTGTCTTCCATGATGTAATAAAGTAGGAGGCCAACCTCAGGCGGAATCGAAGAACGGTGCGATTTGGGATTAATGTTGTGGAGAATTAGAAGAAGAACAACTTGCACATCCGGAGGCATGTCCTCCCTCCGATAACGGATAGGATCACCCACAGCATTTCTTTCCACACTTTTTCCCGGAAACAAAATGGTTCTGGCAATCTTATCATGATCAAGATGCGTGCCAAGCTCCTTAGTGTAGGCATCCTTCTCGAACATGCCTAAAGAACTCGGCTTCCCAAAAAGGACATTGATGTCTTCACGATCGAACCTAATTTCTTTGCCACGGACATAAGTGATGTACCGGAACACTTGCATATCTCCTTGAGTTTCTAGGAATTCAAGAGCATTCGCGTAGAATTCACGCACCATCTCGTAGTTGAGTGCCTCCAAAGGATTAATCAGATGTCCCCATTTTTTGTTGTCGAAAATTTTGGCTAACTTACGGTACATACCCCCCGGTTTGATATCAAATCTTTTCTCGGATAAAAACTGCCGGCCCTCAAGCATTTTGTACCGGGCAGCATGAGCTGCGCTTAAGAACCGGCTCGGATCAAATTCAGGTTATTGCCCGGAACCACTTCTTGCAACCATCTTCTGTTTCTTTCCACCGGTGACTTTGGTTTTTGGCAGCATCTGGAAAAAAAAAACGGAAAACACAAAGCAAAAGAATCGTTGTCTCATGTCAGCACAACCCAAACACCAAACAAAAATTCATAACAGAAAGTAAACACATAAAACATAAGACATATACACAGAACATAACAGAAAAATAAAAAATAAAAAAAATTGCCATTCGCCCCAAGCTCGCCAGGCGAATACTTGGCGACCTTTCGCGGCGCACTCGCCTGGCGAGTGACTGGCGAGTTCTGAAAAATTCCCAAAAATTCCACACGCAGTGGTTGTTTCACAATTGCATTTCAGGCACATACTAATCCAACACCAACCACTGAATAACACTAACATTTAAGTAATTCCTTAGGGGTTCTAACAACATTCTAACCATTGTGAATTAAACCCTAATTTACCCTAATTGAACAAATTAAGCAAAGCAAAAACAAACAAAATGAGGACAACAATTAGAATGTATCATACCTTAAATGGAAGTGAAGGTGATGGAGAAGGAGAAGGAAAGGTTAAGAGTGTAGGGTTTGGGAGAGGAGAAGTGAGAGTGAAAGTGATAGGCGAGAAAATGAAAGGAAAAATAGTGAAAGGAAATGAGATAAGTGGTGATGAGTGTGTGGTCCCTAGTGGACCCTAATAAAATAATATTAATTAATTAATTTAAAAAAAACATTAATTTCCCTTTTTCCTTTTGCAGACAAAAAAGACAGGTCACGCCAAATTCGCCTAGCGAATGTGTGGCGAGAGACTGGCGAAATTGAATTCGCCAGGCGAATTACACCAGAAGCAGAATTATCACTTGGCAATGGTGTAGAGCAGAATTTTCCAACACTTTCTAAAATAACTACTAATAACACAAAATTTATAAATTAAACAGATGAAATACTTACAATGTTGGGGTGCCTCCCAACAAGCGCTTGTTTAACGTCGGCTAAGCTCGACGGTCCACCGCAATCTCACGGATCGCGGAAGGGAACAATGGCGGGATTCCGCTCGAAATCACCTCCAAGATACACTTTCAATCTTTGGCCGTTCACAGTCCAATTCTCTTTGGTTCTTGTGTCTTCAATTATAACTGCTCCATAAGGCTTGATTTCTCGGATCCGGAACGGACCCGACCATTTAGACCTTAACTTTCCCGGGAACAATTTTAACCGAGAATTGAATAACAGGACCAGCTGGCCGACCTCAAATTGCTTGATGATTATTTTTTTGTCATGGTAAGACTTTACACGCTCTTTGTACAGTTTATTGGAATCGTACGCCTGAAGGCGTAATTCATCCAATAAATGTAATTGCTCTTTTCTTTTTTCGCCGCTAAGAGTGGAATCAAAATTTAAAAATTTTAAGGCCCAAAACGCCTTGTGCTCCAATCCACGGGCAGATGGCAATTCTTACCATACACAATTTTAAACGGTGTGAGACCGATCAGAGTCTTAAAAGCGGTTCGATACGCCCACAAAGCATCATCCAATTTGTTGGCCTAATCTTTTCTCGAGGCCGAAACAGTTTTCTCCAAAATACGTTTTATCTCACGATTGGATACCTCCGGTTGACCATTAGATTGAGGATGATATGGTGTGGCAACCTTGTGCTTCACACCATACTGCTCCAAAGCTTTGTCAAGCTGAGTGTTACAGAAGTGAGACCCTCCATCACTTATTAACACTCTAGGAGTACCAAAACGCGCAAAAATATTCTTTTTCAAAAATTTGACCACTATTTTTCCGTCGGCTTTAGCGCAAGCTATCGCCTCCACCCATTTAGACACATAATCAACGACGACCAAAATATATTCATTGGAAAAGGAAGACGGGAATGGACCGACAAAATCGATCCCCCAACAGTCAAAAACTTCGATTTCCAACATATTCTGTAAAGGCATCTCGTGCCGCCGTGAAATTCCTCCACTCCTCTGGCACTTGTCACAACTAAGGGCATGCGCATGCGCATCTTTGAATAAGGACGGCCAATAAAAGCCCGATTGAAGGACTTTAGTGGCCATTCTCAACCCATTAAAGTGTCCTCCATACGGAGAGTTATGACAGTGCCACAGAATATTCGTGGCTTCCTCCAATGAGACACACCTTCTTAAGAGGCTGTCGACACCAAGTTTAAATAAATAAGGTTTATCCCACACGAAAGACTTGGCGTCAGACAAAAATTTTCTTTTTTAGTGGTGCGTTAGACCGTCCGGTATCAATTCGGCGGCTTTGTGGTTAGCCATGTCGGTGAACCACGGTCTAACCTGCACTCTAAATAATTTTTCATCAGGGAACTCCTCTTTGACCTCAAATTCATTCTTGGTCACGTCAACGTTTACCAGGCGGGATAAGTGATCCGCCACCAAAGTCTCGGATCCTTTTTTGTCACGAATTTCAAGATCAAATTCCTGTAACAAAAGGATCCACCGAATAAGCCTCTGCTTAGAATCAGGTTTGGTGAGCAGATACCTTATAGCCGTGTGGTCCGTGTAAACTATGACTCGCGAACCAATCAAATAGGAACGAAATTTCTCCAACGCATACACCATGGCAAGCAACTCTTTCTCAGTTGTTGCATAGTTAATTTGAGCCTCGTTTAAAACTTTGCTCGCATAATGTATAGCGTGGAAAACTTTCATTTTCCTCTGACCCAAAACAGCCCCAACCGCATAATCGCTTGCATCGCACATTAATTCAAAATCCAATTTCCAGTTAGGTGCAACGATTATCAGTGAGGTAGTTAAACTCTTTTTCAAAAAATTAAACGCGAAAAGACAAGACTCGTCAAAATCAAAAATCTTACCTTGGACAAGCAAGTTGCTCAATGGCTTCGCGACCTTTGCGAAGTCCTTGATGAATCTACGGTAAAACCCGGCGTGTCCAAGAAAGCTCCTTATACCTTTGACATTCATCGGCGGTGGTAATTTCTCGATAACGTCCACCTTGGCTTTATCAACTTTAAGGCCTTTTGAAGAAACCTTGTGACCGAGCACAATTCCCTCGTTCACCATGAAGTTGCATTTTTCCCAATTAAGCACCAAATTAGTTTCCACACACCTTTCCAACACCGTATCCAAATTTTTCATGCAAAGATCAAATGATTGTCCAAAAACGGAGAAATCATCCATAAAGACCTCAATAGTCTTTTCGATCAAATCCGAGAAGATAGCTTGCATACACCGCTGAAAAGTCGTCGGTGCATTACATAATCCAAAAGGCATCCTCCTATAAGCGAAGATTCCGAAAGGACATGTAAAAGCAGTTTTTTCATGATCCTCCGGGTTAACGATTATTTGGTTGTAACCCGAATAACCATCTAAAACACAGTAGAATTGTTGACCGGAAAGCCTTTCGAGCATTTGATCCATAAAAGGTAGAGGGAAATGATCTTTTCTCGTAGCCTTATTCAACCTACGGTAGTCGATACACATTCTCCACCCGGTAACGGTTTTTGTTGGAATGAGCTCATTTTTCTCGTTTCAGACCACCGTTAATCCGCCTTTTTTCTGTACCACATGCAACGGACTAACCCACGGGCTGTCAGAAATGGGATAAATCATTTCGGCATCTAACATTTTCACCACTTCTTTTCTCACCACTTCTTTCATGATTGGATTTAACCGGCGTTGAGGTTGAGCAACCGGTTTAAAATCTTCCTCCATAAATATACGGTGCATGCAATATGACGGGCTTATTCCTTTGAGATCGGACAACGTCCATCCCATTGCATCTTGATTTTTTCTCAACATTTGAATTAAGCGGCTCTCCTCGTTTTCAGACAAAATACTACTTATGATCACCGGTTTATTACCACCGTCATCGAGAAAAGCATACTTCAAGGTTGAAGGTAACACTTTCAGTTCAAGTTTGGATGGTTCATCATTAACCACTTTTTTTAGAATTTCCTCTTCATACTCCCAAGGTTGTAATTCTTCCAAAGCTTCAAGTTCTAACAAACAATCTTCAAGAGCTTTCTCTTCTTCAACCGAGAATACTTCCAAGGAATCATCCAAAGCTCTTTGTAATGGATCAATGACATGAATTTGATTTGTAACTTCAAAACTCGCTTCCTCTGTTGCTTTGATTCGGAAACAATCACCTTTATCTTTCTTGTGCTTCATGGCATCATAAAGATTGAAACACACCTCTTCATCTTGGACTCTCACTTTCATGAGACCATCGTCCATGTCAATTGCCATTCGGGCAGTTTTCATGAAAGGCCTTCCAAGAATCAAAGGTGCATCATCATCCTCTTCCATTTCAATGACAACAAAATCAATTGGAAACAAAAATTTGTCCACTTTGACCAACACATCCTCCGCTACACCGTGCGGACGGGTAGTGGATTTATCGGTGAGTTGCAACGTCATTTGAGTGGACCTCAATTCCATGTGTCCTAACCGTTTCACAATCGACAATGGTATTAAGTTGACGCTGGAACCCAAATCAATCAATCCATTGCCCACGTACATGTTTCCTATCGTAACCGGCAATGTAACTCGTCCCGGATCACATTCTTTTCGCGGGAGAGTTCGTTGAATGATGGCACTACAGCTTGCATCTACCATAATCGTCTCCTGATCTGTATACCTTTTTTTTTCTTCGTGAGGATATCTTTCATGAATTTCGCATATTTAGGCATCTGCTCCAAAGCCTCGGAAAATGGAATATTTATTTGTAATTGCTTGAAGATATCCATAAACCGAGAATAGTGATGCGCACTATCTTTCTTTGTAGGAGCATGCGGATATGGTAGATGTTGAATCGGAATATTGTTCATCGGCTCTTTTCCCTTCCTAGCTCTCTTCACTCTTTTTTCACTCTCTATTTTTTTCTCATTTTCACTTTTTTCCTTCTCATTTTCAACTAAAACATCCTGAACATTTTTTTCTACTTCAATCTCCTCACTATCTCTTTCTTTTTCATTTTCAACTACAACCTCCTCCTCCACTACTTTCTTACCTACACCCATGTCAATCTCTCTTCCACTTCTTGTGAGAATTGCTTTGCAATCCTTAGGATTCAGAAGCGTATTTTCCGTAAAGTGCCCTTTTTGTTGGTCGGCCAATTGTTTTGATAATTGCCCGAATTGTGTTTCAAGATTCCTTATGGCGGCATCGGTGTTCTTTTGGTTGGAAATTGCCATTTGCATAAATTGTGTGAGAGTGTCTTCCATCTTCGTATTTCCAACGGGAGCTTGCGGAGGTTGAGTGTAATTTTGGTATTGTTGACGGTTTGATGGTCCGGCTTCTTGCGGACTCCATTGTTGTTGATAACCTTGGTTAGGCCTTTGTTGGTAACCTTGGTTGCCTTGTTGATACGGAGGTCGGGGTTGGTATCCTTGATTTCCCGCATAGTTTGCCTCCTCCACAACGGGAGGACAATAACCGGTCGGATGGTATCCTCGACATAATTCACAAACTAACACTTGCACATTTTTACTTGAAGATTCCTGCATCTCTTTGAATTGTTGCGGCAATTTAGACATTTGCTTAGTTAACAACTCAACCTATTGTGATAACAATTTGTTCTGCGCAAGGATAGCATCGTTTGTTCCCAATTCCAACACTCCCAGAGTTCGTTGAGAAGGACCACGATTGTGACTACCTTGATGATCGTTCAAGGCCATCTTATCAATGATAGCTGTGGCTTCTACCGCGGTTTTACTTAACAAGGAACCACCAGCGGTGGCATCCAACAAGGTTTTGTGTACAAGTTGTAGCCCATTTCTAAATATATGAATTTGTGACAATTCATCAAAACCATGGCCTTTGTACTTACGTAACATTGATTTGAACCTCTCCCAAGCTTCGTTGAGAGATTCATTTGCTCCTTGTGTGAATACCGCGATGGCGGTCTTTGCTTCCGTAAACCGAGTGTGAGGGAAAAATCTCTCCAAAAATTTCTCTTCCAATGCGTTCCAATCCGTCATTATGGCCGTTGACTGATCAAGATACCATTCCTTGGCCTTCCCAATGAGAGAATGCGGGAATAGTCTCTTGAACAGAGATTCCTCTTCTGCTTCCGGTGCACCAGTCGCTCCCGCTATTTCATAGAATTTTGTAAGATGGGTGAAAGGATCTTCATGATCCATACCCGTAAATGGACTTTGATATAACAGCTGAAGAATAACGGTCTTCATCTCAGCATGACGACCGTTGTGTGCATGGCGAGCGAACTGAGCATTGTGTCTCGGACTATTTGTACATGGCCTAGAAGCAGGTGGTGGTGGTGGTGGTGGATCTGCCTCCATAACTGGAAGTATCTGTGGAACTGGTGGTGGTGTAGAAGTACTTTCCTCTTGTTCTCGCTTCTGTCTCGCTAGCTGCCTCCTTCGTCTAGTCCTGCTGTTGATTCTATGCGCGGTTCTCTCAATCTCAGGATCGAAAAGAAGTTGGTCTGCAGGTAGTTTCCCTCGCATAAACTAAGTCTGCACACTAAACAAAATAGATTAACAAGTTCAAGATAAAGTGGTAACAAGCTTAAAATAGCTCAACTATCGCAATGCTTGCAATATTACTAAACAATCCTCGGCAACGGCGCCATTTTGTTAGTCGAGTAATAGTGGGGGTTGTATTTAATCGTATCCACAAGGATTGTTCGATATTTGATGCATGCCTTTCAATAGTTCTGATATTCTAAGTTCAACGGTTTCAAAAGTTTCCCAATTTCGTTTAACATCAATTTGTAGCAAAGATTAATTGGTAACAAAGATTTTGTAAAAGGTTTTATAAAAACATGTTAAGGTTAGGTTTCGCCAATCCTTTTCACGTATAAACGATTAATCAAGCATATGAACTCGGTTTCTGACCAATATAACCGCGTATCCTCCCGACTAAGTTTATGTCTAAAGCGAAGTCGTGAGTATCGTTGTTTAGACCGTTAGATGATGTCTCATGCTAACAATCTAAGCAACGATCATTAAGATCAACACAATGCGAATAACAAATCCCAAATCTATGTCTAGAGTTTGGTTTTTAAGACATAAAATTGTTAGGTCATGATTTGTAGAATCTATGTCTAGAGCAAAACAAATCACATATGGATCATTAAGAGAAAACAACATCATCTATATTGATCAAAGACTTTGTTCATACACCATAGATCAAAAGCAATACATAAAATTAGGATCAACTACCTCTAACCTCAACACAAGAGTGTTTAGCTACACATTCTCATGGTAGCTTGGATGACAAGTTAAGTTGCAAAGCTTGTGGAACTTCAATCTTCAAAGATTCAAGGATTGAAGCATAAAAGCTTGGAACTTGGAAAAATAAGTAACAATGGAGTTTCTTCTTCTTCACACAAGTTTTAGGTTACAAAAAGAGTGAGAAATCAAAAGTTTCTCAAAAATATCTAACCACACACTATATAGCACTTTCTGCCCAGACAAATTCGTCAGGCGAATCCTTTAAGTACAGCCCACGTGCCAGAACAGTGCAAAGAACCTGAGAAAAAAACTTAAATTCGCCAGGCGAATTCCAAACTCGCCAGGCGAATTACTTTCGCCACCAAGTCGCCTGGCGAATCCTGAGGCGAAACACTTACAGAGAGCACCCAATTTGAAAACAAATTCGCCAGCTAACTCGCCAGACATTCGCCTGGAGAATTTCTCCTTCCGCCACCCATTCGTCAGGCAAATTCACTGTTTGTTGTAGACACGCCACGTTGCTCATTTCATCGTGTTTTCTTTCGATTTTTGCCACGTCCTTTTTACAAAAACTGCTGCAAAACAAACAAATACATCAAATAGACCAAAATAAAACATTAATTCGAAAACCACTTAAAAATAAGCAGTTTCGCATTAAGGCACTTAGAAAAAAAGCTTTAAAATACAGAAAATTAATCTAAAATTCATTTACAATCAGCTACCTATCAGTTCTAGAGTCAAACTGTCTCATTCGTACAATACTCGGGCCAATCGTCAGAAAAAGATGGATGATCTTGAGGAAGAAAACAGAGAGTTGAAAGAAGAGATCGACGCTCTGAGAGAGGATATGAGAAAGCTTCGTAACGACATGCAAGCCATGGCAGAAGCTCAGCTACAAAGGACTCTGATCTCAGAGATCACCTCAACGCCCATAGTGGAGAAGTATGATCCTAGGTATCAGATTCCGAAAGATCGTCCTTGGGGCATGCCTGTTAACTATATCCCGGAAGGATATGTTCCGCCGATCACTGAAGATCAGGGAATCATAACAGAAGCCGTTGGGCCTGACGGTTACAAACTTCGGGAAAGCGAAGATGCCAGGGGCATACTGAAGACTCCTGAAGGTTACAAACTTCGGGAAATGCCAAGATTCACTGCCGTAGTCACGGTACCACCCCCTGTGGTGCACACTGTCCCGGAAGGACAGATTTCGCAGATACCTTCTGGTAAAAAGGAAACTATGTTTGACCGAATGGATGAGTTCCAGGAACAGTTCTTGGAAATGCAGAAGGAACTGCAAGCCATTCGCGGTCAGGATCTATTTGGAAAGGACGCCGCAGACCTTTGTCTGGTCCCCAATGTGAAATTTCCGCACAAGTTCCAAGTGCACGACTTTGAAAAGTACAAGGGTAACTCTTGCCCTCAAAGTCACTTGGTGATGTACGCTCGGCGAATGTCAGCTCAGACGGAGAATCAGGACCTACTGATTCACTACTTCTAGGATAGTTTAACCGGTGCCGCATTAAAATGGTACATGGGTTTAAACCGTGCTACGATTAGCACATTTAGAGATCTTGGCACTGCCTTCGTCCAACAATACAAATACAATTTGGACATGGCACCCGACAGAGATCAACTCAGATCGATGTCGCAAAAGGACAAGGAAACCTTTAAGGAGTATGCTCAAAGGTGGCGTGAAATTGCCGCTCAAATTTGTCCACCTCTTGAGGAAAAAGAGATGACAAAGATCTTCCTAAAGACCTTAAGCTCATTTTACTATGACCAATGATTGCCAGTGCGCCCAGTGACTTCACCGAAATGGTCGGCATGGGCGTACGTCTTGAGGAAGCCGTCCGAGAGGGACGTTTGGTAAAAGACACTGGATCGACGAGCAGTACTAAAAAATACGGTAGTGCTCTCCCTAAGAAAAAAGAGCAAGATATTGGGAATATATCTCTCGGAAAGCAAAGGCGACGTTATCAGCCGGTAACAGCTGTAACTCCTGCTATCAGCCCTGCGCTTATTCCTACGTATCAACCTCAGGTTGCGCAGAGCCAACCTAATCAGCAAAGGACACAACAGCCTCTTCAGCAGGCTCGTCCTCCATACAAGAACAACCGTACAACATGACCATCAGGGTTTGATCCTATACCCATGTTGTACGCAGAACTATTTCCGTTACTACTAGCTAAGGGGCACATTCAGACTAAATCTCCTCTTACAGTACCAGAAAATCTGCCTTTTTGGTTTAAGGTGCATCAAAATTGCCCTTACCACCAAGGAGGACCAGGGCATAACATTGAGACTTGTCTTAATTTCAAATCCGACGTGCAAAAGCTTGTTAGGAGCGGGGTCTTATCCTTCAAGGATACAAATCCTAATGTTCTTACGAACCCGCTGCCTCAACACGAGAAGGCCACAGTCAATTTGATAGAAGGAGAATCTAACAATGTCTATCAAATTCACGATGTACTCTTGTTGAAGACCAATCTGGTCAAGATGCATTGTAGACAGAGTGGATATGGCCATGTGCCACCTCATAACTATCACCAGTGTGATATCTGCTCTAAAGACAACCATGGGTGTTCTGTGGTGCAAGCAGCTCTACAGGAACAAATGGATATCAGATGGATCCAAGAGCACCGAGTTCGTGGGGTTAACATGGTCTACGCAAATTCTAACATCATTCAAAACCACGATATCCGTACGATGAATGTCAACCTGGTGGCAATGCACTCAAGGCAAAGCCAATATCATAATCTGCCGCGGTATGATTACAATTCTTGTCTGACTTGCTCGGTAAACAAACAGGGATGCTCTTTCATACAGGAGGCCCTCCAGCGTCAGATGGATCTTAGATGGATACAAGACTACCATGATGGGAATTCTTATCAGATCAACATGGTTCAGATCATTGATATTCGCGTGATGAATACCAACTTAGTAGAGTTACATGCTGAACAGGTCCGACTCGGATTCCTGATATCACATGACTATCAAAGCTATAAAGCGGGTTGCGAAAACGATCGAGGTTGTATCCTTGTCCAGGAGGCACTTCAGCACTTGTTAAATCACTGGTGGGTGCCAATTTATATGGATGAAGATACTCAGCAAATTAGTATCAGTAACAGGAATCCTACTCGGCGTCAGAGTCAGGATGTCCGATCAATGGAAGCTAACCTAGTGAGGTTACATTGTATTCAAATTGGGCATGGCCAGGTGCCACCACACAATTATGACCGTTGTAGCGTCTGTTCGGAAAGTAACCAAGGGTGTTACCTTGTGAGAGCAGCTCTTCAGGGTCAGGTGGATCGTGGAGAGATTCGTCCATATTCGGGTTCTGGACCCATCAACTGGACGCCGAACTACCTTGTCGATCAAGTTGAGGATGTTGTCACAATCTCTGGTCATCATAGGACCAGGGATGTTTTTGCCATTATCCCTCTACTTGATGAATCGAGAGTTCCCAACCGGGAACGGATCGAGATTACTTATGATGGTCAGAAAAATCAGAAGGTTCCCATAGTCATCTATCTGCCGGGACCAACACCGTATGAATCAACTAAGGCTATCCCTTACAAATACGGTGCAACAACAATTGAGAATGGAAAGGAAATTCTGTTACCCTCTGTCGTAAACATTGCAGAAATCAGTCGAGTAACATGGAGTGGTAGAATCTTCAACCGAGGGGTTGGGGAACCTAACAAAGAAAAGGAACTTCAGATGGAAACTCCTGATCTACCAGTCAGTCAATCCAGTAATCCCGACCTTTCGAAAAATGATGATGAGATGCTGAAGCTCATCCAAAGGAGTGAATACAACATTATTGATCAACTGTTACAAACTCCTTTAAAGATCTCTGTGTTATCACTGTTACTTAGTTTAGAAGCGCATAGGGAGGCTCTACAGAAAGTCTTGGAGCAAGCCTTTGTGGAACAGCATGTAACAATCAGACAGTTCGATAGCATTGTCTCTAACATCACTTCCTGCAACAATATAGGATTTAGTGATGAGGAATTACCTGAAGAGGGTCGTCGTCATAACATGGCGCTCAATATCACAGTTAACTTCCAGGACGATGCTTTAGCCAGTGTACTGGTAGACACAGGTTCAGCCCTGAATGTTATTCCGAAGTCCACTTTGATGCAATTATCATTCAAAGGCCCTCCGATGAGAATCAACGAGGTCGTCGTCAAAGCGTTCGACGGATCCAGAAAAACAGTTATCGGCGAAGTTGATCTTCCCATAACTATTGGTCCTCATACTTTCCAAGTCACTTTACAGGTCATGGACATCCGGGCAGCGTACATTTGTTTATTAGGAAGACCTTGGATACATCAGGCTGGAGCAGTTACTTCAACCCTTCACCAAAAGCTAAAGTTCGTCAAGAACGATCAACTTGTCACAGTTTGTGGGGAACAAGCCTTGCTTGTAAGTAACTTATCATCATCTACTGGTATAGAACCCGAGGAGGTTATTGGAACTCAGTTCCAAGCACTGTCGGTGAGCAAGAACAATCAGTTCAAAGAAGGAACTTCCATTTCTTCATACAAAGATGCTATCAAAGCGGTCGAGATTACCGATACAACCGAATGGGGACAGCTTGTCATTCCTATTGACAATAAAACAAAGAAGGGTCTCGGTTTTTCTGCAACCTGTACCCAGACAGCTGCCAGCAATGGAAGTCTTCATCCCATTCATAACTTCTTCCACAATGGAGGTTTCCTTCACCCAGTGTCTCAGGCAGTACATGCTATCAATGAGGAAGATCCCTCTGACACAGATGAAGAATGGAAGTCCTACCTTAACGAGGACAGTTATATGTCTCAGGAAGAGGTGCCTATACCATTTTTCTATCCCGCACAGAGTCCGAGATTTATACCACGATCAGATGTCGAAGTGATATACGGGGATTGTGATCCGGAAGGATGTCGTGCTCCGCAAATTCATTAGAGGAAGACACTCTGATGAAAGACAACTTTGACCACAACTACTATGGCCCAATGGATGGCCTGCCAATGTGGCAACCTTATCTAGGAGATTTGGGGCAAGAAAGTCAGCCGAACAATGAAAATTAGCTGAGTCTCATTGAACAGAATACCTGTGTCCCCACCATGTCATGGGATTAACACTCGGATCATCCTGAAGCTACTCAACATGAAGATGAATTCGCAACGTTTGCAGGACTTGAATTCATCAACTATGCTTTTCCTGAGGTTAACGTCATCGAGAGAAATGACTCCTCTGGTTCCAAAGAAGTTTGGGACACTCTGGGAGAACCAAGTGGAAAATACGACTATATGGTCAAGTACACTGCGCCCGAAAGCTCTCGTATCAAGTTTGAAGACATCCAGCCTACTGGATGGGGAGATACAGCTAAGAGCACAAATACTATGCAAAATACAACTGAGGAATCCTCCTACGACAACTCTGCCTGGGAGACAGATTCCAATGATCCTACTCCACCAGAAATTAGCGTTATTTCTGAAGACAAATCAAGGAAGGTACCAGACTTTGTGATTCATCGAGGAGTTCGCCGCCTATGGGTTGCCGTCGAGGTTCCGAAGATCGTCCATCAGTCAAAGTAATTGCCATCTTTAACCTTTCACCCTGCCCAGGTGAAACGGATGTTTTGATAGGGCTCGCTTTCTGTAAATTCTCCCTCTTTGCTCCGCCCAAAGCGACAGAGTTTTGTTTTATAGGGCTGTAGTTTCAAGGATCGACTTGTTCATTAATAAAATAACATCGTTCTGTAATTTCCGCATTAATTACTGTTTTCTCTTTTTGCTTTTTCAGAAAATGGTAATCCTAAAAAACAATTCAAATAAAAACAAGCAGTAAAATAAATACACTGCACACACTTGCATTTTCTCTATCTCTTCTAAACACGAATCATCAAGTCATGCAGATTACTTGTTTTAAATCCCGTTGAAACATACGATCCGATGCCTTCTCCCAACTTTGAGTTCTCGATATTTGGGGCTGAAGAAGAAGTTGACAACAAAATTCCAGAAGAGATCTCTCGACTACTCAGACAAGAGGAAAGGTCCATTGAACCTCACAAAGAGCTGTTAGAAACGATCAATGTGGGTTCGGAAAAAGAGAGAAAAGAAATCAGGATTGGGGCACTGCTCAGTCCAACTGCCAGAGAGGGTTTGATAAAGCTTCTCAGAGAATTTCCCGATGTATTCGCTTGGTCCTATCAGGATATGGCAGGGTTGGATACCAGCATCGTGGAACATCACTTGCCGTTAAGATCGGAATGTCCGCCAGTAAAGTAGAGGTTGACACGGACTCACCCGGACATGGCCATCAAAATCAAATAGGAGGTACATAAACAGATTGACACGGGTTTCCTCGCTACATCTGAATATCCTCAATGGTTCACCAACATTGTACCCGTTCCCAAAAAGGACGGAAAGGTCAGAATGTGTGTTGATTACAGGGATCTGAACAAGGCAAGTCCAAAGGACGACTTTCCTTTACCACACATTGACATGCTGGTAGACAGCACAACAAAGTTTAAAATTTTCTCCTTCATGGATGGGTTCTCAGGCTATAATCAGATCAAAATGGTGCCGAAAGACATGGAGAAAACATCGTTCATTACCCCCTGGGGTACCTTTTGTTACAAGGTAATGCCGTTCAGTTTGAAGAATGCCGGGGCAACCTATCAAAGGGCTATGACTACTCTGTTTCATGACATGATACACAAAGAGATAGAGGTATATGTCGATGACATGATTGCAAAATCCAAGACAGAGGAGGAGCATGTGACCCACCTGTCGAAACTTTTCGAGCGTCTGAGAAAATACAAACTCCGTTTGAATCCCAACAAGTGCACCTTCGGTGTCCGTTCAGGGAAACTCTTAGGGTTCATCATCAACCAAAAAGGAATTGAGGTTGATCCTGACAAGGTCAAGGCCATTCAAGAAATGCCTTCTCCGAAAACTGAAAAACAAGTCAGAGGATTCTTGGGACGTTTGAACTACATCTCCAGATTCATATTCCTTATGACCGCCACGTGTGCGCCGATTTTCAAATTACTCAAAAGGAACCAGGATTGCGTTTGGTCAGAAGATTGCCAAACCGCCTTCGACAGTATCAAGGAATATCTGTTGAATCCTACGATTCTATCACCTCCAGTGGAAGGAAGACCACTGATCATTTACCTCACAGTCCTAGAGGACTCAATGGGATGTGTACTTGGCCAACAAGACGAAACCAAACGGAAAGAGTCTGCCATCTACTATTTGAGCAAGAAATTCACCGACTACGAAACTCGGTACACGATGCTTGAGAAATCTTGTTATGCTTTGGCTTGGGCAGCCAAACGTCTACGCCAGTACATGATTCGTCATACTACTTGGTTGGTTTCCGAGATGGATCCAATCAAGTATGTCTTCGAAAAGCCTGCTCTCACGGGAAGAATTGCCCGTTGGCAGATGCTGTTATCAGAATATGACATAGAGTACCACGCTCAGAAAGCCATTA
This sequence comes from Lathyrus tuberosus, assembly GCA_022829125.1. NCBI lineage: Eukaryota > Viridiplantae > Streptophyta > Magnoliopsida > Fabales > Fabaceae > Lathyrus > Lathyrus tuberosus. Next base: position 5,284,182 of record JALAZF010000019.1, on the reverse strand, counting down.
AGGGAAGTATTTTAGCTGATCATTTGGCTCATCAACCGATTGACGATCAAGAATCAACCGAGTTTGACTTCCTAGACGAAGATGTCATGTATCTAAAAATGAAAGACTGCGATGAACCGTTACCCAGTGAAGGGCCAGAACCGTTACCCACATTCCTTTCACCGCTCGACTTACGTTCAAATGTACGAACAACGAGGCCGAATACGAAGCATGTATCATGGGTCTCGAAGAAGCAATTGATTTAAGGATCAAAAACTTGGACGTATATGGCGACTCAGCCTTGGTTATCAATCAGATTAAAGGAGATTGGAACACATACCAATCAGGATTGATTCCTTACAAAGACTACGCGAGAAGGTTGCTACCCTTCTTTAACAGAGTTGAGTTTCACCACATCCCTCGTGATGAGAATCACATGGCTGATGCATTAGTCACTCTCTCTTCCATGATTAGTGTGGGTCAATGGAACGACCTACCTAAGATCGACATAATGCGCCTTGAACGGCCCGCTTACATCTTCACGGTTGAAGCAGTCCTAGACGACAGACCTTGGTATCACGATATCAAATGCTTCCTTCAGAAACAAGAGTACCCACCTGGGGCATCCAGGAAAGACAGAAAAACCCTCAGAAGATTGGCTGGAAACTTCTTCCTGAGCGGTGACACTCTCTATAAGAGAAATTTTGACATGGTCTTGCTCCGATGCGTAGACAGACCAGAAGCAGACATGCTTATGAAAGAAATTCACGAAGGATCCTTTGGCACTCATGCCAATGGACACGCAATGGCGAGAAAAATCCTAAGAGCAGGGTACTATTGGTTCACAATGGAACCCGACTGCTACAAGTACATGAGGAGGTGTCACAAGTGTCAGATACACTCCGACAAAATTCATGTACCGCCATCACATCTCAAAGTTCTCTCTTCCCCATGGCCATTCTCGATATGGGGAATCGACATGATTGGCATGATTGAGCCCAAGGCTTCAAACGGACATCGGTTCATCCTAGTAGCCATTGACTACTTCACCAAGTGGGTCCAAGCAGCGTCATTCGCCAATGTAACCCGATAAGTGGTAGTCCGATTTATCAAAAACAATATCATGTGCCGTTATGGTGTTCCAAGCGAGATCATTACTGATAATAGATCTAACTTGAACAACAAGATGATGAAAGAGTTGTGCGCAGAGTTCAAGATCGAACATCATAACTCATCTCCCTACCGACCCAAGATGAACGGAGTGGTAGAAGCGGCCAATAAGAACATCAAGAAGATCGTTCAAAAGATGGTTATAACCTACAAAGACTGGCACGAGATGTTACCCTTTGCTCTTCATGGTTATCGCACATCTGTCCGTACTTCAACAGGGGCTACCCCTTTCTCTCTAGTATATGGCATGGAAGCAGTGCTCCCCATAGAAGTAGAGATCCCATAAATCCGAGTATTGATGGAAGCTAAGCTCACCGAAGCTGAATGGTGTCAAAGTCGACACGACGAATTAAACCTGATCGAAGAAAAGAGAATCACGGCACTATGCCACGGTCAATTGTATCAACAGAGAATGAAGAAGGCGTTCGACAAAAAGGTTCGACCTCGCATCTTCAGGAAAGGAGACCTTGTGCTCAAGAAGATACAATCTTTTCTCACTGATTCTCGGGGCAAGTGGACTCCGAATTATGACGGCCCCTACGTGGTCACGAAAGCTTTCTCAGGCGGCGCCTTGAGACTCGCAACCATGGACGGAGAGGAATTTGCCTACCCCACGAATGTTGATGTAGTCAAGAAATACTTCGCCTAAACTAAAAAAAACGTCTCGGTGGATTGAAAACCCGAAAGGGCGGTCCAGGCAAAAGTTAGAGACATAAAAAAAAATCATCCCGATGGATTGGAAACATCATAGTACAATCCAGGCAAAAATTAGGGATAATGGCAAGTAACTATGTTCAACAGAGGCAAGTCCCTCAGCAGCAGCAGTTACACCATCCATCGGAGAAAACTCCAGTCAAGGTCATCTTCGACAGAAGCTCAGGATGTCTCGAATTCAAAGTTGGTAGAAGGATAGCGGTCGTTATGTTTCAACGTAGCCCTTTTCCCTGTAAATTACCATTTTCTAACTTTGTAAATACTCTTTGGAATCACGCGTTTGGCTGATCTCCATCTTATGAATAAAATTTGAGCCCTTGTGCTTTTGTTTGTAATTCTTATTTGTTTTAGCTTTACAGAACGACATTTTAACATGATTAACGATTCTTGAAATAAAACAAAAATGAATTTACTTGTTAAAACTTTCTCTAATTTTTAATAAAGACGGCAATTTCTTTTGACTGTTGAACATCAGAAGAACATCGGTCGCTTCTCCAGAAGTAATCGAACCTCAAAGTGCAGAATCAAAGTACTCCTTCTAACCCAGTACGCCTGAATGAAGGGATTAACTGTGTCAGAGACCTTGTTTCGTCTGACACGCCTCGCCCGAGTTCTTATCTCCTAAGCCCGACCAACATAGCTCCCAACAGGGACTATCTTTCCTAAGCAAGGTGGAATTGCTATCTTGAACCAGCGATACTTTTTCGCCCCGCGATGGCCGAGTATCCAGTCATGTTCATCTTTTAGTTTGTGTGTCGTGTCAGTTTTGTCAGCATATACATACATACATCATGCATTATTGATTTGCATTCACATTTCATATTGCATCACTATCACTCTAGTCGGTCTTGTCCCCTAGTGATAGAAGTTCTCTCAATCGAGTTGTCAGTTCTTGCCTCGTCAGGAAACGCTGCGTTTGAACAACCTCACCTCCAGTTTATTTCTGGGAGGAAGTTGGCCCTTGACCACTTTGATAACTTAAACCTCTGAAAAACCAGAGGAACTTTCAGTCAGCATCACTCTTCGCCATTGAAGATGATATCCTTGTTTTCCCGGATTAAGGAAAATCCACAGAGAAAGCCTCGTAATCAGAGATTCGGCAGCATGCCAGTTTCGCTCCGAAAAGATCGCTGATGAAAAGTTCCTCGGCACCTCAAAATTGGACCCCATCATATGGCATTTCTTCGGGAAGATCCTGAGAAAAGAATGATGTAAGATCCCACGCAGAAGCAGCCTCTCAAGAGACTCGCTTTCCCCAGATAGAGTTGGCAAATGGCATCTCCAACAGAGAAGTTTGTACACCTCTACAACTCAGACGACTGGGTCCTCCCAGCGAGTCTGACATTAGAGTTTTTCCTTCAAATGGCATCTCCCCAGGAAAATTCGGCGAGAAGTTTGAGGAAAGCCGCTACGAATAGCGTCCCTTGTCAATAAAGTTTATTGACAAAAGAAACTTAGACCAGTTCCTCGGTAGGAAACCAGGATCGAGGGGAAGTTTAAATCAGAAACTAAGACCAATTCCTTGGTAGGAAACCAGGATCGAGGGGAAGTTAACAAGAGAAACTAAGACCAATTCCTTGGTAGGAAACCAGGATCGAGGGGGGGTTTATCCCAAAAGGAAACTGAGACCAGCTCCTTGGCTGAAGACCAGGATCGAGGGAAAGTTTACCTTTTCTAAGCATCATCGCTTAGCTAAAGAAGATGAATGCGTAAGCTACCATTCATAACCACCATCAAAATTTCGGGTATTCCGATATTTAATCCTCTTGCACCCCGAATGCCCGAACACCTTCGTCATTCACACCTTCGGGTCCAAGAAGATTAAATAGGGGCATCTGTCATACCCCAAATTTTGACCACTAATATTTCCCATCATTGTGAAAATCATCATCACAATATGGAGGGACCATCATACTTCATCAGTCTTCCCAAAGATGGGTGAGCATCCACTATAATCAAAATTAGGGTTTCAAGCCCTCTCAGAGCCTTAGACAAAGGATCAATCAAGGAATGACATGATCTTCAACTTGTCTAACCTCTCAAACATCCACAATGGATCAAAAGGACTCCCACTTCAAGCATCAAGCACAAGGCTGCTCCCTTCTAGGTGGATCAAGTCTCAAGATCGACAGTGTCACCAAATTAGGGTTTTGGTCGACCAGGGCCTCCAGATGGAAATTTTTCATCTGGGAATAAGCCAATGATCCAAAACATAACCTAATATACTTCATGGGATCTCATGGACCCAATCATCAAGTCAATTTTGCCTCAAGGGATGCATTCATCAAAAATCAGGAATTAGGGTTTCTTGACCTAATTCACCCCTAAGTTGACTTTTAGGGCAAATCATGAGCCAAGACCTCAAGAGAGGGTTTGAGGGTATCTAATGAACTATATTGATCCATTTGGAACAATGTATTAATCCAAGAAGCTTGAGTAACAAGTCTCAATTTCATCTGCACAACAATTAGGGTTTCGCGAGGAAAGTCAACTGTAACTTTGACTTTTGACCAGGACATGCTCCCAAGCCCTAAGACATGATTCAATATACCCTATGACACCCATGGAACATGTTCATCAAGTTTTATTTAGGTCAAGGACATGATTTCATGAAGAATTGCACAGTTTGGAATTCATCTGATAAAAAGTCAACTGTGCACAAAAGTCAACTTTGACTTTTTGAGATTTTTCACCAAAATGGATTTTTAACCCTAAAATGATGTTAATGTATGATTTTAATCATCATTCATCAAGAAAAATCAAAGAAAGTGGGATAACTTGTAAAAGGGGTAACCATAAAAACTTAGAAAAATTTTTAAGTTATGGAAAAAGTGACACTAATGTGCCAACTTTGGATGACCATAACTCCTAAACCACAAGGCCATTGTTCCCCATTCAAAGCTTGATTTATAGATCTCATTGCCCTCTACAAAAGCTTCATACTGACCTATGTCCAAATTCCTCATGGATTTTGAGTTATGGAGTGATCAAAATCAAGAAAAGTCACTTTGTTCCAACACTTAGTGAAAATTTCACTAAGTCAGATTTTACCTTACTTTTTGCCAAATGTAGGGGGATTTTTCACTTGGATTCAAAAGAGATAAAAACCAAACATGTTTAAACAGTTGTTGTATCATGTAAGGGCTTTCCAAAATGGCCAAGAACATTACCAAATTCAATTTGAGTCATGAGATATGACATTGGCAAGTTGCCTTGCTGAAATCTGCCAAGGCAAGGCAGATTTTTACACTTTTGGTCGATTTGCCAAAATCAGCCAAATCCAAATGCTCCTATCCACTTGGACACCTCTGAGGATTGAATCTAAAGGGGACAATCACTGAGCCAAGCCTCCAAAGTCTTTGGAACAAGAAATAACATGTTGAACCTAGAATTGCCAAAATAGGGACAAGACTCCAATTTTGGATTGGAGCATTCAATGGAAGCATCAAGGTGGCATGGAGTGAGCCATTCTCAACTGAATTCAGTCAAGACTTATCCAAGACCAAGGGAACCAGCAGCCTGTGCCCTAACCTCTAGTCAATGGCTAGAGGAGACTTGGATTTTCATTTGCCAACATTGGCCAAACCTACTCAGCAGTTGCCATTCACTATTCCTTGCAAAACAAACTTGCTCTACTATAAATAGAGCTCAATTGTGATCAGTTTGAGTACACCAAAGCCATCAAACAGATGCTTTCCTCAAAATCTCTTCTTTCACTCCAATTTTGCCTTCCAAAGCAAGTCACTATCGGGTTTTGAGTTTGAGAGCTTTTCCAATCAAACCAATCACACACACACACCTCATATACATCATATAGAAGTGATCCAAACACTCACATAACATCTGGAACACAGATTTCACAAAATTACCAGCCAATTGCTCAAGTTCTTGACAGATTTGCAGTTGGGGTACCATCTCAAGTTCCAGATCATTTCAATCCATTCCAAGCATTCATACACACTCCATGGCACCTAAGGAAGTTATCCAGATCATTGGAACCTAGCTGTAACACCTCCAACACAAATCACGATCACCAGCTGCAAGTGGTAAGCATGAGCTCTTCTAACTCTATGATCCATGCAATTTTTGCTGCACAATAATTTGGCCATATGTTCATAATCATGCATGGAATGTTTCCCCTCAATTAATTGCATTGTTTGAATCGTATATCAAAAATCCTAGCCTTCATGCAGAAATTAGGGTTCTTGAGGATTTTTCGTGATTTCTTGTTTTATGCTTAATTTAAATGAAATTAATTGTCATAGACATGATCGTGAGGTTGAAACGAGTTGATTGGTATGTGGATTGCATGATATAATCAAGTATTCAGTGAGATTTGAGAGAAAATGCAAATCAGCCAAACCCAGAACACGCGCGTGTTCTTCAGCTGTTCTTGGCGCCATTTTTTGAAAATTCAAATATTTGAATTTTGTGATTTTATTTAATTGATTCAAAAATTAATTTCTCTCTGAGTTTTAATGATTTTGAGTTGATTCTTTTTTTAATAATTCACAAAAATGTTAAAATATTTTATTTTCCCAAAAAATCCCAAAAATATTATTTATTTTGTATAATTGATATTTTTGTAAAGAATTAATGTTTTAATTGTTTTTGACATTTAAAATATTTTTTCCACCTTGATTTTGCAACTTTTAATGCCTTCTAATTATTTTGTAGGTCAATACTAAATTTTTGAAGCATTAATCCAAGATCACAATTTGTTTTTCATATGTTAAACAATTTTGATCATTTTAATTGAATTTTTATTCAATTAAAACACATTTTGAAAACAAATTAGGGTTTTTGGATTAATTCAGCCCTCATAAATCATTTTCAAAACACTTTGGGCCTCTATTAGAGTGTAAGACCCAACCCACTTGTACAGAAATATTTTGGGCCTCACTTATTGTATAAGTCCCTCTGTACATTTTTAAATTCGGCACGATCGTCGCCAGTTTAAAAATAAACCATCTGGGCCTCTCCTTGAGCTATAAGACCCATTCAAAACATTTTTGGGCCTCTATTAGAGTGTAAGACCCAACCCCCCTGTACAGAAAACTTTTTGGGTCTCATTTGTTGTATAAGTCCCTCTGTACCTTTTCAAATAAACGACGCGATCGTCGCCAATTTAAAAATAACTTTGGGCCTCTCCTCGAGCTATAAGACCCATTCAAAATTTTTGGGCCTCTAATAGAGTGTAAGACCCAATCCCTTTTTAACCAAAACCATTTGGGCCTCACTTATTGTATAAGTCCCTCTGCGTTAAAAGAAAACCTCGGCGCGATCGCCATTTTTAAACGAAAAATCAACTGGGCCTACCCTCGTGTTATAAGCCCCACTCTCACTCTTTTAAAACTTTTTGGGCCTCTTGAGAGAGTGTAAGACCCATCCCTTTGTACATAAAACAATTTTTGGGCCTCAGCCACTTGTATAAGTCCCTTTGTACAAATTCAAACAGTGCGCTCACTGATAAAACCCCGGGCCTCTCCTTGAGCTGTAAGCCCCAAATCTTTCTTTTTCAAAGCACTTTCTCCTTTGATTTTGAAATATACTATTGTTTTCAATCTTTCTTTGTTGAACAACTAACCAAACATCATAGAAGCTCTACAACCGAGTAAGTGGTTATCTCTTTCATTTACCGCTTTCATATATATATAACTGTATTATGGGGCTGCTCATTGTAAGTCTCCTTTCATAAACTCATATCAACTGTGTAATAATAGTATAGATATTTAGAGTTTCCCCAGGTAACTACGTCTAGCATTAAGCCCGTTGATCACTCTTAAATAGTCAAAACTAGATCCCCATAGGATTACCAGACACAGTCTTCCCTCCTCTTGGGGTTAAACAATATGGAGACATGAAAGGCAGCATTCTCGGTGAACCCTTTCATAGACTGTCACCTGTAGAAGTTGTCAAAGAAACTCTACTCCCCAGAGATGATCTCTTCTCCGTGAATTGCATCTCCTGAGTTTCTTCCAAATTCTCAGACTTTCCTGGCTTGATCTATTCTCGGTGAATGGCATGTCTTGAACTTCTGGGGGTTTGGGGACCCACAGGCTTCTTAAAAGCACTTGTCAAGAAACTCTATTCCCCAGAGATGATCTTTTCTCCGTGAATGGCATCTCTTGAGTTTCTTCCAAATTCTCGAACTTTCCTGGCTTGATCTATTCCTCGTGAATAGCCTGTCTTGAACTTCTCGGGGTTTGGGGACCCATCGGCTTCTTAAAAGCATCGGCCTCCTCTTGGGCATTGTTCAAGGACCCACAGGCTTCCTAAAAGCATCCCCGCCTCCTCTTGGGCGTTGTACAAGGACCCTTCGGCTTCTTAGAAGTATTCACAGCCTCCTCTTAGGCTTCGTATAATGATCTTTTCCTCCGGGAATGATAGCCTCCTCTTGGGTTTCATACAAGGACCGATCGACTTCTTAAAAGCTTCCAGCCTCCTCTTGGGCTTCGTACAAATTGTCCCGACGACCTCCTAGAGGTATAGGAACATAACTTAATCATCTGCATAGAACAGTCCTTTCAAAGAGTCTACTACTGTTTCTCAAAGCATAGTACAAAAGATGAAACTCTAGACTTGGACAGTCTAATATCCTTGAGTCTCAAAGACATTCTCAAGTGACCCCTTCGTTAAATAAGAAGAAAACCCGTAGACTCGGACAGTCTCAATACCCTTTGGATTTCCCGTTTCCTCAAAGAAAAGGAAATATCCCTGATCCTCGAATCAAATCCTTGAGTACAGTGTTGCTCATATAAGAACTGATTTTCTCTTTCAAAATCAGTATACTGGACCTGTCACTCAACTGAAACAGTCATACTAGCCTCCTCTTGGGCTTTGTACAATGATTCTCCCCAGCGGAGTCAAACAACATTTAGCCTCTCTCTCGGGCTCTGTACGAGACACATAAGAGACTCCCTCGTTGAGTCAATCACCCCTTTCGCCTCCATCTCGGGCTTTATACGAGATACAAAAAGGTTCTTATTGAGCCAAACAAATGATAGCCTCCATCGGGGGCTTTATACAAGATACCAAAAGATTCCCTTGTTGAGTCAAAACCTTTTAGCCTCTCTCTCGGGCTTTGTACGAGACACATATTAGCCTCCTCTTAGGCTTTGTATAAGAAAACCACTGGTTGATCCAATCAACCTTTTAGCATCAAAGTTGTGCCTCGTTCACAGTACACAAACATCAATAACTCCTTCCCCTTCATCTAATCGCTGTAAGCGGCAAGCCTCTGGATCATCTACATCCATGCCACTGCCCCTCTTTTAGCATGAGAAATTCCTAAGGAAAGATAGCATTGCTCTAAACTGAGTTAAAGTCTTCTCCTTCAGGTTAAAATCCCTTTTAAAGGAAATTATGGCATGGCCGGATTCACAAATCCCGGTTAAAGTAATTCTCCTTTATAAACAGTTGTGACATACAACCCCCTCTTTAGAGATGACAAATTCTCTCTAAAGTCAACACTCTTCTAGCTTCACATCTTGGGCTTTGAACAAGATACAAATAGACCTTTCAGCTTTATATCTTGGGCTTTGAACAAGATACAAACTACCTTTCGCTTCACGTCTTGGGCTTTGAACAAGACACCAAAAACAACCATTTCCTCCCATAGAATAGGAGGAACTACGAACGCTCTGATTTCCCTGTTTCGGTAAACGGGAATACGTAGGCATAAAATTGAAAGAAAAAATCTTAGCGAGCACACTAAACAAAAACCCAAAATCCCATACTCTCATATATCTATCAAGAAGCATCCGTCCTAACATCTAAACCTCCCACCACTTTTAAAAAAATAAACCCGATAGAGACCCCGGATCTTTGTAGCATCTGTAACCTAACAGACCGCTGTTTAAACTCAGTTTGCAAGCAGGGTTAATTTGAGACATCTATTTCCCTTCCTTCATCAGCTTTAATAGGATAAAAAATGAATCAAACTGTAGACACCAAAGAGCGATAGCGCTTCGCAACCGTGTCCAAAATCGCTCGCTACATTACCATCGGTGTTATCTTCAACCAATCACTTTGCATCAACCTGTTTGATACGATCCCTATTTGAGGTGTTCCGCACTCAGGTTTCATACCTTCAGAAATTTTTGGCTTTTTCCTATCACTCTGTTTCTTGATGTGCTCCGAGTTCAGGTTTAGTACCTTCAGATATGTCTCTTCCCTCGCCGTCAGCCCTGTTGCTGGTGTCTTCCGAGTTCAGGTTCTGTACCTTCGGATATGTTTGTTGTTGCATTCCGAGCTCAAGTTCCGTACCTTCGGATATGTCTTATTCTTTGTCATCAATATCATCTTGGCCTCAGAGCCATCTCATTCACCTTTGGCCTCATAGTCATAGGTAAGCTTTGACCTCATAGTCATAGCCTTATTCCACCATTGGCCTCATAGTCATAGGTAAGCTTTGACCTCATAGTCATAGCTTTCTTTAACCTTTGACCTCATAGTCATAGGATTCCTTCTTATCCAAAATCCAGTTCATGCTGGTATTCAAAATCCAATTCATGTTGGTATCCCAAATCCAGTTCATGCTGGTATTCGGAGTCCGATTCATGTTGGCATTCAAAATCCAGTTCATGCTGGTATTCAAAATTCAATTCATGTTAGTATCCCAAATTCAGCTCATACTGGTAGTCAAATTATAACCCTAAAACTGATGTCGTCCCAACTTATATCGATACTCGAATTCAATCAATAATGGTGCATTAGCCTTACTTATAGTCATCTTTGCATCTGGCACACAGAGTTTGTTTCTGTTATTTCTGGTTCTTCTTGAAGATCCCGTTTGAACTCTTCAGTATAAGAAATCCCCAGAAAATCTTTTAGCGAGTGTCTATCCTTCTATTTCAAACTGATCCCCAGTGGAGATCATGTCTTCTTTCTGGTTTCATGCCCAGTAAGAATGTGTCTATATTTCCCCAGTGTCGTCTGTCCCCTTGGATCTTCACCCAGTAGGAGAACACCTCTCTGGTTCCTATCTCCAGTGGGGATCTGTGAGGTTTTCCCCTCAGTTTTCCGTCCCCAGTATTTCCTTTGAGTCTCTCCAGTAAGTCTTCTTTTGTTGGTTAGTCTGCATCCCCGGTGATTCTTCCTTGTGGATGTTAACCTTCATCATTCCCCGGTGATGCCCACCTGTGGTGGTTTGCTTTTTATTCTTTGGTGTCTTGCTTTGTCTGCATTTTTGCATTGGCATAACATCATATCATCATACTAGAGTACATGGCATGTCAGCATGTGCATGTCTTTAGCATCTGCATTCCATCTAAGGGCAAAATTTTCGGTTTGCTATATTTAAATATCTTCCACCTTGACGTCCCGAGGATTTCCATTCCTCGTGCCATCCGGTGAAGCTATTTAAATAGGGGCAACTGTTGTACCCCAAATTTTACCCCTTAGATGTCATATTTTTCTTACACCCACATTTAGACCTCAATCATGTATGCATTGTTAACTACCCATTTCTTTTTGCAAGTTTGTTTCTTCTGTGTGAAAAGGCAGGGTTTGCACAAGAAAGAGAGCAAAGTTAACAAACCAGGATCTCGCATGGTTTAAATTCTCCTAAGACATTTCTTGACTCCATACAATCGCAAGAATGGGTGAAATGGTTATTGAGATATGGTGCACCAAAGTTGGCATGATGAAATATTTGTTTCACACTTAGAAAGAATTCAAGGTGCTTTGGTCCTTACTATGCTCAATTTCATCAACATAAAAATCTTGCAAAGGAGGAAATGGTCTTTTATGTGGTTCACTAAAATGCAAACCATCGTGTGGAAAAAGTGTGATTTATGGTGTGGTTTTATTACAAACTTTGTTTCATTTAATTGGAACCATTTTTTTTAAAACCATATGCCAAATACACCTTTTGTTTTCTCAGAACCAACTTCCAACACGCGTGCCACCAAAACCGTGCCAAGAAAGTTCTGAAAGTACAACCTTTTGTACTTAGACAGTTAAAAAGTGGAAGATACTACGTTGCAAAACAAATGACCTTCATGCATTTAGCTTGTGCACTTAACCCATTGGACTTTGCCTAACCCTAAAACAAGCAACGAATAATTTTTCACTTGGCTCAAGGAGGATAGCCACGATGTCGTGCAAGTAAAAGCCACTGTGCCATTTTCTCCTCAAGGCAAATCCATTAACCTTTGTATCTTCAAGCCATTATCCAGCTTGCTCTGCCTATAAAAGGAGGGGCATTCTCATTTGTTAGAGCACACCAGAAATCACTAAGAAATTTCTCTCTACTTATCCCTCCCATAATCCTGCAAGCAATCCTTAAACTTGCAAGGAACTCATCACTTTCCATTCCCTCTGTAGTATACAGAAACACCACAACAAACACTCCGAGAAAAATGCCAAGAAACTCTTTCAAAATCTCTCCACCTTTCCATTTTTTTTAAGCTCTGTAAGTAACCAAAAGCTTGCAAGAACTTATCCTTTTTATTTCCTCCCCGTAAACACCTCAAGCCTCCATTATCTTAACCACCAAAGCCTGTGTTTCGTTCTGAGAGGTTGGTTCTGTAGCGGTTGAGAGAAGGAAGCTTATTCACCACTTCTAGAAACACTCACCTGTGAAGAAGCAGTGGACTTTCTCCACTAGGTATCACTCTATCTTATTCTATTTTTGTACACGATGACCATACGTTTCATGTTTGCACCATGCTGTTATCATATTCGTTATTTCATTACTGTCTGATTCTGTGATCATTTTTGCTCCATGTTGATTATCATGCTGTTATGTTCATTACTGTCTGGGTATTACTTGTTGCTGTGATGAAACCATTAACATGTTAGTTTCATTTTATTCTGTTAATCGTCAACTGATTCGTATTCGTATTCATTTGAAAGAAAACTGGAAAAATAAATAAAGGAGTTAAAGTGGCGTTCGCCTGTTAACATGGTGGCTCCCGCCACACATCACAAAGACACAAAACAAATAATAAAATATTAAAAAAAAATCACCACATAATAATAAAATAATAAAAAGGGAAGAAAAAAGGATCCCATGGCACCAGCCGTGTCCACAGGTGGCGCAAGCCACCATGTGAGGTCCCCCATGGCGCCAGCCATGTATGTATGTGGTGAGAGCCACTTAGTTTTTTTTTTTTGTTTATTTTATCATGTTATGTTTTTATTTCCTACTTCACTCTTTATTTTTCTTTTCTTCCCCTAATATCTTCAAGAAAAACTTTAAAAAATATTCATTAGTTCATTTTTAGGCTTCCTTTTTGTATATAAAATCAACTCTTTTTCGGGAGGACGTTAATAAATGTATCTTTGAAGTATTGCTGTAACTTGCAAATTTGTTAGAACTTTGTTTCCAGATTTTAACAATTCCACCATTAGGGTGTTGTCTGTTTTTACTTTTGTTGCTAAACTTCAAATGTATTTGCTTTCAAAAAAGGAGAATGTTTTCGCTGCCATATTTATGGGACGACTGACTTTGAAGAGTTTTTCTTGAGAGCATGCTGTAACTTATGGATTTCTATTTGAACTTTGTTTCCTGGCTATGAACAAAACTTTCTCATGAGTATTCTTTGCATTTTTACCTCTGTTGTTAAATCTCAAATGTCTATTTTTTTCAAAATATGAGAAATGCCTTTCCTGCCACACTTGGTATTTGTATCCACTAACTTTAAAATAAGTTATTTTGGAAGTGTTGTCCTGTGTCCTAACTTAAATAAATCTTACCATGCAATGTTGTTTGTTTTGCTATCTGTTGATAAGTTACATGATTTCAAATGCATCTGGTTCAAATTATGAATACCTCTTATGCCATAATTGTCACAGTTACATGATCACTTGTACTTACTGTTTGTTATGTTCACATTTAAGAATTCACTTCATGTGTTGATTAAAATACTTACTGTTTGGAATTATTAAACTCAATATGTTTCATTATATTTCAACCCCACTATAACTCTTGTCTACAAGATGTTATTCTCCCCCTTCCTTCCAAAGGAAAAGTTTTTCTATCGATTTCAAGATCATAGAAAGCTCATTGCTACCTTGGACCTCATAGTCTTAGGCAACTATCCCTCATTAGGATCCCCTTTAACCTCATAGTCATAGGCAGCCCTTGACCTCATAGTCATTGGCAACATCTTCAACCTTTGACCTCATAGTCATAGGAATCTCATGGCCTCATAGCCATAGAGTTACATCCCACCTTTGAACTCATAGTCATAGGAAATCTTTGACCTCATAGACATAGCCATGCTCCATTGACCTTATAGTCATAGATAGCTCATTACCTTTGACCTCATAGTCATATGATTCCCGCTTGACCTCATAGTCATAGGGCCATAGGTAACCTTTGACCTCATAATCATAGGTAAGCTTTGACCTCATAGTCATAGGTAACCTTTGACCTCATAGTCATAGGTAAGCTTTGACCTCATAGTCATAGCCATCTCCATTGACCTCATAGTCATGGAAAAGTTTCTTTATTGACCTCATAGTCATAGATAGCTCATTATCTTCCTTTGACCTCATAGTCGTAGGATTCCCTCTTGACCTCATAGTCATAGGGCCATCTTTAACCTCTGACCTCATAGTCATAGGATCCCACCTTTGACCTCATAGTCATTGGCAACATCTTCAACCTTTTACCTCATAGTCATAGGAATCTCATGGCTTCATAGTCATAGAGTTACATCCCACCTTTGACCTCATAGTCATAGGCAAGCTTTAACCTCATAGTCATAGCCATCTTCCCTTGACCTCATAGTCATCTTACCATCTTGACCTCATAGTCACCTTACCATCTTGACCTCATAGTCATCTTACCATCTTGACCTCATGGTTATCTTACCATCTTGACCTCATAGTCATCTTACCATCTTGACCTCATAGTCATCTTACCATCTTGACCTCATAGTCACCTTACCATCTTGACCTCATAGTCATCTTACCATCTTGACCTCATAGTCATCTTACCATCTTGACTTCATAGTCATCTTACCATCTTGACCTCATAGTCATCTTACCATCTTGACCTCATAGTCATCTTACCACCTTGACCTCATAGTCATAGGAAGCATCTTCTCTAGACCTCATAGTCATAGGCCTCATAGCCATTCAATCCCACAACTTAGACTTGGAGAGTTTCCTAAACTCTACAATGAGCTCATACTCATTTTCCCCCTTGGAACTTTGGCCGTAGCCAATGGTTCCTCAATCCACCTTTAGTGAGATGAACTACGGTTGCTCTGATTCATTAGTCAGATACATAGGCACAAGATGCGACGTCTTGGCAAGCAAACTTAGTGTACATATCCTAAGTCCTTACCTTCACCTTTAGCAGATAACCTTTAGCAAGCAAACATAATACAACATAAACTAAACAAGAGGTTCCTGTAGAGTACTACAGATACTTAGGGTGCTAATACCTTCCCTTAGTATAACCAACCCCCGAACCTTAGATCTCCCCCCTTTTAGGTTTTCTTCGATCTTGAACCTTTCCTTTGGATAAATCAAAGTCGGTTGTAAAAGAAATGTGATGCAAGTTAATTAATAGCTTGTTATCCGATTTTCACCGCAACATATATATCTTTTACATTTCGTTTGCAAATTGTTGAGTTCATCATTTGCGCGATTAATTCGTTTGGTAAATTCTTTTGAAAACGATTTGATAAATGTTTTGTTGAGTTGATCACAATCCTTTATATTGTGGTTGGATTTTATGATCAACAAAACTATATAAATTTCTAAAAAAAATCGATTGCTCACAAGATGTTTGATAATTTGCCTCAATAGTATTTTTGTGTGATTTATCATTGGATATAGCATTGCTTGTTGAGTAACTTTCAAGGGATTGTGATTGACACATATTGATTGAATAACTTATCATTATCTTCAATTGGTTTTCAGATACGCATATCCGAGTTTTTAATAGCAGTTCAGTTTAGACGAATCGATCCAAGTCACTTCAGCTAACCATTGGTTGATAAGGGTGTATGGGACGCCATCATCAATGGTCCTAATGAAGTTACAATGACCAATGGTGAAGGCGTTATCGTACCAAAATTAAAAGCACAATGGGATGATAGTGATAAGAAATCATGATCACATGATTGGAAGGCACAAAATATTCGCATATCCGCACTTTGTGTTGATAAATATTATCGTGTCTCTCATTGTGAGACCTCCAAAGCTATGTGGGGCGCATTAGAAGTTGCCCATGAGGGAACTAATTAGGTCAAACAAGCTAGGATCAATATGATAAATCAAGAGTTTGAACTATTTCGCATGAAGCACGACGAAACAATCGGCGACATGCAAAAGAGGTTCATACATCTCATAAATCATTTAAAGGCTCCAGGTAATCCTATCTCCAATGATATAGCTTCTAATAAAGTTTTGAGGTGTCTTAATAAGGAATGGAAACTCAAGGTCACTGCGATCAAAGAAGCGAATGATCTTAAAACACTTGATCTCAAAACTTTATTTGGTAAGTTAGAAGAACATGAGCAAGAACTCACTTGCTTGGAAAAATACAAGAAAAAGCTTCAGAAGAAGATAAAGAAGGAGAAAGGTAAGGACAAGGAGGAAGAAAAGAAGTTTATTGTTCTAAAGAATTTAAGTTCAAAGTCCTCAACCAATGATCAAAGTGATTGCGACTCAAGTGATAACGAGAATTCCGATGATGAAGCAATGGGATTGTTCGTCAAGAGGTACAATAGGTACATAAGGAAGAATGAAGTCAAACACTCCGACAAAAACCTAATGAAATTTAGAAGGCTTTCGAACTCCTCAAAGGAAGATGAGAATAAGAAAGTTAAATATAGATGTTCATGTTATGAATGTGTAAAAGAAGGTCATTATAGGCCGAAGTGCCCGTTGATCAAGAACGACAAAGAGAAAAATCATCATAAGAAATCTAGCAAGTCTATAAGAGCCTAAGTTGCTTGAGAAAGTGAAAATGATTCTTCAAGTGATGAAAGATCAAGTTCAAGCATAAAATCGGATAAACTTTGCTTCATGGCCAACAACAAGAAGAAGAAAAATGTAAGTCATTCAAAGCTTGAATATTTTAATGAATTGTTTTATTCTCAATTACAAAAAGCTTTTGAAAATCTACAAAGAGAAGTCGTAGACGCCTTTAAAAAGTTAGCTTCAAACAAAATTTTTTTTCATATTTAGAAGATAAAGTTTTAGAAACCGAAAAGAATATGGAGGCTCTTAAGAAATCTATGGTAGATATTAAAAAAGATAAGAGTGGGGTTAGAGAACCTTTATGGTTCGGTTGTGAAACTTGTTATATTTGGAAAAAATAGGTAACTAATCTTCAAGCTAAATTGGACAAGGAATTACAACCAAGGGTTATATTTGCTATTGATCCATCAAAGTTTAAAAGGTCTTTGAACCCTTCATATAAAAAGTATAACTATGTTCAAAAGGATTCAAATAGCAAAAGTAAATCTCATCACAACCTATCTTGTCAGTATTGTTGCAAAAAGGGTCAATTATTGAAAATTGAAAATTTAGGAGGCTTTTTGTTCCTAAAAGTTTTTTTCAATGGTTTACCAAATGCAACTTTGATTTCACTAGCTTTAAAAGACCCAATGAAAATTGGGCACCTATTACCCTTGTTTGATTCTATAGGTTGAATGTCTTGGTTCTACGAAGAAGATGTGTTTTCTCGGTAGTGGATGCTCAAGACATATGACAGATGATATCTCTCTATTAATTGACTTTGTGTCAAATAAGAAGGGTTTTGATACTTATGGAGACAACAACATGGGAGCAATACTTGGAAAAGGTAGTGTAGGTAATCCCTCATCTACTACTATCTCTGATGTTATGTTAGTTGAAGGTCTTAAACACAATCTTCTTAGCTCTAGTCAACTATGTAACACCCCAAATTTGTAAGAATATTTATTTAATTTATTTAAATATAATATTCGTGAATTTTAGTGAATTTTGGTGGTTTGCGTTGACGTCAGTATTTTGTGGAAGTTTTGGCTATTTATTTAAATAATAGTATATAATATAGAATATATTGTATTATTATTTATTTAAATAATATTTGAAGTATTAAGGGCAAATTGGACTTTTAAGGAGGAGTTAGTGAGGGTAATATTGGGAAAGCCCATTTTAGAAGCCAAGAGGCTAGGTTTAACAAAAAGGAGAATTTGAGAGGAATAAGATTCATTTTGTTAGACCGTGAAAAGAAAGAAAAAGGCCAGAGCTCTGAGGAAAGAGGGAAAAGTCCAGGATTCGAGAAGGTTTCCAAGAACTAAAGAAAGAAAGCTTGGAATCAACAATCTAAGGTATGAGGAGTATTACCTTTCATTGTTTTCAATATAGGAATTCGATGTGTTTAAAGCGGATTTTTGAGATTTATGTGGGTTTGTGGGTTTATGAGTAAATTGATGATTTAGGTGTTGGTTTTGTGGATTGATGATGAATATGAAGGGTTGGATTGAATAGGATAAAATGAGGCCTTCAAGGCTAATCTCCCTGTTGATGTTGTTCTGACCTTGTAGGGAAAGGGATTTATGGGAGTTATGAAGGTATTTGGGGATTGAGGTTTTTGCGTGTCAGAAGTTTTGATAAGGGGAAAAATGCATAAATTGATCAGTTAAATTGTGGTCTATTTATTATGTTAGGATCTTTAAAAAGGTATTGTAGGCTATTATAATTGTTATATAATGGTAGTATTTCGAATTCTGGGATTGGGAATTTTTACAGAATAGAATTCGGAGGTCCGGAAGGCCTCCAAACTGCAGAAATCGTGTTTTTCTGGTTTGCTATCCAGGAGAGTTCGCATAGTGAACTATAGTTCGCGTAGCGAAAGTTCGCATAGCGAGCAGTAGCGACTTGCAGCGAACATGACAGTGATGTTTGCTGCTGTTACGGACATAATTTTTCTAAACTTCAGAAATTCTTAACTTTTAATCCGTATGTCCGTTTCAGTCGCCGTTCGAGTCGTTGGAAAGCTGGTTTCAAACAATTTTTGATAAAATTACTTCCAATGCCAGAATTCCAACTGTTCAATGCATTAGTCGGGTTTTTCGTGTATGAGTTATGTGTTGTGCGTTGAAACGATGAATTTGTTTTATGATTCTTGTACTGTCTTGATGTTTTGAGCTGTGATTATTCTAATGAATTACCATGATTATATTGATGATTATGAGATGTTTATACAGGATGTTTGATGATTAAATGATGATGTGAATAAACATGAATCAGATTTTTCATGAGTATTTGGATAAGTTTGTGGGGTAGAAAAGGGTGTTACATTAGTGGTATCAGAGCAGGTCAGTCCGTCCAGCCAGGTTGTCTAATGTTGTCTATTCCCTAGTGTGGGATATGTGTGTGAAAACACTATCGATGCTTGTTTTGTTTTCCATTTGCAGGTTGGGCATGAAACAAGTGGGGAAAATATGGTGTTTCTCCAAGGTGCTTCAAGTGTGGAGCGATGGCTAAGTGTGATGTTGGACGCTACGATAGTTTGGTAAATATAGTTTGTACCGCCTCATGATAGTCGGTTGTTATTGATAAATTAAGGAACTGATCACCCTTAATCTCTTGTTGATAATAGACTGGATCATGTTGGATGGGATTGACGTGTCTTGCGAGCTTAAGTGGTGTGCGCAGTGAATTGTTTGGAGTTAAGCCAAGTGCTTACAAATTTTTTTGATGAGTCGATGTAGGATGATGCTGAGATGTTTATGTTGAGGGCAACCTTGAGTATTAGTAAAGGTGGAGAAGCTGGTGTTTTGCCTTTTATTTATGAAATTTCGGAAGTGTTTCCTGATGACGTAAGTGATTTGCCTCCAGAGCGTGAGGTAGAGGTTGCAGCGAATTTGATACCAGGTATGAGTCCGGTGTCAATGGCTCCTTACCGGATGCCTACATCTGAGTTAGGAGAACTGAAGAAACAATTGGAAGAGTTGCTTGGGATGAAGTTTGTTCGACCGAGTGTTTCTCTGTGGGGTGCTCCTGTGTTGTCGGTGAAGAAGAAAGATGGTAGCATGAGGTTGTGTATTGATTATCGGCAGTTGAATAAAGTGACTATTAAGAATAAGTATCCGCTCCCGAGAATTGACGATTTGGTGGACCTGCTGGCGAAAGTTGAACTTGGAAACGTGAAGATCAGATGAGGGAGTCGTATCCGACTCTATTTCCTTGAGGTAATTTTCGAGGGTGAAAATTCTTTAAGTGGGGGAGAGTTGTAACACCCCAAATTTGTAAGAATATTTATTTAATTTATTTAAATATAATATTCGTGAATTTTAGTGAATTTTGGTGGTTTGGGTTGACGTCGGTATTTTGTGGAAGTTTTGGCTATTTATTTAAATAATAGTATATAATATAGAATATATTGTATTATTATTTATTTAAATAATATTTGAAGGATTAAGGGCAAATTAGACTTTTAAGGAGTTAGTGAGGGTAATATTGGGAAAGCCCATTTTAGAAGCCCAAAGGTTAGGTTTAACAAAAAGGAGAATTTGAGAGGAATAGGATTCATTTTGTTAGACGGTGAAAAGAAAGGAAAAGGCCAAAGCTTTAAGGAAAGAGGGAAAAGCCTAGGATTCGAGAAGGTTTCCAAGAACTAAAGAAAGAAAGCTTGGAATCGAAAACCTAAAGGTATGGGGAGTATTGCCTTTCATTGTATTCAATATAGGAATTCGATGTGTTTAAAGCAGATTTTTGAGGTTTATGTGGGTTTGTGGGTTTATGAGTAAATTGATGATTTAGGTGTTGTTTTTGTGGATTGATGATGAATATGAAGGGTTGGATTGAATCGGATAAAAGTAGGCCTTCGAGACTAATCTCCATGTTGATGTTGTTCTGACCTTGTAGGGAAAGGGATTTGTGGGAGTTATGAAGGTATTTGGGGATTGGGGTTTTTGCGTGTCAGAAGTTTTGATAAGGGGAAAAATGCATAAATTGATCAGTTAAATTGTGGTCTATTTATTATGTTAGGATCTTTAAAAAGGTATTGTAGGCTATTATAATTGTTATATAATGGTAGTATTTCGAATTCTGGGATTGGGAATTTTTACAGAATCGAATTCGGAGGTCCGGAAGGCCTCCAAACTGCAGAAATCGTGTTTTTCTGGTTTGCTGTCCAGGAGAGTTCGCATAGCGAGCAGTAGCGACTTGCAGCGAACATGACAGTGATGTTTACTGCTGTTACGGACATAATTTTTCTAAACTTCAGAAATTCATAACTTTTAATCCGTATGTCCGTTTCAGTCGTCGTTCGAGTCGTTGGAAAGCTGGTTTCAAACAATTTTTGATAAAATTACTTCCAATGCCAGAATTCCAACTGTTCAATGCATTAGTCGGGTTTTTTGTGTATGTGTTATGTGTTGTGCGTTGAAACGATGAATTTGTTTTATGATTCTTGTACTGTCTTGATGTTTTGAGCTGTGATTATTCTAATGAATTACCATGATTATATTGATGATTATGAGATGTTTATACAGGATGTTTGATGATTAAATGATGATGTGAATAAACATGAATCAGATTTTTCATGAGTATTTGGATAAGTTTGTGGGGTAGAAAAGGGTGTTACATTAGTGGTATCAGAGCAGGTCGGTCCGTCCAGCCAGGTTGTCTAATGTTGTCTATTCCCTAGTGTGGGACATGTGTGTGAAAACACTGTCGATGCTTGTTTTATTTTCCCTTTGCAGGTTGGGCATGAAACAAGTGGGGAAAATATGGTGTTTCTCCAAGGTGCTTCAAGTGTGGAGCGATGGCTAAGTGTGATGTTGGACGCTACGATAGTTTGGTAAATGTAGTTTGTACCGCCTCATGATAGTCGGTTGTTATTGATAAATTAAGGAACTGATCACCCTTAATCTCTTGTTGATAATAGACTGGATCATGTTGGATGGGATTGACGTGTCTTGCGAGCTTAAGTGGTGTGCGCAGTGAATTGTTTGGAGTTAAGCCAAGTGCTTACAGATTTTTTTGATGAGTCGATGTAGGATGATGCTGAGATGTTTATGTTGAGGGCAACCTTGGGTATTAGTGAAGGTGGAGAAGCTGGTGTTTTGCCTTTTATTTGTGAAATTTCGGAAGTGTTTCCTGATGACGTAAGTGATTTGCCTCCAGAGCGTGAGGTAGAGGTTGCAGCGGATTTGATACCAGGTATGGGTCCGGTGTCAATGGCTCCTTACCGGATGCCTGCATCTGAGTTAGGAGAACTGAAGAAACAATTGGAAGAGTTGCTTGGGATGAAGTTTGTTCGACCGAGTGTTTCTCTGTGGGGTGCTCCTGTGTTGTCGGTGAAGAAGAAAGATGGTAGCATGAGGTTGTGTATTGATTATCGGCAGTTGAATAAAGTGACTATTAAGAATAAGTATCCGCTCCCGAGAATTGACGATTTGGTGGACCAGCTGGCGAAAGTTGAATTTGGAAACGTGAAGATCTGATGAGGGAGTCGTATCCGACTCTATTTCCTTGAGGTAATTTTCGAGGGCGAAAATTCTTTAAGTGGGGGAGAGTTGTAACACCCCAAATTTGTAAGAATATTTATTTAATTTATTTAAATATAATATTCGTGAATTTTAGTGAATTTTGGTGGTTTGGGTTGACGTCGGTATTTTGTGGAAGTTTTGGCTATTTATTTAAATAATAGTATATAATATATAATATATTGTATTATTATTTATTTAAATAATATTTGAAGGATTAAGGGTAAATTAGACTTTTAAGGAGGAGTTAGTGAGGGTAATATTGGGAAAGCCCATTTTAGAAGCCCAAAGGTTAGGTTTAACAAAAAGGAGAATTTGAGAGGAATAGGATTCATTTTGTTAGACGGTGAAAAGAAAGGAAAAGGCCAGAGCTTTAAGGAAAGAGGGAAAAGCCTAGGATTCGAGAAGGTTTCCAAGAACTAAAGAAAGAAAGCTTGGAATCGAAAACCTAAAGGTATGGGGAGTATTGCCTTTCATTGTTTTCAATATAGGAATTCGATGTGTTTAAAGCAGATTTTTGAGGTTTATGTGGGTTTGTGGGTGTATGAGTAAATTGATGATTTAGGTGTTGTTTTTGTGGATTGATGATGAATATGAAGGGTTGGATTGAATCGGATAAAAGTAGGCCTTCGAGACTAATCTCCATGTTGATGTTGTTCTGACCTTGTAGGGAAAGGGATTTGTGGGAGTTATGAAGGTATTTGGGGATTGGGGTTTTTGCGTGTCAGAAGTTTTGATAAGGGGAAAAATACATAAATTGATCGGTTAAATTGTGGTCTATGTATGATTTTAGGATCTTTAAAAAGGTGTTGTAGGCTATTATAATTGTTATATAATGGTATTATTTCGAATTCTGGGATTGAGACTTTTTATGGAATCGAATTCGGAGGTCCGGAAGGCCTCCAAACTGCAGAAATCGCATTTTTCTAGTTTGTTGTCCAGGAGAGTTCGCGTAGCGAAAGTTCGCATAGAGAGCAGTAATGACTTGCAGCGAACATGACAGTGTTGTTTGCTGCTGTTACGGACAAAAATTTTCTAAACTTCAGAAATTCATAACTTTCAATCTGTATGTCCGTTTCAGTCGCCGTTCGAGTCGTTGGAAAGCTGGTTTCAAACAATTTTTGATAAAATTACTTCCAATGCCAGAATTCTAACTATTAGATGAAGTAGTCGGGTTTTTCGTGTATATGCTATGTGTTGTGCGTTGAAACGATGAATTTGTTTTATGATTCTTGTGCTGTCTTGATGTTTTGAGCTGTGATTATTCTGATGAATTACCATGGTTATATTGATGATTATGAGATGCTTATACAGGATGTTTGATGATTAAATGATGATGTGAATGAACATGAGTATTTGGATAAGTTTGTGGGGTAGAAAAGGGTGTTACAAACTATGTGACAATGGATTTAATTTAACTTTTACAAAAACTTGTTGCATATTAGAACACAATGAAAAGAAGGAATGTATTTTTAAGGTCTTGATGGTTAACAACACCTATATGCTTAATCTAGAGGATGTATCCTTGACCGGAACTAAGTGTTTTGTTACCATGAGTGAAGACTCTTTGTTATGGCATAGACGCCTAGCTCATGTAAACTTTGATATACTAAACAAAGTATCCTCAAAATATTTAGTAATCGGTCTACAAAAATAAAATATTTCAAAAGACCATCTATGCGATGCATGTCAAATTGGTAAGCAAACAAAAGTCTCATTTAAATCGAAAAATATTGTTTCAACTTCGAGACCTCTTGAACTTATTCATATGGACCTATATGGTCCCTAAAGGACCAAAAGAATAGGTAGTAACTACTATGGTTTTATGATTGTAGACGATTACTCGAGATTTTGTTGGATCATGTTTTTGCATAGTAAAGATGAAACCTTTTCAACTTTCACTCAATTTGCAAGGTTATCCCAAAACAAGCTGAATTTGAAAATTGTTGCTATTCGTAGAGATCGTGAAGGTGAATTTGAAAACTACCTCTTTGAGAATTGTTGTGATAAACATGGCATTGAGCATAATTTTTCCGTTCCAATAACTCCACAATAAAACGGTGTTGTGGAACGCAAAATTCTTGTTTTAGAGAAGTTGGCTAGAACTATGCTCAATGAGGGTAATCTACCCAAGTATTTCAAGGTCGATGCCATTATCACGACATGTTATGTATTAAATAGGATACTAATACATCCTATTTTAGACAAGACTCCCTATGAACTACTAAAGGTTAGAAAACCTAATTTATCACATCTTCATGTTTTCAGATACAAATGCTTTGTTTTAAACAATGGAAAGGACAAACTTGAAATATTTGATGCGAAAGTCGATGAAGGTATATTTCTTGGATACTCTCAATCGAGCAAAGCTTATAGGGTTTATAACAAAAGATTGCTTATTATTGAAGAGTTGGTACACATCACTTTTGACAAATTTTATCCAAAAAATTTCGGGAAAGGTGTTTCTTTTCATGATGTAGGTGTATCTTCACAAGACATTCTCAAAGAACCCGAAGAAGGAATTGATCAGCCCAAAGCGGTGGAACTTGAGAAAGAAGAAGATATAGATTGTGAAAAGGAGAAGGATGAAAGTCCAGCTACAATGGACGACCTTCCTTTGGCTTGGAGAACCTCTAAGGATCATCCAATCGATAACATACTTGGAGACATCACCACAGGTGTGATAACATGCTCCAATATAAGTAACTTTTGTTATCATTTTGCATTCGTTTCGCAAGTTGAACCAAAAAAACTCTAAAGATGTCTTACTTGATGAGCATTGGCTTATGGCCATGTAAGATGAATTAAACTAGTTTAAAAGGAATGATGTATGTGACCTTGTCCCTCATCCGCAAGATCATCAAGTCATTGGTACTAGGTGGGTTTTTAGGAACAAACTCGACGAAAATGGAGTGATAACTAGGAACAAAGTCAGGTTAGTGGCTCAAGTTTATAACCAAGAGGAGGGAATTGACTATGAGGAAACTTATGCTCCGGTTGCTCAACTCGAGGCCATATGCCTTCTGTTCTTGCTAAAACACTAAAAGGTTGACTTCTTAGTTATTGCTTGAAGAGAGTCTTAGATGAATGGTTTCAGGTGTCTGTTTGGTGTATGACTGATGTGTACTGGTTCTCCTTTTTTGTTTTCAAGCACTCCTTATTTATAGGTCTCCTTTTGCTGATACATCTTCTAAAACTTTTGTCGCTTCCATAATGTATGCCTCTTCAATGGTTGTAACTCTCTAGTCATAATGTGTTCTTTCATAATCGTCCCTTGTGTCGTTTGGTGTGACATCCGAGCCCTATCACCGCCTTTCCCTATATGACCGAGACCCTGCTCGGTTCATGCAAGGTCGTTTCATCCTTATTTTGTCTGATCATTCTTAACCAGAGTCCGACTTGGAAGTATGCATGGGTTTTTCCGATTATTCATTCCTACTATACTCAGTATTACCAGGTTCATGTCTCGGCTGGTCAGCATGATTTTCGCAATGTACATAAGCCCCCTCGGGCAGTAGATTCGTCTGAAGCATAGTGCCCGAACAAATAATCCCGGAATTTTTCTCCTCATACATCGGGTTCGTGTCAGCTTTTAATGATGAAAAACTTTTTTCTCTTTCCTTTTCATAATGGCTTTATGGGAACTCCCACTTTCATCATTACCTCCCGTTTTCAATTCTCATTACTGTTGTTCTTTGCTTATAAAAACCCTATTATGTGATCGAGATATTCTTCCAAACGATCTTCTTATCAAGCGTTTCAGTTGATTTTTATCTCTCTTCTCGGATTCAAGGTACCATTTTTTTCTATTTTATTGTTGTTATGTCTTTATGTCCAATTTCTTTTACTGCTAGTGATAGGAATAAGATCTGGAATGTCTATAAGCGAGAGTTTAAGGGTTATTTAAATAGAGAGGATTTTGATCAAATTTTTTGGGAAGTTTATGGTGAAACCCCTTCTCCTAATAGTAACGTTGATATGGGATCTCCCTTCTCAGGTTCTTCAGATACCCAAATGGACGCAACAAGATATTTGATAGATAAAGAGGTTTTGAGTTATAACCATAGCATTATCGACAAAATCTACATCTCGAAGCTTTGTTCTGCTATTATAGTTTCCTCTACTGGGAATGAAGAGGATGTTGTGCTAGAACCCTACGTAGCGGGTGAAATGGTTGGTAGTGCTCGTTCTAAAGGAGTATTGGAAGAGTATTTTTACTTTTACTCGGTGTTTATTGAAGACTTTAGAATCTGAATCCCTTTTACTGATTTTGAGGTGGATCTCCTCAAAACTTTAAACGCAATTCCCTCTCAGTTACGTCCTAACGGCTGGGGTTTTATCAAGGCATTTAAGATTGTGATACTGTGAGTATAGTGCCGAATTTAGGTTTATTCTTTTTCTTTTTCGAGTTAAAGGGTGCAGAAAAAGGGGGTTGAGTTTCCCTTAGTGGTATAACGGGAATGAGTTTCTTGCACGCATATACTACTAATTATAATGGTTTTAAAGATAAATTCCTTCATATTAAAAAGGGGAATAGTTATTCCCATGTTATGTATGACCCAGAGGGAAATCATCATTTTCTGATCTATTGGACGAACAACCCTTTCCCTATCTCAGGTTTTGATTATGATAAACTTAATGATCTTGAACTTTGATCTCTGGTCATCTTGGTTGCTTTCTGAGTAGTGAAAGTAAAATACCTTTTACAAACGTCAGATGACCCGGAACGGACCTTTAATTTCTTAGGTAATATATATTTGTTTATGTATTGACTTACTAGTATATAATTTGGTCACTTTTTACTGGTCTGATCTCTTGTGTTTCAACTAAGATGACGAACCTCAAACTCTCCGAGAAGAAAAAGTTGATGGTCGAGGCTAGAGCAAGGCGTAGAGACCAAGCTACTGCTAAATGCGATCTTACAGGAATTCAAGTCCGGGCTCTTAAAAGAAAGAAACCTGGCGTTGCTAAGGTGATACACACATTGCCAGAGCCCTAGCCTGCCATAGCTCATGCCTCTGAATGTCCACAACCTTCTTCTCCTAAGCAGATGCAGACTCTTATGAGTGACAATGTCAGTCAAGATCACCTTACCATTACCACCCTCATGCAGGGCTCAAGTAGCAATCATCAGTCCTATCATTCTTCCGAGTTTAAGTTTTGGTCCAACAACTTTGATGAGCCGAGGTACCTTTATGATAACATGAATGCTAACGAGGATGTCAAGAAGGTGAAATCTATTGGTGCTCAGCAATTGACTCGGAATCTTGGTGCCTATTTAATGATATGTGCGGTGATGACCCAGGGTTTATTCAAAGTGAACGAGGCCCATGAGAAGAATGAAACTCGTCTTTCCGAGGAAATGGTTCAGCTGAACGCCGATTTAAAGGTTCAAACTGATAAGGTTAAGGATTTAAACAAACAATTTTCGAATGTGACCAAGCAAAAATAAGCTTAGGAATCTCGATTACAATGTTTGCAACGTTTATTTTCAACACATGGGAGATGTAAAAATAGTTAATGGGCCTAATGCACGTGAAAGAAGCCTAATACTTAATTCTAAACTGTTTTTAATAATAATAATAATAATAATAATAATCAGGGTTTGAAATTGCGGTCCGCATCACTTGATGCGGCCGCAATATTGCGGTTGCGGCGTGCAACGCATCGGCAACGGACCGCAATTGCGGTGTGAACTGAAATCACACGCAACAACCGCATCATTGCCGCAACACAACCGCAACGTAACGGTATTTACTGCATCAGAATCGCATTTCTACCGCAACAGGTTGCAACAGATAATTTTCTTATACAAAAAGTACAGAATCATAATATTTCAGGTCGGAAAAGAATCTAGGAGACAAGAATCTTACTTTATGTCAAGTTTTCTTTTGCTCTGTATTAAGATTCCAATTACAAATACAAAGAACAAGTTGCTTTGCCTTTATGTCATTCTATAAATAATTACAATAATTTTACAATTTTTTTTATATTTAATGCGTGTATAAAATAATTTCACGCCGCAACGGCCGCAACCGCGACATCCGCAACCGCAACATCCGCAACCGCATTGACCGCAACCGCGACATCCGCAACCGCATCCGCAGCCGCAACCGCAATTTAAAACCATGATAATAATAATAATATTAATAATATTAACGAAAAAATGCTTAATATTGTAATAGAATCATTCACGAAAATTTGGTACTCTCTATTGATTTCACACACATCTACCCTTGTATCTATCAAAAGTGCACTTAAAATATTTTCCAAAATAGTAAAACTGCTAGAATACTCGTGAAATTGTGTACTACTTCTTTTAAACCGAATAACAATCATAACAAAAAAAAAACTCAAATAGAGAGTCCGGTATGAACCAAAAACTCAATTCAACCGAAACCGCATAACCAATCAATCAGTAAATCACACAAGAGAGGTCTAAAACCGAAAATTACCGAAATCGAATTATTGTCAATGATGATGCTAAAAAGTTACATGTATGAACAACTTTGACGCTTTTTCTTGGGGTTTGATGTTGAGATGATGCGATTCAGAACCAAGTGAGACGAACTGAAATAATTTACCGTTGTTTGGACGCGGCTTCATCGAAGATGCTTTTGCTTAAACGCCTGTCACTGCCGTTTGATCTGAACGCGCCGCCATTGGAGGAAGCGGACGTGATGAATAGACTTGGTGAAAGGTGACGGATCAGAGAAGATTGATGAGAGTGGTTCAGTTGGGGTTGTTTATAATTGGAGCGGTGGTTTTCAGGTGGTTTTGTTATAGTGATCTAGGCTTTCCGGCCGGTGTTTGTGTCAAATGAAAAGAGAAGAGGCGATATTATATGTATGTGTTGAAGGGTGGTTGTGTTTCAGTGTGAATAGGAGGCGGTTAGGTTGTTGAAGAAGATCGATGAAAGTGGTTTGTGGAATGTTGTTGTAAAGAAAAGAGGAATGGAATTCATGGTGGTCATGATGGTGGATGAAGAACATGGTGTGACTAGAAATTTGAAGCTATGGTAGGAGTGGATGATGTGGGTGGCGGAAAGTGATGAAGAGATTCTGAGAATTTTTTTTTTGCTCAACCAATGAGAGAGAGAGACGATAGTATTATAATCTTCTTTCTCACTCAGTCCCCCAACATATTTCTTATGAGAGAGAGTCTTATTTTGTTTGTGAGCTGTGAAAAGGTCCCCCTCTCCTTTGCAAGATGCGTTTCGTTTTAGACCTTTGGAAAAAACCATTTTTTGCTTTCAATCCTTCCTTAGATATTTTCCTCTTCAACTCTCCTTTTGACACGTGGTGATTCCCTTTTGAGAAGGAAATTCACTCCATCTTTTACAGCTAACAGCGTGAATCAATCTCTCCATCTTTGGTGCTGTGAGGCTGATTTCTTTGCTGTTGCTTGGTTTCTATTTATTGGGTGGTGAAGTTTTTATTCTCATCAGAGGGAGATTTAGTTTGTCTAGGTGTGGTTGGTCTTATTTGAGTTAAATGTTTATTTTTTTCTTCAATTTTGTCTAGTATGTTAAAGGCATTTTGTTGACTTTATCTTGTATTGGTTTGACCTTTCTCTGCATAATTTATGCAGGTATGTGCTTGTTTAATAGGGGTGTGCAAAAAAATTAGTTTACAAAAATCAATTTTAAAAATATGGTGCACCTATTTTAAATGTCCATATTATTTGAATTAAAACTAATCCAGATCTATTTCATTAAAACCATAAAAAACCAATAACCACTTTTTAAAATCAATACATAAATGGTTAACCAATTTATTATTTACCTTGTCTTTAATTTATGGTCATAAATTAACGATATAAATAACAAAAATAATAAGTACTTGAGTAAAATAAAATAAAAATGTAATTCATATTTGATTTCCTCAATTGAAATCCAACACAATGTTTTAACAATTTTTTAATATATTTGTCTCATAATTGTTAGTTATTAATTCAATTTAATATTCTATTGATCTATGTAATTTTATTACTACCTCATTCTATGTATTTTAAAATATTTTATAGTAAAAACATTTAGATTTTCAAGTCACAATGCATTTTTGTTTTGTTATGGTTTGATATTATGTTTTTTTTGCTCTTTCTTATTATTTCTATTGATTCTATATTCTTTCAAAAATCATACTATTGTTGATCATATTTCGTAAATATCATAATTGATATTTAAGATGTACCACCGTCGAGAGATTATTAATTTCAAAAATGAATTTAAAACGATTGTATGGCATTAGAAAAAGGTTGTTTGAATTGAAAACTGAGTTTTAATCAAAACAAGTTTGAGAAAATTTGGTTTTAAAAATAGTCCAACCAAAAATCAGTTTTTAGTATAAACCAGTTTTGAACCAAACCAATCCAAATATAAACCAGTTTTTAAAAAATAAACCAGTTTCATTAAAGTGGTTTTAAGAACCAAACTGAACCATATATTTGGTTCAATTTGGTTTGGTTTATAAACCATGCACACCCCTATTGTTTAATAATATTTTTCCTTTTAAAAAAAAATCTCTATGTGCCTTTCATTTTTTATTTAATTTTTATAATTTGATTTATTCGATTGGTTGAATGAGATAAACATGGATAACAAATATTGGCCTTTGATTAATCCCGATTTAATGGTCGAGATTAAATTAAATAAAAACAAATGTTAGCCAAATTTTAAAATGTCAAGAATATCCTTTCTATAAGCTTTAATTGATTTAAATGAGATTAAATCAATTAAATCAAATAAAAATCATATCTTTTTGAATAAACATGATAAAATAAAAATGAAAATATGTTTAATTCTATTTTATTTTTAAGAATATTTTGGCAAAAGAATACAAATAAAATGACTTGAAATGAATAAAAATCAGGAGTCAAAGTGCCCGAATAATTAAAATGAATGAACTAAAATGATCAGTGTGAAATAAACTTCTCAGAAACATACAGATTTTGATCACATTTTGAAATAAAAAATGACCGGCTAAAAGGCTCAGATTGATCAAAATGCAACCGAACAAAGTAGTCAAAAATTAAAACGAGTATGTCATGTTAAACTACGCAGACCGTAGATTAATAATACTGACGTCTGCAAGCCCGATCTTTAAATTTTGTTGCCTTCTAATTTCACGTGCATTTGAAAATTGATTCAACCAGTCTGTTTGTATATCCGGACATTTATTCCGGTTGACATTTTACGCATTATGCATGATGAAATACATGTTATGCTATACAAATGAATCAAAGTGAAAATAAAGTCAAATGAATAAAAGTCTTAAAAATGCTCGAAAAAAATTGGGGTATGATAATTACCAAGCCTACTCCTATTGCTAAAGAGGATGATGAAAAATGATGTTTTTTAAGTTAATGATGGGTCATCCATGATTGGTGTGCCTTTGTAATAATGTTTTAACTATGTTTATTTTTTTTATTATATGCTTGTGCCCCCACGGTGAACCATTTAAGATTGTACTGGAGTTATTTTGTTACATGTGTTGTGTTAATCACCGAACTAACCAAATTTGTGTTAATTTGATTACCACAAGTCCACCCCTGGGGACTCGTATCTTGTCTTCTATTAAGACCGAAAATAAGGTCTCACAACCCGACTGAATCTGCATATGTCCTAGGCTCGTAAGTTGCTTAGGCTTTGTCTTGAAATTTACTAATGTAGTCCGGACAAAGCCAATTTTGCCAGAGGCATCAAGTTCGCTTGGACTTCGTCCAGAGGTATATTAACATGGACCGGACAAAGCCAATTTTTCCAGAGGCATCAAGTGCGTTTAGACTTTGGCCAAAGGTATATTAACATGGTCCGAACAAAGCCGATTTTTCCAGAGGCATCAAGTGTGCTTGCACTTCAATCAAAGGTATAATCACATGGCCCAGACAAAGCCGATTTTTCCAGAGGCATCAAGTGCGCTTGGACTTCGACCAAAGGTATATTTACATCGCCCGAACAAAGCCGATTTTGCCAGAGGCATCAAGTGCACTTGAGCCTCATGCCTACGTACCCACAAAGTGCAATATAGGATCAAAACCTCGTAGTTCGTGGTACAAAGAATGAAATTTGTTTGTTATGGTTGATTTTAAATGTAAAGACAAGTCGTCATTTCCAAGCGAATAATTCCGTTTAAAGAGATGAATCATGTCTAAACTTATGAAAAAGTTTTAAAGGAAAAGTGCATAAGACACGAGAAGTGTTTGATGAGTTTGGTGTTTTTTAAAGTCTTTTTAAAAAGGTGTCAATATGCTTATGTAGTTTAGCATTTATTAAGAAATGAAAAGAAAAGAGTAAAATCACTTGACAAAGTCAAGGTTTGATTATGAAAACAATAAGGTTTTAAAAAAGAGAGGAGATTTTGAAAATTAAAGAAGGGGTGGAGAAGAAGAGGCTATCCTAAAGCATAAAGTAAAAGCTAAGGATAAGAAAGATCTAACCACAAATGTAGCTATCTTCATTATAAACCAAGCAAAAGCACAAAGCTCCAAAGTCTTCAAGCCATAATTCCAAATCAAAGGGAAAAGGTCCTAATTCTAAGTCCAAGGATCCAAGAATAGCATTGAAGTCCAAGGTCTAAGTTCAAAATTCCATGTCCAATGCAAAGGATAGTAGCCATAGTCTAAGATTAGAAGCACAAGTTTTTTTAGAGGTTTTGGCCTTTATTAATTTTTTCGGTTCAAGTGTACAAAGAAAAAAAGGCATAAGCATAAACATGAGGTCCAAGTGGACAAAGTGAAAATGACGGAAGCATAAACATGATATGATATAATGAGAAATGAGCAATAAAAATAAAGAGAGATAAGGAGCAAGAAGGAATCATAAAAGTATAGTAATAGTAATATAGTAGTATATACATAATAGTAGCACAAAGGCCATAATGCCATAAGCCTTCAAAAATAACACCGATTATTTCGTCTCACGTCTTGAACTATAATGATTAAACAATGTACTCAGGTCAAGGTTAATGAAGACTTGTTAGAAGATTGATAGAATCAAAGCCTCTACACAACAAGCTTCAAATATTTTGAACCTAATACAAAAGATTAACCATCCTTGGGCTTACACAACCAAAAGGTTTGGGCCACGAAAGATCAAGTTTCGATTCGGAGAGAAGGACAAATGTAGCGCTATGTTAAGTAATCACCAAGTGACTTATATAGAAGTCACCCTACTCGAGGCCGATCAATGCACTTTACGTGTTAATGCATGTGAGAGACACGATATGTAAGTCATTCTCCTAAAGTGATGCCACACGAAAAGAAAAAAGTAAGAACAATTTCATCTTTAATCGAGAGTCTTGATAATTAATCGAATGCAACCTATCCACATCTCAAAGTGTCGAGATCAATAATTTATCAATCAATAACAAATTTGAAATGCGGAAGGATCAACATCATCGAAATTGTCACTCATTCAATCATTTAAGACTTCATCAACAAAAAAAAATCCAATCGGATTCAAATGAAACAAAATAATAAAAAAATTAGATCAACAAGATGTGATCCACATAAAAAGAAAATAAAAAAACTATTTTAAGAAATTATTAAAGAAAAATAAGAAGAAAAAAATGAAAATAAATCTTTAACTAAAAGAAAATAAAAGAAAAATTTAAAAAGAGAAAAAGAGAAATGGAGGTAAAAGAAGTAAAAAAGAGGGTGGTTTTTGAAAAAAGAAATTGAAGATGGAACAAAGGCCCCCCACGGCCCAAACACCAGTCACTACATTTAAAATATAAAACAAAAATAAATAAAAACAAAACAACAGAAAAAAAAAGGAACGTTATCTTCTTCCTTTCTTCATCGAGGCACTGTTCATGGCAGAAAGGAGAGCCAAGCTGGTCACGGCGGAGCGGCGGAGTTCCAAAGTTAAACGGTTGTGATCGAAATCGAACGGAGGTCTCAAATGTTCAATCAATTTCGTGTTATGGTGTTTTAATGAATCGAATCGGAACCGCAAAAGTTCGGCAAAAATCTTCAAATTACCTCCGAAATTGGTTAGTAGCACTTCAAATTTTCCTCTTCTCTTCTTCTCTTGCGTTTCAGGATGTGTTGCTGTTAATTTGTGATTGAAATTGAAGAGGATCAAGAAATATGGAATCTGAAGGTTCGGTTATGGTGATGAAGAATTGGAAATTTGACAATGAAATTCTGCAGCAATTCAATGGCTTCAAAAGCTTGAGCAAGTGAGTGAGGAGAGAGCTCTATTTATAGATTGAGAGGAGTGGAATGTCTTTGCCGTTTTGTGATTTTTTTGATGCATTTCATATCAATACGCGTTGTGACTTTCTTGTAAAAAAAATCATGTCGTTTTGAGTTGCGTTTGCGTTTTGGAGTCAATGTTTAAATATCGTTTTTGACGTCACGAGCTTGTTGCAGCTGCTGCGTGACGTTATGCTTGTGTGTGCAACGGCTTGGTTCGCGTGGCTTGTAGGATTCAGTAGCAGCGAATTGATGTACGGGTCGTGTTACTTTGTAGCATGAAACATGGGCTTCAAGGCATAGCTACAAGGCTTCATGTTCTTGATCATGTTTGTGTTGGTTCATGTATATAGGTGAATCGTGTATATGTGTGCAGGCTGTGAATTAAGGCTCATGGCTTGTTGTGAAGTGTTAGTAGCAAGTGGCTTGAAGAATTCATGATGGTTGCGTTTGGAAAGGCTGATGTAGTTTCAAGAAATGGCTTTTGTGCATTAGCTTGTAACATGAAGTGGGTCGTGTGGAATGGCTGGTGTTGGTTGCTTGTCGAACAACATGAGTTTTTTATTTTTATTTTTTCTTGGCAATTTGTTTTTGTAAATAACACACGGGCTTAGTAAATATGGACATTTTAAATTGAACTGGTTTTCTTTAGAAATTGAATGGATATTTTATGAAATTGGTTATTAAAATGGAATTTGGACATAATGGATTAAAATGGATTTTGGATTTTGAAGTAAAATGGATAATGGATGTGAAATATGGATAATTGGTTATGATTTTTGGATAAAAAGAATGTAATTTGGATTTAGAGAATTTGGTTTAGATATGGGTAATTGTTGGTGCGGTAAAGCGGTAAGCAACAAAAAGATTTGGAAGTATTTTTCCGGGAATTTATTGTGTCCACAGAGATCGGTGCTATTGAACTGCCGTTCGACAATTTAAATGTTAAAGAGTTTGGTTTAAAATGTTTCAAACATAGAAATAGAAAAGTAAATATTAATACAAAAAGAATTCATTCTTCAGAGAGAAGAAACTTATCCGGCATGCAAATAATCCACTCGTCACAAACTTAAACCTACCGACCAGTTATACTCAACCTACACTACTCCTCAATATCATCCAGCATCGCTCACAACAGTGTCCATCTCTGACACACTGAGCCGAGAGAACAGCCGTGTTACCCTCGTCGACACTCTCGCACCCGACTCGAGATACAGAGGCATTAAGCTTCGACACCCATAAAGATTGTTGGCTCTAAATCTATCTCTAGCATCCAGAAACTAACAGATAATAATCCCTAATCAAAGTTTGCGATGTTTATCTCTAACACAACCCAAACCCAAAGCATAAAGCAAAAATCAAGGTCAATCACCGATAAAGATTTGTAAAACGGATTTTATACAACGCCATGGGCGATAAATATACACGAGTTCAAAGTAAATACATATACAACAACCCAACAAATGAAGAATACACAAAGAATAAGAGAAATGAACCAAAAATCTCCCGGTTTGTCGGCGCCGATCGATGATCAATCCACCCCGAATCATTCGTGTGTAAGCTCCATAGTTGTTTTCTAAGTTAATCCTATGAAAAAATGATGTTTGATGGAGTGGAAGCAAAAAATACCCAAACCATCACCTAAAAATGAATGAAATAACTTAAATATCATTTACAAAATCTGCCAAGTTCGCAAAGCAAACTTTTATTTGCAAAGCGAACATCAAAATTAGGCACATGATGCCTCAGGAACAGTTAAACCGCCTCTGCAATTCTTCAAAAGTTCGCAATGCGAACTTTTATTCGCAATGCGAACTTTGGTCCCTTTTTCTACTGCCTTAAGTCTGGGAACATTCGTTGGGAAGTTCGCAAAGCGAACTTGACAGCACACCAGCCCTTGTTTTGACCATAACTTCTGAACCGTAACTCGGATTGACGCACAGTCGAAAGCGTTGGAAAGCTTATTCAATGCTGTTTATGAATATGACAAGATATCCTTGCTTGAATACCGAAAAAAATGAGAGAAAATCAATTAAACTCAATGATATTTACACGATATGCAATATATACACTATAATGTAAAGTAAACGTATTTTCAAACAAAGCGGGGTTTATTCGAATGATATTAACAAAAAGTATCGATAAGTACAACAAAACTTATATACAAAAATAGCTACAATTTGCACTTATCAAACTCTCCCCAACTTAAACTTGTTTGTCCCCAAACAAGAATCAAGCGACTCAAAGAAACAGAGTGACAACCAAAGAATCACGAATCAATAGGTTTTGAAAAACGGACAAATGAATGGTTCAAATAAAAAACAGTACACACAAAGTAAATACTTACCACTAAACTACGACGATAACATAGTCACGAAACAAATGCAAAATACAAAAATCATGCCAAACATCCTAAAACAACACAAGTTCAAACGTGAATCACACCTAGCAAAAACAATCATTGGTAGATGAAAAACACAAAATGAGGTACTTTTCACTCACACAACAATCTTGCAAACAAAAGACTAAATTATGCAATCATCCAAAAATTCGCATTGAAAACATAAAAGCAAGAATCACAAGGGCTTTCAAGGTTGTAGCGTGGTCGGGTAAACAAACAAGGGGTAATTTATAAAGGTAATTGAAATAAAAACTTGCCTAAACCTAAGGGAGTGATCAACTCACAAAGACTCAAACACAAAATACCAATCATCTTCTTCCAAAATTCCAAGTGTTACACAAAACACAATACTTATTTAGCACAATTATTTGAACTCTTTTTGTTTCCTTTCTCAAGGATTTTCTTTTTTTTTTTCTTTTTTTTTTCTTTTCTTTTCTTTTTCATATTTTTCTCTTTTTTATTTTCTTTTATTTTTCAACCTCATAGAAACCAACCAATGAGTAAACAATCATTCTCTCCCCAACTTGAATTCAACCACATCATCATGTGAATACTCCCTACTTTCTAAGGCAAGGTAAAAATTCATACAACAACACAAAGTTGAGGGTTCAAGAAAAAATTATCAATCAAAATCCATACAAAAAGTGAATTCAATACTCATAGACAAGCATTAAGTTCAAACAACATGGATAATGATAGAAAGGCACAAAGGGGTTACGAATGATCACACACTCACAAGGTGAATGACTATTTGGTTAGGTAGTTGTGCTCAAAATGAAACAAAATGCCTTGATCCTTTTCATGCTTTCATATAATCAACACAAACAAAAGATTAAGCATAATAAAATCCAGTTAGAACAAGAATATTGGTACCCCGCGCATATATGAACAATGGAAAGCTACCTCACAAAAAGGGTGGGAAATAAAGTGATTCACATCAAGAACAAGTATAGAAAAGAATGAATGGCATGAAAATTTGTAAAAAGCCTAAGTATCATGAATATGCTAAAGTCTAGAAAGCGATAAACACATACCTTGGACGTGTACAAAACTTAACAATATCATTATCATACATCCGCAAGTTGAAACGATCAAACTTGGAACATCATCTTAAATTCCCTCAAGCTACTCAAAACAAGGTCTTAGACAAACACAAAAACTATTAATATAAACAAACTAAAAGACCGAGTGAAATTGGATTAAACAAGTTGTAAAGTGAAGATATGAGAATTTTATGAACAATCCGTGTACAACTTGTTTAATGAATGCTCACCCCACTACCTAAGCTAGAATGAAAAAGTAATAACGAAACAAAAACGATAAAACATGCTTGTTTTACGTCGTAAGCTCGACGACTTTATTGTGCTTAGCTAGTAACTTACTCCCTTCATGCCATGGTGATGCCTCACCGCACAAACCAAAAGCAAGTGTCCTAACCAAACACTTGAATAAACGTTACGGGAACAAAATGTATACAACACTTTAGCAAACATAATGGAAAATAAAAGCAAAACAAGTATCTATACAAGCATATATACAATATAAACAATTATGTACAAAGCTCAAAAACATCGAAACTATCGCAATGCGATCCAATATCAAAACCAATCCCCGACAATGGCGCCATTTTGTTGGTGCAGTAAAGCGGTAAGCAACAAAAAGATTTGGAAGTATTTTTCTGGGAATTTATCTTGTCCACAGAGATCGGTGTTATTGAACTGCCGTTCGACAATTTAAATGTTAAAGAGTTTGGTTTAAAATGTTTCAAACATAGAAATAGAAAAGTAAATATTAATACAAAAAGAATTCATTCTTCAGAGAGAAGAAACTTATCCGGCATGCATATAATCCACTCGTCACAAACTTAAACCTACCGACCAGTTATACTCAACCTACACTACTCCTCAATACCATCCAACATCGCTCACACAGTGTCCATCTCTGACGCTGAGTTAAGAGAACAACCATGTTACCCTCGTCGACACTCTCGCACCCGACTCGAGATACGGAGGCATTAAGTTTCGACACCCATAAAGATTGTTAGCTCTAAATCTATCTCTAGCATCCATAAACTAATAGATAATCATCCCTAATCAAAGTTTGGGATGTTTATCTCTAACACAACCCAAACCCCGAGCATAAATAAAAAATAAGGATAATCACCGATAAAGATTTGTAAAGCAGATTTTATACAACGCCATGGGCGATAAATATACATGAGTTCAAAGTAAATACATATACAACAACCCAACAAATGAAGAATACACAAAGAAGAAGAGAAATGAACCAAAAATTTCCCGGTTTGTCAGCGCCGATTGATGATCAATCCACCCCGAATGATCCGTGTGCAAGCTCCATAGTTGTTTTCTAAGCTAATCCTATGAAAAAATGATGTTTGATGGAGTGGGAGCAAAAAATACCCAAACCATCACCTAAAAAATGAATGAAATGACTTAAATATCATTTACAAAATCTGTTAAGTTTGCAAAGCGAACTTTTATTTGCAAAGCGAACATCAAAATTAGGCACATGATGCCTCAGGAACAGTTAAACCGCCTCTGCGATTCTCCAAAAGTTCGTAATGCAAACTTTTATTCGCAAAGCGAATATTCGCTAGAAAGTTTGCAATGTGAAATTTGGTCCCTTTTCCTACTGCCTCAAGTCTGGGAACATTCGCTGGGAAGTTCGCAAAGCGAACTTGACAGCACACCAGCCCTTGTTTTGACCATAACTTCTGAACCGTAACTCGGATTGACGCACGGTCGAAAGCGTTGGAAAGCTTATTCAATTCTCTTTATGAATAAGAAAAGATATCCTTGCTTGAATACCTAAAAAAAATGAGATAAAATCAATTAAACTCAATGATATTTACACGATACGTAATATATACACTATAATGTAAAGTAAATGTATTTACAAACAAAGCGGGGTTTATTCGAACGATATTAACAAAAAGTATCGATAAGTGCAACAAAACTTATATACAAAAATAGATACAATTTGCACTTATCAGTAATTGGATTTGAGAAATGGATTTTATATGGTGATAAAAAGAAAAAAAAATGTGGACTTTTATGGACAATGGGAAATGGTTCATGGATATGGATATTTAAATGGATTAAAAATGGTTTATGGATTTTTAAATGGATATTTGGAAATGAAATGAATTGTTTAAAATGGATTTGAAAATTAAATATGGTTAAAATTGTGGATAATCAAAAGATGGATAAGGAAAATGGTTTAGCAAATGGATATGGAAGGGTAATGGTTATGGATATTGAATAAAAAGGATTATGAACTTGGTTTAGAAAATGGATAACCAAATGAATCCAAAACCAATCCCAAACTTTTTTCCACAAGCCTTTGATAAAATGAACACAACTACCCCCAAACAATTTGCAACTGAATCCACGGCCGTCAACCCTAATTTTTTGAACTTCTAATTAATAAGTTCTGAACCACTGAATAACTTTCAATTGAGGTAACAACCATCTGAATCCATCATCCTCTGAATCTCTGATCAAATGAATCCTGAATCACTTTGAATTTGACTGAAACAAATTCTGGGAAAATGAATCCACAGAGGAACATAGTTGAACCGCTGGACTTTTAACCACCCTGCTTTTGAATCAAATCTGTCATGAATTATTACTTAACCACCTGATGAATTCTGCACCACACAACTTGACCTTGAACATTCACTGCTTGAGAAATTGCCCACTGATACAGGTAACTTACACTTGAAGCAATCTCTTGATAGTTTGACCAAAATTAGGTCAAACTTCCATCTGAACTGGATCATGAACGAACAGCCACATGTGACTTGAAACCATGCCCTTGCTTTGACAACCCTGCAAAACCCTAAACACATAGAGAGAGAAGAACAGTCAAACTGCAGCATATTTTTGGTATTTTAGTCAGAGGTTAGATAAACATAAACAAATAAAAAAACAAGTGAGAAATACACAGATACTCGAGAGAAACATAGATTGTGATCCTGCTTCTGGTGAAAAGATGCAAATGAAATGAGCGAAATCTTAGGGGTAAAAATTAGGGTATTACACCTTGTGCAACCATTCGAGCTTTGTTTCTTACCAATTCTCGTTGTTCATTCAGCTTGTTTCGGAAGACCCACTTAGTTCCAATAACATGAGTTCCATTAGGTCTTGGCACGAGATCCCACACTTCATTTTTGGAGAATTGATCGAGTTCCTCTTGCATAGCCAGAATCCATCCTGAATCTTGAAGAGGTTCATTGATGGATGTAGGCTCTATTAGGGACACCAAACTCAGAAGGGTTTCCTCTGAGGGCTTGAAAGAGGATCTGGTTCTGACAGGTTCAGTCTTGTCTCCCAGAATCAATTCTTTAGAGTGTGGAGATACCTGTCTATGCCTTCTCAAAAGTGTAGGAGCTTCAACAGCTTCTAGTTGGGGAGCTTTGGAGTCTTTGGCCTTTGCTTCTTTTGCTTCTAGAGTCTTTTCTTCAGAACCTGAATAAGTTACCTCCAAATCTGCAAATTTCTCAACTACCTTTGATTTTTTAGAGTCAAGCTTACCATTGAATTTTACATGGATTGATTCTTCAATAATCTATGTCTCAGTGTTATACACTCTATAGCCTTTTGAGCATTCGGAGTATCCTAACATGATGCACTTATGTGCCTTAGAATCAAACTTTCCCAGATTCTATTTAGTGTTCAATATAAAGCAAGCACATCCAAAAGGATGAAAAAAAGAAATGTTAGGTTTCCTATTCTTCCACAATTCATAGGGATTCTTACCCATAATAGATCTTATAGAGATCCTGTTTTGAATGTAAAACGTTGTGTTGACTGCCTCTGCCCAGAAGTGCTTGACCACATTAGTCTCGTTGATCATGGTCCTTGCCATTTCTTGCAAAGTCTTATTCTTCCTTTCTATAACTCCATTATGTTATAGAGTTCTAGGGCAGGAGAAATCATGGGAAATTCCATTCTCACCAAAGAGTTTCTCAAAATATTTATTTTTGAATTCACACTTCTGACTTTTACAATTTTGAGATCTTTCTCATTTTGCACTTGGGAGCAAGAAGGTAGAAAATACAGAATGCGACTCATCCTTGTGTCTAAGAAATTTCACCCATATCTATCTGCTATAGTCATCAACAATGACCAATCCATACTTCTTACCATTGACAAGAACAATTTTCACTGGTCCAAACAATTCAATATGAAGAAGCTCCGATGGTCTGGAGGTAGAAACAAAATTCTTAGCTTTGAAAGACGTTTTAGAAAGTTTTCCTTTCTGACATGTTACACAAAGAGTGTCTAAAGCAAACTTTGGATTTGGCAGGCCTCTGACTAAATTGACCTTGTTAAGCTGAGAAATCCTCCTCATGCTAACATGACCCAATCGTCTATGCCATGTCCATTACTCTTTGTTAACAGACATAAGACATTTGGCATTTTGATTCTTCAAATCAGAGAGTCTGATCTTATAGATATTGTTATTCCTCTTTCCAATAAAAAGAACTGAGCCATCCTTTTGACTGACAGTTTTACAGGACTTTTGATCGAAAATAATGTCATAACCATTGTAACTTAATTGACTTATGGGTAAGAGGTTGTGCATTAATCCTTCAACAAGAAGAACATTAGTAATGAAAGAGAGATTATCTTTACCTATTGTTCCAGAGCCAATGATCTTCCCTTTTTGATCACCTTCGAAACCTATGACGCCTCTAGGCTTACGTTCCAGGTCTTGGAACATATTCCTTCTTCCCATCATATGTCGTGAGCATCCAGAGTCCAGGTACCATGAGTGGTGTCTTAACTCTGCTACTAAAGATATCTGAAACAAAGATTATTTTGTCCTTAGGTACCCACATCTTTCTGGGTCCTTTAGAGTTAGTTTTCCCAGAGTCTTTTACAACTTTGGGTTTTTGTGCATGATATCTATACATGAATGCATGATTAGAAAGGGCATGAGTTTTATCTTTAGCCTTAGGATTAGCAGCTGCTTTACCTTTAGG
This sequence comes from Lathyrus tuberosus, assembly GCA_022829125.1. Lineage (NCBI taxonomy): Eukaryota > Viridiplantae > Streptophyta > Magnoliopsida > Fabales > Fabaceae > Lathyrus > Lathyrus tuberosus. The sequence continues at coordinate 5,241,257 of JALAZF010000019.1, read as the reverse complement.
CCTGGCATCATTTTGTTTCCCTGAAGGAAAAAAATGAGATTCAAGACTATTAGGCTTATCATCATTTTCAGAATTAGATTCTTCATCGGAATCATAGCCAATACCCCTTGTCCCGTTCCTGCTGATGCCATAAATCATGGAAGCCATTCTTCTAGCAAGAAACTTTTGGAAATATTTATCATACTTCTGTATGATGTCACAAGAACCTGTAGGAGCTTTAGAAATGATTTTTTCAAGTTAACTCTTGATTGAAGGCATAGAGTTGTTTTTTAAAGTAAGGTTTTCTTCACTTAACCTTGAGAAATATTTCTGAAGCTTACAGAGAGTTTATGATTCAAATACATGAATCTTTTTCAGATCCTTGTATTTGTCCAGAAGTTTCTGATATTTTTCCAAAACTTCAGATAAACTAGACTCAAGTTCATGACGAGATAGTTCAAAAAATACGTCTTCAGAATCTGATTCTGATTTACTGGTTTCGACAGGAGCTTCTGTGCATGTCATCATAGCCACATTTACTTGCTTCTCTTCAGAATCATCTTCAAAAGATTCTAAATCATCCTAGGTAGCCATAAGACCTTTCTTCTTCCCTCAAAAGTATTTCTTCTTGGGTATGTCATTCTTCAGCTTGGGGAAGTCATTCTTATAATGACCTGGCACCTTACATTCGTAGCATATTACACCTTTGATGGCTCCAGCTTTCTTAAATCAAGAAGTAGACTCAGAACGACCACATGTCCTTCTTTGTCCTCTGAACTTGCCTTGCCTTTTCTTCCAGAGTTGATTCACGCGTCTGGAAAGGAGAGAAAATTCATTTTCTTTTTCTAATTCTTCTTCAGGCTCCTCATCAGTATTATCCTGAAGAGCTTTTGTCTTCTCAGATCTTCCAGAAGATTTCAAAGCAACATATTTTCTCTTTCTTTTAGGCTCATCATCTTCGAGCTCAATCTCATGACTTTTTAAGGAGCTAACCAATTCCTCAAGAGAGGTGTTGTTGAGATCCTTTGATAACTTTAGAGCAGTTACCATAGGTCTCTATTTCTTATGTAAGCTTCTGATGACCTTTTTGACGTGATCAGCAGTAGAATACCCTTTGTCCAGAACCTTAAGCCCTACGACAAGTGTTTGAAACCTTGAGAACATGTTCTCAACTATTTCATCGTCTTTCATCTTGAACGCTTCATATTTTTCAATCAAGGCTAGAGCCTTGGTTTCTTTCACTTGTGTGTTCCCTTCATGCGTCATCCTCATAGAATCAAATATAGATTTTTTCATATCTCTGTTGGTGATCTTTTCATACTCAGTGTACAAAATATCATTTAGTAAGATGGTTCTCACCTTGTGATGATTTTTATAATCCTTTTTATGTTGATCTATCATCACTCTTCTTTCTATATTATTGCCACATGCATCTACTGGGTGCACGTAGTCATCGACTACTGTCATACCCCAAATCTAACCCCCTAGATTCCATCATCATTACTTGCATCATTTGCATAACATCAAGAAGACCATGTGGTTAATCAGTCAAGGCTTGAGGTTTTCATCAACATCTCAACTACTCCAATCATGGATCAAGTGTCTTCCCCATCAACAATCAAGTTTGAGGTAGCATTGAATCAAGATCATCAAGCCTCAATCCCCAGGTGCACCAAATTAGGGTTTTTGGTCAAAGTCAACTAGATATTAACTTCCCAACCAAGACATGATCCCATGTTTATGAAAATGATTCAAGACCCTCAAATACATCTTTTAAGTCACTTCACATGATCTAAATAGCTCAAGAAGTTTGATTCATTGGAAAATGCAAGATTTGATTTCATCTGATACAAGGTCAACATCTGATCAAAGTCAAAGTTTGACTTTTGACTTCTTAGGTAAAACATGACTTCCTCAAGTCAATGATCATGAAAATATGAAAGACAAGTGAGTTGGATCATGATTAATCAAGAAAATCAAGAAAAATATTCAAAGTTGTAAAATTAGGGTTTTGGATTTTTTTTCTTCTAAGTTATGGAAATACACCAACTTTTCAAGATCATAACTTATTCCTCAAGCATCCAATGAAAACACTTGAGGACCCTTCTTGAAGATGGCATTTGATACTTCAATTTGATGAAAATTACAAGTTTAAAGCTTTCTTGGAGTGGAAGTTATAGGTGTTTAAAGTTAAAATTTTTCAACTTGCTGAAAATCTAAACACTTAGAATTTGTTTTCTAAGTTTTCCACCTTAACAAGTGCATGACTTTAGGACCACTTTGTGATTAATTTAAGTAACCAATTTTCATGCCCAAGAAATGCACTTGAAGATGACATTACATACTTCAACATTATGGAAGAATTGGATCAAAAGCTCACAAGGATTGGAAGTTATGAATGATCAAAGTTGAGATTTCCAAGCTGAGAGAATTGCCAAATATTTAGAATTTTTTCTAAGTGTCAAACAGTTGAAAAATCTATTTTTTTATGGCCAATTTTCTCATTGATTCAAATTGATTTTCTTCAAGTGATCAACATCAAAGTTGTAGTATGTGATGCCTTCTTTCCAATGGTACCAAGAGCATGAATTTCTTTTGCTTGAGCATGAGGTTACAAAATTAAGAAGTAACCATGTCAATGCTGATTTTCCAAGACATAATTGCATCAAGTTGGTTGTGCATGATTTGGATGGATCTGTTGGCCACTTTTTAAGCTTCTTTTCTTCATATGATCAACTTGGAACTTGTTCATTGTCACGAAATCTTCAAGTAGGTGGCAAATTTAGCAAGGATTGATCATCATTCATGGTGTAAAGCTTTGATCCAACATGTTAACTTGAGATGATCTTGGCTAATACATGACTAAGCACTTTAATCGTGTTGAATTGTTGGTAAAGGAAAGAACATGATCCTAACATCAGATAGAGTTGGTACAAACTCAGATCACACTTGCAAAGTCAACTAGGACGGCCAAAAAGAAAAACCCACCTTTTATACTTTTAACCATCTTTTTGGTTTTCCTCCAAAGTTCATCAAACAAAGCTATTATTCGTTGATCATTCTTCAGATCATTCATACTATAAATAGAGGCCACATTTCATCTGCCTCAACACACAAAATCTCCCAAGAACATCAGAATCACATTACACCATTTCTTCAAATTTTCAAAATTACCAAAAAAACCATAACTTCACATTTCACATATCTCTCACTTTCCTTGCCACTTTTCCATCCAAACACACTCCACATACCTCATACAACTTTCTGTATGCATTAGAATCAACTAGAACCTCTAAAACACCATATCACAATCTCACTTTTTTCACTTTGCAAGTTGGTTTGGATATAGAGCTCTAGAAGGTTTCAAGGCAAGCTGAGCACATCAACACACTCCTTGAGGTCCAAGGAAGCTGTAGGGATCATCACATTGCTTCTGGGAGGGCTCTAAAGCAAAGTATGATTTCACCACTTTGAGGTAAGTTGTCATTTCTGGAACTCTATGATAGAAGCATCATTTTGATTCATTCTTGTTACCAATGTGCTTGCCATAATGTGAGGATTGAAAGCCTTATGCTTGTGTTCATTGATCATGCTGTATGGAATTTAATTTTTGTTAGAAAAATTAAGGTTCTTCTGGTTTTCATGTGATTTCTTGAGCTGTGATAAAAATAAATAAAATTGAATGGCATGATTGAATCCCTGGTAAAATTCTGAGTAAAATGGTATATCACATTGTCTCATTTGATTCAGAAACAAGAAAGTTGTATTTTTGAAAATTGAAAGCTTAAGGTTGAAGACGACCATGATGTTGCGCGCAATATTCTGTTTTTAAATTTAATTTTCATATATTATTTTTAGAGCCAGATTTGTGACACAACACACGTTGTAGCTCAGATGGTAGTGTGTGGAGTTTGTGAGTGGGAGGGCCTGAGTTCAAACACCAGCGCCCTCATTTTTCTCCTTTTCTCCCTATTTCTATCATTTTCTCTCTTTCTCTCATTTCTTTTCTTTTTCTCTTATTACTTATTTATTTTATTTTATTTTTTATTTCATTTATTCATTTTCTCTCTTATTTTATTTTTTTAGAAAAAATAATAAATAAGTATCCCATATTATTATTTCATACTAATAATTCAAATTATTTTTATACTTTGTTTATTTATTTTAATATTAAATATTAAGAAATAATATTAGTTAATTAATTAATTGTTAAAACCTAAAAAATACTTTTATCTTTTTTATTTTAAACATTCATAATTTATTTATCAAATTTTATTTATTTTCTATTTGATTTTATTTTTTTAATCTTTGGATTGTTTATTTGTTAATTATGCAATTAATTTATAAATGACTTTGTTTTGTTCATAATTTGTAAATGCTTTTGATTAAATGATTGATGAAGATTCTTTGATTAAATTATGATATTTGTTCAAACCATGTATGATATGACATTGTGAATAGTTGGTCACTTTAGGTTTAAATTGAAATCTTGGATTATGAATGACATGTATGAGGGTTAAATGCTTTGTTGCCCTAATTTTGTTTAAGAAGCATGTTTGAATTTCTTTGCCATGTTTAAGTTAACCTTGTGAGATGAATCTTTGTGATAAACATGAACCTAATGCATGTTATACCCTAAGTGTGAAATATTGAACCATAACTGTTAATATGCCATTAAGCTTTGATGATGTCTCCTCCATGTGTATGCATATGTTTACCTCTTTTTGTGTTCAACATGATTGATCCCTTATGACTTTGTCAAGTCACCTTTAGATTATTTCATCTATATAACTTGTGAACTTTTTATTCACTTTGATTGATTATTATCATAACTTCCCCTTGTGACTTTGTCAAGTCACCCTTAGATGATGTGTCATCTATGTAGCTTATAAGCTCTTTGTTGCCCTAAATTGATCCCTATTATAAACATCTACCCCCATGACTTTGTCAAGTCATTCCATCTTAACTTAGATTTAGGGTAGAAGTTACAACTTCTTTGATTTATAAATCATATATGAGTAGGTGGTATTGTCATAACAAACCTCTTATCAACCCTAATCTTCATCAAGATTATCACCCCTCATTAAACCCTAATCTTCATCAAGATTATAACTTCTCATAACACTCTCACCTCTCATCAACCTTAATCTTCATCAAGCTTCCAACCTCTCATCAAACCCTAATCTTCATCAAGATATCAACCTCTCATCAAACCCTAATCTTCATCAAGATGCCAACCTTTCATAAAATCCTAACCTTCATCAAGATTATGAAGCTTTCTTCAAATCCTAATCCATATCCCAAACATCAAACAACTCAATCCAAACTTAACCCTACAAATTTGAACCACTCATAAAAAAATCCTTGGTCCTTCATCAAGTGCCCTAACAAACCTTTGACCCTTTATCAAGTGTCCTAATAAACCCTAGGCCCTTTGTCAAGTGCCCTCTTCAACTTTGGCCCTTTGTCAAGTGCCATCTGTCGCTCCCGGGATTTTCATCCAGGTACAAACGCGAAAGTGGCGCAGAAGAAAGAAAGAGAGTCGCCAGCCAGGAATTTTTATCCTAAAGAAAGGGAAGGGTAATGCTGCACAAACCCAGGAGAAAGGAAAGAACGAGGTCTCGCGAACCAAAGAGAAGGGGTAAGGGAGTTGGTTACGTGAAGGGAAGGTTATCGTACCCCTTCACGTCCGTCGTACTCGACGGGATCCACGCTCGAAATACTGCTAAAAGGGTGATAAACGAAAAGGAATTGAGAGAGAATGAGAAACAAATGTAGGGAAAATAAAAGAAGTGCTCGAATAGCCCCTACCCCACTGCCTATGTATCTCATCGGGAATATGAGAATCAGAGCGACGTAGTTCCCCTAACCAAGGGAAAACTGTTTTGTGTTTTTTAGGGAACGGCTAATGTTCTAGCTCAGGTGTTGCAGGCTCGCTGAATCGAGTGTGTTACCATACTGCAAGAGAACGAGGAGAAGCACGTTCGCACGTTGAGAGTGAATGAGATGAGAAGAGAATTCCTGAGGGAAAAGACGTTTTTGTTTGTTTGAAGTGTTCTAGAAGTTTTTTATTTGAAGTGTTTTGCATAGGAGAGTGTACCTAAGTCTTTTTCAACGGAATGTGCATCTCATGCATCATTCCAAAATAAAATGATGATGAAGTACACTAAGTATAAGGAAGATCCTCAAACTTACTTCCAAAGTTAAAGGCTTAAGTACACTAGCCTATTCCCTTTATTAAATGTTTTTGTTGTTTTTAAATGAAGAAGTGTTTTTGATTTTGTTTGTGAAATCACTTCATGTTAAAGACTTGTACATCATGCTAGAGAACCTACAACACATTCCAATATGGAATGTATGCAAGCCCCACCATGGAATAAGGCTCATGGAACATGAAGATATTTCAACCTTTATTAGGTGTTTTGAAGTTGTTTTGAGATGAGAGAAGAGAGACTCAAAAGAAACAAAGGTAAAGACTAAAGGGGACTAAGACTCACCCTAATGTTATCATGCTTGGATGTTCCTAATGGTTTAGTGTGGTTTAGAAACCTAAGTCTAAAAGAAGAGGGAAGAAGAGAGCAAGGGGTAACATAACTCACTTCTAAGATAGAAGATGAGTTATGAACCAAGAGGGAGAAGAAAGAAATTGAACAAAGAAAGCATTGAAATGGTTTGCACAAACACAAAAGAGAAAGCATTAAAAAGATGAGGGAAGAAAGTATGTGTGGAAGCATATCCACACACTCAACTCACCATTAGCCCCTACAAGCAAATGTTAGCTAAACAATTGAATATGAAAGCATAAGTAAAAGAAGGAAGACAATTAAGCATCAAACTACTTATGAAATGAACTTATGAATCAAACAAAGCCTAAATCTAAAAGAAAAGGACTATAAGTGTCCAAGGACTTCTAAAGTTAGCATCTATGTCTAAAGGTATTCTACTAGGGTTAAGGTAACTCACAAAGTCAAACTATGTCAAGAAAGATGCCAAAGATTCACACAAGTTCAAGTTATGAAGCAAAGATGAAGTATGAATGTGTATGGCATACAAACATGAATGAATGCATGAAGAAATGTCAAATAGAAAATGAGGTATGAATTTATTTAGATTTTTTTTAAAGGTTTTGGTGTTTTTAAAAATAGAAAATGAAACATGTATGAAAATAAAAATAAAATGTAAAATGAAATAGAGTAGGGGTGTATGAAAAGTAATTATCATGTTAAAATGCGCATTGGGCTCACAAATAGGGTGTGTGAAAAGAAATTATAGTCCAGTCCAATAAACGTGTGTGTGTATGGAAATATGGTGGATACTCAGTCAACATTTGACCCACTCACAACCACATGATGAAGTCAACAAGATCAATCAAACAATGTATGCATAATGGACGGATCACAATGCATGTACACACAAGCAAACATAAACGCACACGCAGGCAACGGTCAATAGTCAACGAATCTGGAAATTCAAAGTCACGCGCCAGGCACATGTTCATAATGTGCTGGCAGTTCTCACACACACGATCACACAGATCCAACGGACGCGTTTTAATCTGAGATTAAAACCCTAACAAACCCTCACCGGCCGGAGAAGGACCTCCGGTCATCTTCTCCGGCCACCTCAGGCGACCTGCAACACTCACATGCTCTAGAATTTGACAAAATGTATATCAAACGAAAGCTGAGCTCGTGAGGAACATGGATCCACAATTATTTTTCACAAACAACACACAATTCGAGAGAATCGAAGGGATGAATCTTGCCCTAGGTTTTGCAACTATGCATCTAACATGCCTATCAACTAGCGGAAGTACCAGAGCTCCTATTGAGCTAAAATCCATAGAAACAAACTTGAAAATCAGTGAATCAAGCAAGGGAAAAGTGAACTGAAACCTGATAATTGAAGAACCTTGAGATCAAAAGAAGGCCAGAGAGGAGAATCCTGAGCTTCTTGTGCTTGATCTTGAGCAAAATAAATGTTAATAGAAACTTGATCTGGAAGAAGAGATAGATCTGAAAACGAAGATGCTTGAACTCTTCAATGCTTCAGTGATTCAATAGCTTGATGATGAAGATTGAGGAAGAAAAGTGATGAATTCGTGCAGTGAGAGAGAGAGAGTTCAGAGAGAATTTCAGAGAGTGTTTTGGAATGTGAGAGTGAGAAATGAAGTGTTCTTGCAAAAACAGTTAGAGGTTTCTATTTATATGGTGAGTTAAATTCTAACTGTCTCAGTTGACAGTTAGAACTGTGGTTGGGTTAATTGTGGTAGTGTGAAGCAAGGAGAGGGTGAGGATAGCAGGTTCAGAAAATGAGAGGGAGAGTCAATTCGTGTAGTGTTGTTGTTGTTTATGTATGTGAGCATGGTAAGGAATGATGGTGATGATGTATGTTATTGCTACAGCCTGGTTACTTGTACCATAAGCTTGATTTCCCATTATGGTACATGATAGCATGGCATGGCATATGTTGCATATGGTTGTGTTGGTGCAAAAGAAGAAAAGAAAGGACTGGTGTAAAGTCACGCGTGTAAGCAAGCTGAAACAACAACAACAATGCCATAACATCCTATTTTTGGCAGCAAAATATCAATGAAACTATGGAAGTTTGAGGATGAAATTCTCCATGTTGGATGTATGAAATGGCAAGGTTTTGGATGTAATGGAAAGAGGATACAAGATAGAACATGTTTGGTGTTGAAATTAGATTGAAACAATGCCTCTAACACACTTGAAAATATCTTGGATCAAGAGAAAACATGACTGGTTTATGGGCGAGGCAACCTACATGTCATGCCTGGAAATATGACTTGTGAATTTCAGTGGGAGATCAACAACTTTGAGCAACCATAACTTCCAATCCATTGATCAAATGAAAAAGTGATAAACATGAAGGTTGTAGAGGGCATGGAGATGAACAAGATTGGTGGTCAACATTTTTTCATATGGAGCCTTCTTCATTGATAAAATTGGCTTGACATTTGGCACACCACATGTTTGATGGAATGACTGCGTGCCAGCCTAGTCTTGCTTGGTCATGACTTGCTTTTTGCCTTGATTTTGTCAAACTTTGATTGATCATAACTCCTTCAATTTTGATCCAATGGAAGAGTTCTTGGCATGGATTTGAACCTTAGGATGTGATCTTTAATTGGCTTAACTTAGGCCTGAAGTTTGAAACTTTTATCATGGAGAAAGAATGCCTTGAAGTAGAGTGCAAAATGGTCCAAACTTTCCATTTTTAGAAACCTTAAAGTTTCTATTTTGGGCAGTTTTGTGATTTCTTGATTTTTCCATGAACCTCTTGGATTTTCTTGATCAAATCTTCATCAATGAACATATTGGACTTGTGGAACATGAAATTGGCCTCAAAAAGTCAGGAGTTGACTTTTTCCTCTGCACAGTTGACTTTCTCCTGATTTCTTGATTCTCAAGCAACTGACCAATTGAAAATCTTCTGAAATGAACCAAAGGGCAATCTTCCATCCTTAGATACTTGACATTATGTAGAAAACACTGAGATCAAGTTTGAACCAAAATTTCATCAGGATACTGCTTGAACTCAAAACCCTAATTTGGACTGCTTTTGCTAGGAGATGATGAACTGTCCAACTTCTTGATGAATTCCCATCTTCCAATGACTTGTGGGATCAAATGGGATGTCATATGATATAAGAGACCCTTGAAGCTTGTTGGGAGACCCTTGGCTCTTGCTCTCTTGCTTTGGATGATCAATACTCTGAAATCAACTGATCACATGCCCTATGCTGAAGCAAAGATGAATGCTTTATTTTTATATGACTTGAATGTAATGCAATGCAATGAAAGCATATGCTAAATGATATGAAAGATGAGAGGGAAAATTTTGGGGTATTACAACTGCCCATATTCAATCACTGTAGACCTGAATGGATGATAGCGATTGCTTTCAGACTTTCAAGGTATGGAGGGATTGAATACCGAAAATAACCAAAAAATTTGCACTCTGTGGAGAAGAAGAAAAGGGATATAAACCCAACAAAACGAACTCTGCTTGGATAAAACTCTGATGGGAAGAATAACACTGGAGAGATGTCCTTTAAACGACGCCAGACGACTACTGGCTTGCCATACTGCGGATGGACTTGGAAAACGTCTTTTGTACGACGCCAGACGACTACTGGCTTGCCACACTGCGGGTGGACTTTAAGAACGTCTTTTGTACAACGCCAGATGACTACTGGCTTGCCACGGTGTGGGTGGACTTTAAGAATGTCTTTTGAACGACGCCAGACGACTACTAGCTTGCCACACTGCGGGTGGACTTTCGCCAATCTGTGGTTGGTCTTGAAACTGTCTTTTAAAAGGAGTCAGATGACTACTGACTTGCCACACTACAGGTGGACTTTTGCCAATCTACGGTTGGACTTTACCCTGCTTTGCCACCCTAAGATGGACTTTTGCCAATATACGGTTGGACTTTGCTGATTTGCCACCCTAAGATGGACTTTTGCCAATCTGCGGTTGGACTTTGCTGATTTGCCACCCTAAGATGGACTTTTGCCAATCTGCGGCTGGACTTTGCTGATTTGCCACCCTAAAATGGACCTTTGCCAATCTGCGGTTAGACTTTGCTGATTTGCCACCCTAAGATGGACCTTTGCCAATCTGCAGTTGGACTTTTCTAATTTGCCACCCTAAGATGGAATTTTGCCAATCTGCGGTTGGACTTTGCTTTGTCTTTCGAATAAAAATGGATAAACGCCGACGGGCCACGCTGCGGGTGGACTTTCGAAAGATGCCTTTTGGATGAAGTCAGTTAACTACTGATTGGCCACACTGCGGGTGGACTTTTGCAAAAATTCAACATTGGATTACACTCTGCATACATATCAGACATCCCTGCTGACTCTGCTGAGGAACAATGATCAATGATTTGACCTCAGAAGCTCCTGAAAGGATAATATCTCTGCTGGAGAATGACTGAACAATCCGTCTACTCCAAATTGCCACGCTTGCCAAAAATAAATTGGACTTTGAGATATGGGGAAGTGATGACTCTGCCAGGAATTATTTCATCTGTCTGGGGATGAATTCTGATCATAGAAACTCCGCTGGAGGAATGACAACTTTTCGACTTGGCTGGGGAAATAATGTACTAACTCTCTGCTGAGGAAGAGATTCTGTTGACCTGCTAAACCTCTGCGGGGAGAAAAAACAACTCAGCTGGGGAGTATTACTGGCAAGATTTTATGTTGAACTCTATGGGGGATACAACCATATTTAGCCCTAGTTGCCAAGCAATGAATTTATAGTCTCTTCTCGCTGAGAACAAACCGTCGGGGATACGATCTTGCTGGGGACCAGAACTACTCCGTCAGGGATACGCAAATCCTGGTTAGAAGACATTTTGTTGCGACATGCTAGGAAAGATTCCCTAGAGATCTGCTGGGAAAACACAAAGAAAATGCACGGTAATCTCTTGAGGAACAAAGTTGTCGAGCTTAGAATAAGAGCCACAATGTCCCACGCTGGGCAAACCTTTCGCTTGACGACTCCACTGGGGATAATGAGTTTACAACAAACTCTGCTGGGGAAAACCGCTTCAAAGCATCTCGTGTTGGAGATGCCCCTTAAGAGGATTTTACAGAAGACCAAGCATCTTTAAACTCTTAAGAAAATGCCGAGACTTGAGCTAAAAATACAATAATCGAGAGGTCACTCTATTGGAGATAATAGATCTGGAACACATCTTGTCGGAGGGATTTCACGATGCCCTATGCTTGGGAAGGATCACAAACTCGCTTTTGCCCCAGATTGCGTGGCTGCTCTGAAGAAATCGTCCCAAGAGGATTTTACAGAAGATTTGGCATCTTCAAACTCCTGGACACTCACTGAGTCTTGAACATTAACTGCGAGGTCTGCGAAGCAACTCTACTGAGGAATTTGCAACCGTTATCGCCACAGAAAATCTTGTAACTGTTGGACATTCTGAATGGGAGAATCGACTTAATAAGATCCAACGATCCCTTATTAGCTTTGCCTCATTGATCTCATCTTGCTGTAATCGGCCGCCGATCAAATGGTGGACTCAATCAGTAAAAGTTGTGACGAAGGGGTGACATAGAAGCCTCTTCCTGAATATAATTGCCCCTGTATCATGCCTAGGGATAAGTGATCACTTGTCTGGAAGAAAATGACCCATGCTCTTGAAAAGGCTTGTACCTGTTACCTGCAATAAAAGAATACGCATACATGCCCCAGGATATTGCATGGTTTGAATCCACCATCTAGAATTACTCAACATTCAAAGTGATTTTAAATGTTTTTCTGCGCATGTTATTGTAAGGCCACAATGTTTTCAAATGCAATGTTTTATCAAAAATTCGGACGTTTTGCAAACAAAGCAGTAAAAACAAAATAAGAAGCTTTTGACTGAAATTCAATTTATTGAAAAAGGCCTAAAATTGGCAAATACATTCGGAAGTAAACCATGGAAAGAGGAGATTGCTGTAAATTGAGAAAAGGAACTATCCTAATGGCAATGTGAAAACGGCATTCTACTGAGTTTCGATTCTGCTATAGCCAGTATGTCTTCAAAACTCCCCGACCTTGCCTTCTGAGGAGTGATTGGACCGATTTCTATCCTTTGGAATGTCAGTTGCTGAAACGGTGATGGAGTATAAATAACTCAGACCGCAATCGTTCGCTTAAATCCCTCTTTTGCATGGACCGCCCTTTCGGGTTTTTAATCCACCGGGATACCCCTTTTTGCCTAAGTTGCCCTTTCGGGTTTTCAACTTACCGGGTGTACAATTTTTTCATTTATATCCCTAATTTTTGCCCGAACCTTTTTATTCTGTTTTTATGGTTCGCCGGGATACCCTTTTTTGCCTGGACTCTCTCTTCTTTTTTTTATCCAGCGGGTCTATTTATGCGAAGTATTTTTTGACTGCGTCTGAGTTAACAGGGGATGGAAAGTCTTCGCCATCCATGGTTGTAAGCAATAAGGCTCTGCCCGAGAAGACCTTTTTAACCACGAATGGACCTTCATAGTTGGGAGTCCATTGGCCCCTGTAATCTGTACTAGGAGGAAAGATCCTTTTGAGTACTACATCTCCGACTTTGTAAACCCGAGGACGCACCTTCTGATCAAATGTTCGCTTCATCCTTCATTGGTATAACTGCCCATGACACACAGCTTCCAGTCGTTTCTCTTCAATAAGGCTCAACTGATTAAACCTGGCGCGAATCTATTCTGCCTCATCAAGCTTAACATCCATCAGGACTCTGAGGGATGGAATCTCAACTTCACCCGGTAGGACTGCCTCCATACCGTACACAAGTGAGAATGGTGTTGCCCCAGTAGACGTGCGTACTGACGTTCGGTACCCATGCAAGGCGAACGGTAGCATCTCATGCCAATCTTTATATGTGACAACCATTTTTTGCACAATCTTCTTAATATTCTTATTGGCCGCCTCAACAACGCCATTCATCTTCGGGCGATACGGCGAAGAATTGTGATGTTCAATTTTGAAGTCCCGACATAATTTTGCCATCATTTTGTTGTTCAAATTAGAACCATTATCAGTAATAATTCTCTCGGGTACTCCATATCGACAAATGATATCCCATTTCAGGAAACGAGCTACCACCTGCTTAGTGACGTTGGCATAAGATGCTGCTTCAACCCACTTCGTGAAATAATCAATGGCGACCAAGATGAAACGATGGCCGTTTGAAGCAGTAGGCTCAATTTTTTCAATCATATCAATGCCCCACATTGAAAAGGGCCAAGGAGAGGACATGACACTTAACGGATTCAGAGGCACATGCACTTTGTCTGCATAAATCTGGTACTTGTGACATTTGCGGGAGTACTTGCAACAATCTGTCTCCATTGTCAACCAATAATACCCTGACCTCAATAGTTTCTTTGCCATTGCATGTCCTCCGGCATGGGTACCGAAAGAGCCTTTATGCACTTCTTGCATTAACAGGTCTGCTTCGTGTCTATCCACGCATCTGAGCAGAACCATGTCAAAATTCCGTTTGTACAGCACGTCATCTTGGTTCAGGAAGAAGCTACCAGACAATCTCCTCAAAGTCTTCTTATCTTTGGTAGATTCCCCAGGCGGGTACTCCTGACTTTTCAAAAAACACTTGATCTCATGAAACCATGGCTTGTCATCGGACGTTGCATCAACAGCAAACACAAATGCAGGTCTGTCAAGAAAAGACACATCAATCTTGGGTACATGGTTCCACCTTTGCACTTTGATCATAGAAGATAATGTGGCCAAGGCATCAGCAAACTTATTCTCATCTCGAGGAATATGATACAGCTTTACTATTGTGAAAAACGTCAACAGTTTTCTCGTTAATCTCTATACGGAATCAGATGTGTCTAGTGCGTGTACCAATTCCCATTCACTTGATTGATTACCAAAGCTGAATCACCGAAGATATCGAGGGTCTTAATTCGCAAACCAATCGCCTCCTCAATCCCCATTATACAAGCTTCATATTCTGCTTCATTGTTGGTGCATCCGAAAGTTACTCGGGCAGTGAAGGGCATATGAACACCCTCTGGCGTGATAAGAACCGCTCCAACTCCGCATCCATTCATGTTGACAGCCCCATCAAACATCAAACTCCATTTGGATTCAGGGTCTAGCCCCTCCTCAGGGAGTGGTTCCTTGCAGTCTTTAACTTTGAGAAACATGATGTCCTCATCAGGGAAATCAAATTTCATGGTTTGGTAATCATCAATCGGCTGTTGCGCAAGATAGTCTGACAGGATACTTCCTTTGATGGCTTTCTGAGAAGTATACTGGATATCATATTCTGTCAAAACCATTTACCACCGTGCAACTCTGCCTGTCAGTGCTGGTTTCTCAAAAATGTACTTGACTGGACCCATTTTGGAAATCAACAAAGTTGTGTGCGTGAGCATATACTGCCTCAGTCGCTTAGCAGCCCATGCTAGTGCACAACATGTCTTCTCAAGCATTGAGTATCGGGACTCGTAGTCAGTGAATTTTTTGCTCAGGTAGTAGATATCATGCTCTTTCCTACCTGTCTCGTCGTGTTGACCAAGAACACAACCCATAGACTCTTCAAGCACTGTCAAGTACATTATCAAAGGTCTCTCTGGGACCGGAGGCATTAAAATTAGAGGTTCCTGCAAGTATTTTTTTTTATTTTATTGAATGCCACTTGGCAATCGTCATTCCACCTGACCGTTTGATCTTTTCTTAGCAGTTTAAATATTGGTTCACACGTGGCTGTTAGGTGAGATATGAACCTTCCAATGTAGTTCAATCTACCCAGAAAACCACGAACCTCTTTTTCTGTTTTCGGCTCAGGCATGTCTTGTATTGCTTTCACTTTGGCAGGATCGACCTCAATCCCTTTTTCACTTACGATGAAACCCATCAGCTTTCCAGAACGCACCCCGAAAGTGCACTTGTTCGGATTTAACCTCAAACGGAACTTTCTCAACCTTTCAAACAACTTCTTCAAGTTAATCAGGTGTTCTTCTTCTGTTCGCGACTTGGAAATCATATCATCCACATAACATTCAATCTCTTTATGAATCAAATCGTGAAATAATGTTACCATTGCCCGCTGATACGTTGCCCCTGCATTTTTTAACCCAAAAGGCATCACTTTATAATAGAAGGTACCCCATGGGGTAATGAACGTGGTCTTCTCCATATCCTCAGGTGCCATCTTGATCTGATTGTACCCAGAGAAACCGTCCATGAATGAGAACACTGAAAACTGAGCTGTATTATCAACCAGCATGTCGATATGAGGTAAAGGAAAGTCATCTTTCGGACTTGCTCTGTTTAGATCCCGGTAATCAACGCACATTCTGACCTTACCATCTTTCTTCGACACAGGAACAATATTTGCAACCCATGGTGGGTAATTGGTGACGGCCAGAAATCCCGCATCTAACTGTTTTTGTACCTCCTCTTTGATTTTGAGAGCCATTTCTGGTTTAGTTCTCCGAAGCTTCTGTCTGACAGGAGGACAACCCTCTTTCAACAGCAACCTGTGCACAACAATGTCTGTATCTAACCCCGACATATTTTGATATGACCAAGCAAAGATGTCGACATATTCCCGCAGCATACTGATCAGCTCTTTCTTTACCTCGGCCCGCAGACTGACTCCAATCTTAATTTCTTTCCTTGCGTCCTCGGAACCAATGTTGATAACCTCAATTGTCTCTTGGTGAGGTTGAATGACCCTCTCCTCCCGCTTCATCAATCTAACCAATTCTTTGGGAAGTTCACAGTCTTCTTCATCGCCTTCTTCGGCTTGATAAATCGGTTTGTCAAAGTCATACATGGCCATAGCAGAACCGTTATCAGTGGAATCCAGAGGATCAAGTCTGCACGAGGGGGGTTCATGCTTTATTTTAGAATTTATTTTTGAAAAACAAAAAGAAAACAAGACATTGCCATTTTTAATGTTTTTGTGCAAAAATAAAAAAATGAAAGACAGGGAACGAAATTTGAATGCAAAACGTCCTTTATTAATGATTAAAAAATGCAAATGAAAATGTGTGGCCCTACAAATGAATCTGTACGCCTTGGGCAGAGCGCAAGATTTTAACATGCATGATGATTAAAGAAAAACAAAGAAAATTACTCTGTTTGAAAAGTAACTGGAATGATTTCCTCAGCGGACCAGTTTTGTAATTGTTGTCCCGAAACACGTGGGCGTACCCAATTATCCAAGTCATAGTCACTGTCTATGCCATCCTCTGCAGTCGCACAAGATTGATCTGTATATATAATTCCACCACTGCTGAAAGTGATGGGTCCCGTGTACTTTGCAGCCGAATCCAGAGATGGTTGGTAGCCAATACCAAACTTGTCCTCTTTCACTGATGTCTCGGTCAGCTTGCCCCAACCCTGGGCATTACCTGCTCTAACAACCTCGACGACCTGCTTATAAGACAAAATTGACGTGCCGGCTCCAGCTGGTGTAGGAGAAGATTCAGGCACTTTATCAATATTCACTGCCTCGAACGACTGGCAAAGCTTTTCATGGATTTCCCCATCCATCTCAACATACTTGAATGTGGACAAGTGACTGACAAAAATGTCCTTTTCACCACACACAGTTACTACTTGTCCTTCAAACACGTATTTCAGCTTCTGATGTAATGTGGACGTAACAGCCTCGGCCGCATGAATCCATGGACGACCTAATAAACAGTTATAAGCAGACTGTATATCCATCACGTGGAATGTAGACTTGAACACTTGAGGTCCAATTTGCACAGGTAATTCCACTTCACCGAAAATAGATCGTTTCAACCCATCAAATGCTCTGACAACCAGATCACTCGGCCTCAAAATCAATCCATCAACCTCCAACTTCATCAACGCATTCTTAGACAAGACATTAAGCAAAGAACCAGTGTCTACCAGCACGTGGGACAACACCGCGCCCTTACACTCCATTGTAATATGCCGAGCTTTGTTGTGGTTTCTACCTTCAGAAGTCAAATCTTGGCTCGTGAAACCCAACCCATGGCTGACATTGACATTAGAAATCACACTCTCGAGCTGATTGATAGTAATTTCCTGCGGAACATAAGCCCTCTTTAATACCTTCAACAAAGCCTCTCGGTATGCATCAGAGCACATCAGTAATGACAAAATCGAGATCTTTGAGGGCGTCTGGTTCAATTGATCAATGATTTTGTAATCACTTTTCTTTATTATTCTCATAAACTCCTCTACCTCGCTGTCAAAAGTAATTTTGGAATCTGCTTCAGGCACGGGCACACTCTCAGCCACTTGTTTTCCTTTAGCTCTCGCCGCAACCTCGACTTCTTTATTACTTCGAAGAGTTTGTGGAGCAAACAACCTTCCACTCCTGGTAAAGCCGCCTAAACCACCCACATTATCAACATTTGAACCAGCCGATGTTCCAACTTCCTGCTTCTTCCCCTCATGGTACACATCCGCCCCATAGTGCCATGGGACTGCTTTCTCAGAGGTAAACGGAACCGGCCCCGACATCGTGATGGTAACAGGGCTGGGTCTTTCTGGTACAATAATCGCTACAGGAGCTGCCCTTGCAGGTACCTGAATTTCAACAGGGGTATAATAAATTGTTACAGCTGATACCTCATCATTATCTTTCACAACACGGTCAAACTGTAAACGGCCTTCACTAATCAGATTCTGTAAACCAATCCTCAGTCTGTCACAGGCATTATCTTGACCCATACATTCCAAACAATCTCGGTCACAACCTGGGAACACCTGTCCCTTCAACAGACGATCTTTCACTACCAGTAATGAAGTCTTCACCCGATTGATATCTGTCACCAAGTTCAACCTCTTTCCATCCTCAATGGCGTGCACATTTGCCCCGTCATGGTTCGGCATAGGGTTCTGGATAACATTAGGAGGTGGAGAAAAGTTGATTGCTTTAGCATCTATCAGATCCTGCACCTTATTTTAAAATGCCCAACACTTTTCGGTGGTGTGCCCCGGAGCACCTGAATGGAAATTGCAGTGGGCATTAGCATCATAATTGGGTGGCAAGTTACCAGCAACAGGAGGTCTCATGGTACGAAGTTCGACCAATTTCAATTGGAGTAACTGGGGTAACAATGCTGAGTAAGTCATAGGAAGAGGGTCAATTTTGCGGTCCCTCTGCCTAGACCTTTGTTGGAACGGTGGTCGCTGCTGTTGAACCTGCTGTTGTGGCTGCTGTTGCTGAACAGGTGGTGTTGGAATTGTCACTGCACCCACTTAGTGATAAGCCTGAGAACGGCCATTTCCCCGTCCTCTGTACACAGTGCTTGTCTCGCCTTCTCTCTTTCTCTGCCCATTAGTAAAAGGTTTCTTTGTTCCTGAAGAACCAACACCACTTACATCCTGAATCTTCCCCAGTTTCAACAAATTCTCAATCCTTTCACGAGCAATTACGATATCAGAAAATCCTGTCGACGGACAAGCAGCCAATCTGTCAAGAAATGTCCCTTGCAGGGTACCCATGAACATATCCGCCATTTCTCTCTCAAGAAAAAGGGGTTGAACCTGGGCGGCCATTTCTCTCTATCTCTGAGCGTACTCCTTAAAGCTTTCCTTAGCGCTCTGCGACAACCCTTGCAGCTGAGTGCGGTTGGGGGCCATATCGATATTATACTGATATTGTTTCAGAAACGCTTCTGCCAAATCTTTCCAGCTTCTCACAGCAACCCTGTTCAACTTCATGTACCAAGTCAATGAAGCTCCAACCAAACTATCTTGAAAATAGTGCATCCACAACTTCTCGTCATTAGTGTGGACTAAGATTCTTCCAAAGTAAGCCTGAATATGTGTCTGGGGACACGTATTGCCATTATATTTGTCAAAAGTGGGTGGCTTGAACTTTGGAGGAATTCTAACCCCCGGTACCAGACCCAGATTAGTAACATCAATGCCTAGAGAGTTCTTGCACTCCATAGCCCTGATTTTCTCAGCCAGCTCATCATACCTTCTGTCATTGGGATTACCCATATCAGCATCCAGCAAGGTGAATTGATCTTCCTGAACATCTTCCAGAGGAGGATTAACACCAACATTTCTGGCAGCCCCAGTAACCAGATTACCATTAGGAGTCGGAGTACCAATAGGAGGAGGAGTGTCCTTTGGCTGTGAATTGTCAACGTGATTACCTTCCGGCGTGACCTCTGGACGCTCGACCATAAGTCTTAACCTCTCTTGGTTCTGTGCCATACCAGTCAAGAGATCCATGAACTGGTCCATACGGGTCTTCATCTCAGCCAAATCATTCTGAATTTGATCAACCATTCTGTTTTGATTGCCTCGTGTGGAGTAGCGATGTATGTGATCGGTAGGAATGCTTCCTAAAAATTGATGAACCATGAGAACCAGATAGGGTACCTGAAAAACAAACAAAATGCAAAAATGAAATGCATGCAATGCAATGTTATTTTTTTTATTCCCAGGCCTTTTCGTGCCCCGATTTCGGTATTTTAGAAGTCCGCAGATAACACACGAGATACAGTAGTTGATAAAAACATTCATTCAGACGAGTGCACAGATAGGTGTAGAACCCTGTGAAGCGGTGTCATGACCAAGTGTCAGTGAACAGCGATGTAATATCAGGAAAGCCACTGGAGAAAATACTGAGCATATCATAACTGGAAGAAAGCCCAAAGGAACTAAGTCTAGACAAATATTTGAAAACATGCAACCCAAATTCAGAAATTAAAGCAGCGATTCCTACAACAATTCTGTAGGTAATCAGATAACATCAACATAATAAAAGCTAAAATGGACGAAACACCATATCCTGCAACCCTAGACTGAGCCTCTTGACCTCCTCAAATAGCACAACATTCTCGGGATCTTCCGGCGCCTCAATCAGGCCTCTGATCAAGCGTTCTCTCAAACTGAAGGATTGGTACAAAGTGTTGATATTCTGACACAATTCTTCCCCATTAGTACTACCATAGCCTGGCTCTGTCCTAGAATTCTTCACTTCTGCCCGGATCTTGAGATCAGCTATTTCAGCCTGAGCTTCCTGTAATAGCTTCTGACTTTCTTTCAAACTATCCTGGTAACTCCGTCGCTGAGCAAGTGCAGCTTTCAATTCTTCATCTGAGGTCCTGGCCTTAGCTTCCAATTCTTCAACCTTAGCTTTAAACTCTTCCTCTACCTTGTCCTGGCGCTTCTGGTCATCGGCCCATTTTTGTTGCCACAAGGTAATAGCCTCATTAGCTTCCTTCAAAGCCTTCTTGAGATTCTGGCGTTCTCTGGCATTATTCTTATCAATTAAGCCCCGTCTTTGGAAATAATTCAGCTTCCCTTCGAGTTCTTCTTTCCTGCTTTTAGCCATCTTCTCAGCAATGTGGACTTTCTCTTTCAACCCTCTATTATCAAATGCAACTTTCTGATACAGGCTGGTGACGTCCGCATTCTCAACCCTGAGTTCATGAACTAAAACTTCCAGCTTTCGGAATTCTTTAATTGGCACTGAGGTCCTTGGCTCCACTACCTTGGGATATAACAGAGGCTCGACAGAGAATGGCAACAGTGTGACGGCTACTCGGCGCTTCAGCCACTCAATGTAAGGAGGATAAGTCGTGGGATCAGGTCTCCCAAACTCCATCTTACCTTTCTTAACCCGCGTGTTCCAGGCTTCAGCAATAGAAAAAGACACCTGTTCGCCATCTTTGGCAAGATAAAACAAGGATTCCGCCACATCTTTTTCCAAAGGAGGTTCTTTTAATGCATACCCAAACTGCTTCAGCGCGAGAATAGGATTGTAATTGATTCCTCCCGTCCTTCCTACCAGAGGCACATTTGGAAAAGCTCCACAACTAATAAGAATAGGTATACCCACCATATCTTTCCGATGCCACCAGACTATATCTTCAGCCGTCAAACCCATCAGCCACTTGGAGCACTTAACAGTTCCTCGGAGATCCATAAAAGCTCCTGTCTTTGGCAAATGTCTATAAAACCAAGCATGGAATAAGGGAGCACAACATACTACCAACCTTCCTCATTTTTTTCTCATTCTTGTAATGCACGGAATGGTATACATCGCCCAACAAAGTTGGGATTGGATTCTTCTTGATGAAGATACTGATTACATCCATATCAATAAATCCAGCTATATTCAGAAACAGACAAATTTCGTACACACAAAGAGCTAAGATTACATTAGAGGTAACCAAATCACCATTAGCAAAACTCTTCTTTGCTTCTTCAATCAGAAAGTCTAGATGGAACCCTTTAAAGCCCTCATTTTCCTTAACATTATCTTTAACCACAGATACCCTTAAATGAATAGCCTCTGCAATGACATTGTCGGGAATAGCCTTCTTCGAATTGTAGTGAGGAGGAGTATCCTTGACAGAAATCTTCAGAATATCAGAGAACTCTTCCAAGGTAGGTACCAGCAGATAATCATTTAATGTGAAGCAACGCAATTGAGGGTCATAAAACTGCAAGAGTGTGTGCAGAGTATCATGCTGATCTGGAGTAAGAAGGCTCACATAACTCAAGATGTCCCCAAACCTTTTTCTGAAACTATCCAGCTGGTTACTATTCATTAAATCTGCCAATTCTTTGATCTGTCCTACTTTAGGCTTCGAAAACCAGTAATGCACGTTATTCTTTCTCGGAGGACCTTCCATCTGAAATAGAGAAAATACCCACTGGAATCGGAAACAATACTGAGACCTGGGAAAGAAAAAACATAAAATGTTAATGATGTATGCAATGTGATGCAGCTAGGCATGTGATCAGAGCCAGAATCTGCAGTGTCGGTGCAATAACTGTGAGGGAGCCAAGTGTCTGTGTAGCATCATATCAAGAATATCAGACCCAAGCACCACTAAAGAACCATATCCAGAATACCAGAACAAAGTACCCAAATCACTGATCATATGAGAACCACACAAAAGGGTAGGTAGAAGGTCAAGATTACCTGCAAACCTGTAAACGCCCCCCTAATCTCGCAAGTGTGTTCTAAATGGTAGGATCCTCAGATTCGGATCCCGAAATGAGAAGCAATAGCACATTCAGCCCGTAGGATACAATGCTATCGCCAAACAAAGAGATCGTCATCTGATTCACCACAAAATAAAGGCCATCCTATGCAAGTTCCAAAGTGGGCCCTCGGGTGCGAATGGGTTTGCCACAGAATGTGGTCTGCCACCGTCACTACTAAAGAGGGATGTTTCCACTAAGGTCATCAATGATCGGTCACCAGATGCACATAACTCTCCAAGTCATACCCTGAATGAGGAAGACCCTCGAAACAAGATAATCCTAAGAAAGTCGCACTCTGGCTGTGGAACTCACAACTACTCCCGTGGAAAATTACCATAAGAGCCCTGTGACTGTCCACTCTAAGTCCTAAAGTACACTCGAGCCTGGGTAATGGGCTCATCTCACAGTAATAATCCCATCCCGCCAAAGGAAACCAGACAGTCCAGAATATATAATGCATGATATAAATGAAATGCAATAAAGGCGGTAAAGTAAAGCGATAAAGCTGTAAATAAAAGCAGTAAAGCTAAACTAAAGCAAACACAAATCAAACACCCAAAAAGCAAAAACAAGCAAGCGCTAGGAGAGACTCGCATCGGGGAGGGACCAACAAGAGGTCAACTGTCCACAGTAGAGTCGCCAGCTGTCGCTCCTGGGATTTTCATCTAGGTACAAACGCGAAAGTGGCGCGGAAGAAAGAAAGAGAGTCGCCAGCCAGGCATTTTTATCCCAAAGAAAGGGAAGGGTAATGCTGCACAAACCCAGGAGAAAGGAAAGAACGAGGTCTCGCGAACCAAAAAGAAGGGGTAAGGGAGTAGGTTACGTGAAGGGAAGGTTATCGCACCCCTTCACGTCTGTCGTACTCGACGGGATCCACGCTCGAAATACTGCTAAAAGGGTGATAAACGAAAAGGAACTGAGAGAGAACGAGAAACAAATGTAGGGAAAATAAAAGAAGTGCTCGAATGGGCCCTACCCCACTGCCTACGTATCTCATCGGGAATATGAGAATCAGAGCGACGTAGTTCCCCTAACTAAGGGAAAACTGTTTTGTGTTTTGTAGGGAACGGCTAATGTTCTAGCTCAGGTGTTGCAGGCTCGCTGA
This sequence comes from Lathyrus tuberosus, assembly GCA_022829125.1. NCBI lineage: Eukaryota > Viridiplantae > Streptophyta > Magnoliopsida > Fabales > Fabaceae > Lathyrus > Lathyrus tuberosus. The sequence goes on along the minus strand of JALAZF010000019.1, from coordinate 5,217,642 downwards.
ATCGAGTGCGTTACCATACTGCAAGAGAACGAGGAGAAGCACGTTCGCACGTTGAGAGTGAATGAGATGAGAAGAGAATTCCCGAGGGAAAAGACGTTTTTGTTTGTTTGAAGTGTTCTCGAAGTTTTTTATTTGAAGTGTTTTGCATAGGAGAGTGTACCTAAGTCTTTTTTCAACGGAATGTGCATCTCATGCATCATTCCAAAATGAAATGATGATGAAGTACACTAAGTATAAGGAAGATCCTCAAACTTACTTCCAAAGTTAAAGGCTTAAGTACACTAGGCTATTCCCTTTATTAAATGTTTTTGTTGTTTTTAAATGAAGAAGTGTTTTTTATTTTGTTTGTGAAATCACTTCATGTTAAAGACTTGTACATCATGCTAGAGAACCTACAACACATTCCAATATGGAATGTATGCAAGCCCCCCATGGAATAAGGCTCATGGAACATGAAGATATTTCAACCTTTATTAGGTGTTTTGAAGTTGTTTTGAGATGAGAGAAGAGAGACTCAAAAGAAACAAAGGTAAAGACTAAAGGGGACTAAGACTCACCCTAATGTTATCGTGCTTGGATGTTCCTAATGGTTTAGTGTGGTTTAGAAACCTAAGTCTAAAAGAAGAGGGAAGAAGAGAGCAAGAGGTAACATAACTCACTTCTAAGATAGAAGATGAGTTATGAACCAAGAGGGAGAAGAAAGAAGTTGAACAAAGAAAACATTGAAATGCTTTGCACAAACACAAAAGAGAAAGCATTAAAAAGATGAGGGAAGAAAGTATGTGTGGAAGCATATCCACACACTCAACTCACCATTAGCCCCTACAAGCAAAGGTTAGCTAAACAATTGAATATGAAAGCATAAGTAAAAGAAGGAAGACAATTAAGCATCAAACTACTTATGAAATGAACTTATGAATCAAACAAAGCCTAAATCTAAAAGAAAAGGACTCTAAGTGTCCAAGGACTTCTAAAGTCAGTAGCTATGTCTAAAGGTATTCTACTAGGGTTAAGGTACCTCACAAAGTCAAACTATGTCAAGAAAGATGCCAAAGATTCACACAAGTTCAAGTTATGAAGCAAAGATGAAGTATGAATGTGTATAGCATACAAACATGAATGAATGCATGAAGAAATGTCAAAGTCAGAAGTGAATGACATAGTATAATGCATATGGAAGTAGATGAATGATCATACAAAGCATGAGTGCAAGGATCTAAGAAGATAAAGACAAGATGAAAAGATGTTCCAACATTGTTCAAGTTCACATAAGATGACATACTTGTAATGCAAGTTATGAATGAAGGATGAAACATGAACATGAATAAGAATGGATGCAAGTCAGTAATATATGATATGCTTGATCATATTAGAATGCAAGAAAGGTGTCATAAAGATGCACACAAAACATGTTAAGGCACATAGAAGAAGATGCACACAATTAGGTCAAACTTAGTTCACATAAGCACCAAACATTTATGAACTAAAACGTGAAGACAAATGACCTATAATCTAACATGGGTGACCTATAATATCTAAGAAATGACCTATAAAATGCACACACAAGTCCTAATACAATGGCACAAGTGCCTCCTAATCAAACAAAGTTTAGAAGTTAAGAAAGAGCCACAAAATGTCACCTATAACATCAAGCAAGGCAAAGATAGAAATGAACTTGTAAAAATTATGAAATTAAATCAAAAAGTATCTAAGTCAGAAGCAAAACAAGTGTCAAAAGGTTATGGCAAAATTAAAAAGGAAACATGCTCAAACAAATTATCAAAGTCACATTATGTCAAGAAGAAGGATGCACAAAGAAATGGTTCAAATGCTATGCAAAAATGACTTTAAAAATCTACCAAAATTATATGAGATGCCTCAAGATGTGCAATATGATCATACCAAATTCCATTCAAAAATTCAGAAAGAAACTAGTTCAATTAAAATGAAAATGAACCAAGTATCATGAAGAATGCACTTTAAAAGGAAAATAAAAGAAAATTATGAAAATATGAGCAAAAATCATGAAAATCAGAATTAAAAATAATGGAAAATTATTTAAATGTGTCAAGATGAGGTATGAATGTATTTAGATTTTTTGTAAAGGTTTTTCTATTTTTAAAAATAGAAAATGAAACATGTATGAAAATAAAAATAAAATGTGAAATGAAATAGAGCAGGGGTGTATGAAAAGTAATTATCATGTTAAAATGCGCATTGGGCTCACAAATAGGGTGTGTGAAAAGCAATTATAGTCCAGTCCAATAAACGCGTGTGTGTATGGAAAAATGGTGGATACTCAGTCAACATTTGACCCACTCACAACCACATGATGAAGTCAACTAGATCAATCAAACAATGTATGCATAATGGACGGATCACAATGCATGTACACACAAGCAAACATAAACGCACACGCAGGCAACGGTCAATAGTCAACGAATCTGGAAATTCAAAGTCACGCGCCAGGCACATGTTCATTAATGTGCTGGCAGTTCTCACACACACGATCACACAGATCCAACAGACGCGTTTTAATCTGAGATTAAAACCCTAACAAACCCTCACCGGCCGGAGAAGGACCTCCGATCATCTTCTCCGGCCACCTCCGGCAACCTGCAACACTCACATGCTCCAGAATTTGACAAAATGTATATCAAACGAAAGCTGAGCTCGTGAGGAACATGGATCCACAATTATTTTTCACAAACAACACACAATCCGAGGGAATCGAAGGAATGAATCTTGCCCTAGGTTTTGCAACTATGCATCTAACATTCCTATCAACTAGCCGGAAGTACCAGAGCTCCTATTGAGCCAAAATCTATAGAAACAAACTTGAAAATCAGTGAGTCAAGCAAGGGAAAAGTGAACTGAAACCTGAAAATTGAAGAACCTTGTGATCAAAAGAAGGCCAAAGAGGAGAATCCTGAGCTTCTTGTGCTTGATCTTGAGCAAAATAAATGCTAATAGAAACTTGATCTGGAAGAAGAGATAGATCTGAAAACGAAGATGCTTGAACTCTTCAATGCTTCAGTGATTCAATAGCTTGATGACGAAGATTGAGGAAGAAAAGTGATGATTCGTGCAGTGAGAGAGAGAGTTCAGAGAGAATTTCAGAGAGTGTTTTGGAATGTGAGAGTGAGAAATGAAGTGTTCTTGCAAAAACAATTAGAGGTTTCTATTTATATGGTGAGTTAAATTCTAACTGTCTCAGTTGACAGTTAGAACTGTGGTTGGGTTAATTGTGGTAGTGTGAAGCAAGGAGAGGGTGAGGATAGCAGGTTCAGAAAATGAGAGGGAGATCCAATTCGTGTAGTGTTGTTGTTGTTTATGTATGTGAGCATGGTAAGGAATGATGGTGATGATGTATGTTGTTGCTGCTGCCTGGTTACTTGTACCATAAGCTTGATTTCCCATTATGGTACATGATAGAATGGCATGGCATATGTTGCATATGGTTGTGTTGGTCCAAAAGAAGAAAAGAAAGGACTGGTGTAAAGTCACGCGTGTAAGCAAGCTGAAACAACAACAACAATGCCATAACATCCTATTTTTGGCAGCAAAATATCAATGAAACTATGGAAGTTTGAGGATTAAATTCTCCATGTTGGATGTATGAAATGGCAAGGTTTTGGATGTAATGGAAAGAGGATACAAGATAGAACATGTTTGGTGTTGAAATTAGATTGAAACAATGCCTCTAACACACTTGAAAATATCTTGGATCAAGAGAAAACATGACTGGTTTATGGGCGAGGCAACCTACATGTCATGCCTGGCAATATGACTTGTGAATTTCAGTGGGAGATCACCAACTTTGAGCAACCATAACTTCCAATCCATTGATCAAATGAAAAAGTGATAAACATGAAGGTTGTAGAGGGCATGGAGATGAACAAGATTGATGGTCAACATTTTTTCATCTGGAGCCTTCTTCATTGATAAAATTGGCTTGACATTTGGCACACCACATGTTTGATGGAATGACTGCGTGCCAGCCCAGTCTTGCTTGGTCATGACTTGCTTTTTGCCTTGATTTTGTCAAACTTTGATTGATCATAACTCCTTCAATTTTGATCCAATGGAAGAGTTCTTGGTATGGATTTGAACCTTAGGATGTGATCTTTAATTGGATCAACTTGGGCCTGAAGTTTGAAACTTTTATCATGGAGAAAGAATGCCTTGAAGTAGAGTGCAAAATGGTCCAAACTTGCCATTTTTAGAAACCTTAAAGTTTCTATTTTGGGCAGTTTTGTGATTTCTTGATTTTTCCATGAACCTCTTGGATTTTCTTGATAAAATCTTCATCAATGAACATATTAGACTTGTGGAACATGAAATTGGCCTCAAAAAGTCAGGAGTTGACTTTTTCCTCTGCACAGTTGACTTTCTCCTGATTTCTTGATTCTCAGGCAACTGACCAATTGAAAACCTTCTGAAATGAACCAAAGGGCAATATTCCATCCTTAGATACTTGACATCATGTAGAAAACATTGAGATCAAGTTTGAACCAAAATTTCATCAGGAGACTGCTTGAACTCAAAACCCTAATTTGGACTGCTTTTGCTAGGAGATGATGAACTGTTCAACTTCTTGATGAATTCCCATCTTCCAATGACTTGTGGGATCAAATGGGATATCATATCATATAAGAGACCCTTGAGTCTTGTTGTGAGACCCTTGGCTCTTGCTCTCTTGCTTTGTATGATCAATACTCTGAAATCAACTGATCACATGCCCTATGCTGAACCAAAGATGAATGCTTTATTTTTATATGACTTGAATGTAATGCAATGCAGCGAAAGCATATGCTAAATGATATGAAAGATGAGAGGGAAATTTATTGGGTATTACACCATCTCAAGACTTTTTCCTTCTTTAAAGGTAGCTAAAATACTTCAAAGTACATAAATACTCTTTTAAAATAAACTTAAAAGAAAAGGATTGTTGGAATCTAGCATTCTAGCAAAACCCTTGAAAGATTGGTCTCAAGTTTTGTACATTGAGGTAGCCAATTTTCCATTCTTTCATCCTTAAAACACTTAATAAATAACCTTGGACCAAGAGGTGTTAGAGTCTAGCACTCTATCACAACTCTTTGAACCATTGATCATTATCAATGTTCATGGTCTACAAACAACTTTCTTAATTAATCTTGAATGAAAGAGACTATTAGAGTTTAACACTCTAGCATAAACTCTCAAACAATTGATCATCATCAAAAGTTCATCATTCTTAAAATATATCCAAACTATACTCAAATCTTCCTTTTTGTGGACCATGCCTTGATTATCATCAAGAGACCAAAACATCTACTTAATTATGAGCAAACTTTGATTATCATCAAGTGTATTTTCTTAAACAAAACCTTCAAAGCATCTAGTGAGATCAAAGACTCTTTTCAAAATGAAAGATATGTTGTCTTAATAAACACTAGGACAATGTTTTATCTACAACCATTGAGTATAGATAAGTGGCATGAATGAGATATGTAAATCCATTCAATGTGGTGAATATGTCCACTCCTCACTTGTTTTGGGTAAAACAAAGTTCTTACGTTGATAAATACAATTTAGCTTTCGCTAAAATTAACCAACAAAGTTGAGTCGAACTACGATTGCTCTGATTCTATCCTTGTAAGGATACGTAGGCACGAGACTGCGAAGTCTTAGCGAGCACCCTAATAATAAAACCTCTTTAGGTTCTCTTTCTCTATGATAAAAAATCTAAAAACATTTTGTCTCTCCTCTCTTTTCCCATTCAATAACTAGAAGATTATAAACAAACCTTAAGCTAACATTCATTCAACCCTAACTAAATGGTTCCCGTTGAGTACAACGGACGTGAGGGGGTGCTAATACCTTCCCCTTGCGTAACCGACTCCCGAACTAAGACATTGGTTGCGATGACCATATCTTATCCTTTTCTTTTAGGGGTTTTATTCGATATTTTCCCTTTCCCTCTATGGGAATAATTAAAGATCGGTGGCGACTCTGTTAAGTCCATCTCACGAGAGTGCGATTTGTAACACCCCCAATCTATAACCCGAGCAAATAAAGCGATAACAAATAATCAGAGTATAATTAAAACATTCATGGCATAGACGGAGGCATCACATCAATTGAAACAAAATACAACAACCTGCTCATATAGATATGCAACAATCAGGTAGCACATAACAGAGGAACTCAGTTCCTAACACCCACAATTCAGATACATAATAAAAGCGGAAAATCTGCAACTGAAATCTCATATATATATATATATATATATATATATATATATATATATATATGTATATATATCATAAAAAGTTTGTCTGTCATATACAGAGTCATACATGTACAATCCCAAAAAGAACATATACATATACACATAATCACTAACAATCTCCCGACTACCCGATGCTACATATCAGAGCCGACCGACAAAAAAATAAAGACCTAAGCTTCACAAAAAGACCTCCAGCATCTAATCTGTAATGCCTCATAGAGCATTTAAAACAGCAGAAGGGTAAGAAACACAATTATAATATAATTGCATACAATTATATAATAACACAAAAATACACATGTAAAATATTCTCACCACAACTTACACCATAATTCGAATGCAAACCAACACAAATCATATCTCATGCATCCATCACAAAGGCATATCAATCATGCACAATACATTTACCACCAACATATATATATATATATATATATATATATATATATATATATATATATATATATATATATATATCAACTCATCAATTCCAATCACAATTCCACACAAAATCAATCCATTCATGATTTATGCAAATGCACAGAGACTGACACAACGACTCTATGCAATGCAATGCGGTACCGTTCCATCCATCATTCTCATCATCAGTTCACTCGGGAACTATTGGAATCATCATTTGTTACTTAGTGTAACTCCCCGTCGGGCAAACGATGTTCCCCGTCGCTCACACCTCTTTGTATAAGGCACACGACGTTTATGGATCGCTCACATCTCTTTGTATAAGGCACACGACCCGATAGCTCACACCTCTTTGTATAAGGCACACGATCGTCTATAATCATCGCTCACACCTCTTTGTATAAGGCACACGATGTTATAGCAGATTCCCTCTGGAATCGTTTCGTCGCTCACACCCACTAGGGCACACGACATCACAAGAATGCATATCATGATGCTTGGCATACAATGACTCATGACATTCAAATGCACACATATACACATCCATCATCATGCATATACAATCAAACACAACATAATGCATTTTCTTGCCCTTAGGCCACAAACCATCATGACAACATGTCATCACATGCATTCACATCATATAACAGCACACAAGTTATACGATATCTATCGAAAGCATATTGCATGATAACACATCAATCACCCACAGTTACGACGGTAAAAGTCGACAAAACGACACATTCCCAAATTCCTGACACAATTAAATCGGTCACAAATCTCAAAACTATTTTTATAAGAAAGAACATTTTATTAGCTTTCTAACGGTACCAAGAACGTCTCGATCCGAGTTACAGATCGAAAGTTATGCACTTTCAAAGAAAACAGAATTTATTGAGAAACAGCCAGATTCACCTGGCTACTTAGGATTTCGCCTGGCGAATCCCCCTTCGGCAGCACTTTGCCTGGCGAACTAGTGGTAAACCATAATTTTAGAAAAATCCCAAGAGTTACAGAAGCTAACCCATTTCTGTCTCCCCGTTTTCTCCTGGCGACTTACGATTTCGCTTGGTGAATCCCCCTTCACCAGCACTTTGCCTGGCGAACTAGTGGCGAGACCTAATTCGCCTCGCGAATTCCCAATTTGCCTGGCGAATCGCACCAGAACCTGAATTTTCTACTGCGGGTTACATTGTTCCAAAACCCCCAAAAATCTCATTTTTTATCCCAAATCAATCCCAACAGCAAAATAAATATCAGCAATTGCTCATAAACACAGTGTGATCATACAACGCAATTTATATCGATTTCCGACCGCGAAAACATTGATTCCTAATCATTTTCTAATTTTCAACCTAGGAGTGAAAACTATGGAAAGACAAGAGAACATTCAAACACACACATACATAATCATACACAAGCATAAGATAATCGAGTTTCACACCCTTACCCAATTAATCGTGCTTCGAAGTGTCGGTTGAATCGGTTTCTTACTCTCCAAGTTTTTCCTCTCTTCTTCTTTTCTTTCTCTTTTCCTTCTTCTCTTTTTCTTTCTCTCTATTTTTCTCTCTAAGTTTCTATTTTTATGAAAAACAAAATATCTAACCAAGCCAAAAGACTAAAATACCCCTACACTCAAATATCTCGCAAACGCTCTCAAACCGCGATAAAACATAATCACGATGAGTAAAATAATATAAAGACCAAAAATAATTAAATCGACTCGATTAAATAAATCTAACAAAAACCGGGACGTTACAACTCTCCCCCACTTAGAAATTTTCGTCCTCGAAAATATTACCTGAGACGAACAACTCCGGATACGACTCCCGCATCCGACTCTCCAACTCCCAAGTCAAATTGTCCTCAGCAGCGCCTACCCACGCTACTTTCACAAGCGCAATATCCTTGCCTCTTAACCGCTTCAACTCTTGATCTAAAACTCTCACTGGTAATGCCTCAACCGTAAGGTTCTCCCTTACCTCAACTTCATCCATCGGAATCACATGCGATGGATCCGGAACATACTTCCGAAGCTGTGAAACATGGAACACATCATGCAAATTCGAAAGATTCAGCAGCAACGCCACCCGATAAGCCACAACACCCACTCTCGAGGATATCTGTTAAGGACCAATAAACCGAGAAGTAAGCTTCTTCGACTTCAATGCACGACCAACACCCGTCACCGGTGTAACTCTCAAAAATACATGATCGCCTTCTTGAAACTCAAGATCTTTCCTCCTTCGATCATGATAACTCTTCTGCCTACTCTGAGAAGCCTTCATTTTCTCACGAATAAGTTTCACCTTTTCCGTAGTTTGTTGCACTAACTCCGGTCCCACCACCGAACTCTCACCAGATTCATGCCAACACAAAGGTGTTCGACATCTTCTTCCATACAACGCTTCAAAAGGTGCCATTCTAATACTCGAATGGAAACTGTTGTTATACGTGAATTCCACCAACGAAAGATAACTATCCTAAGCACCACGTTGCTCAAGAACACAAGCTCTCAGCAAATCTTCCACCGACTGAATAGTTCTCTCGGTCTAACCATCCGTATGAGGATGATAAGCAGAACTCAATCTCAACTTGGAACCTAACGCCTTTTGCAAACTTTCCCAAAATCTGGAAGTAAACCTCGGATCTCGATCTGAAACAATACACAACGGAACACCATGTAGCATCACAATCACACGGATATAAATCTCAGCCAACCTCTCCAAAGAAAAACTGATGTTAATCGGAATGAAATGTGCCGATTTAGTCAGCCTATCCACAACAACCCAAATGGAATTATGTCCCCTCTGTGTATTCGGCAACCCTGTCACAAAATGCATAGAAATGCTGTCCCATTTCCACTCGGGAATATCCTACGGTTGCAATAATCCACTAGGCTTCTGATGTTCTACCTTTGACTTCTGACACGTCAAACACGCATAAACAAACTGAGCCACATCCCTCTTCAATCCGGACCACCAAAAGATATTCTTCAAATCTTGATACATCTTATTAGCTCCCGGATGTATACTTAAATTACTCCGGTGTCCTTCCTCTAAAATCATCTTTTTCAAGTCCGAATCATCAGGAATACAAATTCTACCACGAAATCTCAAAACACCCTTATCATCCACTTTAAAGTCACCATTCACACCCTGATCTCAAACCGTCATCAAATCAACAAATTTCACATCCAACTTCTGTTTCTCGCTAACGATTAACAGAAAATCATTAGTGACCTTTAACATACCAAGCCTCACGCTGTCAGATGCCAATTCACACACCAAACTCAAATCTCTAAATGCTTCCAAAAGTTCCCACTCTTTAACCATCAAAGCAGACATATGCAAAGACTTCCGGCTTAACGCATTGGCTACCACATTAGCTTTACCAGGATGGTAATTCAAGCCAAAATCGTAGTCCTTCAAAAATTCCAACCATCTCCGTTGCCTCATATTCAACTCTTTCTGATCAAACAAGTATTTCAAACTCTTATGATCACTAAAGACTTCGAATCTTGCACCGTAGAGATAATGCCTCCAAATTTTCAACACAAAAACCACCGCCGCTAATTCCAAATCATGAGTAGGGTAATTCTTCTTATGAATCCTCAATTGCCTCGAAGCATAAGCCACAACCTTACCTCATTGCATCAACACTCCACCTAAACCAATCAAAGATGCATCACAATACACCACAAACGGTTCACTAGGATTTGGTAAGATCAAAATCGGAGCTGTAGTCAATCTTCTCTTAAGCTCACTAAAAATTTCCTCACACTGAATATCCCAAATGAACGCTTTACCTTTACAAGTCAGTTGGGTCAATGGAAGTGCTAACTTGGAAAAACCTTCAATGAATCTTCGATAATATCCAGCTAAACCCAAAAAGCTTCTAATTTCAGTAACAGATCTAGGAGCCTCCCATTGTAGAACTGCATCTACTTTAGATGGATCCACAACAATACCATTACCTGAAATCACATGCCCAAGAAAACTCACTTCTGACAACCAGAACTCACACTTGGACAACTTGGCATAAAGTCTCTTTTCCTTCAAAATTTGCAATACAATATGCAAATGCTCCGCATGTTCCTCCCGGGACTTAGAATAAATCAAGATGTCATCAATAAACACAACAAAAAATCGATCCAAATGCTCATGGAAAATACGATTCATATACTCCATAAACACTCCTGGCGCATTAGAAACCCCGAACGGCATCACAGAATATTCGTAATGTCCGTAGCGTGTCCTAAAAGCCATCTTCTGAATATCTTCCTCTTTCACTCTAATCTGATGATAACTTGACCTCAAATCAATTTTACTAAACACACACGCACCTACCAACTAGTCCATCAGATCATCAATTCTCGGAAGAGGATACTTATTCTTAATCGTCACCTTATTCAGCTGGCGATAATCAATACACAATTGCATACTTCCATCTTTCTTTTTCACCAAAAGAAATGGAGCACCCCAAGGCAATACACTCGGCCTCACAAACCTCTTCTCTAACAATTCATTCAACTGCTTCTTCAACTCAACCAACTCAGATGCCGACATACGATATGGTGCCATAGATACAGGTCTAGTACCAGGAACTAGATCTATAGAAAACTCCACTTCTCTTTCTGGCGGCACATCTGAAATATCCTCTGGAAACACCTCTGGAAAATCACACACAACTGGAAACACATCCAGTGCAACTTAACTATCCACTGTCAACGATGCAAACAACCCGAACAACTCAGCTTCATCCGCCAAAAGTTTCTTCAACTCTTTGGTAGATAAGAAACTCGATTCCTCGTCTTCTTCAAGAGATGGAAATCTTACCAGCTTATGATAACAATCAATATGAACCCGATTGAACTGCAACCAATTCATTCCCAGAACCATATCTAAACCCTCCAACGGCAGACACACCAAATCCATCTCAAAATATTTACCATAAATGGTCAAAGGACAACTTAAACAAACCAAAGAAGTAGTTACCGACCCCATTGCTGGAGTATCAATAACCATCTCTCCACCCATCGATGACAACAAAAGATTCAAACGCTTCGTGCACTCAGACGAAATAAACGAATGAGTCGCTCCGGTATCAATAATAGCAACTAAAGGCATACTATTAATAAAACAAGTACCTCTGATCAGACGGTCTGCACTAGTAGTATGTGTTCCTGCGAATGCAAATACTTTCCCTCCAGCTGGAGCTTACTTTAGTTTCGGACACTTCGTACTAACATGACCAGGTTCCCCACAGTTGAAACACTTCACCACATTCTTCTTACAATCAGCTGCGACATGTCCTAAACCTCCACAATTGGAACACTTCCGTATATCCTTTCTACATTCAAACTTACGATGTCCTAAGTCACCACACCTATAACATCTCAGAGGATTAGACATACCTCCACCACATGGCCTTTTCTCAAAATTACCCCTTTTCTTACCCTTGTCAGCTGGTGTCACATAAGGACCACCACGAAACGGTTGCTTCCCTTTCCTTTCGTTCACACTCTTATAGTGAGTAGGACGAGCTTTGCTATCCTCCTAAAAAATTCTACAACAATCCACCAAATATGAAAACCTTCTAATCCTTTGATAACTGATTGACTGCTTGATCTCAGGACGCAATCCATTCTCAAACTTCACACATTTGGAAAACTCCGCCGTTGCTTCAGCATAATGTGGATAAAACTGAACAAGCTCCACAAACCTAGCAGTGTAATCAACGATAGACATGTTACCTTGTTTCAACTCCAAGAACTCTATCTCTTTCTTTCCTCTAACATCTTCAGGAAAATACTTCCTCTAAAACTCCCTGCTAAACAAAGTCCAAGTGACCTCTTCACCTGTAGCTTCCCAAACATGACACTTACTAACCCACCAATCATCAGCCTCCTCCTGCAACATGTGAGTACCCAGTCTCACCTTATGTTCCTCAACACATTCCATCACTCGAAAGATTCTTTCAATCTCCTTAAGCCAAATCTGAGCACCATCAGGATCATGCCTTCCTTTGAAGACATGCAGTTTGTTCTTCCTGAACTCATCATTCCCACCAGCATTAGGTGCACCCCGCATGGCCTGAGCCATAGCTTGCATAGCAGCAGCCAAAGCAGCGTCATTCCTACCAGCCATATTCTGTTCATATCCAATAACAACAACTATGGTTAAACAAACAACTCACCCCAAACACAAAGACCGTCACGGACTGGCACGAACTGACACAAACTGGCTCTGATACCACTTAATGTAACACCCCCAATCTATAACCCGAGCAAATAAAGCGATAAAAAATAATCAGAGTATAATTAAAACATTCATGGCATAGACGGAGGCGTAACATCAATTGAAACAAAATACAACAACCTGCTCATATAGATATGCAACAATCTGGTAGCACATAACAGAGGAACTCAGTTCCTAACACCCACAATTCAAATACAGAATAAAAGCGAAAAATCTGCAACTGAAATCTCATATATATATATATATATATATATCATAAAAAGTTTGTCTGTCATATACAGAGTCATACATGTACAATCCCAAAAAGAACATATACATATACACATAATCACTAACGATCTCCCCAACTACCCGGTGCTACATATCAGAGCCGACCGACAAAAGAATGAAGACCTAAGCGTCACAAAAAGACCTCCAGCATCTAATCTGCAATGCCTCATAGAGAATTTAAAACAGCAGAAGGGTGAGAAACACAATTATAATATAATTGCATACAATTATATAATAACACAAAAATACACATGTAAAATATTCTCACCATAATTCGAATGCAAACCAACACAAATCATATCTCATGCATCCATCACAAATGCATATCAATCATGCACAATACATTTATCACCAACATATATATATCTCAACTCATCAATTCCATTCACAATTCCACACAAAATCAATCCATTCATGATTTATGCAAATGCACAGAGACCGACACAACGACTCTATGCAATACAATGCGGTACCGTTCCATCCATCATTCTCATCATTAGTTCACTCAGGAACTATTGGAATCATTGCTTGTTACTTAGTGTAACTCCCCGTCGGGCAAATGATGTTCCCCGTCGCTCACACCTCTTTGTATAAGGCACACGACGTTTATGGATCGCTCACACCTCTTTGTATAAGGCACACGACCCGATCACTCACATCTCTTTGTATAAGGCACACGATCATCTATAATCATCGGTCACACCTCTTTGTATAAGGCACACGATGTTATAGCGGATTCCCTCTGGAATCGTTTTGTCGTTCACACCCACTAGGGCACACGACATCACAAGAATGCATATCATGATGCTTGGCATACAATGACTCATGACATTCAAATGCACACATATACACATCCATCATCATGCATATACAATCAAACACAACACAATGCATTTTCTTGCCCTTAGGCCACAAACCATCATCACAATATTTCATCACATGCATTCACATCATATAATAGCACACAAGTCAAATGATATCTATCGAAAGCATATTGCATGATAACACATCAATCGCCCACAGTTACGACGGTAAAAGTCGACAAAATGACACATTCCCAAATTCCCAACACAATTAAATCAGTCACAAATCTCAAAACTATTTTTATAAGAAAGAACATTTTATTAGCTTTCTAACGGTACCAAGAACGTCTCGATCCGAGTTACGGATCGAAAGTTATGCACTTTCAAAGAAAACAGAATTTATTGAGAAACAGCCAGATCCGCCTGGCGACTTAGGATTTCGCCTGGCGGATCCCCCTTCACCAGCACTTCGCCTGGCGAACTAGTGGCGAACCACAATTTTAGAAAAACCCCAAGAGTTACAGAAGCTAACCCATTTCTGTCTCCTCGTTTTCGCCTGGCGGCTTACGATTTCGCCTGGCGAATCCCCCTTCGCCAGCACTTCGCCCGGCGAACTAGTGGCGAGACCTAATTTGCCTAGCGAATTCCCAATTCGCCTGGCGAATCGTACCAGAACCAGAATTTTCTGCTGCGGGTTACATTGTTCCAAAACCCCCCAAAATCTCATTTTTCATCCCAAATCAATTCCAACAGCAAAATAAATATCAGCAATTGCTCATAAACACAGTGTGATCATACAACGCAATTTATATCGATTTCCGACCGCAAAAACATCGATTCCTAATCATTTTCTCATTTTCAACCTAGGAGTGAAAACTATGGAAAGACAAGAGAACATTCAAACACACACATACATAATCATACACAAGCATAAGATAATCGAGTTTCACACCCTTACCCGATTAATCGTGCTTCGAAGTGTCGGTTGAATCGGTTTCTTACTCTCCAAGTTTTTCCTCTCTTCTTCTTTTCTTTCTCTTTTCCTTCTTCTCTTTTTCTTTCTCTCTATCTTTTTCTCTAAGTTTCTATTTTTATGAAAAACAAAATATCTAACCAAGCCAAAAGACCAAAATACCCCTACACTCAAATATCTCGCAAACGCTCTCAAAACGCGATAAAACATAATCACGATGAGTAAAATAATATAAAGATCAAAACTAATTAAATCGACTAGATTAAATAAATCTAACAAAAACCGGGACGTTACACGATTGCGCTTCGCGAGGTCGTTCTCATTTTTCGAGGTTCGATAACTACCATATCCCATAGGTCCACATCGTGACCAAGAAAGAAACTTTCTATCTTGTCCTTCCAATAATCAAATATTTCTCCATCAAAAACATGAGGTTTTGCATTGTAATGATCTCTATCATTGGTTTGAGCAACTGGGGGTGGAATGGCGGCCATTGTGTTTCACACTGGATCTTTATCTGACATTGTTAAGTGTTTAATAATTTTATCAATATCAGTACTGGAGCTTTGATGCCAATTGAAGGTTACGAGAAACACAAGAAAGGGGGGTTCGAATTGGGTTTCTAAAAATTAATGCTTTTTCAAAACCAATCCGACACACAAGAACAAGAATAATAAAAATAACAAGTTATTTTTATCCTGATTCACTATTAACAAAGCTACCTCCAGTCCACCCGCCAAGGTGAATTCTCCTTCTCAAAAGGACTTAATCCACTATAATCAACTGATTACAGACACCACAAAGACAAGTGTCCTTGTCTTCTCGAGTATACAGACTATACCCTAGTCACTCAAGGTATTCACAAATTTGTTTACAAAGATTGCTTCTACAAAGCAGATTAACACAATGTTTAAGTACAAGAGAAATATTCTCACAACATGAACAACAGTTCTTAGTGTGTTTATACAAAATTCATAGAAATAAAATCAGAGAGTGTGGCAGCTTGAATACTAGTAGTGTATTGCTTGTGAATATTGATCAAAGTAGCAGCATGATCAATTCTTCCAAGTCTTCCTTATATAGCCAAGGAAAGATCTGTTGGACGGTAGGATGGTAATATTCAAATATGAGTTGGCACCTTGAATATCCGTCATTAAGGTGGGAGACAAAATCGTACAACATAAATGTCCATACTCCACAAAATTTGCGTAGTGCAAGGAATGTTTTGATCTTGTACGAGGTACTATTTATCTCTCATCCAATGGTCTATTCTTATCATCTTCTAAATATTAGAGGCTTCTGAATGTAGATGTTTAAAGCATGGTTAGAATAGTCAAGGGCCTTGTTGAAAATATTCAAAACTATAGTCTTTAGAGTCTTGACACTGTTCATAAAAACTTGGTCTTCAGAATCTTCAGCGCTTCGTTCTTCAGAATCTTCAGCTTGAGCTTAGAGTCTTGAAGCGAGTCAGTTCTTAAAAGGCTTTTTTATCAGAGTTAGAGTCAGTAGCTTGAGCACGAACATTCTTCAGAACCTTTGTTTGCGAGCTTTATATAACTTGAGAGTTTTGTGAATACTTATACTTTCTTAGAGTCAGAATATGTTGATTTAAGAATCTGATGACGTGACACGTCAGAGCTTAAGAGTCAAAACCTGTTAAGTAACAACTACACACTTGACTAAAAATCATTAGTGTACAAAATTGTTCCATATCAATCCACGTATTATTATCATCAAAACTCGAGGCCAGATGTAGAACCAAAACTTGTTCTCACAATCATCGGGTCATCCTCATGGGTTACCATCCCTTCAACATCATTTTCAGAAAAAGATATCGTAGCCCGTTCTTCTCTTCCTTCCAGAGTCAATCTTTACGTGACATGTATTATTGTTCTGGCATAGTGTTCACTGTGCGAGTCACCTTATCCTCCTGGATTTTTTATGTACTTTCATCTTCCCTTTGTATAGAATCATTTGAGCTGACATCGGTTGTAATCATCTGGCTGCCGCCAACAGCTACACAATCTTGTGACTCTACTTAATTGCTGAGATATGTCATTGGCAGTGGATCTTATGAGGTTTGACTACCCCAGATAGTTTCGGGCAGAGCTTGTGAATCTCCAAGTTTCCTTACTGCAAGTAATGAAGTTATATTTGGTGGTGGAGATAAGTTACTTTGATTAGGAAATGACTTGGACATAATGCAACTCGATTGCTGATAGTATTGACAAATTTTGTGTGGCCTAGGCAATTTTACCGAGGCCCACGGTGGGCGCCAAATGTTCTTATTAGAACACTAACAGGTTTACTTCTTTGTTATTGCTAGAAAAAAGTCTTAGATGAATGGTTTCATGTGTCTTTTTGGTGTATGACTGATGTGTACTGGTCCTCCTTTTTTGTTTTCAAGAAATCCTTATTTATAGGTTTCAGTTTGCTGTAAATCTTCTATAACGTCTGCCGCTTCCATAATTGTCCAATAATGTCTTCCTCTTCAATGATTGTAACTCTCTAGTCATAATTTGTTCTTACATAATCGTCCCTTATGTCCTTTGGTGTGACATCTGAGCCATGTCACTGCCCTACCCTATATGACCGAGACCTTCCTTAGTTTATGCAAGGTCGACTCATCCTTGTTTTTCCTGGTCATTCTTAACTATAGTCCGACTTGGAAGTAGGCATGGGTTTTTCTGATTATTCACTCCTACTATAATTGGTATTACAGTGTTCATGTCTCAGTTGGTTAACATGATTTTTGGGATGTACAATTGACTTCTCTGCCAATAATTCATTGAAATGTCCAGCCTTTAAGCCATTTTGGAAGGCTCCCACGAACATCTCTTGATTTGGATGGGAGAATTTTATAGTCTCTTCCTTGAACCATGCCATATATTCTTAGAGGGACTTGGTGGGTCCCTGACGAACGTTGAACAAGTTGGTGGTAGTCACCTTTATATGTTTGCTAGCGGAGAAATGTTGCATAATCTTTCTAGTTAGATCTTAGTAACTGGCAATTGATAATCTAAGCAGGTTCTTATACCAGCACAATACAACATCTTTGAACGTTTCGTACATAAGCTTGCATTTCAAGGAGTATGAAGTCCCAATTATTGCCATTTGATTGTTAATTTCTATTATGTGCTCCTGGGGATCACTTTTGCCATCAAATGACAACAAAGGTGGTGGTTTGAAGTTTTCTAGGAGTTGATCGCCCCAAATTATTTCTGAAAGAGGTTAAGGAAAAATAAGCTCATCCTCCTCTTCATCTTCGTTAGTGTTTTGTGACTGATGCAATGAGTGGTCACTTTCCTGCAGAGATTTGTTATGCTGGCACATATTCTCCACAATTGTAAGGAGTTTTGCCATGTATGGTGGGGTGCGAGGTTCACTCCTGCCAGGAGATGATCCAGACATCCTATTGCTATGGTGATATGTATTATTTTGTGAGCCTAATAAAATTTTACTGAGGCCCCATGGCGGACACCAAATGTTCCTAATAAACATTATTTGGTTAATCTCCCTGAGGCGAGTCAGATGAGACCACAATCGTCCTATCTGTAGGGGGTAATGTTTTTTTGTCTTTCTTCCTCATCGAGAAGCCCCTTTTATACCGGCTATCGCGGCCGACAAAATTTCAGAGTCGCCATCATCCTTTATTCGTCCTAAGGGACAGGAAAATAATGATAAAACCTAAAGACTAAGGATGAGATGCTAAAGTTCGGGAGTTGGTTAAGTGGGAGGAAGGTGTTAGACATCCCTCACCTCTATTGTACTCAATAGGATCCTCCTTAAGTTTTAGGGTTAGTTGTTTGCCTAAGGTATGCCTGTCTATTATTTATTAATTTATTTATTTATAGAATTATTTTATAATTTACAAAAAAGAAAAGAAAAGAAACCCCAAAAAAGATTTTTATAATTGTACTCGCTAGAGTTTACAACTTTATGCCTACGTACCCTCATTTTAAACGAGGGATCAGAGTATGATAGTTCTTCTCGAAAATATTAGTTGGTTGATTGCTTTTATCCCTTAAAAATGATTCTCACATGTCGCTCCCAGGATTTTCATCCAGGTACAAACGCGAGAGTGGCGCGGAAAAACAGAGTCGCCAGCCGTGTAAATTTATCCCAAGAGAGGGAAAGGGAACACCGCATAAACCTGAGGAAGAGGGAAAAGAATGGTCATCCCAACCATAACCTGGGTTCGGGAGTCGGTTACGCGAGGGGAAGGTGCTAGCACCCCACGCGTCCATCGTACTCGATGGGATCCATGCTTGTTGTCTATTCTAAGGGTGAGTTATCCTATCATCTAGGGCTGTACTAAGACGGGGAAGGGAAAGACAAAGACAGACTCGGTAGGACGTCAACGTCCTAGGCCTACGTACCCCCTTTGTGCAATGGGGAATTCAGAGTCAACGTAGTTCGGACCAAGTTCTTTTTGTGTTTTTTATGAGTGACCTTAAGTTCGCGTCCGGCAGTTAGGGTCGATGCCTGTTTGCGTCTCAGACGGAAAGTAACGTGCCCTTTTTGAAAATATCCTTTAGTTTGACAATCCCGAAGGACAAAAAGGTTTGAAGTTTGTTTGTATTGCATTGCACCAAAGTCTAGGGCACAGGGATGAATACTCAACGCATCGTCCCAAGATAGGACGCTCGCTAAGCACTCTAGAAAGATGAGAGGAAGCCCCTCATTTCTCATTCCCCACGCTTAAGGCTCGTGCGCAATACACTTTATACTTATTAAGTGTTTTCAAGAAGTTTGAGATGAGAAAAGAGAAGACACAAAGGAAACTCTAAGGGGAACTAAGAGTCCTAATGTTATCATGCATGGGTGACCTACGGTTAGTGAGGTTTGACGACAACCTAATCCTAAAGGAAAGAAAAGAGGAGAGAGGGAAAGAGTAAGGGTGAACGTGGATACTTATCCCTACCCTCAAAGAACTTACCTCAACCCCTGCATAAAAGGTTAGTACCAAACGGACATAAATAATATCAAGGCAAATGAAAACCAAACAATGGCATACAATAGTGATAACAATCCAAACATGAATTAAGAAGTCAAATAAACGACCCCAAGACAATGGCACAAGTGCCTTTTCAAACAAAAACTCAGGCATGATCAAGGATGTGCATATAAGAAAAATCTCACACAAATAGTAAAACAACTTCTAAAATCACCAAATTAAATATCAAAGTTGCTCAACCAGAGACAAACAACATATCAAAAATTCCTGCAAAAATTCAAGATGTTAGTCACTCAAACAATTATGCAAGTCTCAGATGAGAAATATGACTTAATATGCAAAAAGGGAGGGCTAAAATGCAATATGAAATAATTTTAAAAATGATATAAAAATATTTTAATGCACTTCATAATATTATCTAACTAATGCAAAAAGAATGGATTGAAAATGTTTTATGGATGCAGAGAAATAAAATAAACAATTTTAAGTATGCATGACATGAGTAATTCAAAAAGAAAATAAGCAAGTATTTAATTTAGATGATAAAAAATAAAATAAAAATAAAAAATAAAATTTGAAAAATTTTATAAAATGATAAAAAGTATGCATGAATTTTATGGTAATTTTTAATTGTAATTAACTATTTTTAAAAATTAAAAATGAGATGTAATGAATTAAATAAAATAAATAAATGAAAATGCGCATGGGGGGTGCAATGAGTAAATAATCATGTTAAGAAATGGTAATTGGGCTAAAGGGGGGGGGGGTGTCATTAGCGAGCCCAATCCAACTAATTAATCAGAAAAATAAAAAGAAAAAAAAGGTGTACGCATGGACCAAGTCAACCCAGTTGACTCATGCTTACCTTCGGATGCATCCAACGCTTCATATCCAGTCAAAGAAAAATCCAAGTAATAATGATCAACAACTATGATTGAGAAGAACACCATAAGTATCATACGCACACACACACGTGATTGGTCAGCACACCATACGTTCCCACGTGACATACACCCTCCCATTTTAATGCGTTGTCACACTTTCACCCACACGATCCATCACACGGTCCACATTAGTCAACATAAAATAAAAAGTAAACAAAAGGAAATAACCTGATTGGTGGAACACGGTAGCTATGGTGGGGTTATAAACACATAATTATTAAATAAAAACTCAGAAAAAAATAAAAGGAGAGACGCGTGGCCTCATGATGGCCGTTGGATCGAGAGAATGGAGGGTGAGGATTTCATCTTCCTCGTTGGAACCCTTGGCCGCCGGACCACCGCACCAGTCGCCGGAACCCTAGTTCCGGCCGCCACCTGCAGCCTAAAACAACCCAGAAAATGCAAAAAGGCACACCTTCCCATCCAGAATTTTATGAGGATTCCAAATATCCAATCCAAAATCACAAACAATCAACGCATCATGGAATACGAATGAAATAAAATAGGGTTCAAAACTTTGAAACTCACGTAGCAAGCAATATACATGTCCAAACACCAAACAAATTACATCAGATTCATCAGTGACAATCACACAACATTATGCACGTTTAAAATTTGAGTTTCATGATCATCAAAAACATCACTAACCTGAGATGGTGCCACACGTGTCCTTGCTTTTAGCTGCGAATGGGGGATGGTTTGCACTCTATTGATCACAAGGGTTCTGTTGGTGAAAGAATTTCTTGAAAACTCCTTGTAGATTAAGAGTTATGAATATGAGATGCTTTAGGGTTCAAGCTTTCCACTCCTCCAAATGTCATGTGTAATCTGACCTAGCCAGTGCATGGATGAGTTTAAATACTCTAGGGTTTCTCACTGATAATGATTTGGGCTTAGGCAATTCTTTGTTTAGTGAGTTTTGGACAAATTTGGAATTTTGCATTATGTGAGATACACCTCCTTCCATGCATAGATATTCAAACATTTCATGATGGATCACTTAACTGCTAATTGCTAATCACACCCACATTTGATTGGGCCTTGAAACAATTTGATTCATGAGTTTCCAATGACTTGGCAATTTTGAATAATGGAGAATAAATGATAAATACACCATGGATTCACTTGATTTAAAGGCCTAAAATGATCCTTGAAGAGTGCCCTTTGATTTTAAAAAGTACCTTGAAGCAATGGAATCAATTATAGGTCCATATGTCCCAAAATCCAAAAGTTGTGAAAATGAAACCCTAAAAACCACTTTTCCTTCTTTTGACCATAATCTGAGTTTCATAAATGATATGGAGACCCACTAGTACTTGTTGGAAAGAGGAGAAAAAGATCTTCAACTTTCATGTTGGAGAAAAATTCATTTGAAGATTTCTTGATGATGAAAAGTCCAGTTGAATGTAGTGTAAGGACTTGCCCAAAAAGGAAACTTTCAAATTATAGGTCATTTCCATATTTAGTAACTTTTGCACCAACTCCTGATTCTTGATAAATGGCATGAAACTTGACTCTTGATAACCATATGAGGATGTGGGACCTTGAAAACCTTGGAGAGAACCTCAAAATTCTACAGTTGACTTCCCCTCTCACTGTTGACTTTTACCCAATTCACCTGATTTCCAATCCATTGGCCATTTGAATCTCTCCTGAATCAAACTGATGGACAATATTCCACTCCTAGATGCTTAGGGACCCAAGGAATACCATAGAATCATGTCTTGCCCAAAAAATCAGAAATAAACTGACTTTATAGCAAACCCTAGTTTTGGTACCTTCAGTCTAGGAGGAAATAACACAGTCTCCAAATGCAAATTCCTCTGAATATGATGTGTATCCTCTCCAACAAAGATAAGATATGTCATTTAGTGATGATAAAAACCCAAGGAGCTTTCCCATTGGAGCAATAAACCCAATAATATCAAAACCCTAATTTCTGCACTGGCTAGGAGAAGTGATCCACTTGAACTCTCTTGCTTGACCCTTTGAAGAACATCTTCTCCTCTTGAACATGCCTCAGGCACCTTGACCCCATGCTAAGAACCAATGATATGCACACATCATAATGCGAAAATGAGATGAAACATAAGCCAGTTAGTAATAAAGTAAGGAGGGCAAATTTTGGGGTGCTACAGCTGCCCCTATTCAATCAACTTGGTCCTGAGGGTATGATAGCGATGGCTTTCAGACAATCAGGATGCACGGAGATTGAATACCAAAGAACCCGGAAATTTGAAATCCTCCACCGGAGAATTAGCCATAAATGCTGTAATGAAACAAACTCTCCCAGGTTATGTCATCTCTGCTGATAAAGAGAACTGACAAAGGAGTCTCAAAATACGCCATCCCTGCTGATAAAGGGAACTGACGAAAGAACAACTTCAAATGATTACTATCTCTGCTGATAAAGAGACCCAGCAGAATGAACGTCATCCCTACTGATAAAGAGCACTGACAAAGGAAATATCCAAAATGGTTGCTATCTCTGCTGATAAAGAGAACTAGCAACACAAAAGCCATCCCTGCTGATAAAGAGAACTAGCAAAATAAAAGCTATCCCTGTTGATAAAGGGAACTGACGAAAGAAAGTCTTCAAAAGACTGCTATCTCTGCTGATAAAGAGAACTATCGAAATGGATGTCATCCCTGCTGATAAAAGGAACTGACGAAGAAAATATCCGAAAGATTGCTATCTCTGCTGATAAAGAGAACTAGCAAAATAATTGCCATCCCTGCTGATAAAGGGAACTGACGAAGAAAACCTTTAAAAGATTGCTATCTCTGCTGATAAAGAGAACTAGCAACAAATGCCATCCCTGCTAATAAAGGGAACTGACGAAGAAAACCTTTAAAAGATTGCTATCTTTGCTGATAAAGAGAACTAGCAACAAATGCCATCCCTGCTGATAAAGGGAACTGACGAAGAAAATTTCCAAAAGATTGCTATCTCTGCTGATAAAGAGAACTAGCAAAATAAATGCCATCCCTGCTGATAAAGGGAGCTGACAAAAAAAGATATCCAAAAGATTGTTATCTCTGCTGATAAAGAGAACTAGCAATACCAATGCCGTCCCTGCTGATAAAGGGAGCTGACGAAGGAAATATCCGAAAGATTGCTATCTCTGCTGATAAAGAGAACTAGCAAAATAAATGCCATCCCTACTGATAAAGGGAACTGACGAAGAGAATATCTGAAAGATTGCTATCTCTGCTTATAAAGAGAACTAGCAACAAATGCCATCCCTGCTGATAAAGGGAACTGACGAAGAAAATCTTTAAAGGATTTCTATCTCTGCTGATAAAGATAACTAGCAAAACAAACGGCGACTTCACTGGGGATAACATGAAACAAAACTTCTGGTTTAAGCCACCTCTGGCAAACAAAATATGTCAAGCAAGAACAGGATTTCACAAAAGAGAAAGGCCAGACAAACTTCTAACGGACCCATGATCCACAGATAAGATGACTCCACCGGGGAAAGGAGAAGTCTAAATAAAAGACTCTGCCGGGGAGCACAAGTATGAGGAACGCATCCCTCCAAAATCTCCTGAGTTATGCCATCTCTGCTGGGAAAGAGAACTGGCAAAGAAAGTACCAAACCTGGCTTATGCTGCAAATGTAAATGTTTGAATAGTGGCGTAATGCTCCACACGAAGTGGAAATGCTATGCGTTTGAGGATGCAATGCAAATGCTTATGATATGCAAAAGGGGTCTCTCCAGCAAAATAAATGCTGGAGAGAAAAGACTAATTCAGCCGGGGATGACAAAAATAAATTGTCCTCTGAATCCAGGAACTCTGCTGAGAAGGGTCATACTGATCAGCTCTTCGGATCAACAACTTCTGCTGGGGATGAAATCCTGAAAGAACTACCGGGGCCACACCTGTCCTTCACTGAAGGTAATATCGAAAGCCTGATATTTCTCCTCTGCTGGGGGATTTGAGAATGGACGCCAGTAACGGAACCGGAAGTCTGTTACTGAGGATTGCCAATAACCAATTGGGCTCAGAACCTGCTGGGAGATACCAGCCCGTAATACCATCCTGCTTGGGGATACTGCTGATCTTAGCCGGCTGATGGGGAGAATGACTTTACCCCCTCCTTGTTGGGGATTAGAATATGATATCGACGGTGAGAGCACGCTTCATGACTGAAGGGGGAAGGTGAACACCCTGATTCTGTGGGGAAATAACGTCTTGATCCAGAGAAAATGCTTCCCAAGTCTCCTGCTGGGGAAGGTCTGCTCTGCTGAGGAAAGTGCAATCTCAATGCTGGGGAGAGCAACTTGCTGGGGGAGTACAATGCTGTTGCCCTGCAAGTCAAATAACAACAAATAGAATATGCCACAACAGGACTATCACCGTTAACGCCTAAGTAATTTCTACTGCTTTTCGTTATGCTCCGCAAAGCTCGAAGATTTATATGCAATGTTTATCGAAAATATCAGACTTTTTTGCAAACAAAACAGTAAAAGTAAAACAAACAATAGAAAGCTCTTTGAGTGAAATGAATATTTTATTGAGAAAAGTGGCATGTAAATAGGCATTTACAATAGGAAGCAATTCCTAAAAAGAGGTAATTGCGCAAAAGCAAAAAAAATAAAATACACATGTCAGCAATGTGGGAACAGATGTCCACCATGATTCGACTCAGCTATGACCCATATGTCTTGCTTATCCACAAACGTCTTGACCTTTGAAGAGACTAATCGTACTGATTCCTTTCTTTCAGAACTTCCAGGTATTGAAGGTGCTCACAGATCGAACGCAGACCATAGCCTTTCGCTTATAAATCCCTAACTTTTGCCTGGATCGCCCTTTTCGGGGTTTCAATCCATCGGGATACCCATTTTTGCCAAAGTCGCCTTTTCAGGTTTTCAACTTTGCGGGTTTATACATCTCTTTTTACATTTTATCCCTAACTTTTGCCCGAATGTTTTTCCTTTTTATGGTTCGCCGGGATGCCCCTTTTTGCCTGGACTTTCTTTTTATGTCCAGCAGGTCTCTTTCATGCGAAGTATTTTTTGACTATGTCTGCGTTCACAGGGGATGTAAAATCTTTGCCATCCATAGTTGAAAGTAGTAAGGCTCCACCAAAGAAAACCTTTCTGACTACATATGGCCCCTCGTAGTTTGGAGTCCATTTGCCCCTGTGATCTGTCTGAGGAGGAAGGATCCTTTTCAAAACCAATTCGCCCGTCTGAAAACTCTGAGGACGCACTTTCTGGTCAAAGGCGTGCTTCATCCTACTCTGATACAACCGGCCACGTGCGATGGCTGCCAATCTCTTTTCTTCAATAAGGTGTAACTGATCCAATCTGGAACGCACCCACTCAGCTTCATCAAGCTTCACATCTGCCAGAACTCTTAAAAATGGAATCTCGACCTCTAAAGGCAAAACTGCTTCCATACCATATACCAATGAGAAATGAGTTGCCCCAGTTGACGTACGCACCGAAGTACGATAACCATGTAGGGCGTAAGGTAGCATTTCATGCCAGTCTTTATATGTTGCCACCATTTTCTGCACAATCTTCTTGATATTCTTATTCACCGCCTCAACAGCCCCATTCATCTTCGGACGATAGGGAGAAGAATTGTGATGCTCGATCTTAAAAATCTGACATAGTTCCTTCATCATCTTGTTGTTCAAATTCGAGCCATTATCAGTAATGATTCTCTCCGGGACCCCATAACGACAGATGATATCCTTCTTTATAAACTGGGCTACCACTTGCTTGGTGACGTTGGCGTACGAGGCTGCCTCCACCCACTTCGTGAAATAGTCAATGGCAACCAAAATGAAATGATGCCCATTGGAAGCAGTGGGCTCAATCTTTCCAATCATATCTATGCCCCACATTGCAAAAGGCCAAGGAGATGACAACACATTTAGAGGCGTAGGCGGTACATGCATCTTATCTGCATAAATCAGACATTTAGGGCACTTTCGGGCGTACTTGAAACAATCAGACTCCATAGTCATCCAGTAATATCCTGCCCTCAACAACTTTCTAGCCATGGTGTGTCCACTGGAATGAGTACCAAAAGAACCCTCGTGAACTTCCTCCATCAACAAACCTGCCTCGTGTTCATCAACATAACGTAGCAAGACCATATCGAAGTTCCTCTTATATAACACCTCATCCTTGTTCAGGAAGAAGTTTCCTGCCAACCTTCTCAGAGTCTTCTTATCTTTGGTGGAGGCACCCTCTGGATACTTTTGTCTCTTCAGAAAAACCTTAATATCGTGATACCATGGTTTGCCATCTGACACATCTTCAATTGCAAACACAAAAGCTGGTCTGTCCAGGCGCATGATTCTAATCGAAGGAGTTTCATTCCAACAGTTCACCTTATACATGGATGCCAATGTCGCCAACGTATCAGCCATCTGATTCTCAGCTCGGGGCACATGATGAAAATCCACCCTGTCAAAGAAAGGTAACAACCTTCTGGCATAGTTGTTATAAGGTACCAAATTTGCCTGACGAGTCTCCCATTCTCCTGTAATCTGATTAACTACCAACGCGGAATCACCATAGGCATCGAGGTTCTTAATTCTCAAGTCAATTGCTTCCTCTAACCCCATGATGCATGCTTCATACTCCGCCTCGTTGTTGGTACACACGAACGCTAACTGGGCAGTGAAAGGTATATGAGAACCCTTCGGGGTTGTAATGATTGCCCCAATTCCATTACCATATGAGTTGACAGCCCCATCAAAAATCATCTTCCACTGAGACCCAATCTCAGGTCCTTCGTCAGGCAGAGGTTCTTCACAATCTTTCATTTTCAGAAACATAACATGCTCGTCCGGAAACTCAAACTTCATTGGCTGATAATCCTCGACCGGCTGTTCAGCAAGGTATTCTGACAGGACACTTCCTTTAATGGCCTTCTGAGAAACATACTGAATATCGTACTCTGTCAAAACCATCTGCCAACGGGCTATCCTTCCAGAAAGTACTTGCTTCTCAAACACGTACTTAATCGGATCCATCTTCGAAATCAACAAGGTTGTGTGATTTAACATATACTGCCTTAGGCGCTTGGCTGCCCAAGCGAGTGCACAACATGTCTTTTCCAGCATAGAGTATCTTGATTCGCAATCAGTGAACTTCTTACTCAGATAGTAAATGGCGTGCTCTTTCCTACCTGTCTCGTCGTGTTGACCGAGCACACAACCCATCGAATTCTCAAGAACCGTAAGGTACATAATCAACGGTCTCCCGGACACCGGTGGCATAAGGACTGGAGGTTCCTGCAAATACGTCTTTATTCTTTCGAACGCCTCTCGACAATTTTCATCCCACCTGACCTCTTGATCCTTTCTTAACAACTTGAAAATTAGTTCACATGTAGCTGTCAGATGAGAGATAAACCTAGCAATATAATTCAACCTTCCCAAGAAACCACGAACCTCTTTTTCTGTCCTTGGCTCAGGCATCTCTTGTATGGCTCTTATCTTTGCAGGATCAACCTCGATACCTCTTTCACTAACAATGAACCCCAGCAATTTACCAGATCTCACCCCGAAAGTGCACTTGTTCGGATTCAATCTCAGTCTAAACTTCCTCAACCTTTCAAACAGCTTCTGGAGGTTTACCAAGTGTTCTTCCTCTGTTTATGACTTCGCAATCATGTCATCAACATAAACTTCAATTTCCTTGTGAATCATATCATGAAAGAGAGTCACCATTGCCCGCTGATAGGTTGCCCCAACATTCTTTAATCCAAAGGGCATTACCTTGTAGCAAAATGTTCCCCAAGGTGTTATGAACGTTGTTTTCTCCATGTCCTCTGGGGCCATTTTGATTTGGTTATACCCAGAGAAGCCATCCATGAAGGAAAACACATAATATTGAGCAGGAATAACACGTCAATGTGGAGGAGCGGGAAATCATCCTTCGGGCTCGCCCTATTCAAATCTCGGTAATCAACACACATCCTGACCTTCCCATCCTTCTTAGGTACAGGTACGATATTAGCAACCCACAGAGGATAATTTGTCACAGCAAGAAATCCGGCGTCCAACTGTTTCTGAACCTCTTCCTTGATCTTGACAGCCATATCTGGTTTCGTCCTTCTCAATTTCTGCTTGACTGGAGTACAACCCTCCTTAAGCGGCAGTTTGTGTGAAACAATGTCAGTGTCAAGCCCGGGTATGTCTTGGTAAGACCAGGCGAAGATATCCACATACTCTCGAAGCAACTCAATCAATCTTCCCTTAACGGTGTCTTCCAGGGCAGCCCCAACGTTTAACATCCTCGGTTCCCAGATTAATAGTCTCAACTTCCTCCTGATGAGGTAGAATAACCCTTTCCTCCTGCCTCAGTAACCTGGCTAATTCTTCTGGCAAGTCACAGTCTTCGTCAGTCTCTTCTTCGGCCTGATAGATGGGATTGTCGAAGTCATATCGAGCCATAGCTAAGTCATGGGTGGAATCTGAACGAAGGAACCTGCATGATGAATGTTTTATGTTTATTATGAGTGCAAAAAACAAGGAAACACATTGCCATTTTGATGTGGGTAAATGCAAAAAGTGAAAACAGAAAGACAGGGATCAAAATATTTGAATGAAAAAACGTCCTTTATTGATGATAAAAATAGCAAATAAAACATCCAAGCCCTACAAATAAATATCACTACGTCTTGGGCAGAACGCAGGACTCAACATAATAGAAAACAAAAGTAAATTACTCCGAGCGTGTCACTTGGATGACTTTCTCGGAGGACCAATTGCCTAAACTCTGACCGGGGGTGCAGGGTAGGATCCACTCATCCATGTCACAATCACTATCTCCTTCATCCTCAATAGCATTGACTCTGTCGAAGAAAACACCGGCACTGGTGAAACGGACTGGACCATAGAACTTGGGAGGCTCTTCAGAACGCCTAGGTGGCTTGTAACCCAGTCCATGAGTATCTTGCTTTCTTTGAACATCAATAACACTGCCCCACTTCTGAGAACCACCAGCTACAATTATAGCACGCGCCTCTTTGAAAGAGGACATTGGAACCTCTGGTTGTCTGACGACTTCAGGTTGGGCAACCACCTCAGGCTGACTGGCTACCTTTGGGGGTTCCTCAGGAATCTTCACAGCTTCAAAGGCCTGGCACAAAGTTTCCTGTATCTCACCATCTACCTCTACATACTTGAAGGTCGATAGGTGACTCACCATGATATCTTCTTCACCACAAACAGTCACAACGTGGCCATCCACCATATACTTCAACTTCTGGTGCAGCGTAGAAGTTACTGCCCCAGCACCATGGATCCATGGGTGACCCAACAAACAACTATAGGCAGGCTGAATATCCATTATGTAAAAGGTGGTGTTGAAAATCTCAGGACCCACCTTGATCGGCAGAACTAACTCTCCAAAAACTGACCTCTTGGAGCCATCAAAAGCACGTACCACCAAGTCACTTGGTGTACAAATCAACCCCCGAGTATCCAACTTCATCAAAGCCTTCTTTGGTAACATATTCAAAGACGACCCAGTATCAACTAACACATGCGACATTAAAGAACCACGGCATTCCACTGAAATATGCAGAGCGTTGTTGTGATTCCTCCCAGCCGGAGTTAGATCTAAATCGGTAAAACCCAAACCATTACCAGCATTCACATGAGCCACGACCCCTTCTAACTGATTGACGAATATTTCCTGTGGTACATAAGCCATATTCAAAACCTTCAGCAATGCATTTCGGTGTGCCTCAGAGCACAGTAGCAAGGATAGAATGGAAATCTTCGATGGAGTTTGGTGAAGTTGATCGACAATCTTGTAACCACTCTTCCTAATCAACCTCATAAACTCTTCTACGTCTTCTGAGAAAGTATCCCCAACCTGCTTTGTCATGGAATTATTTGCTTCCTGCCTCTGTGCAGACTCATCCATCATCTGTTCACCTTTGTCTTGTCTTGAACTACCAGCTTGATTCTCGGACGGAATAAAGACTCTACCACTCCTAGTGATAACCCCTGCTTCAACAAGATTTCCAACCCCTGTATTCACAGCTGATGTCTCTTCCAATTCCTGCTTCTTGCCATTAACAAACACCTCGGCCCCATAGTTCCATGGGATGGCCTTGGCACTCTCATACGGGACTGGTCCAGGAACAGTGATAGTGACCGGCGCTGGTCTCGCCGGCGCTGATATAGTTATCGTCCTGAACAGAATTGTTATCGTGGCAACATCAATCTCTTTATCAGTAATATTACTCTGCTTACAACCTCTGTTAAACTGTAATATCCCTTCACTGATCATTCTTTGAATACCTACTTTCAATAAATCACAACCGCCTGGCTGCGACACACATCCTACACAACCTTCATCACAGCTTGGAAATACTCCTCCCTTCAATAGCCTTTCCTTCATTACACCCAAGGAAGTTTGAACCTCGTTCACATTTGAAATCAAACTCAAGTCTTCACAGTCTTTAATAATAGCATTGACCCTCGGCTCACCGTGATTCGGCATCGGGTTCTGGTTCACATTCGGAACATCATTGGAGAAATTGATGGCCTTGGAATCCACTAAGTCTTGAACCTTATGCTTAAAAGCTTTACAGTTCTCAGTATGATGTCCGGGTGCCCCAGAATGAAACTCATAGTGGGCGTTGGCATCATAGCCGGGAGGTGGATTACCAGTAGGTGGAGCCAATGTTCTCATCTGAATTAACTGTAGTTTTAACAAGTGCTGGAATAATTGAGAGTAGGACATAGGTGGAGTGTCAAAATGCCTATCCCGCCTATTCACATTCTGTGATCTGCGAGGAGCCTGATTTTGTTGTTGAGACGCTGCTGGCTGCTGAGGTGCTGCTGGGATAGTTATAGAAGCCACTTGCTGATTGTAGTTCTGACGAGGTCCATCTCTACCACGATATGATGACACAGAGTTTGTATCTCCCTCCTTCTTCTTGTAACCATTAGCATAAGGCTTCTTACTTCCTCCAGATGAGGACCCATCACTGCCTGATATTTTTCCCGCCTTAATTCCGCTCTCCACCATCTCTCCTACCAAGATCAAATCAGCAAACTTTCCAGTCATACACGGTACCAGCTTTTCATAGTAATGACCCTGCAAGGTGGCCATAAACATAGTTATCATTTCACGTTCCAACATGGGAGGCTGAACCCTAACTTCCAGTTCACGCCACCTTTGGGCGTACTCCTTGAAACTCTCATTGTTCTTCTGTGACAAGTTCTGCAACTGTGTTCTGTTAGGAGCCATGTCAGTGTTATACTGATAGTGTCTAATGAATGCCCCTGCCAGATCTCTCCAACTACGCGCATCCTTCCTCTCTAGTTGCATGTACCACTCCAGGGATGCCCCAGATAGGCTATCCTGGAAGCAATGCATCATCAGCTTCTCATTCTTCTCATGCGCGGCCATTTTACTCGTGTATGCCCTCACGTGGGTCCTTGGGCAAGTCGTGCCATTATATTTCTCAAAGGTAGGAGTTTGAAAATTGTGCGGAATAACAACGCCTGGAACCAACCCCAAATCCTCTAGATCCATACCCAAAGCATCCTGATTCACAACACCCCTTAGCTGTTCCTCAATCAACCTGATTCTCTGATCATTGTCAATCTGGGGACCAACATCCCCACCTGGCAGAGAAAATGCATCATCTTGAACATCATCATACTGACGGCCCTGAACTGCGCCAGCACCAATACCACCTCCCCCAGCATTAGGAATCACAACATTTTCTCCTCCGCCTAGAGGAACCACAACACCAGCAACAGGAATACTTCCGCTCGGAGGGCCATTCTGAACATTATTACCAGTGACACCAGTATGAACAACACCGTCCTCATCAACCCTTGCAATTAGTGGTTGAACGAGAGTCCTCAACTGCTCTTGGCCTTGAGCAACACCTTGCATTAATTCCATGAATTGGTTCATGTGAGTCTGCATCTCAATGATCTCATTCTGTAGCTGATCCATGAGTCTCTTCTGATTTTGTCTGGTAGAATACCGATGAATGTGTTGATCTGCAATTCTGAGATTAGAACAAGATAAGAATACCGGAGATAAACACCTGTCATGTAAAATGCTTATGCAAAATGATTATGAATATGCAAATGCAAATGAACATGTTTGAAAATTCACAGGGCGATCCACCCCTTGATTCTAGTTTAACAACAAGATAGAACGAAACTTATGCGCATATATTAAGAAAACCAGAGGAAAACCAAATGTCAACAAACACAAATCCAAGATAACAAGTCTGAACACAATAATCCATGGTCCCAACCAACAAGTCTGGTGGTAATCCAAATAATGAAAGAAAATAGAAAACTATGGCATGTCGTCAAAGTCCACAAGTGTCAATCCCCCCCATCCACTATGCTTTCTGCTCCAGTCTTGAACTTCCTTGAACAACTTTCTGGTGTCAGGATGCTTCGGTCTCTGAATTAGCTCTTGAATGAGAAGGTCTCTCCTATGCATGATCCCTTCCAAGTATCGGCAATGCAACTCCCAAGCGTCTTCTCCAAAAACACAATCCATGCTAGGTCCCTCATGTCTAGGTCTCTTCACTTTAGCTTGGACCTTCAGTTCCTCTATGGAGGCTATGACTTCATTGAGTCGACCCTCGACTGCTTGTCTCTTGAATACCCCTGACAAGATCTCAGCGTCTTTCTTCTTGAGCTTTGACTTCAACTCATCAATCTGAGCTAGATAACCGTATTCCTTTTTCTTATTCTCAGCCATTGCAGTTTCTCGGTGATCATTGAACCTGTGAATTTTTAACAAAGCCTCGTCCAATTCCTCCTTCTTAGACTCGAGAACCTTACTGATACCATCCAAAGCTTACTTCATCATTCGTGTGGATGCGACCATGTCAGCTAGCTCTTTTTCTGCCTTAGCAAGAAGCTCTGTCTTCAATTTGGAGGTATGAACAACTTCACCCCGCTCATGCTTCAACTGATAAATCTCTCATTTTAGCTCACTATTTTCTTCCCGCAGTCCTTCCTTTTCAGCCCACAACTTGTTAAACTTCTCTATCTCAACTGTGGTAGGAGGCTCGATCGTCAAAGGATACAAAGGTGGCTCCACCGGGAAGGGAAGAAGTTCCTCTTCTGCTCTCTTCTTAATCCACTCTTTATAGGAAGAGAAGGCCCGGTTATTACATTTCCCGAATGAAGTTTTACCCTTCTTGGCCACCTGTTTCCAAGTATTCACAACCTTCCTTATCACCTCTTAATCCTCAATACCATTGAAGAATAAGGACTCTCTGATATCTCTCTCTTCAGGTGGACCTCTCAAAGGATAGCCAAACTGCCTGATAACAAGGGAAGGATTATAGTTAATTCCACCTTTTCTCCCTATTAAGGGTACATTAGGGAATTCTCCGTAATTGCAAATAATCTCCATTCCTAGCAAATCATGGTTGAACCAGACAATGTTGTCAGCAGTCAAGCCCATTAACCTCTTTGACCACCTCAGAGAATCTTTCGTATCAACAAAGGCACCAGTTTCAGGGAGATGACTCAGAAACCAAGTAGATAAGAGTGGTGCACAGCAACTCACAGTTTTTCCAAGCCTATTTTCATTCTTGTAGTGGACCGAGTGATACACATCACCTAACAAGGTAGGTATAGGATTCTTTGAAATAAAGATTCTGACAGCATGCATATCCACCAGATCAGGAACATTGGGAAACAGGACAATCCCATAGATGCACATAGCCAGAATAGCTTGGAAAGCAGTCCAATTCTTCTCTTTAACATGTATGAAAGCTTGATCATACAAGAACTTTAATAGGAAACCCTTAGCTCCTTGTTTTTCCTCAATATTACTGCTTAGAACGGATTCACTAATATGAAGAGCAGCAGCCATTTCTTTTACCTCGGGGTGTTCTTCAGAAAAGAATACTATGTCATGCCTGATGGGGATTCCCAAAATAAATGAGAACTCCTCCAACGTTGGTGCCAAGATGTAGTCTGGGAAAGTGAAGCAACGCAAAGACGGATCGTAAAACTGAAGAAGTGTATGAATGGCATCCTTTTCATACTTGGAGATATTGTAGACAAACTTCAGAAGTCTCCCATACCCTCCACTGAACTCTGTACGAACTCCGGGACCAGCCATATTAATCAGCTTGTGAATCAATGTCAAAGTCGGCTCTGGGAACGAATAGGCAACAGTCTTCTTTCTTTGGACATCCATGCTAAGGTAACTTCAGAAAACCGGAATCAAGAGTAAGATGCAAGCCCTGAAAAATGTCAAACATGTCAGAATGCAAGAAAAATGATATGCTCATGGAAACATGGGGTCAAGGCAACACTGCTGGATGTGCTGTGCTGTTAACTGGACGAGAACCACAACCCAGAAAACCAGAGTTCGGAACCACTAAGATAACCTGGAACCCAAAATAATCGGACATTGATGAGAGATCCAGAAAAACAGGGTAGGTTGATGGTTTCGGTTACCTGCAAACCTGCAAACACCCATCCCCTCTCACGTGTGGGTACTAGGATATTCAGTATCCCGGGCTCTATGGTCGAGAAATGATGATACGTTCACCATTTATGGTTTGGCGTCATCATCAATCGAGGAGGCCTCAATTGATTCTCCAAAGCGGAAGGTCCTCAGCTTTGGCACTGAGGTCGAGAAACAATAGTACATTCATCCCTTGGGGTACAGTACTATCGTCAATCGAGGAGTGCCTCCACTGATTCTCTTCAAAAGATAGGGGCCGTCCTATGCGAGTTCCAAAGTGGGCCCTCGGGTGCGAATGGGTTTGCCACAGGATGTGGTCTGCCACTGTCACCACTAAAAAGGGATGTTTCCACTAAGGTCCTCGATGATCGGTCACCAGAGTCGATAGCTCTCTAGATCGACACCCTAACATGCGCAAGACACACACGTTAGAATGCGTCCCAAGATAGCCTCGTCTGGTTGTGAATTTCGTGAACACACAAACGTACCAAGCGGGCACGTAGGTCCCACTACTTTCCACTCTAGTCCTAGGGTATACTCAAGCCTGGGTATTAGGCTTATCTCTCAAAACCACCCAACCTGCAAAACAGAAACAACCAGCACAAAACAGCAGCATCCAGTATGACAGTAATAAAGAAATGCAATGCAGTAAAGCTGTAAAAATAAAATACAACAAATAAAGCAAAACAAACACAAAAACACCCAAAGAGAACAAAGACAAGCAAGCGCTAGGATTGACTCGCTTAGGGATGGACCAGCATAGGTCAACCATTCCCCAGCAGAGTCGCCAGCTGTCGCTCCCAGGATTTTTATCCAGGTACAAACGCGAGAGTGGCGCGGAAAAACAGAGTCGCCAGCCGTGTAAATTTACCCAAGAGAGGGAAAGGGAACACCGCATAAACCTGAGGAAGAGGGAAAGGAATGGTCATCGCAACCATAACCTGGGTTCGGGAGTCGGTTACGCGAGGGGAAGGTGCTAGCACCCCACGCGTCCATCATTCTAAGGGTGAGTTATCCTATCATCTAGGGCTGTACTAAGACGGGGAAGGGAAAGACAAAGACAGACTCGATAGGACGTCAACGTCCTAGGCCTACGTACCCCCTTTGTGCAATGGGGAATTCAGAGTCAACGTAGTTCGGACCAAGTTCTTTTTGTGTTTTTTATGAGCGACCTTAAGTTCGCGTCCGGAAGTTAGGGTCGATGCCTGTTTGCGTCTCAGACGGAAAGTAACGTGCCCTTTTTGAAAATATCCTTTAGTTTGACAATCCCGAAGGACAAAAAGGTTTGAAGTTTGTTTGTATTTTTTAGGACAGAAGTGACTTAAGTTAGTCCATAAATTGCATTGCACCAAAGTCTAGGGCACATGGGCGAATACTCAACGCATCGTCCCAAGACAGGACGCTCGCTAAGCACTCTAGAAAGATGAGAGGAAGCCCCTCATTTCTCATTCCCCACGCTTAAGGCTCGTGCGCAATACACTTTATACTTATTAAGTGTTTTCAAGAAGTTTCAGATGAGAAGAGAGAAGACACAAAGGAAACTCTAAGGGAAACTGAGAGTCCTAATGTTATCATGCATGGGTGACCTACAGTTAGTGAGGTTTGACAACAACATAATCCTAAAGGAAAGAAAAGAGGAGAGAGGGAAAGAGTAAGGGTGAACGTGGATACTTATCCCTACCCTCAAAGAACTTACCTCAACCCCTGCATAAAAGGTTAGTACCAAACGGACATAAATAATATCAAGGCAAATGAAAACCAAACAATGGCATACAATAGTGATAACAATCCAAACATGAATTAAGAAGTCAAATAAACGACCCCAAGACAATGGCACAAGTGCCTTTTCAAACAAAAACTCAAGCATGATCAAGGATGTGCATATAAGAAAAATATCACACAAATAGTAAAACAACTTCTAAAATCACTAAATTAAATATCAAAGTTGCTCAACCAGAGACAAACAACATATCAAAAATTCCTGCAAAAATTCAAGATGTTAGTCACTCAAACAATTATGCAAGGCTCAGATGAGAAATATGACTTAATATGCAAAAAGGGAGGGCTAAAATGCAATATGAAATAATTTTAAAAATGATAGAAAAATATTTTAATGCACTTCAGAATATTATCTAACTAATGCAAAAAGAATGGATTGAAAATGTTTTATGGATGCAGAGAAATAAAATAAACAATTTTAAGTATGCATGACATGAGTAATTCAAAAAGAAAATAAGCAAGTATTTAATTTAGATGATAAAAAATAAAATAAAAATAAAAAATAAAATTTGTTAAATTTTATAAAATGATAAAAAGTATGCATGAATTTTATGATAATTTTTAATTGTAATTAACTATTTTTAAAAATTAAAAATGAGATGTAATGAATTAAATAAAATAAATAAATTAAAATGCGCATGGGGGGTGCAATGAGTAAATAATCATGTTAAGAAATGGTAATTGGGCTAAAGGGGGGGTGTCATTAGCGAGCCCAATCCAACTAATTAATCAGAAAAATAAAAAGAAAAAAAAGGTGTACGCATGGACCAAGTCAACCCAGTTGACTCATGCTTACCTTCGGATGCATCCAACGCTTCATATCCAGTCAAAGAAAAATCCAAGTAATAATGATCAACAGCTATGATTGAGAAGCACACCATAAGTATCATACGTACACACACGCGCGATTGGTCAGCACACCATACGTTCCCACGTGACGTACACCCTCCCATTTTAATGCGTTGTCACGCTTTCACCCACACGATCCATCACACGGTCCACATTAGTCAACATAAAATAAAAAGTAAACAAAAGGAAATAACCTGATTGGTGGAACACGGTAGCTATGGTGGGGTTATAAACACATAATTATTAAATAAAAACTCCGAAAAAAATAAAAGGAGAGACGCGTGGCCTCATGATGGCCGTTGGATCGAGAGAATGGAGGGTGAGGATTTCATCTTCCTCGTTGGAACCCTTGGCCGCCGGAACCCTAGTTCCGGCCGCCACCTGCAACCTAAAACAACCCAGAAAATGCAAAAAGGCACACCTTCCCGTCCAGAATTTTATGAGGATTCCAAATATCCAATCCAAAATCACAAACAATCAACGCATCATGGAATACGAATGAAATAAAATAGGGTTCAAAACTTTGAAACTCACGTAGAAAGCAATATACATGTCCAAACACCAAACAAATTACATCAGATTCATCAGTGACAATCACACAACATTATGCACGTTTAAAATTTGAGTTTCGTGATCATCAAAAACATCACTAACCTGAGATGGTGCCACACGTGTCCTTGCTTTTAGCTGCGAATGGGGGATGGTTTGCACTCTATTGATCACAAGGGTTCTGTTGGTGAAATAATTTCTTAAAAACTCCTTGTAGATTGAGAGTTATGAATATGAGATGCTTTAGGGTTCAAGCTTTCCACTCCTCCAAATGTCACGTGTAATCTGACCTAGCCAGTGCATGGATGAGTTTAAATACTCTAGGGTTTCTCACTGATAATGATTTGGGCTTGGGCAATTCTTTGTTTAGTGAGTTTTGGACAAATTTGGAATTTTGCATTATGTGAGATACACCTCCTTCCATGCATATATATTCAAACATTTCATGATGGATCACTTAACTGCTAATTGCTAATCACACCCACATTTGATTGGGCCTTGAAACAATTTGATTCATGAGTTTCCAATGACTTGGCAATTTTGAATAATGGAGAATAAATGATAAATACACCATGGATTCACTTGATTTAAAGGCCTAAAATGATCCTTGAAGAGTGCCCTTTGATGTTAAAAAGTACCTTGAAGCAATGGAATCAATTATAGGTCCATATGTCCCAAAATCCAAAACTTGTGAAAATGAAACCCTAAAAACCACTTTGCCTTTTATTGACCATAACCAGAGTTTCACAAATGATATGGAGACCCACTAGTACTTGTTGGAAAGAGGAGAAAAATATCTTCAACTTTCATGTTGGAGAAAAATTCATTTGAAGCTTTCTTGATGATGAAAAGTCCAGATGAATGTAGTGTAAGGACTTGCCCAAAAAGGAAACTTTCAAATTATAGGTCATTTCGATATTTAGTAACTTTTGCACTAACTCCTGATTCTTGATAAATGGCATGAAACTTGACTCTTGATGACCATATGAGGATGTGGGACCTTGAAAACCTTGGAGAGAACCTCAAAATTCTACAATTGACTTCCCCTCTCACTGTTGACTTTTACCCAATTCACCTGATTTCCAATCCATTGGCCAATTGAATCTCTCCTGAATCAAACTGATGGACAATCTTCCACTCCTAGATGCTTAGGGACCCAAGGAATACCATAGAATCAATTCTTACCCAAAAAATCAGAAATAAACTGACTTTATAGCAAACCCTAGTTTTGGTACCTTCAGTCTAGGAAGAAATAACACAGTCTCCAAATCCAAATTCCTCTGAATATGATGTGTATCCTCTCCAACAAAGATAAGATATGTCATTTAGTGATGATAAAAACCCAAGGAGCTTGCCCATTGGAGCAATAAACCCAAGAATATCAAAACCCTAATTTCTGCACTGGCTAGGAGAAGTGATCCACTTGAACTCTCTTGCTTGACCCTTTGAAGAACATCTTCTCCTCTTGAACATTCCTCAGGCACCTTGACCCCATGCTAAGAACCAATGATATGCACACATGATAATGCAAAAATGAGATGAAACATAAGCCAGTTAGTAATAAAGTAAGGAGGGCAAATTTTGGGGTGCTACATCACACAACAGGGATGGAGAAAGATTTAGTTTTGAAAAAAATGCCTCAATACCCAAGGGTAGAGGACTTATAATTTAAGTGTGTGGTGTTGATTTTATCCCATTGTTTGATTGCAAAATATCCCTTTTTAATTTATTTAGAAAAATAAATAAATAATAATATATTTATATAAAAACCCCATGTTTTATCCCTTATCCAAAATCCTAATTTTATACTCTTTAGATCTGGAGAGTTCTATCCCAAAAATCTATCCCTTTCTATCCCATTACTTTATCCCATTTTATCCCTTGATTAAAAAAAATCCCTCTATATTTTTTAGAAAATAAATTAATTGTAATAATTTATAAAAAAAAAAAACTCATGTTTTATCCGTTATCGCAAATCCTAATTTTTATACTCTTCGGAACTAAGAGTTTTATCCCAAAAAATTATCCATTGATTTATCCCATTTTATACCTAATGTCCCACTTTATCCCTAATATTTGAAAAAGAAAAAATTCTTAAATTATTTAAGAAATTTAATTCAAATTATAATTAAATCCTTAAACCCTAACAAATTATCCCCTATCCCTTCTTTATTCATCTCAAAATAAATTCGTTAATCACTAATTATCCTAATAAATCCTAAATTAATCTTAAAATAATCCTAATCAATTAAGATCAAAATTCCCAAATATAAGATGTAAAGATATTTATTTGTCTTTTTGTTATTATTATATTCGAATATGTTAGTTAGCTAATTTTAATTATTTTTTATATTTTTGTATTTTTTTATTAGATGGACATAAGAGCTCTAGTGAAACACCCATACACACATGTGATTTCCATTTTTTTTTAAATTAACAAAAGCAAAAAGC
Source organism: Lathyrus tuberosus (assembly GCA_022829125.1). Classification (NCBI taxonomy): domain Eukaryota; kingdom Viridiplantae; phylum Streptophyta; class Magnoliopsida; order Fabales; family Fabaceae; genus Lathyrus; species Lathyrus tuberosus. The sequence continues at coordinate 5,176,645 of JALAZF010000019.1, read as the reverse complement.
AAACCAATGAAACAAAGGGTGAAAACAAAGCATACCATTGATGACGAATTTAGGCATTCCGGCGACGGTCAACACAGTGCGGCGATTGGTGGTGGCCCAGACGCGATTTCGTGGCGGTAGGATGTTTGTTTTCAGATTTTCTATTTTCAATTACTTCCTATTTTATAGAAGGGGGATCAGCAACTACTACCAAAACTAGGGTTTACCATTGAATGAACACAAAACAAAAGAAGGAAATTAAAATTATGAATAATTCTCTAATTCTATTCTCAAATGTCAAGTGGCTTAAATACAAACAAACTATTGCTGGATCAGCTAAAAGGCCAAGCCCAAATGAGAAAAATTAAACTAAACTTAAAAATGTTGGATTAAAAACAAATTATTTGGGCACATAGTCTTTCATCCATGTGGGCTTCCTTGTAGTGCGAATGGGCCTACTATCACTACTATCCGGCCCAACAACAACCTTGTCCTCAAGGTTGGGATTAAGAGAAGCTTGGGCTGGTTGAAAAGATGTGGTCCATTGGAAAGGCTCGTGTGAGGAGGACCCGGTGGGATTAGCTGGCAGAATAGGAAGGCGTGTGGGGTTGGGAAAAGCATGCGTGCCAGCTGGTTTTCATTGGGAAGACGTGTGCTGCTGGGAAGTGCATGCTGTAGCGTGTGATTTTTGTCGGTGACGCGACCACCTTACCGCATTGGTTGGAATTGGGTGCTACTTTCTGATTTTTTATTTATCCTATGAAGCTGAAAAGGAAAGGGAAGTTATCTAAAACTAACCTTGCACGCAAATGTTTTCTTTAACAAATGCTAAGAGATTGGGGGGTCCGGGGTCAAGTTATACAATGGGAAGTTATCAATTACCCAACGTATATATGTTTATCCATAGATTGTTTGGCATGTTCTTCTATCATCTACTTACTGGTGTTTATCTGTCATTGTTGCACCCCAAAATTTGCCCTCCTTACTTTAGTACTAACTGGCTTATGTTTCATTTCATTTTTGCATTATCATGTGTGCATATCATTGGTTCTTAGCATGGGGTCAAGGTGCCTGAGGCAAGTTCAAGAGGAGAAGATGTTCTTCAAAGGGTCAAGCAAGAGAGCTCAAGTGGATCACTTTCTCCTAACCAGTGCAGAAATTAGGGTTTTGAGATTCTTGGGTTTATTGCTCCAATAGTCAAGTTTCTTGGGTTTTTATCATCACCAAATGGCATATCTTATCTTTGTTGGAGAGGATACACATCATATTCAGAGGAATTTGGATTTGGAGACTGTGCTATTTCCTCCTAGACTGAGGGTACCAAAATTAGGGTTTGCTATAAAGTCAGTTTATTTCTGATTTTTTGGGCAAGACTTGATTCCATGGTATTCCTTGGGTCCCTAAGTATCTGGGAATGGAAGATTGTCCATCAGTTTAGTTCAGGAGAAGTTCAATTGGCCAATGGATTAGGAATTAGGAGAATCAGGAGAAAAGTCAACTGTGAGAGGAGAGTCAACTGTGAAAGCTTGAGGTTCTCTTCAAAGTTTTCAAGGTCTCACATCCTCATATGGTCTTCAAGAGTCAAATTTCTTACCATTCATCAAGAATCAAGGGTTGGTACAAAAGTTGCTAAATATGGAAATGACCTATAACTTGAAAGTTTCCTTTTTGGGCAAGTCCTTACACTACATTCAACTTGACTTTTCACCATCAAGAAAGCTTCAAATTAATTTTCCTCAAACATGAAAGTTGAAGGTATTTTTCTCCCCTTTCCAACAAGTACTAGTGAGTCTCCATATCATTTGTGAAACTCAAGTTATGACCAAAAGAAGGCAAAGTGGTTTTTAGGGTTCCATTTTCACAACTTTTGCATTTTGGGACATATGGACCTATAATTAATTCCATTGCTTCAAGACATATTCCAACATCAAAGAATAATCCCTAAGGAGCACTTTTGGCCTTTAAATCAAGAAGTTTCATGGTTTATTCATCACTTATTCTCCATTATGCAAAATTGCCAAATTATTGAAATCTCATGAACCAAGACATCTCAAGGCCCAAATCAAATTTAGGTGTGATTAGCAATTGTTGAATAAGTGATCCGTCATGAAATATTTGGATATCCATGCATGGAGGAGGGTGTATTTAACATTATGCAAATTTATCAAAAGGCCCAAAACTCATTAACCAAGGAGTGACTAAGACCTAAATGATCAGATGTGAAATAACCCTAAGTATTTAAGATTGCTCATGCACTATTGAGGGGGAGAACACGTGCTTTTGGAGGAGAGTTCAAGTCTCAACCCTAATTCTTGATTTCTTCATAACTCACAATCCACAAGGTTTTTTCACGAAGTTCTTCCACAATCTTCCTCCTTGTGATCCACAGAGCACAAACCAACCATCCTTTGAAGCTAACAGTGAAGATACGTGGTGCACAAGCTCAGGTTAGTGATGTTTTTGATGATCATAAAACTCTCCTTTTAAATACGCATAATGTTGTGTGGCATCCATGGATCATTATGATATAGTTATTTTTGAGATTGGACGTGTGGTTTGATTGCTGCGTGTGTTTAAAGTTTTGAACCCTAACCTTTTCTCATTCGAATCTCCTTATGCATTGGTTGTTTGTGATTTTTGATGAAATATTTGAGATCCTAATGAAATTCTGGTCAGAATGGTGTACCCCTTTTCGTTTTCTGGAAAAATATTTGTTGCAGGTGGCCGGAGAGGGCGGCCGGAACCCTAGCTCCGGCGGCTGGTGAGGGTTCCGGCCGGTGAAGGGTCCAAGTGGAGAAGACGACCTTTCCACCGTTGATTTGGTTGATCCAACGGTCAACGCATTGCCACATTTTTATTTTTTCTGATTTTAATTTAATAATCGCGTGTGTGGCTTCCTATGCATGTTACCGTGTACTTCTAATTTGAACCGCTGATCTTGTTTGATTTTTTGAGTTGTTGACCTGATCGTGTGCCTTGATGAAATCCAATGGCTGTTACAATGACAACACATTAAAATGGACATGTGCCTATCACGTGGCACTCCATGGTATGCTGAATGATCTAATGCATGCGCGTGTATATTAATTGTTGTGGTTGCGTGATCTGGTATGTTAATCATGACTATATTTTATTTATGTTGACTGAATCTGATGCGTTAGATGCATCCAATGGTGAGCATTAGGTCAACTGGCTGACTAAGGTCCACGCGTATTCCTTTTTTTTATTTTTATTTTCTAATGGACTTTTTGATCTGGGTTGCTTTCCACACCCCCTTTTTTTAAGCCCATTAACAATTCCAACGTGTTTCTTTTGCTGCATACACCCCCCATGCGTATCTCATTATTTTTATTTTAATTGATTATTGCATTCATTTTTAATTTTAAAAAATATATAATTGCATCCAAAAATTCCCAAAAAAATCATGAATCACATTTGGCATTTTATAAAATTTTACCAATTTTTATTTTATTATTTTATTTTAGTTTTAGCACCTGAAACAATTATTTGTTTATTTTCTTTTTGAATTATTCATATCATGCATACCTAAACTTGTAGAATTTTGTTCTCATAGTATAAAAAACCTTTTGAACTCATTCTTTCTGCATTTTTTCACCAATACATTGAAATGCATAAAAATTCTTTTCTCTAATTTTTAAGACATTTTCATATTGCATTTCAGTCCTTTTCTTTAGCACATTGAACCATATTTCTCATCTGAATTTGCATAATTTTTTGAGTGACTTTTATTTTGAATTTTGGCATGAATTTTGGATATGTTGTTTGCTTCTGGTTAAGATGTGTTGATAGTTAATTTGGTGATTTTAGAAGATGTTTTGCTATTTGTTTGATTGCTTTTATTTGAGGTCTTCTTGTATGCATATCTCTGATCATGTCTGGTTACCTGTTTGAAAAGGCACTTGTGCCATTGTTTTGGGATTGTGTCCTTGACTTCATAAACCATGTTTAGATTGTCATAGGTCATTTGAATGCCATTATATTTCATTGCCTGGATTTCATTTATCTTATTTCTCTCGCGTATGTCTGTTTTTTACTAACCTTTTATGCAGAGGCTGAGGTAAGTTCTTGGAGGGTGTGGATAAGTACCCATGTCCACTCTCACTCTTTCTGTCTCTCGTCTTTTCTTTTCTTTAGGCTTAGGTTGTCGTCAAACCTCACTAACCGTAGGTCACCCATGCATGATAACATTAGGACTCTTAGTTCCCCTTAGAGTTTCCTTTGTGTCTTCTCTCTTCTCATCTCAAAATTTCTTGAAAACACTTAATAAGGATAAAGTGTATTGCGCACGAGCCTTAAGCGTGGGGAATGAGAAATGAGGGGCTTCCTCTCATCTTTCTAGAGTGCTTGGCGAGCGTCCTGTCTTGGGACGATTCGTTAAGTATTCGTCCCTGTGCCCTAGACTTTGGTGCAATGCAAGTTATGAACTAACTCAAGTCACTTCTGTCTTAAAAAATACAAACAAACTTGAAACATTTTTGTCCTTCGGGATTGTCAAACTAAAGGCTATTTTCAAAAAGGGCACGTTACTTTCCGTCTGAGTCCCAAACAGGCATCGACCCTAACTGCCGGACGCGGACTTAACGTCGCTCATAAAAAACACAAAGAGAACTTGGTCCGAACTACGTTGACTCTGAATTTCCCATTGCACAAAGGGAGTACATAGGCCTAGGACGTCGATGTCCTACCAAGTCTGTATTTGTTTTTCCCCTTCCTCATGTCAGTACAACCATAGATGATAGGATAACTCACCCTTAGAATAGACAACAAGCATGGATCCCATCGAGTACGATGGACGCGTGGGGTGCTAGCACCTTCCCCTCGCGTAACCGACTCCCGAACCCAGGTTATGGTTGCGATGACCATTCCTTTCCCTCTTCCTCAGGTTTATGCGGTGTTCCCTTTCCCTCTCTTGGGATAAATTTACACAGCTGGCGACTCTGTTTTTCCGCGCCACTTTCGCATTTGTACCTGGATGAAAATCCTGGGAGCGCCAGCTGGCGACTCTGCTGGGGACTCTGGTTGACCTATGCTGGTCCATCCCTAAGCAAGTCAATCCTAGCGCTTGCTTGTCTTTGTTCTCTTTGGGGTGTTTTTGTTTTTGTTTTGCTTTATTTGTTGTATTTTATTTTACTGCATTGCATTTCATTTTTATTACTATCATACTGGATATTGCTGTGTTGTGCTGGCTGTTTCTGTTTTGCAGGTTGGGTTGTTCTGAGAGATAAGCCCAATACCCAGGCTTGAGTACACCCTAGGACTAGAGTGGAGAGTAGTGGGACCTACGTTCCCGCTTGGTACGTTTGCGTGTTCACGAAATTCACAACCAGACGAGGCTATCTTGGGACGCATTCTAACGTGTGTGTCTTGCGCATGTTAGGGTGTTGATCTAGAGAGCTATCAACTCTAGTGACCGATCATCGAGGACCTTAGTGGAAATATCCCTCTTTAGTGGTGACAGTGGCAGAATACATGCTGTGGCAAACCCATTCGCACCCGAGGGCCCACTTTGGAACTCACATATGATGGCCCCTATCTTTTGAAGAGAATCAGTGGAGGCACTCCTCGATTGACGATAGTACTGTACCCCGAGGGATGAATGTACTATTGTTTCTCGACCTCAGTGCCAGAAGCTGAGGACCTTCCGTTTTGGAGAATCAGTTGAGGCCTCCTCGATTGATGATGATGCCAAACCAGAAATGGTGAACGTATCATCATTTCTCGACCTGAGAGCCCGGGATACTGAACATCCTAGTACCCACACGTGAGAGGGGATGGGTGTTTGCAGGTTTGCAGGTAACCGAAGCCTTCAACCTACCCAGTTTTTCTGGATTTCTCATCAATGTTTGATTATCTGGGTTCCTGGTTATCTCAATGGTTAGGTATTTTGGAATTCTGGTTTTCTGGGTTGTGCTTCTCGTTCAGTTAACAGCACAGCACATCCAGCACTGTTGCCTTGATCCCATGTTTGCATGAGCATATCATTTTTCTTGCATTCTGACATGTTTGACATTTTTCAGGGCTTGCATCTTACCCTTGATTCCGGTTTTCTGAGGTTACCTTGGCATGGATGTCCAGAGAAAGAAGACTGTTGCCTATTCGTTCCCAGATCCGACATTGACGTTGATTCACAAGCTGATTAGTATAGCTGGTCCCGGAGTTCGTACAGAGTTCAGTGGAGGGTATGGGAGAATTCTGAAGTTTGTCTACAATATCTCCAAGTATGAGAAGGATGCCATTCATACACTTCTTCAGTTTTACGATCCGTCTTTGCGTTGCTTCACTTTCCCAGACTACATCTTGGCCCCAACGTTGGAGGAGTTCTCATTTATTTTGGGAATCCCCATCAGGCATGACATAGTATTCTTTTCTAAAGAACACCCTGGGATAAAAGAAATGGCTATTGCTCTTCATATTGGTGAATCCGTTCTGAGCAGTAACATTGAGGAAAAACAAGGAGCTAAGGGTTTCTTATTGAAGTTCTTGTTTGATTAAGCTTGCATACATGTTAAAGAGAAGAATTGGACTGCTTTCCAAGCTATTCTGGCTATGTGCATCTATGGGATTATCCTGTTTCCCAATGTTCCTGATCTGGTGGATATGCATGCTGTCAGAATATTTATTTCAAAGAATCCTATACCTACCTTGCTAGGTGATGTGTATCACTCAGTCCACTACAAGAATGAAAATAGGCGGGGAAAAACTGTGAGTTGTTGTCCACCACTATTATCTACTTGGTTTCTGAGCCATCTCCCCGAGACTGACGCCTTCGTTGATACGAAAGATTCTCTGAAGTGGTCAAAGAGGTTAATGGGCTTGGCTGCTGACAACATTGTCTGGTTCAACCGTGACTTGCTAGGAATAGAGATTATTTGCAAGTGCGGAGAATTCCCTAATGTACCCTTGATAGGGAGAAGAGGTGGAATTAACTATAATCCTTCCCTTGTTATCAGGCAGTTTGGTTATCCTTTGAAAGGTCCACCTGAAGAGCGAGATGTCAGAGAGTCCTTATTCTTCAATGGTACTGAGGATCAAGAGATGATAAGGAAGATTGTGAATGCTTGGAGGCAGATGACCAAGAAGGGAAAAACTTCATTCGGGAAATGTAACAACCGGGCTTTCCCTTCCTATAAAGAGTGGATCAAGAAGAGAGCAGAAGAGGAGCTTCTTCCCTTCCCGGTAGAACCATCGTCTTACCCCTTGTTGATTGAGCCTCCTACCACAGTTGAGATAGAGAAGTTTAACAAGTTGTGGGCTGAAAAAGAAAAGCTGCGAGAAGAAAACAGTGAGCTACAGAGAGAGATTTACCAGTTGAAACATGAGCGGGGTGAAGCTGTTCATATCGCCAAGTTGAAGACAGAGCTTCTTGCTGAAGCAGAAAAGGAGCTAGCTGACAAGGTCGCGGCCAGACAAAGGATGAAACAAGCTTTAGACGGTATCAGTAAGGTTCTCGAGTCTAAAAAGGAGGAATTGGACAAGGCTTTGTTAAAAATTCACAGGTTCAATGCTCACCTAGAAGCTGCAATGGCTGAGAATAAGCAAAAAGAAGACGGTTATCTAGCTCAGATTGATCAATTGAAGTCGTAGCTCAAGAAGAAAGACGTTGAGATCCTATCAGGGGTATTCCAGAGACAAGCAGTCGAGGGTCGACTCAATGAAGCCATATCCTCCATAGAGGAACTGAAGATCCAAGCTGAAGTGAAGAGATCTAGAAAGGAGGGACCTAGTATAGATGTTGTTTCTGGAGAAGACGCTTGGGAGTTACATTGCCGATACTTGGAAGGGATCGTGCATAGGAGAGACGTTCTCATTCAAGAGCTAATTCAGAGACCGAAGCATCCCGACACCAGAAAGCTGTTCAAGGAAATTCAAGACTGGAGCAAGAAGCATAATGGATGGGGGGGATTGACACTTGTGGACTTTGATGATATGCCGTAGTTTTCTATTTTCTTTCATTGTTTGGACCACCGCCAGACTTGTTGGTTGGGACCTATGATTATTGTGTTCAGACTTGTTATCTTGGATTTGTGATTGTTGACATTTGGTTTTCCTTTGGTTTTCTTAATATATGAGCAGAAGTTCCGCTCTATCTTGTTGGTAAACTGGAATCAAGGGGTGGATCGCCCTGCGGATATTCAAACATGTTCATTTGCATTTGCATATTCATAATCATTTTGGCATAATCATTTTGCATAATCATTGTGCATAACAGGTGTTCAAGGCTGGTTATTCTTATTTTGATCTGGTTTTCTTCAGAATTGCAGACTTAACTCCCCAGGCCATTCAAGAGTTGATCATGGAGAAAGTTCAAGCCGAGTTGAGGGAAATGCGAGGCCAGATGGGGCAGCTTATGGGGAATATGCAAACTCTCATGCAAGACCAGAAGATGCTGAGGGAGGAGGTCAGTCAGAAGAAGACTCAGATGGGTTTGGCCATGGAAATTTTGAATAGGGTGTTGAATAAGGAAAACAGACATGCGCTCGCTTCCACAACAGAAGTCCTTACTCCTCCCATCTCTTTGGGATTTGATCGTGGATTGCCCCGTGAATCTCTTCCACAAGTGGAAGTTCCAGAACTTTCCCAACAGCAGCTAGGTCTTGGCTCCCAAGAGAAGCCCAAGGGCAAAAAGTGTACACAGAGACAGAAAAAGTCTGAAAGAGCTTTTCATCCGCTCCCTATGCCATATTCTCAACTATTGCAGCATCTCCTTCAGTTGCAACTGGTACAGAAAAGGACTTTGGCTCCTCTCACCGGTAATCCTCCACCAGGCTATGATGCAAGAGCCCATTGTGATTTCCATTCTGGGGCACCAGGGCATACTATGGAGAAATGTAGGGCCATTCAGCACCAAGTCCAGGATTTGATTGATGCAGGGGAAATTGAGTTCACGTCGGGCGGCGTGAATATACAAGGTGATTTTACCCCAATTGTTGCAAAAGAAGTGGAGACTCCTCCCCTCTTTGCAGGATCCACCTCATGTCATGGACTTTCTCCACAACCTTTTGCTGCAGAAGCTCTACGTCAGCAACCTTTGTTTGTGCCTCAGCCAAATGTGGAAAGGAAAGTGCAAGCACAGGTGAGGCGCCCAAATCAGCACCGACGGCAGAATTATCAGCAACAGGGGCAACCGAGACCAAGAAGGCCCAAGAGGATATTTGATCCTATTCCTATCCCTTATAGTCAGTTGTTTGCTCGTCTGCTCAAGAACTCTCTGATTCAAACGAGGAGTACCACGCCGGTACCGTACCCTATTCCTCCGGATTATGACATGACTGCTAGGTGCGAGTTCCACTCGGGAACATTTGGGCATACAATTGACAAGTGTAATGTATTCCAGCACAAGGTGCAAGACCTGGTAGACTCAGAGATCATTGTATTCACTGAAGATGATATGTACATCAATGGAAGCCTCCTTTCTCAAATGAACACTCAGTCTGCAAGTACGTCCAGGCAGAATTAAGCTTCCTCAGCAATGGCAATCTTCAGCTTCTTTACTGCATTTTCATTTGTAGTTTTTCATTTCTTGTTAAAACATCGTATGCATGTAAGACTTGTTTGTTTTTTTAATGATGATATTAATGCAATGAGTATGTTTTCCTTGAAGTAATCCATTCGTGTTCACTCTTAAATGTTTATATGCACTGCAATACCAATTTTCTTGTTTAGAACTCTTGAGGGAGGATGATGAGACAAAAACGCAAAATCTCTGGTTGAATGTTCAAGGATAGAACCCTGTTGAGGATGTACATGCATTGTTTCAAACCCCTAAACACTGGAGAGATAAGGAGATAAACCTTCGTTAATCCCTTTGAGCCTTGGAGTAGGAGCTTCTTTAGTACGAAAAAACCCTCATACTTAACCCAGGGGCGGGGTAGGCGCCAGTTAGTTTGACCGAGCGTTCAAATTTCAAGGAGAATGTGCATCTGGGAATCCTTTACCTTCTATCCCACCATCAAGAGGTCAAGAGATATGAAACCACAATGGTTATCCATCAACAATCAAGGAGTGAGGCAGTCACAACCCTTTCAATCAAGTAAGACAACTAGTGTCACACGCTTTGTTCAAAAGGAGGGATAAAAAAAAAAAAGGAGAAAGCCCGCTAAGTCGAAACTTGAGAACAAGCGACTTAGGCAAAAGTTAGGGCATCCCGCTGGACTTCAAAATCGAAAAAACTCAAAAGAGTCAGTCCAGGCAAAAATTAGGGATTAAAAAAGCAAAATAAAGCGAAAAGCGAAAAGCGTTACAAAAGAAAATCCTCGATAAGAACAAATTCGTGTGATTACAGACACAAAAGACAAAAGGGGAGACTGTCACTCCAAAACTTCCTTAGGTGCCAAACCATTAGTGGCGTAGGTCCCTTAAAGATCGTAAACCTTTTGAGAGATGAGCGTTTGTGTCAGATTAACTGAACATAGGACTGGAGAACATCACGGAGAGTGGGTGGGCACCGATAAATTTTGAGCCATAAATCCTTTTTCTGAAACCGTGAACCAGACCACGTTACAACCCTTAAAATTCCTAATTGAAACAGGGTTTATTCCGAAAGCGTACTTCAACAGGATAGCGTTCCTGACTCCTACGAGTTGTGCTAATAAGATTTGTTGGTATTGCATGGGCGCATTGTTTTGCCATTCAAAAATCAGGTCGCATCCCAGTAAGTGATTCGTTCACAAGGCTTGGCGACGCATTTTCAATAAAAACTTCAAGGTTAACATGAGTGTTGCATTAGAATTGTCATTCTCATAATAAACATTTTCTGCTTGCATGTGTTTGATAACCAAGAAGCTTACACGATGAATGACAGTCGAGAAGCTCGATTACGCCAGGTCGAGATGGTGAAAATTCTGAAGGACAATCATATCAAGGGGCATGCTGCCAAGAGACCCAGTGTAGAGTGGGCCTTCCCCAGTAAGTCGTGTTACGGTGTAGCCAATCTGGAGTAGTCACGTTGAAAACGCTCCCTGAAGCAGCCGAACAGGGGCAATCAGGTCGATTTGATAAATCTATGTAAGATCATTCATGGGAAAAGTTCCTTCAAGAATTGGGGCAGGCCGCCTCTAGAGCGTGAGGGATTGTCCATTCCCGAAAACGGTTAATTGAAAGCACCTCTTCAAGGTACAAAATACTGAGGCAGAGTATTTCAAGTCATTACAATCCCTTTTGGGGTAATGTACTTCATGGATTATGAAGACTGGGGCAGTTATGTCGAGATATGATAAATCTCTCCAAGAGTTTGAAGACCCTGGGGCAGTACGAGCGCCCGATCTTCTATAAAATCCTCTTGAGATGATTTCTTCCATTAGACCTGGTGGTCTGGGGCAAGTGAAAAGTTCAAAGAGTCGCTTATGACCATAAAGACCAGTCGGGTTGCAGGGCAACATGATTGTACATCCCCAGCAGTTGGCTCTCCCCAGCATTGAGATTGCTCCTTCCCCAGCAGGGCAAACTTTCCTCAGCAGAGCAGACCTTCCCCAGCAGGAGACTTGGGAAGTATTTTCTCCGGATCAAGACGTTATCTCCCCATAGAATCAGGGTGTTCACCTTCCCCATCCAGTCAGGAAGCGTGCTTTCACCAACGATGTCGTATTCTAGTCCCCAGCAAGAGGGGAGTAAAGTCATTCTCCCCATCAGCAGGCTAAGTTCAGCAGTATCCCCAAATAAGACGGTATTATGGGCTGTTTTCCCAAAGCAGGATGGTATTATGGGCTGGCACCCCCCAGCAGGTCCTAAGCCCATCTGTTATTGGCAATCCTCGGTAACAGACTTCCGGTTCCGTTATTGGCGTTCATTCTCAACTCCCCCCGGCAGAGGAGAAATCTCAGGTTTTGGATGTTACCTTCAGTAAAGGACATATGCAATCCCCGGTAGCGTGTATATGCTGTGGATTTCATCCCTGGCAGAAGTTGTGGATCCAAAGAGTCAGTCAGTGTGACCCTTCTCAGCAGAGTTCCTGGATTCAGAGGACAATTTATTTTTGTCATCCCCAGCTGATTGGTCTTTTTCTCCATGCATTTATTTTGCTGGAGAGACCCCTTTTGCATATCATATGCATTTGCATTGCATCCTCAAACGCGTAGCATTTCCATTTCGTATGGAGCATTACGCCACTATTCAAACATATGCATTCGAAGCATAAGCCAGGTTTGATACTTTCTTTGCCAGTTCTCTTTCTCAGCAGAGATGGCACAACTCAGGAGATTATGGAGGGATACGTTCCTCATACTTTTGCTCCCCGGCAGAGTCTTTTATTTAGACTTCTCCTTTCCCCAGCGGAGTCATCTTATCTGTGGATCGTGGGTCCGTTAGAAGTTTGGGCTTTCTCTTTTGTGGAATCCAGTTCTCGCCTGATAGTCAGTTCTCGCTTGACATATTTTGTTTGCTAGTCTCCCTTTATCAGCAGGGATGGCATTTATTTTGCTAGTTCTCTTTATCAGCAGAGATGGAAATCTTTTGGATATTTTCTTCGTCAGTTCCTTTTATCAGCAGGGATGGCATTTATGTTGCTAGTTCTCTTTGTCAGCAGAGATAGCAATCTTTTGAAGATTTTCTTCGTCAGTTCCCTTTATCAGCAGGGATGGCATTTATTTTGCTAGTTCTCTTTATCAGCAGAGATGGCAATCTTTTGAATATTTTCTTTCGTCAGTTCCCTTTATCAGCAAGGATGGCGTTTATTTTGCTAGTTCTCTTTATCAGCAGAGATGGCAATCTTTTGAATATTTTCTTTCGTCAGTTCCCTTTATCAGCAGGGATGGCGTTTATTTTGCTAGTTCTCTTTATCAGCAGAGATGGCAGTCTTTTGAATATTTTCTTTCGTCAGTTCCCTTTATCAGCAGAGATGGCATTTATGTTGCTAGTTCTCTTTGTCAGCAGAGATAGCAATCTTTTGAAGATTTTCTTCGTCAGTTCCCTTTATCAACAGGGATGGCATTTATTTTGATAGTTCTCTTTGTCAGCAGAGATAGCAATCTTTTGAAGATTTTCATCGTCAGTTCCCTTTATCAGCAGGGATGGCATTTATTTTGCTAGTTCTCTTTATCAGCAGAGATGGCAATCTTTTGAATATTTTCTTTCGTCAGTTCCCTTTATCAGTAGGGATGGCATTTATTTTGCTAATTCTCTTTGTCAGTAGAGATAGCAATCCTTTGAATATTTTCTTTCGTCAGTTCCCTTTATCAGCAGGGATGACATTTATTTTGCTAGTTCTCTTTATTAGCAGAGATAGCAATCCTTTGAAGATTTTTTGTCAGTTCCCTTTGTCAGCAGGGAAGGCATATTTCGAGATTCCTTTGTCAGTTCTCTTTATCAGCAGAGATGACATAACCTGGGAGAGTTTGTTTCACTTTATACCCAGCATACCTGGCACTCATCCGCGTTGTGACAACACAACATTTATGGCTAATTCTCCAGTGGAGTCATCCCACCTTTGAGGATTGCAAATTTCCGGGTTCTTTGGTATTCAATCTTCGTGCATCCTGATTGTCTGAAAGTCGTCGCTATCATACCCTCAGGACCAAGTTGATTGAATAGGGGCAGCTGTTGCACCCCAAAATTTGCCCTCCTTACTTTAGTACTAACTGGCTTATGTTTCATTTAATTTTTGCATTATCATGTGTGCATATCATTGGTTCTTAGCATGGGGTCAAGGTGCCTGAGGCAAGTTCAAGAAGAGAAGATTTTTTTCAAAGGGTCAAGCAAGAGAGCTCAAGTGGATCACTTTCTCCTAACAAGTGCAGAAATTAGGGTTTTGAGATTCTTGGGTTTATTGCTCCAATAGGCAAGTTTCTTGGGTTTTAATCATCACCAAATGGCATATCTTATCTTTGTTGGAGAGGATACACATCATATTCAGAGGAATTTGGATTTGGAGACTGTGCTATTTCCTCCTAGACTGAGGGTACCAAAATTAGGGTTTGCTATAAAGTCAGTTTATTTCTGATTTTTTGGGCAAGACTTGATTCCATGGTATTCCTTGGGTCCCTAAGTATCTGGGAATGGAAGATTGTCCATCAGTTTGGTTCAGGAGAAGTTCAATTGACCAATGGATTGGGAATTAGGAGAATCAGGAGAAAAGTCAACTGTGAGAGGAGAGTCAACTGTGAAAGCTTGAGGTTCTCTTCAAGGTTTTCAAGGTCTCACATCCTCATATGGTCTTCAAGAGTCAAATTTCTTACCATTCATCAAGAATCAAGGGTTGGTACAAAAGTTGCTAAATATGGAAATGACCTATAACTTGAAAGTTTCCTCTTTGGGCAAGTCCTTACACTACATTCAAATTGACTTTTCACCATCAAGAAAGCTTCAAATGAATTTTCCTCAAACATCAAAGTTGAAGGTATTTTTCTCCCCTTTCCAACAAGTACTAGTGAGTCTCCATATCATTTGTGAAACTCAAGTTATGACCAAAAGAAGGAAAAGTGGTTTTTAGGGTTCCATTTTCACAACTTTTGCATTTTGGGACATATGGACCTATAATTGATTCCATTGCTTCAAGACATATTCCAACATCAAAGAACAATCCCTAAGGAGCACTTTTGGCCTTTAAATCAAGAAGTTTCATGGTTTATTCATCACTTATTCTCCATTATGCAAAATTGCCAAATTATTGAAATCTCATGAACCAAGACATCTCAAGGCCCAAATCAAATTTAGGTGTGATTAGCAATTGTTGAATAAGTGATCCGTCATGAAATATTTGGATATCCATGCATGGAGGAGGGTGTATTTAACATTATGCAAATTTATCAAAAGGCCCAAAACTCATTAACCAAGGAGTGACTAAGACCTAAATGATCAGATGTGAAATAACCCTAAGTATTTGAGATTGCTCATGCACTATTGAGGGGGAGAACACGTGCTTTTGGAGGAGAGTTCAATTTTCAACCCTAATTCTTAATTTCTTCATAACTCACAATCCACAAGGTTTTTTCACAAAGTTCTTCCACAATCTTCCTCCTTGTGATCCACAGAGCACAAACCAACCATCCTTTGAAGCTAACAGTGAAGATACGTGGTGCACAAGCTCAGGTTAGTGATGTTTTTGATGATCATAAAACTCTCCTTTTAAATACGCATAATGTTGTGTGGCATCCATGGATCATTCTGATATAGTTATTTTTGAGATTGGACGTGTGGTTTGATTGCTGCGTGTGTTTAAAGTTTTGAACCCTAACCTTTTCTCATTCGAATCTCCTTATGCATTGGTTGTTTGTGATTTTTAATGACATATTTGAGATCCTGACGAAATTCTGGTCAGAATGGTGTACCCCTTTTCGTTTTCTGGAAAAATACTTGTTGCAGGTGGCCGGAGAGGGCGGCCGGAACCCTAGCTCCGGCGGCTGGTGAGGGTTCCGGCCGGTGAAGGGTCCAAGTGGAGAAGAGGACCTTTCCACCGTTGATTTGGTTGATCCAACGGTCAACACATTGCCACGTTTTTATTTTTTCTGATTTTAATTTAATAATCGCTTGTGTGGCTTCCTATGCATGTTACCGTGTACTTCTAATTTGAACCGCTGATCTTGTTTGATTTTTTGAGTTGTTGACCTGATCGTGTGCGTTGATGAAATCCAATGGCTGTTACAATGACAACACATTAAAATGGACATGTGCCTATCACGTGGCACTCCATGGTATGCTGAATGATCTAATGCGTGCGCGTGTATATTAATTGTGGTGGTTGCGTGATCTGGTACGTTAATCATGACTATATTTTATTTATGTTGACTGAATATGATGCGTTAGATGCATCCAATGGTGAGCATTAGGTCAACTGGCTGACTAAGGTCCACGCGTATTCCTTTTTTTTATTTTTATTTTCTGATGGACTTTTTGATCTGGGCTGCTTTCCACACCCCCTTTTTTTAAGCCCATTAACAATTCCAAGGTGTTTCTTTTGCTGCATACACCCCCATGTGTATCTCATTATTTTTATTTTAATTAATTATTGCATTCATTTTTAATTTTTAAAAATATATAATTGCATCCAAAAATTCCCAAAAAAATCATGAATCACATTTGGAATTTTATAAAATTTTACCAATTTTTATTTTATTATTTTATTTTATTTTTAGCACCTGAAACAATTATTTGTTTATTTTCTTTTTGAATTATTCATATCATGCGTACCTAAACTTGTAGAGTTTTGTTCTCATAGCATACAAAACCTTTTGAACTCATTCTTTTTGCATTTTTTCACCAATACATTGAAATGCATAAAAATATTTTTCTCTAATTTTTAAGACATTTTCATATTGCATTTCAGTCCTTTCTTTAGCACATTGAACCATATTTCTCATCTGAATTTGCATAATTTTTTGAGTGACTTTTATTTTGAATTTTGGCATGAATTTTGGATATGTTGTTTGCTTCTGGTTAAGATGTGTTGATAGTTAATTTGGTGATTTTAGAAGATGTTTTGCTATTTGTTTGATTGCTTTTATTTGAGGTCTTCTTGTATGCATATCTCTGATCATGTCTGGTTACCTGTTTGAAAAGGCACTTGTGCCATTGTTTTGGGATTGTGTCCTTGACTTCATAAACCATGTTTAGATTGTCATAGGTCATTTGACTGCCATTATATGTCATTGCCTGGATTTCATTTATCTTATTTCTCTCGCGTATGTCTGTTTTTTACTAACCTTTTATGCAGAGGCTGAGGTAAGTTCTTGGAGGGTGTGGATAAGTACCCATGTCCACTCTCACTCTTTCTGTCTCTTGTCTTTTCTTTTCTTTAGGCTTAGGTTGTTGTCAAACCTCACTAACCGTAGGTCACCCATGCATGATAACATTAGGATTCTTAGTTTCCCTTTAGAGTTTCTGTTGTGTCTTCTCTCTTCTCATCTCAAAATTTCTTGAAAACACTTAATAAGGATAAAGTGTATTGCGCACGAGCCTTAAGCGCGGGGAATGAGAAATGAGGGGCTTCCTCTCATATTTCTAGAGTGCTTGGCGAGCGTCCTGTCTTGGGACGATTCGTTAAGTATTCGTCCCTGTGCCCTAGACTTTGGTGCAATGCAAGTTATGAACTAACTCAAGTCACTTCTGTCTTAAAAAATACAAACAAACTTCAAACCTTTTTGTCCTTCGGGATTGTCAAACTAAAGGCTATTTTCAAAAAGGGCACGTTACTTTCCGTCTGAGTCACAAACAGGCATCGACCCTAACTGCCGGACGCGGACTTAACGTCGCTCATAAAAAACACAAAAAGAACTTGGTCTGAACTACGTTGACTCTGAATTTCCCATTGCACAAAGGGAGTACGTAGGCCTAGGACGTCGACGTCTAACCGAGTTTGTCTTTGTTTTTCCCCTTCCTCGTGTCAGTACAGCCATAGATGATAGGATAACTCACCCTTAGAATAGACAACAAGCGTGGATCCCATCGAGTACGATGGACGCGTGGGGTGCTAACACCTTCCCCTCGCGTAACCGACTCCCGAACCCAGGTTATGGTTGCGATGACCATTCCTTTCCCTCTTCCTCAGGTTTATGCGGTGTTCCCTTTCCCTCTCTTGGGATAAATTTACACGGCTGGCGACTCTGTTTTTCCGCGCCACTTTCGCGTTTGTACCTGGATGAAAATCCTGGGAGCGACAGTCATAAATTGGGAAAGTTTCTCTTTTGGGAGTTTCGAGAGAGTATTTTTGTTGTTTTAGGGTTTTTTGATGTTTTTGGTAAGGTACTGGACCTAAAGTTTTTTATTTGTGTGCTCACTAAGATTTCACAATCTTATGCCTACGTATTCCCATTAAATAAAACAGAGAAATCAGAGCAATCGTAGTTCCTCCTATTTCATGGGAGGAAAGATGTTTGGCGTCTTGTTTAAAGCCCAAGATTGAAGCTAAAGGTTATTTGTGTCTTGTTCAAAGCCCAAGATTGAAGCTAGATGGTTTGATTGAGAGAGAATTTGTCATCTCTAAAGAGAGATATCTCACCTGTTTATCACAGTTGTTGGGTAAATGATTATAAAGGAGAATTACTTTAACTGGAATATATGGAATCCAGCAATGCCATAATTTCCTTTATAAGGGGTTTGTCCTGAAGGAGAAAACTTTAACTCAGTGTAGAGCAATGCCATTTTTCCTTAGGAGTCTTCCATGCTAAGAGAGGGACATTGGCTTGGATGTAAATAATCCAGAGGCTTGCCACTTACAACAATTAGATGAAAGAAGGGATTTACTAGGATAAAGAGGGACTACAACTTGGATTTTTGAATCAACAAATGTGCCACTTACAGCAGTTATCTGGGATTATGGTTTTTTGATTGTCTGTTTTGATGTGTGATTGTACAGAGAAATGCCTTCCTACAGAGAGAACTTTTGATTTTCTCTGAGGGGATGTTGATTTTGTATGCCTTGATCAAAGCCCAAGTTGAAGCTAAAAGGTTGACTCTACTAGGGAGTTTTATTTCTGTCTTGAACAAAGCCCGAGATTGAGGCTGAAAAGAATTGACTCTTTTGGGGAATATTTAGTTTGTCTTGTACAAATCCCAAGATTGAGGCTAAAAGAAGTGACTCCACTAGGGAGGGGTTTTATCTATCTTGCACAAAGCCCAAGATTGAGGCTAAAAGTTATTGACTCAGATGGAGAATATTTTATCTGTCTTGTACAAAGCCCAAGATTGAGGCTAAAACTGCTGAGGGAAAATCATTATATAAAGCCTAAGAGGAGGCTGGTTGGGGAATTTCTTATATGAAGCCTAAGAGGAGGCTAGCTTCTGCTGAGGATTACTGAGATCCAGAGACAGGTCCAAATCGGGGAATCAACTCTTGTTAAGGAGTGGGGAAGAGTTGAAATATCAGATGCCTTGAGGTTCTGATTGAGGGTTTATTGATAGTAATTTGACCCTAGCTGAGGAATTTTAAAGTGAAAGCTTAAAGATTGCGTTTTTTAACCTTTGGAGGTTTTAACTCTGTTGGAAATTGATGAAATGATCAGTGTTTCTCCTGTACTTTTAAGAAACTTGAGAGTTTCTTTGAGATCCAAGGGGAGATGAGACTTTCCAAGTCTATTAGTATGAAAAGGTTTATCTTTGTATGATGCCCAAGAGGAGGCTGATGTTTTAAGGGATGAGAATCAACCCTAAACTGGTCTGATGTTTTGACTCTCTGGAAAATTGGACTAGCAAAAGATGACTAAGTTCTGACCTATACCTGTAGGAGGTCTTTGGGTCCTTGTACTAAGCCCAAGAGGAGGCTGAGAACTTCTAAGAAGCCTGTGGGTCCTTGTACAAAGCCCAAGAGGAGGCTGGGGATGCTTTTAGGAAGCCTGTGGGTCCAAACCTGAGGAAAGTTCAAGAAAGGTTTCA
The DNA here is from genome assembly GCA_022829125.1 of Lathyrus tuberosus. NCBI lineage: Eukaryota > Viridiplantae > Streptophyta > Magnoliopsida > Fabales > Fabaceae > Lathyrus > Lathyrus tuberosus. Next base: position 5,157,346 of record JALAZF010000019.1, on the reverse strand, counting down.
CCGGGAATAATCCTTTCTTTAGTGAACAGTTCCAGGGTTTGAAGAAACTCAAAAGGGGTTTCACCGGGAATGAATCCTCTTTGGGGAAATGAATTTCTTATACAAATTTCTAAGTAGTGACAGTCTTGAGAAAAGTTTCACCGGGAATAACGCATTTCTCTGTTCCATATTGTATAAGCCCAAGAAGAGGCAAGACTGTATATAGAATTTCCTACGGGGAACTAGTTTTGACTGTATTGAAAGAGTAACCACTAGTTTGATCTAATCCTAGACCTAACAACTGGGGAAAACTCTAAGCAAATAGATACAATTATATACAGATAAAATACATAAGCAAGTGTATAGAAAAAGGGTAGAACTTACAGTGGTGCAAGCTTCCAGCATTATAAACACAGCTGTATGGTTAGTTATTCAAGAGATTGAAGAAAATTTTGATACAACTATAAATTTGAATCTAAATCAAAAGGAAAGTTATTGTAAAAGGAAGTTTGGGGCTTGTACTCAAGGAGAGGCCCAAATGAATTCTTTTGAAAAGGAGACGATCGCGTCGTAGTTCTGAAAACCACAGAGGGACTTATACAATGACTGAGGCCCAAATTTATTGTATTTTACAAGAATGATGGGTCTTACACTCTATTAGAGGCCCAAAGTTTATTTTTATACAAGAGATGGGGATTACAGCTCAGAGAGATGCCCAGATGAAAAAAAAACAACGATCGCACCGTTATTTTGAAAATTGTACTGGGGCTCATACAATGACTGAAGCCCAAATTATTTGTGTACAAAGGGGGTTGGGTCTTATACTCTATTAGAGGCCCAAAAGTGTTTGAAGAAAGAAAGATGGGACTTACAACACAAGAGAGGCCCAGATGATTTTTGTTTTGAAAACGGCGATCGTGCCAAGATTTTTTAAGATCGTATCGGGACTTATACAATGACTGAGGCCCAAAAAGGTTTATTTACAAAGGGATGGGACTTACATTCTATCAAGAGGCCCAAAAAGTGTTTTTAATAAGAGAGAATGGGACTTATAACTCAGAGAGAGGCCCAGATGAAAAAAAGTTATCGCACTGTCGTTTTGGAAATCGTATCGGGTCTTAAACAATGATTGAGGCCCAAAAAAGTTTGTGTGTGACAAGGGATGGGTCTTACACTCTATTAGAGGCCCAAAAAATGTTTTGAAAAATGTTTGTGAGGGTGAAAATAATCAAAACCCCAATTTGATTAAAAATGCATTTTAATTTGAATAAAATCATTTAAAAATGATCAAAATTATCAAACATGTGTGAAAAACAAGTTGTTATCTTGGATAAATGTTTGAAAAATCATGTTTTATCCGTTTAAAAATCATTTGATTTTGACAACTCAAGAGAAGAATTTATTTTAAAAAAATGTTTAAATACAATTAAAAAGGAATTCTTTTCAAAAATTCAAAATATATTAAATAAATAATATCTTTTTTATTTTTTTGTGGAATAAAATACTTTAACATTTTTATGACTTTTTAAAAAAAAGACCAATAAAAAATGATAAAAAATGAGAGAAATTAATTTTTCAAATCATTTAAGAAAATAATATGAAAAAAAGAATGAAATTGGGCAAGTGATAAAAATTTGTCATGGGTGGGGATTGAACCCACGACCTCTCACCCACACACAAGCAAAACACGCCCTTGCCAACTTAGCCAGCGTGTGCTGGTGATATTGAAACGCAACCAACACACAATATAAGATACATGCGTGGTAAATTCAAAAATTCGCGCGAAGAATTTCATCCTCAACCTCTAGTCGGATTTGCAAAATCCATGCTATCTCATTCAATACGTAATGAAATGGGATGATGTAAACATGAAAATCACTCGTTTTTAAACAAGGAACATGATGGTGGCATTTAATTTCATTTATTTTAAGTATAGGGGAAGTTATTACGTGATGACCATATGAACCTTAAAAAATGCAAAAACTATATGAAATCCTATACACATAAGATAAACAGCAATTGTTTGAGGGTTAATGATCTATGAACATCCAAAAACATGTTGGTAACTTGAAACAACATTTATGATGCATGTAACATGGAGTTTGAAAGTTCAAGGCTTACCTCTGCAAGAAGGAATCGAATTCTGTTGGAGAGGTGTTACAGAAGTGAAACAATGATCTGGATAGCTTCCTTAGGCCTCAAGGATTATGTTGCAACCTTCAGAATGTTTTGAAACTCTTTGGATAAACTGGCTCGACTCTGTCTGTAGTTGGACCAGGTGAGAAATGGAAATGGTGATCCTGATGTTTCAGAAGTGTGAGGAGTGTTTGATAAGCTCATGTATGATGTATGTGATGTGTTAGAACAATTGGTTGTGATGGAATGGGTCTCTAATGAAAAATTCGATAGTGACTTACAAATGAAGGCATTTCTGGGGTGAGAGAGGGATTTTGAGTAAGGCCAGTGTTCTGAGGCTTTGGTATACTCAAACTGATCACAATTGATGTCTATTTATAGTGCAACAAGTTTGTTTTGGCATCAATAATGAATGGAGGCTTGGACAGTCCCTTGGCCAATTGTGATCAAATGGAATCTCAAGTCTCCTCTAGCCATTGACTTGAGGTTAGGGCACAGGCTATGAGTCCTTTGGTTTAGAGATAAGGCTTGACTCATCTTGGATAACATTGTCTTGATGCATGCCACCTCTATGCACTCATTCAATGCTTCTTGACAACTTTGAATATTTTGAGTAAGAATCTTGAATTTCCACGTGCCTAAATGATATCTCTTGGACTTGTGAGGCTTGTGGATCAGAGATACTTGCTTGGATGAGATTCTTATATGTTTTCAGAAGTGTGACAAGGCTTAAGTTTGCACAATTTGGCTAGCTCGAGCAAAAATGCACAAAACTGCCTTATACAAGACAGTTTGAAAGTGTCATTTTGGGATGATCATATCTCCTTGATCAAATTGAGGTATGGAAAGCTCATGTACTTTTTAGAAAGCCCTCATATGGTACAATTCATGTGTGGTCATAGTTTAGCTTGAAACTATCTGAATCCAATTGAAAAATCCTCATGAACACTGATGTTCAATGCTGAAACTTACACAGTTTTTTACTAAGTGTTAAATCTTTGATTTTTCACCACTTTGATTTATCCACAACCAAAAATCCATGAAGAATTAGAGTTTCATGTAGTTGAAGCTTTTGTAGAATGTAGGAAGACCTACAAATCAGGCTTTGGATCATTCAAAATGGCTGCTTGGATCAAAAGTTATGGTCCTTGGAAGGTGGTACCAAAACCATCCGAATTTAGTAACTTAGAAAAATTTTCAATTTTTCAAGATTACCCCTTTTACAAGTTATCATGATTTCTTGATCAATTCTTGTTCAATTGACATTATAGATCATATTTTATGAGAATATGAGTCATAAGGATCATTTTTGCCTAAAAAGTCATGTTTTGACTTTTGGCTCTGGAGCGGTTCGATGCGGAAAAACCCTAATTCCCGACTTTTGAGGAATGCATTCTCCGAGGGTAAGTCAACTTTGCAAATGGACTCCTAGGATTATTTTGAGCACATTGAGTCATATTTTGAAGCCTTAGCTCATTCCCCTATGAAAGATTTTACTCTGGAGGCCTCAGTCGACCAAAACCCTAGTTTGGTGACACTGGGTGTTTCGAAGCTCATTCCACTTGGAAGGTTGCAACCTTGTGCTTGATTCTTGATATGAGAGACCTCTTTATCCTTCATGGATGTTTAAGAGGTAAGACAAGTTGAAGATCATTTAATTTCTTGATTGATCTTTTGTCTAAATGTTCTGAGAGGGCTCAAAACCTTAATTTTTTATTGTAGTGAAGGCTCAACAATCCTTGAGGAGATTGATGAGGTATGATGGTACATCCATATTGTGGTAATGATCTTCACAATGATTGGAAATCTTGGTGGTCAAAATTTGGGGTATGACAGATGCCCCTATTTAATTTTCTTGGACCTGAAGGTGTGAATGGCGAAGATATTCGGACATTCAGGGTGCAAGAGGATTAAATATCGGAATACCCGCAATTTTGATTGTGGTTATGAATGGCAGTTTGCTCATCCATCTTCTTTTGCTAAGCAATGTTACTTAGTGTTCTAGACTGGACCAATGGCTAGAATTGGCCCAATCCGCCTCTGCTCCAGAGCGGCCCAAACTGCCTAAGCCCAATCCACAGAGGGGCAAAATTGACATGTCTGCCCCTCCAGCCGGACAAGGAACGCAACGCTCCTCCCCGGCTATGGTGCCCGTTACGCACGGCTTCCTCACTGCCCGAACAGCAAGTGCAGGTGCCCGGAACTTGGTCTATGCCCGACATAACGGCTAGTTTCTAGCATCCTGCTCGGCATAACGGCTAGTTTGGGCAGTTACCTATTCTTTGGGGAAAACGGCTATTTCGTCCCGAAAATAGGACCGTTGGCCACGCGCTGGGGGCTCTATATAAACCCTCTCGCTTGAGAGGGCCAGGTATCACATTTTTCACCCTAAGAATACATTGTGTACTTGCCCCTTTTTCTCTGACCCTTTCTTACTTGAGCGTCGGAGTGCCTTGCAGGTACACCCCATTTTCTCCTCACCAACATTCCGAACATCCTGCACGCCTGACGACCATCATCCGTCCGAGCATCTTGCCATCTGACGACCAGCGTACGTGGATCTAATCGAATACTCGAGATCAGTTGCGCCGTCTGTGGGAACTCCTTGTTCTCCCCTTCTTTCTTTCCTCCTCGAAAACTAAAAGATCAAAACATACTTTCTTTAATCCACCCACCTATGGCCGCTCAGAACTCCGCACAAGGTGCTGATATTACAGTCCTCGTTCCCGTTAACAAGATGGACGTTGACGGAAGATCTCCGTTACTTTCTGATCCCCGTTTCCTTCGAGACGGGGCCCCTGCATCTCCAACTCTTCCTCCCACCGAGCAAGGAGGCAAACAGCTACTGCTGGGGGATCGACCAATTCCTGGCCCTCCCAGCGCTGACCTGGCCATTGCAGCCCTTCTGGAAGCTGTCAACCGCACAAACCTCCTTATCTTGCAGCAAGGAGAAAGGATAGGAGCTCTCGAGGAGGCATCTCTTCCAAGATCCTCTCCTCCCAAGAGAAAACACCAGAGATCAAGAAGCCCGCCACCTAGACACGGGGAAGACCGTATGACGAGGCGTGAGCCTGAACCACAACGCGTTCGCAAGCGCGACCAGATCTCCTCGCGGGATCAGTCACCACCAAGACACAAGAGAACGAGGCAGGGCAGACATTCTCCACCGGTCAGACCTCGCGACCAGCCACGATCACCCTCACCTCGCAGAGACCGCCGCCGCGAGCGCATACAATGGTCACTGTCAACTTCAAGTTCGGACAGTGACGACGAGCCTCGCGGCCCGTTGTCCCGCAGGATCCTGGCCACCCGCCTCCCTAAAGGACTGGAGAAGCCTCCGTCTCTAGGGACTTACGATGGAACCACTGACCCAGACGAGCACATAGAAAACATAGATGCTCTTTTAGACTACAGAGGGGTACGAGGAGCCATCAAATGCCGCCTGTTCCCGACCACACTCCGGAAGGGAGCAATGACCTGGTACAAACAGCTGCCAGAGGAATCATCACATCCTGGAGGAAGCTCGGGAGGATTTTCTCCCGTCACTTTACCGCATCACGACACCATCCAAAGACTGAGGCGTCCCTCGGAGCTGTCGTACAGGGAAGAGATGAGCCTCTTCGGGACTACATTGAGTGGTTCAACAAGGAGGCCGTCCAAGTGCCAACGACCAACGAGATGAAGAAATTCCTGCTCGAGCAGGGACTACGTCCTGGTTCAGACTTCGCGAAAGCTATCGGCCTCGATCCACCAACGAACCTCAATGCCCTCCTCCACCAAGCCCAGTCGCATATACAGTACGAGGAGAAGGTTGCTGCCCACTCTGTCCGGGCCTCCCCACACCAAGAGGGTGCCCGGTCATCCAGAGCTGAAGAGCCCTCGACATTCCGTCGAGGAGATAAAAGACGCGACGATCGACCTCGCGATGCACGTGAAGAGAAGGGACCTTCTGGGCGGTTCCATGACTATACCCCCCTCACTACCTCGAGGGAGAAAATCTTGTCCGAATGTGCCAACTCAGAGTTCAAACAGGCAGGAGTCCGTTTCCCCAAACAGCTGCCGGCCAGGCCGGGTGTAGACAAGTCCAAGTATTGTCGCTTCCACAAGAGCCACGGCCATACGACGGAAGAATGCATCCACCTCAGAGATTCCATAGAGATCCTTATTCGCGACGGCCACCTGAAGCAGTTCACGAAAAAGAAAGAAGCTCCCCGGCAAGAAACCCAGGAGAGCAAGAAGGTTGAAAAAAGAGACTCCGCCCTCGGATGACACCAACGTGCAGATCGCCATGTCCGTAACTCGGCCAGAGGACTTCTGCATCCCTGATGGTCTTCCCGTCTCCACATTCCTAGGCGCTCACAGCCCGTGGGAGGCCTTCCCGTCAGCCATGGTCATCTCCGGTGGTGGATTCAACAAAATCACGGTCGGTTCAGTCAAGAGGAAATTTGATCAACTGATCAGCAAAAGCTCCAACGAAGTCACCACGCTGGATACCACTCACAAAGGGTCGGCTCCCATTTCCTTCTACAAGGATCCCGCTTCTCATCCGGGCAAGGATGGCGAACTTCGAAGTTCGCAGGATACTCGTGGACCAGGGCAGTTCAGTTGATATCATGTACAACCACTTGTTCGAAACACTGCAGCTGGACGACTCTCACCTTACTCCATACGTTGGATCCGACCTGCAGGGATTCAACGGAGCAGTGACAAGGCCCTGAGGTTACGTAGAGCTCATCGTGACCTTCAGTTCAGGAAAGACAACCCGAGCAATCAAAGTACAGTTTCTGGTAATCGAATGCTCGTCGCTATACCAGTGCATTTTTGGAAGGCCAACCCTGGCAGAGTTGATTGCAGTGCCTTCCACCGTACATCTCAAGATGAAGTATTACACTTCTGAAGGGATGGTCGCCACCCTCCACGGTGATATCGAAGCTTCCTGTCGATGCTTTGAAGCAGCATCAAAAGGACTAAGCACCATCTCAGCAAGGCCGAGGAACTCTGGTCGTCCCCCTCTGCCCAGCAGCTCCGAACAGCCAAAACCGCTCCCCCAGGTCGAATCTATCGACTTGGACAGCCGCTTTAGCGAGGAAGATCATGCCAAAGACCCGACGACTCCGGGCAGCCAGTCCAACAACAGCGGCCATCTCCTACGTCCTATCCCAGATGGCGACTTCGAGATCGTTCCGTTCGGAGAAGACTCCCAGCGGGGAGTGAAGATCGGAGCGGACCTCCCTGACCCGGCCAAGAGACAACTAAAAGCGTGCCTCCGGGAGAATGCAGACTTGTTCGCATGGAGCGCTGCTGAAATGTTAGGATTGGACCCCTCCGTCGCTTGCCACCAGCTTACAATTGATTCGGCCGTCAAAGTCGTTGCCCAGCGCAGAAGGAAACAGTCCCCGGAGAAGATGGAAGCCGCGGAGAAAGTTGTCAAAGCCTTCTAGAAGCTAGGTTTATTTCTGAGGCCAAATACACTACATGGCTCTCAAATGTTGTACTTGTAAGAAAAAATAATGGCAAATGGAGGATGTGTGTTGATTATACCGATGTTAATAAGGCTTGTCCGAAGGACGCCTACCCCCTCCCCAATATAGATAAGCTCGTAGATAACTCAGCAGGTTTTAAACTTTTATCGTTCCTCGACGCCTATTCGGGCTACAACCGAATCCCAATGGTCGCGAGCGATAAAACTTACACGGCCTTCATGACCGAATCGGGCAACTATTACTACAACGTAATGCCCTTCGGCCTGAAGAACACCGGCGCCACGTACCAACGAATGATGAACAAAGTTTTCCAAGGACAAATAGGCGACATGCTCGAGGTATACATGGACGACATGATCGTCAAGTCCCACGAGGAACTAGACCATGTCGCCCATCTTCGCAAAATTTTCGAGCAAGCAAGAAAGTATCAAATGCGCTTTAACCCAGAGAAGTGCACGTTCGGTGTACGGGCAGGTAAATTCCTTGGTTTCTACCTAACAGAACGAGGAATAGAAGCTAACCCCGACAAATGTCGGGCATTCTCTGAGTTCCCAATGCCCACGTCTAAGAAGAACATCTAGTCCCTCAATGGGGTACTCACCTCGTTGTCTCGCTTCGTCGCAAAATCCCACCAACACGCCCTTCCTTTCTTCAAGCTCTTGAGAAAAGAAGCTGCGTTTGAATGGACCGAAGAATGCGAGGCATCCCTCCTTCACTTAAAGCAAACTCTGTTGAAAACGCCCGTGTTATCAGGGCCAGATACCGGGGAAGTCTTGTTCCTATACCTCGCCATCACTACCGAGGCCGTTAGCGCCGTTCTCATTCGCGAGAATCCTGGCGGGCAAAAGCCAGTATACTTCACGAGCAAAGCGTTGCAGGACGCGGAGTTGCGATATCAGCAGATAGAGAAGGTAGCATTGGCCCTCGTCAACGCTGCCAGACAAATAAGACACTACTTCTTGGCCCACACGATCGTAGTAAGGATGGATCAGCCCATCAAGCAATTACTGGGCCGACCAGACATGGCCGGTCGAATGCTCAAGTGGTCGTTGGAGCTGTCCGAATTTGACGTCCGGTATGAAAGCAGAAAAGCTCTTAAAGCACAGGCCCTGGCCGATTTTGCGGCGGAAGTAACCTTCTCTGACTCCTCGCCCCACATAGCTAACAGATGGACCATCTACGTTTACGGAGCATCCAGCTCGAGCGGCAGCGGGGCAGGAGTAATTCTGGAGAACAACGAAGAGACCATAGTCGAGGCTTCTCTCACATTGTCCTTTCCCACGTCGAACAACCAGGCTGAGTATGAAGCCTTCCTCGCCGGGTTGCGCCTAGCCGAAGACCTAGGGGCTGAAGAAATCGTCATCTGCACGGACTCTCAGCTCGTAGCCCACCAGATATTTGGGGAGTATCAGGCCAAAAATGACAGTCTCTCTGAATACCTCACCCTCGTCAAAGAGAAAATGTCGAAATTCAGAACGATAGAAGTAAGACATGTTCCACGCGAACACAATGTACGAGCAGACGTCTTGTCCAAACTAGCGAGCACCAAGAGGAAAGGCGGAAACAGGTCAGTCATCCAAGAGATACTTCCCCGGTCCAACATCGATAAGGGGTCCTCAACCCTACACGTGCACGCGATCGGGGACAGCGACTGCTGGATGACGCCCGTGTACAACTACCTCACCAGGGACGAACTTTCGGATGACCCCAAGAAAGCCAGCACCGTCAAACAAAGAGCTTGCTCGTACGTCATCCTCGAAAACAAACTCTACCGAAGGGGCTTCTCCATCCCACTACTCAAGTGCATAGAGGAGGAGGTTGTCCCCCACGTACTACGAGAAATTCACGAAGGCATTAACGCCCAGCACATGGGAGGAAGGTCCCTTGCCCGCAAGGCCCTCCGGGCAGGGTATTATTGGCCAACCATGCAGCAAGACGCCAAGGAGCATGTGAAGAAATCCGACAAATGCCAACGGCACGGGGATATGCACCTAGCTCCACCTAACGAGCTGAAGAGCTTGACCTCCCCGTGGCCATTCGCCTGGTGGGGCCTAGACATCCTAGGACCCTTCGTGACGGGGTCCAGCCAAAACAAATACCTAATAGTGGGCGTAGATTATTTCACAAAATGGATAGAAGCAGAAGTCTTAGCGAAGATAGCAGCACTTAACATTCTACGTTTCTACAATCGGAATATCCTTGCCCGCTTTGGGATTCCCCAAGCAATCGTCATGGACAACGGAACACAATTCACGGACAAGAAGTTCCAAGACTTTGTCGCCCACCTCGGAACAAAGCAACACTTCGCTTCTGTAGAGCACCCCCAGACCAACGGGCAGTCGGAAGCTGCCAACCGCGTCATCCTTCGTGGCCTCAAGCGAAGACTGGATGAAACAAAGAAAGCCTGGGTCGAGGAGCTCCACAGCGTCTTGTGGGCATATCGCACTACTCCCCAGTCCACCACCGAGGAAATGCCTTTCCGCTTAGCATATGGCATGGAGGCTTTTTTACCCATTGAAATCCACGTACCATCCAGAAGGACCGAATCACCTCTAGACGAGGAAATGAATAACGAAGCGATAAGAGAAGAGCTCGACCTTGTCAAGGAAATCCGAATAGGAGCAGCCCTCCGCGAGGTATCTCTTAAGCAAAAAATAGCAATCAGGCACAACGCCAAAGTCTTACGACGAGAGTTCGATGTGGGCAGCCTCATCCTGCGAAGAAACCACAAGGACTCTCGCGAAGGCAAACTAGCAGCCAACTGGGAAGGGCCATACAGAGTCCGCGCCAAAACGGGAAATGGTGCATACTTCCTCGAAAACCTTAACGGGGAGGCACTCCCTCGACCTTGGAACGCTGAGAAGCTTAAGCAATACTACAGCTAAAGTAGCCATAGGCTTCCTCGCATCAAAGGACCATCCAACGGTCATCATGCTCGTCCAGGTACAAACGACGCATGCACACAAAGCAGAATCCCGCTCAAGTAAATGAGCCAGAACCCTGCTCGTCGGAGATCCTCAACCGAGCACCGCCTTCACCCCAAGTACCATGATTGGCAGAACCCCAGCTCGCGATGGGACGTTCACGCCGCGACCTCAGGCCTCGATCGCGACCTGAGATCCGCAACCTCGCCAGGACCTTCCCCGGCTATTCGACCAGTTCCCCGCACTGGCAAATTCAAACACAGCGAGCTATCTTTCAAAAAGGAAACTCCGCTAACAGACACACCCTCCGACGGGCAGTCATACATGCACAGCAAAAATGTAAAGTACAACAAAAATTGTATAAATAACATTAACCGAGCATTAAATAAAAAGGCCACAAGGGCCAAAGATTGTGCATATTACATAAAAAAGGGGGCCATGCCCCCCCCCATAATCAAAAGATTACAGATAAATCAACGGCACGCAGGCCGGAAAAAATACAACAACATCAGAATAACCAAAGCTCCTCATTCGTCCGCTTGCTCGGCTATTTCCGGCTCGGGGCTCTGCTCCTCCTCGGGCTGCTCCTCGGGCTGAACCTCAAGGGTGTCAAGAACAAGGCCTGCAGGCAAGACGATGCAATCATCCTCCACTCGCGCGAGGTAGTGGATACCATTGGTCAAAATGTCGAGCCCAGGGTTCACCATCCGCAACTGGGCCACGACACTTTCGAAGGACTCCACTGCCACAGCGATACTGTCATCCTCGGCCTGCAGAATGCTGGTGACCAGCTCAGCCCTAGTTTTCAACACTTTTATCTCGTTCGGTTCATCAGCACCCGGGGCACTGGCCGCCATCAGCTCCTTGTTCAACTCCTCGGCAGCCTTCTTCTCCGCCTTCAGCTTGGCGACCTCCTCTTTCAACTTGATCGCCTCCTCTTCGGCCTTCTTCCTAGCCTCATGAGCACCCTTTACTTTTTCCTTTAGGGACGCCTCGGAGGCCCGGGCAGTAGTGAGTTCAGCCTCAAGCACGGAGTCCCCTTCCGCATAAACGGCCGTCATTTCCAGCATCCTCACCATGACAGAAGCATCCTGGGCCACCAACGCCCTCTTGCTCGCTCGGTCCATGCTTCCCAGGTTGAGTGATTCTGCCCGCGGAACGATCAAAGTGTTACCCACAAAGAATCTCCGGTCAAGGACGCAAGGGGGGAGCTCAAATTTCCTTTTCTCAGGCGCCCGAGTCAGGTCCACGGCATCCGACGACCTTTGCCGCTTTGCTCGCCCAGCCAGAGCCAGTGGGGAGTCCCGGGGAGCTGGAGTGGGAGAAGCAGAGGTCCCCGCCGCAGTTTGAACAAGAGGAAGAGCACGAGCACCACCAGCAGGACGGGCCTTGGGAGGAGCCGCTCCAGCCTTTCCCCTCACCATGGCGTTCCTCACCACACGATCACGAGCTTGAGGCATCTCACCTGCGCGAATGAAAACAAGCACGTTAGTTACGGGGAAAGAAAATAACACAAATAAAATCTAAGTGACTATGACTACCGAGCAGCTTCTCAGCATCCGCGGGAGTCTTGCACTCCAGCAGTGCCTTCACGTTGATAAACCTGCGCTCAACCCTCTGGCTACCATCCTCCTCGAAGATGGGGTTACCCTTGCTCGTCCAACAGCTCGCGAGCTAGAAGGAGTTGACCCACTTCACCAGCGTCTCATAAGACACGGCATCCTGCTCGTGTAGAGCGCTCGACTCGAAGACATAGGCACTGGGCTTCTTTGAGAAGTGGTCGGGTGTCCAGCGGATCGGGAACTTGTACAACCTCTCCCCGATATACTTCCCCTCCTCGTTGAGCAACTCCTCTCCGTTCTCATCCACCTCTACCTCCTAGACGTACACGCTATCCTGGGCAGCCTCAGACAATGGCTCGACGATGAAGTACCGTCCCTTGAACGTTCGGATGGACTCCGAGAACGGCTTGAACAACTTTTTGGGCTGCTTCAAAGAGACCCATCTGTACCTTTTCCCCGCAGTTGCCGCTGTAGGTGGAAAATAGCAAAGAATAGAGGAATGGTGGTCCCCAGAGCAAGGTGCTCGCACACCAACTCAAAAGCCCGTATAAAGGCCAGCGAATTGGGATGGAGTTGGGAAGGTGCCAACTTCAGATGCACAAACACCGACCGCTGGAAGTCAGTGAAGGGCAACCTCAGCTCCAATTCCTTGAAAGCATATTCATACATCGAGAAGCAATCCCCGAAGCTCGAGCAGACCCGCTCGCCCGAATTAGGAAAAAGCACTCTCCATTCACCCGCTGGTCCCACCTCGGTAAAGACGTCCGCCGGAGACCTCGCGAACGTGGAAATATGCTCGGAGGGCTCGGCCACTTCCCACTCGTCCGGACAGAATCCTTCAACGTCTTCCTCCATAACGTCCACCTCTCCTTCCCCCTCAACTTCGCTCGAGGAGTTCGACGCCGTCGAGCCCGAAGACACAGAACTCGAGGCTGTTGCGCTGCTACTCTCCTCGGAGACAGTTTCCTCCTCAGATGTAACTGGGATAACTTCCCTCTCTGGCTCCATCGCCACTACGATCACCTGAAAAAGCAGAGAAAGATAGTGAATTCGACAGGAAATCAAATCCACCCTTCCACTGCTAAGTCAAGTGAAAGGGCGCGCAGAAGGCTAAGGACAACGTCCCCGGCCTAAGCCCTAACATCAAACGAAGAAAGAAAAACCTCCCCGTGAGGAGATGCCCGAGACATACCATCTTCCTACAAGGAACCTCCCCACGCTCGTGCCCAGATTCCGTTTGAAGCTCCGCCGAAAACTGCAAAGCTCCACCGGAATCTGGAAACGTTCTACCGGAAAACTCACCAATCCATCAGAAGAGGGCCAGACGCGGTGGTCACGACTCGTAATCACGACGTGGACCACCACGTTCACCGAACGCGCTACCTACTCCGGCGAGATGCCTGATGCAGCAGAAGGGCAGAACCGCCGCCCACCACCAACACTCGCCGGAAACCTACCTATTTTGTCGCCTAAAACTAACCCTAGCCGCATGCAATCTACCATTAACAATGAGAGAAAGAAAAACAAGCTGGAAATCAGAGAACTTACTTGATTTAAGTAGAAGAGAAAGACTGCTCGAAACTTAGCACGGTGGTTGGTTGCTCTGTAGACGGCGACGGGCAAGAACGCTGATGACGACGAAGAAAAATCAGAAGGGAAAAAGTGCAAAATGGGATAACCTTCCCCCTTTTATACTGAGGGGCACGTGCACACACGCGCCCGTAGGAAATAATGACTGCCCACTGGCCATAATTACCTATTAACTGCTACGCATGGCTCGATGCATACGTGGCAGCCCAATGTTTCCCATTCTGTCTGACACTTCATCTTCCCGTATACCGGGCAATAGGGTCACGACCACAAACATCACGGAAACAGAGGCCACGAGCACCTCGAGATAATCATCCTCGTCTCCAAACGACGACTCTGCGTTAGCTCTCCCGAGCGACGAGCAGTCCTTAAGTCATCACTCCCATGCTCAGGAGCAACGACTTGGGGGGCTCCTGTTCTGGACTGGACCAATGGCTAGAATTGGCCCAATTCGCCTCTACTCCAGAGCGGCCCAAACTGCCTAAGCCCAATCCACAGAGGGGCAAAATTGACATGTCTACCCCTCCAGCCGGACAAGGAACGCAACGCTCCTCCCCGGCTATGGTGCCCGTTATGCAAGGCTTCCTCGCTGCCCGAACAGCAAGGGGCAGGTGCCCGGAACTGCGTCTATGCCCGACATAACGGCTAGGTTCTAGCATCCTGCTCGGCATAACGGCTAGTTTGGGCAGTTACCTATTCTTTGGGGAAAACAGCTATTTCGCCCCGAAAATAGGACCGTTGGCCACGCGTTGGGGGCTCTATATAAACCCTCTCGCTTGAGAGGGTCAGGTATCACATTTTTCACCCTAAGAATACACTGTGTACTTGCCCCTTTTTCTCTGACCCTTTCTTACTTGAGCGTCGGAGTGCCTTGCAGGTACACCCCCTTTTCTCCTCACCAACATTCCGAACATCCTGCACGCCTGACGACCATCATCCGTCCGAGCATCTTGCAATCTGACGACCAGCGTACATATATCTGATCGAATACTCGAGATCACTTAGAAAAGGGTCAAACTTCCCCTCGATCCCGGTCTTCAGCCACGGAACTGGTCTCAGTTTCTTTTGAAATAAACTTCCCATCGATCCTGGTCTTCTGCCACGGAACTGGTCTCAGTTTCTTTTGAAATAAACTTCCCCTCGATCCTGGTTTTCAGCCACGAAACTGGTCTCAGTTTCTTTTGAAACAAACTTCCCCTCGATCCTGGTCTTCCGCCACGGAACTGGTCTCAGTTTCTTCTTTTCGAGTTCCTTCCTCGACAAGGAACGCTATGTGTAGTGGTCTTCATCAAACTTCTCGCCGAGCTATACTGGGGAGACTCCATTTGATGGAAAAATTTGATGTCAAACTAGCTGGGGAAACCCATTTGTCTGAGTTGTAGAGGCGTGCAAACTTCTCTGTTGGAGATGCCATTTGTTGACTCTACTGGGAAAACGAGTCTTTTGAGAGACTGCTTTTTTCTTGGGGACATTACATCATACTTTTCTTCGAGATCTTTTCGGAGAAGCACCATGTGATGTGATCCAGCTTTTGAGGTGCTGATGACTTCATTAACATCGAATTTCTTAGGAGAAAAACAGAAGTATTGCCAAAAGTCTTTTAGTGGAGAGGCTTTCTCTGGGGATTTTCCTTAATCCGAGAAAGCGAAAAATATCATCTTTAATGGTGAAGAGTGATGTTCCAAAGGTGTCTGTCGAATGTCTTCTTGCCTTTCAGAGGTTCAAGTTATTAGAGTGGTCAAAGACAGTCTCCAATCTAGAAATAAACTAGGGAGAAATTGATCAGACGATACGTTTCCTAACGAGGAAAGAACTCAAACCGGGATTTTGTCTTATCTGACGCGGAAAGGAAAACTGACAACTTTATTGGCGAGAGGCCGTTTATCACTTAGGGATGAATATGACCGGAGTGATATTAATGCAATATATGAATGAATATGAATCAATCATGCATGATGTATGTATGTTTATGCTGACAAAATAGACGCGACATACAGATTAGTGAATGAACACGACTGGACACTCGGCCACTGTGGGGGATGAACACTACCATCGGTTCAAGATAGAAATCTTGTCTTGCTTTAGGAGGGGTAAACCCTTCTAGGGGAGAAAGAACCATCCATTGGTCTTCATGGGTAAGAACTCTGTCAGGGATATTAGACGGGTTTATATTTGAAACGGTTGATCCTTCAATCAGGTGTACTGGTTTAGAAGGAATACTTTGATTCAACATTTTGAGGTTTAATCACTTCCGGAGAAGCCACCGATGATCCTTTTTGCGTTCAGTAGTAAAAAAGAATTGCCATCTTTAATTTAAAAGCAGAAGAAAATTAAAATTCATTTTTTCTTGTTTCAAGAATCGTTGATCATGTTAAAAAAATGTCACTCTGTAAAGCAAAAATAAACGAGAATTGCAAACAAAAGCACTAGGGCTCAAATTTTATTGATAGAATGGTAATCAGCCAAGCGCGTGACACCATAGAGCATTTACAAAGTTTAGAAAATGGTAATTTAAGGGAAAAGGGGCTACATTGAAACATAACGACTGCTATCCTTCTACCAACTTTGAATTCTGGGCATTCTAAGCTTCTGTCGAAGATGACCTTGACTTAAAGTTTTTCGTTGGATGGTGTTACTGCTGGGGATTTAACCTTGCTAGACGTAGTTACTTGCCATGAATCCCTAATTTTTGCCTAGATTTCCTTTCGAGGTTTCCAATCCATCGAGATGATTTTTTGTTTATGTCTCTAATTTTTGCCTGGATCTCCCTTTCGAGTTTTCAATCCACCGAGACGTTTTTTTCTTTTATTTAGGCAAAGTATTTCTTGACTACGTCAACATTCGTGGGGTAGGTAAACTCCTCTCCATCCATGGTTACGAGTCTCAAGGCACCGCCTGAGAAAGCTTTCTTAACAACGTAAGGGCCATCATAATTCAGGGTCCATTTTCCCCTAGAATCAGTGAGAAACGATTGTATCTTTTTTAGCACGAGGTCCTCTTTTCTGAAGACATGGGGTCAGACCTTTTTGTCCAACGCTTTCTTCATTCTTTGCTGATACAACTGACCGTGGCATAAAACTGTCATTGTTTTTTCTTCGATTAGGTTCAGTTTATTGTGTCGGCTTTGACACCATTCAGCTTCTGTTAGTGTAGCTTCCATCAATACCCGAATTGATGGGATTTCTACTTCTATGGGGAGCACTGCCTCCATGCCATAATCTAAAGAGAAAGGGGTCGCCCCTATTGAAGTTCGGACGGATGTGCGATAACCGTGGAGAGAAAAGAGTAGCATTTCATGCCAGTCTTTGTAGGTTACAACCATATTCTGAATGATTTTCTTGATATTCTTGTTAGCCGCTTTTATCGCTCCGTTCATCTTAGGTCGGTAGGGAGATGAGTTATGGTGTTCGATCTTGAACTCAGCGCACAACTCTTTCACCATTTTGTTGTTCAAGTTGGACCCATTATCAGTAATGATCTGGCTTGGAATACCATAACGGTAGATGAGATTGTTTTTGATAAATCGGACTACCACTTGTCGGGTTACATTGGTGTATGACACTGCTTCGACCCACTTGGTGAAGTAGTCAATGACTACCAGGATGAACTGATGTTCGTTTGAAGCCTTGGGTTTGATCATGCCAATCATGTCGATTCCCCATATAGAAAAAGGCCATGGAGAAGAAAGTACTTTGAGATGCGTTGGCGGTACATGGATTTTGTCTGTGTATATCTGACACTTGTGACATCTCCTCATGTACTTGTAGCAATCAGATTCCATTGTCAGCCAATAGTATCCTACTCTCACAATTTTTCTCGCCATTGTGTGTCCATTTGCATGAGTGCCAAAGGATCCTTCGTGAGTCTCTTTCATCAACATGTTTGCTTCTTATCTGTCTACGCATCTGAGCAAAACCATGTCGAAGTTTATTTTGTAGAGCGTATCACTATTTAGGAAGAAGTTGCCAGCCAGTCTTCTAAGAGTCTTCCTATCTTTTCTTGATGCCCCAGGTGGGTACTCTTGTCTTTGAAGGAAGCACTTGATATCATGATAACAGGGTTTATCATCGATGACTGCTTCAATTGTGAAAACGTAGGCGGGCCTTTCAAGGCGCATTATGTCAATCTTAGGTACGTCATTCCATTGACCTACACTATCTTAGACGATGGCTATGGATCTAGAAGGGGGGTTGAATAGATCCCTTGAGTTTTACACGCAAATGATTACGAAAATTTTAGTTTAAAAAAAATTATTTAACAGAAGCTACCACTGGATAGAACGTCTACAACGAACCTTCTACTAAAAGGATCAGATATGCACGAATATATCAAGAATGAGTATGAAAGAGAAAAATTCAGTTTGATTACTTCACTGAAAAACGCAGTCAACAAAATATTGCTTGTTTGATGTTTAATCCAAACCAATGAGGTAAAATGATAATCAACTAAAAGCAATGTGTTCGATTTTTACTTTGAAACAAGTTATCAAACACCTAGTGTGCGTAAAACACACTAAGTGCAGAATTTCTATGGAATGTAATATAGAGCTGCTCCAAGATACAATTCAAGGAATTGTATCGATTTAACAAATAGATTCTCAGCTCGAAATTACACTACGACAGAAATTTTGATAAATTGCGACTTCACAAATTCGAACAAACTGAAATATAAAAGAGTTAAGGGAAAGAGAGAACAAACGAGATTTGATTAGGAAGTTCCCCAATCGTCCTCGCTTTGGGTACCTCTGCCCCCAATTCCACAATTGGAATTGAGATATATATATATATATATATATATATATATAGCTGTTGCAAATTGTTTATTACAAGAGAAAACTATGAACATCCAAACCCTCGAACGTCTTCGATCGTTGATGCAAAATTTTCTCTCCCCTTGATTCAAGATGAATCAAGTCCTTCGAATATGGTTGATCCAATTACCGTCCCACGCTACTAAACCGAAAGAAGCCTCCGTTCTTCGGTTACCTTCACTCGATCAATTGCGAACTACCAAAGATTTGAACCCAAACCTCTCTTCTACGATCCTCTGATTACAGCTACTAAACCGAACAATTGCGCCAATTTCCGGTTACCTTCACCCAGCCGAATCCCTGTAGAACGAGACAGTTTGTACAAAAACCCCCAAAATCTATCCGATTCTTGGAGGACAAAACCAACTGGTTTGATTCAAGAAATACCTGCCAAACTCTCAACCCAGAAGATGAAGGTCACACTTCCTAAATTCTGAACGTTATCACTTTGATCAATGGGCGACACAAACAAAGATGATTATGTGTGATTGTTTGTTTACTCAATGAAGGAGATGAAGATGAAGAGAAAAATGGCATATATTTTTCACGTTTCCTGTTATTGAATAATGAGATGACCAAAACTATTTATAGGAAAATAAAATGACCCACACAAAATAATAACAGAAATAACAGAAGAAAAAATTAAGTAAAAAACATTGATTCAGGAAATCATGCGTCGACCTACAACCCCCATGCGTCGACGCATAGATGCAAATTTTTGTGTCATTTAAGTTATGCGCTTTCCCGCATGTTTTTCTAGGTTAGCGCATGAACTGGGAGGTTAGCGCATGAACTGGGAGGGTCAGCGCATGAACTGCATTTTTTCAGGAAATTCAATTTTCTCCGCATTTTCACCTGACCAAGTTCAGAAACACATACTAGACACTACTAAAATGGTAATGGACATTTATTTATGGGAAATACATGGCCCTTTGCATCTAGACACATGAACGATAATGATTAGACGCAATATGCCTGACATGTGAAGTGATACCGCTCTAATTACAATCTAATTTCTCACATATTTATTGACATCATTAAAACGAAGTAGATAGAAGAATACCCCTCACATACTCCCCCTTTTTGATGATGGCAACACTTTCTTAGCTGTCATGAGATTTGTAATTTGAGAGTGAGCAAAGTGAACAAAGCTCCCCCTGTCTTTAACACTTGGTTAATCCCCGTTAAAATTTATGCTTGTTGTTATTCTTCTCCCCCTTTGACAACATCAAAAAGAAGAAAAGAGGGTGGTCAAAATAAAACACTATAATACGTAAGGAATCATCATAGATTTGCAACACACAAACATCAACACGCACCCACATATGGTATAGCTAATGTAAAATTAGGAATGGATAAATAAGGAACAAAAACATAAAAGCAATACATTCAATCCAGAAGAGTGCAAACAAACGTAAGCAAAAGTCAAAGTTAAGCAACAGTAAAAAAAAACCACAAAACATAAATGCAAGCACAAATGAAATATGATGCCCTAAACTCTATGGCCATCTCCCTCTAAATGGATGACCGCTTCCCCTATAGTGTTGGCTTGGTGGTGGGAAGTCCTCTAGATGTAGGTTGAGTTCAAGCAACGTGCTGTTTAGGGTTCCAAGACTATTTGCCAGATTCTGGTTTTGTTGAGTCAAGTTGGCGTCCATCTGATTGAAAGGATTCATTGCGGCGTTAGCAAAATTGTTGAAGTTGGTAATGTGAGATGAAACTTGATTAGACAGATTGGTGAACCGTTCTTCCTGAGCAGTGTAGCGAGTATCTCACGTGAATCCCAAAAGTAACCCATCATGGTAAGAGTTTTAGCAAGGAATTGTTGTTCAGCTGTAATATGAATGTGACAAATCTTTGGAACAAGAATATCAAAGTGATGCAAAATGTTTGCAACAATGGATGCATAACCAAGTGCCGGAAGTTTGCTGGAGCTGCGAGAATCGAACATCCTATAAGCAAAATAGTATGGCCAATTGATTTTGATCCGATTCTTTAAGATATAGATAAGATGAACCTCTGCCTGCTCAACTCTTGAGTACCCTCCTTTCTTAGGCCTCAAGATGCGAGCAACAATCCATTGAAGAACTCGTTCTTCAAATTTCAAATGGCCGGTAGTGACACTTTTCGGAAATAAGCCACTTTCCACAACATCAGTTGGATATGGTTCCCATTACATCGAATTTAGAGCAGCTTTGAACTTATAGTTCTGAACAAAAGTTTTATCAGTGACCTTTGGGAGAGTGTCATCAGTGTCCAATGCAAACAATGTAGACCATACATCATTGGTCACTTCATATTGTGCATTATTCATAGAAAATCTAAATTCAGCCCCCTGAAATTTACCCTTGATACCACGGTAGAACAACCGAGTCAAATCTTCACTATACCTATCATCACATTCTAGAAATTCACTAAGATTTTGAAAATTCAGAAGTTCAGAAATCTCAGGAATGTGAAAATATGGACCCATCAGAGGATAAAAAGCATGTTGTCTTATAACCGCACGGTTATAGAACAATTGCTCAAAAGGATTAGCTATCCTTTCAGAAATTAAAGACTTAAAGGTTACCCGTTGTGAAGATGATGTGCTGGTTGTTGCTGGTTGTGAAGATGAAGCTCTTGTTCCCCTTCTACTAGGATTTCTTCTTGAAGCCATGGTTGATGAAGAGTTGAAGGAAGATGATGACACTTGATTTTCGCAGAAAGTGAAGATGAGATATGTGCAACCCTTAGAAACCCTTGTATAAGTAATATAGAGAATTCACTCTTGGTGGGTTTTTGATTTTTAGGATTTTTGATGAGGATTTAGTGGAGAGTAATGGGTATTGATGAGGTTTAATGGAGGAAGATAAGGAGAGATTGACCACAAAATCTGATGAAATGACATGCAATGAACACGCATCAATGTGCAATGAAAATATGTAGTGAAAATAGGCAGTACTAGGTCGGCGCACGCTTTCCAAGAGAGCAGAGATTCTGAATTCTGTGTTTATGCGTCGACCTGTGGACCGCGTGCGTCGGCGCATGATTCACGAATTTTCTTAAAAAATTGAACATTTGGTTATGCGCTATCCCGAAAGTTTTTACTAGGTCAGCGCAAAAATCATGCGTCGACGCATGCAGATGCAAACTTGAGCCAGAAATGATTTTTTTTTTTGTAATTTAAGTTCCAAACAAATAAATAGTCATGTACACATATAGAACAAAACATCCACATGAACGATATGTGCTCAAAATACAATAAACATCCGGATTAGGGTACTTAATATGGCACAAAATATGATAAACATCTATAAATCCATGGTTGTCAAACTCGCGGGTAGACTCGTAAACTCGTACGGATTTACGAGTCTAGGAAGCGTAAACGAGTAGACTCGCGCATATAATCATTTTTTGATAGACTCGAGTAGACTCAGGTAGACTTGCATAAACTCGTATAGACTCGCGAGTATATGGCGAGTTTACGAGTATATAATTTTGTTTTTAATTTTGTTTTTTTAAACCCAAAAAAGGCCCAAATTCCCCAAAAGATATTATTTTATATTAAAAAACCCCTTATTTTTTGTTTGTACGAGAATTAGAAAGCCTCTCTCCTAATCTATTTTTTCAACAAAGTTTCTTCCTCCCTTCATCCCTTCATAGATGACGTGCATTTATTATGTCTCTTACTTTGTTTGTGTTCGTTCTCGTAAATCAATCATTTGTTGTGTAAGTATTTTTCTTATATGTTTCACTTGGATGTTTCTCTTGTATATCCTCTTTTGTAAAGATGATGAATGGATAATTGATGATTCTAATGAGGAAAATATGCAAATTGAAGTTAATGTTGAGTAAGATGATGTTATTATTAACAATGTTGTGGAAGTTGATGTTGTTGTTACTAATGTTGTGCAAAGTGGTGGTGGTGGAAATGTTGAATTAGGTGGAAGTGGAACTTCAAGCAATCTAACTTTGGTTAATGATGAAGAAGGTGTTTCATCCAGGTTAAAATTTGATGATACTCAAGATACCAATAAAGATGATGGTGATGATTTCATTGGAGTTTTGGATGTTTACAGCCATTAGCATATTTGTTTTATGATTTTTTTTTTTGCTTTATGTAGTAGTCAATTAAGAAGAATTTAGTACTTTAAGTCTTTAAAGACATACTTTGCTATTTTGTTTGTTTTATTATTGAGTTATTTTTGTTAAAAAATTTGTTATGGAGTATGAAATTTAAATTTTGATGTTAATTGGTATTCTATTATAAATATATTTGTAGCATATATGAGGCATTTACAAGTTTAAAAATACATGTGTGTGTCATGTATGTGTCAAATATATGTTTTTGAAAGCCATTTATAATTTTCCATAGACTCGTACGAGTTTGCGAGTCGAGTTTGCGTGTCGATTCTATGGACCCTATACGAGTCTGAGTATACTCGCGAGTTTGACAACCTTGTATAAATCGGAACGATATTACCTTGATCAACATGACGATAAGAGCCCTTACATATAGCTAAATATCTCTTTACATTGTTAGTTAAAAGAATAAACAAGCATATATATATATATATATATATATATATATATATATATATATATATATATATATATATATATATATATATATATATATATGTGTGAAGATCACTATCTTAAAAGATTATTAAGCACGATCCGAGATATCGAGAATGCCAAGTTCCCTACGGATGTGAAAGAAAGGCTCTGTAGCTAACAGTTTTGTGATAATATCAGCAAGTTGATTCTTAGTGTCAACATGCTCAAAAATAACATCACCTTTCTCTACATGATCCCTAGGAAAATGATGGCGTATTTCGATATGCTTGGTGCGTGAATGCAATACGGGATTCTTAGTTAGATTAATCGCACTAGTGTTATCGCACAAAATTAGAATACGTTCAAGTTTTAAGTTGAAATCAAGCAATTGTTGTTTAAGCCATAAGACTTGAGCACAACAACTATCGGCGGCAACGTATTCCGCCTCGGCTGTTGACAAAGCAACGGAAACCTGTTTCTTGCTATGCCAACTCACCAAGGAATTTGCGAAAAAGTGACACGTGCCACTAGTACTTTTCCTATCCAACTTGCACCCGGAAAAGTCGGAATCGGAAAAACCAACTAAGGAACAAACGCTACCTTTGGAATACCACAACCCATACTTTGGAGTACCAGACAGGTATCCAAGTATGTGCTTAACAGCTTTTAAGTGGGATTCCTTGGGATGTGCCTGATACCTCGCACACATGCATACACTAAACATTATATCGGGACGTGATGCGGTAAGATAAAGAAGATACCCAATCATACCTCGATACTTCTTTACCTCAACATCCTTACCCTTTTCGTCACGATCAAGATTAGCACTTGTAGGCATAAGAGTGTCTATTGCTTTGCAGTTTAGCATATCAAAACGTTTTAGTAACTCAAGACAATATTTCGTTTGACTCAAGAATGTGCCCTCTTCAAGTTGTTTGATTTGCAATCCGAGGAAATAGTTGAGCTCCCCCATCATGCTCATTTCAAACTCCCCCTGCATCAAACTAGAAAACTCCTTGACCAAGGTCATGTTAGTAGACCCAAATATAATATTGTCAACATAAATTTGTACCAAAATTAAGTGTTTTCCTTGACGTTTAATAAAGAGGGTTGTACCAACCTTTCCTCTTGAATACCCTTGATCAAGTAAAAATTTGCTTAGACGTTCATGCCAAGCCCTAGGGGCTTGTTTAAGTCCGTACAAAGCTCGTTTAAGTTTATAGACATGATCAGGATATTCGTGGGATTCAAAACCCGGAGGTTGGGCTACATAAACCTCTTCATTTATGTATCCGTTAAGGAACACACTTTTAACATCCATTTGGAATAATTTAAAGTTCTTTGTGCAAGCATAGGCAAGTAGAAGGCGTATGGCCTCGAGTCGGGAAACCGGCGCATAAGTTTCCTCATAGTCGATTCCTTCCTCTTGGTTATAGCCTTGCGCTACAAGCCTAGCTTTGTTACGCGTTATTACTCCATTTTCATCAAGTTTATTCCTAAACACCCATCGGGTGCCGATTACTCGATGATCTCACGGAGGGGGGACAAGGTCTCAAACCTCATTTCTCCTGAATTGATTTAGTTAATCTTGCATTGATAGAAACCAATGCTCATCGAGTAACTCCTCCTTAGCGTTTTTAGGTTAAACTTGGGAGACAAAAGCAGAGTAATAACAAAAGTTACTAAGTTTAGAGCGAGTGGTTACTCCCTTAGAGATATCACCGAGAATGTTGTCAATTGGATGGTCTTTTGAAGACTTCCAAGCTGGAGGAAGTTCATCTTTATCAGAATGATGATCATCCTCACTTTTCACGGGTTGATGATCCTTTTCCTCCTCAATACACACTGCTTCAGGATGATCAGTTCCCTTATCAGTGTCCTTGAGTATGTCTGCAGTAGGTACACTTGCACCATGAAAATAACTACCTTCTCCGACATTTCTTAGATAAGACTCGTCAAAGGTAACATGAACTGACTCTTCAACTACACGTAACCTTTTATTATAAATTCTATACGCTTTACTCGACTGAGAGTATCTAAGAAAAATACCCTCGTCGGCCTTGGAATCAAATTTACCAAGAGTCTTTTTCCCATTGTTTAACACAAAGCATTTGCAACCAAATACATGAAGGTGAGAGATATTTGGCTTACCCCCCTTTTAAAAGCTCAAACGGTGTCTTATTTAGAATAGGTCGGATGAGCACCCTATTCAAAACATAACAAGCCGTACTTATGGCGTCGCCCCAAAAGTATTTTGATAATCCACCATCATTTATCACAGTCCTTCCAAGTTCCTCCAAAACTCTATTTTTACGTTCCACTACCCCATTTTGTTGAGGGGTACGTGGTGCGGAAAAATTATGATCAATTCCGTTGGAATCACAAAATGCTTCAAATAAATGATTTTCAAACTCACCCCCATGGTCACTTCTAATTTACCCAATGTTTGTGTTTAACTTGTTTTGAGATAACTTAGCAAATCGTTCAAAGGCCGAAAAGGTATCACTCTTATTTGCTAAGAAAATGGTCCAGCAAAACCTAGAAAAATCATCGACTATAACAAATCCATAATAGTTACCACCTAGACTTTTAACCCTAGATGGTCCAAAGAGGTCCATATGGAGGAGCTCAAGGGGCCTCATACTTGAAACGATGTTTTTAGATTTGAATGAGATCCTTGTTTGCTTCCCCATTTGACACGCATCACAAAGGTGATCCTTTGTGAATTTAATTTTGGGCAGACCGATGACTAGGTCTTTAGAGACTATTTTGTTAAGCAAATCAAAGTTGATGTGAGCCAACCGTCTATGCCACAACCATGAATATTCATTCATAGCGACTAGACACTTGTCTCCATTTAACGATACCTCATTTAAGTCTAGCATATAGACGTTGTTCACCCTCAAGCCCTTAAGCACATTCTTTTTGTCGCTATCTTCAACTATGCAACAATCCTTTGAAAAAGATACTTTATAATTCTTGTCACATAGTTGACTAATGCTTAAAAGGTTGTGTCTAAGGCCTTCCACAAGAAGTACATCAGAGATAGTAGTAGATTAGGGGTTACCTATACTACCTTTACCAAGTATCTGTCCCTTGTTGTTATCTCCGTAGGTGACAAACCCCTTTTTCTTCGCCACAAAGTCGATAAAAAGAGATATGTCTCCGGTCATATGTCTCGAGCAGCCACTATCTAGAACCCATCTTTTTTCGGTGGTCTCAAGACTTTGTACCTACAAAAACAATCAAGGGAGAGTAGGTACCCAATTCTCATTGGGTCCTTTAAGGTGAGTGAAACCAAGACCGCACTTGGGCAATCATTGGTAGATGCCTTTTGGAACAAGAAACCTTCTGAAGCGGCATTTCACAATAGTATGACCAGGCTTACAACAGTAAAGACAATTACGGTTCATTTGGAATTTACTTTTGCTATCACTATCTCGAATCACATAGGTATACTTTTGATATGGATTATTCATGCTTTCACGAAAATGTGATCGATCAATAGCAAACATAACTTTTGGCTTAAGAGCCTTGTCCAATTTGGCCTTGAGGATTCTCACCTCTCGTTGCCAAATATGACAAGTGTCACAGCCCCAATTGAACCAAGAGGTAGGGTCCTCTTCAACTTGGGCTTTTGATGTGTCCACTATAGAGTTTTTGAGGGATTCCAATTCCTTTTCGGAATCGGAAACCTTCTTCTCCAAATACGTGAAAATCCTTTTATTTGAGGCTAAACGTTGAAATGCTTCCTTAGCCTCATAGTGTAACATGTCAAAAGCCTTTTGTAACTCTAAATGCGACATAGTATTAACATGATCATATTTAGAATGCTTTACCTCTTTTGCTTTGTTGTGGCGTGCCATAAGACAAAAGTTAACGGATTCACTTTCGTCACTTGAGGAATCATCTTTCTCCGACTCACTATCGCTTTCCCAAGCGATGTATGCTCGTCGAGACTTGTTGGACTTTTTGTTTGAGCGACTCTTGTCATTATCCTTATCTTTGTCTTTCTTTAGAGATGGACAATCCGACTTGTAGTGCCCGGATTTTCCACAGTTGTAGCACGTCCCTTTTACCTTGCCATTTTTATTTCCTTCGCTTCTAGATTGCTTCCTAAACTTGACTAGATTTCTATCCAAGTGTTGAATATCGTTCTTACGAATATATTTATTGTACCTCTTCACAAATAAGCCCATATCATCACCGGATTCTTCATCTTTGTCATTATTGGTTTCATCATCACTTAGCTCTTAATGTGTGGACTTTGAACAAGAAGCCTTAAGAGCTATTGACTTCTTCTCCGTATCTTTTGCCTTCTCTTTCTTGATACTCTTTTCATGTTTATCCAAGTTAATGAGCACTTTCTCATGCTCATCGAGTTTACCAAAGAGTGTTGTGAGGTCTAGTGTAGCGAGATCGTTGGCCTCCTTGATAGCGGTGACCTTCGGTTGCCATTTCCTGTTAAGACACCTCAAAATTTTGTTAGTAGCAACCTCATTTCGAATTGGTTTACCAAGAACATGCAATTTGTTGATAATGTGAGTAAATTGTTTTTGCATATCCGCAATGGTTTCCCCTTGCTTCATGTAAAACAAATCAAACTCTTGCTTTAGTGTATTAATACGAGCCATCTTAACATCATTAGTGCCTTCGTGGGCTACTTGTAAAGCATCCCACATGGCTTTGGCCGTTTCACAATGGGAGACTCGATAATACTCATCAACCCCAAGGAGGAGATGATCATATTACGAGCCTTCCAATCATAACTGTACTTTTTCTCGTCCTCCTCAGTCCGTTGAGCTTCGGGTTTAGGAACGACAACGCTTTCCGTGTTAGTCATAGTAATTTCCATGGGACCGTTTAAAATAACGTTCCAAACCTTCCAATCTATGGAATTAATATGGACGCGCATACAATCCTTCCAGTAGCTGTAATTTTTGCCTGTAAAAATTGGAGCTCTATTATAAGCCCATTTAGGTTCGTTCGCCATGATCTAAGAAGTTTTACCGAAGCACCAGAATTAACCGGAGCTCGTGACCCCACTGGTTAGACGATGGCTATGGATCTAGAAGGGGGGTTGAATAGATCCCTTGAGTTTTACACGCAAATGATTACGAAAATTTTAGTTTAAAAAAAATTGTTTAAGGGAAGCTACCACTGGATAGAACGTCTACAACGAACCTTCTACTAAAAGGATTGGATATGCACGAATATATCGAGAATGAGTATGGAAGAGAAAAATTCAGTTTGATTACTACACTGAAAAACGCAGTCAACAAAATATCGCTTGTTTGATGTTTAATCCAAACCAATGAGGTAAAATGATAATCAACTAAAAGCAATGTGTTCGATTTTTACTTTGAAACAAATTATCAAACACCTAGTGTGCGTAAAACACACTAAGTGCAGAATTTCTATGGAATGTAATATAGAGCTGCTCCAAGATACAATTCAAGGAATTGTATCGATTTAACAAATAGATTCTCAGCTCGAAATTACACTACGACAGAAATTTCGATAAATTGCGACTTCACAAATTCGAACAAACTGAAATGTAAAAGAGTTAAGGGAAAGAGAGAACAAACGAGATTTGATTAGGCAGTTCCCCAATCGTCCTCGCTTTGGGTACCTCTGCCCCCAATTCCACAATTGGAATTGAGATATATATATATAGCTGTTGCAAATTGTTTATTACAAGAGAAAACTATGAACATCCAAACCCTCGAACGTCTTCGATCGTTGATGCAGAATTTTCTTTCCCCTTGATTCAAGATGAATCAAGTCCTTCGAATATGGTTGATCCAATTACCGTCCCACGCTACTAAAGTGAAAGAAGCCTCCGTTCTTCAGTTGCCTTCACTCGATCAATTGCGATCTACCAAAGATTCGAACCCAAACCTCTCTTCTACGATCCTCTGATTACAACTACTAAACCGAACAATTGCGCCAATTTCCGGTTACCTTCGCCCAGCCGAATCCCTGTAGAACGAGACGGTTTGTACAAAAACCCCCAAAATCTATCCGATTCTTGGAGGACAAAACCAACTGGTTTGATTCAAGAAACACCTGACAAACTCTCAACCCAGAAGATGAAGATCACACTTCTTAAATTCTGAACGTTATCACTTCAATCAATGGGCAACACAAACAAAGATGATTATGTGTGATTGTTTGTTTACTCAATGAAGGAGATGAAGATGAAGAGAGAAAAGGCATATATTTTTCACGTTTCCTGTTATTGAATAATGAGATGACCAAAACTATTTATAGGAAAATAAAATGACCCACACAAAATAATAACAGAAATAACAGAAGAAAAAATTAAGTGAAAAACACTGATTCAGGAAATCATGCATCGACCTACAACCCCCATGCGTCGATGCATAGATGCAAATTTTTGTGTCATTTAAGTTATGCGCACTCCCGCTGGTTTTTCTAGGTTAGCGCATGAACTGGGAGGTTAGCGCATGAACTGGGAGGGTCAGCGCATGAACTGCATTTTTTTGAGAAATTCAATTTTCTGCGCATTTTCACCTGACCAAGTTCAGAAACACATACTAGACACTACTAAAATGATAATGGACATTTATTTATGGGAAAGACAAGGTCCTATGCATCTAGACACATGAACGATAATGATTAGACGCAATATGCCCGACACGTGAAGTGATACCGCTCAAATTACAATATAATTTCTCACATATTTGTTGACATCATTAAAACAAAGTAGATAGGAGAATATCCCTCACACACTAATCATGGAATAGATAGTAGCTAGTGCATCAGCCATGTGATTTTCTTCACGAGGAATGTGATGAAACTCGATTCTGTTGAAGAATGGTAACGACCTTCTCGCGTAATCTTTGTAAGGAATCAATCCTGATTGGTATGTATTCCACTATCCTTTGATCTGATTGATAACCAGGGTTGAGTCTCCTTACACATCCAAATTCTTAATCCTTAAGTCAATTGCTTCTTCGAGACCCAAGATACAAGCTTCGTATTCGGCCTCGTTGTTTGTGCATTTGAACGCCAGTCTGGCAGTGAAAGGGATATGGGTACCCAGAGGTGTTACGATGATTGCCCCAATTCGGTTCCCATAAGTGTTGACAGTTCCGTCAAATATTAGTCCCCATTGGGATCCTGGTTCTGGCCTTCACTGGGTAGCGGTTCATCGCAATCTTTCTTTTTAGGTACATGACATCTTCGTCTGGGAAGTAAAATCCGACTGATTCTTGTTCGTCAATCGGTTTATAAGCTAAATAATCAGCTAAAATACTTCCTTTGACGGCTTTCTGAGCATGATACTCGATGTCATATTCTGATAACAACATATGCCAACGGGTAATCCTTCCCGTGAGAGCAGGCTTTTCAAAGACGTACTTGATCGGATCCATTTCGGAGATTAACCAAGTAGTGTGACAAATCATGTACTGGAGAAGATGTTTGGCTTCCCAAGCCAGAGTGCAGCAAGTTTTCTTGAGCATAGTGTATCGAGTTTCACAGTCAGTGAACTTCTTGCTTAAGTAGTCGATGGCAGACTCTTTTCTTTTTGTTTCTTCTTGTTGGCCGAGTACACAACCCATGGAGTCTTTCAAGACTATTAAGTAGATGATCAATGGTCTTCCTTCCACTGGAGGGGACAAAATTGGTGGATTCAATAGATATTCTTTGATGTTGTCGAAAGATTTTTGGCAGTCTTCTGTCCATACACAGCTTTGATTCTTTATGAGTAGTTTGAAGATTGGCGTGCATGTCGCGGTCATAAGGGATATGAACCTTGAGATGTAATTCAAACGTCCCAAAAATCCTCTGACTTGTTTTTCAGTCTTCGGAGAAGGCATTTCTTGAATGGCCTTGACCTTTTCAGGATCAACCTCAAATCCCTTTTGGCTGACGATGAACCCTAAGAGCTTTCCTGAGCCAACACCGAATGTGCACTTATTGGGATTCAAGCGGAGTTTGTATTTTCTCAGACGCTCGAATAACTTTGACAGGTGTGTCATATGCTCTTCTTCTGTTTTAGATTTGGCAATCATGTCATCGACATACCCTTCGATTTTTTTGTGCATCATGTCGTGAAACAGAGTTGTCATGGCCCTTTGATAGGTTGCCCCCGCGTTCTTTAAACCGAACGACATTACCTTGTAACAAAAGGTGCCCCATGGGGTAATGAATGAAGTTTTCTCCATATCTTCCGGTGCCATTTTGATTTGATTATAGCCCGAGAATCCATCGATGAAGGCGAAGACTTTGAATTTTGCAGTATTATCTACCAGCATGTCAATGTGTGGCAGGGGAAAGTCATCCTTTGGACTTGCTTTGTTCAGATCCCTGTAGTCTACACACATTCTGACTTTTCTGTCCTTTTTCAGAACTGACACTACGTTGGCCATCTGTTAGATGTCAAACATACTATATATGTGTATCTGATCCTTGGCATTTTTCAACACTTTTCTATGTTTAATTGTTGATTTTTGGTGTTAATTGTTGTTGTTCTTCATGCATTGTATTTATACCTTTGGTGCTTGTAATGTGTGTGTTATTGTGCAGAAAAGTGCACTAATTGATCAAGGAATTAAGACACAAAGAGATGAAACAAGCTGCCAAAGAAAGAGGAAAACAACAGGGTGTTCGCTTTGCGAACTCTGGCGAAGGTGCCAGCGAAGGTTCTCTTTGCGAACAGCAGCGAGGCTCCTAGCGAATAGCTCCAGAATGTCATGGATGGAAAAGAACCTAAAGTTCGCATTGCAAACTCCCAGCGAATGTTCGCTAGTTTGCTCGCTGTGCGAAGGACCTGGCGAATGGAGGCAGTGGAAAAAGGACCCTAAATTCGCTTTGCGAATGAGCTGGCGAATGATTCGATGTGTGAATGAATCGTTCGCAGTGCGAACCCACGACATCAGCCTGGGGCGGTTTAACTCTCTGAGGCACTTAAAGTGCCATTTTCTCTCATTCGCAAGACGAATGATTCATTCGCAGTGCGAATGCTGCAGAATTCAAGTGTTGTATAAATAGATTTTCACTTTTCTTGAAAGGCATCTTTTGGCTATTTTTTCACCCAAAAACCTAGTTTTCTGTCTTTTGATCATCCAAGAGGGAATTTTCACCTAGAGAAGCTGAAGTCACATCCATTCTCGATTATTCGACGTGGATGTTCATTCATCTCCTCTTGAAACTTGTCATCCAAGCTACCATGAGAATGAGTAACTAAACACTCTTGTGTTGAGGTTAGATGTAGTTGATCTTGATAATATGTATTTCTTTTGATCTTTTGTATATGAACAAGGTTTTTGATCAATATAGATAAGGTTATTTGTTCTCAATGATGTATGTGTGGTTTGTATTGCTCTAGACATAGATTTTGCAAATCATGACCTAATAATTTCATCTCTTAAAATCCAAACTCTAGACATAGATTTGGGATTTGTTATTCGCTTTGTGTTGATCTTAACGATTGTTGTTTCGATTGTTTGCGTGAGACATCATCTAACGGTCTAAACAACGATACTCACGACATTGCTTTAGACATAAACTTAGTCGGGAGGATACGCGGTTGTATTGGTCAGAAACTAAGTTCATATGCGTGATTAATCGGATATATGTGAAAAGGATTAGCGAAACCTAACCTTGACATGCTTTTCTAAAAACCTTACAAACTCTTTGCCACAAATTTACTCTTTGCTACCAATTAATGTTAACCGAAATCGAGAACCATTTGAAACTCTTGAACTTAAAACATTGTAACTATTGAAAGGCAACCATCTAATATCGACAATCCCTGTGGAGACGATAAAAACACCCCTCTAATACTGTGTCAACCAAATGGCGCCGTTGCCGGGGATTGTTCATTGATATTGCAAGCATTGCAATAGTTGTTTTGTTTTAAGCTTGTTAACTTTTTCTCGAACTTGTTAATTTGTTTTGTTTAGTGTGCAGACTTTGTTTCATGCGAGGGAAACTATCGGCGGACCAACTTCTGTTCGATCCTGAGATTGAAAGAACCGCTCGTAGAAGCAATAGCAGAACGAGACGAAGGAGGCAACTAGCGAGACAAAGGCAAGAACAAGTGAGAAGTTCGACTTCTATACCACCACCATTTCCACAGTTACTTCCAGCTATGGAACATCCACCACCACCATCACCACCCGCTTCTAGGCCGTGTGCCAACAGTCTGAGACACAATGCACAGTTTGCTCACAATGCGCAGAACAGTCGTCATTCAGTAATGAAGACTGGTATTCTCCAATTGCTATACCAAAGTCCTTTTACTGGTATGGATCATGAGGATCCTTTTACACATCTGACAAAGTTCTATGAGATTGCGGGAGCAACTGGTGCGCCCGAAGCTGAAGAGGAATCTCTGTTTAAGAGACTATTCCCGCATTCCCTCATTGGGAAGGCCAAGGAATGGTATCTTGATCAGTCGACGAAAATAATGACAGATTGGAATTCACTTGAAGAAAAAATTTTGGAGCGATTTTTCCCACATAATAGTTTCATAGAGGCAAAGACCGCAATAGCAGTATTCACGCAAGGTGCCAACAAATCTCTCAACGAAGCGTGGGAGAGATTCAAATCTATGTTGAGGAAATGCAAGGGGCATGGCTTTGATGAATTGTCTCAAATTCATATTTTTCGTAATGGACTTCAATTAGTGCTTAAAACCTTGTTGGATGTCACCGCTGGTGGATCCTTAATGAGCAAAACCGCTGCAGAAGCCTCTGCTATTATTGATAAGATGGCTTTAAATGATCATCAGGGAAGCCATAACCGTGGCCCTTCTCAAAGGACACCAGGAGTTTTGGAACTGGGAACCAATGATGCTATACTTGCTCAAAACAAGTTATTATCCCAGCAAGTTGAGTTGTTGACGAAACAAATGTCTAAACTTCCTCAACAACTTAAAGAAATCCATGACTCCTTGAGTAAAAACGTGCAGGTCTTGGTATGTGAATTGTGTAGGGGAGATCATCCTACCGGATATTGTCCTCTGGTTGTGGAGGAGGTAAATTATGCTGGAAATCCGACTCAAGGGTATCAAGGACGACCTCCTTACTAAAGTGCTCAACAACCATACCAAAATCCACAAGGTTATCAACCTCGAGGCAACTACCAAAATCAACAAGGATGGAGACAAAATCCTTACCAACCAACCCAAGAGCAAAGTGGAAGTTCAAGAATGGAGGAGACTTTCACCAAATTCATGCAATTATCAATGGCAACTCAAAAGAGTATGGAAGCTTCGATTAAAAATCTTGAATCGCAAGTAGGGCAACTTGCCAAGCAATTAGTCGAAAACCAACCGGGGCCATCCTTCTCCGCTACCACTCAACCAAATCCCAAAGGGGAGTGTAAAGCCATTTTCATAAGAAGTGGTAGAACAATTGGAAGAGATGTTGAACATGAGGTGGTAGTTGAAAAGGAAAATGATATTGTGTTGGAGGAAGTCGAAAAAATGATGAAAATGGGGTAGTTGAAAAGAATGATGAACAAGTGAGGAAGAAAAAAGAAAAAGAAGGAAAGGAGTTTGAGAAGGAATTTTTACAAAGACGATTACCGTATCCTCCTACTCTAAAGAAAAAAGAGAATGATAGGCATTACGCAAGGTTTTTGGAGTTATTTAGTCGGTTACAAGTAACCGTACCTTTCTCTGAAGCTCTTGAACAAATGCCTAGGTATGTCAAGTTCATGAAAGACATACTCATGAAAAAGAAGAGGTACACTGACAAAAACAACATTAATCTTAATGCCGAGTGTAGTGTCGTCATCCAATGTGTGCTTCCGTGGAAAGAACAA
The DNA here is from genome assembly GCA_022829125.1 of Lathyrus tuberosus. Lineage (NCBI taxonomy): Eukaryota > Viridiplantae > Streptophyta > Magnoliopsida > Fabales > Fabaceae > Lathyrus > Lathyrus tuberosus. The sequence goes on along the minus strand of JALAZF010000019.1, from coordinate 5,122,518 downwards.
GATCCGGGAAGAGTAGCATTACCTATTACAATAGGTACAACTTGCGGATAAGTATAGAACTCGTCCGTATCGTGTTGCGGAGGATGTGCTAGTAAAAGTGGATAAATTCTTCTTTCCTGTTGATTTTGTGATTGTTGAAATGGATGAGGATGAAGATACACCGATTATATTGGGCCGATCATTCATGAAAACCGCCAAAATGTTGGTGGACGTTGATGAAGGCTTAATGAAAGTGCAGATCAAGGAAAGTGGTATGGAGGAAGAAGCTTGTTTTACATTTTTCAAAGGAGTGATATTTTTGAATCAAATGGATAAACTCGTGCAAAAAGATAAAGACGTGAAAAAAGAGAAGTTGGAAAGTGCAGCATTTGAAAAGAAGAAGAATGAAGATACAAAGGTAGCCTTGATGAATTCATGTTGGGATTGGTCGCCAAAAACTGGGCACGATAACGGATGAGTTTGTGTCGTGTAGTGTGTTCTTTTTGGTTGCAAATCCTTTGGCTTTTGTTTTCGAGGCATCTAGTCTTCGAACCGTCGAGCTTAGCCAACGTTAAACAAGCGCTGGTTGGGAGGCACCCCAACATTGTAAGTATTAATCGCTTTACTTGTTGTTTTATGGATGTTGAAAAAAAATGAAGTGGCAGCAGGGAAGAAAAAAATTTGAAAAATCTGTCATGTTCGCTGGGGTTCGCTTTGCGAACCTGGGGCGAGCATTCGCTAGCCAGTTCGCATTGCGAACCTAGCGTGACATGGAGAGTCTGCTGCTGCCACCTCAGAAAAAAGAAAGAAAAATTTTTTGTTATTATTTGGGTGGGCCAACACTTGGGCCCAAGACCCATTTTGCTTGCTGAACATTGGAGGGGAGAAAGAAAAAACCCTACTCCCACGATTGTTACTCTCTTTCACACATCACAACATACCCTCTCTAGAAAAAATTTGTCACGTGCTCTTGTGTTCAAATTTCACAACACTTTCTCCAATTCCTTCATTCAGTTCAGGTTTGCCTCTCTTTTCCTTACTAATCTCTATTAGGTATGGTTAGGTTTGTGATTTACATTAGAGACTTTTGTAAGCTTAGGGTTTGATTTCTGTTTTATGGTTTGAAGTCATTGCATGTTAAATTTTCTGAAAGCTTTAGAATAGGAATTATAAAAGATAAATGGAGCTTTGATGTTTGGAAGCAATGCTGTTTTATTTCTGCATTTTTCGCGTGTTCGCTGTTCTGTTCGCTGTGCGAACTTGGGCGAGTATTCGCCAGACCTTCGCAAAGCGAATCTGGGGCGAATGTTCGCCAGCCTTCGCAGTGCGAACATTGGAGCGAACATATCAGAAGTTTGTTTTTTTATGTAGTTTCAGTTCTGATTTTGGTTGGCTTCTAAATTCTACTGACCTGTCTTGGTGCTTTGGATTATTTTGTGTGTTGATGTGTGCAGATGGGTCCAAAAACTAACCCTGCTAAAAAGCGAAAGTCATCCACATCACGACAAGTGTCGATCCGGTTTGATGAAGCTCGATTTAGAGGTGCCACGCAAGCTGCGAGATATCTGACATTGGAAAAAAGAACGATTCTAGCGGAAAAGAGGTTCATTTTAAGTGAGCAGGGGAGTTATCATTCGGTGGCCGCTCTCTGGGAAGCAAAAAGTTGGAATCGGCTGATAACATCGGTCGATAGTTATAATTTGGAAATTATCCGGGAGTTCTACGCAAACGCCCTCCCGAATGATGGCGACCTGTTCAGTTGGACGACTCAAGTTGGGGGGAAAACGGTGAGGTTTGACCGTAGGACCATAAGTACTGTTCTTGGGAGCCCTCTGCCGTTACGAGCCAGTGAGATTGATGATTACCATAGGGATCTTCACCTTCACCGAGATATCCCTAAAATGACCAGAGATCTTTTGCGCCCGGGAAAGAGTGTTGAACTCAACCCATCTGGGGTTGCGATTAGGTATAGGAGGGAGGACATGCATCCCTTAGCTCAGCTCATATTGCTTTTGGTGGTTACCAATATCAAACCAAAATCACATTCCTCAACCGTCCCTGTTCCTTTAGCTCACCTAGTCCATAGTATCTTGACAAATGTACAGATTGATGTGGCGCGTATAATTGCTGATGAGATAAGGGCAATTGTGGAGAGCGGCTTAGGAGGTAACGCTTCTAGGAAGAATGCCCCGCTCGCATTTCCTTGTCTTATCATGTCATTGTGTGCGGAGGCTGGAGTAGATTTGCCTTCGCGGTGCCAGGTTACGATACCGTCGGTTATCGATGATTGATATGTCGACAAATTCTGCAAGCTTAAGGGGGCTAGGGGTGAGTCGTCTGGTGCTGGTGCTGAGACCGACACAAGTGGTGGAGATGTTTCTGGGTCACGCAATTTGTATCCTTATCAGCAAGAAATCTGCCAGTATAACTGGGACTGGATGGCGGCTTCTCAGCGCGCCATGTTGGACTTACATGATTCTATGCAGGTACTCCAGCTTCATATTCGAGATCCCGCCGCAGAGCATTCTATGATGTCGAGGGAGCAGTTCCTCACACATGTTGGTTGGCCTGAGGCCAGGCCAGTTTTCGGAGGGGGCGAAGATGCGGCTGGTCCTGCTGGTGATGATGCTGTTGAGGAGGGGGATGGTGGTGATGATATGGAGGTATCTGGCTCTGAGGAGGGGGAGGAAGACCAGGAGACCGAGGTGTATGCTACAGAGTCCGAGGAGGACTGATTTCTTTTGATGATGATGATTTTGTACTTCCTTTGTGCTACAAAGTGAAGTTTTACTATGTTCTATTTATTTTGTTATATTTCAGTTAGTATTGATGTACTGTATCCACTATGTTGGATTATTTTGGATTTTGGGATGTATTTGTACTGTTGGTGGTATCTTGTTTTGACTTTGTAGGTGTGTTTACACCATTACATTCCTATTTATTATTAGTAGTAATATTTGATGTTTTTAGTAAAAAAATTCTATTTTTATTTTACTAATATTTCGGTTTTAATTATTATATTAAGTGTTGAGTTCTTCAGTTTACGAATGCTCAGGACTTAAATGGTTGGTATGCTTTTGTGTTAAGAGTTGAATTCTCCAGTTTACGAATGTTCAGCTCTTAAAATTGTTTATATGTTTTATGTTGGGGTGCTTATGAAGATTTAATGTTTCCTTCTTTTGGTGATCAAACTTGGGGAATTTTAGGTTGGTGATTCTTTATCTTAAAGGAAGATTCCTCCAAGATGGGATGGCTATGATAGTACTTTAAGCATGTTGTTGTGGCAAGGTACATAGTTACTTAGTTCTAGAATTTAGAATGTATTAGAACTTTGTTGTCTTGGTACAAATGAAAATGTTGTTTCTTGTTACAACTCTCTTTGAATGCTTGTGTCATTTAGGTCAAAAAAATCACAAACGTGAGAAACCTCCAGGTTATACTATATGCTTTGCATTGATGATAAATTTCATTTTATACTTTTAATTCATGTTTTATCTTGTGATGTATGTGATTTTATGGAAGTCTTAGAAATGATCAAGGCACTTGTTGATATTGAGCACAACCATTTCCATACAGTAATTTACCCGTGAGTAGCGAGAATTTGTTAGCCCCTTTGTGCCCAAATTTGTTAGATCTCTTTCGGTGATGACTTGGTGTTGTACATATTTTAAAAAAATTTGGTCATCATTGAGTTTTTGAGAGCTTCTAAAATATTTTCTTCTTGATCCTTGGAACTTTTGTTTTAATTGACCCCCTTGCCTTAAAAAGCAAGGAACATTCACGTAAGGTTGAGTCGAAAATAAGTTGGGGAGAATGAAAAAGAAGATTGGTGAATTACTCAAAATTTTGAAAAAATTCGAGCAAGCATGAAAACAGAAGAGTTGTGAATATTTGTGTACAAATGAGAAAAAATGCTTGCTTGAATGAGAAAAATAGATCCAATAAATGTGCAAGGAAGTTTGAGAAGGTGAGATAATGAAAAAATTGGTGAATGAAGTTGAGATGTTGTGAATACTTTGTTTAGTGAATATTCTTTTGCATCGGCAATTTCGTTTCAATGGCCGTTAGAAATGTCCCTTTATAGTCTACCCGACCAAGCTACAACCCTTGAAGTCCTTAGTGATCTTTTGCTTCCATGATTTCTTTTGTGATCATTTAGATATTGTATGAATTGCTTAGTATTTACATCATTTGTCATTTGAGTGAAATGTTCCCGTGCTCGTATGCGCGTTTTCCTTCAATCCTTTTTCGAAGAGGAGTGTTAGAATGACATGTGCATGATGAGTTAGTTGTCTCTTGAAACATCGTTTAAAAGTTGTTTAAGAATCAAGTTCTTTTACATTGTCGATTATAGGATTGTGTAAGGGTACTTTGTGCAATTCTTGTTTATTTGAGCCATTTCTCTTGTCTTGGGTTGAATTAAATGCTCGAGCAAATCCTCTTGTGTCAATGAGAGGCATACTTTGCTTGAGGACAAACAAAGAGTTAGTTGGGGAGAGTTTATTAGATGTCAAACATACTATATATGTGTATCTAATCCTTGGCATTTTTCAACACTTTTCTATGTTTAATTGTTGATTTTTGGAGTTAATTGTTGTTGTTCTTCATGCATTGTATTTATACCTTTGGTGCTTGTAATGTGTGCGTTATTGTACAGAAAAGTGCACTAATTGATCAAGGAATTGAGACACAAAGAGATGAAACAAGCTGCCAAAGAAAGAGGAAAACAACAGGGTGATCGCTTTGCAAACTCTGGCGAAGGTGCCAGCGAAGGTTCGCTTTACGAACAGCAGCGAGACTCCCAGCGAATAGCTCCAGAATGTCATGGATGGAAAAGAACCTAAAGTTCGCATTGCGAACTCCCAGCGAATGTTCGCTAGTTTGCTCGCTGTGCGAAGGACCTGGCGAATGGAGGCAGTGGAAAAAGGACCCTAAATTCGCTTTGTGAATGAGCTGGCGAATGATTCGATGTGCGAATGAATTGTTCGCGGTGCGAACCCACGACATCAGCCTGGGGCGGCTTAACTCTCTGAGGCACTTAAAGTTCCATTTTCTCTCATTCTCTAGGCGAATGATTCATTCGCAGTGCGAATGCTGCAGAATTCAAGTGTTGTATAAATAGATTTTCACTTTTCTTGAAAGGCATCTTTTGCCTATTTTTTCACCCAAAAACCTAGTTTTCTGTCTTTTGATCATCCAAGAGGGAATTTTCACCTAGAGAAGCTAAAGTCACATCCATTCTCGATTATTCGACGTGGATGTTCATTCATCTCCTCTTGAAACTTGTCATCCAAGCTACCATGAGAATGAGTAGATAAACACTCTTATGTTGAGGTTAGATGTAGTTGATCTTGATAATATGTATTTCTTTTGATCTTTTGTATATGAACAAGGTTTTTGATCAATATAGATGAGGTTATTTGTTCTCAATGATGTATGTGTGGTTTGTATTGCTCTAGACATAGATTTTACAAATCATGACCTAATAATTTCATCTCTTAAAAACCAAACTCTAGACATAGATTTGGGATTTGTTATTCGCTTTGTGTTGATCTTAACGATTGTTGTTTCGATTGTTAGCGTGAGACATCGTCTAATGGTCTAAACAACGATACTCACGACTTTGCTTTAGACATAAACTTAGTCGGGAGGATACGCGGTTGTATTGGTCGGAAACTAAGTTCATATGCGTGATTAATCGGATATATGTGAAAAGGATTAGCGAAACCTAATCTTGACATGCTTTTCTAAAAACCTTACAAACTCTTTGCCACAAATTTACTCTTTTCTACCAATTAATGTTAACCGAAATCGAGAACCATTTGAAACTCTTAAACTTAAAACATTGTAACTATTGAAAGGCAAGAATCTAATATCGACAATCCCTGTGGAGACGATAAAAACACCCCCTAATACTGTTTCAACACCTACCATTGAGGATATTCTGAGGTGGTGAGGAAACATGCTTCGATCTGTTTTTGCACTTCCTCTTTAATCTTTATAGCCATATCCGGGTGCGTCCGTCGTAGTCTTTATTTTACCGGAGGACATTTTGTTTTTAGCGGTAAATGATGTTCCACGATGCTAGTATCCAACCCTGGCATGTCCTGATAGGACCAAGCAAATACATCTGGAAACTCTATGAGAAATTTTATCAAGTCTTCTCTGACAGTTGAACTGAGCAGTGCTCCAATCTTAACTTCTTTCTTTTCTTCCTCTAAACCCAAATTGACCATTTCCAACGGCTCTTTGTGAGGCTCAATAGACCTTTCCTCTTGTCTGAGTGATCGGGAGATCTCTTCTGGAATTTCTTCATCCTTTTCTTCTTTAGCTTCAAATACCGGGAATTCAAAGTTGGGAGAAGGCATTGGATCGTATGTTTCAATGGGGTTTAAAACAAGACATTTAGACTTATGGACGAATTTCGGGACATCGACAGCAACCCAGTGGCGATGAACTTCTCTGTGAATCACAAAGTCTGGTACATTCTTCCTTGGTTTGTCTTTAGAAACAACGCTGATTTCTGGTAGAGTAGGATCATTGGAGTCTCCCTCCCAAGCAGAGTTGTCGTATGAGAACTCTTCTGTTGTATCTTCCCTAGTGTTTTCACTTTCAAGAGGATCTCCCCATCCAGTTGTCATACCCCAAATTTTGACCACCGAGATTTCCCATCATTGTGTAAGACATCATCACAATATGGATGTACTTTCATGCCTCATCAATCTCCTCAAGGATGGTTGAGCATTCACTACAATCAAGAATTATGGTTTCAAGCCCTCTCAGAGCACTTAGACAAAGGATCAATCAAGAAATGACATGATCTTCAACTTGTCTAACCTCTCAAACACCTATAAAGGGTCAAGAGGACTCCCACATCAAGAATCAAGCATAAAGTTGCAACATTCCAAGTGGATCAATCCTCAAGATCGCCAGTGTCACCAAATTAGGGTTTTGGTCGACTGAGGCCTCCAGATGGAAATTTTCATATGGGCATGAGCCAATGCTTCAAAGCACAACCCAAGATACTCCAAGGGACCTCATGAACCCAATCATCAAGTTAATTTGACCTCAGGGGATTCATTTACCAAATATCAGGAATTAGGGTTTCTTGACCTAATTCACCCCTAAGTTGACTTTTGGGACAAAGCTTGAGCCAAGACCTCAAGACATGATTTAAGGGCCCCAAATATACCACATTGATCCATTTACAACAAATATGGTTCCCCTAAGTCAAGAATAATGTTAATGTGTGACATTGATCATCATTCATTAAGAAAAATCAAGAAAAGTGAGGTTTCTTGCAAAAGGGGCAACCTTGAGAAACCAAAATTTTTCTAAGTTATGAAACATAAGTGATTTTGGTACCAACTTCCAAGGATCATAACTTGAGATCCAAGCAACCATTTTGGGTGATCCAAAGCTGGATTTGTAGGTCTTGCCACACTCTACAAAAGCTTCAACTACCTCCAACTCCAATTCTTTATGGATTTTGAGTTATGGAGTGATCAAAATCACAAAAACATGAAAATGACACTTTTTCCAACACTTAGTGAAAATCTGCCTAAGTTACCAGCCTAGAACATCAATGCTCATGGGGATTTTTCAGTTGGATCCAAATAGTTTCAAAATAAACTATGATCACACATGTCTTGTATCATATGAGGGCTTTCTAAAAAGCACAAGAGCCTCCCATAACTCAACCTAAGCAGGGAGATATGAATCCCTCAAAATCACCATTTCCAACTATCCTAGACAAGGTAGATTTTGTGCATTTGCTTGATTTGACAAATTTGGACAACTCCAAGCCTTGTACGCCATTTGGACACATCTGAGGATAAAAGAAAAGGAGAATGATCTGATCCCCAAGCCTCCAAAGTCCAAGAATTTACACTTAGCCATAACAAACCTAAAAAGGCTAAAAAGGTGCCAATACTCCAATTTTGTTTCCAAGCATTCAATGGATACACCAAGGTGGCATGGACTGACACATTCTTAACTGAATGAGTCAAGAATAAGCTCTGAATCAAAGGATAATAGGCCTGTGCCCTAACCTCAAGTCAATGCCTAGAGGAGACTTGAGATTCCTTTTGCTCAACATTGGCCAAAGGCCTGCTGCAGCTGCCATTCACTATTGCTTGCAAAACAAACTTGGTCTACTATAAATAGAGCTCATTTGTGCTCAGTTTGAGTACACCAAAGCACTATAACACTTGCTTTCCTCAAAATCTCTTTCTTTAGGCCAAAATGCCTTCTTTTTCAAGGTAACTCTGAGTTTTCGATTTAGAGAGCAATTCCACCACAGCTCATGATCCAAACACATCCAATATATCATATCTAAGATGTTCAAACACTCACTTGTGACCTGAAACACCAAAATCAAAAAGTCCACCTCCAAAACCTCAAAATTAGACTTTTCTGCATTTTCCAAGCCATGCCTTGATTCAGTCACTTCCAAAACCAAACAAAGCCTCAAACACACTCCAAATATCATCCTCAAACTATCCCAAATGGTTCCTCTCATCTGGAACAACATTTGAGAGAGTTGCAATATTGGTCACTTTTTCCCCTTTTGCAAGAAAGTGCCAAAACTTGTCCCTGAGGATTCCAACTAGTTCTAATCATCCTAAAAGCTTCTAAGGGATCAATTGAGAGTGTCTAAAGCATCAAATTACTTCTGGCACAAGGAACTTGGCAGATAGCACAAAAAGCTCCAAGAGGTAAGTGCATGACAACTTGAACTCTTTGAATTATGCATTGCTTTGAAGTCCACTGATCATAAACATCTCATACATGTTATATATGTTGTGTTTGAACCAATTAGCCATGCTATTGGTGTGTGTATGATGTGTTAGCATAGAAAATGCAAATTTTGGCCTATTTCAAAACCACTATCGGGTTTTAAAATAGGGACCTCATCTGAAAAAACCAAGGGCACCATTGGATTCCTTGTGAAATTCTAGGTCAGATGCACCTAAATTTTGTCCCAATCCATGGAGAAATGAGAAAGTTAGAGGCTTCACGTAAATTGCTAAAACTTGTCTTGCCTTGCCTTGGCCAGGCCTGAAAACTTGGCACCCCTTATGTATTTATGGGTTGGTTTTGATACACTGATGTATCACCACCCTAGTGGTAGCGCGCATGTGTGTTTGTGGTTGAGGTCGTGGGTTCAAACCCCACCCAGACCTTTTTTGCTGCCTCTCTCTTTTTTGCTATTTTTCAATATTTTCATGTTTTTGTTAATTAATGGAAAAAATAATTTCTCTCTCAATTTTAATTATTTTTTATTGCTTCTTTTTTTGAAAATTCACAAAAATGTTAAAATATTTTATTCCATGAAAATTTCACAAAAATATTATTTATTTTATATATTTAGTATTTTTGCAAAGAATTATGTTTTATTTTTTTTTTAAACATTAAAAATATTTCTTTCTCTTGGTTTTGCAAAATTCAAATGATTTTTAAATCATCCCATGAGTGAAACATGATTTTTCAAATATAAATCCAAGATCACAATCTTTTTTCACATGTTTGATCATTTTAATTGAATTTTTAATTCAATTAAAATACATTAAATCAAGAAAATTAGGGTTTTAATCATTACCATCCTAACAAATCTTTTCAAATATTTTTGGGCCTCTAATAGAGTGTAAGACCCAATCCTTGTTGTATAAAAACCTCCTTGGGCCTCAGCCATTGTATAAGTCCCGATACGATTCTCAAAATAATGGTACGATCGTTATTTTCCATCTGGGCCTCTCCTTTAGTTGTAAGCCCCATACCTTGTAAAAAAAATAAACCTCAGGCCTCTATTAGAGTGTAAGACCCAATCCCTTTTTAACCAAAACCTTTTTGGGCCTCAGTCGTTGTATAAGTCCCACTGCGATTTTAAAATCTCGGCGCGGTCGTCGCCTTTTAAATGAAAACCATCTGGGCCTACCATTTGTGTTGTAAGTCCCATTTCTTTTCTCTTTTTTTCAAACTTTTGGGCCTCTCCTTGAGTTGTAAGACCCATCCCTTTGTACAGAAAACCTCTTGGGGCCTCAGTCATTGTATAAGTCCCGATACAATTTTCAGATCAACGGTACGATTACAGTTTTTCATCTGGGCCTCTCCTTGAGTATAAGCCCCAATAATCTTTTCAAAACAACTTCCTTTTTTATTTAGGTTCAAATCCATATTTTTCATCAAAACTTTCTTTAATTTCTTGAACAACTAACCATACAGCTGTTATAATGGAAGCTTGCTCGCCTGTAAGTTTTTATCAGCTTTCATTTACATTCTTTCATATATATAACTGTATTGCTAGAAGCTTGCTCGCCTGTAAGTTTTTATCAACTTTCATTTACATGCTTTCATATATATAACTGTATTGCTGGAAGCTTGCTCACCTGTAAGTCCTTATTTCATATCCTTTTAAATACTTGTCATATATCAACTGTATATATACTTGCATATCTGCTTAGAGTCTTCCCTGGCAACTAGGTCTAGAACTAGGTAAAACCAGTTGGTCACTCTTTCAATACAGTCAAAACTAGTTCCCCATAGGAATTCCAGATACAGTATTGCCTTCTCTTGGGCTTAAACAATATGGAACAAAGAGAAAGGCATTATTCCCGGTGAAAATTTTCTCAGACTGTCACTATTAGAAATTGTCAAAGAAGTTCATTCCCCAGAGAGGATTAATTCTCGGTGAAACCTCTCTTGAATTTCTTCAAACCTTAGAACTGTTCATTAAAGAAAAGATTATTCTCGGTGAAACTTTTCCTGAACTCTTCTTAAGTTTGGACTCACAGGCTTCCTAAAAGCATCCCCGCCTCCTCTTGAGCTTTGTACAAGGACCCTTTGGCTTCTTAGAAGTTTCTCATGCCTTCTCTTGGGCTTAATACAAGGACCTTGAAGACCTCTTAAAGGTATAGGACAGAACTTAGTCATCCTTTGCTAGAGCAGTCTTTCCAGAGTCAAAACCTTAGACCATTTTAGGGTTGATTCTCATCCCTTAAAACACCAGCCTCCTCTTGGGAATCATACAAAGATAAACTCTTCCATACCAGTAGACTTGAACAGTCTAATCCCCTCTTGGATCTCAAAGACATTCTCAAGTTCCCTATAAACACAGGAAAAACCCTGGTCACTTAACCAATCTCCAGTAGAGATAACACCCACATGATCTAAAACTCAGTCTTTTATCCTAAATTATCCCCAGCTAGGGTCAAATCACTATCCCAAATCAGAACCTCAGGGCATATGATATCTCAACTCTTCTGTAAACCTTCAGAAAGAGTTAATTCCCCATTTGGACCTGCCTCTGGATCTCAATAATCCTCAGCAGAAGTTAGCCTCCTCTTAGGCTTTGTATAATGATCCTTCCATACCTCAGTATAGTCAGCCTCCTCTTGGGCTTTGTACAATGATTTTCCCCAGCTGAGCTAACCTTTTCAGACTCTCTTATTGAGTCAATCACCTTTTCACACTCTCTTGTTGAGTCAATGGTACAAAATAAAAACACTCTCTTGTTGAGTCAATCATCTTTTCAGCCTCAATCTTGGGCTTTGTACAAGACACCATATAAATTTCCCTAAGCAGAGTCAATCCTCTTTTCAGCCTCAATCTTGGGCTTTGTACAAGGCAGGTAATACTCTCTAGCAGAGTCAAACTTCTTTCAGCCTCAATCTTGGGCTTTGTACAAGACACCTAAAAATCCTCAGTTGAGCCAGTCTCATTTTAGCCTCAATCTTGGGCATTGTACAAGACAGATAAAGATTTATTTCCAACAGAGTCAGTCTTCTTTTCAGCCTCAATCTTGGGCTTTGTACAAGACACATACAAACCCTCCCCAATGGAATCAAAATCCCTTTTAGCCTCAATCTTGGGCTTTGTACAAGACAGACAGAATATTTTCCCCGGAAAAGTAAAACTTCTAGCCTCCTCTTAGGCTTTGTATAATGATATCCCCCAAAAGAGTCAGTCTCTTTTTAGCCTCAATCTTGGGCTTTGTACAAGACAGATAAAACACCATCTTGTTGAGTCAGCCTTTTACAGCCTCCTCTTAGGCTTTGTATAAGGACTTCCCCAGTGGAGTCAACCAATCTCTTAGCTTCAACCTTGGGCTTTGATCAAGGCACACAAAAATCAACATTCCCTTCAGAGGAAACCAAAATCTCTCTGCAGGAAGACATTTCTCAGTGTTATCACACATCAAAACAAACAAATCAAACAAACCCTAATCCCAGATAACTGTTGTAAGAGGCATACTTGCTGATTCAAATATCCAAGCTATCGTCCATCTCTTATCCTGGAAAACTTCCCTCTTTCATCTAATTGCTGTAAGCGGCAAGCCTTTAGATTATTTACATCCACGCCATTGTCCCTCCCTTAGCATGAAAGATTCCTAAGGAAAAATGGCATTTCTCTACACTGAGTTAAAGTTTTCTCCTTCAGAAAAATCCCCTATAAAGGAAATTATGGCATTGCTGGATTCTCATATCCCAGTTAAAGTAACCCTCCTTTATAAACAGTCACCCAATGGTTATGATAAATAGACAAGATGTCTCCCTTTAGAGATAACAAATTCTCTCTCAGTCAAACCTTTTAGCTTCAATCTTGGGCTTTGAACAAGACACAAATACTCAACCCTTTAGCTTCAATCTTGGGCTTTGAACAAGACACCAAAACATCTTTTCCTCCCATAGAATAGGAGGAACTACAATTGCTCTGATTTCCCTGTTTCTTTAAATGGGAATACGTAGGCATAAGATTACAAAATCTTAGCGAGTATATCAATCAAAAACTCTAGGTCCAGTACCTTCACACATACCAATCAAAACTGAGGTCCAGTACCTCACCAAAATCATCAAAAACTCTCTCTCATATCTCCCTAAGAAGAAGCCTTCCCAACCCACAACAGATAAACACCATCAAGTAGAAAGCAGAACCTAAAACTAACAACCTGTGGATAACCACATATAGAATGGGTAATTGACAACTCCCCATTGTATAACCTGATCTTGGACCCCCCAATCTCTTTAAGTGTTTGTTCAGTTAAACATTCGCGTGCAAGGTTAGTTTTAGATAGCTTCCCTTTCCCTTCCAACTTCACGGGATAAATAAGAAATTAGAAAGTAGCACCCCCACTCCTCCTCATTGAGGTGAGGAGAAACCCAATTTGTGATAAGGTGGTCGCGTCACTGACAAAAATCACACGCTACACCAGTTGGCTAGATGTCCTCGTATCACATGCGAGAGCTTTCAGGAGCGGTGTACTTCACTAAGAAGTCGTATTTGCCACTCGGCTGTCCCAAAGTGTCCCATACTTCTGTGGGAGTGGACGAGTCATCTTTCTCAATGATGTTGACCTTAGGAAAAGCATAGTTAATGAACTCTTGTCCTGCAATCTTTGCATATTCATCATCACGATGCTAGTTATCTTCAGAATGTCCTGATTAACGATCCCATGACTTGGTGGGGACGTGGGTATTCTTTTCAATATTACTTAGCTGACAGGCATCGCTCGGATGACTCTTTTGCCCCAAGTCTTCCATGTATGGCTTCCAGATAGGTAAGTCATCCAGGGGATCATAATAATCTTGGTCAAAGTTGTCTTTCATTAGATCATCCTCTAATGAATTAGGTGGAGTACGGCATCCTTCAGGATCATAATCTCCATAGATCATCCGGACGTCTGACCTCAGTATATATCTCGGGCTCTGCTTTGGAAAACAGAATGGCATGTGTGCTTCTTTCTGAGACATATAATCGTCATCGTTGAGATAAGATTTCCACTCCTCATCCGTATCGGAGGAGTTACACTTATTGATGGTGTGTACTTCTTGAGACACTGGGTGGAGAAAGCCTCCACTGTGGAAAAAATCCTGAATGGGATGAAAACTTTCGTCCTTCTTTGCAGCCTGGGTACAGGTTGAAGAGAAACCAAGACATTTCTTTGTCTTGTTATCAGTAGGAATTATAATCTGTCCCCATCCTTTTGCGTTATTACTCTTGATTACTTTGAGAGCGTCCTTGTATGAGGAAATCGATGTCCCTCTTTCTGGTCGATTCTCATTGCTCACCGAGAGTGCCTGGAACTGGGTTCCAACAACCTCTTCCAGTTTTACACAGGAGAATGATGATAAGTTGCTCACGATTAAGGCTTGTTCTCCGCAGACTATGACTAACTTGTCATTCTTGGCGAACTTTAGCTTTTGGTGAAGTGTCGAAGTGACTGCCCCAGCTTTGTGTATCCAAGGTTTTCCTAATAAGCAGTTGTATACTGCTCGGATGTCCATGACCTGGAAAGTGACTTGGAAAGTTTGAGGACCAATGGTTATGGGAAAATCGACTTCACCGATAACTGTTTTTCTAGATCCGTCAAATGTTTTGACGATGATCTCACTGCCTCTTATCGGGGCTCCTTGAAATGATAGTCGTATCAGAGTTGATTTTAGCATAACATTCAAAGATGATCTTGTGTCCACCAGTACGCTGGCTAAAGCATCGTCTTGGCAGTTGACTGTGATGTTAAGCACCATATTATGATTCTTGCCTTCTTTCGGCAATTCCTCATCACTGAATCCTAAGTTGTTGCAGGAAGTGATGTTGGAAATTATGTTGTCAAATTGTCCTACTGTCACATCTTGTTCTATGAAAGCTTGCTCTAAGACTTTCTACATAGCTTCCCTGTGAGCCTTTGAACTAAGCAGGAGAGATAACATAGAGATTCAAGACGAAGTTTGCAATAATTGGTTTACAATGTTGTACTCACTTTTCAGGATGAGCTTCAGCATCTCATCGTTGTTCTTCATAAGTTCTGGATTACTAGATTGACTAACTTATTGATTTGGAACTTCCGTTTGAGGTTCCTTTTCTTTGGCAGGTTCTCCAACTCCTCTGTTGAAGATCCGACCACTCCGGGTAACTCGAATGATGTCGGCAATGTTCACGACGGAGGGTAATGGAGTTTCCTTTCCATTCTCAATGGTCGTTGCACCGTACTTGTAAGGGATAACCTTCTCTGATTTATACGGTATTGGTCCTGGCAGGTAGATAACCATAGGAGCTTTTTGATTTATCTGACCATTATAGGCAACCTCAATTAGTTTCTGGTTGGGAACTTTTCTATCATCAAGAGGGATTCTTGATCTATTGAGTAGAGGGATTATGGCGCAAACATCCTTGGTTTTTCCATGATCGGGGATTACGACAACGTTTTTGTCCTGATCTTGTATCATGTTGATCGACCCAGAACTTGAACATGGTCGAATCTCTTTCTGGTCCAACTGATTTTGGAAGGCTGCTCGTACGAGATAACATCCTTGGTTATCTTCCGAGCATACTCTACATCGCTCATAATTGTGTGGTGGTACCTTACCACATCCGCTTTGTATGTAGTGCATCTTTACTAGATCTGTTTCCATTGAGCGGATATCACGACTTTGATGTCTACCAGGATTCCCATCAGTCATGCTAATCCGTTTGGTAGCTTTATCCAGGTAAATTGGAAGCCACCAGTGGTCCAACAAATGTTGAAGCGTTCTTTGTACAAGTGCACACCACTGGTTGTCTTGACAGCATTCTGCATATTCCTAATAATCATGTGAAGCCAGAAAACCGAGCCTGACTTGCTTAACATGTAATTCTACTAGACTGGTATTCATCAAGCGGATGTCAAAGATTTGAACCATATTAACTTGATGGTCATTTCTTTTACGGTAGTCTTGGATCCATCTGAGATCCATCTGACGTTGGAGGGCTTCTTGTATAAAGGAGCATCCCTGATTATCTGTAGAGCAGACTGGACAAGTGTTGTAATCATGTCGTGGCAGATTATAATATTGACTTTGACTTGAATACATCGCCACCAAATTGACGTTCATCACAAGAATGTTGTGGTTCTGAAAAATATTGGGATGTGCACGGGCCATGTTGACTTCACGGATCTTGTGATCCTGAATCTAACCCAGATCCATTTGTTCTTGTAGTGCTGCTTGCACTACGAAACACCCCTGATTGTTCTTTGAGCAAATATCACACTGGTGATAATTGTGAGACGGCACATGACCATACCCGCTCTGTCTACAATGCATCCTCACCAGATTGGTTCCTAATAGGAGTACATCGTGAATTTGATAACTGCGGCTAAATTCTTCCTCTATTAAATTCACTGCAGTCTTCTCATGTTGCGGCAACGGGTTTGTCTGAACATTCGAATTAGTATCTTTGAAAGATAAGATCCTGTTCCTGACAAGTTTCTGTACATTAGACTTGAAGCTGAGACAATTCTCAATGTTGTGCCCCGATCCTCCTTGATGGTAAAGGCAAGTTTGATCCGCTTTGAACCAAAAAGGCAGATTTTCTGGTAGTGCAAGAGGAGTCTTGGTTTGGACGTGCCCCTTGGCCAGTAGAAGTGGAAATAGTTCTGTGTACAACATCGGTATAGGGTCAAACCCTGACGGTCGTGTCGTACGATTGTTGTTGTTGTATTGTGGACGAGCCTGCTGAAGAGGCTGTTGCGGCCTTTGCTGATACTGTTGTTGACTTGGTTAGCTCGGAACAACCTGAGGTTAGTAAGTCGGAGTTGGCGCTGGGTTGATAGCGGGAGTTACCGCTGCTACTGGTTGATACCTTCTCCTTTTCTTTCCTAGAGAGATATTACTGATATCTTGCTCTTTCTTCTTTTGGAAAGCACTACCGTATCTTTTGGTATTGCTAGATGGCTTTGCATCTTTGACCAATCGTCCTTCTCAGACTGCCTCTTCAAGGCGTACTCCCATGTTCACCATTTCAGTGAAGTCACGTGGAGGCAACACTCAAACAGGCAGGGTGAGTAATCACAATTCATTATAATCAATATAAAAACAGGATATGCATAAAATGGCGTCATTATCATATACAACATCATCAGGGTCATCAAAAAACATCAAAAGTCACAACATCATAAATCACATCAAGATGCCACATAAATGCAACACACAACAAGACTCATGCATGTGGTACCAATTCATCAAAGTCGATGGACATTAGGCCATCACCCTCCAAAGATCCCCGTCAATATGATCGATTCCACACAAGAACCGGAGCACATTAAAATACCTCACATCCATACAATGGGATTGAAGCCACAATAGACCGAAGTCTAACCCGCTGGACCAAAGTCCTATAATCATCAATAGACCAAAGTCTAACTCACTGGACCGAAGTCCTTTAATGCTATGAATGCATGATGCACAACGTCAATATCATCATCATCAATAAAAAGTCATTACGTGCATCATCATTCATCAAAATCTCATGTTAATCCATATCATCATTTAATCATCAAAACATCATGAATCGTCATCTCATAATCATCAATATAGCTCATGGTAATTCACATCAAAATAGTCATGTATCACCATCTCATAATAATCAATATAACTAATGGCCATTCACATCATCATCTAATCATCAAACATCATGTATAAACATCTCATAATCATCAATATACTCGTGGTAATTCATACATCAAAACACACATAATTATTCGATAAATTATCCACAAATAATTTCACAACCGGCAGCAAACAGCACAACAATCCATTAATAGAACATATACACAATTGACTTCCCAAACATATTCGATATAAAAATATTGGACAACCAGTTCTCTTATCTATATTATATTATATTATATATCTATTCATTAGCTTTCCGACGCTTTGAACGAGGATTAAAACGGACTTACAGATCAAAAGTTATGACCAAAATGATTTTGACCGAAAACATGAACAGTCGTGACGGACAGCATGCAGAATTTTCTGCGTTGGAGGCCTTCCGGACCCCCGATTTCAATTCCGTAAAAATCCAAACTCTCAGAAAATTATAACCCATCCAATATTGTAATTATCTCAAGTAAATTTACAATTTTAACACAATTAAACCATCTAATCATTATTTTAAGATTATGCCTAAAACCTTTTGAAATTGATGGATATAAGTTAAATCCTCAAAAGAAAAAGAATACACATATAAGGCACACAAATTCATCATATAATCGTCATATAACAACCACCGTGGAAATTAGGGATTTTTATCCTAAATATGCTATTACCCATCATACACTATCATAGCATCAAGGGCACAAAAACCTACGACTATTAGGCCAATTCATTACACTATCCTAAGCCTCAAAATCACATAAACCCTCAAAATACCCCAATACCCCCAAAGTCCTCACAACCCCTTCACCTTCATCATCAACCCACGAATACATCATAATTTCCTCAGTTTACTCATAAACCCACAAGAATCACATAAACCTCACTAATACATCATAACTTTCTCAGTTTACTCATAAACCCACAAAATCATATAAACCTCACTAATACATCATAACTTCCTCAGTTTGCTCATAAACCCACAAAATCACATAAACCTCACTAGTACATCATAACTTCCTCAGTTTACTTGTAAACCCACAAAATCACATAAACCTCACTAATACATCATAATTTCCTCAGTTTACTCATAAACCCACAAAATCACATAAACCTCACTATTACATCATAACTTCCTCAGTTTACTCGTAAACCCACAAAATCACATAAACCTCACTAGTACATCATAACTTCCTCAATTTACTCATAAACCCACAAAAATCACATAAACCTCAAAATCTACTTTAAATACATTGAATCCATATATTGAAAACAATGAAAGGCAATACTCCCCATACCTTAGATTGTCGATTCCAAGCCTTTCTCTCTTGAGTTCTTGGAAACTTTCTCGAATCCTAAGCTTTTCCCTCTTTCCTCAGAGCTCTGGCCTTTTCCCTTCTTTTCGCGATCTAACAAAATGAATCCTATTCCTCTCAAATTCTCCTTTTTGTTAAACCTAACCCATGGGCCTCTAAATTGGGCTTTCCCCAATTTACCCTCACTAATCCTCCTCAAAAGTCCATCTTACCCTTAATTCATCTAATATTATTTAAATAAATAATAATACAATATATTCCATATTATATACTATTATTTAAATGAATAACCAAAACTCAACAAAATACCAACATCAATACAAACCACCAAAATTTACCAAAATTCACGAATATTATATTTAAATAAATTAAATAAATATTCTTACAAATTTGGGGTGTTACATGACACATGCGTGTCACACGTGTTCTGCTGGGAAACACTAGAAGACTTGGAAAGTGAGCCATCACGTGGCTCTAGGTTTGCAACGCGCAGAATGTTAGATGGTGTATATGTTGTATTCAAAGAATCCAATAAATCCTGTGGTTGAGATTGTAACGTGAGGGGATCATTGGGAAACACCAAGTCATTAAGTCTATAAGTTTGTTCAAAGAATCCAACACTCCTCACATCATGTTCCACAACTTCAGACGCTTATTTTCTATGAGTTTGTTCAAAGTCCCTCAAACCCTCATCTTGAACCATAACCTCCTTCGTAGTACTTTGTCCTTCTTTTCTTCTAACTATGTCGTTAGTGTTCTGAGCCAAGGATGTATGTGGATTCTAAGCCAAGGATGCATGTGGATCGGAACAGTTGGGGCTTGCTGCGTCTGTTATACTTTCATCAGGACCTTGGAGCTCTGGTGGAATCGGAATAAAATGAGCAGTTGGATCACTTCCCTGGTAAGCACGAAGTTGAGAAACGTGAATTACTGGGTGGATCCTTGAAGAGGGAGGGAGATCCAATTGATACTCCACTTTTCCGATCCTTCGTTGAATCTTGAAGGGGCCATAGTAGCATTTTGAAAGCTTGTGAGAGACACGGCGTGGAATGGATGATTGGCGATAGGTTTGAAGGCGGAGCAAAACTAAATCGCCCTCTTGAAAGGTACAGTCAACACGTTTTTGATTACTCTGAGTTCCCATTCGCTTTCTGGTTCTTTCAATGTTGAGTTTAAGTGTTTACAATATTTCATCTCTTTGTTGCAGGGACATCTCTAACAGAGAAACGGTGGTAGATCCGTAGCGGTAGTTGGGAAAGGAAGGACGGGGCATCCATAAAGGGCCTCAAACGGAGACATGTTGATGGAGGAGTGGTGAGCAGAGTTATACCAAAACTCAGCCAAGTGTAAGTATCTGAACCACTTTTTTGGATTGTCACTTGTAAAGCATCGTAAATACGTTTCCAGGCATCGATTAACTACTTCCGTTTGTCCGTCTGTTTCAGGGTGGTATGCTGAGCTATACTTCAATGTGGTGCCCTGTGTTCGAAACAACTCTTTCCAAAAGGTACTAAGAAAGAGTGGATCACGATCTGAGACGATGGATGAAGGAATACCATGTAAGTGGCATATCTCAACAGAAAAACAAAGTGCCAGATCCTTAGCTGAGAATTTCGTGGGTAGAGCAATGAAGTGAGAAAATTTTGTCAGCTTGTCACAGACAACCCAAATCACTGTGTGACCAAAGGAGTTAGGTAAGTGAGTAATAAAATCCATGCTTAATTCATCCCACACAAGTGTTGGTATATTTAGGAGTTGTAAGAGTCCCTATTTCTTCTTGGGCATGTATTTCTTTTGTTGGCAAACTGGTCACTTTTTAACAAAAGCTTTGGTGTCTTTGTAGATTCCAGGCCAGAGAAAAGAGGAAGAGAGTCGAGCCAAGGTGGGTTGAAGACCAGAATGGCCAACAGTCGGTGTGGAATGATATTCTGTGATTAAAGCTTCGCGGAGTTCTTGAGTGGAAGGTATGTAAATTCTATCTTTGTAGTATGGAAGGCCATCTTTAGAATGAAAGAGTGTTTGAATTGAGGTGTCTGTTTGGACTTGCTGCATAAGACCTTCAGTAGTTGATTCATAGTAATTTTTTAATTGTGTTAGGAGGAGCGACACTAGGGAGGAAATTGAGAGAAGTGCTGCAGCATCATCCATTTGTTTGCGGCTCAGAACATCTGCAACCTGATTAGCTTTTCCAGGTTTGTAAAAAATATCAAAATGAAATCCTTGTAATTTGGCAGCCCACTTTTGTTTTTCAGGAGTTTGGATAGTTTGAACCAACAATTTTTTTAAACTCTTTTGGTCAGTGTAAATGTGAAATTTCCTCCCTATCAAATACTGACGCCACTTTTTTACAGCTTCTGTGATCACATACATTTCCCAGACGTACACCGAAGATGCCTGCAACCGGTTGCAAAGTTTCTTGCTGAAGAAAGCCAACGGGTGTCCCTATTGTGATAGCACTGCTCCGACAGCCACCGCTAAAACATCAGTCTCAAGGACGAAGATTTGGGAGAAATCTGGAAGGCTTAAAATTGGAGTTTTTGTCATTTTTTTTAAATTGTAAAAGTTGTCTCAGCTGATGTACTCCAACATAACTTAATGGAACTCAAAAGATCGGTGAGAGGAGCGGCGAGAGAGGCGTAATGACGAACAAAACGTCTATAAAAGACGGTGAGGCCTAAAAAAACCCCTGAGTGTTGTAAGTGAACGAGGCAGAGGCCAATCCAATATAGCTTGAATCTTTGAGGGATCTGGGGTTACACCTTTACTTAAAATGATATGACCTAAATAATCAACACTAGGGACAGCAAAAACGCATTTTGTTAATTTGGCATAAAATTGATGGGATAAAAGTAACTCTAAAATCAACTTTAAATGATGAGCATGCTCTGTAATGCAGAAACTATAGATTAAAATGTCATCAAGAAAAACTAAAATGAACCGTCATAGAAAAGGGCGAAGTAAATCATTCATTGCAGATTGAAAAGAACTAGGGGCATTAGTTAGGCCGAAAGGCATCACTAAAAACTCATAGTGTCCGTCAAACGTTCTGAATGCAGTTTTATGCGTATCCTCCGGTGTTACCCTGATTTGGTGATATCCAGATCGAAGATCAATCTTAGAAAAAATAGTTGTCGATCCCAATTCATCAAAGAGTTCATCTATAGTAGGGATAGGGAAACGATCTCGAACTGTTACAATGTTAAGTGCGCGGTAATCAACATAATCGCCACCTACCATCTTTTTTTCGAACTAACAGAACTGTGGAGGAGTAAGGGTTATTGTTGGGTTTAATGATGCACTCCTGAAGCATATCTTGGATTATGGTTGTCATGGCATCTTTTTGGGAATGAGGGTATCGGTAGGGTTTAACATTAACAGGAGTAGTGTTGGGTAAAATGGGAATGTGGTGGTCATGGGGTCTAGGAGGGGGTAAGCCTTGGGGTTTTTGAAAGACGGTAGCAAAGGACTTAATAATAGTTGAAATTTTGTGTGGGAGGGAAGTGGGTAAGGAATCAATAGTAGTTGTGTTTTGTGGAGGGGAATCGAGCTCGTGGGATGTGGTGGGCTGGTAGAGTAACAGGTGAATGGATGCAATTGAATCGGTGTGGAGAAGATGGCAAATGTGATTGTAGGAAGAATGTGAGGGAAGGGATTTAGTATCAATTGTAATAGTGATGTCATTTTTGTGATAGGTGAAGGAGATTTTTGGGATGGAAAACCCAGCCATGAGAGGACTGAGAGTGCGTAACCACTCCATTCCAAGGACAACGTCAGCTCCTTCAATAGGAAGTAAGTGGAAGGGAATTGTAAACAAATTGTTTTGGAGAGTGATAGGAACCTGAGGGCAGAGGCCTGAGCATAGTAATTTAGAGCCATTACCAACCATGACCAAAAATTTTGAAATTTGTGTAGTTGGGAGTTTGAGATGATGGGCAATGCGGGGTTGCAAAATGTTGTGTGTACTTCCCGTGTCAATAAGCACCGTGACTGACAAACTCAGAATAACTCCATTAAATTTAAGGTTTTTTGGTTAGAATTAGCCACTTGCAGCTTGGGGGGATAGTTGAAAGTAGGTCTCCTCCGGTTCGGCAGGAATAACAAGCTCGTCAATAGGTTCACTATTGTCTTGTATGTAGGATTCCTCATCATCAACCAATAGCAAGAGGAATTTCCCGGATGAACATTTGTGGCCCGAGATGAATTTTTTGTCGCAATTAAAGCATAACCCTTGTGCGCGACGCTCTTGGAGTTGAGCATTGGATAGACAGCGAATGGGTAATTTAGAAGGTTGGGAGGGTGGAGAGGGTTTAGGTGGAGCTGGTACCGGGGCAGTAGGTTGGGAGGGTGGGTTAGGTCTGGTATAA
This sequence comes from Lathyrus tuberosus, assembly GCA_022829125.1. Lineage (NCBI taxonomy): Eukaryota > Viridiplantae > Streptophyta > Magnoliopsida > Fabales > Fabaceae > Lathyrus > Lathyrus tuberosus. The sequence goes on along the minus strand of JALAZF010000019.1, from coordinate 5,099,451 downwards.
GGGCTGGAAAAGGCTTTTTGAAACTTAGGTTTTGCCTCCCTTAATTTGGATTCAATCATCTTTGCAAGCCCAATGGCTTGGGAAATAGAGGTAGGTTTATGTATAGCGATTTCATTTTGAATATCGGGAATCAAACCAGAAATAAAGCAATTCAGTATTGCTCATGTGATAATCCAACAGCTTGATTACCCAATTTTTCAAAGGCTACTTGATATTCCACGACAGAACTAGTTTGTTTAAGTTTAAATAATTATGCCTGGTGATTTTCAAATGTAGAAGGTCCAAACCTTAATTCCAAAGCTCTAGTAAAACTGAACCAATATGTCAATAATTGACTTTGATGCATCTATTTAAACCATCCTAATGCTTCGCCTTTCATATAAAAAGACATCATGGACAACCTATTTTCGGGCGGTAATTGGTAAAAACTAAAAAATTGGTCAGCTTGAAATAACCACTCTAATGGGTTTGAGCAATCAAACATAGCAAGTTCTAATTTTGGGGTACGAAAAGGAGGTAAAGGAGGGATATGAGGGATATGGTTATATTGAATCTGTTGGGGAAACGGGTTTGTATAAGTGATGTTTTGTAGAAAACTAGTTGGGAAGAAAGGGTATGACGTAAAAGGTGGTGGGAGTTGTGTTGTGGGTGTGTGTGAGACCGAGGTGACGTTGGGGTTAATGGATGTTGGAGAAAAGGTTGTGGACTGCCGCAGGGGTATGAAGGCTGGAGAAATCACATTAGAAACAGGTGTTGTAACCATGTGTATAGAGAAAGGTAGCTGGGTTATACTTGAAGAACTTGCTGTTGAGAAAACAATAGCAGCAGATTGTGATGCCTTTTGAGTGAGCAGTTTGTTGAGAGTCGTCATGATTGAGTCGTAGCGAGAATCGGAGATCTGCTTATCATTCTCCATTCTGGTGTTGATAGTACCCAGGTGTCGTTGAGTGTTTTCTAGATCTGTGTGAACTTTGTCAAATCTCTCATCCAGATCTATGTGGATTTGGTTAATGGCATTATCTAGGAGAATGTGAGAGGTTTGGAAAGCTTGTTCAACAATTTCTTGAAAGGGGGGGGGGGGGGGTTGGGGTGGTTTAGGAGGGGAGCCATGAAGTCAAAATGAAAGCACCAATGATAGAAGGGGGATCGACAACTACTACCAAAACTAGGGTTTACCATTGAATGAATACAAAATAAAAGAAGGAAATTAAAATTCTGAATAATTCTCTAATTCTATTCTCAAACTATTGTTGGATCAACTAAAAAGGCCAAGCCCAAAAGAGAAAAATTAAACTAAACTTAAAAATGCTAGATTAAAAACAAATTATTTGGGCACATAGTCTCTCATCCATGTAGGCTTCCTTGTAGTGCGAATGAGCCTGCTATCACTATTTCATGTAACTATTTTTTATTCAATCTTCCTCTACTGAATCCAAGTTTTTTCGGATTGTGAATTTACTGCTATTTGCTTTCAAAACATTTTTGTTTGTGATTTGCAAATTTGGGTGCTGTCGATGAGCAGAGAGAATTCGCGTTGACAAATTTATTGGTATGATGTTGTTGTTGCTACAGATTTGGTTTTTTTGACGGTGCGATTCAGGATGTATTTACACTAAAATGTGAAGTGCATCAAGACTTTAATGGCTCATGTGGTGTTGGAATCTTTGTTGTTGTTTTGTGCTGATAAGAGATTGATTTGGAAATTCTCTATTTTGTGGTGGTCTAGTTGGGTTGTGTTTATATTGGTGGAGGAAAGTTAGTGATAATATAGTGTTAATCGTAGGAATTTTCTTCTTCCTTCCCTCTGATTTTTCGCTGCTATTTATACTTACAATTTGAGATTTTCAGAAATTAAAGTTTCAATTAAATCCATGATTATTTCCTTCTCAATTTTGGAAGAACATGAATTCTTGATTTTAATTTGATTTAGGAAGAATCTTGAAATGGTTTGATGGTTTTGGAAAGAAATTGAAGAAAACGTATTAGTCTGATATGGAGATTTGGGACTTTTTTTAGGATTTAATTGGTATACACTGACAGTGTAAATTTTTTTTACACAAGATAAAATTATTTTACATTGTTAGTGCATACCAGTTAAACTCTTTTTTTTTTAATACCTTGTGTTTGGTTTTTTTTTTTGAACTTCCAATTTTTTCCATATACAATCTTAATCTATTAATTGGCTTAATTAACAAAATAACTAAGAGTGATAATAGTAATAATGTATACACATGTTTTTTTATTTTTTTTATAATAATAATTGATCTTACCGGATCAGAAAAGGATCAGCAGCCAGCAACACGTCGTGAGCTCCTTTATTTGCCGGTGGTGGAGAAGAGGTACTCCGATGCCAAAGTAAGTTTCAGCAAGAGAGAAAGCAAGTACAGAGAAAAGGTGTAGAGAATGGAATACCTGACCCTCTAGTGAAAGAGGGTATTTATAATGTGCCCCCAGCGCAGGGTCAATGATTACTTTGCATTGGGTTGGATCCAATGTTTTAAAAACCGGACCAAACCAGACGGTTCAATCGGTTGGACCGGGAATCGGAGATGGATCCGGTTGGGTCAACCTTTAAAAACCACTAGTGGGTCAAAATCGGAGTAAAATCGAAAAAAAAACCAGATTGAACAGTCCAAAACCATTCGAACCAAAGAACAGGAGCCGGTTTTGTAAAACCGTCCGGTTCAATAAAATGCATCAAATTGGTCATTTTCTAATTTTTTAAAAAATATTAGTATGTGAATATCAAAACTTAACATACATTCTCCAATCACAAAAAAGAATTTTGTGTTCTTTTTACAACCATACAACCTTCTAAGTTTTATCACTGCGTTATAGTTTTCTTTCAACCACGCTTCATCATCATCACACTGTCTCTTTCAAACATAGTCACGATGTCCAACTCAATATTGATTATCGTAATTCAACTCAAATTCGTTTTTTTAACGAAGTATATTATATTATTTATTTTTGGCATTTTATATTGTTTAATTTAAGTATCCTTAATTATTTGAACTTTATTTTAGTTATTATATTCTATCATTTTAATTTTGGTTTGAATTAGTTTAACTTATTTTATTGTAATTTTTTAACTTGGTCAAATTATTCTTAAATGAAGGTTGAAATGAAGTGAAAAACTATGTTATGTTTGAAGGTGTGAAAAACGCAAGAAAGGGGGGTTTGAATTGGTTTTTCAAAAAATAATTGTTTCTTAAGAGTTTCTTGCTTGTTAAAAAGTTTTTCCAAGGAATCAAACAGCTTAGTTAAACAAAAGGATATAAAAATGTTATGTTTATACTAGTTCACTTGAGAATCTCTCAAGTTAGTCTAGTCCACCCGCCAAGGTGATTTCGCCTCTCTCAACGAGGTCTTAATCCACTATTCAACAAAATAGTACACTGCACAAGCTACACAGCTGGTGACTAACCACAACCTCTAGAACTCACACGTCCCAGACTTCTCAAGTAATCCAACCACACAGGTCTTACTTAAGGCACAAACTCTAAGACACTTGTCCTAGACTTCTCAAGAGATCTAATCACTAAGACTCTCTTAAGGAATACAACTTTAAGTTCCAACACAATGAGTTTACAGAGAATTGCTTCTTATCAAGCTGATAATGTAAACAAGCTTTTAGACCAAAAATAACTTAAGAAAGAATGGAGATGGAAAGTATTGTTGTTGTTCGCTTGTGTATCTTTCTTTAAGTTTTTTTGAGCTTCCTTTTATAGCCGAGTGAAAAGAGTCGTTGAAATGAAATCATGATAGCTAGGTAGGCTTGCGGCTTGGAAGCGTGAGGACAGGTACAAAATCTTCTGCCTGCAGCGCGTCCCGTCTGTGTCAGATTGTTTTATTATTTCGCACAGTCTTTGAGAATTTTAACGTTGTAATGTGGTACAGCTGTACAGTGTGACAGGTTTTCTTGGCTTCTCAACATCAGAGGCTTTTTGTGAGCGTGAGTAAGAAGGGAAAACATTGTATGGTTCTTGTGATTATCAAGTCTTTGAATCATCAGCTCTGCGCTTCCAGAATCTTCAGAACTTGTCATTTGAACCTTGTTGTCTGAATCCACTTTCTTTTATATCCAGAGGCTTCTGATGTTAATTTTGATGAAGCATGAGTGGAATCTTTATAGCATAATATATGATGCTTCAAGTCTTCCGTTGATTGAAGAAGTCCATTAGGAATCAGTCTTCAGAACTTCAGTACTTGGTCTTTTAAGAGCGTTATCATTTTCTGCTTTAGATCTTCCGAATCTTCAGAACCTGTCTTCAGAGTTTTCAGATCTTCTTGTTTGAAAATCGTAAGGCTTCAGACTTTGTTCCATCAGAACTCTTGTCTCATCTTTGAATTGAGTTCTTGTTCTTCGAAGCATCTTTCATTAAGCATTGCGTCAATTCCCGGAATCAGAACCTGTTTGCTAGGTTCTTACACATAACAACATTAGTTGCACAAAATTGTTCATGCAAATATTCATTTGTTATCATCAAAACTTAGAGATGATATTGCAGAACCAAATCTTGTTCTCACAATCTCCCCCTTTTTGATGATGACAAAACTATATAGTTTTATGACACAATTTTGATATATATATATATAATACAGGGAAGATGAAAAGGTATTTAGAATTGCTTATCCTTTTTATGAAGTGCTCCCCCTGAGTATTAGACTAAGATTCTTGCTAAGGCTCCCCCTGACTTCATTAACCTTTTGAGTCTTTCTTTATCCTTAGAACTTCTGAGTTATCTGCACACATAAAAAGTACAGAGAAGCAATCTAATGGAAATGAAGGATTTTATCTTGTCAGTATGTGAGCAGCATTGTTTTTCAGAGAATGACTATAATCAAAATTATCACATTCATACTCTCCCCCTTTTTGTCATAAATCAAAAAGATTAAAACATTGATGTCCAAGGGTGAAAAACACAGTACTAAATCCTAAAAGAAAAACAGAGGTTTATTTGCTGTCAGAGGAAAGTTTGTCCCAGATTTTCTGCATCATGATCTGAAGATTTTCATTGACAGTATCTTGCTTGTCAAACCTTTCTCTGAAGTTCTTCTGTTCGGTTCTGATTTCATCAACGGCGTCTCCCAGACGCTTAATAACATGATCAGAGGTGGAAGCAATCATAGCACTTTCTTTAGCTCTTTCAGCAGCTTCTTGTGCCTCTCTTGCAGTTTGCTCTTCTACTTCTTTAGCAGCTTTTTCTTCAGCTTCTTTCTGCTTAGCAGCTAAGAACTTGAGTACCCTGACTCTTGCTTCAGCTTCTGCCCTTTCCTTAGCTTTTGCTAGTTCAGCAGTTATGGTTGTGCTTGAGAAACTTACAATTCTTGTAAGTTCCATGTCTAGCCATTTTTGAAAACTTTGACAGGCACTCTCAAGTTCCATGAGTTTTGTGCTTGTGCAAAGTTGCGTTCTTAACCTAGCAAACTTCTCAAGTGCTTTGTCATGAAATTGACTTGTACACTCTTCAAAGGAAGTTGGAGGTGGAGTATTGTAGACAACTAGAGCGAGGTTGGATTTATCAGAGATGGTTTCAGATGGTGGTTGCTGAGATAAGTTAGTCTCAGTAGCAGCCGGTTCAGGTGGTTGTTATTGATTGTTAGGAGAGGTGACTTCTAGTGTTTCCAGATTGTTATGAATTTTAGAAGAAAGAGAATCAGACAGTTGGGTTAAGGGTTCAGTAATGATTTTCTGATGAAAAGCATAGGCCATTGGTGATACAGGTATGTCTTGTAAGGGTGTTTACGAAGGAATTTGTGGGGTTTTTGAATGAGACCATGATGATCGTAGTTTAGATGGTTTGGCATAGACCGATGAATCAGGGTTTGATCTTGAACTTGTACCCTCGAGGATTTTTGATCTTTTACTTCTTTTTCGTTTCTGAGGCTTAGAGATGATGGTAGTATGCTCCATAAGAGTTGGTTTGGAGTTCAATTGATCAATCTGTTCATTTTGCTTTGTTTGCTCCCACTCTTCTTCTTCATGCTTGATTTCACAGACATCATATCGTCGTGCCTTTATTCCATCTATGTATACAGGTAATTCTTCACGTTGGTAACTTCTGTGATAGGTAGGATAACCCGGCACCGTGACTCTTTGCTTACTTAAATCATCAGAGATGATGAAAGGATTTACCTTTACTTTATTGATTATTCTCATTTGCTTAAGAGTTGTGGCATTTACTGGTTCACCAAGGGTTGTGGTCAGATCTTCTGTGAATTTGACTTCTATAACCAGAGTATCTATTATACCACTTTCATAGAAAATGCCTGAGAGCATTCTTCCAAAAGGAATGTACCTTGGTATATCATCTCTGTATTCACCAGTTGTCCTCGTTTTCATTACCATGTCTCTCAGATAGTAAAATAAGATAGAGGGTAGACACATTCTCTCTTTGGTGATCAGATAGTACAACATATATTTTATATTGGCGTTGAGGAAATCTGCAGCAAGTGATGAGGGCCTAGGATTGATGCAGCCAAGAATAATTTTGTGCCAGATTTTTAAGTATGCATGCAAATCTTCTCTATTGTAGTTCTTCTTGCTCAGTTGATAGTTGGCGTAGATGATTGGGTTGATCCTCTTTTTCACAAATGAAGATTTATTCTTCATCCCATATACTCTCTTATTCTTCATAAACTCCAGATTGTAAAGATCTGCAATGGATTTTTCAGTGATGACAATCTTTCTTCCCAGGACATGGGAGACAAGATGGATCTTGTCACAAACAGCTTGTCCCCAGAAATATTTTACAAGGGTTTCAAAAACCGGTCCTTTGAGCCTATCAAAGTAATTGGTCCATTCCTGAGCTTCTACTTCTTCGATTAGATTGAATCCATTGTTAGCGAGATTTTGGAAATCTACATGCATTTCCTCGAGTACAGATAGGTTTTCAAGATTGCATGTGATAGAAGCTCCTCTTTGCGTAATGTGTTATTTGCTTATTTGAGAAGAGTGGGATGAAAATGAAGCGTCCATTTAATTTGTTAGAGATGTTGTTGAGGATGGCCCGGTTGAGGGAGCTGACATTCTTCTTGATGATTCTTCAAATTCTTGTGAGAACTTGACGGCTTCTTTTTGCATTGGGGTCGTCATTTTGAGCGATTGAGAGGAAGAGTAGAGATTTAGGATTTTGGTGATGAGTGAGAGAGATAGAGTGTTTTTGAAGAGTTGAAGGACACGAAGGAAAAAGGAATAAAAGTTTTTGGAATATACCTACGAAAGTTCTAGGTTACGTCTATCTTCTAATATATTAATGGTTCTGGTTTCTATGAGATTGTGATGTACTTGAGTGGGCAGACATGTTATGGAGATAGGTGAATAAATGTGATAAAGTTGAGTCAATCTCGAGAGAGATGCTGTTCATTTAATTTAAATAGTTAAAGTGACTTAATTTTACTTAAATCACGAAAAAAAATGATTTTTTCGAAAATATGACATGTCACAAAATTATCAGAACTTGAGATGTGTTAATAAAGTGGTTCTGATGGAAAAATGCTTTTTCACATGAGGTTCTGAAAATGTTTTATTCTGAACAATATCTTATATTCAGATGTGTTAAAATAATTAGAAATCTATCTTCAGCTAAGGGTTTTGTGAAAATGTCAGCCCACTGATGGTCTGTATCTATGAATTTTAAGCATAGAGTTCCCTTCTGAACATAGTCCCTAATAAAGTGATGTTTTATTTCAATGTGTTTAGCCCTAGAATGCAAAATTGGATTTTTACTTAAGCAGATAGCATCAGTATTATCACAAAAGATAGGAATGTTACTCTCATATATCTGATAGTCCTCCAGCTGATTTTTCATCCATAGCATTTGAGTACTGCATAGGGAAGCCGATATGTATTCTGCTTCAGCTGTTGAGAGAGAAATGGTAGATTGTCTCTTACTTGACCATGAGATTAAATTGCTTCCTAAGAACTGACAATTCCCTGATGTGCTTTTTCTTTCTAATCTGTCTCCGGCATAGTCTACATCGCAGTAACTAGAAAGAGTATACTCTGATGTTTTCTTATACATCAGGCCAAGGTTAGTTGTTCCTTTCAGATACCTTAGAATTCGCTTGACAACGGTTAAATGTGATTCTCTTGGATCTGATTGGAATCTAGCACATAGATGTACACTGAATAATATATCAGGTCTAGAAGCAGTTAGATATAAGAGAGAACCTATCATACCACGATAGAGTTTTTGACAAACCTTAACTTCTGTTTCTTCCTTTCCCATGACACACGTTGGATGCATTGGTGTTTTGGCAATATTGCAATCCGTCATATTGAACTTCTTCAGAAGTTCTTTTGTATACTTGGTTTGATGAATGTAAGTGGCCTATGATCTTTGATCAATTTGAATTTTGAGGAAGAACTTTAGTTCTCCCATGAGGCTCATTTCAAATTCGGCCTGCATTAACTTTGAAAATTCTTAACATAGAGAAGAGTTAGCAGAACCAAAAATAATGTCATCAACATAGATTTGAACAATGAGAATGTCATTCTAATATGTCTTACAGAAAAGTGTTGTGTCAACCTTTCCTCTGGTGAAATTGTTTTCTAGTAAAAACTTACTCAATCTTTCATACCAAGCTCTGGGAGCTTGTTTTAAACCATAGAGTGATTTTTTAAGTTTGAAAACAAAGTCTGATTTTTCTGAATTTTCAAACCCAGGAGGTTGTTTGACATAAACTTCTTCTGATATATAACCATTTAAGAATGCGCTCTTAACATCCATTTGATATAGAGTGATGTCATGATTTACTGAAAAGGATATTAGCAAACGTATTGCCTCAAGTCTTGCAACCGGAGCAAATGTTTCATTGTAGTCAATTCCTTCCTGTTGATTGTATCCTTGGGCAACAAGTCGTGCTTTGTTTCTGACAACTTCTTCCTTTTCATTTAGCTTGTTCCTAAATACCCACTTGGTTCCTATGACATGAACATTCTTGGGTTTAGGAACTAGATCCCAAACATCATTTTTGGAGAACTGGTTGAGTTCTTCTTCCATAGCCAGAACCTAGTCTTTGTCCATGAGAGCTTCTTCAATTGTGGCTGGTTCTATCAACGATACTAGTCCAACAAGTGTTTCTTCTGATGGTCTAAAGGCTGATCTGGTCCTGATAGGAGCATCTTTGTTACCCAAAATTAGTTCCTCATGGTGCGATGTGGACAGTCTTTCTTCGTTGAGATGGGGTATTTGGAGTTACTTTAGTGGTTTCTGGTGTAGGATCTCGTTGTTCTTTGACTTCCTCTTCCTTTTCCTTAGATTCAGAGAATCTGATTTCTAAATCTGCAAGTTTATCAGCTAGCTCTGACTTTTCTAAGTCAGGCTTGTCATTGAATCTAACATGAATGGATTCCTCCACAATTCTTGATTCTGTGTTGTAAACTTGGTAACCTTTCGAGCGTTCAGAGTATCCCAACAACAGACACTTCTGTGCTTTGGAATCAAATTTGCTAAGATTCTCTTTAGTGTTAAGCATAAAACAGACACATCCAAACGGATGGAAATAAGAAATGTTGGGTAGTTTATTCTTCCATAATTCATATGGAGTTTTATTCAAGATAGGTCTTATAGAGATTCTATTTTGAATATAGCATGTTGTGTTGATTGCTTCTGCCCAGAAATGTTTAGCTATGTCAGTTTCTTGGATCATGGTGCGAGCCATTTCTTGCAAAGTTCGATTCTTTCTTTCTACAACTCCATTTTGTTGTGGAGTTCTAGGGCAAGAAAAATCGTGTGATATTCCATGAGAATAAAAAAGTTCCTCAAAGTTTTTATTTTCAAATTCTCCACCATGATCACTCCTTACTCTGACTATTTTACAATTTTTCTCATTTTGAACTTGAGTGCAGAAGGAAGCGAACACAGAATATGATTCATCCTTGTGTTTTAAGAATTTTACCCATGTCCATCTGCTGTAATCATCAACGATGACTAGTCCATATTTCTTACCATTGAGAGATGCCATTTTTACAGGACCAAACAGATCAATGTGAAGAAGTTCCAACGGTCTGGAGGTTGAAACAACATTTTTAGCTTTGAAAGAAGTTTTTGAAAACTTTCCTTTCTGACATGCTTCACAAAGAGCGTCTGAAGAATATTTCAGATTTGGCAAGCCTCTAACTAGACCAAGCTTGTTAAGCTGAGAGATTCTTCTCAGACTGACATGGCCAAGACGTCTGTGCCAGACCCATTGCTCTTCGTTCACAGAAAGAAGACATTTTACATTTTGATGTTTTAAATCAGATAACTTAATTTTGTAAGTGTTGTTTTTCCTCTTTCCGTTGAATAGGACAGATCCATCCTTCTGACTTACAGCTTTACAAGATGTTTGATTAAAAATGAGATCATAACCATTGTCGCTAAGTTGACTTATTGACAACAGATTATGCATTAGACCTTCTACTAACAAAACATTCTTAATGGAAGGAAGCTTACCATTTCCAACGGTTCCAGAGCCAATGATTCTTCCTTTCTGATTTCCTCCAAAACCGACAACACCTCCAGGTTTAAGTTTCAGATCTTGGAACATAAGTCTTTCTCCCATCATGTGTCGCGAGCATCCACTGTCCAGGCACCATGACTAGTGTTTCAATGGAGCTAATAAGGATATCTGCAACATAAATTATCTTGTTCTTAGGTACCCATCTTGTGGGTCCTTTCTCATTATTTTTTCTAAAGGTTCTGACCCCTTTAGATTTTCTTATGTTAGCAAAATGGTGTGAAGTTTGTGCATAGTATTTGTGTTTAGAGTACTTCTTCAGTGGATGTGTTCGTGTAATCCTAGAGTTTGAACCTTTAGGTTCTGAATGCTTATGATTAGTGCCAGAGGGGACAAACTGTTTAGACAGAGGTATTATTTTGATGTTTTTGGTTTCATCATATGGTTGAGAAGGTCCTAAATATCCTAGACCTCTACTACCATTTCTGCTGACTCCATAGATCAATGAAGCCATTTTACTTCTATCTATGCTTTTGGCAAGAAAGTTTTTAAATGCATTATCATATTTGTCTTCATTACTGGTGTTAGCTGAGTTTGAGACCATTTCTTCTTCTACCTTAGATAATTTACATTTCAGGACAGAATTTGAGTTTTCTAAGACAAATATTTTTTCATTTTGTTCAGAGATGATTTTCTTATTTTTAGTAAGATCGTATGAAGAAACTATAAAACTATTTTTCTGGGTTTTGAATTTGCTTTGAAGATTTTGATATCTTTTGATAAGTTCAGTTAATCCTAATTCAAGTTCAGAACGTGATAAGGAAGAAAGTACCTCTCTTTCATCGTCGGAGTCTGATAGTTCTTCCTCTGATGAGTTGCTTCTGGTTTCTGCCATGAATGCCATGTTGACTCGACTTTCATCAGCATCATCTTCAGATTCTGAGTCATCCCAGGTTGCCATGAGACCCTTTTTGGTTTTCCTAGGTCTTTCTTCTTTCTTGACTTTTGGACAGTCATATTTGAGATGTCCAGGTTCTTTGCATTCAAAACATGTAATGTCTTTTCCATAGTTTCTTCTTTGACCAAATGTAGGTTCGAATCTTCTCGTTGGTCCTTTGAACTTGTTTCTTCTGTACTTCCAAAGTTGACTTATCTTCCTTGATATGAGTGATATATCGTCTTCTTCTGAATCTTCTTCGAATTCTTCCATCTCTTCTTCTGCCTGATACGCCTTCTTCTTTTCTGGCTTTACTTTTAGTGCAATGGATTTGTTTTTCTTTTGAGGTTCATCTCCTTGAAGCTCTATTTCATGACTTCTTAATGAACTGATAAGTTCTTCAAGACTGATGTTATTCAAATCCTTTGCAACTTTCAAGGAAGTCACCATTGGTCTCCATTTTGCTGGAAGACTTCTGATGATTTTCTTGACATGATCAGCAGTAGAATAGCCTTTGTTTAGAACTCTGAGTCCAGCAACAAGCATTTGAAACCTTGAGAACATGGTTTCAACAGACTCATCTTCTTCCATTTTAAAGACTTCGTATTTTTGGATTAGCGTAAGAGTCTTTGTCTCCTTGACTTGAGCATTTCCTTCGTGAGTCATACGAAGAGAGTCAAAGATGGATTTTGCAGTTTCTTTGTTTGTGATTTTCTCATACTCGGTATAAGAAATTGCGTTCAACAGAATGTTTCTTGCTTTGTGATGATTTTTGTAGGTTTTCTTCTGAGCATCTGTAAACTCACTTCTTTCAATCTTTTTACCTATAGAATCTACTAGATGACTGTAGCCATCAAGTACTATATCCCATAGATCTAGATCAAATGATAAGAAATAACTTTCAATTCTATCTTTCCAATAGTCAAATTTTTCACCATCAAAGATAGGAGGTTTTGCAGTGTAAGATTCTCTTTCAATGACATTTGTTTCAGAAGTTGGTGGTGGTGGTGTAGTCATTGTTTTTCACACTTCGATCGGTACTGAACACTGTTAAGTGTTTGATAAAAGTTCTATCTTTTTATCACTTCAGAACCGGAGCTCTGATGCCAATTGAAGGTGTTAAAAATGCAAGAAAGGCGGGTTTGAATTGGTTTTTCAAAAAATAATTGTTTCTTAAGAGTTTCTTGCTTGTTAAAAAGTTTTTCCAAGGAATCAACCAGTTTAGTTAAACAAAAGGATATAAACACGTTATGTTTATACTAGTTCACTTGAGAATCTCTCAAGTTAGTCTAGTCCACCCGCCAAGGTGATTTCGCCTATCTCAATGAGGTCTTAATCCACTATTCAACAAAATAGTACACTGCACAAGCTACACAGCTGGTGACTAACCACAACCTCTAGAACTCACACGTCCCAGACTTCTCAAGTAATCCAACCACACAGGTCTTACTCAAGGCTCAAACTCTAAGACACTTGTCCTAGACTTCTCAAGAGATCTAATCACTAAGACTCTCTTAAGGAATACAACTTTAAGTTCCAACACAATGAGTTTATAGAGAATTGCTTCTTATCAAGCTGATAATGTAAACAAGCTTTTAAACCAGAAATAACTTAAGAAATAATGGAGATGGAAATTATTGTTGTTGTTTGCTTGTGTATCTTTCTTTAAGTTTTTTTGAGCTTCCTTTTATAGCCGAGTGAAAAGAGTCGTTGAAATGAAATCATGATAGCTAGGTAGGCTTACGGCTTGGAAGCGTGAGGACAGGTACAAAATCTTCTGCATGCAGCGCGTCCCGTCTGTGTCAGATTGTTTTGTTATTTCGCACAGTCTTCGAGAATTTTAACGTTGTAATGTGGTACAGCTGTACAGTGTGACAGGTTTTCTTGGCTTCTCAACATCAGAGGCTTTTTGTGAGCGTGAGTAAGAAGGGAAAACATTGTATGGTTCTTGTGATTATCAAGTCTTTGAATCATTAGCTCTGCGCTTCCAGAATCTTCAGAACTTGTCATTTGAACCTTGTTGTCTAAATCCACTTTCTTTTATATCCAGAGGCTTCTGATGTTAATTTTGATGAAGCATGAGTGGAATCTTTATAGCAGAATATCTGATGCTTCAAGTCTTCCGTTGATTGAAGAAGTCCATTAGGAATCAGTCTTCAGAACTTCAGTACTTGGTCTTTTAAGAGCGTTATCCTTTTCTGCTTTAGATCTTCCGAATCTTCAGAACCTGTCTTCAGAGTCTTCAGATCTTCTTGTATGAAAATCGTAAGGCTTCAGACTTTGTTCCATCAGAACTCTTGTCTCATCTTTGAATTGAGTTCTTGTTCTTCGAAGCATCTTTCATTAAGCATTGCGCCAATTCCCGGAATCAGAACCTGTTTGCTAGGTTCTTACACATAACAACAATAGTTGCACAAAATTGTTCATGCAAATATTCATTTGTTATCATCAAAACTTAGAGATAATATTGCAGAACCAAATCTTGTTCTCACAATGTTATTATATGTATTATCGATATTGTTGTATTAAATTTATATTAAATTTTTGAAATATTTATTTTATTAAATTGTGAACATATGATTATGTGTGAGATATCTATGAAAATTAGCTTCATATTATTGATTTATTTAAAAAACGGTTCGACCGTAGGTTTAACCGGTTGAACCAATTAAACCTTAAACCGCAAGTTTCACCAGTTCGATCTTCGGTCCGGTTTTTAAAATATTGGTTGGATCGCAAGGTCCAATATGAGTAACTGTCGGGGCTTACGTGGCGTAGGGAAAACCAACACGTGATCTTCTCCCTGGATCAACTGCCCCGTGATCTTCGGAAGGTGGGCTGACCGGTTCTTTCGGAAGTGGCTAGTTGTCTGAGGACATGTCCCTGCGTGGGGGGCACGTGGAGTCCGTGGGGGAGATGTGTGAGAGCTCTCCAGTCGTACAGATGGGCTGGATCTTAATTAGGCCCTCCCCGATGAGGAGTTGGATTGGGTCGTGCCCGACAGTGGGTCAGCCTTAGGCCCAGTCCAGAACAATAATAATAATAACAAATATTTATTTTGTTTTCATGAATAGTAATAATAAAAAATATGATAATAAAATATAATAATAAAAAGAGAGAGAGAAAGTAAATAAAAATAAGACAAGAGAAGTGAGAAAAACTTAAAAGTTCCCAACAAGATTTTAACTTGAGCTCTCATGCCTACAACTCCTTTAACACAAATCTTCACCAAATGGGCTATTATGTTTATTTGAGATAAAATGGAATAAAAAATCTAATATGCTAATAAGAGTTTGATTTTGGTTTTTTAGATTACCAATATATTAAATTCGAAAATTAAAATAAGGAATGCAATTATTGATTTTTTTTAGATTAAAAATGTATTAATAATAATTAAAAAATTCAATATATATATATATATATATATATATATATATATGTGTGTGTGTGTGTGTGTGTGTGTGTGTGTGTGTGTGTGTGTGTACATTCTGGAATTCCTAAAAAATCAAGCTTTTGTGAACTGAGTAGATAAGTCGGCTAACCATAGATCTTACATAAGTCAGAGTCCAGTTAAGGGTCATATGCCGACAATATAATCATGTCGGTCTTATAGTAAAATCACACAGAAGGAAAAGTTGACTCCTATCTTATGAACGGTGCTAGGAAGTCATATAAAGAGTCACCTTGGACAGTTATGAAATGTCTCCATGCTAGCGGGAGGTTTCGGAAGTTGCAGAAAAGGATGTTATGTGATGATTATGGAGGACGACGGACGTTATTCTGCGTCGCCTTAATGAGGGACTTGAAGAAGCACCCCTTAAAGGGTCATTAATGGTTGAAGGAGTATAAAAAGGAGACTTCATACCTGAGGAAGGGACAAGCAAGAATCACCTGGGAAATTCCTTAACAGACACTTAAACCAATCATTTTAGTCTCTCCCTAACTTATAACAGGGAAGTCAGCCTTTTAGTGTTTTTAGTAAGAACATTTTGCGCCCACCGTGGGACCTTGCTAAAACTTGCACAAGCCACACAAAAATCATCATCAAAATCGCTAATGGCCCAAGTGTGCGATATTTGGGTCATCTCCTAGTCAAATTGATCCACCTCCGCCACTGGATCTAACCTAACTACTTACGGTAGAGGAGGCTCTCCGTCAACAGAATGAAACCTTGCAAGATAGTGTTCAGGTTTTGCAGACACAGAGTCAACAAGATGGGGATGTAGAGGAGGAGCTTCTAGATTCCCAACCTTTGTCCAGGGCAATCTGGGATGATCAAGTTCCATAGAACTTCAAACCACCGTCGTTGGTATCTTTTGATGATAAAACTGACCCTCAAGAGCATATTATTGCGATTAATAATCAGATGGGAATAGTAGGGGGTTCTGACTCCCTTAAGTGTAAAATCATGGACGAGACCTTTAAAGAGGGAGCTCTGCGATGGTATATGAGCTTACCTAGATTCTCAATTATTAGCTATCGGGACTTAACAAAAAATACGGTATAACACTTTTCAGCAATCAAACATAGAAAAGTGTCGACTGCCAGTTTATTTAACGTCTGAGAAGGGTACTCGAAATATCTCAGAGAGTATCTGGCAAGGTTCAACAAAGAAACTATTAAAGTGTCTCATCCAAATTAGGAAATGTTTATGGGAGCATTTCAACATGGCCTCAAAGTCGGGCAATTCAACGAATCCTTAGCGCAAAAGCCAACATCCAGCATGGTTATGGTTATTACCAGAGCGGAACACTACATTGAAGGGGAGGAAAGTCATATCGAAAAGAGATCTCGAGATGCCAAAGAAAAAATGCAAGCTAAAGAAGAGGGGGTTAGGCATAAGAAGAAGTATCATAAGACTGGACCTAGGGACCGGACAACGATGAGGCCAGCCCGACATCCGTTTGACAAAGAGGCTGAATACACACAATTGAATGCCATAAGGGAGGATATCTTGAGACAAGTTTATCATCTCAAATTAATTCCCATACCGGGGCATCCATAAGGAGTCCATGTTATGATGGAAAAAGCCGAGAGTGTGTGGTGTGCAAACCGTATACTTCGTGGACATCACACAGAGAATTGTCACCAGCTAGAAAAAGAAATCGAGATCTTAATTCAGAGAGGTCGGTTGTTATCCTATGTTAAAGACATCGAACAATAGCCAGGAAAGAGAAGTCCTCCCCGGGAAGATACCAGCTCGGAAAACCCTATGCAGAATGTTAGTTCTGCAGCTATGCAGTATTTGTGTTGGCTAAATTTTGTTAAAACCTATATGATAGCTTTATGTCACTAAAGTTGTTTTAACATGTGCTTGTGTGTATCTGCCAGTATAGTTTAGTTGCAGGTTGTGGAAATGTCAAGTGTGATGTCTTGGCATGTTGTGCTGCACTAAGCTAGTATGAGTGCATGGTTATGTCATGAAAGATTCAGACATATTGGACCTCACTAAACCTGAAGGTTAAGGTTCTGTGATGTGATGTCAAACACGACGTCCAAAGTAACATTCTGTTGAGATTGTTTTGGTTTTATTTGCTGCGTATTTTTTTGAAGACTGACGTGTGTTTACATTCTGTTATGTGGTGAGAGAAAATCATGGTTTGTCGTTCTTGTAGCAGCAATATGTTTAATAGGACGTGATTACTTGCTAAGAAGAACAGGTTAAGCAAGAAGTCCTATTGTATGCTGAGACATGTTGAGATGAGAAGTTCTCATCATCTGGAGCAACATGTCGGATAAGATGTCATATGCTGAATCATTCGACATCGCGCCTGTGCTGAGCTGGACAGTTAAATTCTGTTATGATTTAACAGATGCAGAATATTCTGGGAATATTATGTTATCCTATGTGGCGCTGTTTTATAGGTCTGGAAGGTTCAAGTCAGAATCAAGAAGAATATTAAAGAATAATGACTTTCTAATTATGGAGATAAATTAGGAAGGAATTGATTGAAGACCTATTATGTAGCAGAAGTTTCTGCTGATTTGTAGCAGCTTATTTGCTGCGATTTTGAAGGCCCAAATCCAGTTGGGAATATGTTATATATAGATGCTCTGTAACCTAGTTTTGTAACAATTCCAAGATGTAAAATTATTAGGGTTTCGTTCTTGTGAACCACTCTCTAGGAGAGTTGGTATGGTTGTACCACTCAACATGTGAGTTGGACAGTTTGTGAGTGTGATCCTCGAAGCTGTTAAGTAAGAGGAGTATTGTTCTTGGAGGAAGCTTTTAAGTAACTCTAAGTTGTGTCTTGGAAGTGTATCTTCCGTGTTGAATTGTTGTATAGGTAAAAAGCCGTTGATGCAGTGGCGGGTTGTCAACTGCTAGACATCATTGCGATGATTGGGAGTGAGAAGGGTTTCTCATATCTAGAGAGGATCTAGGTAGAAGGGTCATTGGGTAGTGATTAAGTGATAAGCTGTAAACGGGTAGTTTAGCTTTGAATTGATACTACTGATAGTGGACTTCATCCCTGGCTTGGTAGCCCCCAGAGTAGGTGTGTTAGACCGAACTGGGTTAACAATTCTGTGTGTTTTGTTTATGCTTTTCAGTACTGTTTTTATACCTTGCCATGTGTGTTCATGTCAGACCAGATGTCGAATAACATGTCTTAGGACATCTGAATTCTGCACATGTACCAGAATTTTAATTGGTATCAGAGCAGGTCATTCTGTTCTGTATCTGGATGAGATCCGAGGGAAGATACTTTCTGGTTCATGGTCAAGGTAGAAGCTTTCTACTGAAAAGTTGTTTGGACTTGGAGAAGTTTATATAGTTGTGAGAATGGTCCCTAGAACTGGAGGATGGACTGTTCGTGACAGGCAGTGGCATGTGCTGAAGGCTTGGAGTTTTTGGTTGAAAAGCTGCTGTGTTGTGGTTATGTGTGGTTTGATTTATTTTCAAACCTATGTTGACCTATTGCACATGGAGTGGCATGGGTTATTATGTTTTGCCTGAAGGCTGTAGAGGAGTTTTCTGGTGTGTGTTCCGCTGCATATATATATCTGATGGAAAATTCCTGGTTGTTCATATTGCTGAGGGAGATTCCACAACATCTACGAAGGAAGTGGCTAGTTCTTTTGTTGATGTGTCTTATAAGATGTTTTGACATCTTATTAGGGCAAGCAGGATCTGTTTCCTTGGTAGTTCCACTGCATGAGGTTCTGATTGAAGAGCTCTAGAAGTGTGGGATTCTGGAGTTATGATTGAAGGAAGATTGTAGCTGTCCTTACTCGTTTTTTGTTCTTGTGTGATGTCACATAGCATTCCAAAGTCGGGAGCAGAGGGATGTCTTTGTGATGGTTGAGTCTTGTATGACTTGGTACATGGGTGAGTGGCTTCATCATGTATGCTAAAGTCAGATTGAAGGGTAATATGAATTATCAAACTCATGCTCTAGGGGTTTGATGATTTCTTGTTGATTAAGTTGTTGAAGACACTTGATATGATGATCAAGTCCAATCAAGGCAACCGAGTCATGTTCTGGAGTCTTCTAGTTATTCTTCAGACTAGGAGGTGCTTCCTAGGAAGCATAGGGATGAAGACCGTGGAGGTGATTTATTTTCACCTTTCATAAAAACAGTAAGGAAGGATGCATCTCTCTTGACCCTAAGAGTGAATCCAATCTGTTTGAAGATTTGTTGAGGTAAAGAAGACTTGTTCAGAGAAAGTCTTAGTTACTTGAGTCAAGAGTGGCAGCCTTGGTATCTCAACATTATCATTGAAAAAGATACTTACAACAAGACTGAATACTTTATAAGTGTTCATGACATGATCTGGTGGAGCTCAGCTACAGCAGTGAAGTAGGGCTATTATACAAGGATTTAAGATCAATTATTGTTTGTGGAGTTCACAAATATTTGATTGATTATCCTTGTGATTCAAGATTGGTGATGTTCAACACGATGTTTGGAACATCTCATCATCAGAGTTTGTGCAGAATCATGGGAGGGGCACTGCATAAGCTTTAGCATCTGTTATTTCTTGGGAGTTGGCCTGAGGATTTGCTTCAGTCTTGTGTGACAGGAGTCGTGTATTTCTGGAAAATTTCCTGGCAAGAAGTTGGTCTGGATATTGTTGATGCTGAAGATGGAGATGGAAGACTATGAAGACATCATAATCTTGATGGTTGGATCAGTTTATTTCAGATCTAGGTGCTTTGGAGCATGGTTTTTTTTGAAAGTCGAGGATATGTGGCTGTTATCTCTGGCTTTCTACTGACGGCTCTACTAAGGGAAGTGGTATTCTTTGGTATAGCTATGGGGTAGTCTTGAACTACTTATTCTCTGAAGACTCAGATGTGGTAGGTTTGAAGTCTTTGGGGTTTCTGAGCAGGATGGAGGTTGTCTACTCAAACTTGATTGTTGAATCAAGTCTATGAGAGCATGGAAATCTGTTTCTGCAAAGGGAGGAGGTTCTTCTGAGTGGCAGAAGGAAGAGCTGAATTTAACAGTTGGATGTCATAATGTTCTGACATCTAGCTTAACATCAGAAGTCTCAGTTGGTGATGTGGCACATCAGCTTAAGATAGGATGATCTACAGGAATGAAAATTGAATACTTCATAAAGATTGCTCTCATGGCAGTTTGCTGGAGCTGCAAGAAGAAGAAGATATTACATGAATTAGAGATTCTAAGTGTGTTTGATAGTAAGCAAGTGGAACATGTGATTTGAAGATCAATTTCAGTGGGTAGATCAGGATATCTTTGTGAGAATTTTGAAAAACATGAAGAAGATAATTTGTGGCAGTTGGCTTTTTCATATGAGGATTCATGAATGAGGTGATCAAACTGTGGCATTTGGTTGATCTCAGAAGTGGATTCGAAGAATCAAGATAATCAGAGTGTGGCGGCTGGTTATGATTGAGGATTGTCTTGGAACAAGTTACTCTTGGTCAGAAGGGTGATGAGTTGAAGACTCAAGGAGATTATTCTTCTTGAAGGTGGATGAGAGTGTATTTCTCTAGTTCTTTGGATTACTATGCTTTAGTAAGTCCAGTTGGTGGAGCATATCAAGAATCATGGTGATGATGTCTTGGTGTGTGGGAGATGTTCTAACTTGGTGTTGGAACATTATCCGGGATGGATATCCTTGGTGAAGGATGATTTTGCTCTGGTTCTGGAGCTTGGTGTCTACTTTATGCCTAAGGAGCGTCTACATAGTCATACGGGAGAATTATGAAGTAGAAGGTCTGCCTTGGATGAAGAATGTAGAGAAGACTGAAGCAGATCAGGTATTGATTGCTTGAAAGTCTGAAGGTGAAGATACTCATCAATTGATCAGGAGTATTCCAAACTATCATACGGGAGAATGATATGGAATGATTGCCTTTGGAGAGTTGGGTGAGAGAATATTGTTCCTGTGTTCTTGTGATCTTCTGTGATGTGATGGGCTGTGATGTGATTTTTGTGGTTTTGAAGTTTTGTGGATTTGAAGTTTTTGTGGCTCTCTGGTTGTTTGAAGGAGAATGGTGATCCTTATGTTCCTCACGTATAGCATGATGTAACTTCATGTGTGAGTGACTACTTTTTCTTGTCAGAAGGGATTGTGGTGCTAAAATGAATGTGCTTCAGCAGGTGGCTGGACTGGGAGTGAGCTCTTGAAGACATGAAGATGCGTCTTATGTTTTCCATTTAGGTGTACTAGTTATCCACGTCAGGGGGAGTAATACTACTGTTTTTTTTCCTGCTTCTGGTTGATTTCCCTTAAATGCATAGTTGCTTGGTTTGGCATATTATGGCTAAAAAAGGGGAGAAGTAAGTAGTAGTAGCCAGTATCCTTGGTTGTTTCCTTGAGAGGAAGCTGGCTGGAGTCAGGGGGAGATGAGTGTGCTGCTGACATATGATGGTTTATATGATGTTCTAACTTCTCTGAGTTAGTGTGAGTGGCTGTGTGAGGTTGTGTATGTGTGCAGATGAAGATTGAGTGTTGATCTGCTTGTGTAGGTGTTGCAGTACTGATAATTATTTTATCTGCTACTGATGTGTGTGACTATCTTCTGCTGCTGATATATTTGATATGATATGATGGTTTTAGCCAAAATTTGCCAAAGGGGGAGATTGTTAGTTCTGCAGCTATGCAGTATTTGTGTTGGCTAAATTTTGTTAAAACCTATATGATAGCTTTATGTCACTAAAGTTGTTTTAACATGTGCTTGTGTGTATCTGCCAGTATAGTTTAGTTGCAGGTTGTGGAAATGTCAAGTGTGATGTCTTGGCATGTTGTGTTGCACTAAGCTAGTATGAGTGCATGGTTATGTCATGAAAGATTCAGACATATTGGACCTCACTAAACCTGAAGGTTAAGGTTCTGTGATGTGATGTCAAACACGACGTCCAAAGTAACATTCTGTTGAGATTGTTTTGGTTTTATTTGCTGCGTATTTTTTTGAAGACTGACGTGTGTTTACATTCTGTTATGTGGTGAGAGAAAATCATGGTCTGTCGTTCTTGTAGCAGCAATATGTTTAATAGGACATGATTACTTGCTAAGAAGAACAGGTTAAGCAAGAATTCATATTGTATGCTGAGACATGTTGAGATGAGAAGTTCTCATCATCTGGAGCAACATGTCGGATAAGATGTCCTATGCTGAATCATTCGACATCGCGCCTGTGCTGAGCTGGACAGTTAAATTCTGTTATGATTTAACAGATGTAGAATATTCTGGGAATATTATGTTATCCTATGTGGCGCTGTTTTATAGGTCTGGAAGGTTCAAGTCAGAATCAAGAAGAATATTAAAGAATAATGACTTTCTAATTATGGAGATAAATTAGGAAGGAATTGATTGAAGACCTATTATGTAGCAGAAGTTTCTGCTAATTTGTAGCAGCTTATTTGCTGCGATTTTGAAGGCCCAAATCCAGTTGGGAATAGGTTATATATAGATGCTCTGTAACCTAGTTTTGTAACAATTCCAAGATGTAAAATTATTAGGGTTTCGTTCTTGTGAACCACTCTCTAGGAGAGTTGGTATGGCTGTACCTCTCAACATGTGAGTTGGACAGTTTGTGAGTGTGATCCTCGAAGCTGTTAAGTAAGAGGAGTATTGTTCTTAGAGGAAGCTTTTAAGTAACTCTAAGTTGTGTCTTGGAAGTGTATCTTCCGTGTTGAATTGTTGTATAGGTAAAGAGCCGTTGATGCAGTGGCGGGTTGTCAACTGCTAGACATCATTGCGATGATTGGGAGTGAGAAGGGTTTCTCATATCTAGAGAGGATCTAGGTAGAAGGGTCATTGGGTAGTGATTAAGTGATAAGCTATAAACGGGTAGTTTAGCTTTGAATTGATACTGCTGATAGTGGACTTCATCCCTGGCTTGGTAGCCCCCAGAGTAGGTGTGTTAGACCGAACTGGGTTAACAATTCTGTGTGTTTTGTTTATGCTTTTCAGTACTATTTTTATACCTTGCCATGTGTGTTCATGTCAGACCAGATGTCGAATAACATGTCTTAGGACATCTGAATTCTGCACATGTACCAGAATTTCACAGAAGAATGGGAAGAATACAGAGGAAGCCTATGAATCCTGGCTAACTCGTCATACATTGAACACCATTGTTGGGGGATTCGTAGAAGGAGGTGAAACCAGTTTAGCCATAAAAAGATATGCTCGGATAGTGATGCATATCAGGTAGAAGTTGCCTTCAGAAAGCGAGGAAAACTCGATCGTAATCTATTTCTCTATAAGAAATGCTAGAAGAGTAATGGCGCACAAAAACGACCCAATGGTAATCAAAGTGAAAATCTGGGACTAGATCGTGAAATGAGTCTTAGTAGATCCGGGAAGTTTAGTAGATGTTTTCTATTGGGATGCATTCAAGGGGATGAATTTTGATATCGCCGAGTTGTTACCTTTTAAAGGTACCTTGGTCGGATTCCTTGGAGAACAGGTGCAGGT
This sequence comes from Lathyrus tuberosus, assembly GCA_022829125.1. Taxonomy (NCBI): domain Eukaryota; kingdom Viridiplantae; phylum Streptophyta; class Magnoliopsida; order Fabales; family Fabaceae; genus Lathyrus; species Lathyrus tuberosus. Next base: position 5,076,169 of record JALAZF010000019.1, on the reverse strand, counting down.
TCTAGGACATTTACCCATGATAACAACTTTTGGCAGTGGAGACAATGCGAAAAATGCCAAGGTGACATACTTGATTGTCAATGATGCATCTCCTTACAACATTATTCTTAGAAGACCATCATTCAGTTTCTTGAAGGCAGCATTATTCACTTTGTACCTCACACTGAAATATCCTTTCGAAGATGGACGGGTAGGAGTAGTAAAGGGTGTCAGGGGTTGGCAAGGAAATGTTATAAAGACAGTCTGAACCTCAAAAGAAAAGCTCAAACTAATAAATTGATAAAAGATGATCATTTAAAAGTGAACCTAGTTGATATTGATCCAAGGGAGGATCCATTAAAGGATAGTTTGATGCCCATTAAGGATGTAAAGAAGGTACAGATTGGTGCCCGAGCATCCCAGACAACTCATATCAGTTCTAATTTATGTTCAGAGGAGGAAGCCGAGATCATCATAATATTATGGGAGAAGATAGACCTGTTCGCATGGAAACCGATTGATATACCCAGAATCGACCCAAACATAGTTTGTCACCATCTAGTGCTTGATGCAACCATCAAACCAGTATCTCAGAGAAAACGGAAGGATGGCGAGGAGAAGAGAAGGGAAATAGAAGACGAAGTCGTAAAGCTCGTGAAGGCCAATTTCATTTAGGAAATTAAGTATCCGACTTGGTTGGCTAATATAGTTATGGTAAAGATGAAATCAAGAAATTGGCAAATGTGCGTGGATTTCACCGGCTTGAATAAAGCATGTCCCAAAGATCCTTATCTGCTTTCTCACATTGATCGACTCATTGAAGGGGCTTCCGGTTTTTGTCTTCTCAGTTTCATGGATGCTTACTCTGGTTACAATCAAATACGAATGAATCTGTTGGATGCACCCAAAATGACATTTATGACGAACAGGAATAGTTATTACTATGATGTGATGCCTTTTGGGCTAAAAAATGCAGGGGCTGCCTACAAAAAACTGATGGATATGGTATTTTCTTCCCAGATAGGGCAAAACCTAGAGGTGTATGTGAATAACATGGTGATCAAAACCCCGAAAGACTGGAAACATATAAAAGATTTAGAAGAGACATTTCCATCAATCATAAGTTACAACATGAGACTAAACCTAGACAAGTGTACTTTCAAATTACATGCCGAGAAGTTCTTTGGGTTTATGTTGACCAGCCAAGGAATAAAAGCAAACCCGGATAAATGTCTAGTAATCATTGATATGAGAAGTCCATCAATAGTAAAAGAGGTACAACGGTTGACAGGATGTTTAGCCGCTTTATCTCATTTTTTGTCTTATGTAGGGGATAAGTTGATCCATTTCTTCGCTGTGATAAGTAAATCAACGAAGTTCCTGTGGACAAAAGAGTGTGAATAAGCCTTTAAAGAAGTAAAGTGTTTCCTTTCTGCACCTCCCATCCTGATACGACCGAAGGACAACCAGCCTCTTGTCCTATGCTTAGTCGTATTAGATAAAGCTATGAGTTCTATGTTAGTCCAGGAGATAGAGGAGAGAGAGATAAGTTTGTATATTTTGTTAGTAAAGTGCTAAGAGGAGCGGAGGTGCTTTACCAGAAGATTGAATGTCTTGCGTTGGCAGTAATGATTATAGCCTGAAAGTTTAGATACTACTTCCAAGGAAACCATATCATTGTAAAAACCAATTACCCCGTTAAGCAGGTCTTGAAGAAGCCAGATTTGGCAGGAAGAATGGTAGCCTGGGCGGTAGAGTTGTCAGAATATGATATTAAGTTTATACCTCGGAGTAGCATCAAGTCTCAAGTGCTTATTGATTTCCTAATAAAATTAAGTGCTCTAATTTTGGAATCATCATGCAGGTGGACTTTATTTATGGATGGGTCCTCTAATCTCAAAGGAAGTGGATCCGAGATAATATTAGAGGGACCATGTGAACTGGTCCTAGAATATTCTTTGTGTTTTAATTTTAAGGCTAGCAACAGCCAGACAGAGTATGAAGCTTTGATTGCAGGAATGAAGTTGGCAAATGAGGTTTGAGTAACACATTTGTCGGTTCAAACTAACTCTCAACTAATCTCCATCTAATTCATGGGAGAGTTTTAGACAAAGGATCCATCGTTTGTCAGACACTTGCAAAAATCTCTCAAGATGTCTCAGACATTTGAGGAATTTGAGATAAACCACATCACTAGGAAGGAGAATGTCATAGTCGACCTCTTAGCTCTATTAGCAAGCACCAATGGTGCCGATTTAAACAAGACGATAATTCAAGAAACTCTGGAAGCACCAAGTATTAAGGTTGAAGAAATTATGAAATTAGATAGTGCAAGGGGCTGAATGGAATCTATCGTTCCATATTTGACCCAAAATGAGCTACCTGAAGAAGAGGTGGAAGCCAGGCGCATAAAAAGGATATATGGTAGATACCTCATCGTTGTTAGTCATCTATATAAGATGTGAAGGTCAAATCTTATGCTAAGATGCATTTCAGAAGAAGACACAGTTTTGGTTATCAGAGAAGTACATAAAGGGATATGTAACAGCCACATTAGAGGAAGAACACTATCAGGAAAAATACTTAGAGCAGGATATTAGTGGCCGAGCATGCTGCAAGATTGTGCATAATTTGTAAGGTGGTGTGAGAAATGTCAAGTGTTCGCTCCCTTCATCCACTCTCCTGTAGAATTATTGCATTCGGTATTTTCACCATGGCCATTTTATCGATGGGGGTCGAATATTCTGGGCCCATTTCCCATGGCAGTTGGACAGCTAAAGTTCCTAATAGTAGTTGTCAATTAGTTCACTAAATGAGTAGAGGCATAAGCAGTGGCATGAATCACAACGGAAAAAGTACGTTGGTTCCACTGGAGAAACATAATATGCCGTTTCGATTCTCGGGATTATTGTGTCAGACAACAACACGCAATTTGCTAGTTCATCCGTAATAGAGTTTTGCAAAGATTTGGGAATACATAATCGATTTATTTCAGTCGAACACCCTCAAGTAAATGGTCATGTAGAAGTGGAAAACAAGATCATTTTATCCGGGATGAAGAAAAAGTTGGGTGAAGCTAAGGGGTTATGGGTCGAGTGCATGCATGAAATCTTATGGTCTTATCATACTACACCCCATTCAACTACTCGTGAAACTTCTTTCAGGACGGTTTATGGAGCCAATGCAATGATGTCGGTCGAAATCAACACTCTGACTTGGAGGCGTATTGCTTTTGATGAAAACACCAACTCAGACGGTTTGGATAATTCTCCATATTTATTGGATGAAGTTAGGGAAACAACCCACATAAGGGAGTTCGCAGCCAAGCAGAGAATTTTCGGGAGGTTTAATATCAAAGTAAAGCAAAGGGGATTTCACAAAGGAGATCTAGTGGTGAAGAAAATGGCTGACCCCAAGAAGAAAGGCAAGCTAACTCCAAATTGGGAAGGACATTTCCGTATACGTTAGAAGTTAACAACGGGGCTTACAAGTTAGAAAGTTTAGAGGGTATTGAAATACCTAGGGCCTGTAATATAACCAGTCTTAAATTTATTTTAGCTAGACTATGTAATAAACATCATAAGTAAAAATTGTAGGAATTCACTCTTTTCCCTTGCAAGAGCAAGGGTTTTTAATGAGGCACCCACAATTAAAAAATTATATTGTACAAAGCAGCTAAAGCGGTCCTAGGACATGATCCAGGATGAAGTCTAAACTACTTGAAGCCTCTGACATAATCGGTTATGGCCGAGCAAGATTAATAAAACCTCTGGCCTAACTGAAGTCTGAGCTACTTGAAGCCTCTGGCATTATCAGCTACGGTCGGAGAACATTAATAAAAGCTCTGGTCTTACTGAAGTCCAAGCTACATGAAGCCTCTGTCATAATCGACTGTGGTCGGGCAACATTAATAAAACCTCTGGACAAACTGAAGTCCAATCTACTTGAAGCCTCTGGTATAATCGCTTGAGGTTGGGAAACGTTAATAAAACCTCTGGCCTAACTGAAGTCCAAGCTACTGGAAGCCTCTAGAATAACCTGTTGCGGCCAGGAAACATTAATAAAACCTCTGGCCTAACTGAAGTCCAAATTACTTGAAGCCTCTGGCATAATTGGTTGCTGCTGGGCAACGTTAATAAAACCTCTGGCCTAACTAAAGTTCAGGCTACTTGAAACCTCTACCATAATCGGTTGCGATCGGGCAACATTAATAAAACCTCTAGCCTAACTGAAGTCCAAGTTACTTGAAGCCTTTGGCATAATTGCCTGCGACAGGGCAACATTAATGAAACCTCTGGCTTAACTAAATTCCAAGCTACTTGAAGCCTCTGACATAATCGGCTGCAGTCGGGAAACGTTAATAAAACCTCTGGCCTAACTAAAGTCCAAGCTATTTGAAGCCTCTTGCATAATCGGCTACAGCGGGGCAACGTTGTTAAAACCTCCGGCCTGAAGAAATCGTTTATGGCCATGTTAGGTTTAATAGAACTGCTGACATATGAACCTGACTAAGTAAGAAGAACCTATGGCAGGGACTCAAAGTTTGTGACTTAAATAATCGATCGCGTAAAATGGATGAACATGATAAAAACGTTGCAATAAGTCATTGGATAAAAAGAGCGCGACCTAAAAGTCCCTTATCGAGCTACAAAAAACTAGATCAATGCATTAAAGAGCAAGACAGATCATATTATTTGATCAAAAGACATCGACAATCAAGATATTAGAAATGGATTGAAACGCGTAGAAGGATAAAGAAACAACATTGTCAGAAAAAGAGCCCTCAAAAGGCTTAATTGACTGGTAGGTAAAAACAAAATATTGTTCAAGAAATACAAAGTGCACATCACCATTGATGGTTGACAACAAACTTATGATGATTTAAACATCATGTTCGTCTTCCCAAGCTTCAGATGTCAGATTATCCACCGCCACATCCTTCAAACTCTCTGCTTCAGGGGAAGCTTCTTCCATATCGGCCAAATGACCGTCCACCACAACCTTAAAGAAATCCATCCTTGACACGTCCAGGTTTGGTGCAATGCATAAAGCTTGGGCTTTGTCCCTCTCAAAGGCTTCGTCACCAGTAGAAAGCAAGTCTACCTGGGCATCTTGTAAAGACTTGTTTAAAGTTTCATTAAGAGCCCAGGCTTGTTTTACTTCTTGGGCTAAGCTGGCATTTGTCGCTTCCAGTTCCAAGCATTTGGTCACATCAGGCTCCTTCTGCTTAGTCATTTCCGAAACTTGGGATTCCAACATCTCCTTCTGCTTTTACATTTCTAAAAGTTTCTTACTCACCTCCTTTACCTGGGCGGTCTGGACCTTCAAGTCATCCTTTAACTGGGTTATGTATTTACTAAGGTGAATCTCATTCGATTCATACGCAACACCCACTTCAAATAATCCACGAGTCATGACGGAACACCTCATCAAATAGGCCGCAAGATTTTGGGTCAACTGATGAGCACCTATTGATTTCACTTTCTTAACATCTTCAGTCGCGTTCAGATGGTCATAAAGATATCTCAAACATCGAAGTTGTTGGACCAAAATTTGAATTCAGATGAGGGGTTAGTCTGATGATTACTACCTAAATCCTGCATCAAAGTAGTGATTATTAGCTCGGCTTGATGGACATCGTTACTCATTAGGGTCTTTATTTTCTTCGGAGAACTCGGCTTTGAGTTCCAAGGGGGAGGAATAGAGGTCGGCTAGGGCTCTGATACGACATGAGTCGCCTTAGCAACATCCACCTTCTTCCTTTTGAGGGTCTAGGTCTGAATACCCGTCAAATAACTCTTAGAAACGGATTGATCTCCATGCCTTGCTCTAGCTTCAGTCATCAATTTCTTTTGTTCAGAAAGTTTGAGATTTGTCATTTTTGCTAAAAAGAAAGGATCAAAGAAAAAATAAAAAAAAATGAAGGCTAATAAGGTCATGGTATAACGATAAATGAACTCGTATAACCATTACCAAAAAAATTAGAAATTTGCCCCAGATCATCAGCCATCTGTAATAAATCTTTAAATTTCACTACTCGGAAGGCATCCAAAACAGCCAAAGACCGAATTTCTAGAGAATTCAATTTGTCATAATCAAAGCTAGAGACCGGCAAGGGGCTATCTGACCAGTAGATCGGGAAACAATAGTTCTCGTCCAGCGCATACATAACCTGGGGACATCTTTTCCCACTCTTAACTCGGAGGAATTTGTCCTTAAAACTCTTTGGTAGTGTAAGCTTGCAGAAAGCTCTTCCCGGGAACTCCATTGAGGGAGGCCTCTAACACCCTTCTACCCAACAAACAATTACGACATATATCAACAAATATATATGAGTAAAATCCCAAAATGGGCGTCACATTTCGTCATAAAACATCAAATGGTAACATCCTGCTCCGTAACACGGGTTATAATCATCAAAATTAAAACATTTACTACGCAGCAGAAAACTTCAAGAAAAACATCATCATAGTTTATAACTCAAAAGCTTTAAAACAACTTCAACACATCATAATATCACCAAATAAAATAACACTATGGTTCGACTCAAACGTCCTGACCCGATGTTACATATCAGAGCAAGACCCTCTAATCGACCAAAATAATCAAAATACTTCAAGTCAGATCTTCACGCACCAAAGAGCTAATCCTGATCACCTGCACGTTACTCACGTGGAGGCAACATTCCAACAGGTAGGGTAAGTAATCATAAACGATTATACAAGATATAAGATAAGAAACAGTACTATAGTATTCATCACAACAAACCAACATCATCATTACACATCGTCATTATTACACCTCTTATAACTCATGTCACCAAAACATCATAGATTCACAACATGCAATGCCACTTAATTATGAAATGCACAACACAGACTCATGCATGTGGTACCAATTCGTCATATTTGATGGACACTGGGCCATCACCCTCCAATGATTCCCACCAATAGAATCGATTCTACACAAGAACCGGAGCAACGTCATACAGTCCAATCCACACGATGGGATTAAAGCCACCACTGAACCGAAGTCCTAAAACCGTCACTGGACCAAAGTCCTAGAATGCTATGAATGCATGATGCAAACGTCATAAATCGTCATTGTCACAAAAGCATCAATTGCATCATCATTCATAAACTCTCATCAAGTATCATGGTAACACATCATTATCATACATAAAAAATCGACATAAATCGTCATGTTATCACATCATCATCATGCATCAAAAGTCATCATAAATAATCAAGACACAACGCATCACAAGGTAGAAAAGAAAAGAAAATAAAATCACGGCTCCTGCTCGCCTGGAGCTCGCCAGACGAAGCGGCACGCACGCTAGGGTTTCGCCGGGCGAAGCAGGGGCAACACATCATTCCCCATAGAAAATCCAGAAACTCCACTTTCTCACTCTCCCTTCACTTTTATTTTCGCCCGGCGAAGCAGAGGAGAATCCCACCCCCTCATACAAAATCCAGTAGCTCACATTTTCCACCTTTCCTTCGCTCCCACTTTCGCCCGGCGAGGTTGGGGCGAATTCGCTTCACCTAGCGAGACGGGACTTTCACCCTACGAAACTCGCGATTCTGTAACTTCGCAGTTGCAGTTCTGCACCTGCATCAGACCCTAAAGGTCTGCGATTCCAACACTTCACAATCCAAAATCCTCACAATTCATCACATATACAACACAACAACAACAATTCATCATGGTAGGTTTTATCCCTAACATCTAATCCATCCTAAAAATCCCAATTCCGTCATTAACTCGTCAAATTTACCCGGAAAACCTACTATCTACATGCTTCTACACCTATATCAAATATAATGATAAAAGATTCTCCCCATACCTTAGAAAATCGCTTTCCGATTCCTCCTCTCTGAGTTCTTATGAAACCTCTCTGAGCCCTAGCCTTCTTCTCTTTTTTCTTCAGAACGTTTCCTCTAAAATTGATCGTACCAAATGACTTCTCCCTTCTCTCTAATTCCTTTCGCCCAACTTACCCCTAGGACCCCTAATAGGCTTTTCCAACCTTGTCATCACTTAACTCATCCAATTTTACCGTCTTGCCCCTAATGTTTCACTTAATTATTTATAATAATAATAATAGTAATATTTCTCATAATTCCACATTATTATTACTAAATTAATATTAATACCTCTCATACTTCTAAATACCCTCAACATCCCCTTAACATCATCATACCCCACAACATCAAATATAGACATCAAAATAATTCACCTAGAATTCACCGAAAATTATGAATATTTATAATAAATCAATTAAATGAATATTCCACTCGTTTTGGGGTGTTACAACTCTCCCCACTTAAAGGATTTTCGTCCTCGAAAATTACCTGAAGAAAACTGAGTCGGATACGACTCCTTCATCTGATCCCCACGTTCCCAAGTCCAACTATCACCAGCTGGTCCACCCCATAACACCTTCACCAAAGATATACATTTACCCTGCAGTTGCTTCATTTCTCCTCCATCTATCCGCACAAGTAATGCTTCAACGGTCAGATTATCTCACACCTATACGTCATCCATCTGAATCACATGCGATGGATCCGGAATATACTTCCTCAACTGAGACACATGGAACATATCATGTAAATTTGCAAGCGACGGCGGTAAAGTAATCTGATAGGCTACCCCCCTATCCTCTGCAAAATCTGATACTGACCAACAAAATGTGGAGTGAGCTTCCTAGACTTCAAATCTCGACCCACACCAGTCACCGGCGTAACCCTAAAAAAATGTCATCTCCCTCTTGGAACTCAAGTGTTTTTCTCCTATTATCATGGTAGCTCTTCTGACGACTCTGTGAAGCTTTCATCCTTTCTTGGATCATCTTTATCTTTTCAGTCGTCTCCTACACAATTTCAGGTCCGAGTACAACACTCTCGCCCGATTCATACCAACACAATGGAGTTCTACACCTCTTTCCATACAAAGCTTCATACGGCGCCATCCCAATAATAGCATGAAAACTGTTGTTGTATGTGAACTCATTCAACGGCAAATGGCTATCCCAAGATCCTCCTTGACCCAACACACAAGCCCTCAGCAAATCCTCCAAAGACTGGATAATCCTCTCTGTCTGGCCATCCGTCTGCGGATGATATGCAGAACTAATCCTCAACTTAGTACCCGAAGCATCTTGTAAACTTTTCCAGAACCTCGACGTAAATCTCGGGTCTCTTTCCGACACAATACTCGAAGGAATTCCATGCAACTTCACAATCTCCTCAATGTACATCTCAACTAACTTCTGTATAGAATGGTTAATCTTCATCGGCAAGAAATGATCCGATTTAGTCAACCTGTCTACAATCACCCAAATAGAATCATTTCCCATCGCAGTGTTCGACAATCCCAACATAAAATCCATGGAAATACTATCCCATTTCCATTCTGGAATATTCAATGGCTACATCATACCCAAAGGCTTCTGATGTTCAATCTTGGACTTCTGACAAATCAAATAGGCATAAACAAACTCCGCAATATCTTTCTTCATACCTGGCCACCAAAACAATTTCTGCAAATCCTGGTACATCTTCGTAGCACCGGGATGAATACTCAATCTACTTCGATGTCCTTCTTCAAGAATACTCTTCTTAATTTCGGGAACATCTGGAACACACACTTTGTCTCTGAACCTCATCACACCACTCTCATCAATCTGGAATTCACCTCCGCTACCCTGGTTAATTAAAATCGACTGATCAACCAGCTTCAAATTAGATTGCTGTCCCACTCTGATCTCTTCCAGAATACCACTAGTCAACTTCAACATACCCAACTCCACACCGTCAAGAGTCTCTTCACATACCAAACTCAAATCTCGGAATTGCTCAATTAATTCCAACTCTCTCACCATAAGCATGGACATATGCATTGACTTCCTGCTCAATGCACCGGCCACTACATTTACCTTACCAGGATGGTAATTCAAATCGAAATCATAGTGTTTCAACAATTCCAACCACCTCCTCTGCCTCATGTTCAACTCTCTCTGATCGAATAAGTACTTCAAACTCTTATGATCGCTGCATACTTAAAATTTAGATCCAAAAAGGTAATGTCTCCAAATTTTCAACACAAATACCACAGCTGCCAATTCTAAGTCATGCGCAGGATAATTCCTTTCATGAACTCTCAATTGTCTCGAAGCATAAGCAACAACTTGTCCATTCTGCATCAACAATCAACTAAGACCCATCTTCGAGGCATCACAATACACCACAAAAGATTCATTCGGATTAGGCAAAATTAAACCAGAGCGGTCGTCAATTTCTTCTTCAATTCCACAAAACTCTCGTCACATGCAACATCCACACATAAGCCTGACCCTTACGAGTTAATTGCGTCAACGGTAACGCCAATCTAGAAAAACCTTCTATAAACTTGCGATAGTAACCTGCCAACCCCAGAAAACTTCATATCTCAGTAGCAAACTTCGGAGTCTCCCACTGTAACACAACGTTAATCTTAGAAGGATCAACATCAATCCCACCACTTGAAATCACATGACCAAGAAAACTCACCTCTTTCAACCAAAACTCACACTTCGACAGTTTTACATACAACTTCTTCTCTTTCAATACTTGCAACACAGTCCTCAAATGCTCAGCATGCTCTTCTTCAGATTTAGAGTATATCAGGATATCATCAATGAAAACCACCACAAACTTATCCAAATATTCATGGAAAATCCTATTCATATACTCCATGAATACATCAGGTGCATTGGATACACCAAACGGCATCACAATGTATTCATAGTGACCATACCTCATCCTGAAAGCTGTCTTCAGAATATCATCAGGCTTAACACGAATCTGATGATAACCAAACCTCAAATCAATCTTACTAAACACACAAGCACCTACGAGCTGTTCCATCAAATTATTGATTCTCAGAAGTGGATACTTATTCTTGATAGTCACCTTATTCAACTGTCGATAATCCACACACAACCTCATACTACCATCTTTCTTCTTCACTAACAACACAGGAGCACCCCCACGAAGAAACACTCGGTCGAACAAACTTTTTCTCAAGCAATTCTTCTAATTGTTTCTTCAATTCACTTAGCTCAGAAGCTGACATATGATAAGGAGCCGTTGACACCGGACTCGTACATGGTATCAAATCAACCGCAAACTCTACTTCACGTTCTGGAGGCAAATCACTTATGTCATTCGGAAACACTTCTAGTAATTCGCAGGCGACAGGTAATTCGACACTCGCAGCTTAACGATCAACTTGCAATGATGCAAACAACACAAACATTAAGGCTTCATCTTCTAAGAGTTCGTATACTTTCTTAGCAGACAAGAACATCAACTCCCCACTATCCCTAAACTCAGGAAACTCCACAGTCTTATTATAACAGTTAATGTGAACATAGTTGAACTTTAACCAGTTCATTCCCAGAATTACATCGATTTGGTGTAAGGACAAACACACCTACTCCATCACAAAACTTTTCCCAAAAATCGTCAAAGGACATCTCGAACACACAAAAGTAGTAGTAATAGAACCATTAGCATAACTCTCTATTAACATACTACCATTCATATCAGACAATTTCAAATCCAATCTATTAGCACATTCAAGCGAAATAAACGAATGAGTAGCACCAATATCAATAATAGCGACCAACTCAATGTTATTAATAAAACAAGTACCTCGAATCAAGTTATCCTTCTTAGGAACATCTGAACCACTCAAATACAAACACTCTACCATTCGTATGAGCCACAGTAGCAGCCTTCTTCGGCTTCTGACACTGTGTACTAATGTGACCTTGTCCACCATATTTGAAACAAGTCGGACCCTCATCTTTGCAGTCAGTAGCTCTGTGACCTCTCTTACCACATCTGTAGCACCTCAACACACTATTGTTGCACACTTCAGCACGGTGGCCTTGCTCGCCACACCTGTAACACTTCGCAGAAGCGGGAGCTGCTCCCCCACATGTCTTTTTCTCATCTGAAGCCTTATGTTTCCCTTTGTCAGCTGCAGTCACATAAGGTTTTCCTCTAAACTGTCCCTTATCTTTCTTCTCACTAAGATGCTTGTAGTGAGCAGATCGAGCTTGGCTATCCTCATCATAAATTCTACTCTTATCCACCAGCTCAACATACCTTCGAATCTGTTGGTAACTAATACCCTGCTTGATCTTTGGTCTCAGCCCATTCTCAAACTTAAGGCATTTGGACATCTCCGCATCAGCATGATTATAATGCAGAAAAAACTTCACCAGCGCCTCAAACTTTGCCGCATATTCTGCCACAATCACGTTTCCTTGCTTCAGCTCAAGGAATTCCACCTCCTTCTTACCGCGAGCATCTTCAGGAAAATATTTTCCCAAAAACTCTCTCTTAAACACAGCCCATGTTACCTCGGTATCAACATCCTCCAGCCTCTGACGAGTGTTATCCCACCAATCTTCAGCCTCTTCGAACAACATACACTACTACAAAAAACCCATTTAACAACGGTTGGAAATGACATATAATGACGCGGGCGAAGGCGTTGTTATGTAGAGTGTTGTTGTATATGCGGTACGTACAATGACGATCCAGTAACCGTTGTAAAAAAATGGAAAATGCGCTACCTATAATGACAGTTATTTTAAATACCCGTTGTTGTATGTCTTTTAATAAAATAAAAAAATATAGCATTAGAACTACCTATAATGATGGCTATTTAAAAAAAACCGTTGTTGTATGTCTTTTAATAAAATAAAAAAAAATTGCAGCATTAGAACAAGAACAATAGCAAGAACATCAAGAACAACAATAAGAACAAGAACAACAGTAAGAACATCAAGAACAACAATAAGAACAACAACAACAACAACAACAACAACAACAACAACAACAACAACAACAACAACAACAACAACACCACCACCACCACCACCAACAACAACAACAACAACAAGAACAAGAACAAGAAAAAGAAAAAGAAGAAGAACAAGAAGAAGAAGAAGAAGAAGAAGAAGAAGAAGAAGAAGAAGAAGAACAACAACAACAACAACAACAACAATAATAACAATAATAACAATAATAACAACAAGAACAACAACATCAACAAAAACAACAACAATAATATCAATAATAACAACAAGAACAACAATACTAAAAAAGAATAACAAGAACAAAAATAATTAAAAAAGAACACCAATACCTAACATTGCTAACTCGAGTTCTGAAATTTGGTTTAGTGGAGAAATAGAGTATCGTAACTGAAAGATGATGTTTAGAGGTAGAAGATGTAGTTCGTCTAAGTTTTAGGTTTCACGCGGATCACTAATAGTAGTGTCTTGGCCGTTGATAATCACTAAATGGACGACCAAGATTTGTTTAAGGATAGTGAATAAACTCAATATGCGTGCCACCTATAATGTTGGTAATGAGAATTGAAAAAATAAGTAAAAAACCAAAAATGCTGGTGTTGGGACTTGAACCCATGACAAGACACTACCTTTAATGACGGTTGGTTTAAATTACCCGTGGTGAAAGGTCTGTCATCATTTTGAAAAAATAAGTAAAAAAAAGCTACCTATTACAACGGTTGGTTTAAATACCTGTTATGAAAGGCCTGTCAGCATTTTGAAAAAATAGGAAAAAAAATGATTAAAATAAATTCAGAAAAATCTAAAAACACAAAATTTAATCTAATTAGGTAAAATAAGAATTTTGAGAATTTTTTTAGAATTTTTTGAGACTATGAAAACAGTAAAAAATTCATTAAAAATAGAAAAAAGATGAATTTGGGGTTTTGAGGGTGAAGTCCCGTAACTCTTCCAGAATAGGGGACTAATGACCGCACGATTTTTCTACTTCAGATGCACGAAACAGATCTCAAAAAGGAGACGATTTTCCCTAAAACCAATTTTTTGAAGTGCAAGACCTAAACCTAAATTATTGGCTATAATGACGGTTGAAAACATACCAGTGGTGAAAGGATGTGGGCATTTTGAAATAATATGTAAAAAACCATAAATGTTGGTGCTAGGAATTGAACCCATGACCATGCGCTACCTATAATGACGGTTGAAAACATACCCGTCGTGAAAGGCCTCACATTTCACCACGGTTTGAATATTAACCGTCATTAAAAACCTTTTAACGAGATTAAAAAAAAGCGCGCATCTATTACAACGGTGTATAGACAATCTGTTGTAAGCCTGACGTTGTTGTTTGCGCGTTTTGTAGTAGTGATATGAGTTCTAAACTGAACTTGCTGAGCGTCCGTACACCCCATCACCCAAAAGATCTTCTCAATCACCTTGAGCCATTTATGCACGCTCTCCAGATCATGAGTGCCCACGAAAGTTGGCGAATTGTTCCTCTGAAACTTCCCCAAAGCACGAAATTCATCAGGAGCTTCACCATTCTGATTGTTCTGAGCCATCACTTGAGCAAGTGATTCCATCGCGTCAGCAATAGCACGGTCATTTCTCCCAGCCATTCTGTACACCATCAAACAACGTTAGAAGAAATAAGATTCATCGACAGCATACACACACTCATCAACCGACATAGAATTGACATCGTACAACACCTGGCTGGACAGACCAACCAGTCTCTGATGCCACTAATGTAACACCCTTCTACTCAACAAACAATCATGACAAATATCAACAAATATATCAGAGTAAAATCCCAAAAAGGGCGTCACATTTCGTCATAAAACATCAAATGGTAACATCCTGCTACGTAACACGGGTTATAATCATCAAAATTAAAACATTTACTACGCAGCGGAAAACTTCAAGAAAAACATCATCATAGTTTATAACTCAAAAGTTTTAAAACAACTTCAACACATCATTATATCACCAAATAAATAAACATTATGGTTCGACTCAAACGTCCCGACCCGATGTTACATATCAGAGCAAGACCCTCTAATCGACCAAAATAATTAAAATACTTCAAGTCAGATCTTCACGCACCAAAGAGCTAATCCTGATCACCTACACATTACCCACGTGGAGGAAACATTCAAACAGGCAGGGTGAGTAATCATAAACCATTATATAAGATATAAGATAGGAAACAGTACTATAGTATTCATCACAACAAACCAACATCATCATTACACATCGTCATTATCACACCTCTTATAACTCATGTCACCAAAACATCATAGATTCACAACATGCAATGCCACTTAATTATGAAATACACAACACAGACTCATGCATGTGGTACCAATTCGTCATATTTGATGGATACTAGGCCATCACCCTCCAAAGATCCCCACTAATAGGATCGATTCTATACAATAACCGGAGCAACGTCATACATTTCAATCCACACGATGGGATTGAAGCCATCACTAGACCGAAGTCTTAAAACTGTCACTGGACCGAAGTCCTAGAATGCTATGAATGCATGATGCAAGCGTCATAAATCATCATCGTCACAAAAGCGTCAATTCCATCATCATTCATAAACTCTCATCAAGCATCATGGTAACACATAATTATCATACATAAAAAATCGATTTAAATCATCATGTTATCACATCATCATCATGCATGAAAAGTCATCATAAATCATCAAGACACAAAGCATCACAAGGTACAAAAGAAAAGAAAATAAAATAAAATCACTACTCCTGCTCGCCTGGAGCTCGCCCGACGAAGCAGCGCGCTCGCCATGGTTTCGCCCAGCGAAGCAGGGGCGACACATCATTCCCCATACAAAATCCAGAAACTCCACTTTCTCACTCTCCCTTCGCTTCTATTTTCGCCGGAGAGATTGCTCGCTCCCCTGGGTTTCGCCCAGCGAAGTAGAGGCAAATCCCATCCCCTCATACAAAATCTAGTAGCTCACATTTTCCACCTTTCCTTCGCTCCCACTTTTTCCCGACGAGGTTGGGGTGAATGCGCTTCGCCCAGCGAGACGGGACTTTCGCCCGACGAAACTCACGATTCTGCAACTTCGTAGTTGCAGTTCTGCACCTGCATCAGACCCTAAAGGTCTGTGATTCCAAAACTTCACAATCCAAAATCCTCACAATTCATCACAGATACAACCCAACAACAATAATTCATCATGGTAGGTTTTATCCCTAACATCTAATCCATCCTAAAAATCCCAATTCCGTCATTAACTCGTCAAATTTACCCGAAAAACCTACTACCTACATGCTTCTACACCTATATCAAATATAATGATAAAAGATTCTCCCCATACCTTAGAAAACCGCTTTCCGATTCCTCCTCTCTAAGTTTTTCTGAAACCTCTCTGAGCCCTAGCCTTCTTCTCCTTTTTCTTTAGAGCGTTTCCTCCAAAATTGATCGTACCAAATGACTTCTCCCTTCTCTTTAATTCCTTTCGTCCAACTTACCCCTAGGAATAAATGTTTTTCAGGTTTATTTGACTAAAGTATTTATTATGGTGAGGGGATGCCCCTCGCAAAATGTATATCTAAAATTAGTGAGGGGCTGACCCCTCACAAATTGTCAGCATTGTCAGCCTTTTTAGATGCTGACCCCTACCAAGTGCAAGTTTCAAAATTCAAAAAATTTTCCCTCCTTGTTTGCGAGGGGTATCCCCTAGGAATTAGTTTATATATTTTTTTTTTATAATTTTATGCATTGCGAGGGGTTTAACCCCTAGCACCTCAGTTTTTTTTTACCCCTAGCCAATGTCCCTGGCTAATATCAGCTTTTCTTGTAGTGCTAGGAAGTCATATGAACAGTCACCTTGGATGGTTATGAAATGTCTCCATGTTACTAGGAGGTTACGAAAGTTGCAGAAAAGGATGTTATTATGTGATGATTATGGAGGACGGCGAACGTTATTCTGAGTCGTTATAACGAGGGACTTGAAGAAGCACCCTTAAAGAGTCATTAATGATTGAAAGAGTATAAAAAGAAGATTTCATACTCGAGGAAGGGACAAACAAGAATCACCTGAAAAATATCTTAAAAGACACATAAACCAATCATTTTAGACTCTCTCTAATTGATAACAAAGAAGTCAATATTTTAGTGTTTATATATATATATATATATATATATATTTTTTTTTTTTTTTTTTTTGAGGCACATGTGTGTCACTAATAATTCAGTGAAAGGTGAGAGTGATCCAATTCTGTCGTTTTTCTGATTTATAGCAAAATATGCACATGCCATCACAATCAACCCTCTTTCACTTTATAGATTATGTTCACGTGTGTTGTTATTATATAATATAATAATATAATAATATAATCTAATAATATAAAAGACAAAACGTGGTCCAAATCTTGCGATTCTTGTCTCCATGGCCGCGTAGTGAACTTAATCACTTCTCTCCTTCTTACACACGCTTCGAACATGTGTTGACTATCCATAATTAGTCAATTTTCATCACTCGCTTCACTTTGGCAACCTATATATATATTCAGCCGCAAAACTCTGCTCTCAAAACATCGTACGACAACAGAGATCACATTCCTCTCAAAAAAACACCTTCGATTCTAACAACACAAAATCATAACAACGCTTGGGATAACATTTTAAGTCAGAAACCATAAAAAAAGTGAACATGGTGAAAACGAATGTGGAGAAACCTGCGGCGGAACGAAGCGATGCATTGTTCCGAGGAGTGAGGAAGAGGAAGTGGGGAAAATATGTGTCGGAAATCAGATTACCAAACAGCCGTCAAAGAATATGGTTAGGTTCTTATGACTCCGCAGAAAAAGCGGCGCGTGCTTTTGACGCGGCTACGTTCTGCTTACGTGGCAGTGGTGCAAGGTTTAATTTCCCAAATAATATTCCTGATATTGCCGGAGGAAGGTCCATGACCCATTCTGAGATTCAAGAAGCCGCCGCCCGTTTTGCCAATTCGGAGCCCTGTAATGAGTATTCGGGTCGATCCGTTAATAGTCCGGATCAAACACCATCTTCTTCTGTGGGGACATCAATCACACCATTGTTGCCTATGGAGTTGCCATCTCCTGCTCTCTCTGATGTTACAGTTCAAACGGAGAGTGACATAATGGATAATGGGCTGTTTAGTGATTTGTTTTCAGACACCAGGTCGGGATACACTATGTTTCCGGGGTTTGATGATTTTTGTGGCGAATTCTACGTGCCGGAGTTCAGTAATTTTGATTATGAACAGGAGAACATGGATGGTTTGATAATTAACGATTCTTTTTTATGGAGTTTCTAACTAAATTCATGCGAGTCGGGTTGCATGGTTTTTTCCATGGATTCAAAACCGGGTTTGGGTGGGTCAAAATTTTCTTTTTGTAGGAACACATGTTACTCAAATTCTCTTGTCATTCTTTTTTGCCGAGACATTTCGGTTTTTATTTTTGTGGAGATATGAACCATGAAACAATGTAAAGTCTAATGATGTAAATTTTTGGCCATTCTTTGAACTAATGGATAAGATTTTTCTCCCTTAGATACTATTTATTGCCTTGATGATATAGACATGTGGGCTCTAGTTATCCAAAAGTATATCTTAATTGTATTTGATTTGTGAGGCTTTTTACACATTGTTGTCCTATGCAGGCCTCTCAACTATGTCTTCAAATTACATATGTTAAGGGGCATTTAATTCAATGTTGAATGTTCATTCCATTTTGAAATTGAGATCTCACATATATGTAAGTTTATTGCGGTTATTACCATTTTATTTATACACAAAAAATATTCATTTTAAATTGAAATTTTCTCATTTTGATATTCATATATTTAAATTTATTAAAATATATTATCGAAAATGTATATAAATTAAGTGGAAGGCATATTTTTACAATTTATTTAAGTGAATAGAAAGAAAAATTTATATATAGAGTTGCTAAGAAAAGAAAAAAAAATAAAAAATTTGATTCAAGTGAAGTGTGTTAAGATGAAGAAGGAAAACTATTGGTTCAGAAAAAATGATATAAATGATAAGTGGAAGATATATTTATAATATTTATTTAATTAATGATATGATATCTCACAAGACTCGAACATACTCGACATTAGAGAAACATGACAAAACTATAATTACTATCGTCAAATTCAAAAACAAAAAGTAAAAGAAGTGTTAAAAATGATGAGTAATAGTAAGGTCGTTGAGCCAGATAACATGCATATTGAAGTGTTGAAATTTTTTAGAGATAGACGCTATTGAGGTTCTGTATGGAGGTTGTTGGGATTCTTTGGTCTTACCATACCTACAACAGCCAACCCCAAGGATTCATAAAGTCCCATGAGTATTAATCTGCTCATGCATTTTTTCTCCCCTTATGGAGCAGGATAGCTAGGGGTACATATTTCTTGGCTACTTGAACGGAGCGAGTGCATAATACGTACCTCGATAGCCAGTAAGTGAGAAAGATAATATGTTCATGTGTAGAGATGCCATTTGTTGTCTCTCGATGATCTTTAATAAAAGAATTATAAGTTATCCCACGGAAGTTGAAGACATGTTCCGTTCTTGTTGGCCTTGTAGGATCGAAGTCCACCCTAGTTGGTCGAAGGCCAATGATAAGTGCAGATTGTACCTATTTTTGTATATAAGTTTTGTTGCACTTATCGGTACTTTTTGTCTATATCGGTTCAAATAAACCCCACTTTGTTTATAAATACGTTTACTTTACGTTTTAGTGTATATATTGCGTATTGTTTAAATATTACTTAGTTTAATTGATTTTTATCTCAATTTTGTAGGTAGTTAATAGAGGCTATCTTGCCATATTTTTGAAGAGCATTGAATAAGCTTTCCAACGCTTCTGACCGTGCGTAAATCGGAGTTTCGGTGTGGAAGTTGTGGCCAAAATAAGGACTGGTTTTCTGTCCTGTTCGCACTGCGAACTGGCAGCGAATGTTCGCTTTGCGAAGGTCCAGCGAAGGTCCCAGCGAAGGCTGGCAGAGAGTTACAAAAGATAAATAAGCCAATGTTCGCACTGCGAACCAGTCAGCGAGCATTCGCACTGCGAATGGTTCGTTCGCACTGCGAACCAACGAAGGAAAGCAAAGGCGGTTTAGCAATCAGAGGCACTTGAAGTGCCATTTTTTGAGTCATTCGCACTGCGAACCATGCAGAATTTGCAATGTATATAGTTCAATTCAGTTACTTTTGTAGGCATGGTTTTGGGGGTTTTTGCTCCAACTCCATCAAACTTCATTTCTTCATAGGATTAGCTTAGAAAACAACTGTGGAGCATGCATACGGATGATCCGGAGTGGATTGATCGTCGACCGGCGCCGACAAACTGCGAGATGTTTGGTTCATTTCTCTTCTTCTTTGTGTTTTTCTTTATGGTTGGGTTATGTATATGTATTTGCTGCAAACTCATGTATATTTGTCGCCCATGGCGTTGTATAAAACTTGCTTTACAAATCTTAATTGGTAATTGTCTCTGATTTTTGCTTTATGCGCGGGGTTTGGGTTGCGTTAGACATAACCGTCGCAAACTTCGATTAGGGACGATTGTCGGTTAGTTTCTGGACTCTAGAGATAGATTTAGAGCTAACAATCCGTTTGGGTGTCGGAACTTCATGTTTCCGTGTTTCGAGGCTTCGCTCGCGAGAGTGACGAAGAGAGTGACATGGTTGCTTGCTCAACTTTGCGTTAGATATAACCTGTGTTGTGAGCGATGTTGGGTGATTTTGAGGAGTACTGTAGGTGGAGTATAACTGGTCGGTAAGTTTAAGTTTGTGAGGAGTCGATTATATGCATTGCCGGACGAGTTTTTCTTGTTGAAGAATGAAGTTCTTTTTGTTTTAATGATTACTTTTCTGTTTTCTTGTTTGAAACCATTCAAAACCAAACTCATAAACGCGAGAGACTGTCGAACGACATTCTTTCCCTCGAACCGATCTCTGTGGACACGACATAAATCCCGGAGGGAATTCTTTCCGAAAATAAATATTTTTGCTTGCTTGCCCTATTCTGCACTCAACAAAATGGCGCCGTTGCCGGGGATTGGTTTTGATATTGAATCGCATTGCGATAGTTTCTTTGTTTTTGAGTTTTGTATATATCGTATATATTGTTTGTTTCCATTATGTTTGTTCAAGTTTTGTATACATGTTGTTCCCGTAACGTTTGTTTAAGTGTTTGGTTAGGACACTTGCTTTTGGTTGCGCGGTGAGGCATCACCATGGCATGAATGAAGGAAGTTTCTAATTAAGCACCGTAAAGGCGTCGAGCTTACGACGTAAAACAAGCATGTTTTATAGTTTTTCTGTTCGAATGTTTTTGGTTGTTGTTTGCTCACAGATTTTGATTGACTTATTTGAGGATGCTTTTGTGATTTTCCAAGTTGGTTCGTTTCAACTCGCGGATGTATGGTAATGATCTTGTTAATTTTTGTACACGTCTGAGGTATGTATTTATCGTTTTCTATACTTTAGCATATTCATGATACTTAGGCATTTCCCAAACTTTCATGCCATCCATTCTTTTGTATACTTGTTCTATTGTGAATCACTTTAGTTCCCAACCTTTTTGTGAGGTGGCCTTCTGTCGCACCCGGGATTTTCATCCTAGTACAAATGCGAAAGTGGCACCGAAACAGAGTCGCCAGCAATGTGTATTTATCCCAGGAGAGGGAAAGGAAACATTGCATAAACCTGAAGGAAAGGATAGAGCATGGTCTTGCGACCAAGAGAACTGGGTTCGGGAGTCGGTTACGCGAGAGGAAGGTATTAGCACCCCCTCGCGTCCATCGTACCCGATGGGATCCACGCTTGCTTGTTTCGATCAAAGGGTGATAGAAAAGAATACTGGAAGAGGAACTAGAAAAGGAATGGAAAGAGAAAGAGAAATAAATGTAGGGAAAATAAAAGAAGTGCTCGCATGGGCCCTACCCCACTGCCTACGTATCTCATCGGGAACATGAGAATCAGAGCGACGTAGTTCCCCTCACCTAAGGGAAAGATTGTTTGTGTTTTTTAGGGAACGGCTAACGTTCTAGCTCAGGTGTTGCAGGCTCGCTGGTCCGAGTGCGTTACCATCTTGCAAGAGAACGAGTAGAAGCGCGTTCATACGTTGAGAGTGAATGAGGTGAGACAAGAATTCCCGAAGGAAAGACGTTATTGATGATAGTGTATCTAAATCTTAATCATTGGAATGTGTACATTCTCACATTCCAAGATGGAATGAGTAAGAAAGCACACTAAGGGTGAAGAAGACCCCCACACTTAGTTCCAATTGTCAAGGTTCAAACACACTAGCATACTTGTATTTATTAAGTGTTTTTGTTGATTAAGAAATGAAGAAGTGTTTTTTATTATTTGCACCTTCAACAAGTATTGCATTTAAGTCCCTCATACAAGATCAAAAGTTTAACACATTGACCCAAGATGGGCTATATGCTACACATTCTAAGATTACAAGAGAAGACCCCTTATAATCTTTTCTTTATATGAAAGGCCTAAATGTAATAAACGCCTACCTTTATTATATGTTTTGAATTTTCTTTGAGATGAGAAGATGAAAGACTCAAGAGGATCAAAAGTAAAAATCTATATGAACTAAGACTCAATCCTAATTGATTAGTTAAGGGAGTGATCCTAAAGGTTTGTGAGGTTTAAAGATTCTAATCCTAAAAGAAGAGAAAAGGGACTCACAGTGTAAGAGAAAGCGGAAGTTAGTTGTTAGTGTGCTCGCCAAGGATAGGGATCCTCGTGCCTACGTATCCTCATTAGGGAATGAGGAATCAGAGCATCCGTAGTTCACGCTACTACGGGTTAATGGGAAACTATCTCGATCGCATGGGTGCGAGAGAAAGGACTCACGAAGGTCACACAGGAAGTCTAAAGGGAAACTCGGTCCTACAAGTTAACATACATCAATGGTCCTAAGGTCAGGATTAGGAGGGAAGCTACCTAATGTTATCAGGCATGGATTGCTATCCTAATGTCTCTCCTACCTCCGACTTAATGAAAAATTAAGTGGAGCGAGGAATCCTAATGGATCATGTCATCAGACAAGTAAACACAGGATAAATCAATCACAAAATGAACTAAAAGCAATGAAGGAGTAAACAGTGTCAATAAGCAGTCAGGCCAAACAATCAAAGTAAAAAAGAGGGAGCTTTAGCCAAGGGTCATATCAACCGAGGCAAACAAGCTAGATGTGGGAAGTAAGTACTCCTCCAATGGTATCAAGAACCATGGAGAGCAGAATAAGAAAGGGGAAGATGTGAATCAGATCACATAAGCATCAACATTGGTCAATGCGAGCTAAAGACAAAGCGTGGGGGTTGGTTACGAACCCTATCTTCCACTTGACCGACTCGATAACAGAGTGTGTTATGTTCAAAGCTTCAATCATGTAATGAGAGCTAAGAACGACTCGACTAGAATAACGGGGGTCGATTGCGAACCCTACCTTCCGTCAATTGCCTCCTTAGAGGTCTTCAGCACAATATCAAACGAGCACCATCATGGCCTCACTTGAGGGTTTTCCATATAATCCTACTTATCATGGCATTGACTATTCCTACTTCTCATGATATTTGAAAGCATTAAAGAGAAGTGAAGAGATAAGAAGTCCTACCAAACGGATATGAATCCGTAGCAAAGCAACGAAAGCGCAACGAAAGCAAGTCAGGAAAGCACCTATAAACAAATGGCAAACCAAGTTAGAAACAAGTTTTTATTTACAAAATGAAATGGTCAAGCCACCTTTGGAACGTCTCCTTTATGTACCTTGCACGTGTGAACCAAAGACATTAGTAATAACAAGAGAGTGTACGTACAACATGAAACCTAACTCTAATGGCTATGTACATTTGAGTCACACTAGTCAAAGTGAAAGACCTAAAAGGATTATGAAATTACAAGTCAAGTTACAACTATGCTACAAGACTAATCTACTTTGATGTTAAAGGTAAACCAACAAAAGAAAGCCATTACAAGTTAGATGAATTGAAATAAAACGTGAAAATGAACCAAGGTCAGAAGTGAAACACCTTATACGCAAGCTTAATCACTCTCAAAGTGTCACAAAGATTTGCATTAAACTCTCTCTCCAAAGTCAATTCATTCCATGAGCAAAATCACATTCAAACTTCTCATACAAGCATGTAAACTTGTCACTCAAGTAAGACAAATGAAATGACATGGTAAGGTGATGTCAAAGCTCACACACCAGAGGCACATGACCTATAAAGATGTCCTAATTGAATCCCAAAAACAATCATGAACATGGCATACAAGTGGCATCAAAAGAAGTGGCCAAAGTGAAATACAAGTTCAAGTTCGCATACACACAAAGAAGGCATCATTTAAAGCATGTGAAATGATCCAAGGCAACAATAAAACATGTCTCAATTGTGCATCAAAATACACTTAACAATGTACTAAAATTCAAATTCAAGGTTGGCTCAAAGTGCCCTCATACAAGTCCTAAACATAACTTCTTTCTACGCATGTATCAATATGTTCGGTTCGCATTGAAAAATGAGTAAAAAATAGCAAAATGCTCTAAAAAATTATGAGTAATTGAACACAACATGCCAAGGACAGTAGGTAACCACATACAAAAGATAGGGTTCATATCATGCACCAAACATGCTCAATCAATTGCAAACGTAGCATACACATCAATGATGATCATACGAATTAAGGCTCCAAGGATTAACTTCAAAAGTATCTCAAAGCTCAAGTACAATGCACCAATCAATCACCATGATGTTAAACAATCAAATGCCTAAATTCACACCAAAAATCGGATCCAAATGGTCAAAGGAGAATCACATTTTGGCACTTACATCACTAGGTATACCATTTAGAACACATTTCTTTCCAAAATCCCAGAAAAATATCAAACAACCCTCAAAATGGAATTAAAAATCAGCAAAAATTAATTAAGACCATCAATAACTCTCATGAATTTTATCACAATTTTATGACCATTTCTACTATTTTTAGAATTAGATTTTAAAACAATTATGAACAAAAAGAATTAAACAACACCAAGAACCAAGGGGGTGCACTATAGCTAAAAGTCTATTTAAATTCTTCCTTGGGCTCAAGCACAGGGGTGCAAATAACAGAAAAAGCTTAGGCCCAAGAAGCTAAGGTTTGGAGGAGCACGGTGTGACCTCAGTCAACTCTGTTGACTGATCCTAAAGCGTTGGATCTTGGTGGTCCAAAGGTAATCTCATCACACGTTTGAAATGAGATTGTGCACGGTAAGGACTGAGTGGATACACACATGTGATTATGAAAAGAGAGGTCCTACCGGACGGTGACAAGTGTCACCGCCGGAGTGGACCGCACCACCACCATCCTATCCTCTTCATCTCTTAAGAATCACAAGCAAGAAAAAAAAACACCAAACGTTTCTCTCTCTTTCTATCATCCGTCTCTCTCTCTCTACGTTTTTTCCTTTCTAAAAAAAACCTACCGCCGGAGATGACGGTGGCCGGAGGCGGCGCCGCCGTCTTCTCCGGCACCCAACCACCCCAAAACACCAACTCTCCAACACAAATCCTCACTAAATTCTCGCCCTCTTTCCAAATCCGTGAACAGTTTTCTCAAATTCTTCCTCAAACCACGGGATCGACGCTATTAGGATCAAGAACGAACAAAAATTAAATCGATCCACAATGAACTACTAAGTTCAAGGCCGCAGCTAGAGAAAGGAGTGGATTGCGTACCTGATGAAGACGAGAGCGAATCTTCAGGTATAAAACTCGTTCTTCTCCTCTTTCTGACGATCGTTGTGGATTCGTCTATGAAGTTGTTGTCGAATCTGTGACGTTCTTGAATTTGCAGATTACCGATTCTCGTCGCGGTTTTCGAAGGCCGTTAAGCGCTGTACGTCGGAGTCGTCGTGGAGTTATGAGTATGATATGGTGACGTTGAATTGTGCAGAGGTTTCCCTTGGAGATGGCGATAAAGACGACGGCGTCGTAGTGGAGTTTTGCCTCTTCTACATCTTCTTTCTTTGCACGCACTTGGTTGTGGTTTGTGGCGTCGAGAACTGTTGACGTTTGTTGCGATTTGAATTTCTGTGATGTTGCGTACGAATTGCTTTTTGCGAGATCGCGAATTCTTGAATGCTGGATTGTTTATGCTTTTTGCAGGTTCTTGAATTTTTGCAAGTCGTCAATGTTGTTGAACGATTCTCTGCAGGTTTTATGGATTGAGAAGAAGGTTGAAAGTGATAATGGTGATTCTGGGAGTTGAAGATTGAAGATGGAGGTGAAGAGAGTTGATTGGAGATGAAGCTATGGAATTGTGGAGCTTGAAGAATTTGCGAGGGAGAAAGAGTTTGTTGATTCTGTTAGAGAGAAAATGGTTGGTTAGAATTCGGTTAGGGAGATTGGTTAGCCGAAAAAATGTTAGAGATTGGAGAGGATTGATCAGTTATGGATCGTAACTGTTATGAAGTTTCTGTTATAAAAAAAATGGTTGGAAGTTAGGGAGGAAGAAACTATTAAATTAGTTATGAAATTTTGTTCTGGTTTTGCAGGATGACACCGTCGTAATCGACACCAGCCCTTGGCAAGTATATCAGTGGCGAAGATTGAAGAAATTGAAGATGGTGATTGGTTCGAAGAGAGTGAAGATTGAAGGTCGAAGATTGACGGTTAGAAGTTGAAGCCTATTACCGTTAGAAAATCTTCCTGTTAGAATGTTTGTTAGGAATACTAGGAGATTTTGCTGATAGAAAGTTCTGGTGTAAAAATGGTAACTGAAATGGTTAACAGGTTTTTGTCATAGTTTTCTTTCTGTTATTAACTGCTGCCAACTTTCTGCTATGTAGTTTTTTCCACAATTTCCTGCTGCTGTTTCAAATGCATAAATTATGTGCACCTTTAATGTTCACCATATCTTCCGCATGCCCAAAAATTTTACTCATTGTCTGTATAAACCAATGATTACTTGGTGCAACTTGCTCACTACTCAATCATACGGTCAACAATCATTTCCACTTTGGAAGATTCGGTCATTCTCAACAGCAGTTCAAAAGTTCTTCGCTTCAAAGTATCATCAGGATGGCATTCCCTATGTTACTTGACGAATCTCCCTTCCTAGTTATATTGCCGATAACAGTACAATGTGGTCGTCAGCATGCTTGTCACCGCTCCTCAGCAGTGCAAGAAGTTTTAGAAACTTAATCTGAACACAAAGGACAAAGAGTAGCACCCATTACACCAGGATCATTATTAAACACGTCACGAGCCTCAATGCCTCAATATCAATGGATTCACCTTCTTTAATCAATTTCTCATAATTTCTTTTAGTAACCCAAGTTAAAATTCAATGAAATGGAAGTTCTATTGCTTTCAAAAGGCTTAGTGAAATCCAAATACACTTTCTCAGCAAATGAGAGGTGGAACGATTTGTTGGACTTGAACATGAATATTGGATTTGGAAAAATGGTAAGAAAAATAGTTATTTAGATATGGGTTGAAAACAAAATGGATGTAAAAGTTGAATATGAAAATTGGTTTGAAGTAAAAATGGTTTTGAAATGGATTAAAAGAAAGTGATGTGGATAATGGTTAATTGTTTAAAAATGGAAATGGATATTTATAGAATGAATTGAAATGGATTTAAAAGGCGGAATGAAAATGGTTTAGAGAATGGGTTTAGAAGTGGATTATAAGTGGAATTTGGAATTTATGGAAATGGTATCAGAATGGTTATGGGTTAGCAAAAAGGAGTTGTGTCTCGAATTCCAAACAAGTCCCATGATCACATTCAATCCACATCCATCTTCAGATCCAAAGTGACTAGGAAAACCTCAGATCAGGAAGATTACAACGAGGAGAATTCAACCTCTTGCTCCAACTTAACCGGGATTAGAAACCGACTGAATCTCTTATGAATAAGGCCAAGAAAATCCATTGATCCCATGCCCTTATGCAAGATGCAATGTTAAATGCTTTATGTTTTATTTTTCTATGCTTGAATGCAATGCAATGAAATGAAAGCTCATGCTAAATGATATGAAGAAATGAGAGGGCAAATTTTGGGGTATTACAGCTGCCCCTATTCAATCACTGTAGACCTGAATGGATGATAGCGATTGCTGTCATACTTTCAAGGTATGGAGGGATTGAATACCGAAAATAACTCAAAAATTTGCACTCTGTGGAGAAGAAGAAAAGGGATATAAACCCAACGAGACTTCTGGATTGAATCGGCAAATGAACGTCATCGGAGAGATCTGTCTTTTGAACGACGTCAGGCGACTACTGGCTTGCCATACTGTTGATGGACTTTAACAAATGTCTTTTTGAACGACGCCAGACGACTATTGGCTTGCCACACTGCTGGTGGACTTTAATAATGTCTTTTGTATGACGCCAGACGACTACTGGCTTGCCACACTGCTGGTGGACTTTAGCTGCTCTGCCATTCTAAACAATGGACTTTTACCAGTTCGTGTTGGATTTTTGCCAATCTGTCGTTGGACTTCAATGATTACCAAACAGGCTTTGGAATCTCAAAATTGCCATCCTCAGATGGACTTTTGCAGCTTTGCCAAATTAAACTTGGACTTTAATGCTTACCAAACCGGCTTTGGAAGCTTTGCCAAATGATCGTCCCACCTGCTGGAACAACCACCTGCAATATTATCCCACAGGCTGGAATAATATGAACAAACTGTATATAATGATCATCCCACTGGCCGGAACAACCATCTTCCATACTATTCCACAGGCTGGAATAATATGAACAAACTGCATATAATGATCATCCCACTGGCTGGAACAACCATCTTCCATACTATTCCACAGGCTGGAATAATATGAACAAACTGCATATAATGATCATCCCACTGGCTGGAACAACCATCTTCCATACTATTCCACAGGCTGGAATAATATGAACAAACTGTATATAATGATCATCCCACTGGCTGGAACAACCATCTTCCATACTATTCCACCTGCTGGAATAATATGAACAAACTGCATATAATGATCATCCCACTGGCTGGAACAACCATCTTCCATACTATTCCACCTGCTGGAATAATATGAACAAACTATTTGTGTGCCAAAAATAAATTGGACTTTGAGTTGTAAATGCGCATTGCTGAGAATTACACCACCGGCTGGGTAATATCATATGCTGACACTTTGTTGAAGAAGAGATTCCCTTGATCTATTTAGACCCTACTGGGGAAATTACTGTCAACATGTCGAACTCTGTGGGGAGAACTGCTCTAAAGCGTCTCATGCTGGGGAATGCCTTTTGAGAGGATTTTATAGAAGACCAAGTGTCCTCCAACTCTACTGGGGATTATAGATCTGGAACATTCTCTGCCGGGGAAATTCAGATGCCCCATGCCTGGGAAGGTCAACTACTTGCCTTTTGCCCCAAATTACACAGTAGATCTGGAAAAAAAATCGTCCCAAAAGGATTTTACAGAAGACTTGGCATCTTCAAACTCTTGGATATTCACTGAGTCTTGACCATTAACTACAAGGTAGCTCTGCGAGGCAACTCTACTGGGGAAAAGAGAAATCCAAGCAGACAACTCTGTAGGGGAGACAACCTAACATCGTCAAGGGGTTGACGAAAAGAAAGGATATGCACCGGCCCACATCATCAAAGAATTGCCGGAAAGACAGTCCAACCGAAGAGAACGCATCGTCAAAGGGGTCTGACAGAAAGAAGACCTAACCGAAGGAAGCACATTGTCATAGGGATGACAGAAAGAAGATTCCACAGTAGGAACACATCGTCATGGGGTTTGACGGAAAGAAATCTGAACAAAGATAAAACACTGTCATAGGGATGACAGAAAGAAAATTCCACCGTAGGGAAACACATTGTCATAGGGATGACAGAAAGAAAATTCCACCGTAGGGAAACACATTGTCATAGGGATGACAGAAAGAAAATTCCGCTGTAGGAACACATCGTCATGGGGATGACGGAAAGAAAATTTAACCGAAGGGACACATCGTCATGGGGATGACGGAAGAAAAATCTGAACAAAGATAACACATTGTCATAGGGATGACAGAAAGAAAATTCCACCGTAGGAACACATCGTCATGGGGATGACGGAAAGCAAATATGAACATATCCGAAGGTACGAAACCTGAGCTCGGAACACATCGTCAAAGGGTTGACAGAAAGGAGCTGAAAACATCCGAAGGTACGAAACCTGAGCTCGGAACACATCGTCAAAGGGTTGACGGAAAGAATACTCGACCAAAGGAGTCACATTGTCATATGGATGACAGAAAGAATACCTGACTTAGGGATCAATTGTCATGGGGATGACAGAAAGAAAACCATACGCAGAAACACATCATCAAAGGGGTTTGATGGAAAGGAAACCTGACCGAAGTGCCGTCATCAAGAGGTTGATGGACAAAGATTGGTCGAGGGTAAGATCGACGTATGATCTACGACCCAAAAGAAAGGTAATCGGCTAGGTTGATTGTAATGTCTGCTGGGGATATGTCACCGTCTTGACTGGAATTTGATTTGGGCTTTCGTGCAAGGTACCAAACCTGGCTTATGCTTCGCATGCATATGTTTGAATTTTCTTTCTATGGCGTAATGCTCCATATCAAATGGAAATGCTATGCGATTTGAGGATGCAATGATCACTACATGCAAAATGCCGACATATGCTCGGGCTACCGGGGAGGAAGAATGTGCTAAGTACAAATGAACTTTGCTGGTAAGGACAGGTGAAACCTGATGGTGATTGTTTTTCAAAGGCAAAATCTTTTTGGGTACCAATGGGGATTGGATTTTGAATGAAGTGCTAATAGGGATTGGACCTCAGGTTTGAAGGGAACGCCAAAAGGGATAGGCTTTCAGGTTTTTGACATATGCCAGCAAAGTGGGCTGTGAATGAAGGTGCCGAGCAAGGTTGGGCTATAGATTTGTTGTTTGGTTTTACAAAGGTTCATACAATGCTATGCTGATGATTATGCAATGATGATTATGCAATGATGCTCATGATATGCAACAGGAGCACTCCAGCAAAATAAATGCTGAAGAGACGAGGCTAACTCCGTTGGGGAAAGCAAACTGAATTGCCTTCAGTGTCATGACTGCTCGAGATCCCGACTAAACCTTCATTCTGCAGGAAAGTACGAATAACAAATTTCTGCTGGAGATCCCAGGAATCCGTTGGAGAAAAGTGCCAATGAAAATTGACCTTTGACTTGCTGGTGAAAGCTAACCACCGCCCAAAATATGCTTGGGGACAATGGTTGATGATATCAGCTCTGCTAGGGGACAAGATCAGACTTACTCCTTTGTTTGATGCTTGCCTTTTACTCTTACTCCGTTGGGGAGGCGGAAACAACTTTGCCACACCAGGGAAGCACAGACCCAACACTCTTATCCTGTATGGTAATATGAACTCTCGCTGAAAAGCCATAAACTCCGTCATACTGGCTAGGGAAGAGCGAACTCCTGAACTCTTGCTAAGGAGAATAATTACAATCTCCATAATACTCTGCCACGAGTGATGAAACTCCAGCTATCTCTGCTAGGGAGAGAGACTCTACTGGGGACGTCGCGTGTCGACTATCACCATGAACCCTGCAGATGTGATATGACCAAAAGAGATGCCCCGATGCAGCATAACCTGTAAATGAACATGTCTTCAGGATGTCTTATGAAGATCCACCATATATTGCCCCAGACTGTGATTTACCGTCCTCTGGAGAGAATAACTTTTTGTGCTCTTGAGACGGCCTGCCCCAGTCTTGAAATGATTTGTGCCCCTGTCTGGCTGATCTGTGAAGGAGTACCTTTAACTGTCCTTTGAGAGATTTGTTGAATCTCGAATTGATTGCCCCAGATTAACTGAATCTTGGAATGGATCACCCATTTGATATAACTTGCCCCTGCTCAACGGAGTACTCGGGCACTTTGCACCTTAGATTAATCAATCTTTCCATTGTAGAGACTCTCCTGATCGAGCACTTACTCGCAAGTAAAACTGTTCGTTTGGAAAATGACAATTTTAATGCAATGCATATGACAGTTTTGAAATCCAAGTGTGTTCACTGGAAAAATGTTATGACGTGTAGTGAACGAATCACTTATCAAAATGTCATTGATACCAACATGAATGGTAAGAAGATCCTTTTAGGAGTCAGCTTCGACGTGATCTTTACCGACGTATGCTTTCGGAACAACCCTGCTTCAATTAGGTCTTTCGAAGGTTGTAACGTGGCCTGGTTCACAGTTTAAGAAAGAAAGGATATAAGGCTCAAAGTTTTGTTACCCATTCTCCTTGATGTTCTCCAGTCCTACGTTCAGCTAACTCGACACAAACGCTCACCTTTCAAAAGGTTGTGAATGGTATGAGGATGGTTAAGGAACCCACACGGTTTACAGAGTGACATTCACCCCTTTTGCCTTTGGTGTCAGTAGTCACACGATTTGTTCTTTGCTTGAGTATTTTTCTTTTGTAATCCTTTTCGCTTTTCACTCTTCATTCTTTTGTTTTTTTTTTTTTTGCTTTTTTTTATCCCTGATTTTGCCTGGACTGATTCTTTTGTGAATCTTTTCGATTTTGAAGTCCAGCGGGATGCCCTAACTTTTGCCTAAGTCACTTGACTTAGCGGGCTTTCTTTTTTCCTTTTGATTTTTTTTTTGAACTAATCGTGTGACACAGGTTATCTGACCTGTTTGCAAAGGTTGTGACTGCCTCACTCTCTGGTTGGCGAGGGATAACCGCTGTGACTTGATCCTCGAATGGTACACTCCTTTTAAAATTTGAACGCACGGTCAAATTAGCTGACACCTACCCTGCCCCAGGTTAGGATTGAGGGTTTTTCATTTTCAGAAAGAAACTCCTACTTCTAGGCTCAAAGGGGTTTGCAAGGGATTATCTTCCTTATATCTCCGGTGTTTGGGAAGTTGAAATAATGCCTGTACATCATCAGCAGGGTTTTGTTCAAAAGCATACAATTGGAAGTTCCGCGTCTTTGAATATCATCATCCTCCCTCGGATCCTGCTTAAACAAACATATGATATCGATAAAAAGTATGAGTGAACACGACTGGATTTAACCAAAACATGCATATTCATTTCATTATCATTATCAATCAAAAACAACAAGTTTTACAAATGAGTTTGTACATTTTAACAGAAAAGAAACTACAAATGCAAAGAAATGACATGATCTAAATGATTGCCAGCTTTGAGGAACTGGGCCTTCCAAGCTTGATTTGCTAATGAGCTGACCATCTTCAGAATTGCTCATCAAAGCCAGCCTGATACTCATCTGCACAACTGCTCTCAGTGTCTTCTTTCATAACCTGAACTGATGAACCCACATGACTGGATGAAGGAGAGTTGTGGATCTGAATACCCTGAGGTGTGAATGAGAACATGTTGGAGTCAAGTAGAGTTTGAATTTTGCTCCTGAGCACCTTACAGTCTTCAGTTGAATGCCCATGTGCCCCAGCATGGTAGTCACAACGGGCGTTGACATCAAAACCTGGTGGGTACGGAAATGGCACTGGCTTCAACTCCTTCGGCACTACTAATCCACCCCTGATCAAATCCGGCAGCATCTGACTATACGACATTAGCAACTGAGTGAAATTCCTCTCTGGCTTCCTTGGCCTTTGTCGGGCGTGCTGACGCGGCTGACGGCGATATGATCGTTGACTCTGAGGAGGTCTCTGATTTGCAGAAGAATATTGTCCTTGATACGATGACCCATAAGATTGTTGACTCTGAACAGTTGATATGTCTGAACGCTGAGAACGAGGTGGTAGAGATTCCTGCATGGAACTAATTTCTTCCTCGAATTCTTCCTGAGAACTGACAACTGATTCATTTTCATTAACTTGGAAGTTCGAGATACCTTGGAGCTTTCCACAATTGAGCAATCTCTCAATTCGTTCTCCCACCATCACCAGGTCAGAAAATTTTGCTGCCCCATTGGCAATCATCTTTTCCAAGTATGGCCCTTGCAAGGTATCCATGAACAAATCAACCAATTCTCTATCCGAAAGTGGCGGTTGAACACGAGCGGCTAACTCTTTCCATCTCTGAGCATACTCTCGGAATGATTCGTTATCTGCTTGAGACAAGTCTTGCAAATGCATTCGACTGGGAGCCATGTCAAGATTATAATCGTATTGCTTCACAAAGGCGTTGGCTAGATCTGACCATGATCGGATGCTACCACTCTGCAATTGCATATACCAATACAAAGATGCCCCACTTAGACTGTCTTGGAAACAGTGGATCATGAGCTTGTCATTGTCGACATGTGAGTTCATTCTTCTGCAGAACATCACCAAATGTAGCTTTGGGCAGCTATCTCCTTTATATTGCTCAAACTTCGGCATTTTAAACTTTGTGGGCATTACCAGGCCAGACACCAAACACATGCTCGAAGCATTCAAATCAAGAGTATCACGTCTCTCCAGGGCTTTAATTTTCTCGTCCAACACACGGTATCTTTTGTCATAAACATATCGTGGATCCTTAGGGTTCATCTTCGGAACTACCCCTCGGACATCTGGCATAGAGAATGCAAAACTCTGATAATCTGCGGCATCAAGAGAAGATGAATGTCCATCTCGGACAAAAGGAAGTTCTTGCTCAACTTGATTCTCGACAGGGATCCGCACATGCTGAGCTTGAGCAACATTGTTCACTGGAGGTGGAATGACATTCTCATTTCTTTGAATATTGGCATCTCCCCTTGTCATGGCGGCCATAGCTTCCATAAGTTGGTCCAACTGATGCTTCATTAATTCAACATCGGCCCTAGTCACAAACTGATTCTGTTCCCCAGAGTTCATGATCCTTCCCAAGATTGATTCAAGTCCAATACGGAAGTCAGGAAATCAAACTGCAGTTCAGATAAAGGATGGATGAGCTCACTGATCTGGCCTGGAGAAAGGATATGCAAAATGATGCAAGATGCAAATGCAATGCAATAGTATGAATGCAATAAGACATGGGATCAAAGCTTCCAGATAGTCTGAATAATCAGTATATTGTGTTGATGACTGAAGGAGTTCATGAGTCTGTTCTGAAGAGAATACCGGAATAACCAGAATACCGGAATAATCAGAATACTAGAATGCCAGAATATCGGCATAATCAGAATACCAAAATGCCAGAATATCGACATAATCAGGGTGCCGGAATAATCGAAATACCAGGATGGTCAGAGTAATCATGATGCCATAATACCAGGCTGATAAGTCCACACTGATAAGAGAACCAAAATACCAGGTAGGATGAAAGTCAAGGTTACCTGCAAACCTGTAAACAAACCCGCCCCTCTCACATGTGGGTACTAGGATGTTCAGTATCCCGAGCTCTCAGGTCGAGAAATGATGATACTTTCACCATTTCTGGTTTGGCATCATCATCAATCGAGGAGGCCTTAACTGATTCTCCAAAACGAAAGGTCCTCAGCTTCTGGCACTGAGGTCGAGAAGCAATAGTACATTCATCCCTCGGGGTACAGTACTATCGCCAATCGAGGAGTGCCTCCACTGATTCTCTTTCAAAAGGGATAACCTATAGCAAGTTCCCAGCATTGGGTCCTCGGATCGAGAATGTGCAATGGGTTTGCCACAGAATGTGGTCTGCCACTGTCACAACTCGGGAGGAGTGCCGCAACTGAGTCCTCGGGAATGGTCTCCAGAGTCGACAGTTCCTCAAGAGAATAACTACTGGCCTGCATAACATGCAGTAGCAGAAAGCTCCTGATAGAACCTCGTCTGGTTGTGGGTCTCATGAACAACAATACGTGGTCACCACCACGCAAGCGTCATGACTATCCACTCTAATACCTATGTGTGTACTCAAGCCTTGGTAGTGGGCTTATCTCTCAGAACATCCCGCCAGCCAAACAGAAAACAACAGCACAGTCCAGCACAATAATGATATGTAATGCAGTAAATGCGATAAATACAGTAAAGTACAGTAAAGCAGCAATACAATAAATAGCAATACAGTACAACGGCAAAAAAAAAAAAAAAAAAAAAAAAGTAAACACCCAATGAAAGAAAAACAGACAAGCGCTGGGATTGACTCGCTTAGGATGGACCAGCAATAGGTCAATCTGTCCCCAGCAGAGTCGCCAGCTGTCGCTCCCGGGATTTTCATCCTAGTACAAATGCGAAAGTGGCACCGAAACAGAGTCGCCAGCAATGTGTATTTATCCCAGGAGAGGGAAAGGAAACATTGCATAAACCTGAAGGAAAGGATAGAGCATGGTCTTGCGACCAAGAGAACTGGGTTCGGGAGTCGGTTACGCGAGAGGAAGGTATTAGCACCCCCTCGCGTCCATCGTACCCGATGGGATCCACGCTTGCTTGTTTCGATCAAAGGGTGATAGAAAAGAATACTGGAAGAGGAACTAGAAAAGGAATGGAAAGAGAAAGAGAAATAAATGTAGGGAAAATAAAAGAAGTGCTCGCATGGGCCCTACCCCACTGCCTACGTATCTCATCGGGAACATGAGAATCAGAGCGACGTAGTTCCCCTCACCTAAGGGAAAGATTGTTTGTGTTTTTTAGGGAACGGCTAACGTTCTAGCTCAGGTGTTGCAGGCTCGCTGGTCCGAGTGCGTTACCATCTTGCAAGAGAACGAGTAGAAGCGCGTTCATACGTTGAGAGTGAATGAGGTGAGACAAGAATTCCCGAAGGAAAGACGTTATTGATGATAGTGTATCTAAATCTTAATCATTGGAATGTGTACATTCTCACATTCCAAGATGGAATGAGTAAGAAAGCACACTAAGGGTGAAGAAGACCCCCACACTTAGTTCCAATTGTCAAGGTTCAAACACACTAGCATACTTGTATTTATTAAGTGTTTTTGTTGATTAAGAAATGAAGAAGTGTTTTTTATTATTTGCACCTTCAACAAGTATTGCATTTAAGTCCCTCATACAAGATCAAAAGTTTAACACATTGACCCAAGATGGGCTATATGCTACACATTCTAAGATTACAAGAGAAGACCCCTTATAATCTTTTCTTTATATGAAAGGCCTAAATGTAATAAACGCCTACCTTTATTATATGTTTTGAATTTTCTTTGAGATGAGAAGATGAAAGACTCAAGAGGATCAAAAGTAAAAATCTATATGAACTAAGACTCAATCCTAATTGATTAGTTAAGGGAGTGATCCTAAAGGTTTGTGAGGTTTAAAGATTCTAATCCTAAAAGAAGAGAAAAGGGACTCACAGTGTAAGAGAAAGCGGAAGTTAGTTGTTAGTGTGCTCGCCAAGGATAGGGATCCTCGTGCCTACGTATCCTCATTAGGGAATGAGGAATCAGAGCATCCGTAGTTCACGCTACTACGGGTTAATGGGAAACTATCTCGATCGCATGGGTGCGAGAGAAAGGACTCACGAAGGTCACACAGGAAGTCTAAAGGGAAACTCGGTCCTACAAGTTAACATACATCAATGGTCCTAAGGTCAGGATTAGGAGGGAAGCTACCTAATGTTATCAGGCATGGATTGCTATCCTAATGTCTCTCCTACCTCCGACTTAATGAAAAATTAAGTGGAGCGAGGAATCCTAAGGGATAATGTCATCAGACAAGTAAACACAGGATAAATCAATCACAAAATGAACTAAAAGCAATGAAGGAGTAAACAGTGTCAATAAGCAGTCAGGCCAAACAATCAAAGTAAAAAAGAGGGAGCTTTAGCCAAGGGTCATATCAACCGAGGCAAACAAGCTAGATGTGGGAAGTAAGTACTCCTCCAATGGTATCAAGAACCATGGAGAGCAGAATAAGAAAGGGGAAGATGTGAATCAGATCACATAAGCATCAACATTGGTCAATGCGAGCTAAAGACAAAGCGTGGGGGTTGGTTACGAACCCTATCTTCCACTTGACCGACTCGATAACAGAGTGTGTTATGTTCAAAGCTTCAATCATGTAATGAGAGCTAAGAACGACTCGACTAGAATAACGGGGGTCGATTGCGAACCCTACCTTCCGTCAATTGCCTCCTTAGAGGTCTTCAGCACAATATCAAACGAGCACCATCATGGCCTCACTTGAGGGTTTTCCATATAATCCTACTTATCATGGCATTGACTATTCCTACTTCTCATGATATTTGAAAGCATTAAAGAGAAGTGAAGAGATAAGAAGTCCTACCAAACGGATATGAATCCGTAGCAAAGCAACGAAAGCGCAACGAAAGCAAGTCAGGAAAGCACCTATAAACAAATGGCAAACCAAGTTAGAAACAAGTTTTTATTTACAAAATGAAATGGTCAAGCCACCTTTGGAACGTCTCCTTTATGTACCTTGCACGTGTGAACCAAAGACATTAGTAATAACAAGAGAGTGTACGTACAACATGAAACCTAACTCTAATGGCTATGTACATTTGAGTCACACTAGTCAAAGTGAAAGACCTAAAAGGATTATGAAATTACAAGTCAAGTTACAACTATGCTACAAGACTAATCTACTTTGATGTTAAAGGTAAACCAACAAAAGAAAGCCATTACAAGTTAGATGAATTGAAATAAAACGTGAAAATGAACCAAGGTCAGAAGTGAAACACCTTATACGCAAGCTTAATCACTCTCAAAGTGTCACAAAGATTTGCATTAAACTCTCTCTCCAAAGTCAATTCATTCCATGAGCAAAATCACATTCAAACTTCTCATACAAGCATGTAAACTTGTCACTCAAGTAAGACAAATGAAATGACATGGTAAGGTGATGTCAAAGCTCACACACCAGAGGCACATGACCTATAAAGATGTCCTAATTGAATCCCAAAAACAATCATGAACATGGCATACAAGTGGCATCAAAAGAAGTGGCCAAAGTGAAATACAAGTTCAAGTTCGCATACACACAAAGAAGGCATCATTTAAAGCATGTGAAATTATCCAAGGCAACAATAAAACATGTCTCAATTGTGCATCAAAATACACTTAACAATGTACTAAAATTCAAATTCAAGGTTGGCTCAAAGTGCCCTCATACAAGTCCTAAACATAACTTCTTTCTACGCATGTATCAATATGTTCGGTTCGCATTGAAAAATGAGTAAAAAATAGCAAAATGCTCTAAAAAATTATGAGTAATTGAACACAACATGCCAAGGACAGTAGGTAACCACATACAAAAGATAGGGTTCATATCATGCACCAAACATGCTCAATCAATTGCAAACGTAGCATACACATCAATGATGATCATACGAATTAAGGCTCCAAGGATTAACTTCAAAAGTATCTCAAAGCTCAAGTACAATGCACCAATCAATCACCATGATGTTAAACAATCAAATGCCTAAATTCACACCAAAAATCGGATCCAAATGGTCAAAGGAGAATCACATTTTGGCACTTACATCACTAGGTATACCATTTAGAACACATTTCTTTCCAAAATCCCAGAAAAATATCAAACAACCCTCAAAATGGAATTAAAAATCAGCAAAAATTAATTAAGACCATCAATAACTCTCATGAATTTTATCACAATTTTATGACCATTTCTACTATTTTTAGAATTAGATTTTAAAACAATTATGAACAAAAAGAATTAAACAACACCAAGAACCAAGGGGGTGCACTATAGCTAAAAGTCTATTTAAATTCTTCCTTGGGCTCAAGCACAGGGGTGCAAATAACAGAAAAAGCTTAGGCCCAAGAAGCTAAGGTTTGGAGGAGCACGGTGTGACCTCAGTCAACTCTGTTGACTGATCCTAAAGCGTTGGATCTTGGTGGTCCAAAGGTAATCTCATCACACGTTTGAAATGAGATTGTGCACGGTAAGGACTGAGTGGATACACACATGTGATTATGAAAAGAGAGGTCCTACCGGACGGTGACAAGTGTCACCGCCGGAGTGGACCGCACCACCACCATCCTATCCTCTTCATCTCTTAAGAATCACAAGCAAGAAAAAAAAACACCAAACGTTTCTCTCTCTTTCTATCATCCGTCTCTCTCTCTCTACGTTTTTTCCTTTCTAAAAAAAACCTACCGCCGGAGATGACGGTGGCCGGAGGCGGCGCCGCCGTCTTCTCCGGCACCCAACCACCCCAAAACACCAACTCTCCAACACAAATCCTCACTAAATTCTCGCCCTCTTTCCAAATCCGTGAACAGTTTTCTCAAATTCTTCCTCAAACCACGGGATCGACGCTATTAGGATCAAGAACGAACAAAAATTAAATCGATCCACAATGAACTACTAAGTTCAAGGCCGCAGCTAGAGAAAGGAGTGGATTGCGTACCTGATGAAGACGAGAGCGAATCTTCAGGTATAAAACTCGTTCTTCTCCTCTTTCTGACGATCGTTGTGGATTCGTCTATGAAGTTGTTGTCGAATCTGTGACGTTCTTGAATTTGCAGATTACCGATTCTCGTCGCGGTTTTCGAAGGCCGTTAAGCGCTGTACGTCGGAGTCGTCGTGGAGTTATGAGTATGATATGGTGACGTTGAATTGTGCAGAGGTTTCCCTTGGAGATGGCGATAAAGACGACGGCGTCGTAGTGGAGTTTTGCCTCTTCTACATCTTCTTTCTTTGCACGCACTTGGTTGTGGTTTGTGGCGTCGAGAACTGTTGACGTTTGTTGCGATTTGAATTTCTGTGATGTTGCGTACGAATTGCTTTTTGCGAGATCGCGAATTCTTGAATGCTGGATTGTTTATGCTTTTTGT
Source organism: Lathyrus tuberosus (assembly GCA_022829125.1). NCBI lineage: Eukaryota > Viridiplantae > Streptophyta > Magnoliopsida > Fabales > Fabaceae > Lathyrus > Lathyrus tuberosus. The sequence continues at coordinate 5,035,564 of JALAZF010000019.1, read as the reverse complement.
AGGTTCTTGAATTTTTGCAAGTCGTCAATGTTGTTGAACGATTCTCTGCAGGTTTTATGGATTGAGAAGAAGGTTGAAAGTGATAATGGTGATTCTGGGAGTTGAAGATTGAAGATGGAGGTGAAGAGAGTTGATTGGAGATGAAGCTATGGAATTGTGGAGCTTGAAGAATTTGCGAGGGAGAAAGAGTTTGTTGATTCTGTTAGAGAGAAAATGGTTGGTTAGAATTCGGTTAGGGAGATTGGTTAGCCGAAAAAATGTTAGAGATTGGAGAGGATTGATCAGTTATGGATCGTAACTGTTATGAAGTTTCTGTTATAAAAAAAATGGTTGGAAGTTAGGGAGGAAGAAACTATTAAATTAGTTATGAAATTTTGTTCTGGTTTTGCAGGATGACACCGTCGTAATCGACACCAGCCCTTGGCAAGTATATCAGTGGCGAAGATTGAAGAAATTGAAGATGGTGATTGGTTCGAAGAGAGTGAAGATTGAAGGTCGAAGATTGACGGTTAGAAGTTGAAGCCTATTACCGTTAGAAAATCTTCCTGTTAGAATGTTTGTTAGGAATACTAGGAGATTTTGCTGATAGAAAGTTCTGGTGTAAAAATGGTAACTGAAATGGTTAACAGGTTTTTGTCATAGTTTTCTTTCTGTTATTAACTGCTGCCAACTTTCTGCTATGTAGTTTTTTCCACAATTTCCTGCTGCTGTTTCAAATGCATAAATTATGTGCACCTTTAATGTTCACCATATCTTCCGCATGCCCAAAAATTTTACTCATTGTCTGTATAAACCAATGATTACTTGGTGCAACTTGCTCACTACTCAATCATACGGTCAACAATCATTTCCACTTTGGAAGATTCGGTCATTCTCAACAGCAGTTCAAAAGTTCTTCGCTTCAAAGTATCATCAGGATGGCATTCCCTATGTTACTTGACGAATCTCCCTTCCTAGTTATATTGCCGATAACAGTACAATGTGGTCGTCAGCATGCTTGTCACCGCTCCTCAGCAGTGCAAGAAGTTTTAGAAACTTAATCTGAACACAAAGGACAAAGAGTAGCACCCATTACACCAGGATCATTATTAAACACGTCACGAGCCTCAATGCCTCAATATCAATGGATTCACCTTCTTTAATCAATTTCTCATAATTTCTTTTAGTAACCCAAGTTAAAATTCAATGAAATGGAAGTTCTATTGCTTTCAAAAGGCTTAGTGAAATCCAAATACACTTTCTCAGCAAATGAGAGGTGGAACGATTTGTTGGACTTGAACATGAATATTGGATTTGGAAAAATGGTAAGAAAAATAGTTATTTAGATATGGGTTGAAAACAAAATGGATGTAAAAGTTGAATATGAAAATTGGTTTGAAGTAAAAATGGTTTTGAAATGGATTAAAAGAAAGTGATGTGGATAATGGTTAATTGTTTAAAAATGGAAATGGATATTTATAGAATGAATTGAAATGGATTTAAAAGGCGGAATGAAAATGGTTTAGAGAATGGGTTTAGAAGTGGATTATAAGTGGAATTTGGAATTTATGGAAATGGTATCAGAATGGTTATGGGTTAGCAAAAAGGAGTTGTGTCTCAAATTCCAAACAAGTCCCATGATCACATTCAATCCACATCCATCTTCAGATCCAAAGTGACTAGGAAAACCTCAGATCAGGAAGATTACAACGAGGAGAATTCAACCTCTTGCTCCAACTTAACCGGGATTAGAAACCGACTGAATCTCTTATGAATAAGGCCAAGAAAATCCATTGATCCCATGCCCTTATGCAAGATGCAATGTTAAATGCTTTATGTTTTATTTTTCTATGCTTGAATGCAATGCAATGAAATGAAAGCTCATGCTAAATGATATGAAGAAATGAGAGGGCAAATTTTGGGGTATTACAGCTGCCCCTATTCAATCACTGTAGACCTGAATGGATGATAGCGATTGCTGTCATACTTTCAAGGTATGGAGGGATTGAATACCGAAAATAACTCAAAAATTTGCACTCTGTGGAGAAGAAGAAAAGGGATATAAACCCAACGAGACTTCTGGATTGAATCGGCAAATGAACGTCATCGGAGAGATCTGTCTTTTGAACGACGTCAGGCGACTACTGGCTTGCCATACTGTTGATGGACTTTAACAAATGTCTTTTTGAACGACGCCAGACGACTATTGGCTTGCCACACTGCTGGTGGACTTTAATAATGTCTTTTGTATGACGCCAGACGACTACTGGCTTGCCACACTGCTGGTGGACTTTAGCTGCTCTGCCATTCTAAACAATGGACTTTTACCAGTTCGTGTTGGATTTTTGCCAATCTGTCGTTGGACTTCAATGATTACCAAACAGGCTTTGGAATCTCAAAATTGCCATCCTCAGATGGACTTTTGCAGCTTTGCCAAATTAAACTTGGACTTTAATGCTTACCAAACCGGCTTTGGAAGCTTTGCCAAATGATCGTCCCACCTGCTGGAACAACCACCTGCAATATTATCCCACAGGCTAGAATAATATGAACAAACTGTATATAATGATCATCCCACTGGCCGGAACAACCATCTTCCATACTATTCCACAGGCTGGAATAATATGAACAAACTGCATATAATGATCATCCCACTGGCTGGAACAACCATCTTCCATACTATTCCACAGGCTGGAATAATATGAACAAACTGCATATAATGATCATCCCACTGGCTGGAACAACCATCTTCCATACTATTCCACAGGCTGGAATAATATGAACAAACTGTATATAATGATCATCCCACTGGCTGGAACAACCATCTTCCATACTATTCCACCTGCTGGAATAATATGAACAAACTGCATATAATGATCATCCCACTGGCTGGAACAACCATCTTCCATACTATTCCACCTGCTGGAATAATATGAACAAACTATTTGTGTGCCAAAAATAAATTGGACTTTGAGTTGTAAATGCGCATTGCTGAGAATTACACCACCGGCTGGGTAATATCATATGCTGACACTTTGTTGAAGAAGAGATTCCCTTGATCTATTTAGACCCTACTGGGGAAATTACTGTCAACATGTCGAACTCTATGGGGAGAACTGCTCTAAAGCGTCTCATGCTGGGGAATGCCTTTTGAGAGGATTTTATAGAAGACCAAGTGTCCTCCAACTCTACTGGGGATTATAGATCTGGAACATTCTCTGCCGGGGAAATTCAGATGCCCCATGCCTGGGAAGGTCAACTACTTGCCTTTTGCCCCAAATTACACAGTAGATCTGGAAAAAAAATCGTCCCAAAAGGATTTTACAGAAGACTTGGCATCTTCAAACTCTTGGATATTCACTGAGTCTTGACCATTAACTACAAGGTAGCTCTGCGAGGCAACTCTACTAGGGAAAAGAGAAATCCAAGCAGACAACTCTGTAGGGGAGATAACCTAACATCGTCAAGGGGTTGACGAAAAGAAAGGATATGCACCGGCCCACATCATCAAAGAATTGCCGGAAAGACAGTCCAACCGAAGAGAACGCATCGTCAAAGGGGTATGACAGAAAGAAGACCTAACCGAAGGAAGCACATTGTCATAGGGATGACAGAAAGAAGATTCCACAGTAGGAACACATCGTCATGGGGTTTGACGGAAAGAAATCTGAACAAAGATAAAACACTGTCATAGGGATGACAGAAAGAAAATTCCACCGTAGGGAAACACATTGTCATAGGGATGACAGAAAGAAAATTCCACCGTAGGGAAACACATTGTCATAGGGATGACAGAAAGAAAATTCCGCTGTAGGAACACATCGTCATGGGGATGACGGAAAGAAAATTTAACCGAAGGGACACATCGTCATGGGGATGACGGAAGAAAAATCTGAACAAAGATAACACATTGTCATAGGGATGACAGAAAGAAAATTCCACCGTAGGAACACATCGTCATGGGGATGACGGAAAGCAAATATGAACATATCCGAAGGTACGAAACCTGAGCTCGGAACACATCGTCAAAGGGTTGACAGAAAGGAGCTGAAAACATCCGAAGGTACGAAACCTGAGCTCGGAACACATCGTCAAAGGGTTGACGGAAAGAATACTCGACCAAAGGAGTCACATTGTCATATGGATGACAGAAAGAATACCTGACTTAGGGATCAATTGTCATGGGGATGACAGAAAGAAAACCATACGCAGAAACACATCATCAAAGGGGTTTGATGGAAAGGAAACCTGACCGAAGTGCCGTCATCAAGAGGTTGATGGACAAAGATTGGTCGAGGGTAAGATCGACGTATGATCTACGACCCAAAAGAAAGGTAATCGGCTGGGTTGATTGTAATGTCTGCTGGGGATATGTCACCGTCTTGACTGGAATTTGATTTGGGCTTTCGTGCAAGGTACCAAACCTGGCTTATGCTTCGCATGCATATGTTTGAATTTTCTTTCTATGGCGTAATGCTCCATATCAAATGGAAATGCTATGCGATTTGAGGATGCAATGATCACTACATGCAAAATGCCGACATATGCTCGGGCTACCGGGGAGGAAGAATGTGCTAAGTACAAATGAACTTTGCTGGTAAGGACAGGTGAAACCTGATGGTGATTGTTTTTCAAAGGCAAAATCTTTTTGGGTACCAATGGGGATTGGATTTTGAATGAAGTGCTAATAGGGATTGGACCTCAGGTTTGAAGGGAACGCCAAAAGGGATAGGCTTTCAGGTTTTTGACATATGCCAGCAAAGTGGGCTGTGAATGAAGGTGCCGAGCAAGGTTGGGCTATAGATTTGTTGTTTGGTTTTACAAAGGTTCATACAATGCTATGCTGATGATTATGCAATGATGATTATGCAATGATGCTCATGATATGCAACAGGAGCACTCCAGCAAAATAAATGCTGAAGAGACGAGGCTAACTCCGTTGGGGAAAGCAAACTGAATTGCCTTCAGTGTCATGACTGCTCGAGATCCCGACTAAACCTTCATTCTGCAGGAAAGTACGAATAACAAATTTCTGCTGGAGATCCCAGGAATCCGTTGGAGAAAAGTGCCAATGAAAATTGACCTTTGACTTGCTGGTGAAAGCTAACCACCGCCCAAAATATGCTTGGGGACAATGGTTGATGATATCAGCTCTGCTAGGGGACAAGATCAGACTTACTCCTTTGTTTGATGCTTGCCTTTTACTCTTACTCCGTTGGGGAGGCGGAAACAACTTTGCCACACCAGGGAAGCACAGACCCAACACTCTTATCCTGTATGGTAATATGAACTCTCGCTGAAAAGCCATAAACTCTGTCATACTGGCTAGGGAAGAGCGAACTCCTGAACTCTTGCTAAGGAGAATAATTACAATCTCCATAATACTCTGCCACGAGTGATGAAACTCCAGCTATCTCTGCTAGGGAGAGAGACTCTACTGGGGACGTCGCGTGTCGACTATCACCATGAACCCTGCAGATGTGATATGACCAAAAGAGATGCCCCGATGCAGCATAACCTGTAAATGAACATGTCTTCAGGATGTCTTATGAAGATCCACCATATATTGCCCCAGACTGTGATTTACCGTCCTCCGGAGAGAATAACTTTTTGTGCTCTTGAGACGGCCTGCCCCAGTCTTGAAATGATTTGTGCCCCTGTCTGGCTGATCTGTGAAGGAGTACCTTTAACTGTCCTTTGAGAGATTTGTTGAATCTCGAATTGATTGCCCCAGATTAACTGAATCTTGGAATGGATCACCCATTTGATATAACTTGCCCCTGCTCAACGGAGTACTCGGGCACTTTGCACCTTAGATTAATCAATCTTTCCATTGTAGAGACTCTCCTGATCGAGCACTTACTCGCAAGTAAAACTATTCGTTTGGAAAATGACAATTTTAATGCAATGCATATGACAGTTTTGAAATCCAAGTGTGTTCACTGGAAAAATGTTATGACGTGTAGTGAACGAATCACTTATCAAAATGTCATTGATACCAACATGAATGGTAAGAAGATCCTTTTAGGAGTCAGCTTCGACGTGATCTTTACCGACGTATGCTTTCGGAACAACCCTGCTTCAATTAGGTCTTTCGAAGGTTGTAACGTGGCCTGGTTCACAGTTTAAGAAAGAAAGGATATAAGGCTCAAAGTTTTGTTACCCATTCTCCTTGATGTTCTCCAGTCCTACGTTCAGCTAACTCGACACAAACGCTCACCTTTCAAAAGGTTGTGAATGGTATGAGGATGGTTAAGGAACCCACACGGTTTACAGAGTGACATTCACCCCTTTTGCCTTTGGTGTCAGTAGTCACACGATTTGTTCTTTGCTTGAGTATTTTTCTTTTGTAATCCTTTTCGCTTTTCACTCTTCATTCTTTTGTTTTTTTTTTTTTGCTTTTTTTTATCCCTGATTTTGCCTGGACTGATTCTTTTGTGAATCTTTTCGATTTTGAAGTCCAGCGGGATGCCCTAACTTTTGCCTAAGTCACTTGACTTAGCGGGCTTTCTTTTTTCCTTTTGATTTTTTTTTTGAACTAATCGTGTGACACAGGTTATCTGACCTATTTGCAAAGGTTGTGACTGCCTCACTCTCTGGTTGGCGAGGGATAACCGCTGTGACTTGATCCTCGAATGGTACACTCCTTTTAAAATTTGAACGCACGGTCAAATTAGCTGACACCTACCCTGCCCCAGGTTAGGATTGAGGGTTTTTCATTTTCAGAAAGAAACTCCTACTTCTAGGCTCAAAGGGGTTTGCAAGGGATTATCTTCCTTATATCTCCGGTGTTTGGGAAGTTGAAATAATGCCTGTACATCATCAGCAGGGTTTTGTTCAAAAGCATACAATTGGAAGTTCCGCGTCTTTGAATATCATCATCCTCCCTCGGATCCTGCTTAAACAAACATATGATATCGATAAAAAGTATGAGTGAACACGACTGGATTTAACCAAAACATGCATATTCATTTCATTATCATTATCAATCAAAAACAACAAGTTTTACAAATGAGTTTGTACATTTTAACAGAAAAGAAACTACAAATGCAAAGAAATGACATGATCTAAATGATTGCCAGCTTTGAGGAACTGGGCCTTCCAAGCTTGATTTGCTAATGAGCTGACCATCTTCAGAATTGCTCATCAAAGCCAGCCTGATACTCATCTGCACAACTGCTCTCAGTGTCTTCTTTCATAACCTGAACTGATGAACCCACATGACTGGATGAAGGAGAGTTGTGGATCTGAATACCCTGAGGTGTGAATGAGAACATGTTGGAGTCAAGTAGAGTTTGAATTTTGCTCCTGAGCACCTTACAGTCTTCAGTTGAATGCCCATGTGCCCCAGCATGGTAGTCACAACGGGCGTTGACATCAAAACCTGGTGGGTACGGAAATGGCACTGGCTTCAACTCCTTCGGCACTACTAATCCACCCCTGATCAAATCCGGCAGCATCTGACTATACGACATTAGCAACTGAGTGAAATTCCTCTCTGGCTTCCTTGGCCTTTGTCGGGCGTGCTGACGCGGCTGACGGCGATATGATCGTTGACTCTGAGGAGGTCTCTGATTTGCAGAAGAATATTGTCCTTGATACGATGACCCATAAGATTGTTGACTCTGAACAGTTGATATGTCTGAACGCTGAGAACGAGGTGGTAGAGATTCCTGCATGGAACTAATTTCTTCCTCGAATTCTTCCTGAGAACTGACAACTGATTCATTTTCATTAACTTGGAAGTTCGAGATACCTTGGAGCTTTCCACAATTGAGCAATCTCTCAATTCGTTCTCCCACCATCACCAGGTCAGAAAATTTTGCTGCCCCATTGGCAATCATCTTTTCCAAGTATGGCCCTTGCAAGGTATCCATGAACAAATCAACCAATTCTCTATCCGAAAGTGGCGGTTGAACACGAGCGGCTAACTCTTTCCATCTCTGAGCATACTCTCGGAATGATTCGTTATCTGCTTGAGACAAGTCTTGCAAATGCATTCGACTGGGAGCCATGTCAAGATTATAATCGTATTGCTTCACAAAGGCGTTGGCTAGATCTGACCATGATCGGATGCTACCACTCTGCAATTGCATATACCAATACAAAGATGCCCCACTTAGACTGTCTTGGAAACAGTGGATCATGAGCTTGTCATTGTCGACATGTGAGGTCATTCTTCTGCAGAACATCACCAAATGTAGCTTTGGGCAGCTATCTCCTTTATATTGCTCAAACTTCGGCATTTTAAACTTTGTGGGCATTACCAGGCCAGACACCAAACACATGCTCGAAGCATTCAAATCAAGAGTATCACGTCTCTCCAGGGCTTTAATTTTCTCGTCCAACACACGGTATCTTTTGTCATAAACATATCGTGGATCCTTAGGGTTCATCTTCGGAACTACCCCTCGGACATCTGGCATAGAGAATGCAAAACTCTGATAATCTGCGGCATCAAGAGAAGATGAATGTCCATCTCGGACAAAAGGAAGTTCTTGCTCAACTTGATTCTCGACAGGGATCCGCACATGCTGAGCTTGAGCAACATTGTTCACTGGAGGTGGAATGACATTCTCATTTCTTTGAATATTGGCATCTCCCCTTGTCATGGCGGCCATAGCTTCCATAAGTTGGTCCAACTGATGCTTCATTAATTCAACATCGGCCCTAGTCACAAACTGATTCTGTTCCCCAGAGTTCATGATCCTTCCCAAGATTGATTCAAGTCCAATACGGAAGTCAGGAAATCAAACTGCAGTTCAGATAAAGGATGGATGAGCTCACTGATCTGGCCTGGAGAAAGGATATGCAAAATGATGCAAGATGCAAATGCAATGCAATAGTATGAATGCAATAAGACATGGGATCAAAGCTTCCAGATAGTCTGAATAATCAGTATATTGTGTTGATGACTGAAGGAGTTCATGAGTCTGTTCTGAAGAGAATACCGGAATAACCAGAATACCGAAATAATCAGAATACTAGAATGCCAGAATATCGGCATAATCAGAATACCAAAATGCCAGAATATCGACATAATCAGGGTGCCGGAATAATCGAAATACCAGGATGGTCAGAGTAATCATGATGCCATAATACCAGGCTGATAAGTCCACACTGATAAGAGAACCAAAATACCAGGTAGGATGAAAGTCAAGGTTACCTGCAAACCTGTAAACAAACCCGCCCCTCTCACATGTGGGTACTAGGATGTTCAGTATCCCGAGCTCTCAGGTCGAGAAATGATGATACTTTCACCATTTCTGGTTTGGCATCATCATCAATCGAGGAGGCCTTAACTGATTCTCCAAAACGAAAGGTCCTCAGCTTCTGGCACTGAGGTCGAGAAGCAATAGTACATTCATCCCTCGGGGTACAGTACTATCGCCAATCGAGGAGTGCCTCCACTGATTCTCTTTCAAAAGGGATAACCTATAGCAAGTTCCCAGCATTGGGTCCTCGGATCGAGAATGTGCAATGGGTTTGCCACAGAATGTGGTCTGCCACTGTCACAACTCGGGAGGAGTGCCGCAACTGAGTCCTCGGGAATGGTCTCCAGAGTCGACAGTTCCTCAAGAGAATAACTACTGGCCTGCATAACATGCAGTAGCAGAAAGCTCCTGATAGAACCTCGTCTGGTTGTGGGTCTCATGAACAACAATACGTGGTCACCACCACGCAAGCGTCATGACTATCCACTCTAATACCTATGTGTGTACTCAAGCCTTGGTAGTGGGCTTATCTCTCAGAACATCCCGCCAGCCAAACAGAAAACAACAGCACAGTCCAGCACAATAATGATATGTAATGCAGTAAATGCGATAAATACAGTAAAGTACAGTAAAGCAGCAATACAATAAATAGCAATACAGTACAACGGCAAAAAAAAAAAAAAAAAAAAAAAAGTAAACACCCAATGAAAGAAAAACAGACAAGCGCTGGGATTGACTCACTTAGGATGGACCAGCAATAGGTCAATCTGTCCCCAGCAGAGTCGCCAGCTGTCGCTCCCGGGATTTTCATCCTAGTACAAATGCGAAAGTGGCACCGAAACAGAGTCGCCAGCAATGTGTATTTATCCCAGGAGAGGGAAAGGAAACATTGCATAAACCTGAAGGAAAGGATAGAGCATGGTCTTGCGACCAAGAGAACTGGGTTCGGGAGTCGGTTACGCGAGAGGAAGGTATTAGCACCCCCTCGCGTCCATCGTACCCGATGGGATCCACGCTTGCTTGTTTCGATCAAAGGGTGATAGAAAAGAATACTGGAAGAGGAACTAGAAAAGGAATGGAAAGAGAAAGAGAAATAAATGTAGGGAAAATAAAAGAAGTGCTCGCATGGGCCCTACCCCACTGCCTACGTATCTCATCGGGAACATGAGAATCAGAGCGACGTAGTTCCCCTCACCTAAGGGAAAGATTGTTTGTGTTTTTTAGGGAACGGCTAACGTTCTAGCTCAGGTGTTGCAGGCTCGCTGGTCCGAGTGCGTTACCATCTTGCAAGAGAACGAGTAGAAGCGCGTTCATACGTTGAGAGTGAATGAGGTGAGACAAGAATTCCCGAAGGAAAGACGTTATTGATGATAGTGTATCTAAATCTTAATCATTGGAATGTGTACATTCTCACATTCCAAGATGGAATGAGTAAGAAAGCACACTAAGGGTGAAGAAGACCCCCACACTTAGTTCCAATTGTCAAGGTTCAAACACACTAGCATACTTGTATTTATTAAGTGTTTTTGTTGATTAAGAAATGAAGAAGTGTTTTTTATTATTTGCACCTTCAACAAGTATTGCATTTAAGTCCCTCATACAAGATCAAAAGTTTAACACATTGACCCAAGATGGGCTATATGCTACACATTCTAAGATTACAAGAGAAGACCCCTTATAATCTTTTCTTTATATGAAAGGCCTAAATGTAATAAACGCCTACCTTTATTATATGTTTTGAATTTTCTTTGAGATGAGAAGATGAAAGACTCAAGAGGATCAAAAGTAAAAATCTATATGAACTAAGACTCAATCCTAATTGATTAGTTAAGGGAGTGATCCTAAAGGTTTGTGAGGTTTAAAGATTCTAATCCTAAAAGAAGAGAAAAGGGACTCACAGTGTAAGAGAAAGCGGAAGTTAGTTGTTAGTGTGCTCGCCAAGGATAGGGATCCTCGTGCCTACGTATCCTCATTAGGGAATGAGGAATCAGAGCATCCGTAGTTCACGCTACTACGGGTTAATGGGAAACTATCTCGATCGCATGGGTGCGAGAGAAAGGACTCACGAAGGTCACACAGGAAGTCTAAAGGGAAACTCGGTCCTACAAGTTAACATACATCAATGGTCCTAAGGTCAGGATTAGGAGGGAAGCTACCTAATGTTATCAGGCATGGATTGCTATCCTAATGTCTCTCCTACCTCCGACTTAATGAAAAATTAAGTGGAGCGAGGAATCCTAAGGGATCATGTCATCAGACAAGTAAACACAGGATAAATCAATCACAAAATGAACTAAAAGCAATGAAGGAGTAAACAGTGTCAATAAGCAGTCAGGCCAAACAATCAAAGTAAAAAAGAGGGAGCTTTAGCCAAGGGTCATATCAACCGAGGCAAACAAGCTAGATGTGGGAAGTAAGTACTCCTCCAATGGTATCAAGAACCATGGAGAGCAGAATAAGAAAGGGGAAGATGTGAATCAGATCACATAAGCATCAACATTGGTCAATGCGAGCTAAAGACAAAGCGTGGGGGTTGGTTACGAACCCTATCTTCCACTTGACCGACTCGATAACAGAGTGTGTTATGTTCAAAGCTTCAATCATGTAATGAGAGCTAAGAACGACTCGACTAGAATAACGGGGGTCGATTGCGAACCCTACCTTCCGTCAATTGCCTCCTTAGAGGTCTTCAGCACAATATCAAACGAGCACCATCATGGCCTCACTTGAGGGTTTTCCATATAATCCTACTTATCATGGCATTGACTATTCCTACTTCTCATGATATTTGAAAGCATTAAAGAGAAGTGAAGAGATAAGAAGTCCTACCAAACGGATATGAATCCGTAGCAAAGCAACGAAAGCGCAACGAAAGCAAGTCAGGAAAGCACCTATAAACAAATGGCAAACCAAGTTAGAAACAAGTTTTTATTTACAAAATGAAATGGTCAAGCCACCTTTGGAACGTCTCCTTTATGTACCTTGCACGTGTGAACCAAAGACATTAGTAATAACAAGAGAGTGTACGTACAACATGAAACCTAACTCTAATGGCTATGTACATTTGAGTCACACTAGTCAAAGTGAAAGACCTAAAAGGATTATGAAATTACAAGTCAAGTTACAACTATGCTACAAGACTAATCTACTTTGATGTTAAAGGTAAACCAACAAAAGAAAGCCATTACAAGTTAGATGAATTGAAATAAAACGTGAAAATGAACCAAGGTCAGAAGTGAAACACCTTATACGCAAGCTTAATCACTCTCAAAGTGTCACAAAGATTTGCATTAAACTCTCTCTCCAAAGTCAATTCATTCCATGAGCAAAATCACATTCAAACTTCTCATACAAGCATGTAAACTTGTCACTCAAGTAAGACAAATGAAATGACATGGTAAGGTGATGTCAAAGCTCACACACCAGAGGCACATGACCTATAAAGATGTCCTAATTGAATCCCAAAAACAATCATGAACATGGCATACAAGTGGCATCAAAAGAAGTGGCCAAAGTGAAATACAAGTTCAAGTTCGCATACACACAAAGAAGGCATCATTTAAAGCATGTGAAATGATCCAAGGCAACAATAAAACATGTCTCAATTGTGCATCAAAATACACTTAACAATGTACTAAAATTCAAATTCAAGGTTGGCTCAAAGTGCCCTCATACAAGTCCTAAACATAACTTCTTTCTACGCATGTATCAATATGTTCGGTTCGCATTGAAAAATGAGTAAAAAATAGCAAAATGCTCTAAAAAATTATGAGTAATTGAACACAACATGCCAAGGACAGTAGGTAACCACATACAAAAGATAGGGTTCATATCATGCACCAAACATGCTCAATCAATTGCAAACGTAGCATACACATCAATGATGATCATACGAATTAAGGCTCCAAGGATTAACTTCAAAAGTATCTCAAAGCTCAAGTACAATGCACCAATCAATCACCATGATGTTAAACAATCAAATGCCTAAATTCACACCAAAAATCGGATCCAAATGGTCAAAGGAGAATCACATTTTGGCACTTACATCACTAGGTATACCATTTAGAACACATTTCTTTCCAAAATCCCAGAAAAATATCAAACAACCCTCAAAATGGAATTAAAAATCAGCAAAAATTAATTAAGACCATCAATAACTCTCATGAATTTTATCACAATTTTATGACCATTTCTACTATTTTTAGAATTAGATTTTAAAACAATTATGAACAAAAAGAATTAAACAACACCAAGAACCAAGGGGGTGCACTATAGCTAAAAGTCTATTTAAATTCTTCCTTGGGCTCAAGCACAGGGGTGCAAATAACAGAAAAAGCTTAGGCCCAAGAAGCTAAGGTTTGGAGGAGCACGGTGTGACCTCAGTCAACTCTGTTGACTGATCCTAAAGCGTTGGATCTTGGTGGTCCAAAGGTAATCTCATCACACGTTTGAAATGAGATTGTGCACGGTAAGGACTGAGTGGATACACACATGTGATTATGAAAAGAGAGGTCCTACCGGACGGTGACAAGTGTCACCGCCGGAGTGGACCGCACCACCACCATCCTATCCTCTTCATCTCTTAAGAATCACAAGCAAGAAAAAAAAACACCAAACGTTTCTCTCTCTTTCTATCATCCGTCTCTCTCTCTCTACGTTTTTTCCTTTCTAAAAAAAACCTACCGCCGGAGATGACGGTGGCCGGAGGCGGCGCCGCCGTCTTCTCCGGCACCCAACCACCCCAAAACACCAACTCTCCAACACAAATCCTCACTAAATTCTCGCCCTCTTTCCAAATCCGTGAACAGTTTTCTCAAATTCTTCCTCAAACCACGGGATCGACGCTATTAGGATCAAGAACGAACAAAAATTAAATCGATCCACAATGAACTACTAAGTTCAAGGCCGCAGCTAGAGAAAGGAGTGGATTGCGTACCTGATGAAGACGAGAGCGAATCTTCAGGTATAAAAATCGTTCTTCTCCTCTTTCTGACGATCGTTGTGGATTCGTCTATGAAGTTGTTGTCGAATCTGTGACGTTCTTGAATTTGCAGATTACCGATTCTCGTCGCGGTTTTCGAAGGCCGTTAAGCGCTGTACGTCGGAGTCGTCGTGGAGTTATGAGTATGATATGGTGACGTTGAATTGTGCAGAGGTTTCCCTTGGAGATGGCGATAAAGACGACGGTGTCGTAGTGGAGTTTTGCCTCTTCTACATCTTCTTTCTTTGCACGCACTTGGTTGTGGTTTGTGGCGTCGAGAACTGTTGACGTTTGTTGCGATTTGAATTTCTGTGATGTTGCGTACGAATTGCTTTTTGCGAGATCGCGAATTCTTGAATGCTGGATTGTTTATGCTTTTTGCAGGTTCTTGAATTTTTGCAAGTCGTCAATGTTGTTGAACGATTCTCTGCAGGTTTTATGGATTGAGAAGAAGGTTGAAAGTGATAATGGTGATTCTGGGAGTTGAAGATTGAAGATGGAGGTGAAGAGAGTTGATTGGAGATGAAGCTATGGAATTGTGGAGCTTGAAGAATTTGTGAGGGAGAAAGAGTTTGTTGATTCTGTTAGAGAGAAAATGGTTGGTTAGAATTCGGTTAGGGAGATTGGTTAGCCGAAAAAATGTTAGAGATTGGAGAGGATTGATCAGTTATGGATCGTAACTGTTATGAAGTTTCTGTTATAAAAAAAATGGTTGGAAGTTAGGGAGGAAGAAACTATTAAATTAGTTATGAAATTTTGTTCTGGTTTTGCAGGATGACACCGTCGTAATCGACACCAGCCCTTGGCAAGTATATCAGTGGCGAAGATTGAAGAAATTGAAGATGGTGATTGGTTCGAAGAGAGTGAAGATTGAAGGTCGAAGATTGACGGTTAGAAGTTGAAGCCTATTACCGTTAGAAAATCTTCCTGTTAGAATGTTTGTTAGGAATACTAGGGTATTTTGCTGATAGAAAGTTCTGGTGTAAAAATGGTAACTGAAATGGTTAACAGGTTTTTGTCATAGTTTTCTTTCTGTTATTAACTGCTGCCAACTTTCTGCTATGTAGTTTTTTCCACAATTTCCTGCTGCTGTTTCAAATGCATAAATTATGTGCACCTTTAATGTTCACCATATCTTCCGCATGCCCAAAATTTTTACTCATTGTCTGTATAAACCAATGATTACTTGGTGCAACTTGCTCACTACTCAATCATACGGTCAACAATCATTTCCACTTTGGAAGATTCGGTCATTCTCAACAGCAGTTCAAAAGTTCTTCGCTTCAAAGTATCATCAGGATGGCATTCCCTATGTTACTTGACGAATCTCCCTTCCTAGTTATATTGCCGATAACAGTACAATGTGGTCGTCAGCATGCTTGTCACCGCTCCTCAGCAGTGCAAGAAGTTTTAGAAACTTAATCTGAACACAAAGGACAAAGAGTAGCACCCATTACACCAGGATCATTATTAAACACGTCACGAGCCTCAATGCCTCAATATCAATGGATTCACCTTCTTTAATCAATTTCTCATAATTTCTTTTAGTAACCCAAGTTAAAATTCAATGAAATGGAAGTTCTATTGCTTTCAAAAGGCTTAGTGAAATCCAAATACACTTTCTCAGCAAATGAGAGGTGGAACGATTTGTTGGACTTGAACATGAATATTGGATTTCGAAAAATGGTAAGAAAAATAGTTATTTAGATATGGGTTGAAAACAAAATGGATGTAAAAGTTGAATATGAAAATTGGTTTGAAGTAAAAATGGTTTTGAAATGGATTAAAAGAAAGTGATGTGGATAATGGTTAATTGTTTAAAAATGGAAATGGATATTTATAGAATGAATTGAAATGGATTTAAAAGGCGGAATGAAAATGGTTTAGAGAATGGGTTTAGAAGTGGATTATAAGTGGAATTTGGAATTTATGGAAATGGTATCAGAATGGTTATGGGTTAGCAAAAAGGAGTTGTGTCTCGAATTCCAAACAAGTCCCATGATCACATTCAATCCACATCCATCTTCAGATCCAAAGTGACTAGGAAAACCTCAGATCAGGAAGATTACAACGAGGAGAATTCAACCTCTTGCTCCAACTTAGCCGGGATTAGAAACCGACTGAATCTCTTATGAATAAGGCCAAGAAAATCCATTGATCCCATGCCCTTATGCAAGATGCAATGTTAAATGCTTTATGTTTTATTTTTCTATGCTTGAATGCAATGCAATGAAATGAAAGCTCATGCTAAATGATATGAAGAAATGAGAGGGCAAATTTTGGGGTATTACACCTTCCATTGTTCATATGCGCGGAGAACCAACATTCTTGTTCTAACTGGATTTTATTATGTTGGATCTGTTGTTTATGTTGTGTATATGAATGCATGAAAAGGATCAAGGCAATTGTTTCATTTTGAGCACAACCACCTTAGCCAAATAGTCAATTCACCTTGTGAGTGTGTGAGAATTCGTAACCCCTTTGAGCTTTTTGATCCATGTTTCTATTTGAACTTAATGCTTGTCTATAAGTGTTTAGTTCACTTATTTTTGATTGGATTTTGTTTTTTTCTTGAACCCTCAACTATGTGTTATTGTATGGATTTTTTTCCTTGCCTTAGAAAGTAGGGAGTATTCACATGATGGTGCGGTTGAATTCAAGTTGGGGAGAGGATGATTGTGTACTCATTGGTTGGATTCTATGAGGATTGAAAAAGAAAAGAAAAAAAAGAGAAAAATATGACAAAGAAAAGAAAAGAAAAAAAAAGTGAAAAAGGAGAAAAAGAAAATCCTTGAAAAAGGAAACAAAAAGAGTTTCAATAAGTGTGCTAAATAAGTGTTGTGTGTTGTGTAGCACTTGGAATTTGGAAGAAGTTGGTTGAAATTTTGTGTGTGAATCTTTGTGAGTTTTCACTCCCTTAGGTTTAGGCAAGTTTTTGTTTCAATTACCTTTAGAAATTGCCCCTTATTTGTTTACCCGACCACGCTACAACCTTGAAAGTCCTTGTGATTCTTGCCTTTGTATTTTCAATGCGAATTTGTAGATGTATGCATAATTTAGTCTTTTGTTTGCAAGATTGTTGTGTGAGTGAAAAGAACCTCATTTTGTGTTTTTCATCTACCGATGATTGTTTTTACTAGGTTTGATTCACTTTGGAACTTGTGTTGTTTTAGAATGTTCGGCATGAATTTTTGTATTTTGCTTTTGTTTCGTGACTATGTTATCGTCGTAGTTTAGGGGTAAGTATTTACTTTTTGTGTGTACCATTTTCATTTGAACCATTCATTCGTTTCCGTTTTTCAAAACCTGTTGATTCGTCATTCTTTGGATATTGCTTGTGCATTTTCAAGTTTGTTTGATTCTTGTTTGTGGACAAACAATTAGGTAAGTTGGGGAGAGTTTGATAAGTGTAGATTGTACCTATTTTTGTATATAAGTTTTGTTGTACTTATCAGTACTTTTTGTCTATATCGGTTCAAATAAACCTCACTTTGTTTATAAATACGTTTACTTTACGTTTTAGTGTATATATTGCGTATTGTTTAAATATAACTTAGTTTAATTGATTTTTATCTCAATTTTGTAGGTAGTTAATAGAGGCTATCTTGCCATATTTTTGAAGAGCATTGAATAAGCTTTCCAACGCTTCCGACCGTGCGTAAATCGGAGTTTCGGTGTGGAAGTTGTGGCCAAAATAAGGACTGGTTTTCTGTCTTGTTCGCACTGCGAACTGGCAGCGAATGTTCGCTTTGCGAAGGTCCAGCGAAGGTCCCAGCGAAGGCTGGCAGAGAGTTACAAAAGATAAATAAGCCAATGTTCGCACTGCGAACCAGTCAGCGAGCATTCGTACTGCGAATGGTTCGTTCGCACTGCGAACCAACGAAGGAAAGCAAAGGCGGTTTAGCAATCAGAGGCACTTGAAGTGCCATTTTTTGAGTCGTTCGCACTGCGAATGATCGTTCGCACTGCGAAACATGCAGAATTTGCAATGTATATAGTTCAATTCAGTTACTTTTTTAGGCATGGTTTTGGGGGTTTTTGCTCCAACTCCATCAAACTTCATTTCTTCATAGGATTAGCTTAGAAAACAACTGTGGAGCATGCATACGGATGATCCGGAGTGGATTGATCGTCGACCGGCGCCGACAAACCGCGAGATATTTGGTTCATTTCTCTTCTTCTTTGTGTTTTTCTTTATGGTTGGGTTGTGTATATGTATTTGCTGCAAACTCATGTATATTTGTCGCCCATGGCGTTGTATAAAACTTGCTTTACAAATCTTAATTGGTAATTGTCTCTGATTTTTGCTTTATGCGCGGGGTTTGGGTTGCGTTAGACATAACCGTCGCAAACTTTGATTAGGGACGATTGTCAGTTAGTTTCTGGACTCTAGAGATAGATTTAGAGCTAACAATCCGTTTGGGTGTCGGAACTTCATGTTTCCGTGTTTCGAGGCTTCGCTCGCGAGAGTGACGAAGAGAGTGACACGGTTGCTTGCTCAACTTTGCGTTAGACATAACCTATGTTGTGAGCGATGTTGGGTGATTTTGAGGAGTACTGTAGGTGGAGTATAACTGGTCGGTAAGTTTAAGTTTGTGAGGAGTCGATTATATGCATTGCCGGACGAGTTTTTCTTGTTGAAGAATGAAGTTCTTTTTGTTTTAATGTTTACTTTTCTGTTTTCTTGTTTGAAACCATTCAAAACCAAACTCATAAACGCGAGAGACTGTCGAACGGCATTCTTTCCCTCAAACCGATCTCTGTGGACACAACATAAGTCCCGGAGGGAATTCTTTCCGAAAATAAATATTTTTGCTTGCTTGCCCTATTCTGCACTCAACAGCCAACTATATCTGCTATGTCAAAAGGGTAGGAGTTATCATCCCACAAGGCAGTTGGAAGGTATTGGTGGATGTGTCCGAGAAACACATGGAGGTAATAAGCATGTGAGGGTTATAGGTAGGACCCACCCTGGACATCTTAATCAGGTCGTAGATCCTTATATCTTTCATAAAATGTGCCTTATTTCTTCAACTATATCCAACCATTCAATGTACTCAACATCCTCAGTTGGAGGAAAGGAACGAAAAAAAACCCGTTTTTTTAAAGAAATTGAACTTGAAGGGTTCACCAATAAACATTAATGGTTCATGCCCACAGTAGATGGGGAAGAAATCCTGAAGCAGCTGGGGTTTCCTAATATATTTGGGTAAGGGGCACATGCACGCATGCACCTTACCAGCAAGAATGTAAGGGATGAATGTAGAGTGATACCAAAATTTTCTTTTCTTTGTCTCCATGGGAGGTTCTGGCACATAAGCATGATCATTGACAAATATGAGAAGGTTAATTTCAGTTGCGAAACCAACATGATGCTTCTCTAGAAGTGCCATGGAAGTTGAGTGAGTTTTCTTGAGTAAAAGAGCTTAATGGAGAAGAAAGCAAAAGATAGGGTTTCGTTTTCCTGTGTAAGTTTCAAAAAAAGGGAAGTAAGTGGAAAGTTGTTTCACGAACACATTTAAATAGAAAAAAGAAGAAAAATGATTCAGTTTTTCCCTAGAGAAATTCAACCATGTGGTGTTGGAGCATTCTAAATCGAATTCGAAGACCCATCGCATTTCAATTCAATAAAGCATCACATCAATTTTGATTCCCCACATTTTTAGATCTCTAGTTTTTATGAATTCAAGTGATGGCTAGATCTAAATCTACTTGACCCGTCATCGCGCAAAGCCGTCACTGTTGCTCCAGTGGTATTCAACCAACCTCCTCTGCAAGGTGTTGTGAATCCCAGAGCAACGATTTTGTTGCATCCATATATGATCCAGGATCCACCTCAATTATTGAAACCAGAAGTATTGTTTGGCCTCTGGGTGTTGCAAGCAAACCTTAGAGTGCGAAGTGCTAATGAACTATTGAACATTTTGTATAACATTGCTAGACAGTAGGACTCAAATTCATTTAAAGAAAGGTTACAACACCTTGAAAACACCCTCAAAGAAGTTCCACATCGCAGAAACACCGATTGAGAAATTACGTCCAAAAAGACTCATACTACCACTCTAGAACTGTTCAGGGTGAAAAAAAGATGAAGCTCATCGATTGAGAGATCGACATCGGATCAAGAAGCTTCAAAATCCTCCCCATAGCATCCCGGAGAGGGGGGACTAGGGTAGCCACGCTCCTTCCTCGACTCAAGACGAGAGTCGGTTGGGAAAGGTACAACGAAACTATTCATTATCTCTTAGGATTTTGGAAAGAAAGATCCTAAAGTTCATGGAGAAGCCACCCAAGCTAAGAGAATATGATGGAAAGGAAGACCCCGACAAGCATATAGTAAACGATCGACCAAACAACTTCAGCAGAGATGGTGCATCTAAGTGCAAGTTATTTGTGTTCTAGCCAAAAATGGTTAGATACACCAAAAGTGTTAATTCCCCTTGTCCTGGACAAGAAAAGCTACACTGTCTATATTGTGAGGGATATTTGGGGATTTGAGAGCTATACTTGTGTTGTGTATTGTCTCAAGATGATTGTGTCTTGCTTAACCCTCACGTGGGAGCCCCTTAGTATGTATTATGTATGTCTGCTTTATGAACGTCGCCCATATCCCTTTTGGATTCCTAGAGGACCCTTTATATAGTGTAATTCTTGGTCTAATGGCCAGTAATCCCCTTCATAACGTTTGTAACCGCTAACCATTAATCAAGTGTAACTGTCCTATTAATGGTTTGTAATTGCCATCCCTTGAGTTCTGTAACTGAACTAGATAACCAACAAACCCGGCCAGCGCAACCCGACCAGACACAACTCGGCCAGATAGCTAGGCCAAGTACACAACTCGGCCAAATAGCTGGGCTTGATAAACAACTCGGCAAGATAGCTAAGCCAGGTACATAACTCGGCCAGATAGCTAGGCCTGGTACACAACTCGGCCCGATAGCTAGGCCAGGTACATAACTCGGCCAGATTTATACCCAGTCTTGGTCGACTATACAGCTCAACTAGGAAATATATTTGGCATGTACATAAGCCCCTCGAATACGAATTTTGATCTAGGAATGTAGTATTTGGTCATCGGGAAATTCCAGATATATTTGAAATGTGTCGTACTGTAACCTGGTCTTCTTCCCATACCCTTACGTGGTCTGAATTTTGTAAAAGTTTTTGTATTCCCATGGCTATTCACTTATGGCCTCATGCGAGTTTAGTACCTTATAGGTACGCATTATGCCTAATCTTACCCGACTTTTGTATATGTAAAGGGCCCGATTACCCTGATTATACTTATGCTTACCGAGGTCTTTCATTCTGTTTGGTCAGTCACTGACTAGACTATCTTTGGTAGTATCACAAAGTAGTGAGATTAATGTTTGTTTATCCTTGACTTTTGAGTCGATTGGACATAGGTCTTTGTTTTAACCCAGAATTTTACCTTACTTGAGGATTTTCAATATGCGTCTGGAGCCTCTTAGGGCTTTATCCGAGTTCATATCCTGGTTTAGATACAATATCCAGGGGTGTATATGCTAAGTCTCCTTGAGCATGAAATCCTGAGGAATGAAGTGTTCGGATACGACTGGTATGGCAATATTCTTGATTGTTCACATAGAAGTTTTTATTGAGTTTAATACCTTTCGTTGGGTATTTTTCTCGAACATCTTTATTTAGAGCCCCAAGCGGCTTTTAGACTCGGTTCGCTTATCTTTATCCTTGGGTGTTTATCTCAGGATATAGGCGGAGTCTTCCGGGTACAAAGTTCACTGAAGTGAAGTACTTTGTCCGGGTTGTGACGTAACCGAGAGAGTTCGTTGGCTAATTTCTTGGGTTTTGTTGTAAGCGCCTGAATACTTGCAGCGTGATCTATTCCAATCTGGGTCTCCTGGGTTCGAAGCCCACAAGAGTAAATGTCCGGATAAGATACCAGGCTTTACGTCACCTTTGGCAGATTAATGAAATCAGCAATGGTGATTCTTTTAAGCGCCCCAAGCCTGTCTGAGGTTGGGCGATCATCCACTTGTTCATATCTTCGAGCTAATGAGCCTTAACAAACTTCGTTGAGTCTGGCAGTTACCACAATGGGTTTTATCCATTTAGTTTAAAAGAATCTTTGCCATTAAGGTGGGTATTATTTCACTAGTGATCAAATAAAAGCCCCAGATTTTATTAGATAATGGTCTTGGCGTGCTGAAGGCTTGGATATTTCATCGTTTTCATAATTGACTATCTGGCCTGTGTGCGTGGAGCCAGTCAACACGTTTATAGGCGACCTATGTACGCGGAGCAAGTCGACACGTTTATAGGTGTTTGTTCAACCTGTGTACGTGGAGCCAGTCAACATGTTTATAGGCGACCTATGTACGTGAAGCAAGTCGACACGTTTATAGGTGTTTATTCAACCCGTGTACGTGGAGCAAGTCGACACGTTTATGGGCGACCTATGTATGCGGAGCAAGTCAACAAATTTATAGGAGTTTATTCAAACCGTTCATAGGCGACCTATGTACGCGGAGCAAGTCAACACATTTTATAGGAGTTTATTCAACCCATTCATGGGCGGCCTATGTACGCGGAGCAAGTCAACACATTTTATAGGAGTTTATTCAACCCGTTCATGGGCGACCTATGTACCCGGAGCAAGTAAACACGTTTTATAGGAGTTTATTCAAACCGTTCATGGGCGACCTATGTACGCGGAGCAAGTCAACACGTTTATAGGAGTTTATTCAATCCGTTCATGGGCGACCTATGTACGCGGAGCAAGTCAACACGTTTTATAGGAGTTTATTCAACCCTTATACGACTGAAATTCATTTATGGGGAGTTCCAGCATCATCCCGACTTTGCACCTGAAAAACAGATTGAGAGTTTTCAGCCGGTTAGTAATAATTTTAGGATCTTTTCTAGATTTGTATTATGTCCTTTCTCATATGAGACAAATGGTCTTTGTCTTCTATGTTTTTTGTTTTGACTTCTAGCATCTTGGTTTCTTCTTAGTATAATGTGTATCGGATTCTTCTTGAGAGTTTTGTTTCTTCAGTATAAGACCTCCTAATGTTCCGAGCTTATCACATCTTATTTTTAAAAGCTAAACAAGGGTAGAGTGACTCCATCCCACGTAGGGGAGAAAGGACGACACCATTGCCTAAATCAAGTTCTAAGGAGTTGTTTAAAATAATTACAAATGGCGGAGGCATTAGCTCGCCTTATCCGACAATACTGTAGTGTGCGATTGTTGTCGGTGACGCGACCACCTTACCGCAATGGAATTTGGGTGAAACTTTCTGATTTCTTATTTATCCTATGAAGCTGGAAAGGAAAGGGAAGATATCTAAAACTAACCTTGCACGCAAATGTTTTCTTTAACAAATGCTAAGAGATCGGGGAACATGGTCAGGTTATACAAATGGAAGTTATTAACACCCAGTGTATATATGGTTATCCATAGGAAATTTTTATTGCATGTTTCTCTGTTAATTTGAAATGTTCTCTTGTGTTTATCTGTTGTGCCTTGGGAAAGTTTCTCCTTTGGGAGTGTTGAGATCGAGTGTTTTTGTTGTTTTGGTTTTTCTATTGTTTTTGGGAAGGTACTGGACCTAAAGTTTTTTATTTGTGTGCTCGCTAAGATTTCGCAATCTTATGCCTATGTATTCCCGTAAAGATAATATGGGAAATCAGAGTAATCGTAGTTCCTCCTATTTCTATGGGAGGAAAGATATTTGGTGTCTTGTTCAAAGTCCAAGATTGAAGCTAAAGGTTGACTAAGAGAGAATTTGTCATCTCTAAAGAGAGATATCTCACCTATTCATCACAAATGTTGAGAAATTGATTATAAGGGAAATTACTTTAACTGGGATATGTGGATCCAGCAATGCCATAATTTCCATTATAAGGGTGATGTCATGAAGGAAGAAAGCTTTAACTCAGTGTAGAGCAATGCCACTTTTTCCTTATGAATCTTTCATGCTAAGAGACGGACAATGGCTTGGATGTTAGGAATCCATAGGCTTGCCACTTACAGCTGTTAAATGAAAGATTAATTTTAGCCAGGATAAGAGAAGGACTCCAGCTTGGATTTTGAATCAACAAGTGTGCCACTTACAGCAATTATCTGGGAAAAAGGTTTTGGTTGTCTATTTTGATATGTGATTTATAGAGGAAATGTCCTCCTACAGAGAGGACTTATGGTCTTATCTGAGGGGATGTTGATTTTTGTGTGCCTTGATCAAAGCCCAAGGTTGAAGCTGAAAGAAACTGACTCCACTGGGGAGGGTTTTATCTGTCTTGTACAAAGCCCGAGATTAAGGCTGGCTGGGGAGATTCATTATACAAAGCCTAAGAGGAGGCTAATTGGGGAAATTCTTATATGAAGCCTAAGAGGAGGCTATCTCTTGCTGGGGATTTATTGAAATCCAGGAGCATGTCCAAATTGTGTTGGGGAATCCAAAAAGTTTACTCTTATTGAGAATCAGGGAAGAGTTTGAGATATCAGATGCCATGAGGTTCTGATTCTCTTGGGTATTTGGTGATGGTTAATTGACCCTGGTTGGGGATTTTTAAGGTGAGAGTTAAGCCTTGTTGGGGGTCAGAGGAGTTTAAAGTTGAGTTTGAAAACCTATGGTGGTTTTAACTCTGCTGGAGATTAGTATATTGATGAAATGATCAGGTTTTTTCCCGTGCTTTTAGAAAACTTGAGGGTTTCTTGGTGAGATCCAAGAGGAGATGAGACTTTCCAAGTCTACTGGAATGAAGCCCAAGAGGAGGCTGAGACTTTCCAAGTCTCTCAAGAAATAGTAAGTTCTAGTGTAGAGAGAGATCTTTGTATGATTCCCAAGAGGAGGTTGTTGGTTTTAAAGGATGAAAATCAACCCTATGATGGTCTGATGTTCTGGAATTTTTGACTCTCCTGAGGATTGAACTAGTAGAGATGGCTAATTTATATCCTATACCTATAGGAGGCCTTTGGGTCCTTAAAGAAATTCTCTGTTGAACAGTTCTAAGGTTTGAAGAAATTCAAAACAGGTTTCACCAGGAATTAATCCTCTTTGGGGAAACAAATTTCTTGTACAAATATATATTTCTAAGTTTTGACAGTCTTGAGAAAAGTTTCACCGAGAATAATGCCTTTCTCTGTTTCATATTGTATAAGCCCAAGAGGAGGCAAGACTGTATAGGAAATTTCCTGTGAGGAACTAGTTTTGACTATGTTTTAAAGTAACTTCTGGTTTGACCTAAACATAGACCTAACTGCTGGGGAGACTCTAAGCAAGATATTCACAAGTATATACAGGCAATTATATTGATAGATATATATAAGAAATATGCACTGAAAAAGATATGGGAACTTACCTTCCGAGAAGAAGCCCAAGCATATTGTGATCTGTTGTATTTACTACAACTGTATTCCCTCTTTTAGGGTTTCAAGAAATTGAAGAAAATTTTGAAAAAAAAACATTGAATTTGAATTTGTGTTAAAAGAAAGTTGTTTTAAAAAAAGATTTGTTTAGGGCTTATAGCTCAAGGAGAGGCCCAGATGACTTATTTGATAACATTGATCGCGTTGCGATACCGACAGGCGTTGTGGGGCTTATACTACAGCAGAGGCCCAAAAAATGTTTTTTTGTACAAAGAAAGGATGGGTCTTATACTCTATTAGAAGACCAAAAGTGTTCGTGAAAAAAGAAAAAAATGGGGCTTATACTCAAGGAGAGGCTCAGATGATTTATTTGAAAAGGCGACAATCGCGCTGTGATTTTGAAAACCACAGAGGGACTTATACAATGACTAAGACCCAAAATTATTTATGTACAAGAAGGAATGGGTTTTACACTCTAATAGAGGCCCAAAAGTTTATTTTTATACAAGAGATGAGGCTTACAGCTCAAAGAGATGCCCAGATGAAAAAATAGTGATCGCACCGTTATTTTGAAAATCGTATCTGGACTTATACAATGACTGAGGCCCAAAATGGTATATTTACAAAGGGGATGGGTCTTACACTCTATTAGAGGCCCAAAAGTGTTAAAAAGAAGAAAGATGAGACTTACAACTCAAGGGGAGGCCCAAATGATTTTTGTTTAAAAGGCGACGATCGCGTCACGGTTTCGGAAAACACGGTGGGACTTATACAATGACTGAGGCCCAAAATTATTTATGTGTGACAAGGGATGGGTCTTACACTTTATTAGAGGCCCAAAAGTGTTTATGTGAAGTTTGAAAAATCAAAATTTAGAGAAAACCCTAATTTGAATTTAAAAATATAATTTTTAAAGGAAATTAAATAAAAAATGATATCAAATATCAAATATATTCAAAAACAAGTTGTCAACATTGAAAAAATATTTTGAAAAATCATGTTTAATCACATGAAAGCTTGAAATTCAAATAAATTTGAAAATTCAAGGTGGAAATTTCATTTAAAATGTAAAAAAAAACAAATAAAATGAAATTATTTACAAAAATTCCAACTATATTAAATAAATAATATAAATGTGATTTTTTTATAAAATAAAATACTTCAACATTTTTATGAATTTAAAAAAAAAACCAATAAAAAATGATAAAAAATGAGAGAGAAATTAATTTTTGAAATCATTTAATAAAAATATCAAATATTCAAAAATTCAAAAATTTGAAAATGGCGCCAAGGCCATCTTCTTCTTCCTCGTGTGTACCCGCCATGGCCATTTTGTAAAACCTCACACATCTCTCTCAATACGTAATGGTTTTGACTTTTGTAAACACGAAAGTTATGTATTTTTGAACAAGGATTCCAATCATTGAAATTAATTGGATTTATATTAAGTGTGGAGTGAGAAATCAGAAGATAAACTCAAGAACCCTAATTTCTGCAAGAACACTATGAAATCCTATACACGAAAGCTACAAAGCAATTGATTAAGGGGAATCACTCTACATAAGTGCAGAAACATGTTTGTAACTTGAAAACACATTTATGATGCATGAATCATAGAGTTTGAGAGTGTCAGGCTTACCTCTGCAAGAGGAAATCGAATCCTCAGTTTTAGGTGTTATAGATGTTGTGTGATGATCAGGACATCTTCAATGGACCTAATATAAGGTGTTTGGAAGCTTGGAATGGATTGAATACACGTTCTTGTTGTGGCACCTCAACTGCAAGTAGGCCAAAAAGCTTGAGCAAATGGGGGGTGACTTTGTGATTCTGGTGTTCCAGATGTGTTTTGAGGTTATGGATCACTTATATATGATATATGTGAGGTGTTGGCATGGTTGGTTTTGATGTAATTGATCCCTATTTGAAAATTCGATAGTTACTTCAAGGAGAAGAAAAATCTGGTTTTTGGAATGTGATTTGGAGGAAAGCATGTATTGATATGCTTTGGTGTACTTAAATTGATAAGAAAGAACCTCTATTTATAGTAGAGCAACTTTGTTTTGGGAGCAATAATGATTGGAGGCTGGATCACTCCAATATCCATTGAACTTTGTCATGTAGCCAAAGTCTCCTTTAGCCATTGACTTAGGTCAATCTTGAAGGCCTATGGTCTTCTGATGCTTGAGTTTATCTTGACTCATTTACGATGTTGTGGACTGATACATACCAGCTCTATGCATCCATTCAATGCCTCATGACAAGTTTGAAGTTTTTGGATTTGAACTTTGAATGTCACATGCCTAAAGGATTGGATTTTGGACTTGGTGGCCTTGTGATCAGATTCTTCATCATTCAAGTTGATTTTGGACAAAAATGAAATGATGCAAATGTCCAAAATTGTCTCAATAAATCGTGGGAACCAAGTTATGTACCAATGCCTTTGTGTGGGCAGGGTGAAAAATGCCATTTTTGGAGGCTTATAACTCCTTGCTCAAGTTGAACCATGGAAGGCTCTTGTACTTTTTGGAAATCCCCAATAACATACTTCAACTTTGATGTCCAACTCTATTCTTGAATCATCTTGGATCATAATGAAAAATGGCCTCAAAGTTGGGGAAAATGCAAAACAGATTCTGTCCAAAATTTCACTAAGTGTTGGAAAAATGGTCATTTTCATATTTTTGTGATTTTGATCAAACCATAACTCAAAATCCATGAGGATTTGGAATCTGATGTAGTTGATAATTTTGAAGTATGTAATTATAGCTTTCATTTGAGCTTTGGATGGAAGAAAAAGGTTGCTTGGATCACAAGTTATGGCCTTGCAAAGTTAGGTATAAATAACTTTTTTTCATAACTTAGTGAAGTTTCAAGTTTCTCATGGTTGCCCCTTTTGCAAGTAACCCCACTTTTCTTGATTTTTCTTTATGGATGATGATCCAAACCATAAGTTAACATTGTTTTTTACTTAGGGAAGTCTTGTTTGTCAAGAAATTCAAAAAGTCAAACTTGGTTTTTTGGCATAGTTGACTTTTTATCAGATGAATTTTAAACTTTGTGATCCTATATGAAATCAAGTCCTTGACCTAATTCAAACCTAATTGATGGATTCCATAGGTGTTATAGAGTGTCTTGAATCATGCCCCAAGGTTTGGGATCATGTCTTGGTCAAAAGTCAAAGATACAGTTGACTTTTCATCAAGAAACCCTAATTGGTCCAGATGAATTTGAATCCTTGTACTTCTTATGAACCAAGTTCTTTGAATCAATCCAATCTTGTAAATGGATCAATATGATGTATTAAAGGTCTTCAAAACACTTCTTGAGGTCTTGGCTCATGCATTTCTCCAAAGGTCAACTTAGGGGTGAATTAGGTCAAGAAACCATACTTCCTGATTTTTTATGAATGAATCCCCTGACGCTATTTTAACTTTGTGATTGCATCCATAAGGTCCCTTTGAGCTTTTTGGATCATGTTCTGAAGTATTGGCTCATGCCCAGATGAAAATTTCTCTCTGGATGCCTTGGTCGACCAAAACCCTAATTTGGTGACACTGATGATCTTGAGGCTTGGTCCACTTAAAATGTTGCACTCTTGTGCTTGATTCTAGATGTGAGAGACCTCTTGATCCTTCATGAATGTTTGAGAGGCTTGACAAGTTGAGGATCATGTCCATTCTTGATTGATCCTTTGTCTGAGCACTCTGAGTGGGTCCAAAACCCTAATTCTTGATTGTAGTGAATGCTCAACAGTCTTTGAGAGGATTGATGAGGTATGAAGGTACATCCGTATTGTGTTAATGATTTGCATAATGGTGGGAAATCTTGTGGTCAAAATTTGGGGTATGACAGATGTCCCTATTTAATCTTCTTGGATCCGAAGGTGTGAATGGCGAAGACGTTCGGACATTCAAGGTAAAAGAGGATTAAATATTGGAATACCCGAAATTTTGAATGTGGTTGTGAATAGCAATTTGCTCATCCATCTCCTTTTGCTAAGCAATGTAACTTAGAAAAGGGTAAAACTTCTCCTCGATCCTGGTCTTCAGCCATGGATCTGGTCTTAGTTTTCTTTGAAAATAAACTTCCCCTCGATCCTAGTCTTCAGCCATGGAACTGGTCTTAGTTTTTTTTTAAATAAACTTCCCCTCGATCCTGGTCTTCAGCCATGGAACTGGTATTAGTTTCTTTTGAAATAAACTTCCCCTCGATCCTAGTCTTCAGCCATGGAACGGGTCTTAGTTTCTTTTTAAATAAACTTCCCCTCGATCCTAATCTTCAGCCATGGAACTGGTCTCAGTTTCTTCTTGTCGAGTTCCTTCCTTGACAAGGAATGCGATCTATGATGGTTTCTTACCAAACTTCTCGTCGGGGAGATGCCATTTGATGGAAAATGGTCTGATACTGGGGAGATGCCATTTGTCGACCTACTAGGAAAAATAAATCTCTTGAGAGATTGCCTTTTTCTTGGTGGTGTTACATCATACTTTCCTTCGAGACCTTTTCGGAGAAATGCCATGTGATGCCATATTGCCGAGAGTCTTTTGGTGGAGAAGCTTTCTCTGGGGATTTTCTTTAATCCGGGAAAGCAAAATATCATCTTCAATGGTGAAGAGTGATGTTCCAAAGGTGTCTATCCAAATGACTTCTTTCCTTTCAGAGGTTCAAGTTTTCAAAGTGGTTGAGGACCGATTTCAATTCAAGAATACACTAGAGAGATATTGTTTAGACGGTACATTTTTCTGACGAGGAAAGAACTTAGACCGGAATTTTGTCCTATTTGACGCAGAAAGGAAGACAGACAATTCTATCGGAGAGAAGACGTTTATCAATTGGGGATGAAAATAACCAGAGTGATATTGATGCAATATGTGTATGAATATGAATCAATTATGCATGATGTATGTATGTTTATGCTGACAAAATAGACACGACATACAGACTGGTGAGGAATACAACTAGATACTCGGTCATTTTGGGAGACGGGGGTATCACTAGAGATTCTGAAAGTTGTACTTTTGCTCGGGAATTGGGATTCCTGCATTCGTTCCGGTTTTCGGAGGTACAAACCTGCTAAGGATAGAAATCTGTTCTTGTTTTTCAGAGGTGGACCCTGCTGGAAAGAAAAACCAACAATGGGTTTTCAGGGGTGAGAACTCTGTCGGGGATGATTGATGGATCATTCCGTCTGAAGTAGTTAATCCTTTATTCAGGGTGTACTGATCACATGGAGTAGTTTGATTCTACATTTTGAAGTTAGATCACTACCAGAGAAGCAGTCGATATTCCTTTTTTTGTGCTCATTAATCGAAAGGAGATTACCATCTTTGTTTTAAAAGTAAAACTTGAACTTCTCATTTTGAAAAAGTAAATTCATTTTTGTTTCAAGAATCGTTGATCATATTAAAAATTTCATTCTGTAAAGCATAATAAATGATAATTGTAAACAAAAGGCACACGGGCTCAAATTTTATTAATAGAATGGTAATCAGCCAAGGGCGTGATCCCATAGAGCATTAAAAAGTTTAGAAAATGGTAATTTAAAGGAAAAGGGGCTACATTGAAACATAACGACCGATATCCTTCCCCCAACTTTGAATTCTCAACATTCTGAGCTTCTGTCGAATGTGACCTTGATTGAAGCTTTCCTGACGGATGACGTTACCTCTGAGGAGTCAATCTTGCCGAATATAGTTACTTTCCATGTATCCCTAACTTCTGCATGGATTGCCTTTTCAGGCTTTCAATCCACCGGGATGACTATTGTTTATGTCTCTAATTTTTGCCTGGACCGCCCTTTCGGGTTTTCAGTCCAACGAGACATTTTTTTTATTTTATTTAGGCAAAGTATTTCTTGACTACATCAACATTCGTAGGGTAGGTAAACTCCTCTCCATCCATGGTTGTGAGTCTCAAGGCACCGACTGGAAATGATTTCTTAACAACATAAGGGCCATCATAATTCGGAGTCCATTTGCCTCTGGAATCAGTGAGGAATGATAGTATCTTTTTTAGCACGAGGTCTCCTTCCCTGAAGACACAGGGTCGGACCTTTTTGTCAAATGCTTTCTTTATCCTTTGCTGATATAACTGACCACGGCATAAAGTCGTCATTCTCTTTTCTTTGACCAGATTCAGTTCGTCGTGTCGAATTTAACACCATTCAGCTTCTGTTAGCTTGGCTTCCATAAATACTCTCATTGACGATATCTCTACTTCTATGGGGAGCACTATTTCCATGACATATACTAGAGAGAAAGGGGTTGCTCCTGTTGAAATGCAGACAGATGTGCGATAACCGTGAAGAGCAAAGGGTGGCATCTCATGCCAACCTTTGTAGGTTACAACCATCTTCTAAATGATCTTCTTGATATTCTTGTTAGCCGCTTCTACCGCTCCATTCATCTTAGGCCGGTAGGAAGATAAGTTATGGTGTTCGATCTTGAACTCAGTGCACAACTCTTTCATCATCTTGTTGTTCAAGTTAGATCTATTATCCATAATGATCTGGCTTAGAACACCGTATCAGCAGATGAGATTGTTCTTGACAAATCAGACCACCACTTGTCGGGTTACATTGGTGTATGACACTGCTTCGACCCACTTGGTGAAGTAATCAATGGCTACCAGGATGAACCGATGTCCGTTCGAAGCTCTGGGCTCAATCATGCCAATCATGTCGATTCCCCATATAGAAAAAGGCTATGGAGAAGAAAGAACTTTGAGATGCGTTGGCGGTACATGAATTCTGTTAGCGTATATCTGACACTTGTGACACCTCCTCATGTACTTGTAGCAATCAGATTCCATTGTCAGCCAATAATATCCTGCTCTAAGAATTTTCCTTGCCATTGTATGTCCATTGGCATGAGTGCCAAAGAAGTTTCTCTTGTAGAGTGTATCACTGTTCAGGAAGAAATTGTCAGCCAGTCTTCTGAGAGTCTTCCTATCCTTTCTGGATGCCCCAGGCAGGTATTCTTGTCTTTGAAGGAAGCACTTAATATCATGATACCAGAGTTTGTTGTCTATGACTGCTTCAATTGTGAAGATGTAAGCGGGCCTTTCAAGGCGCATTATGTCAATCTTAGGTACGTCGTTCCATTGACTTACACTAATCATGGAGGATAAAGTGGATAATGCATCATCCATGTGATTTTCTTCACGAGGGATGTGATGAAACTCGATTCTGTTGAAGAATGGTAACAACCTTTTCGCGTAGTCTTTGTAAGGAATCAATCCTGATTAGTATGTGTTTCACTCTCCTTTAATCTGATTGATAACCAGGTCTGAGTCTCCATACATATCCAAGTTCTTTATCCTTAAGTCAATTGCTTCTTCGAGACCCATGATACAAGCTTCGTATTCGACCTCAATGTTTGTGCATTTGAATGTCAATCTGGCAGTGAAAGGAATATGGGTACCCTGAGGTGTTACGATGATTGCCCCAATTCTGTTTCCATAAGTGTTGACAGCTCCGTCGAATATTAGTCCCCATTGGGAACCTAGTTCTGGCTCTTCGTTGGGTAGCGATTCATCGCAATCTTTCATTTTCAAGTACAAGACATCTTCGTCTAGGAAGTCAAATTCTACTGATTCCTGATCGTCAATCGGTTGATGAGCCAAATGATCGGCTAAAATACTTCCTTTGACAGCTTTCTGAGCATGATATTCAATGTCGTATTCCGATAACAACATCTGCCAACAAGCAATCCTTCCCGTGAGAACAAGTTTTTCAAATACGTACATGATCGGATCCATTTTGGAGATTAACTAAGTAGTGTGAGAAATCATGTACTGGCGCAGACGTTTGGCTGCCCAAGCCAAAGCACATCAAGTTTTCTCGAGCATAGTGTATCGAGTTTCACAGTCCGTGAACTTCTTGCTTAAGTAGTAAATGGAAGACTCTTTTCTTTTGGTCTCGTCTTGTTGACCAAGTACACAACCCATGGAGTCTTCCAAGATGGTTAAGTAGATGATCAATGGTCTTCCTTCCACCGGACGAGACAAAATCGGTGGATTCAATAGATATTCTTTGATGCTGTCGAAAGCTTTTTGGCAGTCTTCTGTCCATACACAACTTTGGTTCTTTCTGAGTAGTTTGAAGATCGGTGCGCATGTTGTGGTCATGAGAGATATGAATCTTGAGATGTAATTCAGACATCCCAAAAATCCTCTAACTTGTTTTTCAGTCTTCGGCGAAGGCATTTCTTGAATGGCCTTGACCTTGTCAGGATCAACCTTGATTCCCTTCTAACTAACGATGAATCCTAAGAGTTTTCCTGTGCGGACACCGAATATGCACTTTTTAGGATTCAGGCGGAGTTTGTATTTTCTCAGACGCTCGAATAACTTTGATAGGTGTGTCACATGCTCTTCTTCTATTTTAGATTTGGCAATTATGGCATCGACGTACACTTTAATTTCTTTGTGCATCATGTCGTGAAACAGAGTTGTCATGGCCCTTTGATAGGTTGCCCCTGCGTTCTTCAGACTGAACGACATTACCTTGTAACAAAAGGTTCCCCATAGGGTGATGAATGAAGTTTTCTCCATATCTTCCGGCACCATTTTGATTTGATTATAGCCCGAGAATCCATCCATGAAGGAGAAGACTTTGAGTTTTGCTGTGCTGTCCACTAGCATGTCAATGTGTGGCAGGGGGAAGTCATCTTTTAGACTTGCCTTGTTCAAATCCCTGTAGTCTACACACATTCTGACTTTTCCGTTCTTTTTCGGAACTGGCACTATGTTGGCTAACCATTGAGGATATTTTGAGGTGGCAAGGAAACCTGCGTCGATCTGCTTCTGCACTTCCTCCTTAATTTTGATGGCCATATCTGGATGAGTCATTCTCAGTCTTTTTTTTACCGGAGGACGTTCTGTTTTTAGTGATAAGTGATGTTCCACGATGCTGGTATCCAACCCTGGCATGTCCTGATAGGACCAAGCAAATACATCTGGAAATTCTTTGAGAAGTTTTATCAAGTCTTCTCTGACAGTTAGACTGAGCAGTGCTCTAATCTTAACTTCTTTCTTTTCTACTTCTGAACCCAAATTGACCATTTCCAACGGCTCTTTGTGAGGCTCAATGGACCTATCCTCTTGTCTGAGTAATCAGGAGGCCTCTTCTAGAATTTCTTCGTCCTCTTCTTCTCCAGCTTCAAATACCGGGAATTCATAGTTGAAGAAGGCATTGGATCGTATATTTTAATGGGGTTTAAAACAAGTAATCTGAAGGACGTGATGATTCGTTTTTTAGAAAAGACAGAGAGAATGCAAGAGTGTGTGCAGTGTATTTTCTAAAAACGCTTGTTTTTATTTTTGGGTTGTTTTTAGGATTACCATTTTCTGAAAAAACGAAAAGTGAAAACAGCAATAAAATGCGGGAATTCAGAATGACATTATTTATTCATGACTTGTCAATTCTTGAATCACAACCCTATAAAACAAAACTCTGTCGCTTTGGGCAAAGCGAAGAGGGACATTTACAGAAAAGTGAGCCCTATAAAACATCCATTTCACCCGGGCAAGGTGAAAGGTCAAAACAAAGATGGTAATTACTTCAACTTATGGACGACTTCCGGGACCTCGACTGCAACCCAATGGCGATGAACTCCTATGTGAATCACAAAGTCTGGTACTTCCCTTCTTGGTCTATCTTCAAAAATGACACTGATTTCTGGCGGAGTAGGATCATTGGAGTCTTCCTCCCATGCTGAGTTATCATAAGAGGACTCTTCTGTCGCATCTTCCATAGTGTTTTCACTTTCAAGAGGATCTCCCCATCTAGTTGGCTGGATGTCCTCGTATCTGATGCGAAAACTTTCGGGACCGGTGTATTTGACTAGAAAGTCATACTTGTCGCTTGGCTGTCCCAAGGTATCCCAGGTTTTTGTGGGCATAGGTAAGTCATCTTCCTTAATGACGTTGACCTCAGGAAATGCGTAGTTAATGAATTCTTGTCCTGCGACCTTTGCAAATTCATCAACATGGTGTTGGATATTTTCGGAATATATTGAGTAAGGAGTCCATGACTCTGTGGGAACATGGGTGTTCTTTTCAAGATTACTCAGCTTATAGGCATTGTCCGACTGACTCTTTTGCCCCGAGTCTTCCGTGTATGGCCTCTAGATAGGCAAGTCATCCAATGGATCATAATAATCGTAGTCAAAGTTGTCTGTCATCAGATTGTCTTCCCCTAATGAGTTGGGTGGAGCACGGCATCCTATGAGATCACAATCTCCATAGATCATTATGACGTCTGATCTTGGTATATATCTTAGGCTCTACTTTGGGAAACAGAATGGCATGTGCGTTTCTCCCTGAGACATATAATCTTCATCGTTGAGATAAGACTTTCACTCCTCATCTGTATCGGAGGAGTCGTTTCCATCGATGGTGTGGACTTCTTGAGATACTGGGTGGAGGAAATTTCCGTTGTGAAAGAAATCCTGAATGGGATGAAAACTTTCATCCTTCTTAGTAGTCTGGGTACAAGTTGAATAGAAACCAAGACCTTTCCTTGCCTTGTTATTAGTAGGAATTCCTATCTATCCCCATCCTTTTATGCCATTACTCCCGATCACTTTGAGAGCGTCTTTGTATGAGGAAATCAATGTCCCTCTTTCTTATTGATTCTCATTACTCACCGAGAGTGCTTGGAACTGAGTTCCAACAACCTCTTCTGGTTCTACACAAGAGAATGATGATAAGTTGCTCACGATTAAGGCTTGCTCTCCGCATACTGTGACTAATTTGTCATTCTTAACGAACTTCAGCTTCTGGTGAAGTGTCAAAGTGATTGCCCCAGCTTCGTGTATCCAAGGTCTTCCTAATAAACAGTTGTATGCTGCTCGGATGTCCATGACCTGGAAAGTGGCTTGGAAAGTGTGAGGACCAATGGTTATGGGAAGATCGACTTTGCCAATAATTGTTTTTCTGGATCCGTCAAAGGCTTTGACGATGATCTCACTGCCTCTCATCGGAGTTCCTTGAAAAGAAGGTCAAACCAAAGTTGATCTTGGCATGACATTCAAAGATGAACCCGTGTCTACCAGTACGCTGGCTATAACATCGTCCTGGAAATTGACTGTGATATTGAGTGCCATATTATGGTTCCTACCTTCTTCCGGCAGTTCTTCATCACTGAATCCTAAGTTGTTGCAGGAAGTGATGTTGGAGGTGATGCTGTCAAATTGTCCTACCGTTACATCTTGTTCCACAAAGGCTTGTTGTAAGATTCTCTATAGAGCTTCCCTGTGAGCTTCTGAACTAAGTAGGAGAGATAGTACAGAAATTCGAGATGGAGTTTGCAACAATTGATCCACAATGTTGTACTCGCTTTTCTAGATGAGCTTCAGCATCTCATCGTTGTTCTTTGTAGGTTCTGTATTACTGGATTGACCGACTTGTTGGTTAGGAACTTCCGTTTGAAGCTCATTTTCTTTGTTAGGTTCTCCAACTCCTCTGTTGAAGATCCAACCGCTCCGAGTAACTTGACTGATGTCGGCAATGTTCACAATGAGGGTAATGGAGTTTCTTTTCCATTTTCTATGGTCGTTTCACCTTACTTGTACGAGATATCTTTATCTGACTTGTACGGTATTGGACCTGGCAAGTATATAACCACAGGGGCTATTTGGGCCCTTTGATTGTTGTAGGCCACCTTGATTAACTCTAATTTTGGAATCTTTCTATTGCTGAGAGAGACTCTTGACTCATCGAGTAGAGGAATTACGGCACAAACATCCTTGGTTATTCCATGATCGGAGATTATGACAGAGTTTTGGTTTTGACCAGGGAGGTAATCTTGTATCATGTTGATTAATTCAAAATTCGAATATGGTTGAATCTCCTTTCAGTCTAACTGGTGCTAAAGGGTTGCTCGCACTAGATAGCATCCTTGGTTGTTTTCCGAGCATACTCTACAACATTCATAATTATGAGGTGGTACCCGACCATATCCGCTTTGTATGCAGTGCATCCTCACTAGATCCGTTTCTATTGAGCGGACATCATGACTTTGATGTCTACCAGGATTCCCATCAGTCATGCTAATCTGTTGGGTGTCTTCATCCAGGTAAATCGGAAGCCACCAGTGGTCCAACAGATTTTGAAGATTCCTTTACACAAGTACACACCCTTGATTGTCCTTGGAGCAGATATCACACTGATGATAGTTGTGAGATAGCACATGGTCGTACCCGCTCTGTTTGCAATGCATCTATACCAGGTTGGTTCCTAGTAAGCGTACATTGTGAATTTGATAACTGTTGACAGACTCCTCTTCTATCAAATTCACTGTAGTATTCTCATGTTGAGGTAATGGGTTCGTCTGAACATTTGGATTAGTATCTTTGAAAGATAAAACCCCGATCCTGATAAGCTTCTGTACATCAGACTTGAAGCAGAGACAATTCTCAATGCTATGTCCCGATCCTCCTTGATGGTAAGGGCAAGTTTGTTATGCTTTGAACCAAAAAGGTGGATTTTATGGTATTGTAAGAGGAGTCCTGGTTTGAACGTGCCCCTTGGCCAGTAGAAGTGGAAATAATTTAGCGTACAACATCGGTATAGGGTCGAACCCTGATGGTCTTGTAGTACGATTGTTATTATTGTACTGCGGGAGAGCCTGCTGAAGAGGCTCTTGTGGCCTTTGCTGATACTGTTGTTGATTTGGTTGGCTCTGAGCAACCTGAGGTTGATATGTCAGAGCTGGCGCTGGGTTGATAGCGGGAGTTACTGCTGCTACCGGTTGATACCTTTGCCTTTGCTTTCCCATAGAGATATTACTGATATCTTGCTCTTTCTTCTTTTGGAAAGCACTGTCGTATCTTTTGGTACTGCTAGATGGTTCTGTATCTTTGACCAATCGTCCTTCTCGGACTACTTCTTTAAGGCATACTCCCATATTCACCATTTTAGTGAAGTCATTGGGCGCACTGGCGACCATTTGGTCGTAATAAAACAAGCTCAATGTTTTCAGGAAAATCTTTGTCATTTCCTTTTCCTTAAGAGGGGGACAAATCTGGGCGGCAATTTCACGCCATCTTTGAGCATATTCTTTGAAGGTTTCTTTATCCTTTTGTAACATTGCTCTGAGTTGGTCTTTATCTGGTGCCATGTCCAAGTTGTATTTATACTGCTGAACGAAGGCTGCCCCGAGATCTCTGAAAGTACTGATCTTGGTGCGGTTTAAACCCATGTACCATTTGAGTGAGGTACTGGTTAAACTGTCTTGGAAGTAATGGATCTGTAGCTGTTGATTTTCTGTCTGAGTAGACATTTTACGAGCGTACATCACCAAATGACTTTGAGGGCAAGAGTTGCCTTTGTATTTTTCAAAGTTAGGCACCTTGAATTTGTGCGGTATCTTTACATTAGGGACCAAACAGAGGTCGGCGGCGTCTTTTCCGAACAAGTCTTGACCGCGAATAGCATGCAGTTCCTTCTGCATTTCCAAGAATTATTCCTGGAACTCATTCATCCTATCGTATACATCTTCGTTTCAGCCAGAATTTGCTTGTAGAATCTGTCCTTCCGGGATAGTGTGTACCACTGGCTGTGGTATAGTCATTATTGCGGTGACTCTTGGCGCTTCAGTGACCTGAAGTTTATAACCTTCAGAAGTTTCTGTTAGACGATGGCTATGGATCTAGAAGGGGGGTTGAATAGATCCCTTGAGTTTTACACGCAAATGGTTACCAAAAATTGGTTTTAAAAATGTTTAACGGAAGCAACCACTGAATCGCACGTCTACATCGAACCTTCTACTAAAAGGATCGGATATGCACGACAATATTGGGAATGAATTATGGATGAGAAAAATTCAGTTTGATTAACACAATTTAAAAAGCAATCAACAAAGTATCACTTGCTTGATGTTTAATCCAATCCAATGAGATCAATTGACAAACAATAAATTGCAAATGCGTTCGATTTTGCGTTGAAACAAATTATCGAACACTTGGTGTGCGTTAGCGCATAAAGTGAAGATTTCAAAGTAATGTGATATTGAGTTGCTCCTAAAACACAATCCAAAGGATTGTATCAAATTTAAAAAACAATTCAACAGCTCAATATAACACTAGCTTAGAAATTTCGATTAATTTTAAACTTCACAAATTCGAATGATGGTAAACGTAAAGAGTTAAGGGAAAGAGAGAACAAACGAGATTTGATTAGGCAGTTCCCCAATCGTCCTCGCTTTGGGTACCTCTGCCCCCAATTCCACAATTGGAATTGAGATATATATATATATATATATATATATATATATATATATATATATATATATATATATATATATATATATGTGTGTGTGTGTGTGTGTGTGTGTGTGTGTGTGTGTGTGTAGTTGTTGCAAATTGTTTATTACAAGAGAAGAACTATGAACATCCAAACTCCAAAACGTCTTTGATCGTTGATGCAAAGCCTTCTCTTCCCTTGATTCGAGACGAATCAAGTGCCACGAATCCGATTGAACAAGTCACCGTCCCACGCTACTAGACTACAAGAAACCACCGTTCTTCAGTCACCTTCACTCGGCCAACTTTAATTCTCCGCAATTCGATCCCTAAACCTTTCTTCTACGATCCTTCAACTGTAGCTACTAAACCGAAAGAGAACTCTGTTCTTCGGTTACCTTTGCACGGCTGAATCCCTGTAGAACAAAACGGTTTGTGCCAAAAACCCCCAAAATCACCGTCTCACGCTACTAGATTGAGAGAACCCGCAGCTCTTCAATCACCTTCACTTGGTCGATTCTTAGAGGACAAAACCTAGGGTTTTATTCAAGAAACACCTACCTATTCTCAACCCAGAAATGAAGATCACAACACTTCCTAATTCTGAACGTTATCACTTCAAAGCAATGGACGACACAAGCAAAAATGATTATGTGTAATTGTTGGTTGACTCAGTGATGAAGATGAAGATGAAGAGAAAGATTGGTATAAATTTTCACGTTTCTTGTTATTTTAGAAAATGAGATGACCAGACTATTTATAGAGAATGATTTGACCCACTAAAACTTGTAACAGAAATAACAGAAAAATTTAAGTGAAAAAATTTAGTTCAGGCGTGTTTGGGTCGACCCATCCTTTAATGAGGGTCGGCGTGCGCTGTCCCGTGGCAATTCACTATACAAGTTTCACAATCATGCGTCGACCCATTGGCGTCTTGCGTCGACGCAAGTATGTAATTTTTGCATATTTTCAAATTCTCAGAATCATGCGTCGACCCATAACCTGCAGGGGTTAGCGTGCGCTTTCCCGACCTTTCCACAAGCTTTGTTCCAACAAGCATGAGTCGACTCATGCTTAGGTTGGTTCGGCGCATCACTTGCATTTTTCAAGAAAAATGTATTTTTCTGCAATATTAACTAACCAATACTCGGACAAACATACTAGACACCAATATAATGATCATGCACATGTATTTATGGGTACGGCCTAAGTCCTATATGTTTAGACGCATGACCAATGATGATTAGATGCAATTTGCCCGACAAATGAAGTGATGCCGCTCAAATTACAATCTAATACTTAGCTTATTTGTTGACATCATTAAAACCGAAATAGATGAAAGACCTTAGCCCTCACATACTCCCACTTTTTTATGATGGC
This sequence comes from Lathyrus tuberosus, assembly GCA_022829125.1. Lineage (NCBI taxonomy): Eukaryota > Viridiplantae > Streptophyta > Magnoliopsida > Fabales > Fabaceae > Lathyrus > Lathyrus tuberosus. Next base: position 4,994,407 of record JALAZF010000019.1, on the reverse strand, counting down.
AACACTGTTTAGCTTTCTCTTGATTTGTAATTTGAGAACGAACAAGCTCCCCCTGTCTTTAACACTTGGTTAATTTCTTGGTTAATTTCTGCTTGCTATCCTTCTCCCCCTTTGTCAACATCAAAAAGAAGAGAAGAAGGTGGTCAAAAGAATAACACTATAATAAGTAAGGATTGATCCACATATTTGCAACATGGCAACACTAACACGCATCCACATATGATACAGTTAATGTAAAATTTGAAACAGATAAATACGGAACATAAGAAGCAAAGACAATTCATTCCATAGTTCAAAACAAAAAACCAAAACAAATTGAAACAAAGTTCAAAGTTAAACAACAGGAAAGAATATGCAATCCAAATAGCAAAACATAAATGCAAAACACAAGTAATATGATGCACTAATCTCTATGGTCTCCTCCCCCTAGATAGATGACCTCTTCCCCCATGGTATTGGCCTGGTGGTGGCAAATCCTCTAGGTGCAAGTTAAGTTCGAGTAGCGTGCGATTGAGCAATCCAAGACTGTTTGCAAGATTCTGATTCTGTTGAGTCAAATTCTCGTCCATTTGGGTGAAGCGAGTCATAGAGGCGTCAGCAAACCTGTTGAAGTTAGTGATGTGAGCCGATACTTGGTCGGATAAGTTTGTGAACCTTTCTTCCTGAGCATTGTAGCGGCTTTCTTGCAATGCTTGGAATTCTTGATGTTGAAGATTCATCTCATTTAACCTTTGCCAGAATCTCTTCAGATGCCTGGAAATCATGCTGAGGCTGTGGAGTTGGAGGTGCCGAATAACCAGGTTGCTGCCAATCAGACTCCTCTCCATAGGTGGGAGGAACATATACGTCTCCAAGAGCAGTCCAGCAGTTGTTTTTCCAATCTCCCCAGCCCTGATTATCATAATTGTCCTCATGTTGATAGCCCATCCATGCTTCGCTGTCTTCCTCTTGCATAACCACATCAGCATTGTTAACATCTTGATTATCACTATCATGTCCTGCCTCATCATCATTTCCTTCGTCATGATGAGGTTCTTCAGGATAATGTGGAAAAGGATGAGTTGATATGTGTCAGTACTTGAACTCATTCTTAACAAAATCCTAAGTGTAACCCATCATGGTGAGTGTTTTTGGTTGAAATTGACGTTCGGATGAAATCTGGATGTAACTAATATTCGGAACCGAGATGCCAACCTTGTTCAAAATGTTCTGAATGCAGGATGCATAACCTAAAGCCAGACTTTTGGTGGAGTCGCGGGTAACAAACATCCGATAAGCAAAATAGTGTGGCCAGTTGATTTTGATCCGATTCTTCAGTATGTAAATGAGATGAACTTCCGCCTTCTCAACTCTTAAGTACCCGCCTTTCTTAGGTCTCAAAATACGAGCAACAATCCACTGTAGAACGCGGTCAATAAATTTCAAATGACCAGTGGTAACATATTTTGGAAAGAATTCACTTGCCACAACATCGTCCGGATATGGTTCTCGCAACATAGAATTCAGAGCAGATTTGAACTCAAAGTTTTGAACAAACTTGGTGTCGGTTACTTTGGGGAGATTTTGATCAGTATCCATATGAAACAAAGTATTCCATAACTCATTGTTTATAGGATGACGTACATTATTCATAGAAAACCAAAACTCAGCACCCTTAAATTTTCCCTTAATTCCACAATAGAATAATCGAATCAAATCACTATTGAACTGATCATCACATTCAAGAAACTCACCAAAATTCTGAACACTAAGCATTTCAGTTATCTCAGGAATTTTGTAGTCTGGACCCATCAAAACATAGAAACCATGTTGTGGAATAACAACACGAAGACTAAACTCTACCTCAAAAGGACCAGACAGTTCATTAGAGATTACAGAGTTAATAGTTACCGGTGTTGAAGAAGTTTCGGCAGATGAAGCTCTAGTTGTTCGTTTACTGGTTGTGCGTCGGGAAGCCATTTTTGATGAAGGTGATGAAGAAGATGAACAGTGCGCGGTGGTTGTAGAAGAATGATGATCTTGCTGCTAGAAACCCTTGTCTTATAATCTTGAGGATTCATACTCTGTGGGTTTTTCATTTTTGTGGGTTTTAATGGGAATTTGATGGAGTTTAATGGGTGTTTGATGGAGTTTGATGGAAGAAATAGAGAGAAGAAGACCAAGAATCTAATATGTTTAACATGCAACGAAGAAGAAATAAAGTGTAATGAAGATATGTAATGGAGAGTGGAAACATTAGGTCGGTGCACGCATTCCCAAATTAAAAGGATTTCTGAGTGTGTCAGGTGTGCGTCGACCCAAGGACAGGGTGCGTCGGCGCAAGATTGCTAAGGTTTGAAATTTTTTTTTAAATTTTGATATGCGCCAACCGCAGGTAAGCGTGAGCTAACCTGGTCGTTTCCCTTGAAAAATGCTTCAGCTCATGAATCGACCCATGAAGTGGTTCGGTCGACTCATCCAAGTCAAAAATGAAAAAGAATTGGAATTTTGCAAGCATAAGTTCCAAAAAGATAAATAAACATGCACACACATAGAACAAACATCCAACTGAATAATATATGCACAAAATGTAATAAACATCAAGTTTAAAGTAGTTAACATGGCACAAAATATGTTAAAACATCTATGAATCGGAACGATATTACCTTGATCACTATTGACGATGAGAGCCCTCACATATAGCTAAATATCTCTTTACATTGTTAGTTAAAAGAATAAACAAGCATGTATATATGTGAAGATCACTATCTTAAAGGATTATCAAACACGATCCGAGATATCGAGAATGCCAAGTTCCCTACGGATGTGAAAGAAAGGCTCAGTGGCTAACAGTTTTGTAAAAATGTCAGCAAGTTGATTTTTAGTATCAACATGCTCAAAGATTACATTACCTTTCTCTACATGATCCCTAAGAAAATGATGGCATATTTCGATATGCTTGGTGCGTGAATTTAATACGGGGTTCTTAGTCAGGTTTATTACACTAGTGTTATCGCACAAAATGGGAATATGCTCAAGTTTTAAATTGAAATCAAGCAATTGTTGTTTAAGACATAAGACTTGAGCACAGCAACTGCCTACGGCAACGTATTCCACCTCGGCTGTTGACAAAGCAACCGAAACCTGTTTCTTGCTATGCCAACTCACCAAGGAATTTGCGAAAAGGTGACACGTGCCACTAGTACTTTTCCCATCCAACTTGCACCCGACAAAGTCGGAATCAGAATAACCAACTAAGGAACAAACACTACCTTTGGAATACCACAACCCATACTTTGGAGTACCGGAGAGGTATCGAAGTATGCGCTTAACTTCTTTTAAGTGGGATTCCTTGCGACGTGCTTGATACATCGCACACATGCATACACTGAACATAATGTCGGGTCATGATGCGGTAAGATAAAGAAGAGATTCAATCATACCTCGATACTTCTTTACCTCTACATCCTTACCATTTTCGTCACGATCAAGATTGGCACAAGTAGGCATAGGAGTATCTATTGCCTTGCAGTTTAGCATGTCGAAACGTTTAAGAAGCTCAAGACAATATTTTGTTTGACTCACAAACGTGACCTCTTCGAGTTGTTTGATTTGCAATCCCAGGAAATAGTTGAGCTCCCCCATCATGCTCATTTCAAACTCCCCCTGCATCAAACTAGAAAACTCCTTGACCAAGGTCAAGTTAGTAGACCCAAAGATAATATCGTCAACATAAATTTGTACTAAGATTAAATGTTTTCCTTGACATTTAATAAAGAGGGTTATGTCAACTTTCCCTCTTGAATACCCTTGATCAAGTAAAAATTTGCTTAGACGTTCATACCAAGCCCTAGGGGTTTGTTTAAGTCCGTACAAAACACGTTTAAGTTTGTAGACATGATCAGGATATTCATGGGATTCAAAACCCGAAGGTTGGGCAACATAAGCCTCTTCATTTATATATCCATTAAGGAAAGCACTTTTAACATCCATTTGGAATAATTTAAAGTTCTTAGTGCAAGCATAAGCAAGTAAAAGGCGTATAGCCTCGAGTTGGGCAACCGGCGCATAAGTTTCCTCATAGTCGATTCCTTCCTCTTGGATATTGCCCTGCGCTACAAGTCGCGCTTTGTTTTGTGTTATAACTCTGTTTTCATCAAGTTTATTTCTAAATACCCATCGGGTGCCGATTACTCGATGATCTCGTGGAGGGGGGACAAGGTCACAAACCTCATTTCTCCTGAATTGATTTAGTTCATCTTGCATTGATAAGAACCAATGCTCATCGAGTAATGCCTCCATTGCATTTTTAAGTTCAACTTGTGACATAAAAGTGGAGTAATAACAAAAGTTACTAATTTTAGAGTGAGTGGTTACTCCCTTAGAGATGTCACCGATGATATTGTCGATTGGATGGTCTTTGGAAGACTTCCAAGCTGGAGGAAAGTCATCTTCATTAGTTGGATGATCCTCCTCACTCTTCATAGGTTGGTGATCCTTTTCCTCCTCAATATGCACTGCTTCAGACTGATCAGTTCCCTTATCAGTGTCCTTGAGTATGTCTTCAGAAGATGCACCTGCACCATGAAAAGAACTACCTTCTCCGACATTTCTCGGATAAGACTCATTAAAAGTAACGTGTACTGACTCTTCAATAATTCGTAACCTTTTATTATATATTCTATAAGCTTTACTTGACTGAGAGTATCAAAGAAAAATACCCTCGTCGGCCTTGGCATCAAACTTACCAAGTGTCTCTTTTCCATTGTTCAACACAAAACACTTGCAACCAAAGACATGAAGGTGAGAGATATTTGGCTTACGCCCTTTTAAAAGCTCATGCGGTGTCTTGTTTAGAATAGGTCGGATGAGCACCCTATTCAAAACGTAACAAGCCGTACCTATGGCGTCGGCCCAAAAGTATTTTGGAAGTCCACTCTCATTGATCATAGTCCTTCCTAATTCTTCCAAAATTCTATTTTTACGTTCCACAACCCCGTTTTGTTGAGGGGTACGTGGTGCGGAAAAATTATGATCAATTCCATGGGATTCACAAAATGCTTCAAATAAATGGTTTTCAAACTCACCCCCATGATCACTTCTAATTGACACAATGTTCGTGTTTAACTTGTTTTGAGATAACTTAGCAAATTTCTCAAAGGCCGAAAAAGTATCACTCTTATTTGCTAAGAAAATGGTCCAGCAAAACCTAGAAAAATCATCGACTATTACAAAACCATAATAGTTACCGCCTAGGCTTTTAACCCTAGATGGTCCAAAGAGGTCCATATGGAGGAGCTCAAGGGGTCTCATAGTTGAAACGATGTTTTTAGATTTGAATGAGATCCTTGTTTGCTTCCCCATTTGGCAAGCATCTCAAAGGTGATCCTTTGTGAATTTGATTTTGGGTAAGTCGATGACTATGTCTTTAGAGACTATTTTGTTAAGCAAATCAAAGTTAATGTGAGCCAACCGTCTATGCAACAACCATGAATCTTTATTCATAGTGACTAGACACTTGTCTCCATTCAACGATACCTCATTTAAGTCTAGCATATAGACGTTGTTCACCCTCAAGCCCTTAAACACATCCTTTTTATCACTATCTTCAACTATGCAACAATCTTTTGAAAAAGATACTTTGTAATTCTTGTCACATAGTTGACTAATACTTAAAAGGTTGTATCTAAGGCCTTCCACAAGCAGTACATCAGAGATAGTAGTAGATGAGGGGTTACCTACACTACCTTTGCTGAGAATCTGTCCTTTATTGTTATCTCCGTAGGTGACAAACCCATTTTTCTTCGCCACAAAGTCGATGAAAAGAGATATGTCTCCTGTCATATGTCTTGAGCAACCACTATCTAGAACCCATCTTCTTTCGGTGGTCTCAAGACTTTGTACCTACAGAACAATTAAGGGAGAGTAGGTACCCAATTCTCATTGGGTCCTTTGCGGTAAGTGAAACCAAGATCGCACTTGGGCAACCATTGATAAATGCCTTTTGAAACAAGAAATCTTCTAAAACGACATTTAGCAATAGTATGACCAGGCTTGCAACAATATAGGCAATCACGGTTCATTTGGAACTTACCTTTGCTATCACTATCTTGAATCACATACGTATACTTTTGATACAGATTATTCATACTTTCTCAATAATGTGATCGATCAATAGCAAACGTAATTTTAGGCATAAGAGCCTTGTCTAATTTGGCCTTAAGGGTTCTCACCTCTTTTTTCCAAATATGACAAGTATCACAGCCCCCAAACTTGAACCATGGAGACTTATTCTCATCAATCTCAGCTTTTGATGCATCCACCATGGAGTTTTTAAGAGCTTCCAATTTCTTTTCGGAATCGGAAACCTTTTTCTCCAAGTATTTAAAAATCTTTTTGTTCGAGGCTAAGCATTGAAAAGCTTCCTTAGCCTCATGGTGCAACATATCAAAAGCCCTTTGTAATTCTAAATGATACATAGTATTAGAATGGTCATATTTAGAGTGTTTTACCTCTTTCTTCTTGTTGTAACGTGCCATAAGACATAGATTAACGGATTCACTTTCATCACTTGAGCTGTCCTCTTTTTCCGACTCGCTATCGCTTTCCCAAGTGATGTATGCTCGTCTAGATTTGTTTGACTTCTTATGTTGACGGCTCTTATCCTTGTCCTTATCCTTGTCTTTCTTAAGTGATGGACAATCCGGCTTGTAGTGCCCAGATTTTCCACAGTTGTAACACATCCCTTTAACCTTGCCATTCTTATTTCCTTCATTTCTAGATTGCCTCTTAAATTTAACAAGATTTTTATTCGAGTGTTGAATCTCATTCTTCCGAACATACCTATTGTATCTCTTCACAAATAGACTCATATCATCATCAGAGTCATCATCTTCGTCGTTGTTGGTTTCATCATCACTTTGCTCTTTAGATGTGGACTTTAAACAAGAAGTCTTAAGAGCAATCGACTTCTTTTCCGTATCTTTCATTTTCTCCTTCTTTATACTTTTTTCATGTTTATCAAGGCTAATGAGCACTTGTTCATGCACATCGAGTTTGCCAAATAGTGTGGTGAGGTCTAGAGTAGCTAGTTTATTAGCCTCCTTGATCGCGGTGACCTTCGGCTGCCATTCCCTATTAAGATACCTCAATATCTTATTAGTAGCGACCTCGTTTGGAATTAGTTTACCAAATACATGCAATTTGTTGATAATGTGAGTAAATCGTTTTTGCATGTCCGCAATGGTTTCCCCTTGCTTCATGTAAAAAAGATCGAACTCTTGCGTTAGTGTGTTAATACGAGCCATTTTAACATCATTAGTGCCTTCATGGGCTACTTGTAAAGCATCCCGCATGGCTTTGGCCATTTCACAGTGAGAGACACGATAATATTCGTCAACTCCCAAAGAGGAGATCAAAATATTTCGAGCCTTCCAATCATAGTTGTACTTTTTCTCGTCCTCCTCATTCCATTGAGCTTCGAGTTTGGGAACGACAATGCCTTCGGCATTTGTCATTGTAATTTCCATGGGACCATTTAAAATAACGTTCCAAACCATCTGATCTATGGAATTTATATAGACGCGCATACAATCCTTCCAGTATCTGTAATTCTCACCTGTAAAAACTGGATCTTTATTATAAGCCCCTTTAGGTTCATTCGCCATGATCCAAGAAGATTTACCGAAGCACCGGATAAATCGGAGCTCGTGATACCACTTGTTAGACGATGGCTATGGATCTAGAAGAGGGGTTGAATAGATCCCTTGAGTTTTACACGCAAATGGTTACCAAAAATTGGTTTTTAAAATGTTTAACGGAAGCAACCACTGAATTGCACGTCTACAACGAACCTTCTACTAAAAGGATCGGATATGCACGGCAATATTGGGAATGAATTATGGATGAGAAAAATTCAGTTTGATTAACACAATTTAAAAAGCAATCAACAAAGTATCACTTGCTTGATGTTTAATCCAATCCAACGAGATCAATTGACAAACAATAAATTGCAAATGTGTTCGATTTTGCGTTGAAACAAATTATCGAACACTTGGTGTGCGTTAGCGCACAAAGTGAAGATTTCAAAGTAAAGTGATGTTGAGCTGCTCCTAAAACACAATCCAAAGGATTGTATCAAATTTACAAAACAATTCAACAGCTCAATATAACACTAGGTTAGAAATTTCGATCAATTTTAAACTTCGCAAATTCGAATGATGGTAAACGTAAAGAGTTAAGGGAAAGAGAGAACAAACGAGATTTGATTAGGCAGTTCCCCAATCTTCTTCGCTTTGGGTACCTCTACCCCCAATTCCACAATTGGAATTGAGATATATATATATATATATATATATATATATATATATATATATGTAGCTGTTGCAAATTGTTTATTACAAGAGAAGAACTATGAACATCCAAACTCCCAAACATCTTTGATCGTTGATGCAGAGCCTTCTCTTCCATTGATTCAAGACGAATCAAGTGCCACGAATCCGGTTGAGCAAGTCACCGTCCCACGCTACTAGACTGCAAGAAACCACCGTTCTTCAGTCACCTTCACTCGGCCGACTTCAATTCTCCGCAATTCGATCCCCAAAACTTTCTTCTATGATCCTCCGACTGTAGCTACTAAACTGAAAGAGAACTCTGTTCTTCGGTTACCTTCGCACGGCTGAATCCCTGTAGAACGAAATGGTTTGTGCCAAAACCCCCAAAATCACCGTCTCACACTACTAGATTGAGATAACCCGCAGCTCTTTAATCACCTTCACTCGGTCGATTCTTGGAGGACAAAACCTAGGGTTTTATTCAAGAAACACCTACCAATTCTCAACCCAGAAATGAAGATCACAACACTTCCTAATTCTGAACGTTATCACTTCAAAGCAATGGACAACACAAGCAAAAATGATTATGTGTAATTGTTGGTTGACTCAATGATGAAGATGAAGATGAAGAGAAAGATTGGTATAAATTTTCACGTTTCTTGTTATTTTAGAAAATGAGATGACCAGACTATTTATAGAGAATGATTTGACCCACTAAAACTTGTAACAGAAATAACAGAAAAATTTAAGTGAAAAAATTCAGTTCAGGCGTGTTTGGGTCGACCCACCCTTTAATGAGGGTCGGCGTGCGCTGACCCGTGGCAATTCACTATGCAAGTTTCACAATCATGCGTCGACCCATTGGCATCTTGCGTCGACACAAGTATACAATTTTTGCATATTTTCAAATTCTCAGAATCATGCATCGACCCACAATCTGCAGGGGTTAGCGAAATAGATGAAAGACCTTAGCCCTCACAGTTTCTGTTGTAACCTTTGCATCTTCATTTCCTTGAAGTTTGTAACCTTCAGGTCTGGCTCTTCCTGCTACAACTTCCGGGTCTTCAGTGACCGGTGGGATGTATCCTTCAGGTATAAAGTTGTGAGGTATGCCCCAGGGGAAACCTTTAGGCATGTTGTACCGAGGATGACTGCCAGGCGTCTCAAATGCTGGTGTAGACGTACCCTCCGAGATTATAGTCCTCTGATGCTGTTGTTCCTGGGCTGCTGCCAGGGATTGTATGTCGTGGTGGAGTTTCTCCAATCTCTCCTTCAGAGCGTTGATTTCTTCTCTCAACTCTTTATTCTCTTCCTCGAGATCGTCCATTTTCTTTTGTCGATTGACCCGAGTATTGTACGAATGAGACGGTTTTACTCTAGAGTGCGACACATATGTGAGACTCAAAGACATAGATGTGCTATGTGAGAATGATGAATGATATGCAAAGAATGTTATATTTTTTTAGTTTTTTTTTTCAAAAGAATTGTTAATAATTATATTGCAAATATCACACAGCGGGGGATATCCTTTTATTGAACTTGAAAGATTGCAGTTTTTTACAAAGAAAAGTACAATATTTTACAAAGTGCTGTAAGGAAAATTAGGCCTATAGATCCTGAGTCCTCTCTGAGGAGAGCTCAGATGTTGGTTCCTGAACTTTTCTTTTCTTTAATTGGGCTCCTTCATCTGTTGTAGGGTCGACGACTCTTTTCCAAGTGAAAGGAGTGAGCAAATTCCTTCGTTCTTCCTGACTTTCCATAGCATGCTGCTCTAATATCTCAATCAGAGCATCCTTTTCCTTTAGTAGTTCCTGAATTTTGGTACATTCCAAATTATGAATCTGGTACTTGTTCTTCCAATAATTCTTCTCACATTGAACTTTGTTGAGAGCGACCTAGAGTTTTTCCGCATCAGACATGAAATAAAGGACAAATTCCTTTAAGGGAAAAACTTCTTAACGAGGGTAAGGCATCCTCAGTTTGATAGCTCTGGTATGTACCCAGTGGAGATAAGGTTCTGCAGAGGAACAATTTGGTCTTCCTAGAGATTCTCTCCCTTTCCTGTGAATATGTTGCCAGGCGTGCACTATTTCCTTCTTTAGTGCCCTATCATTTTCTCCTTCCTTGAAGAAAAGATCTTCCAGATGAGCATTATGTGGGATATTCTTCATCGGGTATCCGAGTTGACGGCGAGCTAAAATTGGATGATAGTTGATCCCTCCTTTAGTACCAATGAGGGGTACATTGGGGAAATTTCCACATCTGTCGATAATCTTTATCCCTTCGTAAATCCAATTATGCCAATCTATGTCTGTATTGGTAAGAGACATAATCTTCTGAGACCATCGCAGATTACTCTTGTGATCCCAAAAAGCAGCAGACTTGGGCAAGTGGGAAATAAACCATTTATAGAGTAATGGTACACATTATGTGATCATCCCTCCACTGTACAAATTCCTTAAGTGTACAGAATGATAAGCATCCGCGAGCAAGGTTGGTACGGGGTTTCCAATCAAGAATACCTTAACAACATTGGTGTCGACGAAGTTGTCGATGTTGGGAAAGAGGAATAATCCATATGTGACCAGAACAAAGATATCCTCGAAAGCAGTTGCATTTCCAATACTAGCAAAGTATAGGGCTTTCTCCATCAGGAATTTGGTTGGTAATCCCTGGATTCCTCCTTTGGTGGTCATGTGAGTCCTAACTTCTGACTCATCCAAAGAGATTGCTCTTGCAATGGTTTGTTCTTTTGGAATTTCTTCCAGTCCGGAAAACGGATCTTGGTCAGTGATAGGTAGATCAATCAGGTGGGAGTAATCTTCTAGTGTTGGTGTGAGCTGATAATCTGAGAATGTGGAGCAGTGGTAAACCGGATCATAGAACCGAATTAGCATAGATAGGATCCCTTCAACAATGTTGATCTTCAGAAGAGATAACAGTCCTCCATGCTTAGCTCTGAAAGCCTCGGGATTAGTAATCATCCTTCCTAATTTCCTTAGATCATCCAGTTTTGGAACCTTGAAGGTGTACTTGTGCGTTTTTCTTCTTCCGAAATCCATAACGCAACCTCTCTGATATTTGCAATTATTTTTTAGTTCTTTCAAAAAAAGATTTTTTTTTCTGTTTTGAAAAAGGTTTTTCCATGAATGCATGAATGCATGAATGTAGCAAACAAAAACATTTGAAAACATGGGTTTAGGGGTTCATCGTCACGAGCATGGAGTCATGGATCTACCCATCCCCAAATGTGTGTACTAATTGGTCAATTTTGGTACCAGTAGAACGGGTTCTAAAAGGTTCCCAAAATCATTGACCCCTCTTTGGGATGGTAACAACAAACCGATTGACTCAGTAGAGCTGTAATATCCTAAGATGAATCTCTTTTGAGTGTAGTATCGTGTGTCAACTATTCCCGATAGTCACCGCACTACCTAATGGTTTAAATGGTTAATTGTCTACTAAATCCTCAGTGTCATGGGTACCGCACTGGGAAGGCTATGCTTTCACGACGTGGTCGTTCAACATTAGCAAGTCCACACGGGTACCTCGACTGATTCGGTGGACTGCCAGGTCAACTTGGTCGGGAATGACACCGTATAAGCCTCCCTGGAGACGCCACCACTTATCTTAATGTTCTCTCAAACTTTCCACATGCGTATCAATCGCATTCCAGTTAACAGTAATTTAAACACGGGTATCAAGTAATATGACAGTAAATGATATATATAGCAGAAAACTGAGAAGTCAAGTAAATAAATAGAGAAATAAATACAAAGCAAAGCCTAGACCTCTTAGGAACTCTAATCCTAAAACTTCCCGGCATAGTCGCCATTTTTCTGTAGCGTGCGATTTTTTTCGGTGACGCGACCACCTTACCGCAATGGAATTTGGGTGCTACTTTCTGATTTCTTATTTATCCTATGAAGCTGGAAAGGAAAGGGGAGATATCTAAAACTAACCTTGCACGCAAATGTTTTCTTTAACAAATTCTAAGAGATCGGGGAACGGGGTCAATTATACAAATGGAAGTTATTAACACCCATTGTATATATGGTTATCCATAGGAACTTTTTATTGCATGTTTCTCTGTTAATTTGAAATGTTCTCTTGTGTTTATCTGTTGTGGCTTGGGAAAGTTTCTCCTTTGGGAGTGTTGAGAGAGTGTTTTTGTTGTTTTGGTTTTTCTGTTGTTTTTGGGAAGGCACTGGACCTAAAGTTTTTGATTTGTGTGCTCTCTAATATTTTGCAATCTTATGCCTATGTATTCCCGTAAAGATAATCTGGGAAATCAGAGCAATCGTAGTTCCTCCTATTTTTATGGGAGGAACGATATTTGGTGTCTTGTTCAAAGCCCAAGATTGAAGCTAAAGGTTGACTGAGAGAGAATTTGTCATCTCTAAAGGGAGATATCTCACTTATTCATCACAAATGTTGAGAAATTGATTATAAGGGAAATTACTTTAAATGGGATATGTGGATCCAGCAATGCCATAATTTCCGTTAGAAGGGTGATGTCATGAAGGAAGAAAGCTTTAACTCAGTGTACAACAATGCCATTTTTTCCTTATGAATCTTTCATGCTAAGAGACGGACATTGGCTTGGATGTTAGGAATCCAGAGGCTTGCCACTTACAGCTGTTAGATGAAAGATGGATTTTAGCCAGCATAAGAGAAGGACTTCAGGTTGGATTTTGAATCAATAAGTGTGCCACTTACAGCAATTATCTGGGAAAAAGGTTTTGGTTAACTGTTTTGATATGTGATGTATAGAGGAAATGTCCTCCTACAAAGAGGACTGATGGTCTTATCTGAGGGGATGTTGATTTGTGTGTGCCTTGACCAAAGCCCAAGGTTGAAGCTGAAAGAAACTAACTCCACTGGGGAGGATTTTATCTGTCTTGTACAAAGCCCAAGATTGAGGCTGACTGGGGAGATTCATTATACAAAGCCTAAGAGGAGGCTAACTGGGGAAATTCTTATATGAAGCCTAAGAGGAGGCTATCTCTTGATGGGGATTTATTGAAATCCAGGAGCAAGTCCAAATTGTGTTGGGGAATCCAAAAAGTTTACTCTTGTTGAGAATCAGGGAAGAGTTTGAGATATCAGATGCCACGAGGTTCTGATTCTCTTAGGGATTTGGTGATGGTTAATTGACCCTGGTTGGGGATTTTGAAGGTGAGAGTTAAACCTTGTTGGGGGTCAGAGGAGTTTAAAAGTTGAGTTTGAAAACCTATGGTGGTTTTAACTCTGCTGGAGATTAGTATATTGATGAAATGATCAGGTTTTTTCCTGTGCTTTTAGAAAACTTGAGGGTTTCTTGGTGAGATCCAAGAGGAGATGAGACTTTCCAAGTCTACTGTAATGAAGCCCAAGAGGAGGCTGAGACTTTCCTAGTCTCTCAAGAAATGGTAGGTTCTAGTGTAGAGAGAGATCTTTGTATCATGCCCAAGAGGAGGTTGTTGGTTTTAAGGGATGAAAATCAACCCTATGATGGTCTGATGTTCTGGAATTTTTTTACTTTCCTGAGGATTGAAGTAGTAGAGATAACTAATTTCTATCCTATACCTGTAGGAGGCCTTTAGGTCCTTGTACTAAGCCCAAGAGGAGGCTCAGTAACATCTAAGAAGCCTGAGGGTCCTTGTACTAAGCCCAAGAGGAGGCTGGGGATACTTGTAGAAAGCCTGTTGGTCCTTGTACTAAGCACAAGAGGAGGCTAGGGATGCTTTTAGGAAGCCTGTTGGTCCAAGCCTAAGAAAAATTCAAGAAAGGTTTCACCGGGAATAATTTCTTTTTCTGCTGAACAGTTCTAAGGTTTGAAGAAATTCAAAAGAGGTTTCACCGGGAATTAATCCTCTTTGGGGAAATGAATTTCTTGTACAAATATATATTTCTAAGTTTTGACAGTCTTGAGAAAAGTTTCGCTGGGAATAATGCCTTTCTCTGTTCCATATTGTATAAGCCCAAGATGAGGCAAGACTGTATAGGGAATTCCTGTGAGGAACTAGTTTTGACTATGTTGTAAAGTAACTTCTGGTTTGACCTAAACATAGACCTAACTACTGGGGCGACTCTAAGCAGGATATGAACAAGTATATACAGACAATTATATTGATAGATATATATATATATATATATATATATAAGAAATATGCACTGAAAAAGATATGGGGACTTACCTTCTGAGAAGAAGCCCAAGCATATTGTGATCTGTTGTATTTACTACAACTGTATTCCCTCTTTTAGGGTTTCAAGAAAATGAAGAAAGTTTTGAAAAAAACATTAAATTTGAATTTGTGTTAAAAGAAAGTTGTTTTAAAAAAAAGATTTGTCTGGGGCTTAGAGCTCAAGGAGAGGCCCAGATGACTTATTTGATAACATTGATCGCACTGCGATACCGACAGACGTTGTGGGACTTATACTACAGCAGAGGCCCAAAAAATGTTTTTTTGTAAAAATAAAGGTTGGGTCTTATACTCTATTAGAAGCCCAAAAGTGTTTATTAAAAAAGAAAAAAAATGGGGCTTATACTCAAGGAGAGGCCCAGATGATTTATTTGAAAAAGGCGACGATCGCGCCGTGATTTAGAAAACCACAGAGGGACTTATACAATGACTGAGGCCCAAAATTATTTGTGTGCAAGAAGGAATGGGTCTTACACTCTAATAGAGGCCCAAAAGTTTATTTTTATAGAAGAGACGGGGCTTACAGCTCAAAGAGATGCCCAGATGAAAAAACAGTGATCGCACCGTTATTTTGAAAATCGTATCTGGACTTATACAATGATTGAGGCCCAAAATGGTATATTTACAAAGGGGATGATGGGTCTTACACTCTATTAGAGGCGCAAAAGTGTTGAAAAGACGAAAGATAGGACTTACACAAGGCGAAGATCGCGCCGCAGTTTCGGAAAACACGGTGGGACTTATACAATGACTGAGGCCCAAAATTATTTATGTGTGACAAGGGATGGGTCTTACACTCTATTAGAGGCCCAAAAGTGTTAATGTGATGTTTGAAAAATCAAAATTTAGAGAAAAGCCTATTTGAATTTAAAAATATAATTTTCAAAGGAAATTAATTTAAAAATGATATAAAATATCAAATATATTCAAAAACAAGTTGTCAACTTTGAAAAAATATTTTGAAAAATCATGTTTAATCACATGAAAGCTTGAAATTCAAATAAATTTGAAAATTCAAGGTGGAAATTTCATTTAAAATGTTCAAAAAAAAAAATTAAATTATTTACAAAAATTCCAACTATATTAAATAAATAATATAAATGTGATTTTTTGTAAAATAAAAAATTTCCACATTTTTGTGAATTTAAAAAAAAAAAGAACCAATCAAAAATGATAAAAAAATGAGAGAGAAATTAATTTTTGAAATCATTTAATAAAAATATCAAATATTCAAAAATTCAAAAATTCAAAAATTTGAAAATGGCGCCAAGGCCATCTTCTTCTTCCTCGTGTGTACCTGCCATGGCCATTTTGCAAAACCTCGCATATCTCTCTCAATACGTAATGGTTTTGACTTTTGTAAACACGAAAGTTGTGTATTTTTGAACAAGGATTCCAATGATATAAATTAATTGCATTTATATTAAGTGTGGAGTGAGAAATCAGAAGATGAACTCAAGAACCCTAATTTCTGCAAGAACACTATGAAATTCTATACACGAAAGCTACAAAGCAATTGATTGAGGGGAATCACTCTACATAAGTGCAGAAACATGTTTGTAACTTGAAAACACATTTATGATGTATGTATCATAGAGTTTGAAAGTGTCAAGCTTACCTCTGCAAGAGAAAATCGAATCCTCAGTTGTAGGTGTTACAGATGTTGTGTGATGATCTGGTCAACTTCAATGAACCTAATATAAGGTGTTTGGAAGCTTGGAATGGATTGAATGCACCTGGTTCTTGTTGTGGCACCTCAACTGCAAGTAGGCCAAAAAGCTTGAGCAAATGGGGGTGAATTTGTGATTCTGGTGTTCCAGATGTGTTTTGAGGTTATGGATCACTTATATATGATATATGTGAGGTGTTGGCATGGTTGGTTTTGATGGAATTGATCCCTATTTGAAAATTCGATAGTTACTTCAAGGAGAAGCAAAATCTGGTTTTTGGAATATGATTTGGAGGAAAGCATGTATTGCTATGCTTTGGTGTACTTAAATTGATCAGAAAGAACCTCTATTTATAGTAGAGCAACTTTGTTTTGGGAGCAATGGTGATTGGAGGCTAGATCACTCCAATATCCATTGAACTTTGTCATGTAGCCAAAGTCTCCTCTATCCATTGACTTGGGTCAATCTTCCAGGCCTATGGTATTCTGACGCTTGAGTTTATCTTGACTCATTTGCAATGTTGTGAACTGATACATGCCTGCTCTATGCATCCATTCAATGCCTCATGACAAGTTTGAAGTTTTTGGATTTGAACTTTGAATGTCACATGCCTAAAGGATTGGATTTTGGACTTGGTGGCCTTGTGATCAGATTCTTCATCATTCAAGTTGATTTTGGACAGAAATGAAATGATGCAAGTTTCCAAAATTGGCTCAAGAAATCGTGGGAACCAAGTTATGTACCAACGCCTTTGTGTGGGCAGGGTGAATAATGTCATTTTTGGAGGCTCATAACTCCTTGCTCAAGTTGAACCATGGGAGGCTCTTGTACTTTTTGGAAAGCCCCAATAACACACTTCAACTTTGATGTCCAACTCTGGTCTTGAATCATATTGGATCATAATGAAAAATGGCCTCAAAGTTGGTGAAAATGCAAAACAGATTCTGTCCAAAATTTCACTGTGTTGGAAAAATGGTCATTTTCATATTTTTGTGATTTTGATCAAACCATAACTCAAAATCCATGAGGATTTGGAATCTATTGTAGTTGAAAATTTTGAAGTATGTAATGAGAGCTTTCATTTGAGCTTTGGATGGAAGAAAAAGGTTGTTTGGATCACAAGTTATGGCCTTGCAAAGTTGGGTATAAATCACTTTTTTTCATAACTTAGTGAAATTTCAAGTTTCTTATGGTTGCCCCTTTTGCAAGTAACCCCACTTTTCTTGATTTTTCTTGATGGATTGTGATCCAAACTATAAGTTAACATTGTTTTTTACTTAGGGAAGCCTTGTTTGTCAAGAAATTCAAAAAGTCAAACTTGGTTTTTTGGCACAGTTGACTTTTTATCAAATGAATTTCAAACTTTGTGATCCTCTATGAAATCAAGTCCTTGACCTAATTCAAACCTAATGGATGGATTCCATAGGTGTTATAGAGTGTCTTGAATCATGTCCCAAGGTTTGGGATCATGTCTTGGTCAAAAGTCAAAGATACAGTTGACTTTTCATCAAGAAACCCTAATTGGTCCAGATGAATTTGAATCCTTGTACTGGTTATGAACCAAGCTCTTTGAATGAATCCAATCTTGTAAATGGATCAATATGAGGTATTAGAGTTCTTCAAAACACTTCTTGAGGTCTTGGCTCATGCATTGCTCCAAAAGTCAACTTAGGGGTGAATTAGTTCAAGAAACCCTAATTCCTGATTTTTGATGAATGAATCCCCTGAGACTATTTTGACTTTGTGATTGGATCCATGAGGTCCCTTTGAGCTTCTTGGATCATGTTTTGAAGTATTGGCTCATGCCCAGATGAAAATTTCTCTCTGGAGGCCTTGGTCGACCAAAACATTAATTTGGTGACACTGATGATCTTGAGGCTTGATCCACTTAAAATGTTGCACTCTTGTTCTTGATTCTTGATGTGGGAGACCTCTTGATCCTTCGTGAATGTTTAAGAGACTTGACAAGTTGAGGATCATGTCCATTCTTGATTGATCCTTTGTCTGAGCACTCTGAGTGGGTCCAAAACCCTAATTCTTGATTGTAGTGAATGCTCAACAATCTTTGAGAGGATTGATGAGGTATGAAGGTACATACGTATTGTGGTAATGATTTTCACAATGATGAGAAATCTTGTGGACAAAATTTGGGGTATGACAAATACACATTATTAATTTAAAGTATAAACTTGTGTTTATTCCGCGTCTTGGCCTTGTTGAGAATTTCTCGTGTCAGATCCACGTTTTCAAGGTCAGTTCTGCAAGGTCATACTCTGGTACTCACATTATGGCGTGATTCATCATGACATGCTAATCTTTAGCTTTGGGTATGATAGTTCATCTACTTTCGACTGTTTATGCTTTTGCCAAACAGATTTATAGATCTAATCAAGTGATATTCCATGTCCGTAAGATTAGTTGATCGAGTTCGCTTATCGGTTAGCTCGTCGAGTCATGACAGACAATTCATATATTAGTCAAAAATATCTTCATCTAACAGTATAGTGAGTATACATTTTTGTAATATTTATCACGAAGTGTATAAAATAAATTTAACCCTGTAATAATAGTAATAAGAGGTTTTGTTCATCAAAACCTTGAATCAACTCGCCTTATATTTCAACCAAAATCAACACGCTAGGCGTGTCTCTATGAATCATGCCTGTCAATACAATCACTCCGTATATGGACAAAAAACACATATGTCCGATGCAACATATGTTTGGTATTTTCCTTGATTCAAGTATACATGTAGAACACTTAATCTAGTATTTCAATATTATTAGTTTGTATATATAGATAAAAAAGGAGCAGTAAAGAGATATGATATATATTTTTAACGTATGGTTCCTATTACCGTTGAGTTTATATTTAATTGAACAAAATAACGTTGAAATCCAACGTTTTGTCACAACAAATAAATAAAATAATAATTAAATTTACTACCTAGTGCTTGGAGTATTAATTCTCTGACACACATGTTTTCAACAACTCATCCTAATAAAAAAGACCGGTTCACTACTCGGTGGAAAATAATGGTTACATATCATTTATGTTGATTACTAAATATCAATAAAACCATACAAGTAGGCATAATTAAAAGATTAAGATACAATTACTCATTAACTTGGTTAATTCTAGAATCCATCGCCTGTTGCAATTTGGCATATGTTATATCATTTCATTGGTGTCTAGAAATATGAATTATCAGTATTATAGAAATGATCCAGATCAAAATTGGAAATCAAATTTGTTCTTTCGATGTATATATGATGAATTAGAGCATACACCGTTAGTTAAGAAAAGATACAAATGCATTATGATTATTGCTAGTGCCTGGACTTGAATCAAGGAATGTGTGTGCTAGAACCCGGTCTTACTTGATATTTGGCATAACTCATATAGGCCCAGATTGATGGTTAAACCGGAATTTTACCTCACTTTAAGAAAAGACATGGATGCATTATAACTACTGCTAGTGCCCACAAGTGCTATTCTATTAAAGCTCATAATAGTGCAACTAACATGATTAACATTTTGCAATTCTAAGGAATAAGACCATTAATAATGTGAGGACTATTTTGATACCTTAAAACAAATCCATAAACCATATTGAATATGTTAAGAATGATTCAGTACCATATATAACATGGATTTAGGTAGCAAATGAACATCAAATTAAAATCAAATGGAAGTAAGACAAGAACTTATCTTTCAATATTGGTGATGCCGATGCGATCCTCTCATTCCTTGCACTCGACTCTCATTCTGGTGTGCGCCTTCTTCTCAGCTTGTCAACACATCTTATTGCACTCTATGAACAAACCAAACCAAAACGGTTGGCTATTCGCAGTGGATAATTTCTGCATCTCCCAGCTTGTTTCAATAAAGTCTTCCTTTTCCATCATAATCGTTCTCGTCGACGTCGGTATATATCACTACAGCTCGACAGTTGCAACCACGATGCCCCCTTCTTTCTCGTGACCCATGTTCTGTCTCTTCCTAAGCCTTTGTGGAATTCTTCTGATTTTTACTCAGACATTCTGTCGAATAATTTGTATGTTTTACGATGCTTTGCAAGATCTCTTAGTTATAGACAAGTAACTATTAACATGGCGACGTTAATTTGAATAAACATTACCTATTTTTCATGATTTATTTGTGGCGACGGCGACGAGAGCAACTTTAGTATTTTGGCAAATGTTCTCCCGGTATCTTGACGTACTGGTTGTCGTGGTGACGACAAGAATGTCTCAAGCGAAAATGACTTATGCAAAGGCCACCAACTCTCCTCATCAATCATGTTACTGGATCACGGAAAATATCAATCGGAATTAGTCAATGATAAATTAGTCGCATGAATCTCTAAACAAAATAGAGATATTTTCAATAGATAAATAGAATAAGGAAGAAGAGTCACCCATATCATTGGCTACGCAGATTTCGTAATCCCTCCTGGTGATGTCGATATATATCACCTCAGCTTTGAAAGATAGAACCACATCACCTTTTTGTATGGATTTCGTTCACAACGGTTGATATTATGATGTATTAACTCTATTTTCCCATCAATCTGCTCTCGATGAATCGAACCTTCGAGTAACTTTTCCACGAGGAGGATGATCAATCATGGGTCGCAGCTATAATGTTATGAACGAGGGTCCCAAGTCGCTCGTTAATGTGGGGCAGATTGGAGTTTACAAACCGCTTTGATCAAAGTAGCTAGGAAGTTCTGAAAACGGGTCTCCGTTGTTGACGCCTTGCAGGTTGGTTGTCCTAATTTCATGGATATGTGGTATGTATATATTATCCTCCAACGTTTTTTGAGAGGCAGGGATGTTGTCGAGTTCCACCCGTAACTAGAGCTGTCAAATGGGCTGGCCCGGCCCAGTCCGTATTGGCCCGGTGGGCCAACACTTATAAATGGACTGGAGTGGGTCGGCCCGATTATTTCATGGGCTATCAAAATTGAGCCCGACCCAGTTTCTTATGGGCCATGAAGCTCGATGGGCCAGGCCCGCCAATATATTTCAATATTATAATTATAATTTTTAAATTTATAGACAATAAAATACAATCGTACATAACAAAATAATTACTCGTCTAACCATTCAAATTAGATATAAAAATAAATTATCTAGTAAACAATTTTTCGTCTAAGTCTCCTGAACACTTGGTGAATCCAACAATTGTCACATAATGTAACTTTAAAGACAATAGAATATATTCACACACCGTAACAGTGGTTCTCCGCTGGATACGGACAATAATTGCTTTTCCATAACAGAATCATGACTTAAACGAAGCCCCAAGTCATATTGATGCCAATTACGCAGAGCCGAGTAAGTACGAGACACTGTATGTCTTTGTAGTTGACATAGGCGCATCCTTCCTGGAATCCATATGCAAATCGATTTTATAGAAAGTGTATTGACTCCTACTAGTATGATTGTGTGAATCTGAAGGAGCAACTATGGCCATCTGATTGTCCATGGTAATAACATGCTCCTGAGGATCCGTCTTCCCATCATAAGAGGTTAGTGATGGTGCTTTAAAGTTTTTCGGGATATGGTCGTCCCATATCTCTTGAGAAAGAGGTTGTGGCTCGAGAACCTCCTCCTCACAGTCGCCTTCAGCCTGACTTTGTTGTTGCAGAACTTGTATGTTGTCTTACAGCGTCTCATTCTGCTGACGCGTGACCTCCATCATGGCTAGCAGTTGAGCCATGTCTAGAGGATCTCCTTTAGAGGACATGTTGTTAGTGTAAGGTGTGGCCTAGGAGAGTTTTACCTAGGCCCCGCGGTGGGCGCCAAATGTTCTATCCAAAAATGGTTAGATACATCAAAAGTGCTAATTCCCCTTGTCCTGGACAAGAAGAGCTACGTTGTCTATATTGTGATGGATATTTGGGGATTTGAGAGCTATACCTGTGGTGTGTATTGTCTCAAGATGATGGTGTCTTGCTTAACCCTCATGTGGAAGCTGTACATGCCAAATATATTTGATGTCGAGTTGAGTAGTCGGATAAAGGTGAGCACGAACTAGACGATAGTAGCAGGAGAAATCGTTCAATGAAGAGAGCTAGACAAGCCTCATGCATAACCCGGACCGAGCATGGAGCCCGATCCTCACCATGCCGAGTTATAACGAGGCCGGGTACTTCAATTTACCCGGCATCGATGTTGGACACATGCTCGTCAGATATCACTTCATCTTTTGTAACGGCGGTGGCACATCAATTACGGACGTTATCAAGAGATTCAAAGCCTGTATTCCGGGATGAAGGTTACGGTAATGATGACCACATAACGCCAGAAGTCCAAGAGGTTTCACTTAATGGATTAAATTAAAGGAAGACTATATAAATGGGCTCCCGCATGAGGGTTAAGCAAGACATTCATCTTGAGGCAATATACAGCGCTTGTATAGCCCTCAAATCCCCAGATATTCATCTCAACACACTCCGTAGAATAGACAGCATAACTCTCTTTGTCCAAAGAGAAGAGAGTTAGCACTTTTGGTGATCTAACCATTTTTTGCTAGAATATTTGGCGCCCACCGTGGGGCCTAGGTAAAACTTTCCCAGGCCACACCCCTCACTGACGACATGACTTCTGAAGGAAACCCTCAAGACATGGCTCAACTACTAGCCATGATGGAAACTATAAGACAACAGAATGAAACAATGCAAGTGATATCTGACGCTGTACAAGCAAGACATTCATCTGATGCAACAAAGTCAAGCTGACGCTGATAGTGAGGAGAAGGTCCTCAAACCTCAACCTCTCTCTCAAGAGATCTGAGATGACCATGTATCCGAAAACTTCAAAGCACCGTCATTAGCTTCTTATGATGGGAAGACAGATCCTCATGAGCATGTCACTGCCATCAACAATCAGATGGCCATAGTTGCCCCTTCGAACTCACTGAAGTGTAAACTCATGGTCGGAACGTTAAAGGATGTAGCCCTAAGATAGATGATACACGAGCCCTCCTCGAATCTCCGTCATAAGCTACCAGGATCTAACTAAGAAGTTAGTACAACACTTCTCGACAAACAAACGCCGGAAGGTATCCATGAGCGCATTGTTCAGTGTTCGACAGAAGCAGGCGGAACCACTACGAGAATACCTGGCTCGGTTTAATAAAGAAACCCTCAAAGTATCACATCCGAATCAGGAGCTATTTGTAGGGGCTTTTCAGCATGGATTGCGAGCCGGGCAATTCAACGAGTCATTGGCTTAGAAGCCCGGATATCAGCATGGACGAGATTACTACTTGGGCCGAATGTTACATCAAAGGGGATGAGAGTAACCAAAAGAAAGAGCCCGGAGAAGAAGCAGATCCCAAGAGTTTCCTCAAAGTTAACCTGATCGACATTGATCCATGTGATGATGCAGTTGAAGAAAAATATAGTCCCCAACGAAGAAACAAAGCAAGTTCAGATTGGGCATCTGCCATCCCATGTTACACATGTAGGAGTCAATTTGTCTCTGGAAGAAGAGAAAGAGATCATCCAAGTACTAAAAGACAACGTGGACCTTTTCGCATAGAAGCCCTCAGACATGCCTGGGATAGATCCCAATTTCATGTGTCATCATTTGGCAATCGACCCATACACCAAGCCGGTCTCTCAAAGGAAAAGAAAGGGTGGCGATGAAAAGAGAAAGGCAATAGCAGAGGAAGTCGAGAAGTTGTTACAAGTCGGGTTCATCAAGGAAATCAAATATCCAACTTGGTTATCCAACGTAGTGATGGTGAAAAAGAAATCCGGAAAATGGAGAATGTGTGTGGACTTTACAGACCTCAACAAAGCATGTCCTAAAGATCCGTATCCACTGCCAAATATTGACCGACTAATAGATACTACCTTAGGTTTTCGTCTACTTAGTTTCATGGATGCATATTTCGGGTACAACCAGATCCGCGTGAATCCCATTGATGCACCAAAAACCGCTTTCATGACCCATCAGAGCAATTACTACTATGAGGTCATGTCGTTCGGACTCAAAAATGTCGGGGCTACTTATCAGAGGTTAATGGATAAGGTATTTGCTACTCAGATAGGGAGGAATCTGGAGGTCTATGTAGATGACATGGTGATTAAGTCAAGTAAAAACCGGTCACATGTGAATGATCTAACTGAAACCTTCGCATTCATCAGAAGTTACAACATGGGATTGAACCCGGACAAATGTACCTTTGGAGTACAAGCTGGGAAATTCCTTGGATTCATGCTCACCAACCAAGGAATAGAAGCAAACCCGGATAAAAATGTCAGGCGATAATAGACATGAGAAGTCCAACAATGAAAAAGCAGGTCCAACAGCTGACAGGGAGGTTGGCAGCATTGTCACGATTTCTATCATGCGCAGGGGACAAGTCAATTCATTTCTTTGCAGCCATAAGGAAATCTAAGGAGTTCGAATAGATAGAGGCATGTGAAGAAGCTTTTCAAGAAGTAAAGCATTTCCTGTCCTCGCCTTCCATCCTAGTAAGGCCCAAAGAAAATACACCTCTTGTCCTATATTTGTCGGTCACTGATAAAGCCCTGAGCTCGGTTTTGGTACAAGATGAGGAAGATGGAGAGAGACCTGTATACTTTATCAGTAAAGTCCTAAAAGGAGTGGAGCTAAGATACCAACAGATCGAATGTTTAGCATTGACAGTAGTCATTATAGCCCAGAAACTGAGACATTATTTTCAAGGTCATCCTATCACAGTAAAGACGAATTACCCAATCAAACAAATACTGAGAAAGCCCGACTTGGCAGGATGGATGGTTAAGTGGGCAATAGAGCTTCCTGAATACGACATTAACTTTATACCCAGGACCAGTATTAAGTCACAGATGCTGGCCGATTTTGTGGTTAAGTTAAGTGCACCGGCTGGAGAAGAAATCTCAAACAGATGGATCCTCTATGTAGATGGATCTTCAAATCTTAAAGGAAGTGGAGCCGAGGTCATTTTGGAAGGACCTAGAGAGCTAACATTAGAATACTCTTTATGTTTCAATTTTTAGGTTAGTAAGAACCAGGCGGAGTACGAAGCCTTGATTGCCGGAATGAAGTTGGCAAAGGAAGTCGGAGTAATAAACTTGTTGGTCAAAACTGATTCTCAGCTAGTGGTCGGACAAATGAAGAATGAGTATCAGGCGAAGGAATCCATCCTGATAAAATAACTTCAAAAAGCGTCAAGAATATCCAAAGCGTTATCGGAATTTGAAGTCATCTACATCCCAAAAGAAGATAATGCCCGGGCCGACCTCTTAGCCCGGCTAGCTAGCTCAAAAAATTCAGGAATAAATAAAACCGTGATTCAAGAAGTTCTCGAAGCACCTAGCATTCAATCAGAAGAAGTGTTAACCATAGAGAATGTCCAAGGGTTGATGAAAACCATCATCACTTATTTGACGCATGAAGTTTTACCCGAAGAAATCAACGAAGCTCGGAGGATTAGAAGGATAGCTCCCCGGTATATCATAATCTCGAACGCGCTGTATAAGATGGGAAGGTCGACGCCTATGCTGAGATGTGTGTCAGTGTTTGAGATAAAGCTGGTAATTAAAGAGGTCCATGAAGGAGCCTGTGGTAGCCACATCGGCGGGAGAACACTATCAGGAAAGATTCTAAGAGTCAGGTACTATTGGCCACATATGATGCGAACCTGCATCGAATACGTTAGCAAGTGTGAAAAATGCCAAGTATTTGCTCCACTCAAACACTTACCAGCCGAGTCACTTCATCTGATAACATCCCCATGGTCGTTCTACCAGTGGGGAGCAGATATCCTAGGCCCATTCCTCATCGCTTCATGACAGCTCAAATTCTTAATTGTCGCAGTCGATTATTTTACAAAATGGGTAGAAGTCGTGGCTGTTGCTCGGATATCTACCAAGAAGGTTCGCAAGTTCTATTGGAAGAACATCATATGTCGATTTGGTTTGCCAGGAGTCACAGTCTCAGACACTGGAGCTCAGTTCGTGAGCACATCGGTTGTGGATTTTTGTAAGGAGTATAGAATACAAAATAGGTTCACATCGGTAGAACATCCACAAGCCAACGGCCAAGCAGAAGCCGCTAACAAGGTTATCCTAAACGGAATAAAAAAGAAGCTGGAGGAAGCAAAAGGAATGTGGGCTGAGTACTTGCCAGAGATCTCGTGGTCATACCATACGACACCGCATTATACCACTAATGAAACACCTTTCAGGATGGTATATGAAGCTGACGCAATGATACTGGTAGAAATCAACACTCCGACTTAGAGGTGTGAGCACTTTGATGAAAGCACCAACATGGAGAATTTGAACATCTCGGTTGATCAGATAGAAGAAATCAGAGAAATAGCACGGATCAGAGAAGCTGCTGCAAAACAGAGGGTGGCAAGACGGTACAACCTAAAAGTCCGACAGAGGGAGTTCCAAGAAGGCGACCTGGTCTTGAAGAAAATCATAGATCTAAAAATAAAGGGAAAGCTCGCCCCCAACTGGGAAGGCCCGTTCAGTGTAATTCGAAAGCTAAACAATGGAGCATACAAGCTGGAAACATTTGAAGGAATAGAAATACCTAGGACATGGAATGTATCCAAGCTTAGATTATATTTCAGCTAAATTTTATGTAATCCAATAATGAATAAAAGATCCGGGTTGCACTCTTTTCCCTTGCAAGGGTAAGGGTTTTTAACGAGGCACTCGGACTTAAAAATTTGTCGTGTCTTGCTTATAGGTGATCGACTGGAAATGGTGAGTTACAACTCAGAAACCCTATAAATGTGTCGACTTGCTCCACGTACATAGGTCTCCCATTAACGGGTTGATTAAAACCCTATAAACGTGTCGACTTGCTCCACGTACATAGGTCTCCCATTAACGGGTT
This sequence comes from Lathyrus tuberosus, assembly GCA_022829125.1. Classification (NCBI taxonomy): domain Eukaryota; kingdom Viridiplantae; phylum Streptophyta; class Magnoliopsida; order Fabales; family Fabaceae; genus Lathyrus; species Lathyrus tuberosus. The sequence goes on along the minus strand of JALAZF010000019.1, from coordinate 4,967,363 downwards.
GATTAAAACCTTATAAACGTGTTGACTTGCTCCGCGTACATAGGTCGCCCATTAACGGGTTGATTAAAACCCTATAAATGTGTCGACTTGCTCCGCGTACATAGGTCGCCTATTAACGGGTTGATTAAAACCCTATAACATGTCGACTTGCTCCGCGTACATAGGTCGCCCATTAACGGGTTGATTAAAACCCTATAAACGTGTCGAATTGCTCCGCATACATAGGTCGTCCATTAACGAGTTGATTAAAACCCTATAAACGTGTCGACTTGCACCGCGTACATAGGTCGCCCATTAACGGGTTGATTAAAACCCTATAAATATGTCGACTTTCTCCACGTACATAGGTCGCCCATGAACGGGTTGATTGAAACCTTATACACGTGTCGACTTGCTCCGCGTGTAAAAGTCGCCCATGAACGAGTTGATTGAAACGTCCACGGATCGAACAAATACGTCTGATAGCTCCGTGGACACAAGACGGACCGGCTGATATAAAGATGATGAAACACCTAAGCTTAAAGCATATGGAAAGATACTAGGAGCTTGTAAGTAAAGAATCATAAAGGGCAAATTGCCAACAAGAAAGACTTGAATCTTGTTAATACGGCCGAGTACATACCATAATCGGCGCTTGTGCTTATAAGTGTCCAGAACCCTCGAGAGTGTGAAGATTGAACACACAAGATAACTAAAAGGCCCCTTAACAATTAGGCAAAGGCAAAAGAAAAAATAATACCCGACACTCTATAGTCGAACACTTTAAGTTATTCTAACTTAGTGCCCAAGGGGTTGGATATATACGGGATTATTTTGCAAAGAAATAAATACGGGATTATTTTGAAGAAATAAATACGATAAGCAGAGATGACACAAACAAAAAGCCTCAGAAGGGCCAAAATAAATTGTACAAAGCCTGAGGGCTATATATTCATAAGCATAAGGGGGAACAACACCACACTCCCTTGCCAAAATACATCAAAATGCATCTAGAAGGATGACTAACTAAACACATGAAAGATTAAAAATCATTCAACAACTGGGGTACCATTAGCGCCAACACCTTCAAGGGTCTCATTCCCGTCATTATCAAGAGCAGAAGTTTTCTCTGGATTATTCTTTTCAAGCTCGGATAGATCTATAAGGCAGCCATCCTGCACCACCTTGAAGTAGTCGACTTCAGACAGATCTAGCCCGGGATGAAGACGCAAAAATTACTCCTTTCCCCTGTCAAAGGCCTTATCACCAGCGGAGAGAACTTCAATCTGAGCCTTTTTAAGAGACTCAGTGAGCTCAGCACAAGAAGCTTTGACTTGCCCCAACTCCTCAGTAGCTTTAGACAAAGCCAACTTGTGTTCAGACTCAAAGGCCTCTCTGATCTTCATCTCGTCAGCCAAGCTTTTCTCTAAACCGGAAATTTTTTATGATTGAGCCTTGAGAGTTTCCTGCAACCGGGTAGCCTCTTCTTTCAACCTAAGCTTCTCCGCCTCAGAATCGTCTCTAGATTCAAACAGACCCCTGGCAAGAACGGCGCACTACATAAGGTAGGAGCTAATATTTTGAGTAATCTTCTGCCGGCCAATAGACTTCACTTTATTAACGTCCTCGGTTGCGTTGAGATGGTCGTACAAGAACCTAAGTCCGTCAAAGCTATTAGACCAGAACTTAAACTCCCCGGATGCAACACTTTCCTCAGGAACTCGCATAAGGAAATTGATCTGCATGTCAGCCCGGCAAACTTCATCGGTCATGAGGGTTTTCAACCTCTTGGGAGCACCTTGTGAAGTTTCTTCTTGGGACGGAGGAGCACAAGGTTCAGGTTCATTCTTACTTGGGGTAGCCTTTGCACTAGTATCTCGAGTCCGTTTTGGTTGTCAGATTTCCAACCCGCCCATATTTGACTTAGAGGGGACAACCTCTCCGGATTTTTTCCAGGCAACACGAGCCTCTAACATTTATTTCTTCTGTTCAGCTACTGACAATTTAGTCATGGTATCTGCAGAAAAAGTAATAAACATTAGAATGAGGATAATAAATCATATGCACGAATTGTAAGCAAGCAATTACCCAGGTAGACGAGTAGTTGCTCGTCGCTCAAAGGTAATAACTTCTTAACCTTCATCATACGGAAGGAGTCAAGAACAATCAAAGATTGAGTTTCCAATTCACTCAGTTTCTCAAAGTTGAAACCAGTGATTGACAATGGGTTCCCGACCTAATAAAAGGGGAAACGAGGCTGGCTATCCAGAGAGTACAACACTTGTGGATATCTCAGTCCGCTATTTACCCTCAGGAAACAGTTCTTATAATTTTTATAATTAGAAGTAAATGCATGGAGGAAGCTCCGTTCGGGAATCCCACTGATTTGTATCCAACTACAATTATGAACTCCTTTCACTTCAAAGAAAGAGAAGAACAAACCAATTGTAAGGATGATATCTAAGACCTCACAAACCCGCTCGAAAGACATTATGAAACCCCAACTATTAGGACGAAGTTGAGAGGGAGCTATATTCACAATTTTCAACAAGTCCGCTTCAAAGTCAGAAAAAGGTATTTGTATATTGAAATCTTCTAGAACCCCGACATAGAAGTAGAAAAAGTCTTCTTTAACTCCTTTGGGGCGAAGTATACAAACACATTCTCCGGGAATACATGATTATAAGACAACATCATCTTCGGACTGGACTTTCGCGATCTCTACATCATCAAAGGTACTAGACTTATGATTCATGACTTTAAGATCAAAAGGAGCAGCAGTCGTCATTGAAACCTCTACAAAACATGAGGAAGATGAGCCAGAATCAAAATTATTCCAAGAAGTAAGAACATCGCCATAGATTTCATTCATGACTCGTCTATACTCCTCTAGCCCTAAAGCGCTTTCTATTTCCCACATGCATTGTTCCCATAACTCCTTTCTCTCAATGGCGTTCATACGGACTTCGCTACTATTACCCTCACCTTCTCGCTTACTAAAAACTACCGTAGTGAATAGAAACAAAATTGAAGAATAAAATTGAAATTAGAAGTATTAGAAGGATACATGCGAGTAAAGAAGCCTTAGGGATTGGAAGGTGTTCTGGTTGATGAAGAAGGAAGACGATTCGGAAATGAGAAGAGAGAAATAAGGATTTTGATAAAAGGCTCAAGAATAGCTAGGGAGTAGCCTTTAATAGTCATCATTATATTGGGGAAACTGAAAGGACACGACCTCCCAAGAAATTCTTGACACGTAAGGACCTGAGAAGAAAGGCCGATCTACAACTTGGCACCTAGCAAATATATCCAGGCTTGTGTCACTGCCGAGTACTACATCCCTATGAGCAGATGTAGTACTCGGGGGGCTTATGTACATGCCAAATATATTTGATGTCGAGTTGAGTAGTCGGATAAAGGTGAGCACGGGCTAAACGATAGTAGCAGGAGAAATCATGCAATGAAGAGAGCTAGACAAGCCTCATGCACAACCCGGACTGAGCATGGAGCCCGATCCCCACCATGCCGAGTTATCACGAGGTAGGGTACTTCACTCAACCCGACATCGATGTCGGACACATGCTCGCCAGATGTCACTCCATCTTTTGCAACGGTAGTGGCGCATCAATACTGACGTTATCAAGAGATTCAAAGCCTGTATTCATGGATGAAGGTTACGGTAATGATGGCCACATAACGCCAGAAGTCCAAGAGGCTTTTCTTAATGGCTTGAATTAAAGGAAGACTATATAAAGGGGCTCCCACATGAGGGGGCTCCCACATGAGGGTTAAGCAAGACATTCATCTTGAGACAACATACAGTGCTTGTATAGCCCTCAAATCCCCAGATATTCATCTCAACACACTCAGTAGAAAAACATTGTAACTCTATTTGTCCAAAGAGAAGAGAGTTAGCACTTTTGGTGGTCTAACCACTTTTGGCTAGAACAGGATCCCCTTAGTATGTACTATGTATGTCTGCTTTATGAACGTCGCCCAGATCCCTTATGGATTCCTAAAGGACCCTTTATATAGTGTAATTCTGGGTCTAATGGCCATTAATCCCCTTCATAACATTTGTAACCTCTAACCATTAATCAAGTATAACTGTCCTATTAATGGTTTGTAACCGCCATCCCTTGAGTTCTGTAACTGAACTAGATAACCAACCAACCCGGCCAGCACAACCCGACCAGACACAACTCGGCCAGATAGCTAGGCCAAGTACACAACTCGGCCAAATAGTTAGGCTTGGTACAGAACTTGGCCAGATAGCTAGTCAAGGTACACAACTCAGCCAGATAACTAGGCCTGGTACACTACTCAACCAGATAGTTAGGCCAGGTACACAACTCGGCCAAATAGCTAGCCCAGGTACATAACTCGACTAGATTTATACCCGATCTTGGTCGACTATTCAGCTCAACTAGGAAAATATATTTGGCATGTACAATTTGCACTAACTCTTATCAGACCGACTAATGTGTGGTTCAATGGTCTTCCCAATGAGAGTATTGCATCCTGGACACATTTTCGTGAGATATTTTCTCTGCGCTTCACAGTCTGGATGAGACGACTTGACTGGGATTGTTTAGGGAAATAAATAAAGCTTTCTGCTTACGTAGATCGATTCACACATGTTGTTGTCAAAGCCGAGGGAGCTGGAGATAACCTTCAGTGTTGGATCTTCGAGAATGACCTTCTGAGAGGTCATTCATCCAGGTCAAATATAGGAAGGATGAAAGTGAAGACTTTACAGGGGGTGCTCACTATGGAGGAATCGTACATGTTCCTAGAGGAGAAACTAAGCACGTGTTTCAACAATCTGTCATCGGCCAAACCCAGGGAACGAGCGACGTTATCGAATCCTAGAACAACTTAATTTAGGGGTGCTGTTAGAGATGCTTTGTACGTATGATTAAAGAAATGATTTCCCTATTGAAAGTTATAGGTGCTATCAGAGATGCTTTGTACGTCCGGCTTAAGCAATCAATTCCCCACCAAAAGTTAAGGGTGTTATTGGAGACACTTTGCACGTCAGACTAAAGCAATCAATTCCCTATCGAAAGACAGGGGTGCTTCTAGAGAAGCTAGATAGGTCTAACCACATCAATCAACTCCCCATAGGTAATCACGACCCACCCGAGTTTGGCAGCTAGTCACTCCATATGTCATGCTGGGTCAGCCACATGTCTACCTCCGACCAGATTTTCATCTGGTGGAGGGAAGGAGAACTATACTTTGGCCAGAAACTTCCCTAGTTACGTCCAACTAACTTCGAGGGAAGGCCTTGTAAGTTCAAAAATATGTAGAGCTCTACATTTAGGATCCTACAAATACACCTCAAATAGGTAGAAAGGTAAAACATAAAAAATGACGGTATCTTTATACAAATAATCGCATCGCATGGTACTCTACATGCAGTACATTAAAATAAAGAAACACTGATAGGGCTACTTCCGCAGAGAGGCGATCTTTCCATTTTTGAGGACATGATTCGATTGAATTTTCTCCCTCAAGACAATCAAAGGACGGTGAAAATGTTCCACTTGCTATAAAGCATTTTCAAACTATTGTGAAACTGCCTCAAGGGTAGCGCTCTCCTGGTTAGACAGAGGACCAACACAGTTCAGGGGAAGCCAAGTATTCTCCACCCATGTAAGAGAGGTATAAGACTTATTTATTTCTAGCAAATTTTTTTCATGTTGAAGCTTCAAGTCACGAACGCTCTCCTTTAATTGTTGCTTCCCAGCACAATGTAGGTCGGACCAAAGAGTTTCCCAACGAACAACTTCACCAAGCTCCAAAGTATCAGAAGCATGTCGGGTATACCGAGGAAAAATACCAGTTCTTCCTCTAGAGCAGACCCGAACATATTAGCTAAATAAGAGCAGTCATCGTCCAAAAGAGGGGTTCAGTGACCTTTAGAAGAGCGAGAATTAGACCCCGTTAGCATTGGTCAGGTAGTTAGGCCCAAGAGTCTCGAGAAAATCGACAGGGTTCCTAAAACTTCATCACTCCTGACCGAATGTATTCCCTTCCTTATAAGTTAAAACTGTACCTCATTATTCATATTCTCTGCACATAATTATTGTCAAAGAAAATCTGTCATGTATAGGCAGAGTAAAATAATAGAGCCTGGAATTCACAGAACTTACCAAAGATAACACATATATCTTCCTGAGAACGGGCCTCTATCAACAATTGGGCGTCAATAAGAAGCTATAAGTGTTTCTTGTCAGCCTCCTTCGAGGTATCCCAAGATACGAATACAATTCATCAAATATTTCTTCTGGTACAAACCCTAATTAGAAAGTTCCTTTTCCTTATATATGTAGATGTTGTTCCCAATCAGAAAGTGACCCTCAGTCCAGTACTTAGGGAACAACTCAATATATCTACCCTCAATTCTGCCACCAACAACGTAAACAAAAGCTTAAGCTTCGAGGAATATATAGGTGACAAAAAAGAACTGATCTTCAAAAGGCTAAAGCTCTGGAGGAGCTCCAAAGCCGGACACAGTCAACTCCAAGTAGATCAATCCTCTACCATGATTCTGATTCACCGAGCCCCAACAACCTTTAAAAAGATGAAATAAAAAAGATGTAGAAGGCTTTCCATTTAAATATCCACACTAATATTGGTATATCTTCATGTATACCTAGCAGGTAGGATAAAGTCACGAAGGAACCATCGTCAAATGCTTTATAACTTCTACCTCAAAGGCAGTAAAAGGTAGACAAAAGTCTATGACAGAGAAAATGCATTCATCCTCAGCGGTACTCAAGATTCTAGAATAAGAAGGTGGACCAACTTCCATAAAGGCATCATCAAGACCGCCCACTTTAGCGGAAGTAGAAATTGTGGAATGGTAGGCAGAATCCACCCAAGAAGATGGAGTATTCTTTTGGGACTTGTGAGTACTTTTTGTGATTTCTCGTTTATCATGCACTAATTTTTCAAATGTAGAGAAAGTAAAACGTCAATAAAGAAGGTAGTTGATAAATTAAGGAATGGTGCAAAGAAGTGATCGATTGTCGCTCACAGGTAAAAAATAGCTATTAAAGGGGGTAGTATAAGGAAGAGACACTCGAGTTGTATCAAAAAGACTTTGAGTATATTTAACTGAAATAAAAAAAATAGAATGAGGGGGATTAGGTTTTCAGACAATTGAATGTAAAAGAATTTAGATACGATTATGATTAATGAATTAATATACTAGTTCGGTAATTTCTGACTTATCATTGGTTATTATATCGCCAATTCCCTAAGCGGTTTTGATTCCTATTTGATTTTAGTATCGATTAAACAAGCATTATCAACACTATGTGAATTGTATTCCTAATTTCCGCATTAAGCATGACAATTAAAGATAATGCGAATTTAACGAATAAGTTAAGTTAACACACAATTAGACTAAGGAACATGTATCGATCAAATTTAATCAACCATATTCTATGAAAATCGAATTACGCAAACAAGTTACACAAAACATTATTGAAAAGGAATTGAATAAAAACTGGACAATATAAAAACCTCAAAGTCTTGATAAAATTCCAAAACAAGAGATTAACCTTGTAGTTTAGCCAGCCATTGAATCCTAATGTTCTTCTTTATTTTGTCAATCAAGATCTCGCTCACCTAATGCTACAAATTTGCTTAAGTAATAAAGAAAATTGGGTCCTACGAGCACCGACCCGAAAAATATAAATTTGGCCCAAACTAACTAATTTATTAAGTATGGAACGAAAACTGATTATTTGACCCCTTTTCACTCCAAATTGACATCTAACATCAACATGAAACTTGTATATTTTTCTCTTAACTTTCAAATGCATATTTACACGCCTCAACTGGATACTCGTAACTCAAATTATGATCTGCATAGTGAGAAAATATCAAAATATAGTATATTCCGAAAATAAGCAACAAAAATAAAATAAAAGTAAACTTAAACATAACTTTAAAAACATACCAAAAGCAATGAAATTAACACAAGAAGTTATAAAATTATCGTAACACAAAGTAAAAAATGATGTATTAAAATACACTGATCAAGAAGTAGCACTGACTCTTCAAAGGTTATAATCTAACATGCAAAAAGACTCCACAAAACATGCCAAATCACTCGCACGAAGTACTCAAGAGTCTCGATTCACAAGAACTATAATGATGGTACTTCCAAAAAGATGTTTTGAAGCATGCACTATTAAATGCACAAATCCCTAATAAACTGAAATGTTCCTTTGTCGCCCGTCCAAAGGTGATTAAAGGAATGGTTGACATTCGAGGTTGACATAATAAAACCTTTGCCTTTCTACACACGAACAAGCACTTTGGTGGCAACTGTATTGGGTTGGTCATATCGACTCTGATAGACCACAACGAATGGGACACCTTCCTTCTAGAATCCTCTTAGCACAGGAGATTGTCACCCTGATGACGATAAAGGATCTCAATTGCAAGTACATCCAACGAGTCTCCATAATTCACACATAAAAAATAACAAGTTCGTGTATGTATATATATATATATAGAAAGAGAGAGAGAGAGAGAGAGAGAGAGAGAGAGAGAGGAGAGAGAGAGAGAGAGAGAGAGAGAGAGAGAGAGAGAGAGAGGAGAGAGAGAGAGAGAGAGAGAGAGAGAGAGAGAGAGAGAGAGAGAGAGAGAGAGGACACAAAATTTCAAACCCAATTTCACTTCACTCTTCTCCTTCACTTACTCACTTGAATGTTAGAGTGTTAACTTTGCAAATCACCCAATCCACCACATTAGAAATTTTGATCTACAATCTCCACTGTTGCTCAATTCATTTCTAATTATATATATATATATATATATATATATATATATATATATATATATATATATATATATATATATATATATATATATATATTGGCGGATCCAAAATTTTCTTTAAGTGAGGGCAGAAAAAAAATTATTTATATTATTTCTCAAAACAAAAAATATCATATACTTTTGAATAATACATAATTTTATAATAAAAAATATATATTTTATTATGTATTTTTTCATCATCCATATAAAAAAATCATATTGTCCTTCAATATAATTTTAATAAAAATATATAATAATTTTGTTTTCAGATCTTAATATTATATTGCAACACACATGTATAATAGTATAATACAAAAATACCTATTTATTATCAAATTAAAATTTAAAATTAATTTAATAAATAACATAGAAAATATAATTTAAAAAAAGTAATTTTATTTTGATAGATCTCAATATTATATTATAAAAGACACAGTTTAAAGTTAATTTAATATAAAAAATAAAAAATTTCATTTAAAATTAATGAAGGAAATGTTAAGTAAATTTTAGGCTAAAATACAGTTTTGGTCCCCCTGTTTGTCAAAATTCACGGTTTTGGTCCCCCAATTTTATTTTTAACAGTTTTGGTCCCCCACCCTAATTTTGGCCCAAAAAAATGATGAACAGTAACTGGTCCGTACATAAATAGTACATGTCCGTACATGAACAGTACACGCCCGTACATGAACAATACATGAACAGTGAGGGTGGGGGACCAAAACTGTTAAAAAATAAAATAGGGGGACCAAAACCGTGAATTTTGACAAACAGGGGGACCAAAACTGTATTTTAGCCTAAATTTTAATAAGACTAACCATAAATAATGTAAGTGGAGAGCAGCATTTACAGATATGTTAGAATAGTGTTTTTTTATCTTGTGGGGGCAAGAGCTCATATATATATATATATATATATATAATTGGGGGTTAATACCCCTTTTGCCCCCTGCCATATAGGCGAAATCTCAAAAACAACCCTGTAAAAAAAAACACAGATTCCATCCCTGCCATTTGTAGATTCCCTCGTTTTGCTCCCTGAGTAGATTTGGTCAACAAAATTGATGACATGACGCTGCTTTGTTGACTTTTTTATTTATTTAATTACACCCGTGACATTTTTATTAATATTTTATTAATTGCATGTTAAAATGTCAAAATATCAAAATTTTGTCACTCATGAGAATCGAAACCATGACTTATAGCTTAAGTGGGGCGCCTTCCACCACTATGCCATCTTGAATGTTTTGTTATATTATCCTTTTGAAAATTATATATTACATTATAAATCTGAACTAGGATTAATTATGAATTATTAATCTGAACTATTAATCTAAATATTAATAATGAATTATATATTAATAATAATACTAAAATAAAACGTTAATTAATTAATTACTATAAATTTAATATTAATATGTTAAATTAATATTAATATTAATTTTAATACTGAATTATTTAATATTAAAACGTTAATTAATACTAAATTATTAGCGTTAAATAAATGAATAATTTTTATTTAATAATTTTTTAACTAATGAAATTATTAGCGTTAAATAATTTTAACTGAACTAATGAATAATTTTTTCTAAAATTATTTAATGCTATTATTTAAAAATGATTTATTTATTTATTTTATTTCAAATCTATATCATAAAAACTAAATTATTTATTTTTATTTAACGTTATAATTAATTTTAAAAAAAAATTCAGTTTGTTATTAATTATTAATATAAAAAACTGTTATTTTAATTAAAAATATTTTAATTTTCAGTTTACTATTAATTACTAATATTTTTATTTTCATTTTATTAGTAATTACTAATATTAAAACTACTATTATATTTATTTATTTAGTTTAGTTTTTTATTAAGAGTTTTTTAAAATAACAGTTTTTTTAAAATAACCGTTTTTTTTAAAATAACAGTTTTTTAAAATATTAATTATTATTATTTACTGTATTTATTTTAACTATAAATATTATTTAGTTATTATTAATTTAGTTAATATTTTAGTTACAAATAGTTATTATTTTTTACAAATATCTTAACTATTTATAAATATTTAGCTTTTATTTACAGTAATTACTATTTATAAATATTTAGTTATTATTTAGTTTAATAAGCTGAAATTATTATTTAGTTATTATTTACTGTAATTAATAATTATTAAAATATAAATAATAATTTAGTAAATATGTTTTAATATTAATACTTAGTAAATATTTAGAATTTAACTACAATATAGTTACAATATGTATAATATGTAAAAAAATTATAGTTACAGTATAATATTTACAATATGTTATTTAACTATATTCTAATAATAATTATAGTATATATAATATAGTTACAATATATTCTAATAATAATTGATGAAAATGAAAACAAGTATGCAAACGTATAATATGTATGTTTAAAAGCAATTAAAATACAAGATAAAGGTTTTAGCCTAGTAGTAGGTGCTTAAGCTTTGAAACAAAAGGGGGTGGGTTCAATCCTTGTAGTGAGAAATTTTTTGAATTTTTGAATTTTAAGCATTTCAACCTCAAATATTAAAATAATAATAAAATGCCACGCGTGTAATTTAAATATATAGAAAAAATAAATAAAATTCCAACTAAGCAGCCCTGTCATCAATTTTGTTGACCAAATCTACTCAGGGGGCAAAAAAAGATAATCTACAAATGGCAGGGATGAAATCTGTGTTTTTTTTTACAGGGTTGTTTTTGAAATCTCGCCTATATGGCAGGGGGCAAAAGGGGTATTAACCATAAAATTGGGGATAAACTTATTCCAATAATAAATTTTTTTAACTTACTATATTTATAGTCTTTGAATTAAATGTAATCTAATGATTAAATTATCATTTTACTTAATCTAATGGGGATCATCTTACTTTATATATATATATATATATATATATATATATATATATATATATATATATATACTGTTTGAGGCATATAGGTGAAAAGTTATAGTTTAGTGAAAAGTGAGAGTGATCCAACCTTGTCCTTTTTATGATTTAAAGCGTAATATATCATCACCATCATCAACCAACCCTTTTACACTTTATAGATATGTTCTCGTGGATTATTATCATTATTATCATATAATAATATAATAGTAATATAAAAATAAGTAAACGTGGTCCAAATCTTGCAATTCTTGTCTCCTAGGCCGCGTAGTGAACTTCTTCACTACTCTCCTCATCTCACACGTGTACAATCAAACACGCATTGGAACTGAGTTGACCCGTCATAATTATTCAAATTTCTTCACTTATTCAACCTATATATATCTTCAGCCGCAAAGCTCAACTCTCAAAATCAGCCAAAACATCATACTACAACACAGATCATATTCCTCTTTAAAAAACACCTTTCAATTCTAACAACAGTAAGTGTTTGTATACTAACTTTCTATAGTGTGAATATGGTGAAAACGAATGTGGAGAAACCTGCGGCGGAACGAAGTGATGCATTGTTCCGAGGAGTGAGGAAGAGGAAGTGGGGAAAATATGTGTCCGAAATCAGATTACCAAACAGCCGTCAAAGAATATGGTTAGGCTCTTATGACTCCGCAGAAAAAGCGGCGCGTGCATTTGACGCGGCTATGTTCTGCTTACGTGGCAGTGGTGCAAGGTTTAATTTTCCAAATAATATTCCTGATATTGCCGGAGGAAGGTCCATGACCCATTCTGAGATTCAAGCAGCCGCCGCTCATTTTGCCAATTCAGAGCCCCGTAATGAGTATTCGGATCGACCCGATAATACTCCAGATCAAACACCGTCTTCCTCAGTGGAGACATCAATCACACCATTGTTGCCTATGGAGTTGCCATCTCCTGCTCTCTCTGATGTTACAGTTCAAACGGAGAGTGACATAATGGATAATGGGCTGTTTCGTGATTTGTTTTCAGACACCGGGTCAGGTTACACAATGTTTCCGGGGTTTGATGATTTTTGTGGCGAATTCTACGTGCCTGAGTTCAGTAATTTTGATTATGAACAGGAGAACATGGATGAGTTGATAATTAACGATTCTTTTTTATGGAGTTTCTAACTAAATTCATACGGGTCGGGTCGCATGTTTTTACCCGGATTCAAAACCGGGTTTGGGTGGGTCAAAATTTTCTCTTTGTAGGAACACACGTTACTCAAATTTTCTTGTCATAATTTTTTGCCGAGACATTTCGGTTTTGATTTTCGTGGATATGAACCATGAAACAATGTAAAGTCTAATGATTGTAAATTTTTGGCCATTCTTTGAACTAATGGATAAGATTTTTCTCCCTTAGATACTATTTATTGCCTTGATGATTTAGACATCTGGGCTCAAGATATCCAAAAGTACTTTTTTTTTTTTTTGATAGTAAACATTTTCATTCAATAATAAAAATAAAGAGAGTACAAGCAAGTTGACAAACATTGAGTGAGGGCATTTTCCATCCTCAAACTAAAAACAACACAAATAGCTAAGCTTACTAAGAGTTGGACAACAATAAACTTTGAGAGATTAGAATCCAATGAAGTATTCCCAATCCAATCTCTTAATCCAAGCAACCAATCAATAATCTTCCATAAAAGATAAATGAGTTTGGGAACCACAATCTTAAAATCTATCCAATTAAGGATCATATCTTTGGCCTTATCACGCTCAATTCGATTATACCGGTTCTCTAAATTGATTAAACTCATCTCTGAAAGAAGCCTTTGTTGAAAGAAGGAGAGAATTTGATTAGGAACCACACTTAGATTTTTACTCAAAAAACCATTATCTTCTTCCAACCCTCTTTGGAGCAAAACATCAAACACCTTGGGGGCACACTTACAATAGACTAAACAAAAACACAACACACACAACTTAAACAAAACACCAACAATGAGATGCCAATGGACACACCATAAGATGCTCCGAAATCTAAAACACTGTCGAGGCATATTTACAAACCCCAAGAGTGCATACTTTAATCTCAAAAGGCACCAACAACAACAACACAAAACACTAAACTAAAGTTAGATAAATGGATGGGATGAAGAAATTGTAAACCGTAAATAAACCATGGTGGTTTTGGATCCGGGCGAGCGGTGGACCCTTTCGACGGCGTGGGAGCGGTCGGTGGTGGTTCCAAAGACGGTCACGTTAGTAAAAGGAGCTTTGGAGATGGACGGACGATTGATAAATTTGAAGTGGTGAAAACAGCCGGTGGTGGTGGCTCCGGTGGCGCCGGCTTCAGTAGAAGGAAGGGTTTGGCGGTGATTTGTGGTAGTGATAAAGAACAGTCGATGAAAGAGGTAAGCCAATGAGAGGGAGTAATACTCTCCATAGAGGAGGGGTTAACAACCATGAAGGTGGAAGATGACAACCACCATGAGGGTGGGGAGCAACCACCAAACCCTAGAGGGTTGGGGGAAAACTTTCTAGAGAGAGGGGAGAGCATCTCTCTCTAAAACTTTATGAATTATACTTTATGTAAAATCAAAAGTACATCTTAATTGTATTTGATTTGTAAGGGTTTTTACATATTGTTGTCCTATACAGACCTCTCAATCTCAATTATGTCTTCAAATTACATACTCCCTCCGTCTCACAATGAGTGATCCAATTAACTTTTCACACAAATTAAGAAAAATAAATAAATGAAGGAGAGAGAATGATAATTTTACAAAAATATCCTTATGATGTATTGAGAATGATAAAAGTAATATTAATTAGAGGGTAATATAAAAAAAGTTGCATTAAAAATTAAAATGGGTCATATATTTTAAATATTACAAATTTAACTTTTGCTCTATGCATGTCACGTCATTGTTTTTGTGGCAATTTATGTATTTTCTTAACTTTTTTTCAACCAATTTGCTCTTCCGATTCAACAACAACAAATATTTATATTGGAGTGAATAAATTATTCTAATGTAAGACTGCACATTTCTTTATCATTTCCAATGATTTACTGTTCATTTTCCACATTGTTTACACTACAACTTTTGTTCATTTCCAATTATTTACTTTATCACTCTTGTTCTTCTTCACCCGCAACTCTGCTTTCATCTTTCTCTTCACTTTCTTCATCTAATATTCTCACAAACAAATATATCATCTTCCATCATCTACATCAGTTCTGCACATTTTCATCATTCAATTCTTTGCATCTGCATTTGTTATCACCTACGATCTAAAGATTTTTTTTTCTTTACTATGTATTAATAAGTTTCACACAAATTTTAATTTTTAGATTTACCCTTTTTTATATTTTTGAAACCCTAATATTTTCATTTGTACTCTTAGCTTAGATCTGCATTATCACCCTACTTTCCTTTAAACCCATATTGTCTTACTTTTACCTCAATCATTTTATTGTTTTTTTATATTTTCTAAATATAATACTGATTTGATGATTGTTAGATTGAAACTCGTGTCTTTTTGTCTTCCATTTTCTTATTCAGATTTAGAAAAAATGTGATTTTTGATGTGGAGGCAATAACAAATCTAAAGTATAATATCTTCATGCTTAGCTGATTTTATTTCATTTTCATATTCAGATCTTCCAAAATATTGTGGATAAAATGTATGTTTTTAGTTCCACCAACATTTTTCTAGATATTGCTTTAGGTAACTAAAAATTTTATCATGGTTTGTTGGCTCATCAACCATTCATATTTTCTTACACAAAAATTGTATCAACTAATCATATTTTTTTACCATGTTTTTTTCTTCATATTTATTATTTATCATGTTTTAGTATTTTATACTGGAACTAATTTCTTATCCTTTATCCAGACTAAAAAATTTAAATTCAATGTTAAGTATCTTGCGGAGGACCTGATGTTTATGATGGATTATATTACTTAGTTTTTACTGATGGTGTGATTCATCATATGACACGTCTTCGCAAGCATTGTTCATTTTGTTCAGTTATCATTTAACTCCAACCTCTGTTCATGGGTAGATATGAACCATAAATGTTAGCAGACATATTTTCGTGATTTTATCAAAACAAACTGTTTGTATATCTTTTCTGTCATATATATTATATTAACTATATTAGATTCTCTAAAATAATAATATGTAGTAATGCATTATTCACGTGACCTTATTATTTTTCATTAAATATTTCGTTTTGTATTTTAAGCAACAACTATTTTGCAAGATAAAAGTGAATAGAAAAGGAAGAAAAAAGTTAAAGAATATCACATTAAGTGATAAAGAGCTTTATTATTTTACAATATATATGATATATTTAGATTTTATAATAACTTTGCGATTAACTTAAGTAATTATCATTGGAATTTAATCAAATTTAATCATTTCTATACATAGAGATAGTAGTAATATGTTTTTAATTTGTGAGTTTATATGAGAAGCAAACATTTTACCGGCATCAAATTTTTTTAATGATATATGTAGGCAGAATTTTGCACTTTGTTCTGATTCACTAAACTCGCACTACCCCATGCAACCAGACTTTTTCTTTTGGCTTACAAGATTTACTTGAGTATCGTAACCTGTGAAATTTTTTTGGGAACACAACCTTGCAGTAGTTACAGTCTGATCAAATTTTTTTCATTTTCTATGAATACACTGTTTAAAACGATTTCTTTTTTTCCCCATTAGATCGGTTTTTCATTTGTTTATTAAAAAGAAAGAAACAATAAAGTTTGATTTTATGATTGATTTTGTGTTAATTAGTATGCATTAAATGGTCTTGGTAGTAGGTTGTTTGAGCTTTAAACCATCATCCATCCTTATAAACTATAACTGACATACTCTGCTATTGCAAGGCAAACACCTAACTTTCACTTCAAACAAATTATGACAATCATGGAGCAAGGTATGTGGCAAGTATTCGGAGGAAGGAAAAAGTTAGGATCATTTTTAGTGTTGAAGTTCCGGACGTTGTAAGTACTCATTATATTTCAAATTTGTTGTTTGATTCCTATATAATTATTGCACGTGACATTTCCTTTTTTAACCGTATATTGTATTTCCTTATTTCATAGGAGTAGGCAGAGGTAGACCCTTTCTTTGTGCATAGATTTAAGTTGAACCTGGGTACCTAGTGGAAATTATATGATGGTGTACATGAATTCATAGTTGAGTGCAATGGAAGTCTCGCAGATCCACTTATCACAACAGGCTGGAGAGAAACTTCAGAATGTATAGGATTAACTGAAAATTATCATCTCATATTATTTGAATATTATGGTGATAACATGTTTTTGTTTGTGTATAATAAAGACAAAATTTTGGAAAATCCAAGAATTTCCACCTATCACACCCTATCTATTCCCAACCCAAACAGATTTTCATTTGAAATAGTTTTATCTGGGTATACAAACCGGTTTGGTCATCGAAGTTTGGTAATTATCCTTCATATTTTGTATTTGCCTTCAAATTAAATATTTGCTTCAACTAAAATATATAATGTTTTCTCTGTTTAGAAGTTGTATAAGGATTTCGTTCAACATGTTAGTGTTGTTCACAGAAACTTCCTTATATTACAAGGACCTGTGGAGCCAACAGTCAAATGCAAAATAGAAACTTACACTGATTCACCTAATTTTTTTTGAACTTACAGAAGGTTGAGAACACTTCCTCCTACAAAATGGATTCAAAGATGGAGACGTTTCACGTTTTACATTTCATCATGTTGACTGTAGCAATATTGTGGTTGTTGAAATAGTAGAATTTTAATCATAATTGTTGTTTAAGTATCTGTTTCAATTAAATATTTGTTAATCGTGTTTCAGTTTATTGTTCAAAGTTTTTTGATCTACATGTACATATACATATGTCGAAGTTGCAATATAAATCTTTGGACACAAACAAAGTTAACATCCCAATATAAATACACACACACACACACACGCAGATATATATATATATATATATATATATATATATATATATGTTCTAGCAAAAAATGGTTAGATACACCAAAAGTGCTAGTTCCCCTGTCCTGAACAAGAAGAGCTACGCTGTCTATATTGTGAGGGATATTTGGGGATTTGAGAGCTATACTTGTGCTGTGTATTGTCTTAAGATGATTGTGTCTTGCTTAACCTTCATGTGGGAGCCCCTTAGTATGTATTATGTATGTCTGCTTTATGAACGTCACAGAGCCTCTTCTAGATTCCTAGAGAACCCTTTATATAGTGTAATTCTTTGTCTAATGGCCATTAATCCCCTTCATAACGTTTATAGCCGCTAACCATTAATCAAGTGTAACTGCCCTATTAATGGTTTGTAACTGCCATCCCTTGAGTTCTATAACTGAACCAGATAACCAATCAACCCGGCCAGCGCAACCCGACCAAGCACAACTCGGCCAGATAGCTAGGTCTGGTACACAACTCGGCCAGATAGCTAGGCCAGGTACACAAATCAACCAGATAGCTAGACCTGGTACACAACTCATCCAGATAGCTATGCCTGGTACACATCTCGTCTGGATAGCTAGGCCAGGTACACAACTCTGCCAGGTAGCTAGGTCTGGTACACAACTAAATTTATACCCGGTCTTGGTCGACTATACAGCTCGACTAGGAAAATATATTTGGCATGTACATAAGCCCCTCGAATACGAATTCTGATCTAGGAATGTAGTATTCGGTCATCGGGAAATTCCGGATATATTTGAAATGTGTCGTGCTGTAACCCGGTCTTCTTCCTATACCTTTATGTGGTCTGAATTTTGTAAAAGTTTTTTGTATTCCCATAGCTATTCACTTATGGCCTCATGCAAGTTTAGTACCTTATAGGTACGCATTATGCCCAAGTCGGAGATACATCTTACCCGACTTTTGTATATGTAAAGGGCCCAATTACCCTGATTATACTTATGCTTACCGAGGTTTTTCATTCTGTTTGGTCAGTCACTGACTAGACTATCTTCGGTAGTATCACAAAGTAGTGAGATTAATGTTTGTTTATCCTTGACTTTTGAGTCGATTGGACAGAGGTCTTTGTTTTAACCCGGAATTTTGCCTTACTTGAGGATTTTCAATATGCGTTTGGAACCCCTTGGGGCTTTATCCGAGTTCATATCCTAGTTTAGATACAATATCCAGAGGTGTATATGCTAAGTCTCCTTGAGCATGAAATCCTCAGGAAAGAAGTGTTCGGATACGACTGGTACGACAATATTCTTGGTTATTCACATAGAAGTTTTTATTGAGTTTAATATCTTTCGTTGGGGATTTTTCTCAAACATATTTATTTAGAGCCCCAAGCGGCTTTTAGACTCTGTTCACTTATCTTTATCCTTGGGTGTTTATCTCAGGATATAGGCGGAGTCTTCTGGGTACAAAGTTCACTGAAGTAAAGTAATTTGTCTGGGTTGTGACATAACCGAGAGAGTTCGTCTGCTAATTTCTCGGGTTTTTTTGTAAGCGCACGAATACTTGCGGCGTGATCTATTCCAATCTGGGTCTCCTGGGTACGAAGCCCACAAGAGTAAATGTCCGGATAAGATACCCGACTTTACGTCACCTTTGGCTGATTTATGAAATCAGCAATGGTGCTTCTTTTAAGCGCCCCAAACCTGTTTGAGGTTGGGCGATCATCCACTTGTTCATACCTTCGAGCTAATGAGCCTCAAGAAAAATTCGTTGAGTCTGGCAGTTACCACAATGGGTTTTGTCCGTTTGGTTTAAAAAACTCTTTACCATTAAGGTGGGTATTATTTCACTAGTGATCAAATAAAAGCCCTAGATTTTATTAGACAATGGTCAAATGTTTATTAACTTGACCGGGCCCAAAGCATACCAACATAGTCGAGGATCCGTGATATTTGACCGTTTTGTATGACTCGACTCTTATATGAGGAGTGTCATTAGTGTCGGATAGAGGCCCTAAGGCGTATAACTATGAATTTTGCCTGCGGGCTTTGTACTTTGAACTTCCCTTTGTGGTCTTTATAATTGTATTGTCATTTTGCTTTTATCCGCTTTTGACAATATCGTTTTGTTTTCTTCATTCTTAAATAATCTCACATATACCTTAGCCCCTCGGGCACTAAGTCGATTAGACTTTAAGTGTCAGATTATAAAGTGCCGGGTATTATTTTCGCCTATTTGCTTTGCTTAGTTTGATTTTTAAGACTTTTTGGATAGCTCATCATGGGGATAACTATTATTTAAGAAGCCCCTAGCTATTGCATGCGTATAGCCTTGACACTTTTGAAAGTCCTGAACTCTTATAAGCTTAGGCGCCGATTATGGTATGGACTCGGGTGTCTCTTTAATAGAGACTTGCTCCCAGTTCTTATAAGCCTTTAGTAGTTGGTCATGTGTGATTTTGACACTCACAAGCCCCCAGTTTCTTTTGTGTGCTTAGGCTTGGGTATTTCATCATTTTTGTAATTGACTATCCAGACTGTGTACGCGGAAAAAGCTGACACACTTATAAGTGTTTGTTCAACCCGTGTACACAGAGCGTTTATGGGCGACCTATGTACGCGGAGCAAGTCAACACGTTTATAGGAGTTTAATCAACCCTTGTACGCAAAACGTTTATGAGTGACCTATGTACGCGGAGCAAGTCAACACGTTTATAGGAGTTTAATCAACCCTTGTACGCAAAGTGTTTATGGGCGACCTATGTAAGCGGAGCAAGTCAACACGTTTATAGGAGTTTAATCAGCCCTTGTACGCAGAGCGTTTATGGGCGACCTATGTACGCGGAGCAATTCAACACGTTTATAGGAGTTTAATCAACCCGTGTACGCAGAGCGTTTATGGGCGACCTATGTACGCGGAGCAAGTCAACATGTTTATAGGAGTTTAATCAACCCATGTACGCAGAGCGTTTATGGGCGACCTATGTACGCAAAGCAAGTCGACACGTATATAGGAGTTTAATCAACCCGTGTACGCAGAGCGTTTATGGGCAACCTATGTACGCGGAGCAAGTCAACACGTTTATAGGAGTTTAATCAACCCGTGTACGCAGAGCGTTTATGGGCAACCTATGTACGCGGAGCAAGTCAACACGTTTATTGGAGTTTAATCAACCCGTGTACGCAGAGCGTTTATGGGCGACTTATGTACGCGGAGCAAGTCAACACGTTTATAGGAGTTTAATCAACCTATGTACGCAGAGCGTTTATGGGCGACCTATGTATGCGGAGCAAGTCAACACGTTTATAGGAGTTTAATCAACCCATGTACACAGAGCGTTTATGGGCGACCTATGTACGCGGAGCAAGTCAACACGTTTATAGGAGTTTAATCAACCCGTGTACGCAGAGCGTTTATGGGCGACCTATGTACGCAGAGCAAGTCAATATGTTTATTGGAGTTTAATCAACCCGTGTACGCAGAGTGTTTATGGTCGACCTATGTACGCGGAGCAAGTCAACACGTTTATAGGAGTTTAATCAACCCGTGTACGCAGAGCGTTTATGGGCGACCTATGTACGCGGAGCAAGTCAACGCGTTTATAGGAGTTTATTCAACCCGTTTATGGAGAGTTCCAGCATCATCCAGACTTTGCACCTGAAAAACAGATTGAAACTTTTTAGCCGGTTAGTAATAATTTTAGGATCTTTTCTAGCTTTGTATTACATCCTTTCTCATATGAGACAAATGGTCTTTGTCTTCTGTGTTTTTTGTTTTGACTTTTAACATCTTGGTTTCTTATTAGTATAATGTGTACCGGATTCTTCCTGAGAGCTTCTTTTCTTCAGTATAAGACTTCCTAATGTTCCGAGCTTATTGTATCTAAACAAGGGTAGGGTGACTCCAACCCACGCAGGGGGAAAAGGACGACTCCCATTGCCTAAAGTAGTTCTAAGGAGTTCTTTAAAATAATTGCAAATGGCAAAGAGATTATCTCGCCTTCTCTGATAGTAAAAATAATTAATTTAAAGTACACACTTGTATTCATCCAACCTTTTGGTTTTGGTTTTACTGGTGATCTCGTTTGATAAATAGACATTTTCTAAGAATCGCTTCAGTTTCTTTGTATAATGACTTTGTGCTGGAATACCCTCTTATCAGAGCTTTTGATTTACTACATGCACCATGTATTAAGTATATCTCATGATCCACCTTAAGGTCATGCAATTGCTTTGAATTATATTTATTCCTTTACTATTGTCATCGCCGATGTAGTAAGATCATCGCTGTCGCACTTGTGGCAGAATTATCACCAAGAGAAACACGTCTCATCTTCTATAATGATCTTAGTCATTCACAAAAAGATGGATTCGAGTGCCGAACCGGGGAGACGGATGCGAGTTGACTCAACGAGGTAAATTATGTCTCCTTGATGACCACAACGGAACCTGGTATATTTCGAACAAGACATTGTCGGTATATTTCGGAGCAACGAACTGATCCCATTAATTTTCCTTCTCATTGGAAATCCCCGAATTGATCATATAACACAATATTGATTCTACTGTCCGGATTTAATTAGACAGTGTACGCAACCACACTCGAGGCTGTACTATCCAAATTAAACTATGACACTCCCCAATATCAAAGATCGCATCAATATCCAGAAAATCATGACTGCTATATTGAACCAAAATTCTGCTAAACAAAATCTTTACACAAAGTTCTAGGATATATCCGTGACTGGCTCATCCATGAGTACGTAAATAGGAAGGAATCATCCTCTTCCTTGGGTCGTAACGAAAGGAAAACGGTAACATGGAAGTTACACATGGGAAATGTGCTCTTCTACAGTATTCCACTTTATGCCAACCGTTTCTGTCATTACTTTGGTTAGTAACGACATCGACTTTGACAATGAGGTTTGATATCATCACAGCTGTGGTCATCGGCGCATCTCTGTTGTGACAATTCCAGCCACAACTTTAAACATAACGTTTGATGATTATGCTAAGTTGCAGAAGTGATCGTATGCAATTGCTCGACGCGCCGAGCAGATATCCATGACCAACACTTTGCTTGTGCTTACTGCACCATCGTGCTTCATTTACTTTACTTATCAGTGTCCATCTTATTTATGATCAACATTAAGCTCTACATCCTGCAAAATTCTTATCAATATATTAAAAATTATAATGTGAGAATAAGATGGCTAATGTGTTCCATCCTGTAAGTGTGAATAATGCTTCTAGTATTGTACTGCGGCCACCATAATTATGGTTATCACCATTACTACCAATTTTCAATCAGTTTAAGTCATCATAAGGCGACTTTCCCATAACAAAAATGAAGGTCTCGGTTACCATTCACTTGAGTATGAACAAGTGTATGGAGGTGCAAATCGATACCAGCAATATATCATAAATCACCAACCATCTTGAAAATAGATGTAGTCCTTCAAGTAATTTTTCTTCTATAACCACAAGCAAAACAAAAAAGATACTTTACGCACCCTTGGAGTAAAAGGCGTTATAAATCACCGACGACACGGTTCTGACATAAACACTAATTCATGTAATTTATTTCAAATAAATGACCTGTCTTCTACAATGGTTACTAAGCATGATCAAAGTATGCAGTCGTCAACAAAGGCGTCCTAGAGTTATTGTGGGCGAAACTATAGAGAGTCACTCAGGTGAGAAATACATTGCCCTTAGTGAGTAAAATAACTCGGCATGACCGTGGAGGTCGAATAAAAGCTCAGGATTTAGTAAGAATCATACGTTTATAAGAATAATTAGCCAGAAAAATAATAACTTATCTTTTCGATTTGTAATGAGCAAGTCGGTACACAAATTCCGAATTTTATGCCACCAATTCCGAAATTGTTCTTCATCAAGATCCCGACAACTCTGTAGTTGAATTCGTCTTCGCCGATTTGATCCCACCATTTTAATCAGACAAAAGATCTTGGCGGCATAGTCGTATTTCTGTCGGAATCCACTTTATAGGATGTTTATATAGATCGGAGCTTGCTCGCATTGCTTGTCGGAGAAGATTGACGGGTTTCTCCATTTTGGGATTTGAGCTATCCACCTTTTGCTGGTAGTGGTTCGTACGTTGGCAAATGATGATGGGTGAATTCAGCCCCACTCGTATCAAGTATGGCTTTTAGAATTGGAAAAAGATTGTGATGATGTACTCACAAAAGACTTATTTTAATGGAAAATCAACTTTGGGAAGGATATTGTAAGGTATGGTTGTGTGGCCCAGGAAACTTTTACCTAGGCCCCACGGTGGACGCCAAATGCTCTAGCCAAAAATGGTTAGATACACCAAAAGTGCTAGTTCCTCTTGTCCTGGACAAGAAGAGTTACGATGTCTATATTGTGAGAGATATTTGGGGATTTGAGAGCTATACTTGTGTTGTGTATTGTCTCAAGATGATTGTGTCTTGCTTAACCCTCATGTGGGAGCCCCTTAGTATGTACTATGTATGTTTGCTTTATGAACGTCGCAAAGCCTCTTCTGGATTCCTAGAGGACCCTTTATATAGTGTAATTCTTGGTCTAATGGCCATTAATCCCCTTCATAACGTGTGTAACCGCTAACCATTAATCAAGTGTAATTGTCCTATTAATGGTTTGTAACCACCATCTGTCATACCCCAAATTTTAACCACCAAGATTTCCCATCATTGTGAAAATCATCATCACAATATGGATGTACTTTCATGCCTCATCAATCTCCTCAAAGATGATTGAGCATTCACCACAATCAAGACCTAGGGTTTCAAGCCCTCTCAGAGCACTTAGACAAAGGCTCAATCAAGAAATGACATGATATTCAACTTGTCTAACCTCTCAAGCACCTATAAACTATCAAGAGGACTCCCACATCAAGAATCAAGCACAAAGTTGCAACATTCCAAGTGGATCAAGCCTCAAGATCGCTAGTGTCACCAAATTAGGGTTTTGGTCGACTGAGGCCTCCAGATGAAAATTTTCATCTGGGCATGAGCCAATGCTTCAAAATATAACCCAAGATACTCTAAGGGACCTCATGAACTCAATCATCAAGTCAATTTAACCCTACGGGATGCATTTACCAAAAATCAGGAATTAGGGTTTCTTGACCTAATTCACCCCTAAGTTGACTTTTGAGGCAAAGCATGAGCCAAGACCTCAAGACATGACTTGAGGACTTCAAGTACACTACATTGATTCATTTGCAACAATGGATTGACCCAAGAAACTTGGTTAATTTCATCTGGACCACAATAAGGGTTTTAAAGAAAAAGTCAACTGTACCTTTGACTTTTGACCAGGACATGCTCCCTAACCTTGGGACATGATTCAATACACCCTATAACACCTATGGAATCCATCCATTAGGTTTGATTTAGGCCAAAGACTTGATTTCACAAAGGATCGCACAGTTTGGATATCATCCGATAAAAAGTCAATTGTGCACAAAATCAAGTTTGACTTTTTGGAATTTTTCACAAATATGATTCCCCTAAGTAAAAAATAATGTTAATGTGTGTTATTGATCATCATTCATCAAGAAAAATCAAGAAAAGTGAGGTTTCTTGCAAAAGGGGCAACCTTGAGAAACCAAATTTTTTCTAAGTTATGAAATAAAAGTGATTTTGGTACCAACTTCCAAGGATCATAACTTGAGATCCAAGCAATCATTTTGGGTGATCCAAAGCTGGATTTGTAGGTTTTGCTACACTCTACAAAAGCTTCAACTACCCCAGACTCCAATTCCTTATGGATTTTGAGTTATGGAATTATCAAAATGGCAAAAAACATGAAAATGACACTTTTCCAACACTTGGTGAAATTTTCAACAAAAGTCAGAATCTGCCTTACTTTTTCCAAAATGTAGGGACATTTTTCACCTTGATCCAAGTTAACCAGGTCTAGGGGTGAATATTAAAGTTGAAGTATGCCATGAGGGCTTTCCAACAAGTACCAGATCATCTCCAAATTCCATTTGAGCAGGGAGATACAACCCTTGGAACATGGCATCATGAACTGGTTTTTACAAGGTAGAATTTGTACATTTTGCCCGATTTGTCCAAATCTGATAAATCCAAGCCTTGTCATCAATTTGGACACATCTGAGGATAAAACAAGAAGGGAATGATCTGATCCCCAAGCATCCAAAGTCCAAGAATCTACATTAGCCATAACAAACCTAAAATGGCTAAAAAGGTGCCAAGACTCTAATTTTATTGCAATGCATTTAATGGATACACCAAGGTGGCATGGATTGACACATTCTTAGCTTAACGAGTCAAGGATCAGCACTGAATCATAGGACCATATGCATGTGTCCTAACCTCAAGTCAATGGCTATAGGAGACTTGAGATTCCTTTTGCTCAACATTGGCCAAAGGCCTGCTGCAGCTGCCATTCACTATTGCTTGCAAAACAAACTTACTCTACTATAAATAGAGCTCATTTGTGCTCAGTTTGAGTACACCAAAGCACTACAACACTTGCTTTCCTCAAAATCCCTCTCTTTAGGCCTAAATGCCTTCTTTTGCAAGGTATCTCTGAGTTTTTGAGTTAGAGAGCAATTCCACCATAACTCATGATCCAAACACCTCTAATATGTTGTATCTAAGCTGTCCAAACAAACACTTGTGACCTGAAAAAATCACAAAGTCCACATCCAAAACCTCAAAATTGGACTTTTCTGCATTTTTCAAGCCATGTCTTGATTCAGTCACTTCCAAAACCAAACAAAGCCTCAAACACACTCTAAATATCATCCTCAAACTGTCCCAAATGGCTCCCCTCATCTGGAACACCATTTGAGAGAGTTGCCATATTGGTCACTTTTTCCCCTTTTGCAAGAAAATGTCACAACTTGTTCCTGAGGATTCCAGCTGGTTCTAACCATTCTAAAAGCTCCTAAGGGATCAATTGAGAGTGCCCAAAACATTAAATTACTTCTGGCACAAGGAACTTGACAGATAGCACAAGGAGCTCCAAGAGGTAAGTGCATCATCACTTGAACTTTCTAAATTATGCATTCCTTTGAGGTCCACTGATCATAAACATCTCATACATGTTGTATATGTTGTGTTTGAACCAATTTGCCATGTAATTCTTGCCTGTACCATGAGATAGCATAGAACATGCAAAAATAGGCCTATTTTAAAACCACTATCGGGTTTAAAAATAGGGACCTCATCTGAAAAAACCAAGACCACCATTGGATTCCTTGTGAAATTCTAGGTCAGATGCACCTAAATTTTGTCCCAATCCATGGAGAAATGAGAAAGTTAGAGGCTTCACATAAATTGCCCAAAAGCTTGCCTTGCCTTGCCTTGCCCAAGCCTAGAAACAAGGCATGACTTATGATTTAATGGGGGTGGTTTTGATACGCGGATGTATCACCACCCCAGTGGTAGCGAGCATGTGTGTTTGGCTTGATGGTCGTGGGTTCAAACCCCACCCAGACCATTTTGCCATTTTCTATATTTGTTGCCATTTTTCATTATTTTCATGTTTTTATTAATTA
Source organism: Lathyrus tuberosus (assembly GCA_022829125.1). Taxonomy (NCBI): domain Eukaryota; kingdom Viridiplantae; phylum Streptophyta; class Magnoliopsida; order Fabales; family Fabaceae; genus Lathyrus; species Lathyrus tuberosus. The sequence goes on along the minus strand of JALAZF010000019.1, from coordinate 4,940,162 downwards.
ATTGAAAAATTAATTTCTCTCTCAACTTTAATTATTTTTTATTGGTTCTTTTATTTGAAAATTCCCAAAAATGTTAAAATATTTTATTCCATGAAAATTTCACAAAAATATTATTTATTTCATATATTTGATATTTTTATAAAGAATTATGTTTTATTTGTTTTTAAACATAAACAAATATTTCTTTCTCTTGGTTTTGCAAAATTCAAATGATTTTTGAATCAACCCATGAATGAAACATGATTTCCCAAATATAAATCCAAGATCACAACCTTTTTCACATATTTGGTTATTTTAATTGAATTTTTTATTCAATTAGAATACATTAAAAAACCAAAATTAGGGTTTTGATCACTCTCACCCTAACAAATCTTTTCAAACACTTTATGGACCTCTATTAGAGTGTAAGACCCAATCCCTTTTTAACCAAAACATTTTTTGGGCCTCAGTCATTGTATAAGTCCCACTGCGATTTTAAAATCTCGGCGCGGTCGTCGCCTTTTAAACAAAAATCATCTGGTCCTACCCTTGTGTTGTAAGTCCTATTTCTTTTCTTTTTCAAACCTTTGGGCCTCTCCTTGAGTTATAAGACTCATCCCTTTGTACAGGAAAAACCTCTTTGGGCCTCAGTCATTGTATAATCCCCAGTACAGTTTACAGAACAACAGTACGATTACTGTTTTCCATCTGGGCCTCCCTTTGAGTATAATCCCCAACAATCTTTTCAAAAACAACTTCCCTTTGATTTAGGTTCAAATATACAATTGTTATGAAAACTTTCTTTAATTTCTTGAACAACTAACAATACAGCTATGGAAGTGTAGCACCCCAAAATTTGCTCTCCTTACCTTTAGTACTAACTGGCTTATGTTTCATCTCATTTTGCATTATCATGTGTGCATATCATTGGCTCTTAGCATGGGGTCAAGGTGCCTGAGGCAGTTCAAGACGAGAAGATGTTCTTCAAAGGGTCAAGCAAGAGAGTTCAAGTGGATCACTCTCTCCTAACCAGTGCAGAAACTAGGGTTTTGAGATTCTTGGGTTTATTGCTCCAATGGGTAAGTTTCTTGGGTTTTTATCATCACCAAATGGCATATCTTATCTTTGTTGGAGAGGATCACATCATATTCAGAGGAATTTGGATTTGGAGACTGTGCTATTTCCTCATAGACTAAGGGTACCAAAATTAGGGTTTGCTATAAAGTCAGTTTATTTCTGATTTTTTGGGCAAGACTTGATTTCATGGTATTCCTTGGGTCCCTAAGTATCTAGGAATGGAAGATTGTCCATCAGTTTGGTTCAGGAGAAGTTCAATTGGCCAATGGATTGGGAATCAGGAGAATCAGGAGAAAAGTCAACAGTGAGAGGGGAGTCAACTGTGAAAGTTTGAGGTTCTCTTCAAGGTTTTCAAGGTCTCACATCCTCATATGGTCTTCAAGAGTCAAGTTTCACATCATTTATCAAGAATCAAGGGTCGGTACAAAAGTTACTAAATATGGAAATGACCTATAATTTGAAAGTTTCCTTTTTGGGTAAGTTCTTACACTACATTCAACTTGACTTTTCATCATCAAGAAAGCTTCAAATGAATTTTCCTCAAACATGAAAGTTGAATATCTTTTTCTCCCCTTTCCAACAAGTACTAGATGGTCTCCATATCATTTGTGAAACTCAAGTTATGATCAAAAGAAGGCAAAGTGGTTTTTTAGGGTTTTCTCATGGTTCCATTTGCATTTTGGGACATAGTGACCTATAATTGATTCCATTGCTTCATGTCACATTCTAACATCAAAGAACACTCCTTAAGGATCATTTTGGGCCTTTGAACCAAGAAATTTCATGACTTATTCATTACTTATTTCACATGGTGCAAAATTGCCAAATTATTGAAAACTCATGAACTAATACATCTCAAGGCCCAAATCAAATTCAGGTGTGATTAGCAATTATTAAATAAGTGATCCATCATCAAGGGTTTGGATATACATGCATGGAGGAGGGAGTATTTCACATTATTCAAATTTCACAAATCACCCAAAACTCATTAAGTGGGGAATTACCAAGGCCCAAGTGATCATCAGTGGATTAACCTAATCTATTTAAGCTAACTCATGCTAGGGTTAGAGGGGAATACACGTGATTTTGGAGAGTTTTCAAGTGAACCCTAAAAAAGATCATTCCTTCGTATCTCTCAAGCAAGAAGAGCTTTTCCAAAACTTCTTTCAGAACTTTCATCCTTGGCATCTACAGAGTACAAATCAACCATCATTTGAAGCTAAGAGCAAGGGTACAGGTTGCACAATCTCAGGTTAGTGGTTTTTTTCATGATCATAGAACTCAAACTTTTGACTTGCATAATGATCTGTGATTATTGGTGATGATTTTGATGTATTTATATTTGAGATTGGACGTGTATATTGGTTGTTTCGTGAGTTTCAAGTTTTGGGACCAAACTTTATTTCGTTCGATTCTCATTATGTGTTGGTTGTTTGGGATTTTTGATGACATATTATTAATCCTCATTGAAATCTGGACAAGATGGTATACTCCTTTGCAATTTCTGGAGTTTTTTAGGATGGTGTTCACCGGAGATGACGACTGGAGCTAGGGCTCCGGAGTTTTTTGACATCTGAAATAATCATTTGTTTATTTTCTTTTTAAATTTATTCCACACATGCATACTCTAACTTGGTTATTTTATTTCTCATCATCCATAAAACATTTTGAACTCATTCCTTTTGCATTGTTTCACCAACACATTGAATTGCATTAAAATATTTTTCTCTCATTTTTAAAATCATTTCATATTGCATTTTAGTTCTTTTCTTTATCACATTGAACCATATTTCTCATCTGAATTTGCATAATTGTTTGAGTGACCTATCTTGGGAATTTTGGCATGAATTTTGGACATGTTGTTTGCTTCTGGTCGAGATATGTTGATAATTAATTTGGTGATTTTAGAAGATGTTTTGCTAATTGTTTGATTGATTTTATTTGAGGTCTTCTTGTATGCATATCTCTGATCATGTCTGGTTACCTGTTTGAAAAGGCACTTGTGCCATTGTTTTGGGATTGTGTCTTTGACTTCATAAACCATGTTTAGATTGTTATAGGTAACTTGATTGCCATTATATGCCATTGCCTGGATTTCATTTATCTCATTTATTTTACGTATGTCTGTTTTGTACTAACCTTTTATGCAGAGGCTGAGGTAAGTTATTTGAGGGAGTGGATAGCTATCTATGTCCACTCTCACTCTTTCTGTCTCTCATCTTTTCTTTTCTTTAGGATTAGGTTGTCGTCAAACCTCACTAACCGTAGGTCACCCATGCATGATAACATTAGGACTCTTAGTTTCCCTTTAGAGTTTCCTTTGTGTCTTCTCTCTTCTCATCTCAAAACTTCTTGAAAACACTTAATAAGGATAAAGTGTATTGCGCACGAGCCTTAAGCGTGGGGAATGAGAAATGAGGGGCTTCCTCTCATCTTTCTAGAGTGCTTAGCGAGTGTCCTGTCTTGGAACGATTCGTTAAGTATTCGTCCCTGTGCCCTAGACTTTGGTGTAATGCAAGTTATGAACTAACTCAAGTCACTTCTGTCTTAAAAAAAATACAAACAAACTTCAAACCTTTTTGTCCTTCGGGATTGTCAAACTAAAGGCTATTTTCAAAAAAGGGCACGTTACTTTCCGCCTGAGTCGCAAACAGGCATCGACCCTAACTGCCGGACGCGAACTTAACGTCGCTCCTAAAAAATACAAAAAGAACTTGGTCCGAACTACGTTGACTCTGAATTTCCCATTGCACAAAGGGAGTACGTAGGCCTAGGACGTCGACGTCTTACCGAGTCTGTCTTTGTTTTCCCCTTCCTTGTGTCAGTACAGCCATAGATTTTAGGATAACTCACCCTTAGATTAGACAACAAGCGTGGATCCCATCGAGTACGATGGACGTGTGGGGTGCTAGCACCTTCCCCTCGCGTAACCGACTCCCGAACCCAGGCTATGGTTGCGATGACCATTCCTTTCCCTCTTCCTCAGGTTTATGTGGTGTTCCCTTTCCCCCTCTTGGGATAAATTTACACGGCTGGCGACTCTGTTTTCTGCGCCACTCTCGCGTTTGTACCTGGATGAAAATCCTGGGAGCGACAACTGGCGACTCTACTGGGGAAGTACAGTTGACCTATGCTGGTCCATCCCCTCTAGCGAGTCGATCATAACGCTTGTTTGTTTTTTGTTGGGTGTTTATTTGTTGTGCTATATTATGTTGTATATTACCGTTTTACAGCTTTTACTGCATTGCATTTCATTTTTATTACTGTCATACTGGATATTGCTGTGTTGTGCTGGCTGTTTCTGTTTTGCAGGTGGGGTTGTTCTGAGAGATAAGCCCAATACTCAGGCTTGAGTACACCCTAGGACTAGAGTGGAGAGTAGTGAGACCTACGTGCCTGCTTGGTACGTTTGTGTGTTCACGAAATTCACAACCAGACGAGGCTAACTTGGGACGCATTCTAACGTGTGTGTCTTGCGCATGTTAGGATGTCAATCTAGAGAGCTGTCGACTCTGTTGACCGATCATTGAGGACCTTAGTGGAAACATCCCTCTTTAGTGGTGACAGTGGCAGACCACATTCTGTGGCAAACCCATTCGCACCCGAGGGCCCACTTTGGAACTCGCATAGGATGGCCCCTATCTTTTGAAGAGAATCAGTGGAGGCACTCCTCGATTATCGATAGTACTGTACCCCGAGGGATGAATGTACTATTGTTTCTCGACCTCAGTGCCAGAAACTGAGGACCTTCCGTTTTGGAGAATCAGTTGAGGCCTCCTCGATTGATGATGATGCCAAACTAGAAATGGTGAACGTATCATCATTTCTCGACCTGAGAGCCCGGGATACTGAACATCCTAGTACCCACACGTGAGAGGGGATGGGTGTTTGCAGGTTTGCAGGTAACCGAAACTTTCAACCTACCCGGTTTTTTTTTCTGGATTTCTAATCAATGTTTGATTATATGGGTTCCTGGTTATCTCAGTGGTTCGGTATTTTGGAATTCTGGTTTTCTGGGTTGTAATTCTCGTTCAGTTAACAGCACAACACATCCAGCAGTGTTGCCTTGATCCCATGTTTGCATGAGCATATCATTTTTCTTGCATTCTGACATGTTTGACATTTTTGAGGGCTTACATCTTACTCTTGATTCAGTTTTCTGAGGTTACCTTGGCATGGATGTCCAGAGAAAGAAGACTGTTGCCTATTCGTTCCCAGATCTGACCTTGACGTTGATTCACAAGCTGATTAGTATGGCTAGTCCTGGAGTTCGTACAGAGTTCAGTGGAGGGTATGGGAGACTTCTGAAGTTTGTCTACAATATCTCCAAGTATGAGAAGGATGCCATTCATACACTTCTTCAGTTTTACGATCCGTCTTTGCGTTGCTTCACTTTCCCAGACTACATCTTGGCCCCAACGTTGGAGGAGTTCTCATTTATTTTGGGAATCCCCATCAGGCATGACATAGTATTCTTTTCTGAAGAACACCCCGGGATAAAAGAAATGGCTATTTCTCTTCATATTGGTGAATCCGTTCTGAGCAGTAATATTGAGGAAAAACAAGGAGCTAAGGGTTTCTTATTGAAGTTCTTGTTTGATCAAGCTTGCATACATGTTAAAGAGAAGAATTGGACTGCTTTCCAAGCTATTCTGGCTATGTGCATCTATGGGATTGTCCTGTTTCCCAATGTTCCTGATCTGGTGGATATGCATGCTGTCAGAATCTTTATTTCAAAGAATCCTATACCTACCTTGCTAGGTGATGTGTATCACTCAGTCCACTACAAGAATGAAAATAGGCGGGGAAAAACCGTGAGTTGTTGTCCACCACTCTTATCTACTTGGTTTCTGAGCCATTTCCCCGAAGCTGGCGCCTTCGTTGATACGAAAGATTCTCTGAAGTGGTCAAAGAGGTTAATGGGCTTGACTACTGACAACATTGTCTGGTTCAACCGTGACTTGCTAGGAATATAGATTATTTGCAAGTGCGGAGAATTCCCTAATGTACCCTTGATAGGGAGAAGAGGTGGAATTAACTATAATCCTTCCCTTGTTATCAGGCAGTTTGGTTATCCTTTGAAAGGTCCACCTGAAGAGCGAGATGTCAGAGAGTCCTTATTCTTTAATGGTACTGGGGATCAAGAGATGATAAGGAAGATTGTGAATGCTTGGAAGCAGGTGACCAAGAGGGGAAAAACTTCATTCGGGAAATGTAACAACCGGGCTTTCCCTTCCTATAAAGAGTGGATTAAGAAGAGAGCAGAAGACGAGCTTCTTCCCTTCTCGGTAGAACCACCATCTTACCCCTTGCTGATTGAGCCTCCTACCACAGTTGAGATAGAGAAGTTTAACAAGTTGTGGGCTGAAAAGGAAAAGCTGGGAGAAGGAAACAGTGAGCTACAAAGAGAGATTTATCAGTTGAAGCATGAGCGGGGTGAAGCTGTTCATATCGCTGAGTTGAAGATAGAGCTGCTCGTTGAGGCAGAAAAGGAGCTAGCTGACAAGGTCGCATCCAAACAAAGGATGAAACAAGCTCTAGACGGTATCAGTAAGGTTCTCGAGTCTAAGACGGAAGAGTTGGACAAGGCTTTGTTAAAAATTCACAGGTTCAATGCTCACCGAGAAACTGCAATGGCTGAGAATAAGCAAAAGGAAGACGGTTATCTAGCTCAGATTGATCAATTGAAGTTGAAGCTCAAGAAGAAAGACGCTTAGATCCTATCAGGGGTATTCCAGAGGCAAGCAGTCGAGGGTCGACTCAATGAAGCCATAGCCTCCATAGAGGAACTGAAGATCCAAGCTGAAGTGAAGAGACCTAGAAATGAGGGTCCCAGCATGGATGGTGTTTCTGGAGAAGACGCTTGGGAGTTGCATTGCCGATACTTGGAAGGGATCATGCATAGGAGAGACATTCTCATTCAAGAGCTAATTCAGAGACCGAAGCATCCCGACACCAAAAAGTTGTTCAAAGAAATTCAAGACTGGAGCAAGAAGCATAATGGATGGGGGGATTGACACTTGTAGACTTTGATGACATGCCGTAGTTTTCTATTTTCTTTCATTATTCGAACCACCGCCAGACTTGTTGGTTGGGATCTATGATTATTGTGTTCAGACTTGTTATCTTGGATTTATGATTGTTGACATTTGGTTTTCCTCTGGTTTTCTTAATATATAAGCAGAAGTTCCGTTCTATCTTGTTGTTAAACTGGAATCAAAGGGGTGGATCGCCCTGCGAATATTCAAACATGTTCATTTGCATTTGCATATTCATAATAATTTTGCATAATCATTGTGCATAACAGGTGTTTATCTCCGGTATTCTTATCTTGTTCCAATCTCAGGATTACAGATTAGCACATTCATCGGTATTCTACCAGACAAAATTAGAAGAAACTCATGGATCAGCTACAAAATGAGATGACTCAGATGCGGACTCGCATGAACCAATTCATGGATTTGATGCAAGGTGTTGCTCAAGGCCAAGAGCAGTTGAGGACTCTCGTTCAGCCACTGATTGCAAGGATTGATGAAGACGGTGTCCTTCATGGAGGAATTTATACTGGTGTTACTGGTAATAATGCTCAGAATGGCCCTCCGGGCGGAGGTATTCTTGTTGCTGGTGTAGTGATTCCTCCGGGCGGAGGAGATGTTGTGGTTCCCACTGTAGTGGGAGGAGGTAACGGTGCTGGCGCAATTCATGGCCGTCAGTATGATGATCTTCAGGAAGATGCATTTTCTGTGCCAGGTGGGGATGCTGGTCCCCAGATTGACAATGGTCAGAGGTTCCGGTTGATTGAGGAACAACTAAGGGGTGTTGTGAATCAGGATGCTTTGGGTATGGATCTAGAGGATTTGGGGTTGGTTCCAGGTGTTGTTATTCCGCACAAGTTTCAGACTCCCACTTTCGAGAAGTATAATGGTATGTCTTGCCCAAGGACCCACGTGAGGGCATACGCAAGTAAAATGGCTGCGCATGCGAAGAATGAGAAGCTGATGATGCATTGCTTCCAGGATAGCCTATCTGGGGCATCCCTGGAGTGGTACATGCAACTAGAGAGGAAAGATGTGCATAGTTGGAGAGATCTGGCAGGGGCATTTATTAGACACTATCAATATAACACTGACATGGCTCCGAATAGAACACAGCTGCAGAATTTGTCACAGAAAAACAATGAGAGTTTCAAGGAGTACGCCCAGAGGTGGCGTGAACTGGCAGCAAGGGTTCAGCCTCCCATGTTGGAACGTGAAATGATAACTATGTTTATGGCCACCTTGCAGGGTCATTACTATGAAAAGCTGGTACCGTGTATGACTGGAAAGTTTGTTGACTTGATCTTAGTAGGAGAGATGGTGGAAAGCAGAATTAAGGCGGGAAAAATATCAGGCGGTGATGGGTCCTCATCTGGAGGAAGTAAGAAGCCTTATGCCAGTGATTACAAGAAGAGGGAGGGAGATACAAACTCTGTGTCATCATATCGTGGTAGAGAAGGACCTCGTCAGAACTTCAATCAGCAGGTGGCTTCTGTAACCATCCCAGCAGCACCTCAGCAGCCAGCAGTGTCTCAACAATAAAATCAGGCTCCTCGCAGATCGCAGCCTCTGACTAGGCGTGATAGGCATTTTGACACTCCACCTCTTCCCTATTCTCAATTATTTCAGCACTTGCTAAAGCTCTAGTTAATTCAGAAGAGAACCTTGGCTCCACCCACTGGTAATCCACCTCCCGGCTATGACGCCAACGCCCACTGTGAGTTTTATTCTGGGGCACCCGGACATCATATTGAGAACTGTAAAGCTTTTAAGCATCAGGTTCAAGATTTGGTGGATTCCAAAGCCATCAATTTCTCCAATGATGTTCCAAATGTGAATCAGAACCCGATGCTGAATCACGGTGAGCCAAGGGTCAATGCTATTATTAAAGACTGTGAAGACTTGAGTTTGATTTCAGATGTGAACGAGGTTCAAACTCCTTTGCGTGTGGTGAAGGACAGACTATTGAAGGGAGGGGTATTTCTCGGCTGTGATGAAGGTTGTGTAGGATGTGTGTCGCAGCCAGGCGGTTGTGATTTATTGAAAGCAGGTATTCAGAAAATGATCAGTGAAGGGATATTACAGTTTGACAGGGGTTGTAAGCAGAGTAAAGTTACTGACAGAGAGATTAATGTTGCCACGATAACAATTCCATTCAAGACAATAACTATATCAGCGCCGGCGAGACCAACGCCGGTCACTATCACTGTTCCTGGACCAGTCCCATATGAGAGTACCAAGGCCATCCCATGGAACTATGGGGCCGAGGTGTTTGTTAATGGTAAGAAACAGGAATTGGAAGAGACATCAGCTGTGAATACAGGGGTTGAAAATCTTGTTGAAGCAGGGGCTATCACTATGAGTGGTAGAGTCTTTATTCCGTCCGAGGATCAAGTTGGCAGTTCAAGACAAGACAAAGGTAAACAGATGATGGATGAGTCCGTACAGAGGCAGGAAGCTAATAATTCTATGATAAAGCAGGCTGGGGATACTTTCTCAGAAGACGTAGAAGAGTTTATGAGGTTGATCAGGAAAAGTGATTACAAGATTGTTGATCAACTTCACCAAACTCCATCGAAGATTTCCATTCTATCCTTACTGTTGTGCTCTGAGACGCACTGAAATGCATTGCTGAAGGTTTTGAACATGGCTTATGTGCCGCAGGAAATATCTGTTAACCAACTAGAAGGGGTTGTGGCTCATGTGAATGCTGGTAATGGCTTGGGTTTCACCGATTTAGATTTGACTCCAGCTGGGAGGAATCACAACAACGCTCTGCATATTTCAGTGGAATGTCATGGTTCCTTGATGTCACATGTGTTAGTTGATACTGGGTCGTCTTTGAATGTGCTGCCGAAGAAGGCTTTGATGAAGTTGGATACTCGTGGGTTAATTTGTACACCAAGTGACTTGGTGGTACGTGCTTTTGATGGCTCCAAGAGGTCGGTTTTTGGAGAGTTAGTTCTGCCAATCAAGGTGGGTCCTGAGATTTTCAACACCACCTTTTACATAATGGATATTCAGCCTGCCTATAGTTGTTTGTTAGGTTGCCCTTGGATCCATAGTGATGGGGCAGTAACATCTACGCTGCACCAGAAGTTGAAGTATATGGTGGATGGCCACGTTGTGACTGTTTGTGGTGAAGAAGATATCATGGTGAGTCACCTATCAACCTTCAAGTATGTAGAGGTAGATGGTGAAGTACAGGAAACTTTTTGCCAAGCCTTTGAAGCTGTGAAAATTCCCGAGGAACCCCCAAAGGCAGTCAGTCAGCCTGAGGTGGTTGCCCAACCTGAAGTTGTCAGACAACCAGAGGTTCCAATGTCCTCTTTCAAAGAGGCACGCGCTATAGTTGAAGCTGGTGGTTCTCAGAAGTGGGGCAGTGTCATTGATGTTCAAAGAAAGCAAGATACTCATGGACTGGGTTACAATCCACCTAGGCGTCCTGAAGAGCCTCCCAAGCTCTATGGTCCAGTCCGTTTCACCAGTGCCGGTGTTTTCTTCGACAGAGTCAATGCTATTGAGGATGAGGGGGATAGTGACTGTGACATGGATGAATGGATCCGTCCCTGCACCCCTGGTCAGAGTTTAGGCAATTGGTCTTCCGAGAAAGTCATCCAAGTGACGCGTCCTGAGTAATTTACTTTTGTTTTCTGTTATGTTGAATCCTACGTTCTGCCAAAGACGTGGTGATATTTATTTGTAGGGCTTTGATGTTTTATTCGCTATTTTTTATCATCAATAAACGACGTTTTTTTCATTCAAATATTTTGATCCCTGTTTTTCTGTTTTTACTTTTTGCATTAACCCACATCAAAATGGCAATGTGTTTTCTTGTTTGTTGTACTCATAATAAACATAAAACATCCATCATACAGGTTCCTTTGTTCAGATTCCACCCCTCATGACTTAGCTATGGCTCGATATGACTTCGACAATCCTATCTATCAAGCCAAAGAAGAGACTGACAAAGACTGTGACTTACCAGAAGAATTAGCCAGGTTACTAAAACAAGAGGAAAGGGTTATTCTACCTCATCAGGAGGAAGTTGAGACTATTAATCTAGGAACTGAGGATGTTAAACGAGAAGTAAGGATTGGGGCTGCTTTGGAAGACACTGTTAGGAGAAGATTGTTTGAGTTACTTAGAGAGTATGTGGATATCTTCGCCTGGTCTTACTAAGACATGCCCGGGCTTGACATTGACATTGTTTCACACAGACTGCCGCTTAAAGAGGGTTGTACTCCAGTCAAGCAGAAACTAAGAAGGAAGAAACCAGATATGGCTGTCAAGATCAAGGAAGAGGTTTAGAAACAGTTAGACGCCGGATTTCTCGTTGTGACACATTATCCTCCGTGGGTTGCTAATATTGTACTTGTATCTAAGAAGGATGGGAAGGTCAGGATATGTGTTGATTACCGAGATTTGAACAGGGCGAGCCCGAAGGATGATTTCCCGCTCCCCCACATTGACGTGTTAGTAGACAATACTGCTCAATATTCTGTGTTTTCCTTCATGGATGGCTTCTCTGGGTATAACCAAATCAAAATGGCCCTAGAGGACATGGAGAAGACTACGTTCATAACACTGTGGGGAACATTTTGCTACAAGGTAATGCCCTTTGGATTGAAGAATGCTGGGGCAACTTATCAGCGGGCAATGGTGACTCTCTTTCATGATATGATTCACAAGGAGATTGAAGTCTATGTTGATGACATGATTGCAAAGTCACAGACAGAGGAAGAACACTTGGTAAACCTCCAGAAGTTGTTTGAAAGGTTGAGGAAGTTCAGATTGAGATTGAATCCGAACAAGTGCACTTTCGGTGTGAGGTCTGGTAAATTGCTGGGATTCATTGTTAGTGAAAGAGGTATCGAGGTTGATCCTGCAAAAGTAAGAGCCATACAGGAGATGCCTGAGCCAAGAACAGAGAAAGAGGTTTGTGGTTTCTTGGGGAGGTTGAATTACATTGCTAGGTTCATCTCTCATCTGACAGCCACGTGTGAACCAATTTTCAAGTTGTTAAGAAAGGATCAAGAGGTCAGGTGGAATGAAAATTGTCGAGAGGCGTTTGAAAGGATAAAGACGTATTTGCAGGAACCTCTAGTCCTTACGCCACCGGTGTCCGGGAGTCCGTTGATTATGTACCTTACGGTTCTTGAGAATTCGATGGGTTGTGTGCTCGGTCAACACGACGAGACAGGTAGGAAAGAGCACGCCATTTACTACCTGAGTAAGAAGTTCACTGGTTGCGAATCAAGATACTCTATGTTGGAAAAGACATGTTGTGCGCTCGCTTGGGCAGCCAAGCGCCTGAGGCAGTATATGTTAAACCACACAACCTTGTTGATTTCGAAGATGGATCCGATTAAGTACGTGTTTGAGAAGCAAGCACTTTCTGGAAGGATAGCCCGTTGGCAGATGGTTTTGACAGAGTACGATATTCAGTATGTTTCTCAGAAGGCCATTAAGGGAAGTGTTCTGTCAGAATATCTTGCTGAACAGCCGGTCGAGGATTATCAGCCAATGAAGTTTGAGTTTCCAGACAAGCATGTTATGTTTCTGAAAATGAAAGATTGTGAAGAGCCTCTGCCTGATGAAGGACCTGAGATTGGGTCTCAATGGAAGATGATTTTTGATGGGGCTGTCAACTCATATGGTAATGGAATTGGGGCAATCATTACAACCCCAAAGGGTTCTCATATACCTTTCACTGCCCGGTTAGCATTCATGTGTACCAACAACGAGGCGGAGTATGAAGCATGCATCATGGGGTTAGAAGAAGCAATTGATTTGAGAATTAAGAACCTCGATGTTTATGGTGATTCCGCGTTGGTAGTTAATCAGATTGCAGGAGAATGGGAGACTCGTCAGGCGAATTTGGTGCCTTACAACAACTATGCCAGAAGGTTGTTACCTTTCTTTGACAGGGTGGATTTTCATCATGTGCCCCGAGCTGAGAATCAGATGGCCGATGCGTCAGCGACATTAGCATCCATGTATAAGGTGAATAGTTGGAATGAAACACCTTCGATTAGAATCATGCGTCTGGACAGATCAGCTTTTGTGTTTGCAATTGAAGACGTGTCTGATGGCAAACCGTGGTATTATGATATTAAGGTTTTCCTGAAGAGACAGGAGTATCCAAAGGGTGCCTCCACCAAGGATAAGAAGACTCTGAGGAGGTTGGCAGGAAACTTCTTTCTGAACAAGGATGATGTGTTATATAAGAGGAACTTCGATATGGTCTTGCTACGTTGTGTTGATGAACATGAAGCAGGTTTGTTGATGGAGGAAGTTCACGAGGGCTCTTTTGGTACTCATTCTAGTGGACACGCCATGGCTAGAAAGTTGTTGAGGGCAGGATATTACTGGATGACTATGGAGTCTGATTGTTTCAAGTACGCCCGAAAGTGCCATAAATGCCAGATTTATGCAGATAAGATGCATGTACCGCCTACGCCTCTAAATGTGTTGTCATCTCCTTGGCCTTTTGCAATGTGGGGCATAGATATAATTGGAAAAATTGAGCCCACTGCTTCCAATGGGCATCGTTTCATTTTGGTCACCATTGACTATTTCACAAAGTGGGTGGAACCAGCCTCGTACGCCAACGTCACCAAGCAAGTGGTAGCCCGGTTTATAAAGAAGGATATCATCTGTCGTTATGGGGTCCCAGAGAGAATCATTACTGATAATGGCTCGAATTTGAACAACAAGATGATGAAGGAACTATGTCAGAGTTTTAAGATCGAGCATCATAATTCCTCGCCATATCGTCCGAAGATGAATGGGGCTGTTGAGGCAGCAAATAAGAATATCAAGAAGATTGTGCAGAAAATGGTGGTAACATATAAAGACTGGCATGAGATGCTACCTTATGCCCTACATGGTTACCGTACTTCGGTGCGTACGTCAACTAGGGCAACCCCTTTCTCATTGGTGTATGGTATGGAAGCAGTTTTACCCTTAGAGGTCGAGATTCCGTCTTTGAGAGTTCTGGAAGATGTGAAGCTTGATGAAGCTGAGTGGGTGCGTTCCAGATTGGATAAGTTAAACCTTATTGAATAAAAGAGATTGGCAGCCATCGCACATGGTCGGTTGTATCAGAGCAGGATGAAGCACGCCTTTGACCAGAAAGTGCATCCTCGGAGTTTTCAGACAGGTGAATTGGTTTTTAAAAGGATCCTTCCTCCTCAGACAGATCATAGGGGCAAATGGACTCCAAACTACGAGGGGCCATATGTAGTGAGAAAGGTTTTTTCTAGTGGAGCCTTACTACTTTCAACTATGGATGGCGAAGATTTTACATCCCCTGTGAACACAGACGTAGTAAAAAAATACTTCGCATAAAAGAGACCCGCTGGACATAAAAAGAAAGTCCAGGCAAAAAAGGGGCATCCCGGTGAACCATAAAAAGGAAAAGGTTCGGGCAAAAGTTAGGGATAAAATGTAAAAAGAAACGTGTAAACCCGCAAAGTTGAAAACCTGAAAAGGCGACTTTGGCAAAAATGGGTATCCTGATGGATTGAAAACCCGAAAAGGGCGATCAAGGTAAAAGTTAGGGATCTATAAGCGAAAGGCTATGGTCTGCGTTCGATCTGTGAGCACTTTCAATACCTAGAAATTTTGAAAGAAAGGAATCAGTACAGTTAGTCTCTTCAAAGGCCAAGACATTTGCAGATAAGCAAGACATATGGGTCATAGCTGAGTTGAATCATGGTGGATATCTGTTCCCACATTGCCGACATGTATATTTTCTTTTTGCTTTTGCGCAATTACCTCTTTTTAGGAATTGCTTCCTATTGTAAATGCCTATTTACAGGCCACTTTTCTCAATAAAATATTCATTTCACTCAAAGAGCTTTCCATTGTTTGTTTTACTTTTACTGTTTTGTTTGCAAAAAATGTCCGATATTTTTGATAAACATTGCATATAAAACTTCGAGCTTTGCGGAGCATAACGAAAAGCAGTAGAAATTACTTAGGCATTAACGGTGATAGTCAGGTTGTGGCATATTTTTTTTTTGTTATTTGACTTGCAGGGCAACAGGATTGTATTTCCCAGTAGTTTGCTTTCCCCAGCATTGAGATTGCACTTTCCTCAGCAGAGCAGACCTTCCCCAGCAGGAGACCTGGAAAGTATTTTCTCTGAATCAAGACGTTATCTCCCCACAGAATCAGGGTTTTCACTTCCCCCATCCAGTCAGGAAGCGTGCTTTCGCCGACAATGTCATATTCTAGTCCCTAGCAAGGTGGGAGTAAAGTCATTCTCCCCACCAGCAGGCTAAGTTCAGCAGTATCCCCAAGCAGGATGGTATTATGGACTGTTTTCCCCAAGCAGGATGGTATTATGGGCTGACATCCCCCAGCAGGTTCTGAGCCCAATTGGATATTAGCAATCTTCAGTAACAGACTTCCGGTTCCGTTATTGGCGTTCATTCTCAACTCCCCCAACAGAGGAGAAATCTCAGGTTTTGGATGTTACCTTCAGTGAAAGACAGGTGTGGCCCCCGGTAGTTCTTTCGGGATTTCATCCCCAGCAGAAGTTGTTGATCCGAAGAGTCGATCAGTATGACCCTTCTCAGCAGAGTTCCTGGTTTCGGAGGACAATTTATTTTTGTCATCCCCAGCTGAATTGGTCTTTTCTCTCCAGCATTTATTTTACTGGAGGGACCCCTTTTGCATATCATAAGCATTGGCATTGCATCTTCAAAATGCGTAGCATTTCCACTTTGTGTGGAGCATTACGGAAAAATTCAAACATTTGCATTCGAAGCATAAGCAAGGTTTGATGTTTTCCTTGCCAATTCTCTTTCCCAACAGAGATGGCATAACTCAGGAGATTTTGGAGGGATGCGTTCCTCATACTTCTGCTCCCTAGCAGAATCTTTTATTTAGACTTCTCCTTTCCCCGATGGAGTCATCTTATCTGTGGATCGTGAGTCCGTTAGAAGTTTGCCTTTGTTTGGCCTTTCTCTTTTGTGAAATCCAGTTCTCTCCTAGTAGTCAGTTCTCGCCTGACATATTTTGTTTGCCAATTTCCCTTTCTCACTAGGGTGGTCTAAATCATAAGTTTTGTTTCACGGTGAAGTCCACTTTATGTTGGTTATCCTTTGCGGATACAATTGAGGTTGTATTCATTTTGTGGGCGCAATTGAGGTCGTATTCATATTTTCTTTGTGGGTAGAGTGATTGAGGCCAGTCTTCCTTTGCGGGTTCAATTGAGGTTGTATTCGTTTTTGTGGGTGCGATTGAGGTCGTATTCATATTTTCTTTGTGGGTAGAGTGATTGAGGTCAGTCTTCCTTTGCGGGTGCAATTGAGGTAGTATTCATTTTTGTGGGTGCGATTGAGGTCGTATTCATATTTTCTTTGTGGGTAGAGTGATTGAGGTCAGTCTTCCTTTGCGGGTGCAATTGAGGTTGTATTCGTTTTGTGGGCACGATTGAGGTCGTATTCATATTTTCTTTGTGGGTAGAGTGATCGAGGTCAGTCTTCCTTTGAGGGTACAATTGAGGTTGTATTTGTTTTGTGGGTACGATTGAGGTCGTATTCGTATTTTCTTTGTGGGTGGAGTGATTGAGGTCAGTCTCCCTTTGAGGGTACAATTGAGGTTATATTCATTTTTTGTGGATGCGGTTGAGGTCGTATTCATATTTCCTTTGTGGGTGCGATTAAGGTCGTATTCGTCTTATTTTTGAGGGTATGGTTGAGGTCATATTCCTTATTTTTCAGCACGCTCCATCTCGTTATTCTCACCATTATCAAATTTCTGGGTTCTTTGGTATTCAATCTCCATGCATCCTGGAATGTCTGAGAGCCGCCGCTATCATACCTTCAGGACCAAGTTGATTGAATAGGGGCAGCTGTAGCACCCCAAAATTTGCTCTCCTTACCTTTAGTACTAACTGGCTTATGTTTTATCTCATTTTGCATTATCATGTGTGCATATAATTGGCTCTTAGCATGGGGTCAAGGTGCCTGAGGCAGTTCAAGAGGAGAAGATGTTCTTCAAAGGGTCAAGCAAGAGAGTTCAAATGGATCACTCTCTCCTAACCAGTGCAAAAACTAGGGTTTTGAGAATCTTGGGTTTATTGCTCCAATGGACAAGTTTCTTGGGTTTTTATCATCACCAAATGGCATATCTTATCTTTGTTGGAGAGGATACACATCATATTCAGAGGAATTTGGATTTGGAGACTGTGGTATTTCCACCTAGACTGAGGGTACCAAAATTAAGGTTTGCTATAAAGTCAGTTTATTTCTGATTTTTTGGGCAAGACTTGATTCCATGGTATTCCTTGGGTCCCTAAGTATCTAGGAATGGAAGATTGTCCATCAGTTTGGTTCAGGAGAAGTTCAATTGGCCAATGGATTGGGAATCAGGAGAATCAGGAGAAAAGTCAACAGTGAGAGGGGAGTCAACTGTGGAAGCTTGAGGTTCTCTTCAAGGTTTTCAAGGTCTCACATCCTCATATGGTCTTCATGAGTCAAGTTTCACACCATTTATCAAGAATCAAGGGTTGGTACAAAAGTTACTAAATATGGAAATGACCTATAATTTGAAAGTTTCCTTTTTGGGCAAGTTCTTACACTACATTCAACTTGACTTTTCATCATCAATAAAGCTTCAAATGAATTTTCCTCAAACATGAAAGTTGAAGATCTTTTTCTCCCCTTTCCAACAAGTACTAGATGGTCTCCATATCATTTTTGAAACTCAAGTTATGATCAAAAGAAGGCAAAGTGGTTTTTAGGGTTTTCTCATGGTTCCATTTGCATTTTGGGACATAGTGACCTATAATTGATTCCATTGCCTCATGTCACATTCTAACATCAAAGGATACTCCTTAAGAATCATTTTGGGCCTTTGAACCAAGAAATTTCATGACTTATTCATTACTTATTTCACATGGTGCAAAATTGCCAAATTATTGAAAACTCATGAACCAATATATCTCAAGGCCCAAATCAAATTCAGCTGTGATTAGCAATTGTTAAATAAGTGATCCATCATCAAGGGTTTGGATATACATGCATGGAGGAGGGTGTATTTCATATTATTCAAATTTCACAAATCACCCAAAACTCATTAAGTGGGGAATTACCAAGGCCCAAGTGATCATCAGTGGATTAACCTAATCTATTTAAGCTAACTCATGCTAGGGTTAGAGGGGAATACACGTGATTTTGGAGAGTTTTCAAGTGAACCCTAAAAAAGATCATTCCTTCGTATCTCTCAAGCAAGAAGAGCTTTTCCAAAACTTCTTTCACAACTTTCATCCTTGGCATCTACAGAGTATAAATCAACCATCATTTGAAGCTAAGAGCAAGGGTACAGGTTGCAGAATCTCAGGTTAGTGGTTTTTTTATGATCATAGAACTCAAACTTTTGACTTGCATAATGATCTGTGATTATTGGTGATGATTCTGATGTATTTATTTTTGAGATTGGACGTGTATATTGGTTGTTTCGTGAGTTTCAAGTTTTGGGACCAAACTTTATTTCGTTCGATTCTCATTATGTGTTGGTTATTTGGGATTTTTGATGACATATTATTAATCCTCATTAAAATCTGGACAAGATGGTATACTCCTTTGCAATTTCTGGAGTTTTTTAGGATGATGTTCACCGGAGATGACGACCGGAGCTAGGGCTCCGGCGTTTGGTAAGGTCTCCGGCCGGCCAAGGGTTTCAACGAAGAAGACGAATCCTCGGCCGTTGATATGGTTGATCCAAGGGTTGTCACGCTGCCACGTTTTATTTTTTTCTGATTTTAATTTAATGATCGTGTGTGTGTGTTTCCATGCTTATTGTGGTGAGCCTTAAATCATAGCCCTTCATCATGTTTAATATTTGTTTTGTTGACTTAATGTGATACGTCTGATGCATTCGACGGTTTGATTTTTGCCAATACATTAATGACCACATGTGCTGCTCACGTGGGAGTGTAGGGGATGCTGAGTGACTATATGTGCGTGTGTGCATGTTAACTATGGTGTGCGTGTGGATCTAGGACGTTGGATGTGACTACTTGTTTAATTCGTTGACTTGTTGCGTGACATTAGATTGATCAGAAGGTGAGGGTAGAGTCAATCATTTGACTGGGCTTCACATGTTCTTCTTTATTTTTTATTTTTTTTCTGATGGATTTAATGTTTGGGCTTGCTATTTACACACCCACCTTCCAGCCCATTTCAATTACCAACGTGATTCTTCTACTTTTCACACCCCCACTTGTTTTTCTTCAATTTTATTTTTATTAATTGTATTATGTTCATTTTAATCATTTTAAAAATAGTTAATTGCATTAAAAAATTACAAAAAAATTCATGAATCACATTTGGCATTTTATAAAATTTTACCAAATTTTATTTTATTATTTTATTTTATTTTTGGCATCTGAAATAATCATTTGTTTATTTTCTTTTTGAATTTATTCCACACATGCATACTCTAACTTGGTTATTTTATTTCTCATCATCCATAAAACATTTTGAACTCATTACTTTTGCATTGTTTCACCAACACATTGAATTGCATTAAAATATTTTTCTCTCATTTTTAAAATCATTTCATATTGCATTTTAGTCCTTTTCTTTAGCACATTGAACCATATTTCTCATCTGAATTTGCATAATTGTTTGAGTGACCTATCTTGGGAATTTTGGCATGAATTTTGGACATGTTGTTTGCTTCTGGTCGAGATATGTTGATAATTAATTTGGTGATTTTAAAAGATGTTTTACTAATTGTTTGATTGCTTTTATTTGAGGTCTTCTTGTATTGTATGCATATCTCTGATCATGTCTGGTTACCTGTTTGAAAAGGCACTTGTGCCATTGTTTTGGGATTGTGTCTTTGACTTCATAAACCATGTTTAGATTGTTATAGGTCACTTGATTGCCATTATATGTCATTTCCTGGATTTCATTTATCTCATTTCTTTTACGTATGTCTGTTTTGTACTAACCTTTTATGCAGAGGCTGAGGTAAGTTATTTGAGGGTGTGGATAGTTATCCATGTCCACTCTCACTCTTTCTGTCTCTCATCTTTTCTTTTCTTTAGGCTTAGGTTGTCGTCAAACCTCACTAATCATAGGTCACCCATGCATGATAACATTAGGACTCTTAGTTTCCCTTTAGAGTTTCATTTGTGTCTTCTCTCTTCTCATCTCAAAACTTCTTGAAAACACTTAATAAAGATAAAGTGTATTGCGCACGAGCCTTAAGCGTAGGGAATGAGAAATGAGGGGCTTCCTCTCATCTTTCTAGAGTTCTTAGCGAGCGTCCTGTCTTGGGACGATTTGTTAAGTATTCGTCCCTGTGCCCTAGACTTTGGTGCAATGCAAGTTATGAACTAACTCAAGTCACTTCTGTCTTAAAAAAATTACAAACAAAATTCAAACCTTTTTGTCCTTCAGGATTGTCAAACTAAAGGCTATTTTCAAAAAAGGGCACGTTACTTTCCGCCTGAGTCGCAAACAGGCATCGACCTTAACTGCCAGACGCGAACTTAACGTCGCTCATAAAAAACACAAAAAGAACTTGGTCCGAACTACGTTGACTCTGAATTTCCCATTGCACAAAGGGAGTACGTAGGCCTAGGACGTCGACGTCCTACCGAGTCTGTCTTTGTTTTCCCCTTCCTCGTGTCAGTACATCCATAGATTTTAGGATAACTCACCCTTAGATTAGACAACAAGCGTGGATCTCATCGAGTACGATGGACGTGTGGGGTGCTAGCACCTTCCCCTCGCGTAACCGACTCCCGAACCCAGGCTATGGTTGCGATGACCATTCCTTTCCCTCTTCCTCAGGTTTATGCGGTGTTCCCTTTCCCCCTCTTGATATAAATTTACACGGCTGACGACTCTGTTTTCCGCGCCACTCTCGCGTTTGTACCTTGATGAAAATCCTGGGAGCGACAGGAAGCTTGCTCGCCTGTAAGTTTTTATCAGCTTTATTTTACGTACTTGCACATATACATGTATATATTTGTTTGAACAACATGGAAGCTTGCTCACCTGTAAGTTTTTATCAGCTTTACTTTACATGCTTTTATATATATAACTGTATTGTGGGAAGCTTGCTCACCTGTAAGTCATTCTTTCGTATCCTTTTAAATACTTGTCATATATCAACTGTATATATACTAGTATATCTGCTTAGAGTTCTCCCCGGCTACTAGGTCTAAAACTAGGTAAAGCCAGTTGGTCACTCTTAAATACAGCCAAAACTAGATCCCCATAGGATTTCCAGATATAGTCTTTCCTTCTCTTGGGCTTAAACAATATGGAACAAAGAGGAAGGCATTATTCCCGGCGAA
This sequence comes from Lathyrus tuberosus, assembly GCA_022829125.1. Classification (NCBI taxonomy): domain Eukaryota; kingdom Viridiplantae; phylum Streptophyta; class Magnoliopsida; order Fabales; family Fabaceae; genus Lathyrus; species Lathyrus tuberosus. The sequence continues at coordinate 4,918,739 of JALAZF010000019.1, read as the reverse complement.
ACTTTTCTCAGACTGTCACTACTAGAAATTGTCAAAGAAGTTCATTTCCCCAGAGAGGATTAATTCTCGGTGAAACCTCTCTTGAATATCTTCAAACCCTAGAACTGTTCACTAAAGGATTAATTCTCGGTGAAACCTTTCTTGAACTTTTCTTAAGTTTGGGACCCACAGGCTTCCTAAAAGCATCCCTGCCTCCTCTTAGGCTTTGTACAGGGACCCTCCGGCTTCTTAGAAGTTCTCATGCCTTCTCTTGGGCTTAATACAAGGATCCTAAAGACCTCTTAAAGGTATAAGACAGAACTTAGTCATCCTTTGCTAGAGCAGTCTTTCCAGTGTCAAAACATCAAACCATTTTAGGGTTGATACTCATCCCTTAAAACACCTGCCTCCTCTTGGGCATCATACAAAGATAAACTCTCCCACACCAGTAGACTTGGACAGTATAATCTCCTCTTGAGTCTCAAAGACATCCTTAAGTTCCCTAGAGAAACCTTGGTCATTTTAAATAAATCTCCAACAGAGTTAGAACCCATGGGTTCTAAAGCCCAGTCAGCCTCCTCTTGGGCTTTGTACAATGATTCTCCCCAGCGGAGCTAACCTTTTCAGACTCTCTTGTTGAGTCAATCACCTTTCAATAATCTCTTGTTGAGTCAACCCTTTTTAGCCTCAATCTTGGGCTTTATACAAGACAGATAAAAACACTCTCTTGTTGAGTCAATCTTTCTTCAACTTCCTCTTAGGCTTGGTATAATGATTTCCCCTAGCAGAAGTCAGCCTCTTCTTAGGTTTTGTATAATGATTTCTCCAGCTTGCTCAACCACAATCTCGGGCTTTGTACAAGACAGATACAAGCACTCTCTTATTGAGTCAAACCCTTTTCAGCCGCAATCTTGGGCTTTGTACAAGACACCTAAAATATCCTCAGTCAAGTCAGTAAAGTCCCTTTTAGCCTCAATCTTAGACTTTGTACAAGACAGACAAAATATTTCCCCGAAAAAGTCAAACTTTTAGCCTCCTCTTAGGCTTTATGATATCCCCAAAGAGTCAACTCTTTTAGCCTCAATCTTGGGCCCTGTACAAGATAGATAAACACTCTCTTGTTGAGTCAGTCTTTTCTAGCCTCCTCTTAGGCTTGGTATAAGGACTTCCCCAGTGGAGTCAATCAATCTCTTAGCTTCAACCTTGGGCTTTGATCAAGGCACACAAAAATCAACATCCCCTCAGAGGAAATCAAAATCTTTCTGTAGGAAAACATTTCTATGTGTTATCACATTTCAAAACAGATAATTCAAAACAAACCTTAATCCCAGATAACTGTTGTAAGTGGCACACTTGTTGATTCAAATATCCAAGCTATCGTCTATCTCTTCCATCTAATTGCTGTAAGTGGCAAGCCTCTGGATTATTTACATCCACGCCACTGTCCCTCTCTTAGCATGAGAAATTCCTAAGGAAAAATGGCATTGCTCTACACTGAGTTAAAGTTTTCCCCCTCTAGGACAAATCCCCTATAAAGGAAATTATGGCATTGCTGGATTCACATATCCCGGTTAAAGTAATTCTCCTTTATAAATAGTCACCCAATAGTTGTGATAAACAGACAAGATGTCTCCCTTTAGCGATATCATATTATCTCTTAGTCAAACCTTTAGCTTCAATCTTAGGCGTTGAATAAGACACAAATACTCCTTTTAGCTTAAATCTTGGGCTTTGAACAAGACACCAAAACATCGTTTCCTCCCTTAGAATAGGAGGAACTACGATTGCTCTGATTTCCCTGTTTCTTTAAAATGGGAATATGTAGGCATAAGATTACGAAATATTAGCGAGCATACCAATCAAAAACTCTAGGTCCAGTACCTTCACGCCAATCAAAACTGAGGCCCAGTACCTCACCAAAATCATCAAAAACTCACTCTCTCTCTCTCTCTCTCTCTCTCTCATATTTCCCAAGAAAATTTCCCAACCCATCAACGGATAAACACCATCAAGTACAAAGTAGAACCTAAAACTAACAGCCTGTGGATAACCACATATAGAATGGGTAATTGATAACTCCCCATTGTATAACCTGACCTCGGACTCCCCGAATCTCTTTAAGCGTTTGTTCAGTTAAACATTCGCATGCAAGGTTAGTTTTAGATAGCTTCCCTTTCCCTTCCAGCTTCACGGGATAAATAAGAAATCAGAAAGTAGCACCCCCTCCTCTTCATTGAGGAGGAAACCCAATTCTGCGATAAGGTGGTCGCGTCACCGACAAAAATCGCACGCTACAGTAAAATGGCGACTCTGTTGGGGACGTCTCTGATCTGTCTAGGACTAAGATTAGAATTCTTAAGAGGTCTAGGATGTTAGTTTTAGGAATGAATATATATAAATATCGCTTTTCCTACTTGATATCCGTGTTTATTTTTCTGTTAATGGGAATGCGAGTGATGTCGCATGTGGAAAGTATGAGTGATACCTAAGATAGGTGATGGCAGAGACGGGCGGTCTTACAGGGAGTGAATCCCGAATAAGCTATCCTGGTAGACCATCAAATCAGTGGAGATACCCTTTGCGGATTCAATGTCTAACGACTTCGGTTGTGAAAGCAGATTGTTCGATTGTGGTATCCATGAAACTGAGGATTTAGTAGACAGTAACCATGTGGCTATTTAGTAGTGCGGTAGCTATCGGAAATAGTTGTCGTGCGATACTACACTTAGTTGAGATTACCCTAAGATACTACAGCTCGCTCGGGTGAACCAGTTTGCTGTTGTTATCCCAAGGGGGGGGGTCAATGATTTTAAGTACAGGTACACAAATTCACCATAGTACAACCTTTGGGGATGGGTAGAGCCATGACTCCATGCTAGTGACGCTGAACCTTTGAACCCATGTTTTTTCTATGTTTTTGTGTGCTGCATTCATGCATTCATTTAAAAAACTTTTAAACAAAGAAAAAAAATCCTCTTTTCTAGTATTTTTTTCAAATTAAGCTAAAACAATGATTGCAAATATCAGAGAGAAAGATTGCGTTATGGATTTCAGTAGAAGGAAGACGCACAAGTACACCTTCAAGGTTCCAAAATTAGAGGATTTAAGAGGGTTGGCAAGGATGATCACCAACCCTGATGCTTTCAGAGCAAAGTACGGAGGACTGCTGTCTCTGTTAAGGGTCCATGTAGTTGAAGGAATCATGACGCTAATCCAGTTTTATGATCCAATTTATCACTGTTTCACGTTCCCGGATTATCAACTAGCACCAACACTGGAGGAGTACTCTCACTTGACTGATTTACCCATCACTGACCAAACTCCATTTTCTGGACTGGAAGAAATTCCAAAGGATCAAACCATTGCAAGAACAATCTATTGGATGAGTCAGAAGTCAGGACTCACATGACCGTTAAGGATGGTATCCAAGGTTTATCGACCAAGTTTTTGATAGAGAAAGCCATGTACTTTGCCAGTATAGGAAACGTTACTACTTTCGAAGATATCTTTGTTCTACTCACATACGAGTTGTTCCTTTTTCCCAACATTGATAACTTCATTGATATCAATGCCATTAAGATATTTCTGATTGGAAACCCTGTACCGACCTTGCTCGCAGACGCTTATCATTTTGTACACTTAAGGAATTTGTACAGCAGAGGAATGATCACATGCTGTGTACCCTTGCTATACAAATGGTTCACCTCCCAATTACCCAAGTCTGCTGCTTTTTGGGATCATAAGAGTACTCTACGTTGGTCATAGACAATCATGTCTCTTATCAACTTTGACATAGATTGGTACAATCAAATCTATGACAAGATAAGAATCATTGACCATTGTGGAAACTTCCCTAATATACCCCTCATAGGAACTAAATGAGGAATCAACTATCATCCAGTTTTAGTTCGTCGTCAACTCGGATACCCGATGAGACATATCCCTCGTAATGTTCATCTGGAAGGTCTTTTCTTCAAGGAAGGAGAAAATGACAGGGCACTAAAGACAGAAATAGTGCATGCCTGGAAACATGTTCATAGGAAAGGAAGAGAGTCTCTAGGAAAACCGGACTGTGTCTCTGTGGAACCTTATCTCCACTGGGTACAAACTAGAGCCCTCAAGCTGAGGATGCCTTACCCTTATCAAGAAGTTCTTCCGTTAAAGGAATATATCCTTTATTTTATGTCTGATACGGAAAAACTCCAGGTCGCTCTCAACAAAGTTCAACGGAAAAGAAATCTTGGAAGAACAAGTACCATATTCTTAATGTGGAGTGTACCGAAATTCAACAACTGTTAAAAGAAAAGGATGCTCTGATTAGGATATTAAAGCGACATGTTGTAGAAAGTCAAGAAGACCGAAGAAATTTACTTGCACCTTTCACTTGGCAAAGGACTGACGACCCGACAACAGCTCAAGAGCCCCGGTCAAAGAAAAGGAAAATACCAGAACCAGCACCTGAGCTCTCCTCAGAGAGGACTCAAGATCCATAAGCTTAGACTTTTCCTTTTACAACACTTTGTAAAATACTGTATTTCCCTTTCTGCAATCTTTCAAATTCAATAAAACGGGGTCTCCCCACTGTATGATATTTACAATCCATTTGTTGAAGTTTCTTTTTGATTAAAGACAAAAAATAACAAAAATATAAATACATCATTGCATTCATCATTCTCACGTAACGCATTCTTCTTACCTTCGAATCTCACGTCTATGTCTCGATTCTAGAGTCAAGCTGTCTCATTCATACAATACTCGGGCCAATCGACAAAAGAAAATGGATGATCTCGAGGAAGAGAACAGAGAGCTGAGAGAAGAAATCGACGCTCTGAAAGAAGATCTAAGGAAACTTCACAGTGACATGCAATCTCTGGCAGCAGCTCAGAAACAACAATAAAGGACTGTGATCTCAGAGATCACATCTACGCCCATAGTGGAGACGTATGATCATCGATACAACATGCCTAAAATCGTCCCTGGGGCATGCCTATCAACTTTATCCCTGAAAGATATATTTCGCCGGTCACGGAAGACCCAGAAACTGCAGCAGGAACCACTGGGCCTGAAGGTTACAAACTTCGGGAAAGCGAAGATGCAAGGGGCATGACAACAACTCATGAAGGTTACAAACTTTGGGATATGGAAGCACCAAAGGTCACCGCCGTAATGACTATACCATAACCCGTGGTACACACTGTCTCGGAAGGACATATTCGACAAGTAGTCTCTGGTGGAAACGAAAGAATGTACGACAGAATGAATGAGTTCCAGGAACAATTCTTGGAGATGCAGAAGGAACTGCATGCCATTCGCGGTCAGGATTTATTCAGAAAAGACACTGCAGACCTTTGTTTAGTCCCCAATGTGAAAATCCCGCACAAATTCAAGGTGCCCGACTTTGAAAAATACAAGGGTCACTCTTGCCCTCAAAGTCATTTGGTGATGTACGCTTGAAAGATGTCAACTCAGACAGAGAATCAACAGCTACTGATCCATTATTTCCAAGACAGTTTAACCAGTACCGCACTAAAATGGTACATGGGTTTAAACCGCACCAAGATCGTCACGTTCAAAGATCTTGGCGCTACCTTCGTTTAGCAGTATAAGTATAACCTGGACATGGCACCAGACAGAGATAAACTCAGAGCAATGTTGCAGAAGGACAAGGAAACCTTTAAGGAATATGCTTAGAGATGGCGTGAAATGGCCGTCCAGATTTGTCCCCCTCTTGAGGAAAAAGAGATGACAAAGATCTTCTTGAAAACCTTAAGCTCGTTTTATTACGACCGAATGGTCGCCAGTGCGCCCAACGACTTTACTGAAATGGTAAACATGGGGATACGCCTTGAAGAGGCAGTTCGAGATGGACGTTTGGTCAAAGATACAATACCATCAAGCAGTACCAAATGATACGGTAGTGCTTTCCCTAAGAAAAAAGAGCAAGATATTGGTAATATCTCTCTCGGAAAGCAAAGGCGAAGGTATCAACCAGTAGCAGCAGTAACTCCTGCTATCAACCCTGCGCCTGTTCCAACGTATCAACCTCAGGTTGCTCAGACCCAACCAAATCAACAACAGTATCAGCAAAGGACACAACAGTCTCTTCAGCAGACTCGTCCTCCATACAACAACAACAACCGTACAACGCGACCGCCAGGGTTTGACCCTATAGCAATGTTGTACGCAGAACTTTTCCACTACTACTGGTCAAGGGGCACGTCCAAACCAGGTCTCCTCTTACAATACTGAAAAATCTGCCTTTTTGGTTCAAAGCGGATCAAACTTGCCCATACCATCAAGGAGGGCTGGGGCATAACATAGAAAACTGTCTCGACTTTAAATATGATGTGCAGAAGCTTGTCAGGAACGGGGTCTTATCCTTCAAGGATACAAATCCAAATGTTCAGACGAACTTGTTACCTCAACACGAGAAAGCTGCAATAAATTTGATAGAGGAAGAGTCTAACCACAGCTATCAAATTCATGATGTACTCCTGTTGGGAACCAATCTGGTCAAGATGCATTGCAGACAGAGCGGGTACGGTCATGTACCGTCTCATAATTATCACCAGTGTGATATCTGCTCCAAGAATAATCAAGGATGTTCCGTAGTGCAATCAGCTCTACAAGAACAGATGGATCTCAGGTGGATCCAAGATCACCGAATCCATGAGGTCAACATGAATTATACAAATTCCAACATCATCCAGAACCACAACATTCTGGCGATGAATGTCAACTTGGTGGCAATGCACTCAAGGCAAAGCCAACATCATGATCTACCATGACACGATTACGATTCCTGTCTGATCTGCTTGATAAACAGTCATGGATGCTCTTTTGTACAAGAGGCCCTCCAGCGTCAGATGGATCTCAGATGGATTCAGGATTACCGTGATAGAAGTCATTATCAAGTTAATATGATTCAAATCTTTGATATTCGCTTGATGAATACCAGCTTGGTGGAATTACACGCAAAGCAAGTCCAGCTCGGTTTTCTGGCTTCACATTATTATCAAAACTCTAAAGTGTGTCGTAAAGACGACCAAGGGTGTGAACTTGTTCAAAGAACACTTCAACACATGTTGAACCACTGGTGGCTTTCGATCTATTTAGATGAAGACACACAACAAATCAGTATGACTGACGAGAATCCTACTAGGCATCAAAGTCAGGATGTTCGATCAATGGAAACATATCTAGTATGGTTGTACTGCATATAAAGCGGGTGTGGCCAGGTGCCACCACACAACTATGAGCGCTGTAGAGTTTGCTCAGAGAACAACCAAGGATGCTACCTCGTGTGAGCAGCCCTTCAAAATCAGTTGGACCGAAAAGAGATTCAACCATGTTAAAGCTCTGGTTCGATCAATGCAATGCAAGACTATCTTCCTGATCAAAGCAAAGACGTTGTCTTAATCCCTAAACAGGAAGTGGCCAAAGACGTATGCGCCATAATCCCTCTACTCTATGAATCGAGAGTTCCTCTTGATAGTTGAAGGATTCTCAACCTCGAACCAATTGAGGCCAGCTACGATGGTCAGAAAAATCAAAAGGTTTGTGTGGTTATCTATCTGCCGTGACCAATACCGTACAAATTCGATAAAGCTATCCCTTACAAGTACGGTGCAACAACAATTGAAAATGGAAAGGAAACTCTGTTACCCTGCGTCGTGAACATTGCCGATATCAGTTGAGTGACACGGAGCGGCCAGATCTTCAACAGAGGAGTTGGAGAACCCACCAAAGAAAAGGAACCTCAAACAGAAGTTCCCTATCAACCAGTCGGTCAATCCAGTAATCCCGACCTTTCAAAGAACAATGATGAGATGCTGAAGCTCATCCAGAAGATCAAGTACAACATTGTAGACCAACTGTTGCAAACTCCTTCGAGAATCTCTGTACTATCTCTCTTGCTCAGTTCCGAAGCTCACAGAGAAGCTCTACAGAAAGTCTTAGAGCGAGCCTTTATGGAACAAGATGTGATGATAAGACAATTTGACAACATCATCTCCAACATCACTTCCTGCAACAACTTGGGATTCAGTGATGAAGAATTGCCGGAAGAAGGCAAAAATCACAACATGGCTCTTAACATTACAGTCAACTTCCAGGACGATGCTTTAGCTAGTGTACTGGTTGATACCGGATCAGCTCTAAATGTTATGCCAAAATCTACTCTGATGCGACTATCATTTCAAGGATATCTGATAAGAGGCAGCGAGGTCATCGTCAAAGCATTCGATGGATCCAGAAAAACAGTTATCGGCGAAGTCGAGCTTCCCATAACTATCGGTCCTCACACTTTCCAGGCCATGGACATCCGGACAACATACAACTGTTTGTTAGGAAGACCTTGGATACACGAGGCTGGGGCAGTCACTTCGACACTTCACCAGAAGCTGAAGTTCGTCAAGAATGACAAGCTAGTCATAGTCTGTGGAGAGAAGGCCTTAATTGTAAGCAACTTATCATCATTCACCTGTGTAGAACTAGAGGAGGTTGTTGGAACTCAGTTCCAAGCACTTTAGGTGAGCAATGAGAATCAATCAGAAAAAGGAACATCAATTTCCTCATACAAAGATGCTCTTGAAGTGATCAAGAGTAACAACCCAAAAGGATGGGGACAGCTTGTCATGCCTACTGATAACAAGACAAAGAAAGGTCTTGGTTTCTCTTCGACCTGTACCCAGACTGCTACTAACGATGAAAATTTTCATCCCATTTAGGGCTTCTTCCACAGTGGAGGCTTCCTTCACTCAGTGTCTCAAGAAGTACATACCATCAATAAGGGTGACTCCTCTGATACAGATGAAGAATGGGAGTCATATCTCAACGTGGACGGTTATACGTCTCAGGAAGAAACGCGTATGCCATTTTGCTATCCCACGCAAAGTCCGAGATATATACCAAGATCAGATGTCAAGATGATATACAGAGATTATGATCCGGAAGGATGCTGTGCTCCACCCAACTCATTAGAGGAGGACACTCTGATGAAAGATAACTTTGACTATGACTATTATGACCCAATGGATGACTTGCCTATCTGGTAGCCGTACCCAAAAGACTTGGGGCAAAAGAGTCAGCCAAACAATGCTTATCAGCTGAGCATCATTGAAAAGAATACCTGCGTCCCCACCGAATCATGGAATTATTACTCAGGACATTCTGAAGATATCCAGTACAACGATGAATCTGCAAAGATTGCAGGACAAGAGTTCATCAACTATGCTTTTCCCGAGGTCAACGTCATTGAGAAGGACGACTCCTCCAGTTCCACGAAAGTATGGGACACCTTAGGACAGCCGAGTGGAAAGTACGACTTCTTGGTCAAGTACACCGCTCCTGAAAGCTCTCATATCAGGCTCGAAGACATCCAACCAACTGGATGGGGAGATCCACCTGAGAATGAATACACTATGCAAGATACAACAGAAGAGTTCGTCTACGACAACTCTGCATGGGAGGAAGACTCCAACGATCCTGCTCAGCCAGAAATCAGCGTCATTTTTTAGGACAAACCAAGAAAGAAGGTACCAGACTTTGTGATTCACCGAGGAGTTCACCGGCAATGGGTTGCCATTGATGTCCCGAAAGTCGTCTATAAGTCTAAGTAATTGCCATATTTGTTTTAACCTTTCACCCTGCCCAGGTGAAACAGATGTTTTTATAGGGCTCACTTTCTGTAAATGTTCCTCTTCGCTTCGCCCAAAGCGACAGAGTTTTGTTTTATAGGGCTGTAGTTTCAAGAATCGACAAAATCATAAATAAATAAACGTCGTTATGTAATTTCCGCATTTATTGCTGTTTTCACTTTTCGCTTTTTCAGAAAATGGTAATCCTAAAAACAACTCAAAAAATAAAAAAACAAGCATTTTTCAGAAAATACACTGCACGCACTCTTGCATTCTCTCTATCTCTTCTAAGAAATAATCATCACGTCATGCAGAATGCTTGTTTTAAACCCCATTGAAACATACGATCCAATGCCTTCTCCCAACTTTGAATTCTCGGTATTTGAAGCTGAAGAAGAAGAAGACGAAGAAATTCCAGAAGAGATATCCCGATTACTCATACAAGAGAAAAGGTCCATTGAACCTCACAAAGAGCCGTTGGAAACAGTCAACTTGGGTTCAAAAGAAGAGAGAAAAGAAGTCAAGATTGCGGCACTGCTCAGTCCGACTGTCAAAGAAGATTTGATAAAACTTCTCAAAGATTTACCGATGTGTTTGCTTGGTCCTATCAGAACATGCCAGGGTTGAACACCAGCATCGTGGAACATCATCTACCGTTAAGATCAGAATGTCCGCCAGTAAAACAGAGGTTGAGAAGAACTCACCCGGACATGGCCATCAAAATCAAAGAGGAAGTGCAGAAACAGATTAACGCGGGTTTCCTCGCCACCTCAGAATATCCTCAATGGCTAGCCAACATAGTACTAGTTCTGAAAAAGGACGGAAAAGTCAGAATGTGTGTAGATTACAGGGATCTAAACAAAGCCAGTCCGAAGGATAACTTTCCCTTACCACACATTGACATGCTGGTAGACAATACAACCAGGTTCAAAGTATTCTCTTTCATGGATGTATTCTCGGGTATAATCAGATCAAAATGGCGCCGAAAGACATGGAGAAAACTTCGTTCATTACCCCATGGGGCAACTTTTGTTACAAGGTAATGTCGTTCGGTTTGAAGAACGCCGGTGCAACCTATCAAAGGGCCATGACTACTGTGTTTCATGACATGATACACAAAGAAATAGAAGTGTATGTCGATAATATGATTGCCAAATCTAAGACAAAATAGGAGCATGTGACCCACCTGTCAAAACTATTCGAGCGTCTGAGAAAATACAAACTCTGCTTGAATCCCAATAAATGCACATTCAGTGTTCGTTCAAGAAAACTGCTAGGGTTCATCGTCAGCCAGAAAGGAATTGAGGTTGATCCTGACAAAGTCAAGGCCATTCAAGAAATGCCTTCTCCAAAGACTGAGAAACAAGTCAGAGGATTCCTGGGGCGTTTGAATTACATTTCCAAATTCATATTCCTCATGACTGCAACATGCGCGCCAATTTTCAAACTACTCAAAAAGAATCAGGACTGCATATGGGTAGAAGACTGTCAAACCGCCTTCGACAGTATCAAAGAGTATTTGTTGAATCCACCTATCCTGTCACCTCCAGTGGAGGGGAGACTGCTGATCATCTATTTAACAGTCTTGGAAGACTCCATGGGTTGTGTGCTTGGTCAACAAGACGAAACAAAAAGAAAAGAGTGTGCCATCTACTATTTGAGCAAGAAGTTTACCGATTGTGAAACTCGGTATACTATGCTTGAGAAAACTTGCTGTGCTCTGGCTTGGGCAGCCAAACGTCTTCGCCAGTATATGATTTGTCACACTACTTGGTTAATCTCCGAAATGGATCCAATCAAGTATGTCTTTGCACTACAAGAAAATTATTGATTTGCGACACTTAGGTTGCGACAATTGACACGCAACTGTCGCAACTTACAAATTACGACAGGTTAGGCGACAGTTTTGACTAACCGTCGTGAATCTACAACCACCTCACATAACAAACAAAACAAAAAATTCTGAAATTTTATTTTTGCTTATTAGTTTTACTTTTTCCCTCTTTTACATTTCACTTTACTTATTATCTAAAAAAAAATTACCAACAACCCTAAAGAACTCTCTTTCTCTCTTTTCACCATGAGAAACCATTTTCATTCTCCTAATCTTCCAAACCCTAAACACAACTCTTCTTAAAGTCAGAAATTGTTAAACTTTGAAGGCTGTGCTGATGCCGAAAATAGTGCTTGATAGGGAAGATCTTGCTTATTGGAAGATGTTGTATATGCGTGAGTATATTTCGCTGGCAAATGGAATCTTTTATATTGAAGAAGAACCCAAAGCTCTGAACTACATTCCAGAGGTTATATTGAAGAAGAGGAAACCCAGTGAAGCATGGGCTTTGAGAAAAAAGGATCAATTCAAGAAGAAAAGTTTCCAACTCAGAAAATCCAAGGACTTCATCAAAAAGCCCGAGGATTTCATCTTTGAGTTTCGCAATAGAGAGATTGATCTAGTTAGGATGAAACGTAGGGTTAAGAGGAAACATGCAGAAAAAACTACCACAATCAATAAGCCCATAATAGTCATTCGAATACAACGGTTTGTGGTTTTATGTTTTTCATGTTTTGAATTTTTTTTGTCTCTGGAAATTGTGGTAACAACGTTTTTATTTTTGTTTTTTAAGAAACAAGATATGCATGTTACTACTAGGAAGCACTTGTTTAGTTTGGGATTGAGGAGAATTTTCAGTGCTGTGTTTTTGAAGCCAATGGATGGAGTCATAGCTAAGCTGGCTAGAGTTGAACCATATGTTACCTATGGGTAAGAAATTTTTGTTGATCTTCATTAGGTTTTATTGTTTGTGTTTGAGATAGATGATTATGAGTTTATGTTATGATATGTTAGATTTGTGTAAATTTCCTTTAATTTTAGGCTTTAGGGTTCAAGTGTTGTCGAATAGATAGTCGGTGATTATTGTGATATAGCATAGAGGGATTTGAACAAATCATTACACTATTTAGTATCAAGTGTTGCTGTATAGTGGTGCCATAGTGTTGTTGAATAGTGGTGCGATAATGTAGCCGAATTTGAACATATTGCAATTTTTTGGGTTGTTAGGAATATGGACGAGTTATTTAATTAAATATCAAAGACAATCCTCCTGTCTTCTCATATAACCTATAACCTATGATGCTTAGGTATGAGTATGAAGCCTTGTACCATTAGAGAGCTAATTTCTTCAATTCACATTAAAACATCATGATTGACGTCAAAAAGTTGTGATAAGCTAGAACATCAAACAGAGTGAAAAACTGTACATACGATTAAATCACAAATTTCACTTGAAATGGCTAATGAGAAAAAACTGAGTATTATGAGTACTGGTCACATGTCAGTATTGGATACTTTACCAATTATGCATGCCTAGTTTGGCGACTGAGGATAGTATGGCAGAAGCTTGCAACTAACTTAGGAAAGGAGACTGCTAAACCTTATGCATACTACTTATAATGGTGTATTGAGAGGAATGTCATACACATGATGCATTTGCATACTACTCTCTTAGAAACGATGGTTTTGCAGCTCTCTAGTATCTTTGCTCATGTTGCATTATACCCTAATTTTGTTTGTGTATTATTCCTAATTGTGCTAAACTCTGCTTCTTTTGAAGGTATCCTAATCTTAAAAGCATAAAGGAGCTAATTTACAAGAAAGGAAATGCAAAATTAGATAAGCGAAAAGTTCCTTTGACAGAAAATAACCTTATTGAGCAGGTAATGGTATACGATATTTATAGATTACTAGTTTTCTTTTGGTAATGCTATACTATAATAACCTTAATTGTTTTTGAATTTCTTCCACTTTTTGCCGTGCAGGAATTAGGAAAGTTTGGCATTGTTTGCATAGAAGACATTGTGCATCAATTTGAGAATATTGGTCCTCACTTTTGTCATACCCCAAAATTTGACCACTAAGATTTCCCATCATTGTGCAAATCATCATCACAATATGGATGGACCATCATACCTCATTAGTCTCCCCAAAGATGGGTGAACATCCACTACAATCAGACTTAGGGTTTCAAGTCCTCTTTGAGCCTTAGACAAAGGATCAATCAAGGAATGACATGATCTTAAACTTTTCTAACCTCTTAAACATACACAATGGATCAAGAGGACTCCCACAACAAGAATCAAGCACAATGTTGCAGCATTCCAGTGGATTAAGCCTTAAGATCGCCAGTGTCACCAAATTAGGGTTTGGTCGACCAGGGCCTCCAGATGGAAATTTTCCTCTGGGCATGAGCCAATGCTTCAAAGCATAACCTAAGATACTCTAAGATACATTATGAACCCAATCATCAAGTCAATTTAGCCTCAGGGGATGCATTCATCAAAAATCAGGAATTAGGGTTTCTTGACCTAATTCACCCCTAAGTTGACTTTTGGGACAAAACATGAGCCAAGACCTCAAGACATGATTTGAGGGTCTCTAATAACCTACATTGATCCATTTGCAACAACGGATTGATCCAAGAAGCTTGATCAACAAGTTTCAAATTCATCAGAACCACAGTTAGGGTTTTTAGGAAAAGTCAACTGTATCTTTGACTTTCGACTAAGACATGCTCCCAAATCCTAGGACATGATTCAATACACCCTATAACACCTATGAAATCAATCCATCAAGTTTGATTTAGGTCAAGGACTTGATTTCATAGAGGATCGCAAAGTTTGGAATTCATCTGACTACAAGTCAACTGTGCACAAAAGTCAACTTTGACTTTTTGAGATTTTTCACAATTATGGTTCCTTAACCCTAAAATGATGTTATTGTGTGATTGGAATCATTATTCATCAAGGAAAATCAGGAAAAGTGGGATAACTTGTAAAAGGGGTAACCATAAAAAACTTAGAAATTTTTCTAAGTTATGGAACAAAGTGGCTAGGGTACCAACTTTGGAGGATCATAACTCCTAAACCACAAGGCCATTTTTCTCCATTCAAAGCTGGATTAATAGCTCTCATGGCCCTCTACCAAAGCTTCAAACACAACTCATTCCAATTCCTCATGGATTTTAAGTTATGGAATAATCAAAATCACAAAAGTGATAATGTCACTTTTTTCCAACACTTAGTGAAATTTTCACTAAGTCAGAATCTGTCTTACTTTTTCAAAATGTAGGGGAATTTTTCACTTGGATCCAAAAAGTATCAAAACCAATTATGATCAAACATTTGTTGTATCATATGAGGGCTTTCCAAAATGGCCAAGAACTCCATCAAAGTCCACTTGAGCCATGAGATATGACAATGCCAATATGTCTTGCTGCAAACTGTCATGGCAAGGCAGATTTTGGAGTTTTGCTCGATTTACTCAAATTTTGCAAAGGGCAAGCAACTCTATCCATCTGAACACCTCAAGGGGGGACCAAGGAGGAACCAACTCTGATCCCAAGCCTCCCAAGTCTTTGGATCCAAAAATAGCATGCCAAACCTAGAAATG
Organism: Lathyrus tuberosus; assembly: GCA_022829125.1. Lineage (NCBI taxonomy): Eukaryota > Viridiplantae > Streptophyta > Magnoliopsida > Fabales > Fabaceae > Lathyrus > Lathyrus tuberosus. The sequence continues at coordinate 4,903,673 of JALAZF010000019.1, read as the reverse complement.
CCTAAAAGAGGGACAAGACTCCAATTTTGTTTTGGAGCATTCAATGGAAGCACCAAGGTGGCATGGACTGAGCCATTTCCAACTAAATTCAGTCAAGACTTATCCAAGACCAAGGGGACCAGCAGCCTATGCCCTAACCTCTAGTCAATGGCTAGAGGAGACTTGGATTCTCATTGCTCAACATTGGCTAAACCTCTGCTGCAGTTGCCATTCACTATTGCAGCCAACACAAACTTGCTCTACTATAAATATAGCTCAATTGTGTTCAATTTGAGTACACCAAAGCACTACAACACTTGCTTTCCTCAAAATCTCTTTCTCTAGGCAAAAATACCTTCTTTAGCAAGGTAACTCTGAGTTTCTGAGTTAGAAAGCAATTCCACCACAGCTTATGATCCAAACACATCCAATATATCATATCTAAGCTGTTTAAACTCTCACAAGTGACCTGTAACACCAAAATCACAAAGTCACCTCTCAAAACCTCAAAATAGGACTTTTGTGCATTTTTCAAGCCATGTCTTGATTCAGTCACTTTCCAAACCAGATAAAACCTCAAACACACTCCAAATATCATCCTTGAACTGTCCCAAATGGTTCCCCCCATCTGGAACACCATTTGAGAGAGTTGCTATTTTGGTTACTTTTGCCCCTTTTGCAAGAAAGAGCTCAAACTTGTTCCTGAGGTTTCCAGCCATCCTAAAAGCTTCTAAGAGATCATTTGAGGTTGTTCAAAGCATCAAATCATTTCTGGAACAAGTGGCTTGGCAGATTGCACAAAAGCTCCAAAAAGAGGTAAGCATCACAACTTGGATTTTTTGAACCATGCTTTCTTTTGATGTCCACTGATCATGCATCTCTTATACATGTTATATGTGTTATGTTTGCACCAATTTATCATGTAATTCATGCTTGTACCAAGAGATGGCATAGAAAATGCAAATCATGGCCTATTTCAAAACCACTATCAGGTTTTTCAATAGGAGCATGATCTGAAAAAAATACCACCACCATTGGATTCCTTGTGAAATTCTAGGCAAGATAGACCTAAATTTTGTCACAATCCATGGAGAAATGAGAAAGTTATGGCCTTCACGTTTTCAACCAAAATCTTGCCTTGCCTTGCCTTGCCTTCGGCCAGGCCAAAAACAAGGCAAGCCTTGTATATTTGTGGTTGTGTTTCAATCAACGGATGTATCACCACCCCAGTGGTAAGACGTGCGCCCTATACACAAGAGGTCTGGGGTTCGAATCCCCCTCGCCCCAGATCCTCTTTTTGCTATTTTCTCCACTTTTTTTTATTGTTTTTCTTATTATTTTTAATGATTTGAAAAATTAATAACTCCCTCAATTTTAATTATTTTTTATTGGTTCCTTTTGCAAAAAATCACAAAAATGTTGAAATATTTTATTCCACAAAAAATTAAATTTATATTAGTTATTTAATATAATTAGTATTTTTGTGAATAAATTCCTTTTTAATTGTTTTTAAACATTTAAAAGTGAATATTTACTTTGAAAATCAAAACCAAATGAGTTTTAATTTATCTTGTGATTAAAACCTCATTTTTCAAACCCTCAACAAAAATCACAAGTGGTTTATTCAAACTTATTTGGTATTTTTATCATTTTTATTTGATTTTCTTTAAATATTTACTTTTAAAAGAAAACAAATTTAGGGTTTTCTTGATTTTCACTCAAACAAAACATTAAAACACTTTGGGCCTTTATTAGAGTGTAAGACCCAACCCCTTTGTAAATACACCACCTTTTAGGCCTCAGTCATTGTATAAATCCCACTGTATTTTTCAAAAACAACGGCGCGATCGTCGCCTTTTTAACAAATAACCTTGGGCCTCTCCTCGAGCTATAAGACCCATTCAAAATCATTGGGCCTCTAATAGAGTGTAAGACCCAATCCCCTTTTAACCAAAACCAATTTTGGGCCTTAGATATTGTATAAGTCCCTCTGCGTTAAAAGAAAACCTCGGCGCGATCGCCAATTCAAAAATCAAACCCTTTGGGCCTACCCTCGTGTTATAAGCCCCATTCTTTAAAAATCATTGGGCCTCTAGTAGAGTGTAAGACCCAACCCTATTTGAAAACCAAAATCTTTGGGCCTCTCCTTGAGCTGTAAGCCCCACCACTTGTACAAAAATAAACTTTTGGCCTCTTGAGAGAGTGTAAGACCCATCCCTTTGTACAGAAAACCTTTTTGGGCCTCGGTCACTTGTATAAGTCCCTCTGTACAAATTCAAAACAATAGTGCAATCACTGATATATATATAACTGTATCCGCTCTACAACCAAGTAAGTGTTTACCCGCTTTCTTTATCCGCTTTCATATATATAACTGTATTGTGGGGCTGCTCACTGTAAGTCTTCTTTCACAAACTTTTATATACTCGTCATATATCCACTGTTTAATACTAGTATAGTTATTTAGAGTTTTCCCCGGCAACTACGTCTAGCACTAGGTAAAGCCCTGTTGGTCACTCTTAAATATAGTCAAAACTAGATCCCCATAGGATTACCAGACACAGTCTTCCCTCCTCTTGGGGTTAAACAATATGGAGACGTGAAAGGCAACATTCTCGGTGAACCCTTTCTCAGTCTGTCACTCTTAGAAATTGTCAAAGAAACTCTAACTCCCCAGAGATGTTCTTTTCTCTGTGAATGGCATCTCTTGAGTTTCTTCCAAATTCTCGGACTTTCCTGGCTTGATCTATTCTCGGAGAATGGTTTGTCTTGAACTTCTCGAGGTTTGGGGACCCACAGGCTTCTTAAAAGCATCCCCGCCTCGTCTTGGACGTTGTACAAGGACCCTTCGGCTTCTTAAAAGCTCGCATGCCTCCTCTGGGCTTAGTACAAGGACCCAGAGACCTCTACAGATATAGGAACAGAACCTAGTCATCAATTTGCTAGAGCTGTCTTTCTGAGTCAAGTGTCAGACCGGTTAATGGGTTGACCTTCATCCCTTAACATACCAGCCTTCTCTTGGGCATTATACAAAGATCATTCACTACCCGAGAATAAATTTCTCAACACACCAGTAGACTTGGACAGTCTCAATACCCTTTGGATTTCCCATTTCCTTAAAGAACAGGAAATAACCCTGATCCTCTGATCAATCCCAAAATACAACATTACCTATATAAGAACTGATTTTCTCTTTATCTAACATACTGGACTTGTCACTAAACTGAAACAGTTACCAGCACACTAGCCTCCTTTTGGGCTTTGTACAATGATTCTCCCAAGTAGAGTTAACCTTTTCAGACTCTCTTGTTGAGTAAAACCTTTTAGCCTCCATCTCGGGCTTCGTACAAGATACAAAAACACTCTCTTGTTGAGTATAAAAGACTCTCATGTTGAGTCAAAACCTTTTAGCCTCGATCTCGGGCTTCACACGAGATACAAAAACACTCTCTTGTTGAGTATAAAAGACTCTCATGTTGATTCAAAACCTTTGAACCTCCGTCTTGGGCTTCGTACAAGACATAGATAAAAGCACTCTCTTGTTGAGTCAGTCACTTGTTAGCACTCTTTTGTTGAGTCAAACCGTTTTAGCCTCTCTCTCGGGCTTCGTACGAGATACCAAAAACACCCTCTTGTTGGGTCAGTAGCCTCCTCTTAGGCTTTGTATAAGGAAACCCCGGTTGAGTCAATCAACCTTTTAGCATAAAAATCTGTGCCTCGTTCACAGTACACAAACATCAACAATTCCTTTTCCTTCATCTAAATTGCTGTAAGCGGCAAGCCTCTGGATTATTTACATCCACGCCACTGTCCCTCTTTTAGCATGAGAAATTCCTAAGGAAAGATGGCATTGCTCTAAACTGAGTTAAAGTCTTCTCCTTCAGGTTAAAAATCCCCTATAAAGGAAATTATGGCATTACTGGGTTCACATATCCCAGTTAAAGTAATTCTCCTTTATAATCAGGCACCCAACAGTTGTGACAAATAGACCAAATATCCCTCTTTAGAGATGACAAGTTCTCTCTAAAGTCAAAACCCTTTAGCTTCACATCTTGGGCTTCGAACAAGATACAAATAGACCCTTCAGCTTCACATCTTGGGCTTTGAACAAGATACAAACACATTTAGCTTCACACTTGGGCTTTGAACAAGACACCAAAACAACCTTTTTTTTTCCTCCTAACTACGATCGCTCTGATTTTCCTGTTTCATTAAACGGGAATACGTAGGCATAAGATTGAAAAATCTTAGCGAACACACTAATCAAAAACCCAAAATCCCGTACCTTCACACATCAATCGAAAAACATCAGTCCTAACATCCTTCCAATAACATAGTCCTGTCATTTTGTTCTTAGCAAAGTAAGCAGAGAGAGGCCCACAATCTAAACCGCATCTGTAAACCAACAGACCGCTGTTCAAACTCAGTATGCAAACAGGGTTAATTGGAGACATCTATTTCCCTTCCTTCATCAGCTTCAATAGGATAAAAAATGAATCGACCTGTAGTATCCCAGAGCGACAGTGCTTAAGAACCACGTCCACAATCGCTCACTACAACTTTAAGGAAGTTGTCAGGTTTATGTGGCTTTTTGAACTAAACAAGCCGACAGATGGATTGAAAGGATTGAAAAATTGCTTCAAGAATGGTGGGGATTCAGGGGACCGTGAAGATTTCATCAACGAGCTCATCAATAAGATGGATTAATGCAGGTCAATATACTATCAGTACTGTCAAAGTGTTGATGGTTTATGGTGTCCGTCACAGGAATTTTGATGGTTTGTTACCATGCTTTTGCTAAGCAGAATTAAAATACTTTGTAGTATCTTAATGCCTACCTTTTAGTTTTCCTTTTTATTTTGGTTCTTCTAACAATGAGAAGAGGGAGCAACGGATTGGTTGAATGTATTTGATGGGGACTTAAAACCATGATCTATTCAGTTGCTGCTTGTTCTGTCAAGAAGAACCGTGTTAATATCCTGAAACAAAGTTGTTACTGTTTGATTTGAGGTGCTATTTTTGGATTGATTTGAGTGACTTAAAATCCAAGGACTTCATCAAAAAGCCCGAGGATTTCATCTTTGAGTTTCGCAATAGAGAGATTGATCTTGTTAGGATGAAATGTAGGGTTAAGAGGAAACGTGCAGAAAAAACTACCACAATCAATAAGCCCATAATAGTCATTCGTATACAAGGGTTTGTAGTTTTACGTTTTTCATGTTTTGATTTTTTTTTGTCTCTGGGAATTATTGTTACAACGTTTTAATTTATGTTTTTTTAGGAAACACGATATGCATGATACTACTAGGAAGTATTTGTTTAGTTTGGGATTGAGGAGAATTCCAGTGCTGTGTTTTTGAAGCCAACGAATGGATTCATGGCTAAGCTGGTTAGAGTTGAACCATATGTTACCTATGGGTAAGAAATTTTTGTTAATGTTCATTATGTTTTATTTTTTGTGTTTGAGATAGATGATTATGAGTTTATGTTATGATATGTTAGATTTGTGTAACTTTCATTTAATTTTAGGCTTTAGTGTTCAAATGTTGTCGAATGAAGTTAGTGAACTAAGAATTAGCTTCAAACTTTGAATAGCCTGCCATGTGAATTTGAGTTTGTCTTAAATTTGTTATGAAGACAAATTGGTTAGTTGGTTAGGAGAGTAGTTCTAATGGGAACTTGTAGGCAACGCGTATTGGTTGTGAATGTGGCAGCTTGAATGTGTTATTGCATTAACCGTGTCATGGCTGTGAGTGTGTATTGTTTCAGTGTAAGTTTGGTTTGAAACATGCTAGAGTTGGTGGAATTGGATAGGTTTGTTAGCTTAATGCAGTTTGGAACAGTTATCATAGAAATTGAAGATGAGGCACAACCACAACTGCACTCATTCAGATGATGAAATAAATCCTAACTTGTAGAAACTATGGTCTTTCTAACTTTTACTAGGTTACCAGCTATTATAGAACAAAAATATTTGATAAATATCAGGATCAACCTTTTGAAATTTTGAGCATATAAAACTAAAGTAGACATGAGGTTTTGTTATAATCTGAGATGAAATTTGACAGGTAGATATGATATGAGAGCATATAAATAATTATATAAAATTGTTAATGGGAAACCAGTAGCTTAAGAATCTGATTAAGTTAATCAAACAACATAATATACATGTTCACATTGGAAAAGTAGCAAGATATGATGAAAAGTGAAACACATATACTTGTTTGCATTAACATATTAATATAAATTGAAGAATATGATTAATGGGATTTTAACTAAGTTAGGAATATGGATGAGTTATTTAAATATCAAAGACGATCCTCCTGTCGTCTCATATAATATAACCTATGATGCTTAGGTGTTTGTGAGTCACTTGTATCAATATTTTTTTGGAAAAAAAACCAATATTCTGCCCTGCTTGCTTGCCTATGGCTTTCGATTTCTGTAACAGGTTGTCGTTAGTGCGGAATTGATTGAGTGTGAGGTAGCCTTTATTTTTTAATGCTAATATTATTTACTTACAACAAAAGGTTAAGTGGTTTCGATTTGGCTCCCCTCCTTTTAAAATGTTAACTGGTGCTGCCACTATTACAGGTATTTGCTCTTGTTTTTGTACAAACTTTGTTAATCTTAACAGCTTTCTTTTTTTGTTGGTCGTAGTGTGGAAAAAACTTCATATCAAATTGCTTGTTGTTATCTTGGTAAACTATATTCAGTTATTATCCGATCATGTAATCTTTTGGGACTGGTCTCCTATAGTGTGCAATTTAGTTTATCCATCTTTTTTGTTTACTTGTTGATATAATCCTAGAGCTAAAAGATGCTTTGGTTTTTGTCTTTTGTTTGGTCTATTAACCGGTAATAATTCATAGTAGCACATGGTAGGGATAAAGGGTATAAGACACATGACAAGTTTTACAAAGAGGTTACATTGCTGGTCGCAGAACTTATTTTATTTTTTCAAAAATTATTAGAACTAATGTATATCTCTTTCTTTTTTTCTTGTCCAAATTGCGGAGGTTACATTGCTGGTCGCATAACTTATTTTATTTTTTCAGGATTTTGCTAGCACGCCTAGAATATCTAAGGGAGACTTTTCAAATTAAGGAAGGAGATTTTCTAACTTTTGATGCCTTGGTGAGACACTTTCTTAAGATCTATGAAAATTTGAATGCTAAATTTTGTGAACTAGAATCCTTGGTAACATTAGTTTTGCATTAATAGAGACAAGCTGCACAATGTGTGGGTCGTGTAATCCATTCAAAGGCTGATTATGGTATGATGATTTTTGCAGACAAAAGGTTAGCATCTTCATGCCATTTTCTTCCATTTTCAAACATTATAGTTTGCAATTGGAAAGTTCAGCTTTGCTTTAACGCAATTAAGTTTCTGATAATTTGTAAGTTTCTATTTTGATTTAAAATGCACAATCACAATACCTTCTGTTGTGTTACTTTTGTTGGTGTTTGTCACCAAATAGATTTGAAGTTATTGTCCATTTAATAATAATAGATAACAAGCAAAGATAATTTTGTCAAGCTTTAGGCAAGGAAATAAATGTTTGTTTAGAACTTAACAAAATTGGGAAAATGTTACTGTAAATATCTGTTATTAATATTAATGTCAATGATTCCATGCATTATCAGAAACAACCAACGTAAACTCTGAAAATGTGCATAACATATATAGTTTCCTAACATATTTCACTTTACTTGGGCCTCGGCTTCTACATAGTTCAAAATAAAATATATAACTTGATACGAGATGTACATGTACAGATTATGCCTACTTGTGATGAATGTATCATTTACTATACTTGGTTTCTGCGTCTGCTTCAGCTTCATTTGTCTTTGACAGAGTTATGGTAGTAAATTTACGATTGGTTATTACTATATCTGCTGGTTGGATACTCTCTCATTTACGTGATGCCAACCTGAACTTGAGCACTGACATGGCTGTGCATATAGCACGCGAGGTCTGTCTTCATAGCTGTAGTTTGAATATTTTTGTAGTTACTTGCACTACATTATACTGACCAATTTCTTATATGTTGGATGCAGTTTCTCAGGAAAATGGCGCAGCCATATGATAAGACTGGTGGTGGCAGTGGCATAAAAACTCTGTTGTCTCAGAAAAACTCTGGCTATAGTGAATCTGATCAACCTAGTTAATACTTATTTGTAGAAAAACTCTGTTGTCTCAGAAAATAGCTTTGTAGAAGCATGTTTACTTATTTGTGTACAATTTTGTTAATAGAGGGGCATACTTATTTGTGAACAATTACTTATTTGTGTACAAAAGGAATTAAGATGGGGATATTTTTAAGGTGTTGTTTAAGTATGTTCATATATAACATAATACAATGTGCTTTGTTTTCAGTGCTGGATTTGTGATTATTGTTTACTAGTTAGATTCATGTTTCTAGATTAATGAGTCTTGAAAGTTCTACTATCTCTTGCAACTTAATTTTGGTCCATATATAGGTATTCAAGGAAAAAGAACATTCATAATTAGTTATGTTTTCTTTACTTCATACTGCTAATTATAATACTATGGCGGTTGTGCTATTCTTTTTATTAAATATATATTATATAATTACGGCGGTTACAACCGTCGCTATTTTTTTATTAAATTTATAATATTATATAATTATGGCGGTTACAATCGTCGCTATTTTTTTATTAAATATATATTATATAATTATGGCGGTTACAACTGTCGTAATAATATATTGGAAGCAGTTTAAAAACCGTCGCAGAATGTTATGGCAGTTGGAGCGACAGTTTTACAAACCGTTGAAAAACAGCCTCGCGACACACGTTTCTATGACAGAAGAGGAACCGCCGGGACTTGCAATTTGCGTCGGTTAGAACCGCCGTAATATGCCAAAATTAACTGTCGTAATTTGCCAATTTTCTTGTAGTGTTGAAAAACCTGCTCTCACGGGAAGGATTGCCCGTTGGCAGATGTTGTTATCAGAATATAACATCGAGTACGACGCTCAGAAAGCCGTCAAAGGAAGTATTTTAGCCGATCATTTGGCTCATCAACCGATTGACGATCAGGAATCAGTCGAATTTGACTTCCTAGACGAAGATGTCATGTACTTGAAAATGAAAGATTGCGATGAACCGTTACCCAACGAAGGGCCAGAACCCAATTCCCAATGGGGACTAATCTTTGATGGAGCTGTCAATTATTATGGAAACGAAATTGGGGCAATCATCATAACACCTCAGGGTACCCACATTCCTTTCACTGCCAGACTGACTTTCAAATGTACAAACAACGAGGCCGAATACGAAGCTTGTATCATGGGTCTCGAAGAAGCTATTGACTTAAGGATAAAGAACTTGGATGTGTATGGAGACTTAGCCCTGGTTATCAATCAGATCAAAGGAGATTGGAACACATACCAATCAGGACTGATTCCTTACAAAGACTATGCGAGAAGGTTGTTACCATTCTTCAACAGAATCGAGTTTCATCACATACCTCGTGAAGAGAATCACATGGATGACGCATTAGCCACTCTCTCCTCTATGATTAGTGTAGGTCAATGGAATGACATACCTAAGATCGACATAATGCGCCTAGAACGGCCTGCTTACATCTTTACAATAGAAGCAGTCATAGACGACAAACCTTGGTATCATGATATCAAATGCTTCCTTCAGAAACAAGAGTACCCGTCTAGGGCATCCAGAAAAGACAGAAACACCCTCAGAAGGCTGGCTAGCAGCTTCTTCCTAAGCGGTGATACACTCTATAAGAGAAACTTTGACATGGTCTTGCTCCGATACATAGACAGACCAGAAGCAAACATGCTGATGAAAGAAATTCACAAAGGATCCTTTGGAACTCATGCCAACGGACACACAATGGTGAGAAAAATTATGAGAGCAGGGTATTATTGGTTGACAATGGAATCCGATTGCTACAAGTACATGAGGAGATGTCACAAGTGTCATATATACTCAGACAAAATCCATGTACCGCCAACGCATCTCAAAGTTCTTTCTTCCCCATGGCCTTTTTCTATATAGGGAATCGACATGATTGGTATGATCGAACCCAAGGCTTTGAACGGACATCGGTTCATCCTGGTAGCCATTGATTACTTCACTAAGTGGGTCGAAGCAGCGTCATACGCCAATGTAACCCGACAAGTGGTGGTCCGATTTATCAAAAACAATCTCATCTACCGTTATGGTGTTCCAAGCCAGATCATTACGGATAATGGATCCAACTTGAACAATAAGATGATGAAAGAGTTGTGCACTGAGTTCAAGATTGAACACCATACCTCATCTCCCTACCGACCCAAGATGAAAGGGGCGGTAGAAGTGGCTAACAAGAATATCAAGAAGATTGTTCAAAAGATGGTTGTAACCTACAAAGACTGGCACGAGATGCTACCCTTTGCTCTTCACGGTTATCGCACATCTGTCCGCACTTCAACAGGGGCAACCCCTTTCTCTCTAGTATATGGCATGGAGGCAGTGCTCCCCATAGAAGTAGAGATCCCATCAATCCAAGTATTGATGGAAGTCAAGCTAACAGAGGCTGAATGGTGTCAAAGTCGACACGATGAACTGAACCTAATCGAAGAAAAGAGAATAACGGCACTATGCCATGGTTAGTTATATCAGCAAAGAATGAAGAAAGCGTTTGACAAAAAGGTCCTACCTCACGTCTTCAGGAAAAGAGACCTCGTGCTCAAGAAGATAAAATCATTCCTCACTGATTCCAGGGGTAAATGGACACCGAACTATGACGGCCCCTATGTGGTCAAGAAATCCTTCTCAGGCGGTGCCTTGAGACTCACAACCATGGATGGAGAAGAATTTGCTACCCTACAAATGTTGACGTAGTCAAGAAATACTTCGCCTACACAAAAAAAAAACAAAAAAAACGTCTCGGTGGATTGAAAACCTGAAAGGACGATCCAGGAAAAAATTAGAGACATGAGCAAAAAATCATCCCGGTGGATTGGAAATCTCAAAGTACAATCCAGGTAAAAGTTAGGGATTAATGGCAAGTAACTACGTCTGACGAGGTTAAATCCCCAGCAGTAATGCCATCCATCAAAAAGGCTCCGGTCAAGGTCATCTTTGACAAAAGCCCAGGATGTCCAGAATTCAAAGTTAGTAGAAGGATATCGGTCGTTATGTTTCAATGTAGCCCTTTTCCCTTAAATTACCATTTTCTAACTTTGTAAATACTCTATGGGATCACGCGCTTGGCTGATTTCCATCCTATCAATAAAATTTGAGCCCTAGTGCTTTTGTTTGTAAGTCTTATTTGTTTTAGCTTTACAGAATGACATTTTAACATGATTAACGATTCTTGAAATAAAACAAAAATGAATTTACTTGTCAAAAACTTTTCTGTTTTTTTCTTAAATAAAGATGGCAATTCTTTTGACTGTTGAACATTGAAAGAACATCGATCGCTTCTTCGAAGGTGGTTGAACTTCAAAGTGCAGAATCAAAGTACTCCTTTTAAACCATTACGCCTGAATGAAGGATCAACTGTGTCAGAGACCATGTTTCATCTGACATCCTCAGCAGAGTTCGTACCTCCCAAGACCGATTGAACAACTCTTCCTCCCCACGAGGACTACCTCTCCTAAGCGAGGCAGGATTGCTATCTGGAACCAATGATACTTTTTATCCCCCGCAGTGGCCGAGTATCCAGTCGTATTCATCTATTAGTCTGTATGTCGCGTCAGTTTTGTCAGCATAAACATACATACATCATGCATTATTGATTCATATTCATATTCATATTGCATCACTATCACTCTGGCCAGTCTTATCCCCAAGTGATAAAGTCCTCTTGTTAATCGAGTTGTCAGTTCTTTCCTCGTCAGGAAATGTTTTGTGTGAACAATCTCTCTCCCTCAGTTTATTTCTGGATTGGAGACGGTCCTTGACCACTTTGATAACTTGAACATCTGAGAGGCAAGAAGACATTCGACCGACACTTTCGACAAACGTCACTTTTCACCATTGAAGATGATATCTTCGCAGTCCCAGATTAAGGAGAATCCCCAGAGAAAGCCCCTCAACCAAAGACTCTCGGCAATACAGCAGTTTCTCTCTGAAAGGTTTGCTGTCAACAAGGTCATCAGCACCTCCAAATTGGATTACATCGTATGGCATTTCTCCGAAAAGATTTAGAAGAAAAGTATGATGTAGTATCCCCAAACAGAAAGTAGTCTTTCAAGAGACTCGTTTTCCCCAGTAGAGTCAACAAATGGCATCTCTAACAGAGAAGTTTGAACACCTCTACAACTCAGACGAATGGGTTATCCAGCAAGTCTGACATCAAAACTTTTTCCCATCAAATGGCATCTCCCCAGGAAAATTCGGCGAGAAGTTTGAGGAAAACCGCTACACATAACGTCCCTTGTCAAGGAAGGAATTAAAAAAAACTGAGACCAGTTCCTTGGCTGAAGATCAGGATCGAGGGGAAGTTTATTGACAAAAGAAACTGAGACCAGTTACTTGGCTGAAGACCAGGATCGAGGAGAAGTTTATTAACAAAAGAAGCTAAGACCAGTTCCTTGGCTGAAGACCAGAATCGAGGGGTAGTTTACATCAGAAACTGAGACCAGTTCCGTGGTTGGAAACCAGGATCGAGGGGAAGTTTATTTCGGAAACTGAGACCAGTTCCTCGGCTGAAGACCAGGATCAAGGGGAAGTTTCACCATTTTCTAAGCATTATTGCTTAGCAAAAGAAGATGGGTGAACAAACTGCCGTTCATAACCACCATCAAAATTTCGGGTATTCCGATATTTAATCCTCTTGCACTCCGAATGCCCGAATACCTTCGCCATTCACACCTTCGGGTCCAAGAAGATTAAATAGGGGCATCTGTTATACCCCAAATTTTGACCACCAAGATTTCCCATCATTTTGAAAATCATTATCACAATATGGATGTACTTTCATGCCTCATTAATCTCCTCAAAGATGATCGAGCATTCACCACAATCAAGACCTAGGGTTTCAAGCCCTCTCAGAGCACTTAGACAAAGGATCATTCAAGAAATGACAAGATCTTTAACTTATCTAACCTCTCAAGCACCTATAAAGGATCAAGAGGACTCCCACATCAAGAATCAAGCACAAAGTTTCAACATTCCAAGTGGATAAAGCCTTAAGATCGCCAGTGTCACCAAATTAGGGTTTTGGTCGACTGAGGCCTCCAGATGAAAATTTTCATCTGGGCATGAGCCAATGCTTCAAAATATAACCCAAGATACTCTAAGGGACCTCATGGACCCAATCATCAAGTCAATTTAACCCCAGGGGATGCATTTACCAAAAATCAGGAATTAGGGTTTCTTGATCTAATTCACCCCTAAGTTGACTTTTGAGGCAAAGCATGAGCCAAGACCTCAAGACATGATTTGAGGACTTCAATTACACTACATTGATCCATTTACAACAATAGATTGACCCAAGAAACTTGGTTCACCAGTTTCAATTTCATCTGGACCACAATTAGGGTTTTAAAGAAAAAGTCAACTGTACCTTTGACTTTTGACCAGAACATGCTCCCTAACCTTGGGACATGATTCAATACACCCTATAACACCTATGGGTTCCATCCATTAGGTTTGATTTAGGCCAAAGACTTGATTTCACAAAGGATCGCACAGTTTGGATTTCATCCGATAAAAAGTCAACTGTGCACAAAATCAAGTTTGACTTTTTGGAATTTTTCACAAATATGATTCCCCTAAGTCAAAAATAATGTTAATGTGTGGTATTGATCATCATTTATCAAGAAAAATTAAGAAAAGTGAGGTTTCTTGCAAAAGGGGCAACCTTGAGAAACCAAAATTTTTCTAAGTTAAGAAATAAAAGTGATTTTGGTACCAACTTCCAAGGATCATAACTTGAGATCCATGCAACCATTTTGGGTGATCCAAAGCTGTGTTTGTAGGTCTTGCTACACTCTACAAAAGCTTCAACTACCTCAGACTCCAATTCCTTATGGATTTTGAGTTATGGAATGATCTAAATGGCAAAAAACATGAAAATGACACTTTTTCAACACTTAGTGAAATTTTCATCAAAAGTCAGAATCTGCCTTACTTTTTCCAAAATGTAGGGACATTTTTCACCTCGATCCAAGTTAAACCAGGTCTAGGGGTGAACATCAAAGTTGAAGTATGCCATGAGGGCTTTCCAACAAGTACCAGATCATCTCCAAATTCCATTTGAGCAGTGAGATACAACTCTTGAAACATGGCATCATGAACTGTTTTTATAAGGCATAATTTATGCATTTTGCTCGATTTGTCCAAATCTGATAAATCCGAGCCTTGTCATCAATTTGGACACATCTGAGGATAAAACAAGAAGGGAATGATCTGATCCCCAAGCATCCAAAGTTCAAGAATCTACATTAGCCCTAACAAACCTAAAAAGGATAAAAAGGTGCCAAGACTCCAATTTTGTTGCAATGCATTTAATGGATACACCAAGGTGGCATGGACTGACACATTCCTAACTGAATGAGTCAAGGATCAGCACTGAATCATAGGACCATAGGCCTGTGCCATAACCTCAAGTCAATGGCTAGAGGAGACTTGAGATTCCTTTTGCTCAACATTGGCCAAAGGCCTGCTGCAGCTGCCATTCACTATTGCTTGCAAAAAAAACTTGATCTACTATAAATAGAGCTCATTTGTGCTCAGTTTGAGTACACCAAATCACTACAACACTTCATTTCCTCAAAATCCCTCTCTTTAGGCCAAAATGTCTTCTTTTGCAAGGTATCTCTGAGTTTTTCAGTTAGAGAGCAATTCCACCACAGCTCATGATCCAAACACCTCTAATATGTTGTATCTAAGCTGTCCAAACAATCATTTGTGACCTGAAACACCAAAATCACAAAGTCCACTTCCAAAACTTCAAAATTGGACTTTTCTACATTTTTCAAGCCATGTCTTGATTCAGTCACTTCCAAAACCAAACAAAGCCTCAAACACACTCCAAATATCATCTTTAAACTATCCCAAATGGTTCCCCTCATCTGGAACACCATTTGAGAGAGTTGTTATATTGGTCACTTTTGCCCTTTTTGCAAGAAAGTGCCACAACTTGTTCCTGAGGATTCCAGCTGGTTCTAACCATTCTAAAAACCAAGACCACCATTGGATTCCTTGTGAATTTCTAGGTTAGATGCACCTAAATTTTGTCCCAATCCATTGAGAAATGAGAAAGTTAGAGGCTTCACGTAAATTGCCCAAAAGCTTGCCTTGCCTTGCCCAGGCCTAGAAACAAGGCATGACTTATGATTTAATGGGGTGGTTTTGATACACGGATGTATCACCACCTCAGTGGTAGTGCGCATGTGTGTTTGGCTTGATGGTCGTGGGTTCAAACCTCACCCAGACCATTTTACCATTTTCTATATTTTTTGCCAATTTTCATTATTTTCATGTTTTTATTAATTAATTGAAAAATTAATTTCTCTCTCAATTTTAATTATTTTTTATTGTTTCTTTTTTTGAAAATTCCCAAAAATATTAAAATATTTTATTCCATGAAAATTTCACAAAAATATTATTTATTTCATATATTTGATATTTTTATAAAGAATTATGTTTTATTTGTTTTTAAACATAACCAAATATTTCTTTCTCTTGGTTTTGCAAAATTCAAATGATTTTTTAATCATCCCATGAATGAAACATGATTTTCCAAATATAAATCCAAGATCACAACCTTTTTCACATATTTGATTATTTTAATTGAATTTTTTATTCAATTAGAATACATTAAAAAACCAAAATTAGGGTTTTGATCACTACCACCCTAACAAATCTTTTCAAACACTTTATGGGCCTCTATTAGAGTGTAAGACCCAATCCCTTTTTAAACAAAACCATTTTTGGGCCTCAGTCATTGTATAAGTCCCACTGCAATTTTAAAATCTCAGCGCGGTCGTCACCTTTTAAACAAAAATCATCTGGGCCTACCCTTGTGTTGTAAGTTCCATTTCTTTTCTTTTTCAAACCTTTGGGCCTCTCCTTGAGTTGTAAGACCCATCCCTTTGTACAAAAAAACCTCTTCGGGCCTCAGTCATTGTATAAGCCCTAGTACAGTTTACAGAACAATAGTACGATTACTGTTTTCCATCTGGGCCTCCCTTTGAGTATAAGCCCCAACAATCTTAAAAAAAATAACTTCCCTTTGATTTAGGTTCAAATATACAGTTGTTATCAAAACTTTCTTTAATTTCTTGAACAACTAACAATACAGCTATGGAAGCTTGTTCTCCTGTAAGTTTTTATCAGCTTTCTTTTACGTACTTGCACATGTACATGTATATATTTGTTTGAACAACATGGAAACGTGCTCACCTGTAAGTTTTTATCAGCTTTACTTTACATGCTTTTATATATAACTGTATTGTGGGAAGCTTGCTCACCTCTAAGTCCTTCTTTCATATCCTTTTAAATACTTGTCATATATCAACTGTATATATACTAGTATATCTGCTTAGAGTTCTCCCTGGCTACTAGGTCTAGAACTAGGTAAAGCCAGTTGGTCACTCTTAAATACAGTCAAAACTAGATCCCCATAGGATTTCCAGATACAGTCTTGCCTTCTCTTGGGCTTAAACAATATGGAACAAAGAGAAAGGCATTATTCCCGGTGAAACTTTTCTCAGACTGTCACTATTAGAAATTGTCAAAAAATTCATTTCCCCAGAGAGGATTAATTCTCGGTGAAACCTCTCTTGAATTTATTCAAACCTTAAAACTGTTCACTAAAGGATTAATTCTCGGTGAAACCTTTCTTGAACTTTTCTTAAGTTTGGGACCCACAGGCTTCCTAAAAGCATCCCCGCCTCCTCTTGGGCTTTGTACAAGGACCCTCTGGCTTCTTAGAAGTTATCATGCCTTCTCTTGGGCTTAATACAAGGACCCTGAAGACTTCTTAAAGGTATAAGACAAAACTTAGTCATCCTTTGCTAGAGCAGTCTTTCCAGTGTCAAAACATCAAACCATTTTAGGGTTGATACTCATCCCTTAAAACACCTGCCTCTTCTTGGGCATCATACAAAGATAAAATCTCCCACACCAGTAGACTTGGACAGTCTAATCTCCTCTTGAGTCTCAAAGAAATTCTCAAGTTCCCTAGAGAAACCCTAGTCATTTTAAATAAATCTCCAGCAGAGTTATAACCCATGGGTTCTAAAGCCCAGTCAGCCTCCTCTTGGGCTTTGTACAATGATTCTCCCCAGCGGAGCTAACCTTTTCAGACTCTCTTGTTGAGTCAATCACCTTTCAATACTCTCTTGTTGAGTCAAACCTTTTTAGCCTCAACCTTGGGCATTGTAAAAGACAGATAAAAACACTCTCTTGTTGAGTCAATCTTTTTTCAGCTTCCTCTTAGGCTTGGTATAATGATTTCCCCTAGCAGAAGTCATCCTCTTCTTAGGTTTTGTATAATGATTTCTTCATCTTGTTCAGCCACAATCTTAGGCTTTGTACAAGACAGATAAAAGCACTCTTTTATTGAGTCAAACCCTTTTTAGCCTCAATTTTGGGCTTTGTACAAGACACCTAAAATATCCTCAGTCGAGTCAGTAAAGTTCCTTTTAGCCTCAATCTTGGGCTTTGTACAAGACAGACAAAATATTTCCCCGAAAAAGTCAAACTTTTAGCCTCCTCTTAGGCTTTATGATATCCCCAAAGAGTCAACTCTTTTAGCCTCAATCTTGGGCTCTGTACAAGACAGATAAACAATCTCTTGTCGAGTCAGTCTTTTCTAGCCTCCTCTTAGGCTTGGTATAAGGACTTCCCCAGTGGAGTCAATCAATCTCTTAGCTTCAACCTTGGGCTTTGATCAAGGCACACAAAAATCAACATCCCCTCAGAGGAAATCTAAATCTCTCTGTAGGAAAACATTTCTCTGTGTTATCGCATTTCAAAACAGATAATTCAAAACAAACCTTAATCCCAGATAACTGTTGTAAGTGGCACACTTGTTGATTCAAATATCCAAGCTGTCGTCCATCTCTTCCATCTAATTGCTGTATGTGGCAAGCCTCTGGATTATTTACATCTACGCCACTGTACCTTTCTTAGCATGAGAAATTCCTAAAGAAAAATGGCATTGCTCTACACTAAGTTAAAGTTTTCCCCTCTAGGACAAATCCCCTATAAAGGAAATTATGGTATTGCTGGATTCACATATATGTGAGTAAGTTTATTGTAGTTAATCAATTCATTAAATGTGTTATTAATAAATTGATTAATAATAACTTTATTGATTATTAATAATTTTAATAAATGTGTATCACACAAATGTATTATTTCATGGTAGTTAATAAATATCAATTAACTTGATCAATTTTATTACCTTTCCATTTCTTATCATTTACTTTCATAATACCTATTATAATGATTTGGATAGTAAATAATTTTAAGTGAAATAATTTTTGTGAGACAATAGACTTTGCCAACATTATAATTTAATTAAATGATTTTATGGCTAATAATTTTACTCAATCATTTTTATTTACGCCTACCATACGAATAATTTTATACGGGAACAATTTTACTATTTATATAAATAATTTCTTATTGTTATAAACGAGAAAACAACTTTACAATTGATTCAATTAAAACAAATTATAAAATATGAAAGTGTATGTCATTGAACAAAATAATATTTACTTACCGGCAAAAATACATTGTTGAATTAAATATTTGCACTACAAAATATGTTGCTTTTGCGACGTGTTTTCCATGTCGCAAACCATGAAAACACGCCACTACACGTTTTTTGCGACGTGAGCTTCTATGTCGCAAGAGAGCGCACGGCAACCCTGTTGTGACGTGATAAACATGTCACAAAGTTGCCACGTGATTATCACGTCGCAAAAAAGTTGATAGAAATCCCTTCAGAAAGAGTCAGAGCAGGTGTGCAGAGGTGGGTCAGAAAATGCAGAAAGTTATTTGCGACGTGATTTCCACGTCACAAATTAGTGACATGAAAATCACGTGGCAAAATGTTTTTTTTTATTTGTACGTTGTGTTTTGCGACGTGGTTTTCAAGTCACTAATTTGTGACATGTAAATCACGTCGCAAATGATGTATTTTTTTTTTAAATTATTTTCTGTTGTATTTAAATAATTTCTGATTATTATTAAATATAATTTCTATTTTATTTAAATATAATTTTCTGTTTTAAAAAAATTATATTATTTAAATATAATTTTCTGTTTTATTTTCTGTTTTATATAATTTATGTTTTATTTAATTAAATATTATAATTTATATTACTAAATTCAATATTATAAATCAAATTTATAAAAATAAAACTAAATATTTTTAAATATATAAATTAATAAACTTAATATAATAAAATTAATAAACTAAAATTTAAATTTAATATTTCTAAATATAAAATATAATTATAAATTCATTAGTACACAAATTAAAAAGTCAAAAGAAAATAAAAATAAAACTAAATAATTGGATCATCCGGGTCGGAATAGTCGGTAAAGTCAACATCATTTTGGTTGTTATTATTTCTCGATTGACCACCATCGTTGCGATTTCCACCAAATGCTTACATAAATTGCCGCATTTGCTCCTCCATATCAGCATGCCTCTTCGCCATTGCCTCCATTGCTTCCGTTTGGGCCTTCGTTGTCGCCTCCATTTGGGCCTTCAATGCCGCCTCACGTTCCTCTGACTCGCGTCTAGCCAATTGTCTTAGCGTTTCTAACTATTGCGGTGTCAAATTTGTTTGACGTGACCCTCCTTCACCGTCCATAGCTCTTTGATACAGAGTTCTATCCCCACTCTTCAAGGTGCCCGCCAAATTTCCACCACCAAAAAAGCACCCGTTATCCCTCTTTCCCCTAATAGCTTGACTCCAAATATAGAAATCCACATCTGGATGAACTGGTTGTCCTGGAGGAGGAGTATACTGGGGATTATGGGTCAGAAATTCTGCCATCAAGACCTGATAATCCTTCTACACATACAATTAAAAAAATCAAGTTAATATAAGTTAAATTAAATTAAATAAAAAAAATATAAAAAAAAATATAGCCATGTGATTTTAACGCCACAACTTATCAGTTGCCACGTGATTCTAACGCCACAACATCTCACTTGCCACGTGAAAATCACGTCACTAAGTTGCTAATAAATTAAAAAATATATAAACAACATAAATTTACTTACCAAAGCATTTTTTGTACGCTCTTCAACAAAATCCCCCGATTTCTTTGTCCGAGTTTGGGTAACCAGCTCAATCATCAGTGGTTGTCTCCCAAAACGCTTAGCCTAAATAATAAACTTAACTTAAATTAATAATATATGTTATAAATCAAAATATGACTTTAAAAAGTGGTAATAATTACCATGCGTCGAGAATGCTCAGCAGTACTAATACTTCCAACAGCATTAAGGTAACCCCCTTTTTCTGATGCCCTAATCTTTTTTGCATTTTCAGATTTAGCCTTAAATGCATCCGTTTCTCAATACTTAAGAAGGTCATCAAAAATTTCTTTGCCTATCCATTTGGGACGGATGCCCAACAGTACAAAACGCTCTCTAACACGTCGTAGCATGTCAGAAAGTCGTCTTGAACTCCTGCCAAAATATTTTTTTTTTTACTTTTTCATGGTTCAGTGGATCCCAAACACATTTCTCCTGCAATGTTGTATGACATTAAAATTAATAGTTAGATAAATTATAACAATAATAAAAAAGTCATTTAAATAACAATAACTTAACAAATAAATTAATGATAGCTGAAATTGCTTAAACCATTCGTCTTTGTCCTTAACTTCTCCAAAAGTCTTATACAATTTCTTATAATTCTGCTGAATTATATAACTTATAACATTGGCAGCAGTCCGACTCGGCCCGAAACTAAACAACAATAATTGAATTAACATTAATTATATAAATTTATATTTAAAATGGAAATGTGTACTTATAAATAAAAATCAATAAATAAGAAACTTACGAGTTTCCTTCAGGCCAAATCCAAAATCTCCCATCAATGGTATAAATCTCACTCGGATCATCATCCCCTCGAAGATCTCTCCCATCTATCTCATCATCGTCCACACCAATATCGCCATCACCCAACTTTGCATGATCATCGGATGCAGGTACATGTGTGGGATGTGGGGTGCATGCAGGTACATGCAGGTATATTTTCGTTTTTTATATATATAAATATATAAAATAATTCTGTTTTTATTAAATGTTATTATATATTATATATTATTCTGTTTTTATAACATTTATAACTTAATAAAAATTTCAGAAAAAAAAATTATATATAATATGTTAAAATAGAATTTATATATAATTTTTTTGGAAAACAGAATTTATATATAATTTATATATAATATGTTAAAATGGAATTTATATATGTTAAAGCAGAATTTATATATAATATGTTTATATTTTCGTTTTTTATATATATAAATATATAAAATAATTCTATTTTATAAATTTCTAACAGAATAAATTTCTAACAAAATATATAATTTGTTTCTAACAGAATAAAAAATTGTTTAAAAATTATAACAAATAAATTTTGAAAATAACATATATACTATTAAACTAAATAAATTGTTTATCAATTATAACAAATAAATTCTGAAAATAACCAAAATAAATTATAACAAAATTTGTTTCTAACATATATACTATTAACCTAAAATAACCAAAATTCCAAAAATACTTCAAATATAAAAAATAAATTGCAAAAAATACCTCTTCTTCAATCTTCTAGTCCAACCTTTTTTTCACTCTTGAATCTTCAATCTTCTTGAATCTTGAATCTTCAATCTTCTTCTATTCAATATCATAAAAAAATATTAATAATAACCAAAAAATATGATAAAACAAATTACAACTTTGAAATTATAAAGATAAAATCAAATAACATACCTTTAAAATTATGGAAGTGCTTGAAGAAGAAGAGAGGAAGCAGATGAAAAATGGGTCTGCGAAGAAGAGGAAAAAAGGAGAAGAAAAATGGAGAGGAAAAATAAGAGTTCTTGAAATTATAAAGAAAAAATGGGTCTGAGGGAGAGAAAACGAAAGCAATTATATATATAAGCCCATTAGCGACGTGAAAATCACGTCGCAACTTTGCCACGTGATAATCACGTCGCAACCAGCCAACGGTCATAAATTATATACCCACTACCTGCAAAAGCCTGCATTCAGTCAGAATTAAAATTTTAATTTTCCCTCTAAAAAAGTTGCGACGTGATATACACGTCGCAAAAAAAAATTTAAAATTTTCAACCTTCCCAACATCTGCACGCAACAGACTTTTGTTTTTAAAAAATTATTTTATTTGTTGCGGCGTGGTTTTCACGTCGCAAATAATATTTTTAAATTTTAAATTCTGACATTCCATGTGCTAACGTTACATTTTTTATTTTATTATAAAATAATGTAGCGACGTGATTATCACGTCGCAACCAACTTTTTTTTGCCACGTGATAATCACGTCACAACTTCACGTGGCTATAGACTGATTTTCTTGTAGTGTTGTATATAGATTCAAATATATAAGTAATGTCAAAACAAAAATAATATTTATATACGGGAAATAATACATTGCTGATTAAATTATTTATATATATGGGAAAAAATATTATTTTAATTGTTTCAAATATTAAATAATTTAAATTTATCGATCATTTTTTCAAATATCTTAAAAGATTAATGGAAAAAATACTGATCTTATAAACAGGAACAACTTTTTTACAAATTTTTTTATATATGAAAAGAATTATAGGCACGGATCTATTATCTCTTTTAAAAAATAATATTTTTTGTTTAACAATTTAATTTTTTTATTTAATTTTTATTATATTTTGAGAAAATGCGCGTAACATACCAGTACCCGTGCGAATGCACGGGTATCCGACTAGTTTAATTCAATGCTGAATGTCTTCATTACAGTTTGAACTTGAGATCTCACATATATGTGAGTAAGTTTATTGTAGTTATTATCATTTTATCTATAAACGAAAAAAAATATTCATTTTAAATTGAAATTTTCTCATTTTGATATTCATATATTTAAATTTATTAAAATATATTATCGAAAATGTATATAGATTAAGTGGAAGATATATTTTTACAATTTATTTAAGTGAAGAGAAAGAAAAATATATATATAGACTTGTTAAGAGAAGAAAAATAACAAGAAATTTGATTCAAGTGAAGTGTGTTAAGATGAAGAAGGAAAAATATTGGCTCAGAAAAAATGATATAAAGGATAAGTGGAAGACACATTTCTATTATTTATTTAATTAATGAAATGATATCTCACAAGACTCGAACATACTCGACATTAGAGAAAAATGACAAAACTATAATTACTATCGTCAAATTCAAAAACAAAAAGTAAAAGAAGTGTTGAAAATGATGAGTAATAGTAAGGTCGTTGGGCCAGATAACATGCATATTGAAGTGTGGAAAACTTTTAGAGATAGAAGCTATTGAGGTTCTATCTGGAGGTTGTTGGGGGTTCTTTGGTCTTACCGTACCAGCGACAGCCAACCCATGGATTCATAAAGTCCCATGAGTATTAATCTGCTCATGCAGATTCTTCTCCCCTTATGGAGTTGGGTAGCTAGGGGTATGTATTTCTTGGCTACTTGAACGGAGCGAGTGCAGAATACGTACCTCGATAGCCAGTAAGTGAGAAAGACAATATGTTCATGTGCAGAGATGCCATTTGTTGTCTCTCTATGATCTTCGATAAAAGAGTTATAAGTTGTCCTGAAGAAGTTGAAGACATGTTCAGTTCTTGTTGGACTTATAGGATCGAAGTCCACCCTAGTTGGTCGAGGGCTAACTATATCTTCTATGTCAAAAAGGGTAGGAGTTATCATCCTACAAGGCAGTTGGAAGGTATTGGTGGATGCGTCCTAGAAACAAATGGAGGCAATAAGTATGTGAGGGTTATAGGTAGGACCCACCCTGGACATCTTAATCAGGCCGTAGATCCTTAGATTCATCCAAAAATGTGCCTTCTTTCTTCAAGTCTATCTAACCATTTAATGTACTCAGCATCCTCAGTTGGAGGAGAGGAACGAAAAAAAACACGGTTTTTAAATAAGTTAAACTTGAAGGGTTCACCAATGAACATTAATGGTTCATACCCACAGTAGATGGGGAAGAAATCCTGAAGGAGTTGGGGTTTCCTAATATATTTGGGTAAGGGGCCCATGCACGCATGCACCTTACCAGCAAGAATGTAAGGGATGAATGTAGAGCGGTACCAGATTTTTCTTTTCTCTGCTTCCATGGGAGGTTCTGGCACATAAGCACGATCATTGACGAATATGAGAAGGTCAATTTCAGCTGCAAAACTGACATGATGCTGCTCTAGAAGCACCATGGAAGTTGAATGAGGTTTCTTGAGTAAAAGAGCTTAATGAAGAAGAAAACAAAAGCTAGGGTTTCATTTTCCTGTGTAAGTTGCAGAAAAAATGGAAGTAAGTGGAAAGTTGTTTCGCGAAGACATTTAAATAGAAAAAAGAAGAAAAAAATGGTGTTGTTTTTCCCTCGAGAAATTTCGCCATGTGGTGTTGGAGAATTCTAAATCGAATTCGAAGACCCATTGCATTTCAATTCAATAAAGCATCACATCAATTTTGATTCCCGAAATTTTCAGATCTCTAATTTTTATGAATTCAAGTGATGGCTAGATCTAAATCTACTTGATTTGTCATTGTACAAAGTCGCCGCTGCTGCTCTAGTGGTATTCAACTAACCTCCTCTGCAAGGTGTCGTGAATCCCAGAGCAATGCTTTTGTTGCATCCATATATGATTCAGGATCCATAAATAGCCAGATCTCTTTAGGTTACTCCTATCAATCCTCGTGTTGCACCTCCATTATTGCAACCAGAAGTATTGTTTGGCCTATAGTTGTTGCAAGAAAACCTTAGAGTGCGAAGTGCTAGTAATGAACTATTGAACATTTTGTATAACATTGCTAGACAAGAAAACTCAAATGCATTTAAAGAAAGGTTACAACACCTAGAAAAAACCCTCAACAACGTTCCACCTCGCAGAAACACCGATTGAGAAATTATGTCCAAAAAGACTCATACTACCACTCTAGAACTGTTCAAGGTGAAGAAAGATGAAGCTCCTCGATCGAGAGATCAACACTGGAGCAAGACGCATCAAACTTCTTGTAACACCCTAAACCCCAAATCACAATTATAAAGGATAAAATACACTACAGGATGTTACTTCAGTATATTTAGATATTATTCACATATAAATAGTCATACTAGCGGTGGAAATTAAAACTATTACATCGCCATATTATCCAAAGATAAGGAAACAAATATAAAGTTCAACAAACATTAGAAACCAAATGCCCGTCCCATGATGTTACGTAATCATAGTAATATCCCTCTAATACAGCGGAAAATAAAAATAAAATGCAAAGGTAAGATGCATAGCCATCTCCCACTCACAAGCAATCACTGCTGCTAATTATCTGCACAACAAGCATCAAAACATACAAAACAAACCAGAAAGGGGTGAAAATAATCCTTACAAATGTTAGCGGTGAAAATAAACAGCGGGATAGTTAAAAATCTCAAATTAATCTCACACACCGACATCAGTAATAGAAATTATAATGCAATGCTAATTGTCATACCCCAAATTTTGACCACAAGATTTCCCATCATTGTTGAAATTATAACCACAATATGGATGTACCTTCATACCTAATTAATCCTCTCAAAGATTGTTGAACATTCACTACAATCAAGAATTAGGGTTTTGAGCCCTCTCAGAGTACTCAGACAAAGGATCAATCAAGAATGGACATGATCCTCAACTTGTCAAGTCTCTCAAACATCCATGAAGGATCAAGAGATCTCCCATATCAAGAATCAAGCACAAAAGTGCAACATTTCAAGTGGATCAAGCCTCAAGATCATCAGTGTCACCAAATTAAGGTTTTGGTCGACTAAAGCCTCCAGAGGGAAATCTTCCACTGGGCATGAGCCAATACCTCAAAACCTGATCCAAGAAGGTCAAAGGGACCTCATGGACCCAATCATAGAGTCAAAATAGCCTTAGGGGATGCATTCATCAAAAATCAGGAATTATGGTTTCTTGACCTAATTCACCCCTAAGTTGACTTTTGAAGCAAGGCAGGAGCCAAGACCTCAAGAAGTGTTTTGAAGACCTCCAATACATTATATTGATCCATTTACAAGATTGGATTGACCCAAAAAAACTTGGTTCATAAGCAATACAAAGATTCAAATTCATATGGACCACAAACTAGGGTTTCAGATAAAAAGTCAATCATACCTTTGAATTTTGACCAAGACATGATCTCAAACCTTGGGAAATGATTCAAGACACTCTAAAAGTCCATTCATTAAGTTTGATTTAGCCTAAGGACTTGATTTCCTAGAGAATCACAAAGTTTGAAATTCATCTGACAAAAAGTCAACTTTGCCAAAAAATTAAGTTTGACTTTTTGAATTTCTTGACAAACAACGCTTCCTTAAGTAAAAAACAATGCTAACTTATGGTTTGGACCATATTCCATCAAGAGAAATCAAGAAAAGTAGGGTTACTTGCAAAAGGGGAAATCTTAAGAAACTTGAAATATCACTAAGTCATGAAAAAAAGTTATTTATACCCAACTTTGCAAGACCATAACCTGTGATCCAAGCAACCTTTTTCTTCCATCCAAAGCTCAAATGAAAGCTCTCATTACATACTTCAAGATTGTCAACTACATCAGATTCCAAATCCTCATGGATTTTGAGTTATGGATTGATCAAAATCACAAAAATGTGAAAATGACCATTTTTCCAATACTTAGTGAAATTTTGGACAGAATCTGTTTTGCATTTTCACCAACTTTAAGGTCATTTTTCTCCATGATCCATAATGATCCAAAATCAAAGTTAAACACCAAAGTTAAAGTAGGATATAAAAGTTTTCCAAAGAGTACAAGAACTCCCATTAATTCAACTTGAGCAAGAAGTTACAAGCATTGAAACATGCCTTGCTCAAACTAATTTCCAAGACAGATTTTGTGCATTACTTGTAGCACACGATTTTTGAGTCCAATTTTGGTGACTATGCAAGACTGACCCACTTCCAAATTCAACAAGAATCTCAGTCAATCATGAAGAACCTGCAAACTTGGACCCTAAGGCAAGGAATCTATCCTTTGGCATGTGATCATTCAAGTTTGCAAATCCAAAAATCAAGTTTGGTCATTTGGCATTGATGTGGAACATAGAGCTATCATGAACTAAGCCATATCAGTCCAATTGAGTCAAGATTGACTCAAAATTTAGAAGACCTAAAGCTACTAAGACCAGCTCAAGTCAATGGCTAAGAGGAGACTTGGTACCTTAGCATTCAAGACATGATACATGGGCACATCCATTGGATAATAGAGTGATCCCTCATCCACACACTACTCCTTCAGAAACAAACTTCCTCTACTATAAATAAAGGTCATTTGTGACTAAATTCAACACACCAAAACAATACCAAAGCCTTGTTTTCTCACTCTCCCTCTCTTACTTCAATTTCAAGTCACAATGGGACAATTTGGGGATTCTTGAAACCAGAGCAAAAACCACTCAAAGAACTATCAAAACACATCATAAATCATCTATTGGAGGTGTTCAAACATTCATCCTCATTGTACAACACCAAAATCAGAAAGTCAACCCCCAAAACCTCAAATTTTGACTTTTCAGCATTTTTCAAGCCATGTCTTGGTCCAATCACTTTCAAAGCCAAACAACACTTCAAATACTCTCCAAATATCATCCTTAAACTATTCCAAGAAGTTTCCCTCAACTGTAACACCATTTGAGTGAGTTACCAATTTGGTCACTTTTGCCACTTTTGCAAGAAAGAGCCAGTTCTTGTTCTTGAGGTTTCCATCTAGTTTTGGTCATCCTAAAAGTTTCTAAGGGACCTATCAAGAGTGTCTAAGGCATTAGATTATTTCTGGCACAAGTATTTTGAAATATAGCACAATGAGCTTCTAGAGGTAAGTGCATAACAACTTGAACTCTTTAAAATATGCATTGCTTTGATGTCCATTGATCATGAACATGTCATACATATCATATGTGTTGTGTTTGGACCAATTTACCATGCTATTATTGCTTGTATGAAGTGGTAGCATAGAACTTGCAAATTTTGGCCTATTTTGAAACCACTATCAAGTTTTGAAATGTAGGCATCTTTAGAAAATTCTAAGACCACCATTGGATTCCTCATGAAATTCTAGGTAGGATCCATCTAAATTTCAGCAATTTTCATGAAGAAATGAAGAAGTTATGGTCTTCTTGCAAATACCCCAAAATCTGGTTTTTGCCTTGCCTTGACCTAGAAATTAGGTCACCCTTATATGCATATGGGGTGTTTTGATACACGGATGTATCACCACCTCAGTGGTAGCAGCGTGTGTTTGTTTGGTTAGAGGGCGTGGGTTCAACACCCACCCAGACCATTTTTGGTTCCCTCTCCTTTTTTGCTATTTTTCTCATTTTTCATTAATTTCTTAATTAATCTCAAAATTAATTTCTCCTTCAATTTTAATTATTTTTTACTGGTTCTTTTTTTTTTTAAATTTACAAAACTGTTGAAATATTTTATTCTACAAAAAAATCAAAAATATATTAATTATTTAATATAGCTTGAATTTTTGTAATTAATTTCATTTTATTTGTTTTCAAACATTCTTAAATGAGATTTCCACCTTGAATTTTCAAATTCAATTGGATTCCAAGCTTTCATGTGATTAAACATGATTTTTCAAAACATTGTTCAAAGTCGACAACTTGTTTTTAAATATATTTGATATTTTATATCATTTATTATTTATTTTCCTTTGAAAATTATATTTTTAAATTCAAATTAGGGTTTTCTCTTAATTTTGATTTTTAAAACTTCATCTAAAACACTTTTGGGCCTCTAATAGAGTGTAAGACCCATCCCATTTATAAATATACTATTTTGGGCCTCAGTCATTGTATAAGTCCCGATACGATTTTCAAAATAAACGGTGCGACCACTGTTTTTCATCTGGGCATCTCTCTGAGCTGTAAGCCCCATCTCTTGTATAGAAATAACACTTTTGGGCCTCTAATAGAGTGTAACTCCCATCCCTTTTGTACATAAATAATTTTCGACCTCAGTCATTGTATAAGTCCCTCAGTGGTTTTTAAAATCACGGCGCGATCGTCGCCTTTTCAAATAAATCATCTGGGTTTCTCCTTGACTATAAGCCCCATTTTTATTTCTTCAAAACACTTTTGGGCCTCTATTAGAGTGTAAGACCCAACCCCTCTTTGTATAAAAACAATTTTCGGGCCTCCACTATAGTATAAGTCCGACAACGTCTTTCGGTCTCACAGTGCGATCAATGTTTTCAAAATAAGTCATCTGGGTCTCTCTTTGATTTATAAGCCCCAAACATTCTTCCAAACAAATTTTCTCTTAATTCAAATTCAAATTCAATGTTGTTTCTTTCAAAACTTTCTTCAATTTCTTGAAACCCTAAAAGAGGCAATACAGTTGTAGTCAATACAATAAATCATAATATGCTTGGGCTTCTTCTCAGAAGGTTAGTCCCCACATATTTTTCAGTGCATATTTCTCATATATATCTGTCAATATAATTGTCTGTATATACTTGTGCATATCTTGTTTAGAGTTTCCCCTAGCAGTTAGGTTTATGTTTAGGTCAAACCAGAGGTTACTTTCAACTTAGTCAAAACTAGTTCCCCATAGGAAATTCCTTATACAGTCTTGCCTATTTTTGGGCTTATACAATATGGAACAGAGAAATGCATTATTCCCGGTGAAAACTTTCTCAAGACTGTCAAAACTTAGAAACAAACATATACAAGAAATTCATTTCCCCATAGAGGATTAATTCCCAGTGAAACCTCTCTTGAATTTCTTCAAACCTTAGAACTGTTCAGCAGAGAAAGGATTAATCCCCGGTGAAACCTTTCTTGAACTTTTCTTTGGCTTGGACCCACAGGCTTCCTAAAAGCATCCCCAACCTCCTCTTGGACTTAGTACAAGGACCAACACGCTTCTTAGAAGTTCCTCAGCCTCCTCTTGGGCTTAGTACAAGGACCCAAAGGCCTCCTAGAGGCATAGGACATAAATTAGTCATCTCTACTAGTTCAATCCTCAGGAGAGTCAGAATTCCAAAACATTAGACCATTCTAGGGTTGATCTTCATCCCTTAAAACCTCAACCTCCTCTTGGGCATCATACAAAGATCTCTCTCTACACTAGCACCTACCATTTCTTGAGAGACTTGGAAAGTCTCAACTTCCTCTTGGGATTCATTCAAGTAGACTTGGAAAGTCTCATATCCTTTTGAATCTCACAAAGAAACCCTCAAGTTTACTAAAAGCACAGGAAAAACCCTGATCATTTCATCAATATACTAATCTCCAGCAGAGTTAAAACCTCTATGGGTTTTCAAACTCAAATTTACACCCATCTGACCCCCCAACAAGGCTTAAGCTTTCATTTTAAGAAATCCCAGCCAGGGTCAATTTACCATCAACAAATCCCCCAAGAGAATCAGAGCCTTATGGCATCTGATATCTCAACTCTTCTCTGATCCCCAGAAAGAGTAAAACCTTTGGATTCCCCAATACCATTTGGACCTGCTCCTGGATTTACATAAATCCTCAGCAAGAGATAGCCTCCTCTTAGGCTTCATATAAGAATTTCCCCCAGTGGAGTCAGTCAGCCTCAATCTTGGGCTTTGTACAAGACAGATAAAACCCTCCCCAGTGGAGTCAGTTTCTTTTAGCTTCAACCTTGGGCTTTAATCAAGGCACACAAAAATTAACATCCCCTCAGATGAGACCATGATTCCACTCTGTAGGAGGATATATCCTCTAAACATCACATTTTAAAACAGACAATCAACTTTTCCTAGATAATTGCTGTAAGTGGCACACTTGTTGATTCAAAATCCAAGCTGGAGTCCTTCCTTTATCATGGCTAAAAATCATCTTTCATCTAACAACTGTAAGTGGCAAGCCCCTAGATTCCTAACATCCAAGCCAATGTCCCTCTCTTAGCATGAAAGATTCATAAAGAAAAGAGTGGCATTGCTCTACACTAAGTTAAAGCTTTCTTTCTTCATGACATACCTCTTATAAAGGAAATTATGGCATTACTGGATTCACATATCCCAGTTAAAGTAATTTCCCTTATAACCAATTACTCAACTTTTGTGATAAATAGGTGAGATGTTCTCCCTTTAGAGATGACAAATTCTCTCTCAGTCACCCCTTTAGCTTCAATCTTGGGCTTTGAACAAGACACAAATACTCCGATAGCTTCAATCTTGGGCTTTAAACAAGACACCAAACATTTTACTCCCATAGAAATAGGAGGAACTACGATTGCTCTGATTTCCCAAATCTCTTCACAAGAATACGTAGACATAAGATTGTGAAATCTTAACGAGCACACAAATCAAAAACGTTAGGTTCAATACCTTACCAAAAACAACAAACACACTCTCAATTCTCCCAAAGGAGAAACTTTTCCCAAGCCACAGCAGATAAACACAAGAAAGCAATTCAAATTAACAGAGAAACATGCAATAAAAGGCCTATGGATAACCATATATTCACTGGGTGTTAATAACTTCCCTTTGTATAACCCAACCCCGTTCCCCGATCTCTTAGCATTTGTAAAAGAAAACATTTGCGAGCAAGGTTAGTTTTAGATATCTTCCTTATGCTTTCCAGCTTCATAGGATAAATAAGAAATCAGAATGTAGCACCCAATTCTAACATTGCGGTAAGGTGGTCGCGTCACCGACAAAAATCAGAATGCACGACGAGCGCCTTTATGCATATGGCGACCGCCATTTACTCCAGGCACGCCTTTTGGTTTTTGGCTGGCAAAATGCAAATTGGTTACTAAATTTTTTTTTTGTTTTTAGTTTTTTCTCTTGACAAACCTAGATTTGCTAAACATTAATAACAAGTTAAGTAAGGATTTAAAACACTAAAACAAAAACTTAAAAATAAACTTGCATTAAACGAAACTAAAATGTATTACAATTACGCGTCGACATCCCGACGGTACACAATGGAATGGAAATTAACAATTCAAACGATACAAGAAAGGGAAACACTATACATGTAAACAAACTATCCTAATAAAAACAGGGAAATAGGTGCGGCTATGGATCATCCATGATGTTGTCTAAGAGAGTAGACAATTTGGAACTTATGGTCCAACTCTTCATGAACAACATCCATTAGTCCAATGAAGTCGACTCAGAGAGAGGAAATCTCATCTCGGAAGGAATCTACTTCAGCTTGAAGAGCATTAATAGCAGCAACTACATTCAAAGGTGGTATATCAGGATCGACCTCGAAACCTTGAGTGGCCTCGGCAGACATAACGGTATCTCGGTTTTCGTAAGCCTGAGGAGAGTCGGGTGGAGTCAGAAACTCATTGACGACCTCCAAATCATAGAGCCAATTGTCCTTATCGTGCACACTGGTCTTTTCATGGTTGGGTAAGGTGAAAGTATGGACTACAGCATTATCGATAAGTAACTCGAATTCAACTAGGCCAAGATTAGCAATAATGCCTCTGTAGAAACAAAAACTAATGTCCATCGGGAGAAAACCACCGAATGCAAAGGAACGGTTCAGATGGTACCTCATCCCAATTGCATCAGCAATCATAGTCACCAGCCCACCTATCAAGATCAGTTCAAAGGAATCACGGGCAATACGACTAAAATTAGCAAGCAAATACGGGGCTGCATTGACAGACTTTCTTTGGGATGCGCAGAGCATGATATATAGCTCATCCCTCGACACAGATGTAATGTTCTCTTCTTTGCCAAAGAAGGTGTGAGCAAGAACCTTATGGAAATATCTCCATCCAGGGTTGTGGATGCTTTCGGAGAACATAGCTTCAGGTTTGGCAATACCGCTTCCGGTTATGGTACCCCAGAAATGTTGAAGATCATAGCTAGTGAAGGCATCAGCAGGGGTCTTGGTCACAACATTGGGTTCATTAGGAAAACCCAATAATTCAGCGAATTCATGATGGGTGAATTTGTACTTGTTCCTAAACAACCTGAAGGTAGCCAACCCTCAGCCAAAACCGAAACCACGGGTGGCATCATAATAGAGGGAGCTAAGGAACTCCAAGGTCAAGCTACGGTAAGTGCTAAATATCTTCTCTAAGGCAAAGTGAGACCAGCCTATCTGGCTCAGAAGGAAAATAACATTGTCTCGGATGCTAAGGGTTTGCATGGCCGAGTCGTCAGGATAGATGGACAGACCAAAGTCTCTTTGAGATAAAGCCTCAAATCGACGCCTCTGGACATCGTTCCTGAAAACAACAACACGGTTTTCAAAAGTCTGCATGGTTGCTGGTCAAAGGTTTCCTAGAGAAGGGTATCCTGAAAAATTGAAAAACATTACAATATTAGGGGAATAATACTATTAGCTACGTGTTAGTAAGATAAAAATAGTAATAATAATCATAATACTGATAATGATAGAAACAATAATGAGATGCAATAAATAGTGATGCATATCGTATAGATCTTATACTAAACATGCATGCAGTATCCTAAAACTAACAAAGTAAAATAAAAACTAAAGATCGTGGTTTAGCTCCCACAGAGCGCTTTGTTTAATGTCGGAAGCTCGACATTAGAATTGAAAAGGGCATCATTTGTCGGGAAGAGCGGGGAGCTCTTCCAACTTGTAATTAGTGATGAATTCCTTGTTTTCTACTAAGTGGTAGTGCTTGAGTCTCTGGCCGTTCACAAAGAACGTCCCATTCGACTTTCCTCTAATTTCAACTGCTCCACTTGGTAGGAATTTTGTAACTTCGAACGGACCAGACCATCTAGAACGTAATTTTCTGGGAAAAAGTTTAAGCCTAGAGTTAAAGAGGAGAACTATATCTCCTTCCTTAAACTCCTTCTTTGTTATTCTCTTATCATGCCACTTCTTGGTTCCTTCTTTGTATATTCGGGCATTTTCATAAGCATCTAGAATTAGTCCTTCTAATTCATGGATATCCAGAATCCTTTTCTCGCCTGTTGCCTTATGATTCATATTCAGGGTTTTAATGGCCCAATATGCTTTATGCTCAAGTTCCATAGGCAGATGGCATGACTTTCCATAAACTAGTTTGTACGGTGTGGTTCCTATGGGGGTCTTGTAGGCTGTTCTGCAAGCCCACAAAGCTTCATGAAGTTTAGTAGACCAATCCTTCCTAGAGGTTGCAACGGATTTTTCTAAAATCTGCTTGATCTCCCTATTCGACACCTCTACTTGTCCATTAGTTTGAGGGTGATAGGGTGTTACTACTCGGTGTCGTACTCCGTATTTAAGCAATAGCTTCTCGAAAACATTCAAAATGAAATGGGAACCGTCATCACTAATGACAATTCTTGGTACACCGAATCTGGGAAAGATTATGTTCTTGAAAAGTTTTACCACCACTCGTGCATCATTTATCGGTGAAGCTATCGCCTTAATCTATTTTGATACGTAATCAACTGCGATGAGTATGTATTTGTTTCCAGAAGAAGATGGAAAGGGTCCCATGAAATCAATTCCCCATACATCAAAGACTTTGACTTCCAAAATTTCCTTTTGCGGCATCTCATCGCATCTAGAAATGTTTATAGTGCGTTGGCACCGGTCACAGTTCATAATGGCAATGTGAACGTCCTTCCAAAGGTTTGGCCAAAAGAGGCCAGATTGTAATATCTTTGCGCATGTTTTTGATGTACTGGCATGTCCTCCGTATGGTGCAACATGGCATTGGGATATGACATCCTCTATTTCCGATTCAGGGACACATCGACGAAATATTCCATCGGCGCCTCTCTTGAATAATAGGGGTTCATCCCAGTAATATTGTTCAAGATCATGGAAAATTTTCTTTTTCTGTTGGTATGTTAGATCTGGTGGAAGTACTTTGGCTGCTAGGTAGTTGACAAAGTTAGCATACCATGGCAATGTGGTTTTTGTATAGATTGCTTCTACTACTTCATTTGTCTCTGCATCGTTAAATAACAAGGAACATTATACAGTTTTGCTTTCCCTTTCCAACTGGGCTACCAGTCTGTCGTAAGGAAAATCATCGTTTATAAGCACTCCTTCGGGCTTTAGGTCCTCAATCCTAGAGAGATGATCTGCTACCACGTTTTATATACCTTTCTTATCCTTTATCTCTAAATCGAATTCTTACAAAAGCAAGATCCATCTCAAGAGTCTTGGTTTGGCATCCTTTTTAGTCAACAGGTACCTAATCGTGGCGTGATCGGTATAGATAATAATTCTTGCTCCCACTAAATAGGAACGGAATTTATCTAAGGCGAACACGACAGCTAGGAGTTCCTTTTCTGTGGTCGCATAGTTCATTTGTGCGTTGTCCATGGTCTTACTCGCGTAGTAAATAGCATGAAGCTTTTTATCCTTTCTTTGTCCTAAGACAGCGCCTACAGCATAGTCGCTAGCGTCGCACATTATTTCAAATGGTAAACTCCAATCAGGTGGTTGCATAATTGGTGCGGTAATAAGAGCATTCTTCAGATGTTCAAATGCTTTCAGGCATTCTTCATCGAATATAAATTCAGCTTCTTTCATCAGCAGTCCAGTCAAGGGTTTTGTAATCTTAGAGAAGTCTTTAATGAATCGTCGGTAAAAACCGGCATGTCCTAAAAAGCTTCGTACTTCTCTAACTGTTTTTGGTGGTTGAAGGTTTTCTATGATTTCTATCTTTGCTTTGTCTACTTCAATACCTCTATCGGATACTACATGTCCAAGAACTATACCTTGTCGCACCATGAAATGGCACTTCTCCCAATTTAACACAAGGTTCACTTTGACGCATCGTTCAAGCACCAACTCAAGGTTTGACAGACAGTGTTCGAAACTTCACCCACATACAGAGAAATCGTCCATAAAGACTTCCATTATGTCGTCTATGAAATCAGCAAAAATCGACATCATGCATCTCTGAAATGTTGCGAGAGCATTACACAGTCCAAATGGCATTAGACGATAAGCAAATGTGCCATAGGGGCAGGTAAATGTGGTCTTCTCTTGGTCATCAGGATGAATAGGTATTTGGAAAAATCCTGAGTATCCATCTAAGTAACAAAAATATGAATGTTTGGCTAGCCGTTCAAGCATTTGGTCCATGAAGGGTAAAGGAAAATGATATTTTCGAGTACCCTTATTCAGCTTTCTATAGTCTATGCACATCCTCCATCAAGTTTGAGTTCGTTTGGCTACGGACTCGCCTTTCTCGTTAGTTACAACTGTAACACCACCCTTATTTGGCACGACATGCACTGGGATGGCCCATTTGCTGTCAGATATCAGATATATGATTCCTGCTTCCAATAGTTTTTGCACTTCTCTCTTTACTACATCGCTTAGGATAAGGTTCAACCGTCTTTGATGTTCTCTGGATGTCTTACAGTCTTCCTCCATCATGATGTGATGCATACATATAGAGGGACTTATCCCTTTTAGATCGGAGATGTTATATCCAAGAGCTGTGGGATATTTCCTCAAGACTTCCAACAATTTCTCGGTTTCTATTTGTCCTAAATCAGCATTAACTATTACGTGTTTTTCAAGTTCAGTGTCTAGGAATTCATACCTTAGATCCTTGGGTAATGTTTTGAGTTCTACAGATGGTTTCTTTGGGCAAGGCATTGGATCGGGTGTGAGTGCTAGGCATTCTCTTAGACTGTCATCTTTATACGGCTCACGCCAGTTGTCGTCTTCAAATATTGGAGGGGCTGGAATATTTAGTACTTCCGTGTACCTTGTCGGTTCCTTCTCCAGTTCTCTGATGCATTCGTCGATAACGTCTAGAAAACAACATGAATCGTCTAAAGCAGAGGCCTTTAGGAATTGGGCTAAGATAAATTCGACTTTTTCTTCCCCTACTTCGAAGGTTAAATTTCCCTTCTTCACATCTATTATAGCTCCAGCTGTTGCTAAGAACGGTCTACCTAAGATGATCAGTATATTAGAGTCTTCCTTAATGTCCATTATCACGAAATCTGTCGGAATATAAAACTGACCTATGCGAACTGGCACGTTTTCTAGCATACCTACTGGATATTTCACAGAATGGTCTGCTTGTTGTAGAGACATCTTCGTTGGCCTCGGGTCTCCTAATTCAAGTTTCTTACATGTGGATAGGGGCATTAGGCTAACACTAGCTCCTAAGTCGCATAATGCTTTGTCTATGACAGTCTTTCCGATTACACAAGGTATGGAAAAGCTACTGGATCTTTTAGTTTAGGAGGCATGTTATTTTGAAGTATGGCGCTACACTCAGCAGTGAGCATAACGGTTTCGTTATCTTCCAACTTTTTCTTGTTTGATAGGATCTCTTTAAGGAATTTGGCATATGAGGGCATTTGCGTAATAGCTTCTGTGAAAGGTATCATTATATTCAGTTGCTTTAGAAGCTCTACGAATTTCTTAAACTGTCCTTCGTTTTTGGATTTAGCTAGTCTTTGGGGATACGACACAAGTGGTTTATATGGTGGCGGAGGCACATAGGGTGTTTCTTTTTTTGCGGCCTTTCCGCTTTCATCTTCCTTCTTCGTATTTGATTCTCTTATTTTCTCGGTTCCCTTTTGTAAATTTTGGTGCACGGCTGAATTTTGGAATCTCGGGTCAACAGGTCCATCGTACGCTGTTCCGCTTCGCAAAGTGATAGCGTTAGCATGACCTTTTGGGTTTGGTTGTGGTTGGCCAAGAAATGCTCCAGCGGGGGCTGCATTAGTTGATTGTTGTTGGGCAACCTGAGAAATTTGAGTTTCTAACATTTTGTTATGAGTAGCCATAGCATCAAGCTTGCTTGACAATTGTTTCATCAATTCGCTCGTGTGACCATTCTGATTTGCGAAATCCCTGTTTTGCTGATGTTAGTTCTTGTTATTGGCTAGAATTTTGGTAAAACAATGTTGTTGTTGAAGATGTCATATGTATGATGTCTTAACATGAGTTACTAACATTAAGTTTGTTAGGGTTGCAGTTTTGTGTACTGATGTCAAAAACGATGTCTTGACATTGAGTGAGAGAACATCAGTTATTTTGTTTTTAGGGTTGCGCGTGTTTTAATTAGTTATTAGAAGATCTGATTGAGAGATTGCAGACGAAGATCTTGGATTAGATTCTTTATGTTGCAATCAGATATGGAGCAAATCTTGTTATTTTTTTTAGGGCTGAAAGATATGAAAAGATTTGAAGATAAAATCTGTTTTAAATTCAAATCAAATCAGATATTTTCAAGGAGTCCAAGCCCAAGTCTGAGTTTCTATTTAAAGCAGCCTCAACCCTACTTGGAAGGTACGAATGCAAGAGATTAAAGACTGAGATTCAAGTGTGTGTTTCGTCTGTGTATTGTAAGCCATTCATGTTTGAATTGGTGTAATTGTTTTGAGTTGTTAATTGTTCTTGATCAAAGCTTTTAAGCAAGATCAAGTTGTGTTTTGGAAGTGTGACTTCTATACTTTGTAATCTTTGAATTGTATCACTGTGGTGATTTAGGGGGAGTGAGTGGTTTCTCATATCTAAGTGTATCTTAGGTAGAAGTGTCATTGGGTAGTGATTAAGTTAGTGGATTGTCAACTGGGGTTGTTGAGTCTGTAATTTAATACTACTAATAGTGAATTTCCTCCCTGGCTTGGTAGCCTCCAGACGTAGGTAGTTAGACCGAACCGGGTGAACAATTCTCTGTGTTGATTTACTGTTATTTTATTGCCTTGTTTCGTATAGCAGATTATGTTGTTGTGACATCACACTTAACATCATATATCTGATACCAGAATTTCAATTGGTATCAGAGCAGGCATCCTGCTCTGCATCTGGGTGAGATCTAGGGCTGTTACTTTCTGGTACAATGGACAAGGAGTGTGGTGGATTTGTGAATATACCCCATATTCTAGATGGCTCAAATTATGACTATTGGAAACCTCGTATGGTTACATTCTTGAAGTCCTTAGACAGCAGGGCTTGGAAGGCAGTTTTGAAAGAATGGAAACATCCTGTTATTGTGGAAAAAGATGGTAGCTCTAAGCTGAAACCTGAAGAAGAATGGACCAAGGAAGAAGATGAGTTTGCCCTTGGGAATTCTAAAGCCTTAAATTCCATATTCAATGGTATTGACAAGAACATCTTCAGGCTGGTCAATACTTGTGAAGTAGCTAAGGAAGCATGGGATATCTTGAAAACTACTCATTAAGGAACCTCCAAGGTCAAGATGTCAAGACTTCAACTTCTGCAACAAAGTTTGAAAATATGAAGATGAAGGATGATGAGACCATTCATGATTTCCACATGAACATTCTTGAGCTGTCAAATGCTTCTAGTGCCCTAGGAGAGAGGATGACTGAAGAGAAGCTGGTGAGGAAGATTCTTAGATCCCTTCCCAAGAGATATAAAATGAAGGTGACTGCTATAGAAGAAGCTCAAGACATCATCAAGATGAGGGTAGATGAGTTGATTGGTTCTCTTCAAACATTTGAATTAGGGATGAATGAGGAATCTGAAAAGAAGACCAAAAGCATAACATTGGTGTCTAAAGATGAAAGGAAAGAGTGTGGCCCTAAAACTCAGGAGGACCTTTCAAATGCCATTGTTCTGCTAGGAAGGCTGTTTAATAAGGTGTTAAAAAGAATGGACATGAACTATAGACCAAATGTTAAGAACATCTCGTCTGACATCAACAAGAGAACTACAGTTGAGGAGAAGCCTAATCTTGACAAAGGAGTCCAATGCTATGAGTGTGAAGGTTATGGTCATGTCAGAAAAGAATGCCCTGCATATCTCAAGAAGCAGAAAAAAGGGTTATCTGTTTCCTGGTATGATACTGAGAGTGAGAGTGATGAAGAGACTCCCAAGCATGTTAGGGCATTGACTGGAATATGTGCTTCTGATGGAGAGTCTGATGATGATCTGACATTTGACGAGCTAGCAACCTCCTATAAAGAGTTGTGTTTGAAAAGTGAAGAGGTTTGTCAAGAAAGGGAGAAGTAGAAGAAAATTATAATCCAGCTTAAGGCTGATAAAGTTGAACTTGAGAATGAAGTTCTGTTGTTAAAATCCCAGCTTGATCAAATGTCCAAATCCATCAGAATGTTGAATAGTGGAACTGACACTCTGGATGAAATCCTTCAGGCTGGAAAAGGAGCAAGTGATAAGACTGGTCTAGGATTTAATGGTGAAAAGAAATCTTCTTAAGATGCTAGTTCTTCTGGTACCAAACAAAACTTGTCCCATCAGATGTCTCAACATCAAGGGAAAGCTCATGTGTCAGGACCCACGCAATATGTACCTCATCAGAAGACTCAACACCATGGGAAAGGTTATGCATCTAGACCTAAACATAATATGTCCCAACCTATGTCTCAACATCACGGGAAAATGTATGGGCCTAATAATATTGTGCCTCACTATTATGGCAGAAGAAAGCCCCATCATCATGGAAAAAGACAGCCTAATCATCATTACAGAAGACAACCTCATTATCATAGGAGACAATCTCAATACTATGGGAGGAGACAGTCTTAATACTATGGGAGAAGGCACCCTCAATATTATGGCAGAAGGCAGCCTCAGCAGTATAACAGAAAACATCCTCAAGAGAGAAGGCATGTTAATCACTTCAGAGAAGAGTTTCAAAGCTGGAGATGTCACTATTGTGGAAGATTTGGTCACTTGAAATCTTTCTATTTCAAGCTCTATGGATATCCTCAACCTAATCCCCAACCTAGACAGAGTCAGGATAGTCCTACTGTTGTTAAGCAATGGGTTCCCAAGGATGGTGCCACTTGTTTGTTAGCTCAGATGTCCTTAACTGGTTCTGCCAAAGAGGACTGGTATTTTGATAGTGGTTGCTCTAGGCACATGACAAGTATGAAGAGTTTGTTGTTGAATGTTGAACATTATTCCAGCTATGTAACTTTTGGAGATGGTGTCAAAGGAGAAATCAAGGGTGTGGGAAGACTGAACTGTGCAGGTGCTCCTAGACTAGATGATGTGTTATTGGTCAAAGGATTGAAGGTCAACTTGATCAGTATTAGTCAACTATGTGAGCAAGGATTTAAAGTTCACTTTACTAAAGCTGAATGTATTATCACTAATGAGAAAGGTGAAGTTGTCATGAAGGGTGCTAAGTCCAGAGACAACTGCTATCTATGGGATAAAAAGGGAGAACATCTAGAGGTGAAACAAAGTCTGATTGATCGCAATGTCAAGCAAGATGTCATGACATCCTACTGTGACATTCCAAGGATCACCAAACACTCTAGTGTTAATCTTAGGGAAAGCAAGATCATTGAGGTTGACCATACAGGAAGGAGGTGTAATGACAGTGACATGAAGGAAGATGTTGATGTCCTGGATGATGTTGGAACATCATTTGAAGATGTTACATCAGAAACTGAAGATAGAAGTGTTGCTCCCAGTCCTGTTGATGCTGAGGCTAAACCTGAACAACCTAATAAAGAAC
The DNA here is from genome assembly GCA_022829125.1 of Lathyrus tuberosus. Classification (NCBI taxonomy): domain Eukaryota; kingdom Viridiplantae; phylum Streptophyta; class Magnoliopsida; order Fabales; family Fabaceae; genus Lathyrus; species Lathyrus tuberosus. Next base: position 4,862,059 of record JALAZF010000019.1, on the reverse strand, counting down.
CATCTATTAGAGTGCAAAAGGACCATCCAAAAGAGCTTATAATAGGTGATCCAAAATCAGGGGTTAGCACTAGATCAAGAGAGGTTGTGTCAAATTCTTGTTTTGTGTCCAAAATTGAGTCCAAGAATGTCAAAGAAGCACTGACTGATGAATTCTGGATTAATGCCATACATGAAGAGCTGGAACAATTCAAGAGGAATGAAGTGTGGGACCTTGTATCAAGGCCTGATGGAGTTAATGTGATAGGCACCAAGTGGATTTACAAGAATAAATCTGATGAACAAGGAGTGGTCACCAGAAACAAGGCCAGATTGGTTGCTCAGGGATACACTCAGGTTGAAGGAATTGATTTTGATGAAACCTTGCTCCTGTGGCAAGACTGGAATCTATCAGATTACTCTTAGGTGTGGCTTGTAATCTCAAATTCAAGCTTTTTCAGATGGATGTTAAGAGTGCCTTTTTGAATGGGTACTTAAATGAAGAGGTTTATGTAGACCAACCAAAATAATTTATTGATCCAACATTTCCTAATCATGTTTACAAACTTAGGAAAGCTCTCTATGGTTTGAAGCAAGCACCAAGAGCTTGGTATGACAGGCTTACTGAATTTTTGGCTGTGAATGGCTACAGAAAAGGAGGGATTGACAAGACTTTGTTTGTCAAAGATGAAGGAGGAAAACTGATCATAGCTCAAATATATGTTGATGACATAGTATTTGGTGGGATGTCAGATGCAATGGTTAAACATTTTGTGAAACAGATGCAGTCTGAGTTTGAAATGAGTCTTGTTGGAGAGCTCGGCTATTTTCTGGGTCTACAAGTTAGACAAATGGAAGACTCCATATTCATCTCTCAGAGCAAGTATACTAAGAACATTGTTAAGAAGTTTGGTCTGGAAAATGCTAATCACAAGAGGACACCTGCTCCTACTCACTTAAAGTTGTCAAAGGATGAACATGGTGTGAGTGTGGATCAAAGTCTATACCGAAGCATGATTGGTAGTCTATTGTATCTCACTGCTAGCAGACCTGATATTTCTTTTGCTGTTGGAGTTTGTGCCAGACATCAATCTGAGCCTAAGGTTAGTCACTTGAATCAAGTAAAGAGGATTCTAAAGTATGTAAATGGGACTAGTGACTATGGCATGCTTTACAGTCATGGATCAGGCATTGAGTTATGTGGTTATTGTGATGCTGATTGGGCAAGAAGTGCTGATGATAGAAAAAGTACTTCAGGAGGTTGTATCTTCTTAGGGAATAATCTGATCTCTTGGTTCAGTAAAAAGCAGAAATGTGTGTCTCTTTCTACTGCTGAAGCTGAGTACATAGCAGCAGGGAGTAGTTGTTCTCAACTTGTTTGGATGAAGCAAATGTTAACAGAATACAATGTCAAGCAAGATGTCATGACATTGTACTGTGATAATCTGAGTGCTATCAATATCTCTAAAAACCCAATTCAACATAGCAGGACTAAGCATATTGATATACGTCATCACTTTATAAGAGATTTGGTTGAAGACAAAGTAGTTGCTTTGGAACATGTTGCTAGTGAACAACAATTAGCTGATATTTTTACAAAGGCCTTAGATGTAAATCAATTTGAAAAATTAAGAAGTAAATTAGGAATTTGCATATATGAGGATTAAGTGTGCTGGGAGGTGTCTTGTGCAGTTGTGAACTTTATTGCATATGTTTAGTTTAAAGGAAACAGAATTTTATTCAACTGCTGAAATCATACAAGATTAGATTTTAGTACATCAAAAGCAACAAACAAAGGGTCTAAAGATTATCCCAACCCCCTGAATCAAGAAAAGTTTTCCAATCTTCATCCCATTCATCATCAGAAACATGAAGTTGCACTAGAGGTTTTTTGATGGTTTTCATCCTTGTCTCTTATGTTTTTCTTGTTCTTGTTGCTCCTGGAGTTGCCCCAGCTGTAGACAGTGTTTTGGTCTTCAACTTCTGTGGATCTGGTTTCTTGACCTCTTGCATGTGTTTCTTTCCTGCATCTCTGTTAGACTGACTCATGGTTATTTCCTAGTTCTGTTGTTAGAAGCAAGAAGGCTTGGTTTTTATAATGCATAGAGAGGGCATTATTTGTATCGCCTAACCAGTCAAAGTTTTGGAACTTGTTCTTTTTGGGAAGCTTGTTATTTGACCTTGTCATGGTAAATGTCAGGACTTTGTGTTTGCTGCTTTGATAGGTTCAAGGTTGTCAATTTGTGGCTAAAAAGGGGGAGAGTTAGCCTAGTGTTGCTGTTTGCTGTTACCTAGCTTTTTGTCGTGGTTCTAGGTTTGAGGGGGAGTTTGTAGTTGTGCAGCTGTTGGTAGTTGTTGCTGCTGTTTGTGTGGTGAGAATGTTAGTTTGTTTTATCCGCTGCAGGTATCTCTGATGTTGGCTGAGATTGTTTTAGCCAAAATTAGCCAAAGGGGGAGATTGTTAGTTCTTGTTATTGGCTAGAATTTTGGTAAAACAATGTTGTTGTTGAAGATGTCATATGTCTGATGTCTTAACATGAGTTACTAACATTAAGTTTGTTAGAGTTGTAGTTTTGTGTACTGATGTCAAAAACGATGTCTTGACATTGAGTGACAGAACATCAGTTGTTTTGTTTTTAGGTCTGCGCATGTTTTAATTAGTTATTAGAAGATCTGATTGAGAGATTGCAGGCGAAGATCTTGGATTAGATTCTTTCTGTTGTAATCAGATATGGAGCAGATCTTAATATTTTTTTTAGGGCTGAAAGATATGAAAAGATTTGAAGATAAAATCTGTTTTAAATTCAAATCAAATAGGATATTTTCAAGGAGTCCAAGCCCAAGTCTGAGTTTCTATTTAAAGCAGCCTCAACCCTACTTGGAAGGTACGAATGCAAGAGATTAAAGACTGAGAGTCAAGTGTGTGTTTCGTCTGTGTATTGTAAGCCATTCATGTTTGAATTGGTGTAATTATTTTGAGTTGTTAATTGTTCTTGATCAAAGCTTTTAAGCAAGATCAAGGTGTGTTTTGGAAGTGTAACTTCTATACTTTGTAATCTTTGAATTGTATCACTGTGGTGATTTAGAGGGAGTGAGTGGTTTCTCATATCTAAGTGTATCTTAGGTAGAAGTGCCATTGGGTAGTGATTAAGTTAGTGGATTGTCAACTGGGATTGTTGAGTCTGTAATTTAATACTACTAATAGTGAATTTCCTCCCTGGCTTAGTAGCCCCCAGATGTAGGTAGTTAGACCGAACTGGGTGAACAATTCTCTGTGTTGATTTACTGTTATTTTATTGCCTTGTTTCATATAGCAGATTGTGTTGTTGTGACATCACACTTAACATCACATATCTGATACCAAAATTTCAGCTGAGCTTGAGCATTCATAAAGTTCTCCATCATGATTTCCAGATTCGATTTTTTTGGTAGTGGTGGAGTGGGTTACGCTCCTTTCTGAAATCCATGTGGAATAGCAGGTGCTGGGTTTGGTGGATTCAAAGCATTGTTATTCTTATTCGAAAAGTTTGGGTGATTTCTCCAGCCAGGATTGTAAGTGTTTGAATACGGGTTACCTTGAGCGTAGTTCAGTTGGTCGGTAGGAGTACTAGCCAACACCTGACATTCAGCGTTTGTATGCCCGGGGTTTCCGCATATTTCACAATTTGGTGTAACCGCAGCTACGGTAGCTGCTGGAGGTGATATTGCTAAACTTTCGATCTTTTAAGCAAGCGCGTCCACTTTAGCATTGACTCGGTCTATAGTATTAATTTTGTGCATTCCTCCTTTCGGATTTGGTTTCTCTATACCTGCGTGTTCATCTCCCCATTGGAAATGGTTTTGAGCCATAGTCTCTATGAGTTCATAAGCTTCTGCACACGGTTTATCCATTAGAGCACCGCCTGCGGCAGCGCACATGTTCATTTTGGTATTGTACAACAACCCGCCGTAAAAGGTATGTATTATCATCCATTCTTCAAGTCCATGGTGTGGGCATAACCTCAACATGTCCTTGTATCTCTCCCAAGCATCGAATAAGGATTCGTTATCCTTTTGCTTAAATCCATTAATTTGGGCTCTCAGCATAGCGGTCTTGCTTGGTGGGAAATATCTGGCTAAGAAGACTTTCTTCAACTCGTCCCATGACGTCACTGAGTAGGATGGTAGAGTCTGGAGCCAAGCTCTTGCTCTATCTCTCAATGAGAACGGAAAAATCCTTAGTCTAATTGCTTCTTGACTAACTCCATTAGCTTTTACAGTGTCTCCGTATTGCACGAATATTGATAAGTGAAGGTTCGGGTCATCCATAGCATTACCTAAGAATTAGTTTTGTTGAACTGCGGATATTAGCGAAGGTTTTAGCTCGAAATCATTACAGTTAATAGCTGGGGCAACAATGCTATTATGTGGTTCATCTTGTGACGGAATAGCAAAATACTTTAGAGGACGGTTTTGTGGTCCATCTGCCATGTTTTGTTCTGGTTCTGATTCGGTTTCCGAATCTGAGTAGGGAATAAAAGGATCTGGGATGTTATATCTAAGAAGGAATTTGTTAATTCGGCGTCTCAGAAGTATGTAACGTTCGATTTTTTGTTGATTGGTTGCTCCAACTCTTCGCCTTGTGAGCGAGTGTTTGGCATACAATTGACGAATCGAAAAAGGAAAAATAAAAAGTTTCCTTAGTCTATACTGTGCAACGAAAGTATCACAATATTGACTAAATTGAGTCCCCGACAACGGCGCCAAAAACTTGGTCGCGACTTTGCGTAATGGTCGGATTACTGCTGCAAGTATACAGCTTATCGCGTAGTCTTAAAAAGGTTGTCAAACCCACAGGGACTAATAATCAACCTAGAGTGATCGATTATTGCGGTGTAAAGCTAAGGCTAGATTTTGCGGTAAAATAAATTTGGTTATTAACGGGATTTGAAAAACAACAATAAAGACGCGACCGGAGAATGATTTTTGTGCTCCTTGGGACTCCGTAAGATCCAAGTGTTAACAAAGGTCTCGAGATTGGTCTGAAGGATATACATGTTTAAAGGCTCGACCTCACACTCTCGCGGTCTTAACCAAGTCACGCCTAATGACCCCAAGATTTTGCTCTCGCTCGCTCGGTAGTTAAGAGGTGCTTTTTGAAAACTAACATAAACTAAATGAGGCCCTAAAGCGATCTCGCAACATTTAGGCTCAATGTCCGATGCCTACTATTCGGCGATCACCTCACGCTCTCGCTCTATTGGACACGCCTTGGTGTGTTTCTCACTCTCGTGACGAAACACTGTTAAACAACCCCTCGCTCTCACGACGAGGCTGCCTAAATTCAGATTAGACACCAAAACCAGAATTTTAAAAACAAAAGTTAAACACCGAAGGTCCTACAGAGTCCCGTCGGAACGAGGGTCCTCAATCTACGGACTCAAAGCAATTCTACTCAGACATAATTAAATCTAACACTAATGCATTAACATTTATGAATTTTAAAACATACATATTGGTTGGTTCTTAACTAAGATCAGATTTACACTTTGATGGTGAAAACAAATTATAAAGCATAAAAGTAAGATTAGATAATGCAATAGAATAAATGAATTGTAAATAACTTGAAATGCGAAGTAATTAAACGGAAAATGAAACTTGTATTAAATAATTGATCCAAGCGTACATCAGCAACAATCGAAATGAAAAGTACAGCAGATGTATTAATCTCTCGATGTGAGCGATCGATACTATGGCAAGTGATATAAGTGGTTAGGCTAATGAAAATCGGGCAGCGCTTCCGCAAGGTTCTTCGATTCTAAATGCAGACCTCTGATGCTCTATATATAGGAAAAATCTGGCTCCAAGCAGTTGAATTCGAAATTTGAAAACTAAACTTGCAACTGCCAGAACTGCATCAAGAAAACTGCTCTCGCGCATAATGGCGGTCGCCTTAGGCCAAACGGCGGTCGCCTTTCCTTTAAATCTTTGTATTTCCCTCATTTCTGCTATGGCGAGCGCCATTCAGTTGAACTGGGGGGAATGGCGAACGCCTTTCATCTGGAAGGAGCATAATCATGCAATTTCTCCACCTTTCTTCTCTTTTGAGCTCAATTCTTGGTCTTTTCTTCTATGGAGCTGATATAGGACCTGTAAATGGAAAAGAAACGAAAACATAAGCAAACAATACACGAAATGACAATGACTCGATAAAAATACGATAAAATATGCACGAATTGAATCGAAATAAACGATACGGAATCGAGTCATCACATAGTCATAGAACCTTAATTGTATTTGGTTCGATAAAAACAAGTGCGGCCTAACGATTAGAGAGTCGATACAATTTTTGAACAATCAGATTGATATTTTTATATTTATTTTTTAATTGATAATTATTTTTCTAAATATATTAACTGATAATTATTGTTAACTAATAACTACTTTTTATAAAAATATTATTATAGATCAATTAGATTTAGATGAGGATGAAGATGTGAGTAATGCAAAAGACAATACCATGAAAAATGTGAATCAAGAGAAAAACAATGACGAGGAAGGTGGAACTTCAAGAGAAGACACTAAAGCTGAAGATCGATACCAGAAATATGACAAATTCACTCCCTAGACATAAATCATTTATGAATTATTGTATTGTTATAACATATTTTAGTTTATACTTTAGTTTGATTTATAATTGTGTTACATTTTGATTATGTTTAAAATATACTTTAGTTTATACTCTTGTCGATTATGTTTATAACTTACTTTAGTTTATAATTGTGTTACATTTTAAGTTGCAAAAATATTTAGTTATAGTCGAAACTTTATGTAAGATTTTTTTTCAACTTATTTAAATGAATATTTTTTATAGGTTTTTTTTTTTTTTTAGATTTTATAGTTATGAAACTTATTTCATGTAACTTTAAATTTTTAATTTGTGTAAACTGAGTTAGCATGTATGTGGTCCGATTATTGACCCGCATATCTGACCAACTAATCACTAGTCCACTTTTAAAACATTGGTTTATAATAAATTATGGGAATTTCTGAATGAACCCTACATATTACTAAGGCATCACATGAAAATACAAAAAGGCGTCTCAAAATCTGGAGATATATTTCCGAACACATCCTAAATCAATAGAAGTCTGACTTAATGTGAAAAAAACTACGGAGATGTATCTTCGTAAACATTACGAAGATGCATCTCCTTACGAAGATGCATCTCCGGGCGCTACTTGTACATAATGCACCAGAACCCTTCTTCTTCCTCACTTGTTAAAAAAACAAATATTTCTCTAAAACTCTCTCAAAATCACATTCTCTCAAAATCAATCAAGCAACATCAAAGCTTCTCCAATCAACACGCGCTACTTGTAAGTTTTTTATTATTGTAATCTTTTTTGAGTTTTTATATAAATTTGTAAAAATTAGATTAGGTATTGAAATACATAGTATATGCATGTTTGATAGTTGATACCTTATGAGAAATGTGTTTCATAGTTAAAAGTAATGATCAATGCATTATTTTTTGGTTTTGGTGGTCTGCATTAGCCTCATTGACAAAAATGAAAGTTGCAGGAAAATATGGAGATGCATCTCCATTTTTTTTCAACATTTGGATTCCTAAGAACTAGAGACGCATCTTCGTATTTTATTAGTCTACATGTTTTTGCTTTTCTTGCTTGTAAGCTTTCTTGTAGTAATTATGTGACACTTTTTTGGTTTACTTATATACATTATGGCTGATATAGACAACAAATTGAGGCACAACATGATTGCACAACATGCATCTATCTAGAGGGGAAAGAGGTAAGTTTTCCAGGTCCCTGTTCCCTCTAGCCCGATTGATGCGGATGCGTCAACTTCAGGGGCTCATATATCTCCACTTTCTTCTTCCCGTAGGAGACGAGTGTCACCTAGTTACACATTATTGCCTTCATCTTCTCGTAGGCAACATGTTTCACTTAATTAGGCAGCAGAGGTACTCGAGTTACCATAGGTACCTCAGTCACTAGAGGCACCAGTGCCACCCTAGGCACCAGAGGGACCTCAGGCTAATGTGGCAGCAGAGGTATTTGGAGGAGGCCCGTTACTTGTTGCCTCTTTACCCAGATCATACTTCCAGACATATTTGGGATGGGGAGGTAAAATTAGTTGGATTCATTATTTTTAAATTATGTTTATTATTATATTATAAGTTTCTGACGATTATTTATTTTTCTACAAGACCATGACCCGCTGAAATTCATTAACCATGGGTGAAATATTACTGGCTTGCATCATCCTACTGATGAGTGGTTTCAGACTACTTTACAGCTATCAGGGATGAAGGACTTATGCAAGACCGATTATGTTACGGTGAACCACGAGATGCTTAATGCATTTGTAGAGAGATGGAATAATGATACCTCATCATTTCATCTACCACTTGGTGAAATGTCTATCACGCTCGACGATGTGTCGTGTCTGCTGCATCTTCTGATTAGGAGGAAACTTTTAGATCATGGGAGGATTAACAGAGATGAGGAACTTGAATTAATGGTAGACTATATGGGAGTTGACCCAGACACTGCCTTGAGGGAGTTTGAAGCGACCAGAGGGGATTATGCTAGGTTTTGATTCTTGGAGAAGGTATATACAGATGAGCAGATTAGAGCAAAGTAGGCTGCTGGTGATGAGGAGCTGGTGGGGCAGCATAGAACGTATACTATGAGAGCATACTTGTTATATTTGGTTGGCACTACGATTTTTATGGACAAGAGTGCCACTTATGTGGATGTTCTCTACCTACAATACTTCGAGGACTTTGAGCGGATCCATGAGTACAAATGGGGACTGCTTGTTTGGTTTACATGTACTCTAAGTTACCGAGGGCTGTAGGTGAAAGGCGAAGCAGGTGGCAGGCATCATCACACTTTTGACAATAATATTTATTGGTCTTTTAGTGCTTATGTGTCATTTTCAATACATTTTTGCAACGCCCTTACTAATGATTCGTGTGTTCAAACACTTGAGGCTCAGATCCTCCAGCACTTCCCGCGTATCTCTGGATGGTCGTGTGTATCCGCCTATACTAAGGATATATCGTGTGCGTCTTGGGGCAGAGGAGGCCGAGGAGCTCGAGGAGCTCAAGTCCGAAATATATTATAGTTAAAAGTATTTATAGTTTGGATTTATGTTCGGTTACATTTTATTGTTACTTATTTTGACTTCATTATATATTTCGACTTTATTGTGTATGTCATGATGACTTATTTTGACAACGGATGTATATATGTCAATTTTTGCACATCGGTTGTATGGTTTAATACTCATCACGTAAGAAGGACCTTAACATTTATAAATCGTCATTTTCATCTGAGTACCCATAAAAATAACTTAAATTGCAATGTTTTTACTGGTCACAGAAATGCATCTCCGTAAATCCAAAACAGAGATGCATCTCTAAATCAATAAATCTTTAAAATGGACCTTTCAGAGAGGGATGCATGGGGTGTGTTATGAAATATTTCGGAGATGCATCTCCGGATTCATTTTTACACAATATGTTGGTGTCTCAGTGAGATGCATGAGGTGTGTTTTGAAATATTCCGGAGATGCATATCTGGATAAGTTGTAACGTTTTGACTTAAGACAAGGGTGCGTCCCGGAGATGCATCTCCGGAATCTGAGAGGCATTTTGGATTTCCATAGGGTGTTTTTCCACCTTATAGGGTAGGATAAGAAATCCCCTTAATTATTATTTCCAAGTCCTAATTCAACTATAAATTTCTGATAATGTTAGATTGGACGTATTCATTCGGGTTTGAACTCAGAACATCATGGTTATATATGATTGTATTGTAGTTATTACCACTGTATCTATGAACAAAAAAAAAATATTCATTTTAAATTGATACTTTCTCATTTCTGTATTTATATACTTAAATTTATTAAAATATATTATCGAAAATTTATATATAGGCTAGGTGAAAAATATGTTTCTACAATTTATTTACGGGAAAGGAAAGAAAAATAAATTTATAAGCTTTCTAAGGGACGATAAAGAAAGACATGATATTTGGATCAAGTAAAATGTGCTAAAGATGAAGAAGACAAAATTTAGACTTAGAAAAATGATATAAATGATAAGTGAAAGATATATTTCTACAATTTATTTAATAAATGATATGATATTTCACGGGATTCAAACATGTTCAACATTAGAGAACAAGGCCAAAACTATAATTACTATCATTACATTCAAAATCAAGAAATATGTTTTTTTTTTTTATAGATGATATAGTCCTACTTTGAAAGTCAAATGAGAATTTAAATAAGAGGTTGGAAACTTGGAGATGAACCTTAAAACCACATGGCTTCCTCCTAAGCAGAAGTAAGATGGAGTACATGGAATATAAGTTCAACAAAAAGATCAAGGTTTCTAACCTAATGGTGAAAGTTGGAGACCATATCATCCCACAACTCAGGTAATTTAAATATCTTGGGTATGCAAAAACTAGAAAAATCAAGTTCATTATCCAAACTTCAGTGGACGTAGAGGTAGTTATTGATATTGATGTGTACAAGGGTTTGTTTGATTTAATTTTGTAAAACTGTATTTTAATTTTTAAAATTTAAAAATAATAAAATTTATTTGGTTACTTAATTTTACAAAAGTGTTTTTAAAATTTTTCATCTATTTATAAGTTTTGAAAATTAAAAAAGTAAAATAAGTTTTAGAGGTTTTGGTTTTTACTTTTAAAAATTGGAAAAAGAATCTTTTTATTTAAAAAATAGTACAATTTTCATTAATAATAGATTTGTAATGTTATGCAATTTTAAAATGTAAAATCATGTAACTAAAAAATCTAACTAAAATATGTAAAAAAAAGTATAAATTATCTTACACTATGAATGCAAATGTGTCAAAATTGCAAATAAATATAGGGTTAATACCCCTTTTGGACCCTGCCATATAGGTCAAATCCCAAAAACAACCCTGTAAAAAAAAAAACACAGATTCCATCCCTGCCATTTGTAGATTCCCTCGTTTTGCCCCCTGAGTGGATTTGGTCAACCATATTGATGACATGGCGCTGCTTAGTTGGAATTTTATTTATTTATTATTTATTTAATTACACACGTGGCATTTTTATTAATATTTTAATATTTAATATTTAATATTTTTTATTTTTATTTTTTTTTTATTTTTTATTTTTTTAATTTTATTTTTTATTTTATTTTTATTTTTTTTTAATTTTTTTTTATTTTTTTTATTTTTTTTTATTTTTTTTTTAATTTTTTAAATTTTATTTTATTTTATTTTTTATTTTGTTTTATTTTTTTAATTTGTTTTTATTATAATTTTTTTAATTTTATTCTTTTTTTTTATTTTTTTTCGTTTTTATTTATATATTATATATATATATATATATATATATATATATATATATATATATATATATATATATAGATATATATATATATATATATATATTTTTTTTTTTTTTTTTTTCGTTTTTGGACCTAATTTTTATTTTTAATTCTATTTTAAACAAATTGTTCTTTTAAAAATTAGTTTCATTATACTAATCCATTTATTTCAATTTATTACCATACTAATCCATTTATTCTCATACTAATTTCAATTCAACAATACTTATGAGTGATTTATTACCATTATAACTTCACTCATCAACCATCTTTATAACCTCTCTCCACTTCTTTTTTTTTCGTTACAATATTGTTTCATTTCTTCTCCATTGTTTTCAATACTCATCAACCATCCAAAACTCAATACAAAGCATACTCACAACACAACAATACCACACACCCTAATAAACAAGAATCTCAAGCTCTCATCACTCTCCACATCCTCATGAAAATGATAACTTGCTACTGCCATGTTCACACCATAAGTTGGTAACTTACTATATCATTATCCTTTGGTATGAACAATTTTTTGTACAAAGAACATATGAATGTGCATGTAAGGGGAGGATAAGGATGTTGTATCTCAAAACAGTTATATGATTGACAAGTAACATATATAAGTACATATGAATGTAATGTAAGGTAATAGCAGACTGTGTGTGTGTGCCCTATTATCTCGTCGGTAATAGCAGGCTGTGTGTGTGCCCTATTATCGCGTCGGTAATAGTAACCCTAATTGGGAAGTGACCTGGTGATGCGCGCGTTCGATGGTTCTAAGAGGTCCGTTTTTGGAGAAATTGTATTGCCGATCAAAGTTGGTCCTGAAATTTTTGAAGCCACTTTCTATATCATGGACATTCAACCTGCCTATAGTTGTTTATTGGATAGTCTGTGGATCCATGGTGCTGGGGCAGTGACGTCCACTCCAAGAGTGATCAGTCAGCCTGAGGTGGTTAATCAACCCGAGGTGGTAAATCAGCCAGAAGTTTCAATGTCTTCTTTCAAAGATGCACGCGCTGTAGTTGAAGTTGGTGATTCCCAGAAGTGGGGCCAAGTCATTAATGTTCAGGTGAAGCAGAATACTTATGGACTGGGATATAAGCCACCCCGACGAGCTCAAGAGCCTCTTAAGTTTTATGGTCCAGTCCAGTTCACAAGTGCTGGTGTCTTCTTTAATCGGGTTAATGCCATTGATGATGAGGGGGATAGTGATTGCGACATGGATGAGTGGATCCGCCCCTGCACTCCCGGTAAAAGTCTATGCAATTGGTCGTCTGAGAAAGTCATCCAAGTGACCCATCAAGAGTAATTGCCTTTGTTTTCTGTTTGTGTAAAATCCTACGTTCTGCCCAAGACGTAGTGATGTTTGTCTGTAGGGCTTTGATGTTTTTGTTTGCTTACTTTATCATCAATAAATGACGTTTTCACATTCAAATGTTTGTCTGTAAGGATAATGATATAGTAAGTTACCAACTTATGGTGTGAACATGGCAGTAGCAAGTTACCATTTTCATGAGGATGTGGAGAGTGATGAGAGCTTGAGATTCTTGTTTATTAGGGTGTGTGGTATTGTTGTGTTGTGAGTATGCTTTGTATTGAGTTTTGGATGGTTGATGAGTATTGAAAACAATGGAGAAGAAATGAAACAATATTGTAACGAAAAAAAAAAGAAGTGGAGAGAGGTTATAAAGATGGTTGATGAGTGAAGTTATAATGGTAATAAATCACTCATAAGTATTGTTGAATTGAAATTAGTATGAGAATAAATGGATTAGTATGGTAATAAATTGAAATAAATGGATTAGTATAATGAAACTAATTTTTAAAAGAACAATTTGTTTAAAATAGAATTAAAAATAAAAATTAGGTCCAAAAACGAAAAAAAAAAAAAAAAAAAAAAATATATATATATATATATATATATATATATATATATAAATAAAAACGAAAAAAAATAAAAAAAAAAGAATAAAATTAAAAAAATTATAATAAAAACAAATTAAAAAAATAAAACAAAATAAAAAAAAATAAAATAAAATTTAAAAAATTAAAAAAAAAATAAAAAAAAAAATAAAAAAAATTAAAAAAAATTAAAAAAAATTAAAAAAAAATTAAAAAAAAAATTAAAAAAAAATAAAAAATAAAAAATAAAAAATAAAAATAAAAAAATATTAAATATTAAAATATTAATAAAAATGCCACGTGTGTAATTAAATAAATAAAAAATAAATAAAATTCCAACTAAGCAGCGCCATGTCATCAATATGGTTGACCAAATCCACTCAGGGGGCAAAACGAGGGAATCTACAAATGGCAGGGATGGAATCTGTGTTTTTTTTTTTACAGGGTTGTTTTTGGGATTTGGCCTATATGGCAGGGTCCAAAAGGGGTATTAACCCATAAATATATAAATAATATCTAAAACAATTTTTGTTCCCATGTTTTTTGGTAACAGTTTTATTAATTTTGATAAAAAAAAATATTCTTGTATGTTTATTCTCTTTCTTACTAGCTGTATTTGTTTTATGTGAAATTCAACTTGAACATTTTTTAGAAAATAAAAGTATTTATAATTTTAATGTAAAAAATAATATGAAAAATGTTATTTGATGTGTCCAATAAATTTTCATATTGTTGATACGAATATAAAATAATTAATACAAAATAGAACAAATTATATGTGAGAATGATTATGTTAGCATTCGTCCCGTATAAATAATTGTAATTATTTAAAAAAAAAATTAAATATATAATAAATTTCACTTTTAAATTTAATATAATAAAGATTATAATTTATATATTTGGAATAATGTCTTGATTAAAAAAATATAGAAAACTATAATAAAATATGCATAAAACAAGCTTCTTCTTTTACAAATTTTAAAATAAATTTATTAAACAAAACTTTCTAATTTTCATATCTAAAGCTACTTTCAAAAATAAAATTATCAAAATATTTCATTTTATTTTTCAAAATAATTTCTAAAAATAAACTTTAAAAACCCAAAAACAAAACTAGTTTAAATAGCCCTAAGTTTTATTAAAAGTTTTCAAGCAACATATACTAAACTTGATAGTTGTAAAGAGAGCTTCAAGAAATGCAGCATGTTTATAGGCATCAGATGAATAGTTTTTTAATGGGTTACGATATGAGAACATAAACCCTGTTTTTTTTTAACAGAAAACGAATTTATTTATTGTGAGTATTTTGGGCTTGAAAATTTTACCCAATACCCCTACAATTATACCCATACCTCTACATTTTTAAAAAATGTCAATTCTATCCCTGGTTAATTTTAATAATTTTATTATTTTATTATTTTTTATTATTACTGTTGATTGTCAGACGTGTGTCAGAGATAAAAAAATTTACCTCATTTTGCTCGTTCCGGAACACATACAGAATGACTTCCGGTAAGCAAATTTTCACACCGGAAGACTTTTGATAAGAGTTCCGGTAAATTAAATAGTATGTACCGGAAAACTTGTTAAAAGACTTCCGGTTTATAGACTTAGTTTTGCGTCACCGGAACACTATCATCAAGTCTTCCGGTTTGTTTGAAATGTGTACCGGAACACTTGTTGTGAGTCTTCCGGTTTGTTTAATTTGTTCACCGGAACACTTCAAGTAAGTCTTCCGGTTTGTTTTCGTAATTCTATTTTTTATTTATTTATTTATTTATTTTATGTAGGTAAAGAAACTCCTCTGCATATAAGCGATAAAGATCAAATATGTGTAGATACGTCTGATGCTTTTTCAACTAATCAAAGATTTGGTACACGTGAAGAGGTGATAAGATGGATTAAAGAGATCGGAATTCAGAATAAAGTAACAGTTATCATCACTCGTTCAGATATTGAAACAGGTAAGAGAGGAAGAAGTAACAAATTAATATTTGGTTGTGATAAAGGTGGGAAACACAAGGATAGTCGTAGTGGAACCCAAAGTGCAACGAAAAAATGTGGATGCCCATTTAAAATCAGGTCGACTCCGGCGAAAGATGGGTCTGGATGGAAGGTTGATGTAAAATGTGGAGTTCATAACCATGGTCTGCCTGATACATTAGAAGGTCACACATTTGTCGGTAGGTTGACAGCGGATCAGAAGCAACATGTTGTTGATTTGACAAAGAGAAAGGTTCCACCTAGACATATATTGCTTTCCTTGCAAGAGCAAGATCCAGATAATGTCACTCGGATAACACAAATATACAAGCAGAAGAGTACGATCGAAAAAGAGATCAGAGGTCCTAGAAGTGAGATACAACATTTGTTTAAGCTTATTGAAGGTGCAGGTTATGTTTATTGGTGTAGAAAAAGAGACGACTCTGAAGTTATTAGAGATATATTTTGGGCTCATCCAGATTCAGTTAAGTTGTTAAATATTTTTCCTATTGTGTTAGTTATGGACAACACTTACAAGACAAATAAATATAGGCAACCGCTGTTTGAAATTGTTGGCATGACATCAACCGAGTTGACTTTTGCTGTCGCATTTGCGTATATTGAGTCAGAGCAGACTGAGACATTTTGTTGGGTATTAGATAAGCTTAAACAATTGTTTGTGAAGAAAGATTTGTGTCCACAAGTGATTGTGACAGATAGAGATCTTGCCTTGATGAAATCCATTGAAACAGTGTTTCCAAGGTTGATCAATTTGCTATGTCAATTTCATATTAACAAAAATGTTGGTGCAAAACGGAAACAATACGTGGCTCGTGAAAAGCAAGAGACAATTAACCAATTATGGACTGAAGTTGTATGGGCTAGTGATGAGATTGAGTATGATCAATGGGTGAAGCTACTTGAGCAGGCGTGTGTTGAATGTAATGAATTTATTGATTATGTGAAGGACACATGGTTGACACCACATAGACAAAGATTTGTTGGAGCATGGATTGATCAAGTGCTACATTTGGGTAACATGACGACTAATAGGTATGTTTTTTTTTTAAGTATTTCTAAATTGTATATTTTTTTTAAGTATTTCTAAATTGTATGTTTTTTTTGTATTTTTAATATGTATTATTTTTTAGGGTTGAGTCTGCTCATTGGAATTTAAAGTATATGTTGGGGAACAGTATTGGTGACATGGTCAAATGTTGGGAGGCTATGAATGACAACTTAAAGTTACAGCTGGGCAACATTAGAGCTTCTTTTCAAAAGATTTTTTATGAAGTTGAGCATGCCCACGTAGGTCCGTTTCACAATAACTTACGGGGTTCAATGTCTCGAGCTGCATTGAGACGCATTGCTAAAGAGTTAACACTGGTTAATTATGTAGGAACTAATAAGGAAATATGTCGTTGTACTCTTAGAACAACCTATGGACTACCTTGTGCTTGTGAGTTGACAGGATATAGAATTGGTGGTATATCGATACCAATAGATGCTGTGCATGTACATTGGAAGAAACTAAGTATGGAAGGTAAGTTGGAGGAAGACGTAGATGATGGATCAGAGGTGGATATGAGTAGGGCAATAGACGAGTTATGGAAAAGGTTTAGGTCACTAGATATTGTTGGGAAAAGGGCATTAAAATGTAGGGTTTTTGAACTTGCCTTTCCCACAATGACTTCTTTGTGTCCACCACCTGAGAAAATAAAAACCAAAGGGGGGGTCAAGAAGAAAGGCAAAAAACCAGTAGGGTATGATGTTTATAGGGACCCTTCGTATCATGAGTATGTTGATCAAGCATCTCAATCTTCACAGAAACAATCTCAACCATCACAAACTTCAAAGAAGTTGAAATTATCACAATCTTCAGAGAAGAAATCTCAGGCATCACAGGCTTCGAAGAAGTTGAAAATATCAAAATCTTCACAGTCATCTAAGCAGTTCATCCTTCAGTTTCCTAATCAAATCAGGTCGTATATTGATGATGTAGTTAATGTTGTATCAGATGGTAATTGTAGATTTAGAGTTATTGCTTCATTGCATGGATATGGTGAAGATGGTTGGCCAATGGTTCGTCGAGACTTGGGGTTGGAAATAATACATAACAAAAGATCAAGTTTGTATGCCAATTTATTTGGTGAACGGTTAGCAGGAGTGAGAGAATCTTTGATGATAGAGGCATTTGGTCCTCAACCACCACAGAAATGGTTGACTCTACCAGATATGGGTTACTTGATAGCGAATCGTTATAATGTTGTACTTGTCTGTTTAGGGTTTGAATGCTTGACTTTCTTCCCTATGACAACCACATTTTCACCAAATGTATCCTTTTATTGCATTGGTTTTGTAAACGGGAATCACTGGGTTCAGGTACTTAGTTATTTTTACTTAGTTTTTTTAGTTAATGTGACTAACCAAATATCTTAGTTATTTTTACTTAACTTTTTTATTATTTTTTTTTCAGGTAAACATGAAAGAAGGGTTTCCATTGCCACCAGTGACAGTAGATTGGAAGAAGTTTCGTTCTACAGAAGCAACATCTTGGATGATAGGATTTGCAGCACGTCTACAACATTAGCAACAACTTACGCCCATATTACCAACGCATTATGAAATATAAATTATGTTATTCATTTCTTATTTCAAGTTATTCATTTTAAAGCTAAACAATAGATGCTGTGATTAACAAGTTATTCATTTTAAAGGTTAAAACAATAAAGTCTAAAGGTTAATACAATAGTGTCTAAAGGTTAATACATAAGCATAAACATAAGTGACATAGTCTAAATAAACATAAACATAAATATAAGTCAATGATCACGAGCAATCTGTAAAGCCTCGAACAAGTCAGCAAACTGTCGATCATCCTCTTCAGCACCAGCTCGCTGAAGATAACGACGAATCAATGAAGAAACACGAGCCCAGCTAGGATCAGATGGTCATGCGTCGTAAACGGGAACTGGCACCTCTCTTGGCGCGTCACGACGGGGCGGTATGAGACGAGGATGCAAAACACGATAATACCACTGAAGATATCCATCAACTGTCTCAAATGGGGTGGTGGCTAGTGTTGTCGGATGAATCACATCTGCAACACTCTGATGGTAACTAATCCACTCAACATCAATATCACCAGCCATCGTATAATCAAGAGGTGGAGGTGGAACATACTGCCTATATCCAAACTGACGCATACATCTGTCAGGCAAGTATGGCACAATAATGTCACCCCACCTCAGACACCCCCTATACAGACACAACTCATTAAACTGCCACCATGCTCTATGGTCCTCAAACGGGCGCCATATGACATCGTCAGGTGTCAGCTCATCCAGAATAGGTCGCAAGTCATCCACCTTCAGGACACCTTGCTTATAGGACCATCTCATCGCTCGAGGGAGACCAAAATTAGTAGCTGGTGTCCATTTCTCTCCTTTTCTTCCAAGTCCTGGGAAATACTCATGAATCCAGCACTGTTACAAAATAAATACTATTAGATAATCTAAAATAATTAATTATAACATAATAAACTAGAAAAATAAAATTAATATACTAAATAAAATTAATTACACGAAAATAAACTCAATTAAAATAAATACCTGTAGGAGAGTCGGATAACCACTGAGCTGCTTACAACTGAACACGGAAGCATCTCCGAGATGTCTATAAAGGGTAGCCAACGCAGCTGCTCCCCAACTGTATCCGGATAAGGCCCCCAAGAACATAAATAGCGCAAGGTATCGTGCCTCCACAAGCGTAAATATCTTATCCGCAAAAATGGTACAACCCACTAACATCAGCAAATATGCTCTAGTCACTAATATGCTTTTGCCAACATAAAAACATGATGTTCGTACGTAACCAAAAGATGTTTTTATTCCGGAACACTCTCTAGCAACATGATGTTCGTACGTAACCAAAAGAGAGGTATCGTACGGTCCTCCTGGATATCTAACGGGTTGCGCTGCTGAAGTAGATGCACCTGTATGCTCTTCCTCAGCCACCCGCGATGATTTGCCCCATCCTAGCCCACGCCTAGGGATTAAACCGTCTCTGCCTCGTGTGCGCGCCACTGTCAAAATAAAAACATAAATATCAAATATTAAAAAATAAAAAAAAGCGTTCCGGAACACGTTAGTAAAGAGTTCCAGTTTGACATGTTTTGGAAGCGTTCCGGAACACTTCGCTAAAGAGTTCCGGAAAGCAAACTCATAAATTACATGAACCGGAAGACATCTTCCCTGACTTCCGGAACAAAAAGACTACCGGAAGACTTACTTGATGTGTTCCGGTAATATTAAATGCACCGGATGACTTTTGTTATGTGTTCCGGAAATGAAAATGTGAACCGGAAGACTTGTTGAAAGTGTTCCGGAATGCAATGCTTCCAAATCTTCTCCGGGTGACTTAAAAGTGTGGAAAGTGAAAAATGGAAAAATATCTGAGTTTTAACTATTTATACAAGGGTATTTTGGTCATAAATTTTTTTTGTAGGGGTATAGGTATAATTTTAGGGGTAAGGGGTAAAATTTTCTTTGGGCTTGTTTACACTTTTCTTAGGACTATTTAACCCGTCACCCCACATTTCATACCTGACGCCTTCATATATTTCAGTATTCTAAAAATACATATGTTATTATTTATCTAAACAATTTACCATCTTTTCAAAAATGTTCACTTTTTTTCCTAAGATTTCAAAATTTCTAATAATTGTTTGAAATTTCCGGTATGCATTATTCTGCAAATTTTGAAAATTCCCGTGTTTATACTAGAAATTTCAAAAAATCCGGTATATATTATGGGAAATTTGTAAAAATATAGTACTTTATATCAGAAATTTAGAAATCTCTGGTGAAAACCATAAACATTTTGGGATAAATACCGGAAATTTTTAAAATTTTCGATAACAAGCAAAAACTTCTGGAAATTTGGAAATTTCCGGTATATCAGAAATTTTGCCTGCATTTGAAATTTCGGGTAACTTCGAAAATGTTTGCTTTATGCGGTCCGGAACCGACAGGGTCATCTACGGATTTATGTAGCGATTGCACGCAGTTTTTCACCACAAACAAAGTATGTTTTCTATGTAACAAGTTAAAATTTAATATTTTTGTTGCGTTATATGATATTAATACTATTTTTGTTATGTAATGTAAACGACAGATATTTCAGAGCCGAGCTAAAGTATTAGCCAGGGCAAAACATATTGGCAAGCAACATGGTATTATAGTTGTGATTGTTCGTTCTGATACTGCAAATGGCCAGCGAGGTAGGAAGGATAAATTGATTATGGGTTGCAAGAGAGGAGGAAATTATGAAAGGAAAAATACATCTAAAAGTAGTAAATCTTCAGATGGCATTTATAGTATGAAAGTGAAATGTCCTTTTAGGCTGAGATCTTCGCCAAGTGGTATTGGTTAGAAGGTGATGGTTAGGTGTGGGTTTCACAATCATAAACTATCTGAGGATTTAGATGACCATGACATATTGGGTCTTCTAAAAGATCATGAGAGACTGTTTGTGAATGAAATGATGAAGTACAACATGGCTCCACGGTACATAGTTTTTTTTCTTGAAATACAAAGATCTAGAAAACCTCACTGGTGTTACCCAAGTGTATAAAGCTAGAGCTACGTACAATGCGAGCAAGAGAGGTTCATTGACGGAAATGCAAATGTTATTGACTCTTATTCATAAAGAAAAGTACATGTGCTGGACAAGAAATATGGAAGACTCAAATGTTGTTGCTGATATCTTCTGGACACATCCTGATTTAGTGAAGTTGTTAAATATGTTTCACTTGATGTTGATTTTTGATTGTACATACAAAACCAATAGATAATGTGCATCTTGATTATACCTTGATACCATTTTGACATACTTTGATTTATCAGATTTTTTATTATTTGAATCGTGAACATATAGGTACCGATTACCACTGCTTGAGATTGTTGGTGTAACATCAACAAAGTTGACGTTTTCTGTAGGGTTTGCCTATTTGGAACATGAAAGGGAGGAAAACTTCACATGGGTACTTAAGAAGCTCAAAGATTTGTTTTCTTCCTAGAAATTTCTACCCAATGTTATTGTGACAGACCGAGAACTTACGATGATGAATGCAATTTAAGTTGTGTTTCCAAATTTAAAACATCTGTTATGTTCGTTCCATATTACCAAAAATGTTAGCATGAAGTGTAAGGAGTATGTTATTACCAAAAATGTTCATTTAGGGAACACAACAACGAACAGGTACAACAACTTCTTTTCGATGTTATTACTAAGCATAATTTATCATGTTGTCTTATTATAGTTTAATTATCGTGATTTAGGTGGAGTCTGCTGGAGACTGAAAAACATGTTGACTACAAGCCGGGGAGATTTATGCCGAAGTTGGGATGCTGTGAACACCATGGTGAAGATGCAGTTAGGTTCAATCAGAGTGTCGTTTCAAAAGAGTATTGTCAACACTGAGCATCAATATAACACTCCATTCTATGCCAACTTGCACGGTTTTGTTTCAAGGCAGTGTATACAACACATAGGGAAAGAGCTAGATAGGGTAAAATTTGTTGGTACAAACAAGGATATTTGTGGTTGCTTCATTAGATCTACACATGGGTTACCTTGTGCGTGTCAACTTGTTGGTTTCTAAATACTAGGTTTTCCTATTCCTTTAGAACCAATTCATGTTTTTTTGGAAGAATTACACATTCAAGAGCATGCTAACGGTTATGACAATAGTGGCACAAAGCTGGATTTAGAAGCTGAATGTGAAGAGTTGAAGACATATTTCAATTCTTTGGATATGTCGCGGTGAGAATCTGAGACCATATCTATTAAGTTATCTAGGCTTCACAAATCTTAAGATATCACCGCCAATCTTTAATTTATCCAAGGGAAGGGAAAAAGAAAGAATAACCCATAAACATGCAATGCAAAATAAAGCAATAAAGAGATCTAAGGTTCGGGGGTTGGTTATACTAAGGAAAGGTATTAGCACCCTAAGAATTTATAGTATCCTATAGGAACATCTTGTTGTATTTGTGTTATGGTTAAGATTGTTTGCTAATTGGGATTGATTGGGGAGGTGAGAAGAGAAATGTTTTTATTGTTTTTGTGTTTGACAAGACACAGAGTCTTGTGCATATGTACCAATGAAGGATCAAAACCTCATAGTTCAGAGTATAAATTGAAAAAAAAGATTTGTTATGGTGGATTTTAATGAATAAGAGACAAATTGTCATCTTAAGGAGAATACTCATCTAAACCACCACAAACATGTGGAAGAGGGATCTTTGCTTCACATTGAGAGAAGGGCTCCAACTTAGATATATAATTAATAAGTATGCCACATACCTCTTTCAAGTGAAAAAGAATCAACATCTTTCTCAACAATGTCATGTGGTAGGATAATTATATCACAACTAAGGATGAATAATGTCTAATCTATTTTGAAAAGGGTTTTAAATTGAAAAGCCAAAGTGGCAAAAGGTTTGAATTGAAGTTTGTATCTTTTAGTCTTTGTGAAAGAGTTTTGAATATGCTTAAGATGTCTTGGAGCATTTGTTAAGGAAAAGAGTTGAAGAGTCAATAACCTATTGTAAGGGTTTCTATTGAAAGTGGTTTTGAGTTTGAGAGAGGGGAAACCCTAATTGAATTGTCTAAAGTGATTCATCCTAAAAGGAAACTCCCTAAGGGATAGCAAATCAAGGATAACAACATGTAAAATATGTACAAGAAGATGTAAAGATGCATATGCAAAATGACAAAGATTTCAATAATGAATCCCTCCCTTGGAATAGGCAACATGAATATACAAGTATACACACATTCAACAAAGAAAATAAAGATGAGATACATAGTATAAGCAAGGTTGACATGATTCAACAAACATGTACAAAGTTTACATTTGACGAAGCATGGTTGGATACAAGTTAACATTCTCAATATGGACAAAACATGGATACTTAAATCATTGGACAAGTTTCAACAAGATGTTCATCAAGATATGGAAAGAAACACACATAGGACTTGATTTACAAGAACAAGATTCAACATGAATTAACTAGGCTAAGCATGGCACATCATAGTTATTTACAACATGTATACACAAAAATAAATATCAATACAAGGGCAAGGGATCAAGGCATGGTTTCTTCACAATTTTAGGTCAAGAAAACAAAGTCTAAACACAAGGACATACTTTGAAACAAACATGAACAAATATTCACCATCTAAAGTATTCAAGACAATGGAAATCAAGAGGTCATCAAGGACAAGTATATCACACAAAACAACATTTATACATGAGAAAAAACTAAAGGCATGGATCATCAAAGATGCTAAACCAAAAGTATAAACAACTTGAAGCCCTAGATGTTAAACTAGTATGATCAAATTAACAAAAATAAAGATTTTAAAATACTTAAACAAATGACAAATTTAAAGTAAAATATTCATGAATACAAGACATAATGAATGGTCAATAAGACAATTTTTAGGCATTAAAATAAGAAGATAAAAAAGGAAATAAAATATTTTTGGATCTTTTAAAGTTTAAAAGAAAATAAAGATGATTAATGTTAATTTAAAATAAACAAAAATAAATAAGAGTAATAAAAAAATAATTTTTTTTTTGGAATTTTTGGTATTTTTGGTATTAAAAGAAATATTAAAATTGAAATTGAAATAAAATAAAAAAAGAAATAATTAGTAATGAAATAGTGAAATGAATAAAGGAAGGTAAAGAAAAAGAGGGGAAAAAACAAGTAACAAAAAAAGAAGTTGGGGGCACTGGGGTTTGAATCCACGCCCCCAAGGTCATTGCACAAAAACATAACCATCAGTCCTTGATATATTTTTGCTTCAATAAAATAATATATAATGACAAGATTTAAAAAATAAAACACGCGCGAACATCATCATCTTCAACCTTGGGACAACCAGATTTTTGAATTTCTGAAATCCTTGTTTTGGAACCAATTCAAGCAAATGAATATACTATCTTCATCATAATTTCACAAGGAACTAAAAAATGCATTCAAAATTCATTTATATTTTCTCTAACTCAAGAATTGCAGCATAAATCAGATGAACCCTAATTCTTGAAACAAAAATTAAATGTTGAATATGAACGATCAATGGACAAAATCATGGGGGTTTTAATTCTTACATCATAACAAACATGATGGTAACTTGAATGAGTGTGAATGATGCCTAAATCATGGAGTTTGAAAAGTGAGAAAATTTACCTATTGGAGTGTGTCCAATGCACCTTCAAATGATGCTCCAGATACAAGATAGTGACCCCTTTAGCTCCACTAGACCTCCAGAAAGATGTTTGAATGTTTGTCTTGCCTTATAATGCTTCCAATTCCTCAGCTCAATTCCTCTTGCAAATGGTCAAAAGTGAAATTTGATTTTTGTGAAGGAGGTGTTACATATGGTGTTTGATAGCTTGGAAAGTTTCTATGAAGTATTTATGAAGTGTTTGAAGTGGTAGAATGGATGGAAATGGCCAGGATTGAAAGTTATGGAGTTTTGGCTCCTTGGTCAACAATGTGACCAATGAAAGGTTGACTTTTGGCTTGGAAGGTTTTCTGGTGTTTTGGAGAGTTTGAACAGGTTCAATGGATGATTTGTGGTGTTTTGGGATGAGTGGTTTGAGAGTTTTATGACTGTAATGGATTTTGGAAGGTTTGGAGGTTTTAATGAAAATGAAGAACAATGGAACTTCAAGGGATGCTTGCTGAGATTATGAGGCTTCTTGGCTCAATTTGTTGTATGTTTTACTGAGGTTTGATGTGGTATTTATAAGAGAAATGTTCAGATAACATGGCAATGGACCAAAGCATTGTTTGGTGGATCAAGATCAAAATCAAAACGTTGGTTTTCAAGTACAAAAGCACTTTTCACTTGCTAGCCTCCCTAAGTTGACATTGCTTATGATATTTCCCATGGCTGCACAACTTGTACAAGTTGTTTATGATGCATATGAGACTTCCTTGAATCATGGAAAGTGATTGGAAGCAAAAAGGAGCTTTTTGTCCAATATCCAAAAGTCATTCAAGTTGACATGTTGGATGATGCTTTTGTATGATGAAGTAAGATCAAATAGGGCAGGATTTGGTTCCATTGGAAAGATTTTATGTAGAGGAACAAGTTTCAAGTTGATCTCTTTCTGATAAGAAGCTTGCAACTTTGTCATACCCCAAATTTTGACCACTAAGATTTCCCATCATTGTGCAAATCATCATCACAATATGGATGAACCATCATGCCTCATCAAATGCCTCAAGGGTTGTTGAGCATTCTCTACAATCAAAAATAGGGTTTTAAGCCCTCTCAGAGCTATAGACAAAGGATCAATCAAGGAATGACTTGATCTTCAACTTGTCTAACCTCTAAAATATCCACAATGGATCAAAAGGACTCCCACTTCAAGGATTAAGCACAAGGCTGCTCCCTTCTAGGTGGATCAAGTCTCAAGATCGACAGTGTCGCCAAATTAGGGTTTTGGTCGACCAGGGCCTCCAGATGGAAAATTTCCTCTGGGCATGAGCCAAATATCCAAAACAAAACCTAATATGCTCCATGGAACCTCATAAACCCAATCATCAAGTCAATTTGACCTTAGGGGATGCATACATCAAAAATCAGGAATTAGGGTTTCTTGACCTAATTCACCCCTAAGTTGACTTTTGGGACAAATCATGAATCAAGACCTCAAGCCATGATTTGAGGGTCTCTAATATACCATATTGATCCATTTGGAACAATGGATTAATCCAAGAAGCTTGAGCAACAAGTCTCAATTTCATCTGCACCACAATTAGGGTTTCGCGAGGAAAGTTAACTGTAACTTTGACTTTTGACCAGGACATGCTCCCAAACCCTAAGACATGATTCAATATACCCTATGACACCCATGGAACATGTCCATCAAGTTTGATTTAGGTCAAGGACATGATTTCCTGAAGAATTGCACAGTTTGGAATTCATCTGATAAAAAGTCAACTGTGCACAAAAGTCAACTTTGACTTTTTGAGATTTTTCACCAAAATGGATTTTTAACCCTAAAATGATGTTAATGTATGATTTGAATCATCATTCATCAAGAAAAATCAAAGAAAGTGGGATAACTTGTAAAAGGGGTAACCATAAAAACTTAGAAAAATTTCTAAGTTATGGAAAAAGTGACACTAATGTGCCAACTTTGGAGGACCATAACTCCTAAACCACAAGGCCATTGTTCCCCATTCAAAGCTTGATTTGTAGATCACATTGCCCTCTACAAAAGCTTCATACTGACCTATGTCCAAATTCCTCATGGATTTTGAGTTATGGGGTGATCAAAATCAAGAAAAGTCACTTTGTTCCAACACTTAGTGAAAATTTCACTAAGTCAGAATCTGCCTTTACTTTTTTCCAAATGTAGGGGGATTTTTCACTTGGATTCAAAAGAGATCAAAACTAAACATTATCAAACAGTTGTTGTATCATGTAAGGGCTTTCAAAAATGACCAAGAACATTACCAAATTCAATTTGAGCCATGAGATATGACATTGGCAAGTTGCCTTGCTGAAATCTGCCAAGGCAAGGCAGATTTTTGCACTTTTGGTCGATTTGCCAAAATCAGCCAAATCCAAATGCTCCTATCCACTTGGACACCTCTGAGGATTGAATCTAAAGGGGACAATCACTGAGCCAAGCCTCCAAAGTCTTTGGAACAAGAAATAACATGTTGAACCTAGAATTGCCAAAATAGGGACAAGACTCCAATTTTGGATTAGAGCATTCAATGGAAGCATCAAGGTGGCATAAACTGAGCTCTTAGCAACTGAATTCAGTCAAGACTTATCCAAGACCAAGGGGACCAGCAGCCTGTGCCCTAACCTCTAGTCAATGGCTAGAGGAGACTTGGATTTTCATTTGCCAACATTGGCCAAACTTACTCAGCAGTTGCCATTCACTATTCCTTTCAAAACAAACTTGCTCTACTATAAATAGAGCTCAATTTTGATCAGTTTAAGTACACCAAAGGCCTACAACACTTGCCTTTCTCAAAAACCACTTCTCACTCCAAAAAATGCCTTTCTTAGCAAGTCACTATCGGGTTTTTCATTAGAGAGCAATTCCACTCAAACCAATCACACACACACCTCACATACATCATATAGAAGTGATCCAAACACTCACATAACATCTGGAACACCAGAATTACAAAATCACCAACCAGTTGCTCAAGTTCTTGACAGATTTGCAGTTGGGGTACCATCTCAAGTTCCAGATCATTTCAATCCATTCCAAGCATTCATACACACTCCATGGCACCTAGGGAAACTATCCAGATCATTGGAACCTAGCTGTAACACCTCCACTACAAAACACGATCACCAGCTGCAAGAGGTTAGCATGAGCTCTTCTATCTCTATGATCCATGCAATTTTTGCTACACAATAATTTGGCCATATGTTCATAATCATGCATGGAGTGTTTTCCCTCAATAAATTGCATTGTTTGAATCGTGTGTGAAATTTCTGAACCTTCATGCAGAAATTAGGGTTCTTGAGGTTTCTCTTTGATTTCTTATTGCATGTTAAAAATAAATGAAATTAAAGACCATAGACATGCTCGTGAGGTTAAAACGAGTTGATTGATATGTAGATTGCATGATATAATCAAGTATTCAGTGAGATTGGATAGAAAATGCAAATCTGGGAAACTCAGAACACGTGCGTGTTCTTTCTTTTGTTCTTGGCGCCATTTTCAAATATTTGAATTTTGTGATTTTATTTAATTGATTCAAAAATTAATTTCTCTCTGAGTTTTAATGATTTTGAGTTGATTCTTTTTTTGATAATTCACAAAAATGTTAAAATATTTTATTTTATAAAAAAATCCCAAAAAATATTATTTATTTCATATAATTGATATTTTTGCAAAGAATTAATGTTTTATTTGTTTTTGCCATTTAAAATCTTTTTTCCCTCTTGATTTTGTAACTTTTAATGCCTTCTAATTATTTTGTAGGTCAATACTTAATTTTTGAAGCATTAATCCAAGATCACAATTTGTTTTCCATATGTTAAACAATTTTGATCATTTTAATTGAATTTTTATTCAATTAAAACACATTTTGAAAACAAATTAGGGTTTTTGGATTAATTCAACCCTCATAAATCATTTTCAAAACACTTTGGGCCTCTAATAGAGTGTAAGACCCAATCCTTTTTTGACCAAATCATTTTTTGGGCCTCAGTGCATTGTATAAGTCCCGATACCGTAAAAAACAAATGGCGCGATCGTCGCCTTTTGAAAAATAACAATTGGGCCTTTCCTTGAGCTATAAGACCCATTCAAAACTTTTAGGCCTCTAATAGAGTGTAAGACCCAACCCCCTTTTAACCAAAATAATTTTGGGCCTCACATATTATATAAGTCCCTCTGTGTTAAAAGAAAACCTCGGCGCGATCGCCATTTTAAACGGAAAAATCATTTGGGCCTACCCTCGTGTTATAAGCCCCACTCTTTTCTTTAAAAACTTTTTGGGCCTCTTGAGAGAGTGTAAGACCCATCCCTTTGTACAGAAAACCTTTTTGGGCCACAGTCACTTGTATAAGTCCCTTTGTACAAATTCAACAGTGCAATCACTGATAAAACCCTGGGCCTCTCCTTGAGCAGTAAGCCCCAAATCTTTCTTTTTCAAAGCACTTTCTCCTTTGATTTTGAATATACTGTTGTTTTCAATCTGTCTTTGTTGAACAACTAACCAAACAGCATGAAAGCTCTACAACCGAGTAAGTGTTTATACGCTTTCATTTACCGCTTTCATATACATATAACTGTATTGTGGGGCTGTTTCGCTGTAAGTCTTCTTTCATAAACTCATATCAACTGTGTAATACTAGTATAGATATTTAGAGTTTCCCCGGCAACTACGTCTAGAACTAGGAAAAGCCGTCGCGTTTATTCGTAGAAATAGACAGCTAGATCCCCAATAGGATCACCAGATACAGTCTTCTCTTCAGCTGTCCTCATTAGGAATTGTCAAGAAACTCTACTCCCAGAGATGAATGTATTCTCCGTGAATGGCATCTTTGAGTTTCTTCCAAATTCTCAAACTTTCCTGGCTTGATCTATTCCTTATGAATAGCCTGTCTTGAATATCTCGGGGTTTGGGGACCCACAGGCTTCTTAAAAGCATCGGCCTCCTCTTGGGCATCGTACAAGGACCCACAGGCTTCCTAAAAGCAACCCCGCCTCCTCTTGGGCTTAGTACAAGGACCCGTCGGCTTCTTAGAAGTATTCACAGCCTCCTTTTAGGCTTCGTATAAGGATCTCTTCCTCCGGGAATGATAGCCTCCTCTTGGGATTCATACAAGGACCTATCGGCTTCTTAAAAGCTTCCAGCCTCCTCTTGGGCTTCGTACAAATTGTCCCGACGACCTCCTAGAGGTATAGGAACAGAACTTAGTCATCTTCATAGAACAGTCCTTTCAAAGAGTCTACTACTGTTTCTTAAAGCATAGTACAAAAGATGAAACTCTAGACACGGACAGTCTAATTTCCTTGAGTCTCCAAGACATTCTCAAGCCCCCTTCGTTAAATAGGAAGGAAACCCGTTGACTCGGACAGTCTCAATACCCTTTGGATTTCCCGTTTCCTCAAAGATAGGAAATAACCTTGATCCTCGAATCAAATCCTTGAGTACAACATTGCTCATATAAGAACTGATTTTCTCTTTTAAAATCAGTATACTGGATCTGTCACTTAACTGAGATAGCAACCCTAGCCTCCTCTTGGGCTTTGTACAAAGATTCTCCCCAGCGGAGCTAACAATTATAGCCTCCATCTCGGGCTTCGTACGAGATACAAAAGACTCCCTCGTTGAGTCAAACAACGTTTAGCCTCTCTCTCGGGCTTTGTACGAGACACATAAGAGGCTCCCTCGTTGAGTCAATCACCCTTTCAGCCTCCATCTCGGGCTTTGTACGAGATACAAAAACTCTCTTGTTGAGTCAAATAGCCTCCATCTCGGGCTTTATACGAGATACCAAAAGATTCCCTCATTGAGTCAAAACCTTTTAGCCTCTCTCTCGGGCTTTGTACGAGACACATATTAGCCTCCTCTTAGGCTTTGTATAAGAAAACCACTGGTTGATCCAATCAACCTTTTAGCATCAAAGATGTGCCTCGTTCACAGTACACAAACATCAATAACTCCTTCCCCTTCATCTAATTGCTGTAAGCGGCAAGCCTCTGGATCATCTACATCTATGCCACTGTCCCTCTTTTAGCATGAGAAATTCCTAAGGAAAGATAGCATTGCTCTACACTGAGTTAAAGTCTTCTCCTTCAGGTTAAAAATCTCCTATAAAGGAAATTATGGCATTGCCGGATTCACACATCCCGGTTGAAGTAATTCTCCTTTATAAACAGTTGTGACATACAACCCCCTCTTTAGAGATGACAAATTCTCTCTAAAAGTCAAACCCTTTTAGCTTCACATCTTGGGCTTTGAACAAGATATAAACCACCTTTCGCTTCACGTCTTGGCCTTTGAACAAGACACCAAAATACCATTTCCTTCCATAGAATAGGAGGAACTACGAACGCTCTGATTTCCCTGTTTCGGTAAACGGGAATACGTAGGCATAAGATTGAAAGAAAAATCTCAGCGAGCACACTAAACAAAAACCCAAAATCCCATACTTTCATATACATCCGTCCTAACATCTCAACCGATAGCCTAAAACACCCCTTTTCAACAAAATAACCAAGGAGAGACCCTGAATCTTTGTAGCATTTGTAAACCAACAGTTTTGACTATTTAACCTCAGTATGCAAGCAGGGTTAGTTGGAGACATCTATTTCCCTTCCTTCATCAGCTTTAATTGGATAAAAAATGAATCGAACTGTAGTACTAGAGCGATCGTGCTTCGCAACCACATCCAAAAATCACTCGCTACAGAAAAATGGCGACTCTGCTGGGTAGAATTTTTTTTTTAGGGATCTTGTTCTCTTCTCGTCTCCTAGGTAGAAATCTTGGAAGGGGGTACCACAAAAAGGCGCCTTTCAAGGCATTTTGTTCCTCTTATCTCTTGAAGCCTTGACGTCACAAGGATCTTAGGTCAAAACGTCGTTAATTTGGAATGAAACCATAGGATGTTGACTCCGTCGGGAAACCATTTTCTGTCAGGAATTTAGGATTCATAGCTTTAAAGGTCTAGGACATTAGGACAAATATATATACTATTTTTCCTAATTACTATACCTGTTTATTTTTCTGCTAATGGGAATGCGTGTGATGCTGCATGTGGAAAGATTGAGTATACACTTAAGATAAGTGATGGCGACGAGGTCGACCATCAACCTCAGTGGAGGCTGACCAATGCAACCCATTCCCTCTCATAGGCAATGGGCCGATTGTGATGTCTGAGAAGCTGAGGAGCCAACCCTTTTGTAGTGCGGAAACTATCGGAAATAGTTGTCACGCGATACTACCCTCATTTGAGGCTGATGATCTATTCTCGGTGAATAGCATTTACTCTAAGATTTCATACAGCTCGCTGGCGATCCGCTTGCTGTTTGTTATCCTGGGAGGAGCTGATGATTTTGAGTACAGGTACAAAAAATACCCTAGTATAAACCTTTGGGGATGGGTAGAGCCTTGACTTCATGACAACGACCCTTTGACCCCATGTTTTTTCTATGTTTTTGTGTGCTGCATTCATGCATTCATTTAAAAAACATTAAAACATTCAAAAAAAATTTCTCTTCTAGTCTCTCTGTTTTTCAAATTAAACTAAGACTGTGATTGTAAATATCAGAGAAAAAGATTGCGCTAATGGATTTCGGTAGAAGGATAACTCATAAGTACACCTTCAAGATTCCAAAACTAGAGGATTTGAGAGGTTTGGCGAGGGTGATCACAAACCAAGAGGCTTTTAGAGCCAAGTACGGAGGTTTGCTATCTCTGCTAAGAGTCCATGTGATTGAGGGAATCATGGACGCGCTCGTTCAATTCTACGATCCAGTTTATCACTGCTTCACATTCCCGGATTACCAGCTAGCACCAACGCTGAAGGAGTATTATCATCTGATTGATTTACATATCACTGATCGAGCTCCATTTTCTGGACTGGAAGAAATTTCAAAGAATCAGACCATTGCAAGAGCAATTCATTTGGATGAGTCAGAAGTCAGGACTCACATGACTACCAAGGGTGGCATACAAGGTTTTCCAGCCCAGTTTCTGACAAAGAAAGCTCTGTACTTCGCTAGTATAGGGAACGGGACTGCTTTTGAAAGCATCTTTGTTTTACTCACCTACGGATTATTTTTGTTGCCCAACATTAATAATTTCGTCGATATCAACGCTATTAAGGTTTTTCTCATTGGAAACCCTGTGTCGACTTTGCTCGCAAATGCGTATCATTCTGTACACTTGGGGAATTTGTACAGCGGAGGGGAGATCACATGTTGTGTACCTCTGCTTTATAAATGGTTTATCTCCCATTTACCTAAGTTTGCTGCTTTCTGGGTTCATAAGAGTGCCTTACGTTGGTCGCAGAAAATCATGTCCCTCACCAACTCTGACATAGATTGGTGCAATAGGATTTATGATGGAATCAGGATCATTGACCGTTGTGGAAACTTCCCCAACGTACCCCTTATAGGAACTAAGGGAGGAATCAACTATCATCCGATATTGGTTCGCCGTCAGTTTGGATACCTGATGAGGCATGTTCCCCGGGATGCTCATCAGGAAGGTCTTTTCTTCAAGGAAGGAGAAAGTGACAGAGCACTAAAGACAGAAATAGTGCACGCTTGGAAACATGTTCATAAGAAAGGACGAGAGTCTCTAGGAAAACCCGACTGTGTCTCAGTGGAGCCTTATCTCCACTGGGTACAAACTAGAGCTCTCAAGCTAAAAATGCCTTATCCTCGTTACAGAATTCTTCCGCCTAGGGAATCTGTCATGTACTTCATGACGGAAACTAAAAAGCTTCAGGTTACTCTCAACAAAGTTCAACGGGAGAGGAGGTCTTGGAAGAACAAGTACCGCACCCTCGATGTGGAGTGTATCAAAATACAGCAACTACTAAAAGATAAGGACGCTTTGATTGAGATTTTAGAGCAACATGCTGTGGATAATCAAAATGACCAAAGGAATTTACTCGCTCCTTTCACTTGGCAAAGGAATGACAACCCGACAACGGCTCAAGAGCCCCGGTCAAAGAAAAGGAATATACCAGAATCAGCACCTGAGTCTTCTCGGGACCCATTAGCTTAGGTTTCTGTTTCTGCACTTTGTAATCTACTGTATTTTCGTTTCCGCAATCCTTTGAATTTCAATAAAAAGGGGTTTCCCCCACCGTTTGATATTTGCAATCTAATTGTCGAAGTTTATTTTGATTAAACCAAAAAAACAATTAATATAATCATTGCATTCATCATTCTCACATCGCGTATTCTTCTTACCTACGAATCTCACGTTTGTGTCTCGGTTCTAGAGTCAAACTGTCTCATTCATATAATACTCGGGCCAATCGTCAGAAAAAGATGGATGATCTTGAGGAAGAAAATAGAGAGTTGAAAGAAGAGATCGACGCTCTGAGAGAGGATATGAGAATGGTTCGTAACGACATGCAAGCCATGGCAGAAGCTCGGTGTAATACCCCAAAATTTGCTCTCCTTTTTTGGCATCATAGCATGGCATTATCATTTATCATATCATATCCATCTCATTAGCATTGCATTGCATTTAACATAGAAAAATGAAGCATGGCATCCTTCTTACCATCAGGGCATGTGATCAGGTGGAAGGTGGACAATCAAGGAATCATTCAGAGCACAAAAAGGTCAATCAAGTTGGCTCTAGGCAAGCCAAGAGGTCTCTCAGGTCTCATACTATCTCAATTGATCTTCCAAAACCTCAAGGAAGTGAGATTCAATGGGAGATTGAAGCATTACATCTTTCACTATGCAAGAGATTCAGAAATTGAAGGAAAACCCTCAAAAGAGATAGCTCATTTATTCAAAACCATTCTCAAGTGGCATTTCTCATCATCCTTTAAGAGGATACACAACATACTCTGAGGAATTTGAAATTGGAGACTGCACTTTTACCTCCTAACCAGAGGGGGCCAAAATTAGGGTTTCCATTTAAATCAGGGAATCTTTGCTTTTTTGGGCAAGACTTGATGTCATGGTTTCCTATATGTCCCTAGGTATATGGATGTGGAAGATTGCATCTCAATTGGTTTTAGAAGTGATTCAATTGGAAGAAAGATAAAAAATCAAGGAATTTGGGGCCAAGTCAAATAATCAGAGGAAAAAGTCAACCCTTGACTTTTTAAGGCCAAATTCATGAAATTCATGTTACATATGTCCAATGTACAAAATTTGATCAAGAAACTCCAAAGGAATCATGAAAAAATCAAGATGTAAAAAGTTGCCATTTTTGGATGAAGTAGGGTTGCTAAAAATAGCAAGTTTTGGCCATTTTACATCAGAGTTTGAACCAAGGCCATTTAAATTTGGAGCACCAAATGAAAAATCCACTCTGCCTCAATGAAAGATCTTGTTTTAAGCTTCAAATCCATGTGTAGAACATCTCCATTGGATAAAAATTGAGAGAGTTATAGATGATCAAAGTTGAGGGAAACTTGGGCAAAATGCAAGTCAGCTTGGGCAAGTTTCAGGTCACGCGCATGTCATTTCTACAAACACCTGGTGTGCCAAATGTCCACTCATTTTTCTCATGGTTAAAGGCCTCAAATGAAAAACTTTTCAACATCAAAGTTGTTCCTTGTAGTGTCATCTTCAATGTTGATGTTGTGAAAATTTTGATTTAACCAAGTTATGAGATAGTTTGGAGGGTTCAAAGTCATGTTGTTTGTGCTGAAATTTTGTGTGCCCAGTTGCCATGCCAGCCAACCTCTGGCCATGCCCACCAACCAGCTTTGAACCAATGCATTCATAGCTGTTTTTAGGCATATTTGAGACCTCATTTCACTTCAGCTTGCAAACCAATGTTGTTCCCCAATGTACCATCTTTCTAATGACATCAATGTTTCATTGTTTCATTCACTAACCATGGAGAAATTCACCCTCAAACACCCACTGTTACCATGATGATTTGCTGCATAATATTTTGGTTCAAACATACATCAAATACATGACAGAGGTTTTATGTGTGCTGCCTCATTAAGACCAACACATATCTGCACCTCTCACACCCTTGCTCGAATTATACATGAAGAGGGAAAGGTTGGAAGCTTGCTATAGAAGTTTAGCAGCAAGAACATGGTAACACATTATGAACCAGCCACACCATATCATGGCTCTCCCTAACTAACTTGACTCAGTTAGTTAGGGATGACTCACTTAACTCCACATAACTCAGTTAACTCACTCATTAAACCATGGTTAGAGTTTACTATAAAACCAAACCTCACTCTCTAATTTCATTTTTCAACTTCATTCTTTCACATTCTCTCCAAAGAACTCTCTCTGCTTTACTCTCAACATCACCATTGCCAAGAATTTTCGAGCTCATCTTGCTCATTCCACTTCAACACTTTCCTTGATGCTCTCAATTTCACAACCGTGCATTTGTTTTTGAAGCTTGGATTACTCACTTCCATTGAATCATCATCAAGTTCTACATCTCAGCCTTTATTTGGCCAAGTGAAGATTGTAGAAGAGACAAGACCTCTGGTTTTCTGAAGAACACTTCAAAGTTTCAAAACTTCAGGTACGAATCTCCACCATTATAGACCTAATGTGAAGTTGTTTTCAGGTTCTTGAAGCTTCTTACAAGCTCAAGAACTTGTCCAGCTAGTTGATAGGCCTTTAGAGGCATAGTTCAAAAGTTAGGGCAAAACTTCCTCTGTTCGATTCTTTTATGTCATGAATATTTTGTGCATTTTATCACTGGATCCATGCTCCTCATCACTTCAGCTTTCCAATGATGTATGTTTTGTCCATTTATGCTTGCCTGAAAATCATTGTCACCGGAGGTTGGCCGGAGAAGATGACCGGAGGTCATCTCCGGCCGGTGGATTCATTTTCTAGGGTTTTGCTCAGGTTTTAATCATGACCATTGGATGAGCATGATCTGATGGCCACGAACGTGCCAGCACATTAAAATTCATGTGCTCCTCACGTGCGTGTTTTCTGATCTCACTTGAGCATTTTGTGGTGTGGTGCATGGTATGTTGTGTGGTCATTCATGTATGCGCGTTGGATGTAATTACCTTGACTTGTTTCTTGACTTGACTTAATCTGATGGTTGTTGTTACTTTGACTATTGTTGACTGAAGTGCATGGTTGTTAGTGTGTTATGCGTGTAACTGGACCTTATTCAGATTGATAATTACACCCCCCATGTATTGAAGCCCAATGATTTTGAACTGTCCAATTGCTATGTTCATACCCCCCTGCATTTTGCATTTATTTTTCATTTTATTTCTTTCTACACGTTTGATTTCTAATTTTTAAAAATACCAAAACATATTGGAAAATTCTACAAAAATTCATGTGTATTCTTAAAACATTTAGGAAATTTTCTATGATTTTATTTTCTGATTTTATGACCATTTTGCCCCTGTTCCATTATTTCTTTTGAATTTCCATTTGTATGCATACTTAATGTGACATATGATTTTGTGCATTTTTGTTCTTGATCATAAAAAATGATTTTGATGCCTTTCTTTTTGCATTGTGGTCACAATATGTTGAGGTATGTTTGAGATTTATGAAATGATTTTTAAGTCTTTTTTGGATGACTTTTGATGTGTTGCTTTGAGCATGAATGCATGAAGCTTCCATGAGACTTTGACCTAATTGTTGAGTGACTTTGGTTCTGATTCATTGCTTGTGGACTTGATATGTTAATAACATGTGTTTAAGGTGTTTGATGGGTGAAAGTCATAATTTTTGAAGCATGTTTGCTATTTGTTTGAAGCATGAAGTTTAACTTGTTCATTTTGTGAATGCATGCCTCATGTTTGGTTTGCTTGATCATGAAGGCACTTGTGCCATGAGTTGTGGTTTTGTTGGAGGATGTATAGCATGTTAATTGACTTCTGATTGTGACATTTGGGTTTCATCTTTGCATGTTTGATGTTTATCTTGCACCTTAAGTCACTTGTTTCACAAGTATGAACCACATTCACATCACTTCACCTTTTCTTCTTTGCTTCTTGTTGGATTGAGATTTTGTTTGCATGATTTGGTATGCTCATTTAGGATAACATTAGGTTGTGTAAATATGAGTTACATTCTGACTTGGAAGCATGTATAGCATTCAATCTCATTTTACTTTGTTTGTCAACTTGTTTGAATTTGATTTGTTCATTATATTTTCTTACTTTACTTGTAAGTGATTGTGCTAACCATGTAGGGGCTTTGGTAAGTTTCAATTGAGTGTGGATAAGGAATCCACATTCAACTTCTATCCTTTCTCTTTTACAATTCCATTTTATGTTTTGCTAAGCACTTATGTGTTTTCTTTTAATAACTCATTACTTTCCCTTTTTGAATTACAATTCATCTTCTACTTTGGAAGTGAATTGTTTAATTCTTTCTTTATTTAGCCTTTAGGTTGAAACCTCACAAACCTTTAGGATCACTCCCTTTAATCTTCAATTAGGATTGAGTCTTAGTCCATATAGGTTTTACCTTTTCTCCTTCTCTTGAGTCTTTCATCTTCTCATCTCAAAGAAAATTCAAAACATATAATAAATGTAGGCATTTATTGCATTTAGGCCTTTCATATAAAGAAAAGATTATAAGGGGTCTTCTCTTGTAATCTTAGAATGTGTAGCATATAGCCCATCTTGGGTCAATGTGTTAAACATTTGATCTTGTATGAGGGACTTAAATGCAATATTTGTTGAAGGTGCAAATAATAAAAAACACTTCTTCATTTCTTAATTAACAAAAACACTTAATAAACACAAGTATGCTAGTGTGTTTGAACCTTGACAATTGGAGCTAAGTGTGGGGGTCTTCTTCACTCTTAGTGTGCTTTCTTACCCATTCCATCTTGGAATGTGAGAATGTACACATTCCAGTGACTAAGATCCAGATACACTGTCATATGCAAACAAATCCAAAACACTTCCTTCTAAAAGACAAAACCAAACAATAACGTCTTTCCTTCGGGAATTCTTTTCTCACCTCATTCACTCTTAGCGTACGAACGCGCTTCTACTCGTTCTCTTGCAAGATGGTAACGCACTCGGACCAGCGAGCCTGCAACACCTGAGCTAGAACGTCAGCCGTTCCTTAAAAAAACACAAACAATTCATCCCTAGTGAGGGGAACTACGTCGCTCTGATTCTCATGCTCCCGATGAGATACGTAGGCAGTGGGGTAGGGCCCATGCGAGCACTTCTTTCATTTTCCCTACATTTGTTTCTCGTTCATTTTCCATTCTCTCTCCTTTCTTTCTTTCAGTTTCCTTTTCCAGTATCCTTTTCTTTACACCCTTTGATCGAGACAAGCAAGCGTGGATCCCATCGGGTACGATGGACGCGAGGGGGTGCTAATACCTTCCTCTCGCGTAACCGACTCCCGAACCCATTTCTCTTGGTCGCAAGACCATGCTTTTCCTTTCTCTCAGGTTTACGTGGTGTTTCCTTTCCCTCTCTTGGGATAAATACACATTGCTGGCGACTCTGTTTCGGTGCCACTTTCGCGTTTGTACTAGGATGAAAATCCCGGGAGCGACAGCTGGCGACTCTGCTGGGGATCGAACCCAGAATCTCTGGTTTCCTTAGCGAGTCAATCCTAGCGCTTGTTTGTTTTTCTTTCGTTGGGTGTTTACTGTTGTGCTGTATTTACTGTTTTATTGTGTGGTTATTTACTGTTTTAGTGTACATTACTGTATTTACCGCATTTTAGCATTACATATCATATATTATCTTGTGTTGCACTGTTTTGTCTGTTTGGCGGGATGGGTGTTCTGAGAGATAAGCCCACTACCAAGGCTTGAGCACATACATAGGTATTAGAGTGGATAGTCATGACGCTTGCGTGGTGGTGACCACGTATTGTTGTTCATGAGACCCACAACCAGACGAGGTTCTATCAGGAGCTTTCTGCTACTGCATGTTATGCAGGCCAGTGGTTATTCTCTTGAGGAACTGTCGACTCTGGTGACCATTCCCGAGGACTCAGTTGCGGCACTCCTCCCGAGTTGTGACAGTGGTAGACCACATTCCGTGGCAAACCCATTGCACATTCTCGATCCGAGGACCCAATGCTGGGAACTTGCTATAGGACATCCCTTTTTGAAAGAGAATCAGCGGAGGCACTCCTCGATTGGCGATAGTACTGTACCCTGAGGGATGAATGTACTATTGCTTCTCGACCTCAGTGCCAGAAGCTGAGGACCTTTTTGTTTTGGAGAATCAGTTGAGGCCTCCTCGATTGATGATGATGCCAAACCAGAAATGGTGAACGTATCATCATTTCTCGACCTGAGAGCCCGGGATATTGAACATCCTAGTACCCACATGTGAGAAGGGCGGGTTGTTTACAGGTTTGCAGGTAACCATGACCTCCTACATACCCGGTTTTCTATCATCATTGCACAAAAAGGAAGTTTCATCCTATTGTATTCAGATGGTTCTTATCTATGGTTCTATATTAGTCTCAGAGCTACACTGACACCGCTCACAGTTCAGCACAGACACCTGATTACCTGATCACATTGCCCCTTTGCATTGCATTATCATATCCTAACATACATGTTTATTCATTTCCAGGTGCATATATTACCCTTGATTCCAGTCATCAGGTCCCTGCAAAGATGAACACTAAAGAGAGGAAGAATATCATCAGCTACAAGTTCCTTACGCCTACTTTGGGCCCTATTGTTGTGCTGAAGGGAATGGCGAGCCCGGCAGCACGAGAAGCTTTTGAAGAGAAATATGGGTGGATTTTATCTATGGTCCGTAATGTCAGTGATTATGAAGCCAGAGGTCTCCATACGTTGATGCAGTTCTATGATCCGCCTCTGAGATGTTTTGTATTTCCAGACTATGTGTTGGTTCCTACCCTGGAGGAGTATTCCAACATGTTGGGGATTGCTATCAAGGAGGAGCCCCCTTTCTTTGGATCAGTGGGGGATCTTGACTTTGGGAAGTTGGCTGGTGCTCTTTATTTGAGCAAATCAGAGCTAAGTGACAATGTCTCCAACAAAGGAAAGATTCGTGGTTACAAGCTGGAATATCTGATTAAGAAGGCCCAGGAAGCAGCTAAAGGCGAGAATTGGCTTGTTTTTAATGCTCTGTTAGCCCTTTGTATGTACGGCATAGTGTTGTTTCCCAACGAGCCGGATTTTATTGATACGGACGCTATACGAATATTCATGATGAAGAACCCGGTGCCAACGCTACTGGGAGATCTTCACTACTCATTGTACAACCGAAACGAAAAGAAAAGAGGAGGGATAATTCGTTGTTGTGCACCCTTGTTCTATAAGTGGTTTGCGGGCCGTTTACCACAATCAGGGGCTTTTGTGGATTCCAAAGATTCTCTAGAGTGGAAACAGCGTTTAATGGGATTGGTGGCCAAGGACATCGTATGGGTAGATCATGGGCTGATTGGCAAGAATATTATCCACAGCTGTGGTAAGTTCCCTAACGTTCCACTGATAGGAAGACTGGGTGGGATTAACTACAATCCTTCTTTGGCCATTCGGCAATTTGGATATGCCCTGACAGGTCCGCCTATCAAGAGAGATGTGGAGGAGTCCCTTTATTTTCATACATCAGATGGTTGGGAAGCAGCACAGAAAGCTTCTGAAAGCTGGGGTAGCATACTGAAAAAGGGGAAAGTTACTCTAGGAAAGCCTAACAACCGGGTTTATCCAGCATATGAAGAGTGGGTGAAGAAAAGAGTTGAAGATTTTCTCTTGCCTTTTGGTAAGGCACCCCTTTTGTATCCGGAGAATGAGAAAGCAAGAAGCACTGCTACTGTGGAAGAAGTTGACAAGTTGCAAGCCTTGGTGAAAAAGCTCCAAGGAGAGAATTTCGAGTTGAGTAGCCGTCTTCAGAATGCTCTACATGCCAACAAAGAGCTGGAGCGGAAAGCCCAAGATGCTGAACAAATCCTAACTGCAAAAGAGAAAGACTTTGCTGGAAGAGCCCAACATTTCCGGAAGATTAGTAAAGGTGCTGATGATGCTACTCAAGCTCACAAGCAAACCAAACAGGCGTTAGCACAGACCAAAGAAAAGTTAACAAAGTTTCAGCACGCTTGGGACGAAGTTAGGATAGAGAATGCTGAATTACAGGAACAGTTGCAGATTAAGAACGAAGAGCTTGAAAAGGCGCATGAGCAGAGGAGAAAGTATCGGGAAAGCCTCGGTAAGAGTCAAGAACAGCTAGAAGAAGCTAGAGGTGAGCTGAGGAATACCAAGAAAGAGCTTGAAGAAATCATGATAGAAAGGGAGATACTCAAGACGCAAGCTGGCATAAAGAGACACAAGGGAGTGTGTGATGACGAGGCTCTGATGCTGCATATGGGTTCTTTAAATGAAGCTCTTGAGAAAAGGGATGTCTTGATCAAAGAAATGATTGAAAAGCCGAATCACCAGCGTACCCGTATACTTTTTGAGGAGATCAAATACTCAAGTGATAAGCTGAGGGATGTGGAATTGTCAGACTGACGTTCTTTTCCCTGTATTTTGTTGTTAATGGTTACCATCAGGCTTGTTGATGGATCCATTTTTTTCCTTGTATTGCATTTGCGGTTGAACCTTTCTTAAATATACTTGAATACTTCGTTGAATGAGTATGAGCAGTTTTATTCAGAATTATTCCTTATCAGATAGCTGCACACAAGCACATGACCACGATACGTCTCTTTATATCACGATTTCTGGTCTTCAGATTTCTGTGGTGGGATTGGAATCAGGGTATAAAGCACCTCGGAAATGACAAACATGGCATTGCATGGCATTGCATATCATTTTGCATTTTTTGTTACTTGCTTTTCAGGTACTCGTTGCGGGGTCTCTAACCTTTATTTGGTTTCAGGCAGTATAGCGGAGAGTCATATTCACCGATATTCGACGCGAAGGAATCAAGTAAGAATCATGGATCAAGTGCAAAGTGATTTGGCGGAAATGAGGGCGCGTATGGACCAGTTCATGACCCTCATGACTGGCATGGCGCAAAATCAGGAGAGACTGAGGCTTCTGGTAGAGCGTCCCGACAATGGGCCCGAAGGTGATCATCATGACAATTCACAGGGACATGGCA
The DNA here is from genome assembly GCA_022829125.1 of Lathyrus tuberosus. NCBI lineage: Eukaryota > Viridiplantae > Streptophyta > Magnoliopsida > Fabales > Fabaceae > Lathyrus > Lathyrus tuberosus. The sequence goes on along the minus strand of JALAZF010000019.1, from coordinate 4,819,496 downwards.
TTCCTCCTCCCGGTGGCAACCCTCCTCCTGGTGGTAACAATCGGGGTAATGGAAATGGTAGGCAGGCTGGTGTTACTCTTGAAGATACTCTGGAAGACCAATTTACTCTGCTGGATGCTGATGTGGGTAATCAAGGGGATCGAAGGTATGATGAGTTAGCAGAGAAGATCAGGGCCATAGAATGCAAGAACTCTATGGGTATTGATGTTACCAGCTTGGGGCTGGTCTCAGGAGTCAGAATTCCCCCTAAATTCAAGCCTCCCACTTTTGATAAGTATCACGGCAATGCGTGTCCCCAAACGCATCTTCAAGCTTACTTTGGGAAGATTTCAGCCCATACGGATGACGAGAAGCTATGGATGCACTATTTTCAGGACAGTCTGGCGGGGGCGTCCTTAACCTGGTACATGAAGTTGAATAGAGCTGCTGTGAAGAATTGGAAGGATCTGGCAGAAGCGTTCCTGAAGCAATACCAATATAATATTGACATGGCGCCCAACCGCACTCAATTACAGGGGTTGTCACAGAATGCCAAGGAGAGTTTCAAAGAATATGCACAGAGGTGGAGGGAAATGGCTGCCCAGGTCCAACCTCCCTTGTCAGACAGAGAAATGGCAGATATGTTCATGGGCACCTTGCAAGGGGCCTATCTGGATAGATTAGCTGCTTGTCCGTCGACTGGATTTGCTGATATTGTAATTGCGGGAGAAAGAATAGAAAGTCTGTTAAAGCTTGGAAAGATCCAGGATGTAAGCGGGGCTGGCTCTTCGGGGACGAAGAAACTGTTTGCTAGTAACCAGAAAAGACGAGAAGGTGATACGAATGCTGTGTTTAGAGGACGAGGCAGAGGGCGTTCTCGAGCTTATTATCAGGTAGATGCTGTAACAATCCCCACACCGTCTGTTCAGAAACAACAACCCCAACAACAAGTTCAACAGCAACAACCTTTTTTCCAGCAAAGGTCTAGACAGAGGGATCGTAAGATGGATCCTCTCCCTATGACTTATGCCGCGCTGTTGCCCCGGCTACTCGAGTTAAAGTTGGTAGAACTCCGTACTATGAAAGCTCCGGTTGCTGGAAACCTGCCACCTAACTTCGATGCTAATGCTCGTTGTGAGTTCCACTCAGGTGCTCAGGGGCACTCCATTGAAAGATGCTGGGCTTTCCATCATAAAGTACAAGATTTGATTGATGCTAAAGCCATCAATTTCTCTCCCGCTCCTAATATTACTCAGCATCCCATGCCTGATCATAGTGCAGCAAATGTGTACGCTATTGAAGATGGGAGGAGATTGAATCTGGTGACAGATATCCGTCAAGTGAAAACTTCTTTGTTGGTTGTAAAAGATCGTTTATTGAAGGGACAGGTGTTCCCGGGCTGTAATCAAGATTGCTCTGAGTGCATGAATCAGGAGAACGGCTGTGATAAGTTGAAGATGGGTTTACAGAATCTGATCGATGAAGGATGTCTACAGTTCGACAGAGTCGTGAAAGACACTGATGAGATATCAACCGTGACCATCTATTACACTCCCGCTGAGATTCAAATGCCGGTCAATGCAGTTCCCGTGGCGAGTGTTGCGCCAGAAAGGCCCAGTCCTGTCACTATCACGGTGCCAGGACCAATTCCGTTCACGTCTACGAAGGCTATCCCATGGCACTATGGGGCAGATGTATATTACGAAGGTAAAAAACAGGAAGTTGAGTCGTCAGTCAGCCCAAATATTGATAATGTAGGGGGTGTAGGGGGCTTTACAAGGAGTGGAAGGTTGTTCGCTCCCCAAACCTTGAGAAGTGATAAGGAGGTAGAAGCTGCAGCAAAGGATAAGGGTAAACAGGTGGTTGAAAGTGCACCTACACCTGAAGCAGAGACAAAGATTACTTTTGATAAGGAAATGGAAGAATTTATGAAGATAATCAAGAAAAGCGATTATAAGATTGTGGACCAACTGAATCAGACCCCTTCAAAGATTTCAATCCTGTCACTATTGATGTGCTCTGATGCGCACCGACAGGCGTTGTTGAGAGTGTTGAAGAGTGCGTACGTGCCACAAGAAATTACTGTTAATCAGCTCGAGGGCGTAATCTCCAATGTTAATGTCAGCCATGGCTTGGGCTTTACAAGTAGAGATTTGACTGTTGAAGGAAGAAACCATAATAAGGCTTTGCATATCACGATGGAGTGTAAGGGCGCAGTGTTATCTCATGTACTGGTAGACACTGGTTCATCACTCAATGTCTTGCCCAAGAAGGCATTAATGAAGCTGGAAGTTGACGGTTTGATCTTAAGGCCTAGTGAATTGGTGGTCAGAGCATTCGATGGAACTAGACGATCTGTGTTTGGTGAGGTGGAATTGCCCGTACAAATTGGACCACAGGTATTCAAATCCACGTTCCATGTAATGGACATACAACCTGCATATAGCTGCCTATTGGGACGCCCTTGGATTCACGGAGCCGGGGCTGTTACTTCTACTCTACATCAAAAGCTGAAGTATGAGTTTGAAGGGCAGGTTGTGACAGTGTGTGGGGAAGAAGACATCTTTGTGAGTCACTTGTCCACGTTCAAGTACATTGAAATGGATGGGGAAATTCATGAGATGCTGTGCCAATCATTCGAAGCAGTCAACATTGACGATGCACCTGAGTCTTCTTCTGTACCAGTTGGGGCTGGTACCTCTATTTCATCTTACAAACAAGCTGTCGAGGTCGTCAGGGCAGGCAACGCCCAAGGTTGGGGCAGGTTGATAGAGACCCCAATGAAGGAAGACAAATTTGGTATTGGTTATCATCCCTCTACAACTTCAGATGCGGGGAGCAGGGGACCCATTACTTTCAATAGTGGGGGAATTATCTACATGGACCAGTCTTGTGCAGCCACAGAGGATAGTGTTGACAGTGATTGTAACCTGGACAATTGGGTACGCCCTCATGTTCCGGGACAACAAGTGCAAAACTGGTTCGTTGAAGAAGTCATCCGGGTTACTCTTCAGACAGAGTAATTTTTCTTTGTTTTTTCTAACCATAATGCATGACAAAATCTTGCGCTCTGCCCAAGGCGTATAGATTCATTTGTAGGGCCACCATGGTTGCATTTGCAATGTTTAATCATTAATAAAGGACGTTTTGCAATCAAATTTTGTTCTCTGTCTTTCAGTTTTTATTTTTGCACAAAAAATATAAAATGGCAATGTTTCATTTTCTTTTGTTTTGCTTAAAAATAAATTCTAAAATAAGGCATGAACCCGTTCATGCAGACTTGATCCTCCGGATACCACTGATAACGATTTTGATATGGCCATGTATGACTTTGACAATCCGATTTATCAAGCCGAAGAAGGGGATGGGAAAGATTGTGAACTTTCTGAAGAACTGGCCAGATTGTTGAAACAAGAGGAAAGGGTCATCCAGCCTCATCAGGAGACTGTAGAAATCATCAATATTGGTACTAAGGACGCCAAGAAAGAGATCAGGATTGGTGCCAGCTTGCAAGCAGATGTGAAGCAAACTTTGATGGAAATGTTGCGCGAGTATGTTGACATCTTCGCCTGGTCGTATCAAGACATGCCGGGGTTGGATACAGATATTGTTGTGCACAGGCTGCCATTGAGAGAAGAATGTCCGCCAGTCAAGCAGAAACTTCGTCGGACTCACCCCGACATGGCCTTAAAGATTAAGGAGGAAGTCCAGAAGCAGTGGGACGCTGGTTTTCTTGCTGTGACAAAGTATCCTCCATGGGTAGCCAACATCGTGCCAGTACCGAAGAAAGATGGAAAAGTGAGAATGTGTGTGGATTATCGAGATCTTAATAAAGCTAGCCCGAAAGATGATTTTCCACTACCTCATATTGATGTGCTGGTCGATAATACAGCTCAATTTTCAGTGTTCTCATTTATGGACGGGTTCTCCGGGTACAACCAGATCAAGATGGCACCTGAAGACATGGAGAAGACCACGTTCATTACTCCGTGGGGTACATATTGTTATAAAGTAATGCCTTTTGGGTTGAAAAACGCAGGGGCAACGTACCAACGGGCGATGGTGACATTGTTTCATGACTTGATTCATAAGGAGATCGAATGTTATGTAGATGATATGATTGCCAAGTCGAGAACAGAAGAGGAACATCTGGTTAACCTGAAAAAGCTGTTTGAAAGGTTGAGAAAGTTCCGTCTGAGATTAAATCCAAACAAGTGCACGTTTGGGGTGCGTTCTGGAAAGTTGCTAGGTTTCATTGTGAGCGAAAAAGGAATCGAGGTTGATCCTGCCAAGGTGAAAGCAATACAAGAAATGCCTGAACCGAGAACAGAAAAAGAGGTTCGTGGTTTCTTGGGTAGATTGAACTACATTGCAAGGTTCATATCTCACCTAACAGCCACGTGTGAGCCAATATTTAAATTGTTAAGGAAAGATCAAACGGTCAGGTGGAATGACGATTGCCAATTGGCATTCGATAAGATAAAAGAATACTTGCAGGAACCTCCGATTTTAATGCCTCCAGTTGAAGGGAGACCGCTGATAATGTATCTGACAGTGCTTGAAGGTTCCATGGGTTGTGTTCTCGGTCAACATGACGAGACAGGTAGGAAGGAGCATGCTATTTACTACCTGAGCAAAAAGTTCAATGATTGTGAGTCCCGATACTCAATGCTTGAAAAGACATGCTGTGCGCTTGCATGGGCCGCTAAGCGATTGAGGCAATATATGGTTAGGCACACGACCTTGTTGATTTCAAAAATGGATCCTATCAAGTATATTTTCGAGAAACCAGCATTGACAGGCAGAGTTGCACGGTGGCAAATGGTCTTGACAGAGTATGACATTCAGTACACTTCACAAAAAGCCATCAAAGGAAGTATCTTGTCTGACTATCTTGCGCAACAGCCGATTGATGATTACCAACCCATGAAATTTGACTTCCCTGATGAGGACATCATGTTTCTCAAAGCTAAAGACTGCGAGGAACCACTTCCGGAGGAGGGGCCAGACCCTGAATCCAAATGGAGTCTGATGTTTGATGGGGCTGTCAATATGAATGGGTGCGGAGTTGGAGCAGTTCTTATCACGCCGGAAGGTGTTCATATGCCTTTCACTGCCCGAATAACTTTCGGATGCACCAACAATGAAGCAGAGTACGAAGCTTGTATAATGGGGATCGAGGAGGCGATTAATCTACGGATTAAGACCCTTGATATATTCGGTGATTCAGCTTTGGTAATCAATCAAGTGAAAGGGAGTTGGTACACGCACCAAGCAAATCTAATGCCGTATAGAGATTATACGAGGAGATTGCTGACATTTTTCACAACAGTGAAACTGTACCATATTCCTCGAGATGAGAATAGGTTCGCTGATGCCTTGGCCACTTTGTCTTCCATGATCAAAGTGCAAGGATGGAACCGTGTACCTAAGATTGAGGTATCCCGCCTTGACAGACCAGCATTTGTGTTTGCGGTCGATGCAACGTCTGATGACAAGCCATGGTTTCATGACATTAAGTGTTTCTTGAAAAGTCAAGAGTACCCGTCAGGGGCATCGTCCAAAGACAGGAAGACGTTGAGAAGGTTAGCTGGTAGTTTCTTCTTGAATAAAGATGGCGTGCTGTATAAAAGAAATTTTGACACGGTCCTGCTTAGATGTGTGGATAGACATGAAGCAGACTTGTTGATGATTGAAGTGCACGAAGGCTCTTTCGGTACCCATGCCGGAGGGCATGCAATGGCTAAAAAGTTGTTAAGGTCGGGATATTATTGGTTGACTATGGAATCAGATTGTTGCAAATATGCCCGCAAATGCCATAAATGCCAGATCTACGCAGATAAAGTGCATGTACCTCCAAATCCGTTGAGTATCATGTCGTCGCCTTGGCCGTTTGCCATGTGGGGCATTGATATGATCGGAAAGATTGAGCCTACAGCTTCCAATGGTCACCGTTTCATCTTGGTGGCAATTGATTACTTCACTAAATGGGTTGAAGCTGCATCCTATGCCAATGTTACAAAACAAGTGGTAGCTCGTTTCTTAAAACGGGATATCATTTGCCGATATGGAGTTCCCGAAAGAATCATTACTGATAATGGTTCTAATTTGAACAATAAGATGATGGCTGAGTTATGCCGGGACTTCAAAATCGAACATCACAATTCTTCTCCGTACCGCCCAAAGATGAATGGCGCGGTCGAAGCGGCCAACAAAAATATCAAGAAGATTGTGCAGAAGATGGTTGTCACGTACAAAGATTGGCATGAGATGTTACCATTTGCTTTGCATGGGTATCGAACGTCGGTACGCACGTCCACTGGGGCAACCCCATTCTCACTTGTATATGGTATGGAGGCAGTGCTACCGGTTGAAGTAGAGATTCCGTCCCTCAGAGTCATGATGGATGTTAAGCTAGATGAAGCTGAATGGGTACGAGCCAGATTTGATCAGTTGAGCCTTATTGAGGAAAAGCGATTGGCGGCTGTATGTCATGGGCAACTATATCAGCGCAGAATGAAACAGGCATTTGACCAGAAGGTGCGTCCTCGGGTTTACAAAGTCGGAGATGTGGTACTCAAAAGGATCCTTCCTCCCAATACAGATCACAGGGGCAAATGGACTCCTAATTATGAAGGTCCATTCGTGGTTAAAAAGGTCTTTTCGGGCGGAGCTTTATTGCTTACAACCATGGATGGCGAAGACTTTTCATCCCCTGTCAACTCGGACGTAGTCAAAAAATACTTCGCATGAATAGACCCGCTGGATAATAAAAATAAAAAAAATCCAGGCAAAAAAGGGCATCCCGGCGAACCAAAAACAGAATAAGGTTCGGGCAAAAATTAGGGATATAATTGAAAAAATTTGTACACCCGGTAAGTTGAAAACCCGAAAGGGCAACTTAGGCAAAAAAGGGTATCCTGGTGGATCGAAAACCTGAAAGGGCGGTCCACACAAAAGAGGGATTTAAGCGAATGACTACGGTTTGAGTTACCTATACCCCATTATCGTTTGAACAACTGACGTTCTGAAGAATAGGAATCGGTCTGATCATTCCTCAGAAGGCAAGGTCGGGGAGTTTTGAAGACATACTGGTCATAACAGAATGGAAACTCAGTGGAATTCCGTTTTCACATTGCCATTAGGATAGTTTCTTTTCTCAATTTTTCAGCGATCACCTCTTTCTAGGGATTGCTTCCAGATGTAATTGCCTATTCTGGGCTCTCAGTCAATAAATTGAATTTCAATAAAAAGCTTTCTATTTTTGTTTTATTGCTTTGTTTGCAAAAACGTCCTAATTGTTGATAAAACATTGCATTTGAAAACATGGCAGCCTTGCAATAACATGCGCAGAAAAAATATTTGAAATTACTTCGAATGTTGAATACTCCCGGATGGTGGATTCTAGCCACGCAATATTCGGGGCATGTGGGCATATTCTTTTGTTGCAGGTAGCAGGTGCAGATGATTTTAAGCACAAGACCAGCAATAAATCACCCCACGCAAAAGACTGGGGCAATTATGGGTAAGGAGATCGGCGTTCATCGTTCGGTCGACGGTCGGTCACGACGATTCGATATCAACGAACTGAGTTCAACTGGGTATCGTTGTATCTTATTAAGTCGATTCTCTCATACAGTACTTCCAACAGCTACAAGCTTTTCTGTGTCGATAACGGTCACAAGTTCCCCCAAAAGAGTGGTCTCGTCGATACCGAAACTGATGGTCATTATCCCCAGCGAAGTCGCAGGAGTTTGAAGAGGCTAAATCTTCTGTAAAATCCTCTTATGACATCTTCTTCGGGGACAAATTGTTGGTTTGTCCAAGCATGGGGCATGTTTGTTTCCCCAGCATGAAGTGTTGATCATCCCCAGTAGAGTTTGAGGACAGTTGGTCTTCTGTAAAATCCTCTCGAAAGGCATTCCCCAACATGAGACGCTTTAAAGCAGTTTTCTCCAGCAGAGTTTGTTAAACTCGTCATCAGGAAAGTTCGCCTAACATGGGGCATTGCAGTACTTATCCTAAGCTCGACAGTCACATTCTTCAGCAGACTACTGTGGATTTGCTTTGGGTTTCCCCAACAGATCTCTAAGGACTCTTTCTAGCAAGTTGCAGTGGAATGTTCTAACCAGGATTTGCATATCCCTGGCAGAGTAGCCCTGATACCCAGCAAGATCGTATCTCTGGTCATGGTATCCCCACAGAGGTCAGCATCGAATCTTGTCAGCAACTTCCAGCTGAGTTGTTGTTCTCTCCGCAGAGGTTTATCAGATCGACAGAATCTATTCCTCAACAAGGATGGTACAGCCTTTCCCTAGCCGGGTCAGAAGGTTGATAATCCCTATAAAGGATCTTGGGTTGAATAAATCCCCAAGCAGAGTTTTAATGGCTCATTTCCCCAGCAGGACGTCATTTAAAAATTCTCATCCCCAGCGGAATCGCTGTGACCAGAATTCATTCCCCCAAACAGATGGAATAATTCCTGGCAGAGTCGTCATTCCCTCATATTCTAAAAGTCCAACAGTGGATTGGCAAAAGTCCGTCTTCGGGTGGCAAAAGTCCAACAGTGGATTGGCAAAAGTCCGTCTTCGGGTGGCAAAAGTCCAACAGTGGATTGGCAAAAGTCCGTCTCCGGGTGGCAAAAGTCCAACAGTGGATTGGCAAAAGTCCGTCTTCGGGTGGCAAAAGTCCAACAGTGGATTGGCAAAAGTCCATCTTCGGGTGGCACGAAGCTGCAAAGTCCACCAGTAGTGTGGCAGGCCAGTAGTCGTCTGGAATTGCATAAAAGACATTATCAAAGTCCACCAGTAGTGTGGCAGGCCAGTAGTCGTCTGGAATTGCATAAAAGACATTATCAAAGTCCACCAGTAGTGTGGCAGGCCAGTAGTCGTCTGGAGTTGCATAAAAGACATTATTAAAGTCCACCAGTAGTGTGGCAGGCCAGTAGTCATCTGGCGTCGTTCAAAAAGACAGTATTAAAGTCCACCAGCAGCGTGGCAAGCCAGTAGTCGTCTGGCGTCGTTCAAAAGACAGATCTCTCCGACGTTTCATCGAGGACTCAATCCAGCAGTCTCGTTGGGTTTATATCCCTTTTCTTCTTCATCCAGAGCAAATTTTTGGTTATATTTGGTATTCAATCACTATATACCTTGAAAGTCCGAAAGCAATTGCTTTCAGGCATTCAGGTCTACAGCGCTTGAATAGGGGCAGCTGTAATGCCCCAAAATTTGCTCTCCTTTTTTGGCATCATAGCATGGCATTATCATTTATCATATCATATCCATCTCATTAGCATTGCATTGCATTTAACATAGAAAAATGAAGCATGGCATCCTTCTTACCATCAGGGCATGTGATCAGGTGGAAGGTGGACAATCAAGGAATCATTCAGAGCACAAAAAGGTCAATCAAGTTGGCTCTAGGCAAGCCAAGAGGTCTCTCAGGTCTCATACTATCTCAATTGATCTTCCAAAACCTCAAGGAAGTGAGATTCAATGGGAGATTGAAGCATTACATCTTTCACTATGCAAGAGATTCAGAAATTGAAGGAAAACCCTCAAAAGAGATAGCTCATTTATTCAAAACCATTCTCAAGTGGCATTTCTCATCATCCTTTAAGAGGATACACAACATACTCTGAGGAATTTGAAATTGGAGACTGCACTTTTACCTCCTAACCAGAGGGGGCCAAAATTAGGGTTTCCATTTAAATCAGGGAATCTTTGCTTTTTTGGGCAAGACTTGATGTCATGGTTTCCTATATGTCCCTAGGTATATGGATGTGGAAGATTGCATCTCAATTGGTTTTAGAAGTGATTCAATTGGAAGAAAGATAAAAAATCAAGGAATTTGGGGCCAAGTCAAATAATCAGAGGAAAAAGTCAACCCTTGACTTTTTAAGGCCAAATTCATGAAATTCATGTTACATATGTCCAATGTACAAAATTTGATCAAGAAACTCCAAAGGAATCATGAAAAAATCAAGATGTAAAAAGTTGCCATTTTTGGATGAAGTAGGGTTGCTAAAAATAGCAAGTTTTGGCCATTTTACATCAGAGTTTGAACCAAGGCCATTTAAATTTGGAGCACCAAATGAAAAATCCACTCTGCCTCAATGAAAGATCTTGTTTTAAGCTTCAAATCCATGTGTAGAACATCTCCATTGGATAAAAATTGAGAGAGTTATAGATGATCAAAGTTGAGGGAAACTTGGGCAAAATGCAAGTCAGCTTGGGCAAGTTTCAGGTCACGCGCATGTCATTTCTACAAACACCTGGTGTGCCAAATGTCCACTCATTTTTCTCATGGTTAAAGGCCTCAAATGAAAAACTTTTCAACATCAAAGTTGTTCCTTGTAGTGTCATCTTCAATGTTGATGTTGTGAAAATTTTGATTTAACCAAGTTATGAGATAGTTTGGAGGGTTCAAAGTCATGTTGTTTGTGCTGAAATTTTGTGTGCCCAGTTGCCATGCCAGCCAACCTCTGGCCATGCCCACCAACCAGCTTTGAACCAATGCATTCATAGCTGTTTTTAGGCATATTTGAGACCTCATTTCACTTCAGCTTGCAAACCAATGTTGTTCCCCAATGTACCATCTTTCTAATGACATCAATGTTTCATTATTTCATTCACTAACCATGGAGAAATTCACCCTCAAACACCCACTGTTACCATGATGATTTGCTGCATAATATTTTGGTTCAAACATACATCAAATACATGACAGAGGTTTTATGTGTGCTGCCTCATTAAGACCAACACATATCTGCACCTCTCACACCCTTGCTCGAATTATACATGAAGAGGGAAAGGTTGGAAGCTTGCTATAGAAGTTTAGCAGCAAGAACATGGTAACACATTATGAACCAGCCACACCATATCATGGCTCTCCCTAACTAACTTGACTCAGTTAGTTAGGGATGACTCACTTAACTCCACATAACTCAGTTAACTCACTCATTAAACCATGGTTAGAGTTTACTATAAAACCAAACCTCACTCTCTAATTTCATTTTTCAACTTCATTCTTTCACATTCTCTCCAAAGAACTCTCTCTGCTTTACTCTCAACATCACCATTGCCAAGAATTTTCGAGCTCATCTTGCTCATTCCACTTCAACACTTTCCTTGATGCTCTCAATTTCACAACCGTGCATTTGTTTTTGAAGCTTGGATTACTCACTTCCATTGAATCATCATCAAGTTCTACATCTCAGCCTTTATTTGGCCAAGTGAAGATTGTAGAAGAGACAAGACCTCTGGTTTTCTGAAGAACACTTCAAAGTTTCAAAACTTCAGGTACGAATCTCCACCATTATAGACCTAATGTGAAGTTGTTTTCAGGTTCTTGAAGCTTCTTACAAGCTCAAGAACTTGTCCGGCTAGTTGATAGGCCTTTAGAGGCATAGTTCAAAAGTTAGGGCAAAACTTCCTCTGTTCGATTCTTTTATGTCATGAATATTTTGTGCATTTTATCACTGGATCCATGCTCCTCATCACTTCAGCTTTCCAATGATGTATGTTTTGTCCATTTATGCTTGCCTGAAAATCATTGTCACCGGAGGTTGGCCGGAGAAGATGACCGGAGGTCATCTCCGGCCGGTGGATTCATTTTCTAGGGTTTTGCTCAGGTTTTAATCATGACCATTGGATGAGCATGATCTGATGGCCACGAACGTGCCAGCACATTAAAATTCATGTGCTCCTCACGTGCGTGTTTTCTGATCTCACTTGAGCATTTTGTGGTGTGGTGCATGGTATGTTGTGTGGTCATTCATGTATGCGCGTTGGATGTAATTACCTTGACTTGTTTCTTGACTTGACTTAATCTGATGGTTGTTGTTACTTTGACTATTGTTGACTGAAGTGCATGGTTGTTAGTGTGTTATGCGTGTAACTGGACCTTATTCAGATTGATAATTACACCCCCCATGTATTGAAGCCCAATGATTTTGAACTGTCCAATTGCTATGTTCATACCCCCCTGCATTTTGCATTTATTTTTCATTTTATTTCTTTCTACACGTTTGATTTCTAATTTTTAAAAATACCAAAACATATTGGAAAATTCTACAAAAATTCATGTGTATTCTTAAAACATTTAGGAAATTTTCTATGATTTTATTTTCTGATTTTATGACCATTTTGCCCCTGTTCCATTATTTCTTTTGAATTTCCATTTGTATGCATACTTAATGTGACATATGATTTTGTGCATTTTTGTTCTTGATCATAAAAAATGATTTTGATGCCTTTCTTTTTGCATTGTGGTCACAATATGTTGAGGTATGTTTGAGATTTATGAAATGATTTTTAAGTCTTTTTTGGATGACTTTTGATGTGTTGCTTTGAGCATGAATGCATGAAGCTTCCATGAGACTTTGACCTAATTGTTGAGTGACTTTGGTTCTGATTCATTGCTTGTGGACTTGATATGTTAATAACATGTGTTTAAGGTGTTTGATGGGTGAAAGTCATAATTTTTGAAGCATGTTTGCTATTTGTTTGAAGCATGAAGTTTAACTTGTTCATTTTGTGAATGCATGCCTCATGTTTGGTTTGCTTGATCATGAAGGCACTTGTGCCATGAGTTGTGGTTTTGTTGGAGGATGTATAGCATGTTAATTGACTTCTGATTGTGACATTTGGGTTTCATCTTTGCATGTTTGATGTTTATCTTGCACCTTAAGTCACTTGTTTCACAAGTATGAACCACATTCACATCACTTCACCTTTTCTTCTTTGCTTCTTGTTGGATTGAGATTTTGTTTGCATGATTTGGTATGCTCATTTAGGATAACATTAGGTTGTGTAAATATGAGTTACATTCTGACTTGGAAGCATGTATAGCATTCAATCTCATTTTACTTTGTTTGTCAACTTGTTTGAATTTGATTTGTTCATTATATTTTCTTACTTTACTTGTAAGTGATTGTGCTAACCATGTAGGGGCTTTGGTAAGTTTCAATTGAGTGTGGATAAGGAATCCACATTCAACTTCTATCCTTTCTCTTTTACAATTCCATTTTATGTTTTGCTAAGCACTTATGTGTTTTCTTTTAATAACTCATTACTTTCCCTTTTTGAATTACAATTCATCTTCTACTTTGGAAGTGAATTGTTTAATTCTTTCTTTATTTAGCCTTTAGGTTGAAACCTCACAAACCTTTAGGATCACTCCCTTTAATCTTCAATTAGGATTGAGTCTTAGTCCATATAGGTTTTACCTTTTCTCCTTCTCTTGAGTCTTTCATCTTCTCATCTCAAAGAAAATTCAAAACATATAATAAATGTAGGCATTTATTGCATTTAGGCCTTTCATATAAAGAAAAGATTATAAGGGGTCTTCTCTTGTAATCTTAGAATGTGTAGCATATAGCCCATCTTGGGTCAATGTGTTAAACATTTGATCTTGTATGAGGGACTTAAATGCAATATTTGTTGAAGGTGCAAATAATAAAAAACACTTCTTCATTTCTTAATTAACAAAAACACTTAATAAACACAAGTATGCTAGTGTGTTTGAACCTTGACAATTGGAGCTAAGTGTGGGGGTCTTCTTCACTCTTAGTGTGCTTTCTTACCCATACCATCTTGGAATGTGAGAATGTACACATTCCAGTGACTAAGATCCAGATACACTGTCATATGCAAACAAATCCAAAACACTTCCTTCTAAAAGACAAAACCAAACAATAACGTCTTTCCTTCGGGAATTCTTTTCTCACCTCATTCACTCTTAGCGTACGAACGCGCTTCTACTCGTTCTCTTGCAAGATGGTAACGCACTCGGACCAGCGAGCCTGCAACACCTGAGCTAGAACGTCAGCCGTTCCTTAAAAAAACACAAACAATTCATCCCTAGTGAGGGGAACTACGTCGCTCTGATTCTCATGCTCCCGATGAGATACGTAGGCAGTGGGGTAGGGCCCATGCGAGCACTTCTTTCATTTTCCCTACATTTGTTTCTCGTTCATTTTCCATTCTCTCTCCTTTCTTTCTTTCAGTTTCCTTTTCCAGTATCCTTTTCTTTACACCCTTTGATCGAGACAAGCAAGCGTGGATCCCATCGGGTACGATGGACGCGAGGGGGTGCTAATACCTTCCTCTCGCGTAACCGACTCCCGAACCCATTTCTCTTGGTCGCAAGACCATGCTTTTCCTTTCTCTCAGGTTTACGTGGTGTTTCCTTTCCCTCTCTTGGGATAAATACACATTGCTGGCGACTCTGTTTCGGTGCCACTTTCGCGTTTGTACTAGGATGAAAATCCCGGGAGCGACACTCGGCTACAAAGGACTGTGATCTCAGAGATCACCTCAGTGCCCATAGTGGAGAAGTTTGATCCTAGGTATCAGATGCCAAAAGATCGTCCTTGGGGCATGCCTGTTAACTATATCCCGGAAGGATATGTTCCGCCGATCACTGAAGATCAGGGAATCATAATAGAAGCCGCTGGGCCTGAAGGTTACAAACTTCGGGAAAGCAAAGATGCCAGGGGCATACTGAAGACTCCTGAAGGTTACAAACTTCGGGAAATGCCAAGATTCACTGCCGTAGTCACGGTACCACCCCCTGTGGTGCACACTGTCCCGGAAGGATTGATTCCACAAATACCTTCTGGTAAAAAGGAAACTATGTTTGACCGAATGGATGAATTCCAGGAACAGTTCCTGGAAATGCAGAAGGAACTGCAAGCTATTCGCGGCCGCCTGGATTTATTTGGAAAGGATGCCGCAGACCTTTGTCTGGTCCCCAATGTGAATGTTCCGCACAAGTTCCAAGTGCCCGACTTTGAAAAGTACAAGGGTAACTCTTGCCCTCAGAGTCACTCAGTGATGTACGCTCGGCGAATGTCAGCTCAGACTGAGAATCAGGACCTGCTGATTCACTACTTTCAGGATAGTTTAACTGGTGCCACATTAAAATGGTACATGGGTTTAAACCATGCTATGATTAGCACATTCAGAGATTTTGGTACTGCCTTTGTCCAACAATACAAATATAATTTGGACATGGCACCAGACCGAGAACAACTCAGATCAATGTCACAAAAGGACAAGGAAACCTTTAAGGAGTATGCTCAGAGATGGCACGAAATTTCCGCTCAGATTTGTCCACCTCTTGAGGAAAAAGAGATGACAAAGATCTTCTTAAAGACCTTGAGCTCATTTTACTATGGCAGAATGGTTGCCAGTGCACCCAGTGACTTCACCGAGATGGTGGGCATGGGAGTTCGTCTTGAGGAAGCCGTCCGAGAAGGACGTTTGGCAAAAGACGCTGGACCATCAAGCAGTACAAAACGATACGGTAGTGCTCTCCCTAAGAAAAAAGAGAAAGATATTGGGAATATCTCTCTCGGAAAGCAAAGGCGACGTTATCAACCAGTAGCAGCTGTAACTCCTGCTATCAACCCTGTGCCTATTCCTACGTATAAACCTTAGGTTGCGCAGAGCCAACCTAATCAGCAAAGGACACAACAGCCTCTTCAGCAGGCTCTTCCTCCATATAACAACAACTGTACAACACGACCATCAGGGTTTGATCCTATACCCATGTTGTGCGCAGAACTATTTCCATTACTACTGGCTAAGGGGCACATCCAGACTAAGTCTCCTCTTACAGTACCGGAAAATCCGCCTTTTTGGTTTAAGGTGGATCAAACATGCCCTTATCATCAAGGAGGATCAGGGCATAACATAGAGAACTGTCTCAATTTCAAATCCGACGTGCAAAAGCTTGTTAGGAGCGGGCTCTTATCTTTCAAAGATACGAATCCCAATGTTCTCACGAACCCGCTGCCTCAACATGAGAAAGCTGCAGTCAACTTGATTGAGAAAGAGCCTAACAATGTCTATCAAATTCATGATGTACTCTTATTGAGGACCAATTTGGTCAAGATGCATTGTAGACAGAGTGGATATGGCCATGTGCCACCTCATAATTATCATCAATGTGATGTCTGCTCTAAAAGTAATAGAGGATGTTCTGTGGTGCAAGCAGCTCTACAGGAACAGAGGGATCTCGGATGGATCCAAGAGCACCGAGTTCGTGGAGTTAACATGGTTTACACGAATTCCAACGTCATTCAAAACCACGACATCCGTGTGATGAATGTCAACTTGGTGGCGATGATCTCAAGGCAAAGCCAGTATCATAATCTGCCGCGACACGATTACAGTTCCTGTCTGACTTGCTCGGTAAATAAACAGGGATGCTCTTTCATACAAGAGGCCCTCCAGCGTCAGATGGATCTTGGATGGATCCAAGACGACCATGATAGGAACCCTTATCAGATCAACATGGTTCAGATCTTCGATGTTCGCATGATGAATACCAGCCTGGTAGAGTTACATGCTGAGCAGGTCCGACTCGGATTCTTAATATCACACGACTATCAAAGCTGTAAAGCAGGTTGCGAAAACGATCGAGGTTGTACCCTTGTCCAGGAGGAACTTCAACACTTGTTAAATCATTGCTGGATGCCAATCTACATGGATGAAGATACTCAGCAGATTAGTATCAGTAACAGGAATCCTACTCGACGTCAAAGTCAGGATGTCCGATCTGTGGAAGCTAACCTAGTGAGGTTACATTGTATTCAAAGTGGGCGTGGCCAGGTGCCACCACACAATTATGATCGTTGTAGTGTCTGTTCGGAAAGTAACCAAGGGTGTTACCTTGTGAGAGCAGCTCTTCAGGGTCAGGTGGATCGTGGAGAGATTCGCCCATATCCGGGTTCTGGACCCATCAACTGGACGCCGAACTACCTTGCCAATCAAGTCGAGGATGTTGTCACAATCTCTGGTCGTCACCAGACCAGGGATGTTTTTGCCATCATCCCTCTACTTGACGAATCTAGAGCTCCCAACCGGGAACGGATCGAGATTACTTATGATGGTCAAAAAAATCAGAAGGTTCCCATAGTCATCTATCTACCGGGACCACTATCGTATGAATCAACTAAGGCTATCCCTTACAAATGCGGTGCAATGACAGTTGAAAATGGAAAGGAAATTCCATTACCCTCCGTCGTGAATATTGCAGACATCAGTCGTGTAACACGGAGCGGTCGAATCTTCAACCGAGGAGTTAGAGAACCTAACAAGGAAAAGGAACTTCAGATAAAAGCTCCCGATCCATCAGTCGGTTAATCCAGTAATCCCGGCCTTTCGAAAAATAATGATGAGATGCTGAAGCTCATCCAAAGGAGTGAATATAACATTGTGGATCAGCTGTTACAGACTCCTTCAAAGATCTCAGTATTATCACTGTTACTCAGTTCAGAAGCCCACAGGGAGGCTCTACAGAAAGTCTTGGAGTAAGCCTTTGTGGAACAGGATGTAACAATCAGACAGTTCGATAGCATTGTCTCTAACATCACTTCCTACAATAATTTGGGATTTAGTGATGAGGAATTACCCGAAGAGGGTCGCCGTCATAACATGGCGCTCAACATTACAGTTAACTGCCAGGACGATGCTTTAGCCAACGTACTGGTAGACACAGGGTCAGCCCTGAATGTTATGCCGAAGTCCACTTTGATGCAATTATCATTCAAAGGCCCTCCGATGAGAACCAGCGAGGTCGTCGTCAAGGCGTTCGACGAATCCAAAAAAACAGTTATCGGCGAAGTTGATCTTCCCATAACTATCGGTCCTCACACTTTCCAAGTCACTTTCCAGGTCATGGACATCCGGGCAACATACAGTTATTTATTAGGAAGACCTTGGATACATCAGGCTGGAGCGGTCACTTCAACCCTCCACCAAAAGCTAAAGTTCGTTCAGAACGATCAACTTGTCACAGTCTGTGGAGAACAGGCCTTGCTCGTGAGTAACTTATCATCATCTACTTGTGTAGAACCCGAGGAGGTTATTGGGACGCAGTTCCAAGCGCTGTCGGTGGGCAAGGACAATCAATCCCAAGGAGGAACCTCGATTTCCTCATACAAAGATGCTATCAAAGCGGTCGAGAGTACCGATACAACCGGATGGGGACAGCTTATCATTCCTATTGACAATAAAACAAAGAAGGGTCTTGGTTTTTCTGCAACCTGTACCCAGACAGCTGCCAGCGATGGAAGTCTTCATCTCATTCAGAACTTCTTTCACAGTGGAGGTTTTCTTCACCCAGTGTCTCAAGCAGTACATGCTATCAATGAGGAAGATCCCTCTAACACAGATGAAGAATGGAAGTCCTATCTTAACGAGGACGGTTATATGTCTCAGGAAGAGGTGCCTACGTCATTTTGCTATCCCGCACAGAGTCCGAGATTTATACCACGATCAGATGTCGAAATGATATACGGAGGTTGTGATCCGGAAGGATGCCGTGCTCCGCCAAATTCATTAGAGGAAGGCACTCTGATGAAAGACAATTTTGACTACACTTACTATGGCCCAATGGATGGTCTGCCAATGTGACAACCTTATCCAGGAGACTTGGGGCAAGAGAGTCAGCCGAACAATGAAAATCAGCTGACCGTCATTGAACAGAATACTTGTGTCCCCACCATGTCATGGGATCAGCACTCAGGTCATTTAGAAACTACTCAACACGACGATGAATTTGCAACGTTTGCAAGACTTGAATTCATCAACTATGCTTTTCCCGAGGTCAACGTCATCGAGAGGGATGACTCCTCCAGTTCGAAAGAAGTGTGGGACACCTTGGGACAACTGAGTGGGAAGTACGACTATATGGTCAAATACACCGCTCCCGAAAGCTCTCGTATCAGGCTCGAAGATATCCAGCCGACTGGATGGGGAGATACGGCTGAGAGCATAAATGCTATGCAAAATGCAACAGAGGAATTCTCCTACGACAACTCTGCCTGGGAGACAGATTCCAATGATCCTACTCCACCAGAAATCAGTGTTATTTCTGAAGACAAATCAAGGAAGGTGCCAGACTTTGTGATTCACCGAGGAGTTCGTCGCCAATGGGTTGTTGTCGATGTTCCGAAGGTCGTTCGCCAATCAAAGTAATTGCCATCTTTAACCTTTCACCCTGCCCAGGTGAAACGGATGTTTTGATAGGGCTCACTTTCTGTAAATTTCCCTCTTCTCTTCACCCAAAGCGACAGAGTTTTGTTTTATAGGGCTGTAGTTTCAAGGATCGACTTGTTCATTAATAAAATAAGGTCGTTCTGTAATTTTCGCATTAATTGCTATTTTCTCTTTTCGCTTTTCTCAGAAAATGGTAATCCTAAAAAACAATTAAAAATAAAAACAAGCAGTAAAATAAATACACTGCACACACTCACATTTTCTCTATCTCTTCTAAACACAAATCATAACGTCATGCAAATTGCTTGTTTTAAACCCCGTTGAAACATACGATCTGATTCCTTCTCCCAACTTTGAGTTTCCGGTATTTGGGGCTGAAGAAGAGGTTGACAACGAAATTCCAGAAGAGATCTCCCGATTACTCAGACAAGAGGAAAGGTCCATTGAACCTCACAAAGAGCCATTGGAAACGATCAATGTGGGTTCGAAAAAAGAGAGAAAAGAAATCAAGATTGGGGCACTGCTCAGTCCAACTGCCAGAGAGAGTTTGATAAAGTTTCTCAAAGAATTCCCGATGTATTCGCTTGGTCCTATCAGGACATGCCAGGGTTGGATACCAGCATCGTGGAACATCACTTACCATTAAGATCGGAATGTCCGCCAGTAAAGCAAAGGTTGAGACGAACTCACCCGGACATGGCCATCAAAATCAAAGAGGAGGTACAGAAACAGATTGACGCGGGTTTCCTCGCCACATCAGAATATCCTCAATGGTTAGCCAACATCGTACCCGTTCCCAAAAAGGACGGAAAGTTCAGAATGCGTGTTGATTACAGGGATCTAAACAAGGCAAGTCCAAACGACGACTTTTCTCTACCACACATTGGCATGCTGGTAGACAGCACAGCAAAGTTCAAAATTTTCTCCTTCATGGATGGATTCTCGGGCTATAACCAGATCAAAATGGCGCCGAAAGACATGGATAAAACTTCGTTCATTACCCCATGGGGTACCTTTTGTTACAAGGTGATGTCGTTCGGCTTGAAGAACGCCGGGACAACCTATCAAAGGGCCATGACTACTCTGTTTCATGACATGATACACAAAGAGATAGAGGTATATGTCGATGACATGATTGCAAAATCTAAGACAGAAGAGGAGCATGTGACCCACCTGTCGAAACTATTCGAGCGTTTGAGGTAGTACAAACTCCGCTTGAATCCCAACAAGTGCACCTTCGATGTCCGTTCAGGGAAACTCTTAGGGTTCGTCGTCAGCCAGAAAGGAATTGAGGTTGATCCTGACAAGGTCAAGGCCATTCGAGAAACGCCTTCTCCAAAAACTGAAAAACAAGTCAGAGGATTCTTGGGACGTTTGAACTACATCTCGAGGTTCATATTCCTTATGACCGCCACGTGTGCGCCGATTTTCAAATTACTTAAAAAGAACCAGGATTGTGTTTGGTCAGAAGATTGCCAAACCGCCTTAGATAGTATTAAGGAATACCTGTTGAATCCGCCGATTCTATCAGCTCCAGTGGAAGGAAGACCACTGATCATCTACCTCACAGTCTTGGAAGACTCAATGAGATGTGTACTTGGCCAACAAGACGAAACCAAACGGAAAGAGTCTGCCATCTACTATCTGAGCAAGAAATTCACCGACTGCGAGACTCGATACACAATGCTCGAGAAAACTTGTTGCACTTTGGCTTGGGCAGCCAAACGTCTTCACCAATACATGATTCGTCACACTACTTGGTTAATCTCCGAAATGGATCCAACCAAGTATGTCTTCTAAAAGCCTGCTCTCACAGGAAGAATTGCCCGTTGGCAGATGTTATTATCAGAATATGACATAGAGTATCACGCTCAGAAAGCCGTTAAGGGAAGTATTTTAGCCGATCATTTGGCTCATCAACCGATTGACGATCAAGAATCAACCGAGTTTGACTTCCCAGACGAAGATGTCATGTATCTAAAAATGAAAGATTGCGATGAACTGTTACCCAGTGAAGGGCCAGAACCAGGTTCCCAATGGGGACTTATCTTTGATGGAGCAGTTAATCATTATGGAAACGGAATTGGGGCAATCATTGTTACCCCTCAGGGTACCCACATTCCTTTCACTGCCAGACTTACGTTCAAATGTACAAACAACGAGGATGAATACGAAGCTTGTATCATGGGTCTCGAAGAAGCAATTGATTTAAGGATCAAAAACTTGGACGTATATGGCGACTCAGCCCTGGTTATCAATCAGATAAAAGGAGATTGGAACACATACCAATCAGGACTGATTCCTTACAAAGACTATACAAGAAGGTTGTTACCTTTCTTCAACAGAGTTGAGTTTCACCATATCCCTCGTGATGAGAATCACATGGCTGATGCATTAGCCACACTCTCTTCCATGATTAGTGTAGGTCAATGGAACGACCTACCTAAGATCGACATAATGCGCATTGAAAGGCCCGCTTATATCTTCACAATTGAAGCAGTCATAGGCGACAAACCTTGGTATCAAGATATCAAGTGCTTCCTTCAGAAACAAGAGTACTCATCTGGGGCACTCAGAAAAGACAGGAAAACCCTCAGAAGATTGGCTGAAAGCTTCTTCCTGAGCGGTGACACTCTTTATAAGAGGAATTTTGACTTGGTCTTGCTTCGATGCGTCGACAGACCAGAGGCAGACATGCTTATGAAAGAAATTCATGAAGGGTCCTTTGGCACTCATGCCAACGGATACACAATGGCGAGAAAAATTCTAAGAGCAGGGTATTACTGGTTGACCATGGAATCCGACTGCTACAAGTACATGAGGAGGTGTCACAAGTGTCAGATATACTCCGACAAAATTCATGTACCGCCATCACATCTCAATGTTCTTTCTTCCCCGTGGCCTTTTTTCATATGGGGAATCGACATTATTGGCTTGATTGAACCTAAGGCTTCAAATGGACATCGGTTCATCCTGGTAGCCATTAACTATTTCACCAAGTGGGTCAAAGCAGCGTCGTACGCTAATGTAACCCGACAAGTGGTGGTCCGATTTATCAAAAACAATATCATTTGCCGTTATGGTGTTTCGAGCCAGATCATTACTAATAATGGATCTAACTTGAACAATAAGATGATGAAAGAGTTATGCGCAGAGTTCAAGATCGAACACCATAACTCATCTCCCTACTGACCCAAGATGAACGGAGCGGTAGAAGCGGCTAACAAGAACATCAAGAGGATTGTTCAGAAGATGGTTGTAACCTATAAAGATTGGCACGAGATGCTACCCTTTTCTCTTCACGGTTATCGAACATCTGTCCGCACTTCCACAAGGGCAACCCCTTTCTCTCTAGTATATGGTATGGAGGCAGTTCTCCCCATAGAAGTAGAGATCCCATCAATTCGGGTATTGATGGAAGCTAAGCTTTCAGAAGCTGAATGGTGTCAAAGTCGACACGACGAATTAAACCTGATCGAAGAGAAGCGAATCACGGCACTATGCCACGGTCAGTTGTATCAGCAAAGGATGAAGAGGGCATTTGACAAAAAGGTCCGACCTCGTGTCTTCAGAAGAGGAGACCTCGTGCTCAAGAAGATACAATCTTTTCTCACTGACTCTCGGGGCAAGTGGACCCCAAATTATGATGGCCCCTATGTGGTCACGAAAGCTTTCTCAGGCGGTGCCTTGAGACTTGCAACCATGGACGGAGAGGAATTTGCCTACCCCACGAATGTTGATGTAGTCAAGAAATAATTCGCCTAAACTAAAAAAAAAAACGTCTCGGTGGATTGAAAACCCGAAAGGGCGGTCCAGGCAAAAGTTAGAGACATGAAAAAAATCATCCCGATGGATTGGAAATCTCATAGTACAATCCAGGCAAAAATTAGGGATAATGGCAAGTAACTATGATCAACAGAGGCAAGTCCCTCAGCAGCAGTTACATCATCCATCGGAGGAAAACTCCAGTCAAGGTCATCTTCGATAGAAGCTCTGGATGTCCCGAATTCAAAGTTGGTAGAAGGATAGTGGTCGTTATGTTTCAACGTAGCCCTTTTCCTTGTAAATTACCATTTTCAAACTTTGTATATACTCTTTGGAATCACGCGTTTGGCTGATCTCCATCTTATCAATAAAATTTGAGCCCTTGTGCTTTTGTTTGTAATTCTTATTTGTTTTAGCTTTACAGAATGGCGTTTTAATATGATTAGCGATTCTTGAAATGAAACAAAAATGAATTTACTTGTTGAAACTTTTTCTGCTTTTAAATTAAAAGATGACAATTGCTTTTGACTGTTGAACATCGAAAGAGCGTCGATTGCGTCTCCAAAGGCGTTTGAATTTCAAAGTGCAGAATCAAAGTACTCCTTCTAAGCCAGTACGCCTGAGTGAAGGATCAACTGTATGAGATGCGGCTTTACCATCTGATACCCTCGGCCGAGTTCTTATCTCCTAAGCCCGATCAACGGTATTCCCCGCAGGGATTATCTCTCCTAAGCAAGGCATAATTGCTATCTTGAACCAAGTGATACCTTTCATCTCCAGCAGTGGCCGAGTATCCAGTCGTGTTCATCCATCAGTCTGTGTGTTGTGTCAAGTCTTTGTCAGCATATACATACATACATCATGCATTTTACTTGCATTCACATTCATATTGCATCATTATCACTCTAGTCGGTCTTATCCCCTTGTGATAAAAGTCTTCTCAATCGAGTTGTCAGTTCTTGCCTCGTCAGTAAATGTTGCGTTTAAACAATCTCGCCTCCAGTGTATCTCTGGATTAGAGTCGGCACTTGACCACTTTGATAACTTGAAACTCTGAAAAGCCAGAGAAGCTTTCTACAAATGTCACTCTACGCCATTGAAGATGATATCCTTGCTTTCCCGGATTAAAGAAAAATCCCCAGAGAAAGCCTCCTAAGCAGAGATTTGGTAGTACAGCTGCCTTTCTCCAAAAGACCGCAGATGAAAAGGTCATCGGCACCTCAAAATTAAAGCCCATCATATGGCATTTCTCCGAGAAGATCCCGAGAAAAGTATGATGTAAGACCCCAAGCGGAAGCAGTCTCTCAAGAGACTTATTTTCCCCAGATAAAGTCGACAAATGGCGTCTCCAACAGAGAAGTTTGTGCACCTCTACAACTCAGACGATTGGGCTCCCCAACGAGTCTAACATCAAACTTTTTCCCATCAAATGGCATCTCCCCAGGAAAATCCGGCGAGAAGTTTGAGGAAAACCGCTACAAATAGCGTCCCTTGTCAAGAAAGTTTATTGACAAAAGAAACTTAGACCAGTTCCTTGGTAGGAAACCAGGATCGAGGGGAAGTTTACAACAGCAACTTAGACCAGTTCCTTGGTAGGAAACCAGGATCGAGGGGAAGTTTAAATCAGAAACTTAGACCAGTTCCTTGGTAGGAAACCAGGATCGAGGGGAGGTTTATTTCAAAAGGAGACTTAGACCAGTTCCATGGCAGGAAACCGGGATCGAGGGGAAGTCTACCTTTTCTAAGCAACATTACTTAGCAAAAGAAGATGAATGCACAAGCTGCCATTCATATCCATCAAAATTTTGGGTATTCAGATATTTAATCCTCTTGCACCCCGAATGCCCGAATACCTTCGTCATTCACACCTTCGGGTCCAAGAAGATTAAATAGGGGCATCTGTCATACCCCAAATTTTGACCACTAAGATTTCCCATCATTGTGCAAATCATCATCACAATATGGATGAACCATCATGCCTCATCAAATGCCTCAAGGGTTGTTGAGCATTCTCTACAATCAAAAATAGGGTTTTAAGCCCTCTCAGAGCTTTAGACAAAGGATCAATCAAGGAATGACTTGATCTTCAACTTGTCTAACCTCTAAAATATCCACAATGGATCAAAAGGACTCCCACTTCAAGGATTAAGCACAAGGCTGCTCCCTTCTAGGTGGATCAAGTCTCAAGATCGACAGTGTCACCAAATTAGGGTTTTGGTCGAATAGGGCCTCCAGATGGAAAATTTCCTCTGGGCATGAGCCAAAGATCCAAAACATAACCTAATATGCTCCATGGAACCTCATAAACCTAATCATCAAGTCAATTTGACCTCAGGGGATGCATACATCAAAAATCAGGAATTAGGGTTTCTTGACCTAATTCACCCCTAAGTTGACTTTTGGGACAAATCATGAACCAAGACCTCAAGACATGATTTGAGGGTCTCTAATATACCATATTGATCCATTTGGAACAATGGATTAATCCAAGAAGCTTGAGCAACAAGTCTCAATTTCATCTGCACCACAATTAGGGTTTTGCGAGGAAAGTCAACTGTCACTTTGACTTTTGACCAGGACATGCTCCCAAACCCTAAGACATGATTCAATATACCCTATGACACCCATGGAACATGTCCATCAAGTTTGATTTAGGTCAAGGACATGATTTCCTAAAGAATTGCACAGTTTGGAATTCATCTGATAAAAAGTCAACTGTGCACAAAAGTCAACTTTGACTTTTTGAGATTTTTCACCAAAATGGATTTTTAACCCTAAAATGATGTTAATGTATGATTTGAATCATCATTCATCAAGAAAAATCAAAGAAAGTGGGATAACTTGTAAAGGGGTAACCATAAAAACTTAGAAAAATTTCTAAGTTATGGAAAAAGTGACACTAATGTGCCAACTTTGGAGGACCATAACTCCTAAACCACAAGGCCATTGTTCCCCATTCAAAGCTTGATTTGTAGATCACATTTCCCTCTACAAAAGCTTTATACTGACCTATGTCTAAATTCCTCATGGATTTTGAGTTATGGAGTGATCAAAATCAAGAAAAGTCACTTTGTTCCAACACTTAGTGAAAATTTCACTAAGTCAGAATCTGCCTTTACTTTTTTCCAAATGTAGGGGGATTTTTCACTTGGATTCAAAAGAGATCAAAACCAAACATGTTCAAACAGTTGTTGTATCATGTAAGGGTTTTCCAAAATGACCAAGAACATTACCAAATTCAATTTGAGCCATGAGATATGACATTGGCAAGTTGCCTTGCTGAAATCTGCCAAGGCAAGGCAGATTTTTGCACTTTTGGTCGATTTACCAAAATCAGCCAAATCCAAATGCTCCTATCCACTGGGACACCTCTGAGGATTGAATCTAAAGGGGACAATCACTGAGCCAAGCCTCCAAAGTCTTTGGAACAAGAAATAACATGTTGAACCTAGAATTGCCAAAATAGGGACATGACTCCAAGTTTGGATTAGAGCATTCAATGGAAGCATCAAGGTGGCATGAACTGAGCTCTTAGCAACTGAATTCAGTCAAGACTTATCCAAGACCAAGGGGACCAGCAGCCTGTGCCCTAAACTCTAGTCAATGGCTAGAGGAGACTTGGATTTTCATTTGCCAACATTGGCCAAACCTACTCAGCAGTTGGCATTCATTATTCCTTGCAAAACAAACTTGCTCTACTATAAATAGAGCTCAATTATGATCAGTTTAAGTACACCAAAGGCCTACAACACTTTCCTTTCTCAAAAACCACTTCTCACTCTAAAAAATGCCTTTCTTAGCAAGTCACTATCGGGTTTTTCATTAGAGAGCAATTCCACTCAAACCAATCACACAGACACACCTCACATACATCATATAGAAGTGATCCAAACACTCACATAACATCTAGAACACCAAAATTACAAAATCACCAGCCAGTTGCTCAAGTTCTTGACAGAATTGCAGTTGGGGTACCATCTCAAGTTCCAGATCATTTCAATCCATTCCAAGCATTCATACACACTCCATGGCACCTAGGGAAGCTATCCAGATCATTGGAACCTAGCAGTAACACCTCCAACACAAAACACGATCACCAGCTGCAAGAGGTAAGCATGAGCTCTTCTAACTCTATGATCCATGCAATTTTTGCTGCACAATAATTTGGCCATATGTTCATAATCATGCATGGAATATTTTCCCTCAATAAATTGCATTGTTTGAATCGTGTGTGAAATTTCTGAACCTTCATGCAGAAATTAGGGTTCTTGAGGTTTCTCTTTGATTTCTTATTCCATGTTAAAAATAAATGAAATTAAAGATCATAGACATGATCATGAGGTTAAAACGAGTTGATTGATATGTAGATTGCATGATATAATCAAGTATTCAGTGAGATTGGATAGAAAATGCAAATCTGGGAAACTCAGAACACGCGCGTGTTCTTGCCTTTGTTCTTGGCGCCATTTTCAAATATTTGAATATTTGAATTTTGTGATTTTATTTAATTGATTCAAAAATTAATTTCTCTCTGAGTTTTAATGATTTTGAGTTGATTCTTTTTTTGATAATTCACAAAAATGTTAAAATATTTTATTTTATCAAAAAATCCCAAAAAATATTATTTATTTCATATAATTGATATTTTTGCAAAGAATTAATGTTTTATTTGTTTTTGCCATTTAAAATGTTTTTTCCCTCTTGATTTTGTAACTTTTAATGCCTTCTAATTATTTTGTAGGTCAATAATTAATTTTTGAAGCATTAATCAAAGATCACAATTTGTTTTCCATATGTTAAACAATTTTGATCATTTTAATTGAATTTTTATTCAATTAAAACACATTTTGAAAACAAATTAGGGTTTTTGGATTAATTCAACCCTTATAAATCATTTTCAAAACACTTTAGGCCTCTAATAGAGTGTAAGACCTAATCCTTTTTTGACCAAATCATTTTTTGGGCCTCAGTGCATTGTATAAGTCCCGATACCGTAAAAAACAAACGACGCGATCGTCGCCTTTTGAAAAATAACAATTGGGCCTCTCCTTGAGCTATAAGACCCATTCAAAACTTTTGGGCCTCTAATAGAGTGTAAAACCCAACCCCATTTTAACCAAAACAATTTTGGGCCTCACATATTGTATAAGTCCCTCTGTGTTAAAAGAAAACCTCGGCGCGATTGCCATTTTAAACGGAAAAATCATTTGGGCCTACCCCCGTGTTATAAGCCCCACTATTTTCTTTAAAAACTTTTTGGGCCTCTTGAGAGAGTGTAAGACCCATCCCTTTGTACAAAAAACCTTTTTGGGCCACAGTCACTTGTATAAGTCCCTCTGTACAAATTCAACAATGCAATCACTGATAAAACCCTGGGCCTCTCCTTGAGCTGTAAGCCCCAAATCTTTCTTTTTCAAAGAACTTTCTCCTTTGATTTTGAAGATACAGTTGTTTTCAATCTGTCTTTGTTGAACAGCTAACCAAACAGCATGGAAGCTCTATAACCGAGTAAGTGTTTATACGCTTTCATTTACCGCTTTCATATACATATAACTGTATTGTGGGGCTGTTTCGCTGTAAGTCTTCTTTCATAAACTCATATCAACTGTGTAATAATAATATAGATATTCAGAGTTTCCCCGGCAATTACGTCTAGAACTAGGAAAAGCCGTCGCGTTTATTCGTAGAAATAGACAGCTAGATCACCAGATACAGTCTTCTCTTCGGCTGTCCTCATTAGGAATTGTCAAGAAACTTTACTCCCAGAGATGAATGTATTCTCCGTGAATGACATCTTTGAGTTTCTTCCAAATTCTCGAACTTTCCTGGCTTGATCTATTCCTTGTGAATAGCCTGTCTTGAATTTCTCGGGGTTTGGGGACCCACAGGCTTCTTAAAAGCATCGGCCTCCTCTTGGGCATCGTACAAGGACCCACAGGCTTCCTAAAAGCAACCCCGCCTCCTCTTGGGCTTAGTACAAGGACCCGTCGGCTTCTTAGAAGTATTCACAGCCTCCTTTTAGGCTTCGTATAAGGATCTCTTCCTCCGGGAATGATAGCCTCCTCTTGGGCTTCATACAAGGACCTATCGGCTTCTTAAAAGCTTCCAGCCTCCTCTTGGGCTTCGTACAAATTATCCCGACGACCTCCTAGAGGTATAGGAACAGAACTTAGTCATCTTCATAGAATAGTCCTTTCAAAGAGTCTACTACTATTTCTCAAAGCATAGTACAAAAGATGAAACTCTAGACACGGACAGTCTAATTTCCTTGAGTCTCCAAGACATTCTCAAGCCCCCTTCGTTAAATAGGAAGGAAACCCGTAGACTCAAACAGTTTCAATACCCTTTGGATTTCCCATTTCCTTAAAGATAGGAAATAACCCTGATCCTCGAATCAAATCCTTGAGTACAACATTGCTCATATAAGAACTGCTTTTCTCTTTTAAAATCAGTATACTGGATCTGTCACTTAACTGAGACAGCAACCCTAGCTTCCTCTTGGGCTTTGTACAAAGATTCTCCCCAGCGGAGCTAACAATTATAGCCTCCATCTCGAGCTTCGTACGAGATACAAAAGACTCCCTCGTTGAGTGAAACAACGTTTAGCCTCTCTCTCGGGCTTTGTACGAGACACATAAGAGGCTCCCTCGTTGAGTCAATCACCCTTTCAGCCTCCATCTTAGGCTTTGTACGAGATACAAAAACTCTCTTGTTGAGTCAAATAGCCTCCATCTCGGGCTTTATACGAGATACCAAAAGATTCCCTCATTGAGTCAAAACCTTTTAGCCTCTCTCTCGGGCTTTGTACGAGACACATATTAGCCTTCTCTTAGGCTTTGTATAAGAAAACCACTGGTTGATCCAATCAACCTTTTAGCATCAAAGCTGTGCCTCATTCACAGTACACAAACATCAACAACTCCTTCCCCTTCATCTAATTGCTATAAGTGGCAAGCCTCTAGATTATCTACATCCATGCCACTGTCCCTCTTTTAGCATGAGAAATTCCTAAGGAAAGATAGCATTGCTCTACACTGAGTTAAAGTCTTCTCCTTCAGGTTAAAAATCACTATAAAGGAAATTATGGCATTGCCGGATTCACACATCCCGGTTGAAGTAATTCTCCTTTATAAACAGTTGTGACATACAACCCCCTCTTTAGAGACGACAAATTCTCTCTAAAAGTCAAACCCTTTTAGCTTTACATCTTGGGCTTTGAACAAGATATAGACCTCCTTTCGCTTCACGTCTTGGGCTTTGAACAAGACACCAAAATACCATTTCCTCCCATAGAATAGGAGGAACTACGAACGCTCTGATTTCCCTATTTCGGTAAACGGGAATACGTAGGCATAAGATTGAAAGAAAAATCTTAGCGAGCACACTAAACAAAAACCCAAAATCCCATACTTTCATATACATCCGTCCTAACATCTCAACCGATAGCCTAAAACACCCCTTTTCGAAAAAATAACCAAGGAGAGACCCTGAATCTTTGTAGCATCTGTAAATCAACAGTTTTGACTGTTTAACCTCAGTATGCAAGCAGGGTTAGTTGGAGACATCAATTTCCCTTCCTTCATCAGCTTTAATATGATAAAAAATGAATCGAACTGTAGTACTAGAGCGATCGTGCTTCGCAACCACATCCAAAAATCACTCGCTACAAACTTAGCCAAAATCATCATCCTAATCGTGTAAAAATTTGTTTGTGCAATTCAGTCTAGGTCAAACTGCCTTACCATGGTCACTTTGCAAATTCATAACTTCATTTTCAAGCAAGATAATTTCATGTTCTTGGTACCATTGGAAATATGATATCAAATACTACAACTTTGATGTTGATCACTTGGAAAGAATCACCTTGGATCAATGAGATAATTGGCCACCAAAATTGGACTTTTCACTGATTTATACTTAGAAAAATTTCTAAGTATTTGACATTTTCACATCTTGGAAAACCTCAACTTTGATCAACCATAATTTTCAATTGGTAAATGCTTTTGGGTCCATTCTTTCACCAATTTGAAGTATGCAATGCCATATTTAAAATGAGTCATCAAGTGTTTTCATTGGATGCTTTAGGGAGAAGTTATAGTCTTGGAAAGTTGGGCATTTGATCACGAAATTTCATAACTTAGAAAAATTCCATAAACCCTAATTTCACAACTTTGAATCTTTAGATGTTTTATTTGATTTTATTGATTAATCATGATCAAATTCACCTATTTTCATGATCCTTGACTTGTGGAGTCCATGTTTGACCAAAAATCTCAAAAGTCAAACTTTGACTTTGATGAATAGTTGACTTTTTCCAGATGAACTTGAATTCTTCATTTGTCAATGGATCAAGCTTCTTGAATCAATCCAATCATATCAATGGGCTAAAATGATGTAATTGAGGTCTTTGAATCATGTCTTGAGTTGTAGGATCATGCTTTGCTCAAACAGTCAACCCAGGGTTGAATTAGGTTAAAACCCTAGTTTGGATGCATATGATGACTTGAGGCTTGATGAAGTGGTATTGATGGAATCTTGCACTTGATTATTGATGAGAGGAGACCTTTGATCATGTTTAGAGGTTAGGATCACACAAGTCCTTGATTGGCCAACTTCTCAAGCTTCTTGGTGCCAAAACCCTAGCTTACAGTCAAAGCAAACCGAAGCACATACTCTTGTAAACTCAAAGGGGTTAGTGATAGATAAAACACCCACACATGAGATGATTGATATCATGCCAAGATGATACAAATGAGGTGGAATCTTAGGGTTAAAAATTAGGGTGTGACAGGATATTGTAGGCTAGAAGGTATTAAAGAAAAAGGTTTGAGAACTAACACATCCACCACAACTTCTATGTGTCCACCGCCGTTGAAGTACAAGCCAAAGAGGGGAGTTAAGAAGAGCTTAAATAGTGAAGAGAGTGATGTGCATCGTGATCCCTCGCAGTGGGAGTATGGTGATGGCTCTCAAGGGTGTGAGACTACAAAGAGTTCATGCACAAACCAATAAGAAGTCAACAAGTATGTCGGGTCAAACTCAATCGTCTTATGTATCTTCTAGGAATCTTTATTTGTCTCAGTTTCCTAGTTTCTCGCATCGATACATTGATGACATTGTTGATGTGGGTGAAAATGGAAATTGTGGTTTTTTGGGCTATCGCAGCTTTACTTGGATGGGGAGAATATTCATGGCTGTTGGTTCGAACGCAGTTGGATACTCAAGGTCATCAACACCCAAAATTGTTTTCCAAATTGTTCTATGACACGGTTGTTGAAGTTAGAAATTCCTTAATAGTAGAACACTTGGGTGTGCAGGGTAGACAAAAATGGATGTCGATTCCTGATATAGGTTAACCTATTGCAAGTAGGTACATCGTCGTCTTTGTCTCCCTGTCACAGAGACTTAACATTACCTTTTTCCCTCTTACCATAGCTCCACCTAAGTATACAAGCAGACATAAAATCATTGTTGTTGGTTTTGTCAATGACAATCATTGAGTTCAGGTAAAATTAAAACCTGATAGTCCGTTGCCTCCCATCACTGATCGTTGGAGACATAACTGTACTGAAGAAGCAAAAGTATGGGAATCGGCATATGCAGGACGAATTAAGCACTGGGAGGAAGAACTTAGGAATTCATCTTAATTTTCTATGTAATCTTGTGGACATTATGTATTTAATATATGTGAAACAATTTATGTGGAAAAATTATTGAAATTATTTTTTTTTTGAAGTTCTCGACACATACCGGAAATTTTGAATTTCTGAAATTTCCGGTATACCGGAAATATTAAATTTCTAGAAGATTTGTCCATTTTATGCAATATTATATTTCTGGTAACTTCACTGGAAATTTAAAAATTTCCGGTATGTGTGTCAAATGCAAGTCCTGGCATGATAATTTTTGTGAAATTTCCGGTATACAAATGAAATTTTCGGTATCAATCCAAAAATTTCATATTTTCCGATATTTTTGGAAGGGCAAAACTGGAATTTCTCTCAAAGTGGGAGGGGGTGCTAGATATAAGTGAGGGGGTGGTAGGTATTATTATTATTATTATTTATTCTATTGATTAGTCATTATATATATATATATATATATATATATATATATATATATATATATAGTATTGGTATATTTGTGAAGGGCTTACAGGGGGCAACATGGGAGATAATTGATGTAACATTGCATCCGCGATGTCCTTTTGAACACTCATTTCCTAGATCAAGTGTTTCTTTATTGGATGTGGCGCCCTTTCTTCGAATACGTCGCAATTTTCTCGAGCAACCCACTCAAAGCGTGCAAACATGGGAAGTGACGTTTTAATCAAGAAACTGGACAAACCAGATTTAATCAAGAAAGGTAGGATTGGATGCACTCGAAAATTTAAGGTATCAGAGCATTGAAGTTATGGTAGGGAGAAGAACAACCGAGGTAGAGTGTCATACTCAATAACGTTCAACACATGACGCAACAACTTATGTTGCGCTTTCCACCTCCGCAGTGAGGTTTCTGTGAGTTTTTATGTACTCTATTTTACTTTGACAGAAACTTTGAGGACAATGTCCAATCCAATGTCCAATGTAAATTTTTTTCAAAAAAAATTATGATTTTGATTCAACCAAAAAAGTATATAGAGTCCAAGGAAGAAAGGTTAAGTCTTAGGACCCATAGAAAATTTGATGAGTTAGGTATTGATTCGTGTAGTGTATTTGGTTAGCTGAGGATAAAAATGAAAAATGATAAAAAAATTGAAAAAACAAAAATATCGATTGTAAAAGGCAACTTCATCCTCTAAGTTGAATAACCCTCACCCGGTTATTCAACCCAATGGTGGTTAAACCCCAATGGCAAAGAAAAAAAGATTTTTTTTGTGTGTAAATTTATGTACGAATAAAAAGAAGCTAATCGAAGTACGTCAGGTTTTCCTTAAAAAGTCATCCTTCTC
Organism: Lathyrus tuberosus; assembly: GCA_022829125.1. Taxonomy (NCBI): domain Eukaryota; kingdom Viridiplantae; phylum Streptophyta; class Magnoliopsida; order Fabales; family Fabaceae; genus Lathyrus; species Lathyrus tuberosus. Next base: position 4,785,791 of record JALAZF010000019.1, on the reverse strand, counting down.
AAATGCTAGTATGCCTATGCTTTAATTAAGTGAATAAATAAATCCTTAGTTGACTTTATATGTATGTGTCATACCTCGAAAAATATGATCCTTCGCGATGGACGCAGAGGAAATTTGTTCGAACAGAGTCGCCAATGAACTTTATTCATTCCAATGAAGGAATAGGAAAATATCGATAAAACCTTTAACGATAAGAAAATGGTCATCGCAACCAAATTCTAGGTTCGGGAGTCGATTACGCAAGGGGAAGGTATTAGCACCCCTCACACCCGTTGTACTCAACGGGAACCTCTTAGCTAGATTTGCGATTGAATATTAGTACACATTTATTTACTTTCTTCGAATGATAAAAAGAGATAAAGAGAAAGGAAAAAAAACTTCTAAAAGGGAAAAAGGGATGGTTATATACAAAGGGTGGTTTATATACAAGAGTGCTTGCCAAGGATTAGGGCCCTTGTGCCTACGTATTCTCATTGAGAAATGAGAAATCAGAGCGTCCGTAGTTCGGACTACGAGAAAAGGTTTGGATAAAAATGAAAAGGGAGCTCGCTAGGATCTTGTAATCCTATACCTACGTACCATCATAGTGCAATGATGAAGTCAGAGCAATCGTAGTTCGGGCGACTACAGTTGGTTGGTGTTTTTTATGAACGAGTGTTTAGGTCGCATTCTAACTGCTAAACGTTGGCTTGTTTGCTCGCTAGGGGAGGCCAAATCACTAGTTTATATGCGCGGAAGAAGGGACTAAACAATGTTCTTTTGAAAAAAGTGTTTGAGTTGTGGATCGCACGAAGGCAATGACTTAGTGTCTTGAGGAAGTTTCAATCACACGGGGGCGAGAAAAGACAAGTTTGATGTGTTGAAATTGTTTTTTTTAAGGTTTTGAGAAGATTTGTTTCTAATTTGAATCGCGCTATAGACTATGGGTAGAGGCGATTATTCCAATCAACCAAGTCGAACGCCTTATGTTGAAATAATCAGAGTGAGTGTAGGGAAGGTCCATTCTCACCCCTTCTCCACCACTTAAGGCAAATGGCACGTAATCCTAATCACCTTTTATTGTGTTTTGGAAGTCTATTCAAGAAAATGCCACTTGATGTTGGATCAAGGGTTTTATCGCGGGATAAGTTTGAAAAAGTTTTGAAACAAAAAAGGTTGATGGCGATGCATAAAGCAGTCGACTTACAAAAATGGGATATGACTTGATATATGGATCGAGAATGCGGGGGTGACTTTATTCATCATACAATGACAAGATATAAACAAGTAAGTAAGATAAAGGAAAGTGGTAAAGCAATGGAATCAAGTTTAAAACTTGACACAGGCCTCAATCCACCAAATCTGGAAACCTTCGGATTCGCTGATAACCAATCCCCTGTTTGATCTCAGGCCTCAATCCATTCTCAAATTTGACACACTTTGAGAACTCGGTAGTTGCCACACTGTAGTGAGGGTAAAACTTAGCCAGGTTTGAGAATTTGGCAGCATACTCCGTAACCGTCATGTTACCCTGTTTCAGTTCCAGAAACTCGATTTCGTTCTTTCCTCTGACATCTTCAGGAAAATATTTCCTCAAGAACTTTGTACTGAACACAACCCACGTGATTGCCTCTCCTGTTGCTCCCAACAGTTAACGAGTGGTAACCCACCAATCATCAGCCTCCTCAGCAAGCAGGTGAGTACCTAACCGCACCTTTTGTGCTTCAAGACATTCCATCACCCGGAAGATTCTCTCGATCTCCTTGAGCCAAGCCTGCGCTCCATCCGGATCATATCTTCCCTTGAAAATAGGCGGTCTGTCCTTTTGAAACTCATCATTCTCACTAGCATGTGGCGGGTTCTGTACCGCTTGAGCAACAGCCTGTAAAGCAGCAACAATAGCAGTATCATTCCTTCCAGCCATTCTAAATCTATTACACGTCAACAACAGAACACAATGGTTAAGGAAACGACATTGACAGTAATCAACTGTCACACGACAACGACTCGACAACTTGGCTGGACGAACCGACCTGCTCTGATACCACTATGTAACACCCTAAACCCCCGCGACTATTAATAATGGAATATAAGGGAATATCAGAGTAAAATAAAACATACAATCAGTTAGGGTGCTACCTTCAAGAAACACCCGCTCATGCATAAGATATGTAACACATCAATAATATCAATAAAAGCATACTTGATTAATCTTATCATGTAGCAGCGGAATTCAACTAAAACATAACATACTTAGTACCACATAATTCTCATCAAGTAAGAAAAACGGCGACAAATAATAAAATAAACATCGACATGCGTTCCAAAACCCAGTGTTACAATCAGAGCAGACGCGACTCAACGAGATAAAAGAGAAGACTCAATCTTCACTAATTTCCACTCCACACTAATCCTGCTTATCTGCATGTTACCCACGTAGAGGTAACATTCAAACAGAAGGGGTGCGATTCTCAATCAACATAAGAGATGCATAATATAAATATGAAAGAACATAATCCATATACAGTTCACCCTTTCAGTACAACATCAACACGAATACAATTCTCCACCCAAACAGACAATAGTACAATTCATCATACAATACAACATAATGCAATGCAATGAGACCCACGACTCGACTCAATGCATGTGCTACCAATTCAATCCCTTTTTCATGATCACAATTCCCATCAGAATTTCTATATCAGTCGCTCACACCCCACACGGGCACACGACATCTGTGATCGCTCACACATCACATGGGCACACGATCACCTCAACAAAAACAACAATACGATTCAATTTCAAAGAATCACGATAAGACGCTCACACCCCACATCGGCACATGACTTATCGCACAACTTATGCAACATGCATGCATACAACGACAACATACAACGACAACTAAATGCGTCAATACATCATATTACAACTGTCCAACACACAACATATATCTGCCAACACATACCACAACAGCAATCCAAAACCACAACACACACACACAACTGAATTCATCGTTTTAACACACAACACATACATGAAAACCCGACTACTGCATCAAATAGTGGGAATTCTGACCTTGAAATTAATTTTATAAAAAAGTATATGAAACCAGCTTTCCAACGATTCGAACGGCGACTGAAACGGACATACGGATTAAAAGTTATGAATTTCTGAAGTTTAGAAAAATTCTGTCCGTAACAGCAGCAAACAGCAATGTCATGTTCGCTGCGAGTTTGCTCTGCGAATTTCCCTTCACTAGGAGTTCGCTTAGCGAACTTGCCAGTGAACAACTCCTCCCATACAATAACCAGAGAGTCGCCTTTTCTCTCTTCCACTCCCTCTTTGTTCGCTTAGCGAACTGGAGTTTGCCAGAAGTTCGCTTTGCGAATCTGGGGCAAACTTCCCCACCACACATCCCAGAATTACTCTACTTTTCCTTCGTTCGCTGCCTCATTCGCTTTGCGAATCTGGGTCGAACTTTCGCCCAACGAACTTTTGTTCGCATTGCGAACAACGCGATTCTGCAATTCTGCAGTTGCGATTTCAACCCAAACCAGTCCCAATCCTTCCCCGATTTTACCCACAAACAGCCCCAAAAACACACATATAAGCACAGATTGTCATGCATACAATTAGGAATATGTAGGCCACAATTTAACCGATCAATTTATGCATTTTCCTCTTATCCAAACCTCCGACATACAAAAACCCCAATTCCCAAATCAACACAAACAACACATAGGATGATCCTAAAGGTTTATGAAATTCTGGTATCAGATGTGTGATGTTAAGGTGTGATGTCACAACAATACACTCTGCACAATGGACAGCAATAACAGCAAAATAACACCAAGAATTGTTGACCCAGTTCGGTTACAACCAACCTACTCTGGGGGCTACCAAGCCAGGGATGGAATTCACTACTTGTAGATATAATTTAAAGACTCAACAACCCGTTGACAATCTCCTAAACTTATACTCTACTAATGACTTCCTACCTAAGAAACCACTTAGGTATGAGAACACCACTCAATCCCTTACAAACACTCAAAGAAACCACTTTGAGTACCCTTGATCTTACTTCACAGCTTCGATCAATCAACCACTCTCTATTGCTTCACAGCTTCTAGAGAGGACAGAAACTCAACACCTATTCAAACCCTAGAATAGTGTAAATACAAGCACTCTAAACAAACTCTAGACACTAAGCCTCCAGCTCTTGATCTTCTGAATGTTTTCTGTCACTTTTTCCTTTGGTCTTGTGCGCTTTATATAGCTCCTTGAATTGGTCTTGGACTTGCTACAATATCTCCCAGATTTGTTATTTAAAACTGAATATTAAAACAGATTTTCTCCTAAAATCTTTTTAAATCTTCAACCTTTTAAATCTCCTACAAATCTGCAGCAGATCTCCTATGCAGCAGCAAATATCTATCCCAAGATATTCGCATCCAATGAGACAGCTTGCTCTCCACAATTCCAGCTAATACGCAACCCTAACAACATCACATCTTGCTGTTGTTAATTCTGCAGATCTGATGTTACAACATCACCTGTGTGACATCAGACATCCAACTTCAGCAATTAAATACTTAACACAACCCAGTGTTAAGACTTCAATGTTGCAACATCAGCACCTTGACATCAACATTGAATATACTTTGTTTTACCAAAATTCCAGCCAATCCAGGAACTAACAATCTCCCCCTTTGGCTAATTTTGGCTAAAACAACCTCTGTACTCTGCAATCAACTTCTGCACTCTGCACCTTTAGAGATTTCAGCAGCGGAATAATCTTCAGAAATTTGAAACTCATCAATCAACAGCAGTTTGACAATCTTCATAGTCTTCATCACTTGATCTGCTGCAGCACCATCTTCATTATTGACAACAGCCAATTGGTGCTCCCCCTCTAAAACATGAACCAGCATCACACATGTTCAGTAGCTCACAATGTGCAGCAATTTACTCCCCCTAGATGTCTGTTTGGCTGCACTCTTCAAATGTCATGATATCTTCAAAAGTTCAGTCAAAACTCCCTCTTAATGCTGCAACAAACTTTTCAACTAAACACCTTTTAGCAACATCAATCTATCTCCCTCTTAATATCTGCATCACATTAGCAGCATATGGCAATAATACTCTTGACTATCTTGGCTATTTTCTCCCCTTTTTAGCCACAATTAGGCAAACTTCAGTTAGAAACCCTAGTAACTATAGTCAGTACACCCTAGCTCTCATTGTTAGCCTCTCAGTTAGTAAACAGGCAAAACAAATCATAGAAGGAAACTAAAAACATAAACAGTGCATAAAACAGCACAATATTCAAATTACAAACCCAAGCACATTAAGTGCTAAAACAAATACAGAAAATAAATCTAACCCTACTAAAATAGAAGGTAATCATTAAAAGCTTGAATCTTCTGAGCTGAGATCATCATTATCGTCTTCATCAATAGCATCCTTCTTTGACAGCTTCACCTTCCTTTGTTGCCAATCTCAGAGCCATGACAAGGCTTTCAAATTTTTGTTTCCTTTCAGTACTAACTCTTATGACTTCATCTAACTCCTTGCAAGCCTCCTCTAGTTCTGTAATCAACCCAGTCTTGGCTGGTGACTGTTGTGATGTTGAGGCAGATGTCTTGACACTGTAAGGAACATGTTTCAACCTGTGATGGAGTGACAAGGCAGGCTTCCTTTTGCAAGCAACATCTGAATGCTGTAGAATTCCAGGATGTTGAGACAAGACAATCCCACAAATGAGAGAGGGAAAAGCAATGGGCATCTTTACAGCATTTGTAGCAGCATGCTTAATAGTATGATCATAGATGTAGGATCCATAGTCAATTCTTTGCTTTGTCCCAACTGCATAAATTATCTTCCCCAATTCAACAGAAATTGTGGTCTTGTGACTAGTAGGAACCCAGTTGGCAATACCTATTCTGTGCAGAAAAGCATATTTGACACTCAACAAACTGGCTAACAGCTTTCCTTCTACGGGCCAAACATCTACCTGACCAGCAGTGATTTCCTTGCATATAACATTGTTGGAGGCTTCTAATTCCCCATAATCTTCCTCACTTCTTCCTAAGTAGGCATTGATCATCTCAGGAGAGAACCAGACACACTTGCCCCTGATGGTAACTCTTCTGAAAGTTCGGCTTTTGCTGTCATTTATCGATTCAGGTATATTAACTATGAATTGACCAGTCTATCATAGCAATTAGTCAACCCTGACACAGTCCTTATGAGACCAGCAAGCTTAATTAGGTCTATAATTTTAGTAGACTCTAAGTATTTTGCTACTACCTCTCTTTCCAGAGCTATCTTTCTTAGGCTCACACCACTCCACAAGGATGCACTTCTGGCACTGTGAGATGAGATGTTATCAGGCACTTGATTTGCAGCAGGGTTGATGTCTTGAGCATCACTCTCAGAGTCTGACTCTTCCCTGATTCTCCTCTTCTTGCCAGACCTGGTACATTTGCTCCTTGACTTGGGAGAGTTTGTAAATGAAGTCCTTTTCTTATCCTTCCCTTTTCCAATTCTATCATCATCAGATGAGTCCTCAATCTCTATAACCTCAACCTGTTCCTTCCCTTTACCCCTGTGACTTTCATTCCTAGGGGACGATGTTCTAACATCCAAGCTGACATTAGTGTTATTAAGGTCTTCACCTTCAGCTTCTTGACTCAGGGCCTGTCTTTGAAAGTTTATGTCTTCACCTTGAGAGTCGACTTGTTCAGCAGGCATTTGCCTTAAAGGGACAGAAATCCCTTTCACCCGTATCCCTTTCTCAAGGATTTTGGTGGCAATCTGTTCCAAGTGCTTGTCTACATCAAACTTCTCCTCAACAGCTTGAGAGGATGATGACCCAGCTTCAGGTTTATTCACCGTGGTCGAGGGTTTAGGGTTACCTGACTCGGGAAGCGCACTAGAAATTAGTTCTTCAGAAGAAACCCTAGTTCGTACCTGATCAGAGTTCATGGAAGGGACAGACATTGTTCCTTTGTGACAGACTAGGTTTGGAGAAAAACTTTCTATTCTGTTGAGATTTAGGGAGATGAAACGTTGCGATGAGAATGCTTTGGTAAGTCTTGATGTAGTACCAATATAGTAAGGCGCCTGATTTTGCATACTCTTTAAACAAGGAATTTGTCTTTTGTGTGTGCTAGATAAACAAGGAATGTACAATGGAGAGGATCTTTGACATGTACTATTAGTATGGATTGAAACCTTAAAAAATAAAATTGCGACCTCGACTCCGAGTTTGACAAATGTTAATCCCGTCAGAGTGTTATGATATAACTTCTTTGGTGAAGGTCACCAAAATGGTCACCGTACACTAGTGAGTTACGTTGTAGAGGCGCTGTATGCATGAGCCAAACCCTTCCTTCAATATCTATACAAGGTTGGATAAGCATTCGAGTTTTAATTGGGATAATAATCACATTCAAAGTTTCAGCCCAGAAGTGCTTCAAGATCCACCACTAAGGATATGATCCCAATTAGAAGAAAGTCTTCGTAAATTTTATGAAAGCCACTCAAGCAGGTTTTGATATAGTAAAAAAGAACCACAAAGAAATGATTAAGAACTAGTTGACAATGAACAAGAACACCGAGGCCTCTATTAAGAATTTAGAGTTGCAAATCGGTCAGTTGTTGCGACAAATGGCAGCTCAGGCTATTTTGAGTGGGGGATTTATCAATAATATGATGGATAACCCAAAGAACGAGAATTGTAGCTCCATTGAGTTGACAAGTAGAGTGGAGAGTTCTACCAAAAAGATTAGTGGGGAGAGAAAAGAATACACATGCACGCCACTAGATGAAATGACTGAATCAGGATTAGAAAAATTTGAGGTGAAGAATAGCCTTGGTAAAAGAGCAAGAAGACCAAGAGAGGATGGTATGGTTGCGGATGAAGTTTCAAAGGCAAAAATTTTCCTAGACATAGATATCGAACCTGAACATCTTCAACAACAGCATGTCCCCGATAGCTATTTTGGCAACAAAGCAGATGGAAGTGAAAAAGTTGATGAAGTATAGGACTTCATTTATGATTCGTTCGCTATTATTGAGCCGAAGAAGGTTTGAGAAACACATCATTAATTCCTCAAGTTCATAGGAATCCTACCAAACGAGAGAAAGAAGAAGGATGATGTGTTCTTTGTATCATATATGACGCCCTAACATAGGAGCAAATGGTCAAGTTAACGACCTTAAATAAGCGTTGTGGGAGGCAACCCATGATTTGGTAACGTATTTTATATTCAGAGTTAATTTAATTTTAGTCAATTTTAAGTTTCATCATGTTTTAAGTTTTTAGTGTTTTGGTAATTTTAATGTGTGTGTTGAATGTGTAGAAAATCTAAAAGGAAGTGGAAGAAGCAATAAGCTTCGTGACTTTTTCCGCCCAGACAATAGTTTCTGATTTATCAGTTTTAGTTATATTTCTTTTTATTTTGTTATGTGTCCCATATGTCCCAATCCGGTGAAGAGGGAAAGCTCCTAAAAAAATTTCTCTGCCCCAAATTTTGTACTTTTTAGTTCTCTCTAGTTAATGAATTTGTTTATGTCCGTTTCTTTTTCAGTTTAGTTACCACCTTACAATTAAATAGAAAAGCAGTCACAATAAAAAGAAAATCAAGTGATCAAAATTGAAGTGACCGAGCGGAGTGATGATTTATGAAGAAAATGGACACCACTGCTTGTACTCAGCCTCCAAATATCTAAACAAGTGAGGTTTGAGCCCAAATATTTCCATTTTTTACTTATTTCTTTTTATGATTGTATCCATACAATTGTAATATCTAGAATTTGCATTTTATTTGTTTAAATTAAGTTGATCTGATAAACACACATAAAGGAAGTTGTTTGTGAAAACTCCGTGGTCTTGGAAACCACCCTTGCATAATAATTGATATCCTCTTTTAACCCATTTGAGCTTTAGCTTTTCATTTGGTGACTTTGCCATGTATAAAACTGTGACTAGAAAGATAAAATCTTTCCAACCTCCTTGGAGTTAGGTAGGTAGATTTTATTTTACGTTATGCTAATCACTAAGTTTGGGGTTGCTCTTGGAAGTTAGAAACATTTAAGCTTGAGGTTGGGGGTACTATAGAAAATGGTCAAATAAAAAGAAAAGGAGAAAACAAGATGTCAAAAACATGGCATTTTCAAAAAAAAAAGAGAAAGAAGTAAGAAAAGAAGAGGTCAAAAAATAAGAAAAAATCTATGATACCCAATATGAAAGAAAGATTGATATGAAAGGAAGAAGATAACGGAAGAACAAAGAGTTCCAAAAATTAGCCTACCCTGGTGATGACAGTCTGTCATTGCATGAAATTTGGCGAAGAATCGGAGAAAAATAAGAAAGACCTAAGAATGAGGAAAAATAGATAAGTATGAGAAAGTATTGGAATTAGTGAAAATTCAGGTGAAAAAGCGAGCAAAAGCATGCAGCTACTGGAATAATCACGCGCAGCATCGTACGCGCGATATGGATGTACTAGTTGCATCGCACACGTGATACATATATAATGTGCATGATGATGCCTTTTTTGGGATTTTTTTGATGCGTTCTAAGCTGTTTTTAAAGGGGATTTCTGCACTGCTACATGGGTTACAAATTTTGGCACTTGAAGCACGATTTTACAGCATCAAAGGGTAATTTTGAGAGCATTACAAGGCATTGGAGGCAAATCCTTCAAGTGAATTTATATGCTATTATCCTTATTTCAATTGGTATTGTAATTTTAAGTATGAGTAGCTAAACTCTTCTAGGTTAGGTTGTGAGTGATGAACCTTTTTAAATCTTGTTGGATTATATGTTTATTTGACTTTGTATGAATGCTTTAAACTATAATTTTACTCAATTGATTATCGTTCTTAATGCTTTTTATTTGAGATACTCTAAGATGAAAGTTGTGCAACTGAAGGAGATTGAGAAATAGGTTGAAGAGGTTGTTGCATCCACTGTCTTAATACCCTCTAAGACAAGAAGTGGAAGAATGCTTCATAAGGTATCGTCTTCCTTGGCCTCATCTGATGTATCTTTAAGGAAGAAGGAAGTTAAGGAAGTTGTGTGAAATTGAAGAGGAAGAGGAAGATGAAGACGTTGGGGTATCTTTGGTCAGAAGGAACAAGTCTGCAAATGTTGTTGCTCAAAAGAATGTTATTAAACCTACTTTCATAGGAGCTCAACTATTAGCCTCTGCTCTGTTAGATCAAGCAGAAAAACATCCTGCAACTTCTGATCTATGTTAGAAGAAGCTGTTGTTGAAAGAGATGTTCTGGAGATTGTTGAGGTCCAAGCTGCCGAAGTCATTGCTGGGATAAAAACTGCTGAAAGTGAAGCTTCTGGTATACCTGAAGAAGTTTCATCATAAGCTATTGTTGAAGAAATTAGAACTACTTTAGATGCTTTGGAAACTGATATGACATGTATAAATCTAAACTCTATCACGAAAGATGGTTTTGATTATTCCACCCTAAATCACATATAACTAACACCCACCCCAAATCCCTCATCCAACCCATCTCCAAAACACAATTCATCACCTGCTGGTGAATCCACTGATGTTCTGATGATTGGATCATTCAAATGAAATTAAGAGATTATATATTAAGTATCATTGCAAACAAAGAGAAATTGATATTTCATTAATGTTGGAAGAAGATTACAAGATGAGGTCGAGAACACCCTTTATATACAAGAGCGTTTTTCTTAGGATGTAATGAATCATTGGAAGTAACACATGTTCATTCAATGTGAGCATTAAATGAAAGGATGTATCTTCACAGACAAAAGTGCACTGGCTAAATCGTATTTGACTGTTTCTTCTTTTAACGAGGACCATCCAAGGAATGCGCATTTACCGAGACACATGTTTAACACGTGTTCCCTAAGACACATTCTCTCTACCGCCCAAAGCAATCAATAAGGATACAACCATACATCCTAACCAATATTCTGACATCTTGTCAGACTTTTCTTAGTCCCTCTTGTAGCATCTGATACATATTCACAATCACTTTCAATGAGCCCCTAGAATAATCCTTTCAACCAGAAGACCAAGAATAACTAACCAAGATGTTAAGACATTTCTTCAAACATCTCCCAGTTAGCAGCAAAGACTCCCAAGATACTTGTATCACTCTGATTCAATCCATTGACACCCAATGACATAATCAGAACAACCTGTTAAGTCCACCTAGAACTTATACTAGTAGCGCAATGTCAAGACATCTCGTCTGACATTTCATCCTCACCAGAGGCATTCTATCACAAACTGCTTGAAACCACAAACAATCTTGATAAACAACTTCACTAGTGCAGCAATATATCCAACACAGAAGTTCAACTCCCCCTGTCCAAGATAACCAGTGCTCCTTTGCAAGAAGAACACCTTAAATGAATGGAAAACATAAGACGTATCTTCATGTCTTCAAGAGCGCACCCTCTGTTCAACACACCTGCTGAACGCATTCACCTAATGCTTGATCCTCAAGCAATCCAAATACCACACTAGTACATTTAAGAGACAGAAGTTCTCCCCCTATCTTTCACAAATGATGCTCCTTCAACAAGAAACACCTCAAAATCACCATATGATATCCCATGACAACTTCATGATCATATAGTGAGAAAGTACCAGGACTATATCCTTGTACCACAACCAACAAACTCTTGGATTGAGACCAAAATCACCATTGATCCCTCTCATCCAGAAACCATCCATACCCTGTACAAATCCACCTTGAATTGTATAGCCATATATATCCTTGTTCCTTGAGATACAATCCAATTGAATCTGGAATGCTTCACATTCCTCAAAGAGACATACAGAGCCCCTTAGTTTGCTAGCTCGCCCAGATGTTCTTCACACTTGAAGGAAATCAAATACATGCCCCAGAGATCCTTAGCTTACTTGCTTCACGTGCACCAAACTGATCCTCTTCTCTCTAGCATGCCTTGTAGCAGAAGAAACCACCTCTCCACAAGCATTCTGACCTCAGCAAGAGTCATTCTTCCAGATAAACACCCCATGATCCAAGACAGTCTTCAATTTATCATTCTCCCATATGATAAGATAGAACACTTCTGATTCAACTGGTGAATATCAGCTTCCACAATCTGAACTCCAAGTTCAAAAACCATAATGATGTTCTAACATCAGTTAGGACATCCTGATCATATCACAGACACCATACACTATGGTTCTTGATACAATTACCACTGGACTTACTATCTGCATAGTAATCCAAATGAAGATCTTCAAAGAACACAGCTCCACCGGCTTGATCAATAAGAACTCCAGACAACCAACGAGAGAAATAAACTCTCGCTTAACTCCCAAAAGAAGGTAATCTTCCATAAGAAACTTAGAGCTTCTACCACAAGCTTCAAGATATGAACAGAACCAGAACCTCCTTTGATTTTCAACCAACTACCCTTCTGCACAAGAGTAATTAGTTCCAAGCACCCTGATTGAATGCACGACAAAGATCAACCAAATGCCACTGTTTGATTAATCTCGGCTTTCTTCAGAGTTCCAGAAAATCTTCTTATCCACCAATGAAACCTAATATTCAAGTTACATAATCCACTTACTCCATAGCAAGCCATCTTAGATACACTAAGATTCAGACATGTAACATCTACTCCTTCTTGCAGCTCTCGTAAACTGCATGAGATAGACCTTTTCAAAGCATTAATTCCATTTATTTCTGAGAAGATCAACTTATCTTATGATGATGCGCCACAACATCAACTAAGACCCTGAAGTTTCCGCTTGATGTCACAACATCTGATCAGACATCTAGCTGAAGAATCCAGCTCTTCATTCTGCCACTTAGAAGAACCTCCTCCCTATAATAGAACAAGAGTTCCATGTTCTTATAGACTTGATCAATGATATCAAGTTAGAGTAGACAACCTTCATCCTGCTTTGTTGTACTGTAATAACCACCTCATCTTTAGAGATACCAAGCATGCCAAAGCTTGATGCTTCAGAAGAGATCAGTAACACAAGATCTTTAGAAAAGGAATCCCGCTTTCCTTGAGTAGAGACTTCTTTAGAAAGTCAGAGATAACTGCCACTTATCCTTGACCTCCAAGATGAGCAAGATCACATGCTCCTACGCACTTAGATCAGAAATAATCTGACCCAAGTAGTGCTATCACCAGCACCATATTCTAGACAAGTCTCTTGCCAGGAAACTTTCCAGAAAAAGATCAGATGCTTTTAGTAAAAACTAGAACACACCTGCTGCACTCCAAGATCACTTTCCACACCATTTCCCCAGCTGAAAAAGTTTTACTCTTGACCTTTTTATTATAAGACTTCTCCACCCTTTTCTTTTTCCTTTTCAGCAACTCTAATGCATGGAGTCTTTCTTCATCTAAATCCACTAACTCATCAAGCATCATATTCCAATAAGATTCAGATGGAATCTCATGATGCCTTTGAATCGTTATGGACTGAATATAAATTTCTACAGGCAAAACTGCATCATGACCGAAAGTCAGTCGAAATGGGGTAGTATTAGTTGCCTCTTTGGGGGACGTTCGACTTGCCCAGAGTATTTGGTCCAATGTCTTATGCCAATTTCTTGGCCTTTTTCCACATGCTTTTTTATTAACCCAATAACTACTTTATTTGCCTCTTCGACCTGGCCATTAGCTTGAGCATAATAAGGTGTGGATGTTAGAAGCTTGAATCCCATTTCTTTAGAAAACTCTTGCATTTTTCGACCGGTGAAGACTGATCCTTGGTCTGTTGTAATTGTCTCTGGGATTCCAAACCTATAGATGACGTGTTTCTGGATAAATTCAATCACATCTTCTTGATCAACATTTGGTAAAGGGATAGCTTCGACCCATTTGGTAAAATAATCAATACCCACCAAAATGTACTTATGATTTTTAGATGATGCTGGTCGAGTTTCTCCAACCAAATCCAAAGCCCATCCTCTAAAAGGCCAAGGTTTCACTATAGAGTGTAATACACTTGCAGGGACGTGTTGAATGCCAGCGTGAACTTGAAATTCCTAACAACCCTTAGCAAATTCAATACAATCTTTTAACATGGTAGGCCAATACATGCCTTGTTGAAACAACAACCATTTCATTTTATGGCCTACCTGATGTGCCCCACATGCCCCACTATGGACAGTTGAAAGGGCCAAGTATGCTTCTGCCTCACTGAGGCACTTAAGCAATACTCCCTCAGGAGTCTTTTTGAATAATTCATTACCCAACAAGACATAACTCAAAGCTTGATACTTGATTTTCCTTTCTGTCGAAGATATTGGATTTTTTAGATAATCTACTATAGGTTTTCTCCAATCCTTGTCAGATATGCTATCAACTGCCAGAATTGCAAAATTATCTTCATCAGTGTATCCAAGCTTAGTTTCTTCCAAATCTGATGGGGCTAATCCTACTGACACCACCCTTCCTCTGACTTCGACTTCGATTGCATCTTGTAATTTGTCTTTCGAAACTTTATACCCTGATGCAATCTGAGCCAAGTCATTAGCTACCTGGTTTTCCAATTTAGGGATGTGTCGAAAACTAACTGCGTCGAACTTTTTCAACAGTCAATTCACAACTACAAAGTACATAATCAAGTTTTCTTTTATGCACTTGTACTCCTTGGTAACATGTTTTATGACCAGTTCTGAATCTCCCATTATTTCGACATGAGTTGCCCCCAATTCCAAAAATACTTCAAGTTCAACAATTAAAGCTTCATATTCAGCTTCATTGTTAGAACAGCGGCCTTCAATTTTATACTTAAGTGTTGTTGGAATTTTATTAGGAGAAATAACAAGCACTCCTACGCCTGTCCCATCTTTGTAGCTCGACCCGTCGAAATATAACTTCCAAGGTTCCACATCAAGATAGTTCAGAGGGGTCTCATTTGTAGAATGGTCAACTATAAAGTCTGCCACTACTTGTCCTTTAACAGCTTTCAAAGGATTATAAGTTAAAGAATATTCAGTTAATGCTAATGCCCATTTCCCAATTCGACTATGCAAAATAGGTTTGGACAACATATGTTTAATAACGTCAAAACGAGAAGAAACATAAACATCAACTGGTTTTATATAATGCTTCAATTTTGTACAAGAGTAATACAAACATAAAAATAATTTTTCAATCATGCTATATCTAGTTTCTGCATCATTTAAAACTCTACTAAGGTAATAGACGGCCCTTTCGACACCATCGTCATCCTCTTGAGCTAACATGCTCCCTAAAGTTTTATCTGACGCAGCTATGTACAATCTCATACACTTATTGCCACAAGGTGGTGAGAGAATCAGGGGGTAACTCAGGTACTCTTTGATCTTGTCGAAGGCTTCCTGTTGAGCTTTCCCCCAGTCGAACTCATCCTTGCTAGCTCAAAGCAATGGCGAAAAGGCTTGCGTTTTCCCACTCAAGTTGGATATAAACCTCCTCAAGAAATTTATTTTTCCCAAGAGATACTGCAATTCCTTCTTTGTTGATGGCGCTTTTGCTTCCATAATGGCTTTGGTTTTATTCTGGTTAATTTTGATCCCCTTCTTGTGGACCACAAAGCCTAAGAAATCCCCTGCCTGCACACAAAAAGCACATTTGAGAGGATTCATTTTAAGACCATGCTTTCTCATTCTTTCAAAGGAATGTCGAAGATGGCTTAAATGATCTTTTCCTGAAAAAGACTTAACCACAATATCATCAATGTAGATTTGCATAAAAGTCTCAATAAAATCATGAAAGATCGAATTCATTGCTCGCTGGTAAGTTGCCCCAACATTTTTTAG
Source organism: Lathyrus tuberosus (assembly GCA_022829125.1). Classification (NCBI taxonomy): domain Eukaryota; kingdom Viridiplantae; phylum Streptophyta; class Magnoliopsida; order Fabales; family Fabaceae; genus Lathyrus; species Lathyrus tuberosus. The sequence goes on along the minus strand of JALAZF010000019.1, from coordinate 4,769,993 downwards.
ACCAAAAGGCATTACTACCCATTCATAAGTGCCTAATGCTCCTGGACATCGAAAAGCAGTTTTTGGGACATCTTTCTCAGCAATGAAGATTTGGTTATAACCAGAATAACCATCCAACATACTCAAGTATTCATGTCCTGCAGCAGAATCAATCAACATTTCTGCCACAGGCATAGAATATTCGTCCTTAGGGGTTGCAGAATTTAGATCTCTAAAATCTATACAGACCCTTAAAGAACCATTCTTTTTAATGACTGGTACAACATTAGCTAGCCATTCGACATACCTAGCTGTACGGATGAACTTACATCTAAGTAACCTCTCAATTTCCTCTTTGATCTTTGAAAGGATTTTTGGGGCAAACCGTCTTGGATTTTGCTTGACTGGATATTTCCCAGGTATGATTGGCAACTTATGTTCAACAAACTCTCTCCTCAAACCAGGCATTTCGTCATAGTCCCAAGCAAAGCAATCCTTGAATTCCTTCAGTAGTTGGACCATTTCGACTTTGAGTTGTGGGTCGAGATTAGCACTAACATAAGTAGGCCTTTTTACTCCCCCTTCACCCAAGTCAATTTCTTCCAAAGGATCTTGCGCCAGCATTTTAATGTTGTCTGACAATGGATCCTTTTCGAAACCCAAAGGCTCATTATCATAATTAGCATCAAGCCTTTGATTTTGGTCTTCGAATTGAGACCTATCAGGTGGTTCAGGCTCAAAGTCCTTACCAGGGCCTACTTCACAAATTTGAGTTGTGGCTTCGACAGCCATGTGGTTGTGTGCAGCCTCCAAGGCCGCTTGTAGTTTAAATTCGTCCACATAGGCCGAAATTCTTTGCAGCGCGTCGAATTCAGTAATTGTTACTGAATTCACTTCCCCAGCCTGTGGGGTCTATAGGATCCCCACAGTATGGGACATTGCCTTCTTCCCTTGTGACCTCTCTGTCCCATCGAAATCCATCCACTGGGTACAAGTGTAATGAGCAGAATGCATGGTCATCTGGGGTGAAATCAAATTCTGCTGGAGTAAAAGGCGCAATGTGCGCCAAGTTTTTGTCAAACTTGACACCCTCAACATGATTAACAGGCACCTTAAAGTATCCTTGATCACCTTCAATGTTTTCTACTATACCATCAGGCCTCCAGATTGTGATTCGCTCGTGCATTGACAAAGGTACTGCTCCAACACCATGGATCCATTCTCTCCCCAACAAAAGGTTATAGTTAGCTTTGCTTTCGACTACCATAAACAAGGTAGGCCTTGTCACCGTTCCCATAGTTAAATCAACCTGCAGAACACCAAGAGTGGTCCCAATTTTCCCTTCATAGTTGGAAAGGACCATGTTGTGGGGCTTAAGATCAGTGTCAAATTTACCGATCTTGCTTAGTAGTAAATGTGGCATTAAATTGACTGTAGGCCCACAATCCACCAAGATTTTATTCACAGCCACGTTCTCTACTTTCCCTGTAATGTACAGAGGTTTCAAGTGCCCTTTCATGGCCTCAGTTGGTCATTCAAAGAAAGCATTTTGTTCTTCGACACAACCATTATTCATGACATAGTAGCACACAGGTTGGTGCGCTGCCGTTTTAGCTTCAGCGTTGGCATCCAAGTTTTCCACTTCAGTTATCCTATCATATTCTCTTGGCATTATTGAGACCAAATTAACAATGATGTTTAAAGAGGCATCAGAGTCGGAATCAAAGTTGTGAGTCGAATCTTCGTCCTCAGCTGCTTCGACTGCAAACCTCTCAGCTTCTTCCTTCTTAGAAGTAAATAACCTACGCCCCACAGGCATCTTATTTGCTATTTTTGTCCCAACGTCTTTATTGCTAGCAGGCAGGACATTGCTACTAGTTTCAGTTTGATCTTTGGCCTGAGCTTCTCTCAAAGCCTTCCTTCGTCGCTGTTCCCTTCTCCACTGGGACCTGGACATAGGATTTTTGCCTTTGTAATTCTCAGAAATATAGGCAGCTTTATTGGATGACTTGAATTCTTTCCGGTACTCCATTGAAGAACCTCTAGCCACGTCGAAATTCTTCCATCTCTGTTTCCCTTTCCCTGCTGCCTCAACTGGTTTGACCCACTTTTCAGTTGGTACATCACTGCTATGCTTGAAAGTAGCCTGCTTAGCCCTTGGCATTTGTGGCCTTTAGCCATATTGTTTTTAAGTAGCTTTCCTTGGGTCGAAACGCCCTGGCCCTTGAGCAGCTCTTTTCTCACGTCCAGATTTGGCTTCTCTCCCCGCTTGGCGGCTATGAGCAGCTTCTCTGTCGAAGATAGCACTGCATCGAGGGTACAGCATAACCTCAGAGTTCTTTCCTTGGCACCTGTGGAGAAAATCAACAATGGTTTCATCTTCTCTGGGATAAGCCAGCTTGTTGCAGTCTTCTTGACGAAGTTGTTCATCAATATCCATGGCTCGTCCGTTAGTCACTTCGACCATGTTTATGTCAACTTCATCTTTTAAGCGCATTTTGGAGAAGTTAACATCAAGGCCCTCAGCAGCCTCGTCCACCTGTATGAAAAGGTCAGCAGTCTCTTTTGTCACCATCTGCAATTTTGATGCTTCAGCTTCAGCATGGATCTCAACTGCAGCCTCAGCATCGAACCTTTGAACTTCAGAAGATGTACTAAAACAGTGTTCAGCAGCCATACATATCAAATGCTCAAGCTAGCAGCCATCCATTTCCTCCACCACTGTGGCATTTCTGCCAAGAGCTTCGTTGGTGTTAACACTATCTGAGCTACTGTCAGATTCCTCAACTAGTTCGACCATGTTAACCTCTTCGGGATCTGTGTAATTTGCTTCAGCTACTTCAAGAGGGTTGGTATCAATTTTCATCTGGGTCTTAGTTTTCTCCCCAAATTTGAGTCTGCCTTCCTGAATAGCATTCTGTACCAGATCCCTGAAAAGAAGACATTGAGAAGTTTTATGACCCAAATAATTATGGTATTTACAATAGCCTCTCCTTTTTCTTTGCTCTAAAGGTGGTATTTTAGCACCAGGAGGCACTAGTATTTAACCATCCTTAACTAACAAATCAAAAATTTCATCACATTTAGTGATGTCGAAAGTGTATGTTTTCTCTGGGAACCTATCGTTCTTTTCGGTTTCGACAGGGTTTTTCCCATTTGAAGGGACTAATAATTTACAAGAATAAGGAGGGCCTTGCTTAAGTTCAGCAAGATCTATTTCACTTTCGTCGAACCTAACAAGCTCGTCATACAATTCTTCGATGCCCTCCTGGTATTCGACGTAAGCTACCTTCTTATTTTTATTCACCCTAGCTTTCTCATCTTTGAGATGCTCTAGCTATCGAACTCTGTCAGCTAACTGGGCCATATCCCTTAAATACTGGGTGTCCAGTTTTTTCCTGATAGAGTAATCAAGGCCACCAGCGGCCATTTCGACAAGTTCATGCTCAGGCACTTGTGTAAAGCACCTAGCCTTGAGTAGTCGAAACCTATTCAAGTAATCATCTATTGGCTCATTGAACTTTCATTTCACACTAGCCAATTCTTTCAAACTGATTTTAGTCTGCCCCGTGTAAAATTGCTCATGGAACAAACGTTCTAACTGGGTCCAATTACAAATCGAACCAGATGGTAACGTAGTGAACCACGTAAATGCATTTTTAGTGAGGGAACTAGGGAAATACTTCACCCTTAGACTCTCATCATTTGCAATCTCACCAGCTTCGATCAGGTAGCGCGCCACATGTTCGATGGTAGATTCTATAGTATCTCCTGAAAACTTAGTAAACTTTGGTACTTTTGTCCTGGGGGCAATTCAGCTTGGAGTATATAGTCTACTATAGTCGAAGTGAAGTTTGGCCTAGAAAAACTCATATTCAGGCCATTTCGAGCCATTATTCTCTCGACCATGGCTGCCAAATTGTTCTCTGCTGCTACATTATTGCATCGAACCTGATTCACCACATGATCAGTGTTTTGATTTCAGTTTACTAACACCATTCTTGGTTCCTCCTCTTCAAATATAGGTATTTGATTCCTAGGAGGCTCCTCCCTAGGTGGTTTGACCAACTCTGGATTCACCGGATTCACTTGTTGAGCGTTTTCCCTCCTCTCGACTCCTTGATTTTGGTGTTGAACAGGAGCGGGCATTCCCACGAATTCTGCTATACGCGCCATCTGGGCTGTCATCATTTGATTGGTTTGGGTAGTATTCTAGATCAAAGGCTGGAAAATTTCTCCCATTGTCTGAGACAAAGTATGTACCATTTGCATGTTGCTCTCATCCATCTGTTGCCTTAAATATGCTGCAGATTCATTTGTTAAGTTGGGTCCTTGAGCAGAAAATCCTAAACCTATGGACTGGCTATTTCGACCCATGTTAATTCCAGAGCCTGACTCCTGCAAAGGGGAAGATATCACATTCTCTAAAAATATTGGGGGTGCAGTACGCAAATTCTGCATCATTGTTGTTGGCATGCCATAGATTGGGTTCCTAGGCAAAGGCTGTGAAAATCCTGGGGGAGGAAATTGCCTATACGTCGAACCTCCTCCTGGCGGAGTCTGAGGATTTGTCCTGATGGGCTAATGTACTCCAGGACCGGCTGAGTGTAAGGCCTCACATATGTCGCCCCTGGCCCTGCTGTCGAAGGCACTGGCTCTGTCACCATGGTTGACACTATTGACCCTGCTGTCGAAGGAACTGGAGTTGGCACCACAGTACTTCTTGGTAATTCTTGAGGATTGATGGTGATGTTCTGAACGCTTGAACTCCTTGGTTGAGGATTAGTCCCAGCAGAACTGGGATTTGAATTCCCTTGGCCAGATGCCATTTTCCTCGGGTTTCTTCTCTTTGGTCTATATTCGTTTGAACTGGCTACCTTTCCACTTCTCAAGTGTATACAATAAAGTTTTCCAAAATCTCGACCAATGAAACGAAAAAATTCAAAAATGGACAGTTATAAAACTTCCTTTTGACAGTTATTTAAAAGTTATAAACTTCCAAATACACATTTAGCACTGTCCCACTGGGCGTGCCACTTTGTTTACCTTGAAAATTGGTAAACAACCGCTGATCTTCTAAAACAACAAAGTTCTAGTAACTTACAGGATCAATCAGATTGATCCTAGGACATGTGCTATGGGTGTATTTAGAATACCTCACAATTAGGCAAAGCATACATTTCGACAGTGCATATAAATAAAAGAACGCGTTTTGAAATGTAAATGAAAGTGACAGCAATCAAAGAAATGTTTAAGTTGAACAACACATCAAAGGCAAAAAAAACTGAATGTAAAGGTTTGATAAAAACTGGAGTTAAATGTTGGAAAAAAGTGCATAAAGATCTTGAACTGCAGAAATGTAAATGCTTGAAGGTAAAGGCTTTTTAATGTAAAACTGCAAAGTAAAGAACTTTATAACATAGAATGCTTAGAAGTAAAAGACTGAATTAAAGGATTTCAAAGTAAAGGATCTAAAACAGAAACTTCAAAGAAAATGGCATTGCAATAAAAGATAATGGTGATTACAATCACGTACATTCTCGCCTCACTCTTTTCTCTACACGCTGGATGCTTTGAGTGATTTCAGAGTTACTTGTACAACACGATTTTTTCACACCTATTCTAACTCTAGAACTAACCTATTTATAATATTCTAAAGTAACCACCATTTGACGGTTTACTCCTAGAACACGCCACTTGGCACTTTGCATGTCTTCAACTTCTGGATCTTCGCCACTTGTCCTTTTTTCAAATTCAAATAGTAGAACTTCCCTCCACTATCCAGTTGTAACTGCAGCGCATTATCCATAGCCGTTTTACCCTGTCGAATTGACGCTTTGGACTTGGAAATGTTTGAAGTCTCAAAATCATTCTCTTCGACTCAAGCTTTCAACAAATATGATCGACTACATCTTAGTCGAAGCCTTTTCTCCTTTAGCTTATATTTTAAAGAATAACTTCTTTAAAAGCCAAATCTATTTGAAATCATGCAGCATCGAAATTAGGAGCTAACAGATACCCTGCTTGATGGATTAAATGACATACCTAGAAAATTGAAGAATAACTATGTGTTATAAATTAAATTAAATTAATTCTAGTCATATAGACTACATCTTTTACTTTCCTAAAATGTGGATGTTAAATTGGAAAGAACAAAAATACATTGTAGATGCAGTAAGCCACTCTAAAAGAAAAGTGGGTCCTGCATATTGAAGAATGTAATGACAGTAGTCATTAAATTTTTATAATCTTTAATAACTTTGTATAATAAATTAACATTTTAGCATATGAAAATCCTGTTTTGTATACTCACCACTATGCCAAAAAAGACCTTTAGAAGCGCTTAAAAGCGTTGCCTAAGGTGGCGCTGCTGTAGGTAAAGGCAGCGCTTTTTTCCTTTAAAAAGCGATGTCTTAGGTCCCCCTTAGGACCCCCTTTAGCAGCGCTTTTAAAAGCGCTTTCGTAGGACCCCCTTTAGCAGCGCTTTTCAAAGCGCTTTCGTAGGACCCCCTTTAGGCAGCGCTTTTTCAAGGAAAAGCGCTTTCGTAGGGCCCCATTTAGCAGCGCTTTTAAAAGCGTTGTCTTATGTATACTTTAGGACTCCTTTAGGTAGCATTTTTTTTAAAAAGCGCTGCCTTTTCTAAAAGCGCTTTTTAAAAGCATTTTTTTTTAAATCAATTTTTTTGGAGCGGTTTTATTTGCTAAAGCGCTGTCTACTGTGTATTTTTTCATAAGTCCTATTTTTTAACACAAACCTGTATAATAAAACTGTATAATTCAACACAAGCCTTTATTTCAACACATAGGCCTTGTATACCATTATAATTCAACACATAGGCCTTGTATACCATTATAGTTCAACACATAGGCCTTGTAATAACCATTATATATATTTCAACACAAACCTCATACACCAAAATAACCATTATATATATATAACTCAATACAAACCTTATACATCCAAGTAACATCCAAAATTCTAATAACAACTTCAAAAACTAATTACACCAAACATCCTAAAGATGCACCAATTCTAAACCTTATACACCATTTCCATCACCTATACATCAACTTCCAAAACTATTCAACAATTTCCAAAACTTTACAACACCTTCCATAAACTTAACACAAAAAAAAAAAAAACAATAATATACCTCATATAATTCTCATTTCAACCATGTATTGACACCAATTTATTTCTTCCAATTTATCTTTCGTGTAGGTGACACACTTGAATTCATCAAAGTACTACATAATATAACATAATATGCATGATTTAGTTAAAAGTAATTAATTAGATGAAATATCCGATAATAAGTATTAAAATAAATCATAACTTATAAATCCATACCATGATTGGAATCTCTATTTGTTCCAAATGAATAATTTCTTTCATGAATCTCAATACAAAATAACCACAATCTATACAATTACGCTGCCAAGGACACTACACATAGAAAAAAAAAGTATGAATATGTATCAGGATATATAGTTTAACTTGTGTTATCAAGTAGCATCACTATTATAATAACAAATGTGAAAATATACCTGCACTCTTATCCATGAAATGTTATTGCTTTGCTCATTGGTACTCGAGCTTGTCGTTGTGATCGAAATATTTGTATGGCTCTATCATAATATAAACGAATATTTAGAACAATCTCACATAAATAAATAAATACATACGCAAATATTTAGAACAATCGCATCACTTATGTATCAATCATCTTCTTCATCTCCGGATATTTTGTTTGATCACCATCTAGCGAATCCAGATAATGGACTATTTCTTTTATCGGATTAATCAGAAGCAACAACCAGTGTCCACTATAAAATAAAACAAAAGTTTAGATGGAAATGTTATACACAACGTAAAAAAGCGAAAGATTATAATAAAGGAAGTTAGAATGAAAATCTAACCCATGGCCAGTATTATATGGTAAAATATACAACTTCTTTGTATCTTTGTTGGTCATAAATGCATCTACTAAGTGATCTTTGACCACATTTGCAGTTCGATCGATTAGATTTGCGTTGACACAGCTGGGAAGCATCAATTTTTCATACAAGAACCTGAAATAAAAACATAATCAACAAATATTCATTGAAATGAGTAAATTAATTAATTAATTAATTAAATAAAATCGATGGATTACCTGATGTATGAATTCATAACACCAATGCCTAATTCAGCATGCTGAAAAATCTGATCCAAGTCTTCTTTAGCAATTGTTTCTGAATAGGCAAACCCAAAAATACATTCTTCCATAGGTATTTCACGGATACCACCTTCCATCAAATCCGATGTGCCTACAAATGTTTCAAGGCACAACCGAAATTGAGGTATATAAGCTTTTTTTGGCTTGGCTAATTCTGGCTTTTTATTCTTGCTCCCTTGTTGCACTTCTTGTGTAGGAATCTGAAAATCATATAAGTCATAAAGTATAAAATCATGAAGCTTTTGAATTCGGGTCATAGAATTAACATTTTCAATGCATATATATCAAAGTACCTCTTTTTTTAATGCAACTGACTTGGTGTGCCGCACAATCCATTTATCTTTTGATTTGGATTTTGTAGGAGTCTAACAATACCATGTAAATAAAATGTACGTAAAAGTAAGCATAACATAACTTATATGCAAGTAAAACATTTGAAAACTAAAAGGTTAATAATGGTTTTCAACATACCTCATCATCTATGACAATGAGGTTTGACGGCCATGCAACATACGACCCTATTGCGTCCCCCACCAATGTTGCATCTGAAACATCGTCAAGTATAGGTAGTAACACGTCCCGCTCTAAAGCAATATCAATCGAAACTTTCAAAAATCCAGCAGGGAGCGGTCAATGGTGAAGTACGTCTCCCGAAGTGTTATGCACTTTTCCCTTGCCAACCATGTAATATGTCGGTGCCGATAAATATAGCTGACAAGGTGAAATGTGTAACACCCTAAACCCCCGCGATAATTAACAATAAAATATCAGAGTAAAAATAAATCATACAATCAGTTAGGATGTCACATTCAACAAACACCTGCTTACGCATACGATATGTAACACATAGATATTATCAATAAAACATACTTGATTAATCTCCTCATAAAGCAGCAGAAAATTAACTGAAACATAACATGTTTGCTATCACATAATCATCACCAAGTAGATAAAACAACGACAAATAACTAAATAAACGACGATAAGCATTCCAAAACCCAGTGTTACAAATCAGAGCAGACGCCGACTCAACAAAATAAAAGAGAAGACTCCGTCTTCACTAACTTCTACTCCGCACTAATCCTGCTTATCTGCACGTTACCCACGTGGAGGTAACATTCAAACAGAAGGGGTGAGATTCTCAATCAACATAAGAAATGCATAATATAAATATAAAAGCATTTAAACAAATACACAATTTATTCTATCATTACCACATCAACGAAATCACACTCTTCCACAAAAGCAAACAACCGCACATTTCACCATACAACACAACATAATGCAATGCACTGAGACCCACGACTCGACTCAATGCATGTGGTACCAGTTCGATCCCTTTTTCATGATCATAATTCCCGTCGGAATTTCCATATCAGTCGCTCACACCCCACATGGGAACACGACATCCGTGATCGCTCACACCTCACATGGGCACACGATCACCTCAACAACAACAACGACGACACGATTCTGTTTCAAAGAATCCCGATAAGGCGCTCACACCACACGTGGGCACTGTAACACCCCAAATTTTGTAAGAATATTTATTTAATTTATTTAAATATAATATTTGTGAATTTTGGTGAATTTTGGTGGTTTGTGTTGATGTTTGTAATTTTGTGGAGTTTTGGTTATTTATTTAAATAATAGTATATAATATGGAATATATTAGTACTATTATTAATTTAAATAATATAGAAGGATTAAGGGTAAATTGGACTTTTAAGGAGGAGTTAGTGAGGATAATATTGGGAAAGCCCGTTTTAGAAGCCCAAGGGTTACGTTTAACAAAAAGGAGAATTTGAGAGGAATATGATTCATTTTGTTAGACCGTGAAAAGAAGGGAAAAGGCCAGAGATCTGAGGAAAGAGGGAAAAGCTTAGGATTCGGGAAGGTTTCCAAGAACTCAAGAAAGAAAGCTTGGAATCGACAATCTAAGGTATGGGGAGTATTGCCTTTCATTGTTTTCGATATAGGAATTCGATGTGTTTAAAGTTGATTTTTGAGGTTTATGTGGGTTTAGGAGTAAATTGTTGATTTAGGGCATTTTTGTGGATTGATTATTAAGGGTTGAATTGAATCGGATAAAAGTAGGCCTTCGAGGCAAAACCTTCCGTTGATGATATGTGGGATCTTGTAGAGAAAGGCATTTATGGGGTTTATGAGAATCTTTGGGGTTTATGAAGGTTTAGGGACTTGAATTCAAGATAGTATAATTAATCGACCTAATAGCCGTAGGTTTTGTGCCTTTGATTGCCATAATGCCTTAGGAACATTTTTGGGACATTTTTGGGGGTAAATGAGGCTGAATCCGTAAGAGTTTTAAGGTCTGAAGTGCTACTGTTGCATAGCTGCGATTGCAGAAAATCGCATGTTCGCAAAGCGAATGAATCCTTCGCACGGCGAACATTCGCCCCAGACTCGCTGGGCGAATAGCGCAGCGAATGCGCGATAATGTTGTTTTGTGATACTGGACTGGAATTTGGAAGTGACTTTTAGTTCGCAAGGCGAACTTCCCAGCGAATAGCTCGCTAGGCGAATGAGGTGACGAGGAGAAAATAATGGGATTTCTCTGGTTTTTGTATGGAGTTTGGGGGTTCATTGGAAGCTCACAAAGTGAACATCCTAGCGAATGGGTTCGCACGGCGGACTTTGTAGCGAATGTCTGCTGTTCGCGAATTTGTTTTGTGATTTATGTGTTGTCTTGGTGTTTTGAGCTATGATTATTCTGATGATTTACGGTGATGTTATTGAGGATTTTGAGGTGATGATTTCATGATATTTTGATGATATGATTAACATGAGATTTTGATGAATGATGATGCACGTGATGACTTTTATTAATGATGATGATATTGACATTATGTATCATACATTCATAGCATTTTAGGGCTTCGGTCCAGTGGTGGCTCTAATCCCATTGTGTGGATTGGTGTGTATGACGTGCTCCGGTTCTTGTGTAGAATCGATCCTAATGACGGGGATCTTTGGAGGGTGATGGCCTAGTTCCATTGATTGTGACGATTGGTACCACATGCACGAGTCTTGTTATGTATTACATTTATTTGGCATTGATATGATTTATGATATCGTGATTTTGGATATTTTCCTTTGTGATGACCCTGATGATGTTGTATATGATGATGACGCCATTTTATGCATATCTTGTTTTTATATTGATTATAGTGAATTGTGATTACTCACCCTGCCTGTTTGAATGTTGCCTCCACGTGGGTAACATACAGGTGATCAGGCTTAGTTGTGGATGCCTTCGAGGACTTTTGGAGTTTATTTGGTTTTGGTCGATGTAGAGGGTCTTGCTCTGATATTGTAACATCGGGTTAGGTCGTTGAGTCGAACCATGTTGAGTTGTTATTTTATTATTACGACTTTTAATGAAAACCCTTTTGATTTTGGATTATTGTGGTTAACGTGGTTCCGCTGCTATTTGATGGCTTTTTGATTATTTTGAGGAAAACCCGTTATTTACAGAGAAAATGTTTTATTTTGAGTTTATTGAGAAATGTGCACCCTCCTGAGGTGATTTTTACTCTGATAATTTGTGTATTTTGCCGTGTATATTCGTGGGGTAGAAAAAGGTGTTACATTATTGGTATCAAAGCAGGTCGGTTCGTTCGGCCAGGTTGTCTAATGTTGTCGATTCCCTAGTGTGCGACATGTGTGTGAAAACACTGTCGATGCTTGTTTTGTTTTCCATTTGCAGGTTGGGAATGAAACAAGTGGGGGAGAAGATGGTGCATCTCCAAGGTACTTGAAGTGTGGAGCGATGGCTAAGTGTGGTGTTGGACGCTACGATAGTTTGGTAAAGATAGTTTGTACCGCCTCATGATAGTCGGCTGTTATTGACAAATTGAGAAATTGATCACCCTTAATCTCTTGTTGATAATAGACAGGATCATGTTGGATGAGTTAGACGTGTCTTGCGAGCTTAAGTGGTGTGCGCAGTGAATTGTTTGGAGTTAAGCCAAGTGCTTACAGATTATTTTGATGAGTCGATGTAGGATGGTGCTGAGATGTTTATGTTGAGGGCAACCTTGAGTATTAGTGAAGGTGGAGAAGTTGGCGTTTTGCCTTTTGTTTGTGAAATTTTGGATGTGTTTCCATATGACATCAGTGATTTACCTCCAAAACATGAAGTAGAGTTTGCGGTGGACTTAATACCAGATACGAGTCCAGTGTCGATGGCTCCTTATCGGATGTCAGCTTTTGAGTTAAGTGAACTGAAGAAACAGTTGGAAGAGTTGCTTAAGAAGAGGTTTGTTCGACCAAGTGTTTCTCCGTGAGGTGTTCCTGTGCTATTAGTGAAGAAGAATGACGGAAGTATGAGGTTGTGTGTTGATTATCGACAGTTGAATAAAGTGACTATCTAGAATAAGTATCCACTTCTGAGAATCAACGATTTGATGGATCAGTTAGTAGGTGTCCGTGTGTTTAGCAAGATTGATTTGAGGTCTGGTTATCATCAGATTCGTGTTAAGCCTGATGATATTCTGAAGACGGCTTTCAGGACGTGGTATGGTCACTATGAATACACTATGATGCCATTTGGTGTATCCAATGCACCTGGTGTATTCATGGAGTACATGAATCAGATCTTTCATGAGTATTTGGACAAGTTTGTGGTGGTGTTTATCGATGATATCTTGATATATTCTAGATCTGAAGAAGAACATGCTGAGCATTTGAGAACTGTGTTGCAAGTATTGAAGGAGAAGAAGTTGTATACAAAGCTGTCTAAGTGTGAGTTTTGGTTTAATTAAGTGCGTTTTCTTGGCCATGTGATTTCAAGTGGCGGGATTGTTGTTGATCCCTAAAAAATTGATGTTGTGTTACAGTGTGAGACTCCGAAGTCTGCTACCGAGATACGAAGTTTTCTGGGATTGGCGGGTTATTACCAGAAGTTTATCGAAGTTTTTTCTAAGTTGGCATTACCTTTGACTCAGTTGACTCGAAAGGGTCAAGCTTTTATGTGGGATGTAGCTTGCGAAGAGAGTTTTGTGGAATTGAAGAAGAGGTTGACGACCGCTCCAGTGTTGATTTTGCCTAATCCGGGTGAATCTTTTATGGTGTATTGTGATGCGTCCAAGATGGGTCTTGGTGGAGTATTGATGCAGAATGGACAAGTTGTTGCATATGCTTCGAGACAATTGCGAGTTCATGAGAGGAATTATCCTACACATGACTTGGAATTGGCCGCTGTGGTGTTTGTGTTGAAGATTTGGAGACATTATCTGTTTGGCTCTAAGTTTGAAGTGTTCAGTGATCATAAAAGTCTGAAGTACTTATTTGATCAGAAAGAATTGAATATGAGACACAGGAGGTGGTTAGAGCTGTCGAAGGATTTCGATTTTGATTTGAGTTATCATCCGGGCAAAGCAAATGTAGTGGCTGATGCATTGAGCACGAAGTCATTGCATATGTCGATGCTTATGGTGAAAGAATTGGAGCTAATTGAGCAATTCCGAGATTTGAGCTTGGTGTGTGAAGAGACCTCTAACAGTGTGGTTGGGAATGTTGAAGTTGACTAGTGGTATTCTGGAAGAAATCAGAGTGGGACAGCAGTCTGATCTAAAGTTGGTTGACCGGTTGACTTTGATTAACCAAGATAACGGAGGAGAATTCTGAATTGATGAGAATGGTGTGATGAGGTTTCGGGATAGGGTATGTGTTCCAGATATTCCATAAATCAAGAAGAGTATTCTAGAAGAAGGACACCGAAGTAGGTTGAGTATTTATCCCGGTGCTACGAAGATGTACCAAGATTTGAAAAAAGTTATTTTCGTGGCCAGGTATGAAGAAGGATATTGCGGAGTTTGTTTATGCATGTTTAACTTGCCAGAAGTCGAAGATTGAGCATCAGAAGCCTTTAGGTATGATGCAGCCGTTGAACATTCCAGAATGGAAATGGGATAGTATTTCCATGGATTTTGTGTCGGGATTACCGAGAACTGCTAAGGGAAATGATTCAATTTGGGTGATCGTGAATAGATTAACTAAATCGGCTCATTTCTTGCCGATGAAGATTAATCATTCTATGCAGAAGTTAGCCGAGATGTACATCGAATAGATTGTGAAGTTGCATGGGATACCATCGAGTATTGTGTCGGATAGAGATCTGAGATTTACATCTAGGTTCTGGAAGAGTTTGCAAGATGCTTTGGGTACTAAGTTGATGATGAGTTCTGCCTATCATCCGCAGACGGGTGGTTAGAGAGAAAGAACTATCCAATCCTTAGAGGATTTGCTGAGGGCTTGTGTGTTAGATCACAAAGGAGCTTGGGATAGCCATTTTCCGTTGATTGAGTTCACGTACAATAACAGTTTTCATGCTAGTATCGGAATGGCGCCCTAGGAAGCTTTGTATGCGAGAAGATGTAGGACTCCTTTGTGTTTGTATGAGTCAGGCGAGAGTTTTGTACTCGGACCTGAGATTGTGCAAGAGACGACCGAGAAGATTAAGTTGATCCAAGAAAGGATGAAAGCATCACAAAGTCGTCAAAAGAGCTACCATGATAAGAGAAGGAAGACACTTGAATTCCAAGAGGGAGATCATGTGTTTTTGAGGGTGACGCCAGTGACTGGTGTGGGTCGAGCTTTGAAGTCTAGGAAGCTCACTCCACATTTTGTTGGTCCATATTAAATCTTGCAGAGGATATGGGAGGTAGCCTATTGAATTGCTTTACCGCCGTCACTTGCGAATTTGCATGACGAGTTCCATGTGTCTCAGTTGAGAAAGTACATTCCGGATCCGTCGCATGTGATTCAGATGGATGATGTACAAGTGAAGGATAACCTAATCGTGGAAGCATTACCGGTGCGGATTGATGGTCGAGAGATGAAGCAACTGCGGGGTAAAGACATAGCTTTGGTGAAGGTGTTGTGGGGTGGACCAGCTGGCGAAAGTTGGACTTGGGAACGTGAAGATCAGATGAGGGAGTCGTATCCGACTCTATTTCCTTGAGGTAATTTTCTAGGGCGAAAATTCTTTAAGTAGGGGAGAGTTGTAACACCCCAAATTTCGTAAGAATATTTATTTAATTTATTTAAATATAATATTCGTGAATTGTTGTGAATTTTGGTGGTTTGTGTTGATGTTTGTAATTTTGTGGAGTTTTGGTTATTTATTTAAATAATAGTATATAATATGGAATATATTAGTATTATTATTAATTTAAATAATATAGAAGGATTAAGGGTAAATTGGACTTTTAAGGAAGAGTTAGTGAGGATAATATTGGGAAAGCCCATTTTAGAAGCCCAAGGGTTAGGTTTAACAAAAAAGATAATTTGAAAGGAATATGATTCATTTTGTTAGACCGTGAAAAGAAGGGAAAAGGCCAGAGCTCTGAGGAAAGAGGGAAAAGCTTAGGATTCGAGAAGGTTTCCAAGAACTCAAGAAAGAAATCTTGGAATCGACAATCTAAGGTATAGGGAGTAATTCCTTTCATTGTTTTCGATATAGGAATTTGATGTGTTTAAAGTTGATTTTTTAGGTTTATGTGGGTTTGTGGGTTTAGGAGTAAATTGATGATTTAGGGCATTTTTGTGGATTGATTATTAAGGGTTGAATTGAATCGGATAAAAGCAGGTCTTCGAGGCTAAACCTTCCGTTGATGATATGTGGGATCTTGTAGAGAAAGGCATTTATGGGGTTTGAAATTCTGGTATCAGACGTGTGATGTTAAGGTGTGATGTCACAACAACACACTCTACACAATGGACAGCAATAACAGTAACAAAGCAACACAAGGAATTGTTGACCCAGTTCGGTTACAACCAACCTACTCTGGGGGCTACCAAGCCAGGGATGGAATTCACTACTTGTATATATAATTTACAGACTCAACAACCCGTTGACAATCTCCTAAACTTATACTCTACTAATGACTTCCTACCTAAGAAACCACCTAGGTATGAGAACACCACTCAATCCCTTACAAACTCTCAAAGAAACCACTTTGAGTACCCTTGATCTTGCTTCCTAGCTTTGATCAAGCAACCACTCTCTATTGCTTCACAGCTTCTAGAGAGGACAGAAACACAACACCTATTCAAACCCTAGAATAGTGTAAATACAAGCACTTTAAACAAACTCTAGACACTAAGCCTCCAGCTCCTGATCTTCTGAACGTTTTCTGTCACCTTTTCCTTTGGTCTTGTGCGCTTTATATAGCTCCTTGAATTGGTCTTGGACTTGCTACAATATCTCCCAGATTTGTTATTTAAAACTGAATATTTAAAACAGATTTTCTCCTAAAATCTTTTTAAATCTTCAACCTTTTAAATCTCCTACAAATCTGCACCAGATCTCCTATGCAGCAGCAAATATCTATCCCAAGATATTCGCATCCAATGAGACAGCTTGCTCTCCACAATTCCAGCTAATACGCAACCCTAACAACATCACAGCCTGCTGTTGTTAATTCTGCAGATCTGATGTCAAAACATCACCTATGTGACATCAGACATCCAACTTCGGTAATTACTTACTTAACACAGCCCAGTGTTAAATCTCAATGTTGCAACATCAGCACCTTGACACCAACATTGAATATACTTTGTTTTACCAAAATTCCAGCCAATCCAGGAACTAACAATCTCCCCCTTTGGCTAATTTTGGCTAAAACAATCTCTGCACTCTGCACCTTCAGAGACTTTAGCAGCGGAAAAACTTCAATCAAAAATCTTGAAACTCCATCAGCAGTAGTTTGACAATTTTCATAGTCTTCATCACTTGATCTGCTGCAGCACCATCTTCATTATTGACAACAGCCAATTGGCGCCTTCAAAAAAATGAACCAGCATCACAGTTGTTTAGTAGCTCACAATGTGCAACACTTCTCTCCCCCTTGATGTCTGCTTGGCTGCACTCTTCAAATGCTATAATATCTTCACTAGCGCAGTCTAAACTCCCCCTCAATAACTGCATCAGCATTTTAGCAGCATCAATTTCTCTTCATGGCAATTTTTAACTCTCCCCCTTTTTAGCCATAATTAGGTAAGCTCTAATAACTACAGTCAGTACACCCTAGCTCTCATTGTTAGCCTCACAGTTAGCAACCAGGCAAAACAAATCATAGAAAACAAAACTAGTGCATATAACAGCACAATATTCAACTTACATAACCAAGCACACAAAGTGCTGAAATAAAGACAGAAAATAAAACTAAAACTACTAGAAACAAAAGTAAATAAGCTAGTCTTCTTCTGAACTTGCATCTTCTGCACTATCTTGTCCTTTGTCTTCAGAGTCAGCACGATCATCTTGTTCCAAAATTTGGATCATCTTCTCAATCTTTTCTTTTCTAGCCAGACTGGTATTAATCACAACATCCAAGTCTTTGCGGGTTGCCTTCAGCTCTGCTAGCAAATCAGCCTTGGAAGTTTTCTTCTTGATACCTGCATTTGATGTTGACACAATATCTGCAACATGACTTCCCATAAACAACTTCTGGTGCAAGGATAATGGAGACTCCCTTTTGCATGCTTTATCTGCACAAGTCAATATTCCTGGTTGTTGAATCAGAATGACTCCACTAATGAGAGAAGGAAATGCTATAGGCATTTTAATAGCATTTGTTGTCGCATGTTTTACAGTCTGATCAAATATGTATGTGCCATAGTCAAACTTTTTATGTGTACCAACAGCATAGATAAGCCTTCCTAATCCCACGGCTATTGTGGTTTTATGATTCGTGGGCACCCAGTTTGCAGCTCCAATTCTGTGTAGTATAGCATACTTCACACTCAGTTTGCTAGTTGGTAGCTTTTCTTTTAATGGCCATACTTTAACCTGTCCAGCAGTAATTTCCTTGCACACTTCATTATCTGTATCCTCCAGTTCTGTATACTCTGCATCCTCTCTTCCTAAGTAGTTGTTGACCATCTTAGGTGAGAACTCAACACATTTTCCTCTGACAAAGACCTTTATATAATCTGGATTGCTCTGGTCAGAGATATTTATAGGCAGATTTACTATGAATTCCTTTACCAGTCCATCATAACACCTTGAAAATCCACACACGGTTTTCATTAACCCAGCAGCTTTAATTCCTTCCATCACTTCTTTAATCTCCAAGGCTTCTTTGCCAATCTCTCTCTCAAGAGCAATTCTCCTATGGCAAATGAACTTCCACATATAGGCATTGCTTGCACGGTGGAAGGAGATGTTATCCACAGGCACATCTGGCACTTTGTCTGCAATCCTTTTTGCAATAAATTTTCTGACATGAGTGATGTTCTGAACATCATCCTCATCATCATGCTCAGACTCAGATTGTTCCACAATCTTCCTCTTTCTAGGAGTCACTTCGACCTTGATCCAAGCTTTAGTTGGCCCAACAACAGTCTTTTTCTTCTTATCATCTGAAGCCTTCTTTGGATACGATTCACCCTGCTTTTCTTTCCTTGTCCTTAGTCTCTTAGCCAGACCAGGCACTGCTCTTCCAATGACTTCATCATCAGATAAGTCATCAACATTAATCACATCAGTACTTTTTTCTCCTCCAGGAGTAGTCTCAGCATCCCTACTAGGCGATGTTCTGACATCCCCTTCAACATGAGTATCATTTGCTTCAGTATTACCTTCAACTTCCTTCTCAGCATCTTCGATTACGGAGACAGCCAATCTGTGAAGATTTGTATCAGTAGATTGTATGTCACTCTTTTCTCTTGTACCCTGATCAGCACCCATTTATCACAGGGGTCTAAATATACCCTTAATAGGAAGTCCTTTCTCAAGAATTTTGTCAACAATCTGCCCCATGCACTTATCAACATCTACCCTTTCCTCAGCAGTTTGTGGACACGGGTTGGTAGTTCTAGGTTTGTCTCCAAATAACACACTAGTAACAACTTTCTTTGTGTTAGGATTCTTAAAGACAGTAGCAGGTCTCTTGGGAGTTAGTTTAGTGGGTCTCGTAGTACCTGAATCAGGAAGAATGGTTGAGAGGGGCTCAATGTCCATAGGATCGAATGTTGAACCTTCGTCAGTGGAAACCCTAGCTCTTCCTTTTGTGGAACTCTGACACTCAGATTTCTTGGATGGAGACGCCATGACTCTTTTCAGTGAGGGTTGATTCTTGAAGACGAAGAAGTTAATTCGTTGCGAGAACAGGGCTTTGAAGAAGCGTGATGTTGCAACACCGGGAAAGGGGGGTCTGAGGCAAGGAGCTTGATCTGGAGTGTCAATGACTTTTTCCCTCCATAAATACTTTCCTTTTAAACAATCCACATCAGGACTCATTAACTCTGAGTGACCTTTCAGCATCCTGACGTCATAGTCTAATATTATAACATCAACCTGAACATCATTAGTTGAACTACCTTCAAGAGAAATCCACTGATAGCAGTTATCTTTGGTTCTGGCACCCTTCATAACAATCTGATTATGCTCATCAGAAACCACACACTCATCCTTAGTGTAGTTTACCTTGTAACCTTCATCACACAACTGGCTTATGCTGATTAAATTTGCATTTAATCCACTGACAAATAGAATATTGTCAAGTTCAGGTTTACCATCACCTTTCATTTTCCCAACTCCTGCAACAACACCTTTTTCTCCATTGCCAAACATAACCTCATGAGAGGGACAATGACTGACTTCAGCAAACATGGATCTACATCCAGACATGTGTTTGGAACACCCACTGTCAAAATACCATGTTCCTTCTTTAAACTCTTTGTCGGCCATGTGAGCCAATAAGCACTTCACCTTCTCCTTAGGTACCCATTGTTTAACAACTTTGGGCCTAACCTTATTCTGAACTGGATTTGGATAACCATGGAGCTTGAAATAAGAGTACTGCATATGTCCAACCCTGCCACAATAGAAGCATCTAACTCTGTCATCTCTAAAGTGGTTAAATCTTTTTCCACTTTGATGATAATGTTGTGGCTGCCACCCATAATGTCTTCTTCTTCCATAGTTGGAATATCTTCTTCTGTACTGATGATGTCTCTGTCTCCTATGGTGATGAGGCTTCCTTCTTCCATAGTAATGAGGCACTGCATTGTCATATCCATATTCATATCCATACCAGTTTCCTTGATGTTGAGACAACTGATGAGACATGTTCTGCTTGAACCTGGCAGCTTGCATGCTCTGGTGATATTGTGGGGGCATATACTGACTAGCTCCTTGTGGCTGCTTTCTCTTCTGATTAGGACCATTCTTCTTCTCAATCTTCTTAGGTTGTGAAACATCAGCCTTCTTAGGTGTAGGATCCTGCTTCTTTGGCTGATGTTGAGACAAGAGTTGTGACACTTCCTTCTTTGAACCTGAAGTGCTTTCTTCTGAAGTTCCCTTATCCTCAGCCACATAACCTATCCCAGCTTTTTCTCCAGTAGCTTTTTCTGTCTGAAGGATCTTATCAAGTGTGTCTGTTCCACAACTCAGCATCCTAACAGACTTAGTCATTTGATCAAGGTGAGCTCTAACTAGTACAACTTCACTTTCCAGGTCAGCTTTTTCATTCTCAAGCTGAGCAATCTGTTGCTTGTGGCACTTGTTTTCTTGACAAATTGCAGCACTTTTTAAACACAGCTCTTGATAAGTAGATGCTAACTCCTCATAAGTTATTTCTCCATCACTAGAATCATCATCAGAACCAACAGCTCCTGTTAAAGCTCTAACATGCTTTGCTGACTCACCTTCACTTTCACTATCAGAGTCAGACCAGGAAACTGTCATGCCCTTCTTCTGCTTTTTCAAGAAGGTGGGACATTCTTTCTTGGCATGCCCATATCCTTCACACTCAAAGTACTAAACTCCTTTATCTTGGGCAGTTTTCTCTTCCTCCTTCTCTTTTGACTTGCTGATGTCAGAAGATATGTTCTTGACATTAGGCCTGGAGTTATTATTCATTCTCTTGAATACTTTGGTGAACTATCTTCCCAACATCACTATGGCCTGAGATAGATCCTCCTGCGATTCAGAACTTTTTCCTTTTTCTTCTGCATCATTTGACACCAAGGCTATACTCTTTGGCTTCTTTTTTGGTTCTTCCTCATTCAACCCAAGCTCAAAAGTTTGAAGAGATCCAATGAGCTCATCAACTCTCATTTTGCTGATGTCTTGTGATTCTTCAATGGCAGTTACCTTCATCTTATACTTCTTAGGAAGGGACCTAAGGATCTCCCGTACAAGCTTTTCATCTGACATTTTCTCACCAAGAGCACTGGATGCATTAGCCAGCTCCAGAACATTCATGTGGAAGTCATGAATAGTCTCATCGTCCTTCATCTTTAGGCTTTCAAATTTTGATGTTAAAATCTGAAGTCTTGACATCTTGACTCTATATGTTCCTTCATGTGTAGCCTGCAAAATATCCCACGCTTCCTTAGCAACTTCACAGGTGTTGATTAACCTGAAGATATTCTTATCCACTCCATTGAAGATGGCATTTAGAGCTTTGGAATTTCCAAGGGCGAGCTCATCTTCCTCCTTGGTCCACTCTTCTTCAGGCTTTGGCTTTGAGGTGACTTCTTTATCTTTGCCAGCATCATCTTTTTCACACACAACAGGTGCTTTCCATTCTTTAATAACAGCCTTCCAAGCCCTGCTGTCCAAGGATTTTAAGAAGGTGGTCATCCTTGGCTTCCAATAGTCATAATTGGATCCATCCAAAATAGGGGGTCTGTTGACGAATCCTCCAACTTCTTTGTCCATCTTTACACCAGAAAGTAACTTCCCTAGATCTCACCCAGAGACAGACAGGATGCCTGCTCTGATACCAATTGAAATTCTGGTATCAGACGTGTGATGTTAAGGTGTGATGTCACAACAACACTCTCTGCACAATGGACAGCAATAACAGTAACAAAGCAACACAAGGAATTGTTGACCCAGTTCGGTTACAACCAACCTACTCTGGGGGCTACCAAGCCAGGGATGGAATTCACTACTTGTAGATATAATTTACAGACGCAACAACCCGTTGACAATCTCCTAAACTTATACTCTACTAATGACTTCCTACCTAAGAAACCACCTAGGTATGAGAACACCACTCAATCCCTTACAAACTCTCAAAGAAACCACTTTGAGTACCCTTGATCTTGCTTCCTAGCTTCGATCAAGCAACCACTCTCTATTGCTTCACAGCTTCTAGAGAGGACAGAAACACAACACCTATTCAAACCCTAGAATAGTGTAAATACAAGCACTTTAAACAAACTCTAGACACTAAGCCTCCAGCTCCTGATCTTCTGAACGTTTTCTGTCACCTTTTCCTTTGGTCTTGTGCGCTTTATATAGCTCCTTGAATTGGTCTTGGACTTGCTACAATATCTCCCAGATTTGTTATTTAAAACTGAATATTTAAAACAGATTTTCTCCTAAAATCTTTTTAAATCTTCAACCTTTTAAATCTCCTACAAATCTGCACCAGATCTCCTATGCAGCAGCAAATATCTATCCCAAGATATTCGCATCCAATGAGACAGCTTGCTCTCCACAATTCCAGCTAATATGCAACCCTAACAACATCACAGCCTGTTGTTGTTAATTCTGCAGATCTGATGTCACAACATCACCTATGTGACATCAGACATCCAACTTCAGTAATTACTTATTTAACACAGCCCAGTGTTAAATCTCAATGTTGCAACATTAGCACCTTGACACCAACATTGAATATACTTTGTTTTACCAAAATTCCAGCCAATCCAGGAACTAACAGGATTTATGAGAATCTTTGGGGTTTATGAAGGTTTAGGGACTTGAAGTCAAGATAGTATAATTAATCAACCTAATAGTCGTAGGTTTTGTGCCTTTGATTGCCATAATGCCTTAGGAAAGTTTTGGGGACGTTTTTGGCGTAAATGAGGCTGAATCCGTAAGAGTTTTGAGGTCTGAAGTGCTACTGATGCGTAGCTACGATTGCAGGAAAACGCATGTTCGCAAAACGAATGAATCCTTCGCACATCGAACATTTGCCCCAGACTCGCTGGGCAAATAGCGCAGTGAATGCGCGATAATGTTATTTTGTGATACTGTACTGGAATTTGGAAGTGACTTTTAGTTTGCAAGGCGAACTTCCCAGCGAATAGCTCGCTAGGCGAATGAGGGTGGCGAGGAGAACATAATGGGATTTCTCTTGTTTTTGTATGGAGTTTGGGGGTTCGCTAGAAGCTCACAAAGCGAACATCCTAACGAACGGGTTCGCACAGCGAACTTTGTAGGGAACGTCTGCTGTTCGCGAATTTGTTTTGTGATTTTTGTGTTGTCTTGGTGTTTTGAGTTGTGATTATTCTGATGATTTACCATGATGTTATTGAGGATTTTGAGGTGATGATTTCATGATGTTTTGATGATATTATTAACATGAGATTTCGATGAATGATGATGCACGTGATGACTTTTATTGATGATGATGATATTGACGTTGTGTATCATGCATTCATAGCATTTTAGGGCTTCGGTCCAGTGGTGGCTCTAATCCCATTGTGTGCATTGGAGTGTATAACGTGTTCCGGTTCTTGTGTAGAATCGATCCTAATGACGGGGATCTTTGGAGGGTGATGGCCTAATGTCCATCGATTGTGACGATTGGTACCACATGCATGAGTCTTGTTGTGCATGGCATTTATTTGGCATTGATATGATTTATGATATCCTGATTTTGGATATTTTCCTTTGTGATGACCCTGATGATGTTGTATATGATGATGATGCCATTTTATGTATATCTTGTTTTTATATTGATTATAATGAATTGTGATTACTCACCCTACCTGTTTAAATGTTGCCTCCACGTGGGTAACGTGCAGGTGATCAGGCTTAGCTGTGGATGCCTTCGAGGACTTTTGGAGTTTATTTGCTTTTGATCGATGTAGAGGGTCTTGCTCTGATATTGTAACATCGGGTTGGGTCGTTGAGTCGAACCATGTTGAGTTGTTATTTTTGTTATTATTTGATTATTACGACTTTTAATGAAAACCCTTTTGATTTTGGATTATTGTGGTTATGGTGATTCCACTGATATTTGATGGCTTTTTTATTATTTTGAGGAAAACCCGTTGTTTACGGAGCAAATGTTTTATTTTGAGTTTATTGAGAAATGTGCACCCTCTTGAGGTGATTTTTACTCTGATAATTTATGTATTTTGTCGTGTATATTCGTGGGGTAGAAAAGAGTGTTACAGGCACACGACTTATCGCACAACTTATGCAACATGGCATGCATACAACGACAACATACAACGACAACATACAAAGACAAATAATGCATATGGCTATCAATGCGTCAATACATCATACCATAATTATCCAGCACGCAGCATATACCTGCCAACACATATAACAACAACAATCCACAACCACAACACGCGTACACACAACCAAATTCATCATTCTAACACACAACACCTCACGCATACACGAAAACCCAATTAACGTGTCAAATGGTTGGAATTCTGGTACTGAATTTAATTTTAATAAAAAGTAAGTGAAACCAGCTTTCCAACGATTCGAACGGAGGTTAAAACGGACATACGGATTAAAAGTTATGAATTTTTTAAGTTTGGTAAAATTATGTCCGTGACAGCAACTAACAGCACCGTCATGCTCGTTGCTAGTTCGCTACTGTTGGCTTCGCGACGTTCGCTACGCGAAATACAGCTCGCATCGCGAACTCATTACAGAAGGTAAACCATGGACTTTCACTACTGGCTCGCTACTGCTCGCTATGCGAAGTTCGCTATGCGCACTACAGTTTGCTATGCGAACTCTCCAGGACAGCAAACCAGAAAAGTGCGACTTTTGTAGTTTCGAGGCCTTCCGGACCTCCGAATTCGATTCCGTAAAAAGTCTCAATCCCAGAATTCGAAATACTACCATTATGTAATAGTTATAACAGCCTAAAACACCTTTTTAGAGATCCTAACATCATACATACAATTAGAAATACATAGACCACAATCTAACCGATCGTTTTATGCCTTTTTCCTCTTATCAGAACCTCCGACACGCAAAATCGCCAATCCTAAATCGATATAAACAACACCTAGGGATGATCCTAAAGGTTTATCTACCCTCATACAAACATTATGCAACCCTTAAGAGATTAAAGAACCCCACCCTTACCTTAGTGACGATTCTTCGAAGGTTCTCTAGGTCCTAGCTCTGCTTCTCCCTTTTGTTCTTCAGAGTGTTTTCTCCCAACTGATCGTACCAAGAATGACTTCCCCTCTCTCTCCCAATCCTTTTTGTCCAACTTACCCCTAGGACCCCTACTAGACTTTTCCAACAATGTCCTGACTAATCCTCGCACAATTACCACTTAGCCCCTCCTTTTTTTTAATATTATTATTATTATTATTATTATTTCAATATTACTATTATTATTATTTTACTAATGAAATAATAATAACAATATTATTTATTAATTTAAAAATAATAACATTAACCAAATAACCTATTCTCACCACACCACCAGGTTCTATCCAATTGGTCACACACCCCAAACATCTTAATCCCTACAATTATAAGGTCACTACCCCTTATTAAGGACAACCCCAAACACAACCACACACAAATGCACAACAACATATAATTCCAATTACAAAAATAATAAAATAAATCGGGGTGTTACAACTCTCCCCCACTTCGAATATTTTCGTCCTCGAAAATTTACCTCATGCGAACAACTCCGGATATGATTCTCGCATCCTGCTCTCTAACTCCCAAGTCATATTTCCTCCTGCAGCGCCTCCCCATACCACCTTCACAAGGGTGATCTCTTTACCCCTCAATTGCTTTACCTTGCGGTCTTCAATCTGTATTGGTAAGGCCTCAACCGTAAGGTTATCCCTTACTTCCACGTTATCCATCTGAATCACATGCTGCGGATCCAGAACATACTTTCGAAGCTGTGACACATGGAATACATCGTGCAAATTTGACAAATTGGGTGGCAATGGCACTCTATAGGCAACAGGTCCAACCCTTGTAGAAATCTGATACGGACCAATAAACTGAGGAGTAAGCTTTCTCAACTTCAAGGCACGTCCAACACCGGTCACTGGGGTGACTCTCAAAAACACATGGTCTCCTTCTTGTAACTCAAGATCTTTCCTCCTCTTATCATGGTAGCTCTTCTCCGTACTCTGTGAAACTTTCATCTTTTCCCGGATCAGCTTCACCTTTTCGGTAGTTTGCTGAACAATCTCATGTCCAAGTACTACACTCTCACTAGATTCATGCCAACACAAGGGCGTCCGACACCTCCGACCGTACAAAGCTTCAAAAGGTGCCATTCCAATGCTAGAATGATAACTATTATTATAAGTGAACTCAATCAACAGTAAATGGCTATCCCAAGCACCTCCTTGTTCAAGCACACAAGCCCTCAACAAATCTTCCAAAGATTGTATTGTTCTCTCCGTCTATCCATACGTCTGCAGATGATAAGCCGAACTCAATCTCAGTTTCGATCCCAAAGCTTCTAGCAAACTCTCCCAAAATCTGGAAGTGAACCTTGGATCTCTATCTGACACAATACTCAACGGAACTCCATGCAACTTCACAATCACCTGAATATAAATCTCTCCCAGCTTCTGCAAGGAAAAATTGATATTAATCGAAATGAAATGCGCCGACTTCATCAGTCTATCCACTACTACCCAAATGGAATCATGTCCTCTCGGTGTATTAGGTAACCCGGTCACAAAATCCATATAAATACTATCTCACTTCCACTCTGGAATATCTAACGGTCGCATCAAACCAACAGGTTTCTGATGTTCCACCTTCGACTTTTGACAAGTCAAACAAGCATACACAAACTGAGCCACATCACGTTTCAATCCAGGCCACCAAAATATCTTCTTCAAGTCTTGATACATCTTTGTAGCTCCTGGATGGATACTCAAACTACTCATGTGACTCTCTTCTAGAATCATTCTTTTAACTCAGGATCATCAGGAATACAAATCCTATCATAGAACCTCAACACGCCTTATTCATCCACTTTGAATTCGTTACCTTCCGCCTGTTCATTTCCAATCATCAAATCCACCAGTTTCACATCCAACTTCTGACCTTCTCTGATACTATTAAGAAATTCATTGTTGATCTTCAGCATACCCAGCATCACACTATGTGGTGTGTGTTCATAAACCAAACTCATATCTCTGAACTGTTCGATCCATTCCAACTCTTTAACCATCATAGCCGACATATGCAAGGACTTTCAACTCAGAGCATCAGCCACGACATTAGCTTTACCGGGGTGATAGTTTAAACCAAAATCATAATCCTTTAAGAACTCTAACCACCTTCTTTGTCTCATATTCAATTCCTTCTGATCAAACATGTACCCTTAACTGGATAATTCCAAATCATGAGTTGGATAATTCCTTCTGATCAAACATGCATCAGCCAATTCCAAATCATGAGTTGGATAATTCCTCTCATGGACCCTTAACTGTCGTGAAGCATAAGCTACAACCTTACCATCCTGCATCAACACACCTCCTAAACCCATCAAAGAAGCGTTGCAATACACCACAAACGGTTCATTTGGTTCAGGTAGAATCAAAATTGGGGTTGTAGTCAATCTCTTCTCCAGCTCAATGAAACTCGTCTCACAGTGGACATCCCACACAAACACTTTACCTTTACAAGTCAACTGAGTTAATGGAAGTACCAACTTCGAAAAGCCTTCAATAAACCTTCGGTAATAACCAACCAAGCCCAAAAATCTTATAATCTCAGTCACCGACTTCAGAGCCTCCCATTGTAGGACTGCATCTACTTTGGACAGATCCACAGCAATACCATCACCTGAAATTACATGCCCAAGAAAACTTACCTCTCTCAACCAAAATTCACACTTAGACAACTTAGCATAAAGCTTTTTCTCTTTAAACACTTGCAACACGATTCACAAATGTTCTGCGTGTTCCTCTTCTGACTTAGAATATATAAGAATATCGTGAATAAATACAACCACGAATTGATCTAAGTAAGCATGAAAATTCGATTCATATACTCCATGAATACACCAGGGATATTAGTAACTCCGAACGGCATCACCACATATTCATAATGCCCATATCGAGTTCTGAAGGTCGTCTTCTGTATATCTTCATCCTTTAACCAAATCTGATGATAACCCGACCTCAAGTAAATCTTACTAAACACACGTGCACCGACTAACTGATCCATCAAGTCATCTATTCTCGGAAGCAGACACTTGTTCTTAATCGTTACTTTATTCAGCTGTCTGTAATCGATACAAAACCTCATACTGCCATCCTTTTTCTTCACCAACAATGCTGGAGCTCCCCAAGGCGACACACTTGGTCTCACGAATTTTTTTCTAACAAATCTTCCAGTTGCTTTTTCTGCTCTGTCAATTCTGATGCCGACATCCTGTATGGTACCATAGAAATAGGTCTGGTACCAGGGAAAAGATCAATAGCAAACTCCACTTCTCTCTCTGGCTACACATCCGCAATATTATCCGGAAACACTTCAAGAAATTCACGCACCACTTGCAATTCATTAATCACCGACTCATTCTCCACTGACAAAGATGCAAACAATGCCAGCACCTGAGCTTCTTCCTCTAAGAGCTTTCTCAACTCTCTAGCAGACAGAAAACCATCTCCTTCCCTTTCTTCAGGAGCAAGGAATCACACCGACTTGTTAAAACAATTAATATGAACATGATTGAACTCTAACTAGTTCATTTCCAAGATCACATCAGGACCTCCCAACGGTAAGCAAATCAGATCCACACCAAAGTCCTTATCAAAGATTGATAATGGACAATTCAAACAGACTAAAGAAGTGGTCACCGATCCCTTTGCAAGAGTTTTGACAACCATCTCCCCCTTCATAGGAGAAACGACAAGGCCTAGCCTTCTCACACAATCAGCAGCAATAAAATAGTGAGTAGCACTAGTATCGATAATAGCAATCAAAGGCGTATTATTAATATAACATGTACCTCTGATCAGTCTATCATCACTAGAAGTCTGAGTCCCTGTCAGAGCGAACACCTTTCCTCCAGTCGAAGCTTGCTTTTGTTTCTGGAAACGAGTACTAATATGGCCATGTTCTCCACAATTCTAACAAGTTACTATATTCACTTTTCAGTCAGCAATAAGATGTCCTGCCTGTCCACACTTGAAGCATTTCTTCGCATCACTCGTGCACTCACTGACACGATGACCCAATTCACCACGCCTGTAGCACTTAAGAGGAGCAGGGGCACCTCCCCCACTCGGCTTTTTGCCATCAGCATGTTTCTGTTTACCTTTCTCAGCTGGAGTTGCATAAGGCTTCCCACGGTTCATTTGTTGCTTTCCTCTTCTCTCGGCCAACCCTTTATAGTGAGTTGATCGAGCCTTGTTGTCTTCTTCAAAGATCCTACAGCAATCCACCAAATCTAGAAACCTTCTGATTCGTTGATAACCAATCGCCTGTTTAATCTCAGGCCTCAATCCATTCTCAAACTTGACACACTTTGAGAATTCAGCAGTTACCGCACTATAGTGAGGGTAAAACTTAGCCAGATCTGAGAACTTGGCAGCATACTCAGTAACTGTCATGTTAACCTGCTTCAGTTCCAAAAACTCGATCTCTTTATTTCCTCTGGCAGCTTCAGGAAAATATTTCCTCAAGAACTCTCTACTGAACACAGCCCAAGTGATTGCCTCTCTTGTTGCTCCCAACAGTTGACGGGTGCTAACCCACCAATCATCAGCCTCCTCAGCCAGCATGTGAGTACCTAACCGCACCTTCTGTGCTTTAGGACATTCCATAACTCAGAAGATTCTCTCGATCTCCTTGAGCCAAGCCTGCGCTCTATCCAGATCATATCTTCCCTTGAAGGTAGGCGGTCTGTTCTTCCAAAACTCGTCATTCTCACTAGCATGTGGCAGGTTCTGTACCGCCTGAGCAACAGCCTGCAAAGTAGTAGCAATAACAGCATCGTTCTATCCAGCCATTCTAAATCTGTTACACACCAACAACAGAACACAATGGTTAAGGAAACGACATCGATAATAATCAACTGTCACACGACAACGACTCGACAACTTGGCCGTACGGACCAACCAGGCTCTGATACCACTATGTAACACCCTAAACCCCTGCGACAATTAACAATAAAATATCAGAGTAAAAATAAATCATACAATCAGTTAGGATGTCACATTCAACAAACACCTGCTCATGCATACGATATGTAACACATAGATATTATCAATAAAACATACTTGATTAATCTCCTTATAAAGCAGCGGAAAATTAACTGAAACATAACATGTTTGCTATCACATAATCATCACCAAGTAGATAAAACAACGACAAATAACTAAATAAACAACGATGAGCGTTCCAAAACCCAGTGTTACAATCAGAGCAGACGTCGACTCAACAAAATAAAAGAGAAGACTCCGTCTTCACTAACTTCAACTCCGCACTAATCCTGCTTATCTGCATGTTACCCACGTGGAGGTAACATTCAAACAGAAGGGGTGAGATTCTCAACAACAACAACAACAACAACGACACGATTCAATTTCAAATAATCTCGATAAGGCGCTCACACCCCACGTGGGCACACGACTTATCGCACAACTTATGCAACATGGCATGCATACAACGACAACATACAAAGACAAATAATGCATATGGCTATCAATTCGTCAATACATCATACCATAATTATCCAGCACGCAGCATATACCTACCAACACATACTACAACAACAGCAATCCACAACCACAACAAGCGTACACACAACCAAATTCATCATTCTAACGCACAACACCTCAAGCATACACGAAAACCCAATTAACGCGTCAAATGGTTGGAATGTTGGTACTGAAATTAATTTTAACAAAAATTACGTGAAACCAACTTTTCAACTATTCGAACGGTGGCTAAAACGGACATACGGATTAAAAGTTATGAATTTTTGAAGTTTGGTCAAATTTTGTCTGTAACAGCAACTAACAGCACTGTCATGCTCGCAGCGAGTTCGCTACTGCTCGCTTCGCAATGTTCTCTATGAAAAATACAGCTCACATCACGAACTCATTATAGAAGGTAAACCATGGACTTTCACTACTGGTTCGCTACTGCTCGCTATGCGACGTTCGCTATGCGAACTCTCCAGGACAGCAAACCAGAAAATTGCAATTTTTGCAGTTTGGAGGCCTTCCGGACCTCTGAATTTGATTCCGTAAAAAGTCTCAATCCCAGAACCCGAAATACTACCATTATGTAACAATTATAACATCCTACAATACCTTTTTAGAGATCCTAACATCATACATACAATTAGAAATACATAGACCACAATCTAACCGATCAATTTATTCCTTTTTCCTCTTTTCGGAACCTCTGACACGCAAAATCTCCAGTCCCAAATCGATACAAACAACACCTAGGGATGATCCTAAAGGTTTATCTACCCTCATACAAACATTATGCAACCCTTAAGATATTAAAGAACCCCACCCTTACTGATCGTACCTGAATCAGACAGTTATTCAAGGGCCAGCACCGTCGTATGGACTTCAGCTCCGGTTGATGATGATACGGCGGGGGGGGTGTACCTGCAAGGTACTCCGATGCTCAAGTAAGAAAAAGGGAGTAAGCAAGTACAGAAAAAGCAGGTGTGAGAGTTAGAATGCGATGTAACCTGCCCTTCTCAAGTGAGAGGGTATTTATAGAGAGCCCCAGCGCTGGGCCAACGGTTACTTGCACTAGGCTGGATTGCAAGGCCCGATCCAAATAACTGTCGGGGCTTACGTGGCATAGTGAAGACTAGCACATGGTCTTCGCCCTGGTGTAACGGTCCCTAAATCTCTGGAAGTAGGGCAGACCGATTCCTTCAGGAGTGGAAAGTTACAAGAGAATGTGTCCTCGCGGGGAGGAGCACGTAGGTGTCGAGGAGAGGTGTGTCCACGAGCTACACGCCTCTTCCCGACGGTCTTCTACCACACGTGTCCGATGCCTGAGGGGACTGGCACGTGCCCGACACGGAAGTGGCTTTTTGGACTCGTTGGGCCTTCGTTGGCTATTGGGCTTGGGCCTGCCCGACCGTAGGACAGGTACTGGCCCAGTCCGGAACAGGAGCCCCCAAGTCGTTGTTCTGAGGTGTCAGAGTAATGACTTAAGGGCCAGTAATATGTCGAGGACGTATCCCGTCGGGGAAGGGATTCTAGATGAGGAGCGATTGGTCAAACGGGGAGGAATAAATCGCTCCGCTCGGGCTAGGCTGGCCGCGGATGAGCGACGTCGCGGGGATACGGGAAATCTGAAGTGAGGCGAATGGAAGGACGCGTGTTGGGGAACGAAAATACGTGCATGGGGAAGTGTGTGCCACGGTCACACCTCATCATTCCCTAGGGCAGCTACGCTAGGGTAGCGTAATCGATTGCCTAGGAAATCCTCGAGTCCCGTGAGGCCCTTATAAATAGGGGTCATCTCATCTCATTTTCACTTTTGCTCCCCATTTTCTCAGACTCTCTCTCTTTCTTCCTTCTCTATTTCGCCACCGTACGCCACTGTCGTACCTCGAAAAATACGATCCTCGCGATGTATACGGAAAAAACTGTTCAAAACAGAGTCGCCACCGAACTTTATTTATCCCAAGTTAGGGAAAGGAAAATATCTAGAAAACCTTTAAAGGGAGATAAAAACATGGTCGTCACAACCAAATTCGGGTTCGGGAGTCGGTTACGCAAAAGGAAGGTATTAGCACCCTCTACGTCCGTTGTATTCAGCGGGAACCTCTTGATTCGATTCGTGAGAAAGTTAACTAGGTTTGTTTGTTTATCTTCTAAGGTAAAAGGATTAATTTTTAAAGGAAAAAAATGGGTGGTTTTTTATTAGTGTGCTCGGCAAGGATTTAGAACCCTTGGGCCTACGTATTCCCTCGTACAATGGGAAAGTCAGAGCATTCGTAGTTCGTGGGACTACGGTTGTTGGTTCGTGTTTTTTAAACGAACGAGTGTTTAATTCGCATTCTAACTGCTAAACGTTGGCTTGTCTGCTCGTCAAGGGAGGCTGAAGCACTAGTTCATATGCGCGGAAGAATGGACTAAACAATGTTCTTTTTGTGAAAAAAGTTGTTTGATTTGAATTAAGTGTGTTAAGATTTGATTGAGAAAAAGAGTTGGATTTGGACGTGTTTTAGGGTTTCGGTCGCACGGAGGCGAGGAAAGGATAAATTTGATCGTATTGGATATCATTAGAGGTGACAATTATTCACACACGAGTAAGAGAACTCGCACCCAAACAATCGACAGATTAAGGTATAAGTTTTTTAGAGGTAACAACTGTTCACACACGAGTAAGAGAACTGGCACCCAAACAATTGAGGAGAAGGCCAAAGACTCGACCACCCTCACTTCAACTTTAGTAAAATGTGTTTAAATAGGTATTAAGTGTTTTAATAATTGCTTGGAAAAATTTTGAATGTTGTCGAATTACAAGTGTTTTAGAGGCGTCAATTGTCCACACACGAGTAAGAGAACTCGCACCCAAACAATTGAGGAATTAAGGTTTATGTCTTTTAGAAATGTCAATTGTTCACACACGAGTAAGAGGACTCGCACCCAAACAATTGAGGAGAAAAATCAAAGTTTTTTAGAAGTGTCAATTGTTCACACACGAGTAAGAGAACTCGCACCCAAACAATTGAGGAGACAGATCAAAGACTCAACCCACCTCACTTCACCTTTTATACAAGTAATGTTTGAATATAGATTACGTGTTTTAAGCGACAAGTGATTATAAAAATGTTTGAATGTTATCGAGATACAAGTTTTTTAAGGTGTCAATTATCCACACACGAGTAAGAGAACTCGCACCCAAACAATTGAAGAGAAAGACCAAAGACTCGATCCCCCTCACTTTTCGCCTTTTAAGGAATAATGTTTAAGTATGATTAAATGTATTGATTTGATTTGAAAAATGCTCGATGTTGATCAAGGTTTGGATTTTTACATGAGACAAGATGTTTGAAAATGGACTCGATATAGAATCGAGATGTAGTTAAAAGATGTTTCAAGTGTGTAAAAGAGATAAAGTCAACACATATTATTATAGCATGAGCCAGTTGAGAAAATTGTACAACCGAAATAATCGGGCAAAGATCACTAAATCATACAAAGTCATTAATTAAATTAAATACAAATATTTAATAAAACTAATATTAAATAAATGTATTTAATAAAATAACAATTCACTTTTCTATATTTGCATAATTTTTACAAATAAATTATAGCAAAATGAAAAAGAAAAAAAGAAACTACATAAATATTATAAAGAAAAAGAATAAAATAAAATAGTAAGACTTGTTTTCTTAACAGCGCTTGTAACAGGGAAACCGTATAAGGTGCACAGCAGGATAAATTTTTTGATGACAACAGGATAAAAAAAATGCAGAATTTTAAGTAGCAGAATCTAATAGAAGTCCTCACATATATCATTTACAATTCCAAAATCAAATGTAAACTTCAAAAACTTCAGCGACACTAACATTACATTGGACACGTTCAATATCACATCAGAATTCAACTTGCATCAAACAAATAGCAACATGTTTGAGAAAATAATGCATTGTCACAGAATCGGATTGATACAAAGTGGAAACGAAAGGATGAATATGGACCGTTGCCGGAACGACGAACTTTAAATCACAACACAACAACGATATGAATTCGCGAATGCAGCAGCAGATTTAACTATTTTTAAAACTAATTCTAAGTTCAACACAAACCAAAACAGCATATGAACCGATCTCAAATCAGTCGACACAAAACAATGCCAACAGAGATGTTTGATCTAAATAGCTTATGGCATACACAACAGCAGGAATATGCAGAAATCGACGAAATGTGACGACAACATCAACAAGATCAAATCACAGCCAGCAGTAGGAACATTTATTTTATCACAAACACAAGCAACAGGTTCATGACCATTTTAAAACTAATTCTAATTTCCAAACAGCATATGAACAACAAGGTATTTGAATCTTATTAAAAACCTTATCTCAAAACTAGATACAGTAGGAACGTTTCATTGAAATACAAACCAATATGAGCGGAATCAAATGAGCACCGAAACAAGTCGAGCATGACGTATTATGCAAGCAATAGCACGAAAAGACAAATCAACAAGTATACTGTGCATTAACAATTTCAACACCAAATATTCACTACAACGCAATTTCAGTAGCCTATAGACCGCATTCAAACACGATGTTGTATCAGCAGCAACATGGGAGGATGATTCAAAAGAACATCGTGAAATCAGTAGTAAGCAATGCCTAAAAAACCGTATTCAAACTATAATGGGAGCGGAAATCTTACATTGCGATATTAATTTAAACTCTATGCTCGCGGCACAAACCGAATCGTAACTCAAGTATAATACCAGCATAACATTAATATTTATATCAGTCTCAGACAGTTGAAGAACTCATATCAAAATCTAGCGAAACCGAAATACACAAACTAAGGTAAGCATAACAGGATTCTAACAAGGTTTTTTTGCAAGACAACAGCAGCATATAACGAAATCAAACTCAAATCGATAGCAGTCGGAAACCACACAACTCACTGATTAATAACAATAGCCCAGTTGGTCTCTAAAGCAAACACAATAAGAATCCAAAATCGAGAATACGCCACAACATTGAACTCATCACAATAAACAAGATCAAGGTAATGTTACCAACCAAATCAATTTGATGTCGTCACCGTGATGTACTGTTGTTGCTGCAACTTGGAGTTGTGGTAATCGTTTCTGGTACTGCAAGCGCGAACGAAGCTTACGGACACGTTAAGGATCTAACAGCAGTGATTATGCATTCGTATTTCTGTTCCGTGCTTTAAAACTAACTGCTACAACCCATTCACACCCTGTAAATAGAACACGCGATAGAAATTCGCAGTTGACATCAACAAAAATCAACACACTCCTTTTGTTACTAAGAACAGATCTGGAAATGAAATTGAAAGAATTGTTGCTGTTCCACTGAGAGGTTGAAGAGGACGTGGTATTTCGATTGTGACCAGAGTGTGAGAAAAGATGTGGATACGAACAGCGTCTCACAGCGAGGAGCAAGTATGTGTGTGGCAAAAGGGAGAGAAACGGGGTAGAAGTGGTTTTCCCTGAGAGTTTTCAAACAGAAAAATGGGTATATGTTTATGTGGTGGATCGGTGATGTTTGAGGATGCTCACATGGTGAAGGGTGTTGCGCGGTTTGTAGATGGTGGCGTGCGTTTTTTTGGTGGTGTTCCGGTGAGATTATGAAATGATGGTTGTTGTTTCACAGTGGTGGGTTGATATAGAAAAATGAGGTATGAGCGGTGAGGATGGATGGAGACGGTTATGGAGCTTAAAAGGGTTTTTGTGTGATGGTAGAAGGAAGATGGTGAGCGAATAATGACAATGGATGATTGTGGTGAGTCAGGATGGAGAGAAAGATTCAAGTGAGTGGAGATGAGTTTCTTGCAGAAAAAAAAATTCTTCTGTTACGATGAGAGAAAAGAAGATACCTTCGTATTCTCCGCCCCCTCAATCCATTTCTCATATACACTTATATAGTGTACAAGTTAGGGTTGTCAATTTTTACAATATACCCAAAGTGCTCTTTCTAAAAACTTGTTGACTAAGTTTACTAAATAAAAATCTAAAATTTTTATATTAAAAAAAAAAAGAAATTAATTAAATTAATTAAAATAATCCTAATTATCATAGCTAAAGAAAATAAAATAAAATGATAAAATTAAATAAAGCTAACTAAAATAAAATCCTAATTATCTAAACAAAATCCAAATTAATTCTAAATTAAATAAAACATAAATTAACCAAAAACTACAAATAAAATGAAAAAAAGCGAATAAAAAGGTCGGATAGCTGGATGAACTTTGATACAAAGATACTCACAATGCTGTGAGATCAAACCCTTATTTCAAACCTTGATGAAAGAACCTCAAAGCAAATAAGAAACCTTGAATCAAAGAGTTGTTGTAATCCCATGTCTAATGAAACACATGATTGATTATGACCTAATGGAATGCATAAATGATGAAAATGATATGATATGCAAGGCTAAGGTGAAAATGAGGGTGTGACAGATGAAAGATATACAGGTAGGACAAATTTGGGGTATGACAGCCACCACCAACTGCCGTGCCGGAACCCTACCGAAAGTGTATTTCAAGTAAGTTTCTCTCTTTTTTTCTCCTTTCTTTTGCATTTATAGGGTGGTTTTATGGTGAACTGATGAAGTTCTCATGGAAATCACGAAATCTCCGGCGAAAACGACGGGATTTCTTAGTTTCTTGTTGCATCTCGCAGGGAGAAGGGATGAGTATCCCGGGGACACGAAGAATGTCCCGAGGACACGAGATGAAACCCTCGGGGTCTTCGCCAATATCGCTTCTGTGTGAAGGAATCCTCCCAAAGCGGCATACCGGTGACCTGAGGATGGTCACGGGGACGTTCGTCGGTTGTTGCGGGGACGTGGGCGAGCACGACTGTCTCGAGATCTCGACGCTCCCTCTTCGCCCTTTCACAGGTGAATTTGATATGGATCATCGAATTCACCGTTTCCTTCTGCTTTTCAGGTATATGGAAGCTTTGTCCGTTTTTGTGGCTGTGGGATCGTTGGACGTCGACGACCAGCCCGACTCTCCAATGGCGCCAATCACTAGTGTCGAGGAACGTTCCCTCGCGGAGTGGGTTAGAGACAAGCCTTTAAACATGGCTTTCGAATTGGTCGACGAGGACGAAGACAATATTTTTTGCACAGTCGAGCACCAGCTGGTGGGCTCCTCGAAGTCGTGGAAGGTGTTCCAGCCTCAAGCACACCATCGCATCTGCTCGACATATCGAGGGATGAGGTTCCCTCTTTATAATTTCATGTTCAACAAGGCGGGGGTGGCGTCTTCCCTTTACGGATTTCCAACAAGCGGTGTTCGTTTGGTTGCACCCGGTGCCCTCGCAGCTCCACCCTAACTCCCTCGCTTTTATCCGAGCTTTCGAGCTCGTTTGTAAATATCTCCAAATCGGGGCAACCGTGCCTCTTTTCTTTTGCATCTTCCACCTCCAGCGACAGGCCTTCGACGGCAGACATGGCTGGGTGTCTTTTAAATAAACGAGCAGCCTCTTCCACACCTACCTGGACTCTGTTCGCGACTTTAAATACCGGTATTATATCGTGAGGCCGATCACGCTTGAAGCTATGAATTCGGTGTATCGCCGAGTTTCCCGCGAAGTGGACGGGCAGACGAAGGAGGTCCTCGAACCGAGATTCCCCTTGTTCTGGACGGAAGAACACTTCAAAAAGGGGACGGACAGCTACAAAGTCAGTCCTGGCCATCTTGACGAGGGGGTTCGCCTAGCCTACGAGAGGATAGTCGCTTTCGTCAACGGTTTTAATAAAGCCAAGCACGTGATGATATACGGGGAACTCGTCCAGGGAGACGACGGGCAGGTGTTGACGAAGCACCATTTAATCAATACGAGGGCCTTCCTCGAGACGTTCTCCGATGAGGATGCCCTTGTGCTGCTAGGTGGTGACATCCTCTTCGACTCACTTTTTTCTTCGTGTCCTGGTCTCCGATTTACTGACATTTATTTTCTTTTTGCAGGCAAGATGTCGACTGTTGAGGAGCGCTTCAAAAAGTTGAAGGCTAACCGCATTTCGAAGAAGGGAGTTAAAGGTCACATCGAGCAACTTCGATCGCAGGTCCTCGGTCCTACTCCAGCCACCAGGGGTTCTTCTGGATCTCCCCAGGACAGCGACTCCCCCAGCACTCAGAACTCCCCGAAGAGACAACGACTTGTTGATCCGGTGGACGTCGACCTCACTGAGGACAAAAGCCCTCCCGCTGTGAAGTTTGTGCTCCCGCCTTGCCACTCAAGGCCGAACTTCTTCACGGGGAACAATTCCCTGTGCGTTGGTGCCCCCGAAGTTCAGACCATCTTGGATGTCGACAGGGTTTCTCGGAGAAAGGTGCTGGTGGAGGACGTGTCCGCGGTGATGCGGGTTTGCGCTGTTGCCTTGGTTCTAAATGACGAGTCGTGCCCAGAAGACGAGCTGAACAGGTTGCGAGAGAGTTTCCGGTCCATCTCAGCTGAAATGGAGAAGGTGGGCAAGGAGCTGGCTGACTGCAAAAGCCAGAACCATGCCCAGGTCGGGCTTCAAGGGAAGGTGGAGGAGAGGTTGAAGAATGCTGAGGGGAGAGGAAACGTCTCTTGGCGAGGAACGTCGAGCTGGAAGAGTCTGTTCGCCAGGCCGAGGAGGAGAGGGAACGTCTCTCGGCGAGGAATGCTGAGCTGGAAGAGGCTGTTCGTCCTGCTGAAGAGGAAACTGAGGAGGACAGGTTGTTGACTTCTCGGGCAGCGCTGATAGCGAAGCTCAGGGAAGCCAAGCAGGACAACCTCGTGGCGGCGGACATAGGTTTCCGAAACGCCATGGAGCAGCTTTGGGTCCTCAACCCCGACCTTATAATTGAAGGAACTGACCCCGACTATGAGGTGGTCGACGGTCAGATCGTGCAGCCGATTCAAGAGGACGAGGTCGGCGGGGGGGGGGGGGGGGGGGGGGGGGGGGGGGGGGGGGCGGAAGAGCACGGGCAGCCAGAGGGGACCGTCGCCGATTAGATCTTTTCTTTCTCGTTTTGTTTGGCCTGCGAGCCATTTTATTTTTTGATGCCTATGCCCGGCCTGCATGCCAAGGGCTTTTTTATATTTGTCTGTAATACCTGTACAATGGGCTTCTGCCCGCTTAATGCATTTTTGTTTATCTGCTCGTGTGATGTTTGTATGTTTTCGCTTGAGTGTGATGTTATTGTATTTGCTATACTTTGTTTATTTTTGTCTAAGTATAGAGATTTTGGGGCTTGCTCGACTTCGATAATCCTCGACTGCGTTGAGAGCTGGTCGAGTGGCCGGAAGTGTATTCCGACCTTCAACGAGGCTAAGAGCTCAGTCGAGGTCTTAGCTTCGTGGCGTGAACTTCCCATCGCGAGCTGGGTGTTCTGCCTAATTGGTACGGCAACGAAGGAGCTCGATCGAGGTGTCCTCGTCGGATCAAAGTGCTTGCGCACACGCAACACAGCCCTTGATCATCGTGTTTTGTATAGGGGTGTCGCGCTTGTACCCTAGTGCGTCCCCGTAACCGCGATGCTGGTGTGTCGCAGGCAGTGCTTAACTGTAGTACTGTTTAAGCTTCTCAGCGTTCCATGGTCGAGCAAGTTCTTCCCCGTGCAGATTTTTGAGGAAGTAGGCTCCTGTCCCCGTCTTCGCGCGAACACGGTACGGGCCCTCCCAGTTTGCGACGAGTTTGCCTTCTCACGAATCTTTATGGTTCCTTCGTAGGACGAAGGTGCCTACTTGGAAATCACGTTTGATAACTTTGTTGTTGTAACATAACGTTATTTTCTGTTTAAGTGAAGCTTCTCAGAGAGAAGTGCCCGAACGCGTCTCCTCAACGAAATCGAGCTCTTCCCTCAGGGCTTCGTTGTTCGCATCTCCGTCGAGGGGGCTTCCGTCCTCCTCGAGGGTTCCCTGATTTCCACGGGGATCACCGCTTCCGTTCCGTAGGTCAGACGAAAAGGGGTCTCCCTGGTCGTGGAATGCGGGGTTGTTCGGTAGGCCCAGAGGACGCTGTGTAGTTCCTCGACCCACCGCTGTTTGGCGTCGCCTAATCGACGTTTCAATCCTCGGAGGATTTTTATGTTCACCGCTTCGGCTTGCCCGTTCGTTTGAGGGTGCTCCGTTGTCGGTGAACTGTGTTCCGTTGTCGGTGACAATAGCTTGGGGCACTCCGAATCGGGCGAGGATGTTTCTCTTGTAGAAACGTAGTATGTTGAAAGCCGTGATTTTGGCCAATGCTTCCGCCTCGATTCATTTCGTAAAATAATCCACCCCGACAATGAGGTACTTGTTTTGATACGATCCCACGACGAAAGGTCCGAGGATATCCATCCCCCACCACGCAAACGGCCATGGGGGAGGACAGTATTTTGAGCTCGTTAGGAGGAGCGAGGTGCATGTCCCCGTGTCGCTGGCATCTATTACACTTCTTGACGTGTTCCTTGGCGTCCTGTTGCATGGTGGGCCAGTAATACCCTTGCCGAAGTGCTTTACGGGCTAACGATCATCCACCGAGGTGCTGTGCATTGATCCCCTCATGGATTTCCTGGAGTATTCCTGGGACCTTGGTCTCCACGACACACCTGAGGAAGGGAATAGAAAACCTTCGCCGGTACAGCTTATCCTCGACTATCGTGTACGAGCATGCCCGCCGCTTCACCATCCCCGTTTCCTTGGGATCTTCGGGCAGTTTTCCCGTCGTGAGGTACTCGTACACCGGAGTCATCCAGCAATTGCTTTCCCCAATGGCATTCACGTCCGTCGCTGGAACGGGTTTATCGATGCTCGGGCGGGAAAGCACTTCTTGTATGACGGATTTGTTTCCGCCTTTCTTCTTTGTGCTTGCTAATTTGGATAAGACATCTGCTCGGGTATTTGTCGTACCTCAAAAAATACGATCCTCGCGATGGACGCAGAAAAAAAAACTATTCGAAACAGAGTCGCCACCGA
The DNA here is from genome assembly GCA_022829125.1 of Lathyrus tuberosus. NCBI lineage: Eukaryota > Viridiplantae > Streptophyta > Magnoliopsida > Fabales > Fabaceae > Lathyrus > Lathyrus tuberosus. The sequence continues at coordinate 4,728,173 of JALAZF010000019.1, read as the reverse complement.
ACTTTATTCATCCCAAAAGAGGGAAAGGAAAATATCGAGAAAACCTTTAAAGGGATAAGAAAATGGTCATCGCAACCAAATCCGGGTTCGGGAGTCGGTTACGCAAGAGGGAAGGTATTAGCACCCTCTACGTCCGTTGTACTTAATTGGAACCTCTTGATTCGATTCGGGAGATAAGTTAGCTACGTTTGTTTGTTATCTTCTAAGGTAAGAGAATTGGTTGCTAAAAGGGAAATTAGGGTGGTTTTATTATTAGGGTGCTCGACAAGGATTAGAACCCTTGTGCCTACGTATTCCCTCGTGCAATGGGAAAGTCAGAGCATTCGTAGTTCGTGGGACTATGGTTGTTTGGTTAGTGTGTTTTATGTAGGCGTCAATTGTCCACACACGAGTAAGAGAACTCGCACCCGAACAATTGAAGAGAAAGACCAAAGACTTGATCCCCCTCCTTTTCTCCTTTTAAGAAATGATATTTAGTATAATTAAATGTATTAATTTGATTTAAGAAAAATACTCGACGTTGGATCGAGGTTTGGATTTGTGTGCGAAATGGTTTGAGAACTAATGGAAATGAGGTCCTATGGTTTAAGGTAAGGTCGATTGCGAGGCAAAAGCGCTCGACTTACAAGAGGTAAAGGGACTTGATATGTGGATCAAGTGAAAGTTGGAGATTAATTGAATTTGATTTGGAAAATACTTGACGTTGGATCAAGCTTGTTTATTGTTGAAAAAAAAAAGGTTGATTTTAATCTTATGGGAGAGGGGTGTAATTAATCAAGTGGGAATAATCGAGCCATGATTAAAGTGAGCCAATCACATACATGCATACAAACTAAAGTGAAATGCGCAACAATTATCGTTGTATAAAGCCCAAGAGGAGGCATTGTGAGGTCGATTGCGATTGTGAAAACGATCGACTTACAAGGTATTAAAAGGGCTTGACATTAAGTCAAGATATTAGTTTGAAAAAGATTTTTTGGTTTGGACAAGTATAATATGAATAGCATACATATAATTAAAGCATGAAATAAAATCCACATGAATAAAGTACACACATAATAACTATAACATAAAATGGTGGGATAAAAATCAAGCACATTAGTAACCCAGTCTTAAGGTTAATTCTATGGAGGGAAGTCTTACACTAAAATTAATTTCTAGGTTTTTTAGAAATAAAATAAAGTTCAAATAATTCATTAGATTAAATCAAAATATTTAATAAAATTAATTATCAAAATTAATTAATATTAAATAAAATAATTTAATAAAATTAATTAAATAAGAATTGAGAATTAATTAGAAAGAGTATTTTTTAGATTTTTTTTAGAATTAAAACTAAATTAATAATTAATTAAAGTAAAATTCAATATTTAATAAAATTAATCATAAATAGATTAATTAATATTAAATAAATTTTTTTAATAAAATTAACTAACTTGTTTTAATAATATTGTTTCAAAAGTTTGCTTTTAAAAAAAAACCTAAGAAAAATACAAAACTAGAATGGGCCAGAAAAAAAGAAATTAGGAGGGTGTGCTTAGAAACTTTCCCCAGGCTCAAGTCAGTAAAGCCCAACGAAGGGAGGGGGTTCACGGTGGACTCTGGTCAAGGCTGGTTGACCGCGGACTGATCTGAGGCGTCCGATTGGTGATGAGTTAAACTGACTCTTGATCAAAAGGCTATGAGACGATGGCGCATGGTAGGGATAAGGGAACTGCACGCATGGAATCATAAAAAAGGGTGACCGATGACACTTGCCACCTGTGGATATGGCCACCCTGCCAAGTCACAACATTCAGACGATAATACAAGGAAAAGAGAAAAGAAACATTCATAATCCACACTCGTTTCTCTCTCTACGCTATTTTCTTCTCTCACGCCTCTCTCTCTCTCTCACAAAAATGACTCGCCGGAAACCTAACTCTCACCGGAGAAGAAGGTGGTTGGCGGCGGCGCCGCCCCTCTTCTCCGGCCAACCACCAAATCCAAACCCTAAACCCACATAAATCCACCTCCTGAGTTCAAATCCAAGCTCAAATCAACCTAAAACCTCCTCAAAACCCTAAAATCGAACCTCATAGAAAAAACCTAAATCTACAAACACCACTCAGATGTAGCAATTGAAAGAGGAATCCAAATCAGAACATAAAGGCGAGAAAGAATCAGGTTTTAAAACTACGAAAGGGAAAAGGAGACTTACAAAATCGGAGCAAGTCCGAGTTCGCTTTTCTGATAAAGGTAAGCCTTTGACCTCTCTTAACTCTTTTCCTTCTTGCTTCTATTTCTCCGGATGTAGTACCTTTTTCCCTCTAAAATCTTGAACGGTGATGCAAAGTTTAGCTCATCTTTACAAAATTTCAATGTGAAATTATATAGAGGTCTTAGAATGTGAGCTTTAGTGTTTTTCTGGGTTTGGGAAAATACTTGCAGAAAAAGATTAGGGTTTTTTGGTGTCCTCTTGTGTGAATGAATAGTGGTTATTTATATAGGGTAGAGAGAATTAAGGTACGTGTGAGGTTGAAACCAAATTCGTGTGAGGTCTGTGTTTTTCAATTTGGTACGTGAGGGAATAATTCCGTTAGAGTTGGTGAGAGTGTACCCTAATTCTGTGGGATGCTGAAAAGGTGAAGTTGTGAAAAATATCTGCTATTTTGTCTGTAGTGCTATTTGGAAATTATTCTAGAATGTGTGATTTTAGCTGATTTTTTAGTGACTACGTGGCCTGAATTATCATGATTTTTACTACATTGCTCTTATTTTCACCACTGTAAAGTTATTGTTTTTGGAAACTTTTTACTGCTACTAAATTCTTGATGATGTGGCTTTGGTTGACTAAGAATGACTCTGAATTTTGTTTCTTGTTCATGAACCCTTGAAAAGCTTGTTGCTGAATATTGAACTTTGACTTTTCTTCATATTTTTATTGTTGATATTACTTGAATGGTGACCTTGGCATTTCTTGGTTTTGAGCTGTGCTTTTGTCTTTAAAATATCATTTATGCCAAATGCTTTCTATACTTTTGACTTTAAAATGACTGCTGCTATACACTGTAATATGCTCAAAGATTGTGATTTGATGTTACATTGTACACATGATGCTAGTGTATATTTGGAATGGTCTTGCACTAGATTTCAAAATTGATATTGTACCGCTTGCTTTTGAATCGCACACTGATCATGATCTTGTTTCTGTTGTTGTTTTCATATGTACCCTTGATATGATGATGACACAAGCCTTAATGGTGTACTTAGAAGTTTGGCACAAGACCTTGTTGGTGATGACAACTTGTATGGCATAAGCATGGTCGAAGAAAGGTAGCTGGAAGCTTCTTAGAAAGATGCGCATTGTTAAACCATAATACTGCTTGTGCAAATGACCTTTTTGTAACTTATTTCATGAGAGCTCTCCACTAATTTATTTGGATCTTGTGACTTGCTTGTTTTTGGTGTTGTGAACGTGCTGAGTAGGAAGGATCAAAATGATATTATGCTGTCAGTTTCAAGTAGTTATATTAAAGGGAATGTGAACTTGGTTAGCTTATGGTTTGCTGCAGGTTATCATTATTATTTCTGATATGTACTTGATCCCTGTAATTGAAGGTAGCAGCTCTAACTTATATTGAAATGATACAGGAGTTTTTCTTGGAGTAACTGAAACTCAATACTTAGACAAAGCTGAGATATAGAGAGCATGTGGGACCGAGCAGAAGAATTCTTGACTTGGCTTCGAGGAATTCTTGGTATGTTCCAATACTCAATACTATTAGTTGTTCCTTAATGACCAACTATTTAAGCCTTGATGTCTCCTAGTCATATACAGGTTCTAAATTGCCTTCTTTAACCTATAATATGTCTTTCTCCGGGAATGTGATCAAGCAGTTTTCATATTTGGTAAAATCCTAAGTATTTCCATCATCATATTCCTACACCATTTACCTTTACCATTAGCTTATGACCTTCTCAATATCTTTTCCTACTTGGTACAGGGCTCTTGAGTAGCTTCAGAGATGGTCCTGGTTATGACTGCATTGCCCGGGGATTGATCAAACTCAAACCGTGATGCGGATGCTGCCAACGGATATTCTTTAAGCTCAGACCAGGTGCCTTAATTGTAACTTCAATACTTGTGGCAATGTGATTTTTTTGGAATGATGTAGTCACCTTGTGGAACAGCTTTCATGATCTTGAAAATGATTCTGAAGCTGGAAATATTTTGGATCTGATTTGGTATTGTACTCCTGAAACTTAACCTGATTTGCAATTTTGATTTTCAGCTTCTGTATCTTGCCTTTTAAATTAATGTCATTTGGTTTGTTGTGAATGTTTGTCCCACTTGTTTTTCATAGGCATTCATCTTGGCATGGGGATGGAGCTAGTGATATGGTATGGAGACTCTTAGGAAAAAAATACACTCGTGGCATTGCTCATGAAGCACAAGACTTAATTATGTTTTGTAGTCTCTTAGACCTAGCCTTTGTAAAAATGAGACTTGTAATTGCATTGTAATGTTCTTGTAATCCTCTTTCATCCCTCGTGTGATTTAATAAATGGGCCTTTGAACATTGCTTCTTGGAAATAATTGTACACCAATGTTTAAATGTAAACACCTTGGTAACAATTCTAATTACTCTTGTGAAGGCATTCCAACGTTACTTTTAACTTCTTTTAGCACTCTGGTCTTCTTATATCTTGTCTTGATTTTGACTCTTCATATCTTGAAACAACATGGCATAAATAGGCTTGGGCAAATCAAATTTGAAACAAATTTTAACACGACTTAGAAATAGTTTAAACATGACACAGTAATTCCATCATGTATTTGGAATAAGGTCATAATTCAAACATATCTTTGGAGCTAATTTGCCATTGTAGCTTGAAGATCATATCTTGCCAATTCAAACTTCATGATCCACCAAAAACAAGATTCCATCGTGAATTACATGAATCACGTGTTTTAAAGCACTAGTTAGAAAATAAACTTGAATTTTAATCAAGATGATTCCTATGGTTTACAAATGGGGCACCAAATATTTCTTCATGATGCATCATGACCAACCTCATGTCTTGATTTTAAGAAGAATTGACATTGTTTTGAATAATTACTTCCCTTATCTTTACTTGAAATCAAACACTCATGCAAGATCTAGTAACCACCACAAGCACACACCAGATCTCCATAACCTAAACTCTAAAGGATCATGGCCACAGGCTACAAAGCTTGGTATAAGAAAATGAGAAGGTGGGACAAATTTGGGGTATGAAAGATGCCCCTATCTAATTGTCTTGAACCCGAGAAAATGGACTGCTGCATGGCGTTTATTTTTAGGGTAGAAGGCAATTAGATATAAGAAGACCCCAAAATTTGTTTGACAAAAGGTAAAGCTCTATGGAGTAAAAGATGACAGAGTAAGGTAACGAGGCTCATTGGGTGGTCGAAGCAGTCCCTTATCCATTAAGGTACCTCGATGATACCAAAGTAGTATCTCTAAAGGCAGATGATTCTCTGGGTCATCGAAGCAGTCCCTATCCATTAAGGTTCCTCGACGATACCAAAGCAGTATCTTTGGAAGCAGAAGATTCTCTGGGTCGTCGAAGCAGTCCCTTATCCTTTAAAGTTCCTCGACGATACCAAAGTAGTATCTTTGGAAGCAGAAGATTCTCTGGAACATTGAAGTAGTACCTTATCCGTTAAGGTTCCTCAATGATACCAAAGCAGTATCTTTGGAAGCAGAAGATTCTCTGGGCTGTCGAAGCAGTCCCTTATTCATTAAGGTTCCTCGATGATACCAAAGCAGTATCTCTGAAGGCAGATGATTCTCTGGGTCATCGAAGCAGTCCCTTATCCATTAAGGTTCCTCAACGATACCAAAGCAGTATCTTTGGAAGCAAAAGATTCTCTGGAACATTGAAGCAGTACCTTATCCGTTAAGGTTCCTCAATGATAACAAAGCAGTATCTTTGGAAGCAGAAGATTCTCTGGAACATTGAAGCAGTACCTTATCCGTTATGGTTCCTCAACGATACCAAAGCGGTATCTTTGGAAGCAGAAGATTCTCTGGAACATTGAAGCAGTACCTTATCCGTTAAGGTTCCTCAACGATACCAAAGCGGTATCTTTGGAAGAAGAAGATTCTCTGGAACATTGAAGTAGTACCTTATCCGTTAAGGTTCCTCAACGATACCAAAGCAGTATCTTTGGAAGCAGAATATTCTCTGGAACATTGAAGCAGTACCTTATCCGTTAAGGTTCCTCAACAATACCAAAGCAGTGTCTTTGGAAGCAGAAGATTCTCTGGAACATTGAAGCAGTACCTTATCCGTTAAGGTTCCTCAACGATACCAAAGCAGTATCTTTGGAAGCAGAAGATTCTCTGGAACATTGAAGCAGTACCTTATCCGTTAAGGTTCCTCAACAATACCAAAGCAGTATCTTTGGAAGCAGAAGATTCTCTGGAACATTGAAGCAGTACTTTATCCGTTAAGGTTCCTCAACGATACCAAAGCAGTATCTTTGGAAGCAGAAGATTCTCTGGAACATTGAACCAGTGCCTTATCCGTTAAGGTTCCTCAATGATACCAAAGCAGTATCTTTGGAAGCAGAAGATTCTCTGGAACATTGAAGCAGTACCTTATCCGTTAAGGTTCCTCAACGATTCCAAAGTAGTATCTTTGGAAGCAGAAGATTCTCTGGAACATTGAAGCAGTACCTTATCCGTTAAGGTTCCTCAACGATACCAAAGCAGTATCTTTGGAAGCAGAAGATTCTCTGGAACATTGAAGCAGTACCTTATCCGTTAAGGTTCCTCAACGATACCAAAGCAGTATCTTTGGAAGTAGAAGATTCTCTGGAACATTGAAGCAGTACCTTATCCGTTAAGGTTCCTCAACGATACCAATGCAGTATCTCTGTGGTAAATTTACTGGGGGAATAGTTGAGCGTGATTCATGTCGGAAGAAATGTGTTGGCTCTGCAGGGGACACTCACTAGAAACTTTCTAGAAGTAGCCTCTGCTTGGGGAACATTGACAACAACTGTTGAGGATTGTCATCTTCAATTGCATGATTGAAGAATGACTTGCTGGGGAATAGAATTCCTTGAGTACGTGCGGGGTATCAACTTCTCTTTTGAAGAATACTACCGACTTTGATGGAAGACTGGCCAAGATGCTTGTGAACCGATCCTGGATCCTGTTATGCTATGTTGGGGATGGATATGCCATGCACTACATGATGCACTGAAACATATATTAAAATGCAACTGCTAGGGAATCTAATGCACGTATGAATGCAAAAGACAAGTATGCTCAATATGATTATAAAACTACGCTTGCATGCCATGCGTATGACAATGCAAATGATCGGGCGCGCCAGGGATAAGTTTCCTTGTCGAGGGTATCGCCAGGGATTGGATTTGGTAGTTGCCAAACGAAATTGGACTTTGGTTATTTTGGTGTTTGCCAATAAATTGGACTTTGGAGGGTAGATTTGAAGGTGCCAACGAGTGTGGACTTTTGAGTATTTGCCAATAAAGGATTGGACTTTGGGTTTTATGGGGGTGATGAGAGCTCTTTTTTTTTTACTACTCGACCCTTTTTGAACGATCCAAAGATAACTAGGGAGCGCGGTTGTCCCTGTTGGGCTCTGAAAGATTCACTGCTAGGGATTACGTTAAGCAAATCCCTGTAAAGTTATACTGGTTATGGTGAAGAGCCAAATCGGCTGACAACTGATTTGATGCTTTCATGTGGTGGAGTTCCTTGGAGACTATTTAATTCCTTTTTAGTTCTCCCAACACCAAAACAAATTTTATTATTTTCAAATATTGTCTTTATTAACCGAAGTTTCAAAACACAGTTTATCAAAAACAAAATCAGTTTGTAAACAAACAGATAAAGTAAAAAATGAGCACAATTTGGTGAGAAATCTCTTTTGTATTGATTTGCCCCTGGAATGGGTAAGTATGTACAAGGATGCAATTCCTTAATGAGGTAATTGCGGTGCAAGAGAAAAATATAATGGCAATACAAATAAATGAGGTTCCATTGAGTATAAACACTGCTATGGTCCCTATGACTTTGATAACTTCAACACCCTGCTTCGTAGGAAGACGGTTGGATCAATTCTTCCCTTCAGTGACACATCAAGGTCAAGTGGACATGCAGAATAGATACTTTTCCTTGGAATTTGCCCCTAACTTTTGCCTAGATCGCCCTTTCGGGTTTTCAATCCACCGGGACGCCCTTTTTTGCCTGAACCGCCCTTTCGGGTTTTTAATTCAGCGGGCCTATGTTTTTTTATTTTATCCTTAATTTTTACCTGGACTGATTTTGTTTTTTCAAGTCCACCGGGATTTCCATTTTTGCCTAAGTTGCCTTTTCAGGTTTTCAACTTAGCGGCTTTATTATTCCACTTTTCTAGGCGTAGTATCTCTTAACGTACTCTGCATTCACTGAGTATGGTAATTCATCACCGTCCATAGTTGTGAGCTTCAAGGCACCACCAGAAAATGCTTCTTTTACAACATATGGGCCTTCGTAGTTTGGCGTCCACTTGCCCCTGGATTCATTATACATAGTCATGATCCTCTTGAGCACCAAGTCTCCTTCCTGGAATGTCCGAAGATGCACTTTCTTGTCAAAAGCTTTCTTCATGCGTCTTTGAAAGAGTTGGCCATGGCATATTGCTGCCAAGCGTTTTTCTTCAAGAAAGTTGAGTTCATCAAACCTCATCTTCACCCATTCTGCTTCATCCAGCTGAGCTTCCATCAATACTCTCAATGAGGGGATCTCGACTTCAAACGGAAGGACCGCTTCCATGCCATAAACCAATGAGTAAGGAGTTGCCCCTGTTGAAGTTCGCACTGAGGTACGGTAGCCGTGCAGCGCAAAAGGTAGCATCTCATGCCAATCCTTATAAGTGACCACCATTTTCTGAATGATCTTTTTGATGTTTTTGTTGGCTGCCTCAACGGCTCCATTCATCTTGGGTCTGTATGGTGTTGAATTATGGTGCTCAATCTTGAAACTAGCACACAGTTCATCCATCATTTTGTTGTTGAGATTAGACCCATTGTCAGTGATGATACGGTTAGGCACTCCATATCTGCATATAATGTTGTGTTTCAAGAAGCGAGCGACCACTTGTTTGGTAACGTTCGTATACGATGCAACCTCAACCCATTTGGTAAAGTAGTCTATGGCAACCAATATAAAGCGGTGTCCATTTGAGGCCTTTGGCTCGATCATCCCAATCATATCTATTCCCCACATGGAAAATGGCCATGGTGAAGTCAAGACGTTCAAAGGAGTGGGAGGTACATGAATCTTATCAGAGTATATCTGGCATTTATGGCATGTTCGGGCATGATGGTAGCAATCAGCCTCCATGGTAAGCCAATAATAGCCTGCTCTCAATATCTTCTTTGCCATAGTATGCCCATTTGCGTGGGTACCAAAACAACCTTCATGAATGTCTTTCAGAATCTGCTCAGCTTCATGCTTTTCCACACATCTGAGTAGCACAGTATCATGATTACGCTTGTATAACACATTCCCATTGAGGAAGAAATTTGATGCCAATCTGCGCAAAGTTCTCTTATCCACCGCCAAAGCACCCTTTGGATATTCTTGTTTTTCCAGATAACGTTTGATGTCATAGAACCATGACTTTTCATCTGACTCTTCATTGGCAGCCAAACAGTGAACGGGCTCTTCAAATCGCTGTAGATTAATATGCGGCTGATGGTTGGGCCATATCAGTTTATACATAGAAGCCAAAGTTGCCAGAGTGTCTGCCATATGATTTTCTTCTCTAGGCACATGGGTAAAGGTGATATCATCAAATCTGGGAAGTAGCTTTGCCACATAATCCCGGTATGGAACTAAGTTGGCATGTTTGGCATCCCAGTCACCTCTAATCTGGTGTATTACTAGAGCAGAATCTCCAAACACATCAAGAGTTTTGATTCTTAAGTTGATGGCTTCTTCCAGCCCGAGTATACAAGCTTCGTATTCAGCCATGTTATTGGTGCATGGAAAGCAAAGCTTAGCCGTAAATGGCGTGTGGAAATTCTTGGGTGATGTAATCACGGCCCCAATTCCACTCCCATGATCATTTGAGGCACCATCGAACATAAGAGTCCATTGCTCCCCTGGTTCGGACCCTTAATCTGGACCGGGCTCCTCATAATCTTTTAGTACCATTATGTCTTCGTCTGGGAAATCAAACTTCAAGGGCTGATAATCATCCACCGGTTGATGGGCAAGATGGTCTGCTAGTATGCTACCCTTGATGGCTTTTTTAGTGACGTATTGAATATCATACTCAGACAAAAGCATTTGCCATCGGGTTATTCTGCCAGTGAGAGCAGGTTTCTCAAAGATGTATTTAATGGGATCCATTTTGGAAATCAGATAAGTAGTGTGGGTCAGCATATACTTCCTGAGTCGCTTGGAAGCCCATGCTAATGTGCAACAAGTCTTCTCGAGTAAGGAATACCTTGTCTCGCAATCATTGAACTTCTTGCTGAGGTAATAGATGGCATGTTCCTTCTTTCCCGTCTCATCTTGTTGTCCCAACACACAACCCATAGATTCGTCAAGTACAGTCAGGTACATAATGAGTGGCCTTTCAGGAACAGGCGGTATCAGGATCGATGGTTCTTGCAGATACTCTTTGATTTTATCAAATTCCCCTTGGCAATCATCATCCCACGCAATTGACTGATTCTTTCTTAGCAGCTTGAAAATAGGTTTACAGGTGGCAGTAAGATGTGAAATAAATCTGGCAATATAGTTTAATCTTCCCAGAAAGCCACTAACCTCTTTCTCCATCCTAGGCGCAAGCATATTCTAAATTGCCCTCACCTTATCAGGATCCACTTCGATTCCTTTCTGACTCACAATGAAGCCCAACAATTTTCCAGATCGTACCCTAAATGTTCACTTTTTGGGGTTGAGTCTCAGTCTAAACTTCCTCAATCGAACAAACAACTTTTATAGATTGATCAAGTGCTCTTCTTCGGTTTGAGACTTGGCAATCATATCATCTACGTACACTTCAATCTCTTTATGGATCATGTCATGAAAGAGCATTACCATTGCACGTTGATACGTTGCCCCAGCATTCTTGAGTCCGAATGGCATCACCTTGTAGTAGAAGGTGCCCCATGGTGTGATAAATGTGGTCTTCTCCATATCCTTTGGATCCATCTTAATTTGATTATACCCAGAAAAACTGTCCATAAAAGAGAATACGGAGAACTGAGCTGTGTTGTCAACCAATACATCGATGTGAGATAATGGGAAGTCGTCCTTAGGACTGGCTTTGTTCAAATCCATGTAATCCACACACATGCGAACCTTTCCATCTTTCTTCGGTACTGGCACAATGTTGGCAACCCATTATGGGTACTTTGCTACTGCCAGGAATCCAGCATCAAGTTGCTTTCGGACTTCTTCACGAATTTTGAGAGACATATCCGGATGGGTCCTTCTTAACTTCTGTTTGACAGCATGGCATTCCTCCTTGAGTGGTAACTTGTGTACAACCATATCAGTATCCAACCCAGGCATGTCTTGATACGACCAGGCGAATACGTCAGCGTACTCACGGACGAGCTCTATCAACTTGGTCTTGACTTCAATTTGAAGAGATGCACCTATCTTTACCTCTCTTCTGTCTTCCTCAATACCCAGGTTGATGACTTCAATGTCTTCTTGGTGCGGCAGGATGACTTTCTCCTCTTGCTTGAGCAGCCTTGCCAACTCGTCGGGAAGTTCACAATCTTTCATGCCCTCCTCTTCAGCTTGGTAGATTGGGCAATCAAAGTCATATAGGCCCATAGCAATGTCTATGTCAAGGACCTCGGTGGTGTTTCTGCATGTTTATGATTTATGCAGTCTATTTAGGAAAGTGTGTGCATAAAAAATATTGCCATTTATTGTAAAGTAAAAATGAAAGAAAGTGAGCGAAAATTGAATGCAAACTGAAATTCATTAATGATAATCAAAGTGTTAAAACATCAGGTGGCCCATACAATGCTCCACTACGCCTTGGGCAGAGCGTAGGGTTTTTTTATAAACAGTAAAATTACGTTTGGTGTGTGAAGAACTGAGGAACTTCAACGGTCTTCCAATTCTGGAGCTCTTCACCAGGCTTTGCTTGTCGAATCCAGCTTGCAGAAGCTTGCTCATCACCAACATGGTCTTCAATGATCATTGCTACTGGAGAACCAAAGATGTGCCCAGCACTTGTAAAAATCTTCTCAACAGGAAGGATCTGATTTCCGTTGTATGGAACAAAGGCTGAATTGTGGGATGGCTGATAACCTAGCCCAAACTTATCAAGCTTTTCAGTAACCTCAACCACTTTTCCCCATCCTTGGGCATTTCGTTCTTCCACCACAGCTTTAGCTTCCTCGTATGAGGTCATTGATGATCTTAACTCTTGGAGCTCTGGCACTCGTTGCACAGCCAGCGTACTCACCACCTCAAAGGACTGAAAAGGTATCTCAACCACTTCGCCTTCAACATCAATATAGCATAACGATGTTAAATGGCTTACCATGATATCCTCTTCACCGCCGATTACAACCATTTTGTCATTGGTAATAAACTTCAGCTTCTGATGAAGGGTGGATGTAACTGCCCCTGCTGAGTGGATCCAGGGCCTTCCTAGCAAGCAACTGTAACTAGGATAAATGTCCATTAGTTGAAAAGTAACGGTAAAGATAGTAGGTCCAATCTTAATTGGCAAGTCCACCTCACCAATAAGCGCACGCCTAGATCCATCAAACTCCTTCACTATGAGAGTACTTGGCTTCATGCTTACTCCTCTTATAGGCATCTTTTCTAGAGTAGTCTTAGGGAGCACATTCAAAGAGGATCCAGTATCCACCACAACCCTAGACAACAAAGTATCTCCGCACCTAATGGAGATGTGAAGAGCCCTGTTGTGGTTCTTCTTTTCAGCAGTCAGATCATCATCATTAAACCCAAGAAAATTGCCAGTAGTGATGCTGGCTATCACATCATCAAATTATGCTACAGTGATATCCTTGGTAATGTGTGCAGCACTCAACACCTTCAGCAGGGAGGATATATGTGCCTCGGAACTGAGCAACAAGGCGAACATAGATATCTTGGCGGGAGTTTGATTCAACTGATCGACCACCTTGTAGTCGCTCTTCTTTATAATCTTCAGAAACTCTTCAGCCTCTTTCTGTGTGAATGCCCCTCTTGGAGATGACAACCCTTCTTGTAATTCAGCACTCGGAGTTTCCACTGGTATAGCAATCGCCTTACCTTTGTCACTGTTTGGCACATCTGCTTGCTTTGCTGCAAAGATTCGACCACTACGGGTCATTCCACTTGGTCCTACTACAGCGTCACACTTATCACCACCATATTCAACGACTGCCTTTTCTGGCCCTTGTTTAAAAATTTCAGACTCAGGAACACTAACAGGATACTCAATAGTTATCGGAACAGGGCGCACTTGCCTTGGTTTGCTAACATCCGCCTCATCAAACTGAATAACCACAGGTGCAGGACAAACTAGTCTTTGTTGGAAAACATTAGCTCCATCATATTCAATGATTACCGGAGCAGGACGAACTTGTCTTTGTTGACGACCTTCAGGTGCATTATACTGAATGTTAATGACAGCCACACTTTGCTCTCTTGCATCCCGGCGTTTAACCTGAATCACACCTTGATCCAGGAATTTCTGCAAATGTTTCTTAACCACCTCATCAGTCAAATTATCAAGCTCATCTTCAGGAATCATCCCACATATCTTCAATTTTTCTCCTATAACCGCCATAGGAGTATGAATATCTTCAACCCTTGTAATCAACCTCTGTATGCTGCCTTCTTCCACAGCATTAACAGACGGTCCTCCATGCGGGAGCATGGGATTGTGTTTAACATTAGCGCCTCGCTGAGTGAAAGTAAGATCTTTGGATTCAACCAAATCTTGAACTTTGTTCTGAAATGCATAATAGTTTTCTATATTATGCCCGGGAGCACCCTTATGAAACTTACAATGGGCGTTGGCATCGTATCCGGGAGGATATGGGAAGACTGCTGGCCTCAAACCTCTGAGTTTCAAATGCCCACTCTGATATAGTTGAGAAAAAATCTGGCTATAGGGTATTGGCACAGGATCGATATGCCTTCTTGGTCTTGACTGCCTCTGTGGTGGGGCATTCTAATATTGCGGTGGGGGAACGTTCTAATAGTTCGGTTGTTGAGTAGGTTGTTGAGGTGGGGCTTGTGCAACTGCAGTTACTTGCTGATATGGTATATTCACTGGGGCTCTACCCCCTCGTCCTCTCATGACATCATTGGTCTCTTCATCCTTCCTGTTCACAAAAGGCTTTTTAACTCCGCTTGTAGAAGCAATAACAACTTTTTTCTTCAACTGGCTCTCGATTCTTTCTCCTCTTGACACAATCTCAGCAAAGTTGGGGAAGCTAGATCCCAGCATACGGTCTGAATACTGAGGCTACAAAGTTCCCATGAACATATCCATCAATTCTTTGTCCAACAAGGGTGGTTGAACCCGAGAAGCCAATTCCCTCCAACGTTGAGCATATTCTTTGAATGACTCATTGTTGCGCTGATTCATATCTTGTAATTGAGTACGGTTTGGCGCTAAATCAGTGTTGTACTGGTAATGTTTGAGGAACGCCTCAGAGAGATCCCTCCAAGTATTAATCTGTCTCTTCTCTAGCTGCATGTACCATTCCAGCGATGCCCCACTGAGGCTATCCTGAAAGTAGTGAATTAGAAGAGGGTCGTCCTTAACGTGGGCAGCCATTTTGCGACAGTATGCTCGCAAATGAGTCTTAGGGCAGCTAAGTCCCTTGTATTTGTTAAACGTCGGCACTTGAAACTTATGAGGGATTACCAGTCCAGGGACCAAACACATGTCGACAGCATCCAAGCCAGGAGTTGTCTGAACCTCCAAGGCCTTGAATTTCTCTTCTAGTACGTGCAACTGGTCAGCAGATTGATCAGATCCAACAAGTTGAAGAGGCTGAGGTGGTACATAGAAGGCATCGAATTGCTCATCCACATCACTCACGGACCCGTGATGAGCTGAGTGTTATGACACATCAGAGGTAGGGATTCCTTTGACTCCAGAAGTGCCTATCTTTTCAACAGCTTCTTGGCATTTGCCACTGTTTCATCGTCTTTCTCTTTCTGGGCAAGCAACATCATAGTTTCCAGTAGCTGATCCATTTTAGCCTTCAGCGAATCGATGTCATTCCTCATTATGTTTTGGTTCTCCTCGATCTGTTCCAGCGTCATCTTGAAGCTTTGACGAGTCTCGTATCGGTGTCGAGTAGTCAGCTTTTCTGTTGGGAGAAATGATAGAGTAAATGAGTTTATTGTTGGGTGCTTGTGGAGAATGCAATGATATGTATGCAGCATGGTATGCATTTGTTTTCAGGGAATCGTTCGAATTAATCATTATTTATACAGGAATATTAAGAAACAAACTATTGCAAAGGAAATCAAGTCTCATTCATTCATAAGATTGTAATAATCAAGTGATACATAATCATCCAGACATTAGTACAATTCATAAAGCAAGAAAGTACAAAAGCAACATAAAGATTCAAAACATGGGCCTTCGAGCCTTGCGCTCCTTCAACGCTTCTTCAAACTTCTTCAACATCTCCCTACAAAGGCAAACAAAATTGACGATTGCTTGAGGGGTAGATTCGTCGAGAGCCTCCAAAGCATCTCTATGCTTCCACACTAAGTCTTCATCCAACCAGTTACAAAAATCCGCTAGCCCATTAAGCTTGTTGCGGTACATATCCCTATCAGCTATTAGAATGTTAATGGAGCGTTCATAACCAGTACATTCATCAAGCACCTTCTTCCTCGCAGAGGCCCAAATATATTTGTCTGCCAGGATAGCCTCAAGATGATTCTTCTGCTCTTCTGCAAGCCTTTTGAGATTATTCAGCTCGCCACACACTCTGTCCTAATCCGCTGGCCCCACATAAGCAACTCTCATGAGATCCTCTTTAAGTTGGCGTTCCAATGCTTCTGAAGCATTTGAATGGCGTAGAGCTGAACTTAATTTTTCTATTTCCGCTCCCATCTCTTCTCTAAGTGACTTCTTCCTCTCAGTGGCAAGGATCCAAGCTTTCCTATTTTCGGAACACTTCTTGTAAGCTTGATCCAACTCCTCCTTAAGCCTATCTATCGCTCCATCAGCTTGGTTAAGACATACCTTAGCCCTCTTTTTCTGCTGCTCCTCTTCATTCGCCCAACTTCCTATTGCTTCAAGTTGGGTGTTCTTGCGCTGAAGCTCCTACTTCAAGTCATTCTTCTCCTTAGTAACATTCTAAAGCTTCGACTCAAGTTGCTCATTTTCCTTCACTAATCTGGCTATCGTTGCCTTGAGATCCTCGGCCTCCTCAATTGGGACGTGAGTAGGCTTTGGCTCAGGCAAAGGCTCGGACACCTTAATGGCAAAGGGCATCTTGATTCTTTCCACTCTTTCTTTGACCCATATGAAGTAAGGCTCTTTAGTAATGTTGTTCCTTCTCCCCAACTCAGCTTTTCCTTTCCTATGGACCTCCTTCCACGCCTTTGTGATTCTTTTGAGTAGGTTAGGGTTCTCAGCTTTCAAATCATGCACTAAGAATGCTTCCAAAGCCTTCTCATCAGGTGGTCCACTCATCGGATACCCCAACTGCCTCACGGATAATATAGGATTAGAATTAATACAACTGCGGGTTCCGATGAGGGGAACATTAGGGAACCGACCAAAACTGGATATGGTTGTATCGTAGTCTAGGGAGTACCAAGATAAGTCAGCTGATCTGAGGGTTCCCAACCTTTGGGCCCAACTTTCGTCCACTTGTTCTATGAAGGGTCCCTTCTTCGGAAGGTGCATTTGGGTCCATTGATACAACAGAGGAGCGCAAGACGCAACCATACCTCCTTTCTTAATGTGTCTCTAACTCAGGTAATAGCACACGTCAGCTAGAAGGGTAGGCACTGGGTTTCCTGTGAGGAAAACATGGATGGCAGTAATATCTATGAAATCATCTACATCCACATTAGGAAACAGAACAATCCCATAGATGGCCAATGCTACAGCAGCATAGCAGGCTTCCCAACTTTCATCTTTCAATAGAGTGTTAGCCCTTTCCAAAAGAAATGAGAGGAAGAAACCCTTGACCCCTCCCTTAGTCTTCCAATTGTTGGTGACGTCCTGTTTGGTCATGTGGAGAGCTTTTGCAATGATTTCATCCTTCAAAATCACATCAACCCCTTCAAATAGAAATTTGCCCTTCATTAGGATACCCACCAGTTTCTCATACTCTTCAAGTGTTGGTACTAAGTGGAAGTATTGAAATGTGAAACATCTTAAGGGAGCATCACAGAACTGTACGAAGGTGCTTAGCATGGAAAAGTCTACGTCTTGATTCAGAATACACAATAGTTTACCAAAGTTCTTCCCAAAGTTGATTCGGTAGACAGCAGGCATACGTGAAACCAACCCACGTAAAGCAGTCAGATCAGGCTTCTTGAACTTGAAAGAATGAGGGCATCGAAAGTCAGTTTCCATAATTCCTATCTGTAGCAAATGACAATTCTTAGATTCCCTAAAAACAAAAAAGTGTGAAAAAGTTATGGTCATGCGATGCTCATGCAAGGGTACAAGATTAAAAGCATCATCTGATTCTGAGGAAAGAGCCAGACACAGGATATCACTGATCACAAGACCCCCCCCCCCCATAGGTAGGATCTAACCGGGTAGGTGCCTAGAGTTATGGATATCTTTCAAAGACATTATAGCCATGACGAAGGAACATCAGACGATAATATCTTTGAAAGGATCTCGTCTAGGTGAGGTCTTCGTTTCTTCCCCACGAGAAAGACTCCTCGGAGGCGTCCACTACACAACCATCGACACACGGGTTTTAAGCAAGGTTCTCAGAATCCTAGATCGAGGTCAAAAATATTACTGTCAGGAAGTAATACGTTCGAGGGATCTCATCTGATTGTGGCATTTTCATTAACCCACAAAGAGTTAACACTACCAACCACCATGGATAAATTAGTTAATGGTCCTTGGGATCAACGATTCAGGCTCGAAAACATTATCATCGTGACGAAGTAACGTCAAAACGATAACATTTCCAAGGGAATCTACTCCAAGCGGGGTCTTTGCTTTGGCTCACACGGAAGAAACCACACAAGCCTCCACTACACAACCACCATCCTAATCCTAGGGTTATACTCGGAATCGGGTGTAGAGCTATCTCACAAAGCACCAATGATCAGAGAACCCCAACAGTGTCATACAAGATAATAATAACAATAAACAAGCAAGTAGATAATAGATAGTCAAACAAGCAAGCAAACAAACAAGAGAAGATAAACATACAAGCGGATCTAACACTCACGAATCGAGTCAAGTTAGGCTTGACTCTCTCTATCATAGGGCAATGCCTATTCCCCAGCAGAGTCGCCATCTGTCGTACCTCGAAAAATACAATCCTCATGATGGGCGTGGAAAAAATATTGTTCGAAACAGATTCACCACCGAACTTTATTCATCCCAAAAGAGGGAAAGGAAAATATCGAGAAAACCTTTAAAGGGATAAGAAAATGGTCATCGCAACCAAATTCGGGTTTGGGAGTCGGTTACGCAAGAGGGAAGGTATTAGCACCCTCTACGTGAGTTGTACTCAACGGGAACCTCTTGATTCGATTCGGGAGATAAGTTAGCTACGTTTGTTTGTTATCTTCTAAGGTAAGAGAATTGGTTGCTAAAAGGGAAAATGGGGTGGTTTTATTATTAGGGTGCTCGGCAAGGATTAGAACCCTTGTACCTACGTATTCCCTCATGCAATGGGAAAGTCAGAGCATTCGTAGTTCGTGGGACTACGGTTGTTTGGTTAGTGTGTTTTATGTAGGCGCCAATTGTCCACACACGCGTAAGAGAACTCGCACCCAAACAATTGAGGAGAAAGGTCAAAGACTTGGCCCCCCTCACATCACCTTTTAGGAAGTTGTTTGAATATATGATTAAGTATATTAAAGAGTTTGATTAAGAAAAGAGGATTTGATTTGTATGTGTTTTAGGGTTTCGGTCGCACGTGGGCGAGGAAAGAAGTTTTATTCGTATTGGATGTTTTTAGAGGTGACAATCGCCCACACACGAGTAAGAAAACTCGCACCCAAACAATTTAGGAGAAGGTCGATTTTAATCTTATGGGAGAGAGGTGTAATTAATCAAGTGGGAATAATCAGCCATGATTAAAGTGAGCCAATCACATACACGCATACAAACCAAAGTGAAATGTGCAACAATTATCGTTGTATAAAGCCCAAGAGGAGGCATTGTGAGGTCGATTGCGATCGTGAAAACGATCGACTTACAAGGTATTAAAAGGGCTTGACATTAAGTCAAGATATTACTTTGAAAAAGATTTTTTGGTTTGGACAAGTATAATATGAATAGCATACATATAATTAAAGCATGAAATAAAATCCACATGAATAAAGTACACACATAATAACTATAACATAAAATGGTGGGATAAAAATCAAGCACATTAGTAACCTAGTCTTAAGGTTAATTCTAAGGAGGGAAGTCTTACACTAAAATTAATTTCTAGGTTTTTTAGAAATAAAATAAAGTTCAAATAATTAATTAGATTAAACCAAAATATTTAATAAAATTAATCATCAAAATTAATTAATATTAAATAAAATAATTTAATAAAATTAATTATATAAGAATTGAGAATTAATTAGAAAGAGTATTTTTTAGATTTTATTTAGAATTAAAACTAAATTAATAATTAATTAAAGTAAAATTCATTATTTAATAAAATTAATCATAAATAGATTAATTAATATTAAATAAGAAAATTTAATAAAATTAACTAACTTGTTTTAATAATATTGTATTCAAAAGTTTGCTTTTAAAAAAAAAACCTAAGAAAAAAACAAAACTAGAATGGGCCAGAAAAACAGAAATTAGGAGGGTGTGCTTAGAAACTTTCCCCAGGCCCAAGTCAGTAAAGCCCAACGAAGGGAGGGGGGTTCAGGTGGACTCTGGTCAAGGCTGGTTGACCGCGGACTGATCTGAGGCGTCCGATTGGTGATGAGTCAAACTGACTCTCGATCAAAAGGCTATGAGACGATGGCGCATGGTAGGGATAAGGGGACTGCACGCATGAAATCATAAAAAAGGGTGACCGGTGACACTTGTCACCGGTGGATATGGCCACCCAGCCAAGTCACAACATTCAGACGATAATACAAGGAAAAGAGAAAAGAAACATTCATAATCCACACTCGTTTCTCTCTCTACGCTATTTTCTTCTCTCACGCCTCTCTCTCTTTCTCTCTCTCTCTCTCTCACAAAAACGACTCGCCGGAAACCTAACTCTCACCGGAGAAGAAGGTGGTTGGCGGTGGCGCTGCCCCTCTTCTCCGGCCAACCACCAAATCCAAACCCTAAACCCACATAAATCCACCTTCTGAGTTCAAATCCAAGCTCAAATCAACCTAAAACCTCCTCAAAACCTTAAAATCGAACCTCACAGAAAAAACCTAAATCGACAAACACAACTCAGATGTAGCAATTGAAAGAGGAATCCAAATCAGAACATAAAGGCGAGCAAGAATCAGGTTTCAAAACTATGAAAGGGAAAAGGAGACTTACAAAATCGGAGCAAGTCTGAGTTCGCTTTTCTGATGAAGGTAAGCCTTTGACCTCTCTTAACTCTTTTCCTTTTTGCTTCTATTTCTCCGGATGTAGTACCTTTTTCCCTCTAAAATCTTAAACAGTGATGCAAAGTTTAGCTCGTCTTTACAAAATTTCAATGTGAAATTATGTAGAGATCTTAGAATGTGAGCTTTAGTGTTTTTATGGGTTTGGGAAAATTCTTGCAGAAAAAGATTAGGGTTTTTTGGTGTCATCTTGTGTGAATGAATAGTGGTTATTTATATAGGGTAGAGAGAATTAAGGTACGTGTGAGGTTGAAACCAAATTCGTGTGAGGTCTGTGTTTTTCAATTTGGTACGTGAGGGAATAATTTCGTTAGAGGTGGTGAGAGTGTACCCTGATTCTGTGGGATGCTGAAAAGGTGAAGTTGTGAAAAATATCTGTTCTTTTGTCTGTAGTGCTATTTGGAAATTATTCTAGAATGTGTGATTTTTATCTGACTTTTGAGTGACTACGTGGCCTGAATTATCATGATTTTTACTACATTGCTCTTATTTTCACCACTGTAAAGTTATTGTTTTTGGAAACTTTTTACTGCTACTAAATTCTTGATGATGTGGCTTTGGTTGACTAAGAATGACTCTGAATTTTGTTTCTTGTTCATGAACCCTTGAAAAGCTTGTTGCTGAATATTGAACTTTGACTTTTCTTCATATTTTTATTGTTGATATTACTTGAATGATGACCTTGGCATTTCTTGGTTTTGAGCTGTGCTATTGTCTTTAAAATATCATTTATGCCAAATGCTTTCTATACTTTTGACTTTAAAATGACTGCTGTTATACACTGTAATATGCTCAAAGATTATGATTTGATGTTACATTGTACACATGATGCTAGTGTATATTTGGAATGGTCTTGCACTGGATTTCAAAATTGATTTTGTACCCCTTGCTTTTGAATCACACACTGATCATGATCTTGTTTCTGTTGTTGTTTTCATATGTGCCCTTGATATGATGATGACTCAAGCCTGAATGGTGTACTTAGAAGTTTGGCACAAGACCTTGTTGGTGATGACAACTTGTATGGCATAAGCATGGTCGAAGAAAGGTAGCTGGAAGCTTCTTGGAAAGATGTGCATTGGTAAAACATAATACTGCTTGTGCAAATGACCTTTTTGTAACTTATTTCATGAGAGCTCTCCACTAATTTATTTGGATCTTGTGACTTGCTTGTTTTTGGTGTTGTGAACATGCTGAGTAGGAAGGATCAAAATGATATTATGCTGTCAGTTTCAAGTAGTTATATTAAAGGGAATGTGAACTTGGTTAGCTTATGGTTTGCTGCATGTTATAATTATTATTTCTGATATGTACTTGATCCTTGTAATTGAAGGTAGCAGCTCTAACTTATATTGAAATGATACAGGTGTTTTTCTTGGAGTAACTGAAACTCAATACTAGGACAAAGTTGAGATATAGAGAGCAGGTGGGACCGAGCAGAAAAATTCTTGACATGGCTTAGAGGAATTCTTGGTATGTTCCAATACTCAATACTATTAGTTGTTCCTTAATGACTAACTATTTAAGCCTTGATGTCTCCTAGTCATATACAGGTTCTAAATTTCCTTCTTTAACCTATAATATGTCTTTCTTCGGGAATGTGATCAAGCAGTTTTCATATTTGGTAAAATCCTAAGTATTTCCATCATCATATTCCTACACCATTTACCTTTACCATTAGCTTATGACCTTCTCAATATCTTTTACTACTTGGTACAGGGCTCTTGAGTAGCTTCAGAGATGGTCCTGGTGATGACTGCATTGCCCGGGGATTGATCAAACTCAAACCGTGATGCGGATGCTGCCAACGAATATTCTTTAAGCTCAGACCAGGTGCCTTAATTGTAACTTCAATACTTGTGGCAATGTGATTTTTTTGGAATGATGTAGTCACCTTGTGGAACAGCTTTCATGATCTTGAAAATGATTCTGAAGCTGGAAATATTTTGGATCTGATTTGGTATTGTACTCCTGAAACTTAACCAGATTTGCAATTTTGATTTTCAGCTTCTGTATCTTGCCTTTTAAATTAATGTCATTTGGTTTGTTGTTAATGTTTGTCCCACTTGTTTTTCATAGGCATTCATCTTGGCATGGGGATGGAGCTAGTGATATCGTATGGAGACTCTTAGGAAAAAAACACACCCGTGGCATTGCTCATGAAGCACAAGACTTAATTATGTTTTGTAGTCTCTTAGACCTAGCCTTTGTAAAAATGAGACTTGTAATTGCACTGTAATGTTCTTGTAATCCGCGTTCATCCCTCGTGTGATTTAATAAATGGGCCTTTGAACATTGCTTCTTGGAAATAATTGTACACCAATGTTTAAATTTAAACACCTTAGTAACAAATCTAATTACTCTTGTGAAGGCATTCCAACGTTACTTTTAACTTCTTTTAGCACTCTGGTCATCTTATATCTTGTCTTGATTTTGACTCTTAATATCTTGAAACAACATGGCATAAGTAGGCTTGGGCAAATCAAATTTGAAACAAATTTTAACACGGCTTAGAAATAGTTTAAACATGACACAGTAATTCCATCTAGTATTTGGAATAAGGCCATAATTCAAACATATCTTTGGAACCAAATTGCCATTGTAGCTTGAAGATCATATCTTTCCAATTCAAACTTCATGATCCACCAAAAACAAGATTCCATCGTGAATTACATGAATCACGTGTTTTAAAGCACTAGTTAGAAAACATACTTGAAGTTTAATCAAGATGATTCCCATGGTTTACAAATGGGGCACCAAATATTTCTTCATGATGCATCATGACCAACCTCATGTCTTGATTTTAAGAAGAATTGACATTGTTTTGAATAATTACTTCCCTTATCTTTACTTGAAATCAAACACTCATGCAAGATCTAGTAACCACCACAAGCACACACCAGATCTCCATAACCTGGACTCTAAAGGATCATGGCCACAGGCTACAAAGCTTGGTATAAGAAAATGAGAAGGTGGGACAAATTTGGGGTATGACAGTATTGTGATCGCGAGGAATGTGGGTTACTTCCGCGGAGGTGAATTTTTTCATCTTTTCTTTCACCAAGGTCAAGTATTCGATGAGGCTGTCGTTCTTGGCCTGGTACTCTCCTCGAACTTGCGAAGCCACGAGCTGGGAGTCGGTGAAGATTTTGACCTCCTTGGCGCCGAGGTCCTCGGCCAACCGAAGCCCGGCAAGGAAAGCCTCGTACTCTGCTTGGTTGTTCGACGTCGGGAAGGATAGTTCGAGGGATACCTCAATTAGGATGCCTTCCTCGTTTTTTAGGATAATGCCCGCCCCGCTTCCCTTCGTGCTGGATGCTCCGTCGACATAGATCGTCCACTTTTGGGATCCGTTGGTCAAAGGTTCCGGGACGGTCATCTCCGCCACAAAGATGGCCAATACCTGAGTATTCAGGGATTTCCTCCCCTCGTATTGGATGTCGAATTAGGCGAGTTCGAGCGACCACCTGAGCATCCTCCCCGCCATATCTGGTCGTCTAAGGAGTTGCCTTATAGGTTGTTCGGTCCTCACGACGACAGTGTGGGCTAGGAAGTAATGGCGTAGCCTCCTGGCCGCGGTGACGAGGGCCAGGGCAACTTTCTCTATCTGCTGATACCTGAGCTCGGGGCCTTGGAGGGCTTTACTCATGAAGTAAATCGGTTTCTGCCCGTCCGGGGCTTCCCGGATGAGGACAGCGCTGACCGCTTCACTCGTGATCGCGAGATACAGGAACAGTGTCTCCCCGTTCTCGGGCCGCGAGAGGACCGGGGGTTGCGATAGGACTTGTTTTAGGTGGACGAGTGCTTGCTCGCACTCCTCGCTCCATTCAAACGTTGCTTTTTGTCGAAGAAGTTTGAAAAACGAGAGCGCGTATTGTGCAGACTTGGTAACGAAGCGGGAGAAGGCGGTGAGCATCCCGTTCAGTGATTGTGTTGACTTTTTCGAGTTTGGAGTTGGGATCTCGGAGAAAGCCCTACACTTGTCGGGGTTGGCCTCGATTCCATGTTCTGTGAGGTAGAAGCCGAGGAACTTACCTGCTCGAACGCCGATGGTGCATTTGTCGGGATTGAACCTCATGCGGCATCTCCTCGCTGTGTCGAACACCTTCTTGAGGTGCGCGGCGTGGTCGACTTCTTCTGTGGATTTGACGATCATGTCGTTCATATAGACCTCGAGCATGTTGTCGATTTCTCCCCGAAAAACCTTGTTCATCATTCGTTGATAGGTCGCACGGGCGTTCTTCAGGCCGAAGGGCATTACGTTGTAGTAGTAGTTGCCCGACTCGGTCATGAAGGCCGTGTGCTGTTTGTCGACCATATCCATGGGAATTTGGTTGTACCCCGAGTAGGCATCCATGAAGGATAATAGTTTGTAACCTGCAGAATTGTCGACCAGCTGGTCGATGTTAGGCAAAGGATAACAGTCTTTCGGGCATGCCCGATTAAGATCAGTATAGTCAACACACATTCTCCATTTTCCATTATTCTTTTTAACAAGTACAACGTTGGACAGCCAGGTCGTGTACCTGGCCTCCGAAATAAAATTCGCCTCTAGGAGGTCTTTTACAGCTTTTTCAGCAGTCTCCGCTTTTTCGGGAGACTGCCTACGTCTATGTTGAACTATGGCCTTAGCGGTTGGATCTACTGCGAGCTGATGGCAGGCCACCTCGGGGTCGAGGCTAGGCATCTCGGAGGCACTCCACTTGAACATGTCAGCGTTCTCCCGGAGGCATTTCTTCAGCTGCTTCTTCGCCAGGTCGGGGATCCTGGTTCCAATCTTCACGTTACGGTCTGGATCGTCCCCGAGGGCGACGAGCTCGAAGTCTCCGTCTGGAATGGGGCGCGTTGGGTGGAGAGGATGCCCGTTGTTTTCTGCCTAGAGGTCGAGGTCTGCTGCTACGTCCTCATCGGGTTCACCCAGGAACCTGCTGTCGAGGTCGACCGCGTTGACGTGCGGGAGAGGCCTATGTTCGGTGTCTGGGGATAACTTTTCTCCGGTCTTGGGTTTGGTGTTGACAGAACTCATGCCTTTGATGGCAGCGTCGAAACACCTCCTGGATGAGTCTATGTCCCCGTGCATCGTAACTACCCGTCCCCTAGTCGTGTAGTACTTCATCTTGAGGTGGACTGTTGATGGCACTACTGTAAGTTCGGACAGGGTGGTCCTCCCGAGGATGCAGTTGTAGAGGGACGGGCATTCGACCACAAGGAAGCGGGTCTTCACTTGACGGGCAGTGTCTTTGGCCCCGGATGTGACCATTAGTTTAACGTAGCCCCATGGTCTGGTGGTGGTGCCGTTGAACCCCTGCAGATCTGAACCGACGTACGGGGTCAGATGTCTCTCGTCGAGCTGGAGAGTCTCGAACAGGTGAGCGTACATGATGTCGACCGAACTGCCCTGGTCGACAAGGATCTTCGAACGTCAAAATCTGCCATCTGTGCCCTGACCAGGAGGGGGATAGTGGCGTTGGGCGCTCCGCCTGGGAGCTCTTCAAGGTAGAAGGTGATAGGGTTTGATTTCCCTTACACCTTCTCGAGAGTAGTGGTCTTCGCCGACGTTGCGGACTCCAGTTCATCAAATTTCCGCTTGATCGACCCTACGGACAACTTCTTGTAACTGCCCCCGGAGATGACCATTGTCTTGGGGAAGCCTTCCCACGTGCTGCCGGCAGCGACGGGGTCCTCGTGGGGGAAGTTCGCCCACATGTTGCGAACTGCTTCTTGGCCCTCAATGCCTTCGGGGACCAAGAAGTCTTCGGGTCGAGTAACGCTGAGGGCGACCTGAAGCCGACTCTCGTCGGGGGGAGGTGTCGTCTCCTCGACGTTTTGGGCTTCCCGGGAACTGGAATGAGGGGCATCATTCTTCTGGGCGTACTTCTTCAAGTGCCCTTCCTTGATCAGAATCTCAATTGCATCTTTGAGATGGATGCAGTCTTCTGTGACATGTCCGTGTCTCTGGTGGAACCTGTAGTACTTGGACTTGTCTGTGTTTGATTTGGGGGCAGTTGGCTTCGAAAAGCGGACGCCTCCTTTCAGAAATTCCTAGTTTGAGCACTCGGAGAAGATTCACGCGCGGGGAGCGTTGAGCGGCGTGTATTCCGTGAACCGGCCCGTCGGTCCTCTCGGTTCACGAGAGTCCCAGGGGGGCCTTTCTTCTTTATTTCTCCTCTACGTCGGGGAGGAGAGTCTTCTTCTCTGTGGCCGCGGGGGCCTTGCTTCCACCTCGAGTCGAGGGCGATCTGTGCTGCCTCCGACTCCTCGAACTCGATGTACGACTGAGCTCATTGGAGGAGGTCCTTTAGACGGCGAGGTCTGCGGAGGCCCACGGACTTGACAAAATCGGATCCAATACGTAGTCCGTGGATGATTAAAAATTCTTCATGTTGTCGGTCGTATGAACCTCGACAGGTTCCCTGTTGAACCTCTCAATGTAGTTCCTGAGAGATTCGTTCTTCCCATGGAAGATGCCTTCTAGTGCGGCTTCCATCTTCGGATGTCGATGAGACGCTGTGAAATGTTTGGTGAAGCGTTCTCTTAGTTGCTTCCAGGATGTGATCGACCCGGGTGCCAGACTCTTGTACCAGGTTATGGCGCCCTGCTGCAAGGTGGTGGGGAAGAGTCTGCACTTAATGGTTCCCCTGGCGTTTCTGAAGTCGAGCATGGCTTCAAAACTTTAGACGTGGTCGTCGGGGTCGGCCACGCCATCGTAGGTTCCCAGTGGCGGGGGTTTCTCCATGCCCGTAGGAATTGGGGCGTCCATGATCTCCCATGATAGGGGGGTCCTCTGGTCGTCGTCGTCGCTTCCGGCTGGGGACCTTGAAGGGGATCGGTGATGTCGACCAGGTCCTTGTCGTGGAGGAGAGTTCCTGGGACGGTTCCTCGACCTCTCCTCGGCGGCCTTGTTCCTCTTGGTAGTTGAGGAGGGCCTGGGTTCCTTCCGAGGCGGGGAACGATGGCGCTTCTGGGAGATCGCCGGTTGGGGGGCGTTCGAGGCGTGGCCGATGACCCTCGGGCACCGGCGAGGGGGTCCGAGATTCTTCCTGAGGGGTCCTTCGCGGGGAAGGAGAACGACGAGGGGAAGGCAGAAGACGATGTCTTCGCGGGGAAGATCGCCGTGTTCGCCCTCGCTCAAGTGCTTCAATTCGGAGGTTCTGGTGCATAATCAGCTGGTTGGTCTGGTTGACCAAGGCGAATAGAGCCGCGGTGCTCGAATCGGCATTAGGTGGAGGAGCAACTGGGTGGAAAGTGGCTTGTTGGTCCTCTTGCTGGACGACGTCGTAAGCCGTGTCTTCGGAATCTGGGGATGCGGTCTGCCCATCTCTTATGTCGCCTTCTTCAACGTTGAGGGCAGCATTGTCTTCACGGTGGTTCCCGTTCTCGAGCTGCGCGAGGACGGTGTCCAGAGCTTTGTTCGCAGACGGGTTGTTGGCCATGCTGGTGATGAACGGAGGAATTGCTTTGGTTTAATGACAGGTGAAAACGGGGATGTAGTTTTCCCACAGACGGCGCCACTGATCGTACCTGGATCAGACAGTTATTCAAGGGCCAACACCGTCGTATGGACTTCAGCTCCGGTGATGATGACACGGCGGGGGGTGTACCTGCAAGGTACTCCGACGCTCAAGTAAGAAAAAGGGAGTAAGCAAGTACAGAAAAAGCAGGTGTGAGAGTTAGAATGCGATGTAACCTGACCCTCTCAAGTGAGAGGGTATTTATAGAGAGCCCCCAACGCGGGGCCAACGGTTACTTGCACTGGGCTGGATTGCAAGGCCTAATCCAAGTAACTGTCAGGGCTTACGTGGCGTAGTGAAGACCAGTACGTGGTCTTCGCCCTGGTGTAACGGTCCCTAAATCTCTGGAAGTATGGCAAACCGATTCCTTCGGGAGTGGGAAGTTATAAGAGAACGTGTCCTCGCGGGGAGGAGCACGTAGGTGTCGAGGAGAGGTCTGTCCACGAGCTACACGCCTCTGACCGACGGTCTTCTACCACGCGTGTCCGATGCCTGAGGGGACTGGCCCGACACAGAGGTGGCTTTTTGGCCTCGTTGGGCCTTTGTTGGCCATTGGGCTTGGGCCTGCCCAACCGTAGGGCAGGTACTGGCCCAGTCCGGAACACTTACCTTAGTGATGATTCTTCGAAGGTTCTTTAGGTCCTAGCTCTGCTTCTCCCTTTCGTTCTTCAGAGCATTTTCTCCCAACTGATCGTACCAAGAATGACTTCTCCCCTCTTTCCCAATCCTTTTTGTCCAACTTACCCCTAGGACCCCTACTAGACTTTTCCAACAATGTCCTCACTAATCTTCGCACAATTACCACTTAGCCCCTCTTTTTTTTAATATTATTATTATTATTCTTATTATTTCAATATTACTATTATTATTATTTTACTAATGAAATAATAATAACAATATTCTTTATTAATTTAAAAATAATAACATTAACCAAATAACCTATTCTCACCACACCACCAAGTTCTATCCAATTGGCCACACACCCCGGACATCTTAATCCCTACAATTATGAGGTCACTACCCCATATTAAGGACAACCCCAAACACAACCACACAAAAATGCACAACAACATATAATTCCAATTACGAAAATAATAAAATAAATCGGGGTGTTACAAAATGCCCTAAACCAAAAAAAAAATTAATATGAAATTGTTATTGTGCATATATGTCAATATAAAAAATTGTGCTAATTTAATAAATATAATTACCTCCGAATTTTTTGTTGAAAATTGATACTATCTTTGTCACTAGTATCTTTAAATTCTGAACCGCGCATTTCCGACATATATCTTTCTTTATCCTTTTACAGTTCACGAACTTGAGCTCTCAATTCTTCCAACATTTCCATCACCTCTTTATTGCTAGGATTTTTGGTCTTTGGACTCTTATACAAGGAAGATGGAGTGACTCCAAATCCCTTACCCCTCACGCGACCAGAATACTCAGAAATATTTAATACTCGACTCAGTATGCTCCTGCAATCCTGGTCTTCCGTGAGAGTTAAGGACTGAGATAGAGTCTCCTGAAATTCAATTAACTTCAAAGTTCTATCCAACAAAGAATCATCAATTCAAATTCAATCAACTCTCAAAATAACAATTAATTTCATAATTACTTTCAATCAACTCTCAAAATAAATTCAATCACTAGTTCAATTAACAATTAATTTCATTATCATTTTCAATCAACTCTCAAAATAAACTAACAATTAATTTCATTATCATTTTCAATCAACTCTCAAAATAAATTCACCACTAATATAACTATTTATCATCTTTAACCTTACTACGAACATTATCACTTTTTCCGAAATCTATAACAACGGTAATCAAATGAAGCTCCCAATGGTTTTTTTAACCAAATCCTTACATCACTAAAATTTTTCGATAAAATTCATTTTAACTTTACAAATAGCCCTATAACAATCTCAACTAACTAACTTCTACAACACTCTTAACTACCTTGACTTTTCTAATTAATCACTATTCTACAAATTTTACACATTAATCACTATTCTACAAATTATGCTCTATACTAATTAACTTCTACTATTCTACAAATTAATCACTACACTACTACAAATTAATCATATTTTACACAATAATCACTATACTAACTTCTACTAATTAATCACTTTTCTAATTAATCACTAACTAACTTCTACAGATCAAAAAATGAAAACCCAACATCAACAACTAATAATATAACAAATTTATCTCACAGAAACAGCAGAGAAACAATTAAACAATGGAGAATATTAGGCATTTCCATGATTGGTGAGAAAACCT
Source organism: Lathyrus tuberosus (assembly GCA_022829125.1). Taxonomy (NCBI): domain Eukaryota; kingdom Viridiplantae; phylum Streptophyta; class Magnoliopsida; order Fabales; family Fabaceae; genus Lathyrus; species Lathyrus tuberosus. The sequence continues at coordinate 4,697,588 of JALAZF010000019.1, read as the reverse complement.
AAAAAAAGGAAAAGAAACATACCTCAAACGAAGTTATGACGGCGGAGGATGACGGAGGACGGAGGGCGTGAGTAAGACACGAACGGAGGGAGTTTCGTTTGCATAAGAAGAAACGAAAATGACGGAGGACGGAGGGCGCAGATGGAAAACGACGGAGAGTAACAATGAGCGTCGCACGAGAGAAAGAATGTTAGGGTGAAATAGAAATGGTCATATGGAAAATAGAGGGATATCAGTATCTATTTTAATTTTAATATTTTAAAAGACTTAAGGCAGCGCTTTTAGAAAGCGTTTTCTTATGTTAGGCCTTTAGCAGCGCTTTTGAGGTAAAAGCGCTTTCTAATGTGGGGTTAACGAAAGGCCTTTAGCAGCGCTTTCCAAAAGCGCTGGCTAAAGTGTGTTGTAAGAAAGCCCTTTAGCATCACTTTTTAAAAGCGCTGGCTTATGCTATCCTATTAGCAGTGCTTTCTAAAGTGCACCTACCTTAGGCCTTTAGTAGCACTTTTCAAAAGCGCTTTCGTAGGACCCCCCATATAGCAGTGCTTTTTTCCTTTGTTTTTTTTTTTGTTTTTATTAAAACTTATAGCAGCGCTTTTGGGAAAAAGCGTTGTCTTTGTAGTGCTGCCAAAAAACAATTTTGGCGTAGTGGTATTTCTCTTCGAGTCGAATCGTTACTGAACTCAATAGACTCGGACAATCCTGTTTTGATTCCATAGTCGCGTGCCTTTTGCCTAACCTCCCGACGGAGACTCCATAACTTTATAACGCTGTTAACGAGTCGCGGGAAACATCGTAAAGGTGTTAGCCACTCGCCAAAAATATCATGAAGCTGTTAGCCACTCGTCGAAAACACCGTAACGCTATTAACCGCTCGTCGGACATGCCATAATGTTATTAAATGCTCGCCGGACACGTTGTAACTGTAGTAACCGCTTTTCGGACATGCCAAAATATTATTAACCGCTTGCTAGACATTTTTCAGACTTGTAGTAATGCAAAACAACGACTGTATCACTGTTGCAATTAGCTGGAAACAATGCGTCTCTCTCATGAAAACCGATTGAAATAATACATAAAGGCTTGTCTAAGTCAAGGCGAGTTAATCGGAAAGTCGTAGACTATCTTCTAGTTGGTTTTCCATGAATACACCAATGGTGCTAAATGTTAGACAATGGAAATGATCTAGAAGGAGGGGTTGAATAGATCACTAATTTTTAAATAGAGTCGGCGCTTAAAAATGGTTTTAAAAAATGTGCGAAAGCGTCTGAGGAATTAAATCGTCTAAACGAATCGTTATTGGTAAGATCAGATATGCAAAACTGAATGGAATTAAATTTAATGAGAAAACGAATCAAAAATTTGCCAATTAATCAATACAAGTAATGATCACTTTGTTTTATCCAATTTCCAATGAATTGTAAAATGTAAACATAAATTGGCAATATCACAAACAGTTTGAGTGCGATCAATATGTCGAACACTTGGTGTGCACAATACCCCAAGTTGAATTTCCTATATAATGCTAGTGCATAATTTTTCACAATTACAATCCAAGTGATTGTAATAAGTTTTCAAAATAGAATTTCAGCACTACACAATAGTGGAAATTTATCGAAAAGTTGATATCACACAAACGTGAACAACTCAAATTAAAGGGATAGAGAAAGAGAGAACAACACCGGATTTGTTTAGGCAGTTTCCCTTTCGTCCTTGCTTCGGGTACGTCTGCCCCCAATTTTAAAACTAGAATTAAGATATGTATTATCAAGTTGCAAAGTTTATACAAGAGAAGTAATCGTCACCACACACTCAAGCCTAGTTGTTGAAGTTGATACTATTCCCTTCTCTCCCATTGATTCAAGTCAAATCAAGTGCATCAAACGCTTTGAACAAACCTCCGGTTACCGCTACTTGTTTAAACAAACTCATCGTTCTTCAAACCTTTCTCTCATCTGATTTCGATCGCAAGACGTTCGACCCCAAATCTTTCTACACAATCCTCCAGTTACCGCTACTTGTTTGAACGAACCCACTATTCTTCAAATTAACTTTTTACTCGGCTGAATCTGTAAAGCAAAGATCTGTGCAATAACCCCCAAATCATCAAGATCTTGGAGGACAAAACCCCAAAGGTTTTATTCAAGAAAAACCCACTAAATTCTCAACCCAAACTAGATACACAATCCTACGTTTGGACGTTATCACCTCAACAATGCAAAAGATCAACAAAAATGATTATGTGTAATTGTTGAAGAATGCAAGTGTGAGAATGAAGATGATGAGCAAAATCAACGTATATTTTCACTTTTCTTGTTCTATGTATGTACAATAATGAAACAAATGAATATATATGATACCAAGACCCAATAACTGAAATAACAGCTTTTTGAAACACAAAGAATCAAAAAAATCAGTTTTAGTGAGCAAGAGGTCGACCAAAACACTATCTGGGTCGACCAGAGCACACCCGAATATAAAAACTGCACAAAACTTCCAGCGATGCGTCGACTTGAGCCAAGTCATACGTCGACGCAAGGCCTCCTCAAAACAAAGAATCCTTTTTCTTACAGTATGCGTCGACCGCCCCAAACCTATGGGTCGACGAATGAACACCCGAGAGCAACAAATTATTTCATCAATAACATGCGTTGACCTCGAAATGTCTGTGAGTCGACGCAAGGACACCAGAATGCTATAAACACCATTTTTTTAGTATTTTGGTCGACCTAAAACCCTTTTTGAGTAGACCTAAGGTATCCAACATAATCAAATGCACACATTTCATATATGGGATGCTCCTATATGCATAGACACATGTACATGGAATATTTTATGCATATTAAAGAATGAATGCAATCTAAGACGCGATGATACCGCCAAAAGTACAAGTACGAGATAATACTAGTTTTGACATCATTAAAACAAGGACTAAGAAACCTTTCCCTCACACTAAATGCCCAATTTCCTGTTGAACTGGCAGGGAATCTATCTGATCCAGCTGAATCTGAATCATCATCATAACTTTTGCGCGTAGGTTGAATTCTATAGACGCAAAGTAATAATTAATATATACAAAGATCATAAGTTTCATAATTATGTGATTTAGTCTTTCTTTTAAGCCGCTTTTTGGAATTCACCAGGCTCAGTCTATATGCACATATAGTGTTCTTTAAGTAAGTTACAAGGTGCCATATGTTGTCTTCTACCACGATGGAAGAGAAATACCGATATACACCCCAAATTGCAATTGTTTAAGGCAAGGCCAAATGGCCAATGATTGATAGATATTTCTTAATTTTCATATTATTCTATGCCCCAAATTCCAAAACATGTTCACAATGATAGTCAGAACAGAACTTCTAAGCACCAACGACAATGAATATGACAGTTTAAGCAATCAATCAATAGTAAAGGAATACAAAGTAATGAAAATAAAAATTAAAGAATAGACAATGTACATATAAAACACAAACCAATACAATAAAAGAAATCAAACGAACCTGATTTGCAACAACATCGACAAGCTCCAATTCATGATCTCGACACTTTCTAGCACTATCAGTAGGGAGAATGAGAACCATGATTGCAAAGCTTTTTGCTGAAAGATCACGCAAATCATTAATTTGGAAATTTGACAAATGCAAAAGTGGCACCCGAATAGCAACAACTTTAGGTGGTACATGCCTTCCAACAAGAGGTGTTATCCTAGCAAGCGGACAAGTATGTGGTATCCGCATAGCTCTCGGGCTATTGAAAACTTCATTGACAATAGGAAGGTTTGTTGGCACAGTAGATCCAACTTGTATATTATAAGTTAAAGTATGAGAAAGTTGCATATTATGAACACTTTTAAACGATTTTATAGTCCCTTTCTGTCTAAGTGCATTATGTTTCATATAGCACAACACTGTCTCAGGCTTTATATCATGAAACATGAAACATAAAGTTGAAATCAAAGAGGACAAATACCAATTTTTCAGGTTCTGAAAAAATAGCAGTAACTTATAAGTTACTAACCAATTAATTAGATAAAACCTGTGAAACTTTAATTCAACATTAGGGAAGAATCTAATACAGAACTTATGTCAAACACTTCATGTGCACTTTACATTTTTTCTTCACGGTTTTGAATTTGTATCATGGTGAATATAATACATTAAGAGAAATATGGATTACACATAAAATGAAAGAGAAAGCAAACCCAAAATGAGAAAGAAATAGAGAATACCTGAAATTGAAAAATTCTTCAATTTCCACATGCTTTTCAACCACCACAACAGCAACACAAATTACAAAACAAACCTAAAATTGAAGAAACAACAAAACATCACGAATTCAGCGAGTTGAGAAAATAAACAAAATCAACCAACACCTTACGATTTAGTACCAAAAGATGAAGTTGAATTAGTCAGATGCTTGCGAGAACAAGTTGTGTTAGATTTGATTTGAGAATCATTGAAATCTGGGTGAAGAGAATACTGAAGCCAAGAGATAATCAAAGAGTGGATTCATTGTGAGAATCATTGATGCTTGGATTGAACCGCGAAATGATGGTGTAGAAGGAGATTGGATTGAATCGCAAATGGGAACCATGTCGTGAAACTGGAACGGTCGTGAGAATGAAATTCTTTTTTCAGCTTTACTAGATTTTGCCTTTAAGTAAAAAAAAACTTACCACTTATTTAAAAGATATTTTAATTAATTTGTAAAATCAGAAAACAAGTATCTATTTTTAGGATTAAAAAAAATATGTTTTATAATTATTTTTATAAATATTAATCAATAATCACTCATTCAATTATAATTATAATTCTAAATTTGAGTTTAACACATGTCTTTCAAGAGAAATAGAAATAATTTTATTTTTTAATATTATTAAAATCTTAAACTCTTTCCTATTTTAGATAAAAACATTATTCAGCCAATTGATTTTGTTCTAGATCACAAGTCCAATAAGAAAAATGTGCAATTGTCAATGTACGTTCATCTCACTATTTTTAATTTTCATTTTCGTATTAACTTAAATATTAGAGTGCTAACTTTGCAGATCCACATTAACGGAGTCGCATCGCAAATCAACAACATCACACCAAGACTCTACCTTATCGTTTTACCAAATATTTTTGTTTCCTTGAACATATTTGATTCTTGTTGTGTTTCGTATCAATATTGCATATTTTACAATGCTTATTAAATTACAAAAACTAAAAAATCACTTATTAATTATTTCAATTAAAAATATTAAAATTATCTTAAAGAAAATAAGTCTAAAAATGAATAAAAAATAATTTTGGTTAAATTTAAACTAAATGTATTACTATTTTTAGAAAATAATTGTTTTATTTTAAAAGAAAAAAATTATATTATATATTTTATATTGAAAAAAATAATATTATTATGTATTAAATATTTATTTTTTCCAAAATACTTACTTTCACAAAAATATGTATTAAATGAAACTAATACATTAAAAAAAATTGAATTTAAAACTGAAAAATAATTTTTAGTAAAATTTAAACAAAGACTATTATTATTCATTAAATAAAAAAAATTGTTATGAAAAATTATTTGTTAGACAAGTGACTCATGCTCATGTCTCTTACTCGAAAATTTCTGAGTTCGATCCTCAAAATGTCACATTTTTTCACATGTTTTATAATTTTTTTTCCTAAATTTTATACTTATTATAAAATTACAAGTTGAAGGATTACACACCAATTATATCATAAACTTATATTTTTAATTTTTCTAATTTTCACAACAATAAAAAAATATCGAATAAACAAATTTTGTTTAAAAAATAACTAAAAACCCCAATAAATATAGTAAAATTTTCTTTAAAAAATATAAGATTTAATATAAAATTAAAAAATGTCCCAAAAATATAACAAAATTAAAAAAAATCGTACTAAAAAATCCGCAGCAAAAATCGCAGTAAAGTTCCGAGCAAAATTCGCAGCAACTTTGATGTTTCAATAGATAACTAATTCCTGCGAAAGAAATCACAGTTAAATCCGCAGGAAAAATGATATATTATTTTAAAATCCAAAGTCGCGGGTAAAGTCTCAGGAATTCCTTCGAAATTTGCTTCTACATCAATTATTGCAGTAAATAATGTTTCACAATATAAATTCGCAGGTATACCTGCGTATAGTTTTGCACAGGAAAATCCGCAGGTAAATCGTGTTTTTCTTGTACCTCAATGGTTGGGTTGGAATATGAAGAAATGGAAGTTTACGCAAGTTTCTTGGCAAGTTATGGGATGGTCGTAATACAACTTGCAGTTGTAATTTTCCCATGAGTGCTTCTTCAACTAGTCTTCCAGAAATATAGTTGATAGTTAAAATTACGGGTCGACCGTAATAATCATTACGACCGTAATTTTGCCTAGAAAATTTCTTTTTTAGGTATTCTCTGAATTGGCACGAACCTAGATGACATTACAAAGCGGGAGGCCGTAATATACATTAGGAGTGTAATTCACCCACAAATCCCCTAAAACCTGCAACATCAAACCATACTAGAAATTCCACAAATCCCATCCCTCACTCAAGCATAATCTTCTTGGAAACTTTAAGCATGTTCGTAGTATCAAACTCACAACAAATCACAAATACAATCTTTCTATCACACTAAAATCAACATGCATCCATCATTCATACGCTAGAATTTAATCTACAAGAAATCAATGTGCCGTTATGGCTATGGCTGTGTAACAACCGTTACGGGTTTAATAGTGTTCATCGGTGGCATCACGGTGGAGTTGGTCAAGAAGCAACCTGATGGATCATTTGTTGCATAGACAGTAGCTTACATATTTCATATTAAATGCTATTGTTTTTGTAATAAAGAATAAATTATGGTTAATTATACTAAAGCAAGTGCAATTAGTCTCGCAAATGTGACCGTTATTTAAAAACTTGAACATAATATTGAATCATCTAAATCAATTTACATTACCATTGTTAACACTATTCTCCATTGACTTCAAAACCGTGTGAAGGGTCTTTAAGGTGGTCTCATTTTTGTTGTGCAATGTTTCTTGCATCTATTTTAAAGAACATTTACTTCATTAAAAAGAAAAACGCTAAATGCCACGACACATACTTAGCATAAAACTTATGAAAACTACATATGTTCATATAACTGGTTCGACTTTTCAACAAACTCAAGGTGTGTTTAGTCGTTAGTCGTTACAATACCATCCATTGCAAGTATTGATCCCTGGTTGAGTGGCATCAGATTGTTGGCTTATGTTCCATGGGACCCCAATGTCGAATGAGTCATACATCTTTGCGAATCAATCTATATAATGTTTGTCATCATCTCCATAAAACAGGCATAACATTCTCATAGTTTATATTCCCTCGGTTTGTTTATTATAAATTATTTTTGACTTTTCACACGCATTAAGAAATATAATAATTGTAGTATGGAAAAGAAAAATTATGAATGACTTTATAAAATTATTATTTATTTATGGTATTGAAAAGACAAATTTACATAATTAAAAGGGGAAAATAATAAATATTTAAGGGTATAATAGAAAAAATAGCATTAATGATTCAATAGTATTATAAAACGACGTATTGTCGCTACGCGAAAAATAACCGGTAAAGACACAAAGTCGCCATCAAACTTTATTTATCCCAACGTGGAAAGGAAAACATTGAGAAAAACCTCAGAAGGGAGAGAACATAGTCTCACAACCAAATTCAGAGTTCGGAAGTTGATTACGCAAAAGGAAAGTATTAGCATCTCTCGCATCCGTTGTACTCAACGGGATCCACTCTTGTTGTTCTAATCAAAGAGTGTGCATATCTAAAACCCACTTGCTAAGGGAATGCAAAAATGTATTATTGGGGAAGAACAAAATGTTTTTATTATTGAGTTTGTCCGAGTTTTACAACCCAGTGTCTACGTATCCTAGAGGGAATCAGAAGTTCGTAGTTCTTGTTGAAAAAGTTTGCTCTGTTTAGCGTTTTTATGGACGATGTTAACATTCACATTCTAACAGTTAGGTTTTGCCGCTCGCACGTAAGGAGACTTACGCTTTGGTCTATATTGCGGTAGAACGGAAATAACATGCCCTTTTTGAAAAGGTTTGAAGAGAAAATCCCGAAGGAAAATGATTTGCATTTGTTGAAGTGTTTGTTAAGGATTTGAAAAGAGTTTGAGACGCGTATTGTACTAAAGTCTATGACAATCGGAGCAAGTATTTTGTGCAAATGATCCAAACGTCTCACGTACAAAATACTCTAATAAGAGGTAAGGAAAAACTCTCGTTCATTTTTCCCATGTACTTAAGACTCGTGACGTATTATACGCATTGTATTTATTAAGTGTTTTTCAATTTTGATGCAAGAAAAGAATCTTTTGTTTTTAAGAAAAGAAAATAACTAAATGAAGGGAACATTATCTTAGTGTTAACATGCAAAATGGCCCTAAGGTTGAGATCAAAGGGAAAATCTAATCCTATTGTGATCATGCTAGGTGGACCTATAGTTGAGGTCAAGGAACTCCAATCCTAATGTTGTCATGCTTGGATAAACATCCTAATGTCTACCTCTAACTCAAATCAATCAGGTTAGACAACTTATCAACTTGAATTAAAGGCCACCTAAGGGAACATGTGATGGCAAAATAAGCAACAACATCGCAGTTGAGCATAACAATCGACAAGCAAGGCCAAGCAAGACTCAAGCCTCAAGCACAAAGAGAAATTCATGTCATGTCAAAGTATCAAGTACAAGGCAAGCCTCAAGATTTAACAAGAGCAATACCAAGGATCAACGTCAAGAATTAATCACATCCAAGGCATCAAGAATTAATCAAGTTAAGGCATCAAAAATTAAATCCAATTTTAACATCAAGAATTAACCAAAATTAATAGCAAGATTTTAATCAAAATTAACATCAAGGAACTAATTAAAACTAAATCAAGAAGCTAATCAAAATTCTATCAAGAGCCTAATCACAAATTAATCAAGATAACTAATCAAAATTAACAACAAGAAAATCATCAAAATTAATTCTAAAAATCACCAAAATTAAACCAACAAAAGTCAAAACCATTGATCCAATAAAATCATGAAAAAAAAATAATCCACAACAACGGGTGCAGTAAGGAAAACAAGAGAGTGTATTAGAAATGCATGGGCGCAGAGCTGATGCTCATAGGCCCAAGCTTTACCAAGGTCCAGGGGGTGTGATAGTAAAAACCGAGGTGTGAAAAGAAATCAGCATAGGATCTAAGAGCCAGATTCAATGAACACATGAGGAAAGGGAAAAACACAAAAAATCTAGCTATGGAGCAGCCCTTCCAATTATCGTTCTCCCTCCTTGTGACCTCACGAACTCATTCTTCTCTCTTTTTCACTCCGCCACAACAATTCAACACTCCGTCGCGCCGTGGCATCACGCCGGCGGCGGCAAAGCCTCTGTGGTGTCTACATCGTTCGTCCTCCCTCTCAAATCCTTCCAAACCGATTCGTCTCCGACCTCAACTAAATTCTCGCTCAAAAATCGAATTCGAAACGTGACCTAGCCTACGCAATCAAAAGAAGAAAAAGAAGCTGCGAACAGATGCTCACCTCGAAACGGATTTCATGTACGATTCAATATTTCGCTGTTGTTGAATCTATGCTTCTTCGTCTCTTCTTCACGATTATGAGATGTTCTTCTTCTTCTCTTCTTGCGTGTGTGTTGTGTTTCTTAATGTTGTTGTTGATCTGAAGAAGTCGTGATGATGCTTGACCTTAATCACTGAAACTCTCGTGCATACCTAAGAATTCCGATTTGCTTGCAGCTTCGCGGCGGTTATTGGTTTTTGAAGGGGGTTGAACTTTGAATGTTGAAGCTGTTGCAATGAAATGAGGAATTGGAGAAAGTTCTTGGAGATAAATGTGAAGTATTGCAGAGAGCTTCAATGATTGTGGTGAAGATGAAGCATGGGAGAATGGAAGTGAAGAGGATCGAGAGAGCCTAAGACAGAGTGAAGATGAAGTGAATCACAATTCAATTCCTGTGTGATTGATGAAGATGAATTTATAAGAGAGATTGAAGATGAAATTGAAGTTTGTTATGATTCTTAACCGATTCTGTTATGAATTCCTTTGGCTGTAAATTCTGTTATGACATTCTGCCCTCTGCTATGCAATATTTTTTGTTGTTATATATTTTTTCTTTCTGCTATGTAATTTTTTTCTTGCCCTGCTATGTATTTTCATTTTGTTGCTGTTATCAATTTTCCATCTATTTGCAAAGTATTTCTCCATGTTGTATTTTCGTTATTGTTGTCATGAATTGTTAGAATTGTAAGTTTGGCTTGAATTACTGCCAGCATGTGGAAATGGACATTTTATTTGAAAAAAAGGGGATGTTAGGGTATGAGTAAATGGTTTGGGCGTGGTTTAGTTTTTTTGGATATTGGTTTTGTTTGAAACTTATTTGGACAAAGATGGTTTTAGGAATTTTGGACATGGATTTAAAGAGATGAATTTTGCTTTTAATGGTTAAATTGTATTAAAAAGTGGATATCAAAATGGTTAAAATAGTTATTGAAAAAAATGTTTAATTGGATTGGGAAAATGGTTATCAAAATGGTTAAAATGGATTTACACATAATTTAGTTTAGAATATGGATTTTTGTGGATTTAAATATGGTTATAAAAATGACTCGAGAAAAGTTTTATGGAATGGAAAATGGCAATAGGTATGGATTCAAAAATGGATTTAAGAAAATGAATTGGATAATTGGACATTTGAACATGAATTTGAATGATGAATGATGATGAATTTGAAAATGGTACACTTGAACCATGATGAATGACTTAAACCTTGAATGATCTTGAAATTGTATTGAACATGCCTTTCAACCTTTGCACTTGTCACTTGTACCTTAACTCCCAAGAAATCCATATACATGAACTCTCTAACCTTAGCATATTTGAATCAATTCTTGACAAATCAAATGCTTAAGAACTTTGTACCAATCTATTTGAACAATTTGAACTCAAAAACCTCAAAGAAACACTTGAATGAATACTCCACCAAAATCCTCAATTTTACATGAAAACCATCTTGCATTCTCAATGAAAATCCTAACTTCAATCTCAAATCCACATTAACTTGCATTACATGCAACAAACAATAAGCAAGTGAGAGGACAATTTTAAATCTCCAAAATCAGTTACATTCAAAATCCCACATTGCAAGTGATTTAACAAACTTTCATGACTTAGAACTCTATAAAAACCCATCAGACTTCACATTGCAGAGGCGGTTTTTTTTCCTTCACTCTCCCTATTAACAAAACTCATAATAAAGAAAGAGGAAAATCACATAGCAGCAAAAGAAAGGGATAGCAAGAAAAGAAAAATATGTAACAAAGTTGCTGCAACCCAGATCCAAAATGCATAGCAGTGAAAATTTCAACACAAGAATAAGTTCATAACAAAAAGAAATTACACAGCAAAGAAAAGCTCATAGCAGGAAAAAATGGTGTAGAGGATTAATTGATTTCCAATCATAACAAACTTTCTAACTGAATCATGAAGAAAGTCCCTATCTACCCTCATGAATTCTCTATAAATTGATCAGAGCTTTCATCTTGGACTCTTTCTTCCTCACTCTGAGAAATTATTCACTTCATTCCCGCCACACACTTCACCTCTTCCATTGATCTTCACTGCTTCGATCATTGCTTTGAAACTCATCTTCAACCTCACGAAATAACGTCACCACATCATAACAAGAAAAAGACAGAATCAATTCAACCTGCAGATTCAAGAATACGCACAACAACTTCACACGCACAACAGCCAGATCGAAGAAGAAGATCACAGACTTGCAGCAGAAGTAGATACGAATAATAACACCGAGAAGAATACGCGAAGTAACGACAAAAATGAAGGTTCGTACACTCACTTGATTAATCTTCGATTCAAGGTAAGCATATTCATCAACTTCATTTTTCTTCTTCTGAGATCCATAGCCTAGGTTACGGTCGAATTCGATTTGTGCAGAAAATTGATGAGAGGTGTGAGCATGTGAGGATTTGCTTAGCTGCCGCCGGCTTTGAAGCACGGCGCGGCATAAAAAGTCAATGCATGACCGCGAATTTGAAAATGAGAGGAAGCGTAGAAGAACAAAGTAGAGAGCGGAGTGAATTGAGAGAGAAAACGAGCTTGATGTAGCTCTAGCGTAGGTCTCTGCCGCCGCCAGCGTAAGGCCATGACACGGCGGAAAACGAGGTTGAGACGATGATGCGATTTGAAGAAGAAGACGGCGGACAAGGTGCTTCACGCTGACTGAACTTTTTTCATGTGGATAGTTTTTTTTTTCCTAATGTCTTTTTCTTTCTTAGCTTGGATCGGGCTCATGCCTAAACGTTGCCACACAATCCTTCTAACACCCCTCCTATTCACACAATAGGTCCTCGTGCCTCGTACAAAGGCCCTGCATTCTTAGTTTTCTAACTACACCTCCTCTGTATAGATTATTTTTGTCATGATTGATTTTGGATTTTTTCCATGACTTTTTTTGGATAATTTTTCATGACTTTTGTGGATAATTTTTCATGAACTTTCTTGGAATAATGTTGATTTAACTTTCAATGGTTATGACTTTTGTTGGTTTAATGTTGGTGATTTTTAGAATTAATTTTGATGATTTTCTTGTTGTTAATTTTGATTAGTTGCCTTGATTAAACTGTGATTAGTCTTTGGAATTTTGATTCTTGATCATTTTTATTAGAATGATCTTTGATTGTTGATTCGAAGCTTTGATTAAATCTTGATGATTTTTGTACTTGATTCATTCATTGATTGACTTTTCTACTTTATATGCTTAATTTCAGGATTGTGATTCACATGCTACCTTAGGAGTCCTTTAATTCAATTTATTTAAATTGTTTAATTTGATTAAATTGAATTAAAGGTAGATTTTAGGTTTAAATCTTTTGCATGACGACTTTAGGTGTAGTTTCCCTTTAAACCTAACTTTAGGGCCATCTTATATGATAATATTATGATAGAAATTTCCTTTTGTTATTTCATCCATTTCCTTTTCTTTTAAAAGACAAAAAAAAATTATTTTCTTGCATAAATCAAAAAACACTTAATAAATACGATGCATATAATACAATACGAGCCTTAAGTACATGCGAAAAAATGAGCGGGAATTTTTCCTTACCTCTTCTAGAGTATTTTGTACGTGAGATGTTTGGATCATTTGTACAAAATATTTGCTCCTATTGTCATAGACCTTAGTACAATACGCGTCTCAAACCTTTTTCAAAACTTAACAAAAATACTTCAACAAATTCAAATAATTTTCCTTCGGTATTTTCTCTTTAACATTTTCAGAAAGGGTATGTTATTTCCGTTCTATCACAATACAGGCTAAAGCGTAAGTCTCCTTACGTGCGAGCGGCAAAATCTATCTGCTTGAATGCAAAGTTAACATTGTCCATAAAAAACGCTAAACAAAACAAACTTTTTCAACAAGAACTACGATATTTTGATTCCCTCTGGGATACGTAGGCACTAGGTTGCGAAACTCGGACGAACTCAATAATAAAAACCTTTTGTTTTTCTCCAATAATACATTCATGCATTCCTTTAGCAAGTAAGCTTTAGATATACACACCATTTGATTAGAACAACAAGAGTGGATCCTGTTGAGTACAACGGACGCGATGGGTACTAATACCTTCCTCTTGCGTAATCGACTCCCTAACCTCGAATTTGGTTGCGAGACCATGTTCTCTCTCTTCTGAGGTTTTCTCTATGTTTTTCTTTCCCCGTTGGGATAAATAAAGTTCGATGGCGACTATGTTTCTTTGCTGATTCTTTTTCACATAGCGACAACTGGCGACTCTGATGGGGAAAATCTGGTTCCATGTGTGAGTCAGTCCTAGCTCTTGTCTGTTTTCTTTTCTTTGGGTGTTTATCTATATGCTTTACTTGCGTGTTCATTGCATTTTACTTTCACTGTTCTATTATTCTGGATATTTCTGTATTGTTGGGTTGGGCTGTTGTTGAGCGATGAGCCCACTACCCATGCTTGAGTATACCCACAGGAATAGAGTGGACTCGTGTTGCCTTGCGTAGTGTTTTATACATATAGTTGGTACGAATCCCACATTCAGACGAGGTTTTCTCGAGGATACTCTGTCCTGCATGTTATGCAATAGACAGAGTCTTTGCATAGAGAACGCATGACTCTAGAGACCTTTCTTTGGAAATCAGTGGAGCCCTCCTTGAGGGGTAATAATGTCAAACAAGAAATTGTGAACATATTATTATTTCTCGAACTGAGAGCCCGAGAAGCTGAGGACCGTTAGGAACCTCTGTTCAAGACTAGAACCCACATGTGAGAGGGGATGAGATTTTGCAGGAAACCTTGACCTTCATCCTACCCGGTTTTCTTGTTTTCTGGCAGAGGCAAACTTTTGAATTTGTTATGTTCAGCTTGTTCCGAGATCAGTACAGCAGTTATCCAGAATATATGGAAGTTTTGATCCCATGTCTATTGCATTCATAGCATTGCATAACACAAGCATCCATGCGTCATTTTTCATATCATTCTTCAACCAAAAAAACAAGATAATTCATTCATCCTTTGTCCATAACCCACCGTTGATTTCCCGACTCTCGTATTGGAGTTGAAGCAGCTTTTGGAAAGATCATGAACTCGGGAGAGAAAAACCAGTTTGCAACAAGAGCGGATGTTGAATTTATGAAAAACCAGTTGGACTAACTTGTAGAAGCTACGACGGCCTTGGCAAAGAGAGATGACAATATTCAGAGGACTTTAGTCACTGGGAATGTCATTCCACCTCAAGTGCACAATGTTGATCAAGCTCAAGTTGTACATATCCATATTGAGAATCTTACTATATAAGAACGTCCCACTGATGGACATTCCTCTTCTCTTAATGTCGTGGAATATCGTAGTTTTGAATTCTTTGTGCCAAATTTTCAAGGGGCGGTCCCTGTGATGAAAACCAAAGACCCACGAGCTGTTGAGATTATGTGAAGATGTCGTGTGTTGGAAGAGAAGCTTAAAACCATGGAGGGGTGTGATGCTTTTGATATGAATGCTTTGAACATGTGTTTGGTACCCGACCTTGTAATACCACCAAAGTTCAAGACACTGAAGTTTGATAAATACAAAAAGGATAGTTGTCCAAAGCAACATTTGGTGATGTTTTGCAGAAGAATGACCTCATATGTCCATAACAACAAACTTATGATTCACTGTTTCCAAGACAGTCTGAGTGGAGCATCACTGAGTTGGTACATGCAGTTAGAGAGTGGACGCATCCAATCATGGTCAGACCTAGCCAACGCATTTGTGAAGCAATACAAATACAATCTTGACATGGCTCCCAACCGTATACAGTTGCAAGGCTTATCTCAAGAGGACAACGAATCCTTCAGAGGGTATGCTCAGAGATGGAGAGAGGTAGCTGCTCGTGTTTAACCACCACTCTTCGATAGAGAATTGGTTGACCTGTTCATAGATACTTTGTAAGGATCATACTTGGAAAAGATGATGGGAAATGGGACATCAAACTTCTCTGACTTGGTATCAATTGGAGAACGCGTCGAGAGCGACCTCAAGAGTGGAAAGTTCCAAGACGCCTCAAACATCCCAGCTAGTGAAAGTGAATCAATTGTCAGTTCCCAAGAAGAAGGGGAGGAGGAAAATAATTTCATCTGGGAAACTCCACAAGTTCCACCTTCACTACCTCATCCTCGGTAGTCATGCATCTCAATTGTTCAAAGTCAGTAACCTTTTGGGTCTCCGTGTTTGATATCATTCTCTCCATAGGGATAATATCTTCCTACAAATCAAGTTAGCAGGCTCGAAAAAGACCAAGAAAGCCAGAAAGAGATTTCACTTCGCTACCAATGTTGTACAGTTTGATATTGCCATATTTGTTCAACGGTGGATTGTTAGTGCCGAAGGGATTAAACCCATTGCCTTTTCTATACCCACCAGGCTTTGACGCCAACGCTCGTTGTGACTACCGTGCTGGGGCACAAGAGAATTCAACTGAAGATTGTAAGGTACTCAAGAGCAAGATTCAGACTCTACTTGACTCCAAGATGTTCTCATTCACGCCTCAAGGCATTCAAATCAACAATCCTTCATTTGGTCGTGTGGGCCCATCAATCCATGTTATGGAAGAAATTGTCGAGAATAAATGTGAAGATGATTATCCAACTGATCTCGACGAGCAACTTTGAATATGGCTAGCTCAGTAGCGAATCAAGAAAGGAAAGCCCTGTTCCCCCAAAGTTGGCAATCTTTTAGATCATATCTTTACTTTGCATTTGTAGTTTCTTTTCTGTTAAGTGATACTTGCTTTGAGACATTGTCGTTTATAAATAGTTTTATTAATGAAATAAATATGCATGTTTTGAATAAATCCATTCGTGTTCACTCATACTTTTTTATCGATATCAAACGCTTGTTTAAGCAAAGTCCAAGGGAGGATGATGAGATCGAAAAACGCAAAACTTCCGATTGTATGCTTTTGAATAAAACCTTGTTGATGATGTACATGTATTGTTTCAAATTCCCAAACACTGGAGAAATAAGGAAGATAATCCCTCGTCAACCCCGTTGAGCCTAGAACTAGGAGTTTCTTTCTAAAACGAAAACCCTTAATCTTAACCTGGGGCGGGGGTAGTTGTCAGTTAATTTGACCATGCGTTCAAAATTCAAAAAGGAAGAAAGAGGAGTGTCCCTTTAGGGGATCAATCACATATTATCCCTCACAAGAAGTTGTACCCCACAAACCCACAATGGTTGTCCCTCACCAGAAACGAGGCAGTCACAACCCTTAAAAGTCAAACGAACAAGTGTCACATGATTTATTCCAAAAAAAGAGAATAAAAAAGAAAGAAAGTCTGCTAAGTCAATAACTTGAAAACAAGTGACTTTGGCAAAAGTTAGGGCATCCCGCTGGACTTTAAAATCAACAAAAAAAAATCAGTCCAGGCAAAAATTAGGGAACAAAAAAGAAAAAGAATGAAAAAGTGAAAAGCGAAAAGGATTACAAAAGAAAAATCCTCGATAAAGAACAAATTTGTGTGACAACAGACACCAAAGACAAAAGGGGTGACTGTCATTCCGAAAACCTTGTGGGTTCCTTAACCATCACTTCTATCATTCAATGACCTTTTTTAAAGGTGAGCGCTTGTGCCAAATTAGCTGAACGTAGGACTGGAGAACACCAAGGCGAATGGGTGGGTTAAAATAAAACTTTGAGCCATAAATCCTTTTTTCTCCAACCGTGAACCAGACCACGTTACAACCTTCAAAAGACCTAATTAAAGCAGGGTTGTTTCAAAAGCATACTTCGGTAAGATCACGTCAAAGATGACTCCTAAAAGGATTTGCTTACCATTCATGTTGGTATCGATGTGACATTCTAATCAGTGATTCATTCACTATACGTCGCAACATCATTCCAGTGAACAGACTTGGATTTCAAAAATTTCATATGCATTGCATTAAAATTATCATTTTTAAAACGATCAGTTTTACTTATTAGTAAGCATTTAACATCAAGAGAGCCTCCACAATGGAAGGATTGATCAAGCTAAGATACAAAACACCTTAAGACTCCGTTGAGCAAGAGGGCAAGCCACTCCAAGATTCAGTTAATCTGGGGCAATTGCGTCGAGTTTCAACAAATCTCTCGAAGATCAGTTAGTCAGAGGCACTCCTTCATAGATCAGTCAGTCAGAGGTGAAATTATTTCAAGACTCCATTGAGCATAAGATTCAGCTAAACTGGGGCAGGCCACCCTAAGAGCATAATAAGTTAATTTTGTTCAGAAGGCGATTAATCCGAAGCACCTCCCCAAGGTTCAGAACACTGGGGCAGTCCATCTCAAACCATTATGGTACAGATGTCCCAGGCTTCCTTTCGAGGCAGATTCCTTCAGAGATCCCGCAAGCTGGGGCAAGACTGGTTGTAGAAGAGCATTGTTCCCATGCCTCCGAAGCTACTCAAGCAAATTCTGTTAACCGCCAAGTTCAAAATGAATGTAGGGAAGTCAAGCTAAACACGTCACATAACCTTTCAACCAGAAATCTTGTAGCCAGGCAAGATACTTTCCAGTTTCAACCGTACCTGACCTACCTCAAAGCCATCATTCGAGCCAGAAATAACTGCATCAAATCATTACCATGCATTAGTCATGTCGCTTTGCTCATTCATATCATTTGTTTAGCATAGCATAACATGAAGCCTTGTAAAACCGAACGAGAAAATTCAAAGCCCAATCCATATTGGCAACCACCAAAAGTCCACTTTGCTAGCACCTTCATAAACTCAAAAACCAAGCCACATTGGTACCCAATAAAAAATCTCACCTTCTAGAAGAAGCCCAATCAAAAAATCAATCACCATCAGATTTAACATGTCCTTCCCAACAAAGTCCAATCATACTTGGCACATCCTTCTTCCCCCAGTAGCCCGAGCATACATTGACATTCTGCATATAGTAATCATCATTACATTGCATCCTCAAAATGCGTAGCATGTCCATTTGAAATGGATCATTACGCCATAGAAAGATTCAAACATGCATATGAAGCATAAGCTAGTTTTGGTACTTTACACGAAAGCCCGAATCAACCTTCAATTTGGACAATGACATATCCCCAGAGAGAATTCTGATCTCATATTCCCAGCAGATATTTCAATCAACCCCTAGCCGATGGACCTACGAAAAGCTTACCATCTCACACCCAGGGTCATAGATCATATGTCGATCTTACCCTCGACCTGTCATTTACCATCAACCCTTTAATGACGACATTCCAAATACATTCCTTTCTGTCAACCCTTTGACGACGACAAATCCTTTCCCATCAACCCCTTGATGAAATTCCTACATGAGTTGTTATTTTCCGTCAACCCTTTGATGATGACAGATTCATTTTCCATCAATCCTTTGGCGATGATAGTTTTCTTCCCATCAACTCTTTGATGATGTGACTCTTTAGTTCATTTGTTCTTTTCCCTCAACCCTTTGACGTTGATGATTTTCTTTCCATCAACCCTTTGATGATGTCACTCTTTTGTGAAATTTTCTTTCCATCAACCCTTTGATGATGTCACTCTTTAGTGAAATTGTTCTTTTCCGTCAACCCTTTGACGATGACAATTTTCTTTCCATCAACCCTTTAATGATGTCACTCTTTAGTGAAGATTATCTTTCCGTCAACTCTTTGATGAGGTCATTCTTTAGTACAGTTCTCTTCCATCTACCCTTTGATGATGGCACTCTTTAGTGAAATTTTCTTTCCCATCAACCCTTTAATTACGATCTTAATTTCTATCAATCCATAGGGTCGTAGATCATACGTCGATCTTATCCTTTGTTTACACTTTGTTTCCCCAGTGGAGTCATTTTTCTGTCATCATTTTTTTGAGTTGTAGGTCTGTTGATCTTACTTCCTTTTCTTAGATCCGTTGATCTTTTCTTTGAAGTCATCTATCTATTGATATTACTTATCTTCATCCTTTGGGTTGTAGATCCTTTGATCCTACCTCTTTTCCATAGATCCGTTGATATCTTCTTTGGAATCGTATATCCGTTGATATTACCTTTTTCCATTTTTGGGGTTGTAGATCCGTTGATTCAACTTCTTATTCACAGATCCGTTGATCTTAGTCCCTTTTCATTTTCGTGGGTAGTAAATTCGTTGATCTTACTTCCTATTCCTCAGCATTCGAGTCGTAAATTCGTTGATTTTACTTCTCTTTATCCTTCGAGATAGTAGATTTGTTAATCCTACTTCCTATTCGTAGATATGTTGATCTTATTTTTTTTTTAGTCGTATATCCGTTGATATTACTTCTCTTCCCCAACTTTCGAGTCGTAGATTCGTTGATCTTACTATTTTCCTTCTTTGGGATGTAGATCCACTGATCCTACTTCCTACTCGTAGATTAGTTGATCTTACCACCTGTTTACCTTCTTTTAGGTTGTAGATCTGTTGATGCTACTTCCTATTTGTAGACCCGTTGATCTTACCTTTCATTTATAAGTCCACCCTCGGTTGGCATACAATCAGAATATATCAGTGATACAGATACCCGCCAAAGCTTGTTAGTAGAGGCACACCAGAAAACAAAAAGAATCACTATATCTTTCTTTCATCCCCAAAGTGAAAATTTTATGGTTCTTCTGGTATTCAATCCCCTTCTACCTCGAATGTTCGAAAGTCGTTGATATTCACACCTTCAAGTTTAAGTTGATTGAATATGGGCAGTTGTTGCACCCCAAAATTTGCCCTCACTTTTCCTAACCCTAACTGGCTTTTATTTCACTTTTATATGCATTTCCATTAGGTCATGAAATCATAATCATTCATTTGCATGAGCTCCTAAGACATAAGATCAAAGTACTTTCTTGTGATTTTGGTGTTCCCTATTCAAAGGTGATCCATTTAGTTCTTGGACTCAAGCTAAAGCAAGAGGTTGATTTCTCACCATCATAAGCATATTTGTCAAGATTTATCAAGATACATTGTCATCTTCTTTAAGATTTCTCAAAGTATAAGGTGCTTAGGGTTTCGACATTGATTTGATTGAGAAAGATATGGAATAAAGTTTGGTTCTTCAACAACTCAAGTCATTTCTTCATTTTGGAGAATTAGGGTTTCTTATTCATGGTTGAGCTTGTGGACTTTCATAAATTGAGGTTCATTGGATGAAGGTTTTCATGTCAAGGGCATCTTGGTGGTCAAGTTTCTTTCTACACTTCATGTCTTATCTTCATCTTCAAGGTTTCCTCAGGGAATTGTTCTTATGTTGAGATCATTGGTCATAAAGGCAAGATATCTGTGGATTGAATTGCAAGGCATTGGGTTAGGGTGTAAGAGATCAAATTGTGGACCCATATTGTGATCAAGGCATTGTTGTCCTCTCAGTTGATTATTGCTTGTTGCTTGTGATACAAGTTAATATGGATTTGAGATTGGAGTTGGGGGTTCATTAAGAATGCAAGTTTGATTTGAATTTGAAGTTTGATTTGGGATAAAAAAGGTTCAACTGGTCAAATGTCTTAAAAAGTGTTAAGATTAGTCGTGTGAATTTCTTGGTATTCAAGTAACAGAGACATTATTCCTCATTTTTCAATATCCATTTTCCTAAACCATATCTAATTCAAATTCCAAGTTCCACTCCAAACTTAAGTCATTTTTTCTAAATCTATTTTCATCCACGTTTCAAACCATTTGTTATCCATATTTAAAATACATTTTTCAATATTCAAAACAAATAATCCATATCTATTGTTATCCAAAGTTCATAGTCAATTCCATTTCAAAATCTCATAATCAAGCTCATAATAAAATTCCATAATCAAGGTCATAGTTCCAATTCCAACCAAAACCAAAATCTATAACAGATGGAAAATATGAATAGAAAAAGCAAGGCATTACAAGCAACACAAAACGCAGCAATGAGAAGAAAATTTAAAATCTCCAAAATCAGTTACATTCAAAATCCCACATTGCAAGTGATTTAACAAACTTTCATGACTTAGAACTCTATAAAACCCCAGCAGACTTCACATTGCAGAGGCGGGTTTTTTTTCCTTCACTCTTCCTATTAACCAAACTCATAACAGAGAAAGAGGAAAATCACATAGCAGCAAAAGAAAGGGATAGCAAGAAAAGAAAAATATGTAACAAAGTTGCTGCAACCCAGATTCAAAATGCATAGCAGTGAAAATTTCAACACAAGAATAAGTTCATAACAAAAAGAAATTACACAGCAAAGAAAAGCTCATAGCAGGAAAAATGGTGTAGAGGATTAATTGATTTCCAATCATAACAAACTTTCTAATTGAATCATGAAGAAAGTCCCTATCTACCCTCATAAATTCTCTATAAATTGATCAGAGCTTTCATCTTGGACTCTCTCTTCCTCACTCTGAGAAATTCCTCACTTCATTCCCACCACAAACTTCACCTCTTCCATTGATCTTCACTGCTTCGATAGCCTAGGTTGCGGTCGAATTTGATTTGTGCATCGAATTAATGAGAGGTGTGAGCATGTGAGGATTTGCTTAGCTGCCGCCGGCTTTGAAGCACGGCGTGGCGGAGAAAGTTATGGCATGACCGCGAATTTGAAAACGAGAGGAAGCGTAGAAGAACAAAGTAGTGAGTGGAGTGAATTGAGAGAGAAAACGAGCTTGGTGTAGCTCTCGCATAGGTCTCCTCCACCGCCGGCGTAAGGCCATGGCGCGGCGGCAAACGAGGTCGAGATGATGATGCGAATTAAAGAAGAAGACGGCAGACAAGGTGCTTCACGCTGACTGAACCTTTTTCATGTGGATAGGTTTTTTTTCCCCTAATGTCCTTTTCTTTCTTAGCTTGGATCAGGCTCAGGCCCAAACGTTGCCACACAATCCTTCTAGCACCCTATGTTTCGTCCTAGCACCCCTCTTTTTCACACAATAGTTCCATGGGCCTAGAACAAGGGCCCTGCGCCAGATTGATGTTGGCACTGTCAATTTTCCTACTGCACCTCCTTTGTTTAGATTATTTTTGTCGTGACTTTTGTGGATAATTTTTCATGAACTTTCTTGGATTAATGTTGATTTAATTTTCAACGGCTATGACTTTTAATGGTTTAATGTTGGTAATTTTTAGAGTTAATTTTGATGACTTTCTAGTTGTTAATTTTGATTAGTTACCTTGATTAAATTGTGATTAGTCTTTGGAATTTTGATTCTTGATAATTTTTATTAGAATGATCTTTGATTGTTGATTAGAAGTTTTGATTAAATCTTGATGATTTTTGTACTTGATTCCTTGATTGATTGACTTTTCTACTTTATAATGCTTAATTTCAGGATTGTGATTCACATGCTCCCTTAGGAGTCCTTTGATTTAATTTAATTAAATTGTTTAATTTGATTAAATTGAATTAAAGGTAGACTTTAGGTTTAAATCTTTTGCATGACGACTTTAGGTGTAGTTTCCCTTTAAACCTAACTTTAGGGCCATCTTTTACGACAATATTATGATAGAAATTCTCTTTTATTATTTCATCCATTTCCTTTTCTTCTAAAAGACAAAAAAGTTTATTTTCTTGCATAAATCGAAAAACACTTAATAAATATGATGCGTATAATACAATATGAGCCTTAAGTACATGGGAAAAGATATGCAGGAGTTTTTTCTTACCTCTTCTAAAGTATTTTGTACGTGTGACATTTGGATCATTTGTACAAAATACTTGCTCCTATTGTCATAGACTTTAGTACAATATGTGTCTCAAACCCTTTTCAAAACTTAACAAAAATACTTCAACAAATTCAAATCATTTTCCTTCGGAATTTTCTCTTTAACATTTTCAAAAAGGGCATGTTATTTCCTTTCTATCACAATACAGGCTAAAGCGTAAGTCTCCTCACGTGTGAGCGGTAAAACCTAACTGCTAGAATGTGAATGTTAAAATTGTCCATAAAAAACGCTAAATTGAGCAAACTTTTTCAACAAGAACTACAAAGTTCTGATTCTGTTAGCTCCTAATTTCGATGTCTGATAATGGATTAATAGTTTTATTCTAAGAAATGGGATTTCTGAAGTTTTGGGAGACTTCGACAAGAATGGTACTTCTAGAAGATTTAGTCGAAGACGTCTTCATACAAGAGGGAAGTATTCTAAGGACTTAGAATATTTTTAACAAATTGGAGATGTTCTTCGACAGAAGGTTGATGGTGTCGTTCGATCCAAGATTCAAATTTGAATAATGGAGGGAACTTTGTCCTTATCCATTTGAGAGAAAGAGACACGTGGTGAACATCTAAAGAATGAGGACATGCAGAGTGCCATGTGTTTCGCTCTGATTAGTAGGCCATTAGTGGGTAGTTAATTTTTACCATTATAAATAGCAAGTCTTAGTACCACTAAGGCCACACTTCCTTGTCGCAAAAGGAGACATGTTGGGTGTAAAATCATAACATTTGGCGAACATCATGTTGAAGTTGATGAAAGCTTGTTAGACAGGTCGACCATCATCAGCAGGTGTCAGTTTCGCCAAATGAGGACCTTCTACTCTTCGATTCGTCACATCATCATCATCTTCATTAATCTGATTCTTATGGGGAAGACAAGCTTTGAATGAAGCATTCAACCACAACTGAAGAAGCCAGAAGGGTCCAGAGAGTAGTAAACTTCCCTTGTCACAAAGGCTTTTGAGTTGGGTGACTCCTTCGCTCATGGACTCATAGAGGCTGGCTAAGATCAATTTGCTCAAACATAAGTCATGGCCAGAGTGTAATTGGTTCGCCATGGTCAAAAACTTTCTAGCAACTTGCGGTGACTTCGAGCAGAAGACACACTGTTACAGCCACAGAGCTAGGAAAGTTATATGTCCGACGTCTGACACTTCCTCTCTGCTCTTATCGTGATAGTGAGCTATGTGGGTCGAATAAGATGCTTTAGAGGTAGTAAAACCTATGTTATCCTCAGCCATAAAGTCAGGATCGTAAGTATTCCCAGTAGGTTTGATCCCTGTGATAACAGCTATGTCGAAAAGAGTGGGTGTCATCATGCCACTTGGGAGATGAAGGGTGTAGTGGGTGTTGTCCCAGAAGTACAAGGATGAAATCAGCATATTCGAGCAATAATTAGGTCCTACTTTCGACAACATAATCAGGTCATAAATACCCATTTTCTTCCAAACACCAGATTTTGTTTTTTCCAATTTGTTCAACCACCCTAAATAATCAGAGGGATCCTTAAAGGTCGGGCTTGCTCTAAAAACCCTAAAGTTATTCATGTATCTAAGGTCAATAGCCTCCTCAGTTGGATGATCATTTGGATTAGCAGGATTTTCAATACTAGCCTTAGGTTTCGTACATTGTCCTACAGTTTTGTATTTATGGTAAGAGGGGAAGTATTCCTTAAGCCTAGCAGGATCTACAGTTAAATAAGACAAAGGACCAAATAAAGCCAATGGCTTGTCAGAAAAGGTTAAAGGAATAAGTACCTGAGAAGCATAATGTAGCGCGATTTTTGTGGTTTCGAATAACTATCGCTTTGGTACTATAGTTCGATTCATTTTTTATCCTGTAAAGCTGATTAAGGAAGGGAAATAGATGTCTCCAATTAACCCTGCTTGCATACTGAGTTTAAAAAGATGAATGTTGGTTTACAAATGCTATCAAAAGGGAGGGTCTTGTCTTAGGTTATTTTGCTCAAGAATACCGGGTCTGGACTATTTGCGAGGATTTTGGTAAGGTGTTAGATCTAATGCTTTTGGTTGACTGATGGAGGTCCTGGATTTTGAGTTTTTGATTAGTATGCTTGCTAAGATTTTGCAATTTTATGCCTACGTATTCCCGTTTAACGAAACAGGGAAATCAGAGCGATTGTAGTTCCCTCCTATTCTAAGGGAAGAAAAAAGATGTTTTGGTGTCTTGTTCAAAGCCCAAGACAGAGGCTAAAATGAGTATTTGTATCTTGTTCAAAGCCCAAGATATAAAGCTGAAGGGTTTTTTGTGTCTTGTTCAAAGCCCAAGATTGAAGCTAAAAGGTTTGACTGAGAGAGAACTTGTCATCTCTAAAGGGGAACTGTATTCCTTGATTAAAGCAGAAGTTTGATGCTAAAAGGTTGATTGACTCAACCAGGGGTTTCTCTATACAAAGCCTAAGAGGAGGCTATTGACCCAACAAGAGAGTGTTTATTGTTTGTCTCGTACGAAACCCGAGATAGAGGCTAAAAGGGTTGACTCAACAAGAGAGTGCTAACAAGTGACTGACTTAACAAGAGAGTGCTTATATATGTCTTGTACAAAGCCCAAGACGGAGGCTAAAAGGGTTTGACTCATCAAGAGAGTATTTTTATCTGTCTTATACAAAGCCTAAGAAGGAGGCTAAAAAGGTTGACTCAACAAGAGAGTTTTTTATACTCAACAAGAGAGTGATTTGTTGTCTCGTATGAAGCCCGAGGTAGAGGCTAAAAGGGGATGGACTCAACAAGAGAGTCTTTTATACTCAATAAAAGAGTGTCATATACTCACCAAGAGAGTGTTTTGCTGTCTCGTACGAAGCCCGAGATGGAGGCTAAAAGGATATTGACTCAACAAGAGAGTCTTGAAAAGTGAGTGACTCAACAAGAGAGTCTGAAAAGGTTAGCTCCGATGGGGAGAATCATTTGTACAAAGCCCAAGAGGAGGCTGACTTCGCTGAGTAAAGATCATTATACAAAGCCTAAGAGGAGGTTATCTTCTGCCGGGAATTATTGAGATCCCGAGGCAGGTCCAAGTGGGGAATCAACTCTTGCTGAGGGTTACCGAAGAGTTGAGATATCAGATGCCTTGAGGTTCTGATTTGAGATATTGTTAGACTGACCCTGGATGGGGGACTTTAGGAGAGAGACGAGGTTTTTAGAACCCGCTAAGTTCTAACTCGGCTGGAGATTAATCCAGAATCTGGGGTTTCTTCCTATGTTTGAAAGGTGCTTGAGAATGTCTTTGAGAATCAAGGGTATTAGACTGTCCAAGTCTACTGGTAGAGTTTTATCTTTTGTATGATGCCCAAGAGGAGGCCGACTCGTTTAAGGGAGGAATATCAACCCTAAAATTAGTCTGAAGGTTTTGACTCTTTTTAGAAAGACAGCTTTAACGAATGATGATTAAGTTCTGTCCTATACCTTTAGGAGGTCATTAGGGTCCTTGTATTAAGCCTAAGAGAAGGCATGAGAACTTCTAAGAAGCCGAAAGGTCCTTGTACAACACCCAAGAGGAGGCGGGGATGCTTTTAGGAAGCCTGTGGGTCCCTAAACCAAGAGAAGTTCAAGAAATGCAATTCACAGAGAAGAGATCATTCCAGGAAAGTTCGACAATTTGGAAGAAACTCAAGAGATGCTATTCGCGGAGAATAGATCAACTCTGAGGAGTTAGAGTTTCTTTGACAATTTCTAAGGGTGACAGTCTGAGAAAAGGTTCACTGAGAATACTGCCTTTCTCTTTGTTCCATATTATTTAACCCCAAGAGAAGAGAAGACTGTATCTGGAATCTTATGGGGGATCTAGTTTTGTTTGTATTTAAGAGTGACCAACAGGGCTTTACCTAGTTCTAGACGTAGTTGTCGGGGGAAAACTCTAAATAACTATACTAGTATTATACAGTGGATGTGTGACAAGTATATAAAAGGATGTGAAAGAAGACTTACAGTGAAACAGCCCCACAATACAGTTATATACATATGAAGGCGGTAAAAAAGCGGATAAACATTTACCCGTTGTAGAGCTTCCTTGCTGTTTTGTTAGTTATTCAACAAAGAAATTAAAGAAAGTTTTGATAACTACATAGATTTGAATTCAAAATCAAAGGAGAAAATGCTTTGAAAAGATTGTTGGGGCTTACAGCTTAAGGAGAGGCCCAAGTTTTAACGATGATCGCACCGTGTTTTGAAACTATACAGAGGGACTTATACAGTATGTGAGGCCCACAAAGTTTTTATGTACAAGGGGATTGGGTCTTACACTCTATTAAAGGCCCATGAGTGTTTTAAAGAAAAGAAATAGGACTTATAACACGAGGGTAGGCGCAAATGATTTTATTTTAAACTGGCGATCGCGCCGAGATTTTAAAAGTACCGTGGGTCTTATATAATGACTGAGGCCCAAACTATTTTGGTTTCAAAGAGGGATTGGGTCTTACACTCTATTAGAGGCCCAAAGAGTTATTTTTGTATAAGAGTTGGGACTTACAACTCAAGGAGAGGCCCAGGGCTATTTGTTTGAAAACGACGATCGCGCCGAGGTTTTTGAAAACACAGTGGGTCTTATACAACATCTGAGGCCCAAACTATTTTGGTTTTCAAAAGGGGATGGGTCTTACACTCTATTAGAGGCCCATGAGTGTTTGAAAATGATTGATGAGGGTTGAATTAATCAAAACCCTAATTTTGTTTAAAAAGGAATTAATTTTGTTTAAAAATTAGGCTTAATACCCTTTTTGGTCCTCTAGCTATAGGGGTAGGTCCAAATAGGTCCTCTAGCTTTTAAAAGTTCCAAATTGGTCCCATACGTTTTTAAATAGGTCCACGTTTGTCCTCGCCGTTAGAAAAGTTAAAATTTTAATTAAAATCTTGATGACATGGCATGGGTGCGCTGATGTGGACGTTTATGAATGGGGATGTGGAACAGTGGTTATAGTTCAATTCATTTCCCTATCTAATTTTCATTAAGTCATTTCAGTTCCATGCCTCCAACCCTAGAACAGTCACACGAAGACGAAGACGATCGAGGGTGAAGACGTAGACGGAGATTCACAGACATACCATTGAAGACGAAGTATTATCCTGGTAAATGGCTATGTTCCTTTCGGAGTATTTACGTTTTCAGTAGTCTAGGGTTTGTGTTTAGATAGAACGTTAGTTTTCTGTAATCTAGGGTTTGTCGCCCCCTTTTTGAAATTAGGGTTTTTATTGTTCTTTTCGTAAAATTTCTGCTTGTTTATGATATTAGGTTGAAATGGAAGAATTGATTAACCTCAACATTCATCATAGTGGGGAATTTATGGATTCTGATAAAACGAACTACGTGGGGGGTAAATGTAACAAATTACAGGTAGATGTTGATAGGTGATCGTATTTTGAGTTGATAGGTGTTTTGAAAGATATATGGTATACTGAGGTAGACAACATCTACTACAAGGATCCTACATTTGGGATTAATGTGCTCAGTGATGATAAAGGTGCGTTAGAGATAGCTGACATATGTAGGGTACACCTGAAGGTTGACATATACATTGAACACCCATTATCCCAACCTGAGTATGATGATGAGGGTGACACATTAAATGAAGAACCTACAAACATGGAGGAGGACATATTAAATGAAGAACCTTTGGATGTTGTGAATGAAGAACAATATGATATTGTTGCTGAACTTGTTGATCAAGTCCTTAAGGATGTAAACAATTCTGTTAAGGGTGTCAAGGATGGTGAGAATATGAATTCTGCTGAGGGTCTTGAGAAAGAGGGTGTTTAGAAAGAGGGTGTTGAGAAATAAGGTGTTGAGAAAGAGGGTGTTGAGAATATGAATTCTGGTGAGGGTCTTAGGAATATGAATGGTGATGGGATTCATGGTCAGGTGCATGATGGGAATGATACTTCATCTGATGACAGTGAGGATTCATCATTTAATTATGATAGTACCTTGGAGCTTGATTTTAATGATTCTGATCCTAGTCTTGATTATGATGAAGAACATGTTGCCAAAATGGTGGAGTATGATGAGACACATGAAGGAACTAGTAAAATGAAGAAAAGGAAGGGGAAGCAGATAGTGGAGAGGAGAATGGAGTTGTGTATGATAGTGAAGAGTTAGACAATGGATGTGATACTGAGGATGATGAAGAACCAAGGAAGAGGAAACATCCAATTTTCAAGGCTCTGAAAGACATGTCTAACTATAAATGGGAGTTGGGAACCTATTTTAATACCAAAAGTGATTTTAAGGAAGCCATTCAAACATATGCTGTTCAGAATGGGAGAGGTCTAAAGTTTCTAAAAAATGACAACATAAGAGTGAAGGTGGTATGTAAATTTGGATGTCAATGGGAGGCCTATTGTGGAAAGCTTCCTGATGAGGATACTTGGCAGCTTAGGAAATTAGTTGACACACATAATTGTGCTAGAGAGTATAATGTTAAGATGATGAGCACGAAATGGCTAAGCAAGAGGTTGCAAAATACATTGAAAAACAATCCTAAGCTTAAGCTAAAGGATATTAAGGAGAAGGCACTCAAGAAATGGAATGTAGGTGTTAACAAGACAAAGGCTATTAGGGCCAGATTTGCAGCCAGGGATATGGTAGATGGATCTTATTTAGGAGATTACACTAGGATTTATGACTACTGTCATGAAATTTTGAGGACAAATCCTGGTTCAACTGTTAAGATAAATGTCACACCAGTGCAAGAGTGTGTTGAGGATGCAAGACCTTATTTCAAGAGGTTGTATATTTGTTATGATGCTTGCAAGAAGAGTTTCAAAATGTGTAGGCCAATTATTGGCCTTGATGGATGTTTTTTAAAGGGACTATGTGGTGGCCAGATTTTATCTGCAATAGGAATATATCCTAATGACCAAATGTTGCCTATTGCCTTTGTTGTGGTGGAAGGGGAAAATAGAGACTCCTGGACTTGGTTTTTAAAGCTCCTCATTGATGATCTGGGTGGAAGAGAAGAATGTAGGACCTACACTTTCATTTCTGATCAGCAAAAGGTACCACTAGATTTATTGCCTTTATTTAAGTTTGAATGTATTTCTTGATTTAGAATTTAATGTTGAATTTTTATGCATTTGCAGGGTCTTCTCCCAGCCATGGATGAATTGTTACCAAGTGTTGAACAGGGGTTTTGTGTGAGACACCTATACAACAATTTTAGGAAGAAATTTCCAGGAAAAGTGTTGAAAGAGATCATTTGGAAGGCAGCTAGAGCTACTTATCCACAGGCTTGGGAAAGAGAGATGAGAGGCATGAGGAGGATAAATGAAGAGGCCTACAAACACATGATGCAAACTCCACTAAGATTTTGGAGCAAGTCCTATTTCAGAACCACAACAAAGTCTGATAGTGTCTTGAATAATATGTCAGAAGCTTTCAACAGTGTGATTGTGGAGGCAAGGGCAAAACCTTTGGTTACAATGTTAGAAGAAATAAGGGGATACATAATGGAAAAATGGGCGGCAAATAGGCTAAAGTTCTCTAATTTAGGTGATGATAAAGTCTTGCCAAACATAAAGAAGAAGGTCGAGAAAACCAGCAGTTTCACAAATTCTTGGATAGTAAGGTAATAGATAATACACTTACTATTGTGCTTTTGTAGTATGACTTTCTTTTGATAGGAGATAGACTTCTGATATTTTTATAGGATGTCATCTGAACATATTTTTGAGGTAAGGCATATTGAGAATCAGGGAGGCATATTGAGAATCAGGGAGACATGTTCTCTATCAACTTGAAGGAACATTGCTGTTCTTGCAGAAAGTGGCAGCTGACAGGTCTCCCATGCGTCCATGCCATTTCCTCAATTAAGAGTAGAGGTCTTGCTGTTGACCAGTTTGTTCCAGACTATTACAAGAAGGCTAGGTACATTAGGGTGTATGAACCTATCATTTACTCTCTGAATGGTACAAATTTATGGGTGAGAACTGAATACCCTGATGTGCAGCCTCCCAAATTCAAGAAAATGCCTGGAAGACCAAAGAAGAAGAGGAATAGAGAACAGGGTGAGATTGATGGTACTGACAGGAAAATAAGAAAAACTGGTATGATTGTGAGGTGCACTAGGTGCAGACAAACTGGGCACAACAAATCAACTTGTAAGATGGCTCAGCCACCCCAATAGGAATCACAGGCCACCCAGCAAGCATCTCAGTCAACTCAGGTAACCCAGCAAGCAACTCAGACAACCCAGCAAGCATCACATACAACCCAGCAAGCATCACAGGCAACCCAGCAAGCATCATAGGCAACCCAGCAAGAATCTCAGGCAACCCAGACAACTCATGCAACAAAAACAAGTCATTCAACAAAAATAACTCAGGCAACCAAAACAACTCAGGCAACTCAGGCAACCAAAACAACTCAACCAACTCAGACAAGCAAAACAACTAGGGCAACTCAGGCAGCCAAATCATCCCAGGCAACTCAGCTTTCTCAGACAACTAACAAGAAGATTGCAACACAAGCTAGGCACAAGTTGCCTTTCAAGAGACCAACACAACATTCAAGAGGACCCACCACCAGATTGAGTGCATCACAGAATGCAGTGGGTCCTACTACTATGAGGACAACACCAACTAAAAGGAATATTCCAAAGAAATCCTCTTAGGGTCTATAGTTTGTGTTGTATTGTGTAATGGTGTCTTCTGATGTTATGAACAATTTCTGCTATTTTGTGTACCAAGCATTTCTGATATGCTTCTGCTATTATGTGTAATGTTGTGTACTAAGTACTTATGGTGTACAATGCTTCTGCTATTTTGCTATTATTGTAATGATACTTCTGTTATGCTGTAATCAAATTATGTTGTTATCATATTATTCTGTTAAATTATGGTGTACAGTGTTTCATATTTTGTATTTATACTTCTGTTATGCTGTAGTCAAATTATTCTGTTAAAAACTATTAAAATCATGTTAAAACCTGTCAAACCATTTAGTGTACAAACTGGTGCACAAAACAGGTGCACAAACTGTTATTTAGTGTACAAAACAGATGCACAAATTAAGTGTACAAAACAGGTGCACAAATTTGGTGCACAAACTGTTAATTGGTGCACAAATCTGTATGCCACTAACTACTGCAACTTCTAAAATATGTTTATGACAGCAACAAAACAACTCGTTTACTAAGACCACTGATAATTATGGCAACACGTGATAAATATGTCAACAACACTAAAAGAGTAGATTTGGTAACAACAACTGATACATCTGGCAACAAAACTAAAAAATTGGTAACAACAATACTCTTTTCATCAGACCATTAGTACATGTTATTGAAGCAACTTTTACATCAATTTCAACATTCACAACACCTTAACCACTAAAACAAATAACACAATAAAGCACAGGGACTTCCAGATCATCTTCCATTTCCTTGTGTTCTTCAAAGCTTCATCTAGCTGCAAATTATTGACCTTCAACACTTCAACCATGCTTTTTGCCTCAGCCAACTCTTTTTGGGCTTCTTCCAACTCCTTAAATTGCATTTCAATCTTCCATTGCAGATTCCTCAGGCTTTCCTCCTTGCAATCTCTTGAATCATCATAGAACCATTCAAAAAAACCGCACCCGACATTCGTGTGTCCCTATACATATATGCAGGCAACTTATTAACAGTGAAGCTGTAACGGATGGAATGGATGTGTTTGACAAAGAAGATTACCTTAAAATGTTGACAACCCCAGAAAAGCTTTCCATTATTTTGGACGGTTCTTGCCTTGCGAAGTACAGCAAGGTCTCCACAAGCACACATGACTTTGCCAAAACTG
This sequence comes from Lathyrus tuberosus, assembly GCA_022829125.1. Lineage (NCBI taxonomy): Eukaryota > Viridiplantae > Streptophyta > Magnoliopsida > Fabales > Fabaceae > Lathyrus > Lathyrus tuberosus. The sequence goes on along the minus strand of JALAZF010000019.1, from coordinate 4,664,519 downwards.
GTATACACTTGTGAATCGAAGCGGGTTCTTGAAGATGAAGAAGAAACACGCCTTGGACTCATTATTGATAGTGGATTTTCCTTTCAATTTGGTAAATTTTGGATGAATTCGTAACCTAGGGTTTGGAATTAGGATTCGATTTATAAAGTTTCAGATTCAATTGGCAAGATGATGCTGACTGTGCTACACACCCCAACCAAGTCAGAATCCACATCATCATTTTTAACACCGTTACCATGTAATTAACGGAAAGGATCACTGCGAACCTATTTAAAAATGCATGGGACCAATTTGGAACTTTTAAAAGCTAGAGGACCTATTTGGACCTACCCCAATAGCTAGAGGACCAAAAAGGGTATTAAGCCTAAAAATTAATAAAAAGTATTGAAAACATGTGAAAAATGAGTGGTGATCTTGGATCAATGTGTCAAAAATCATGTTTATATCCACAAAATGATTGAAAACCAATTAAATTTGGAAAATCAAGGAGGAAAAATATTTTAAATGTTAAAAAATAAATAAAAAATTAATTCTTTGCAAAAATATCAAGTATATGAAATAAATAACATTTTTGGGAATTTTTGGCAAAATAAAATATTTTAACATTTTTGTGAATTATTTAAAAAAGAATCAACTCAAAATCATTAAAACTCAGAGAGAAATTAATTTTTGAATCAATTAAATAAAATCACAAAATTCAAATATTCAAATTTGTGAAAAAGGCGCCAAGAACATGGGCCAAGAACACGCGCGAAGGGAGTTTTGCTCAAATTTGCATTTTCTATCCAATCTCACTGAATATTTAATGAAATCACACAATCCACATATCAATCTGCTCGTTTTCACCTCACGATCATGTCTATGGTCTTTAATTTCATTTATTATAAGCATGGAATAAGAAATCAAGACAAAACCTCAAGAACCCTAAATTCTGCATGAAGGCTGAGAATTTTGATACACGATTCAAACAAAGCAATTAATTGAGGGGAAACATTCTATGCATGATTATGAACATTTGGTAAAAGTATTGTGCGAGGAAATATGCATAGATTAAGAGATGACCAAGTTTAGGCTTACTTGAAGGTCGTGACAACAAGAGCAATGTGATTTTTGAGTTAGAGGTGTTACAGATGAGTTGTGATGATCTGAACAGCTCCCCTACACCATATGGAGTGTGTTTGAATGCTTGGACCTGATTGGAAATGGCTGGATCACTTCATGGCATCTCAACTGCAACTTGGTTGAAAACTTGAGCAACTGGCTGGTGATTCTGAGAAATCAGTGTTACAGTTATGTGTTTAGTGTTTGATCAGCTCACATATGATGTTTATGAGGTGTTAGAGCAATTGGTTTGAGTAGAATTGCTCTCTACTGAAAAATTTGATAGTGACTTGCTAAGAAAGGCATTTTTGAGAGTGAGAAGATGATTTTGAGAAAGGAAAGTGTTGTAGGCATTTGGTGTACTTAAACTGAGCACAAATGAGCTTATAGTAGAGCAAGTTTATTTTGCAAGCAATAGTGAATGGCAACAGCAGCAGCTCATTGTCCAATTGCATCACTTTGGAATCTTAAGTCTCCTCTAGCCAATGACTAGAGGTTAGAGAACAGGCCTTTGGTTCCCTAGTTCAGAGATCATCCTTGACTCATTCAGTTGGAAAAGGCTCAGTTCATGCCACCTTGGTGCATCCATTGAATGCTCCAAAACAAAATTGGAGTCTTGTCCCCTTTTTAGGCATTTTAGGTTTGGCATGCGACTTTTAGTTCCATAGACTTGGGAGGCTTATGGATCAGTGTTTGTTCCTCCTTGGTCTTCCCCTGAGGTGTTCAGATGGATAAACTTGTTTGTCATTTGCACAAATTTCTCAAATCGAGCAAAATGCACAAATTTGCCTTGTTATGACAGTTGTAGCAAGGCATATTGCCACTATCATAACTCTTAGCTCAAATGGAATTTGATGGAGTTCTTGGCCATTTTGGAAAGCTCTCATATGATACAACATATGTGTGATCATAGTTTGTCTTGAAACTTATTGGATCCAAGTGAAAAATTCCCCTGCATTTTGAAAAAAGTGAAACAGATTCTGACTTAGTGAAAATTTCACTAAGCGTTGGAAAAAGTGACATTTCATGCTTTTGTCATTTTGGTCACTCCATAACTTAAAATCCATGAGGAATTGGAATGAGGTGTAGTTGACACTTTTAAAGTGTGCCATGAGAGCTACAAATCCATCTTTGGATCAGCCAAAATGGTTGCTTGGATCACAAGTTATGATCCTTGGAAGTTGGTACCCTAGCCACTTTGTTCCATAACTTAGAAAAATTCTAAGTTTTTTTATGGTTACCCCTTTTAGAAGTTATCCCACTTTCTTTCATTTTTCTTGATGAATGTTGATTCAAATCACACATTAACATCATTTTAGGGTTAGGGAACCATAATTGATCAAAAAATCAAAAAGTTAAACTTTGACTTTTGGGCACAGTTGACTTTTTATCAGATGAACTCCAAACTGTACGATCCTCTATGAAATCAAGCCCTTGACCTAAATCAAACTTGATGGATTGATTTCATAAGTGTTATAGCGTGTATTGAATCATGTCCCAAGGTTTGAGAGCATGTCCTGGTCAAAAGTCAAAGATACAGTTGACTTTTTCCTCAAAACCCTAACTGTGATCCAGATGAAATTGAAACTTGTGAATCAAGCTTCTTGGATCAACCCACTATTGCAAATGGATCAATGTGGTTTATTAGAGACCCTTAAACCATGTCTTTAGGTCTTGGCTCATGTTTTGTCCCAAAAGTCAACTTAGGGGTGAATTAGGTCAAGAAACCCTAATTCCTGATTTTTTATAGATGCATCCCCTGAGGTTAAATTGACTTGATGATTGGGACCATGATGTCCCTTGGAGTATCTTGGGTTATGCTTTGAAGTATTGGCTCATGCCCAGAGGAAAATTTCCGTCTAGAGGCCTTGGTCGACCAAAACCCTAATTTGGTGACATTGGCGATCTTGAGGCTTGATCCACTTGGAATGCTGCAACCTTGTGCCTGATTCTTGAAGTGGGAGTCCTCTTGATCCTTTGTGGATGTTTAAGAGGTTAGACAAGTTGAAGATCATGTCAGTTTCTGATTGATCCTTTGTCTAAAAGCTCTGAGAGGGCTTGAAACCCTAATCTTTGATAGTAGTGAATGTTCAACAATTTCTTGAGGAGATTGATGAGGAATAAAGGTACATCCATATTGTGATGATGATTTACACAATGATGGGAAATCTTAGTGGTCAAAATTTGACAGATGCCCCTATTTAATCTTGGACCCGAAGGTGTGAATGGCGAAGGTATTCGGGCATTCGGGGTGCAAGAGGATTAAATATCAGAATACGCGAAATTTTGACGGTGGTTATGAATGGTAGCTTGCCCATCCATATTCTTTTGCTAAGCAATGATACTTAGAAAAGGTAAAACTTACCCTCGATCCTGGTCTCCTACCAAGGAACTGGTCTCAGTTTCTGATGTTAACTTCCCCTCGATCCTGGTTTCCTACCAAGGAACTGGTCTCAGTTTCTGATATAAACTTCCCCTTGATCCTGGTTTCCTACCGAGGAACTGGTCTCAGTTCTTTTGTCAATAAACTTTATTGACAAGCGCTATTGTAGCGGTTTTCCTCAAACTTCTCGCCGAATTTTCCTTGGGAGATGCCATTTGAAGGAAAAAGGTTTTGATGTCAGACTTGCTAGGGAACCCATTCGTCTGAGTTGTAGAGGTGCACAAGCTTCTCCGTTGGAGATGCCATTTGTCGACTCTACTAGGGAAAACGAGTCTCTTGAGAGACTGCTTCCTGCTTGGGGATATTACATCATACTTTTCTTCGAGATCTTCTCGGAGAAATTCCATACAATGTCTCCCAATTTTGAGGTGCTGATGACTTCAATGACATTGATTTTCTGGAGAGAAGAACCAGTGTGTTCCTGAGAGTCTTTAGTTGCGAGGCTCTCTCGGGGGATTTTCCTTAATTCGGGAAAGCAAAGATGTCATCTTCAATGGCGAAGAGTGACATTTGTCGAAGATTTTCTGGTCTTTCAGAAGGTCAAGTTATCAAAGTGGTCAACGGCTGTTTCCATCCCAGAAATAAACGGGGAAAAAGGTAGCTCGGACAAAACATTTCCTGACGAGGAAAGAACAGACAACTCGATTGAGAGGACTTTTATCACTAGGGGACAATACCGACTAGAGTGATAGTGATGCAATATGAATATGAATGTAAATCAATAATGCATGATGTATGTATGTTTATGCTGACAAAACTGATGCCACATACAGATTAATGGATGAACACAACTGGATACTCGGCCACTGCTGAAGAAGGGTAATAATCTTCTCGCGTAATCTTTGTAAGGAATCAGTCCTGATTGGTATGTGTTCCAATCTCCTTTGATCTGATTGATAACCAGGGCTGAGTCGCCATATACATCCAAGTTCTTGATCCTTAAGTTGATCGCTTCTTCGAGACCCATGATACAAGCTTCGTATTCGGCCTCGTTGTTTGTGCACTTGAACGTAAGTCTAGCGGTGAAAGGAATATGGGTGCCCTGAGGTGTTTTGATGATTGCCCCAATTGCGTTTCCGTAATGATTGACGGCTCCGTCAAAGATAAGTCTCCATTGGGAACCTGGTTCTGGCCATTCACTGGGTAGCGGTTCATCGCAATCTTTCATTTTCAAATACATGACATCTTCGTCTGGGAAGTCAAACCCGACTGATTCCTGATCGTCAATCGGTTGATGAGCCAAATGATCGGCTAAAACACTTCCTTTAACGGCTTTCTAAGCATGGTATTCTATGTCATATTCTGATAACAACATCTGCCAACGGGCAATTCTTCCCGTGAGAGCAGGCTTTTCAAAGACATACTTGATTGGATCCATTTCTGAGATTAACCAAGTAGTGTGACGAATCATATACTGGCGAAGACATTTGGCTGCCCAAGCCAAAGCGCAACAAGTTTTCTCAAGCATAGTGTACCGAGTTTCACACTCAGTGAATTTCTTGCTCAAATAGTAGATGACAGACTCTTTCCTTTTCGTTTCGTCTTGTTGGCCAAGTACACAACCCATGGAGTCTTCCAAGACTGTTAAGTAAATGATCAGTGGTCTTCCTTCCACTAGAGGTGATAGAATCGGTGGGTTCAATAGGTATTCCTTAATACTGCCGAAGGCGGTTTGGCAGTCTTCTGTCCAAACGCAGTCCTGATTCTTTTTTAGTAATTTGAAAATTGGCGCACATGCCGCGGTCATGAGGAATATAAATCTGGAAATGTAGTTCAAACTCCCAGGAATCCCCTGACTTGTTTTTCAGTTTTTGGAGAAGGTATTTCTCGAATGGCCTTGACCTTGTCAGGATCAACCTCAATTCCTTTCTGGCTGACGATGAACCCTAAAAGTTTCCCTGAACGGACACCGAATGTGCACTTATTGGGATTGAAGCGGAGTTTGTACTTTCTCAACCGCTCGAATAGCTTTGACAGGTGGGTCACATGCTCCTCTTCTGTCTTAGATTTGGCAATCATATCATCGACATATACCTCGATTTCTTGCTGTATCATGTCATGAAACAGAGTAGTCATGGCCCTTTGATAGGTTGCCCCGACATTCTTCAAACCGAACAGAATTACCTTGTAACAAAAGGTACCCCATGGGGTAATGAATGAAGTTTTCTCCATGTCTTTCGGTGCCATTTTTATCTGATTATAGCCCGAGAATCCATCCATGAAGGAGAATATTTTGAACTTTGTTGTACTATCTACCAGCATGTCAATGTGTGGTAAAGGAAAGTCGTCCTTTGGAATAGCCTTGTTTAGATCTCTGTAATCCACACACATTCTGACCTTTCCGTCCTTTTTCGAAACTGGCACGATGTTGGCTAGCCATTGAGGATACTCTGACGTGGCGAGGAAACCCGCGTCAATCTGTTTCTGTACTTCCTCTTTGATTTTGATGGCCATGTTTGGGTGAGTTCTTCTCAACCTCTATTTTACTGGCGAACATTCTGATCGTAATGGTAGATGATGTTCCATGATGCAGGTATCTAACCCTGGCATGTCCTGATATGACCAAGCGAATACATCGGGGAATTCTTCGAGAAGCTTTATCAAATCTTGTTTGACAGTTGAACTGAGCAGTGCCCCAATCTTGACTTCTTTTCTCTCTTCTTCTGAACCCAAGTTGATCGTTTCCAACGGCTCTTTGTGAGGTTCAATGGACCTTTCCTCTTGTCTGAGTAACCGGGAGATCTCTTCTGGAATTTCGTCGTCAACTTCTTCTTTAGCCTCGAATACTGGGAATTCAAAGTTGGGAGAAGGATTGGATCATATGTTTCAATGGGGTTTAAAACAAGCAATCTGTATGACGTGATGATTGTTTTTAGAAGAGATAGAGAGAATGCAAGAGTGTGTGCGGTGTATTTTCTTTGGAAAACTGCTTGTTTTTATTATTGAGTTGTTTTTTAGGATTACCATTTTCTGAAAAAGTGAAAAGAGAAAACAACAATAAATGCGAAAATTACATAACGACGTTATTTTATTTATGATCTTGTCGATTCTTGAAACTGCAACCCTATAAAACAAAAATTTGTCGCTTTGGTCAAAGCGAAGAGGTACATTTACAGAAAGTGAGCCATATCAAAACATCCGTTTCACCTGGGCAAGGTGAAAGGTTAAGATAAAGATGGCAATTACTTAGACTTATGGACGACCTTCGGAACATCGACTGCAACCCATTGGCGGCGAACTCCTCGGTGAATCACAAAGTCTGGTACCTTATTTTTTGACTTGTCTTCAGAAATAACGCTGATTTCTGGTGGAGCATGATCATTGGAATCTGTCTCCCAGGCAGAGTTGTCATAGGAGGATTCTTCAGTTGTATCTTGCATAGTATTTATGCTTTCAGGTAAATCTCCTCATCCAGTTGGCTGGATGTCTTCGAGCCTGATACGAGAGCTTTTAGGAGCGGTGTATTTGACCAAGAAGTTGTATTTGCCACTCGGTTGTCCTAGGGTGTCCCACACTTCTTTGGAACTAGAGGAGTCATCTCTCTCGATGACGTTGACCTCGGGAAAAGCATGGTTGATAAATTTTAGTCCTGCAAGCTTTGCGAATTCATCGTCGTGTTAGATGTTTTCTGAATACCCTGAGTGTCGATCCCATGGCATGGTGGGGACGTAGGTATTTTGTCAATGATGCTCAGCTGATTTTCATTGTTCGGCTGATTTTCTTGCCCCGAGTATCCTGGGTACGACTGCCAGATAGGCAGGCCATCCATCAGGCCATAATAGTCATGGTTAAAGTTGTATTTCATCAGAGTGTCCTCCTCTAATGAGTTTAGTGGAGCACGACATCCTTCAGGATCACAATCTCCGTATATCGTTTTGACATCTGAACTTGGTATAAATCTCAGACTCTGTGCGGGATAGCAAAATGGCATAGACCGTGACTAGTTGGTCGTCCTTGACGAACTTCAGTTTTTGGTGCAGTGTCGAAGTGACTGCCTCAGCCTGGTGTATCCAAGGTCTTCCCAACAAATAGTTGTATGTTGTGTAACGCCCCAGTTTTTGTTAGATTTATTTAATCGAGTCGATTTGATTATTTTTATTATTATATTATTTTATTTTGGACTTTTATTTGGCAATATATTATTTTTCATTGTTGTTATGTTTTATCGCGTTTTGGGAGCGTTTGCGAGATATTTGAGTGTAGGGGTATTTTGGTTATTTTACATATTTTCTTAAGTTAGTAACATAGAGAGAAAAATAGATAGAAAGAAAAAGAGAAGAAGAAAAAGAGAAAGAAGGAAAAGAAGAGAAGAAAAAGAGAGAAAAACTTGGGGTTTAAGAAATTGAATCAACCGACTTTTCAAACACGATTAAATCGGGTAAGGGTGCGAAACTCGATTATTCTATACTTGTGTATGATTATGTATGTATGTATTTGTTTGTTGTTGGGTTGAAATTGAATATAGAACCAAAACCATAATATGTTGAAATTGTTGGAAATTGATTCAAATTGTGTCTGAAATCATGTTTTAATGTTCATAGACATGTTAGATAGATGTTGTTGTGCACTCTAGTGGTAATTTTCTAGTGTTTAGGTGAAAATTGGAGTGATTTTTGGTTGATTTCGCAGCAGAAAATTCTGTAGAAAAATTCTGGGTTTCCTATGCCCATACGCGTAACACGCAGGGCAATACGCGTATTGGTTTGGGAAATACACGTATGGCAAGGGGAATTGAGGGCAATACGCGTATGGAAGTTCATTTTTCTCGGGCACCTGCTGATTTGCGTAATGGTACGCATATTTGGCAAGGCAATACGCGTAACGTGTGAGGCATTATGTGTATAGAGCTTTTAGTGGGATTTTTGGGGAGAATTTGGTCTCTGCCCATACGCGTATCACTTTGGGCAATACGCGTATGGATGGGCGAGGGAGCTGGGCAATACGCGTATAGCCAGTGAGAGTGCAGAATTTTGTCTTTTCGCGATTCCATTTCTTTTTTATTCCATAACTTGTGCTCCGATTATCCGTTTTGAACATTCTTGGTATCGTTGGAAAGCTATTGAGCTGTTCTTTCTTATTATAATAGTTTTGAGATTGTTGACTGATTTAATAATGTAGGGAATTTGGAAACGTGTTGTTTTGTCGACTTTTGCCGTCGTACTGTGTGTAATTGATGTGTTATCATGCAATGTGCTTTTGATATATGTTGTGATGATGATTTATGGCCTAAGGGCAAGTAAATGCAAGTTGTTGTGTTTGGTTGTATATGCATGATTATGGTTGCATATATGTGCGCATTTGAATGTCATGAGTCATTGTATGCCAAGCATCATGATATGCATTCTTGTAATGTCGTGTGCCTTAGTGGGTGTGAGCGACGAAACGGTTCCAGAGGGAATCCGCTATAACATCGTGAGCCTTATACCAAGAGAACCTAAAGCGATGATTATAGACGATCGTGAGCCTTATAAAAAGATGACCTAAAGTGATCGGATCGTGAGCCTTATACAAAGAGGACCTAAAGCGATCCATAAACGTCGTGAGCCTTATACCAAGAGGACCTAAAGCGACGGGGAACATCGTTTGCTCGATGGGGAGTTACACTAAGTAACAAGTGATGATTCCAATAGTTCCTGAGTGAACTAATGATGAGAATGATGGATGGAACGGTACCGCATTGCATTGCATAGAGTCGTTGTGTCGGTCTCTGTGCATTTGCATAAATCATGAATGGATTGATTTTGTGTGGAATTGTGAATGGAATTGATGAGTTGATATATATATATATATATATATATATATATGTTGGTGATAAATGTATTGTGCATGGTTGATATACCTTGGTGATGGATATATGAGTTATGCATTGTGTTGTTTTGTCTTTGAATTCTGGTGTAAGTTGTGGTGAGAATATTTTACATGTGTATTTCTGTGTTATTTTATAATTGTATGCAATTATATTATAAATGTGTTTCTCAACCTTCTGCTGTTTCGAATGCTCATTGAGGCATTGCAGATTAGATGCTGAAGGTCTTTTTGTGAAGCTTAGGTCTTCATTCTTTTGTCGGTCGGCTCTGATATGTAGCACAAGGAGGTCGGGGAGATCGTTTGTGATTTATGTGTATATGTAGATATATCTTTTGGATTGTACATGTATGACTCTGTATATGACAGACAAACTTTTTATGTTATATATATGAGATCTCAGTTGCAGATTTTTCGCTTTTATTCTGTACCTGAATTGTGGGTGCTAGGAACTGAGTTCCTCTGTGTGTATTACTACCTGATTGTTGCATATCTTTATGAGCAGGTTTTTGTGTTTTGTTTCAATAGATGTGATGCCTCCGTCTATGCCATGAATGTTTGAATTATACTCTGATTATTTGTTATCGCTTTCATTAATTGGGGGTATAGATTGGGGGTGTTACATTAAGTGGTATCAGAGCCAGTCCGTGTCAGTTTGTGTCAGTCCTTGTTGGTCGTTGTGTTTGGGTGAGCTGTTTGTTTAACCATAGTTGTTGTTATTGGATATGAACAGAATATGGCTGGTAGGAATGATGTTGCTTTGGCTGCTGCTATGCAAGCTATGGCTCGGGCTGTGCAGGGTGCACCTAATGCTGGTGGGAATGATGAGTTCAGGAAGAACAAACCACCTGTCTTTAAAGGAAGATATGATCCTGATGGTGCTCAGATTTGGCTTAAGGAGATTGAAATAATCTTTCGAGTGATGGACTGCGCTGAGGAACATAAGGTGAGACTGGGCACTCACATGTTGCAGGATGAGGCTGATGATTGGTGGGTTAGTACGCGTCATGTGTTGGAAGCTGCAGATGAAGTGGTCACTTGGGCTTTGTTTAGCAGGGAGTTTTTGAGGAAGTATTTTCCCGAAGATGTAAGAGGAAAGAAAGAGATAGAGTTCTTAGAGTTGAAACAAGGTAACATGTCTGTTATTGATTACACTGCTAGGTTTGTGGAGCTTGTTCAATTTTATCCACATTATGTTGAAGCAACTGCAGAGTTTTCTAAGTGTTTGAAGTTTGAGAACGGATTGCGTCCTGAGATCAAGCAGGCAATCGGGTATCAAAGGATTAGGAGGTTTTCAGATTTGGTGGATTGTTGTAGATTTTTTTAAGAGGATAGCAAAGCTCATTCTACTCACTATAAGAGTGTGAACGAAAGGAAAGGAAAGCAACCGTTTCGTGGTGGTCCTTATGTGACACCAGCTGACAAGGGTAAGAAAAGGGGTAATTTTGAGAAAAGGCCAAGTGGGGGAGGTATGTCTAATCCTCTGAGATTTTTTAGGTGTGGTGACTTAGGACATCGTCAGTTTGAATGTAGAAAGGATATGAGGAAGTGTTCCAATTGTGGGGGTTTAGGACATGTAACAGCTGAGTGCAAGAAGAATGTGGTGAAGTGTTTCAACAGTGGGGAAGCTGGTCATATTAGTACGAAGTGTCCGAAACCAAAGCAAGCTCAAGCTAGGGGGAAATTGTTTGCATTGGCAGGAACTCAGACTACTAGTGCAAACCGTCTGATCAGAGGTACTTGTTTTATTAATAGTACGCCTTTAGTTGTTATTATTGATACTGGAGCGACTCATTCGTTTATTTCGTCTGAGTGCGCGAAGCATTTGAATCTTTTGTTGTCATCGATGGGTGGAGAGATGGTTATTGATACTCCAGCAATGGGATCAGTAACTACTTCCTTGGTTTGTTTAAGTTGTCCTTTGACCATTTATGGTAAAGATTTTGAGATGGATTTGGTGTGTCTGTCGTTGGAGGGTTTAGATGTGGTTCTGGGAATGAATTGGTTGCAGTTCAATCGAGTTCATATTGATTGTTATCATAAGTTTGTAAGATTTCCTTCTCTTGAGGAAGAAGAGGAATCGAGTTTCTTATCTACCAAAGAGTTGAAGAAACTTTTGGTGGATGAAGCTCAGTTGTTCGGGTTGTTTGCATCGTTGACAATGGATAGTCAAGTTGCACTTGATGTGTTTCCAGTTGTGTGTGATTTTCCAGAGGTGTTTCCAGAGGATATTTTAGATGTGCCGCCAGAGAGAGAGGTGGAGTTTTCTATAGATCTAGTTCCTGGTACTAGACCTGTATCTATGGCTCCTTATCATATGTCGGCATCTGAGTTGGTTGAGTTAAAGAAGCAGTTGAATGAATTGTTAGAAAAGAGGTTTGTGAGGCCGAGTGTATCGCCTTGGGGTGCTCCAGTTTTATTGGTGAAAAAGAAAGATGGAAGTATGCGATTGTGTATTGATTATCGCCAGTTGAATAAGGTGACGATTAAGAATAAGTATCCTCTTCTGAGAATTGATGATCTGATGGACCAGTTGGTAGGTGCGTGTGTGTTTAGTAAGATTGATTTGAGGTCGGGTTATCATCAGATTAGAGTGAAAGAGGAAGATATTCAGAAGACGGCTTTTAGGACACGATATGGTCATTACGAATATTCTGTGATGCCGTTCGGGGTTTCTAATGCGCCGGGTGTGTTTATGGAGTATATGAATCGTATTTTCCATGAGCATTTGGATCGATTTGTTGTTGTGTTTATTGATGTCATCTTGATTTATTCTAAGTCCCGGGAGGAACATGCGGAGCATTTGCGTGTTGTGTTGCAAATTTTGAAGGAAAAGAGACTTTTTACCAAGTATTCCAAGTCTGAGTTCTGGTTGTCAAAAGTGAGTTTTCTTGGGCATGTGATTTCAGGTAATGGTATTGCTGTGGATCCATCTAAAGTAGATGCAGTTCTACAATAGGAGGCTCCTAGATCTGTTACTGAAATTAGAAGCTTTTTGGGCTTAGCTAGAGATTATCGAAGATTCATTGAAGGTTTTTCCAAGTTAGCACTTCCTTTGACCCAATTGACTTGTAAAGGTAAAGCATTTATTTGGGATATTCAGTGTGAGGAAAGTTTTAGTGAGCTGAAGAGAAGATTGACTACAGCTCCGATTTTGATCTTACCGAATCCTACTGAACCGTTTTTGGTGTATTGTGATGCGTCTTTGATTGGTTTAGGTGGAGTGTTGATGCAAGAAGGTAAGGTTGTGGCTTATGCTTCGAGGCAATTGAGGATTCATGAGAAGAATTACCCTACTCATGATTTGGAATTAGCGGCAGTGGTTTTTGTGTTGAAAATTTGGAGGCATTATCTCTATGGTGCAAGATTCGAAGTCTTTAGTGATCATAAAAGTTTGAAATACTTGTTTGATCAGAAAGAGTTGAATATGAGGCAACAGAGATGGTTGGAATTTTTGAAGGACTACGATTTTGGCTTGAATTACCATCCTAGTAAAGCTAATGTGGTAGCCGATGTGTTAAGCCGGAAATCTTTGCATATGTCCGCTTTGATGGTTAAAGAGTGGGAACTTTTGGAAGCATTTAGAGATTTGAGTTTGGTGTGTGAATTGACGTCTGACAGCGTGAGGCTTGGTATGTTAAAGGTCACTAATGATTTTCTGTTAACCGTTAGCGAGAAACAGAAGTTGGATGTGAAATTTGTTGACTTGATGACGGTTGGAGATCAAAGTGTGAATGGTGACTTTAAAGTGGATGATAAGGGTGTTTTGAGATTCCGTGGTAGAATCTGTATTCCTGATGATTCGGACTTGAAAAAGGTGATTTTAGAGGAAGGACACCCGAGTAGTTTAAGTATACATCCGGGAGCTAATAAGATGTATCAAGATTTGAAGAAGATCTTTTGGTGGTTTGGATTAAAGAGGGAGGTGGCTCAGTTTGTTTATGCGTGTTTGACGTGTCAGAAGTCTAAGGTAGAACATCAAAAGCCTAGTGAATTATTGCAACCGTTGGATATTCCCGAGTGGAAATGGGACAACATTTCTATGGATTTTGTGACAGGGTTTCCGAATTCACAGAGGGGGCATAATGCCATTTGGGTGATTGTGGATAGGCTGACTAAATCGGCGCATTTCATTCCGATTGACATCAGTTTTTCTTTGGAGAGATTGGCTGAGATTTATATAAGTGTGATTGTGAAATTGCATGGTGTTCCATTGTGTATTGTTTCAGATCGAGATTCGAGGTTTACTTCCAGATTTTGGGAAAGTTCGCCAAAGGCATTAGGTTCCAAGTTGAGATTGAGTTCTGCTTATAATCCTTAGACGGATGGTCAGGCCGAGAGAACTATTCAGTCGTTGGAAGATTTGCTGAGAGCTTGTGTTCTTGAGCAAGGTGGTGCTTAGGATAGTTATCTTTCGTTGGTGGAATTCACGTATAACAACAGTTTCCATTCAAGTATTGGAATGGCACCTCTTGAAGCGTTGTATGGAAGAAGATGTCAAACACCTTTGTGTTGGCATGAATCTGGTGAGAGTTTGGTGGTTGGACCGGAATTAATTCAACAAACTACGGAAAAGGTGAAACTTATTCGTGAGAAAATGAAGGCTTCTCAGAGTAGACAGAAGAGTTATCATGATTGAAGGAGGAAAGATCTTGAGTTTCAAGAAGGCGATCATGTATTTTTGAGAGTTACACCGGTGACGGGTGTTGGTCGTGCATTGAAGTCAAAGAAGCTTACTTCTCGGTTTATTGGTCCTTACCAGATATCCGCGAGAGTGGGTGCTGTGGCTTATCGGGTGGCGTTGCCGCTGAATCGTTCGAATTTACATGATGTGTTTCATGTTTCACAGCTTCGGAAGTATGTTCCGGATCCGTCGCATGTGATTCCGATGGATGAGGTCGAGGTAAGGGAGAACCTTACGGTTGAGGCAGTACCAGTGAGAATTTTGGATCGCGAGTTGAAGCGGTTAAGAGGCAAGGATATCGCGCTTGTGAAAGTAGCGTGGGGAGGCGCTACTGAGGGCAATTTGACTTGGGAGTTGGAGAGTCGGATGCGGGAGTCGTATCCGGAGTTGTTCATCTCAGGTAATATTTTCGAGGACGAAAATTTCTAAGTGGGGGAGAGTTGTAACGCCCCAGTTTTTGTTAGATTTATTTAATCGAGTCGATTTTATTATTTTTATTATTATATTATTTTATTTTTAACTTTTATTTGGCAATATATTATTTTTCATTGTTGTTATGTTTTATCGCATTTTGGGAGCGTTTGCGAGATATTTGAATGTAGGGGTATTTTGGTCATTTTACATATTTTCTTAAGTTAGTAACATAGATAGAAAAATAGATAGAAAGAAAAAGAGAAGAAGAAAAAGTGAAAGAAGGAAAAGAAGAGAAGAAAAAGAGAGAAAAACTTGGGGTTTAAGAAATTGAATCAACCGACTTTTCAAACACGATTAAATCGGGTAAGGGTGCGAAACTCGATTATTCTATACTTGTGAATGATTATGTATGTATGTATTTGTTTGTTGTTGGGTTGAAATTGAATATAGAACCAAAACCATAATATGTTGAAATTGTTGGAAATTGATTCAAATTGTGTCTGAAATCATGTTTTAATGTTCATAATTGCTGAGACATGTTAGATAGATGTTGTTGTGCACTCTAGAGGTAATTTTCTGGTGTTTAGGTGAAAATTGGAGTGATTTTTGGTTGATTTCGCAGCAGAAAATTCTGAAGAAAAATTATGGGTTTCCTCTGCCCATACGCGTAACACGCAGGGCAATACGCGTATTGGTTTGGGCAATACGCGTATGGCAAGGGGAATTGAGGGCAATACGCGTATGGAAGTTCATTTTTCTCGGCCATCTGCTGATTTACGTAATGGTACGCGTATTTGGCAAGGCAATACGCGTAACGTGTGAGGCATTACGGGTATGGAGCTTTTAGTGGGATTTTTGGGGAGAATTTGGTCTCTGCCCATACGCGTATCACTTTGGGAAATACACGTATGGATGGGCGAGGGAGCTGGGCAATACGCGTATGGCTCAAGGCAATACGCGTATAGCCAGTGAGAGTGCAGAATTTTGTCTTTTCGCGATTCCATTTCTTTTTTATTCCATAAATTGTGTTTCGATTATCCGTTTTGAACATTCTTGGTATCGTTGGAAAGCTATTGAGCTGTTCTTTCTTATTATAATAGTTTTGAGATTGTTGACTGATTTAATTATGTCAGGAATTTGGAAACGTGTCGTTTTGTCGACTTTTGCCGTCGTACTGCGTGTAATTGATGTGTTATCATGCAATGTGCTTTTGATATATGTTGTGATGATGATTTGTGGCCTAAGGGCAAGTAAATGCAAGTTGTTGTGTTTGGTTGTATATGCATGATTATGGTTGCATATATGTGCGCATTTGAATGTCATGAGTCATTGTATGCCAAGCATCATGATATGCATTCTTGTGATGTCGTGTGCCCTAGTGGGTGTGAGCAACGAAACGGTTCCAGAGGGAATCCACTATAACATCGTGAGCCTTATACTGAGAGGACCTAAAGCGATGATTATAGATGATCGTGAGCCTTATACAAAGAGGACCTAAAGTGATCGGATCGTGAGCCTTATACAAAGAGGACCTAAAGCGATCCATAAATGTCGTGAGCCTTATACCAAGAGGACCTAAAGCGACGGGGAACATCGTTTGCTCGACGGGGAGTTACACTAAGTAAAAAGCGATGATTCCAATAGTTCCTGAGTGAACTAATGATGAGAATGATGGATGGAGCGGTACCGCATTGCATTGCATAGAGTCGTTGTGTCGGTCTATGTGCATTTGCATAAATCATGAATGGATTGATTTTGTGTGGAATTGTGAATGGAATTGATGAGTTGAGATATATATATATATATATATATATATATATATATATATATATATATATGTTGGTGATAAATGTATTGTGCATGGTTGCTATACCTTGGTGATGGATATATGAGTTATGCATTGTGTTGTTTTGTCTTTGAATTCTGGTGTAAGTTGTGGTTAGAATATTTTACATGTGTATTTCTGTGTTATTATATAATTGTATGCAATTATATTATGATTGTGTTTCACAACCTTCTGCTGTTTTGAATGCTCTATGAGGCATTGCAGATTAGATGCTGGAGGTCTTTTTGTGAAGCTTAGGTCTTCATTCTTTTGTCGGTCGGCTCTGATATGTAGCACTGGGTGGTCGGGGAGATCGTTTGTGATTTATGTGTATATGTAGATATATCTTTTGGATTGTACATGTATGACTCTGTATATGACAGACAAAATTTTTATGTTATATATATATGAGATCTCAGTTGCAGATTTTTCGCTTTTATTCTGTACCTGAATTGTGGGTGCTAGGAACTAAGTTCCTCTGTGTGTATTACTACCTGATTGTTGCATATCTTTATGAGCAGGTTTTTGTGTTTTGTTTCAATAGATGTGACGCCTCCGTCTATGCCATGAATGTTTGAATTATACTCTGATTATTTGTTATCGCTTTCATTAATTGTGGGTATAGATTGGGGGTGTTACATTAAGTGGTATCAGAGCCAGTCCGTGTCAGTTTGTGTCAGTCCTTGTTGGTCGTTGTGTTTGGGTGAGCTGTTTGTTTAACCATAGTTGCTGTTATTGGATATGAACAGAATATGGCTGGTAGGAATGATGCTGCTTTGGCTCCTGCTATGCAAGCTATGGCTCGGGCTGTGCAGGGTGCACCTAATGCTGGTGGGAATGATGAGTTCAGGAAGAACAAACCGCCTGTCTTCAAAGGAAGATATTATCCTGATGGTGCTCAGATTTGGTTTAAGGAGATTAAAAGAATCTTTCGAGTGATGGACTGCGCTGAGGAACATAAGGTGAGACTGGGCACTCACATGTTGCAGGATGAGGCTGATGATTGGTAGGTTAGTACGCGTCATGTGTTGGAAGCTGCAGATGAAGTGGTCACTTGGGCTTTGTTTAGGAGGGAGTTTTTGAGGAAGTATTTTCCCGAAGATGTAAGAGGAAAGAAAGAGATAGAGTTCTTGGAGTTGAAACAAGGTAACATGTCTGTTATTGATTACACTGCTAGGTTTATGGAGCTTGTTCAGTTTTATCCATATTATGCTGAAGCAACTGCAGAGTTTTCTAAGTGTGTGAAGTTTGAGAACTGATTGTGTCATGAGATCAAGCAGGCAATTGGGTATCAAAGGATTAGGAGGTTTTCGGATTTGGTGGATTGTTGGAGAGTTTTTTAGGAGGATAGCAAAGCTCTACTCACTATAAGAGTGTGACCCAAAGGAAAGGAAAGTAACCGTTTCGTGGTGGTCCTTATGTGACACCAGCTGACAAGGGTAAGAAAAGGGGTAATTTTGAGAAAAGGCCAAGTGGGGGAGGTATGTCTAATCCTCTGAGATGTTTTAGGTGTGGTGACTTAGGACATCGTCAGTTTGAATGTAGAAAGGATATGAGGAAGTGTTCCAATTGTGGGGGTTTAGGACATGTAACAGCTGAGTGCAAGAAGAATGTGGTGAAGTGTTTCAACTGTGGGGAAGCTGGTCATATTAGTACGAAGTGTCCGAAACCAAAGCAAGCTCAAGCTGGGGGGAAAGTGTTTGCATTGGCAGGAACTCAGACTACTAGTGCAAACCGTCTAATCAGAGGTACTTGTTTTATTAATAGTACGCCTTTAGTTACTATTATTGATACTGGAGCGACTCATTCGTTTATTTCGTCTGAGTGCGCGAAGCATTTGAATCTTTTGTTGTCATCGATGGGTGGAGAGATGGTTATTGATACTTCAGCAATGGGATGAGTAACTACTTCTTTGGTTTGTTTAAGTTATCCTTTGACCATTTATGGTAAAGATTTTGAGATGGATTTGGTGTGTCTGCCGTTGGAGGGTTTAGATGTGGTTCTGGGATGCATTGTTTGCAGTTCAATCGGGTTCATATTGATTGTTATCATAAGCTTGTAAGATTTCCTTCTCTTGAGGAAGACGAGGAATCGAGTTTCTTATCTACCAAAGAGTTGAAGAAACTTTTGGCGGATGAAGCTCAGTTGTTCGGGTTGTTTGCATCGTTGACAGTGGATAGTCAAGTTTCACTTGATGTGTTTCCAGTTGTGTGTGATTTTCCAGAGGTGTTTCCAGAGGATATTTCAGATGTGCCGCCAGAGAGAGAGGTGGAGTTTTCTATAGATCTAGTTCCTGGTACTAGACCTGTATCTATGCTTCCTTATCGTATGTCGGCATCTGAGTTGGTTGAGTTAAAGAAGCAGTTGAATGAATTGTTAGAAAAAAGGTTTGTGAGGCCGAGTGTATCGTCTTGGGGTGCTCCAGTTTTATTGGTGAAAAAGAAATATGGAAGTATGCGATTGTGTATTGATTATCGCCAGTTGAATAAGGTGACGATTAAGAATAAGTATCCTCTTCCGAGAATTGATGATCTGATGGACTAGTTGGTAGGTGCGTGTGTGTTTAGTAAGATTGATTTGAGGTCGGGTTATCATCTAATTAGAGTGAAAGAGGAAGATATTCAGAAGACGGCTTTTAGGACACGATACGGTCATTACGAATATTCTGTGATGTCGTTCGAGGTTTCTAATGCACCGGGTGTGTTTATGGAGTATATGAATCGTATTTTTCATGAGCATTTAGATCGATTTGTTGTTGTGTTTATTGATGGTATCTTGATTTATTCTAAGTCCCGGGAGGAACATGGGGAGCATTTGCGTGTTGTGTTGCAAATTTTGAAGGAAAAGAGACTTTTTGCCAAGTATTCCAAGTCTGAGTTCTGGTTGTCAGAAGTGAGTTTTCTTGGGCATGTGATTTCAGGTAATGGTATTGCTGTGGATCCATCTAAAGTAGATGCAGTTCTACAATGGGAGGCTCCTAGATCTGTTACTAAAATTAGAAGCTTTTTGGGCTTAGCTAGATATTATCGAAGATTCATTGAAGGTTTTTCCAAGTTAGCACTTCCTTTGACCCAATTGACTTGTAAAGGTAAAGCATTTATTTGGGATATTCAGTGTGAGGAAAGTTTTAGTGAGCTGAAGAGAAGATTAACTACAGCTCCGATTTTGATCTTACCGAATCCTACTGAACCGTTTGTGGTGTATTGTGATGCGTCTTTGATTGGTTTAGGTGGAATGTTGATGCAAGAAGGTAAGGTTGTGGCTTATGCTTCGAGGCAATTGAGGATTCATGAGAAGAATTACCCTACTCATGATTTGGAATTAGCGGCAGTGGTTTTTGTGTTGAAAATTTGGAGGCATTATCTCTATGGTGCAAGATTCGAAGTCTTTAGTGATCATAAAAGTTTGAAATACTTGTTTGATCAGAAAGAGTTGAATATGAGGCAACGGAGATGGTTGGAATTTTTGAAGGACTACGATTTTGGCTTGAATTACCATCCTGGTAAAGCTAATGTGGTAGCTGATGCGTTAAGCCGGAAATCTTTGCATATGTCCGCTTTGATGGTTAAAGAGTGGGAACTTTTGGAAGCATTTAGAGATTTGAGTTTGGTGTGTGAATTGACGTCTGATAGCGTGAGGCTTGGTATGTTAAAGGCCACTAATGATTTTCTGTTAACCGTTAGCGAGAAACAGAAGTTGGATGTGAAATTTGTTGACTTGATGACGGTTTGAGATCAAAGTGTGAATGGTGACTTTAAAGTGGATGATAAGGGTGTTTTGAGATTCCGTGGTAGAATTTGTATTCCTGATGATTCGGACTTGAAAAAGATGATTTTAGAGGAAGGACACCCGAGTAGTTTGAGTATACATCCGGAAGCTAATAAGATGTATCAAGATTTGAAGAAGATCTTTTGGCAGTCTGGATTGAAGTGGGATGTGGCTCCGTTTGTTTATGCGTGTTTGACGTGTCAGAAGCCTAGGTAGAACATCAAAAGCCTAGTGGATTATTGCAACCGTTGGATATTCCCGAGTGGAAATGGGATAGCATTTCTATGGATTTTGTGACAGGGTTGCCGAATACACAGAGGGGGCATAATGCCATTTGGGTGATTGTGGATAGGCTGACTAAATCGGCGCATTTCATTCCGATTGACATCAATTTTTCTTTGGAGAGATTGGCTGAGATTTATATAAGTGTGATTGTGAAATTGCATGTGTTCCGTTGTGTATTGTTTCAGATCGAGATCCGAGGTTTACTTCCATATTTTGGGAAAGTTTGCAAAAGGCGTTAGGTTCCAAGTTGAGATTGAGTTCTGCTTATCATCCTTAGATGGATGGTCAGACCGAGAGAACTATTCAGTCGTTGGAAGATTTGCTTAGAGCTTGTGTTCTTGAGCAAGGTGGTGCTTGGGATAGTTATCTTTCGTTGGTAGAATTCACGTATAACAACAGTTTCCATTCAAGTATTGGAATGGCACCTCTTGAAGCGTTGTATGGAAGAAGATGTCGAACACCTTTGTGTTGGCATGAATCTGGTGAGAGTTCGATGGTTGGACCGAAATTAATTCAACAAACTATGGAAAAGGTGAAACTTATTCGTGAGAAAATGAAGGCTTCTCAGAGTAGGCAGAAGAGTTATCATGATTGAAGGAGGAAAGATCTTGAGTTTCAAGAAGGCGATCATGTATTTTTGAGAGTTACACCGGTGACGGGTGTTGGTCGTGCATTGAAGTCAAAGAAGCTTACTTCTCGGTTTATTGGTCCTTACCAGATATCCGCGAGAGTGGGTGTTATGGCTTATCGGGTGGCGTTGCCGCCGAATCTTTCGAATTTACATGATGTGTTTCATGTTTCACAGCTTCAGAAGTATGTTCCAGATCCGTCGCATGTGATTCCGATGGATGAGGTCGAGGTAAGGGAGAACCTTACGGTTGAGGCAGTACCAGTGAGAATTTTGGATCGCGAGTTGAAGCGGTTAAGAGGCAAGGATATTGCGCTTGTGAAAGTAGCGTGGGGAGGCGCTGCTAAGGGCAATTTGACTTGGGAGTTGGAGAGTCGGATGCGGGAGTCATATCCGGAGTTGTTCGTCTCAGGTAATATTTTTTAGGACGAAAATTTCTAAGTGAGGGAGAGTTGTAACGCCCCAGTTTTTGTTAGATTTATTTAATCGAGTCGATTTGATTATTTTTATTATTATATTATTTTATCTTTTACTTTTATTTGGCAATATATTATTTTTCATTGTTGTTATGTTTTATCGCGTTTGCGAGATATTTGAGTGTAGGGGTATTTTGGTCATTTTACATATTTTCTTAAGTTAGTAACATAGAGAGAAAAATAGATAGAAAGAAAAAGAGAAGAAGAAAAAGAGAAAGAAGGAAAAGAAGAGAAGAAAAAGAGAGAAAAACTTGGGGTTTAAGAAATTGAATCAACCGACTTTTCAAACACGATTAAATCGGGTAAGGGTTCGAAACTCGATTATTCTATACTTGTGTATGATTATGTATGTATGTATTTGTTTGTTGTTGGGTTGAAATTGAATATAGAACCAAAACCATAATATGTTGAAATTGTTGGAAATTGATTCAAATTGTGTCTGAAATCATGTTTTAATGTTCATAATTGGTGAGACATGTTAGATAGATGTTGTTGTGCACTCTAGTGGTAATTTTCTGTTGTTTAGGTGAAAATTGGAGCGATTTTTGGTTGATTTCGCAGCAGAAAATTCTGAAGAAAAATTTTGGGTTTCCTCTGCCCATATACGTAACACGCAGGGCAATACGCGTATTGGTTTGGACAATACGCGTATGGCAAGGGGAATTGAGGGCAATACGCGTATGGAAGTTCATTTTTCTTGGCCATCTGCTAATTTGCGTAATGGTACGCGTATTTAGCAAGGCAATACGCGTAACGTGTGAGGCATTACGCGTATGGAGCTTTTAGTGGGATTTTTGGGGAGAATTTGATCTCTGCCCATACGCGTATCACTTTGGGCAATACGCGTATGGATGGGCGAGGGAGCTGGGCAATACGCGTATGGCTCAAGGCAATACGCGTATGGCCAGTGAGCGTGCAGAATTTTGTCTTTTCACGATTCCATTTCTTTTTGATGCCATAACTTGTGTTCCGATTATCCGTTTTGAACATTCTTGGTATCGTTGGAAAGCTATTGATTTGTTCCTTCTTATTATAATAGTTTTGAGATTGTTGACCGATTTAATTATGTTGGGAATTTAGAAAAGTGTCGTTTTGTCGACTTTTGCCGTCGTACTGTGTGTAATTGATGTGTTATCATGCAATGTGCTTTTGATATATGTTGTGATGATGATTTGTGGCCTAAGGGCAAGTAAATGCAAGTTGTTGTGTTTGGTTGTATATGCAAGATTACGGTTGCATATATCTGCGCATTTGAATGTCATGAGTCATTGTATGCCAAGCATCATGATATGCATTCTTGTGATGTCGTGTGCCCTAGCGGGTGTGAGCGACGAAACGATTCCAGAGGGAATCCGCTATAACATCGTGAGCCTTATAACGAGAGGACCTAAAGCGATGATTATAGACGATCGTGAGCCTTATACAAAGAGGACCTAAAGCGATCGGATCGTGAGCCTTATACAAAGAGGACCTAAAGCGATCGGATCGTGAGCCTTATACAAAGAGGACCTAAAGCGATCCATAAACGTCGTGAGCCTTATACTAAGAGGACCTAAAGCGACGGGGAACATCGTTTGCCCGACGGGGAGTTACACTAAGTAACAAGCGATGATTCCAATAGTTCCTGAGTGAACTAATGATGCGAATGATGGATGGAACGGTACCGCATTGCATTGCATAGAGTCGTTGTGTCGGTCTCTGTGCATTTGCATAAATCATGAATGGATTGATTTTGTGTGGAATTGTGAATGGAATTGATGAGTTGAGATATATATATATATATATATGTTAGTGATAAATGTATTATGCATGGTTGATATACCTTGGTGATGGATATATGAGTTATGCATTGTGTTGTTTTGTCTTTGAATTCTGGTGTAAGTTGTGGTGAGAATATTTTACATGTGTATTTCTGTGTTATTATATAATTGTATGCAATTATATTATGATTGTGTTTCTCGCCCTTCTGTTGTTTCGAATGCTCTATGAGACATTGCAGATTAGATGCTGGAGGTCTTTTTGTGAAGCTTAGGTCTTCATTCTTTTGTCGGTCGGATCTGATATGTAGCACCGGGTGGTCGGGGAGATCGTTTGTGATTTATGTGTATATGTAGATATATCTTTTGGATTGTACATGTATGACTCTGTATATGACAGACAAACTTTTTATGTTATATATATGAGATCTCAGTTACTGATTTTCCGCTTTTATTCTGTACCTGAATTGTGGGTGCTAGGAACTGAGTTCCTCTATGTGTATTACTACCTGATTATTGCATATCTTTATGAGCAGGTTTTTGTGTTTTGTTTCAATAGATGTGACGCCTCCATCTATGCCATGAATGTTTAAATTATACTCTGATTATTTGTTATCGCTTTCATTAATTGGGGGTATAGATTAGGGGTGTTACATGTTGCTCAGATGTCCATGACCTGGAAAGTGACCTGGAAAGAGTGAGGACCAATAGTTATGGGAAGGTCGACTTCGCCGATAACTGTTTTCTGATGACCTCACTTCCTCTCATCGGAGATCCTTTGAATGATAGTCGCATTAAAGTGGGCTTCGGCATAACGTTGAGAGTCGATCCGGTATCTACCAGTACGCTGGCTAAAGCATCATGCTGGCAATTGACTGTAATATTGAGCGCCATGTTGTGACTTTTGCTTTCCTCTAGTAATTCCTCATCACTAAACCCCAAGTTGTTGCAGGAAGTGATGTTTGAGACGATACTGTCGAATTGCCTTATTGACCATCCTGTTCCATAAAGGCCTGCTCTAAGAATTTTTGTAGAGCCTCTCTGTGAGCTTCGGAACTGAGTAAAAGTGATAACACAGAGATCTTTGAAGGAGTTTGTAACATCGGATCAACAATGTTGTATTCAATCCTTTGGATGAGCTTCAGTATCTCATCATCGTTCTTTGAAAGGCCAGGATCACTGGACTGACCGATTGGTGGATTGGGAGCTTCTGTCTGAAGTTCCTTTTCTCTGTTAGGTTCTTCAACTCCTCTGTTGAAGATTCAACCGTTCCATGTTACTCGACTGATGTCTGCAATATTCACGACGAAGGGTAATGGAATTTCCCTTCCATTCTCAACTGTTGTTGCACCGTATTTGTAAGGGATAACCTTATTTGATTCATACGGTAATGGTCCCGGTAGATAGATAACTACAGGAACCTTCTGATTTTTCTGACTGTCGTAAGTAACTTCAATCAGCTCCTGGTTAAGAACCTTTGATTTGTCAAGTAGAGGGATGATGGCACAAACATCTTTGGTCCTCTCGCGAGCAGAGATTACAACAACATCCTTGATTTGATTAGCAAAGTAGTCAGGCATCAAGTTGATGGACCCCGAAACTGGACATGGTTGAATCTTTTCGCGGTCCAACTGACTCTGAAGGGCTGCTCACACGAGGTAACATCCTTGGTTATTTTCCGAGCAGACTCTACAACGCTCGTTATTATGTGGTGGCACCTGGCCACGTCGACTTTGTATGCAGTGTAACCTCACTAGGTCTGTTTCCATTGATCGAACATCCTGACTATGATGCCTAGTAGGGTTCCCGTCGATCATATTGACTTGTTGCGTGTCTTCATCTATACAGATAGGAAGCCACCAATGATTTAACAAGTGTTTCAAAGTTCTTTGAACGAGAGCACATCCATGGTCACTCTCACGACATCCCTTACAGTTCTGATAATTATGCGAAGTCAGTAAACCGAGCTGGACTTGCTTAGCGTGTAATTCTACCAAGTTGGTATTCATCAAGCGAATATCGAAGATTTGAATCATGTTGATCTGATAAGGATTTTTATCATGGTAGTCCTGGATCCACCCAAGATCCATCTGATGCTGGAGGGCCTCTTGTACAAAAGAGCATCCCTGATTATTTACCGAGCAAATCAGACAGGAATTGTAATCGTGCCGCGGCAGATTATGATACTGGCTTTGCCTTGAGTGCATTACCACCAAGTTGACATTCATCGCACGGATGTCGTGGTTCTGAATGATGTTGGAACTTGCATGAGTCATGTTAACTCCACGAACTCGATGCTCTTGGATCCACCCGAGATCCAATTGTTCCTGTAGAGCTGATTGCACCACAGAACATCCTTGATTGTTCTTAGAGCAGATATCACACTGGTGATAATTGTGAGGTGGTATATGGCCATACCCGCTCTGTCTGCGATGCATTTTGACCAGATTGGTCCTTAATAAGAGTACATCATGAATTTGATAGCTATTGTTAGACTCTCCTTCTATCAAATTTACTGCAGCTTTCTTGTGTTGAGGCTACGGGTTCGTGAGAACATTCGGATTTGTATCTTTGAAAGATAAGACCCCGCTCCTAACAAGCTTTTGTACGTCGGATTTGAAACTGAGACAATTTTCTATGTTATGCCCTGGTCCTCCTTGATGGTAAGGGCAAGTTTGGTCCACTTTAAACCAAAAGGCGGATTCTCCGGTACTGTAAGAGGAGACCTGGTTTGGACGTGCCCCTTGACCAGTAGTAGTGGAAACAATTCTGCGTACAACATTGGTATAGGGTCGTACCCTGGTGGTCGCGTTGTACGATTGTTGTTATATGGAGGACGAGCCTGCTGAAGAGGCTGTTGTGTCCTTTGCTGATATTGCTGTTGATTTGGTTGGCCATGCGCAACCTGAGGTTGATACGATGGAACAGGCGCAGGGTTGATAGTAGGAGTTACAGCTGCTACTGGTTGGTATCGTCGCCTTTGCTTTCCGAGAGAGATATTCTCAATATCCTGCTCTTTTTCTTAGGGAGAGCATTACCGTATCATTTTGTACTATTTGATGATCCAACATCTTTAACTAAACGTCCTTCTCGGACTGCTTCCTCAAGATGAATTCCCATGCCCACCATCTCGGTGAAGTCACTGGGCGCACTGGCGACCATTCTGTCGTAGTAAAATGAGCTCAAGGTTTTTAAGAAGATCTTTGTCATCTCTTTTTCCTCAAGAGGTGGACAAATCTGGGCGCCAATTTCACGCCATCTCTGAGCGTATTCCTTAAAGGTTTCCTTATCCTTCTGTAACATGGCTCTGAGTTGATCTCTGTCCGGTGCCATGTCCAAGTTATACTTATATTGTTGAACGAAGGCAGCACCGAGATCTCTGAAAGTAGCAATCTTAGTGCGGTTTAAACCCATGTACCATTTGAGTGCGGCACCAGTTAAACTATCTTGGAAGTAATGGATCAGTAGCTGGTGGTTCTCTGTCTGAGTTGACATCCTCCGAGCGTACATCACCAAGTGACTCTGAGGGCAAGAGTTACCCTTGTATTTTTCAAATTCGGGCACTTTGAACTTGTGCGGAACTTTCACATTAGGGACCAAACAAAGGTCTGCGGCGTCCTTTCCAAATAGATCCTGACCGCGAATGGCTTGTAGTTCCTTCTGCATCTCCAGGAACCGTTCCTGGAACTCATTCATTATGTCGAACATACTTTTGTTTCCACCAGACGGTATCTGGGAAACCTGTCCTTCTGGGACAGTGTGTACCACGGGTGGTGGTATAGTCATTACGGTAGAGACCCTTGGTGCTTCCCGAAGTTTGTAACCTTCAGGAGTTGCTGTCATGCACCTGGCATCTTCACCTTCTCGAAGTTTGTAACCTTTAGGCCCAGTGGTTCCTGCTGCAGTTTCCGGATCTTCAGTGATCGGCGGAATATATCCTTCCGAGATATAGTTGAGTGGCATACCCCAGGGACGATCTTTCGGCATTTTATACCTAGGATCATACTTCTCCATTATGTGCGTAGATGTGATCTCTGAGATCACAGTCCTTTGTTGCTGCATCTGAGCTTCTGCTAGAGCTTGCATGTTATTATGAAGCTTTCTCAGATCTTCTTTCAGAGTTTCGATCTCTTCTCTCAACTCTCTGTTCTCTTCCTCAAGATCATCCATCTTTTTCTGTCGATTGGCTCAAGTATTGTATGAATGAGACAGTTTGACTCTAGAATCGAGACACAAACGTGAGATTCGAAGGGAAGAAGAATGTGGTTACGCGAGAATGATGAATGATATGCAATGATTATATTAATTATTTTTTGTTTAATCAAAAGAAACATCAACAATTTGGATTGCAAATATCAAACAGTGGGGAGACCATGTTTTATTGAATTCAAAGATTGCGGAATGGAAATACAGTAATTTACAAAGTGCTGTAAAAGGAAATTTCTAAGCTAATGGATCCTGAGTCCTCTCTGAAGAGAGCTCAGGTGCTGGTTCTGGTATTTTTCTTTTCTTTGACCGGGGTTCTTGAGCCGTTGTCGGGTTGTCATTCCTTTGCCAAGTGAAAGGAGCGAGCAAATTTCTTTGGTCATCCTGATTTTCTAAAGCATGTTGCTCTAAAATCTTGATCAGAGCATCTTTATCTTTCAATAATTGCTATATTTTTTTACACTCCACATTGAGAATACGGTACTTGTTCCTCCAAGACCTCTTTTCCTGTTGAACTTTGTTGAGAGTCACCTAAAGTTTTTCCGTATCAAACATAAAATAAAGGACAGGGTCCCTTAAAGGAAGAAATTCTTGACGAGGGTAAGGCATCCTCAGCTTCAGAGCTCTAGTTTGTACCCAGTGGAGATAAGGCTCCACCGAGACACAGTCTAGTTTTCCTAGAGACTCTCGTCCTTTTCTATGAACGTGTTTCCAAGCATGCACTATTTCTGTCTTTAGTGCCCTGTCATTTTCTCCTTCCTTGAAGAAAAGACCTTCCAGATGAGCATTACGTGGGATATGCCTCATCGGGTATCCGAATTGACGACGAACTAAAACTGGATGATAATTGATTCCTCCCTTATTTCCTATAAGGGGTATATTTGGGAAGTTTCCACAACGGTCAATGATTATGATCCCGTCATAGATTCGATTGTACCAATCGATGTCAGAGTTGGTAAGAGACATGATTCTCTGCGACCAACGTAAAGTACTTTTTTGATCCCAAAATGCAGCTGACTTTGGAAAATGGGAAATGAATCATTTGTATAGAAAGGGTACACAGCAGGTGATCATTACTCCGTTGTATAAATTCCTTAAGTGTACCGAATGATAAGCATCTCCGAGCAAGGTTGGTACAGGGTTTCCAATCAGAAATATCTTAATGGCATTGATATCAACGAAGTTATCGATGTTGGGAAATAGAAATAACCCGTAGGTGAGAAAAACAAAGATGCTTTCAAAAGCGGCCACGTTCCCTATACTAGAAAAGTACAGAGCTTTCTTTATCAAGAACCTGGCTGGAAAACCCTGGATACCACCCTTAATGATCATGTGAGTCCTGACTTCTGACTTGTCCAAATAAATTGCTCTTGCAATGGTTTGATCTTTTGGAATTTCTTCCAGTCCAGAAAAGGGAGCTTGATCAGTGATATGTAAATCAGTCAAGTGAGAATACTCCTCCAGTGTTGGTGCTAGCTGATAATCTGGGAATGTGAAACAGTGATAGACCAAATCATAGAACTGGATTAGTGTGGACAGGATTCCTTTAATTACATGGACCCTTAGCAGAGACAGCAGTCCTCCATACTTAGCTCTGAAAGCCTTGGGGTTGGTGATGATCCTTGCCAACCCTCTTAAATCCTTTAACTTTGGAACCTTGAAGGTGTACTTGCGAGTCTTTCTTCTACCGAAATCCATAACGCAATCTCTTTCTTTGATATTTGCAATCATTGTCTTAGTTTAATTTGAAAAAGAGAGACTAGAAGAGAAACTTTTTCTTTGTTTTAATGTTTTTTTAAATGAATGTATGAATGCAGCACTCAAAAACATAGAAAAAACATGGGGTCACGGGTCGGTGTCATGAAGTCAAGGCTCTACCCATCCCCAAAGGTTTATACTGGTGATTTTTGTACCTGTTCTCAAAATCACTGATCCCTCATCGGATGACGGCAACAAGTAGATCACCAAGCGAGCTGGTTCATCTTAGAGTAATCTCAAATGAGGGTAGTATCGCGTGACAACTATTTCCGATAGCTTCCGCACTACAAAATGGTTTTAGTCTACTAATATCCTCAGCTTCTCAGATAACCCAATAGAACAATCTGCTTTCAATAACCGAAGTCGTATAAGCATTGAATCTGCAAAGAGCATCTCCACTGATTTGATGGTCGACCAGGACCTCTTATCTGGGATTCACTCCCCGTAAGATTACCCGTATAATGCCATCCCCTATCTTAGGTGTATACTCAATCTTTCCACAGGCGGCATCACACGCATTCCCATTAGCAGAAAAATAAACACAGATATCAATTAGGAAAAGCAATATATATATTTCTCCTAATACCTTAGACCTCTAGTCTTATGATCCTATACAGACAATGACTCCCTAGCAGAGTCGCCATTTCTGTGGTACTTTGTTTTTTCACTCAAGACTGTAAGAAAGAATGCCTCCCACTGTGGTCGCCATTTTTCTGTAGCGCGATTTTTGTGGTTTCGAATCACTATCGCTTTGGTACTACAATTCGATTCATTTTTATCCTGTGAAGCTGATTAAGGAAGGGAAATAGATGTCTCCAATTAACCCTGCTTGCATACTGAGTTTAAACAGATGATTGTTGGTTTACAGATGCTATCAAAAGGGGGGTCTTGTCTTAGGTTATCTGGACTATTTGCGAGGATTTTCGTAAGGTGTTAGATCTAATGCTTTTGGCTGACTGACGGAGGTCCTGGATTTTGAGTTTTTGATTAGTATGCTCGCTAAGATTTTGCAATCTTATGCCTACGTATTCCCGTTTAACGAAACAGGGAAATCAGAGCGATCGTAGTTCCCTCCTATTCTGAGGGAGGAAACAAGATGTTTTGGTGTCTTGTTCAAAGCCCAAGACAGAGGCTAAAAGGAGTATTTGTATCTTGTTCAAAGCCCAAGATATGAAGCTGAAGGGATTTTGTGTCTTGTTCAAAGCCCAAGATTGAAGCTAAAAGGTTTGACTGAGAGAGAACTTGTCATCTCTAAAGGGGAACTATATGCCTTGATTAAAGCACAAGAGGATGTTTATTGTTTGTCTTGTACAAAGCTCGAGATAGAGGCTAAAAGGGTTGACTCAACAAGAGAGTGCTAACAAGTGACTGACTCAACAAGAGAGTGCTTCTATATGTCTTGTACGAAGCCCAAGACGGAGGCTAAAAGGGTTTGACTCAACAAGAGAGTACTTTTATCTGTCTTATACAAAGCCTAAGACGGAGGCTAAAAAGGTTGACTCAACAAGAGAATCTTTTATACTCAACAAGAGATTGATTTGTTGTCTCGTATGAAGCCCGAGATAGAGGCTAAAAGGGGATGGACTCAACAAGAGAGTCTTTTATACTCAACAAAAGAGTGTCGTATACTCATCAAGAGAGTGTTTTGCTGTCTCGTACGAAGCCCGAGATGGAGGCTAAAAGGAGATTGACTCAACAAGAGAGTCTTGAAAAGTGAGTGACTCAATAAGAGAGTCTGAAAAGGTTAGCTCCGCTGGGGAGAATCATTTGTACAAAGCCCAAGAGGAGGCTGACTTCGCTGAGGAAGGATCATAATACAAAGCCTAAGAGGAGGCTATCTTCTGCCTGGAATTATTGAGATCCCGAGGCAGGTCCAAGTGGGGAATCAACTCTTGCTGAGGGTTACCGAAGAGTTGAGATATCAGATGCCTTGAGGTTTTGATTTGAGATAGTGTTAGACTAACCCTGGCTGGGGGACTTTAGGAGAGAGACGGGGTTTTTAGAACCCGCAAAGTTCTAGCTCGGCTGGAGATTAATCCAAAATCCAGGGTTTCTTCCTATGTTTGAAAGGTGCTTGAGATTGTCCTTGAGACTCAAGGGTATTAGACTGTCCAAGTCTACTGGTAGAGTTTTATCTTTTGTATGATGCCCAAGAGGAGACCGACTCGTTTAAGGGAGGAGTATCAACCCTAAAATTGGTCTGAAGGTTTTGACTCTTTTTAGAAAGACAACTTTAACGAAGGATGATTAAGTTTTGTCCTATACCTTTAGGAGGTCGTTAGGGTCCTTGTATCAAGCCCAAGAGAAGGCATGAGAACTTATAAGAAGCCGAAAGGTCCTTGTACAACGCCCAAGAGGAGGCGGGGATGCTTTTAGGAAGCCTGTGGGTCCCCAAACCAAGAGAAGTTCAAGAAATGCAATTCACAGAGAAGAGATTATTCTAGGAAAGTTCGAGAATTTGAAAGAAACTCAAGAGATGCTATTCATGGAGAATAGATCAACTCTGGGGAGTTAGAGTTTCTTTGACAATTTCTAAGGGTGACAGTCTGAGAAAAGGTTCACCGAGAATACTGCCTTTCTCTTTGTTCCATATTGTTTAACCCCAAGAGAAAGGAAGACTGTATCTGGAATCCTACAGGGGATCAAGTTTTGTTTGTATTTAAGAGTGACCAACAGGGCTTTACCTAGTTCTAGACGTAGTTGCCGGGGAAAACTCTAAATAACTATACTAGTATTATACAGTGGATGTGTGATAAGTATATAAAAGGATGTGAAAGAAGACTTACAGTGAAACAGCCCCACAATACAGTTATATACATATGAATGCGGTAAAGGAAAGCGGATAAACACTTACCCGTTGTAGAGCTTCCTTGCTGTTTTATTAGTTGTTCAACAAAGAAATTAAAGAAAGTTTTGATAACTACATATATTTGAATTCAAAATCAAAGGAGAAAGTGCTTTGAAAAGATTGTTGGGGCTTACAGCTTAAGGAGAGGCCCAAGTTTTAATGATGATCGCACCGTGTTTTGAAACTATACAGAGGGACTTATACAATATGTGAGGCCCACAAAGTTTTTATGTACAAGGGGAATGGGTCTTACACTCTATTAGAGGCCCATTAGTGTTTTAAAGAAAAGAAATGGAACTTATAACACGAGGGTAGGCCCAAATGATTTTATTTTAAACTGGCGATCGCGCCGAGATTTTGAAAGTACCGTGGGTCTTATACAATGACTGAGGCCCAAACTATTTTGGTTTCAAAGAGGGATTGGGTCTTACACTCTATTAGAGGCCCAAAGAGTTATTTTTGTACAAGAGATGGGACTTACAACTCAAGGAGAGGCCCAGGGTTATTTGTTTGAAAACGGTGATCGCGCCGAGGTTTTTGAAAACACAGTGGGTCTTATACAACATCTGAGGCCCAAACTATTTTGGTTTTCAAAAGGGGATGGGTCTTACACTCTATTAGATGCCCATGAGTGTTTGAAAATGATTGATGAGGGTTGAATTAATCAAAACCCTAATTTTGTTTAAAAAGGAATTAATTTTGTTTAAAAATTAATAAAAAGTATTGAAAACATGTGAAAAATGAGTGGTGATCTTGGATCAATGTGTCAAAAATCATGTTTATATCCACAAAATGATTGGAAACCAATTAAATTTGGAAAATCAAGGAGGTAAAAATATTTTAAATGTTAAAAAACAAATAAAAGATTAATCCTTTGCAAAAATATCAAGTATATGAAATAAATAACATTTTTGGGAATTTTTGGCAAAATAAAATATTTTAACATTTTTGTGAATTATTAAAAAAAGAATCAACTCAAAATCATTAAAACTCAGAGAGAAATTAATTTTTGAATCAATTAAATAAAATCACAAAATTCAAATATTCAAATTTGTGAAAAAGGCGCCAAGAACATGGGCCAAGAACACGCGCGAAGGGAGTTTTGCTCAGATTTGCATTTTCTATCCAATCTCACTAAATACTTAATGAAATCACACAATCCACATATCAATCTGCTCGTTTTCACCTCACGATCATGTCTACGGTCTTTAATTTCATTTATTTTAAGCATGGAATAAGAAATCAAGACAAAACCTCAAGAACCCTAAATTCTGCATGAAGACTGAGAATTTTGATACACGATTCAAACAAAGCAATTAATTGAGGGGAAACATTCTATGCATGATTATGAACATTTGGAAAAAGTATTGTGCGAGGATATATGCATAGATTAAGAGATGACCAAGTTTAGGCTTACTTGAAGGTCGTGACAGCAAGAGCAATGTGATTTTTGAGTTGGAGGTGTTAAAAATGAGTTGTGATGATCTGGACAGCTTCCCTACACTATATGGAGTGTGTTTGAATGCTTGGACCTGATTGGAAATGGCTGGATCACTTCATGGCATCTCAATTGCAACTTGGTTGAAAACTTGAGCAACTGGCTGACGATTCTGAGAATTCAGTGTTACAGTTGCGTGTTTAGTGTTTGATCAGCTCACATATGATGTTTATGAGGTGTTAGAGCAATTGGTTTGAGTGGAATTGCTCTCTTCTGAAAAATTCGATAGTGACTTGCTAAGAAAGACATTTTTGAGAGTGAGAATATGATTTTGAGAAAGGCAAGTGTTGTAGGCCTTTGGGGTACTTAAACTGAGCACAAATGAGCTCTATTTATAGTAGAGCAAGTTTTTTTTGCAAGCAATCACTACTATGAAAAACCCATTTAACAACGGTTGGAAATGACATATAATGACGGGGGCGAAGGCGTTGTTATGTAGAGTGTTGTTATATATGAGGTACGTACAATGACGGTCCGGGAACCGTTGTTGTATTCCAGTTTGCGCGCACCATTTCACGACGGTTAGTTTAGTCAACCGTTGTGATATACTAAACTGTGATCTGGTTCGATTCTCAGCAACAACATTTTTTATTTATATTAGCGTTTGATATACAACTACGGATAGGTTTATAACCGCTACCAAAAACAAACTATTTTAAATATAAAATTTATCTGCGTATCAAATTATTCCCATAATTTATCCTGTCAAAATAACTTCTGTTTACATGCAAACACAATATGTGCATCAAACACAATTCTTCCTATATTGTATCCTTATAAATGAATCAGAGAATTTACATCAAAAGAAATTTACATCAAAAGCTAAATGAATCAGAGAATTAAACTGCTAACATTGTTTAAATCGAAAGCCAATATTATTGATTTCATTATGTGCATCAAAAGCCAAAACTATTGTTCACATTATGTGCATCAAAAGCAAAAAATATGTGCATCAAAAAATGTTGCTGATATATCATACAGCAGGAGCAGAACCCTTAAGCTGATTGTGGATATACGCCCAACGTTTACGAAGATCCACAAAGTCCTCAAGTGGGAATGGGGTTTCGTCGTTAAACATCTACATAAGAGCAAAAAATTTAAGATATATCATCCATGATAATAATTCAATAGTCAACTTATATATTAATATATGTAAACATTTTATGGCATATATTACCGTATCCCATGAATCAACAGTGCCGACAAGGATGATGTTTAACATATGTTTCATGATAAAATACCCACACTCGTAACTCCCGCGTTGTTTCTTCGTCTACAAATTACATGAATATAAAAACATGAATACAACCACACATGCATGAATGTAAATGAAATAAACAGGTAATCGGGCCACTTACTTTAGGAGCAAGGTATGTGGGCTTTTTTCTAACATTCCTCAATATATTAACTTGCTCCACAATACTGCACATTGAAAATTGAATTAAACATATTACATGATAAACTAATTACAATTAATGCCAAAGAAAATGATATTAAACAAAGACACTTACGTTAATATAAGATCTTTCATTGGTTTATGGAGTGGATCGTGCAAGGAACACAGTAATGTCACCGTATTTGTCCTAAACGATATTACGATCAATTGCCAATGACCACTGAATGAACACGAGAATATATATATATATATATATATATATATATATATATATATATATATATATATATTATTAGTTGTTACTAAAACAAAACTAAATATAGAATATAGAAATAAATTAAAACAATGCAAGGTAACATTCTTTTCCTCCGTCATTTAGCCGGCTTTTCAAGTACTTTTCTCTGATAGTTTTATCATTATACGCCCAAGCAATAAAACTCGGGTCCAAGATTCCATATGTACTTGATTTATTCAATTCTATACAAACACGGTGAATGTACCTAAATGGTCAAAGAAAATGAATAAATTAAGGGAGAAAATACAAAAAATTATAATGTTCTATAATGACATGTATATTCGACTATATACTTACGTGCACCAAACTTGCAAAATAGATAAGTCAAGCCACTTATATCCTGCGAGAAAATCCCTCACATCTTCAAGAGTGTAATACACTAAATCCAATTTTGGGCAATGTTCTAGCGTGAGGGGCTGCGCAAGGTCTGTTATTGAAATGTAGTAGTATAAACTTGTTATTTCATTTGGACTAGGGTCCAATATCCCATTGCGGTTATCTATAGGTGGGGGAGGGGCTGTACAATTACTCCCTTTTGTAGAAGCGTGATTTACGATACTTCTACTTGGAGTTTGATCATCACCAACGCAACGACAATCTTCATTAGTTCGTTGTTCGAGACTTTCACTTAATCTCTACATCATAACATTCAATTAGAACATAAAACAAAAATAAGCACAATATATTCAATTAGAACATATAATATATATCATACAAAAATAAGCGCGATTTATGACACATACCGAATACATCTCTTGTAACCTTTCCACTTTTTTCTCCCTTTTTTCCCTCTCCTCCTCAAACAGCCTCCTTTGCTCCGCCAATTGCTTCTCAACATTATCAATCTTTTGTCGTTGAGCAAGAAATTCAGCAGTTTCGGTGCTTCTTCTTTGAGATCCAAAGTATGACCTCAAGCCGACACCATCTCCAACACCACGGACACGGCCTCCATGCTCAGCTATTCCGATAGCTTCAACTAATATGTCATGTCGTGCTTCCGGAACAAATGTGCCTTCACGGGCCGCCACAACCAAGTTATCCTACACAACATGAGCAACTTACATAAGCAAACGCATTTAAATAACTACTCATCATGAGCAATTTACATAAGCAAACGCATTTAAACAAAACATATACTTACAATTTTCTCAGTAACTACTCGTGAAGCCTCAGAGGTGTACGCTTCATTAGGTCTTAATCTAGCCCTCTTCCATTTCTCATGTCTTGAAGGTGGAGATGGAATGTCACAATCTCCTCCTTCTTGTAGTTTTTCCTGCAGGATCCTCTTCTCAAGTTTCCTGTAACCCCCACGAGACAATCTATGGGGGTACATGTTTTTCGCCTTGTTCTGAATTCCCACTTCGATTTTAGCCTGTTATTAACATAGTGAAAAATGTGTATGATTAGTATCTATAACTCATTAGCATAACATTATAGGTTACATAAGACTAGTACTAACCTTGAATTCCTCAGAACGGCGTTTCTTTGCAAACTTGTGCCACACCTTCTTCGATAAAAAACTATACCGAATCCATGGAGGTTGAAGACCGCTCTTAGGCTTCGTAATGTAGTCAGCCGTGAGCCATGACTTAAATCCCCTCCAACGAACACCGGCATAAGTTATCCACTTTCTTTTCAATTTTGAGTCATCGGTAAACTCAAAATTCAACTACATTAAATCAATATATAAGTATGAATTAGAAACTATAGGTAGTGATATCAAATATATGAAAATTATAGTATGAAATACCATAACGTCTGTCCATATGTTGTCTTTGACATTACCATCCACTTCTCTCCAATCATCAATCAGTATACTGACTTTGCTACGTGCAAGGAACGCAACATAACTCCTAAAAGTATCGTAATGTGGACAATCCACTAATCTGTAGTGCGAATCAAACTCGATCAGAATTTTTGCACTAGATGAGTTGCGGTCTGATGTGAATTGGGGCATAATTGTGACACCTCTTTGTAATCTTTTCATTTGACTTTCAGTTGTTTGAGTTTCATTGGCTAACCTTTCATTTGTTTGAGTTTCTTCGCTGGTTTCTGATGAAGAACTCGACAAGGTCGACATCTAAGTTCAAAAACAACAACAACAACATGAACAACAATGGCAAAAGAGTTTACTGTAGATGCATGGGGAAAATATTTTACGTACCCTAAACGTGACAACGAAGTAAACGATGTTGGTGTTGGTGTTGTTGTTGTCTTCCTTCCTTACGACAACGACGGTGACGATGATGACGACGATGTTGGTATGTGCGTAATCTTCTATTTTCTTCACTATCGTGACGATGATGACGAAAATGACAACAAATGGATACTGATGATGCAAGCTTTGGTGGAATCGTGTATTGTTTCACAGTATTGAAGGTTAGGGTTTAGGGTTGAAATCGTGTAACATTTCGTATGGTTTCTATTTTCAATGGAATTGAAATAAGGATACTGAAGAGACAATGAGACTACCTAGTTTGGAGACTATTGAAACACTACTGCGACAGTCAAGAATTTACACCGTTATGATATATTATTTACATAATGAAATTTCATATTAAAGCGCCAGAGTTATTTTTAGAATTAAAAATTAAAAAAACATACAAAATATATCACAACGGTGTATATAAACAACCGTAGTCATAACTTTTAATTTTTTTAATTAGAAGTAAATAAAAAAGCAAAGGTGCGCTTTAACATAAAAGGAATAATATATATGAATGCGCTGAGGTTCGAACACATGAAAGCTTGAAGGTATCACTACGGTTGATTTATCAACCGTTGTTATATACAGATAATCACCACGGTTGGTTTATCAACCGTTGTTATATACAGATAAGTTTTATTTAATAAACAAATAAAATACAACCGCGCCTTAATTTAGATATGTCACAACGGTGTAGGGATGAAGCGTTGTGAGCATAGCGTCGTTGTTTACGCGTTTTGTAGTATTGAATAGTGAATGGCAACTGCAGCAGCTCATTGTCCAATTGCATCACTATGGAATCTTAAGTCTCCTCTAGCCATTAACTAGAGGTTAGAGCACAGACCTTTGGTTCCCTAGTTCAGAAATCATCTTTGACTCATTCAGTTAGAAAAGGCTCAGTTCATTCCACCTTGGTGCATCCATTGAATGCTCCAAAACAAAATTGGAGTCTTGTCCCCTTTTTAGGCATTTTAGGTTTGGCATGCTACTTTTAGTTCCAAAGACTTGGGAGGCTTATGGATCAGTGTTTGTTCCTCCTTGGTCTCCCCCTGAGGTGTTCAGATGGATAAACTTGTTTGTCATTTGCACAAATTGCTCAAATCGAGCAAAACGCACAAATCTGCCTTGTTATGACAGTTGCAGCAAGGCATATTGCCACTATCATAACTCTTAGCTCAAACGGAATTTGATGGAGTTCTTGGCCATTTTGGAAAGCTCTCATATGATACAACATATGTGTGATCATAGTTTGTCTTGACACTTTTTGGATCCAAGTGAAAAATTCCCCTACATTTTGAAAAAAGTGAAACAGATTTTGACTTAGTGAAAATTTCACTAAGCGTTGGAAAAAGTGACATTTCATGCTTTTGTCATTTTGGTCACTCCATAACTTAAAATCCATGAGGAATTGGAATGAGGTGTAGTTGACACTTTTAAAGTATGCCATGAAAGCTACAAATCCATCTTTGGATCAGCCAAAATGGTTGCTTGGATCACAAGTTATGATCCTTGGAAGTTGGTACCCTAGCCACTTTGTTCCATAACTTAGAAAAATTCTAAGTTTTTTTATGGTTACCCCTTTTACAAGTTATCCCACTTTCTTTCATTTTTATTGATGAATGTTGATTCAAATCACACATTAACATCATTTTAGGGTTAGGGAACCATAATTGATAAAAAAATCAAAAAGTCAAACTTTGACTTTTGGGCACAGTTGACTTTTTATCAGATGAACTCCAAACTGTGCGATCCTCTATGAAATAAAGCCCTTGACCTAAATCAAACTTGATGGATTGATTTCATAGGTGTTATAGGGTGTATTGAAACATGTCCTAAGGTTTGGGAGCATGTCCTGGTCAAAAGTCAAAGATACAGTTGACTTTTTCCTCAAAATCCTAACTGTGATCCAGATGAAATTGAAACTTGTGAATCAAGCTTCTTGGATCAACCCATTGTTGCAAATGGATCAATGTGGTTTATTAGAGACCCTCAAACCATGTCTTGAGGTCTTGGCTCATGTTTTGTCCCAAAAGTCAACTTAGGGGTGAATTAGGTAAAGAAACCCTAATTCCTGATTTTTGATAGTTGTATCCCCTGAGGTTAAATTGACTTGATGATTGGGCCCATGAGGTCCCTTGGAGTATCTTGAGTTATGCTTTGAAGTATTGGCTCATGCCCAGAGGAAAATTTCCGTCTGGAGGCCTTGGTCGACCAAAACCCTAATTTGGTGACACTGGCGATCTTGAGGCTTGATCCACTTGGAATGCTGCAACCTTGTGCCTGATTCTTGAAGTGGGAGTCCTCTTAATCCTTTGTGGATGTTTGAGAGGTTAGAAAAGTTAAAGATCATGTCAATTCCTGATTGATCCTTTGTCTAAAAGCTCTGAGAGGGCTTGAAACCCTAATCTTTGATAGTAGTGAATGTTTAATAATTCCTTGAGGAGATTGATGAGGCATAAAGGTACATCCATATTGTGATGATGATTTACGCAATGATGGGAAATCTTAGTGGTCAAAATTTGGGGTATTACACATAAATTCTCCTTTTCTCTTCGTCAAGAGGTTCAGGTAGATATTGTTGGTTGCCCACCATGGTAGGTCCAGAAACAGAATCAAACTGAGCAAGTTGAGAAATCTTCTTTGGAGCTCTCGCAGGTTTGCCAGCATCCTTGGTGACCTTGGTAGCATCTTTGGTAGAGCGTGTGGAGGAAGCCATTGTTGAAAAATGAAGAAGACTGAGTTTTGAGATGAAAGGGTTTCTGGAAAATTTGAGAGTAAGAAAACCAAAAGTGGTAACAATTGTTGGAAAGAGCATTTATAAGTTGGGAAGTGGAAGCGGTTTGAAAAAAAATTGTGAAATATTTGGACTGATTGTAAAAATTGTGAAAAAAATTGTGAAATTGTGAAAAAAAATTGTGAAGCGGTGGTAATAAGTGCCTACTTCCCCACGATCTGTTAGACCCTAGTAAAAGGTAACGATGATGGAGATTTTTGCGTGATTTGAAAAGACATGTCAGAAGTAGCAATAATGGCTATAATATCATAGGTTTGCTGAAGGGAAAGTGGACAGTTGGAGCCACGAGCAAGCATCGAAGCCATGCAAGGTTTGAATAAGGCGTCGAATGACATTCTCAAAAAATGTCTTTTTCTTCAATGAGGTCGAAAATGACATTTTTGGAAGGCAATTTATTAGCTCCTAATTTCGACGCCTAATAATGGATTAATAGTTTTATTCTAAGAAATGGGATTTCTGAAGTTTTGGGAGACTTCGACAAGAATGGTACTTTTAGAAGATTTATTCGAAGACGTCTTCATACAAAAGGGAAGTATTCTAGGGACTTAGAATATTTCTAACAATTTGGAGATGTTCTTCGATAGAAGGCTGATGGGTGTCGTTCGATCCAAGGATTCAAATTTGAATAATGGAGGGAACTTTGTCCTTATCCATTTGAAAGAAAGAGACACGTGGTGAACATCTAAAGAATGAGGACATGCAGAATGCCATGTGTTTCGCTCTGATTAGTAGGCCGTTAGTGGGTAGTTATTTTTTACCATTATAAATAGTAAGTCTTAGTATTAGGATTTGGGGGTGTGAAAGTTGTACAAATTTCTCAAAATTACTCAAAGTATTCGTGTGTAGCGAGAAAAGAGTTTTCTTAAGAAATGTACGTGTTATGTAACACCATTTTTCTTATTCAATGCAATCCAATTAATTTTCACTTAGAAGTTTACCTTCTTTCCTTTATTTTGTTATGTTAATTTCCAATGCACTTTTAATTATTTCCTCGTATTACCTTCCTTTTAAGTATTGTCGAAATGCACGTGTTTTCAAATATGAACGCAGTCGAAATGTTCAACATTATTTTCCTATCTTTTTAAATCGTTTTAGCACATGTTCTAGGATCTAGTTTGATCGATCAAGTAAGTTACTCATTTTTTTTATAAAGTTTATAGATCAGAGGTTGTTTACCATTTTTCCCAGTAAACAAATTGGCACACCCAGTGGGATAGTGCTAAACGAATTTCTTGTGTTTTTTAAAAAAAATTTAAAATTCTGCAATTTAATTATCTATTCTCTATCGAAAACTGCGTTGTATGCTATTAAGAAGTGGTAAAGTAGCCACCATAAACGAAGATAAACCAAGGAGGAGATATACGAGGAAAATGGCAAGTACAAATCAACCAAATAGTTCGAATCCTCAAACTACGTCTAGTATCAATGTAGAACCAATCCCAGGGTCTTCGACTGGAGAACCCACGGTTTCTGCGCCCGTATCTGAAGCTATACCATCTATGGCAAGTTCGATCCCTACGCATTCGATCACTCATACTCAACCCATTCTGAGTTATGTTGGATCATGGGGTCCACCAAGGACTCCCCCACCAGTGGGAAATGCTAACTTTCAACCATTTTCCCCCTGTGTTTTCTATGCCTTTGCCTAGTCGAG
Organism: Lathyrus tuberosus; assembly: GCA_022829125.1. Lineage (NCBI taxonomy): Eukaryota > Viridiplantae > Streptophyta > Magnoliopsida > Fabales > Fabaceae > Lathyrus > Lathyrus tuberosus. Next base: position 4,622,678 of record JALAZF010000019.1, on the reverse strand, counting down.
ATCCGCCTTATGGGATGCCAACTTCGATGATGGTGAATTTACAGAATGCTCCTCCAGCATTTACATAACCCATAGTGACTTCACCTTTACAAGGGTCGGGATCCGGGGTTAACATGGGTCCAAATAACCAGTCTTTAGGAATGGGATATTCAACCCAAATTCCAGGCTTGACGGATACTACTGCAGCATATTTAAGGCAACAAATGGATGAAAGTAACCATCAAATGGTCCAAATGATGTCCCAAACTATGGGAGAAATCTTTCAGCCTCTAATCCAAAATACCACCCAGACTAATCAGCAAATGGTTGCGCAGATTACGCGCCTTGCAGATTTCTTTGGTGTACCTAACCCTCCTTGACACCCTCAGAGGGAGTATATCGCAGGAAACTAAGGGGTAGTGTTCGAGGAGGATCATACTATTAACCAGGGCCAACAAAACCCAAGAAATCTACCTCAGGCGAATTTAGTAAACCAGGGAGTAGTCGAACCCCCTAGGAATCAACCACAAATTCCTGTAGGAGAACAACCAAGGGTGGTTTTGGTAAATAGAAACTAGGACGCTGATAATGTTATACAACAGGTTTGACGTCATGACGTGGCAGCAGATAATAATTTGGCAGCCATGGTCGAAAGGATTATGGTCCAAAATGGAGTAAACTTTGGCCTTTGGAGGCCAAATTATACATCTCCATTGTCATAATATATTCTCCAGTTGGAGTTACCCCCTAGAACGAAAGTCCCTAAGTTCACTAAGTTTTCTGGGGACACCATTGAGTCCACTATCGAACACGTGGCCAGATATGAGATAGAGGCTGGAGAAATTGTGAATAATGAGAATCTTAGGATAAAATACTTCCCAAGCTCTCTGACGAAGAATGCCTTCACGTGGTTCACAACTTTGCCACCAAATTCGATCTACAATTGGACCCAATTGAAACGGCTATTTAATGAGCAGTTCTATATGGGACAAACGAAGATCAGTCTGAAGGAGTTGGCTAGTATAAAACGAAAATTCACTGAGCCAATAGATGACTACTTGAATAGATTTCAACTGCTCAAGGCTAGATGCTTTACACAAGTGGCAGAACATGAGTTAGTCGAAATGGCCGCTGGAGGCCTCGATTATTCCATTAGGAAGAAATTGGATACCTAATATTTAAGAGATATGGCTCAATTGGCTGATAGAGTTCGACAACTAGAACTCCTAAGGGAAGAGAATGCTAGGGCAAATAAGAATAAAAGGGTAGCCTACGTCGAAGTCAACGACGAAGACAAAAAATATTATGATGACCCAGTAAGTTTCGATGAAGGCGAGATTGATCTTGCTGAGTTGAGACAAGGCCCGCCTTATTCTTGTAAGCTGTTGGCCCCTTCGAATGGAAAAAATCTTGTCGAACCAAAAAAGAATGATAAATTTCCTAAGAAAACTTACACTTTCAATGTTACTAAGTGTGACGAAATTTTCGATTTGTTAGTTAAGAACAGTCAAATGATAGTGCCTCCTGGTGCTAAAATGCCTCCTTTAGAACAAAGAAAAAAGAGAGTTTTTGTAAATATCATAATTTCTTGGCCTATAAGACTTCTCAATGTTTTATTTTCAGGGATCTTGTCCAGAATGCTATCCAAGAAGGAAGGCTCAAGTTGGGTGAGAAATCTAAAAGCCAAATGAAGATTGATGTTGATCCCTAACCGGTGGCTGATGCTCACTACATAGAGCCAATGGAGGTTAACATGATCGAGGTCGTTGAAGGTCTCGACAACAATATCAACATGGTCGAAGTTGCTGATGACTTCAATAATGGAGCAGTCATGGTCAGGATCACTGAAGGTCTCGACCAAGAATTCGTAGAGCGTTTTGCTAGCGGGGTTGTCGAAAGTTTCACCAAAGACACTACTGATGGTGTCAACATAGGGGTTACTGAAGACGCCAACGAAGGAATCACTAAGGATTCCAAGTGGATAATGGTAACCAAAGAAACCGCTGACGGTTTCGTTCAGATGGACAAGGCTGCTAAGGGCCTTTAGATGGAATTATGTAAGCTTGATATCACTGAGGATGTCAAAATGGAAATCAACATGGTGGAGATTCCGCAAGAGACACCCATGGATGTCGATGATGAACGTCGACAGGAAGAATACAACAAGTTGGCCTTTCCAAAAGAGGAGGAGAATCTGATTGACTTTATACACATGTGTCAAAACAAGAGGTCAGAAGTCATGTTGTGTCCCAAATGTAGCGCTGTATTTGAGTAGAAGGCAGCGTAAAATCTCGAAGGAGTTCGAAAGGCCAAACAAAGGCGTGAGGAAAAATCCCTTTATGGCCAGCGGGGTTTCGACCTAAGGAAGTCTGCTTCGAAGCAAGAACAGACGAAGACTAGAGTTCCAGGGGCAAAGGCCGCTACTTTTAAACCATTTGCACAACTTTCCAACGGTAAGTGGGTAAACCTGAATGAAAATAAGGAAAAAAGACAACAGAAATGGCAGAGTTTTAATGTAGAAAGAGGCACTTCGATGGCCTCAAAGAAACCAGTTTACGTCTCAGAGAACTACAAAGGGAAAAAACCCATGTCTAGGTCCTAGTGGAGGAGGGAACAAAGACGAAGGAAAGCCCAGAGAGAAGCTGAGGAGAAAGCAGAATCCAGCACCAATGTGCCAGTCGACAGGAAAGAGCCAAAGTCTGTCGAAAAAGCGCCTGCCGCTACATCAGAACAAACGGGGAAAGGAAGAGCATGATCGAAAGGTTGCTGAGGATGAATTGCTCACTGATAATTTTGATTCAGGATCCGAGCAGTCTCTCGACATTTTGGTCAACGTGGCATCTGTTCTACCGAGGGAGTTTGACCAGGTATGTGAGGTTGAAGATACGGCGGATAACATTGATATAGAAATGGCCACACATAGGCCAGTTTGCTATTATGTGATGAATAACGGATGTGTCGAATAGCAAAATGCATTCTTCGAAAGACCCAGTGAAGCTATGAAAAGCCATCTGAAGCCTCTCTTCATCATTGGGAAGATTGAAGACATACCAGTTAACAAAATTCTGGTAGATTGCGGCGCTACCGTAAACTTGATGCCGCACTTCATGTTGAGGAAGATAGGAAAGTTCGATACTGACACCAAACCCCACAACATGGTGTTATCCAATTATGAAGGGAAGGTTGGCAACACGTTGGGGGTAATCCAAGTTGATCTGACGGTAGGGACAGTCACAAGGTCAACAATGTTTATGGTTGTAGAGACAAAGGCCAACTACAACCTATTATTGGGACGAGAATGGATCCACAGAATAGGAGTCGTGCCATCTTCGATGCACCAGAGAATCACCATTTGGCGAACAGATGGTATTGTTAAGAACATTGAAGCCGACCAGAGCTATTTCTTGGCTTCGGCTAACTATGTTGATAGTTGAAACTTCGACAGGAACTTGGCTAACATCGCTCCATGTAACCCAACCAATTTTGCGTTCACTCCAGACGACAAAGCGTATTGTTCACTATACCTGCATCCAACAAATAGGTTTCAGTGGGATCAGGAAGTTGTAGAAGAAGATGACTTCGATTATGAAGGTACATCCGGAGTTAACCCCACAGGTTGGGGAAGTTAGTTCGACGATGATGCCTGAGTTTGAGGCGCTTGAAAGGATTTCATCTTACGTAGCCGAAAACAAGTTGCAAGCGGCCGTGGAGGCCGAACTTAAACATATGGCTGTTGAAGCCAACAAAAAAGTAAACCAAGAAGGTCCTGGTAAGGACTTCGATCCAGAACCACATGATAAGGTTCAGGACGAAATCCAAAGCCAGTGGCTCGATGCCATTTATGATGACGAGCCTTTGGGTTTCGAGAAGGATCTGTTGGCAGCCAACATCAAAATGCTAGCGCAAGATCCTTTGGAAGAAATCGACTTGGGAGAAGGGGCAACGAAAAGACCAACATATATTAGTGCAAATATCAGCCCATAACTCAAGGTCGAAGTGATCCAGTTGTTAAAGGAGTTTAAAGACTGCTTTGCATGGGATTACAATGAGATGACTGGCTTGAGCAGAGATCTGGTCGAACTGAAGCTGCCAACTAAATCTAGAAAGAAGCCAATCAAGCAAAATCCAAGGCGGTTTGCACCAGCAATTCTCTCGAAGATCAAGGAGGAAGTCGAAAAGCTTCTTCATTGCAAATTTATTCGAACGGCCAGGTATGTCGAGTGGCTAGCAAACATTGTGCCTGTTATAAAAAAGAATGGTACTTTGAGGGTTTGCATATACTTTAGAGATCTAAATGCTGCGACCCCAAAGGACGAATACTCAATGCCTGTGGCGGAAATGCTAGTCGACTCTGTCGGTGGCCATGAATACCTTACCATGCTCGACGGGTATTCTGGGTATAACCAAATATTCATTGCTGAAGAGGATGTCCCCAAAACGGCGTTTCGATGCCCCGGGGCCTTAGGCACTTACGAGTGGGTAGTTATGCCTTTTGGCCTAAAAAATGCAGGGGAAACATATCAAAGAGCAATGAATACAATCTTCCATGATTTCATAGAGACTTTTATGCAAATTTACATTGATGATATTGTTGTAAAGTCTGTTTCAGGAAAGAATCATATTGACCATCTTCGACAATCATTCGAAAGGATGCGAAGATACAGTCTCAAAATGAATCCTCTCAAATGTGCTTTTTGTGTGCAGGAAGGAGAATTCTTAGGCTTTGTGGTCCATAAGAAAGGAATCGAAATAAATCAGAATAAGACCAAGGCCATTATGGAGGCGAAAGCGCCATCAACAAAGAAGGAACTGCAGTCACTGTTGGGAAAGATCAATTTCTTAAGGTGATTTATCTCGAACCTCAGCGGGAAAACTCAAGCCTTCTCACCTCTACTCTGACTAAACAATGAGGGATTCGAATGGGGGCAAGCTCAATAGGAAGATTTCGACAAAATCTAAGAGTATTTGAGTCGTCCTCAAATTCTAGCACCACCTTGTAGAAATAGGAGCATGAGACTGTACATATTTGCGTCGGACAAAACTTTAGGGAGCATGTTAGCTCAAGAGGATGAAAATTGTGTCGAAAGAGCCATTTACTACCTTAGTAGGGTTTTGAACGATGCAGAAACTAGGTATAGCTAGTTAAAAAATTATGTTTATGCTTGTATTTTTCCTGTACAAAGTTAAAGCATTATATAAAACTAGTTGACGTGTATGTTTTGTCTCATTTTGACATTATTAAACATATGTTGTCTAAACCTATTTTACACAGTCAAATTGGCAAATGGGCATTGGTTTTAACTGAGTATTCCCTAATGTATATGCCTTTAAAGGTTGTTATGGGACAAGTGGTAGCTGACTTCATTGTCGACCACTCTATAAACGAAAACATGTCGAATTATCTTGAGCTTGAACCTTGGAAATTGTATTTCAATGTTTCTAGCCATAAAGATGGTACAGGTGTAGTAGTCCTGATCATTTCTCCTAATATAATTCCAACAAAATTCAAGTATAAGGTCGAAGGTATTTGCTCAAATAATGAGGCTGAATACGAAGCCTTAATAACTGGACTTGAAATATTGTTGGAATTGGGGGCAACTCGAGTCGAAATAATGGAAGACTCAGAGTTAGTCATAAAACAAATTACAAGGGAGTACAAATGTGTTAAAGAAAATCTCATTATGTACTTCGTAATAGCCAATCGATTACTGAAAAAGTTCGAAGTAGTGAATATTCGACACATACCTCGATTGGAAAATCAAGTGGTAAATGACCTGTCTCAGATTGCTTCTGGATATAAGGTTTCAAGGAAAAAGTTAGAGGATGCAATCGAAGTAAGAGGAAGGGTTGTATCAGCCAGATTGTCCCCATCATATTTGGAAACGACGAAGCTTGGATACGCGGATAAGGAAAATTTCGAAATTTTAGCGGTAGATAGCCTGACGGATGAAGATTGGAGAAAACTAATAGTTGAGTATCTGCAGAACCCAACGGCGTCCACTGGTCGAAAAACCAGGTATCGAGCTTTAAGTTACGTTCTTTTGGGTAATGAGTTATTTAAAAAGACTCATGAGGGAGTATTGCTTAAGTGCCTTAGTGAGTCAGAGGCATACTTAGCCCTTTCGACTGTTCATAGTGGGGCATGTGGGGCTCATCAGGTAGGCCACAAGATGAAACGGATTTTATGCCGACAAGGGATGTACTGTCCTACTATATTAAAGGATTGCATTTAATTCGCTAAAGGATGCCAAGAGTGCCAAGTGCATGCAGGCATACAGCATGTCCCTACGAGCGAGTTGCACTCTATAGTCAAACCATGGCCCTTTAGGGGATGGGCTTTGGATCTGGTTGGTGAAATTCGACCAGCGTCATCAAAAAATCAAAGATACATTTTGGTAGGTATTGACTATTTTACGAAATGGATCGAAGTCGTGCCATTGCCAAATGTTGACCAAGAAGACGTGATCGAGTTCATTAAAAAACACATTGTCTATAGGTTTGGAATCCCAGAAACCATTACAACAGATCAAGGATCAGTGTTTACTGGTCGAAAAATGCAAGAATTTGCTAAAGAAATGGGTTTCAAACTCTTAACCTCTACACCTTATTATGCTCAGGCTAATAGTTAGGTCGAAGCTGCAAATAAAGTGGTGATTAGCCTAATTAAGAAGCATGTGGGAAAGAAGCCTAGAAATTGGCACAAAACTTTGGACCAAGTTCTTTGGGCATGTCGAACCTCCCCCATAGAGGCGACTAATTCCACACCTTTTCGATTGACCTTTGGCCATGATGCAGTCTTACCATTTGAAATCTATCTTCAGTCGACAAGAATCCAAAGGCATCATGAGATCCCATCTGATTTATATTGGAATATGATGTTAGATGAATTGGTGGACTTAGATGAGGAAAGGCTTAATGCTTTAGAGTTGTTGAAAAGACAGAAGAAGAGAGTGGAACAGTCTTATAATAAGAAAGTTAACGTTAAGACTTTTTCTCCTGAAGAATTGGTTTGGAAAGTAGTTTTGCCTATGGATCGAAAGGATAGATCTTTTGGAAAATGGTCTCCTAAGTGGGAAGGCCCTTTTCAAATCATACAAGTTTTTTCGAATGGTGCTTATGAGATCGAAGAGTTAGATCAAGATAAGAGAATCTTGAGGGTAAATGGGAAGTACTTAAAGAAGTACAAGCATGCACTTCGAGAAGTAAAAATAGCTAGAGAATAATCATGCATGCAAAACAATCGAAGCTAATATGGCGAAATAAAACATAATGCCAAAATGGCTAAATTCGTTACAGCAAAAAGTAAAATAATCATTACAGAATGCAAGGAATAATGATGAAGTTAAAAAAAAAAAGTCTTTGGAATTAGAACGGCAGGTTGTCTTTCATATTGGAGTACTTTGCCTTCAACAGTTCTAGCCGTCTCTCACAGAGGGATTGGTTCGACCTCATGGTCTCCAGTTCTGCTTCTAGTCTCTGAGCTTTATCAGTAAAATCCAGACCTACTTTAAGCTCTTTCGCCACCTGAGAGTTGTCAAAATTTTCGAGCTCAGCGTTCAAAATCTTTGTTTGCAGCTCTTTAATCTGTGCCTCCCAGGAGCTAATACTTTGGTTGTTGGCTTCGATTTGAGTCTTGTTCTGTTCTTGGGTTTGCTCCAAATTAGCCAGTCAATTGGTGGATTTCGAAGAAGCATCCCATTCAGCCACGACTGACCCAGTTTGATTTTCAATATCTTTCGAGACTCGTTTGATTTTGGCAAGATAAGCAGCAATTCGATCGATCATTGAGGTCAGCTCCAAGATGATATTGGCAATTTCTGGAGAAGCAGTTAGAATATCAACCTCCTTGATAAGATTCTTCAAAGAAATTGGAGAAGTGGGGTCAAACTCAATGAGTAGAAACAAGTCACCTTTAAAAACCTTTTCTTTGATCTTTGACAATATCTGGCTAGAAGGATCAGTAGTGGATTGACCGCCAGATACAGAGGGCGAACTGAGGTTTTTGTCAGACAAACTTCCCCTAGAACCAAGTAAAACTTTTAAGTACTCACGTGGGTTATTCTTTTTCAGAGCCTCTAGTTCTTCTGCAGAAAGGGTCATGGAGGCTTTGCTCGAATCCTTCGCAGTTGACAGGTTAGGGTTAGGAGTTGTTTCCGCAATTATCTCTTCATGAATGTCTTCCTCCTCTTCTTCATCTTGATCATTACCCCCTTCGACGTTTTCATCGTCATCCATAAACTCCTCAATAGGCACTGATTGGTTGGGAAACATAAAATGTTTACCTCCCTCTTCCATAACATCATCTTGGACGACGTCTGAGGTTTCGACTCTTGGGGACCTATCATCAGCTTCGTCTTCGACTTGCACCTCAGGGGTTTCCACCTCCATATCAGCCCTAGTTGTTTCAGCCTGTGTGTCTTTGTCTTGATCATCTTCGTGATCGGATTCACTGGTGTGAGAATCTTGAGTGGTTGTCTTGGGTGGAGAAGTTTCACGTTGTTTCTCGACTACTTGGTTGATTTCGCTCAGTGAGCTCTTCTCAGAGTCCTTTGCTGAAGTAGGGTGTTATGTTGGTTCGCCTTCACTATTAAGGATTGTTGGGTTAGTTGATTCGGCAGCTGATTGAATCGAAACTCCTACATCATCCTAAAAGATATAATCGAAGTTAATAGTCAAAGAGAAATACTAAGGGCAATGAGGTATATATGTGAATCATTTTGGTACCTTAGGAGCTTCTGCCCCAGGTCTTGAGTTGTCACTTTTAGGCTGCTCTGCAACCTTTTTTGACATCTCTTCAGGAGTTGGCTCCAAGATGGTTAATTTGGTGGGTTTTTTGATCAAGACTTTCACGCCTTTCACCTGAGATTGAGCAATGGCTTTATTTATCTTCGGTTGCCTTTTCTTCTTCTTCAGGGGTTGTTCAGCAGTCGGAGATAAGTCCTCATCATCAGATTCGACTATCACTAATGTGTCATCCTTGGCCTTCCTTTTCTGAGGAGTCGTGGGTTGCTTTCGAGCGCCCTGAAGAGGAAAACGATAGAAAATAGTGAACATAAAGTGACAAACTTAATAAAGGGTGCAAAAATATCTTTGTTGTTGTTGTTGCTGTCTTGCTCCCTTCCTCTTCTTTCACTTCTGCAGGCTTTCTAACTGGTTGTTTCTTTGGAGGAATCTTCACGGCTAAAATTAATAGAAAATCAATCATTATATGTGAAAATAAATAGACAAGGAAATGTTGGGTCGAAATCCTCCCGTTCCACACTTTCATATATTTCATATTCGATGCGAACATCTCCGATCCCAATATGAAGATGCCCTTTGAAACTGTCTAATGTATGTTTGGTCGAAACCACCCGCTGTGCTTTCGGTTTTGATTGCTGGTGAAGGATTTTGATAGAATCCCCACAAACGAACCAGTCTGGAAAGGGAGGGGCACTCCAAAATCAGCGCTTGGCAGTCGAGGGAATTTGGGAGGAAACATACTGAAATTCGTTTCGTATCGTTTCAAAGTATTTTTGGAAGGCTTGGTTTTCTTTAATGTGCGTCGAAGTACATTTCTTCACTTTTTCCTGCACAGAGAGGAAAGCCTTGTTAATTTGGTATGCAAATTCAGCCACGTCGAAAAATTCCTCGGCGTAGTAAGCCTTCCACCAATCATCGAATTGTTGAGTACAAGGAAGCTTGGTTCGAAAGCTACTGGAAGAAGATGCGTTCGACCAACATATCGTGCAATTTGCTTAATGTCCATTGCTTCACTATGATTGGCATTGTAAAGAAGGAAAGCACTTTTCTTGTCATAGATCGGTCGAGGTAAGATTTGAACCAATCCAAATTATCGAGCGACAAGATTTGGTTGGTAAGTAATTAATGTGACTTGGCTTTTGGAGAGGTTAAATATGAGGGTTAAGACCCTAGGAGTAAACAAGGCTTCCAAAATCTCTGTGGATTCTGTTGCTTGGGCCTTCGACGGTGTTGGGAATGGCCTGGTAAACCACTCAAGACCACACTTCCTTGCCGCAAAAGGAGCCATGTTGGGTGTAAAATCATAACGTTTGGCGAACATCATGATGAAGTTGATGAAAGCCTGTTGGATAGGTCGACCATCATCAGCAGGTGTCAGTTTCGCCAAACGAGGACCTTCTACTCTTCGATTCTTCACATCATCATCTTCTTCATTAATCTGATTCTTATGGGGAAGACAAGCTTCGAATGAAGCATTCAACCACAGCTGAAGAAGCCAAAAGGGTCTAGAAAGTAGTAAACTTCCCTTGTCACCAAGGCTTTTGAGTTGGGTTACTCCTTCGCTCATGGACTCATAGAGGCTGACTAAGATCAATTCGCTCAAACATAAGTCATGGCCAGAGTGTAATTGGTTCGCCATGCTCAGAAACTTTCTAGCAACTTACAGTGACTTCAAGCAGAAGACACACCGTGACAGCCACAGAGCTAGGAAAGCTATATGTTCGACATCTGACACTTCCTCTCTTCTCTTATCGTGATAGTGAGCTATGTGGGTCGAATAAGCTGCTTTAGAGGTAGTAAAACCTATGATATCCTCAGCCATAAAGTCAGGATCGTAAGTATTCCCAGTAGGTTTGATCCTTGTGATAGCAGCTATGTCGAAAAGAGTGGGTGTCATCATGCCACATGGGAGATAAAGGGTGTAGTGGGTACTATCCCAGAAGTACAAGGGCGAAATCAGCATATTCGAGCAGTAATCAGGTCATAAATACCCATTTTCTTCCAAACATCAGATTTCATTTTTTCCAATTCGTTCAACCACCCTAAATAATCAGAGGGATCCTTAAAGGTCGGGATTGCTTTAAAAACCCTAAAGTTATTCATGTATCTAAGGTCAATAGCCTCCTCAGTTGGATGATCATTTGGATTAGCAGGGTTTTCAATACTAGCCTTAGGTTTTCTACATTGTCCTACAGGTTTGTATTTATGGTAAGAGGGGAAGTATTCCTTAAGCCTAGCAGGATCTACAGTTAAATCAGACAAAAGACCAAATAAAGCCAATGGCTTGTCAGAAAAGGTTAAAGGAATAAGTACCTGAAAAGCATAAATTCTCCTTTTCTCTTCGTCAAGAGGTTCAGGTAGATATTATTGGTTGCCCACCATGGTAGGTCCAGAAACAGAATCAAATGGAGCAAGTTGAGAAATCTTCTTTGGAGTTCTCGCAGGTTTGCCAACATCCTTGGTGACCTTGGTAGCATCTTTTGTAGAGCGTGTGGAGGAAGCCATTGTTGAAAAATGAAGAAGACTGAGTTTTGAGATGAAAGGGTTTCTGGAAAAATTTGAGAGTAAGAGAACGCAAAAGTGGTAACAATTGTTGGAAAGAGTATTTATAAGTTGGGAAGTGGAAGCGGTTTGAAAAAAAAATTGTGAAATATTTGGACTGATAGTGGGACACGTGTTTTCCCCACGTTTCTTGATGAATCGGTGGTAATAAGTGCCTACTTCCCCACGATCTCCTAGACCCTAGGAAAAGGTAATGATGATGGAAATTTTTGCGTGATTTGAAAAGACATGTCAGAAGTAGTAATAATGGCTATAACGTCATAGGTTTGTTGAAGGAAAATTGAACAGTTGGAGCCACGAACAAGCATCGAAGCCATGCAAGGTTTGAATAAGGCGTCGAATGACATTCTCAAAAAATGCCTTTTTCTTCAATGAGGTCGAAAATGACATTTTTGGAAGGCAATTTGTTAGCTCCTAATTTCGACGCTGATAATGGATTAATAGTTTTATTCTAAGAAATGGGATTTCTGAAGTTTCGGGAAACTTCGACAAGAATGGTACTTCAAGAAGATTTATTCGAAGACGTCTTCATACAAGAGGGAAGTATTCTAGGGACTTAGAATATTTCTAACAATTTGGAGATGTTCTTCGACAGAAGGTTGATGGGTGTCGTTCGATCCAAGGATTCAAAATTGAATAATGGAGGGAACTTTGTCCTTATCCATTTGAGAGAAAGAGACACGTGGTGAACATCTAAAGAATGAGGACATGCAGAGTGCCATGTGTTTTGCTCTGATTAGTAGGCCGTTAGTGGGTAGTTATTTTTTACCATTATAAATAGTAAGTCTTAGTATTAGGATTTGGGGGTGTGAAAGTTATACAAATTTCTCAAAATTACTCAAAGTATCCGTGTGTAGCGAGAAAAGAGTTTTCTGAAGAAATGTACGTGTTATGTAACACCATTTTTCTTATTCAATGCAATCCAATTAATTTTCACTCAGAAGTTTACCTTCTTTCCTTTATTTTGTTAAGTTACTTTCCAATGCACTTTTAATTATTTCCTCGTATTACCTTCCTTTTAAGTATTGTCGAAATGCTTGTGTTTTCAAATATGAACGCAGTCAAAATGTTCAACATTATTTCCGTATCTTTTTAAATCGTTTTAGCACATGTTCTAGGATTTAGTTTGGTCGATCCCGCAAGTTACTCTTTTTTTATATAAAATTGATATACCAGAGGTTGTTTACCATTTTTCCCAGTAAACAGATTCCCTCTGGAATACGTAGGCATTGGATTACGAAAACTCTGATGAACTCAATAATAAAAACCTTTTGTTTTTCTCCAATGATACATTCATTCATTTCCTTAGCAAGTAAGCTTTAGATATACATACCCTTTGATTAGAACAACAAGAGTGGATCCTACAACGGATGTGAGGGGTGCTAATACATTCCTCTTGCGTAATCGACTCTCGAACTCCGAATTTGGTTGCGAGACCATGTTCTCTCCCTTCTGAAGTTTTTCTCAATGTTTTCCTTTTTCCGTTGGAATAAATAAAATTCGATGACGACTTTGTGTCTTTGCCGATTGTTTTTCGCGTAGCGACGCTTATATTCTAGTACAATTTTTTTTCAAAACGACTTATAATAAAAAAACGAAAGTAGTATATAATTAAGTTTACATGTATCATTAATCATCGATTAATAATTTAGTAAATTAATTAATAATTAGTACACAAACTTAGCATAAAGTATATAAGTATTAATTAATTATTTACAAACAAATTATCAGTAGCGAAATTTTGCATTTCATTCTATAACTAGAACTAAGCAAATAACTGTGTAGATATTGTTATGATAAGGGTTAGAAAAATATAGGATAAAAAATATATTACATTGAGAGTAAATTACGCTCTCCTTCTTTGTTAGAAGCTTAAATTACACGTCTATCATATCTACTATGCTATAATATTTATATATATATATGGTTCATATCCTATGAGAATGTCATTTTTATATAAGAACAAAGGCGGCCTTGGGCTAGGACAACCAGGCCCATAGCCCAGGGCCTAAAAAAAAATGGGGCCTCAAAAAATAGGGTGTTGGGCTTTAGTAATATGATCAAATATGTATATATATTATTTGATGTAAATGAATTCTATCTCTTATTGTTGTACCAGCGGTAGCAATTATTTTGTTTTACCGATAGCTCGTGTGTTTTATACTTAGCTAAGGAATATGTAATGATTTTTTAGTTTTTTCCAAAACTGAGTAAGTAAAACATAAACCAACAAATGAATAATAAAGGAATCAAACATGTAAACTACATATCATAAGAAAGCTTCCCAACTATTTGTCCATTAGTGTTTATATTTAACTTATGGAACCAGATACATATATAACATTTCTATAATTAAAGCAACAAATTTCAAAATTAATTCTTTAATTTTTTTTATTAGAGGTCCATTTTTATTATTAGCCATGAGCCTCTAAAATGTTAGAACCGGCTCTGTATAAGAACATGAGAATGAATCTGAATCATTAGATTTTAAAATAAATGGTGGAGATTATGTGTGATTTTTGTTTTTCTCTCTCCTTATTAAAATAAATGATGGAGGAGAGAGAAAAAAACTGACACATTATCTCCACCATTTATTTTAAAATCTAATGGTTAGGATTCATTCTCATGTTCTCAAATAAATATAGCATTTTCATATGAGAGATGGAATGTAGGTTAATAAGAGAGAGAAGTTAATAGCCACATTAATGAATAAGTTTAATCATAATTTTTTACTGATCTAATGGTTGTTGTTTGTTCCTCTCATCTCTCTCACTTGATATGCTCCACATATATATAATTAATTTTTGCAATGATGTGTTTAAAAAAAACAATCACATTATTACTGATTTGAAATAACAGAGCTAGTTCGGGCTCAAAAGTGTATAAAAATGTTGGGAAATTTTAATTTGCCATCCCTCAATTATATATGGTACTCTTCATACTTTTAAATTGTCAAAATTGCCCCTGATTTAAAATTGAACGAAATTTTTGTTCCAAATTTTCGATAGGCAAAGCGAAATTTTTGATACAGACCAAATTTTTCGGTAGTGTATTTTAAGTTTCAGGTATATCGAAAATTTCAAAATTTCCGATATGTTTCAAGAAATCCCAAAAATTTGAAATTTACCAGTTAATACCGAAAATATGTGTTAGAACAAGATTTGATTATGCATCTGGCCTTAAGTTTTGATGATAACAATACATTGGTTCTTAGACAACAATTTTGAACACTAATGGTTTTTGTCTAGTGTGTAGCTTTTACTAAACAGGTTATGACTCTGAAGCTTTGAAGTATGACGTCATCAGACTCTGAAATCAACACACGCTGACTCTGAAGAGATACAAGTGTTTTACAAGATGCTGTCATGTTCAAGAAAACTCTTAGACAGCAGTTCTGAAGAAGATTTGTGCTAAAGCTTTTGACTGTGACTCTGATTGAAGAGCCTCTAAAGGATTGTCTGCCTTTAAGATTCTGCGCTCAAGTTCTGAAGAACAAAATCTGAAAACTATGAAGACCAGGTTCTGAGGAACTGTTTCAAGACTTTGAAGACCAAGGTTTTCAAGATTCTCTCAAATGTCTCTTGATCCTTCTAAGCATGCTTCAACATTATTTTATCAGAAGCCTCTGAAGAATTAAAAGATAAGATCAAAAGGTTTTGTGTCAGAAAAATAGTACACAGTACAAGATCACCCCTTCCTCCACTACCCTAATTTTGTGGCCTAAGGACAATACTATTGTACCATTTTGCCTCCTATATGCAAGTTGTTATGAAAGGAGATAATTGTTATGTGCTATTCGAATTATGCCCTCCAATGGATCTTTTATCTGCCTATATAAAGAAGACTTTGATGATTGGAAGAAGCTTCTAATTGCTAATGCTCATGCATACTAAACGCTCACGGTATTGAACATACACACGTTTTGCTGAAGTAAATATTTTCTGTGTATATTCTTTGTAAACATGCATAAAGTTTTTGCTCGTTATTATGTGAGATATTCTTAGTATTAATCTTGTGTTAATTTGCTTTCTTAGAAGCATTTTTTGTAAACACAACTTGTAAATCTCAATATTGTTTGAGTGGTTTTCTTGAGTGACTAAGTTGTAGTCAAATAGACTCAAGATGACAAAGACGGATTGTCTTTTTCGTGTCTGTAACAGTTTCAGTTATGGTGGATTAAGTCCTTGTTGAGAAGGCAAAATCACCTTGGTAGGGTGGATTGGAGGTAGTTTCGTTAACAACGAACCAATATAAAAATAAGCTTGTTATTTTTCTTGTTCGTGTTATTGCTTGATTGATTTAGTTTTGAAAAAGCTTTTGTTTTTAGAAACACAATTCAACCCCCCCCCCTTCTTGTGTTTCTTGCCCCCTTCAATTGGTATCAGAGCCTGGTTCTAGTCTTGATAAGATTATCAAACACTTAACAGTTTTAGATAAAGATCCAGTGTGAAACACAATGGCTACTCCACCACCACCAGTTGTTCAAACAAATGATATAGATCACTACAATGCTAAACCTCCAGTTTTTGATGGAGACAGATTTAACTATTGGAATGATAGAATATAGAGCTTCTATTTAGGTCATGATGTTGATCTATTGGATATGGCAGTCGTTGGCTACGTACACCCAGTAGATGCAAGTGGCAACAAAGTTGAAAGAATAGTGATGACAAATCAACAGAAGAAAGATTATAAGAATCATCACAAAGCAATAACCATCTTGTTAAATGCTATTTCATACACTGAGTATGAAAATATCACCAATAGAGATACTGCTAAATCCATATGTGATTTTCTGAGGGTGACGCATGAAGGGAACTCACAAGTCAAAGAAACCAAGGCTCTTGCCTTTGATTAAAAAATATGAAGCGTTCAAGATGGAGGACGAGGAAACTGTTGAGAATATGTTCTCAAGCGTTCAAGAGTCTGAAGAAGAATCAGAAGAAGAAGAAGAAGAAGAAGAAGAATTGTATCTTCTGTCCAGACGCGTGAATCAACTATGGAAGAAAAGGCAATGAAAATTCAGAGGATAAAGAAGGACGGGTGGTTGTTCTGAGTCCACTTCTAGACTCAAGAAAGCTGGAGCTAGCAAAGAACTCACGTGCTTTGAGTGCAAGGAGCTTGGCCACTTCAAGAATGAATGTTCCAAGCTAAAGAAAGAATGGCTTAAGAAG
This sequence comes from Lathyrus tuberosus, assembly GCA_022829125.1. Lineage (NCBI taxonomy): Eukaryota > Viridiplantae > Streptophyta > Magnoliopsida > Fabales > Fabaceae > Lathyrus > Lathyrus tuberosus. Next base: position 4,606,221 of record JALAZF010000019.1, on the reverse strand, counting down.
AACTTTAGAGGGAAGAAGAAGGGTCTTATGGATACAACGGATGTGAGAGGTGATAATACCTTTCGCTTGTATAATCCACTTCCGAATCTTCTCTTAGTTATGACGACCATTTTCTTTACACTTTAGGGGTTTTATCGATATTTTCCCTTTCCTTTGGAATAAATAAAGTTCAGTGGCGACTATATATTTTTCGCAGTACGACACACGATAATAGAACAGATTGATGAGAATTAAGGCAATGTGGGAGATGAGAGTGGTGAAAAGGCGATAGAGGAAGAAGAATGAAGTATAAGAGTAAAGGTCGAAGAGAGTAAGTTGGGAGAGTATGATTTTCCAGCATTTGTCCTCTCAAAATATGAGGAGAAACACATTCATCTACCTTAGTGAAGAGGAGTCATAGTCAAATTACTAGGGAGAATGATAGGTTATAAGGAATTGGATACTAGATTGAAACAAATGTGGATCTAGAGAGTTGTTTTAAATATAATTGATATGGCTAATGAGTGTTTTTTTAGCCGCGTTCTCACAAGAAGATGAGAAGTATGCACTCCTTGTTAATAGACCTTGGTTTATATATGATCATTATTTGACACTAAAATAGTGGAGTCCAAATTTCCAACCAGAGAGTGATATTATTGAAGATGTGGTGGTTTGGGTTTGTGTTGCAGGATTACTAATTAATTATTATGATTCCAATATATTGTCAATCATCGAAGATAGGATTGGTAAGACGGTTAAAGTAGACAAGAATATTATACAAATTGAAAGGGGAATGTATGCTCGAATTTGTGTGGAGGTAAACCTAACCAACCCTCTACTTTCCATGTTCACCAACAAAGGGAGAATGTACAAGATTGAATATGAAAGGTGTCACCTATTGTGACTATCATGCAAGAGGTTCGGGAATTACAAAGAGGTATGTGAAGAAGGAAAAATAGCTAAGGGTGTTAGTAATGGTGATAGGGTGGGTGGAGGAAGTGATCCATCAACCAGACAAAAAAATGGAAGTAACAAAAATGAAGGCACGAGTGCAGGCCCATTGCGTATCGTTCAAAAACATAGATGTCCCATCACATGCGGTATATAATAATGAGCATTAATATCATGGATGTGACATGGGAAAATATGGAAGGTTATTCTAAGCATGTTAAGGGCAATAGTGGGAATGCAAAATGAGCACTTAATCAAGGCATTGGAAGAGAAATACTTGCATAGAAACACACCTAAATTCATATTGTTAGAAACATCCAATAAGAAGAGAGAAAATTTTAAATTTATTGAAAATTAAATTTCTTTTTTTAATTGAAATCAGGGGGTGGTTGTGATACGAAGGAGAGAGACACTACTACAAGTAACACATATAATGACAGCCGCAAATTGCATATAACCTTAGCTACACAAGAGAGGTAATGGACGGAGACATGAAAAACAATCACTTGTCACTTCGGTTAATATAAAGTTGAGGTTAGAAATTAAAAGGTCATGGGTTCGATCCCCAGGATCAGCATTTTCATAACTGGATGGTGCGCCAATATTTTTACCTCGGTTTTATTTAACTCCGTGGTAATATCTCAATGTTATTACCTCGGTTTTTTGAGGTTTTTTGGTTGTATTTTAGTTTTCACTTGTATTAGAAAACCATATTTCTAGAACCAGTTACAGGATTACAGAACCATATTTTTTGGAACATGTATTACATAACGAATTACATAACCATTTTCAAAACTAAAACAAAGGATTATGAAACATTTACTTACTATTTTTCCCATATCCCCTCTTCATAATCACGACGAATAACATGCACATCATATGAATCATTTTCTTCAGATGCTTGACGTACATGTGTTGCTAAACAAGGCATCTCATAGTTAAAATCTTGATTTTTATCAGTACTATCGAGAAGATGTTTACCTTGAAGAACAATTGACCATATAGTGTTAGAAGGATCAGTGACATAAAAAACTTGTTTTACATTGGATGCCATGATGAAAGGTTCGTCCTTATAAGTTGCTTTACGAATATCAACCCGCATGAATCCTAATTCATCGATTTCTACACCAGTGTTATTGTTAATCAACTTGCACTTAAATAAAGGCACTTTAAAAGAAACATAGTCAATCTCCAAAATCTCCTCAATGACCCCAAAGTATGCCCTAGATGCTAGTACAAGATCTTATCTTTAGAACTAGAAAAGTACATGGATTTAGCCTCAACCATAACCCCACTATTTTGCATGGTGCTACGATCTTTCTTTGATATTTTATAGAATGAATATTTAGAAATGTCGTATGCACTCCAAGTAATTACAGTAAACTTAGGCATACATGACAACCATTTTCAAAGATCTAATGCACTACACTCTTTAGAAATACTTTCATTAAACCAATTTATGAATGTTTTGTTATGCTCTGACAGCAACCATTTTTCATTCAACCAGGGGAATTTTTTCTTTAAAAGACTTTTGTGAGCAGTCAAGTAAGGTTGAACTTCACTAAGGTTATTAAATATATGCAAATGTGCTTGAAGAACTACATCTTGGGAAAATGCCATAACATTTAAACCTTGAATACCTCTACCATCATAACAATCATCATGACGAGACTCAGGAATTCCTATAAAAGGAAGCTTCTTATAAATAGTTTGTACAAAACTCGATAGCTTCTTCTGTGATGTACCTTTCTACGATCGAAGCTTTCGGACGATGATTATTCTTTGTATACCCTTTAAAATTCTTCATGTAACGCTCTACCAGATACATCCACCGTAAATAAACTGGACCACAAATTCTAATCTCCCTTACTAGATGAACAACTAAGTGAATCATAATGTCAAAGAAAGATGGAGGGAAAAACATCTCTAATTGGCACAAGATAACTGCAGCTTCGTGTTCCAAGTCATCTAAACTTCCAGGATCAATAACTTTACTACATATAATATTGAAGAATAAGCATAATTTGGTTATAGTCACCCTTACATTTCTTGGCAAAATGCCATAGATATCCACTAGTAGAATTTGTTGCATCAAGACATATCAATCATGAGATTTCAAGCCAACTAATTTGTGATCGTTCTCTGACACAAGTTTCTTCACATTTGGTGAGTACCATTGGGGAACTTTGATATCCTGCAAACAATCGCAAAAACTTTTTTTCTCTTTTTTAGAAAAAGTGTGACATATTGGGGGCAAATAGATTTTATTTCCTACTTCTTTTAGAGCTAACTCTTATTGTATACTCATCACAACCATATCTTCGCAGGATTTCTTAGTATCTTTTGTCTTGCCTTTAATATTGAGAAATGTTCCAATCAGACTATCACATGCATTTTTCTCCACATGCATCACATATAGACAATGTCTTACATTAAGACTAGACAAGTATGGAAGATCAAAGAATATCGACCTCTTTTTCCAAATATTTTTCTCCGCGGACTTTTTTTGTTTCTTTCTAAAGACAACCTTAATGTGTTGTTGTTTTCTATAAACTTCCTTCCCAGTTAAGGGCTTTGGAGCGATATCAAACTCTTACTCTCTATTAAAAGCATTCCGCAATCTACTATATGGATGATTAGGTCTTAGAAATTTTTGATGCCCAAGATAAACAGTCTTTTTTCCTTCTTGTAATTGGTGGTTACATGTATCAAATTCACATATTGGACACACTCTATGTTCCTTGACGTTGTATCCAGACAAATTACCGTATGCAGGAAAGTCATTGATTGTGCAAAACAACATGACACACAACTTAAATTTATCACATGTATACGCATCATCAACATTAACACCTTCCTCCCACAAAAGTCTTAAATCTTCAATCAATGGAAAATATCTTGAAAATATCCAACTTTCAAGAAACCAAGGAAATGGGAAAATATCTTGAATTACTTTTGAGTGGAAAAAAATCTTAGAAGGAATGAATCAAGTGGGACACGGCCACTAATCATAAAGATGTAGGAGGGTTATTCCAAAGGAGCCTTGATCAAATGAATAAAGCTTGTCATATGAAGTTGGTTTGGAAGATGTTTAATAGTCAGGCAAATATTTGGTGTACAGTTTTGAAGCACAACTATAAAATGTCAAGCTTAAATGATTGCATGAAACGCGGGACAAATGTAACACCCTTGTTCTACCTGGAAAATATTCGCAATAAATACAACTATTATATCAGAGTATATCATTTAAGAGTGCCACATTGCGTCATAAAACATCAAAATATTAACCTGCTTTGTAACACGGGTTTGATCATCATAAACTTATTTAAACACTTCGCAGCGGAATTCAAAACTTAAAATAGTTATAATCCAAAAAAATCTTGAAATAAAACCCGTAAACATCATCATGCCAACAAAAGAAAGAACGTAAATCGTTCGACTCAAACGTCCCAACCCAATGTAACATATCAGAGCAAAACCCTCTAATCAAAGGAGAAATCAAAAATACTTCGAAAGCTAAATCTTCATGCACCAAGAGTGCTAAGCCTGATCACCTGCACGTTACCCACGTGGAGGTAACATTCAAACAGGCAGGGTGAGTAATCACAAATCAATATATAAGATATAGGTAAAAGATAAAGCAGCAACACAAAACATCACCAAGTCATTCACAAACATCATCAACGCATCAAATACATCAATAGAATGCAATGCCACATAGTATGCAAATGTAACATCATAGACTCATGCATGTGGTACCAATTCATCATAATTGATGGACACTGGGCCATCACCCTCCAAAGATCCCCATCAATAGGATCAATTCTACACAAGAACCGGAGCACGCACAAAATACCTCAATCCACACAATGGGATTGAAGCCACCACTGGACCGTAGTCTTAAATATGCCATGAATGCATGATGCAAAATGTCATAATAATCATCGTCAAGTTTGCATCATCATTCATGAATCACCAATAAACATTAAGATACATCATCAATTCACACTCATCACGATTCATCACTATACCTCACAGTTCGTCATATTATAATCGTCACGCCAAAATTTCCCGATTTTATCCCATTCACCATCATTACTAGTTTACTCATGTATTATTACCTCCTCATAGTCTTACGTTTCAAGGAAATGACATTACAAGCGAAATCGGGACAGAAATCGCAAAAACGGAGAAATTTGGCAACAGCTCTGCCCATACACGTATGGCCATGCCCCATACGCGTATGGCTCTCTTCCCCGCCCACTGGCCTATGTATCATACGCGTAGGGCCACCTCCTTAGGTCTCCCATACGCGTATCACCTTGCTTGTTACGCGTACGAGCAGAGAGAGTTTTCCTCTCCAAATTCCTTGCAACCCTCCCCTACGCGTAATGGCTAGCCCATATGCGTAGGCTCTCTTCCCAAGAATTCCATACGCGTAAAGCCTCCCCATATGCATATGGCCACACTCTGCTTACGCGTACCCTATGCGTATTGGCATAGGGTCGTGCTGGCTCTGATGACGGGTGCGTATGCTACGCGTAACACCCTGGGGATGCCCCCTTCATACGCGAAAGACTCCCTCCCTTACGCGTATGGCCAGAAACCCCCTCAAAACTCAGATTTCGCATCTGAACGGAATTCTCCCCATTGCAGCACCTTCAATCTTCCAAATCGGACTCAAAACATGCTTCGATTCATCATGGATCTAAGTCATAATTCTACTTCCTTGTTTCCATCAATTTCTACCATCAGAATCTAGTTTCCTTCATCCTAATTTCTCAGTTACAAATCTGATTTGTATTCATCACAAGAACAGTAGAGACATCTATGATTCCAAACATCAATGACAACATTCACCCAATTTTCACAACAGACAGCAGATATACATACAGATCCACAAAAATTCATCATAAAATTCATCATACAAAAATTCATCATAAACTCGTCAAAGACACAGAACACGTAAAAACTACCTCTACCTTAAACCCATATCAGACATATTAACCAGGATTAACCCCCCATACCTTGAATTGCTCAACAACAGATTCTTCTTCGGGGTTCTACGGTTGATTTTCTCGTTCTCTGTGTCCTAGCCTTCTGTTCTACGTTCTTTTCACTTCTTACATTGCACAGAATAATTTCCCTACTTCCCACTTTTCTTTTTGTCAAACCTACCCCTTGGACCCCAATTATGACTTTCCCATAATACCCTCACTTAACCTTCTCAATATTATCGTCTTACCCTTAATGGTCCTCTTAGTTATTTTAAATAATAATAATAATAATAATAATAATCTAAATATTCAAATTATTCTATTATTATTACTAATAAAATAATCCTAATTAAATTACTAATTCTAAATGCCTCAACATTCCCTTAACTCAATGCTACCCACAACACCACACAATTTCCCATGTGTCACAATATTCATCAAAATTCACCGAAACACCGAATAATCATAATAAATCAATTAACTAAATATTAAAATTATTTTGGGATGTTACAACTCTCCCCCACTTAAAGGATTTTCTCCCTCGAAAATTACCTGAAGGAAACAGAGTCAGATGCGACTCTCTCATCTGATCTTCTCGCTCTCAAGTCCAACTTTCACCAGCTGGTCCACCCCATAACACCTTCACCAAGGCTATGTCCTTACCCCGCAGTTGTTTCATTTCACGCCCATTAATCCGCACCGGTAATGCTTCAACAGTCAGATTATCCCTCACCTGTACATCATCAATCTGAACCACGTGTGACAGATCCGGAATGTACTTCCTCACATGGGACACATGGAACACATCATGTAAATTCACAAGCGGCGCCGGTAAAGAAATCTGATAGGCTACCTCGTTTATCCTCTGCAAGATTTAATACATACCAACAAAATGTGAAGTGAGCTTCCTATACTTCAAAGCTCGACCCACACCAGTCACTGGCGTCACCCTCAAAAACACATGATCTCCCTCTTGGAATTCAAGTGCCTTCCTTCTCTTATCATGGTAGCTCTTCTAAAGACTCTGCAAAGCTTTCATCCTTTCTTGGATCATCTTAATCTTCTCAGTCGTCTCCTGCACAATCTCATGTTCTAGTACAACACTCTCGCCCGATTCATACCAACACAATGGAGTTCTACACCTTCTTCCATACAAAGCCTCATACGGCGCCATCCCAATACTAGCATGAAAGATATTGTTGTACGTGAACTCAATCAACGGCAAATGGCTATCCCAAGATCCTCCATAATCCAACACACAAGCCCTCAACAAATCCTCCAAGGATTGAATAGGCCTCTCCGTCTGACCGTCCGTCTGAGGATGATATGCAGAACTCATCCTAAACTTAGTACCCAGAGCATCTTGTAAACTCTTCCAGAACCTCGATGTAAATCTCGGGTCTCTATGGTCTCTATTCGACACAATACTCGAAGGTATCCCATGCAACTTCACAATCTCCTCAATGTACATCTCAGCTAACTTCTGCATAGAATGATTCTCTTTTAGTAAACCTGTCTACAATCACCCAGATAGAATCATTCTCTTTTGCAGTTTTCGGAAACCCCAACACGAAATCCATGGAAATGATATCCCATTTCCACTCTGGAATATTCAACGGTTTCATCCAACCTAAAGGTTTCTAATGATCAATCTTTAACTTCTGACAAGTCAAACACGCATAAACAAACTCTGCAATATCCTTCTTCATACCTGACCACCAAAATAATTTCTGTAAATCCTGGTACATCTTCGTAGCACCGGGATGAATACTTAATCTACTTCGATGCCCCTCTTCAAGAATACTCTTCTTAATTTCTGGAACATCTGGGACACACACCTTGTCTCTGAACTTCATCACACCGTTCTCATCAATCCGGAATTAACCTCTGTTACCTCGGTTGATCAAGGTCAACTGGACAACCAATTTCAAATCAGATTTCTGTCCCACTCTGATCTCTTCCAGGATACCACTAGTCAACTTCAACATACCCAACTTCACACTGTCAGGAGTCTCTTCACATACCAAACTCAAATCTCAGAATTGGTCAATTAATTCCAACTCTTTCACCATAAGCATTGACATATGCAATGACTTCTTGCTCAATGCATCAACCACTACATTTGCTTTACCAGGATGGTAATTCAAATCAAAGTCATAATCCTTCAATAATTCCAACCACCTTCTCTGTCTCATATTCAACTCTTTCTGATCAAATAAGTACTTCAAACTTTTATGATCGCCGAACACTTCAAATTTAGAGCCAAAAAGATAATGTTTCCAAATTTTTAACACAAACACCACAACTGCCAATTCTAAGTCGTGTGTAGGGTAATTCACTTCATGAACCGTCAACTGTCTGGAAGCATAAGCAACAACTTGACCATTATGCATCAATACTCCACCAAGACCCTTTTTCGACGCATCACAATATACCACAAAAGATTCATTCGGATTAGGCAAGATCAACACTGGGGCGGTCGTCAACCTCTTTTTCAATTCCACAAAACTCTCTTCACAAGCTACATCCCACACAAAAGCTTGACCCTTTCGAGTCAACTGAGTCAAAGGTAATTCCAATTTAGAAAAGCCTTCGATAAACTTGTGGTAATAACCCGCCAATCTAAGAAAACTTCGTATCTCCGTAGCAATCTTCGGAGTCTCCCACTGCAGTACATCATCAATCTTAGAAGGATCAACAACAATTCCACCACTTGAAATCATATGGCCAAGAAAATTCACTTCCTTCAACCAAAACTCACACTTCGACAGTTTTGCATACAACTTCTTCTCCTTCAATACTTGCAACACGGTTCTCAAATGCTCAGCATGCTCTTCTTCATATTTAGAGTATATTAGAATATCATCAACGAAAACCACAACAAATTGATCCAAATACTCATGGAAAATCTGATTCATATACTCCATGAACACACCAGGTGCATTGGACACACCAAACGGCATCACAGTGTACTCATAGTGACCATACCTCGTCCTGAAGGTTGTCTTCGGAATATCATCAGGCTTAACATGAATCTGATGATATCTAGACCTTAAATCAATCTTGCTAAACACACTGGTGCCTACTAACTGATCCATCAAATCATCAATTCTTGGAAGTGGATACTTGTTCTTGATAGTCACTTTATTCAACTGCCGATAATCAACGCGCAATCTCATACTACCATCATTCTTCTTCACTAAGAGCACAGGAGCACCCCACGGGGAAACACTCGATCAAACAAACTTCTTCTCGAGCAATTCTTCTAATTGTTTCTTCAATTCACTTAACTCAAAAGTGGATATCTGGTAAGGAGCCATTGACACCGGACTCGTACCTGGTATCAAGTCCACTGCAAACTCCACTTCACGTTCTGGAGGCAAATCACTTATGTCGTCTAGAAACACATCTGGAAATTTGCAGACAATAGGTAATTCAACACTCGCAGCCTCACGATCAACCTGCAACGATGCAAACATCGCAAATACCACGACTTTGTCTTCCAGAAGTTTGTCTACTTTCTTAGCAGACAAGAACATTAACTCTCCATTATCACCAAACTCCGGGAACTCTAAGGTCTTACTATAACAATTGATATGAACATAGTTGAACTCCAAGCAGTTCATTCCAAGGATTATATCGATTTGGTGTAAGGGTAAACACATCAAATCCATCATAAAAATCCTCCCAAAAATCGTCAAAGGACATCTCGAACGCACAAAAGTAGTAGTAACATAACCATTAGCTGGAGTTTCTATTACCATACTACCATTCATATCATATAATTTCAAACCCAGTCTAGTAGCACAGTCAAACGAAATAAACGAATGAGTAGCACCAGTATCAATAATAGCGACCAACTCAACATTATTAATAAAACAAGTACCTCGAATCAAGTTATCCTTCTCAGGGACTTCTGAACCACTCAAAGCAAACACTCTGCCATAGGTTTGAGCAGCAGTAGCAATCTTCTTAGGTTTCTGACACTGGGTACTGATGTGACCCTTCTCACCACAATTGAAACAGGTTGGAATTTCATCCTTGCAATCACTAGCTCTATGTCCCTTCTTGCCACATCTGTAACACCTCAACACATTATTGGTGCAAACCTCAACACGATTCCCTTGCTCGCCACACCTGTAACACTTAACAGAAGCGGGAGTTGCTCCCCCACTTGTCTTCTTCCCATCTGAAGCCTTCTATTTCTCTTTGTCCACTGAAGTCACATAAGGCTTTCCTCTATACTGCCCCTTATCTTTCTTCTCACTAAGATGCTTGTAGTGAGCAGATCGAGCTTGGCTATCCTCATCATAGATCCTACTCTTATCCACAAGCTCAGCATACCTACAAATCTGTTGGTACCCAATACCCTGCTTGATTTCTGGCCTCAGCCCATTCTCAAACTTGAGATACTTGGACACCTCAGCATCAGCACAGTCGTAGTAAGGACAGAACTTTACCAGCGCCTCAAACTTTGCAGCATACTCTGCCACAATCATGTTCCCTTGTTTCAGTTCAAGGAATTCCACCTCTCTCTTGCCACGAGCATATTCCAGAAAATACTTTCCCAAAAGTTCCTGCTTGAACACAGCCCAAGTTATCATAGTGGCAACGTCTTCCAGTCTCTGGCGGGTGTTATCCCACCAATCCTCAGCCTCTTCTGATAGTATATGAGTCCCAAATTGAACTTGTTATGTGTCAATACAACCCATCACTCAGAATATCTTCTCAATCACCTTCAGCCACTTCTGTGCACTCTCTGGATCATGAGTGCCCACAAAAGTCGGCGGATTGTTCCTTTGGAACTTCCCTAAAGCGCGAAACTCGTCAATAGCTCCACCATTCTGATTGTTCTGAGCCATCGCTTGAACAAGTGACTCCAACGCGTCAATGATAGCATAATCATTTCTTCCATCCATCCTACACACCACCATCAAGGTTAGAAGAAACAAAATATCGATAGTGTACACACACTCATCGACTGACAAGGAACTGACATCGTGTAAAACCTGGCCGGATAGACCGACCTGCTCTGATACCACTAATATAACACTCTTCTTCTACCCGGAAAATATTTTCAATAAATACAACTATTATATCAGAGTATATCATTCAAATGTGCCACATTGCGTCATAAAACATCAAAATATTAACCTGCTCCGTAACACGGGTTTGATCATCATAAATTTATTTAAACACTTAGCAGCAGAATTCAAAACTTAAAATAGTTATAATCCAAAAACATCTTGAAATAAAACCCATAAACATCATCATGCCAACAAAAGAAAGAACGTAAATCATTCGACTCAAACATCCCGACCCGATGTTACATATCAGAGCAAGACCCTCTAATCGACGGAGAAATAAAAAATACTTCGAAAGCTAAATCTTCATGCACCAAGAGAGCTAAGCCTGATCACCTGCATGTTACCCACGTGGAGGTAGCATTCAAACAGGCAGGGTGAGTAATCACAAATCAATATATAAGATATAGGTAAAAAAAATAAAATAGCAACACAAGACATCACCAAGTCATTCACAAACATCATCAACGCATCAAATACATCAATAGAATGCAATGTCATATAGTATGCAAATGCAACATCATATACTCGTGCATGTGGTACCAATTCATCATAATTGATGGACACTGGGCCATCGCCCTCCAAAGATCCCCACCAATAGGATCGATTCTACACAAGAACCGGAGCACGTCACAAAAAACCTCAATCCACACAATGGGATTGAAGCCACCACTGGAATGTAGTCCCAAATATGCCATGAATGCATGATGCAAAATGTCATAATAATCATCGTCATAAAATCGTCAAGTTTGCATCGTCATTCATGAATCACCAATAAACATCAAGATACAACATCAATTCACATTCATCACGATTCGTCACTATATCTCACAGTTCGTCATATTATAATCGTCACATCAAAATTTCCCGATTTTATCCCATTCACCATCATTACTAGTTTACTCATGTATTATTACCTCATCATAGTCATACGTTTCAAGGAAACGGCTATACAAGCGAAATCGGGACAGAAATTGCAAAAATGGAGAAATTTGGCTACAGTTCTGCCCATACGCGTATGGCCATGCCCCATACGTGTATGGCTCTCTTCCTCGCCCACTGGCCTGCGTATCATATGCGTCTAAGTCCTAATTCTACTTCCTTGTTTCCATCAATTTCTACCATTAGAATCTAGTTTCGTTCATCCTAATTTCTCAGTTACAGATCTGATTTGTATTCATCACAAGAACAGCAGAGACAACTACGATTCCAAACATCAATGACAACATTCACACAATTTTCACAACAGACAGCAGATATACATACAGATCCACGAAAATTCATCACAAAATTCATCATACGAAAATTCATCATAAACTCGTCAAAGACACAGAACACGCAAAAACTACCTCTACCTTAAACCCATATCAGACATATTAACCCAGATTAACCTCCATATCATGAATTGCTTAGCAACAGATTCTTCTTCAGGGTTCTACGGTTGATTTTCTCGTTCTCTGTGCCCTAGCCTCCTTTTCTCCGTTCTCTTCACTTCTTACAATTGCACAGAATAACTTCCATACTTCCCACTTTTCTTTTTGTCAAACCTACCCCTTGGACCCTAATTATGACTTCCCCATGATACTCTCACTTAACCTTCTAAATATTACCGCCTTACCCTTAATGGTCCTCTTAGTTATTTTTAATAATAATAATAATAATAATAATAATAATAATAATCTAAATATTCAAATTATTCTATTTTTATTACTAATAAAATAATCCTAATTAAATTACTAATTTTAAGTGCCTCAACATTCCCTTAACTCAATGCTACCCACAACACCACACAGTTCCCCATGCGTCACAATATTCATCAAAATTCACCGAAACACCGAATAATCATAATAAATTAATTAAATAAATATTATAATTATTTTGGGGTGTTACAACAAATACCAAGCTTTGGAAAGATATTATCAGGTAAATGCCTCAAGTCTTAAAACATGGAAATTGGAGTATAAGTGATGGAGAAGATATTGATCTGTGGCCCGATCAATTAGTGCATGCAAAACTAAGGGATCTTGTTACTCAAGATGGTGATTGGAACTGGAAGAATTTGCAGAGTTGAATGTCGGAGTCGCTTTTGTAGAAAATAAAAGTGCATCTTCCTCCAAGACAAAAATACGGGAAAGACAAAATTTTCATTACAAAGTTTTGAAATAATGGAATCTCTGTTAAGGATATGTATGTTCGGTTATTGAGTTGTGAAGAAACAAATACATGCAATGTTTGGAGGAAATTTTGGAAGGTGGGAAGTGAGAACTATGGAACGTATCAACAACTTCGTTTGGCTGCTTGGACATGAAAGATTATTATCCAAATTCAAAAAGAGTTTGAGAGGCATGGGAGAGGCGGTATGTGAATTGTGTGGAAGTGTGAGCGAAACTACCATTCATGTTTTCTGGGATTATCCTAAAGCTAGGCAGCTTTGGATGAACAAAGTTCCTGCTAACATTATGATGGACTTCCTTACCATGGAGCTCAATCAGTGGATCAGATTAAGCCTCTGTGAGAGTAATGGTCGGAGTAGATTTTGGGCATTGGTATGTCACAGTTTGTGGTTTTGGTGTAATAAGGAGCACGAAGAGCAGTATGAAATACCACAATATCTGGGAAGCTATGTACAAAAAATAATAGCGGAATATGATGTTATGAGTAATAATGGAATAGTATTGAGTGGAGAGAGATTTGTTACCATGGTTGAATGGAAAGCTCTTGATGAGAGTTGGGTTAAGCTTAACACGGAGCATGCAAGGCGAACAAAGTAGCTAGGTGTGGAGTTATCATTCGAGATATATGGGGCAAGGGCAATGGTGGATTTTATAAATATATTGGGATGTGTAGTGCATTTCGTGCTGAACTATGGAGAATATTTGAAGGATTAACTCTTACCAAGAGTTTAGGAATGAAGAAAGTAAATCTGAATATGGACTCTCTAGAGATCGGAAAAACGGATATAGATGGTTACTCCTTAATAAAGCAGATTTATAAACTCATGGAGATGCACGATAAAGTTCACTCTTATAAGAAAGTGAATAAGAGTGCGGATGTGCTAGCAAAAGCTGACATTAATAGTGAATAATATATTGCGTTTCAAGAAGATGCTCCAGTTTACTAAGCATTTGTTAGATATCGATGTAATGGAAAGTTTATTTTTAAGATTGACTTTGTTGTAGTTTTTTCTTTTTTGAACTAGTCACAAAAAAAGTAAGGGAATATATATATATATATATATATTCAATTTTGATAGTAACATTTTTTTACATAGATATTTACATTCTTAACAAACCACGATAATGCACTATATAAGTATTCCTATGAGTAATTTTAAATAATAATAATTAATAATAATAATAATAGTTTTTTTTCTTAAAAAAAAAGAGAAAGGTAGATTTTTTTTCTATAATCGAGAAAGGTAGATATTTCTTCCGTCCTAAATTATAAGACGTTTTGGACATTTTACATAGTTTAAGAAAAATAATCAATGTTATTTGGGAAATAGAAATTATGTATGATTTTACACTATTGTCTTTCATTAATTACAGAGAAAAGAGAAATTAATAGAATCAAAAGAAGAAAGAGAAATAAATAGTTAAAAGTATATTAGAAAAAATGTCATTAATATTATATTAGAATTATAAAATGCCTTATAATTTGAGACAAATATTTTTTACAAAATAATTTATAATTTAAGACAAAGATAGTATTATTTTAGCGCAATGATTGAATTTAATGAGTAACAACAAATAGTTGTGTAGTGGGCCGTAGGGCTCAAGTATAAGTCACTTTCATAGGAAAACAAGAGCTGTATTATCCCAAATCAGGGGGCGCTAGTATTCTTTTTAACTTTTTTGGGTCTATACTATTCTTCTTTCTTTAGTTCACACTAAGTATTGTTTTCCTATTTTTAAACATTTCACCACCATAAAAGAATAAACACTAAAAAAACATTTTTATATTATTAATTGACACATGTACATATATCAGTAAAAGATAAAAATTCTCATCATAAATATTCTGCTTCCAATCATTATCATCGATTACGTCTTATTATGGGCTGGTTTGTTTTTTTTTAAAATGATTTTTATAGTATTATATATTTTGATATGAAAAAAATTTACAAAGAAATTTTTCCATAAAAGATTTAAATGAAAGTTGGTTTGAATAGTTATTTTTAAAATATTATTTTAGATATTTTATTATTTTATTGAAAAAAATTTGGATATCAAAATTTTAAAAAATTATTTAATTTTGAAGATATTTCAAATAGCTTTTTCATAAAAATTATTTTTGAAATACAACTTTTTAAAAAAAATTGTAATTTTAACTATGTTTTGATCTTTAATAATGTATGTTTATGTTATAGAATATCAAAATTAATCTTTCAATTTATAAAAAACAAATTTAAAAAATTTTGTAATTTTTGAAAAACATTTTTATAGAATTCATTTTCAAAAATACAAAAAAAAATCATTTTTTAAAGCTAAAACAAACCGACCTATATCTAACATTTCTTTGTTTTTTAATTGATTATGTGTGTATTTAAATTGGAGGTAGATAATTGATTTTGATACAATTGAGATTTGTAAAATTAATTTTAGAGTGAAGACCCATTTTTGTCTCTTATAAAAATTAGAGAGTGCAAATTAATTCCTAAGAAAAAAAAAGTTCATATTAAATCTCTTGCAAAATTTAACCGAGCCATGTTTATTTCTTTATTAATATTTTTCTCAAATCGGTTCTATTTCTTTCTATCTTTTGAATCATGACTGCACTGTCCCATGTGTATTATTTTTGCTTAGATGGACTTATTATTTTTATTTTCAATTATTTTTAAATCCACATAATATTCATTTTTTTTACTCTAATTTATTTTAATTTTATTTAGTTATAAAAACACTGAAAAAAAATCAAAATTTTGTACCAATTATTTTTAAATCCACATAATATTTATTTTTTTAATTTTTTTAATTTTTTTTACTCTAATTTATTTTAATTTTATTTAGTTATAAAAAATCAAAATCAAAATTTCGTACCAAGCAAGGGTTGAACCAAACACCCCTTAGTTAGTAGGCAACTTGCTCTACCAGTAAACCAACATATTTTTTATGTTTTAACTTACAAATACTTAATACATTTTGATCTCTAATAAAAGATACACTATTTAATTCTTACAAAATTTAATGAGGTTTTTATCCCTAACCAAAAAAAAACACTATTTAAGCCTTTAAAAAATATCAAATCTAAAAATACACATATGTTCAATCATTATTATAGTACCATCACATTGAAATTAATCAGCAAAAATTTACATTACCATCACATACATTATAGATGTACCATCAAATTCAAAATATTATAGTACCATCAAATAGGGACTTTGAGAAAAATATTAATAGAGTGACTAACATGACTCGGTTAAATTTTGCAAGGGATTTAAGAGAGACTTTTTTTTTCTTAAGGATTAATTTGGACTCTCCAATTTTTGTGAGAGACTAAAATGAATCTTCACTTTTAACTTTAATAGAATTGAGTTTTGTATAATTGATTTATAATTACTAAAATGGTAATAAATGTCAATACAAAGCAAAAGGGAAGAAACAATTGTTGAAAATTCAGAAGGGTAAAAAAATGAAAAATCAACGAGGATGCAACTTTTAATAATCAACGAGGCACTACTAATAGAGGATGGTGTGTGTGTGATAACCTCGGGGATTTTATTATTACAGGTGTGGCTTGGGATCCTGGTACGCTGTCCGTTATTGAAGCTGAAGCTTTGACCCTTAAAAAGCAATCCAAGGAGCTATCAGCTTGCAAAAGGAAAATTTTATTTTCAAAAGCGATTCCCAAATAGTAGTCCACGTCATTCATTCCAATCACAATGGTGGATCTGAGTTTAATTTTATCATCAATTCTATTAAAACTTTGTTATCTGTTTATCCAAACTTTGAGGTAAAGTTTATTAAGCGCCAAGCGAATATGGTTGCCCATTCTCTTGCAAGGGCGGTCAATTTTTGGTCTAGGCGTATTACATTTAACTCGACTCCTTATATTGAATAATTTCTGATTAATGAAATGCATTGAGTTTGTTTTGGGCAAAAAATATTATTTTTAGAGGAGGATAATAAATTTTGGAAAAAAACTAAAACAGAAAAGAAAAAAAAAGACTAATTTTCACGTTGAAGTGAATCAAAAGTGTTTTTGGAACTTGTAAAAGTCAATCCAAACATGCACTGATATTTTTTAATGACATTCTCTCAAACAAAAAAAAAATGGACAACTTATAGTTTTAACAAAAATTCGATGGACGCATCAATTGAGATCTTAAGAATGTCCTTTTTAAGTTTTCAATTGAGTTATGTTAGATCAATCGAGTTTTCAATTTAAAAATAAATTGCTTGTAACTTATAGTCTCACAAACGATTAGGAATGGTAAAAAAAATTCTCCCCCGATCCCCCGTCCAATTGAACGAGGAAAAATTAATTTAATTGAGAGCGAAGGCAAATGTGGGGAAAACCTGATTTTTAATTGCGGGAGGCGGGGCGAGGCCGGTCAACCTCCTTCCCGTTCTATTAAATTTATTTTATTATCTTTTTTTTTTTAAATAATTTTACTATCCACAAGTGCATCGCAAAAGGAAGAGGAAACATAATTGTGGTTAGAAAGGACGGTTGAAGAGCCAACATTACTGACATATTATATGTACCTTCAATGACAAGTAACTTGATAAGCATAGGTCAATTACATGCCAAAGGGTATAACATGAAGTTGGAAGAAAATCTAATGAAGGTATATAATGGTGAAGGAAGGATGATCTTGAAGGCACCATTGACAAATAACAAAACCTTCAAGATTGATATCAACATGGTTGATCATCAGTGTCTTACTTCGACTGCTATCGAAGACAAGAACTGGCTATGGAATGACAGGTGTGGACACTTAAACTGTAAGGTCTAATTATTCTCAAACAGAAGAAGATGGTGTATGGCCTACCTCAAGTTAAAGAACCAAGTCAAGTATGTGAGGAATGCTGCAAAGCAAAGTAGACTATGGAGGCATTCAAACATGACTTGTCCATGAAGTCGAGAAAAAAGATGGAGCTTATTCACTCTGACGTGTGTGGACCTTTTGAAGTAAAGTCGAATAGTGGTAAATGTTGTTTCCTAACCTTTATAGATGAATTCACTAGATATATATGGATTTGCCTTATTTAAAGGAAGAGTGAGGTATTCCCACAATTCAAGAAGTTTAAATTACATGTTGAGAAACAAAGTGGATGCAAGTTAAAGAAACTAAGAATTGATGGTGGCGGTGAGTACACCTCTAGAAAATTTACAAAATTTTACATCGATGGTATAAAGCGTGAAGTCATTGCTCCCTATACACCTCAGCATAATGGTATAACTGAGAGGAGAAACAAAAGTATACTGAATATGACTAGAAGCATGTTGAAAGCTAAAGATATGCTAAAGAGATTTTCGGGTGAAACAGCTTTGACAGCAGCATACATTATAAACAGATGTCCAATGGAGAAGATAGTCAAGAAGACACCTTATAAGGCTTGGACATGACAAAAGCGAAATGTTAGTCATCTTAGAGTCTTTGGATCATTGTGCTTCAGGCGTGTACCTGAATAATTAAGGAGGAAAATAGATGATCGAAGTCAGATTATGGTACTTATAGGCTATCATTTGACTGGTGCATATAAACTATATTCACTAAATGATGATAAACTAGTGATCACTTAAGATGTTCTAGTTGATGAAAGCAAATGGTGGGATTGGATTCAAGGGTCCATTCGACAGGAGCAAGAAACAATCACAATTATGCTTGATGAAGACCAATAGACTGAAGTCACAACCAATCGAAATGAATAACCATCTGAACAGAATGATAGGAGGTCGACTAGAGCAAGAACTGAGTTGACAAAGCTAGCTGGATATGAGAGATTTCCAAATCAATCAGCTGATGCAGATGTGACTTAATAGAAGAAGTAATAATTATGGTTGAATCATAACCAATCAATTTGGATCAAGCCATGAATGATTCAAACTGGTTAGTAGCCATGCAAGAAGAATTCAAGGCAATCAAGAAGAAAAAGACCCGGGAACTTGTCAAAAAAGAAATCAAGAAGTCAATCGATGTGAAATGGGTATACAAGTTGAAACTAATGCCAAATGGTGAGATTGCTAAGCACAAAGCAAGACTAGTTGTAACGCCCCAAATTTCGTAGAATATTTAATTAATTAATTTAAATATTATGTTCTTGAATTTCGTTGATTTGTGTGGATATCGGTGATTTTATGAAGTTTTGGTTTATTTAATTAAATAATAGCATATGTTATGGAATATGATGTATTATTATTTAAATTAAATAATATTAGAGGAATTAAGGGCGAAGTGGACATTTGAGGAGAATTAGTGGGGGTAAGATGGGAAGAGCATATTTAGGGGTATTTTAAGAGAGAATAGTGAAAGGAGCTCATTATTTGTATTTTTCTTGAGGAAGAGGAAAAGGGTGCTCTGAAGAACAAGTGAGAGGGAGGCTAGGGCATAGAAGATTTCCGATGAAACTTCGAGAGAAGATCGAAAGAAGCAAACTCTAAGGTATGGGGATTATCGCTTTACAATATTTGTGATATAAAGATTAGGTGTTGTGGGTAATTGGGGTTTTGTGGGAAAACTTAGGAATCGAGGTTAGGGATGATGAATTGTGATGATTTACTATGTGATGATTGTTGTTATTGATGTATATATGATAGTTATAGGTTATAATAACATAATCTGTGATGATTTGAGGAAAAATCTGGGTTTTGGAGTGTGGAATCGTAGATGGGAAAGTGCTGTTATCACAGGGTTTTTCTACAGAAATCGCAGAGCCTGCTTAGCGCGGTCTGAAGAAATTTTGCCTCTTCGAGGCAGTGAGTAGCGCGCTTAGCGCAGGTGGGGTGCGCTTAGCGCGACCTGGGACTGAAAATATTATTTTTATTGAATTAAAATTCATGAAAAATATTTGTCTTGTGTTATATTGATGTTGTGATGTTGTGGTGAATTTCTGCTACGTGTTGACATGTTATATGTGATGAAAATGATGCTTTGATGATTATATGATGATATGACGTTATTGATGCTTATTAGATGTTTGTATGTGATGTTGATGATTAAATGACGATGTGGATTAACATGATATTTGATGAATGATGATGCACTTAATAACTTTTGTTGATGATGATGATTATGACATTGTGCATCATGCATTCATAGCATTTAGACTTCGGTCTATTGATGATGTTAGGACTTCGGTCCAGTGACGATTTAGGACTTCGGTCCAGTGGTGGCTTCAATCCCATTGTGCGGATTGGAGTATTTTGTGACGTGCTCCCTTGTGGAGGGTTGATGGCCTAGTGTCCATTATTATAATGATTTGGCACCACATGCATTTTATGACGTTGCATTTCATTCTTGGTGGCATTGCATGATTGCATATGAGTTATAGTGGTGATGTGATGTTTATATGATGTTTTGGGTGAGTAGCTGTAATAATTGATGTAAACAACTATTGCCCTGTTAATGTCTTTTCTTTATATGATTTATATTGAATTGTGATTACTCACCCTGCCTGTTTGAATGTTGCCTCCACGTGTGTAACGTACAGGTGATCAGGTTTAGCCGTGGACATCTTCGAGGACTTGAAGTTTATTTGCTTTGGTCGATTTAGAGGGTCTTGCTCTGATAGTGTAACATCGGGTTGGGGTCCTTTTAGTCGAACTATGTTGTTTCTTTATTTTGGTTTTATTTGATGATGTGGTTTTTACTTGAATTATTATGACGTTTGTTGAAAACCGTTTTAATTGGAAGTTTTGAATTCCGCTGCCATATGAAGGTTTTTGATTTAAGTTTGATGGAAGTCCCTTGGTGTATAGGGCAATTGTGTTATTTTGAGTTTTTTTGAGAAATGTACACCCTTTGCGGTGATTATTACTCTGATATTTTGTGTATTTTGCCGTGTTTATTCGTGGGGTAGAAAAGGGTGTTACATTAGTGGTATCAGAGTAGGTCGGTCCGTCCGGCCAGGTTTTTACTTGATGTTTGTCCCTGTCAGTCGACGAGTGTGTGTACACTGTCGATGTTTTAGTTCTTCTAACCTTGTTGGTGGTGTACAGGATGGCTGAAAGAAATGATCGTGTGATTGCTGATGTGTTGGAGTCGGTTGCTAATGTGGTGGCGTAGCTGAATCCAAATGGTGGAGCTCCTGATGAGTTTCGAGCTTTGGGTAAGTTCCAGAGGAACAATCCACCGACTTTTGTGGGTACGCATGATCCAGCAAGTGCACACAAGTGGCTGAAGGCGATCGAGAAGATCTTCTGAGTGATGGGGTGTTCTGATGAGCAACAGGTTCAGTTCGGAACGCATATGCTGGAAGAGGAGGCTGAGGACTGGTGGGATAACACCCGTCAGAGGCTTACTGATGTTGGCACTGTGATAACTTGGGCTGTGTTTAAGCAGGAGTTTCTGAGCAAGTATTTCCCAGAGGATGCTCGTGGCAAGAGAGAAGTGGAATTCCTTGAACTGAAGCAAGGAGATATGACTGTGGCAGAGTATGCCGCGAAGTTTGAGAAGTTGGTGAAGTTTTGTCCGCACTACAATCGTGCTGATGTTGAGATGTCTAAGTGTCTCAAGTTTGAGAATGGGCTGAGACCAGAGATTAAGCAAGGTGTTGGGTATCAGCAGATCCGCAGGTACGTTAAGTTAGTTGACAAGAGCAGAATCTACGACGAGGATAGCCGAGCTCGATCTGCTCACTACAAGCAGTTGAGTGAGAAGAAAGGGAAGTATAGGGGTAAGCCTTATACAACTTCAGCGGACAACGGAAAGCAGAAGGCTTCAGAGGGGAAAAAGACAAGTGGGGGAGCAGCTTCCGCTTGTGGAAAGTGTTATAAGTGTGGTGAGCAGGGTCACCGTGCTGATGCGTGTACCAACAATGTAGTGAGGTGCTATCGATGTGGTAAGAAAGGGCATAAGGCTACTGACTGCAAAGATGAAGGTCCGGCCTGTTTCAATTGTGGTGAGAAAGTTCATACCAGTGCTCAATGTCAGAAGCCGAAGAAGACTGCTACTGCCGCCAGACCAGTGGTCGTGTGTTTGCCTTGAGTGGTGCAGAAGTTCCAGAGAAGGACAACCTGATCTGAGGTACTTGTTTTATTAATAATACCGAGTTGGTTGCTATTATTGATACTGGTGCTACTCATTCTTTTATCTCGCTTGAATGTGCTAATAGATTGGGTTTGAAGTTATCTGATATGAATAGTAATATGGTAATAGAAACTCCATCTAATGGTTTTGTTACTACTACCCTTGTGTGTTTGAGATGTCCGGTGACGATTTTTGAGAAGTGTTTCGTGATGGATTTGGTGTGCTTACCCTTGCACCAGATCGATGTGATCTTTGGGATGAACTGGTTAGAGTTCAACCGTGTTCACATCAATTATTATACCAAGGCTGTAGAGTTTCCTGAAATTGATGACAGCGGAGATTTGATATTCTTGTCTGCTAAGCAAGTAGGGGAACTTCAAGAAGACGAAGCTTTGGTGTTTGCGATGTTTGCATCATTGCACATTGATCGTGAGGCTGCAAGTGTGGAGTTGCCGGTTGTCTGTGAATTTCCATATGTATTTCCAGATGACATCAGTGATTTGCCTCTTAAGCGTGAAGTAGAGTTTGTCGTGGACTTAATACCAGGTACGAGTTCAGTGTCGATGGCTCCTTATCGGATGTCGGCCTTTGAGCTAAGTGAATTGAAGAAACAACTGGAAGAGTTTCTTGAGAAGAGGTTTGTTTGACCAAGTGTTTCTCCGTGGGGTGCTCCTGTGCTGTTAGTGAAGAAGAAAGATGGAAGTATGAGGTTGTGTGTTGACTATCGGCAGTTGAATAAAGTGACTATCAAAAATAAGTATCCGCTACCGAGAATCGACGATTTGATGGATCAGCTAGTAGGTGCTTGTGTGTTCAGAAAGATAGATTTGAGGTCGGGTTATCATCAGATCTGAGTTAAGCTTGATGATATTCCGAAGACGGCTTTCAGAACGAGATATGGACACTATGAATACACTGTGATGTCGTTTGGTGTATCTAATGCACCTGGTGTGTTCATGGAGTACATGAATCGGATTTTCCATGAGTATTTGGATAGGTTTGTGGTGGTGTTTATCGATGATATCTTGATATATTCTAGATCCGAAGAAGAGCATGCTGAGCATTTAAGGACTGTGTTGCAAGTGTTGAAAGAGAAGAAGTTGTATGCAAAGCTGTCGAAGTGTGAATTCTGGTTGAAGGAAGTGAGTTTCCTTGGCCATGTGATTTCAAGTGGTGTTGTTGCTGTTGATCCTTCTAAGATTGATGTCGTGTTACAGTGGGAGACTCCGAAGTCTGCTACTGAGATACAGAGTTTTCTGGGGTTAGCGGGTTATTACCACAAGTTTATTGAAGGCTTTTCTAAGTTGGCATTACCTTTGACTCAGTTGACTCGAAAGGGTCAAGCTTTTGTGTGGGATGTAGCTTGTGAAGAGAGTTTTGTGGAATTAAAGAAAAAGTTGAAGACTGCTCCAGTGTTGATCTTGCCTAATCTGAGCGAATCTTTTGTGGTGTATTGTGATGCGTCGAAGATGGGTCTTGGTGGAGTATTGATGCAGAATGGACAAGTGGTTGGCTACGCTTCGAGACAATTGCGAGTTCATGAGAGGAATTATCCTACACATGACTTGGAATTGGCCGCTGTGGTGTTTGTGTTGAAAATTTGGAGACATTATTTGTTTGGCTCTAAATTTGAGGTGTTCAGTGATCATAAGAGTCTGAAGTACTTATTTGATCAGAAGGAATTGAATATGAGGCAGAGAAGGTGGTTAGAACTGTTGAAGGATTTCGATTTCGATTTGAGTTATCATCCGGGCAATGCAAATGTAGTGGCCGATGCGTTGAGCAGAAAGTCACTGCATATGTCGATGCTTATGGTGAAAGAGTTGGAACTAATTGAGCAATTCAGAGATCTGAGTCTAGTGTGCGAAGCGACTCCTGACAGTGTGAAGTTGGGAATGTTGAAGTTGACTAGTAGTATTCTGGAAGAAATCAGAGTGGGATAAAAATCTGATTTAAAGTTGGTTGACCAATTGACTTTAATCAACCAAGGTAACGGAGGAGATTTTTGAATTGACGAGAATGGTGTAATGATGTTCAGAGACAGGGTGTGTGTCCCAGATGTCCCAGATATTAAGAAGAGCATTCTTGAAGAAGGACATCGAAGTAGGTTGAGCATTCATCCCGGTGCTACGAAGATGTACCAGGATCTGAAGAAGTTGTTTTGGTGGCCGGGTATGAAGAAGGATGTTGCAGAGTTTTTTTATGCGTGTTTGACTTGCCAGAAGTCGAAGTTTGAGCATCATAAGCCTTTAGGTATGATGCAGCCGTTGAGGATTCCAGAATGGAAATGGGATAGTATTTCCATGGATTTTGTGGTGGGATTGCCGAAGACTGTTAAGGGAAATGGTTCAATTTGGGTGATCGTGGATAGATTAACTAAGTCGGCTCATTTCTTACCGATGAGGATTAATCATCCCATGCAGAAGTTGACAGAGTTGTACATCGATGAAATTGTGAAGTTACATGGGGTACCTTCGAGTATTGTGTCAGATAGAGATCCGAGGTTTACATCGAGGTTCTGGAAGAGTTTGCAAGATGATTTGGGTACTAAGTTGAGGATGAGTTCTGCCTACCATCCGCAGACGGACGGTCAGACAGAAAGGACTATCCAATCTTTAGAAGATTTGCTGAGGGCTTGTGTGTTATATCATGGAGAATCGCGGGATAGCCATTTGCCATTGATTGAGTTCACGCACAATAATGGTTTTCATGCTAGTATTGGAATGGCGCCTTATGAAGCTTTGTATGGGAGAAGGTGTAGGACTCTGTTGTGTTGGTATGAATCGGGCGAGAGTGTTGTACTCGGACCTGAAATTGTGCAAGATACGACCGAGAAGATTAAGAAGATCCAAGAAAGAATGAAAGCGTCGCAGAGTCGTCAGAAGAGTTACTATGATAAGAGGAGGAAAGCACTTGAGTTCCAAGAGGGAGATCACGTGTTTCTGAGAGTGACGACAGTGACTGGTGTGGGTCGAGCTTTGAAGTCTAGGAAGCTCACTCCATGTTTTGTTGGTCCATATCAAATATCGCAGAGGATAGGAGAGGTTACCTATCGAATCGCTTTACCACCGTCACTTGCAAATTTGCATGACGTGTTCCATGTGTCTCAATGGAGAAAGTACATTCTGGATCCGTCGCATGTGATTCAGATGGATGATGTACAAGTGAAGGATAATCTGACTGTGGAAGCATTGCCGGTGCGTGTTGATGGTCGAGAGACGAAGCAATTGCGGGGTAAAGACATAACTTTGGTGAAGGTGTTGTGGGGTGGACCAGCTGGTGAGAGTTGGACTTGGGAACGTGAAGATCAGATGAGGGAGTCGTATCCGACTCTATTCCCTTGAGGTAATTTTTGAGGGAGAAAATTCTTTAAGTGGGGGAGAGTTGTAACGCCCCAAATTTCGTATAATATTTAAATATTATGTTCGTGAATTTCAGTAATTTGTGTGGATGTCGGTGATTTTATGAAGTTTTGGGTTATTTAATTAAATAATAGCATATGTTATGGAATATGATGTATTATTATTTAAATTAAATAATATTAGAGGAATTAAGGGCGAAGTGTACATTTGAGGAGAATTAGTGGGGGTAAGATGGGAAGAGCACATTTAGGGGTATTTTAAGAGAGAATAGTGAAAGGAGCTCATTATTCGTATTTTTCTTGAGGAAGAGGAAGAGGGTGCTCTGAAGAACAAGTGAGAGGGAGGCTAGGGCATAGAAGATTTTCGGTGAAACTTCGAGAGAAGATCGAAAGAAGCAAAACTCTAAGGTATGGGGAGTATCGCTTTACAATATTTGTGATATAAAGATTAGGTGTTGTGGGTAATTGGGGTTTTGTGGGAAAACTTAGGAATTGAGGTTAGGGATGATGAATTGTGATGATTTACCAAGTGATGATTATTGTTATTGATGTATATATGATAGTTATAGGTTATAATAACATAATCTGTGATGACTTGAGGAAAAATCTGGGTTTTCGAGTGTGGAATCGCAGATGGGGAAGTGATGTTATCGCAGGGTTTTTCTGCAGAAATCGCAGAGCTCGCTTAGCGCGGTCTAAAGAAATTTTGCCTCTTCGAGGCAGTGAGTAGCGCGCTTAGCGCGGGTGGGGCGCGCTTAGCGCGACCTGGGACTGAAAATATTATTTTTATTGAATTAAAATTCATGAAAAATATTTGTCTTGTGTTTTATTGATGTTGTGATGTTGTGGTGAATTTCTGCTACGTGTTGACGTGTTATATGTGATGAAAATGATGTTTTGATGATTATATGATGATATGACGTTATTGATGCTTATTAGATGTTTGTATGTGATGTTGATGATTAAATGACGATGTGGAATAACATGATATTTGATGAATGATGATGTACTTAATAACTTTTGTTGATGATGATGATTATGACGTTGTGCATCATGCATTCATAGCATTAAGACTTCGGTCTATTGATGATGTTAGGACTTTGGTCCAGTGACGTTTAGGACTTTGGTCCAGTGGTGGCTTCAATCCCATTGTGCGGATTGGAGTATTTTGTGACGTGCTCCCTTGTGGAGGGTTGATGGCCTAGTGTCCATTATTATGACGATTTGGTACCACATGCATTTTATAACGTTGCATTTCATTCTTAGTGGCATTGTATGATTGCATATGAGTGATAGTGGTGATGTGATGTTTATATGATGTTTTGGGTGAGTAGCTGTAATAATTGATGTAAACAACGGTTTCCCTGTTAATGTCTTTTCTTTATATGATTTATATTGAATTGTGATTACTCACCCTGCCTGTTTAAATGTTGCCTCAACGTGGGTAACGTGCAGGTGATCAGGTCTAGCCGTGGACGTCTTCGAGGACTTGAAGTTTATTTGTTTTGGTCGATTTAGAGGGTCTTGCTCTGATAGTGTAACATCGGGTTGGGGTCCTTTGAGTCGAACTATGTTGTTTCTTTATTTTGGTGTTATTTGATGATGTGGTTTTTATTTGAATTATTACGACGTTTGTTGAAAACTGTTTTAATTGGAAGTTTTGAATTCCGCTGCCATGTGAAGGTTTTTGATTTAATTTTGATGGAAGTCCCTTGGTGTATAGGGAAATTGTGTTATTTTGAGTTTTTTTGAGAAATGTGCACCCTTTGCGGTGATTATTACTCTGATATTTTGTGTATTTTGCCGTGTTTATTCGTGGGGTAGAAAAGGGTGTTACACTAGTGGCAAGAGGTTTTCTACAAAAACTTGGTATTTATTTTGATGAAGTTTATGCACCTGTGGCAAGGCTTGAAACCATAAGAATTATTGTGTCGACTGCAGCATAGAAAAGATAGAAGATACATAAACTAGATGTAAAGTCAGAATTTATGAATGGACCTTTGAACGAAGAAGTCTATGTTAGTTAACCACCAGGATTCAAAATCAAAAGGAAGGAGTCAAAGATATACAGATTGAGGAAGGCTCTATATGGTTTGAAGCAAGTCCCAAGAGCGTGGAACAAAATAATATATAGCTTTCTGATCAATGCAGGTTTCTCAAAATGTGTTTCAAAACATGGAGTGTATGTCAACAATGTAAGCAGACTTAGTCGAGTAATCATATGCTTGTATGTGGATGATTTGCTGATATGCTCACTAATTCGGATGCCATCAAGAATGAGTTAGGAAAAATATGAATATGGAGAAGGCAATGAATAATACAAAAGGATGAAGTTAGGAAATAAGGAAGAAAATGGAAAAAGTTTAGACAAGGAAGAACAAAAATCCATAAAACATGACGATGAAGATAAAGTTGTGTTATTTTTCATTTATGTATTATTAAATACAACAATTAATTTTAATTTATTTAAATAAATAATCTGACAAATAAAAAATCCTTTTGTCTTATGCCACATCTTCATAAATGTTTTATGTATTAAATAAAAGACACTTCAACATTTTTGAAGCAAAATTAAATATGAGTGACCGAAACCGTTTAAAAATAAAAGGATTAATAGATATTTTGCTGCCTGCCATATAGTCAATTTTTGCTTTTTGCCATGTAAATTTTTTTTTTTTTAGATTCCAACCTTACCGCATGAAGATTATGTTGTTTTAGACTTTTTAGAAATTGGACAAAAACACATATGTGACACGTTAACTTAGCATTTTTTTATTATTTTATTTTATTTTTTAATGAGAGCTATACTGATGTGGAATTATTATTATTTTTTCAATTATTTTTTATTCCACGTAATTTTTTTATTTCATTTTAAAATTATTTTAATTTTATTAACTTAAAGTGGTAGGGCGAAACCTTAACTAACTCAGCTGATAAAATTTTATTTTATATATTCACATATTATATTCATAAACATATCTATTGCTTATTTATTTTTAAAATTTTATAAATATATGTATATATTTACATATTATATTCATAAACATATGTATTGTTTATTTATTTTTAAAATTTTATTCACATATTATATTCATAAATATATGTATTGTTAATAAAATTTTATTTTTAAATAATATTCACACACACACATACACACGCGCGCGCGCGCGCACACACACACACACACACACACACACACATATATATATATATATATATATATATATATATATATATATATATATATATATATATATATATATATATATATATATATATATATATATATATAGCCACATCCAAACATATTTAAATATTATAAAAATATATTTGAACTCATAAAATATAAAGTATTTGTGATTTAAATATGAGTTTTCAATACAATTCAAAAATATTTTAATATATCATTAATATATTATCTTATTCTTTTTGACTTATTAAAAACACTAGATGTATTTTGAGAATGAATGTTTAAACAAAATTACAAAAATTTCATCCACTAAAATCACATATAAAATATTCAAATACATTTTAATAAAAAATAAAAATTGTATTTTTTAAATTAATATTCAAATAAAGAGTGAAATAAAATTTTAAATTAATATTCAAACACATTTAAATATTTAGAAATGAATAAAATTTTACAAGTAATGTTTCTTGTATTTCATACGTAATTTTAATTTTATTTCATACTTTAATTTGAAATTTTAATGCATTATTTATTCATAAATAATTTTTAATTTTACGTGAATACGAATTTAAATATAAATAAGTATAATGTGTTAATAAATAAACGTATGAATTTTATTTTAGAAATTTTAATACGTTATTTCAAATTTACAAATTAAAAATTTCATTAAAATTCATACAAATTTTGTAAAATTTTATTAAATGTGATTTGTGAAAATTATGCATATTAATTTTATTTTAAATGTTATTAAAATTATATTAATATATCAAAATGAACAAAATATGTGTTTATATATACTATAGATTAACTTATAAATATGTTTAGGTGATATTAAAAAATCACCTTTCAACCACAAATCACAAATAATTAAATTTTTTTTAAAATTTTAAATACATTTAAATAGCATTTAAATATATTTGTATGTATTTTGTAAATTATTTATGAATATTCTTAAATAATTAATAATTTATTATTCATTATTTATTTATTAAATAACAAATTAATTTTGTTATTAAATGTGTTTGGACAATATCTAAAAGTAATTTTAGTGGGTTTGAATTTTTTTTTAAGATTTATCATCAAAATGTATGAAGTGTTGTAAAATATATTATGTTATTAATATTTGAAAAGTTTATATACATATTTTATTCATTTTTACATATTTATTTAGAAATAAATAATTTATTAAATATGAAATAAATAAATTAATATTATTAAACATGAAATATATAAAATAAAAGTATAAGTGCATGAGAGATAATTGAAATATCTAAAATATATATTTTTTAATATTCAAAACTAAATATGTAATAAATATATTTATGAAAATAATCTAACATTTGTAGTTCAGTTAGGTGTTTAGTTAATGTGTGCAACAGACTCTCCATTGTTCAACACATATTGGTTGCAAATTTTGATTTTTGATGTTTTAACTTATTAACTAGTCAAATATTCGTGCGGTTACATAAATAAATTTATTTGATACGATAATTTTTAAATAAATAATAATTATATAAATTTAATTGTATTAAAATATAAAAAAAATTATGAAATAAAAGAAAAATAAATATTTAATATTTGAAAATAAAAATTTTATCTTTTAAATTAAAGTAATTGTTAATTAAAATAAAATATCTATTGTGCTGATAGTCACCTGTGAAATAAAATGTTTATTTGATACGTTATAAAATATATTTATTTACTGATGTAAATTTGAAATTAGTTACTTAATTGTAAAATAAGAAATAATTATATAAACTCAAGTTTATTAAATAGCCAAAAAGAAGAAGAAAAATAACTCATGAGAAGAAGAAAGTGAAAAAAAAATGAAATTTTGATATTTTTAAATAAGGATTTTGTCTTTTAAATCAAGGCAAATTGTTAATTAAAATAAAATAGACATTGTGATGATAATTACCTGTGAGATCAAAAAATTATTTGATACGATATGAAATGCATTTAGATGTAAATGCAAAATTTGAAATGATTTACTTAATTGTAAAATGAATAATAATCATAAAAATTTAACTGTATTAAATAATCATACAAAAAGAATAAAAAAAACTCTGAGAAGGTTAAAAATATATATTTAAAAATAAGGATTTTGTTTCTCAAATTAAGACATTGGTTGATTAAAATAAAAAAGATATTATGTTGATAGTAATCCATGAGCTAAAATAAATTGTTAATTTTATTAAAATTAAAAATAATTTATTAATATTTGTAGTGATAATAAATAAATAAATAGAGAAAATATAAAATGAAAGTGAGAAAGTGTGAGAAAAAGAAATGGGAACAAGATTTGAAATTTGAATGAAGAGAGATTATGAGTGGATGTAATATTTAATTGTGATTTAATTGGTGAAGTTTTGAAATGAATGTCACATGCCATGCTCTTATAAAAGATGAGATTGATGAATTTTGGTATGATTACTAGTGACGACTGTATATTCTGCTATAACAGGGAGAGTATGCAACACATATTTTTTGAATGTGCAACTATTAGGAATATTTGGAAGGGAGTTTTGACATGGCTGAATATTAAGCATAATCCTGATGACTGGACCCAGGAAACAAGGTGGATGACACAAATGAGTAAGAAGAAGGATTGGAGAATAGTAATTTTGAAGACGGCTTATGCGGAAACCGTCTACAACTGCTGGTTGTACAGGAATAAAAGAGTTTATGGAAGAAATGATAGTAACCCATTAGATAATCACACGGGTATAGATAGAGATATTATAGAAATCGTTATCAATAGAATCTGGAGGAAGCCTAAACTACGTGATCTAATAGCTCAAATGCTCATGAGAGAGCCGTAGTTTATAGTTCTCGTTTGTTTTGTTTTTTGGAAGTTGATTTGTTTTTATAGCTGGACCCTACGGGTCGCGTGTATCAACTGTTTTTTTGGGAATTTAATATATTCTTATTTCTCCAAAAAAATAAGATGAGATTGTAAAAGATTAACATTACTTGATTACTTAAATGTCATTTTCTTAGCGTAAATAATTTGTAGTGAAAGGGTAATTTAGGAAGTACATGCAATTTATTTTTAATAGGTTGATAGTTGATTAAAATTAAAAATAGATTATTAGTATTTGTAATGATGATAAATAAATAGAGAAAAAAATTAAAATGAAAGTGAGAAAATGTGGGAAAAAGAAATGGGAAAGAGATTTGAAATTTGAATGAAGAGAGAGAATGAGTGGATGTAATATATTTTTTTTTTGAAACATCAAAAATTACATATATTGATAAGAAGAGGCATAAGGAATGCCGAAAAATACACCACACCACCTGAAACGAAATTGGCCACTGTGCGCCAACCAAAACTCAACTTGCTACAAGAGACCCACTAAATCAACCTAAAACTATACCACACTCTCACTGCTACAAACACGAATTGTCGCAAGCCAGACAAAAAAAAAACTAATCTAATGGAAGAAAACAAACAGCAACTTGCAAACAATGCAGCAGAAAGATACTCCAAGAATCTGCCCAACCCCTATAATTACAAAGGAATGTCTACAAATCAATAAACAAAATCAATACTCCAATTGTAACACCCCAAAATTTGCCCTCTCATTTCTAACCTTAACTGGCTTATGTTTCGTTCATTTGCATTATTAATCATATCATGGCTTTGGCTCTTGAGACATGGGATCAAGTTGTTTCTGTGATTCAAGACTTCTTTTTATTCCAAGTTTTTAAGCAACAAGCGTCAGAAGCTCTGACATTTATTTTGTTCGGTGATTTGGTACCAGACCGTATTTTTATTTAGCAGGATATTTCGTGTGCAGGAGAGCATTCACAGATTATTTCAGGTATTATTCAGGTGCAATATCAAATGATAAGTTTCAGAGGTATAACAAAGCTCAGGACAAGTGGCAACAGGTTGTTCTCCAAGTTTCCCACCTTGTGGCGCCAAATTTGAAAATTTGCATGTGGTAACCGATTACCTATATATGGGTAATCGATTAACACAAGCGAATTTTGCCCAAAAATTTCATTTTTTAGCACTGCAGCATTTGAATTGCATTTTGGTCGTGTGATTTCCCATGTGCATCAGTAGAAGGATCTAGAATTGGTTCAAAATTTGATTCATTTTCACTAATTAATTTCACTTCCCTCCAAAAATTCAAACATTCCATTCCTAATTCCACTCCTAATTCCCATTCCAAACACTAACCCACACTCCAAACCACATTTTGATTACTAACCTAGGGATTATTTAAACAAGTTTGCTCTAAACCTCACACATTCACTCTCATTCACCCTCATTTTTCTGAACTTTCTCTCAATTCTCTCTCACTTTTTCGCTCTCCATTTTCATCTTCAACCTCCACTAGAGCTCTTCCATTAGAATTCTCAAATTCTTCATTGGAATTTGTGAATTCTAGAGCTAAACCTTCATCACTTCCTTTCATCAATACAAATTCTGCTGTAGAAAGTGATTTGGATCTAGATTCAAGGTTTGGAAACATTTTCTTGAAGAAACTTTGAAGCAAGTTCATCACATTGCATTGTTCTTGGAGTTTCTTGCTAGGAATTCATTGGATCTTCGAGTTTCCTTGCTTGATCTATCCATTTTCATTTACAACACTAACCAAAGCAATTCTCCGCTTTTTAGGTTGGTAAACTTCATATCCAAACTGATTCTAGCTTATTTACAGCTTTTGCAATGTAGATCTTTGAATTATTGATGTGAATTGATCTATTGCTGGATTTGATTGTGGATCTTGTTGTTTGATTGATGCAATTGGTGTTTGATTGCTGATATTTGATGTATTTTTCATGTACAATTGGATACCTATTCATTTGGATGATTAGATAAGTGATTTGTTGCTGAAAGTGCCTTTGGAAAGTTGAATTTCTGCCACTGTCACAGTGGTAATCGATTACCACAATCTGGGTAATCGATTACCCTGCCTTTTTTCATGTTTTTTTTGAATTTTTCAAGTGACTAATCGATTACCATATATAGGTAATCGATTACCACTGTGACAGGATGTGTTTTTCTTGTTTTTTAAAGCTGGTTTGGATCCCTTTCCATCTCTAAACTTCATGGATTAATATGATGGTTATTTGTGGATTATTCTTGAGCTGTTTAACCTCACATTACAGTATGAATGCGATTATTCAACACACGACATTTGGTTTCCGTGATGTATGTCCACGATTTAGGTGTTTTGCATTCTTGATGTGATGATCATCTTGCATAATCAATTATACGGTCGTGACTGTTTATTCTTGATGTTTACCTTGTTGGATATATGATTCATATTCATGCTTGCTCTCGATTCCGTGAACGCGTGTTCGTTTCAAGCGACAAATTGTTGATTTGATTAACTGTTGTAATACCCCAAAATTTGCTCTCTTATTTTCATATCATTTAGCATGAGCTTTCATTTCATTGCAATGCATTCAAGCATAGAAAAATAAAACATTAAGCATTGCATTGCATATTGCATAAGGACATGTGATCAAGGCATTTTCCTTTGGTTTGAGCTTTCCGTATTCAGAAGATTATCAGTGCATTCAAGGAAGATTAGGGTTTCTCATCCATGGTTGAGCTTGTGGAGTTTTGTCAGTTGAAGTTCATTGAATCAGGATTTTCATGTCAAGGACCTCTGGTTGATCATGTTTCTTTATACTTCATGCCTTGTCTTCATCTTCAAGTTTTCCTCGGGGAATTGTTGTGCTCATCACTTGTTGCTAGGGACCTATTGAGAACATGATTCATGTGGAATACAATGTATTTGGAATTTGAGATATCCGTCATCATTGTTCAAGTTCAATATCTTTCACACCTCAAATTCAAATATCCATTATCCACTTCATTTTTCTTAACCCACATTTCTTATTCTTGATCCATTTTTCTAATCAATTTCAAAATCATATTCAAATATTCAAAACCACATCTTCTAATCCATATCCAATTTCGAAACCAGTTAAAGTCCATTTCAAGTGCCCACATTCACATACACCATCAAGAACTATATGTTTACATGTCCTCATAACTTCACCTAACCATGGCCAACTAAGAATTAGTGTCACAAAGAGTGATGTCTTTGCCTTGGAGTGTCGCTATCAGAAAAAAGAAACCATTCGGAAGTTTTATGCCAAAGGAAGAGCAACATTTAACAAATTGGGTTTCATTAAGGCTTCATTTCATTAAGGCTCATGATAGCGAGAGTTAGGAGAGAATCTTGAATCCGACAATTAAAGGAATATTTTCATCAAAGGCTCTCTTTCTAGTTACTGATATTATCTCTGTATGTAGTGGACTCTTGTATTTTTATGCAAAGGCACAACATGTAGCAAATGGAACCAAATTTGATCCTACAACCCCATCTCACTTTATGGCATCAACGAGCTACTTTGTGGTATCTATGCTGGCTTTTTTAGGCTTAGCTTTTTTCAGGATCATCAACATATCGCCTGGAGGGATCTATCATTTGAAACTAAAAGCATGTGGACGTTTCTTGCTTTACTGCTATTGCCACCACCTGTTAGGTCTTGTGCAGAAAGTGAGTCCATTTCATTCCAGAGTTACACGTGCAGTGCAGCAAAAATTTCTTAACAACAGCAAAAAAACAAATGGCAGTAAAAAAGGTGAGAATTGCAGGAAAATTATAGCAGGAAAATTATTTATGCAGAAAATAATACGCAGCGGTACTTTCAATGAAAAGGGACGTAGCAGAATTAATTCATAGAAGCTGAAAAAGAATTTCAATGACAGTTGCAACTAATTGATTCATACCATAATTCATTACAGAAAATTCAGAAACTAATCTATCACTCTCAACTCTCCAATTCTTTCCAGAATTTCCAATCCACAACAGAAAATTACAATATAAAGACTCCATATCAGAACAATCAATAGGAGAACTATCTGTCATTTTTTTCTCCCTAACCGTTTTCTAACTACCATAACCAACCTCTAACAGAATTTTTTCTCTACAATATTCATCTTCTCCGCTTGCTTTTCATCACTCATCTTCAACTGAAACTTCATCTTCACCAACTCTCGCTTCTTCTCTTCAATTCATCTTCAATCTTCATCATTCTCTAACCTTCAATCATCTTCTCCACCTGCAAAGTCACAAAAAAACCACAAACAGAAGAATGAGAGAAGAAGATCTAAGAGATTTTCTAACTGAATCATAACCGAATTTCTAACTCCATAACCAACTTCTAACAGAATCAACCAATATCTTCTTCCTTCTTCAACGATCTTCTTCAACCATCTTCTGCAACCATCTTCAAGGAGACTCCAAAAACTCCGTCATCACCAATCTACAACCTGCAAAATTCCACAAAATCACAACATAATTCAATAATCGCGCAACAACAATTCGCTGTGAAATTCATAGAAAGAGTAGAAGAATTCAACGACCGATTCTCCAATCACCAAGTCCGTACAACGCATCAAAACTACATCTCCGGCCATCACATCTCCTCCGCATCGTACAAGACTAAGCAGCGCCGACACTGCAATTCTTCTCGTCCTCATACCAGACCGGTCGCAAGATCGAGTAGATCCGCGAGTGCTCCGACACCAGAAATCTATCGGAGAGCTTCGATGCTTTCTTCGCAACCGGCAACCTGCGCGATGACGACGGCTACGCCTCCAACAATCCCTACTCTATCGCCGTTAATGATGAGAGAGAACCATGGTACCACGGTTTAACGGATGAAGCGATTGCGAAAAGTGCTTTCAACGCGTCTTTAACCGTTCGAGGCAGTGACGAACGAGGACAACGGAGGATGTCAACAAGAGTGTATCGATCTCGCGGCGGTATGATAATCATCGACAGAAGATGATGAATAAGAAACCAAACGGAGGGAGTTGGAAGCAAGACGGAGAGTGTGGAGAGGATATACGAGAAGAAGAAGGCGACGAAATTTTTGAAGCGTGAAGCTGTGTGGTTGATTAGATGATGAAGAAGTTGAAATGACGTGAGGGAGAGCATGGAGGCGGTTCAACGCAGTGTAATAGGGGAGATGTTTGTAATTAGGTTTTTCCATCTGTTATAGGGTTTGAACCGGACCGGACCAAAAGCCATTGGACTCTGAACTCTATTCATGCGCAGTGATATTCACACCATTGAAACAAACTCTGCACCCCTTTTCACTGTAGGTACGTTTCTTAGAGTTTTTTTAGTTAGTTTTGATCTTTAGATTTTAGTTCTATCATTTATTTCTAGAGTAATTAATTTAGGTTAATTAGATTTTAATTTGGAATTAGATGTTAGTTTAGGATTAGATTTAGATTTATACCTTGGTAATTGGATTTGAATAATTGTTTTGCTTAATTGTTCAATATTTGTTTTGCTTAATTGGCTTAATTGATCTTTTGCTTAATCTCACTAATAGTTGTTTTGTGCTTAATTGCATTACGTCATTTTTAGTTTAATTGCTCAATAATTGATTTTTGGTTGAATCATATCACAATTGATTTTTTTTTTTTGCTTACTAGTCCACTAATGGTTTTTAGCTTAATTGCTCACTAATTGTTTTTGGCTTAATAGTCCACTAATTGTCTACTAAGTGTTCATTAGAATTAACTTTGAACTAATTGGTCATTGATATAGTTTGCTTTGATTTTAATTCTAACATTGACTAAACATAGGTTTTAGTGTTAATATTTTCATAATAGTTTCATTAGGTGTTTACTTTGTTAATAGCCTTTAACATGTTTTGCATATTTCTTGACTAATTGTGGTTTGCCTTTTAGTATTGACTTCATTTAATTCTTGTTGACAATTTCCATTTGAATTTTGACTAACCTTTGAGTTTGTTTTGTAGTGTTTTACACTTGATTAGCTAAATGTAGAAGCTGCTGTATACATAGCTGCTGTGAACAAAGAGTGCTGTAGAATGTTGTTGTTCTGTCTGGTTGCATATACACCCATTCTGTTTCGGAAATAGTAGCTGTTATAGGCTGTTTTTACTTGTTGCTGGTTTTTATAGCTATGCAGATGCAGGAGCGTTGTTGTTGCTGTTGTTTATGGCTTATTGCCTTGTTTTGTCTTAAGGACTTAAACTTGTTTTACTTTAGCCATTGGTGGATGTTTATAAGAGATGTGCACACTTCTAACATGAATTCAATTATGGTTTTGGTTTACTTTCATGTCCTTTGCCTATGCTCGTAACCCTTAGGTGATTTCTTTTGTTGGTTGGTCTTGTAGCATAGTTGTAACTTGACTCATAATTTCATAATCCTTTTAGGTCTTTCACTTTGACTAGTGTGACTCAAATGTACATAGCCATTAGACTTAGGTTTCATGTGGTACATACACTCTCTTGTTATTACCAATGTCTTTGGTTCACATGTGCAAGGTACATAAAGGAGACATTCCAAAGGTGGCTCGACCATTTCATTTTGTGAATAAAAACTTGTT
Organism: Lathyrus tuberosus; assembly: GCA_022829125.1. Lineage (NCBI taxonomy): Eukaryota > Viridiplantae > Streptophyta > Magnoliopsida > Fabales > Fabaceae > Lathyrus > Lathyrus tuberosus. The sequence continues at coordinate 4,568,055 of JALAZF010000019.1, read as the reverse complement.
TCTAACTTGGTTTGCTATATGCTTATAGGTGCTTTCGTGACTTGCTTTCGTTGCGCTTTCGTTGCTTTGCTACGGATTTATATCCGTTTGGTAGGACCTCTTATCTCTTAACTTCTCTTTAATGCTTTCAAATGCCATGAGAAGTAGGAATAACAAATGCCATGATAAGTAGGATTGTATGGAAAGCCCTCAAGTGAAGCCGTGATTGTGCTTGTTTGATATTGTGCTGAAGACCTCTAAAGAGGCAATTGACGGAAGGTAGGGTTCGTAATCGACCCCCGTTATTCTAGTCGAGTCGTTCTTAGCTCTCATTACATGATTGAAGCTTTGAACATCACCTGCTCCTGTTATCGAGTCAGTCAAGTGGAAGATAGGGTTCGCAACCGACCCCCACTCATTGTCATTAGCTCACATCGACCGATGTTGACGCTTATGTGATCTCGTTCACATCTTTTTTTTATTGATCTACTTTGATATTTGATATCGTTGTATAGTTTGTTTTAGCTTTTGCTTCCTCATTAGGATACCTATTCTAACTTGTCCAAGTTAGATAGGTTAGAAAACATAACATAGGACTAACACTGTTTATTCTTCCGTTTGCTTTTAATTCATTTTGTGATTGATTTATCCTATGTTTACTTGTCTGATGACATGATCCCCTTAGGATTCCTAGCTCCACTTAATTTTGGATTAAGTCGGAAGTAGGAGAGACATTAGGATAGCAATCCATGCCTGATAACATTAGGTAGCTTCCCTCCTGATCCTGACCTTGGGACCATTGATGCATGTTAACTTGTAGGACCGAGTTTCCCCCTTAGACTTTATGTGTGTCTTTCCCCTTTGTTCTCTCGCACCTATGCGATCGAGATCCTGTTTCCTGTTCACCCGTAGTACCGTGAACTACGGATGCTCTGATTCCTCTTTCTTTTCGGATTGCGGATACGTAGGCACGAGATGCGATATCTCGGCGAGCACACTAACAACTAACTTTCGTTTTCTCTTACAGTTTGAGTATCTCTTCTCTTCTTTTAGGATTAGAATCTTTAAACCTCATTAACCTTAGGATCACCATGTATGCTAACACTAGGGTGTGTCTTAGTCTCCCCTTAGTTTTCACCTTTGATCCGCTCTTGAGTCTTTCATCTTCTCATCTCAAAGAAAATTCAAAATATGTAATAAAGGTAGGCATTTATTGCATTTAGGCCTTTCATATAAAGAAAAGATTATAAGGGGTCTTCTCTTATAATCTTAGAATGTGCAGCATATAGCCCATCTTGGGTCAATGTGTTAAACATTCGATCTTGTATGAGGGACTTGAATGCAATGCTTGTTGAAGGTACAAATAATAAAAAACACTTCTTCATTTCTTAATCAACAAAAACACTTAATAAACACAAGTATGCTAGTGTGTTTGAACCTTGACAATTGGAACTAAGTGTGGGGGTCTTCTTCGCTCTTAGTGTGTCTTCTTGCTCATTCCATCTTGGAATGTGAGAATGTACACATTCCAATAACTAAGATTCAGATACACTATCATATGCGAACAAATAAAAAACTCTTAAAAGACAAGAACAAACAATAACGTCTTTTCCTTCGGGAATTCTTTTCTCATCTCATTCGTTCTCAACGCACGAACGCGCTTCTACTCGTTCTCTTGCAAGATGGTAACGCACTCGGTCCGGCGAGACTGCAACACCTGAGCTAGAACGTTAGCCGTTCCCTAAAAAACACAAACAACTTTCCCTAGTGAGGGGAACTACGTCGCTCTGATTCTCATGCTCCCGATGAGATACGTAGGCAGTGGGGTAGGGCCCATGCGAGCACTTCTTTTATTTTCCCTACATTTGTTTCTTCGTTTCTTTCCGTTCTCGTTCCTTTTCCTTTCCAATAGCAGCGGAGCTCTAGTTTTCTTCACCCTTTGATCGAAACAAGCAAGCGTGGATCCCATCGGGTACGATGGACGCATGGGGGTGCTAATACCTTCCTCACGCGTAACCGACTCCCGAACCCATTTCTCTTGGTCGCAAGACCATGCTCTTTCCTTCCTTCAGGTTTATGCGGTGTTTCCTTTCCCTCTCATGGGATAAATACACATTGCTGACGACTCTGTTCGGTGCCACTTTCGCGTTTGTACTAGGATGAAAATCCCGGGAGCGACAACTGTCCATGATGCTTTTGGTGAATGCTGAAGTATGCAATGTCATTGGAATTTTTTCACGCCTAGTTGTTTGTGCTCAATTGTATGTACATGCGTAGCAATTGCTCTTACTTGGTGTTCGTCCGTGTTTGCAATTCGTGTGCATTTGTTTAAATGCAAAAGCATGTTCTTGCTTATTACTTACGATGCATGATTATGCTTGGATGTTGGACATGTTTATCGTGGATTGATTAACCTTGATGCATATTCATGAGCATTTGTTTGAATACATACATGCTGCCTGTGCATTTACACTTACTGTCCTGAGTTATGCATGATGTTAAATGTGCTCATTCTGTCCTACTTCATTACATACCTGTTTCTGCCTCCAAAATGTGTGCTGTTAAAAGTTGTCTTGCTTGTTTGCTAGAATTCGGTGTTGTTTTCAGTTGAAGAGCTGTTGTAGCTGCTGTTTTTGGTTTATTTTCATGGTTTTAGTTTGCTTTTGTGTGCTCCCCTAGGGTTTCCTAGTCCAACTTAATTTTTGATAAAGCTTGGAGTAGGATAGACATTAGGTGATAATCCATGCATGATAACATTAGGTTAGCCCCCATTTCAAACTCATTCATAGGTCCATCTTTGCATGCCAACATTAGGTTAAGCTTTCCTTTTCGCATCCTCGACTATAGGGCCATAATGCATGATAACATTTAGGTGAGCTTTCCCCTAGATTTTCTTTTGCCCTTTGAGTCTCTCTTTTTTCTCAAAACAACTTCAAAACACGTAACGAATGCGATGAGTATTGTGCGCCACGAGTCTTAAGTATATGGGAAGTGATAAGCGGGAGTCTCTCCTTACCTTGTCTAGAGTGTTTTGTATACGTCCCATCTTAGGTCGATCTTACGAAGCATTCGATCCTATGTCATAGACTTTAGTGCAATACGAATCTCAAACCATTTCAATTCACTTCTGTCAAAACTCACAAACAAATTCCAAATCATTTATCCTTTGGGATTATTTGTCAAATCATTTTCAGAAAGGGTACGTTATTTCCGTTCTACCGCAAACAGGCATCGACCCTCACTGATGGAACGCGAACTTAATGTCACTCATTAAAAAACACTTATCGACTCGTATGTCAAACTATGATAGCTCTGACTTCCTCATTATCATCCGAATGAGGATACGTAGGCACAAGACAACGATGTCTTGGCGAGCAACCTTCCCTTCACCCGTAGTCCTCCGAACTACGTTGACTTTGACTTTTCCATTGCCCGAGGGAATACGTAGGCCTAGGACGATGAAGTCCTATCGAGTCTCCTTTTGTTTTTTACCTTTTCGTTCCCGTTACCAGTAGGCTTTAGATAACACACCCTTTGATTAGAACAACAAGCGTGGATCCCGTTGAGTACAAAGGATGCGAGGGGTTCTAATACCTTCCTCTTGCATAATTGACTCCCGAACCCAGGATTTGGTTACGATGACCATGTCTTCTCCCTTTTGAGGTTTCTTCGATCGTTTCCTTTCCCTCGTCGGGATAAATGACGCTCGATGGCGACTCTATTTTTCTTCCGGTTTTTTTCGCGTTGCGACACCAATGAATCAGACATAAACAAACGACCAAAACACCTCCCCAGGGCACCTAACTGCTGCACCCAAACTCACTGAGCCAGATTAGATCAGCAACACTCAATTTTGTTTCTCAGAATATGCAACAAAACACAATCTGACAATAAATGAATCACTCTTAAAAAACAACTTAGTCAATGCTTTTCTGATCCGCCAGAGCGCCGATCCGCTAACCTCATATACTATGTGATGAGAGTGTAGACAAGTTAAAGTTGATGAACTTGATGCTATATGAACATAGTTGAGGTAGATTTCTCAAAGACCTCTCCCATGAGTGATGGTTTGAAATGAATGTCATATGTCATGCTCTTATAAAAGATGAGATTGTAAAAGATTAATATTACTTGATTACTTAAATACTCTTTTCTTAATGTAAATAATTTGTAGTGAAAGGGTAATTTATGTTGAGTTTGTAATTCCTTGTGTCTAAGCAGTGTAGCTCAACAAAAATAAGGATTAGTCGAATTATTATAATGTGTGTGTGTGTGTGTGTGTTGAGTTGTATTAGTGTGTCGAAGTGTCGAAGCAGGTTGCTTCATACAGGATTTCGACTTAGGCCTATTTTAGTAATGTTAGCTATTTTGGGCTTTTATAGTTTTGGGCATTGGCTTGGGGTGCAAGCTAACCTAAATCTATAAATAGGGAGTAACCCTTATTTTGTAAACATGAAGAACTCATAACATTGTATTCACAGCTTTGTAGTTGTAAAGTGAATAAAGACAGTTTGTGGGCAGAGAGAAACTCTACAAAATATTCATCTTCTTCTTCTCCAACATTATTTTCCTTCTTTCTTTCTCAACCTTTTCATTGTCATTGCATGAGTGAAACAATCTTGAGATCAAGATTGAGTGAAATTCTTCATTGATTGTGGTTGAATTCCAACATCTGGTATCTAGAGCTCCAGTTACGATACAAGGAAGAAAAATCGTGATGGCGATGAATCATCCAAACAGGAACTTTTCGATGAACCTTCTGATTCTAAAGAAAGATAATTATGAGAATTGGTACAAGCAGATTGAGGTGGTTTTCTGCTATCAATATCTTTGGGATCTTGTGAAGGAAGAGAACCGCTTGCAGAGAATGCGACGAATCAAGAAAAGGATGCACATAAAAAATTGAAGAAGAAAGATTATAAAGGTCTCTTTATAATTAATCAATGTGTTGATCCAGATAATTTTGAAAAGGTTAGTGATGTAGAATCAGCAAAAGAAGCTTGGGAGATTCTTGAAAAATCGTTTGGAGGTGCAGAAAAGGTGAAAAAGGTGAGGTTACAAACTCACAAAAGGACTTATGAATTACTTCAGATGAAAGACAATAAAAGCATAACAGATTTCTTCACTAGGGTTACAAAACTGGTGAATCAAATCAAGGTATGTGGTGAAGTGTTGACATCAAGATCAATCGTTACAAATCTTGAGGTCATTGGCTCCAAAGTTCGACCATGTGGTAGTATCCATAGAAGAGTCAAAAGACTTGTCAGCATTAACGAAGGAAGAGCTTCAAGGGACGCTTGAGTCTCATGAACAAAGGATGGTTGAAAGAGCTGCAGGAAAGTAGAAGAGTGATATGGCTTTGCAGGCATAGTCAAAAAAAGAAAAGAAAGGCAAAGGATGCTGGAATGGCAACAAAGGTATAGGAGGCTACAACAATTCGACTGGTCGAAATTAGCAAGAAGGAAACTGGTCGAATCAGAGAAAACTCTGGAACCAAGGCAACCAAAGAGGTGGTGCTGCAGATAGAGGAAGAGGTGGTGGTCGAAAATCGGACAAAAGTCACATTCAGTGTTTCAATTGTTAGAAGTATGGTCGTTATTTTAGTGATTGCCCAAAAAAGAAGAAGAATCAAGAAACTGATGCAAAGTTGGCAAAACATGAAGAAGAAGAGATGTTGTTGATGGTCACAATAAGAGATGAATAAAGATTCCCGGATCAGTGGTACTTGGACTCAGGATGCTCATAACACATGACTGGAAGGAAAGATTTGTTTATGAACATGAAGCCCTCAATGAAGAATATGGTGAAATTTGCAAATGACAAAACTCTAGCAGCTGAAGGTATTGGTGATGTTCTGATTATGAGGAAAGGTGGCAAGAGGTAAATAATTTCCAATGTGTTGTACTTACCAGGCATGAAGAGTAATTTACTTAGTATAGGGCAACTGGTAAAAAAGAACTACAAGGTGTCGATCGAAGACAAGATGATGAGAGTTCTCGACTCAGGTGGTAGGTTAATCTTGAAGGCTCCAATGTCTCAGAATAGGACCTTCAAGATTGAACTTTATGTGATAGAGCATAAGTGCCTTGCAACTGCAGCCAGCAGAGATGAATGGATATGGCATTATTGACTTGGCCACCTCAATTTCAAAGACATTAGAGAGTTGAAAAGAAGAAATATGGTTTCAGGATTACCTGAAATCGACATTCCAAGCAAAGTGTGTGAAGAATATGTTCAAGCGAAACAACATAAGAATAGATTTAGTAAGGATGTAGGAAGCAAGTCGAAGGAAATATCGAAGTCATATACTCCGATGTATGTGGTCCTACCCAGGTGGATTCGATTGGAGGTAATAGATACTTTGTCACGTTCATAGATGATTTCAGTAAAAAACAATGGACTTACCTGATCAAGAAGAAAAGTGAAGTGATTGAGGTATTTGTCAAATTTAAATCTATGGTTGAAAGACAAAGTGGTTGAAAGATAAAGATTCTGAGGGCTGGTGGTGGTGGAGAGTATGTGTCAAAAGATTTCGATGCATTATGTGAGAAAGAAGGGATTGTGTATGACATGGTGCCACCCTACACTTCACAACAGAATGGAACTGCAGAAAGGAAGAATAGAACCATCATGAACATGGTGAGAAGTATGTTGAAAGGAAATCATCTACCCAAAGAATTATGGGGAGAAGCTATGTCGACAGCAACATACATCTTGAATAGATGTCCGACGAAGAAGCTAGAAGGAATTACGCTAGAAGAATGTCAGTCTGGTGTCAAGCCTAGCCTAAGTCATTTGAAGGTATTTGGATCTATAACACATAGACATGTGCCAGATCAGTTGAGAAGAAAGCTTGATGACAAGTCGAGTCAGATGATCCTGATAGGATATCATTCGACTGGAGGATACAAGTTGTTCAACCTATTGAATAAGCAAGTAGTGATCAGCAGGGACGTGATCATATGTAACACGGTGGGAGAACTGAATTTTTTTTTTGTTTTGTTTTCGCAAAACATGTTGCGGTTAGCAAGAGTCGCCACCGACTTTTCTTTTATCCAATAAGGAAAGGTTGAAAAGAACAGGAAAGACCTTGATAGATTTTGAGTTCGGGGGGTAAGTTATACAAAGGGAAGGTATTAGCACCCTTTGTATCCATGGTTATCCACGGGCTCTTAAATGCTTAGCTCACTTTTTTGAACTTACTTTTTGAATGTGTGTGAACGTTTTTTGAAAATATTTTGTAAAAGTTTAACTTTGTAGTAATTCGTGTAAGAATGTATACAAAGTGTTTGTTTTTTTTTTTTGAAAATATTTTTGGAAAAGTGAAATATGAAAAGTATTTGTTTTTGAGTTGTGAGCAAGCATTTAAAAGTTACTTACCCCTAATTTGTAAGGTCTTTCTTGTATTTATCATTTTCCTTGAGAGATAGTACTATCCATACCATTAATGGGTAGGTAGTACTGTCTATTGGATGTTGAGGGACAGCGAAGGGTCATCGAATGGTCATAGAAGGCAACATGTAAGGATACCTTAGCAATGCGAAGGGACTATCATCATTTTTCCATAGGGTCGTCGAGGGACAAGATCATTTTTTTTGTACGCAGCTCGAAGGGTCATCGAGGGACTATGATCTTTATATCGAAGGGACTCTGATGATATTATTTGTAAGCGTCTTTTGCTAAAGTACCCCTACTTTCGAGGGACATGACCGTTTTAATCGTAAGGCAACAGAGAGAGGCTACCCTAGAGGTGAATATGTGCAATGTGCGTTGATTTAATTATATTATCTTGAGTTATAGGTTATTCTAAAGTTTGATTTTAGATCTTGCCATACATGCCTATTTATCTAGCAAATAAAATATAAGTGCGAAAAATAAATACCTACACTATTACATGGCTTATGGGCAGTTACATGATATAATCGTGCGAGAATGTAACATAGGCTATTACAAGGCTTATGGACAGTTACATAAGATAATTGTGCGAGAAATGTAAACTACACTATTACAAGACTTATGGACAGTTACATAATATAATCGTGCAAGAAATATAAACTACACTATTATAATTTATGCACAAACCTATACATTTATTCTAAGAAAATAAATGTTAAACGAAAAGCAATTACATATTAAAAATCAAGTTAAATGTCCTAAATATCTAAGTCAATATTCGTTTTTTTTTATCTTTGAGTAATAATTTTAAAATAAATAAACCTAATTTCTAATTCATTTGTACAAAAATTAATTAATTATAAGCCTATGTCTAAAAAATTAATTTTAATAAAAGTAATCTATGCCTAAAAAAAGATTACATAACCTAAACTATATTTTTTATTCTTTTAACGATTTTATGATTTTTTTTATTGTTTTAATTTAATTGAAAAGAAATAAATAAATTAATTGAAATATGATAAAAGAAAGGGATTAGAAAATAGTTAAAAGGAAATTGCATGGGGTGGGAATCGAACCTTCAGGATGAGTATTTAATCCTTGGTTTGGATTGAGAATGATTGGAAATGGAGTTTTGAATTTTCACCTTTTTTTTTTCAAGAATTTTGTGATTTGGAAGCCTTCCTCTTGTGAAGCCTCTTGCCCCCTTTTCTCTTGTGTTTGAGCCTTGTATTTATAGGAGAAACATGGTAGACAAAGAATCATTGAAGAGCTAGGATCAAGGAACATGTTTCCAACCATTTTAATTTTTTGAAAACCATGTTTCCTTCACTCTCTCCCACGGTTTTATTTGGGTTTTGATGGCCTTGAATGACATGTTTTAACCTTCTAGAAACTCCATTTAAAAGGATCCATGTGCCCACCATTATTTGATTTATTTTGTTTTATTTAATTTTGTTTATTTCTTTGAATAAAATCAAAATCAAAATAATACCAAAGTGAACTTTAAGGTCCTTGAATATGTCATAAACATGATTCAACCTTAAAAGATAGGCCTATTGGTCCAAAAGCTCAAAAATGTTCAATGTAGGTTTCATGCGTTTCTCAAATTTTGCTCAACTTGCACCAATCGTAACTCTCTCAATTTTTGTCATATGAAGGTGATCTTGGACTTTTTGGAACCCTCGAGATGTCCCCTACAACTTTCGTGTTGATCACTTTTTCATTTGAAGTATTTATTTTTGTGTAAATTGCTTTGACGAAAAAAGTGTCTTTTTGTTGACTTTCAAAATGACCTGTAAAGTTTTGGTCCATATCTCTCAAACGAGGCATTTTTGGCCTTGAGCTTAGATAGACAAAGTTGTAGAGAATTGAATTTCCTTCAAAATGAGCTTTGGTTGAGGAATTTCTGATGAAGTATGTGAAAGTTGTGCGTGGTCAAAGTTCAGTTGACTTTTCCTTAAGAAAACCCTAATTTGGCAATTTTTGACTTTTGAGTAAATCTTGATTTTCTTGAGGAATCATGATCAACCCTTGATCAAATGATGAATGGGACTTCAAAATATTGATGTTGGCAAGAAATGATGACGTTTGACTGTGAATTGGTCAAAGTTGACTTTTGGTCCAATACAATCGACTGTTGATCATTTGAGCAATTGACTGAGCAAACTTGTGAAGCAAGGCTTGAGACTTGACATGAGGATACCCTTGAATAGTCTTGAGCTTTTGAGACTCTTAGGAGTGTGAGGAAGCTTCTTGAATCAATTTGTCTCAAAGATGTGAGGGCAAATTTTGGGGTGCAACAGCTGCCCCTGTTCAATTTTCTTAAACCTGAAGAGTTAGATTGGCGCATCCGCCATTCGTGATCTGAAGGTGGAAGAGGATTGAACACTTAAGTGCCCAGAAATTTGCACTCACGGGTGCACGAAGTAACGTTGTTGGTTGATTGTATTGCTTAAATGGGCTTAAAGATGCCATTCGGAAAGATGACAGCATGGAGATGGGCTTATAGATGCCATCCAAAGTAACTGTTGACAGGAGTATCAGAAGGAGTCTAGGTTTGACTGTATCTGAGGAGTATACTAGAATGAGTCCGTGTCCAACTGTATCTAGCAGATGTGCTGGGGAATGTCAGAATGAATCTACGCCTTGTTTATATCTGAGGATGTATTGGAATGAGTATCAGAATGAAATCTATATCTAGATCGTATCTGAACCGTATCTGGAAAATATACTTGACCATCTCTGAACTGAATCTAGAACATATTCTAGAATAAGTATCAGAATTAAATCTTCGTCTCGATCATCTCTGAACCATTTTTTTTTGGAAAATCTTCTGGGATACGTGTCAGAATTAAATCTCTATCCTGATTATCTCTGAACTGTTGGAGTATTATAATTAAATCTCTGGGTTGATTATCTCTGAGCTGTTGAAGTATCAAAATTAAATATCTGGGTTGATTATCTCTGAACTGCTTAAGTATCAGAATTAAATCTCTGGGTTGATTATCTCTGAACTGTTTAAGTGTCAGAATTAAATCATCTGTCTTGATTATCTCTGAACTATTGAAGTATCAGAATTAAATCTATCTTTGAATCAGTGTCAGAATTAAATCGTTGTCTCGATTATCTTTGCACCATATCTAGAAGATGATAATGTTTGTCTGATTGTGAACTCACCTAAAAAAGGAAAAGTTAGTTTTATGCAATGTCATGATGTATGTAATGCATTGCGTAATGATGCTCTCAAGATAAATGAGAATGTTATATGTTTTGTATGTATATGCTATGATATTCTATACATGATGCATGGATGTCAATGTTGCTGACGACAACGGTGGCTTTGAATAGTAACGTCTGGCTGGGGAAAATAAATCCCTTTCTGTTGCTGGGAATAAAGAATATCACTCTTCATCTTTTGTTTGGAACGATTGTACTGGGAATTCCCGCTTTTCTGTTTGGGAATACTCCACTGGGGATCTTCGACTTCTGCTTGGGGATAAAAGCGTTCAAGGAGAGTTTGGTTGCATGTACCCTGACTGGGGATAAACAAGATGGATAATCCTCCGATGCAATATCTTCCCGGGTTCCAGATAATGAGCGTCAACTATGCTGGGGGAGGGAATTCTGTTGGTGAATTTATAGTGTTAGAGGAATAAAATCAGCTGGGGAACTGAATTCTGTATACTACAAAGAGGGAATAATCTCTGATGGGGATTAGAATTTCATAGGCTGCGCTGAGGAAATTTCTGTTGTATGCTGGGGAAATGATCAACTTCCTTATCTGCTAGGGGACCCATTGGGGAAGATGATCATGCCAAGCTGTCCATCAAATATATGAAAGTGAACCGCTGGAAGATGCCCCAATTTCTGTCTGAGGGCATACTAATTCTGTCGGGGAATATATCTCTGTTGGGGATGAGCTTGTGAAGATAGTTCCATGGAGATTGCTCTGTGGAGATATTTCCACGAAACTGGCTCTATGGGGGTTCGTGGACATCTTGAACATTATCCCAACTCCTAGAGTCCTTAGTAAATGATATTCCTGTTTTCACGTATATTTTTGGTAAACTTCAATCATATTCAAGTGCATATGTTCATTCAAAGTACCCATTGGACGTTTACGCAAACAAAACAGGGCAAGTAAAAACAATTTTGAATTTGAAAATAGACTTGTATTGATTTTGAAATTGGCCTATAAACAGGCATTTTTGTACAAGGAGACAGAAATCCTAGTAAGAGGAAATTGTCGTAAAAATTGAAAAGGTACAAAGTGATAAACAAAGAAAAACAGCTAGGGTGAAATGATCCCATTGAGTTTCAACTCTGCTATTGCCACTATATCTTCAAGCACCTCATCCCTTGCTGTCGGAAGAAAGATGACTGGATTGATCTACGCCGTTTGAACTAAGCTGGAAGTAGATAAGTGATCCAACGGGACATAGGCGTACGCTTTAATCCCTAACTTTTGCCTGGACCGCCTTTTCTGGTTTTCAGTCCGCCGGGATACCCCTTTTTTTTTTGCCCAAGCCGCCTTTTCAGGTTTTCGACTTGCCAGGTGTACAATTCTTTTGTATATATATCCCTAATTTTTGCCCAAACCTTTTTGGTTCGCCGGGATGCCCTTATTTTTGCCTAGGCCAGTCAACCTAGCGGGTCTCTTTTTATGCGTAGTATCTTTTGACTATGTCCACGTTCACATGGTGCGGGAAATCTTCACCGTCCATAGTAGTAAGCATCATACCGCCGCCAGAAAATATTTTCTTGATTACAAATAGACCTTCATATGTGGGAGTCCATTTGCCCCTGGGATCACCCTATGGTAGTATGATACGCTTTATTACCAAATCACCGGCCTGGTACACTTGGTGCTTGACTTTCTTGTTAAAGGCCTTGATCATACGCTTCTGATACATCTGGCCATGATAGACAGCCGCGAGCCTCTTCTCATCAATCAAATTTATCTGATCAAGTCGAGTCTGAACCCATTCGTCTTCGTCTAAGTCTGGATCTTTCATAATCCTTAGGGAAGGAATCTGAACTTCAGTAGGTAAAACTGCCTCCATACCATAGACTAAAGAGAAAGGGGTTGCCCCTGTTGAGGTACGTACTGAGGTGCGATAACCATGAAGAGAAAATGGTAACATCTCATGCCAATCATTGTATGTCACCGTCATCTTTTGCAAGATCTTCTTAATATTCTTGTTGGCGGCTTCCACTGCGCCATTCATCTTTGGTCAATATGGAGAAGAATTGTGATGCTTAATCTTGAACTACGTGCAGAGTTTAGTGATCATAGTGTTGTTCAGATTAGTACCATTGTCTGTGATAATCCTTTCAGGGATGCCATACCGACAGATAAGATTATGCTTGATGAACCGAGCTACAACATTCTTGGTAACAGAAGTGAACGAGGCTGCTTCCACCCACTTCGTAAAGTAATCGATAACAACAAGGATGAAACGATGTCCATTGGAAGTGGTAGGTTTAATCTCTCCTATCATATCAATGCCCCACATTGCAAAAGGCCAAGGACCGGTTAGAACATTCAACGGAACCGGAGGTACATGTACTTTGTCAGCATGGATCTGGCATTTGTGACAAGTTCTGGAGTGATGATGGCAATCAGTTTCCATGGTAGACCAGTAGTAACCTGCTCTCAAAATCTTCTTAGCCATTGTATGCCCACTGGAGTGAATGCCAAATATTCCGTCATGCATTTCTTCCATAATCTTTTCTGCTTCCTTCTTGTCTACACATCGAAGCAAGGTTGAATCATGGTTACGTTTGTACAAAATTCCGTTACTCAGAAAGAACTTGGCAGAGAACCTTCTTAGAAACTTCTTGTCATTGATGGATGCCCCTTCAGGATATTCCTGAGTTTCGAGATATCTTTTCACTTCGTGGAACCAAGGTTTCTCTTCTACCCCATCAGTATCAACTTCATAACAGTATACCGGCTCGTCTAGTCTGTCAATAGTAATCTTAGGAGCCTCGTTGTCCCATCTGACTTTGAACATATATGACATGGTGGCTAACGCGTCTGCCAACTGATTCTCTTCTCGTGGAATATGCTCAAAAGTGATTTCTTCAAAGTATAGAATCAAAGTCAACACATGTTCTCGGTAGGGAATGAGATTTGGATGCTTCGTGTCCCATTCTCCTTTAATCTGACTAATCACTAGGACTGAGTCCCCATATACATTCAAGAATTTGATCCTTATATCAATGGCAGCTTTGATACCCATGATGCATGCTTCATATTCAGCCATATTATTGGTACAGTTAAAGCAAAGTCTAGCAGTAAACGGCATATGGCAACCCTTAGGAGAGATAATTACAGCACCAATACCATTGCCAAGTGCGTTAGAAGCTCCATCAAAAACCATAGTCCATCGGGATCCTAGTTCAGGTCCTTCATATGGTCCAGGTTCTTCATAATCAGTAACAAGCATAATATTCTCATCTGGGAACTCAAAATTCATAGACTGATAGTCATCCACCGCTTGATGAGCCAAATGATCAGCTAGTACACTTCCTTTGATTGCTTTCTGCGTAGTGTACTGGATATTGTATTCTGTCAAGACCATCTGCCATCTTGCTATTCGTCCGGAGAGAGCAGGTTTCTCAAATACGTATTTGATAGGATCCATCTTAGAGATCAATAAAGTGGTATGAGTCAACATATACTGTCTTAGTCGGCGAGCAGCCCATGCCAAAGCGTAGCAAGTTTTCTCAAGCAGTGAATATCTTGTTTCACAGTCAGTAAACTTTTTGCTAAGGTAGTATATTGCATGCTCTTTTCGACCAGACTCGTCATGTTGCCCCAATACACACCCCATTGAATTCTCTAGCACTGTTAAGTACATGATTAGAGGTCTTCCTTCAACTGGTGGCATCAGAATCGGAGGTTCTTGGAGATACTCCTTGATCTTATCAAAGGCTATCTGACATTCGTCGTTCCACTTCACTACTTGATCTTTCCTCAGTAATTTGAAGATTAGCTCACAAGTAGCGGTCAAATGGGAGATAAATCTGGCAATATAGTTCAAACGTCCCAAGAAACCTCTGACTTCTCTCTCAGTACGGGGAGCGGGCATATCTTGTATAGCTTTTACCTTTGCAGGGTCGACTTCAATACCTTTACCACTGACGACGAAACCCAAAAGTTTACCGGATCTAACCCCAAAGGTGCATTTGTTTGGATTCAATCTCAACTTGTACTTCTTCAACCTCTCAAACAGCTTGTGTAGGTGGTCAAGGTGCTCTTCTTCATTTTGAGACTTGGCTATCATATCATCAACGTATACCTCTATCTCGTGATGGATCATATCATGGAATAAAGCAACCATAACGCGCTGGTATGTTGCCCCTGCGTTCTTCAAACCAAATGGCATTACCTTGTAACAAAAGGTGCCCCACTATGTAACGAACGTAGTCTTCTCCACGTCTTCAGGTGCCGTCTTGATTTGATTATAACCTGAGAAACCATCCATGAATGAGAATACCTTGTGCTGAGCAGTGTTGTCTACCAGAACATCAATATGTGGGAGAGGAAAGTCATCTTTGGGGCTTGCCCTGTTCAGATCCCTGTAGTACACACACATACGAACTTTACCATCCTTCTTAGGCACTGGTATGACATTTGCAACCCACTGAGGATACGATGTGACAGCTAGAAAACCTGCATTAAACTGCTTCATAACCTCGGCTTTGATTTTTTCAGACATCTCAGGGCACATACGACGAACCTTCGGCTTTATCGGAGGACATCCTTCCTTCATCGGTAAACGGTGAACCAGGATATCGGTATCAAGTCCTGGCATATCTTCATAAGACCAAGCGAAAATCTCAGCATAATCACGTAGCATCTGAATCAGTCTTTTCTTGACACGGTCTTCTAATCCAGCACCTATCTTGATTTCTTTCTTATCCTCCTCAGTACCTAGATTTACGACCTCGACTGGCTCTTCGTGCGGTTGTATGGTCTTTTCTTCTTGCTCTAATAGTCTAGAAAGCTCTCTAGGCACTTCACAATCTTCCTCACCTTCATCCTCGGCTTGGTAGATCAGATTTTCGAAGTCATAATTGACAATAGCAGAACCGTTATCAATGGGATCCAGGGTGGATGTGGATCTGCAGTTTGTCGCGTGGGTGTGTGTAAGAACACATAGCTATTTTGATGAAGATAAAGTAAAAGAAAAGACAAAGAGCGCAAAATTTGAATGCAAAACGTCCATTGATTTATTGAATGAAAACATGTGATGAAATGACAACCCTAACAAATGGGCCATTGTGCCCCGGGCAAGGCATAAGGCTTAAAAGTTTTATTGTTCAAATTACAAAACCAAACTTTGAAAATAAGAAAAATAGAAAATAACATTTACTCCTGACTAAAGGAGATAGGAATAATGTCTTCAGTCTTCCAATTGTTGAGCCCACTGCCAATGGTAGGAAAGATCCAACTGTCTAGGTCACAATCACTATCAGCATCTTCCACAGGGTTGACCTGATCTTTATGAACTCCTTTGTTGGTGATACGAATAGCACGAGCACGACGTACAACCCTCTGAGCCTCTGAAGTGAAGCCCAAACCAAATTTGTCAAACTTGTAAGGAATGTTAGGAAGATGACCCCAAATGGTACAACCACCTTCTTCAGCCACAGCTCTAGCATCCTTTAGGGAAGCCATTGTAGGAGGCACTCTAGTAACCTTGGGAACAGTAGGAACTGGTTTAGCAATAGGAACAGTCTGAGGAGCCAATTCAAATGTTTGACAAGGAGTCTCGAGGAATTCGTCATCCATCTCAACATACTTGAAGGTATTCAAATGACTAACCATGTACTCTTCTTCACCACAGACGATGACAATCTTGCCTTTCGCGGGATACTTCAACTTCTGATGTAAGGTAGAAGTCACAACACCTGCCCCATGTATCCAAGGGCGCCCAAGCAAACAGGAATAGGCAGGATGAATATCCATTACATAGAAAGTAGAATCAAAGACTTGAGAACCTACTCTGATCGGGAGATCAACCTCTCCATGCACCATTCTCTTCGAACCATCAAAGGCTCTTACCACGACGTCACTAGGTTTCAGCACAACCCCTTCATAGTCGAGTTTGTCTAGAACAGCCTTTGGCAACACATTCAATGAGGAACCATTGTCCACCAATACATGAGATAGGGTAGTGCCCCTACACTCAATAGAGACGTGCAGGGCTTTATTGTGGTTCCTTCCGGTGGGAATTAGATTAGCATCAGAAAAGCCTAGATCATTATCAGTTGTCAGGCTAGCGACACAATTTTCAAGCTGGTCAACAGAGATTTCTTGCGACACGTGCGCAGATTTCAAAACTTCACCAAAGCTTTAGCATGCGCCTCGGAGCACAACAACAGATATAACATAGAGATCTTGGAGGGGTGTGCCCCAACTGTTCAACAACATTGTAATCACTCTTGTGGATAATTTTCAGCACTTCCTCCATTTCTTGCTTGGAGGAATATTCGATAGCAGTTTCACCCGGGGCCTCCATCTGGGAAGGCTCAATCATTGGTTCTTTGCCTCGAGTCTCAGTAATTGGCTCAGAGGCAGAGATACGAATTAGAGTAGTAACAATCTTTGGAGAGATTTCTGGGGAGAAGATCCTTCCACTTCGGGTAACCTTACTAGTCCCAACGATATTGTCGACATCAGGATTAGTAACTTCAGCAGTTCCATCAGTCAAAGGCTCTTGCTTGACACCATGAATGTAAACATCAACACCATAATTCCAAGGGATAGCCTTGCTAGAGGAATATGGAATCGGACCGGGCGTAGTAATAATCAGGGGAGCCACTCTAGGCTCGGCAGTAATCTTCATAGGACCTTTAAAGGTGATCCTCACTGGAGTTTTGGAATTAGTAACCACAGATACGTCCTCAAACTTCAGACCTCGGGACAAATTTTCACATAAGCTCTCCATAGAAGGAGTCTTCTCAAACAATATAGTACGGTCGTCCATCAAACGCTGAATGCCTTCTTTCAGCTTCACACAACCATTGGATTGAGATGCACAATAATAACAGTTTTCAACGCAGCCCGGAAATAAACCGACTTGCAACAGCTTCTTCTTAACAATTGACAGAGGAACAATCAACTCAACCACGGTAGAAACACAAGAACCATCGTCAGTAGCATTAACGATCTTGTCATGATTCGGCATAGGAGCGGTAATCACATTAGGAGTCTCAGGGGGGTCAAACTCAATCTCCTTAGCGTCAATCATGTCTTGAATCTTGTTCTTCAGTGCCCAACAGCTGTTCATATCATGTCCAGGACTATTAGAATGGTATGCACACCTTGCATTGGGATTATAGCTAGGAGCGGAAGTATTAGGATTCCTAGGAGGATCCCTCAAAGTAATCAATTCTGCCTTCAACATATGCTGCAACGCCTGAGCCAATGACATGTTAATCTTTGTAAACTGTCTCCTGGGTGCATCCTGCTTACGCTGACTACCCTGTTGTTGTTGTGGCACCGGTTCAAAGATCAAAACTGCCCCAACAGATTGGTTGCAGTCATTCTTATTACGACCCTTCTGGTCGTACACAGCATTAGACTCCTTTTTCCCATTATGTGGCTTCTTTGTAGTGTTTGAAGATGTAGCCACTTGTATTTTACCACTTCGAATTCCACTTTCAACATGTTCTCCTGTCAATATCAGCTCGGTGAAACCGGATGACGAGCTTCCAAGTAGATGACTATAGAAAGGACCGGTTAGTGTGCTCATGAACATGTCAACCAACTCTCTGTCAGCTAAAGGAGGCTGAACCCTGCCTGCAAGATCTCTCCATTTCTGGGCGTACTCTTTGAAACTTTCATTAGGGCCCATGGACATGCTTTGGAGTTGCATTCGAGTTGGCGCCAAATCAGAGTTATATTGGTATTGCCGGTAGAAAGCTTCAGCCAAATCATTCCAGGTACGAATATTGGTACTCTCAAGTTGATAGTACCACTCCAGTTGAGCTCCAAACAAACTCTCTTGGAAAAAATGCATCCACAACTTTTTGTCAGTAGTATGTGGCTGAATCTTTCGGACATAAGATCTCAAATGAAGCTTCAGGCAAGACACACCGTCATATTGAGCAAACGTGGGAATTTTGAACCTAGGAGGAATGACAACTCCTGAAACCAAGCCCAAGTCCTCAAAATCCAAACCAGGTACTTTCTGAACCTCCATGGCCATCAGACGTTCTTCAAGTAATTTGTATTTCTCATCACCAGGGGGATACTGATCATCCAGATAATCATATTCCTCTTCAGAGTGTCCACCGGTGTCGTGGTTACTATTTTCCTCATGTTTGTCACTTTCATAGTTGTCATCCAGTTCATCATCTTGGTCTACTGGGATCCCAATTTCCTTGACCTGTTTAGCCGGACCTTTGAATCTCCTCCCCATGTTGATGATGCCAGTTGATTTTATTGCTTTCTTCTTCTTCTTGGTCAGAAGTGCTTTCAGTTCTTTTTGCCCCTTGGACAAGTTCAGGATCAGCTCTTGGAACTAGGCGTTATGGGCCTGGAGATCTTTGATGGTTTGCTCGAGAGCCATTTCTTCTGAAATAAACAGCGAGAAGATGAGAAACCTGTCTTAGAAACCTGCTATGCAATGATTATGAGATGTAGATGCATATGCAATGATTTCAAGGACTTTAGAGTTTATCTTTGTAAACAAACAGAAACAAAAGGAAAACTTTTATTAGTAAACTCAAAATTCCTTTTTTTTTCTTTTTATGCCTCTTGGGCTACAATGAAAGGAAATTTCAAAAAGCAAATTCAAAAACGCCTAAGACCTAGGACTCAAGACTCAAGTCTCCGACGGGCGCTTCCTCTTTGTGCCGATGTAAGCATTGATGCTCTGCTCCTCATGAAGTAATTTCGTCAACTCTAACACCTTCTTCTCACTAGCATAGAACTGAGTCTCAAAGGTGTCCCTTTCTTATTTCATTTGAACCCAGGACTTCTGCAGCTCTTCAAGATCGGTAGGCATATCTGGATGGAGAATGACTTGAGGAACATCTCCTTCAAACTCAGGTTCAACAATCACTGGTCTGACAGCTGGATATGGCATAATAAGATCTCGAGCACGAGTGCGCGCCCATATGAGGTAAGGCTCCAAAGGAATAGAGTTCTTTTGTCCCAAGGTCTTACTTTCAATCTTATACACCTTATTCCACGCGCGTATAAACCTTTGACGGTAACCTTGAGGATCATCTTCATAATCGAACACAATACCCTGAATAAGCATATCATGAGGACCATTCCTTCGAGCATAACCAAACTGGCGCAAAACTAGCGAAGGATTATAGGTGATGCCTCCCCTAATGCCAAGGAGTGGCACATTAGGGAATACCCCACAATGATCAATAAGAGTGAAGTCTTCAAGAGATCGGGCACACCAATAGATATCTGAATGGGAGAGTGACATTATCCTTCGAGACCACTGTAACCTTTGTTCATTCTTCAACACTGACCGGGGAAGGTGCGAAATAAACCACCTGGATAGTAAGGGTACGCAATACATGAGAGTCCCTCGCTCCTTGATAGTACGAGTGTGAAGCGAGTGCAGAATATCTCCGAGCAAGGTAGGTATCGGGTTATGAGTCAGAAATATTTTGATAGCGTGCACGTCTATGAGTTGGTCTGGATTAGGGAACAACACCAACCCATAGATCAACAAAGCCAATACTTCCTCAAAATCATGGTAACTCATAGCGCTTAGGAACAATTGAGCCTTCTCAATCAGGAACTTAGCAAGAAACCCCTTGACTCCACTCCTTGTTTCCAAATTGGACACAATGTCTGACCTCTTCATATGTAAAGCAGCTGCAATGACTTCAGGCTTTGGAACGTCTTCTAGACCGGTAAAAGGTATCTGATCGAGAATAGGTATTCCAAGTAGCTTAGAGAACTCCTCCATCGTGGGCACCAATTGGTAATTCGGGAAGGTGAAACAGTGGTGCTTAGGATCAAAGAACTGGAATAGGACTCTCATCATGTCTTCTTCAAAACCTGAGGTAACCAAGTTAAGTAGAAAACCATGCCTTTTGGTGAATCGAGAGCCATCGGGAACCTTTGAGACCAATTCTTAAAGCTAGGAAGGAACCCTTACAAAGTTGACTTGGATGAAATTTCTAGGAACGGAAGCCATGGCCTGCAACGACGAATAAAGATAAATTCCTTGGTCCTTGAAATGGTTAGTGAAAATGATATGTTATGATGTTATGATGTCATGTACATGTTAATAGTAAATAAGTAGCAAACATAAACAAGTCATACAAGAGCCTTAGGTTTAAAGGCTTGCATGAAGTCCAAAGGTAAGTACCCTTCCCCACTGAGGTTTAGTTGGCTCAACCTGTCCTAGAATAGTAACCGGGTTCTAAAGGACTCATATCACGGATCTTTCTCGAAGGCTTTATTTTAGTGCGACACTCGAGTGGTCGACCAAAACATCCCGAAAGTCTGATCTCAATGAGCGTAGCCTCGAGTATCAACCAACTTCGGTCTAAATCCAAAGTCGGTCATCTCGCTACCTTCTAATGGCCAAAGATGAGTTAACTAGGGTTCTAAAGACTGTGACCATCATATCAACCATATCGGTACATGTCGTACAGTCTCCATGATCTATTGTCACTTACCTAAGGAATCACTAGGTCCGGGTGTAGGACCTTTCAGACAAGTAACCCCAAAACAAAGCCCAATAGAAATAAAGCACATAAGTCAAACAATTTTAAGCAAGTGGTAAAGTGATCTAACTCTAAGGTAACCCCTCTTTTATTGTAATCCCCAGCAGAGTCGCCAGTTCTGTAACACGGTGGGAGAACTGACTTTTTGTTTTGTTTTGTTTTCGCAAAACATGTTGCGGTTAGCAAGAGTCGCCACCGACTTTTCTTTTATCCAATAAGGAAAGGTTGAAAAGAACAGGAAAGACCTTGATAGATTTTAAGTTCGGGGGGTAAGTTATACAAAGGGAAGGTATTAGCACCCTTTGTATCCATGGTTATCCACAGGCTCTTAAATGCTTAGCACACTTTTTTTTACTTACTTTTTGAATGTGTGTGAACGTTTTTTGAAAATATTTTGTAAAAGTTTGACTTTGTAATAATTCGTGTAAGAATGTATACAAAGTGTTTGTTTTTTTTTTGAAAATATTTTTGGAAAAGTGAAATATGAAAAGTATTTGTTTTTGAGTTGTGAGCAAGCATTTAAAAGTTACTTACCCCTAATTTATAAGGTCTTTCTTGTATTTATCATTTTCCTTGAGAGATAGTACTATCCATACCATTAATGGGTAGGTAGTACTGTCTATTGGATGTTGAGGGACAACGAAGGGTCATCGAATGATCCTAGAAGGCAACATGTAAGGATACCTTAGCAATGCGAAGAGACTATCATCATTTTTCCATAGGGTCGTCGAGGGACAGGATCATTTTTTTGTAGGCAGCTCGAAGGGTCCTCGAGGGACTATGATCTTTATATCGAAGGGACTATGATGATATTATTCGTAAGCGTCTTTTGCTAAAGTACCCCTACTTTCGAGGGACATGACCGTTTTAATCGTAAGGCAACAGAGAGAGGCTACCCTAGAGGTGAATATGTGCAATGTGCGTTGATTCAATTATATTATCTTGAGTTATAGGTTATTCTAACGTTTGATTTTAGATCTTGCCATACATGCCTATTTATCTAGCAAATAAAATATAAGTGCGAAAAATAAATACCTACACTATTACATGGCTTATAGGCAGTTACATGATATAATCGTGCGAGAATGTAACATAGACTATTACAAGGCTTATGGACAGTTACATAATATAATCGTGCGAGAAATGTAAACTACACTATTACAAGGCTTATGGACAGTTACATAATATAATCGTGCAAGAAATGTAAACTACACTATTACAATTTATGCACAAACCTATACATTTATTCTAAGAAAATAAATGATAAACGAAAAGCAATTACATATTAAAAATCAAGTTAAATGTCCTAAATATCTAAGTCAATATTCATTTTTTTTTAATCTTTGAGAAATAATTTTAAAATAAATAAACCTAATTTCTAATTCATTTGTACAAAAATTAATTAATTATAAGCCTAAGTCTAAAAAATTAATTTTAATAAAAGTAATCTATGCCTAAAAAATGATTACATAACCTAAACTATATTTTTTATTCTTTTAACGGTTTTATGATTTTTTTTATTGTTTTAATTTAATTGAAAAGAAATAAATAAATTAATTGAAATATGATAAAAGAAAGGGATTAGAAAATGGTTAAAAGGAAATTGCATGGGGTGGGAATCAAACCTTCAGGATGAGTATTTAATCCTTGGTTTGGATTGAGAATGATTGGAAATCGAGTTTTGAATTTTCACCTTTTTTTTCAAGAATTTTGTGATTTGGAAGCCTTCCTCTTGTGAAGCCTCTTGCCTCCTTTTCTCTTGTGTTTGAGCCTTGTATTTATAGGAGAAACATGGTAGACAAAGAATCATTGAAGAGCTAGGATCAAGGAACATGTTTCCAACCATTTTAATTTTTTGAAAACCATGTTTCCTTCACTCTCTCCCACGGTTTTATTTGGGTTTTGATGGCCTTGAATGACATGTTTTAACCTTCTAGAAATTCCATTTAAAAGGATCCATGTGCCCACCATTATTTGATTTATTTTGTTTTATTTAATTTTGTTTATTTCTTTGAATAAAATCAAAATAAAATAAAATAAAAATCAAAATAATACCAAAGTGAACTTTGAGGTCCTTGAATATGTCATAGACATGATTCAACCTTAAAAGATAGGCCCATTGGTCCAAAAGCTCAAAAATGTTCAATGTAGGTTTCATGCGTTTCTCAAATTTTGCTCAACTTGCACCAATCGTAACTCTCTCAATTTTTGTCATATGAAGGTGATCTTGAAATTTTTGGAACCCTCGAGATGTCCCCTACAACTTTCGTGTTGATCACTTTTTTATTTGAAGTCTTTATTTTTGTGTAAATTGCTTTGACGAAAAAAGTGTCTTTTTGTTGACTTTCAAAATGGCCTGTAAAGTTTTGGTCTATATCTCTCAAACGAGGCATTTTTGGCCTTGAGCTTAGAGAGACAAAGTTGTAGATAATTGAATTTCCTTCAAAATGAGCTTTGGTTGAGGAATTTCTGATGAAGTATGTGAAAGTTGTACGTGGTCAAATTTCAGTTGACTTTTCCTTAAGAAAACCCTAATTTGGCAATTTTTGACTTTTAAGTAAATCTTGATTTTCTTGAGGAATCATGATCAACCCTTGATCAAATGATGAATGGGACTTCAAAATCTTGATGTTGGCAAGAAATGATGACGTATGACTGTAAATTGGTCAAAGTTGACTTTTGGTCCAATACAATCGATTGTTGATCGTTTGAGCAATTGACTGAGCAAACTTGTGAAGCAAGGCTTGAGACTTGACATGAGGATACCCTTGAGTAGTCTTGAGCTTTTGAGACTCCTAGGAGTGTGAGGAAGGTTCTTGAATCAATTTGTCTCAAAGATGTGAGGGCAAATTTTGAGGTGCAACATCATAGATGAGCTTAATGAATGGGATTGGACTGAGAATGTTAAGAAGGATTCAGTGAGAATCTTATGTGAAGAACCGGCTAGTGAAGTTGAAAGAGAAGTTTGACAAAAAGAAGTCATAGATGAAGTAGGTCTAAGCAGACCTCGACGAACAAGACACATGCCTGCAAGGTTACAAGAATGTGTGATTACATCAGATGATGTGGTCTATGAAGAAGGTGAGCTGGTACACTATGCTTTCTATGCAGATGTCGAACCAGTCAATGCAGCTAAGGCATTGAAAAATTTGAAATGGGTGAAAGCAATGAATGAGGAGTTAGAGTTCATCGAAGTCAACAACACTTGGTTACTTGTCGAATTTTCTCAAGGAAAGAAGGCAATTGATGTGAAATGGGTTTACAAGGTGAAAGTGAGTCCTAAAGGAAAAGTAACTCAACACAAAGCGAGACTTGTAGCGAAAGGATTTCTACATAAGGAAGAAATCGACTTTGACGAAGTTTTTGCACCTGTTGCTAGGATAGAAACATTCAGGTTGGTTGTTGGTCTAGCAAACATGGAAAATTGGCACACATGTCAGATGGATGTGAAATGTGCATTCTTGAATGACCCCTTAGACGAAGAAGTTTATGTTGCACAACCAACTGGGTTTGTGAAACAAGGCAAAGAAAGAAAGGTGTACAGGTTGCATAAAGCCCTGTATGGACTTAAGTAAGCTCCAAGAGCTTGGAATAAGAAGATCAACAACTTTCTAAGGGAGAAGGAATTTGTGAAGTGCATAACTAAGCATGGAGTATATGTAAGGAGAAGCAATAGTGAATTGCTTATACTATGTCTCTATGTCGATGACCTGCTAATAACAGGAAGTTGCAAGAAGGAGATCGAAGATTTCAAACATGACCGAAGTGAGGAGTTTGAAATGTCAGACTTGGGAAATCTCTCATATTTCCTTGGTGTTGAATTCTACAAAAGTGGTAGAGGTTTGATGATGCACCAAAGAAGATATGCAGGCGAAATACTCAAGAGATTTAAGATGCAAGATTGCAACCCAACTTCGACTCCAGCGAGACCAGATTGTAACTGTCAAAAGATTCAGATGAAAATGATGTCGACCCAACCCAATATAAAAGACTTATTGGGTCACTTCGATATCTTTGTCACACAAGGCCTGACTTAGCATACAGTGTGGGTATGGTAAGTAGATTCATGCAGAAGCCAAAGGTATCACACCTAGCAGCGACGAAGAGGATACTAAGGTATCTGAAAGGTACTTTCGACTACGGCATTTTGTTTCCAGTAGCTGATGAAGGAAAAGAATGCAAGTTAGTGGGATACACTGACTCAAGTTGGTGTAGTGATGCTGAGGATAGAAAATCCACAACTGATTATGTGTTTATGTTAGGTGGTGCACCAGTTGCTTGGAGTTCGAGAAAGGAGCCAGTAGTGGCATTTTCGTCATGCGAAGCAAAGTACATAGCCGCTTTTCTATGTGCATGCAAGCAACGTGGATGGTCAACCTGGTCGAAGAGATTACAAGGAAAAGTCATAGAGCAATTACCATGAAGATCGACAACATGTCAGCTATCAACCTGGAGAAGAATCCAACAGCACATGGTCGAAGCAAGCAAATTGAAATTAGGTTACATTATCTTCGAGAGCAGTTAGCAGAAGGGAAGATGAACTTGGAACACTACAGAACTGAGAATCAAATTGCAGACATCATGACAAAGGAAGTGCAGGTCAAAGTGTTCAAGAAGCTAAGGTCTATGATGAATGTAGATAGCTTAGACACAATGAATTAAGTGGTGTGTTGAGTTTGTAATTCCTTGTGTCGAAGCAGTGAAGCTCGACAAAAACAAGGATTAGTCGAATTGATATAATGTATGTGTGTGTGTGTCGAGTTGTATTAGTGTCTCGAAGTGTCGAAGCAGGTTGCTTCACACAAGATTTCGACTTAGGTCTATTTTAGTAATGTTAGTTATTCAGGGCTTTTATAATTTTAGGCTTTAGCTTGGGGTGCAAGCTAATCTAAATATATAAATAGGGAGTAACCCTTATTTTGTAAACATGAAGAACTCATAACATTGTATTCACGGTTTTGCAGTTGCAAAGTGAATAAAGAGGTTTCCACAGTTTGTGGGCAGAGAGAAACTCTGCAGAATATTCATCTTCTTCTTCTCCAATGTTATTTTCCTTCTTTCTTTATCAACCTTTTCATTGTCATTGCATGAGTGAAACAATCTTGAGATCAAAATTGAGTGAAATTCTCCATAGATTGTGGTTGAATTCCAACATCTGGTATCTAGAGCTCCGATTGCGATTCAAGGAAGCAAAATTGTGATGGTGATTAATCATCCAAACGGGCACTTTTCGGTGAACCTCCCGATTCTCAAGAAAGATAATTATGAGAATTAGTGCCAGCAGATTAAGGTGGTTTTCTGTTATCAAGATCTTTGGGATCTTGTGAAGGAAGGAGTAGCACCGCTTGCAGAGAATGCGACAGATCAAGAAAAGGCTGCACATAAAGAATTGAAGAAGAAATATTATAAAGCTCTTTTTATAATTCATCAATGTGTTGATCCAGATAATTTTGAAAAGGTTAGTGAAGTAGAATCAGCAAAAGAAGCCTGGGAGATTCTTGACAAATCGTTTGGAGGTGCAGAAAAAGTGAAAGATGTGAGGTTACAAACTCACAAAAGGACTTATGAATTGCTTCAGATGGAGGACAATGAAAGCATAACAGATGTCTTCACCAGGGTTACAAAATTGGTGAATCAAATCAAGGTATGTGGAGAAGTGTTGACATCAAGATCAATCGTTACAAAGATCTTGAGGTCACTGGCTCCAAAGTTCGACCATGTGGTAGTAGCCATAGAAGAGTCGAAAGACTTGTCAGCATTGACGAAGGAAGAGCTTCAAGGGACGCTTGAGTATCATAAACAAAGGATGGCTGAAAGAGCTGCAGGAAAGTAGAAGAGTGATATGGCTTTGCAAGCGCAGTCAGAAAAAGAAAAGAAAGGCAAAGGATGCTAGAATGGCAACAAAGGTATATGAGGCTACAACAATTCGACTGGTCGAAATTAGCAGGAAGGAAACTGGTCGAATCAGAGAAAACTTTGGAACCAAGGCAACCAAAGAAGTGGTGCTACAGATAGAGGAATAAATGGATTCTGCCCATTCAAGAAGAATTGAATCAATTCACCAGAAATGACGTCTGAGATCTTGTTCAGAAACCCAAAGGTGTCCACGTTATTGGAACTAAATGGGTATTCAGAAATAAGTTACATGATAAAGGTGAGGTCGTAAGAAATAAAGCACGACTGGTTGCACAAGGTTATTGTCAGCAAGAAGGGATAGACTATACATAAACCTTTGCACCAGTTGCCAAGTTAGAATCTATTCGCATTTTAATCTCATTTGCTGTGAATCATGACATTACTTTATATCAGATGGATGTAAAAAATGCATTTTTAAATGGATATATTTCTGAAGAAGTGTATGTGCACCAACCTCTTGGTTTTGAGAGTTCTGAAAACCCTGATTTTGTTTTCAAACTTAAAAAATCGTTATATGGTCTAAAACAGGCTCCCAAGGCTTGGTATGAAAGGCTAAGTAACTTTCTTTTGGAAAATGACTTTACCAGAGGAAAAGTGGATACATCACTCTTTTATAAAACCTTTAAAAATGACATTCTGATTGTTCAAATCTACGTAGATGATATTATATTTGGTTCTGCTAATATTTCCTTGTGCAAGGAATTGTCCAAGTTAATGCAGGCTGAATTTGAAATGAGTCTGGTGGGAGAACTCAGATTCTTTCTAGGAATTCAAACTGATCAACGATCAGAAGGAACATACATTCATCAGAGCAAGCATGCAAAAGAACTTTTGAAGAAATTCAATATGTCAGAAAGTAAACCTGCTAAGACTCCTATGCATCCGACATACATTCTGGAGAAAGAAGAAGTAAGTAAAAAGGTTTGTCAGAAGCTCTATCGTGGTATGATAGGATCTCTTCTGTATTTTATAGGTTCTCGTCCAGATATTCTGTTCAGCGTATATCTTTGTGATCATTTCCAATTAGATCCAAGGTAAACTCACTTAACTGCTGTTAAGAGAATCCTAAGGTATCTAAAAGAAACTACTAACTATGGCTTGATGTATAAGAAAACATGAGAGTACAAGCTTTCTGGTTACTGTGATGTAGATTATGCTGAAGACATATTGGAAAGGAAAAGTACTTCTGGAAACTGTCAGTTTTTGGGAAGTGACCTCGTCTCCTGGGCAAGCAAGAGACAATCAACAATTGCTCTCTCTACTGCAGAAACAGAATACATATCAACATCTCTGTGCAGTACTCAGATACTCTGGATGAAGAATCAACTTGAAGATTATCAGATACACGAGTGTAACATTCCTATCTTATGTTATAATACTTCTGCCATTTATTTATCTAAGAATCCTATTCTACATTCTAAGGCAAAACATATTGAAATAAAATATCACTTTTTACGTGACTATGTTCATAAGGATACTTTTCAGTTAAAATTTGTGGATACAGATCACCAGTGGGCTGATATTTTCACAAAACCCCTTGCCGAAGATAGATTCGTATTCATTCTGGAAAACTTATTTATCAAACCTTGTCCAAAATGAGATGATATTTTAATGTGTCAGGCTACCAGAACGTCTGATATAAGATTCTGATGTTAAGCAAAGTATGTTATTTTTTATTGACTTTCTGATTCATGATACTTCTACAAGTTAGAAAATATACTGATCAGAAATTAGTCCAGTCAGATACCTCTTGGTATTCTAGACGTTGGAAACATCAAAACGTGCTCTCTTGAAAAATAAACTGCTATGATTATTTGTGACACGTGTCCAAAATCAAATCATATCTACTATTGAAGAGACACCTCGAGCGTTGTGATTTTGTGAGACTAGGTTTCAAGCAATTATTTCATATTACTCCTTAATATCTCTATAATCGTGTTTAACACATTGGATTTGAAAATTTACTTGATAACTGTTTAAATCTTTACGTCTTCCTCCCATATTATGCATTCATAAAGATGTGTGTAAGACACAAAATTTTTGGAACTCAACACCTGTCTACCTTCCTTTATTCTTTGTCAGTTTCTGCCCTCTCTCTTTCGAGTATACATTTATTTTTATTTATTGACTGATGTCATAATATGAATAACGTATACTGATCTGTGATCTTTTAGAGACTGATACACTTCTTTATCATTCTTTGTTCTTGTTTGTATCCCTTGTATTGGAAATGATAAATTACTCGTCTCAATTCATCTAGTCTTTATTGCTATTTATTGCTATCACTCTTATTTCTCTTTATATACCACACTTCTCCTTATAACTATTCATCCGCTTCTAAACTTGCTTTTCACTCCTATCCTTCTTACTTTCACTATGTCTATCAAAACTTTTGCTGGCAATGATGAAATTATGGAGGTCATTAATGAGAAAAAGGCCAAATCTCCCTAGACTAAGGGACTCTGGTGCTTACATTTCCACCAACATGAAAATTCAAGGATGGTCAGGATACTATGCAATTTTGCATGGACCCATTTATCCTGTCATGGTGAAAGAATTCTGGGTATACGCACGAATTGGAGAAGACAACAATTCTATCTGGTCTTCTATTTTCGGTGTTCCAGTCATCATAACACCTACCTCCATCGCCCAAGCCATCAATTGCGTTCAATCTGGAGTGACTATTGAAGACTTTCATCTGAACTATTCCTTTGTTGAGGATCTCATTGGAATTCATGATGTGTCTCGAGACAGGTATGAACCCTATAATCCTGAAGGACTTCTCCCTGATAGAAAGTTGTGGTTTCAAATCCTGCTTACCAACTTTCGCCCCAGAGGATTGGCCAAAAGCACCTTGACTCATGATGATAAACTGTTTATCTATTTCATGATGTACAACGTCCGGATGAATCTTCCGCAAACCATCTTCAATCATCTGAAGAACTGTGTTGAAATCTCCAGAAATCAATACAAGTCCTTCATACCTTATGGAAGAATTCTGTCTGAGTTATTCTACAGGGCTGAAATCATCACTTTAGCCAGAATACTTGGACCAGAGGATGCTACAGCTGAAGAAAGGTGTGAAAGGGTTGATGAGGGGGAGGATTCCTGATAGCTGGTTGGTAGGTGTTTCTCTTGGTCTCTTGGTTGCTTGTTGCTTGGCCTCTCTTTCATTTATCATTGTTGTTTCTGTCCGGTGTCCTTGTTGTTTGTTTGTTTTCCTGTTTTGTGATTTTGTTCCTGTACTGCGCCCCTGGAGTTTTGTTCTTATCAATGAAGAATTTTCCTTACTTGCATTTATCTTATCTTAATGCATTTCAATAGTGATTGCCATAAAAGGAGGAAACGTACTAAATTTAACTTATCTAAATTCTCTCAAATCAAAATGCTTAAGTTGATCATTTTGATCACCCTTTTTTATTATGACAAAAAGGGGGAGTATTAATATGGAAAAGTTATTTTGATAAATATCTTGTCTCTAATCATAGCTCTAACATTCTAACACTTTAAACGACATATCTTTTTAAGAATGTTTTTCAGGAAAAATATTTATATTGGCAAAATGACTATGATATCAACCAGGCTCTGATTTACTTGATCAAGCTCTGTCATCATAATGCATCACCACTATAATCAAGCTCTGATATTTTGGATTTGTCTAGATCTCAGCAATCAGGCTCTATATCCCAAATCTTACAAGATTTTGTTAGATTTAGGGGGAGCTTGATAAAGGGAAGTTTACTTTGAACTTATCTGAGTCAATTCTTATTATCTTCGTACAAAATTGTGTTATCAAAATACATTGTTTTGTCATTATTAAAAGGGGGAGATTGTTAGAACAAGATTTGGTTCTGCAAGATATCTCTTTGTTTTGATAATAACAAAGTTGTATTTTTGTGAGATCACTTTTGGTACTCTAACATTTGTTTTCTTAAGTATTGACAAACAGGTGCTGACGTTGATAAAGATAATTCTGACTCTGTTAAAGATAGCTCTGGCTCTGATAGAGATCATGTGAAACATCACTCTCAAATTCTCAAAAGTCGCTTCTGCGTCAAAGAAGCAAGATTGCTTCTGATCTACTGTGCTTCAGAAAGACTCTAAGAAGACAATATGTTGCTACTGCAATGTTCTCTTGGATTCTGGCTCTGAATTTAACTCTTATACTTATCTTCTGAAGACTAAGTGCTAACGACTCTGAAGACAAGGTTCTGATGAACAACGTTCTGAAGACTCTGAAGACTTAAGTTTCTGAAGACCAAGTTCTAAAGACTCTAAAGACAAGGTTCTGTTGAACAAGTTCTGAAGACTCTGAAGACTTATGTTTCTGATAATCAAGGGTTCTGAAGAAGGAGTGCTGAAGAATCTGAAGACAAGGTTCTGCTGAACAAGTTCTGAAGACTAAAGACTCTGAAGACCCATTGATTCATTCTTCTGATCATGCTTCAATCAAATAAATTTAGAAGCCTCATGAAAATTTTGCAAGGGAAAATAATACATAGTACAAATCAAACATGTTCTTTTCCATTTTCACACTTGGTGTCACACACGATTCGTTGAATGATCAAGTATTTATATAGACAGAAAAAGATCCGTTGAATGGCAGATCAGGAATATCAGTAAAATACTGGCGACTTGAAATAATGTCGTTATGCTGGGATGAAAATCGTACACTTAAATTTTCTTTTGTACCACCAAATCAGGGTAGTGGAATGGTATAGAGATATACAAAAGACTGATTCATACGAGAAAGAACTCAAGAAATAGAGAAATTCATGAGTGAACAGTAAAGCATCACAATACAAAGAAGAAGATTGTTCTTACTGTATAGATTCACTCTAAGTTAGATTGAGCTAGAAATTGTGTTTATATCAGCTTATGTAAGAAACATTTCATTGTAAACATTTTATTTGATCAAACAGTTGTTTGAATTCCTTAAGGGACCAGTTGGGTCAGAATCCTTAAGAAGAGACAGTTAGTCTGTGTATTGTTAGTCACCAGCAGTTGCTAGTGCAGTTGTAATCAGTTTGGTTATAGTGGATTAAGTCCTTATGTATAAGGCGAAATCACCTTGGCGGGTAGACTGGATTAACTTGATAGTTTTCAAGTGAACCATAATATATCATGTGTCGTTCTCTATTGTTAGTCTATTTGTGATCTTTGTTTGAGTTTCACAAAAAACTTTCATTCTGAAAACCCAATTCAAACCCTCTTCCTTGTGTTTTTCTCACACCTTCAACCCCGAACAACAATCAGATAAAGATCTCGCTTCTTTCATAATCTTCCTAATATGCAAATATTATCTTTCTAATGATTAGGGGTGGCAAAACGGGTCGCCCGCCCCGCCCTTCCCCACCGACTTAAGCCCGCAAAAAAAAAGCTGGCGAGCGACGGGCAAACCCCCCGCCTCGCCATGGTGGCGAACGGAGGACTTTCCCGCCTACTTATTTATTTATTTATTTATTTTCACTTTTTTAATAGATTAATAGACTTGTTTTTACATTTTAAATAGATTTTTCACTTATTTTTTAGAACAATTTTCATAAAACATCTTTTTAACATATTTTACTTCAAAAAATATTGCACATATTCTCAAATAAATGTATAAAATAAAACCATCAAAATTTGGAATTACTAGAATTAACTAAAAAATGACGAGTTTAAGGTGGGACGAGCTGAACGAATAGGTGCAACGGTTTTCGCGGGCGGCGGGTTTTGGCGGGGCGGGTTTTAGCGTGTAGTGGTCTTTAGCGGGACGGGCTTTGGTGGGCGGCAGACCCAAAATTCCAACCCAACCGACCATTTTTTGGCGGCTGCGCGGGCCGACCCAACAGACCACGAATCATTTTTCCACCCCTAGTCTCCTACTAATGATCATAAAAGATCTTAGTTGTAAACCATTCAACGACTCTCCGCAGTTCACTCCTAATTAATAGTAAGTTAGTTATTCTCTCTCTACTATATATGAAGAATGCGCCAAAATTAGATAACAAATTCCAAATACAATTTTATTTCGCTTTTCTTCTTCATATATTGATTTGAACGTTGGAGTGTTAATATTACAAATCCCCACTCCACCAAAAAGATTAGGGAGAAGGCATAGCCATGAAGCTCAACGTCACTTCCCTTATCAAGCAGCTCAATAGGACGAGAATCCATCCTCCAAAAAAGTGGTTGAAGAGGCCATATGGAGTAAATAAATAAGCGGCGTCCATCGTCTGGTTATGTTTCCTATTTCTCTAACATACTAAATGTTATGCTTAAGTCATTTACTATTTGTATACATATATCACTATCAATAGCAAAGTAAAATGTTATTTTCTAAGACACCATTTTCTTTATGAATATGCATAACAATAGGAAATCTGAGGTACGACCAAGGATATCGATGCTCGACATACATAAAGTCAGGGTTATTGTCGGACACGCTTTATACGTATGGTGAAAGTAATTAATTCCCCACATAAATTTAGGGGTGCTGTCGGAGAAGCTTTGTATGCCTAGTTAAAGAAATCATTTCCCCATATAAAGTTAAGGGTGTAGTCGAAGATGCTTTGTACGTCTGGCTAAAGCAATAAATTCCCCATATAAAGTTAGGGGTGTTGTTAGAGAGGATTTGTATGTCTGGATAAAGCAATCAATCCCCCATAGGAAATAACGACCCACCCCCGTAAGGTAGCTAGCCACTCCAGATGTCGTGTGGGTTGGCCACTTATCTACCTTTGAACGGGTCTTCACCTGGCAGGTGGAAAGGGGAATCGACCCTTGGTCGGGAATGACCCCAGTGATGTCCAATAAACTTCTGGGAAAAACCTCGCAAGTTCACAAAGATCCGGAGTTGTGCACTCAAGATCACGTTGAATACCTCAAAATAGGTACCAAAAAGTAATAAAATTCATATTTCTTCTTTTTCATAATGACGTCTAGTAAGCTTTGAGGGAAGACCTTGTAAGTTCATAAAGAGTCGGTGCTATGCACCCGGGATAGTGACAATTTCCTTATAACGACGACGTCTAATCAACTTCAGGGGAAGACCTCGTAAATTCACAACAAAAAAACCAGAGTCACGCACTCAGAATAATGCAAAAACACCTTAAACAAGTAACAAAGGCATTTCATTCAAAAATAAGTATTTTACATATACTTTCCCATTACACTGTACTATCAAATAAATACAAAAAAATGTGGTCAAGGACCCCAACAAGCCTACTTCTACCGAGAAATGATATTCCCATTTATGAAAGTTTGTGTCGGTCATATTTTCTCCCTAGAAAGTGTCAAAGGATGGTGATAATACTCTACTTGATCCAACACATTTTCAAATGATTGTGAAACCACCTCAAGGGTGGAACTCGTACAGTCAGCCATCTGTTGGGTTAACAAAGCATTCTAAAAGAGCAAAAGCTTTAAATCCTAGTGACCAGCCCCCACACTAATTTGAAGAAAACATAGAGCTTAATATTTCATCTCCATGACACTCACCAACTGAGCCACTTGGTTGGAAAGAGGACCAATGAACTTCAAGGGAAGCAAAGCATCATCCTTCACCCCGAAAAAGAGAGGCAGAAGTTTCCTTTGCTTCATGCAGGTACGTATTCTGCTGAAGCTTTAGGTCGTGGATGATGTCCTCCATCCGTTGATTTTCAGTGCGGTGCCAGTCAGAACATAAAACCTCCCAGTGACCAGATGCACCAAGGTCCAGAGCAGTCAAAGCGCATTTGGCATATCTGGCCATATTACCCATTTCCCTCCAAAATGGGCGCAAAGAGGTTAACCAAGTAAGCACAATCCTTATCTTGGGGAGGAAGTTGAAGACCTTAACCAGAGTGGGAGCCAAATCCCATTCGTAAACGGCGAGCAGTTCGACCAGGGGTGTTCGATGAAGCCACCAGGTTTTCGGCAACAACATTATTTATGACCAGTCATACTCCCCGCCTGAGAAGCTAGAGCTTCTATTCATTAACCATACAATATACACAGTACAAAGTAAAATGTATACATCATAGACATGCATGTTAAAATACCATAAAATTCAACAGAGTCGAGGCTTACAAAAATGGTTTTTCTTTCTTCCTGAGAACATGCTTTCATCAACAACCAAATGTCAATAAGACGCTTTAAACGCTTCTTATCATCCCCCGTCACCGAGGTAACTCCCCATATATATGCATGACTTTTGATAAACTTCACCAACTGGTATTTTTGATACTAAGCCTCTTCAAAGAGACTTTTTTCAATATACGCGAAAAATTTATTCCCCAGTAGAAAGTGGCCCTCAGTCTAATACTTAAATAATAAGTCGAAACATCTTCCTTGCACTCAATTACCGACGTTACAAATCGTATCATGAGTTTCAAGGCTGAAGGGGGTTACCAGGAAGAATCGATCTTTAAAGGGCAGGAGCTCCGAGAAAGGTTTAAACCCATGAATAATCGTCTGGAAGCAAAGTAATATTTTATCCCTAGTTTAGGACGTCAAGTCACGAAGACATTTGAAGAGGTGGACGAAGAGATACACACATGGTCTTCCTTTCACATACTCACACCAATACTGGTAGAATCTCATATATGCCTAGCATGAAGGGTGAAGTTGCGAAGAAGCCATGGCAAGATGCTTCGGAACCTCTATCTCAAGAGCAGTAAGAGAGAGAGAGAGAGAGAGAGTCATACTTGTCGCATATTCTTTCATCTTTAAAAGAACTCGCAGTTCCCCAATCAGAGGGAAAACCGACTTCTGCAAAAGCACCATCAAAACCACATGGTCTGGCGAAGACAAAAGCATTAGAAGAGTAAACATGGTCCATCAAAGAGAATGGAATATCCATTTGAGGTTTGCTAATAATTTTCTATGATTTCATATTCATAGTGCACTAACTTTGTAGGTGCAGGAAATAAAAGACAGGAGAATGAAACAATTAAACTGTTGAATTGAAAAAGAAAGACTCAAAAAAGGGAAGAAACTACTTATTCTCCTAAAAGAAAAAGTATGAGTTGGAAGGAAAAATGCTTCACCAAACACGTCTAGTCACTCACACACAACACTCAAACAAGTTACAGTTCCAAAAAATTATAATGATGATATCTATGAAAAGACGTTTTGAAGTGGGGTGTATTAAATGCATGATTCCTTGAAAGAATTGAAACGATTCTCCGTCATATACCTTAAAAATAATCAGGGGTTCGTTGGCATTCGGGGTTGTAATATCAAGCCCTCGCCTTCCTACATGACGACAAGGGCTTAGGGGATAACTATTCTGGGCCGGTCAGACCAATCCTTGATGGATTTCTGCCAACAATACTGACCCTGACCAACAATCAGATAAAGATCCCGCTTCTTCCAAAATCTTCCTAATATGCAAAGATTATATTTCTAATGATTAGGGGTGGCAAAACGGGCCGCCAGTCCCGCCCTGCCCCACCCCGCAAAAAAAAAGGCGGGGCGGGCAAGTTCTCCAAGTGGAAATGGCCTTAAAAATCTAGCTCGCCTCGCCGAAGTGGCAGGTGGGCAGGCGGCGGGCTTGCCCGCCCACTTTTTTATTTATTTATTATTATTATTTAATATATTAATAGACTTGTTTTTACATTTCAATTAGATTTTTCACTTATTTTTTAGAACAATTTTCATAAAACATCTTTTTAACATATTATACTTCAAAAAGTATTGCACATATTCTCAAATAAATGTATAAATTAAAACCATCAAAAATTGGAATTACTAGAATTAACTAAAAAATGGTGAGTTTAAGGTGTGACAAGCTGAACGAATAGGTGCGGCGGGCTTTCGCGGGCAGCGGGTTTTAGCGGGTGGTGGTCTTTAGCGAGGCGGGTTTTGGTAGGCGGCAGACCCAAAATCCCAACCCAACCCGCCATATTTTGGCGGGTGCGCGGGCCGACACATCAGACCACGACCCATTTTGCCACCCCTACTAATGATCATCAAAGATCTTAGTTGTAAATCATTCAATGACTCTCCGCAACTCACTCCTAATTAATAGTAAGTTAGTTCTTCCCTCTATACTATATATAAAGAATGCGCCGAAATTAGATAACAAATTCCAAATACAATTTTATTTCGCTTTTCTTCTTCATATATTGATTTGAACGTTGGAGTGTTAATCTTACAAATCCCCACTCCACCAAAAAGATTAGGGAGAAGGCATAGCCATGAAGCTCAACGTCACTTCCCTTATCAAGCAACTCAATAGGACGGGAATCCATCCTCCAAAAAAGTGGTTGAAGAGGCCATATGGAGCAAATAAATAAGCGGCGTCCATCGTCTGGTTATGTTTCCTATTTCTCTAACATACTAAATGTTATGCTTAAGTCATTTACTATTTGTATACAAATATCACTATCAATAGCAAAGTAAAATGTTATTTTCTAAGACACCATTTTCTTTATGAATATGCATAACAATAGGAAATCTGAGGTACGACCAAGGATATCGATGCTCGACATACATAAAGTCAGGGTTATTGTCGGACACACTATATACGTATGGTGAAAGCAATTAATTCCCCACATAAATTTAGGGGTGCTGTCGGAGAAGCTTTGTATGCCTAGTTAAAGAAATCATTTCCCCATATGAAGTTAAGGGTGTTGTCGAAGATGCTTTATACGTCTGGCTAAAGCAATCAATTCCCCATATAAAGTTAGGGGTGTTGTCAGAGAGGATTTGTATGTCTGGATAAAGCAATCAATCCCCCATAGGAAATAACGACCCACCCCCGTAAGGCAGCTAGCCACTCCAGATGTCGTGTGGGTTGGCCACTCATCTACCTTTGACCGGGTCTTCACCTGGCAGGGGGAAAGAGGAATCGACCCTTGGTCGGGAATGGCCCCAATGATGTCCAATAAACTTCTGGGAAAAACCTCGCAAGTTCACAAAGATCCGAAGTTGTGCACTCAAGATCACGTTGAATACCTCAAAATAGGTACCAAAAAGTTATAAAATTCATATTTCTTCTTTTTCATAATGACGTCTAGTAAGCTTTGAGGGAAGACCTCGTAAGTTCATAAAGAGTCGGAGCTATGCACCCGGGATAGTGACAATTTCCTTATAACGACGACGTCTAATCAACTTCAGGGGAAGACCTCGTAAATTCACAACAAAAAAACCAGAGTCACGCACTCAGAATAATGCAAAAACACCTTAAACCAGTAAAAAAGGCATTTCATTCAAAAATAAGTATTTTACATATACTTTCCCATTACACTGTACTATCAAATAAGTACAAAAAAATGTGGTCAAGGACCCCAACATGCCTACTTCTACCGAGAAATGATATTCCCTTTTATGAAAGTTTGTTTCGGTCATATTTTCTCCCTAAAAAGTGTCAAAGGATGGTGATAATACTCTACTTGATCCAACACATTTTCAAATGATTGTGAAACCACCTCAAGGGTGGAACTCGTACAGTCAGCCATCTGTTGGGTTAACAAAGCATTCTAAAAGAGCAAAAGCTTTAAATCCTAGTGACCCGCCCCCACACTAATTTGAAGAAAAAATAGAGCTTAATATTTCATCTCCACGACACTCACCAACTGAGCCACTTGGTTGGAAAGAGGACCAATGAACTTCAAGGGAAGCAAAGCATCATCCATCACCCCGAAAAAGAGAGGCATAAGTTTCCTTTGCTTCATGCATGTACGTATTTTGCTGAAGCTTTAGGTCATGGATGATCTCCTCCATCCGTTGATTTTCAGTACGATGCCAGTCAGAACATAAAACCTCCCAGTGACCGGCTGCACCAAGGGCCAGAGCAGTCAAAGCGCATTTTGCATATCTGGCCATATTACCCATTTTCCTCCAAAATGGGCGCAAAGAGGTTAACCAAGTAAGCACAATCCTTATCTAGGGGAGGAAGTTAAAGACCTTCAGCAGAGTGGGAGCCAAATCCCATTCGTAAACGGCGAGCAGTTCAACCAGCGATGTTCGATGAAGCCACCAGGTTTTCGGCAACAACATTATTTATGACCAGTCATACTCCCCGCCTGAGAAGCTAGAGCTTCTATTCATTAACCATACAATATACACAATAAAATGTAAAATGTATACATCATAGACATGCATGTTAAAATACCATAAAATTCAACAGAGTCGAGGCTTACAAAAATGGTTTTTCTTTCTTCCTGAGAACATACTTTCATCAACAACCGAATGTCAATAAGACGCTTTAAACGCTTCTTATCAGCCCCCGTCACCGGGGTAACTCCCCATATATATGCATGACTTTTGATAAACTTCACCAACTGGTATTTTTGATACTAAGCCTCTTCAAAGTGACTTTTTTCAATATACGCAAAAAATTTATTCCCCAGTAGAAAGTGGCCCTCAGTCTAATACTTAAATAACAAGTCGAAATATCTGCCTTCCACTCAATTAC
Source organism: Lathyrus tuberosus (assembly GCA_022829125.1). NCBI lineage: Eukaryota > Viridiplantae > Streptophyta > Magnoliopsida > Fabales > Fabaceae > Lathyrus > Lathyrus tuberosus. The sequence continues at coordinate 4,528,658 of JALAZF010000019.1, read as the reverse complement.
CGACGTTACAAATCGTATCATGAGTTTCAAGGCTGAAGGGGGTTACCAGGAAGAATCGATCTTTAATGGGCGGGAGCTCCGAGAAAGGTTTGAACCCATGAATTATCGTCTTGAAGCAAAGTAATATTTTATCCCTAGTTTAGGATGTCAAGTCACGAAGACATTTGAAGAGGTGGACGAAGAGATACACACATGGTCTTCCTTTCACATACTCACACCAATACTGGTAGAATCTCATATATGCCTAGCATGAAGGGTGAAGTTGCGAACGAGCCATGGCAAGATGCTTCGGAACCTCTATCTCAAGAGCAGTAAGAGAGAGAGAGAGAGAGAGAGAGAGAGAGAGAGAGAGCCATACTTGTCGCATATTCTTTCATCTTTAAAAGAACTCGCAGTTCCCCAATCAGAGGGCAAACTGACTTCTGTAAAAGCACCATCAAAACCACATGGTCTGGCGAAGACAGAAGCATTAGAAGAGTAAACATGGTCCATCCAAGAGAATGGAATATCCATTTGAGGTTTGCTAATAATTTTCTATGATTTCTTATTCATAGTGCACTAACTTTGTAGGTGCAGGAAATAAAAGGCAGGAGAATGAAACAATTAAACTGTTGAACTGAAAAAGAAAGACTCAAAAAAGGGAAGAAACTACTTATTCTCCTAAAAGAAAAAGTATGAGTTGGAAGGAAAAATGCTTCACCAAACACGTCTAATCACTCACACACAACACTCAAACAAGTTTCAGTTCCCAAAAATTATAATGATGATATCTATGAAAAGACGTTTTGAAGTGGGGTGTATTAAATGCATGATTCCTTGAAAGAACTGAAACGGTTCTCCGTCATATACCTTAAAAATAATCAAGGGTTCGCTGGCGTTCGGGGTTGTAATATCAAGCCCTCGCCTTCCTACATGACGACAAGGGCTTAGGGGATAACTATTCTTGGCCGGTCAGACCAATCCTTGATGGATTTCTGCCAACAATACTGACCCCGACCAACAATCAGATAAAGATCCCGCTTCTTCCAAAATCTTCCTAATATGCAAAGATTATCTTTCTAATGATTAGGGGTGGCAAAACGGGCCGCCAGTCCCGCCCTGCCCCACCCTGCAAAAAAAAAAAGGCGGGGCGGGCAAGTGCTCCAAGTGGAAATGGGCTTAAAAATCTAGCTCGCCTTGCCAAAGTGGCGGGTGGGCAGGCGGCGGGCTTGCCCGCCTACTTTTTAATTTATTTATTATTATTTTTTAATATATTAATAGACTTGTTTTTACATTTCAATTAGATTTTTCACTTATTTTTTAGAACAATTTTCATAAAACATCTTTTTAACATATTATACTTCAAAAAATATTGCACATATTCTCAAATAAATGTATAAAATAAAACCATCAAATATTGGAATTACTAGAATTAACTAAAATATGGCGAGTTTAAGGTGTGACAAGCTGAACGAATAGGTGCGGAGGGCTTTCGTGGGCAGCGGGTTTTGGCGTGGCGGGTTTTAGCGGGTGGTGGTCTTTACCGAGGCGGGTTTTGGTAGGCGGCAGACCCAAAATCCCACCCCAACCCGCCATATTTTGGCGGGTGCGCGGGCCGACACGTCAGACCACGACCCATTTTGCCACCCCTACTAATGATCATCAAAGATCTTAGTTGTAAATCATTCAATAACTCTCCGCAACTCACTCCTAATTAATAGTAAGTTAGTTCTTCCATCTCTACTATATATAAAGAATGCGCCGAAATTAGATAACAAATTCCAAATACAATTTTATTTCGCTTTTCTTCTTCATATATTGATTTGAACGTTGGAGTGTTAATCTTACAAATTCCCACTCCACCAAAAAGATTAGGGCGAAGGCATAGCCATGAAGCTCAACGTCACTTACCTTATCAAGCAACTCAATAGGACGGGAATCCATCCCCCAAAAAAGTGGTTGAAGAGGCCATATGGAGCAAATAAATAAGCGGCGTCCATCGTCTGGTTATGTTTCCTATTTCTCTAACATACTAAATGTTATGCTTAAGTCATTTACTATTTGTATACATATACCACTATCAATAGCAAAGTAAAATGTTATTTTCTAAGACACCATTTTCTTTATGAATATGCATAACAATAGGAAATCTGAGGTACGGCCAAGGATATCGATGCTCGACATACATAAAGTCAGGGTTATTGTCGGACACGCTTTATACGTATGGTGAAAGCAATTAATTCCCCACATAAATTTAGGGGTGCTGTCGGAGAAGCTTTGTATGCCTAGTTAAAGAAATCATTTCCCCATATAAAGTTAAGGGTGTTGTCGAAGATGCTTTATACGTCTGGCTAAAGCAATCAATTCCCCACATAAAGTTAGGGGTGTTGTCAGAGAGGATTTGTATGTCTGGATAAAGCAATCAATCCCCCATAGGAAATAACGACCCACCCCCGTAAGGCAGCTAGCCACTCCAAATGTCGTCTGGGTTGGCCACTCATCTACCTTTGACCGGGTCTTCACCTGGCAAGGGGAAAGGGGAATCGACCCTTGGTCGGGAATGACCCCAGTGATGTCCAATAAACTTCTGGGAAAAACCTCACAAGTTCACAAAGATCCGAAGTTGTGCACTCAAGATCACATTGAATACCTCAAAATAGGTACCAAAAAGTAATAAAATTCATATTTCTTCTTTTTCATAATGACGTCTAGTAAGCTTTGAGGGAAGACCTCGTAAGTTCATAAAGAGTCGGAGCTACGCACCCGGGATAGTGACAATTTCCTTATAACGACGACGTCTAATCAACTTCAGGGGAAGACCTCGTAAATTCACAACAAAAAAACCAGAGTCACGCACTCAGAATAATGCAAAAACACCTTAAACCAGTAACAAAGGCATTTCATTCAAAAATAAGTATTTTACATATACTTTCCCATTACACTGTACTATCAAATAAGTACAAAAAAATGTGGTCAAGGACCCCAACAAGCCTACTTCTACCGAGAAATGATATTCCCATTTTTGAAAGTTTGTTTCGGTCATATTTTCTCCCTAGAAAGTGTCAAAGGACGGTGATAATACTCTACTTGATCCAACACATTTTCAAATGATTGTGAAACCACCTCAAGGGTGGAACTCGTACAGTCAGCCATCTGTTGGGTTAACAAAGCATTCTAAAAGAGCAAAAGCTTTAAATCCTAGTGACCAACCCCCACACTAATTTGAAGAAAAAATAGAGCTTAATATTTCATCTCTACGACACTCACCAACTGAGCCACTTGGTTGGAAAGAGGACCAATGAACTTCAAGGGAAGCAAAGCATCATCCTTCACCCCGAAAAAGAGAGGCAGAAGTTTCCTTTGCTTCATGCAGGTACGTATTCTGCTGAAGCTTTAGGTCGTGGATGATGTCCTCCATCCGTTGATTTTCAGTGCGGTGCCAAGTACAATGACTTTTGTTTATTTTTTTGTAATCAGTGCTCTTTTTGTAATCAGTGCTAAGTACAATGACTTTTGTTTGATTTTTTTAATTAAAATTTGAATTTCCTCTACTGCCTGTGGTATAATATAGGTATATCTATATACTAAACTGCATATACCCATATAGATTAATTTATAGATGTCTTTTTTGGAATAATGTTTATATACTCTTTTTGACATTTATATATCTACGATTTTTTTCTTAATAAATACTATATATATTTACAATTTTTTACTTAATATCAATTTTATCTTTCTTTGACTCTTCTAGCAAGATTCTAGCAAATGCATTCTAATTATATTTTATATTTCTTTGACTCAGATTATAAAATATGTAGTAATTTTACATAAATTAAAAAATAGAATTAATTTTAAGTTTGATTTAAGTTTTAATTCATATATTTTATCTAATTCACGAAATTGATTCACTTATTTAAATTAAAACATTTTTGCTCCCTCTCATACTTTTATACGTAAAACTTATAATGTTTTTATTTTTCAAAAACTAAAATTTTCGTTAAACATAAATCATCGTATATAAATTTATTGTGGAACTTTATAAATAAAAATATAAATTAAAAAAATGAATATTCCATTAATTTTTTATAAATAAATATGAAAAAAAATCTAAATTGTTTGAATTTAAAACATGAAAATTAATTTTGTGAATGAGGTCATAATAGGTAATAATCAAGATAAAAATATTTTATTAATATTATAAAAAAACATATTTTATTAAAAATGATATATAAAATAAAACAGAGAATATTATAAGAGAAAAAAAAATGCACTGACAGTGTAAAATATTTTACATTGTAACCCAATCACAACTATGTATCAGAATAAAACATAATTTTATTTTAAAAATATTGATTTAACATAACAATTATAACTATTTTGATTGATTGCATATGTAAAACTGTCGTACACTGACAATGCAAAATCATTAAACCTTTTGTAGTCGGTTTTCAAATGTCTAAAAACCATATTGTCTAAAAACCATATTTTAAGTTTTCTATATACATATTCATCTTAATCATTGAAAGTGACATTTTCTAAAAACTGGCCCACTCAAAAATGACATTTATATATAATAATCATAATAAAAAATATATAATAATTTACATGGTAGGCATCTGTCTAAAGTAGTAATATAAAAAAATAAAATATCATGTATTATATCATTTAGAAAAAATAAATAAATAAAATAATAATTGTTGGGCATATCTCTAGCAATCATCACCCGAATAATTCCAAATGAAACAGCGGGCTTATTCCAATACCGAAACCATCAATTATTTTTCAACCCATAACATAATCGCTTTTATAAAAAGCCATCACTCTCATTAAAACCCTTCACAAATTCATACACATTTTCTTCACACAACAATTCTATTATTTTTTGTTATCAGTTATCATCATGTTGGGTAAGAGATCCCAGCACTTGATCCGAAAATTTTCAGAATTATTAGTGTTCGGTGAATCTGCCACCGCGCTTTTGGACACAATCGGAAGTCCAAGAAGCCCGTTTGAAATGAATTCTAGGATGCAAATTCAATCACCAAAATTTGGTGGTGGTGTTGGTCTTGGAATTGTGGTGGCTCTTGATAAATCCGAGGAAACCGGGTACGAGGTTGTTCCAAAACATCATGTTTGTACATCACCGATACCAATTCAAAAGCATCAACAAAATCGATTATTTGAAAAAGCGATTCTTGTTGGAAGTCCTGAAGATTACACGTATGTTACATACCGTGATGAATCTAACAAACCCGTCACTAAGGTTTTTTATGATGGTGGTGAAGAAAGTCGAATTTTGAGACATGATTATTATTATAATAATAATAGTAATAATAATAATACCTCAAACAACAACAACAACAACGTTGGTGTTTTCCGAAGATCCCCTCCAACACAAACTTTTCCTGAAGCTGAACCGTCGTTTCTCACTTTGGATTTTCTCAATTCTTGTCATTTATGCAAAATGAATCTCGATGGCAAAGACATATTCATGTACAGGTATTTTCTTTGTTCTAATAGTTTAGTGATAGAAATTTCAAATTTCACCATGCACAAACCCATGTCTGGGCAATCGCATATGTCTCTGCTTAACTATCAACTGAGTTAGTTTTTTGTTGTGTAGAGGAGAGAAAGGATTTTGTAGCTCAGAGTGTCGATCGAAGCAAATAATGATGGATGAGAGAAAAGAGAAGTGTAGATCAGAAGCTTCAAAGTCTATGATGGAGTTGTCAAGTTCTTCATACACAAAGGATCAAATGTTTTCAACTGGGATTATGGCACTTTAGCACTTTATGATTAAGGTTATAGTAGATATGAAAATTAAGATACTTTGGTCGAAACCAAAAGGAATTTTTGATCGAAAAAATTATAGAGATTTTGTTAATTTTTGAAACATAATTATAATAAATGGTTTCTTCTTTTTTATTTGGGAATTTTCTGTTGCTGAGAGTTATGAACTTGGGATCTCAATTGCACAGATTTTGTATGTTCTGTCCAAAACAAGAACTTGTTCAATCGGATATTTTCTGAATTCGATTTTTCTGTTTCCTTTGCTTGCTGTTTGTTTTTTCTTTCCAGTTGAATGAAGACTGACAACTTAAAAAATAATCAACAAAACATTGTTAGAAATTATTTTAAAGTTAAATCGATTAAAACTCAGTGTTTTAAAACTCTGATTGGTCATCAAATCCAAGAGAGTATTAGATTACTAGTTCATTGCTTGAATCACTAGATCATTGGTTGAATCGCAAGGTTACATCCGATTAAACCAAAAACTCGATTGAATAAACAAATTTTTATAACAATACTATATAGTTATTAAATCGATCGATTATGATGACTCGGTCTTAAAAAAAATCACTACACCTATACAATTTTAAAATTTCAAAATATCATAGTCTTACAAGTTCATTTTTAAATTCTATTAATAAACATAATCATGACACAATAAAATATAAATTTAAATAAATTTTAAACGAAGACTAACCTAAGCTGAATAATAAAATAATTGAGTCTAATAAATTTAAATCTAATAAAAAAAATATTTTAAATAAGTTTTAAAAAAAGTTTATTATACTTTCATTGATAATTTTTTAAAAAATTATCAAAAATGGCGCCGTTTTGACTAAGAAAAAAACATTTAACCCGTTAGTTCCTCAATTTTTACCGATTTTGACCGGTTCTAACCGTTTTCCATTGATTGAATAACTTACCCGACCCTACAATCAAACTAGATCGGTGACCTCTCTGTTTCCCCATTCAACCGATTCGATTGGTTGATTCGGTCTGATTTTTAAAATACTATTAAAATTAGAATCATGCCTATGGACATTTTTTAATAGTATTTCAAGCACTATTTAAATTTTCTTAGCCTCTATACAAAATAATATTCAGGTTAATTTAACATTTTTGAGTTTGCACAAGACAAATGTAGAGAAGAAAGAAATTTGGATTTCAACAAGGAAGAAGAGAGAGTGTTGGAATATTTTTTGATATTATTTAATAATTAGGCTTATTTAGTCCTGAAGTCCTTTAACTTAATTTCAGGTTTCAGTTAGGTCCCTTACTTAATAAACGTTATATGTAAGTCCCTTATCAATTGTTCCGTTAACAAACTTGGTCCAATCCGTTAAATTGGAGAAGAAAATGTTAAGTGAGGTGAGGTGGCATGCCAGCAAGTATTATTAAGAAATTGTGAGTCAGCATTAGGACATTATATCAACGTTGGATTACTATTCATCCTTCTTCTTCTTCCAAAATCGTTGTCGTCCTTCTTCTTCTTCCAAAATTATGTGTTATCTTCTTCATCCTCCTTCTTTAAGAACCGTGTTATCTTCTTCATCCTTCTTCTTCCAAAATCGTTTTCGTCCATTGGTCTCCCAAAATATCAATGAACTCTAGCAACCCCTCAAAATCAAACACCAAAAGCTATGGGTCATTTGGATATGTGATAAAGAGAAACAAAAGGATGGATTGTTGGTGTCAAGAAGAGAGTGTAATGCGTACTATTACAGATCTGAATAGTGTCAATGTTGGGAAAAAATTTTGGGGTTGTAGGAATTATAGAAATCAATTGGAGAAGGGATGCAATTTTTTCAAATGGGTAGGTGATGAAGTTGTAGATGGAAGGGATTTGAAGATTGAAAGACAAAGGAAGAAGATTTTCAAGTTGAAGAATGAAGTTTTGAGCACAAGAGGGATGTTGAAAAATGCAATTGTGTTTGGCATTATTAGTTTAGGGTTTAAATTAGTTTTTGTCACAATGTATTTGAAATAGAATTGTGGCCAACACAACATGTATTTTAATGTTATGAAATAAAACTTGTTGAATGTTATTAATGTTATTCAGTTTTTATTGATTGTTATTGGTAACATTTGCAGAATGTTAAGAATTGCAAAAGTAAATGAAATTGTAAAAGAAATGAAATTGTAATTGGAAAAGAAATTGTAATTGTAAAAGAAATGAATTGCAGAATGTTAAGAATTTGCAGATTGTTGATTGTAATTGTAAAAGAAATGAAATTGTAAGAATGATATAATGTTCATTTAACTAAGTTGGGGAACACAAAAGTAATTGTATTATAAAAAAGCCAATATTCAGCTCTATCACATAACAGGTGCAGGTTGGAACTAATACTGGTTTAGCTCTATTACATATTCAGCATTATAAAAAACTTAACCCTCAGTACAAAAAAGACTAGTTAAATGTTACATAAACTTAACCCCCAGTACAAAAAAGACCAGTTAAATATTACTAATACTGGTTCATTGACAGTAAGTTACATAAACTTAAAAGACTAATTATGCAGCTGCTTCAGGCTGAGTCCCATTAACTTGAGAAGGTGTAGGTTGGCTTGCTTCAGGCTGAGTGGCTTCAGGCTGACTTGGTCCAAGGTGAACTGGTTCAGACTGAGTTGGTGGTGGCAGTTTGCAGGTTGCTTTGTTGTGCCCCATCATGTGACATCTGCTGCACTTGATACCAAAATTAGCCCTCTTAAGCTGAGTACTATCCCTTATACTCTCTGGTGCATCTCTAGTCCTCTTCTTCTTTGGCCTTCCTAGTTGTCTTTTGATTGGTGGTGGTTGTAATTCAGCATAGCCCTTTTTCTCCTAAAGACTTTCCCCATTGACTGGAAAAATGACAGTTGCATAACAAGCCTCATACAAATCTTTCTTGTAGCAATCAGGCACATAACTGTCAATGTCCAGTTATTGAGATTTCATGCAAGCCATTGCATGACAACATGGTAAACCTGCCAGCATCCATCTCCTACAAGAGCACAACCTGGTGGATAGATTAACAGTGTACTTTTCTCCATTATATGATGTGTGCCTCACCTCATAATCATGCTCACCTGCACGCCTGTTTAGTTTACACAAAATGAAGTTAAAACATACTAAATGATATACCACACACTAAATGATTTAAAACACAATTGTTATTGAAAAAATACCTCAAAATCCAGTTGTTTGTTCTTGCAGATTCTCTTTCAATCTTTCTCTTGATATTGGGTAGAATGTCACCTTCATACTTGGCAATTTTCTGCCTGTTTGCCCCCCACCTTTGCATGAGATAAACCCTGATATCTTCAATCATTGTTATGATTGGTTTAGCCCTAGCTGACACAAAAAATAAATTAAAGGCCTCTGACATGTTGTTCACAAGGGTGTCACACAAAGGATTAGTCTTGAAGAAAGTCTTGCTCCAAAACCTAGGTGGTATCTTTATTAAATGCTTGAAAGCCTCTTCATTAACATCCTCTATTTCCAACATGACTTTTTCAAAGGCATTTGTATAACTTGATGTAGCAGCTTTCCACATTAACTCTTTGAGCTTGACTCCAGGGAATTTCTTCCTAAAGTTACTGTATAAATGCCTTAATAAAACAAAATGGACATGTCATAATCATGAACAGTCAACATATATACCAATGTAGAGGTGTAAAATAAAGTACCTGATACAAAATCTTTGGTCCACCTGTGGCATCAATTCCTCAAGAGCTGGTAAGAGTCCCTACATGACAGAAACAGTCATCAAATATATGAGATATTAACAGACAGAAACATGTAAACACATTTAATGAAATTAAACAAGTACCTTTTGTTGGTCACTTATGAAAGTGTATGTTTTGCATATCCTTGTACCTCCTAGATCAGATATTAATAGTTCAAGGAACCAACTCCATGAATCCTTGGTTTCTCCTTCCACTACAGCAAATGCAATTGGCATCATCTGATCATTTGGATCCATTCCAATTGCAGCAAGAATCTGTCCACCATATTAGCCTTTCAAGAAGCAGCCATCCAAACCAATTATAGGCCTACACTTGATAAAACTTTCCTTGTATGCCTTAAAACATATGTACATTCTTTGGAAATGAGGACTCAACTGAATTTCAGAATTCTCAATACTTTCTTCTTCACCTTGGAATGGTTGACTAATAACTTTGACTGTAGAACCAAGATTGGCCCTCAATAATTCATGTGCATAATCATGTATCTTTTTGTACTGCTCCCTAAATGATCCATCAACAATGTCAATAGCCTTACTCTTTGCCCCATATGCAAGAGTTTTATTGATCCCCACATTGTATTTCTGCTGTGTCTTCTCCATAATGTCACTTAGCCTTAAACTAGGATTCTCCCTCACATTGTTTTGTATCTTATTACTGAGCCCTTTAGATGTAAGTAAGTTCACCTTGTAGTCTTTAACACATGTGTGTCTATCAACAATTTTCCTAAGCTACCATGTATCTTCATTTTGAAGTTTTGCACAATATGCCTCCCAAGGACAACCCTTTTTACAAATTACTCCCATCCTTCTCTTGTCATTTTTCTTGAACTTCATGTTCCTACCATTGTGTATGGCATATGACTTAATAGCATCCTTGAAATCTTGGTTGGAAGCAAAGTATGTTCGCAATTCCCACTTATAGTCATCCATCCTTTTAGGCATTTTGAAAGTTTGCCATACTTCCTTTCCAACTTCCTCATCTTCACTAAAATACTCTTCAAGATCATCCTCACTATCCTCAATGTCACTCAAACCCTTCAAGTTTAAATTTGTTTCTCCTTCATCCTCACTAATATCACCCAAGAGGCTTTTTTCACCAGATGCTTCACAATCATTAACTTTCTTGCATGGCCTACCAACTTTCCTTTTGCCCTTTACTTTCCCTTTCCCCTTTGCTTTACCCTTTGCTTTACCCGTTGCTTTCCCTTTTCCACCTTTACCTTTCCCCTTTCCCTTTCCTTTACCCTTCCCTATTTTTTTTCCTTTTTCAATGGTCCCCTCAACCAACTCATCTTCAGAAACATGTTCCTCTTCAACTACTATATCTTCACTCATAACCACATCATCTTCAAAATCTTCGAAATTTATTCCCAAAGCACTATCATCACTACCATCATCTATTCCATCATCTTCCTCAATGTTACAGTTCAGTCCCTCATCTCCCTCAATGTTACATGTCAGTCCCTCAGCTCCCTCTTTGTTACAGGTGAGTCCCTCAGCTCCTTCAACATTGTTACAGGTCAGTTCCTCAGCTCCTACAACATGTTCAACTTCAGTGGTCCCCTTGTCTCCATCATCCACACCATGTGGAACTTCAGTGGTCCCCTTGTCTCCATCATCCACACCATGTGGAACTTCAGTGGTCCCCTTCTCATTTGAGTCTCCAACCTCCACATCATCTTCAACTACAACGTCTCCTTCACCCATAACATTCTCAGTGGACCCCTTATCAGTATTGTCTCCACCTTCCATAACATTCTCTACTTTGTCAATTTCTGTGTCGCCCACCTCTACATTGTACTCTAGTGATAATATGGGTTCCTCAATTACATAAGCCTGTAGTACAGGATGTATAACATATAAATGAACTTCCCCTGTCAACTCAGCAATTATTTGCATCCTCCTAGCTTCATTGTCATCTTTCAATTCCATTATGCTGTTACACCCCATTTGATCATAATACCAAAGGCTTTCTATAGTTGGATAACCTAAATCTTTTAACCCACCCAATGCTTCAAAGTAACTCCAGTAATCCAGTTCTACATCCCAGGTTTCCTCAAGACCATTATACCCTAACTTAGTTAACTCAGCAAACTCGCCCCCATGATGAACAATGCACTTAAAACGACTATCCATGACCTAGATATGATAACTATATGAGTAATATACCAAAGGAAGATAAAAAACCCTAAATAAGAAACATAACCAACAAAGATTAAAAACCCAGTATGTATTTCGTACCTTAAAGGAAGATTCCACAAACCCTAACACAATGCAGATTCCAACGATCTTCTTCTTGTTCCCAGACGAAGATTCCAGAAACCCTAAAATGTAAGAAGATGAAGTTTCAGAAATGAACGACAATGAAAAAGGTTTGAGATGGTGAAACGAACAAGGAAGGATTTGGTGCCATACCTTTGCGAACGAACGAACGAACAAGGAACAAGCAAGGATTTGTTCCAATGATACTTCTTCTCGTTGTTTAGGGATTTTTAGAGAGTTAAACGATACAAAATGAAACTAATGGCGAAGATTATGAAATGAGTTTTCTAAAAACGTTTAGAATTTCATAATTTGAAAAGTCATATTATCTTACCTGGATATAATAAAGCCATGTCATTTCCTGAACACCAGTTGGATTGACACATTGGCAATAAATAATAGAATGTATGACTATTTAACAGAAAGGACTAGAATTGTTAACGGAATACGAAATACGGGACTTGAAAAAAACGTTTATTGTATAAGGGACCTAACTGAAACCTGTAATTAAGTTAAAGGACTAAAAGAGGTATTAAGCCTAATAATTATTATGTGTATTGATATATATATATTTTTAATTACATTAACTATTTTATCAAATTAAGTATCTTAAACAATTAAGTAATCAAATAAAGTTAAAAGATTAATTAGATTTTATTTAAAAATTAATTAATTAATTGAGTATGTGCTCAAATATGAGTGAATATCAGGATGACCCATTTCAGGATAATGAAAACTCTAATTAGTTATCACTTTATAAATAGGTTATGGTCACCAATATACCATACACAAGCAATTTATCTATTTTTCCCATCTGAAGAGTATTCAATGTATTAGGAGTATCAGTCGAGGAAGAACCACACAAGCCATCAAATATTTTTTGTTTGTCTCTTAATCTTCAGGATTACCACAAACAGAAACTTTCTTAATGGATCAGGGTATTCCTAAAACCAACTTGTAGATCCTTTAATTTTATACATGGTTGTATAATAATGACTTCCGCATTGAATTATATGTTATACTTTGTTGAGCAAGTATATATGATTAACCGTTATCGATGCAAGCCTAACAGAGAGTTCAAATTATGTGTTCTTTTATGAATTCAAAATAATCTATTATATACTAAATGATGTTGGTTCACATGATTGCAATCCTTGATAAAACACACTTTCATTAAGTATTGCAACTGTTCCCACTAAGTGTTGCTACTCTTTACTCAACTATTCGAATTCACACACTTTCCGAGTATGGCGACTCTTCTTACTAAGTATTACAACTCTTCCTACACAATGAAATTCTCACTTACTCACTTGCAAGGTGTCATATTATTATCGGAACACAACAATGATTATGTATTTAATTATTTTCTTCATTAATTAATAATTACAATAATTCCCCACTTATTTTAATATTGGCAAGACTAATTCAAGAAAGGAAACAAAGAATGCTAATACAATTAAGTATCTTTCTATTTGAACTTAACCTTAGTAAAGACAACACAAACTCTAATTGGAATTTCATGTAGCAAAGCTTTGAACCTATTATTCTTTGTGATTAGATCGGTGTTACCTTACACACACTCTTTAATAGTTCTTCGCCTACATCTATCACCTAGAACACATTTCTTATATAGTGAATTTATCGTGAGAAAAACTCTGACTCAATTTGAGACGACACCGTCTCAAAATTCACATCGGTGAAGTTCATATATCTACTTTACTTGAGATACATATTCTCAATATTGAACTTCATAAAAAGATAAAAAAAAACTTAACCCTCCAAATGACATAGTCAACATTATTACATAATGTTGCACAAACATCCAAATTAACTTTTTATTGTTACCCATTGAATATAAGGTTAATGTTTTCTCAACATTAAATTGGGTTGCTACCGTTGTTGGAACTCTTACTCAAGGAGTTTCAATCCCATACCTCTCGAGAAAGTCTTTACTAAATATATGACTAGTGGTTTAGTAAATGAATCATCCAAATTATAGCTTGAACGTATATATGTGAGTAAAATGTTTCCATCCTTAATAAATATTCTCACGAGGGAATGTCTAAGATATATGTGGCTATGCTTTCCATTATATACTTCGTTGTATGCTCTAGCAAAAGTGGCTTGACTATCGCAATATATCAAGACCTTTGAAACATTGTCTTACGTGAATGGAACTTCCAATATAAGGCCCTTCAACCATTCAGCTTCTTGACCAGCGGAAGAAAGAGCCACAAAATATGATTCCATGGTTGAGAGAGTGATACACATTTTGTAACTATTGAAAGTAATCTACGAGGATTATGATTTATATTTATTGGACATTTTGAAATTTTATTGTTTTATGAGCAATGACAAGTGTTCTTATTTATTTGGAAATGATATGAATGATAAAATGCAGAAAGTAAGTACTGAAAAAATAAAAGCCACCAAGATGTATACTAGTTCCTCTTTTCAAACAAGGGTATGTCTAGTCCCCTCACACCCCGTGAGAGAATTAACTATGTTAGAACTTGTAAAATCCTCACACCAAGGTCACACATACACTTATCTAACATACAAGAAAGCACGACACTTTCTTTTACACTTTGAATAAAAGCACATAACTTTTTATCTCAAACAAAGACCGCTTAACACTTTGTGATCCACCTAAACAGAATATTGTAAAGAAGAAGATTTGAATATATATCAATTCTTGAGAATTGATCTTTAATTCAATTTATACAATATAAGAGTAATACTTAAATGCTCAGAACTTATGAGTGAAACTTTAATGATACTTGTAAAAGTTTAATGCAGAAAGTTTCACAAAAAGTATGAACCAAGTAACTTAGTTGAAAATTGAGAGAGTTTTGAATTTGAAATGATTGAAGGAGTGAATTTTGAAGTTCAGAAACATTGGCTATTTGTAGTGTGGAAAATAACCCTTTGAATCAGTATAGAATCATCAAGCATTGTCATGATTCAATGAGCAAGTTTGGAAAATGTTGGAATGTAATTTTTCCTAAAAAAATGCCTCTGCTTCAGTGGTAACTAGTTAACACATTATCGTAACCGGTTACAACTAAAGCTAAAATAGATTTTCAAGAATATTCATGGTTGTAATCATTTACAGGGTTTGCTTAACCGGTTACAGTTGAACAAATTTTCCAAAATATTGAATTTCTCGTGTTTGTAACCGGTTAACATATATGTGTAACCTCTTACAACGTATAGAAAATGTGAAAATCAATTTGTAACTGATGTTAATTAAAATATTAAGTTTCAAAAACACTTTAGAATATTTAGAGAAGAAATATGCAGATTTTTCTGAGCAACTAACGTATTAATCTATGCATAATTGTAACATATACCTTATGTTCTTAATCAATTCCTCAAAGTCTATTTGTCTCTTGTTGATTACTTGAATTCCAAGACTTGTAGCAAGAGATACTTGAAAGTTATATGATCTTTTTCCTTCTTGATCATGCAATTGATCTTGTGGCCTTGTCTTCATGAAAACACAAAACAATGTTGGAGAAGCTTGTCTTCATAATCTGCCCCTTTTTTTATGATGACAAACAATGCTACTTGAAATGTTGAAAGTTCTTTGATGCTTCATCAATTGGTCGCCCTATCTTAGATATTTCCCCATTGATTGATCCATAGGTTGATTTAGGAGACTTAACTTTTTCTGCAACAGGTTTGAATGCATAGAAATATACATACAACATATATTCTCCCCTTTGTCATTATCAAAAAGAAGGGAAAAGATAAAATAAAGAAATATGCACATTGATCCCTAAGGAGTCATATATAAAAATATAACAATTCATATAATAACTTAAACATTATAAAACCTGTCTTAAGATTACATAGCATAAACATCATAAAAACAAGAAAACATAAACTTAACGAGACATAAGCATAAAAGGATATAACAAGACATAATTAGTACACAAAAAGACATAAGACAAGACACATACGACATCTAATCACTATCTTCTTCCCTCTCCTCCTCATTATCCTTAAAGTTTTGGTTTTGCTTGATATTGGCTATTTCGAGGCGAATGTCACGGTAACCGGTTGCGACTAGATATTTAATGGAGCACATCTTCTCATATATCATCTCATTATTAACACTTCCTTTGGGGGTAATGGAGCTGATGCAAAAGAAGCAACCTATTTGAGCTTGAAAATACTATCATTGTCTTTGAAAATTCTCATGTTCTTGTTTGTTGCCCCTATGTTTATCTCATTCTACTTAGCATTCATTTGAAATCTTAAATCTCCACACAAATTAATTTGGAAAAATTGAAGAATCTTAGTAACCAACCTTGCATAAGGAAGACCACCAGAGAGTTTCTTTTGGTGTAATATGTGGTGCATTATGACATAAGCCCAATTCACTTGTAAATTTTTCTTCATGGCATAGATAATTTGCATTTCCATATCATTTATTTGAGAATGATTTGAAAAGTTGGGAGGCAATTTGCTTTTAAAAATAGAAAACCTTGAAAAGTTTGAGTTGTCCAAGGTGATCCAAAGATTGCCCAAAGATGCTATCAGGATAATTTGAGGTTATAGAAGGTACGTGACAATGGTTGTCACCTACACTCAATAGCCAGACGTGCAGGAAGTGAACTTCTCAGATTTGAAGTCAGGTGTAGAACCCAGAAGGGAGAAGATTATGCCTCTTGAAAATCGTGCCACTAGGCAAGGCGCCTATAGTGCAGGAGTTAAAGAGGGAGAGTTGGACATATTGTTCTAGAAGTGCATGTATTTATCAAGTAAGGATGTCAAGGAGAGCTTATAGGGCTTGGTGGATATAATATTGTACTTTAGTTAATTATGTTAGTAGTTTTGGTTGAGTAGGGGGAAGTGTAACTTTTTTTATAAGGAAATGATTTGTTTTTAATTAAGGGGTGTCACTCTTTTCGCATACGTGGATAAGGTTTTTAATGAGGCGCCTCACCTTTTTTTAAAAATATTGTTTGAGTTTTGTAGGATATATGCCAACTGAATATGTTGAATCCTCAAAGAGAAATCCTTGCCTTCTAAACAGACCCGACCCAAGGGGCAGGCAACCAAGGCTGCTGCCTTTGGCCTCAAATTTTATACATAGTCTATTCATTTTTGTCCAATTAAAAAAAGCCTCACATATTTTTAATTATGAATGTATTAATGCTTAATCAATGTGTCTCATAACCATTAAACTAGAAATAACACTGTTAGCACAGAAAATATTATATCATAGCAAAACTTTTCATTAAAAATGAAAATGACCAATATATTATTTTATTTGTCTTTTATTTACTCAACAATCTAACAACTATTGATGGAATTGTAGTTTATTTTTATTTTTTATTTTTTTATGCTTAAATTCTTTTTACAAATAAATAAATTTAAAATTATTTTATATTGCAAAAATATATTTTATAAAATATAATTTTTATTATTTTAAAATATTTTATAGTAAAATTCGCCTTAGGCCTCTATTTGTGTTAGGCCAGCCCTGCTCCTAAGAGGCACTTGAACGTTGGATACTCATAGAGGAATCCTCTTTTCTCGGGAGAGGTCCTTTGTGTCAGATTGGATTAGGATGAACATTCCATTCATTCTCCTATAGTGACTTGACTTCCTCTTTGGAGGCTTTTGATATTCTATTGCAAGGAATGAGCAAGAAGAAACTGCATCTTTTTTTTTGGTTGTTAACAGTTTGGTTCATTTATCTAATTAGGAATGATACCCTATTTAAAGGAGGTCATAAGAGAGTGTCCGAGATTGTGATTTTAGACAAACACTTTTTATGGGACTGATTTAAATCAAGGATGAAAGGGTCTTTAGATTTTGAACTGAGCGATTGATTGTTAAACCTTTTAGATTGTTTCTCCAAGACTCATTTTGTTTTCTTTTCGAGCTTGTTTCTCATCTTTGTCATTTATTGTATTAGGGTAGAATATCTCATTGTACTCATTTTAAAATAATAGCTTGCTAAAAATGGTAGATACCATAAAAACTGCAATGATATCCTAAATTTTTTTCGTATTAGTTGATCTCATTGATTCTCCAAAGAAAAATGAACCCTCTGCTAGGGTTTGTTTCATCAGAGGTCCTAGTAAAAAGTGCTGATGAGGTTGATCTGCAGGAAAGGAGTACAAAAAAGATAAAAAAAGGTGGGGACGTAGGAGCTAAAGGGGATACTTCTATCGGGTAAAACTTATAAAGAAATGGTCACTGGTGTATCAAATCATCTTGATAGCAATATGGAGGTGGAGGAGGAGATATTTGATGGTGATCAACATGAGGAAGGTGAAGGGTTGAATATTATTGAAGCTAAAGTTGGAGAGTATGAATGCCCAACCTTTATTCTATCTGAGATGGAGGAGAAACAGATTCATCGCCCATGGAGAAGAGGAGTAATAGTCAAATTATTGGGGAGAAAGATTGGTTACAAGGCGCTCGAGAATAGATTGAAGCAGATGTGGGTTAAGAATGGTGTTTTCAGAATCATTGACTTAAGAAATGACTACTATATGGTAGTATTCTCTCATGAAGATGATAAAAAGCTAGCGATGGATAATGGTCCCTGGTTCATATATGATCATTATCTGACAGTTAAGGAATGGTGTCCTAACTTTTATCCGGAGAAGGAAACAATTGACGAAATAACTGTTTGGATAAGAATTGCGGGGCTACCAATAGAATATTGTGATATTAAAGTCTTGACCTTTATTGGAAATCGTGTTGGGCGGGCGATCAAAGTAGACAAGAACACACTGCAACATGAAAGGAGTAAGTATGTGAGAATTTGCATTCAAGTTAATTTATCCAAGCCTCTTTTTGCACTATTTAGTATAAAGGAGAAGAATTATCGCATCGAATACAAAGGACTTCACCTCCTGTGTTTGAAATGTGGTAGATATGATCATTATAAAGAAGGTTGTGGTAATAGAGGAAAAGAACAAATTCATATGGAAATTGTCGAGAAAGAGAAAACCAAGGGTGAGAGAACATCCAAGGTAGAGGAGGCAAGTTTGAAGGAGGAAGAAGATGGACCTTGGAAGGTAGTTCAAAAGCAACGGAAGGGAAAAAAAGTGGCAGAGAGCCAGAAAAATTCGGTTCCGGCGAAATTGAATGCAGACGGAAAGCTGTCCGGATCAAGATTTGAAGCCTTAAAGCACCATAATGACTATGTTAATGCTGATGCTGGAGGTAGTAATGTGGGAATCCCTATTATTAACAACATTAATTCCAACTCTGACACAAAAGGGAACAATAATAATGGTAAGAAAATTACAAGTAATAATGTGGAAAATATTTCAAATAATGCCAAAATAATTAAGGAGAAAATAGGAGCAAGTAATAATGTTGGGATAACGCTTCTAAAAGATGATTTGGAAAATCAGGTGGATGTTAATGGTATTAGTGGGAATCAAGTGAATAAAATTATAAAGGCACCAATTACTGATAATCAAGGCAGTGCAATAAGAAGTAATGAGAGCAAGAAAAAAAGGGAGACAAGTAAGCTTTCAAAAAAGTTGGAAGTGTTAGCGACACGTGGAGCTCCAGGTTTCAAAATTAGATCAAGTGGGGTTAGCATTAAACACATTGAAGACACCATTACAAAGAATGGGAATTGGGAAATTGGGCAGCAAAATCAGGTCAACTTCAAAATAAAGGATAAACAGGGAAACATAAATAGAAGAGGGGTAGTTAATAACAAGGATAGTACGAAGGAGATTAATATGGGTACTGTTCATCAAGGGACATTGCATGCAGGAGAAGTGGTGCGACCACATTTTTCTAGTATCCGTCCTCCAGACCTAAAATTACCATATGAGATTAAAAGCAAGGAAGGTGGTCTTGAAGTGGGAACTGATGTTGGGGAAGGAGTTGCCATTCAAGCCAAGCATGATAGTGTTGAAATCGAAGACAAGGAAGCTATGGCAGGGCTTCTGAAACTTTAGGTACTTCTGGTTTTCTGGTACTTTACCCATATACTTGTTGATGATGTTAACAAATAATGATAAAATACTGGTTTGGAATTGTCGAGGAGCTGCGAGTAATGCATTTTACTGCTATAGTAAATCATATATAGAGATGTATAAGCCTTCTGTTTATGTAGTTATGGAGACTAGGTGTGATCCTAAAAAACTTCATAAGAGCATGTTGCTTCTAGGATTTGATAATTATACTGCTATGGAAAATAATGGATATGCTGGAGGTATTGGAGTGGCTTGGAAGAAACACCATGTGTCAATTACTTTTTGTTCTAAGGAAAGTCAATTCCTACATCTCCACATAACTACTCAGGCCGGTGAGAGTTGGTTTTTTACGGCAATTTATGCTAGCCCGAGTGAGACAGTTAGAAGTGTACTATGGGCGAGTTTGAGTAATATAGCTGACGATATGCAAAATCCTTGGTTGATAGCTGGAGGTTTTAACGATATAGCTAGTTCCAATGAGAAGAAGGGCGGTCTTACTGCGTCCTCAAGGAATATCTCCTTATTTCGAGACCGAATTGACAGATGCAGACTTATGGATTTAGGAGCTTCAGGTCCTAGGTTCACTTGGCGTGACCCTATTTATCGTGGTGGACAAAGAATCTATGAGAGATTGGATAGAGCTCTTTGTAATGTCGCTTGGAAAGAGATGTTTCCTAATGCAACTGTGAAGGTTTTAGCCAGAGTTGAATTCTCGGATCACCATCCGATCCTCATAATGCCGCATGTTAGAATGAGTAACTATTTGATGAGTCAATTTAAATTTGAGAGTGCTTGTATAGTGGAGGATTCGTATTATGATATGCTGAGGGATGTGTGGAATAAGGAGGCAGGCTTGATTGATAATATTAAGAAGGCAAAGGAAGATATTCAAAGCTGGAAAGAAAACACATTTGATCAAGTGTTAAAGAAAAAGAAGAGTTACTTGGCTAGAATTAAAGGAGTTCAAAGAATTATTAAAAGAAATGATAATTATGCTGGACTGCAGGTCTTGGAAAAGAGGCTGCTTGAAGAGCTTAATCACATTCTAAAGCAAGAAGAGATTATGTGGTTTCAGAGGTCACGAACGAAGTGGCTGGCTGACGGTGACCGCAATACTAAATACTATCACCTCAAAACGATTAATAGAAGAAGAAGGAATAGAATTATTATGTTGAAGGATGATGATGGTCGATGAATAAAAAATACAACTCAGCTGCAAGCTCTGATAAAGGAATACTACATAAATCTTTTTACTGCTAAGCAAAAGTGGCAGGTTTGGAAACATACTGATATTACATTTCCAGTTCTGAATGAGGGAGACATTCGATGGCTGAAAAATCCTATTAATAACACGGAAATTAAGAATGCCATATTTGCCATGAAGCCTTGGAAAGCGCCTGGCCCGGACGGTTTCCCAGCAGAATTCTATAAAAAATCTTGGAATATTGTTGGCGATAGTGTGTGCAATTTCGTGTAGGAGGTTTGGAACAAGCCAGATAAAATTGCATCCATTAATCAAACAGATATTTGCTTGATCCTGAAAAGAGATCATCCGCTTCATGTGGCGCATTTTCGCCCAATCTCATTGTGTAACTCTTTATACAAGGTGATTAGAAAATTTATTGTTGAAAGACTGAAGAGCTATATGCCTAAGCTGATATCTCCTTGTCAGGCTGGCTTTGTTCCGGGGCGATCAATTCACGAAAATATTATTATAGCAAAGGAGAGTATGAGGCTCATTCATCAGAGGAAAGGTAAAAAGGGACTGTTTGCTATTAAAATTGACTTAACCAAAGCTTATGACAAGATTAGCTGGGAGTGCATTTGGCAGGTTCTTATGGAAGTTGGTATTCCTGATGAGTTAACTAATATCATCATGCATTCGGTAACAAGTTCTGAAGTAAATGTGAACTGGCATAGTGTTCGTGGAGATTATTTTCGTCCTCAACGAGGCATTCGCCAAGGGGATCCAATCTCGCCTTATTTATTTGTGCTCTGCATGGAAAAACTGAGTCAGATCATTGAACAGGAGGTGTCTCAAGGGTGTTGGAAGGCCATCAAGATGGGTTCTAGCGGCCCTACAATCTTGCATCTAATGTTCGCCGATGATCTTCTTTTGTTTGGGGAAGCCTCTGAATCTCAAATGAGGTGTGTGATGAATGTTCTCCATCGGTTTTGCAGTTTAATCGGCCATGAGGTTAGTGAGGAGAAATCTAGCATAGTGTATTCGAGAAACATTTCGAGATGCTTGAAATGGAAGTTACTGCATATTTCCATGTTTAAAGAAGTTCAGCATTTTGGAAAATACTTAGGGGTTCCTCTAAGTGGCAGAAGCTTGAGAAAATCAGACTTTCAATATATTATTAATCAACTTGCTGCCAAACTGTCTTGTTGGAAAGCAAATACGTTGTCCATGGTGGGTCGCATCACGTTAGATAAAAGTGTGCTTGAAGCAATTCCTATATATCCAATGATGACAAACCTTCTTCCTAAGGCGTGCATCGATGAGATTCAGAGGCTGCAATGTAACTTTATATGGGGCGACACAAGTAGTGGAAAAAAATTCATGCAGTGAGGTGGGACTTGGTTATGCGGCCTAAAGATCATGGAGGTCTTGGAATAAGGGATCTTCGAAGTATGAATGCAGCTTGTATCATGAAGCTCAGTTGGAAGATAATTAATAATAGTGATGATCTTTGGTGTCAAGTCTTGAAAGGAATTTATAAGGATGTGGATTTTAGTAGGTATCACTTAAAGAAAAATAATGGCTCAGGTTTATGGAAAGCTATAAACAAGTTTGCTCTCTTTCTGGCAAGGAATGGTAGGTAGAATATAGGTGAAGGCGGCAGGATTTATGCGTGGGATGATTGCTGGATTGAGCCTGGATACTGCATACGGGATCATGTGAGTAACATTCTTGATAACTTAAACAATGCTAAGGTGCGTGAGATGCTGGACGATACAGGAAACTGAGATTGGCATGGTTTGAAGCAATGGTTACCAAGAGATATTCTTATTAAGATTAGTGGAATCAAGCATCCGATTTCTAATGCTGGAACATGTGCGGACAACTTCACGTTGGAGGGAGTGAAATCTGATGCTGACACAGTTAAGGTGTTTTATGTGCTAGTGACAAATGATACCAGCTGCACCAATACTAGGGACTGGAAAAGTATTTGGAAGCTTCAGGTCCCTGAGAGAGTAAGGGCTTTTATTTGGATTTTGAAACATGATAAAATTATAACAAATCTAAATAAAAATTCGAGAGGTATAGGCTCTACTGCGTGTTCGATCTGTGGGCATGTAATGGAGAATACCATGCATGTGATGCGTGATTGTCCAAAAGCTATGGAAGTTTGGAGGCAACTTGTGCCGGTGGAAATTGTTCATGAGTTCTTTAGTTTAGACTTACAAGTTTGGATAAATAAGAATTTAAATTGGAATGTGAAAGATGGTTGGTGCAATTTGTGGGCAATGGCATGCCACTTCAACTGGATTTGGCGTAACAAAGAAGAACATGAGGAGAATCTTGTCAGACCTATTAATCCTAGTTTGGTTGTAGTCTCTCGGTTGAAAAATTATGAAAAATCTGTAATGATAAATAACAAGGCAGTTGGTAGAATAAGAGAGACTATCCTTGTTAAATGGACTCCTCCCACGAATGGTATGGTTAAGCTTAATGTAGATGGTGCTTGTATTAAGGGTGTCTCAGCTGGGTGTGGTGGCCTGATAAGAGATGATGAAGGCAATTGGTTGGGAGGATTCTACAAGAAATTGGAGACTTGTAGTAGCTATATGGCAGAATTATGGGGTATGTTGGAGGGTTTGATGTATGCTTTGGACTTGGGGTTTAAACAAGTTGAAGTAAATACAGACTCGGCTGAGATTGTTAGAGATCTCCATCATGGTAGATCTAGCCGAAGTGAAGAGTTAGAGATGCTTCGGAAGATTGATAGCCTCATAAATCGTTTTGATGTGGCTCTTGTTTCTCACTCGTTCAGAGAAGCTAATAGATGCGCTGATGCGCTGGCTAAAGCTGGTTGTAATTTACAATCTGATATGGAGAATCTTTTGTATGCTCCTAGTTTCATTGAAGATTTGCTTGTAGAAGGTAAGTTGGGGGGCTTCACCTCTAGGAAGGTTTGCTTGTAGAACTTAATGCACTTGAACAAAATTGTTTTACAAAATCGAGTAACATGTAGATGGATTCGTTGAAATATTCAAAGATGAGCTTGTAGCTAGAGGCTACAACTAAATTGAAGGGATAAATTAGTTTGATACATTCTGATTTGTAGCCAAACAAACAAGTGTCAAAATGATCTTGATACTTTCAATAATTTAGCATCCAAATTATGCACGATAGACATCTACCACGCTAAAACTTATGGGAGACTAATATATATGATGTAATTAGTTTAGGGGTTAGAATTCAACTTTTTAAAGATGAATAAGTAAGAAGTTGCAGGTTCGAATTCCCCTACATTTGATATCTCTGCACGACTACCAATTCAACTGTATTAACAAGATTATGATTTACCCCTGTTAATACTAGTCATATAGCCTAATTAGTTAATGATACTATTTAGAACTAAAAATAATTGTTATTTGGACACAGAAAACCCGTCTCTGTATAAATATCAGACACAGTACACAATACATTTCACATTAATTGAAAATTTAAATCTAAAGTATTATATATATCATACTTTCCCTATCTTAGAACATATTCTTGATAAAAGTAAATACAAAACTTTGATAAAAATAAAAATCAAACTGTACCTATCTTGAACCATAATGTTCAACACAACATGAAGCTGTCTCATAAATGTGTTATTTCTAGTTTAATGAAAAGCCATTGAGTGGGGGACTAAAGCATGGACCACTATAAAACTCATATCATCAAAATGAAGTGAATATAAGAAAAGAATCCAAATTTTGGTGTGGCCATATCCCAACCCCACTAATAAAGAGAAAAAAGATAAAATTATGAAACTAGGGTCTAAAAGAAGAATCATATTAAATTATTATTGTGGTTTCCCACTCCAAGTTTCCAAGTTACTTTCATGATTGGAACCACTTTTATCATTCATATAGAAATATGCCCCACTACCACATTGCATGTCTGCTTCTATCTTTTTGAAAAAAAATATCTAAAATCATTGTGCTCCTTGCTAGATAGCTGATAGAGATAGCGGAAAGTGAAGATATTAGACTTTTACATATTACTATTATTTTTCATATGATTTCTTTAGTGAATATAAATTAATCTTTTTGTTGGATCTAACAAGTTGGTTGTACTTTTACAGCTTTAATTTGTTCATAAATTGTCCGGGTTTAAAAAACAGTCACGTTGCATAATTTTTTTCGCGATTTATAAATGTCACGATACTGATTACGTTCGGCACGGTGTGATTTTTACTGTAAAAACAATGATAACTGTAGATGCTGATATCATTTTGGCGCTGTGTTTTTACGGTTGCCGACCGTTTTTCTGGTCTTAGACAATATTAATGAGAAGGCTGTATATTTGAGTTTAGGTCACCTTTGAGGCACACGTGAATTGTGTGTATATTGTTTATGTAAACAAAATTGTATAAACACTCATATGATCAACAAAACTAATTAATAATGATTCTGCAAAAGGGGAGAAGTACAATTAATGTGAATTTTAATGATTATACAAGTTTCTGAAATTATTAAAACTGTGTTTTTTTCTCCCAAAATAAAATAAAGCAACGTGTTGAGTCATACTTGATCTGGTTTGAGTTATTTGTAAAGTGAGAGTTTGATTTCTAGGGACAGAGAAATTAAACGAGATAAAGAGAGGAATTCTTAGGCTTTTTGATCATAAGTTTTGAAAGATCTCTAATTATAATCTTAAGGGTTGAGAACTGGGAGGTAGGCCGAAATATTAATAAGTGGGGGCAAATATATAATATATTAATAATATAATATTTTATATATATATATATATATATATATATATATATATATATTCCGAAGGAATTTTTATAAAATAATTTAGAATTTTAAAATATGTATAGAATAGTATTAGATATTTGAAACCATTTTTAAATTAGATATTTATATGATATTATTAGAAAATATACAATATATGGTATGTATTAGTATAGGATGACATTGTGTATAGATAGTATGGTTTAAAAAATAATTATATCATGAAGAATGATTTTCAAAAGTTAAAACTGCAACTAATTAAAAGATATAAAATTAAAAAGGGTGTGATAATATAAAGTGTATAGATAATTTAAAAACTAGTGGGGGCATGAGCCTACACTTTCTTGTCATCCCTTTTTTTTTTTTTGATAAGCAAGATATATTGAAATGAGTACAAGGGGTACTCGAACCCTGATTACAAAATACGGAACCTGATACGAAAGAGATGCCAAACCAACTAAAGATTACGAAATACAATGAAGAGGGGCAACATTAAAATCCTAAAAACTAAAGTTGTGCTTTGACATATCACCAATCAAAAACCACCTCCAACTATAGAGCTTAACGTTCCAAATGATATCGTTCACGCTACAGATCCTATCCTTGAACAGAATTTCGTTTCTATGAATCCAAAGACCCCACAAAACAGCCCACCAGAATACACTAGCTTTATATTTACCAATCTTCTTCCCCAAAGTAGAATAGAAATTCAAGAATAATTCTACAATATGAGAACCCTCCAACGAAGCTATATTAAGCCAACTATAGACTCCGTCCCAAACAAGTTTAGAGATATCACAAAGAAAGAATAAGTGCATTATAGTTTCGTCAAACCTGAAACAAAAAGAACAAGAGAGATCATGCGGCGAAGAGATGATATTTCTACGGTATAAATGATCTTTCGAGGCTACTATATCCAACAGGACTTGCCAACCGAAAATCTTGATTTTCGGTGGAATAGACGAAATCCACAAAACCGACAGAGCTTCAGCCGTATTAACCGACACAACAGAAGGAGTGTTGTGATTAATGGCAGCAATACAATTATAACAGTCACCAACCGATAAATCATGCGAATTTCCGAAACACCATCTCACCTTGTCTACTCTGTCAGGATAAAGAACCTTTTGAAACAACAAACTCCTCAAATCTGAGTATACTTCAACAAACCTCTCCAACATATCCTCAGGTATTCCCAAGTCACCCCAAACCCAAAGATCATCGAGCCAGTAACCCAAGGTATTCACCATGTCATACTTACATTCACAAGCGTTAAAAAGATCAGGGAACTGAAGACATAGAGGCCTGCCACACCAGGCAACACTCCAAAACGGGGTATGTCTGCCATCGCCCACTTCAAAAATGATGTTACTACCTATGTTGTAAGCTGGTTTACCAAGGCTCCATTTGAAACAAACTAAATCGCGCCACCACCATCAAGAAGAAAACCTCACATTAAGAATTTTACCTGACAAAATCGAAGGCTCAAAATCACCGTAACGGTACCGCAGGAGGTCATACCATATCGCTTTCCTATCCCTCAACAACCACTATTTCCATTTATTCAAAAGATTTTCATTGAAATATTATATTCTCCTTACACCAAGGCCTCCGTCTTTTTTGTTTCTGCATATTTGACTCCAACTGACCCATGCCGTGGTTTTAGCTTCATTCGTACCGCTGATAACTGCAAATTTTGACTTAAAATGAACCATCTTTCTTGGCACTTTTCAACTCAATTATCATGTTTTCATGATGTAATTCATGTTCTTGTGTGATTCTTCAATTATATTGCAAATACCATTGGATTCTTTGATGTGTGTGTTATTGTGCAGAAAATAGGCATAAAACATCAATAAGTAAGACACTAAAGATTGGACAAGGATTGCCAAAGGAAGAGAATAACTTCAGTAAGTTCGCTTTGCGAACTTGCCAGCGAAGGTTCGCTTTGCGAACGTCTGGCGATGCTCCAGCGAACGCTCCCAGACTTAAGTCAGTGGAAAAAGGGACCTAAGTTTGCATTGCGAACTTACCAGCGAGTGTTCGTTTTTTCATCGCTCCAGCGAAGGTGTGGCGAAGGACATCATGAAAGAGTCAGTGGCGAAAGGCACCCAAGTTTGCAATGCGAACTTGAAGGTGAATGTTCGCTTTGCGAATAATCCTTCGCATTGCGAACTTATGTAAAATTTCTGAGGTGGTTTAAGCAGATCAGAGGCACATCAGGTGCCTATTTTGATGTTCGCTTTGCGAATGAAAAGTTCGCAGTGCGAACTTGGAAATTCCTGAATGTATTATATATATATATATATATATATATATATATATATATATATATATATATTTTTTTTTTTTCACACTTTTTGGAGTTAGTTAGATATTTTTCAGCATAGAACTTGATCTCTCTTCATTTCAAGAATATTTTAGAGAGAGAAAGTCAAACCCCAAGGGGGAGAAGGTAAGATCTTCAATCTCTTGTTGGGGTTGGATGTAATCTTTTGGTACCTTATGTATTTCATCTAATATATGTTTGTGAACTAGTTTTGATTCTCTATTGTTGATTGTCTTTGATTGCTTATTTGTGGGTCTTGACAAAACCTATTTCAAATCCTTGATCTTGGATTTTCATCTATCAATGAGTAAACTTTTGACATGGTTTTGTGACTTGATATTCATTGTATCTTTTATTGTATTGTGTTGATTAGTAGCATGAATAACATGAGTAGGATCGATGCGGTATTGCGAGGATGCGTGATAATAGTGATGAAGAACGATATTCACATACATTTGGCCAATTAGTTGAATGCGTGTAAAAAGGATTAATCATATGTACGTATTCTGATCATGGATTTG
Source organism: Lathyrus tuberosus (assembly GCA_022829125.1). Taxonomy (NCBI): domain Eukaryota; kingdom Viridiplantae; phylum Streptophyta; class Magnoliopsida; order Fabales; family Fabaceae; genus Lathyrus; species Lathyrus tuberosus. The sequence goes on along the minus strand of JALAZF010000019.1, from coordinate 4,500,128 downwards.
TATATGAACTACTCATTAGTTTGATATGGATGTTATAGTAATATTTGTTGGGTCTAGATGCCAGAAATAGATGTAGGCTTAAAATTCATGTAGGTTTTAAATACTTTGTATTGATTGGTAATGTGCGAGAGCAATTATTGATCGGTACAAAATCACTCACAACATGCGGGGACCGAGAGGATATGTATGTCGTGAGTGATACGTGATGATGTTAGACGAACAAGTGATTTATGTATAAAATGATCTGAAGAATGCATGTGTTATCAATTGATGTGATCCAATCCCAACAAGGCTCCGTTTATAATTCAGTCTTTACTTTATATTTTCCGTCTTTATATTTTATGCCTTTAATTTCGGTTCCTTAAATCTTTTAAACCAAAACTTTTGCACCATAAGCTTAGAAGTGTAGAGACCATTGAACTACATTCTTTCGTGCATCGATCCCTGTGGAGACGACAAAACTGGGTACTTAATTAATTTTTTCTTGCTGCTTTACCGCTCCAAAAAAATGGCGCCGTTGCCGGGGATTGGTGTTTGGATATTGAATCGCATTGCGATAGTTTCTATATTTTTGAGCTTTGTACATTTGTTTATATTGTATATATTTGTTTTCTTTTATGTTTTCTCTAGTGTGACTAGGAATTACCAGAACTCCTTCTAGATTGGTTGCTATTTGTATAAAAGTATTCAATGAAGCTTCGACCGAATCTGGATGGTGATGATAGGATGGTGAGCATTGAATGTATGCAAGGTAAATTGTACCGCTTTATAGAATGTTAGATTGATTTAAGAATTTTGTGCTTTGTGCAAATGTGTATTCTTGTTTCATTTTGTAACTTGTTTGAATGCTTGTTTCACTTAGGTCCGAAAGCCACAAATTGTGAGAAACCTCCATTGTTTACTATATGCTAGAATGACTGATAACTTTGTTTAATTCGTTTGATTCATGCTTTATCTTTTGATTATTGTGATTTTGTGGAAGCATTAGAAATGATCAAGGCATTTGTTTATATTGAGCACAACCGTATCCAAAAGTACCTTACCCATGATTAGAGAGAATTCGTTAACCCCCTTTGAGCCTAAACAGTTTAGATCTCATTTTAGTGATGAACTTGGTTTATGTACATAATGTGAAAGTATAGTTCATCATTGAATTTTGTGAGGTTCTAAAAATTTCTTCTTGAACCTTTGAACATTGTTTTAATTTGATTTCCTTTGCCATAAAAAGCAAGGAACATTCATTTGAGGTTTAGTTGAATTCAAGTTGGGGAGAATGAAAAAGAAGAACGGTAGGTTGCTAAAGCTTTTGAAAAATTTCAAACATGCATGAAAAGAAAAAGTGTGAATATGAATGTGAAAAACAAAAGAAAAAGAATGCTTGTTTGAATAAGAAAAATAGAGAATGAAATAATTGTGCATAAGGAAGTTTGAGAAGGTTTGTAATAGAGGAAAGAAAGTGGTGAATGAAGTTGAGATATGTGAATACCTTTTATAGTGAATGTTCTTTTGCATCGGAAATTTAGATTCAATGGCCTTTAGAAATGTCCCTTTATTGTTAACCCGACCAAGCTACAACCTATAAAGCCCTTAGTGATCTTTTTGTTTCCATGTTTTCATTTTTTATTGTTAGAAGTTGTATGAATTGAGTTGCTATTAGCATTGTTTGTCAGGTGAGTGAAATTGCCCCGCGGTTGCAAACGCGTTAATTTATTCATTCTTATTCTAAAGAGGAGTGTTAGAGTGATTCAAGTATGAAAATTTAGTTGTTATTTGAAACATTCCATGATATTTGTTTAAGAAATAAATTCTTTGTCATTGTTCAATTCTATTGAGTGGTAAACGTTGCTTGTGCGCATTTTCATGCTTGACTATATCCTCTTATTTGAGAAAATTTCTCTTGTTTAAAGTTGAACCGTTAATCTTTTCTTGGTTGAATTAAATGCTTGAGCAAATCCTCTTGTTTTAATGAAGGGCATACTTTGCTTGAGGACAAGCAAAAATCTAGCTGGGGAGAGTTTGATAAGTGCAAATTTGGACTTAAAATGAACCATCTTTCTTGGCACTTTTCAACTCAATTCTCATGTTTTCATGATGTAATTCATGTTCTTATGTGATTCTTCAATTAAATTGAAAATACCTTTGGATTCTTTGATGTGTGTGTTATTGTGCAGAAAATAGGCATAAAACATCAATGAGTAAGACACTAAAGATTGGACAAGGATTGCCAAAGGAATAGAAGAACTTCAGTAAGTTCGCTTTGCTAACTTGCCGGCGAAGGTTCGCCTTGCAAGCGTCTGGAGATGCTCTATCGAATGCTCCCAGACTTAAGTCAGTGGAAAAGGGACCTAAGTTCGCATTGTGTACTTTTCAGCGAGTGTTCGCTGTTTCATCGCTCCAGTGAAGGCCTGGCGAAGGACATCATGAAAGAGTCAGTGGCGAAAGGCACCCAAGATTGCAATGCGAACTTGAAGGTGAATGTTCGCTTTGCGAATAATCCTTCGCATTGCGAACTTATGTAGAATTTCTGAGGCGGTTTAAGCAGATCAGAGGCACATCAGGTGCGTATTTTGATGTTTGCTCTGCGAATGAAAAGTTCGCAGTGCGAACTTGGAAATTCCTGAATGTATTATATGTATATATATATTTCACACTTTTTAGAGTTAGTTAGATATTTTTCAGCATAGAACTTGATCTCTCTTCATTTCAAGAATATTTTAGAGAGAGAAACTCAAACCCCAAGGGGGAGATAGGTAAGATCTTCAATCTCTTGTTGGGGTTGGATGTAATCTTTTGATACCTTATGTATTTCATCTAATATATGTTTGTGAACTAGTTTTGATTCTCTATTGTTGATTGTCTTTGATTGCTTATTTGTGGGTCTTGACAAAACCTATTTCAAATCCTTGATCTTGGATTTTCATCTATCAATGAGTAAACTTTTGACATGGTTTTGTGAGTTGATATTCATTGTATCTTTTATTGTATTGTGTTGATTAGTAGCATGAATAACATGAGTAGGATCGATGCGGTATTGCGAGGATGCGTGATAATAGTGATGAAGAACGATATTCACATACATTTGGCCAATTAGTTGAATGCGGGTAAAAAGGATTAATCATATGTACGTATTATGATCATGGATTTGTATATGAACTACTCATTAGTTTGATATGGATGTTATAGTAATATTTGTTGGGTCTAGATGCCAGAAATAGATGTAGGCTTAAAATTCATGTAGGTTTTAAATACTTTGTATTGATTGGTAATGTGCGAGAGCAATTATTGATCGGTACAAAATCACTCACAACATGCGGGGACCGAGAGGATATGTATGTCGTGAGTGATACGTGATGATGTTAGACGAATAAGTAATTTATGTATAAAATGATCTGAAGAATGCATGTGTTATCAATTGATGCGATCCAATCCCAACAAGGCTCCGTTTATAATTCAGTCTTTACTTTATATTTTCCGTCTTTATATTTTATGCCTTTAATTTCGGTTCCTTAAATCTTTTAAACCAAAACTTTTGCACCATAAGCTTAGAAGTGTAGAGACCATTGAGCTACATTCTTTCGTGCATCGATCCCTGTGGAGACGACAAAACTGGGTACTTAATTAATTTTTTCTTGCTGCTTTACCGCTCCAAAAAAATGGCGCCGTTGCCGGGGATTGGTGTTTGGATATTGAATCGCATTGCGATAGTTTCTATATTTTTGAGCTTTGTACATTTGTTTATATTGTATATATTTGTTTTCTTTTATGTTTTCTCTAGTGTGACTAGGAATTACCAGAACTCCTTCTAGATTGGTTGCTATTTGTATAAAAGTATTCAATGAAGCTTCGACCGAATCTGGATGGTGATGATAGGATGGTGAGCATTGAATGTATGCAAGGTAAATTGTACCGCTTTATAGAATGTTAGATTGATTTAAGAATTTTGTTCTTTGTGCAAATGTGTATTCTTGTTTCATTTTGTAACTTGTTTGAATGCTTGTTTCACTTAGGTCCGAAAGCCACAAATTGTGAGAAACCTCCATTGTTTACTATATGCTAGAATGATTGATAAATTTGTTTAATTCGTTTGATTCATGCTTTATCTTTTGATTATTGTGATTTTGTGGAAGCATTAGAAATGATCAAGGCATTTGTTTATATTGAGCACAACCGTATCCAAAAGTACCTTACCCATGATTAGAGAGAATTCGTTAACCCCCTTTGAGCCTAAACAGTTTAGATCTCATTTTAGTGATGAACTTGGTTTATGTACATAATGTGAAAGTATAGTTCATCATTGAATTTTGTGAGGTTCTAAAAATTTCTTCTTGAACCTTTGAACATTGTTTTAATTTGATTTCCTTTGCCATAAAAAGCAAGGAACATTCATTTGAGGTTTAGTTGAATTCAAGTTGGGGAGAATGAAAAAGAAGAACGGTAGGTTGCTAAAGCTTTTGAATAATTTCAAACATGCATGAAAAGAAAAAGTGTGAATATGAATGTGAAAAACAAAAGAAAAAGAATGCTTGTTTGAATAAGAAAAATAGAGAATGAAATAATTGTGCATAAGGAAGTTTGAGAAGGTTTGTAATAGAGGAAAGAAAGTGGTGAATGAAGTTGAGATATGTGAATACCTTTTATAGTGAATGTTCTTTTGCATCGGAAATTTAGATTCAATGGCCTTTAGAAATGTCCCTTTATTGTTAACCCGACCAAGCTACAACCTATAAAGCCCTTAGTGATCTTTTTGTTTCCATGTTTTCATTTTTTATTGTTAGAAGTTGTATGAATTGAGTTGCTATTAGCATTGTTTGTCAGGTGAGTGAAATTGCCCCGCGGTTGCAAACGCGTTAATTTATTCATTCTTATTCTAAAGAGGAGTGTTAGAGTGATTCAAGTATGAAAATTTAGTTGTTATTTGAAACATTCCATGATATTTGTTTAAGAAATAAATTCTTTGTCATTGTTCAATTCTATTGAGTGGTAAACGTTGCTTGTGCGCATTTTCATGCTTGACTATATCCTCTTATTTGAGAAAATTTCTCTTGTTTAAAGTTGAACCGTTAATCTTTTCTTGGTTGAATTAAATGCTTGAGCAAATCCTCTTGTTTTAATGAAGGGCATACTTTGCTTGAGGACAAGCAAAAATCTAGCTGGGGAGAGTTTGATAAGTGCAAATTTGGACTTAAAATGAACCATCTTTCTTGGCACTTTTCAACTCAATTCTCATGTTTTCATGATGTAATTCATGTTCTTATGTGATTCTTCAATTAAATTAAAAATACCTTTGGATTCTTTGATGTGTGTGTTATTGTGCAGAAAATAGGCATAAAACATCAATGAGTAAGACACTAAAGATTGGACAAGGATTGCCAAAGGAATAGAAGAACTTCAGTAAGTTCGCTTTGCTAACTTGCCGGCGAAGGTTCGCCTTGCAAGCGTCTGGAGATGCTCTATCAAATGCTCCCAGACTTAAGTCAGTGGAAAAGGGACCTAAGTTCGCATTGTGTACTTTTCAGCGAGTGTTCGCTGTTTCATCGCTCCAGTGAAGGCCTGGCGAAGGACATCATGAAAGAGTCAGTGGCGAAAGACACCCAAGATTGCAATGCGAACTTGAAGGTGAATGTTCGCTTTGCGAATAATCCTTTGCATTGCGAACTTATGTAGAATTTCTGAGGCGGTTTAAGCAGATCAGAGGCACATCAGGTGCGTATTTTGATGTTCGCTCTGCGAATGAAAAGTTCGCAGTGCGAACTTGGAAATTCCTGAATGTATTATATGTATATATATATTTCACACTTTTTAGAGTTAGTTAGATATTTTTCAGCATAGAACTTGATCTCTCTTCATTTCAAGAATATTTTAGAGAGAGAAACTCAAACCCCAAGGGGGAGATAGGTAAGATCTTCAATCTCTTGTTGGGGTTGGATGTAATCTTTTGATACCTTATGTATTTCATCTAATATATGTTTGTGAACTAGTTTTGATTCTCTATTGTTGATTGTCTTTGATTGCTTATTTGTGGGTCTTGACAAAACCTATTTCAAATCCTTGATCTTGGATTTTCATCTATCAATGAGTAAACTTTTGACATGGTTTTATGAGTTGATATTCATTGTATCTTTTATTGTATTGTGTTGATTAGTAACATGAATAACATGAGTAGGGTCGATGCGGTATTGCGAGGATGCATGATAATAGTGATGAAGAACGATATTCACATACATTTGGCCAGTTAGTTGAATGCATGTAAAAAGGATTAATCATATGTACGTATTCTGATCATGGCTTTGTATATGAACTACTCATTAGTTTGATATGGATGTTATAGTAACATCTGTTGGGTCTAGATGCTAGAAATGGATGTAGGCTTAACATTCATGTAGGTTTTAAATACTTTGTATTGATTGGTAATGTGCGAGAGCAATTATTGATCGGTACAAAATCACTTACAACATGCGGGGACCGAGATGATATCTATGTCGTGAGTGATACGTGATGATGTTAGACGAACAAGTGATTTATGTATAAAATGATCTGAAGAATGCATGTGTTATCAATTGATGAGAACCAATCCCAACAAGGCTCCGTTTATAATTCAGTCTTTACTTTATATTTTCAGTCTTTATATTTTATACCTTTAATTTTGGTTCCTTAAATCTTTTAAACCAAAACTTTTGCACCATAAGCTTAGAAATGTAGAGACTGTTGAACGACATTCTTTCACGCACCGAGTGGAGACGATAAAATTGGGTACTTAATTAATTTTTTCTTGCTGCTTTACCGCTCCAACAAAATGGCGCCGTTGCCGAGGATTGGTGTTTGGATATTGAATAACATTGCGATAGTTTCTATATTTTTGAGCTTTGTACATTTGTTTATATTGTATATATTTGTTTTCTTTTATGTTTTCTCTAGTGTGACTAGGAATGATGAGAACTCCTTCTAGATTGGTCGCTATTTGTATAAAAGTATTCAATGAAGCTTCGACCGAGTCTGGATGGTGATGATAGGATGGTGAGCATTGAATGTACGCAAGGTAAATTGTACCGCTTTATAGAATGTTAGATTGATTTAAGAATTTTTTGCTTTGTGCAAATGTGTATTCTTGTTTCATTTTGCAACTTGTTTGAATGCTTGTTTCACTTAGGTCCGAAAGCCACAATTTGTGAGAAACCTCCATTGTTTACTATATACTAGGATGACTGATAACTTTGTTTAATTCGTTTGATTCATGCTTTATCTTTTGATTATTGTGATTTTGTGGAAGCATTAGAAATGATCAAGGCATTTGTTTATATTGAGCACAACCGTATCCAAAAGTACCTTACCCATGAGTAGAGAGAATTCGTTAACCCCCTTTGAGCCTAAACAGTTTAGATCTCATTTTAGTGATGAACTTGGTTTATGTACATAATGTGAAAGTATAGTTCATCATTGAATTTTGTGAGGTTCTAAAAATTTCTTCTTGAACCTTTGAACATTGTTTTAATTTGATTTCCTTTGCCATAAAAAGCAAGGAACATTCATTTGAGGTTTGGTTGAATTCAAGTTGGGGAGAATGAAAAAGAAGAACGGTTGGTTGCTAAAACTTTTGAAAAAATTCAAACAAGCATGAAAAGAAAAAGTGTGAATATGAATGTGAAAAACAAAAGAAAAATAAGGCTTGTTTGAATAAGAAAAATAGAGAATGAAATAATTGCGCGTAAGGAAGTTTGAGAAGGTTTGCAATAGAGGAAAGAAAGTGGTGAATGAAGTTGAGATGTGTGAATACCTTGTATAGTTAATGTTCTTTTACATCGGAAATTTCGATTCAATGGCCTTTAGAAATGTCCCTTTATTGTTAACCCGACCAAGCTACAACCTTTAAAGCCCTTAGTGAACTTTTTGCTTCCATGTTTTCATTTTTGATTGTTAGATGTTGTATGAATTGAGTTGCTATTAGCATTGTTTGTCAGGTTAGTGAAATTGCCCCGTGGTTGCAAACGCGTTAATTTAATAATTCTTATTCTAAAGAGGAGTGTTAGAGTGATTCAAGTATGAAAATTTAGTTGTTATTTGAAACATTCCATGATATTTGTTTAAGAACTAAATTCTTTGTCATTGTTCGATTCTATTGAGTGGTAAACGTTGCTTGTGCGCATTTTCATGCTTGACTATATCCTCTTATTTGAGAAAATTTCTCTTGTTTAAAGATGAACCGTTAATCTTTTCTTGGTTGAATTAAATGCTTGAGCAAATCCTCTTGTTTTAATGAGGGGCATACTTTGCTTGAGGACAAGGAAAAATCTAGTTGGGGAGAGTTTGATAAGTGCAAATTTTGACTTAAAATGAACCATATTTCTTGGCATTTTTCAACTAAATTCTCATGTTTTCATGATGTAATTCATGTTCTTGTGTGATTCTTCAATTATATTGCAAATACCTTTGGATTCTTTGATGTGTGTGTTATTGTGCAGAAAATAGGCATAAAACATCAATGAGTAAGACACTAAAGATTGGACAAGGATTGCCAAAGGAATAGAAGAACTTTAGTAAGTTCGCTTTGCTAACTTGCCAGCGAAGGTTCGCTTTCCGAATGTCTGGCGATGCTCCAGCGAACGCTCCCAGACTTAAGTCAGTGGAAAAAGGGACCTAAGTTCGCATTGCGAACTTTCCAGCGAGTGTTCGCTATTTCATCGCTCCAGCGAAGGCGTGGCGAAGGACATCATGAAAGAGTCAGTGGCGAAAGGCACCCAAGTTTGCAATGCGAACTTGAAGGTGAATGTTCTCTTTGCGAATAATCCTTCGCATTGCGAACTTATGTAGAATTTCTGAGGCGGTTTAAGCAGATCAGAGGCACATCAGGTGCCTATTTTGATGTTCGCTTTGCGAATGATAAGTTCGCAGTGCGAACTTGGAAATTCCTGAATGTATTATATATATATTTTTCACACTTTTTAGAGTTAGTTAGATATTTTTCAGCATAGAACTTGATCTCTCTTCATTTCAAGAATCTTTTAGAGAGAGAAACTCAAACCCCAAGGGGGAGAAGGTAAGATCTTCAATCTCTTGTTGGGGTTGGATGTAATCTTTTGATACCTTATGTATTTCATCTAATATATGTTTATGAACTAGTTTTGATTCTCTATTGTTGATTGTCTTTGATTGCTTATTTGTGTGTCTTGACAAAACCTATTTCAAATCCTTGATCTTGGATTTTCATCTATCGGTGAGTTAACTTTTAACATGGTTTTGTGAGCTGATATTCATTGTATCTTTTATTATATTGTGTTGATTAGTAGCATGAATAGCATAAGTAGGATCGATGTGGTATTGCGAGGATGAATGATAATAGTGATGAAGAACGATATTCACATACATTTGGATAATTAGTTGAATGCATGTAAAAATGATTAATCATATGTACGTATTTTGATCATGGATTTGTATATGAACTACTCATTAGTTTGATATGGATGTTATAGTAATATTTGTTGGGTCTAGATGCCAGAAATGGATGTAGGCTTAACATTCATGTAGGTTTTAATTACTTTGTATTGATTGGTAATGTGCGAGAGCAATTATTACTCGGTACAAATCACTCATAACATGCGGGGACCAAGAGGATATGTATGTCGTGAGTGATACGTGATGATGTTAGACGAACAAGTGATTTATGTATAAAATGATCTGAAGAATGCATGTGTTATCAATTGATGAGATCCAATCCCAACAAGGCTCCGTTTATAATTTAGTCTTTACTTTATATTTTCAGTCTTTATTTTTAATGCCTTTAATTTTGGTTCCTTAAATCTTTTGAACCAAAACTTTTGCACCATAAGCTTAGAAATATAGAGACCGTTGAACGACATTATTTCTCGCACCGATCCCTGTGGAGACGACAAAACTGGGTATTGTAATACCCCAAAATTTACCTTCATGTTTTCTCAATAATTGGTCTATGCTTTACTCATTTGCATTCCATAGTAGGTCATAGATTGCATAGCATGGCATTCAGCATAGGGCATGGGATCAGGTGTTTTTCAAAGGTGTTGATCATCCAAAGCAAGGGATCAAGGGCCAAGTGTCTCCCAACTAGCTTCAAGGGTTTCTCATACTCCATACAATCTCAATGTTCCTTCAAGTCTTCACCAGAAGTGGATTGACCAAGAAGTGACCTCTAGACTTCATCCCCTAGATTGATTGTGCAAATTAGGGTTTTGATTTCAAAAGGGGTTTTTGTTGAACTTTGTGGATTCAAGCATGCTCTCCTAGTGTTCCATATGCTCACAAGTGTGCATGGATGGAATCTTGGCCATTAGTTCTTTGGTGAAGAATGTTCAGTGGATCAGTTGCTTGTGAACCAAGAAAAGTCAACTGTAAAGGAGAAAGTCAACTGTGGAATTTTGAGGTTCTCTTCATGGTTTTCAAGGTCTCACATCCTCATATGGTCTTCAAGGGTCAAGTTTCATGCCATTCATCAAGAATCAAGAGTTTGTGCAAAAGTTACTAAATTTGGAAAATGACCTATAATGAGAACTTTCCATTTTTGGCAATTTTTCCACCACATTCAACTTGACTTTTCATCATCAAGGAAGCTCCAAATGAATTTTCCTCCAACATGAAAGTTAAAGATCTCTCTCTCCCATTTCCAAAAAGTACTAGCTTGTCTCCATATCATTTGTGGTTCTCAAGTTATGGTCAAAACAATGCAAGGTGCATTTTGATGGTTTTCCATGTACCAACTTTTACACCATTTGCATTTTGATTCAAAAAGACTTGTAATCACTTCAATTGGTTCATGTCACATTGTATCATCAAAGTACAAGTCAAGAGGAGCATTTTTGACCCTTACTTCATGCCTACCCGTGCCATATCCATGAGTTATTCATCAAATGACCAAAATGCATAATGGATCAAATCTCATTATCCAAGCATGTGCAAGGCCCAAGCTAATTTGAATTTTGATCAGCATGATGTGTGTGAGAGATTGATCACAAAAGGCATGAATATGCACGTGAGGATTAGTGGATTGATCACTAATTGCAAAATTGCAAAACCACTCCCATCTCATTAACCAAGGGTTTAATCACTTGATAATTGTGATCAGTGGACTAATGGAGAGTATATAAGCTAACTCATACCCTCACAGCTAGGTCATGCATTCGTTTTGGCTAAGAATACATTTTTCACTCCAAACTTTCTCTTCTTCGATTCTCTCTCTCCCCAAGGCTTTCTTGAGTTTTCTTTCCATATTCTTGATCAGTGAAGAGAGTAGAACAAGAATCAACCATCATTTTGAGCTGAGAGCAAGGTTTTCACCAAGTTCAGTTCAAGAGGGTCCAAGTTCAAACTCCTAGATCTAGCCAGATTCAAGCATCTATTTGCATTTATTTTGCAAATAGAGCTCAAAAGAGGAAGATCTGCAGCTTTTGGAAGGCGTTCTTGTGGTATTTCAAGCTCTACAGATCTCAGGTAAGCTCACTTTTCATGGTCATAGAACTTGATTTTTAAGTATGCATAATGATCTGTGTGCTTCACTGAGTGTGCTGATGTATTTTGTTTGAAGTTTGAATGTGTATCATGCGTGTATGTTGAGATTTAAGTTTTGGATCTAAAACTTCTTTCGTTCGATTTGCTTTATGTGTTGGTCTTTTGGTGAAATGAACATGATATTATTGATCCTTATGAAAATCTGGTTCGAATGGTGTACTCATGAGAAATTTCTGGAGATTTTATGGTTGATGTTCACCGGAGAAGGTGACCGGAGCTAGGGCTCCGACACCTAGTGTGCTTTCAGTCTGGCGAGGGTACTTTTAGGGAAGACATAATCCTAGCCGTGCTTTTTTCTGATCTAACGGCCATCATGATGCCAACACATTAAAAATGTGTATGCAGGTCACATGTTATTTTAATTCTCAGATATGCTTTGTGTGTGCGTGTGCATCTTTGTTACTGTGAACCTCTAATCTTGAATGCTCATCATGCATAATGTGTACTCTTGTTGAATGAATGTTGCGCGTGAGATTAATCCTATGGTGTGCATGAGTCTCAGATGTTGACTGAATTCTTTAGTATGATCTATTGACTTGCGCTGACTTTTGATTGGGCTGGACTTGATACTTGCACCTCCCTTTTGGGCCCTTTATTGTTTCCAACGTGCTTTTGTTGCTGTTTGCACCCTGCCTGTTTTTATTTTCTTAATTGTTGCATTGTTTTCATTTTATTTTTAAAAATAGTTTAATGCATCCAAAAATCATAAAAAAAAATCATGAAGCATGTTTAGCATTTTATAAAATTTTGGAAAATTTTATTTTCTTATTTTATTTTATTTTTGGTATCTGAATTAATTGTATGATTAATTTTTTTTTGAATTTGTTTCATATGTGCATACTTTGCATTGTAGAATTTCTTTCTCATAGTCTACAAAACATTTTGAGTTAATTCCTTTTGCATCATTTCATCAACATATTGAAGTGTATAAAAAAATTTTTGTTTTATTTTTAAAATCATTTCATATTGCATTTTGGTCCCCCTCTTTTGCATATTGGTTCATGTTTCTCACTTGATCTTTGCTTAATTGTTTGAGTTGCTTAACTTGTGAATTTTTGTGAGATCTTTTGACATGTGATTAGTTCCTGACTTAGGTCATTTGAGTTTAAATTTCACAATTTCTGAATGTCATATGATACATGTTTGCTTATTTGTGCTTAAGTGACTTATGCGTGATCATCTCTTGACATCTCTTTACACAAGTTGATTTGCCATGCCTAATTGATTGAATTCCTTTGTGATTCTTTGCATGAGCTTTTGATATGATGTTGACCCCTGGTTGAGGTCCTTTGAGATTTAATTTTGCAATTTGTGGATCATGTTTGGGTATGTTTTAAGGGCTTGAACTTTGAGTTTCCATTTGAGGATTACTTTGATGCATGTCTTGAAGGTGTTGCTTGATGTTTGGACTTGTGTGACTTGAGTTTGGTTTTGATATGATATTGATGCATATGCTACTGCCCCTTGAGTTCCTTACTTGGGTTTCATTTCATTTGAGCATGGTTGAATGCATTTGGTTTGAATTGTATGATGAATATCATTACCTTTCCTTTTGTGAACTTCTTTGGATCATAATGCTTCATGTTTTGAATCACTTTTGCACACATGAGTTGTTGATGATAATATGATTTTGTTTTTGACTTGCACTCATCTTCATCTTATCTTTCTCATTTCATTTTGATATGAAGTCCATGTATGCTTAATTGTGCATTTCATACAAGTATGCTTGCATTCTTTCATGATTATCTTTACATGCCTACTTGAATTGTTTTGGATTGATCTTTGAAACATGTTTGTTGATTTGAGTTGGACATTTATGATATGATGTGCTTGCTGCCATTTATTGTATTTCATCTCCTCTTTCTCTTTTCTTCTCTTTCACTCTCTTCCTCCCTTGAGTCTCAAGACTTGATTAAGTCTTGGATTCTTTTCCCCTTAGAGCTACCTAGTCCAACTTAATTTTTGATTAAGCTTGGAGTAGGATTAGCATTAGGTTTTAGGTAGTCGTTCCTCCTAAGCCACACTAACCATAGGACATCCATGCATGATAACATTAGGACTCTTAGTTTCCCTTTAGAGTTTCCTTTGTGTCGTCTCTCCTCTCATCTCAAAACTTCTTGAAAACACGTAATAAAGGTTAACGTGTATTGCACTTGAGCCTTCTATGTGGGAAGTGGGGAATGAGGGGCTTCCTCTCATTCTTCTAGGATACCTAGTGTACGTCCTGTTGGGGACGATGCGCGAAGTATTCGTTCCTGTATTTAAGACTTTGGTTCAATGCAAGTTACAAATAACGGTAAAAAAACACTTCTTGCTTTAAAAACTTTAAACAAACAATAACGTCTTTCCTTCGGGAATTCTTTTCTCATCTCACTCATTCTCAACGTACGAACGTGCTCCTACTCGTTCTCTTGCAAGACGGTAACACCTAAGTCTCCATACAGCTAGCTGCAACACCTGAGCTAGAACGTTAGCCGTTCCATTAAAAAACACAATCCATCCCTAGTGAGGGGAACTACGTTGCTCTGATTCTCATGCTCCCGATGAGATACGTAGGCAGTGGGGTAGGGCCCATTCGAGCACTTCTTTTATTTTCCCTACATTTGTTTCTCTTTCTCTCTCCTTTCCATTTCCAGTTCTCTAGCTAGCAGTTCCTTTTCCAGTATCCCTTCCTTACACCCTTTGATCGAGGCAAGCAAGCGTGGACCCCATCGGGTACGATGGACGCGTGGGGGTGCTAACACATTCCCTTCGCGTAAACGACTCCCGAACCCATTTCTCTTGGTCGGAAGACCATGCTCTTTCCCTTTCCTTCAGGTTTACGCAGTGTTTCCTTTCCCTCTCTTGGGATAAATACACATTGCTGGCGACTCTGTTTTCTGCGCCACTCTCGCGTTTGTACCGTTGGATGCGAATCTTTCGGGAGCGACAGGTACTTAATTCATTTTTGCTTGTTGCTTTACCGCTCCAACAATGGCCCAAAAAAACTTCGTTTGGATTCTTTCGATTTCTTTTCGAACTCCAGCTGGAACCTTGTAGAAGGATTTAAGGAAAATGGGTAAAGAGTTAAGCACTGAGTTGATCAAAATGAGTCTACCACCTTTAGTAAGTATTTTAGCTTTCTAACTAGCCAATTTCCTTCTGATTTTCTCTAAAAGAGGATTCCACATCCTGAGCCTTCTTGGGTTGCTGCCTATGGGTATGCCTAATAATGTGAAATTGCTCTCACCAATGTTGCAGAATAGGAATTCCGCCTCAGCCGCAAAGTGTTGGTTTAGGTTAATGCCGTGAATTTTACTCTTGTGGAATTTAATTCCTAAACCTGACACCAATTCAAAGCCTCGAAGGATTGCTTTAATGCTCCATAGATTCTTCCAATCATCTTCACAAAAAATAATCGTATCGTCGGCGAATTGCAACACCTCGATAGATTTGTCCTCCGCAACCTGAAAACCAGAAAACTCTCCCAGAGAAATAACTTTTGATATCAAACAAGTGAGACCCTCAGTAACTAAAACAAACAAAAAAGGCAAAAGCAGATCGCCTTGCCTAAGGCCTCTTTTGACCGAGAAATCACCAGTGGGGCTTCCGTTAACGAGAATTGACAGAAAACATTTAAACACACAAGAATCCATCCAGCACATCCAACGATCTTCGAAACCCATCTTCTTCATAATAAAACTCAGAAAGTTCCAACTTACTCTGTCGTATGCTTTTTTAAAATCCCATTTGAGCACCAAACATCTCCTGTTTTTGCGAGTAGCAACGTCTAGAATTTCGTTATCTGCGAAAACTCCATGTAGAAAAAATCTGCCAGGCACGAAAGCGGTTTGGCAAGGAGAAATAAGGGAGTTTAGGACCAATTTACGCCTAGCAGCAAGAACCTTCACAATGATTTTCTGCAAGCACCCCACCAAACAAATAGGTTTGAACTCCGAGAGACTTTGAGGATTCGACGACTTCGGGATGAGAGCAAGAAAAACGGAAGAGACTGCTTTGCAAAGTCTAGGACATCCATGGAAATCTTTAACGAACCGAAATATATCTTCTTTCATGAATTCTCAACACTTTTTGATAAAGAAAAAATTGTATCCATCCGGACCTGGACACTTCGAGGCTTCGCAATCCCACACAGCTGCTTTAATTTCAGAGTCAGAAAAGGGAGATTCCAACTCCTTTCTTTGAGCTTCTGAAAGAGTACGGACACAGACGTCCTGAAGAACAAGTATGTTCAAATCAGGTTCCGAGAAAACCGACTTAAAATGGTTTTCAATACTCTCCTTGACCTCCTGGACACCCTCAACCACACTATCATCCTCCTTCACAAATTTACCAATGAACTGGCTTCTCTTCCTGGTTTTGATAACAGCGTGAAAAACTTACTGTTACGATCTCCATCGTTCCTCCACTTCAATCTGGACTTCTGCAGCAGAATTTTTTCTTTCAAATAATTCTTTTTCCAAAAACTAGCAGTGACCTCTCTTCTCCTTTCAGATAACACCTCAATATCACCGGTACCGCTACCAGCTAAAGACGCATTCAGACTGTTAACTTCAAAAACATACTCCTCAATTTCCAAATTCATTTTGCCGAAAACTTTGATATTCCACATTTTCAGACTCTCCTTCAGCATCTTCAATTTCTCTTTCAAGACAAAATCGCTCCTCCCAGACACCTTAAGATTAACCCAAACATCTTTGACAAAAGGTAAGAAATCCTTATTATCGAACCAACAGTTCAGCACTCGGAAGGGTTTAGGACCCCAATTCAAGCAGTTCAAAGCAATCCGAATCGGACAATGGTCCGAAATGTCTCTCTTTCCTACAACCTGATTCACCACTCCCCATCTGTCTATCAACGAATCCAAAAGAAGGAAACGATCGATACAGCTCATGGATCTCACATCACTGCTAAACCAAGTGAACCTACTACCCTCACACGGAACATCCACAAGACCGCTACCTTCCACAAACTCCCTGAACTCCCTCATTTCGCTATGCTTGTTGAAATTTGCAGAACCTTTTCTCTCAGATAATTTCAGGATGGCGTTGAAGTCACCTCCGATGATCCACTCTCCGTCGCTATATCTGCTGATGAGAGTCAATATATTCTTCCACAGAGCACGTTTCAGCGAAATCAAACAAGAAGAATAAATGTTCAGAATGTAATACGCCAACCCTTTCCAAACCACTTTGACGCCTAAGTAACCATCCCTTGAGAAAGAAAACAAAGATTGAATTTCGCTAGATTTCCACAGAGATTACAAACCTCCAGATTGACCATTGGAAAGAGAACACGACCAATCAACCTCCTCGTTACCCCATAACGAACTGATAAATTTCTCGTCCACTGAATTACGTTTAGTTTCTTGAAACAAAATGACATCCGCTTCTCAATCTTGATGAAATTATTGATCCTCCTTATCTTGGCACTGCTACCACTCCCTCTAATGTTGAAAGATATTATATTCATATCTTCCCGCTTTTGACCACCTTCGACTTTGCTTTTCTAATTTTCTCGCTACTTTCCAACTTCCCAATCTTCTTGCTGTAATCAATCGCCTTATCTTTAGCAACCACACCCAACTTTGAAATTGCTTTCCACACCTTATCGCCTATATTAGATTCCATGTTGTTCCAGAATCTCCCGTTTCCTTGTCTAACATCAGAGTCGGCTAGAGATTCGCAACAGAGAATTAAACCACCTGAAAATCTATCTCCATCCTCCTCTAAAGAATTCATAGGAGCCATAAAAACCACCTCAACCTTCTTTATAAGTTTTTGAGATTTTCTAAGAGGTTCAAAAAAAGAAGGTACTGCAATTGCGGAATGGGGAACCAAATTAGGGTTCGAAGAGGAACCTAATTTGGGAGTGACATCAACTTTATGAATATTAACCAATTCCACGTCACCGGACACATCACCAACCGCATTTGACCCTTTAACAGTATTGTCTCCTTTGAGACCTTCCTCGTTCAATTGGGCTTACTCAAACAGGAAAGCACCCCTGTAGTCCAATTCAACGTCTAAAGGAAGGCCCAAATCTACTATCTTGTCTAAAGGCCCACCTTCACCTACTTCTTCAGGATCAGAATTGACCACCACTAAAGTCTTATCCTTTGAAAGCGCAAACCCCGAAGAACTAGGAATAGGCTTAACAGGGCTACACAATGTGTTAGCCTTGTGCACTGCTTTTAAAGCATCATCAAACTGACACGATAACACTTTTTCCTTCATATTCCTTTTGGATCTCTTCTTACGAGGAAAATCCTTAGTAACTTTTTGGGATTCCTGTTCTTCCATCACCGTCCTAGGAGCTAGGTCAGCGGGAAGACTCTGACTGCTACTGTAACTGTCCAACGAGGTACCATCCTCCTGTAAACCTGTTTCACCATCTTCCCAACTAGACACGGTTACATCTTCAACCAAACAAACTTCCTTCATGGAAATTCTCAATGGAGCAAGGTGGTCTTTAACAACTTTAACTCTGAACTCTTCTCCTTCGATATTCACTAGAAGCAACTCATTAATCACCATAAGGCATCTTGTTCTGACCATGAACCGTGCGAAATCCTTACAATCCCCTTTCAAAGTCTTGTCATCTGCATAAATGAAAGAACCAAACGCACTTGCCAAAAGGGGTATTCCATGCGTGACATGGAAGACCATATGCTCTAATCCAAAGAAGACGTTCATTGTCAACGTCATCCTTGCGCCACTCTCTAATCTTAGAAAACCATTTACTCCACTAAGATTTGGCCTCTTTAATCAACACTCTGATCTCGTCTTCCTCCACTTCTTCAAGTAAGCACAGATTGGCTCCCAGAGGCGTTACTTTAATCGCAAAGTAACCTTCTACTTCAAACCACGTTTGAATGTTATAAGAGGAACCCGAAACTACCACTTTGCCGACAAAAGCTTTTCTAAGTTTCTCGACAACCTCCGATTCAGGGGAAAAAGACAACGAAGGTTTGCGAGGAAAGCGGCTACCAACAATATCAGCATACGTTCTACCTCCTTCAGCACTCTTTCCCTCAAACTGATAAGAGTGGGCTCTAGGCCGTCTCACCTTGCAGAACCCATCACAGTTGACTGCTTTGTAGATCCCCCTTCCATCAATGCTCTTTCTGTCGAACTTTGGCAAGTTCACATGGATCTTCTTCTCACCAAAGAAAATACTATCTAATCTTGCTGCTAGAATTCTCACATCCTTTACATCCGAAAATCTCGCAAAACCGAACCTCCACCCTTGAGCATTCCTCTTAGGAGGAAGAACCACTTCCCTAATTTTCCCATGTGCTTTGAACAATGAGAAAAATTCTCCAGCTCTACTCCTTTCATGGAATTCCGTAACGTAAAACGACACCAACGACCCAAATTCTTCGTTTCCTCGATAACCTGAAGCGTAAAAAGACTCCCACTTAAGCTGCTTGTCTTGAAACTTCTTTCTTCTATACGACACCTTTTGCCATTCCATGATTTCTTTTTTTCAAGTTACTTATTCATTTAGAAGAAATTGTTGAATAAAATCGAGAATAAATGATATTCAAGAGCAATATTGTCATTCATTCTTTGAAATAATAGAGAGTTGTAGTAGCTCCATCCTTGGTTGAGAAACACATTTTAAAATATTGGGATGAAGTGATTCATGTATTTAGATCGAGTCTCAAATGAGTAGAAATTATGTAGTGTTTTTTACGAACTTGATAAGAACATTTCTAGTAACTCATTTATAACATGTTATTGAAAATCTTGATTGTTAGTGGACATAGAAATTACTTTTTCTCCTATAATAGATTAATTTGAATTTAACTGGATAAATAATGTTTTTGGTTTAGATTCTTTACTTTTTTCTTTATTTTTGTTAACTTGTGGTTTTGCATTCATTAAGTTGGTAGATTAATATTGTTTGACTTGTTTATTTTAGTTTTCATTTCTCTATATCTCATATATCACTATTATAAAATATACCTATTGAAACATATTATTATATCGATTAATCATTCAATCGAAGTAATAGCTATTATTTAAACGCCTATATTTTTTTTACGGACATATCACTACAGTTAATAATAACTATAGTGATATATTAAGGCTTGCAGGTTCAAATTTCATCACCAACATCTTTCCATTTTTTATATAACAAAGGGCGTGTTCATTAATTTCTATATTTATATAAAAATTAAAAATAATTTTACATAGTTGTATTTTTCAAACGTGGTTATATGTCACATAAAATTAATATGTATCACTATGGTTAGTCTTTTCAACCGTGGTGAAATGTGTTTCTTTAAAATGAAAAAAATATCAGATTTAGTTTATTTTCTTCAGAACGCAAGTGCCCTAGCGAAGAACAGACGAAAGCGATAGTGAAAAAGACTTCCAAACTTCATCTTCTTACCTTTCATTAATTTATTAGAACATCCAAACTTCCTGTTCTTACAAGACTTAAGCGAGCGCACACGAAGGGCATTTCTTAGTCACAACCTCTTCTTCAATTTACGATATGTTCTCTATTTCATTACCTTTATCACCATTCATGTTGAGTTTTAGGTTTTGGTGTTGTTAAATTTTGTGAATAAAAACTCAATTTTTTTTGGTGATGAACTTCTAGTATGTTGTGTGAATGTAAGTTGTGTATATGTGAGAGTGTTGTTGTATATATGTGTATGCAACATATAACCTTATTAGTATGCTTTGTGTAGCATTAGTGTGCCATTCATATATGCGTTGTTGTGATTTAATGATACTGAAATTGTTTTTATGTTGTTGGGAATATTATATATTGTTGTGATTGAATGATATAAAGATGAAAATTATTTTATAACTTATTGTGTTGTTGTATTGTTAAATGATTCTACAAACTTTTAATATAAACTTCAGAATTTATTATGGATCATAGTTGGGTAAAAACTGATAGATTAGGTACGGTATATGAGAAACAAGTTCTTGAATTCCTTGAATACGTGTACCAAAATCTTCCCAACAATAACTGACTCTTTTATTGTCCTTGTTTTATATGTGGGATCATTAAAAAAAATTCAAAGAAAGAAATATTCCCTCACCTATGTTATGATAGAATTTTTCAAAATTATACAATATGGGCGTGGCATGATGAAGTGGATAAAAATCAAAATGCAACATCACAAAGACATGAAGTTGATGAGGACACAAATGATCGATTAGAAGATATGATTCATGATATTGGAGAATCTTATTTTAGGAAAATCCATATTTATGATACTTTATGTAGTGATAAGGATGCGCTTTTATATAAGGGGTGCACAAGTTTTACACGAATGTATACGATGTTAAAATTGTTTAATCTGAAGACAAAAAGTGGGTGGATAGATAAAAGTTTTACAAAATTACTGGATTTGCTGGAAACAACTCGCCAGATCGTTGTTATGTGGCCAAGAAGATATTATGTCCAATGAGTTTGGAGTATATCAAAATACTTGCATGTCGTAATGATTACATATTATACAGGAAAGAGTATGAAAAATTAGATCAATGTCCAGAATATGCTGAGTCGCGCTACAAGGTGAAGGACAACAATGGTGATGACTATGACGATGTTAGCAAGAAGCGTCCTTCTGCTAATGTGTTACAGTACTTACCAATAATTTCAAGGTTCAAGAGACTATTTACTAATGCAAATGACAAAAAGAATATTAGATTGCATGAAGATGAAATAAAATGTGATGGATATATTCACCATGTAGATGATTCTTTGCAATGGAAGAAAATTCATTCGTTTTTTTTTGGATTTTGGCCTTGAGCCAAGAAACCTTAAGCTTGGGCTTGCAATGGATGAAATAAACCCCTTTGATAATCTGAGTACTAACCATACTTCGTGACATGTTCTTCTCTCGATTTACAACCTATCTCATTGGTTGTGCATTAAGCGGAAATATATCTTGTTATATATATGATGATTTCTGAACCAAAACAACCTGGGAACGACATAGATGTTTATCTAACTCCATTAATTGAAGATTTAAGGCTTTTGCGAGAGGAATGCATTGACATTGATGATGCATATTTAGGTGAAAAGTTTAAGACGCGTGACATGTTATTTTGCACAATCAACGACTTTCATGCATATGGTAATTTGGTTGGATACAGTTCCAAGGGACATAAAGCGTGTCCTGTATGTGAATCTAATACATTTTTTCACCAAATTCAATTTGGAAAAAAGAATGTTTACCTTGGGCATCTAAAACTTCTAAAACCCAATCATTCTTATCATCGATTGCGGAAGGCTTTTAATGAAGAGCAGGAGTTTGAAACCGCTCCTAAACCTTTAACCGGGGATGAATTTTTTCAAAAATAAGAACACCTTACTGTTTTCTTTAGATAGAATAAAAAAGGGTCTGTTGATAGAAATATTTGGACAAAGAGATCAATGTTCTTTGATCTTCTATAATGGTCTAACCTCGGTGTAAGAGATTGTCTTGATGTGATGCATGTGGAGAAAAATGTGTGTTATAGTTTGATAGGCACACTTCTAAATATTCTAGGAAATACTAAAGATAATAATAATTCCCTTTTAGATATGGTGGATATGGGTATACGACAAGAGTTGGCTCCAAAAAATAGAGGAAAAAGAACTTATTTGCCTCCAGCATGTCACACTCTATCTAAAAAGGAAAAGAAAAGTTTTTGCAAGTGTGTGCAAGGTATCAAAGTTTTCCAAGGTTACACATTAAACATCAAGAAACTTTTCTAAATGAAAGATCTCATGTTAATTAGCTTAAAATCTAATGATTGTCATGTCTTGATGAAACTACTTCTACCCGTGGCTATCCGTGGCATCCTACCAAACAAATGTAAGAGTATTTATAACCAGATTGTGCTTATTCTTTAATATTATATGTAATTGTTGTGTAAAACGATATCTTTAAGAAAAGTATAAAACGGTTTCTTGATGATCAAGAACCAAACAAGGGTTAACAGAAAACCAAGAAAGAAAACACAAGAAGAAGAAGAAGGAACAACTAGGCTTAGGCAAATATAAATTCTGTTTACTATTCACTTTCTCATTAAAGTCACAAATGATTACAAGTGAATATCACAATTTGCCACACTCAACAAACTGAGTGTACTAGCCTTTTTATAGTCTAACTAGGTAACTTGCAACCCAAGAAACCTAAACAATTGGATCCTTAACACAAGGCCCAATTCGACAGAATAATTTGACAGTACATACTAGAACAAAACTTCGACTACAGTATGTAACACTCAGGCACCAGCATGTGAACAAGCTTCGACTGCATGCTTGCCTCCTGTCAAAACACATGAAAGCTCTCGTTCGACACAGTATGAGTTCGACCCAAATCTCACAAATCTCCACCTTGGATCTAACTCAGCAACAAGGGAATCAACTAGCTTTCATCATGTAGCTTTATCAACTGCATACAGTGGAAAAACTTGCAACTTGGCAACGTCTTGGTGATCATATCAGCAGCATTGTCTTTAGTCGAAACCTTCAGCACCTGGACTTCACCACGCTCGATTATCTCTCTGACAAAGTGCAGCCTCACATCGATGTGCTTAGTTTGCTCATGATAGGCTAAATTCTTTGACAGGTGTATTGCACTTTGACTATCACATTTAACAGTGATACTTTGACCTTGAAGTTTCAGCTCCTTTGCAAAACCTTCAAACCACAATGCTTCCTTCACAACTTTAGTGAGGGTAATATATTCAGCTTCAGTGGTTGATAAGACAACAACCTTCTGAAGCGTCACTTTCCAACTGATTGATGTGCCAAACATTGTGAAAACATATCCAGAAATAGACTTTCTGGAATCCATACAACCTGCATAATCAAAGTCAACAAATCCTTCGATTTCGACTATGCTATCACCACCACAGGCTCCACCATAAATCAAGACTCTCTTCAGAGACCCATTTATGTACTTGAGAATCCACTTTACAGCTTTCCAGTGCGCCTTTCCAGGATTGGCCATATATCTGCTCACAAGGCTCACTCCATATGCTATGTCTGGCCTCGTACAAACCATAGCATACATCAAAGAACCCACTACACTAGCATATGGAATGCTATTCATATAGATTCTTTCAGCTTCAGTACTCGGACTTTGAGTAGTACTAAGCTTAAATTGAGGATTTGTAGGTGTCACAACAGGCTTTGAATTTGACATACCAAACTTGTCGAGAAGCTTTCGTAGGTATGTCTCCCGAGATAAGCACAACTTCGACTGCTTTCTATCTCTCCGGATGTCAATCCCAAGAATCCTGGCTGCAGCTCCCAGATCCTTCATTTCGAACTCCTTACTGAGTTCAGCCTTCACCTTCGTTACATCCTCAATACTGTTGCTAGCTATGAGGATATCATCCATATACAGCACCAACATAACAAGTGAGTTTCCAGGTCAAAATTTGAAGTAAACACAGTGATCAAACTGACTTCTAGTGAAACACATGTGTTCCATAAACTTGTCGAATCTCCTATTCCACTGTCGAGGAGATTGTTTCAGGCCATACAAAGACCTATTTAGCTTGCACACATAATCTTCTTTTCCCTTTTCTGCATACCCTTCAGGTTGACGCATCAGGATCGTTTCATCTAGATCACCATACAGAAATGATGTCTTCACATCCATTTGCTCAAGTTCCAAGTCGAACTTTGCCACCATGGCCATGAATGGATCTATGCTTTACAACAGGTGATAACACATCATTGAAGTTGACTCCTTCTTTCTGAGTGAACCCCCTAGCAACCAGCCTCGCCTTAAAGCGCTTTGACATCACTTCTTCGATTCCTTCCTTGACCTTGAAAATCCACTTACAACTGACTAACCTTGCTCTTGCAGGTTTCTCAATCAGCTCCCAAGTGTTATTATTATGAAGAGATTTCATCTCATCATCCATGGCTTTTCGCCATTTAGTCTTATTTCGACTCCTTATAGCTTCCTTGTAATCTCTAGGTTCTTCGTCAAGTACCTCACTTGCAGAGAATAAGGCAAACGCTATAAGATCTGCATAACCAAGTCTCTGAGGTGGCTTGATGACTCTTCTCGACCTATCTCTTGCCAGTAGGTAGTCATCGACAGTTTCATCAACCTCTTCAGCATCTTGCTCTTCTTCTTCGACTTCATCTGGGCTATGCACTTCAGCATCACTATGCTCCACCTCAACAAGCATATCTACCTGTTCCAGCTCCTCTTCAGAGATTTCTGCACTTCGACTAACATCACAAGTTTTCTTGAATGCAATTTCGACTTCATTGAAAACTACATCATGACTTGTGATACATCTTCTGTGACCTGGTTCTAGGCACCACAACCTATAACCCTTGACTCCCTCAGGATATCCAAGGAACATGCATCTCAGAGCTCTAGGTTCGACCTTGTCTTGCCTAATAAGAGCATAGGCTAAACAGCTAAATACTCTTAGTTTGTCGAGATCTGGTGGATGACCCGACCAAACTTCTTCAAGTGTCTTTTTTCCCAGCGCAGTCGAGGGACATCTATTTATCAGATAAGTTATTGTCGAAACAACCTCTGCCCAACACACCTTCTTCAATCTAGCACTAACCAACATGCATCTAACCCTTTCAACGATTGTTCGATTGAATCTCTCAGCTAAGCCATTTTGTTGAGGAGTACCTGCTAAAGTCTTATGCCTTGCAATCCCAGACTCAACATAGTAACTGTCGAACACTTCGTTACAGAATTCAAGTCCATTGTCGGTTCTCAACCTCTTAACCTTTCTGGAATAGTCATCAACGATGGATAGAAAACACCTTGCACCTGAGTGTGAAGGATTCCTTGCAGGCCCCCAAAGATCAGCATGAATGTAATCAAGGGATCCATATGTTCTTTTCTTGCCTTTGTTAAACTTTGCCCTACAGGATTTACCAATTACACAAGATTCATAAAACTCCAGCTTTTCGACTTTGTCACCTCCTAGCAGGTCTGCTTCCCCGATTCGACCAGGCCTCTTTCGCTGACATGGCCCAATCTCATGTGCCATAATTCTGTCTTTGACACAGGTTTCGTGGATACAACATTTGTCGAACCACTTACAACCTCAGCCTCAAGGGTATACAAGCCTTGGTTTTTCACGCCTCTCAAGACTTCCTTCGACCCTTTCATGACTTTCAGGATACCTTTCTCTCCTTTGAAAACATATCCCTTTCTGTCGAATTGACTAAGAGAAATTAAATTCTTCTTAAGATCAGGTACAAACCTAACCCTAGTCAATAGCTTTATTGACTCATCATGGAGCTTGAATCTAACAGATCCAATACCTGCAATCTTGCAAGCTTTATTGTCCCCTAGCAGCACTGATCCACCATCTTGATCACACAATTCTTCAAACACATTCTTGTTTGGAGTCATATGCCAAGTACATCCAGAATCCATAATCAACTCTTCGCAAGAGTTGCTGCTCGACACCACAAGGACATCAGATGATTCATAACCATCTTGCACTATAGCTGCATTCCTATTGTCCTTACCTCCATGATTATTCAGGAGCTCAGGGCACACCTTTCTTGTGGGACCCTCCTTCTTACAATGATAACATTTGATACTAGACATATCACCACCATAAGACTTCTGCTGAGCCTTTCTTTTCTTCTTGTCAAACCTACCATCTTTCTTTGACGATCTTCCTTTCACTAACAACCCTTCGCCAACTGATGAAGGTTTCTTCTCCTTTCTTTCGTTCAAATCCTTCGAATACAAGGCTTCTTGAACTTCTTCAAAGGTCAGGGACTCTCTTCCATACAATAGTGTTTCTTTGAAGTGAGCATGCGATCTGGGCAAAGCACACTACATCAACAGTGCTTGATCTTCATCATCGACCTTCACATCAATGTTTTCCAGATCAAGAATCAGCTTGTTGAACGAATCCAATTGCTCAGTCAAAGCTTTGTCTTCACTCATCTTGAATGAATACAAGGCTTGCTTCAGGTAGAGACGATTCACCAGAGATTTGGTCATATACAAACTTTCAAGTTTCACCCATAATCCTGACGCCGTAGTCTCCTTTGATACCTGCCGGAGAACCTTATCACCAAGGCTCAACAATATTGTGCTGTGGGCTTTCTCGATCATTGCCATTTTTTCTCTTTCTGTCAACGCAGCATCCATGGCTGCCTGTCCCTTCAACGCTTCCAAACAACCCTGCTGTACCAGTAGGACTTTCATCTTCAAGCGCCACAGACCGAAATCATTCACTCCGGGGAACTTTTCAATCTCATACTTTATTGAAGACATCTTCTCCATGCTCACCGCACCAATTTGTTGTGTAAAACAATATCTTTAAGCAAAGTATAAAACGGTTTCTTGATGATCAAGAACCAAACAAGGGTTAACGAAAAACCAAGAAAGAAAACACATGAAGAAGAAGAGGGAACAACAAGGATTGGGCAAATATAAATTCTATTTACTATTCACTTTCTCATTAAAGTCACAAATGATTACAAGTGAATATCACAATTTGCCACACTCAACAAACTGAGTGTACTAGCCTATTTATAGACTAACTAGATAACTTGCAGCCCAAGAAACCTAAACAATTGGATCCTTAACACAAGGCCCAATTCGACAGTACATACTAGAACAAAACTTCGACTATAGTATGTAACACTCAGGCACCAACATGTGAACAAGCTTCGACTGCATGTTTACCTCCTGTCGAAACACATGAAAGCTCTCATTCGACGCAAGATGAGTTCGACCCAAATCTCACAGTAATAAAGTTCTTGATTTCAAAAAATTAGATTATTTAGAAGATGAGGCTGAAATAATCTTGTGTCAATTTGAGGTGTGTTTCCCTCCATCATTTTTTGACATTATGGTTCACTTTATTATTCATCTAGTAAGAGAAATCACATTTGTGGTCCAGATTATTTAAGGTGGATGTATCCAATAAAGTGATACATACAGATATTTAAAAGATATATGAAGAATCATCATCGACTAGAAGTTTCGATTGTTGAAAGGTACATCACATAGGAACTTGTTAAGTCATGTTCAAACTGTTTGTCGGAAGCAGAGTCTATAGGAATTCCAAAGTCTCGTTATGATGATAGATATAGAGGTATAGGTACTCAAGGTTTAAATCTTATTTCAATTCCTCAAGATTAGTTTTTTAAGCACATTTGTATATATTGAATAATGTTGACAAAGTTGAACCTGACTTATCTACACAAAAGACTAATAAGGGAATATATCTCCGAATGAGTGACAATTGGTTGTTGAAAAAGAATAACAAGAATTTCATAAGTTGGTTTAATGAAAGGATTTATAATGTTGATAGTGCATTCAAGACAATTAAATGGATGTCATACTTGCCAAAATTTAATGAAGTAACTTGGACTGTATACGACATTAGTAATTTTTTCTTTTATACAAAATCAAAAGATGATCGTAGTACAATGTAAAATAGTTGGGTTATGGTTGAACAATATTGTGCTGTGGGCTTTCTCGATCATTGCCATTTTTTCTCTTTCTGTCAACGCAGCATCCATGGCTGCCTGTCCCTTCAACGCTTCCAAACAACCCTGCTGTACCAGTAGGGCTTTCATCTTCAAGCGCCACAGACCGAAATCGTTCACTCCGGCGAACTTTTCAATCTCATACTTTGTTGAAGACATCTTCTCCATGCTTACCGCACCAATTTGTTGTGTAACACGATATCTTTAAGCAAAGTATAAAACGGTTTCTTGATGATCAAGAACCAAACAAGGGTTAACGAAAAATCAAGAAAGAAAACACATGAAGAAGAAGAAGGAACAACAAGGATTGGGAAAATATAAATTCTGTTTACTATTCACTTTCTCATTAAAGTCACAAATGATTACAAGTGAATATCACAATTTGCCACACTCAACAAACTGAGTGTACTAGCCTATTTATAGACTAACTAGGTAACTTGCAGCCCAAGAAACCTAAACAATTGGATCCTTAACACAAGGCCCAATTTGACAGTACATACTAGAACAAAACTTCGACTATAGTATGTAAAACTCAGGCACCAACATGTGAACAAGCTTCGACTGCATGTTTGCCTCCTGTCGAAACACATGAAAGCTCTCCTTCGACGCAACATG
The DNA here is from genome assembly GCA_022829125.1 of Lathyrus tuberosus. Lineage (NCBI taxonomy): Eukaryota > Viridiplantae > Streptophyta > Magnoliopsida > Fabales > Fabaceae > Lathyrus > Lathyrus tuberosus. The sequence continues at coordinate 4,471,505 of JALAZF010000019.1, read as the reverse complement.
AGTTCGACCCAAATCTCACAGTAATAAAGTTCTTGATTTCAAAAAATTAGATTATTTAGAAGATGAGGCTGAAATAATCTTGTGTCAATTTGAGGTGTGTTTCCCTCCATCATTTTTTGACATTATGGTTCACTTTATTATTCATCTAGTAAGAGAAATCACATTTGTGGTCCAGATTATTTAAGGTGGATGTATCCAATAAAGTGATACATACAGATATTTAAAAGATATATGAAGAATCATCATCGACTAGAAGTTTCGATTGTTGAAAGGTACATCACATAGGAACTTGTTAAGTCATGTTCAAACTGTTTGTCGGAAGCAGAGTCTATAGGAATTCCAAAGTCTCGTTATGATGATAGATATAGAGGTATAGGTACTCAAGGTTTAAATCTTATTTCAATTCCTCAAGATTAGTTTTTTAAGCACATTTGTATATATTGAATAATGTTGACAAAGTTGAACCTGACTTATCTACACAAAAGACTAATAAGGGAATATATCTCCGAATGAGTGACAATTGGTTGTTGAAAAAGAATAACAAGAATTTCATAAGTTGGTTTAATGAAAGGATTTATAATGTTGATAGTGCATTCAAGACAATTAAATGGATGTCATACTTGCCAAAATTTAATGAAGTAACTTGGACTGTATACGACATTAGTAATTTTTTCTTTTATACAAAATCAAAAGATGATCGTAGTACAATGTAAAATAGTTGGGTTATGGTTGAACAATATTGTGCTGTGGGCTTTCTCGATCATTGCCATTTTTTCTCTTTCTGTCAACGCAGCATCCATGGCTGCCTGTCCCTTCAACGCTTCCAAACAACCCTGCTGTACCAGTAGGGCTTTCATCTTCAAGCGCCACAGACCGAAATCGTTCACTCCGGCGAACTTTTCAATCTCATACTTTGTTGAAGACATCTTCTCCATGCTTACCGCACCAATTTGTTGTTTAACACGATATCTTTAAGCAAAGTATAAAACGGTTTCTTGATGATCAAGAACCAAACAAGGGTTAACGAAAAACCAAGAAAGAAAACACATGAAGAAGAAGAAGGAACAACAAGGATTGGGCAAATATAAATTCTGTTTACTATTCACTTTCTCATTAAAGTCACAAATGATTACAAGTGAATATCACAATTTGCCACACTCAACAAACTGAGTGTACTAGCCTATTTATAGACTAACTAGGTAACTTGCAGCCCAAGAAACCTAAACAATTGGATCCTTAACACAAGGCCCAATTTGACAGTACATACTAGAACAAAACTTCGACTATAGTATGTAACACTCAGGCACCAACATGTGAACAAGCTTCGACTGCATGTTTGCCTCCTGTCGAAACACATGAAAGCTCTCCTTCGACGCAACATGAGTTCGACCCAAATCTCACAGTAATAAAGTTATTGATTTCAAAAAATTAGATTATTTAGAAGATGAGGCTGAAATAATCTTGTGTCAATTTGAGGTGTGTTTCCCTCCATCATTTTTTGACATTATGGTTCACTTTATTATTCATCTAGTAAGAGAAATCACATTTGTGGTCCAGATTATTTAAGGTGGATGTATCCAATAAAGTGATACATACAGATATTTAAAAGATATATGAAGAATCATCATCGACTAGAAGTTTCGATTGTTGAAAGGTACATCACATAGGAACTTGTTAAGTCATGTTCAAACTGTTTGTCGGAAGCAGAGTCTATAGGAATTCCAAAGTCTCGTTATGATGATAGATATAGAGGTATAGGTACTCAAGGTTTAAATCTTATTTCAATTCCTCAAGATTAGTTTTTTAAGCACATTTGTATATATTGAATAATGTTGACAAAGTTGAACCTGACTTATCTACACAAAAGACTAATAAGGGAATATATCTCCGAATGAGTGACAATTGGTTGTTGAAAAAGAATAACAAGAATTTCATAAGTTGGTTTAATGAAAGGATTTATAATGTTGATAGTGCATTCAAGACAATTAAATGGATGTCATACTTGCCAAAATTTAATGAAGTAACTTGGACTGTATACGACATTAGTAATTTTTTCTTTTATACAAAATCAAAAGATGATCGTAGTACAATGTAAAATAGTTGGGTTATGGTTGAACAATATTGTGCTGTGGGCTTTCTCGATCATTGCCATTTTTTCTCTTTCTGTCAACGCAGCATCCATGGCTGCCTGTCCCTTCAACGCTTCCAAACAACCCTGCTGTACCAGTAGGGCTTTCATCTTCAAGCGCCACAGACCGAAATCGTTCACTCCGGCGAACTTTTCAATCTCATACTTTGTTGAAGACATCTTCTCCATGCTTACCGCACCAATTTGTTGTGTAACACGATATCTTTAAGCAAAGTATAAAACGGTTTCTTGATGATCAAGAACCAAACAAGGGTTAACGAAAAATCAAGAAAGAAAACACATGAAGAAGAAGAAGGAACAACAAGGATTGGGAAAATATAAATTCTGTTTACTATTCACTTTCTCATTAAAGTCACAAATGATTACAAGTGAATATCACAATTTGCCACACTCAACAAACTGAGTGTACTAGCCTATTTATAGACTAACTAGGTAACTTGCAGCCCAAGAAACCTAAACAATTGGATCCTTAACACAAGGCCCAATTTGACAGTACATACTAGAACAAAACTTCGACTATAGTATGTAACACTCAGGCACCAACATGTGAACAAGCTTCGACTGCATGTTTGCCTCCTGTCGAAACACATGAAAGCTCTCCTTCGACGCAACATGAGTTCGACCCAAATCTCACAGTAATAAAGTTCTTGATTTCAAAAAATTAGATTATTTAGAAGATGAGGCTGAAATAATCTTGTGTCAATTTGAGGTGTGTTTCCCTCCATCATTTTTTGACATTATGGTTCACTTTATTATTCATCTAGTAAGAGAAATCACATTTGTGGTCCAGATTATTTAAGGTGGATGTATCCAATAAAGTGATACATACAGATATTTAAAAGATATATGAAGAATCATCATCGACTAGAAGTTTCGATTGTTGAAAGGTACATCACATAGGAACTTGTTAAGTCATGTTCAAACTGTTTGTCGGAAGCAGAGTCTATAGGAATTCCAAAGTCTCGTTATGATGATAGATATAGAGGTATAGGTACTCAAGGTTTAAATCTTATTTCAATTCCTCAAGATTAGTTTTTTAAGCACATTTGTATATATTGAATAATGTTGACAAAGTTGAACCTGACTTATCTACACAAAAGACTAATAAGGGAATATATCTCCGAATGAGTGACAATTGGTTGTTGAAAAAGAATAACAAGAATTTCATAAGTTGGTTTAATGAAAGGATTTATAATGTTGATAGTGCATTCAAGACAATTAAATGGATGTCATACTTGCCAAAATTTAATGAAGTAACTTGGACTGTATACGACATTAGTAATTTTTTCTTTTATACAAAATCAAAAGATGATCGTAGTACAATGTAAAATAGTTGGGTTATGGTTGAACAATATTGTGCTGTGGGCTTTCTCGATCATTGCCATTTTTTCTCTTTCTGTCAACGCAGCATCCATGGCTGCCTGTCCCTTCAACGCTTCCAAACAACCCTGCTGTACCAGTAGGGCTTTCATCTTCAAGCGCCACAGACCGAAATCGTTCACTCCGGCGAACTTTTCAATCTCATACTTTGTTGAAGACATCTTCTCCATGCTTACCGCACCAATTTGTTGTGTAACACGATATCTTTAAGCAAAGTATAAAACGGTTTCTTGATGATCAAGAACCAAACAAGGGTTAACGAAAAACCAAGAAAGAAAACACATGAAGAAGAAGAAGGAACAACAAGGATTGGGCAAATATAAATTCTGTTTACTATTCACTTTCTCATTAAAGTCACAAATGATTACAAGTGAATATCACAATTTGCCACACTCAACAAACTGAGTGTACTAGCCTATTTATAGACTAACTAGGTAACTTGCAGCCCAAGAAACCTAAACAATTGGATCCTTAACACAAGGCCCAATTTGACAGTACATACTAGAACAAAACTTCGACTATAGTATGTAACACTCAGGCACCAACATGTGAACAAGCTTCGACTGCATGTTTGCCTCCTGTCGAAACACATGAAAGCTCTCCTTCGACGCAACATGAGTTCGACCCAAATCTCACAGTAATAAAGTTATTGATTTCAAAAAATTAGATTATTTAGAAGATGAGGCTGAAATAATCTTGTGTCAATTTGAGGTGTGTTTCCCTCCATCATTTTTTGACATTATGGTTCACTTTATTATTCATCTAGTAAGAGAAATCACATTTGTGGTCCAGATTATTTAAGGTGGATGTATCCAATAAAGTGATACATACAGATATTTAAAAGATATATGAAGAATCATCATCGACTAGAAGTTTCGATTGTTGAAAGGTACATCACATAGGAACTTGTTAAGTCATGTTCAAACTATTTGTCGGAAGCAGAGTCTATAGGAATTCCAAAGTCTCGTTATGATGATAGATATAGAGGTATAGGTACTCAAGGTTTAAATCTTATTTCAATTCCTCAAGATTAGTTTTTTAAGCACATTTGTATATATTGAATAATGTTGACAAAGTTGAACCTGACTTATCTACACAAAAGACTAATAAAGGAATATATCTCCGAATGAGTGACAATTGGTTATTGAAAAAGAATAACAAGAATTTCATAAGTTGGTTTAATGAAAGGATTTATAATGTTGATAGTGCATTCAAGACAATTAAATGGATGTCATACTTGCCAAAATTTAATGAAGTAACTTGGACTGTATACGACATTAGTAATTTTTTCTTTTATACAAAATCAAAAGATGATCGTAGTACAATGTAAAATAGTTGGGTTATGGTTGAACAATATTGTGCTGTGGGCTTTCTCGATCATTGCCATTTTTTCTCTTTCTGTCAACGCAGCATCCATGGCTGCCTGTCCCTTCAACGCTTCCAAACAACCCTGCTGTACCAGTAGGGCTTTCATCTTCAAGCGCCACAGACCGAAATCGTTCACTCCGGTGAACTTTTCAATCTCATACTTTGTTGAAGACATCTTCTCCATGCTCACCGCACCAATTTGTTGTGTAAAACGATATCTTTAAGCAAAGTATAAAACGGTTTTTTGATGATCAAGAACCAAACAAGGGTTAACGAAAAACCAAGAAAGAAAACACATGAAGAAGAAGAGGGAACAACAAGGATTGGGCAAATATAAATTCTGTTTACTATTCACTTTCTCATTAAAGTCACAAATGATTACAAGTGAATATCACAATTTGCCACACTCAACAAACTGAGTGTACTAGCCTATTTATAGACTAACTAGGTAACTTGCAGCCCAAGAAACCTAAACAATTGGATCCTTAACACAAGGCCCAATTCGACAGTACATACTAGAACAAAACTTCGACTATAGTATGTAACACTCAGGCACCAACATGTGAACAAGCTTCGACTGCATGTTTGCCTCCTGTCGAAACACATGAAAGCTCTCCTTCGACGCAACATGAGTTCGACCCAAATCTCACAGTAATAAAGTTCTTGATTTCAAAAAATTAGATTATTTAGAAGATGAGGCTGAAATAATCTTGTGTCAATTTGAGGTGTGTTTCCCTCCATCATTTTTTGACATTATGGTTCACTTTATTATTCATCTAGTAAGAGAAATCACATTTGTGGTCCAGATTATTTAAGGTGGATGTATCCAATAAAGTGATACATACAGATATTTAAAAGATATATGAAGAATCATCATCGACTAGAAGTTTCGATTGTTGAAAGGTACATCACATAGGAACTTGTTAAGTCATGTTCAAACTGTTTGTCGGAAGCAGAGTCTATAGGAATTCCAAAGTCTCGTTATGATGATAGATATAGAGGTATAGGTACTCAAGGTTTAAATCTTATTTCAATTCCTCAAGATTAGTTTTTTAAGCACATTTGTATATATTGAATAATGTTGACAAAGTTGAACCTGACTTATCTACACAAAAGACTAATAAGGGAATATATCTCCGAATGAGTGACAATTGGTTGTTGAAAAAGAATAACAAGAATTTCATAAGTTGGTTTAATGAAAGGATTTATAATGTTGATAGTGCATTCAAGACAATTAAATGGATGTCATACTTGCCAAAATTTAATGAAGTAACTTGGACTGTATACTACATTAGTAATTTTTTCTTTTATACAAAATCAAAAGATGATCGTAGTACAATGTAAAATAGTTGGGTTATGGTTGAACAATATTGTGCTGTGGGCTTTCTCGATCATTGCCATTTTTTCTCTTTCTGTCAACGCAGCATCCATGGCTGCCTGTCCCTTCAACGCTTCCAAACAACCCTGCTGTACCAGTAGGGCTTTCATCTTCAAGCGCCACAGACCGAAATCGTTCACTCCGGTGAACTTTTCAATCTCATACTTTGTTGAAGACATCTTCTCCATGCTCACCGCACCAATTTGTTGTGTAAAACGATATCTTTAAGCAAAGTATAAAACGGTTTTTTGATGATCAAGAACCAAACAAGGGTTAACGAAAAACCAAGAAAGAAAACACATGAAGAAGAAGAGGGAACAACAAGGATTGGGCAAATATAAATTCTGTTTACTATTCACTTTCTCATTAAAGTCACAAATGATTACAAGTGAATATCACAATTTGCCACACTCAACAAACTGAGTGTACTAGCCTATTTATAGACTAACTAGGTAACTTGCAGCCCAAGAAACCTAAACAATTGGATCCTTAACACAAGGCCCAATTCGACAGTACATACTAGAACAAAACTTCGACTATAGTATGTAACACTCAGGCACCAACATGTGAACAAGCTTCGACTGCATGTTTGCCTCCTGTCGAAACACATGAAAGCTCTCCTTCGACGCAACATGAGTTCGACCCAAATCTCACAGTAATAAAGTTCTTGATTTCAAAAAATTAGATTATTTAGAAGATGAGGCTGAAATAATCTTGTGTCAATTTGAGGTGTGTTTCCCTCCATCATTTTTTGACATTATGGTTCACTTTATTATTCATCTAGTAAGAGAAATCACATTTGTGGTCCAGATTATTTAAGGTGGATGTATCTAATAAAGTGATACATACAGATATTTAAAAGATATATGAAGAATCATCATCGACTAGAAGTTTCGATTGTTGAAAGGTACATCACATAGGAACTTGTTAAGTCATGTTCAAACTGTTTGTCGGAAGCAGAGTCTATAGGAATTCCAAAGTCTCGTTATGATGATAGATATAGAGGTATAGGTACTCAAGGTTTAAATCTTATTTCAATTCCTCAAGATTAGTTTTTTAAGCACATTTGTATATATTGAATAATGTTGACAAAGTTGAACCTGACTTATCTACACAAAAGACTAATAAGGGAATATATCTCCGAATGAGTGACAATTGGTTGTTGAAAAAGAATAACAAGAATTTCATAAGTTGGTTTAATGAAAGGATTTATAATGTTGATAGTGCATTCAAGACAATTAAATGGATGTCATACTTGCCAAAATTTAATGAAGTAACTTGGACTGTATACGACATTAGTAATTTTTTCTTTTATACAAAATCAAAAGATGATCCTAGTACAATGTAAAATAGTTGGGTTATGGTTGAACAATATTGTGCTGTGGGCTTTCTCGATCATTGCCATTTTTTCTCTTTCTGTCAACGCAGCATCCATGGCTGCCTGTCCCTTCAACGCTTCCAAACAACCCTGCTGTACCAGTAGGGCTTTCATCTTCAAGCGCCACAGACCGAAATCGTTCACTCCGGTGAACTTTTCAATCTCATACTTTGTTGAAGACATCTTCTCCATGCTCACCGCACCAATTTGTTGTGTAAAACGATATCTTTAAGCAAAGTATAAAACGGTTTTTTGATGATCAAGAACCAAACAAGGGTTAACGAAAAACCAAGAAAGAAAACACATGAAGAAGAAGAGGGAACAACAAGGATTGGGCAAATATAAATTCTGTTTACTATTCACTTTCTCATTAAAGTCACAAATGATTACAAGTGAATATCACAATTTGCCACACTCAACAAACTGAGTGTACTAGCCTATTTATAGACTAACTAGGTAACTTGCAGCCCAAGAAACCTAAACAATTGGATCCTTAACACAAGGCCCAATTCGACAGTACATACTAGAACAAAACTTCGACTATAGTATGTAACACTCAGGCACCAACATGTGAACAAGCTTCGACTGCATGTTTGCCTCCTGTCGAAACACATGAAAGCTCTCCTTCGACGCAACATGAGTTCGACCCAAATCTCACAGTAATAAAGTTCTTGATTTCAAAAAATTAGATTATTTAGAAGATGAGGCTGAAATAATCTTGTGTCAATTTGAGGTGTGTTTCCCTCCATCATTTTTTGACATTATGGTTCACTTTATTATTCATCTAGTAAGAGAAATCACATTTGTGGTCCAGATTATTTAAGGTGGATGTATCCAATAAAGTGATACATACAGATATTTAAAAGATATATGAAGAATCATCATCGACTAGAAGTTTCGATTGTTGAAAGGTACATCACATAGGAACTTGTTAAGTCATGTTCAAACTGTTTGTCGGAAGCAGAGTCTATAGGAATTCCAAAGTCTCGTTATGATGATAGATATAGAGGTATAGGTACTCAAGGTTTAAATCTTATTTCAATTCCTCAAGATTAGTGTTTTAAGCACATTTGTATATATTGAATAATGTTGAAAAGTTGAACCTGACTTATCTACACAAAAGACTAATAAGGGAATATATCTCCGAATGAGTGACAATTGGTTGTTGAAAAAGAATAACAAGAATTTCATAAGTTGGTTTAATGAAAGGATTTATAATGTTGATAGTGCATTCAAGACAATTAAATGGATGTCATACTTGCCAAAATTTAATGAAGTAACTTGGACTGTATACTACATTAGTAATTTTTTCTTTTATACAAAATCAAAAGATGATCGTAGTACAATGTAAAATAGTTGGGTTATGGTTGAACAATATTGTGCTGTGGGCTTTCTCGATCATTGCCATTTTTTCTCTTTCTGTCAACGCAGCATCCATGGCTGCCTGTCCCTTCAACGCTTCCAAACAACCCTGCTGTACCAGTAGGGCTTTCATCTTCAAGCGCCACAGACCGAAATCGTTCACTCCGGTGAACTTTTCAATCTCATACTTTGTTGAAGACATCTTCTCCATGCTCACCGCACCAATTTGTTGTGTAAAATGATATCTTTAAGCAAAGTATAAAACGGTTTTTTGATGATCAAGAACCAAACAAGGGTTAACGAAAAACCAAGAAAGAAAACACATGAAGAAGAAGAGGGAACAACATGGATTGGGCAAATATAAATTCTGTTTACTATTCACTTTCTCATTAAAGTCACAAATGATTACAAGTGAATATCACAATTTGCCACACTCAACAAACTGAGTGTACTAGCCTATTTATAGACTAACTAGGTAACTTGCAGCCCAAGAAACCTAAACAATTGGATCCTTAACACAAGGCCCAATTCGACAGTACATACTAGAACAAAACTTCGACTATAGTATGTAACACTCAGGCACCAACATGTGAACAAGCTTCGACTGCATGTTTGCCTCCTGTCGAAACACATGAAAGCTCTCCTTCGACGCAACATGAGTTCGACCCAAATCTCACAGTAATAAAGTTCTTGATTTCAAAAAATTAGATTATTTAGAAGATGAGGCTGAAATAATCTTGTGTCAATTTGAGGTGTGTTTCCCTCCATCATTTTTTGACATTATGGTTCACTTTATTATTCATCTAGTAAGAGAAATCACATTTGTGGTCCAGATTATTTAAGGTGGATGTATCTAATAAAGTGAAACATACAGATATTTAAAAGATATATGAAGAATCATCATCGACTAGAAGTTTCGATTGTTGAAAGGTACATCACATAGGAACTTGTTAAGTCATGTTCAAACTGTTTGTCGGAAGCAGAGTCTATAGGAATTCCAAAGTCTCGTTATGATGATAGATATAGAGGTATAGGTACTCAAGGTTTAAATCTTATTTCAATTCCTCAAGATTAGTTTTTTAAGCACATTTGTATATATTGAATAATGTTGACAAAGTTGAACCTGACTTATCTACACAAAAGACTAATAAGGGAATATATCTCCGAATGAGTGACAATTGGTTGTTGAAAAAGAATAACAAGAATTTCATAAGTTGGTTTAATGAAAGGATTTATAATGTTGATAGTGCATTCAAGACAATTAAATGGATGTCATACTTGCCAAAATTTAATGAAGTAACTTGGATTGTATACGACATTAGTAATTTTTTCTTTTATACAAAATCAAAAGATGATCCTAGTACAATGTAAAATAGTTGGGTTATGGTTGAACAATATTGTGCTGTGGGCTTTCTCGATCATTGCCATTTTTTCTCTTTCTGTCAACGCAGCATCCATGGCTGCCTGTCCCTTCAACGCTTCCAAACAACCCTGCTGTACCAGTAGGGCTTTCATCTTCAAGCGCCACAGACCGAAATCGTTCACTCCGGTGAACTTTTCAATCTCATACTTTGTTGAAGACATCTTCTCCATGCTCACCGCACCAATTTGTTGTGTAAAACGATATCTTTAAGCAAAGTATAAAACGGTTTTTTGATGATCAAGAACCAAACAAGGGTTAACGAAAAACCAAGAAAGAAAACACATGAAGAAGAAGAGGGAACAACAAGGATTGGGCAAATATAAATTCTGTTTACTATTCACTTTCTCATTAAAGTCACAAATGATTACAAGTGAATATCACAATTTGCCACACTCAACAAACTGAGTGTACTAGCCTATTTATAGACTAACTAGGTAACTTGCAGCCCAAGAAACCTAAACAATTGGATCCTTAACACAAGGCCCAATTCGACAGTACATACTAGAACAAAACTTCGACTATAGTATGTAACACTCAGGCACCAACATGTGAACAAGCTTCGACTGCATGTTTGCCTCCTGTCGAAACACATGAAAGCTCTCCTTCGACGCAACATGAGTTCGACCCAAATCTCACAGTAATAAAGTTCTTGATTTCAAAAAATTAGATTATTTAGAAGATGAGGCTGAAATAATCTTGTGTCAATTTGAGGTGTGTTTCCCTCCATCATTTTTTGACATTATGGTTCACTTTATTATTCATCTAGTAAGAGAAATCACATTTGTGGTCCAGATTATTTAAGGTGGATGTATCCAATAAAGTGATACATACAGATATTTAAAAGATATATGAAGAATCATCATCGACTAGAAGTTTCGATTGTTGAAAGGTACATCACATAGGAACTTGTTAAGTCATGTTCAAACTGTTTGTCGGAAGCAGAGTATATAGGAATTCCAAAGTCTCGTTATGATGATAGATATAGAGGTATAGGTACTCAAGGTTTAAATCTTATTTCAATTCCTCAAGATTAGTTTTTTAAGCACATTTGTATATATTGAATAATGTTGACAAAGTTGAACCTGACTTATCTACACAAAAGACTAATAAGGGAATATATCTCCGAATGAGTGACAATTGGTTGTTGAAAAAGAATAACAAGAATTTCATAAGTTGGTTTAATGAAAGGATTTATAATGTTGATAGTGCATTCAAGACAATTAAATGGATGTCATACTTGCCAAAATTTAATGAAGTAACTTGGACTGTATACGACATTAGTAATTTTTTCTTTTATACAAAATCTAAAGATGATCGTAGTACAATGTAAAATAGTTGGGTTATGGTTGAACAATATTGTGCTGTGGGCTTTCTCGATCATTGCCATTTTTTCTCTTTCTGTCAACGCAGCATCCATGGCTGCCTGTCCCTTCAACGCTTCCAAACAACCCTGCTGTACCAGTAGGGCTTTCATCTTCAAGCGCCACAGACCGAAATCGTTCACTCCGGTGAACTTTTCAATCTCATACTTTGTTGAAGACATCTTCTCCATGCTCACCGCACCAATTTGTTGTGTAAAACGATATCTTTAAGCAAAGTATAAAACGGTTTTTTGATGATCAAGAACCAAACAAGGGTTAACGAAAAACCAAGAAAGAAAACACATGAAGAAGAAGAGGGAACAACAAGGATTGGGCAAATATAAATTCTGTTTACTATTCACTTTCTCATTAAAGTCACAAATGATTACAAGTGAATATCACAATTTGCCACACTCAACAAACTGAGTGTACTAGCCTATTTATAGACTAACTAGGTAACTTGCAGCCCAAGAAACCTAAACAATTGGATCCTTAACACAAGGCCCAATTCGACAGTACATACTAGAACAAAACTTCGACTATAGTATGTAACACTCAGGCACCAACATGTGAACAAGCTTCGACTGCATGTTTGCCTCCTGTCGAAACACATGAAAGCTCTCCTTCGACGCAACATGAGTTCGACCCAAATCTCACAGTAATAAAGTTCTTGATTTCAAAAAATTAGATTATTTAGAAGATGAGGCTGAAATAATCTTGTGTCAATTTGAGGTGTGTTTCCCTCCATCATTTTTTGACATTATGGTTCACTTTATTATTCATCTAGTAAGAGAAATCACATTTGTGGTCCAGATTATTTAAGGTGGATGTATCTAATAAAGTGATACATACAGATATTTAAAAGATATATGAAGAATCATCATCGACTAGAAGTTTCGATTGTTGAAAGGTACATCACATAGGAACTTGTTAAGTCATGTTCAAACTGTTTGTCGGAAGCAGAGTCTATAGGAATTCCAAAGTCTCGTTATGATGATAGATATAGAGGTATAGGTACTCAAGGTTTAAATCTTATTTCAATTCCTCAAGATTAGTTTTTTAAGCACATTTGTATATATTGAATAATGTTGACAAAGTTGAACCTGACTTATCTACACAAAAGACTAATAAGGGAATATATCTCCGAATGAGTGACAATTGGTTGTTGAAAAAGAATAACAAGAATTTCATAAGTTGGTTTAATGAAAGGATTTATAATGTTGATAGTGCATTCAAGACAATTAAATGGATGTCATACTTGCCAAAATTTAATGAAGTAACTTGGACTGTATACGACATTAGTAATTTTTTCTTTTATACAAAATCAAAAGATGATCCTAGTACAATGTAAAATAGTTGGGTTATGGTTGAACAATATTGTGCTGTGGGCTTTCTCGATCATTGCCATTTTTTCTCTTTCTGTCAACGCAGCATCCATGGCTGCCTGTCCCTTCAACGCTTCCAAACAACCCTGCTGTACCAGTAGGGCTTTCATCTTCAAGCGCCACAGACCGAAATCGTTCACTCCGGTGAACTTTTCAATCTCATACTTTGTTGAAGACATCTTCTCCATGCTCACCGCACCAATTTGTTGTGTAAAACGATATCTTTAAGCAAAGTATAAAACGGTTTTTTGATGATCAAGAACCAAACAAGGGTTAACGAAAAACCAAGAAAGAAAACACATGAAGAAGAAGAGGGAACAACAAGGATTGGGCAAATATAAATTCTGTTTACTATTCACTTTCTCATTAAAGTCACAAATGATTACAAGTGAATATCACAATTTGCCACACTCAACAAACTGAGTGTACTAGCCTATTTATAGACTAACTAGGTAACTTGCAGCCCAAGAAACCTAAACAATTGGATCCTTAACACAAGGCCCAATTCGACAGTACATACTAGAACAAAACTTCGACTATAGTATGTAACACTCAGGCACCAACATGTGAACAAGCTTCGACTGCATGTTTGCCTCCTGTCGAAACACATGAAAGCTCTCCTTCGACGCAACATGAGTTCGACCCAAATCTCACAGTAATAAAGTTCTTGATTTCAAAAAATTAGATTATTTAGAAGATGAGGCTGAAATAATCTTGTGTCAATTTGAGGTGTGTTTCCCTCCATCATTTTTTGACATTATGGTTCACTTTATTATTCATCTAGTAAGAGAAATCACATTTGTGGTCCAGATTATTTAAGGTGGATGTATCCAATAAAGTGATACATACAGATATTTAAAAGATATATGAAGAATCATCATCGACTAGAAGTTTCGATTGTTGAAAGGTACATCACATAGGAACTTGTTAAGTCATGTTCAAACTGTTTGTCGGAAGCAGAGTCTATAGGAATTCCAAAGTCTCGTTATGATGATAGATATAGAGGTATAGGTACTCAAGGTTTAAATCTTATTTCAATTCCTCAAGATTAGTTTTTTAAGCACATTTGTATATATTGAATAATGTTGAAAAGTTGAACCTGACTTATCTACACAAAAGACTAATAAGGGAATATATCTCCGAATGAGTGACAATTGGTTGTTGAAAAAGAATAACAAGAATTTCATAAGTTGGTTTAATGAAAGGATTTATAATGTTGATAGTGCATTCAAGACAATTAAATGGATGTCATACTTGCCAAAATTTAATGAAGTAACTTGGACTGTATACTACATTAGTAATTTTTTCTTTTATACAAAATCAAAAGATGATCGTAGTACAATGTAAAATAGTTGGGTTATGGTTGAACAATATTGTGCTGTGGGCTTTCTCGATCATTGCCATTTTTTCTCTTTCTGTCAACGCAGCATCCATGGCTGCCTGTCCCTTCAACGCTTCCAAACAACCCTGCTGTACCAGTAGGGCTTTCATCTTCAAGCGCCACAGACCGAAATCGTTCACTCCGGTGAACTTTTCAATCTCATACTTTGTTGAAGACATCTTCTCCATGCTCACCGCACCAATTTGTTGTGTAAAACGATATCTTTAAGCAAAGTATAAAACGGTTTTTTGATGATCAAGAACCAAACAAGGGTTAACGAAAAACCAAGAAAGAAAACACATGAAGAAGAAGAGGGAACAACAAGGATTGGGCAAATATAAATTCTGTTTACTATTCACTTTCTCATTAAAGTCACAAATGATTACAAGTGAATATCACAATTTGCCACACTCAACAAACTGAGTGTACTAGCCTATTTATAGACTAACTAGGTAACTTGCAGCCCAAGAAACCTAAACAATTGGATCCTTAACACAAGGCCCAATTCGACAGTACATACTAGAACAAAACTTCGACTATAGTATGTAACACTCAGGCACCAACATGTGAACAAGCTTCGACTGCATGTTTGCCTCCTGTCGAAACACATGAAAGCTCTCCTTCGACGCAACATGAGTTCGACCCAAATCTCACAGTAATAAAGTTCTTGATTTCAAAAAATTAGATTATTTAGAAGATGAGGCTGAAATAATCTTGTGTCAATTTGAGGTGTGTTTCCCTCCATCATTTTTTGACATTATGGTTCACTTTATTATTCATCTAGTAAGAGAAATCACATTTGTGGTCCAGATTATTTAAGGTGGATGTATCTAATAAAGTGAAACATACAGATATTTAAAAGATATATGAAGAATCATCATCGACTAGAAGTTTCGATTGTTGAAAGGTACATCACATAGGAACTTGTTAAGTCATGTTCAAACTGTTTGTCGGAAGCAGAGTCTATAGGAATTCCAAAGTCTCGTTATGATGATAGATATAGAGGTATAGGTACTCAAGGTTTAAATCTTATTTCAATTCCTCAAGATTAGTTTTTTAAGCACATTTGTATATATTGAATAATGTTGACAAAGTTGAACCTGACTTATCTACACAAAAGACTAATAAGGGAATATATCTCCGAATGAGTGACAATTGGTTGTTGAAAAAGAATAACAAGAATTTCATAAGTTGGTTTAATGAAAGGATTTATAATGTTGATAGTGCATTCAAGACAATTAAATGGATGTCATACTTGCCAAAATTTAATGAAGTAACTTGGACTGTATACGACATTAGTAATTTTTTCTTTTATACAAAATCAAAAGATGATCCTAGTACAATGTAAAATAGTTGGGTTATGGTTGAACAATATTGTGCTGTGGGCTTTCTCGATCATTGCCATTTTTTCTCTTTCTGTCAACGCAGCATCCATGGCTGCCTGTCCCTTCAACGCTTCCAAACAACCCTGCTGTACCAGTAGGGCTTTCATCTTCAAGCGCCACAGACCGAAATCGTTCACTCCGGTGAACTTTTCAATCTCATACTTTGTTGAAGACATCTTCTCCATGCTCACCGCACCAATTTGTTGTGTAAAACGATATCTTTAAGCAAAGTATAAAACGGTTTTTTGATGATCAAGAACCAAACAAGGGTTAACGAAAAACCAAGAAAGAAAACACATGAAGAAGAAGAGGGAACAACAAGGATTGGGCAAATATAAATTCTGTTTACTATTCACTTTCTCATTAAAGTCACAAATGATTACAAGTGAATATCACAATTTGCCACACTCAACAAACTGAGTGTACTAGCCTATTTATAGACTAACTAGGTAACTTGCAGCCCAAGAAACCTAAACAATTGGATCCTTAACACAAGGCCCAATTCGACAGTACATACTAGAACAAAACTTCGACTATAGTATGTAACACTCAGGCACCAACATGTGAACAAGCTTCGACTGCATGTTTGCCTCCTGTCGAAACACATGAAAGCTCTCCTTCGACGCAACATGAGTTCGACCCAAATCTCACAGTAATAAAGTTCTTGATTTCAAAAAATTAGATTATTTAGAAGATGAGGCTGAAATAATCTTGTGTCAATTTGAGGTGTGTTTCCCTCCATCATTTTTTGACATTATGGTTCACTTTATTATTCATCTAGTAAGAGAAATCACATTTGTGGTCCAGATTATTTAAGGTGGATGTATCCAATAAAGTGATACATACAGATATTTAAAAGATATATGAAGAATCATCATCGACTAGAAGTTTCGATTGTTGAAAGGTACATCACATAGGAACTTGTTAAGTCATGTTCAAACTGTTTGTCGGAAGCAGAGTATATAGGAATTCCAAAGTCTCGTTATGATGATAGATATAGAGGTATAGGTACTCAAGGTTTAAATCTTATTTCAATTCCTCAAGATTAGTTTTTTAAGCACATTTGTATATATTGAATAATGTTGACAAAGTTGAACCTGACTTATCTACACAAAAGACTAATAAGGGAATATATCTCCGAATGAGTGACAATTGGTTGTTGAAAAAGAATAACAAGAATTTCATAAGTTGGTTTAATGAAAGGATTTATAATGTTGATAGTGCATTCAAGACAATTAAATGGATGTCATACTTGCCAAAATTTAATGAAGTAACTTGGACTGTATACGACATTAGTAATTTTTTCTTTTATACAAAATCTAAAGATGATCGTAGTACAATGTAAAATAGTTGGGTTATGGTTGAACAATATTGTGCTGTGGGCTTTCTCGATCATTGCCATTTTTTCTCTTTCTGTCAACGCAGCATCCATGGCTGCCTGTCCCTTCAACGCTTCCAAACAACCCTGCTGTACCAGTAGGGCTTTCATCTTCAAGCGCCACAGACCGAAATCGTTCACTCCGGTGAACTTTTCAATCTCATACTTTGTTGAAGACATCTTCTCCATGCTCACCGCACCAATTTGTTGTGTAAAACGATATCTTTAAGCAAAGTATAAAACGGTTTCTTGATGATCAAGAACCAAACAAGGGTTAACGAAAAACCAAGAAAGAAAACACATGAAGAAGAAGAGGGAACAACAAGGATTGGGCAAATATAAATTCTGTTTACTATTCACTTTCTCATTAAAGTCACAAATGATTACAAGTGAATATCACAATTTGCCACACTCAACAAACTGAGTGTCTAGCCTATTTATAGACTAACTAGGTAACTTGCAGCCCAAGAAACCTAAACAATTGGATCCTTAACACAAGGCCCAATTCGACAGTACATACTAGAACAAAACTTCGACTATAGTATGTAACACTCAGGCACCAACATGTGAACAAGCTTCGACTGCATGTTTGCCTCCTGTCGAAACACATGAAAGCTCTCCTTCGACGCAACATGAGTTCGACCCAAATCTCACAGTAATAAAGTTCTTGATTTAAAAAAATTAGATTATTTAGAAGATGAGGCTGAAATAATCTTGTGTCAATTTGAGGTGTGTTTCCCTCCATCATTTTTTGACATTATGGTTCACTTTATTATTCATCTAGTAAGAGAAATCACATTTGTGGTCCAGATTATTTAAGGTGGATGTATCCAATAAAGTGATACATACAGATATTTAAAAGATATATGAAGAATCATCATCGACTAGAAGTTTCGATTGTTGAAAGGTACATCACATAGGAACTTGTTAAGTCATGTTCAAACTGTTTGTCGGAAGCAGAGTCTATAGGAATTCCAAAGTCTCGTTATGATGATAGATATAGAGGTATAGGTACTCAAGGTTTAAATCTTATTTCAATTCCTCAAGATTAGTTTTTTAAGCACATTTGTATATATTGAATAATGTTGACAAAGTTGAACCTGACTTATCTACACAAAAGACTAATAAGGGAATATATCTCCGAATGAGTGACAATTGGTTGTTGAAAAAGAATAACAAGAATTTCATAAGTTGGTTTAATGAAAGGATTTATAATGTTGATAGTGCATTCAAGACAATTAAATGGATGTCATACTTGCCAAAATTTAATGAAGTAACTTGGACTGTATACGACATTAGTAATTTTTTCTTTTATACAAAATCAAAAGATGATCGTAGTACAATGTAAAATAGTTGGGTTATGGTTGAACAATATTGTGCTGTGGGCTTTCTCGATCATTGCCATTTTTTCTCTTTCTGTCAACGCAGCATCCATGGCTGCCTGTCCCTTCAACGCTTCCAAACAACCCTGCTGTACAAGTAGGGCTTTCATCTTCAAGCGGCACAGACCGAAATCGTTCACTCCGGCGAACTTTTCAATCTCATACTTTGTTGAAGACATCTTCTCCATGCTCACCGCACCAATTTGTTGTGTAAAACGATATCTTTAAGCAAAGTATAAAACGGTTTCTTGATGATCAAGAACCAAACAAGGGTTAACGAAAAACCAAGAAAGAAAACACATGAAGAAGAAGAAGGAACAACAAGGATTGGGCAAATATAAATTCTGTTTACTATTCACTTTCTCATTAAAGTCACAAATGATTACAAGTGAATATCACAATTTGCCACACTCAACAAACTGAGTGTACTAGCCTATTTATAGACTAACTAGGTAACTTGCAGCCCAAGATACCTAAACAATTGGATCCTTAACACAAGGCCCAATTCGACAGTACATACTAGAACAAAACTTCGACTATAGTATGTAACACTCAGGCACCAACATGTGAACAAACTTCGACTGCATGTTTGCCTCATGTCGAAACACATGAAAGCTCTCCTTCGACGCAACATGAGTTCGACCCAAATCTCACAGTAATAAAGTTCTTGATTTCAAAAAATTAGATTATTTAGAAGATGAGGCTGAAATAATCTTGTGTCAATTTGAGGTGTGTTTCCCTCCATCATTTTTTGACATTATGGTTCACTTTATTATTCATCTAGTAAGAGAAATCACATTTGTGGTCCAGATTATTTAAGG
Source organism: Lathyrus tuberosus (assembly GCA_022829125.1). Classification (NCBI taxonomy): domain Eukaryota; kingdom Viridiplantae; phylum Streptophyta; class Magnoliopsida; order Fabales; family Fabaceae; genus Lathyrus; species Lathyrus tuberosus. Next base: position 4,451,974 of record JALAZF010000019.1, on the reverse strand, counting down.
TGGATGTATCCAATAAAGTGATACATACAGATATTTAAAAGATATATGAAGAATCATCATCGACTAGAAGTTTCGATTGTTGAAAGGTACATCACATAAGAACTTGTTAAGTCATGTTCAAACTGTTTGTCGGAAGCAGAGTATATAGGAATTCCAAAGTCTCGTTATGATGATAGATATAGAGGTATAGGTACTCAAGGTTTAAATCTTATTTCAATTCCTCAAGATTAGTTTTTTAAGCACATTTGTATATATTGAATAATGTTGACAAAGTTGAACCTGACTTATCTACACAAAAGACTAATAAGGGAATATATCTCCGAATGAGTGACAATTGGTTGTTGAAAAAGAATAACAAGAATTTCATAAGTTGGTTTAATGAAAGGATTTATAATGTTGATAGTGCATTCAAGACAATTAAATGGATGTCATACTTGCCAAAATTTAATGAAGTAACTTGGACTGTATACGACATTAGTAATTTTTTCTTTTATACAAAATCAAAAGATGATCGTAGTACAATGTAAAATAGTTGGGTTATGGTTGAACAATATTGTGCTATGGGCTTTCTCGATCATTGCCATTTTTTCTCTTTCTGTCAACGCAGCATCCATGGCTGCCTGTCCCTTCAACGCTTCCAAACAACCCTGCTGTACCAGTAGGGCTTTCATCTTCAAGCGCCACAGACCGAAATCGTTCACTCCGGTGAACTTTTCAATCTCATACTTTGTTGAAGACATCTTCTCCATGCTCACCGCACCAATTTGTTGTGTAAAACGATATCTTTAAGCAAAGTATAAAACGGTTTCTTGATGATCAAGAACCAAACAAGGGTTAACGAAAAACCAAGAAAGAAAACACATGAAGAAGAAGAGGGAACAACAAGGATTGGGCAAATATAAATTCTGTTTACTATTCACTTTCTCATTAAAGTCACAAATGATTACAAGTGAATATCACAATTTGCCACACTCAACAGACTGAGTGTACTAGCCTATTTATAGACTAACTAGGTAACTTGCAGCCCAAGAAACCTAAACAATTGGATCCTTAACACAAGGCCCAATTCGACAGTACATACTAGAACAAAACTTCGACTATAGTATGTAACACTCAGGCACCAACATGTGAACAAGCTTCGACTGCATGTTTGCCTCCTGTCGAAACACATGAAAGCTCTCCTTCGACGCAACATGAGTTCGACCCAAATCTCACAGTAATAAAGTTCTTGATTTCAAAAAATTAGATTATTTAGAAGATGAGGCTGAAATAATCTTGTGTCAATTTGAGGTGTGTTTCCCTCCATCATTTTTTGACATTATGGTTCACTTTATTATTCATCTAGTAAGAGAAATCACATTTGTGGTCCAGATTATTTAAGGTGGATGTATCCAATAAAGTGATACATACAAATATTTAAAAGATATATGAAGAATCATCATCGACTAGAAGTTTCGATTGTTGAAAGGTACATCACATAGGAACTTGTTAAGTCATGTTCAAACTGTTTGTCGGAAGCAGAGTATATAGGAATTCCAAAGTCTCGTTATGATGATAGATATAGAGGTATAGGTACTCAAGGTTTAAATCTTATTTCAATTCCTCAAGATTAGTTTTTTAAGCACATTTGTATATATTGAATAATGTTGACAAAGTTGAACCTGACTTATCTACACAAAAGACTAATAAGGGAATATATCTCCGAATGAGTGACAATTGGTTGTTGAAAAAGAATAACAAGAATTTCATAAGTTGGTTTAATGAAAGGATTTATAATGTTGATAGTGCATTCAAGACAATTAAATGGATGTCATACTTGCCAAAATTTAATGAAGTAACTTGGACTGTATACGACATTAGTAATTTTTTCTTTTATACAAAATCTAAAGATGATCGTAGTACAATGTAAAATAGTTGGGTTATGGTTGAACAATATTGTGCTGTGGGCTTTCTCGATCATTGCCATTTTTTCTCTTTCTGTCAACGCAGCATCCATGGCTGCCTGTCCCTTCAACGCTTCCAAACAACCCTGCTGTACCAGTAGGGCTTTCATCTTCAAGCGCCACAGACCGAAATCGTTCACTCCGGTGAACTTTTCAATCTCATACTTTGTTGAAGACATCTTCTCCATGCTCACCGCACCAATTTGTTGTGTAAAACGATATCTTTAAGCAAAGTATAAAACGGTTTCTTGATGATCAAGAACCAAACAAGGGTTAACGAAAAACCAAGAAAGAAAACACATGAAGAAGAAGAGGGAACAACAAGGATTGGGCAAATATAAATTCTGTTTACTATTCACTTTCTCATTAAAGTCACAAATGATTACAAGTGAATATCACAATTTGCCACACTCAACAGACTGAGTGTACTAGCCTATTTATAGACTAACTAGGTAACTTGCAGCCCAAGAAACCTAAACAATTGGATCCTTAACACAAGGCCCAATTCGACAGTACATACTAGAACAAAACTTCGACTATAGTATGTAACACTCAGGCACCAACATGTGAACAAGCTTCGACTGCATGTTTGCCTCCTGTCGAAACACATGAAAGCTCTCCTTCGACGCAACATGAGTTCGACCCAAATCTCACAGTAATAAAGTTCTTGATTTAAAAAAATTAGATTATTTAGAAGATGAGGCTGAAATAATCTTGTGTCAATTTGAGGTGTGTTTCCCTCCATCATTTTTTGACATTATGGTTCACTTTATTATTCATCTAGTAAGAGAAATCACATTTGTGGTCCAGATTATTTAAGGTGGATGTATCCAATAAAGTGATACATACAGATATTTAAAAGATATATGAAGAATCATCATCGACTAGAAGTTTCGATTGTTGAAAGGTACATCACATAGGAACTTGTTAAGTCATGTTCAAACTGTTTGTCGGAAGCAGAGTCTATAGGAATTCCAAAGTCTCGTTATGATGATAGATATAGAGGTATAGGTACTCAAGGTTTAAATCTTATTTCAATTCCTCAAGATTAGTTTTTTAAGCACATTTGTATATATTGAATAATGTTGACAAAGTTGAACCTGACTTATCTACACAAAAGACTAATAAGGGAATATATCTCCGAATGAGTGACAATTGGTTGTTGAAAAAGAATAACAAGAATTTCATAAGTTGGTTTAATGAAAGGATTTATAATGTTGATAGTGCATTCAAGACAATTAAATGGATGTCATACTTGCCAAAATTTAATGAAGTAACTTGGACTGTATACGACATTAGTAATTTTTTCTTTTATACAAAATCAAAAGATGATCGTAGTACAATGTAAAATAGTTGGGTTATGGTTGAACAATATTGTGCTGTGGGCTTTCTCGATCATTGCCATTTTTTCTCTTTCTGTCAAGGCAACATCCATGGCTGCCTGTCCCTTCAACGCTTCCAAACAACCCTGCTGTACCAGTAGGGCTTTCATCTTCAAGCGCCACAGACCGAAATCGTTCACTCCGGTGAACTTTTCAATCTCATACTTTGTTGAAGACATCTTCTCCATGCTCACCGCACCAATTTGTTGTGTAAAACGATATCTTTAAGCAAAGTATAAAACGATTTCTTGATGATCAAGAACCAAACAAGGGTTAACGAAAAACCAAGAAAGAAAACACATGAAGAAGAAGAAGGAACAACAAGGATTGGGCAAATATAAATTCTGTTTACTATTCACTTTCTCATTAAAGTCACAAATGATTACAAGTGAATATCACAATTTGCCACACTCAACAGACTGAGTGTACTAGCCTATTTATAGACAAACTAGGTAACTTGCAGCCCAAGAAACCTAAACAATTGGATCCTTAACACAAGGCCCAATTCGACAGTACATACTAGAACAAAACTTCGACTATAGTATGTAACACTCAGGCACCAACATGTGAACAAGCTTCGACTGCATGTTTGCCTCCTGTCGAAACACATGAAAGCTCTCCTTCGACGCAACATGAGTTCAACCCAAATCTCACTGTTATAAAGTTCTTGATTTCCAAAAATTAGATTATTTAGAAGATGAGGCTGAAATAATCTTGTGTCAATTTGAGGTGTGTTTCCCTCCATCATTTTTTGACATTATGGTTCACTTTATTATTCATCTAGTAAGAGAAATCACATTTGTGGTCCAGATTATTTAAGGTGGATGTATCCAATAAAGTGGTACATACAGATATTTAAAAGATATATGAAGAATCATCATCGACTAGAAGTTTCGATTGTTGAAAGGTACATCACATAGGAACTTGTTAAGTCATGTTCAAACTGTTTGTCGGAAGCAGAGTCTATAGGAATTCCAAAGTCTCGTTATGATGATAGATATAGAGGTATAGGTACTCAAGGTTTAAATCTTATTTCAATTCCTCAAGATTAGTTTTTTAAGCACATTTGTATATATTGAATAATGTTGACAAAGTTGAACCTGACTTATCTACACAAAAGACTAATAAGGGAATATATCTCCGAATGAGTGACAATTGGTTGTTGAAAAAGAATAACAAGAATTTCATAAGTTGGTTTAATGAAAGGATTTATAATGTTGATAGTGCATTCAAGACAATTAAATGGATGTCATACTTGCCAAAATTTAATGAAGTAACTTGGACTGTATACGACATTAGTAATTTTTTCTTTTATACAAAATCAAAAGATGATCGTAGTACAATGTAAAATAGTTGGGTTATGGTTGAACAATATTGTGCTGTGGGCTTTCTCGATCATTGCCATTTTTTCTCTTTCTGTCAACGCAGCATCCATGGCTGCCTGTCCCTTCAACGCTTCCAAACAACCCTGCTGTACCAGTAGGGCTTTCATCTTCAAGCGCCACAGACCGAAATCGTTCACTCCGGTGAACTTTTCAATCTCATACTTTGTTGAAGACATCTTCTCCATGCTCACCGCACCAATTTGTTGTGTAAAACGATATCTTTAAGCAAAGTATAAAACGATTTCTTGATGATCAAGAACCAAACAAGGGTTAACGAAAAACCAAGAAAGAAAACACATGAAGAAGAAGAAGGAACAACAAGGATTGGGCAAATATAAATTCTGTTTACTATTCACTTTCTCATTAAAGTCACAAATGATTACAAGTGAATATCACAATTTGCCACACTCAACAGACTGAGTGTACTAGCCTATTTATAGACAAACTAGGTAACTTGCAGCCCAAGAAACCTAAACAATTGGATCCTTAACACAAGGCCCAATTCGACAGTACATACTAGAACAAAACTTCGACTATAGTATGTAACACTCAGGCACCAACATGTGAACAAGCTTCGACTGCATGTTTACCTCCTGTCGAAACACATGAAAGCTCTCCTTCGACGCAACATGAGTTCAACCCAAATCTCACTGTAATAAAGTTCTTGATTTCAAAAAATTAGATTATTTAGAAGATGAGGCTGAAATAATCTTGTGTCAATTTGAGGTGTGTTTCCCTCCATCATTTTTTGACATTATGGTTCACTTTATTATTCATCTAGTAAGAGAAATCACATTTGTGGTCCAGATTATTTAAGGTGGATGTATCCAATAAAGTGATACATACAGATATTTAAAAGATATATGAAGAATCATCATCGACTAGAAGTTTCGATTGTTGAAAGGTACATCACATAGGAACTTGTTAAGTCATGTTCAAACTGTTTGTCGGAAGCAGAGTCTATAGGAATTCCAAAGTCTCGTTATGATGATAGATATAGAGGTATAGGTACTCAAGGTTTAAATCTTATTTCAATTCCTCAAGATTAGTTTTTTAAGCACATTTGTATATATTGAATAATGTTGACAAAGTTGAACCTGACTTATCTACACAAAAGACTAATAAGGGAATATATCTCCGAATGAGTGACAATTGGTTGTTGAAAAAGAATAACAAGAATTTCACAAGTTGGTTTAATGAAAGGATTTATAATGTTGATAGTGCATTCAAGACAATTAAATGGATGTCATACTTGCCAAAATTTAATGAAGTAACTTGGACTGTATACGACATTAGTAATTTTTTCTTTTATACAAAATCAAAAGATGATCGTAGTACAATGTAAAATAGTTGGGTTATGGTTGAACAATATTGTGCTGTGGGCTTTCTCGATCATTGCCATTTTTTCTCTTTCTGTCAACGCAGCATCCATGGCTGCCTGTCCCTTCAACGCTTCCAAACAACCCTGCTGTACAAGTAGGGCTTTCATCTTCAAGCGGCACAGACCGAAATCGTTCACTCCGGCGAACTTTTCAATCTCATACTTTGTTGAAGACATCTTCTCCATGCTCACCGCACCAATTTGTTGTGTAAAACGATATCTTTAAGCAAGGTATAAAACGGTTTCTTGATGATCAAGAACCAAACAAGGGTTAACGAAAAACCAAGAAAGAAAACACATGAAGAAGAAGAGGGAACAACAAGGATTGGGCAAATATAAATTCTGTTTACTATTCACTTTCTCATTAAAGTCACAAATGATTACAAGTGAATATCACAATTTGCCACACTCAACAGACTGAGTGTACGAGCCTATTTATAGACTAACTAGGTAACTTGCAGCCCAAGAAACCTAAACAATTGGATCCTTAACACAAGGCCCAATTCGACAGTACATACTAGAACAAAACTTCGACTATAGTATGTAACACTCAGGCACCAACATGTGAACAAGCTTCGACTGCATGTTTGCCTCCTGTCGAAACACATGAAAGCTCTCCTTCGACGCAACATGAGTTCGACCCAAATCTCACAGTAATAAAGTTCTTGATTTCAAAAAATTAGATTATTTAGAAGATGAGGCTGAAATAATCTTGTGTCAATTTGAGGTGTGTTTCCCTCCATCATTTTTTGACATTATGGTTCACTTTATTATTCATCTAGTAAGAGAAATCACATTTGTGGTCCAGATTATTTAAGGTGGATGTATCCAATAAAGTGATACATACAGATATTTAAAAGATATATGAAGAATCATCATCGACTAGAAGTTTCGATTGTTGAAAGGTACATCACATAGGAACTTGTTAAGTCATGTTCAAACTGTTTGTCGGAAGCAGAGTCTATAGGAATTCCAAAGTCTCGTTATGATGATAGATATAGAGGTATAGGTACTCAAGGTTTAAATCTTATTTCAATTCCTCAAGATTAGTTTTTTAAGCACATTTGTATATATTGAATAATGTTGACAAAGTTGAACCTGACTTATCTACACAAAAGACTAATAAGGGAATATATCTCCGAATGAGTGACAATTGGTTGTTGAAAAAGAATAACAAGAATTTCATAAGTTGGTTTAATGAAAGGATTTATAATGTTGATAGTGCATTCAAGACAATTAAATGGATGTCATACTTGCCAAAATTTAATGAAGTAACTTGGACTGTATACGACATTAGTAATTTTTTCTTTTATACAAAATCAAAAGATGATCGTAGTACAATGTAAAATAGTTGGGTTATGGTTGAACAATATTGTGCTGTGGGCTTTCTCGATCATTGCCATTTTTTCTCTTTCTGTCAACGCAGCATCCATGGCTGCCTGTCCCTTCAACGCTTCCAAACAACCCTGCTGTACCAGTAGGGCTTTCATCTTCAAGCGCCACAGACCGAAATCGTTCACTCCGGTGAACTTTTCAATCTCATACTTTGTTGAAGACATCTTCTCCATGCTCACCGCACCAATTTGTTGTGTAAAACGATATCTTTAAGCAAAGTATAAAACGATTTCTTGATGATCAAGAACCAAACAAGGGTTAACGAAAAACCAAGAAAGAAAACACATGAAGAAGAAGAAGGAACAACAAGGATTGGGCAAATATAAATTCTGTTTACTATTCACTTTCTCATTAAAGTCACAAATGATTACAAGTGAATATCACAATTTGCCACACTCAACAGACTGAGTGTACTAGCCTATTTATAGACAAACTAGGTAACTTGCAGCCCAAGAAACCTAAACAATTGGATCCTTAACACAAGGCCCAATTCGACAGTACATACTAGAACAAAACTTCGACTATAGTATGTAACACTCAGGCACCAACATGTGAACAAGCTTCGACTGCATGTTTGCCTCCTGTCGAAACACATGAAAGCCTTCCTTCGACGCAACATGAGTTCAACCCAAATCTCACTGTAATAAAGTTCTTGATTTCAAAAAATTAGATTATTTAGAAGATGAGGCTGAAATAATCTTGTGTCAATTTGAGGTGTGTTTCCCTCCATCATTTTTTGACATTATGGTTCACTTTATTATTCATCTAGTAAGAGAAATCACATTTGTGGTCCAGATTATTTAAGGTGGATGTATCCAATAAAGTGATACATACAGATATTTAAAAGATATATGAAGAATCATCATCGACTAGAAGTTTCGATTGTTGAAAGGTACATCACATAGGAACTTGTTAAGTCATGTTCAAACTGTTTGTCGGAAGCAGAGTCTATAGGAATTCCAAAGTCTCGTTATGATGATAGATATAGAGGTATAGGTACTCAAGGTTTAAATCTTATTTCAATTCCTCAAGATTAGTTTTTTAAGCACATTTGTATATATTGAATAATGTTGACAAAGTAGAACCTGACTTATCTACACAAAAGACTAATAAGGGAATATATCTCCGAATGAGTGACAATTGGTTGTTGAAAAAGAATAACAAGAATTTCATAAGTTGGTTTAATGAAAGGATTTATAATGTTGATAGTGCATTCAAGACAATTAAATGGATGTCATACTTGCCAAAATTTAATGAAGTAACTTGGACTGTATACGACATTAGTAATTTTTTCTTTTATACAAAATCAAAAGATGATCGTAGTACAATGTAAAATAGTTGGGTTATGGTTGAACAATATTGTGCTGTGGGCTTTCTCGATCATTGCCATTTTTTCTCTTTCTGTCAACGCAGCATCCATGGCTGCCTGTCCCTTCAACGCTTCCAAACAACCCTGCTGTACAAGTAGGGCTTTCATCTTCAAGCGGCACAGACCGAAATCGTTCACTCCGGCGAACTTTTCAATCTCATACTTTGTTGAAGACATCTTCTCCATGCTCACCGCACCAATTTGTTGTGTAAAACGATATCTTTAAGCAAAGTATAAAACGGTTTCTTGATGATCAAGAACCAAACAAGGGTTAACGAAAAACCAAGAAAGAAAACACATGAAGAAGAAGAAGGAACAACAAGGATTGGGCAAATATAAATTCTGTTTACTATTCACTTTCTCATTAAAGTCACAAATGATTACAAGTGAATATCACAATTTGCCACACTCAACAAACTGAGTGTACTAGCCTATTTATAGACTAACTAGGTAACTTGCAGCCCAAGAAACCTAAACAATTGGATCCTTAACTCAAGGCCCAATTCGACAGTACATACTAGAACAAAACTCCGACTATAGTATGTAACACTCAGGCACCAACATGTGAACAAGCTTCGACTGCATGTTTGCCTCCTGTCGAAACACATGAAAGCTCTCCTTCGACGCAACATGAGTTCGACCCAAATCTCACAGTAATAAAGTTCTTGATTTCAAAAAATTAGATTATTTAGAAGATGAGGCTGAAATAATCTTGTGTCAATTTGAGGAGTGTTTCCCTCCATCATTTTTTGACATTATGGTTCACTTTATTATTCATCTAGTAAGAGAAATCACATTTGTGGTCCAGATTATTTAAGGTGGATGTATCCAATAAAGTGATACATACAGATATTTAAAAGATATATGAAGAATCATCATCGACTAGAAGTTTCGATTGTTGAAAGGTACATCACATAGGAACTTGTTAATTCATGTTCAAACTGTTTGTCGGAAGCAGAGTCTATAGGAATTCCAAAGTCTCGTTATGATGATAGATATAGAGGTATAGGTACTCAAGGTTTAAATCTTATTTCAATTCCTCAAGATTAGTTTTTTAAGCACATTTGTATATATTGAATAATGTTGACAAAGTTGAACCTGACTTATCTACACAAAAGACTAATAAGGGAATATATCTCCGAATGAGTGACAATTGGTTGTTGAAAAAGAATAACAAGAATTTTATAAGTTGGTTTAATGAAAGGATTTATAATGTTGATAGTGCATTCAAGACAATTAAATGGATGTCATACTTGCCAAAATTTAATGAAGTAACTTGGACTGTATACGACATTAGTAATTTTTTCTTTTATACAAAATCAAAAGATGATCGTAGTACAATGTAAAATAGTTGGGTTATGGTTGAACAATATTCTGCTGTGGGCTTTCTCGATCATTGCCATTTTTTCTCTTTCTGTCAACACAGCATCCATGGCTGCCTGTCCCTTCAACGCTTCCAAACAACCCTGCTGTACCAGTAGGGCTTTCATCTTCAAGCGCCACAGACCGAAATCGTTCACTCCGGTGAACTTTTCAATCTCATACTTTGTTGAAGACATCTTCTCCATGCTCACCGCACCAATTTGTTGTGTAACACGATATCTTTAAGCAAAGTATAAAACGGTTTCTTGATGATCAAGAACCAAACAAGGGTTAACGAAAAACCAAGAAAGAAAACACATGAAGAAGAAGAAGGAACAACAAGGATTGGGCAAATATATATTCTGTTTACTATTCACTTTCTCATTAAAGTCACAAATGATTACAAGTGAATATCACAATTTGCCACACTCAACAAACTGAGTGTACTAGCCTATTTATAGACTAACTAGGTAACTTGCAGCCCAAGAAACCTAAACAATTGGATCCTTAACACAAGGCCCAATTCGACACTACATACTAGAACAAAACTTCGACTATAGTATGTAACACTCAGGCACCAACATGTGAACAAACTTCGACTGCATGTTTGCCTCCTGTCGAAACACATGAAAGCTCTCCTTCGACGCAACATGAGTTCGACCCAAATCTCACAGTAATAAAGTTCTTGATTTCAAAAAATTAGATTATTTAGAAGATGAGGCTGAAATAATCTTGTGTCAATTTGAGGTGTGTTTCCCTCCATCATTTTTTGACATTATGGTTCACTTTATTATTCATCTAGTAAGAGAAATCACATTTGTGGTCCAGATTATTTAAGCTGGATATATCCAATAAAGTGATACATACAGATATTTAAAAGATATATGAAGAATCATCATCGACTAGAAGTTTCGATTGTTGAAAGGTACATCACATAGGAACTTGTTAAGTCATGTTCAAACTGTTTGTCGGAAGCAGAGTCTATAGGAATTCCAAAGTCTCGTTATGATGATAGATATAGAGGTATAGGTACTCAAGGTTTAAATCTTATTTCAATTCCTCAAGATTAGTTTTTTAAGCACATTTGTATATATTGAATAATGTTGACAAAGTTGAACCTGACTTATCTACACAAAAGACTAATAAGGGAATATATCTCCGAATGAGTGACAATTGGTTGTTGAAAAAGAATAACAAGAATTTCACAAGTTGGTTTAATGAAAGGATTTATAATGTTGATAGTGCATTCAAGACAATTAAATGGATGTCATACTTGCCAAAATTTAATGAAGTAACTTGGACTGTATATGACATTAGTAATTTTTTCTTTTATACAAAATCAAAAGATGATCGTAGTACAATGTAAAATAGTTGGGTTATGGTTGAACAATATTGTGCTGTGGGCTTTCTCGATCATTGCCATTTTTTCTCTTTCTATCAACGCAGCATCCATGGCTGCCTGTCCCTTCAACGCTTCCAAACAACCCTGCTGTACCAGTAGGGCTTTCATCTTCAAGCGCCACAGACCGAAATCGTTCACTCCGGTGAACTTTTCAATCTCATACTTTGTTGAAGACATCTTCTCCATGCTCACCGCACCAATTTGTTGTGTAACACGATATCTTTAAGCAAAGTATAAAACGGTTTCTTGATGATCAAGAACCAAACAAGGGTTAACGAAAAACCAAGAAAGAAAACACATGAAGAAGAAGAAGGAACAACAAGGATTGGGCAAATATATATTCTGTTTACTATTCACTTTCTCATTAAAGTCACAAATGATTACAAGTGAATATCACAATTTGCCACACTCAACAAACTGAGTGTACTAGCCTATTTATAGACTAACTAGGTAACTTGCAGCCCAAGAAACCTAAACAATTGGATCCTTAACACAAGGCCCAATTCGACACTACATACTAGAACAAAACTTCGACTATAGTATGTAACACTCAGGCACCAACATGTGAACAAACTTCGACTGCATGTTTGCCTCCTGTCGAAACACATGAAAGCTCTCCTTCGACGCAACATGAGTTCGACCCAAATCTCACAGTAATAAAGTTCTTGATTTCAAAAAATTAGATTATTTAGAAGATGAGGCTGAAATAATCTTGTGTCAATTTGAGGTGTGTTTCCCTCCATCATTTTTTGACATTATGGTTCACTTTATTATTCATCTAGTAAGAGAAATCACATTTGTGGTCCAGATTATTTAAGCTGGATATATCCAATAAAGTGATACATACAGATATTTAAAAGATATATGAAGAATCATCATCGACTAGAAGTTTCGATTGTTGAAAGGTACATCACATAGGAACTTGTTAAGTCATGTTCAAACTGTTTGTCGGAAGCAGAGTCTATAGGAATTCCAAAGTCTCGTTATGATGATAGATATAGAGGTATAGGTATTCAAGGTTTAAATCTTATTTCAATTCCTCAAGATTAGTTTTTTAAGCACATTTGTATATATTGAATAATGTTGACAAAGTTGAACCTGACTTATCTACACAAAAGACTAATAAGGGAATATATCTCCGAATGAGTGACAATTGGTTGTTGAAAAAGAATAACAAGAATTTCACAAGTTGGTTTAATGAAAGGATTTATAATGTTGATAGTGCATTCAAGACAATTAAATGGATGTCATACTTGCCAAAATTTAATGAAGTAACTTGGACTGTATATGACATTAGTAATTTTTTCTTTTATACAAAATCAAAAGATGATCGTAGTACAATGTAAAATAGTTGGGTTATGGTTGAACAATATTGTGCTGTGGGCTTTCTCGATCATTGCCATTTTTTCTCTTTCTGTCAACGCAGCATCCATGGCTGCCTGTCCCTTCAACGCTTCCAAACAACCCTGCTGTACCAGTAGGGCTTTCATCTTCAAGCGCCACAGACCAAAATCGTTCACTCCGGTGAACTTTTCAATCTCATACTTTGTTGAAGACATCTTCTCCATGGTCACCGCACTAATTTGTTGTGTAAAACGATATCTTTAAGCAAAGTATAAAACGGTTTCTTGATGATCAAGAACCAAACAAGGGTTAACGAAAAACCAAGAAAGAAAACACATGAAGAAGAAGAAGGAACAACAAGGATTGGGCAAATATAAATTCTGTTTACTATTCACTTTCTCATTAAAGTCACAAATGATTACAAGTGAATATCACAATTTGCCACACTCAACAAACTGAGTGTACTAGCCTATTTATAGACTAACTAGGTAACTTGCAGCCCAAGAAACCTAAACAATTGGATCCTTAACACAAGGCCCAATTTGACAGTACATACTAGAACAAAACTTCGACTATAGTATGTAACACTCAGGCACCAACATGTGAACAAGCTTCGACTGCATGTTTGCCTCCTGTCGAAACACATGAAAGCTCTCCTTCGACGCAACATGAGTTCGACCCAAATCTCACAGTAATAAAGTTCTTGATTTCAAAAAATTAGATTATTTAGAAGATGAGGCTGAAATAATCTTGTGTCAATTTGAGGTGTGTTTCCCTCCATCATTTTTTGACATTATGGTTCACTTTATTATTCATCTAGTAAGAGAAATCACATTTGTGGTCCAGATTATTTAAGGTGGATGTATCCAATAAAGTGATACATACAGATATTTAAAAGATATATGAAGAATCATCATCGACTAGAAGTTTCGATTGTTGAAAGGTACATCACATAGGAACTTGTTAAGTCATGTTCAAACTGTTTGTCGGAAGCAGAGTCTATAGGAATTCCAAAGTCTCGTTATGATGATAGATATAGAGGTATAGGTACTCAAGGTTTAAATCATATTTCAATTCCTCAAGATTAGTTTTTTAAGCACATTTGTATATATTGAATAATGTTGACAAAGTCGAACCTGACTTATCTACACAAAAGACTAATAAGGGAATATATCTCCGAATGAGTGACAATTGGTTTTTGAAAAAGAATAACAAGAATTTTATAAGTTGGTTTAATGAAAGGATTTATAATGTTGATAGTGCATTCAAGACAATTAAATGGATGTCATACTTGCCAAAATTTAATGAAGTAACTTGGACTGTATACGACATTAGTAATTTTTTCTTTTATACAAAATCAAAAGATGATCGTAGTACAATGTAAAATAGTTGGGTTATGGTTGAACAATATTGTGCTGTGGGCTTTCTCGATCATTGCCATTTTTTCTCTTTCTGTCAACGCAGCATCCATGGCTGCCTATCCCTTCAACGCTTCCAAACAACCCTGCTGTACCAGTAGGGCTTTCATCTTCAAGCGCCACAGACCGAAATCGTTCACTCCGGTGAACTTTTCAATCTCATACTTTGTTGAAGACATCTTCTCCATGCTCACCGCACCAATTTGTTGTGTGAAACGATATCTTTAAGCAAAGTATAAAACGGTTTCTTGATGATCAAGAACCAAACAAGAGTTAACGAAAAACCAAGAAAGAAAACACATGAAGAAGAAGAAGGAACAACAAGGATTGGGCAAATATAAATTCTGTTTGCTATTCACTTTCTCATTAAAGTCACAAATGATTACAAGTGAATATCACAATTTTCCATACTCAACAAACTGAGTGTACTAGCCTATTTATAGACTAACTAGGTAACTTGCAACCCAAGAAACCTAAACAATTGGATCCTTAACACAAGGCCCAATTCGACAGTACATACTAGAACAAAACATCGACTATAGTATGTAACACTCAGGCACCAACATGTGAACAAGCTTCGACTGCATGTTTGCCTCCTGTCGAAACACATGAAAGCTCTCCTACGACGCAACATGAGTTCGACCTAAATCTCACAGTAATAAAGTTCTTGATTTCAAAAAATTAGATTATTTAGAAGATGAGGCTGAAATAATCTTGTGTCAATTTAAGGTGTGTTTCCCTCCATCATTTTTTGACATTATGGTTCACTTTATTATTCATCTAGTAAGAGAAATCACATTTGTGGTCCAGATTATTTAAGGTGGATGTATCCAATAAAGTGATACATACAGATATTTAAAAGATATATGAAGAATCATCATCGACTAGAAGTTTCGATTGTTGAAAGGTACATCACATAGGAACTTGTTAATTCATGTTCAAACTGTTTGTCGGAAGCAGAGTCTATAGGAATTCCAAAGTCTCGTTATGATGATAGATATAGAGGTATAGGTACTCAAGGTTTAAATCTTATTTCAATTCCTCAAGATTAGTTTTTTAAGCACATTTGTATATATTGAATAATGTTGACAAAGTTGAACCTGACTTATCTACACAAGAAGACTAATAAGGGAATATATCTCCGAATGAATGACAATTGGTTGTTGAAAAAGAATAACAAGAATTTCACAAGTTGGTTTAATGAAAGGATTTATAATGTTGATAGTGCATTCAAGACAATTAAATGGATGTCATACTTGCCAAAATTTAATGAAGTAACTTGGACTGTATACGACATTAGTAATTTTTTCTTTTATACAAAATCAAAAGATGATCGTAGTACAATGTAAAATAGTTGGGTTATGGTTGAACAATATTGTGTTGTGGGCTTTCTCGATCATTGCCATTTTTTCTCTTTCTGTCAACGCAGCATCCATGGCTGTCTGTCCCTTCAACGCTTCCAAACAACCCTGCTGTAACAGTAGGGCTTTCATCTTCAAGCGCCACAGACCAAAATCGTTCACTCCGGTGAACTTTTCATTCTCATACTTTGTTGAAGACATCTTCTCCATGCTCACCGCACCAATTTGTTGTGTAAAACGATATCTTTAAGCAAAGTATAAAACGGTTTCTTGATGATCAAGAACCAAACAAGGGTTAACGAAAAACCAAGAAAGAAAACACATGAAGAAGAAGAAGGAACAACAAGGATTGGGCAAATATAAATTCTGTTTACTATTCACTTTCTCATTAAAGTCACAAATGATTACAAGTGAATATCACAATTTGCCACACTCAACAAACTGAGTGTACTAGCCTATTTATAGACTAACTAGGTAACTTGCAGCCCAAGAAACCTAAACAATTGGATCCTTAACACAAGGCCCAATTTGACAGTACATACTAGAACAAAACTTCGACTATAGTATGTAACACTCAGGCACCAACATGTGAACAAGCTTCGACTGCATGTTTGCCTCCTGTCGAAACACATGAAAGCTCTCCTTCGACGCAACATGAGTTCGACCCAAATCTCACAGTAATAAAGTTCTTGATTTCAAAAAATTAGATTATTTAGAAGATGAGGCTGAAATAATCTTGTGTCAATTTGAGGTGTGTTTCCCTCCATCATTTTTTGACATTATGGTTCACTTTATTATTCATCTAGTAAGAGAAATCACATTTGTGGTCCAGATTATTTAAGGTGGATGTATCCAATAAAGTGATACATACAGATATTTAAAAGATATATGAAGAATCATCATCGACTAGAAGTTTCGATTGTTGAAAGGTACATCACATAGGAACTTGTTAAGTCATGTTCAAACTGTTTGTCGGAAGCAGAGTCTATAGGAATTCCAAAGTCTCGTTATGATGATAGATATAGAGGTATAGGTACTCAAGGTTTAAATCTTATTTCAATTCCTCAAGATTAGTTTTTTAAGTACATTTGTATATATTGAATAATGTTGACAAAGTTGAACCTGACTTATCTACACAAAAGACTAATAAGGGAATATATCTCCGAATGAGTGACAATTGGTTGTTGAAAAAGAATAACAAGAATTTTATAAGTTGGTTTAATGAAAGGATTTATAATGTTGATAGTGCATTCAAGACAATTAAATGGATGTCATACTTGCCAAAATTTAATGAAGTAACTTGGACTATATACGACATTAGTAATTTTTTCTTTTATACAAAATCAAAAGATGATCGTAGTACAATGTAAAATAGTTGGGTTATGGTTGAACAATATTGTGCTGTGGGCTTTCTCGATCATTGCCATTTTTTCTCTTTCAGTCAACGCAACATCCATGGCTGCCTATCCCTTCAACGCTTCCAAACAACCCTGCTGTACCAGTAGGGCTTTCATCTTCAAGCGCCACAGACCGAAATCGTTCACTCCGGTGAACTTTTCAATCTCATACTTTGTTGAAGACATCTTCTCCATGCTCACCGCACCAATTTGTTGTGTGAAACGATATCTTTAAGCAAAGTATAAAACGGTTTCTTGATGATCAAGAACCAAACAAGGGTTAACGAAAAACCAAGAAAGAAAACACATGAAGAAGAAGAAGGAACAACAAGGATTGGGCAAATATAAATTCTGTTTGCTATTCACTTTCTCATTAAAGTCACAAATGATTACAAGTGAATATCACAATTTGCCATACTCAACAAACTAAGTGTACTAGCCTATTTATAGACTAACTAGGTAACTTGCTACCCAAGAAACCTAAACAATTGGATCCTTAACACAAGGCCCAATTCGACAGTACATACTAGAACAAAACTTCGACTATAGTATGTAACACTCAGGCACCAACATGTGAACAAGCTTCGACTGCATGTTTGCCTCCTGTCGAAACACATGAAAGCTCTCCTTCGACGCAACATGAGTTCGACCCAAATCTCACAGTAATAAAGTTCTTGATTTCAAAAAATTAGATTATTTAGAAGATGAGGCTGAAATAATCTTGTGTCAATTTGAGGTGTGTTTCCCTCCATCATTTTTTGACATTATGGTTCACTTTATTATTCATCTAGTAAGAGAAATCACATTTGTGGTCCAGATTATTTAAGGTGGATGTATCCAATAAAGTGATACATACAGATATTTAAAAGATATATGAAGAATCATCATCGACTAGAAGTTTCGATTGTTGAAAGGTACATCACATAGGAACTTGTTAAGTCATGTTCAAACTGTTTGTCGAAAGCAGAGTCTATAGGAATTCCAAAGTCTCGTTATGATGATAGATATAGAGGTATAGGTACTCAAGGTTTAAATCTTATTTCAATTCCTCAAGATTAGTTTTTTAAGCACATTTGTATATATTGAATAATGTTGACAAAGTTGAACCTGACTTATCTACACAAAAGACTAATAAGGGAATATATCTCCGAATGAGTGACAATTGGTTGTTGAAAAAGAATAACAAGAATTTCACAAGTTGGTTTAATGAAAGGATTTATAATGTTGATAGTGCATTCAAGACAATTAAATGGATGTCATACTTGCCAAAATTTAATGAAGTAACTTGGACTGTATACGACATTAGTAATTTTTTCTTTTATACAAAATCAAAAGGTGATCGTAGTACAATGTAAAATAGTTGGGTTATGGTTGAACAATATTGTGTTGTGGGCTTTCTCGATCATTGCCATTTTTTCTCTTTCTGTCAACGCAGCATCCATGGCTGCCTGTCCCTTCAACGCTTCCAAACAACCCTGCTGTACCAGTAGGGCTTTCATCTTCAAGCGCCACAGACCAAAATCGTTCACTCCGGTGAACTTTTCAATCTCATACTTTGTTGAAGACATCTTCTCCATGCTCACCGCACCAATTTGTTGTGTAAAACGATATCTTTAAGCAAAGTATAAAACGGTTTCTTGATGATCAAGAACCAAACAAGGGTTAACGAAAAACCAAGAAAGAAAACACATGAAGAAGAAGAAGGAACAACAAGGATTGGGCAAATATAAATTCTGTTTACTATTCACTTTCTCATTAAAGTCACAAATGATTACAAGTGAATATCACAATTTGCCACACTCAACAAACTGAGTGTACTAGCCTATTTATAGACTAACTAGGTAACTTGCAGCCCAAGAAACCTAAACAATTGGATCCTTAACACAAGGCCCAATTTGACAGTACATACTAGAACAAAACTTCGACTATAGTATGTAACACTCAGGCACCAACATGTGAACAAGCTTCGACTGCATGTTTGCCTCCTGTCGAAACACATGAAAGCTCTCCTTCGACGCAACATGAGTTCGACCCAAATCTCACAGTTATAAAGTTCTTGATTTCAAAAAATTAGATTATTTAGAAGATGAGGCTGAAATAATCTTGTGTCAATTTGAGGTGTGTTTCCCTCCATCATTTTTTGACATTATGGTTCACTTTATTATTCATCTAGTAAGAGAAATCACATTTGTGGTCCAGAT
Organism: Lathyrus tuberosus; assembly: GCA_022829125.1. Lineage (NCBI taxonomy): Eukaryota > Viridiplantae > Streptophyta > Magnoliopsida > Fabales > Fabaceae > Lathyrus > Lathyrus tuberosus. Next base: position 4,432,634 of record JALAZF010000019.1, on the reverse strand, counting down.
TATTTAAGGTGGATGTATCCAATAAAGTGATACATACAGATATTTAAAAGATATATGAAGAATCATCATCGACTAGAAGTTTCGATTGTTGAAAGGTACATCACATAGGAACTTGTTAAGTCATGTTCAAACTGTTTGTCGGAAGCAGAGTCTTTAGGAATTCCAAAGTCTCGTTATGATGATAGATATAGAGGTATAGGTACTCAAGGTTTAAATCTTATTTCAATTCCTCAAGATTAGTTTTTTAAGCACATTTGTATATATTGAATAATGTTGACAAAGTCGAACCTGACTTATCTACACAAAAGACTAATAAGGGAATATATCTCCGAATGAGTGACAATTGGTTGTTGAAAAAGAATAACAAGAATTTTATAAGTTGGTTTAATGAAAGGATTTATAATGTTGATAGTGCATTCAAGACAATTAAATGGATGTCATACTTGCCAAAATTTAATGAAGTAACTTGGACTGTATACGACATTAGTAATTTTTTCTTTTATACAAAATCAAAAGATGATCGTAGTACAATGTAAAATAGTTGGGTTATGGTTGAACAATATTGTGCTGTGGGCTTTCTCGATCATTGCCATTTTTTCTCTTTCTGTCAACGCAGCATCCATGGCTGCCTATCCCTTCAACGCTTCCAAACAACCCTGCTGTACCAGTAGGGCTTTCATCTTCAAGCGCCACAGACCGAAATCGTTCACTCCGGTGAACTTTTCAATCTCATACTTTGTTGAAGACATCTTCTCCATGCTCACCGCACCAATTTGTTGTGTGAAACGATATCTTTAAGCAAAGTATAAAACGGTTTCTTGATGATCAAGAACCAAACAAGGGTTAACGAAAAACCAAGAAAGAAAACACATGAAGAAGAAGAAGGAACAACAAGGATTGGGCAAATATAAATTCTGTTTACTATTCACTTTCTCATTAAAGTCACAAATGATTACAAGTGAATATCACAATTTGCCATACTCAACAAACTGAGTGTACTAGCCTATTTATAGACTAACTAGGTAACTTGCAACCCAAGAAACCTAAACAATTGGATCCTTAACACAAGGCCCAATTCGACAGTACATACTAGAACAAAACTTCGACTATAGTATGTAACACTCAGGCACCAACATGTGAACAAGCTTCGACTGCATGTTTGCCTCCTGTCGAAACACATGAAAGCTCTCCTTCGACGCAACATGAGTTCGACCCAAATCTCACAGTTATAAAGTTCTTGATTTCAAAAAATTAGATTATTTAGAAGATGAGGCTGAAATAATCTTGTGTCAATTTGAGGTGTGTTTCCCTCCATCATTTTTTGACATTATGGTTCACTTTATTATTCATCTAGTAAGAGAAATCACATTTGTGGTCCAGATTATTTAAGGTGGATGTATCCAATAAAGTGATACATACAGATATTTAAAAGATATATGAAGAATCATCATCGACTAGAAGTTTCGATTGTTGAAAGGTACATCACATAGGAACTTGTTAAGTCATGTTCAAACTGTTTGTCGAAAGCAGAGTCTATAGGAATTCCAAAGTCTCGTTATGATGATAGATATAGAGGTATAGGTACTCAAGGTTTAAATCTTATTTCAATTCCTCAAGATTAGTTTTTTTAAGCACATTTGTATATATTGAATAATGTTGACAAAGTTGAACCTGACTTATCTACACAAAAGACTAATAAGGGAATATATCTCCGAATGAGTGACAATTGGTTGTTGAAAAAGAATAACAAGAATTTCACAAGTTGGTTTAATGAAAGGATTTATAATGTTGATAGTGCATTCAAGACAATTAAATGGATGTCATACTTGCCAAAATTTAATGAAGTAACTTGGACTGTATACGACATTAGTAATTTTTTCTTTTATACAAAATCAAAAGATGATCGTAGTACAATGTAAAATAGTTGGGTTATGGTTGAACAATATTGTGTTGTGGGGTTTCTCGATCATTGCCATTTTTTCTCTTTCTGTCAACGCAGCATCCATGGCTGCCTGTCCCTTCAACGCTTCCAAACAACCCTGCTGTACCAGTAGGGCTTTCATCTTCAAGCGCCACAGACCAAAATCGTTCACTCCGGTGAACTTTTCAATCTCATACTTTGTTGAAGACATCTTCTCCATGCTCACCGCACCAATTTGTTGTGTAAAACGATATCTTTAAGCAAAGTATAAAACGGTTTCTTGATGATCAAGAACCAAACAAGGGTTAACGAAAAACCAAGAAAGAAAACACATGAAGAAGAAGAAGGAACAACAAGGATTGGGCAAATATAAATTCTGTTTACTATTCACTTTCTCATTAAAGTCACAAATGATTACAAGTGAATATCACAATTTGCCACACTCAACAAACTGAGTGTACTAGCCTATTTATAGACTAACTAGGTAACTTGCAGCCCAAGAAACCTAAACAATTGGATCCTTAACACAAGGCCCAATTTGACAGTACATACTAGAACAAAACTTCGACTATAGTATGTAACACTCAGGCACCAACATGTGAACAAGCTTCGACTGCATGTTTGCCTCCTGTCGAAACACATGAAAGCTCTCCTTCGACGCAACATGAGTTCGACCCAAATCTCACAGTTATAAAGTTCTTGATTTCAAAAAATTAGATTATTTAGAAGATGAGGCTGAAATAATCTTGTGTCAATTTGAGGTGTGTTTCCCTCCATCATTTTTTGACATTATGGTTCACTTTATTATTCATCTAGTAAGAGAAATCACATTTGTGGTCCAGATTATTTAAGGTGGATGTATCCAATAAAGTGATACATACAGATATTTAAAAGATATATGAAGAATCATCATCGACTAGAAGTTTCGATTGTTGAAAGGTACATCACATAGGAACTTGTTAAGTCATGTTCAAACTGTTTGTCGGAAGCAGAGTCTTTAGGAATTCCAAAGTCTCGTTATGATGATAGATATAGAGGTATAGGTACTCAAGGTTTAAATCTTATTTCAATTCCTCAAGATTAGTTTTTTAAGCACATTTGTATATATTGAATAATGTTGACAAAGTCGAACCTGACTTATCTACACAAAAGACTAATAAGGGAATATATCTCCGAATGAGTGACAATTGGTTGTTGAAAAAGAATAACAAGAATTTTATAAGTTGGTTTAATGAAAGGATTTATAATGTTGATAGTGCATTCAAGACAATTAAATGGATGTCATACTTGCCAAAATTTAATGAAGTAACTTGGACTGTATACGACATTAGTAATTTTTTCTTTTATACAAAATCAAAAGATGATCGTAGTACAATGTAAAATAGTTGGGTTATGGTTGAACAATATTGTGCTGTGGGCTTTCTCGATCATTGCCATTTTTTCTCTTTCTGTCAACGCAGCATCCATGGCTGCCTGTCCCTTCAACGCTTCCAAACAACCCTGCTGTACCAGTAGGGCTTTCATCTTCAAGCGCCACAGACCAAAATCGTTCACTCCGGTGAACTTTTCAATCTCATACTTTGTTGAAGACATCTTCTCCATGCTCACCGCACCAATTTGTTGTGTAAAACGATATCTTTAAGCAAAGTATAAAACGGTTTCTTGATGATCAAGAACCAAACAAGGGTTAACGAAAAACCAAGAAAGAAAACACATGAAGAAGAAGAAGGAACAACAAGGATTGGGCAAATATAAATTCTGTTTACTATTCACTTTCTCATTAAAGTCACAAATGATTACAAGTGAATATCACAATTTGCCACACTCAACAAACTGAGTGTACTAGCCTATTTATAGACTAACTAGGTAACTTGCAGCCCAAGAAACCTAAACAATTGGATCCTTAACACAAGGCCCAATTTGACAGTACATACTAGAACAAAACTTCGACTATAGTATGTAACACTCAGGCACCAACATGTGAACAAGCTTCGACTGCATGTTTGCCTCCTGTCGAAACACATGAAAGCTCTCCTTCGACGCAACATGAGTTCGACCCAAATCTCACAGTTATAAAGTTCTTGATTTCAAAAAATTAGATTATTTAGAAGATGAGGCTGAAATAATCTTGTGTCAATTTGAGGTGTGTTTCCCTCCATCATTTTTTGACATTATGGTTCACTTTATTATTCATCTAGTAAGAGAAATCACATTTGTGGTCCAGATTATTTAAGGTGGATGTATCCAATAAAGTGATACATACAGATATTTAAAAGATATATGAAGAATCATCATCGACTAGAAGTTTCGATTGTTGAAAGGTACATCACATAGGAACTTGTTAAGTCATGTTCAAACTGTTTGTCGGAAGCAGAGTCTTTAGGAATTCCAAAGTCTCGTTATGATGATAGATATAGAGGTATAGGTACTCAAGGTTTAAATCTTATTTCAATTCCTCAAGATTAGTTTTTTAAGCACATTTGTATATATTGAATAATGTTGACAAAGTCGAACCTGACTTATCTACACAAAAGACTAATAAGGGAATATATCTCCGAATGAGTGACAATTGGTTGTTGAAAAAGAATAACAAGAATTTTATAAGTTGGTTTAATGAAAGGATTTATAATGTTGATAGTGCATTCAAGACAATTAAATGGATGTCATACTTGCCAAAATTTAATGAAGTAACTTGGACTGTATACGACATTAGTAATTTTTTCTTTTATACAAAATCAAAAGATGATCGTAGTACAATGTAAAATAGTTGGGTTATGGTTGAACAATATTGTGCTGTGGGCTTTCTCGATCATTGCCATTTTTTCTCTTTCTGTCAACGCAGCATCCATGGCTGCCTATCCCTTCAACGCTTCCAAACAACCCTGCTGTACCAGTAGGGCTTTCATCTTCAAGCGCCACAGACCGAAATCGTTCACTCCGGTGAACTTTTCAATCTCATACTTTGTTGAAGACATCTTCTCCATGCTCACCGCACCAATTTGTTGTGTGAAACGATATCTTTAAGCAAAGTATAAAACGGTTTCTTGATGATCAAGAACCAAACAAGGGTTAACGAAAAACCAAGAAAGAAAACACATGAAGAAGAAGAAGGAACAACAAGGATTGGGCAAATATAAATTCTGTTTACTATTCACTTTCTCATTAAAGTCACAAATGATTACAAGTGAATATCACAATTTGCCATACTCAACAAACTGAGTGTACTAGCCTATTTATAGACTAACTAGGTAACTTGCAACCCAAGAAACCTAAACAATTGGATCCTTAACACAAGGCCCAATTCGACAGTACATACTAGAACAAAACTTCGACTATAGTATGTAACACTCAGGCACCAACATGTGAACAAGCTTCGACTGCATGTTTGCCTCCTGTCGAAACACATGAAAGCTCTCCTTCGACGCAACATGAGTTCGACCCAAATCTCACAGTTATAAAGTTCTTGATTTCAAAAAATTAGATTATTTAGAAGATGAGGCTGAAATAATCTTGTGTCAATTTGAGGTGTGTTTCCCTCCATCATTTTTTGACATTATGGTTCACTTTATTATTCATCTAGTAAGAGAAATCACATTTGTGGTCCAGATTATTTAAGGTGGATGTATCCAATAAAGTGATACATACAGATATTTAAAAGATATATGAAGAATCATCATCGACTAGAAGTTTCGATTGTTGAAAGGTACATCACATAGGAACTTGTTAAGTCATGTTCAAACTGTTTGTCGAAAGCAGAGTCTATAGGAATTCCAAAGTCTCGTTATGATGATAGATATAGAGGTATAGGTACTCAAGGTTTAAATCTTATTTCAATTCCTCAAGATTAGTTTTTTTAAGCACATTTGTATATATTGAATAATGTTGACAAAGTTGAACCTGACTTATCTACACAAAAGACTAATAAGGGAATATATCTCCGAATGAGTGACAATTGGTTGTTGAAAAAGAATAACAAGAATTTCACAAGTTGGTTTAATGAAAGGATTTATAATGTTGATAGTGCATTCAAGACAATTAAATGGATGTCATACTTGCCAAAATTTAATGAAGTAACTTGGACTGTATACGACATTAGTAATTTTTTCTTTTATACAAAATCAAAAGATGATCGTAGTACAATGTAAAATAGTTGGGTTATGGTTGAACAATATTGTGTTGTGGGGTTTCTCGATCATTGCCATTTTTTCTCTTTCTGTCAACGCAGCATCCATGGCTGCCTGTCCCTTCAACGCTTCCAAACAACCCTGCTGTACCAGTAGGGCTTTCATCTTCAAGCGCCACAGACCAAAATCGTTCACTCCGGTGAACTTTTCAATCTCATACTTTGTTGAAGACATCTTCTCCATGCTCACCGCACCAATTTGTTGTGTAAAACGATATCTTTAAGCAAAGTATAAAACGGTTTCTTGATGATCAAGAACCAAAGAAGGGTTAACGAAAAACCAAGAAAGAAAACACATGAAGAAGAAGAAGGAACAACAAGGATTGGGCAAATATAAATTCTGTTTACTATTCACTTTCTCATTAAAGTCACAAATGATTACAAGTGAATATCACAATTTGCCACACTCAACAAACTGAGTGTACTAGCCTATTTATAGACTAACTAGGTAACTTGCAGCCCAAGAAACCTAAACAATTGGATCCTTAACACAAGGCCCAATTTGACAGTACATACTAGAACAAAACTTCGACTATAGTATGTAACACTCAGGCACCAACATGTGAACAAGCTTCGACTGCATGTTTGCCTCCTGTCGAAACACATGAAAGCTCTCCTTCGACGCAACATGAGTTCGACCCAAATCTCACAGTAATAAAGTTCTTGATTTCAAAAAATTAGAGTATTTAGAAGATGAGGCTGAAATAATCTTGTGTCAATTTGAGGTGTGTTTCCCTCCATCATTTTTTGACATTATGGTTCACTTTATTATTCATCTAGTAAGAGAAATCACATTTGTGGTCCAGATTATTTAAGGTGGATGTATCCAATAAAGTGATACATACAGATATTTAAAAGATATATGAAGAATCATCATCGACTAGAAGTTTCGATTGTTGAAAGGTACATCACATAGGAACTTGTTAAGTCATGTTCAAACTGTTTGTCGGAAGCAGAGTCTATAGGAATTCCAAAGTCTCGTTATGATGATAGATATAGAGGTATAGGTACTCAAGGTTTAAATCTTATTTCAATTCCTCAAGATTAGTTTTTTAAGCACATTTGTATATATTGAATAATGTTGACAAAGTCGAACCTGACTTATCTACACAAAAGACTAATAAGGGAATATATCTCCGAATGAGTGACAATTGGTTGTTGAAAAAGAATAACAAGAATTTTATAAGTTGGTTTAATGAAAGGATTTATAATGTTGATAGTGCATTCAAGACAATTAAATGGATGTCATACTTGCCAAAATTTAATGAAGTAACTTGGACTGTATACTACATTAGTAATTTTTTCTTTTATACAAAATCAAAAGATGATCGTAGTACAATGTAAAATAGGTGGGTTATGGTTGAACAATATTGTGCTGTGGGCTTTCTCGATCATTGCCATTTTTTCTCTTTCTGTCAACGCAGCATCCATGGCTGCCTATCCCTTCAACGCTTCCAAACAACCCTGCTGTACCAGTAGGGCTTTCATCTTCAAGCGCCACAGACCGAAATCGTTCACTCCGGTGAACTTTTCAATCTCATACTTTGTTGAAGACATCTTCTCCATGCCCACCGCACCAATTTGTTGTGTGAAACGATATGTTTAAGCAAAGTATCAAACGGTTTCTTGATGATCAAGAACCAAACAAGGGTTAACGAAAAACCAAGAAAGAAAACACATGAAGAAGAAGAAGGAACAACAAGGATTGGGCAAATATAAATTCTGTTTACTATTCACTTTCTCATTAAAGTCACAAATGATTACAAGTGAATATCACAATTTGCCATACTCAACAAACTGAGTGTACTAGCCTATTTATAGACTAACTAGGTAACTTGCAACCCAAGAAACCTAAACAATTGGATCCTTAACACAAGGCCCAATTCGACAGTACATACTAGAACAAAACTTCGACTATAGTATGTAACACTCAGGCACCAACATGTGAACAAGCTTCGACTGCATGTTTGCCTCCTGTCGAAACACATGAAAGCTCTCCTTCGACGCAACATGAGTTCGACCCAAATATCACAGTAATAAAGTTCTTGATTTCAAAAAATTAGATTATTTAGAAGATGAGGCTGAAATAATCTTGTGTCAATTTGAGGTGTGTTTCCCTCCATCATTTTTTGACATTATGGTTCACTTTATTATTCATCTAGTAAGAGAAATCACATTTGTGGTCCAGATTATTTAAGGTGGATGTATCCAATAAAGTGATACATACAGATATTTAAAAGATATATGAAGAATCATCATCGACTAGAAGTTTCGATTGTTGAAAGGTACATCACATAGGAACTTGTTAAGTCATGTTCAAACTGTTTGTCGAAAGCAGAGTCTATAGGAATTCCAAAGTCTCGTTATGATGATAGATATAGAGGTATAGGTACTCAAGGTTTAAATCTTATTTCAATTCCTCAAGATTAGTTTTTTAAGCACATTTGTATATATTGAATAATGTTGACAAAGTTGAACCTGACTTATCTACACAAAAGACTAATAAGGGAATATATCTCCGAATGAGTGACAATTGGTTGTTGAAAAAGAATAACAAGAATTTTATAAGTTGGTTTAATGAAAGGATTTATAATGTTGATAGTGCATTCAAGACAATTAAATGGATGTCATACTTGCCAAAATTTAAAGAAGTAACTTGGACTGTATACGACATTAGTAATTTTTTCTTTTATACAAAATCAAAAGATGATCGTAGTACAATGTAAAATAGTTGGGTTATGGTTGAACAATATTGTGCTGTGGGCTTTCTCGATCATTGCCATTTTTTCTCTTTCTATCAACGCAGCATCCATGGCTGCCTATCCCTTCAACGCTTCCAAACAACCCTGCTGTACCAGTAGGGCTTTCATCTTCAAGCGCCACAGACCAAAATCGTTCACTCCGGTGAACTTTTCAATCTCATACTTTGTTGAAGACATCTTCTCCATGCTCACCGCACCAATTTGTTGTGTAAAACGATATATTTAAGCAAAGTATAAAACGGTTTCTTGATGATCAAGAACCAAACAAGGGTTAACGAAAAACCAAGAAAGAAAACACATGAAGAAGAAGAAGGAACAACAAGGATTGGGCAAATATAAATTCTGTTTACTATTCACTTTCTCATTAAAGTCACAAATGATTACAAGTGAATATCACAATTTGCCACACTCAACAAACTGAGTGTACTAGCCTATTTATAGACTAACTAGGTAACTTGCAGCCCAAGAAACCTAAACAATTAGATCCTTAACACAAGGCCCAATTCGACAGTACATACTAGAACAAAACTTCGACTATAGTATGTAACACTCAGGCACCAACATGTGAACAAGCTTCGACTGCATGTTTGCCTCCTGTCGAAACACATGAAAGCTCTCCTTCGACGCAACAAGAGTTCGACCCAAATCTCACAGTAATAAAGTTCTTGATTTCAAAAAATTAGATTATTTAGAAGATGAGGCTGAAATAATCTTGTGTCAATTTGAGGTGTGTTTCCCTCCATCATTTTTTGACATTATGGTTCACTTTATTATTCATCTAGTAAGAGAAATCACATTTGTGGTCCAGATTATTTAAGGTGGATGTATCCAATAAAGTGATACATACAGATATTTAAAAGATATATGAAGAATCATCATCGACTAGAAGTTTCGATTGTTGAAAGGTACATCACATAGGAACTTGTTAAGTCATGTTCAAACTGTTTGTCGGAAGCAGAGTCTATAGGAATTCCAAAGTCTCGTTATGATGATAGATATAGAGGTATAGGTACTCAAGGTTTAAATCTTATTTCAATTCCTCAAGATTAGTTTTTTAAGTACATTTGTATATATTGAATAATGTTGACAAAGTTGAACCTGACTTATCTACACAAAAGACTAATAAGGGAATATATCTCCGAATGAGTGACAATTGGTTGTTGAAAAAGAATAACAAGAATTTTATAAGTTGGTTTAATGAAAGGATTTATAATGTTGATAGTGCATTCAAGACAATTAAATGGATGTCATACTTGCCAAAATTTAATGAAGTAACTTGGACTATATACGACATTAGTAATTTTTTCTTTTATACAAAATCAAAAGATGATCATAGTACAATGTAAAATAGTTGGGTTATGGTTGAACAATATTGTGCTGTGGGCTTTCTCGATCATTGCCATTTTTTCTCTTTCTGTCAACGCAGCATCCATGGCTGCCTGTCCCTTCAACGCTTCCAAACAACCCTGCTGTACCAGTAGGGCTTTCATCTTCAAGCGCCACAGACCGAAATCGTTCACTCCGGTGAACTTTTCAATCTCATACTTTGTTGAAGACATCTTCTCCATGCTCACCGCACCAATTTGTTGTGTAAAACGATATCTTTAAGCAAAGTATAAAACGGTTTCTTGATGATCAAGAACCAAACAAGGGTTAACGAAAAACCAAGAAAGAAAACACATGAATAAGAAGAAGGAACAACAAGGATTGGGCAAATATAAATTCTATTTACTATTCACTTTCTCATTAAAGTCACAAATGATTACAAGTGAATATCACAATTTGCCACACTCAACAAACTGAGTGTACTAGCCTATTTATAGACTAACTAGGTAACTTGCAACCAAAGAAACCTAAACAATTGGATCCTTAACACAAGACCCAATTCGACAGTACATATTAGAACAAAACTTCGACTATAGTATGTAACACTCAGGCACCAACATGTGAACAAGATTCGACTGCATACTTGACTCCTGTCGAAACACATGAAAGCTCTCCTTCGACACAACATGAGTTCGACCCAAATCTCACAGTAATAAAGTTCTTGAGTCCAATAAAGTGATACATACAAATATTTAAAAGATATATGAAGAATCATCATCGACTAGAAGTTTCGATCGTTGAAAGGTACATCACATAGGAACTTGTTAAGTCATGTTCAAACTGTTTGTCGGAAGCAGAGTCTATAGGAATTCCAGAATCTCGTTATGATGATAGATATAGAGGTATAGGTACTCAAGGTTTAAATCTTATTTCAATTCCTCAAGATTAGTTTTTTAAGCACATTTGTATATATTGAATAATGTTGACAAAGTTGAACCTGACTTATCTACACAAAAGACTAATAAGGGAATATATCTCCGAATGAGTGACAATTGGTTGTTGAAAAAGAATAACAAGAATTTTATAAGTTGGTTTAATGAAAGGATTTATAATGTTGATAGTGCATTCAAGACAATTAAATGGATGTCATACTTGCCAAAATTTAAAGAAGTAACTTGGACTGTATACGACATTAGTAATTTTTTCTTTTATACAAAATCAAAAGATGATCGTAGTACAATGTAAAATAGTTGGGTTATGGTTGAACAATATTGTGCTGTGGGCTTTCTCGATCATTGCCATTTTTTCTCTTTCTGTCAACGCAGCATCCATGGCTGCCTATCCCTTCAACGCTTCCAAACAACCCTGCTGTACCAGTAGGGCTTTCATCTTCAAGCGCCACAGACCAAAATCGTTCACTCCGGTGAACTTTTCAATCTCATACTTTGTTGAAGACATCTTCTCCATGCTCACCGCACCAATTTGTTGTGTAAAACGGTATATTTAAGCAAAGTATAAAACGGTTTCTTGATGATCAAGAACCAAACAAGGGTTAACGAAAAACCAAGAAAGAAAACACATGAAGAAGAAGAAGGAACAACAAGGATTGGGCAAATATAAATTCTGTTTACTATTCACTTTCTCATTAAAGTCACAAATGATTACAAGTGAATATCACAATTTGCCACACTCAACAAACTGAGTGTACTAGCCTATTTATAGACTAACTAGGTAACTTGCAGCCCAACAAACCTAAACAATTAGATCCTTAATACAAGGCCCAATTCGACAGTACATACTAGAACAAAACTTCGACTATAGTATGTAACACTCAGGCACCAACATGTGAACAAGCTTCGACTGCATGTTTGCCTCCTGTCGAAACACATGAAAGCTCTCCTTCGACGCAACATGAGTTCGACCCAAATCTCACAGTAATAAAGTTCTTGATTTCAAAAAATTAGATTATTTAGAAGATGAGGCTGAAATAATCTTGTGTCAATTTGAGGTGTGTTTCCCTCCATCATTTTTTGACATTATGGTTCACTTTATTATTCATCTAGTAAGAGAAATCACATTTGTGGTCCAGATTATTTAAGGTGGATGTATCCAATAAAGTGATACATACAGATATTTAAAAGATATATGAAGAATCATCATCGACTAGAAGTTTCGATTGTTGAAAGGTACATCACATAGGAACTTGTTAAGTCATGTTCAAACTGTTTGTCGGAAGCAGAGTCTATAGGAATTCCAAAGTCTCGTTATGATGATAGATATAGAGGTATAGGTACTCAAGGTTTAAATCTTATTTCAATTCCTCAAGATTAGTTTTTTAAGTACATTTGTATATATTGAATAATGTTGACAAAGTTGAACCTGACTTATCTACACAAAAGACTAATAAGGGAATATATCTCCGAATGAGTGACAATTGGTTGTTGAAAAAGAATAACAAGAATTTTATAAGTTGGTTTAATGAAAGGATTTATAATGTTGATAGTGCATTCAAGACAATTAAATGGATGTCATACTTGCCAAAATTTAATGAAGTAACTTGGACTATATACGACATTAGTAATTTTTTCTTTTATACAAAATCAAAAGATGATCATAGTACAATGTAAAATAGTTGGGTTATGGTTGAACAATATTGTGCTGTGGGCTTTCTCGATCATTGCCATTTTTTCTCTTTCTGTCAACGCAGCATCCATGGCTGCCTGTCCCTTCAACGCTTCCAAACAACCCTGCTGTACCAGTAGGGCTTTCATCTTCAAGCGCCACAGACCGAAATCGTTCACTCCGGTGAACTTTTCAATCTCATACTTTGTTGAAGACATCTTCTCCATGCTCACCGCACCAATTTGTTGTGTAAAACGATATCTTTAAGCAAAGTATAAAACGGTTTCTTGATGATCAAGAACCAAACAAGGGTTAACGAAAAACCAAGAAAGAAAACACATGAATAAGAAGAAGGAACAACAAGGATTGGGCAAATATAAATTCTATTTACTATTCACTTTCTCATTAAAGTCACAAATGATTACAAGTGAATATCACAATTTGCCACACTCAACAAACTGAGTGTACTAGCCTATTTATAGACTAACTAGGTAACTTGCAACCAAAGAAACCTAAACAATTGGATCCTTAACACAAGACCCAATTCGACAGTACATATTAGAACAAATCTTCGACTATAGTATGTAACACTCAGGCACCAACATGTGAACAAGATTCGACTGCATGCTTGACTCCTGTCGAAACACATGAAAGCTCTCCTTCGACACAACATGAGTTCGACCCAAATCTCACAGTAATAAAGTTCTTGAGTCCAATAAAGTGATACATACAAATATTTAAAAGATATATGAAGAATCATCATCGACTAGAAGTTTCGATCGTTGAAAGGTACATCACATAGGAACTTGTTAAGTCATGTTCAAACTGTTTGTCGGAAGCAGAGTCTATAGGAATTCCAGAATCTCGTTATGATGATAGATATAGAGGTATAGGTACTCAAGGTTTAAATCTTATTTCAATTCCTCAAGATTAGTTTTTTAAGCACATTTGTATATATTGAATAATGTTGACAAAGTTGAACCTGACTTATCTACACAAAAGACTAATAAGGGAATATATCTCCGAATGAGTGACAATTGGTTGTTGAAAAAGAATAACAAGAATTTTATAAGTTGGTTTAATGAAAGGATTTATAATGTTGATAGTGCATTCAAGACAATTAAATGGATGTCATACTTGCCAAAATTTAATGAAGTAACTTGGACTGTATACGACATTAGTAATTTTTTCTTTTATACAAAATCAAAAGATGATCGTAGTACAATGTAAAATAGTTGGGTTATGGTTGAACAATATTGTGCTGTGGGCTTTCTCGATCATTGCCATTTTTTCTCTTTCTGTCAACGCAGCATCCATGGCTGCCTATCCCTTCAACGCTTCCAAACAACCCTGCTGTACCAGTAGGGCTTTCATCTTCAAGCGCCACAGACCAAAATCGTTCACTCCGGTGAACTTTTCAATCTCATACTTTGTTGAAGACATCTTCTCCATGCTCACCGCACCAATTTGTTGTGTAAAACGATATCTTTAAGCAAAGTATAAAACGGTTTCTTGATGATCAAGAACCAAACAAGGGTTAACGAAAAACCAAGAAAGAAAACACATGAAGAAGAAGAAGGAACAACAAGGATTGGGCAAATATAAATTCTGTTTACTATTCACTTTCTCATTAAAGTCACAAATGATTACAAGTGAATATCACAATTTGCCACACTCAACAAACTGAGTGTACTAGCCTATTTATAGACTAACTAGGTAACTTGCAGCCCAAGAAACCTAAACAATTAGATCCTTAACACAAGGCCCAATTCGACAGTACATACTAGAACAAAACTTCGACTATAGTATGTAACACTCAGGCACCAACATGTGAACAAGCTTCGACTGCATGTTTGCCTCCTGTCGAAACACATGAAAGCTCTCCTTCGACGCAACATGAGTTCGACCCAAATCTCACAGTAATAAAGTTCTTGATTTCAAAAAATTAGATTATTTAGAAGATGAGGCTGAAATAATCTTGTGTCAATTTGAGGTGTGTTTCCCTCCATCATTTTTTGACATTATGGTTCACTTTATTATTCATCTAGTAAGAGAAATCACATTTGTGGTCCAGATTATTTAAGGTGGATGTATCCAATAAAGTGATACATACAGATATTTAAAAGATATATGAAGAATCATCATCGACTAGAAGTTTCGATTGTTGAAAGGTACATCACATAGGAACTTGTTAAGTCATGTTCAAACTGTTTGTCGAAAGCAGAGTCTATAGGAATTCCAAAGTCTCGTTATGATGATAGATATAGAGGTATAGGTACTTAAGGTTTAAATATTATTTCAATTCCTCAAGATTAGTTTTTTAAGCACATTTGTATATATTGAATAATGTTGACAAAGTTGAACCTGACTTATCTACACAAAAGACTAATAAGGGAATATATCTCCGAATGAGTGACAATTGGTTGTTGAAAAAGAATAACAAGAATTTTATAAGTTGGTTTAATGAAAGGATTTATAATGTTGATAGTGCATTCAAGACAATTAAATGGATGTCATACTTGCCAAAATTTAAAGAAGTAACTTGGACTGTATACGACATTAGTAATTTTTTCTTTTATACAAAATCAAAAGATGATCGTAGTACAATGTAAAATAGTTGGGTTATGGTTGAACAATATTGTGCTGTGGGCTTTCTCGATCATTGCCATTTTTTCTCTTTCTGTCAACGCAGCATCCATGGCTGCCTATCCCTTCAACGCTTCCAAACAACCCTGCTGTACCAGTAGGGCTTTCATCTTCAAGCGCCACAGACCAAAATCGTTCACTCCGGTGAACTTTTCAATCTCATACTTTGTTGAAGACATCTTCTCCATGCTCACCGCACCAATTTGTTGTGTAAAACGATATCTTTAAGCAAAGTATAAAACGGTTTCTTGATGATCAAGAACCAAACAAGGGTTAACGAAAAACCAAGAAAGAAAACACATGAAGAAGAAGAAGGAACAACAAGGATTGGGCAAATATAAATTCTGTTTACTATTCACTTTCTCATTAAAGTCACAAATGATTACATGTGAATATCACAATTTCCCACACTCAACAAACTGAGTGTACTAGCCTATTTATAGACTAACTAGGTAACTTGCAGCCCAAGAAACCTAAACAATTAGATCCTTAACACAAGGCCCAATTCGACAGTACATACTAGAACAAAACTTCGACTATAGTATGTAACACTCAGGCACCAACATGTGAACAAGCTTCGACTGCATGTTTGCCTCCTGTCGAAACACATGAAAGCTCTCCTTCGACGCAACATGAGTTCGACCCAAATCTCACAGTAATAAAGTTCTTGATTTCAAAAAATTAGATTATTTAGAAGATGAGGCTGAAATAATCTTGTGTCAATTTGAGGTGTGTTTCCCTCCATCATTTTTTGACATTATGGTTCACTTTATTATTCATCTAGTAAGAGAAATCACATTTGTGGTCCAGATTATTTAAGGTGGATGTATCCAATAAAGTGATACATACAGATATTTAAAAGATATATGAAGAATCATCATCGACTAGAAGTTTCGATTGTTGAAAGGTACATCACATAGGAACTTGTTAAGTCATGTTCAAACTGTTTGTCGGAAGCAGAGTCTATAGGAATTCCAAAGTCTCGTTATGATGATAGATATAGAGGTATAGGTACTCAAGGTTTAAATCTTATTTCAATTCCTCAAGATTAGTTTTTTAAGTACATTTGTATATATTGAATAATGTTGACAAAGTTGAACCTGACTTATCTACACAAAAGACTAATAAGGGAATATATCTCCGAATGAGTGACAATTGGTTGTTGAAAAAGAATAACAAGAATTTTATAAGTTGGTTTAATGAAAGGATTTATAATGTTGATAGTGCATTCAAGACAATTAAATGGATGTCATACTTGCCAAAATTTAATGAAGTAACTTGGACTATATACGACATTAGTAATTTTTTCTTTTATACAAAATCAAAAGATGATCATAGTACAATGTAAAATAGTTGGGTTATGGTTGAACAATATTGTGCTGTGGGCTTTCTCGATCATTGCCATTTTTTCTCTTTCTGTCAACGCAGCATCCATGGTTGCCTGTCCCTTCAACGCTTCCAAACAACCTTGCTGTACCAGTAGGGCTTTCATCTTCAAGCGCCACAGACCGAAATCGTTCACTCCGGTGAACTTTTCAATCTCATACTTTGTTGAAGACATCTTCTCCATGCTCACCGCACCAATTTGTTGATTAAAACGATATCTTTAAGTAAAGTATAAAACGGTTTCTTGATGATCAAGAACCAAACAAGGGTTAACGAAAAACCAAGAAAGAAAACACATGAATAAGAAGAAGGAACAACAAGGATTGGGCAAATATAAATTCTATTTACTATTCACTTTCTCATTAAAGTCACAAATGATTACAAGTGAATATCACAATTTGCCACACTCAACAAACTGAGTGTACTAGCCTATTTATAGACTAACTAGGTAACTTGCAACCAAAGAAACCTAAACAATTGGATCCTTAACACAAGACCCAATTCGACAGTACATATTAGAACAAAACTTCGACTATAGTATGTAACACTCAGGCACCAACATGTGAACAAGCTTCGACTGCATGCTTGACTCCTGTCGAAACACATGAAAGCTCTCCTTCGACACAACATGAGTTCGACCCAAATCTCACAGTAATAAAGTTCTTGAGTCCAATAAAGTGATACATACAAATATTTAAAAGATATATGAAGAATCATCATCGACTAGAAGTTTCGATCGTTGAAAGGTACATCACATAGGAACTTGTTAAGTCATGTTCAAACTGTTTGTCGGAAGCAGAGTCTATAGGAATTCCAGAATCTCGTTATAATGATAGATATAGAGGTATAGGTACTCAAGGTTTAAATCTTATTTCAATTCCTCAAGATTAGTTTTTTAAGCACATTTGTATATATTGAATAATGTTGACAAAGTTGAACCTGACTTATCTACACAAAAGACTAATAAGGGAATATATCTCCGAATGAGTGACAATTGGTTGTTGAAAAAGAATAACAAGAATTTTATAAGTTGGTTTAATGAAAGGATTTATAATGTTGATAGTGCATTCAAGACAATTAAATGGATGTCATACTTGCCAAAATTTAATGAAGTAACTTGGACTGTATACGACATTAGTAATTTTTTCTTTTATACAAAATCAAAAGATGATCGTAGTACAATGTAAAATAGTTGGGTTATGGTTGAACAATATTGTGCTGTGGGCTTTCTCGATCATTGCCATTTTTTCTCTTTCTGTCAACGCAGCATCCATGGCTGCCTATCCCTTCAACGCTTCCAAACAACCCTGTTGTACCAGTAGGGCTTTCATCTTCAAGCGCCACAGACCAAAATCGTTCACTCCGGTGAACTTTTCAATCTCATACTTTGTTGAAGACATCTTCTCCATGCTCACCGCACCAATTTGTTGTGTAAAACGATATCTTTAAGCAAAGTATAAAACGGTTTCTTGATGATCAAGAACCAAACAAGGGTTAACGAAAAACCAAGAAAGAAAACACATGAAGAAGAAGAAGGAACAACAAGGATTGGGCAAATATAAATTCTGTTTACTATTCACTTTCTCATTAAAGTCACAAATGATTACATGTGAATATCACAATTTGCCACACTCAACAAACTGAGTGTACTAGCCTATTTATAGACTAACTAGGTAACTTGCAGCCCAAGAAACCTAAACAATTAGATCCTTAACACAAGGCCCAATTCGACAGTACATACTAGAACAAAACTTCGACTATAGTATGTAACAC
This sequence comes from Lathyrus tuberosus, assembly GCA_022829125.1. Taxonomy (NCBI): domain Eukaryota; kingdom Viridiplantae; phylum Streptophyta; class Magnoliopsida; order Fabales; family Fabaceae; genus Lathyrus; species Lathyrus tuberosus. The sequence continues at coordinate 4,414,015 of JALAZF010000019.1, read as the reverse complement.
TCAGGCACCAACATGTGAACAAGCTTCGACTGCATGTTTGCCTCCTGTCGAAACACATGAAAGCTCTCCTTCGACGCAACATGAGTTCGACCCAAATCTCACAGTAATAAAGTTCTTGATTTCAAAAAATTAGATTATTTAGAAGATGAGGCTGAAATAATCTTGTGTCAATTTGAGGTGTGTTTCCCTCCATCATTTTTTGACATTATGGTTCACTTTATTATTCATCTAGTAAGAGAAATCACATTTGTGGTCCAGATTATTTAAGGTGGATGTATCCAATAAAGTGATACATACAGATATTTAAAAGATATATGAAGAATCATCATCGACTAGAAGTTTCGATTGTTGAAAGGTACATCACATAGGAACTTGTTAAGTCATGTTCAAACTGTTTGTCGGAAGCAGAGTCTATAGGAATTCCAAAGTCTCGTTATGATGATAGATATAGAGGTATAGGTACTCAAGGTTTAAATCTTATTTCAATTCCTCAAGATTAGTTTTTTAAGTACATTTGTATATATTGAATAATGTTGACAAAGTTGAACCTGACTTATCTACACAAAAGACTAATAAGGGAATATATCTCCGAATGAGTGACAATTGGTTGTTGAAAAAGAATAACAAGAATTTTATAAGTTGGTTTAATGAAAGGATTTATAATGTTGATAGTGCATTCAAGACAATTAAATGGATGTCATACTTGCCAAAATTTAATGAAGTAACTTGGACTATATACGACATTAGTAATTTTTTCTTTTATACAAAATCAAAAGATGATCATAGTACAATGTAAAATAGTTGGGTTATGGTTGAACAATATTGTGCTGTGGGCTTTCTCGATCATTGCCATTTTTTCTCTTTCTGTCAACGCAGCATCCATGGTTGCCTGTCCCTTCAACGCTTCCAAACAACCCTGCTGTACCAGTAGGGATTTCATCTTCAAGCGCCACAGACCGAAATCGTTCACTCCGGTGAACTTTTCAATCTCATACTTTGTTGAAGACATCTTCTCCATGCTCACCGCACCAATTTGTTGATTAAAACGATATCTTTAAGTAAAGTATAAAACGGTTTCTTGATGATCAAGAACCAAACAAGGGTTAACGAAAAACCAAGAAAGAAAACACATGAATAAGAAGAAGGAACAACAAGGATTGGGCAAATATAAATTCTATTTACTATTCACTTTCTCATTAAAGTCACAAATGATTACAAGTGAATATCACAATTTGCCACACTCAACAAACTGAGTGTACTAGCCTATTTATAGACTAACTAGGTAACTTGCAACCAAAGAAACCTAAACAATTGGATCCTTAACACAAGACCCAATTCGACAGTACATATTAGAACAAAACTTCGACTATAGTATGTAACACTCAGGCACCAACATGTGAACAAGCTTCGACTGCATGCTTGACTCCTGTCGAAACACATGAAAGCTCTCCTTCGACACAACATGAGTTCGACCCAAATCTCACAGTAATAAAGTTCTTGAGTCCAATAAAGTGATACATACAAATATTTAAAAGATATATGAAGAATCATCATCGACTAGAAGTTTCGATCGTTGAAAGGTACATCACATAGGAACTTGTTAAGTCATGTTCAAACTGTTTGTCGGAAGCAGAGTCTATAGGAATTCCAGAATCTCGTTATGATGATAGATATAGAGGTATAGGTACTCAAGGTTTAAATCTTATTTCAATTCCTCAAGATTAGTTTTTTAAGCACATTTGTATATATTGAATAATGTTGACAAAGTTGAACCTGACTTATCTACACAAAAGACTAATAAGGGAATATATCTCCGAATGAGTGACAATTGGTTGTTGAAAAAGAATAACAAGAATTTTATAAGTTGGTTTAATGAAAGGATTTATAATGTTGATAGTGCATTCAAGACAATTAAATGGATGTCATACTTGCCAAAATTTAATGAAGTAACTTGGACTGTATACGACATTAGTAATTTTTTCTTTTATACAAAATCAAAAGATGATCGTAGTACAATGTAAAATAGTTGGGTTATGGTTGAACAATATTGTGCTGTGGGCTTTCTCGATCATTGCCATTTTTTCTCTTTCTGTCAACGCAGCATCCATGGCTGCCTATCCCTTCAACGCTTCCAAACAACCCTGCTGTACCAGTAGGGCTTTCATCTTCAAGCGCCACAGACCAAAATCGTTCACTCCGGTGAACTTTTCAATCTCATACTTTGTTGAAGACATCTTCTCCATGCTCACCGCACCAATTTGTTGTGTAAAACGATATCTTTAAGCAAAGTATAAAACGGTTTCTTGATGATCAAGAACCAAACAAGGGTTAACGAAAAACCAAGAAAGAAAACACATGAAGAAGAAGAAGGAACAACAAGGATTGGGCAAATATAAATTCTGTTTACTATTCACTTTCTCATTAAAGTCACAAATGATTACAAGTGAATATCACAATTTGCCACACTCAACAAACTGAGTGTACTAGCCTATTTATAGACTAACTAGGTAACTTGCAGCCCAAGAAACCTAAACAATTAGATCCTTAACACAAGGCCCAATTCGACAGTACATACTAGAACAAAACTTCGACTATAGTATGTAACACTCAGGCACCAACATGTGAACAAGCTTCGACTGCATGTTTGCCTCCTGTCGAAACACATGAAAGCTCTCCTTCGACGCAACATGAGTTCGACCCAAATCTCACAGTAATAAAGTTCTTGATTTCAAAAAATTAGATTATTTAGAAGATGAGGCTGAAATAATCTTGTGTCAATTTGAGGTGTGTTTCCCTCCATCATTTTTTGACATTATGGTTCACTTTATTATTCATCTAGTAAGACAAATCACATTTATGGTCCAGATTATTTAAGGTGGATGTATCCAATAAAGTGATACATACAGATATTTAAAAGATATATGAAGAATCATCATCGACTAGAAGTTTCGATTGTTGAAAGGTACATCACATAGGAACTTGTTAAGTCATGTTCAAACTGTTTGTCGGAAGCAGAGTCTATAGGAATTCCAAAGTCTCGTTATGATGATAGATATAGAGGTATAGGTACTCAAGGTTTAAATCTTATTTCAATTCCTCAAGATTAGTTTTTTAAGCACATTTGTATATATTGAATAATGTTGACAAAGTTGAACCTGACTTATCTACACAAAAGACTAATAAGGGAATATATCTCCGAATGAGTGACAATTGGTTGTTGAAAAAGAATAACAAGAATTTCATAAGTTGGTTTAATGAAAGGATTTATAATGTTGATAGTGCATTCAAGACAATTAAATGGATGTCATACTTGCCAAAATTTAATGTAGTAACTTGGACTGTATACGACATTAGTAATTTTTTCTTTTATACAAAATCAAAAGATGATCGTAGTACAATGTAAAATAGTTGGGTTATGGTTGAACAATATTGTGCTGTGGGCTTTCTCGATCATTGCCATTTTTTCTCTTTCTGTCAACGCAGCATCCATGGCTGCCTGTCCCTTCAACGCTTCCAAACAACCCTGCTGTACCAGTAGGGCTTTCATCTTCAAGCGCCACAGACCGAAATTGTTCACTCCGGTGAACTTTTCAATCTCATACTTTGTTGAAGACATCTTCTCCATGCTCACCGCACCAATTTGTTGTGTAAAACGATATCTTTAAGCAAAGTATAAAACGGTTTCTTGATGATCAAGAACCAAACAAGGGTTAACGAAAAACCAAGAAAGAAAACAGATGAATAAGAAGAAGGAACAACAAGGATTGGGCAAATATAAATTCTATTTACTATTCACTTTCTCATTAAAGTCACAAATGATTACAAGTGAATATCACAATTTGCCACACTCAACAAACTGAGTGTACTAGCCTATTTATAGACTAACTAGGTAACTTGCAACCAAAGAAACCTAAACAATTGGATCCTTAACACAAGACCCAATTCGACAGTACATATTAGAACAAAACTTCGACTATAGTATGTAACACTCAGGCACCAACATGTGAACAAGCTTCGACTGCATGCTTGACTCCTGTCGAAACACATGAAAGCTCTCCTTCGACACAACATGAGTTCGACCCAAATCTCACAGTAATAAAGTTCTTGAGTCCAATAAAGTGATACATACAAATATTTAAAAGATATATGAAGAATCATCATCGACTAGAAGTTTCGATCGTTGAAAGGTACATCACATAGGAACTTGTTAAGTCATGTTCAAACTGTTTGTCGGAAGCAGAGTCTATAGGAATTCCAGAATCTCGTTATGATGATAGATATAGAGGTATAGGTACTCAAGGTTTAAATCTTATTTCAATTCCTCAAGATTAGTTTTTTAAGCACATTTGTATATATTGAATAATGTTGACAAAGTTGAACCTGACTTATCTACACAAAAGACTAATAAGGGAATATATCTCCGAATGAGTGACAATTGGTTGTTGAAAAAGAATAACAAGAATTTTATAAGTTGGTTTAATGAAAGGATTTATAATGTTGATAGTGCATTCAAGACAATTAAATGGATGTCATACTTGCCAAAATTTAATGAAGTAACTTGGACTGTATACGACATTAGTAATTTTTTCTTTTATACAAAATCAAAAGATGATCGTAGTACAATGTAAAATAGTTGGGTTATGGTTGAACAATATTGTGCTGTGGGCTTTCTCGATCATTGCCATTTTTTCTCTTTCTGTCAACGCAGCATCCATGGCTGCCTATCCCTTCAACGCTTCCAAACAACCCTGCTGTACCAGTAGGGCTTTCATCTTCAAGCGCCACAGACCAAAATCGTTCACTCCGGTGAACTTTTCAATCTCATACTTTGTTGAAGACATCTTCTCCATGCTCACCGCACCAATTTGTTGTGTAAAACGATATCTTTAAGCAAAGTATAAAACGGTTTCTTGATGATCAAGAACCAAACAAGGGTTAACGAAAAACCAAGAAAGAAAACACATGAAGAAGAAGAAGGAACAACAAGGATTGGGCAAATATAAATTCTGTTTACTATTCACTTTCTCATTAAAGTCACAAATGATTACAAGTGAATATCACAATTTGCCACACTCAACAAACTGAGTGTACTAGCCTATTTATAGACTAACTAGGTAACTTGCAGCCCAAGAAACCTAAACAATTAGATCCTTAACACAAGGCCCAATTCGACAGTACATACTAGAACAAAACTTCGACTATAGTATGTAACACTCAGGCACCAACATGTGAACAAGCTTCGACTGCATGTTTGCCTCCTGTCGAAACACATGAAAGCTCTCCTTCGACGCAACATGAGTTCGACCCAAATCTCACAGTAATAAAGTTCTTGATTTCAAAAAATTAGATTATTTAGAAGATGAGGCTGAAATAATCTTGTGTCAATTTGAGGTGTGTTTCCCTCCATCATTTTTTGACATTATGGTTCACTTTATTATTCATCTAGTAAGAGAAATCACATTTATGGTCCAGATAATTTAAGGTGGATGTATCCAATAAAGTGATACATACAGATATTTAAAAGATATATGAAGAATCATCATCGACTAGAAGTTTCGATTGTTGAAAGGTACATCACATAGGAACTTGTTAAGTCATGTTCAAACTGTTTGTCGGAAGCAGAGTCTATAGGAATTCCAAAGTCTCGTTATGATGATAGATATAGAGGTATAGGTACTCAAGGTTTAAATCTTATTTCAATTCCTCAAGATTAGTTTTTTAAGCACATTTGTATATATTGAATAATGTTGACAAAGTTGAACCTGACTTATCTACACAAAAGACTAATAAGGGAATATATCTCCGAATGAGTGACAATTGGTTGTTGAAAAAGAATAACAAGAATTTCATAAGTTGGTTTATTGAAAGGATTTATAATGTTGATAGTGCATTCAAGACAATTAAATGGATGTCATACTTGCCAAAATTTAATGTAGTAACTTGGACTGTATACGACATTAGTAATTTTTTCTTTTATACAAAATCAAAAGATGATCGTAGTACAATGTAAAATAGTTGGGTTATGGTTGAACAATATTGTGCTGTGGGCTTTCTCGATCATTGCCATTTTTTCTCTTTCTGTCAACGCAGCATCCATGGCTGCCTGTCCCTTCAACGCTTCCAAACAACCCTGCTGTACCAGTAGGGCTTTCATCTTCAAGCGCCACAGACCGAAATTGTTCACTCCGGTGAACTTTTCAATCTCATACTTTGTTGAAGACATCTTCTCCATGCTCACCGCACCAATTTGTTGTGTAAAACGATATCTTTAAGCAAAGTCTAAAACGGTTTCTTGATGATCAAGAACCAAACAAGGGTTAACGAAAAACCAAGAAAGAAAACACATGAATAAGAAGAAGGAACAACAAGGATTGGGAAAATATAAATTCTATTTACTATTCACTTTCTCATTAAAGTCACAAATGATTACAAGTGAATATCAGAATTTGCCACACTCAACAAACTGAGTGTACTAGCCTATTTATAGACTAACTAGGTAACTTGCAACCAAAGAAACCTAAACAATTGGATCCTTAACACAAGACCCAATTCGACAGTACATATTAGAACAAAACTTCGACTATAGTATGTAACACTCAGGCACCAACATGTGAACAAGCTTCGACTGCATGCTTGACTCCTGTCGAAACACATGAAAGCTCTCCTTCGACACAACATGAGTTCGACCCAAATCTCACAGTAATAAAGTTCTTGAGTCCAATAAAGTGATACATACAAATATTTAAAAGATATATGAAGAATCATCATCGACTAGAAGTTTCGATCGTTGAAAGGTACATCACATAGGAACTTGTTAAGTCATGTTCAAACTGTTTGTCGGAAGCAGAGTCTATAGGAATTCCAGAATCTCGTTATGATGATAGATATAGAGGTATAGGTACTCAAGGTTTAAATCTTATTTCAATTCCTCAAGATTAGTTTTTTAAGCACATTTGTATATATTGAATAATGTTGACAAAGTTGAACCTGACTTATCTACACAAAAGACTAATAAGGGAATATATCTCCGAATGAGTGACAATTGGTTGTTGAAAAAGAATAACAAGAATTTTATAAGTTGGTTTAATGAAAGGATTTAAAATGTTGATAGTGCATTCAAGACAATTAAATGGATGTCATACTTGCCAAAATTTAATGAAGTAACTTGGACTGTATACGACATTAGTAATTTTTTCTTTTATACAAAATCAAAAGATGATCGTAGTACAATGTAAAATAGTTGGGTTATGGTTGAACAATATTGTGCTGTGGGATTTCTCGATCATTGCCATTTTTTCTCTTTCTGTCAACGCAGCATCCATGGCTGCCTGTCCCTTCAACGCTTCCAAACAACCCTGCTGTACCAGTAGGGCTTTCATCTTCAAGCGCCACAGACCGAAATCGTTCACTCCGGTGAACTTTTAAATCTCATACTTTGTTGAAGACATCTTCTCCATGCTCACCGCACCAATTTGTTGTGTAAAATGATATCTTTAAGCAAAGTATAAAACGGTTTCTTGATGATCAAGAACCAAACAAGGGTTAACGAAAAACCAAGAAAGAAAACACATGAATAAGAAGAAGGAACAACAAGGATTGGGCAAATATAAATTCTGTTTACTATTCATTTTCTCATTAAAGTCACAAATGATTACAAGTGAATATCACAATTTGCCACACTCAACAAACTGAGTGTACTAACCTATTTATAGACTAACTAGGTAACTTGAAACCCAAGAAACCTAAATAATTGGATCCTTAACACAAGACCCAATTCGACAGTACATATTAGAACAAAACTTCGACTATAGTATGTAACACTCAGGCACCAACATGTGAACAAGCTTCGACTGCATGCTTCACTCCTGTCGAAACACATGAAAGCTCTCCTTCGACACAACATGAGTTCGACCCAAATCTCACAGTAATAAAGTCCTTGAGTCCAATAAAGTGATACATACAAATATTTAAAAGATATATGAAGAATCATCATCGACTAGAAGTTTCGATCGTTGAAAGGTACATCACATAGGAACTTGTTAAGTCATGTTCAAACTGTTTGTCGGAAGCAGAGTCTATAGGAATTCCAAAGTCTCGTTATGATGATAGATATAGAGGTATAGGTACTCAAGGTTTAAATCTTATTTCAATTCCTCAAGATTAGTTTTTTAAGCACATTTGTATATATTGAATAATGTTGACAAAGTTGAACCTGACTTATCTACACAAAAGACTAATAAGGGAATATATCTCCGAATGAGTGACAATTGGTTGTTGAAAAAGAATAACAAGAATTTTATAAGTTGGTTTAATGAAAGGATTTATAATGTTGATAGTGCATTCAAGACAATTAAATGGATGTCATTCTTGCCAAAATTTAATGAAGTAACTTGGACTGTATACGACATTAGTAATTTTTTCTTTTATACAAAATCAAAAGATGATCGTAGTACAATGTAAAATAGTTGGGTTATGGTTGAACAATTTTGTGCTGTGGGATTTCTTGATCATTTCCATTTTTTCTCTTTCTGTCAACGCAGCATCCATGGCTGCCTGTCCCTTCAACGCTTCCAAACAACCCTGCTGTACCAGTAGGGCTTTCATCTTCAACCGCCACAGACCGAAATCGTTCACTCCGGTGAACTTTTCAATCTCATACTTTGTTGAACACATCTTCTCCATGCTCACCGCACCAATTTGTTGTGTAAAACGATATCTTTAAGCAAAGTATAAAACGGTTTCTTGATGATCAAGAACCAAACAAGGGTTAACGAAAAACCAAGAAAGAAAACACATGAATAAGAAGAAGGAACAACAAGGATTGGGCAAATATAAATTTTGTTTACTATTCACTTTCTCATTAAAGTCACAAATGATTACAAGTGAATATCACAATTTGCCACACTCAACAAACTGAGTGTACTAGCCTATTTATAGACTAACTAGGTAACTTGCAACCTAAGATACCTAAACAATTGGATCCTTAACACAAGACCCAATTCGACAGTACATATTAGAACAAAACTTCGACTATAGTATGTAACACTCAGGCACCAACATGTGAACAAGCTTCGACTGCATGCTTCACTCCTGTCGAAACACATGAAAGCTCTCCTTCGACACAACATGAGTTCGACCCAAATCTCACAGTAATAAAGTTCTTGAGTCCAATAAAGTGATACATACAAATATTTAAAAGATATATGAAGAATCATCATCGACTAGAAGTTTCGATCGTTGAAAGGTACATCACATAGGAACTTGTTAAGTCATGTTCAAACTGTTTGTCGGAAGCAGAGTCTATAGGAATTCCAAAGTCTCGTTATGATGATAGATATAGAGGTATAGGTACTCAAGGTTTAAATCTTATTTCAATTCCTCAAGATTAGTTTTTTAAGCACATTTGTATATATTGAATAATGTTGACAAAGTTGAACCTGACTTATCTACACAAAAGACTAATAAGGGAATATATCTCCGAATGAGTGACAATTGGTTGTTGAAAAAGAATAACAAGAATTTTATAAGTTGGTTTAATGAAAGGATTTATAATGTTGATAGTGCATTCAAGACAATTAAATGGATGTCATACTTGCCAAAATTTAATGAAGTAACTTGAACTGTATACGACATTAGTAATTTTTTCTTTTATACAAAATCAAAAGATGATCGTAGTACAATGTAAAATAGTTGGGTTATGGTTGAACAATATTGTGCTGTGGGCTTTCTCGATCATTTCCATTTTTTCTCTTTTTGTCAACGCAGCATCCATGGCTGCCTGTCCCTTCAACGCTTCCAAACAACCCTGCTGTACCAGTAGGGCTTTCATCTTCAAGCGCCACAGACCGAAATCGTTCACTCCGGTGAACTTTTCAATCTCATACTTTGTTGAACACATCTTCTCCATGCTCACCGCACCAATTTGTTGTGTAAAACGATATCTTTAAGCAAAGTATAAAATGGTTTCTTGATGATCAAGAACCAAACAAGGGTTAACGAAAAACCAAGAAAGAAAACACATGAATAAGAAGAAGGAACAACAAGGATTGGGCAAATATAAATTCTGTTTACTATTCACTTTCTCATTAAAGTCACAAATGATTACAAGTGAATATCACAATTTGCCACACTCAACAAACTGAGTGTACTAGCCTATTTATAGACTAACTAGGTAACTTGCAACCCAAGAAACCTAAACAATTGGATCCTTAACACAAGACCCAATTCGACAGTACATATTAGAACAAAACTTCGACTATAGTATGTAACACTCAGGCACCAACATGTGAACAAGCTTCGACTGCATGCTTCACTCCTGTCGAAACACATGAAAGCTCTCCTTCGACACAACATGAGTTCGACCCAAATCTCACAGTAATAAAGTTCTTGAGTCCAATAAAGTGATACATACAAATATTTAAAAGATATATGAAGAATCATCATCGACTAGAAGTTTCGATCGTTGAAAGGTACATCACATAGGAACTTGTTAAGTCATGTTCAAACTGTTTGTCGGAAGCAGAGTCTATAGGAATTCCAAAGTCTCGTTATGATGATAGATATAGAGGTATAGGTACTCAAGGTTTAAATCTTATTTCAATTCCTCAAGATTAGTTTTTTAAGCACATTTGTATATATTGAATAATGTTGACAAAGTTGAACCTGACTTATCTACACAAAAGACTAATAAGGGAATATATCTCCGAATGAGTGACAATTGGTTGTTGAAAAAGAATAACAAGAATTTTATAAGTTGGTTTAATGAAAGGATTTATAATGTTGATAGTGCATTCAAGACAATTAAATGGATGTCATACTTGCCAAAATTTAATGAAGTAACTTGGACTGTATACGACATTAGTAGTTTTTTCTTTTATACAAAATCAAAAGATGATCGTAGTACAATGTAAAATAGTTGGGTTATGGTTGAACAATATTGTGCTGTGGGCTTTCTCGATCATTTCCATTTTTTCTCTTTCTGTCAACGCAGCATCCATGGCTGCCTGTCCCTTCAACGCTTCTAAACAACCCTGTTGTACCAGTAGGGCTTTCATCTTCAAGCGCCACAGACCGAAATCGTTCACTCCGGTGAACTTTTCAATCTCATACTTTGTTGAAGACATCTTCTCCATGCTCACCGCACCAATTTGTTGTGTAAAACGATATCTTTAAGCAAAGTATAAAACGGTTTCTTGATGATCAAGAACCAAACAAGGGTTAACGAAAAACCAAGAAAGAAAACACATGAATAAGAAGAAGGAACAACAAGGATTGGGAAAATATAAATTCTGTTTACTATTCACTTTCTCATTAAAGTCACAAATGATTACAAGTGAATATCACAATTTGCCACACTCAACAAACTGAGTGTACTAGCCTATTTATAGACTAACTAGGTAACTTGCAACCCAAGAAACCTAAACAATTGGATCCTTAACACAAGACCCAATTCGACAGTACATATTAGAACAAAACTTCGACTATAGTATGTAACACTCAGGCACCAACATGTGAACAAGCTTCGACTGCATGCTTCACTCCTGTCGAAACACATGAAAGCTCTCCTTCGACACAACATGAGTTCGACCCAAATCTCACAGTAATAAAGTTCTTGAGTCCAATAAAGTGATACATACAAATATTTAAAAGATATATGAAGAATCATCATCGACTAGAAGTTTCGATCGTTGAAAGGTACATCACATAGGAACTTGTTAAGTCATGTTCAAACTCTTTGTCGGAAGCAGAGTCTATAGGAATTCCAAAGTCTCGTTATGATGATAAATATAGAGGTATAGGTACTCAAGGTTTAAATCTTATTTCAATTCCTCAAGATTAGTTTTTTAAGCACATTTGTATATATTGAATAATGTTGACAAAGTTGAACCTTACTTATCTACACAAAAGACTAATAAGGGAATATATTTCCGAATGAGTGACAATTGGTTGTTGAAAAAGAATAACAAGAATTTCATAAGTTGGTTTAATGAAAGGATTTATAATGTTGATAGTGCATTCAAGACAATTAAATGGATATCATACTTGCCAAAATTTAATGAAGTAACTTGGACTGTATACGACATTAGTAATTTTTTCTTTTATACAAAATCAAAAGATGATCGTAGTACAATGTAATATATTTGGGTTATGGTTGAGGCTGAATCCATGTGTTTGTCTAGTGTGAAAGATAAGAATCCTATATTGATGATGATTTATTCGAAGTGCCTTTATTTAAATGCATGTGGGTTGACAAAACATCGGTGTACAAACTGATGAGTTAAGATTCACACAGATTGACTTTGGCAAGACAACTTATATGATCAAACCATTCATCATGGCAAGCCAAGCACACTAATAAAAAAAAAATTAAATTATTTTCACATTTTTTATTTATTTTTATTTGACTATGTAGCCACAACCAAGACGACACTACGTATTTATTAGTTTATTTATTAGTTTAGTTATTCATTTCTCAACATGTTAGCTGTGAATGTAGGATGACGCTACATTATACATTCCAAAATTTGATTGGTGCGAAAAATATTTCATTTTTCTCTTTTTTATTTTTTTAACACCAATTATTTTAATTTATTTATATATTAATGTTTGTGTCCATTAGACCGATGCTATGTCTAATGAAAAATAAAAAATTAAACATTTTGGCCTGAGCAAGGATCGCCCTCATGACCTTAACTTCACTTAAACTAATCCTCTGGATAATCTCACTAACCACTATACTACAACAATTTTATTGAAATTCATTTATTAACAAGTTAATATATTCAAAAACAGTTACTTTAATTTTCATCTTCTTTCTTTTCGTTTTCCCTCACGTTTTTCTTTCAGTTCCCTCTTTATTTTAACTTTTAGTTTCTCTCATTCACAAACCGTAATCGAACACAAATACAAACACAAACCCTAACCATGATTCCCCTTCGTGGGTCGCTGAGCCGATTTCTCTTTAAATTTGTATAATCAATTACCACTCAAGCCTTAGCCAAATGCATTTTCTCCATCATTGCCTTCATCTTCTTCAATCTCAGGTATTATTTCAATGTCTTCATTCATTCGATTATTCACTTTGTATCAAGCAATTCTCGTTTTCAATTTCATTTCAAACCTTTGCTTCCGCTTAATGTTGAATTTCTAAGCATTATGTGAAAAATATATTCCATTTATTCGATTCTTCTACTTCTATTGATGTTTTATTGTACATGCAGGGAGTATTTCGATATTAGTTAGTATGATTTTGAAACTAAAAAGAGGCAAGTTAGTCCTTCTCTTTTTCCATTTTTGCGTTTAAGCTAGTTTACATGGTTTTGACCATCTTTCACGTTTGAAGGTTTCAAATACCTCCTATTTAGGTTGATTTTACCACTTAATTTTCTAAACTGAACCATATATATCAAATAATTCCAGTGACACAATTTTTATAAAAGATTCTTGAGTTAAGTTTTTATTAAAACATACTAAGAAACATCTTTCTAGAGAGAGACTCTCTGCCTTCTCTCTACTGTTCCATTGTCTTCTCCAATCTCTCCAACATTGCTCAGACTTAGGTCAATCCAAGAGAATGTACCAGGTACACTAATCAATCGATCTTTTTAGGTTGCTGCACATATAGACCTTTGGCTATCGTGGATTGGGTGCTATTCTGGTAGGTTCAAAGGGTTTGGTTTAAAGTCCTAACTTTAGGGTTAGGAACCTTCCTCCCTTTGGGGCTACATTTCACAATACGGCTCTCTGTCCATGGTAACTGGTCTTTGGGTGTTTTTCTGGGTTTCTGGTTTTGCTCTTTTCCTTCAGTAATGGAGTTTCAAAAGAATAGTGGACATAACAGTGGGTTTTGGACGGAGGTGGGTAAGAAGAAGAAGATTTCTGGGCGGACTCATTCATCTGGGAGGTTGTCGATTTGGAAGAACGTTAGAGGTAAAGTTACGGAACAAGATCTGAAAGAGGCTTCCTCGTTCTTCTTTACTCAGTTCCCAGATTCATACGAAGCTAGACACATGTATGAAATTTTTAAGGACTTTGGTGTTATTCTAGAAGTGTTTATACCGGGAAGGCTTGACATTAGGGGAAAAAGGTTTGGATTCGTTAGGTTTAAAAGAGTTGAAGATGAACATCTTCTTGCCAATGAACTAGACAATATTGTCATTAATGGTATTAAGATATTCGTCAATCTTCCAAGATTTAGAAGAGAGTTCAATGATGCGGGTGGATTTCCTCACACGGATAGTAGGAGGCAGGATAAGAAACTCGAGAGTGGCTATCCTATCAGGAAAGAGAAATGGAGAGTTCTAGAGGATAAAGTTACGTTTGTTCAGGCTACTAAAGGGGTTCGTGAGAACGCGGTTAATATGAATCTGAACAAGAATCAAGTTTGCCTTGGTGATAAACCCAATTTCGCACATTTGAGTTTTGAAGTCAATGGGGAGGACTTAGAAAGGTTTGAGCAGGCGTTCACTGGGGTTCTGGAGACTCCGGGTTCCGTTGTTGAAGTATTTGAAGCATTCCAAATGGAAGGTTTTTTTAATATTAAGGTTACACCTATGGGGGCTAATTTGTGTCTATTAGAAGAAGACAATCTGGGGGACATAAGAAATGTAATACCCAGTAAATTTATTTTACTCAGGTTAATATTAGTTGTGATGAACTGAGTCCCAGTGTACTATGAGAAATTATCTGCAGAGATAATTAGAGTAACTGTTGAACTTAGAGTAAATCCAATTAATAATATCTGACTCTGAGATATTTGAGTATTTGGACTTAAGTGACTTTTTGGACATTTAGTAGTATTATTTATTAATGATAGTTACTATATGTTTTCTTTTCCTCCCATTTTCCACATAAAAAGAAAAAGATAGTAAGAGAAGTACAAAAGAAAGAAAAGGAAGGAGAGAAAAGTGGAGAAGAGGAAAAAAAGAAGAAATTCAAGTTTCAAGAGCAATCAGCATCAATCCTTCATCAATTCATCTCATCTTCTTCACCATCATCTTCATCTTCATCTTACTAGAGGTGGGTTCTAGTTAGAACATTAGTTTTAGAGTTTTGGAGATAATTGAGTTAGGTTAGAATCTTTGGAAATCGATAATCTAACGGTTAAAAATCGGTATAAATTGTGTAGTATGATCACTCTATGCTTATGAACATTAATTATGCTTGTTTGTGTTGTTTGGAATCGATTTGGGTTGAGAAATGGTGAATTTGTAGCTTTGGAACCATGGAACCCGTAAGGGAAGAATTCTGGTTCTGGTGCGATTCGCCAGCGAATTCCAGATTCGCCAGGTGGATTAAGTCTCGCCACCATCTCGCCAGGCAAAGTGCTGGTGGAAGGGATTCGCCAGGCGGAATTCAGATTCGCCAGGCGAATTTGATGAGAGAGAATTGTGTTAGCTACTGGAACTTTTGTATTTTTCTAAAATTGGAGTCTTGCCACTGTCTCGCCAGGCGAAGGTCTGGAGGAAGGGAGATTAGCCAGGCGAAGCACTGGCGAAGAGCTGGCGAATGCAGACACGCCAGGCGAAATCCAGATTCGCCAGGCGAATCTGCCTGGGACCAAATATTTTCCTTTCTTCAAAAATCTATAACTTTTGACTCGTTTATCCGATTTAAGAGTTCTTTATATCATTGTGAAGCTAAGAAAACATTCTATACGATGGAGGTGAAAAATGTTAATTTTACTGCCCGATTAAATAATCGAAGAAATTCCAAAAGTGGTATATTATGTTTTACTTGTCGGATATTATTCTATTGTGTAACTATGATATATCTTGCCTATGCTCTTATTGTTAGACATGTTGGAATATGTATGCATGTTAAAATATGAATAGGTAGAGAGAGGAATATCACCGTGAACAATTGTCGGATAGTGTGGAATAACATTGTAACAACGCTCGTGCAAAAGAGGCCGAGGCGTGTGTCTAGTAATAATAACCGGTTTATCTTGCGGTGTAGTTTCATGAGACTCGAGCACCTCCTCTGAAACGTATGCACAATTACTTGGCAGGTTTGATTCCCGTGTATAGTACGATTGGAGCCTACGGGTAAAGAGACTTGTGACGGTGTACGGGCCGTGTGAAGTGACGGATCACGGTGTACGGGCCGATGATCCCGAATCCAATTCGTATGCCAAGTAAATACAAGGATCCATGACTCGGGTCGTCTTCTAGACGTAGAAGCGAACGGGAATAGGGGATTCCTTGGTACGGTTATTGATTTGAGAGATTCTGGAGTAACAGGCTCAGAACTTACTTTGGTACTTTTGTGAGTTAACAGGCTCACGAGTGTGTATGTATTTATATCGTGTGTGTACTCAAAGTCACTTCCCTTCCCTTT
This sequence comes from Lathyrus tuberosus, assembly GCA_022829125.1. Taxonomy (NCBI): domain Eukaryota; kingdom Viridiplantae; phylum Streptophyta; class Magnoliopsida; order Fabales; family Fabaceae; genus Lathyrus; species Lathyrus tuberosus. The sequence goes on along the minus strand of JALAZF010000019.1, from coordinate 4,397,677 downwards.
GACTTGAGTTAGGCTTATTAGAACCTTGTAAAGCCGAGAGGAATATAAGATAGGGAACTCACTAAGATTTGATGTATCTCACCCCACTGTTGTTGTTTACATCACAGGTTCTGCAGGTTCGGCGAAGGGTAAGAACAAAGTGGTTTGACTTTTCCTTACGGATCGCGGTTTTTGAGATGGCATGGCTTCCGCTATGGTGTTTTATTTTGAGATCATTATATTGATTTAGTTCTTAGTGTATTTTGGGACATCTTGTATACGTTATGCCGTAGGCTTTAGAACTTTCTATTTAGGGCATTTAATGTACACAATGTGTTAACTAGGAAATTACACATATATATTTCAGTACCAAACGTATTATTCATGTATGTATCAGAGCAGGTCGTATCCTCGACCTAGCCATGAAATAGTATAAGTGTTTCTTTCCCTTTCATATGTGTTGAGTCGCCATTGGTCTTATGTGTTATATTTATGGTATTGAGCCTGATCAACTTAATCCTATCTGTATGACATTTAGGAACATGGCCGACCGGCGTAGAAACAACCGTGGTAGACCGAGAACTACTCCTGCAGGGATAAATCTGCCAGGGGACGAAGGGAATGCCCCTCTGTATCAATTCATGCAGCAGATGCAGCAACAGTAGAATCAGTTTGTGCAACAAATGGCTTGTGGCGTGCATCCTCCAGTGGTTGTTCCCGAAGCTGCAGGGGGAACCTTTAGGGATTTCATTCGCATGAATCCTCCGGAGTTTCAGGGAGGATTAGATCCGGTAAAGGCTCATGAATGGATATCCGGTATGGAGTGGATTTTCTTGATTGTTCAGTGCAGTGAAGAAAATAAGGTTGTTTTTGCTTCTCACTTATTAAAGGGTCCTGCCATGAGATTAGGGGTGTTCGCGGTGCGGTTTGGGCGGTTTTGACGTTAAAAATCATCCGAACCGCAAGATAAAAAAACATGCGGTTTGGTTTGGTTCGGTTGGCTTTTAAAAAAAATCCGAACCAAACCAAACCAAACCTATGCGGTTTGGATTGGTTCGGGTGGTTCGGTTTTTTACAAAAAATTTATTGAGTGATATGTACATATATAGAGAACAACATAACTTTGTGTTTAGTCATTCACACATTGCCAAATAACAACAAAACTCATCATATTTAGACAAAAAGTACTCATTCAATATACAAAAATCAATTTAAACAAAAGTGGAAAAAATAGTAGCATAAAACAATATCAACAATATTATAATAAAACAAAAAATAGAGGAAAAGGGAGATTAGAGAAGATGAAAAAGAAAGAACATAAGAGATGTGAGATTAGAGAAGATGTGTGCGATGAAAATATAATTAGAAGAGAAAATAGTAACATAAAAATGAGAAAATGAAAAAGAAAAAACATGTGAGATGAGAGATTAGTGTAGAAGAGGTGAGACGTACATGACAAAGAAGATGAGAAGAATGTGCAATACTATTAGGAGAGATTTGAGAAGATTAAAACTGAAAAGTTAAGTGTGAGTAAGAGAAAATATTTCGTAATTGTAAGGTTAAGGCATAATGGGTTTAAGTTTTGGGTTATATGTGGGATAAGTGAAGTTTGGGTTGTAACATAATGCGGTTTGGTTTGGTTTAGTTCGGTTTGCAAAATACAAACCGCAAACCAAACTGAACCATGCGGTTTTGTTAAAAGATGGCCCGAACAAATCCGAACCAAATGCGGTTTTTTGCGGTTTCGGTTTGGTTTGGTTTGGTTTGCGGTTTTCTATTGGGTTGGTTCGGTTTTGAACACCCCTACATGAGATGATGGGAGAGTGCTTCAGCCTTAATGACAATTCAAAAGGTACCGAAAGTGTGGGAGCAGTTTAAGATAACTTTTATGGAGAAGTATTTTCCAAGTTCCTTAAGGTCTCATAAAGAGTTTGAGTTTCAATAGCTGAGACAAGGTAACTTGACAGTGGCTTCTTATGCAGAAAAGTTCGAGGTTATGGCTGCTTATTCTAGACAAGCCATGTATGCCCCTGATGAGAGGTAGAAGATTGATCAGTTTCTGTTTGGTTTAAGGGCTGAAATTTCACATAGTGTGTCCCAGAGAGAATTTACTAGCTATGCTGAATTGTTACGACAGTGTTATGTGGCGGAGCATAGTTTGAAGAAGGTACAAGCGGAAGGAGATTTAAGTAGGGTGAATCAAAGTGATCGTGGGAGATCGAACCAACAATTTAGAGCAAGGCAACAATCATTCAAAGGGAAGCAAGTTCAGAGTTCTAAGTCTAGTGCGCCTCCGGTATGCCGTACTTGTGGTAGGAATCATTTTGGGAGGTGCAATTGGGAAGGAATAAGATGTTATCAGTGTAACAAGGTGGGTCATTTATCGAGGGATTATCCCCAGAAGAGGAATCAGATGCAAGAAAAGAATACCGGCCGAGTGTATACCTTGGATGCAAGGAAGACAAAGGGTGATAAATCCTTGATTGCGGGTACGTGTTTTGTGAATGGGAATCCTTGCTTTGTTTTATTTGATTGCGGGGCAATGCATTCTTTTGTGTCCACGCGATGCGTGAAGCGACTTGGGTTGCAAGCTGTTCCTTTATCTCCACCCATGGTGGTTACTACTGCCATGGATGAAATTGTTGAAACACCGTTGATGTGTGAAAATTGTGTATTGTCGGTGAATGAAAGAGTCTTCCAGATTGATCTTATTTGTTTGCCGCTTAAGAAAGTGGATGTTGTTCTGGGAATGGATTGGCTTTCAGCTAATTCGGTATTTATCGGGTGTGAAGAAAAACTAATCATTATTCCATCTACTGAAGCTACTCCAAAGGATGTGTTAACTACTATTTTAGAAGGTACGATTGGAATGATTAATTTCTTGTTTCAAGGGGAAAAGTTTGTTCTTTTGATTCTTACTAAGGAGGAGAGTAGTAACCTTCAAGTTTCGAGTATTCCGATAGTTTGTGACTTTCCTGAAGTTTTCCCCAAGGATATCACTTCTCTTCCTCCGGAGCGGGAAGTGGAATTCTCTATTGACCTGATACTGGGAACGACTCCAATATCCGTTTCTCCGTATCGGATGGCACCACTTGAATTAAGAGAATTAAAGGACCTATTGGAAGAGTTGTTGGCTAAGCATTTTGTTCGACCCAGTGTTTCACCCTGGGGAGCTCCAGTGTAGTTGGTAAAGAAAAAGGATGGTGGAATGCGGTTGTGTATTGATTACCGCCAGTTGAATAAGGTCACCATCAAGAATAAATACCCGTTACCAAGGATAGACGATCTTCTAGATCAATTGAAAGGAGCCTGTGTGTTCTCGAAGATTGATTTACGGTCGGGTTATCATCATATTCGAGTAAAGAGTTCAGATGTACCGAAAACTGCGTTTAGAACCCGTTATGGCCATTATGAATTCCTAGTAATGCCTTTCGGTGTGACTAATGCTCCAGCAGTTTTCATGGATTATATGAATCAGATATTTCAACCTTATTTGGACCAATTTGTGGTGATTTTCATCGATGACATTCTTATCTATTCTCGTAACCCTCAAGAGCACGGAGAACACCTAAGAATCGTTTTATCCATTTTGCAAGAAAGACAACTTTTTGCCAAGCTAAGTAAGTGTGAATTTTGGATGTCGGAGGTGAATTTTCTTGGACATGTCATATCTCAAGGGGGTGTAGCGGTTGATCCATCAAAATTTGAAGCAGTGATAAATTGGGAGAGACCGAAGAATGTGTCAGAAGTTAGAAGCTTTTTGGGACTAGCAGGTTATTATAGAAGGTTTATTAAAGGCTTTTCCCAATTGGCTTTGCCGATGACGAGACTTACTCGGAAGGATTGTTCTTATGAATGGGATTCGGCTTGTGAGCAAAGTTTTATGAGCTTGAAAGAGAGACTGACGACCGCTCCTGTTTTGGTTATTTCTGATCCTAGCAAGTCGTATGAGGTATATTGCGATGCGTCAAAGATGGGATTAGGAGGAGTGTTAATGCAAGATGGACATGTAGCGGCTTATGCTTCTAGACAGTTGAAAGTCCATGAAGAGAATTATCCAACGCATGACTTAGAATTGGCGGCAGTTGTGTTTACCTTGAAGGTGTGGCATCACTATTTGTATGGTGTACGTTTTGAGATGTTTAGTGATCATAAGAGCTTAAAATACCTCTTTGATCAGAAGGAGTTGAACATGCGTCAAACGAGGTGGATGGAATATTTGAAAGATTATGACTTGGAATTAAGATACCACCCGGGTAAAGCGAATAAAGTGGCGGATGCATTGAGTAGGAAGGTGTTGCATAATGCCGAGTTGATGATCCTAGAGTATACTTTATTGGAGAAATTTCGAGATCTAAATCTTCAATTTAGTTGGACTCCTAATTGTGTGATTTTGGGGAATTTGGATATCAATTCTACTCTTAGGGAAGAAATCCTACAAGAGCAAGGGTTAGATGTGAAGTTTCAAGGAGTGTAATTGCAACCGGGTTTTGTGCGAGATACCGACGGAGTTATTGTATTTAACCAAAGGATTTGTGTTCCGGATAACACGGAGTTAAAGAGGAGGATTTTGGAAGAAGCGCATAAGGGTGCTTTTACTATACATCCGGGATCTTCAAAGATGTATCAAGATTTAAAGAGAGACTATTGGTGGTCCGGAATGAAAAGAGATATTGCAGTGTATGTGTCGGAATGTACGGTGTGCCAACAAGTGAAGATCGAGCACCAAAGGCCGGGTGGCTTGTTGCAACCTTTAGAAATTCCATTGTGGAAGTGGGATAGTATTTCGATGGATTTCGCAGTGGGATTACCCCGTGCGCAGGGCGGGTATGATTCAATTTGGGTGATTGTTGATCGGTTGACGAAGTCTGCTCATTTCTTGGCCGTAAAGACTACTTATAAGGTGAGTCATCTCGCAAGGTTGTTTATTTCAGAGATAGTAAGATTGCATGGTATTCCTACTACTATTGTTTCGGATAGAGATCCAAAGTTCACTTTGAGATTTTGGAGAGCTTTTCAACAAGCTATGGGGACGAAGTTGTGTTTGAGTACGTCGAATCATCCACAAACGGATGGTCAGACGGAACAGACAATACAAACCATGGAGGACATGTTGAGAGCTTGTGTACTTGAAAGTGGAGGAAATTGGATAGAACTTTTGCCATTGATTGAGTTCTCTTATAATAACAGTTATCATGCAAGTATTGGTATGGCACCTTATGAAGCATTATATGGAATGAAGTGTAGGACACCTCTGTGTTGGGCAGAAGTGGGTGAAGATAGGATGTTGGGACCCGAGATTATTCACGAAACTACGGAGAAGATTAGGATGATCCGTGAAAAAGTTAAGCAAGCACAGGATTGTCAGAAGAGTTATGCGGATAACCGAAGAAGACCTTTAGAATTTGAAGAAGACGATCACGTGTTTTTGAAGGTTACTCCGAGATTGCGGTTGAAAGGACCATTTCGGTCGCGGAAGTTAAGCCCAAGATACGTGGGACCGTATCAGATCTTGGAGAGAATTGGTGAAGTAGCTTACAGATTAGCCTTACCGCCTTCTCTGTCCGAGATGCACGATGTTTTTCATGTATCTCAGCTTCGGAAATTTGTTCCAGATCCTCTTCAGCCAATTTTACCAAATACAATTGAGATAGAAGCAGATTTGACATTTGAGCCTCAACCGAATCGTATCACTGGAAGAGAAACTAAAGTGTTAAGGAATAAAGAGATTCCTCTTGTTAAGGTCCAGTGGGATGAGACGCATCTGGGAGATGCAACTTGGGAGTTGGAATCGGAGATGCGGGAGGTCTATCCTCATCTTTTCAGGTAATTGTTTTAAATTCGTGGGCGAATTTCTATTTAAGGGGGGGAGGATGTAATACCCCGTAAATTTATTTTACTCTGGATAATATTAGTTGTGATGAACTGAGTCCCAGTGTACTCTGAGAAATTATCTGCAGAGATAATTAGAGTAACTGTTGAACTTAGAGTAAATCCAATTAATAATATCTGACTCTGTGATATTTGAGTATTTGGACTTAAGTGACTTTTTGGACATTTAGTAGTATTATTTATTAATGATAGTTAATATATGTTTTCTTTTCCTCCCATTTTCCACATAAAAAGAAAAAGATAGTAACATAAGTACAAAAGAAAGAAAAGGAAGGAGAGAAAAGTGGAGAAGAGGAAAAAGAGAAGAAATTCAAGTTTCAAGAGCAATCATCATCAATCCTTCATCAATTCATCTCATCTTCTTCACCATCATCTTCATCTTCATCATACTAGAGGTGGGTTCTAGTTAGAACATTAGTTTTAGAGTTTTGGAGATAATTGAGTTAGGTTAGAATCTTTGGAAATCGATAATCTAATGGTTAAAAATCGGTATAAATTGTGTAGTATGATCACTCTATGCTTATGAACATTAATTATGCTTGTTTGTGCTGTTTGGAATCGATTTGGGTTGAGAAATGGTGAATTTGTAGCTTTGGAACCATGGAACCCGTAAAGGAAGAATTCTGGTTCTGGTGCGATTCGCCAGGCGAATTCCAGATTCGCCAGGAGGATTAGTCCTGCCACCATCTCGCCAGGCGAAGTGATGGCGGAAGGGATTCGCCAGGCGGAATTCAGATTCGCCAGGCGAATTTGATGAGACAGAATTGTGTTAGCTATTGGAACTTTTGTGTTTTTCTAAAATTGGAGTCTCGCTACTGTCTTGCCAGGCGAAGGGCTGGCGGAAGGGAGATTAGCCAGGCCAAGCACTGGCGAAGAGCTGGCGAATGCAGACTCGCCAGGCGAAATCCAGATTCGCCAGGCGAATCTGCCTGGGACCAAATATTTTCCTTTCTTCAAAAATCTATAACTTTTGACTCGTTTATCCGATTTAAGAGTTCTTTATATCGTTGTGAAGCTAAGAAAACATTCTATACGATGGAGGTGAAAAATGTTAATTTTACTGCCCAATTAAATAATCGAAGAAATTCCAAAAGTGGTATATTATGTTTTACTTGTCGGATATTATTCTATTGTGTAACTATGATATATCTTGCCTATGCTCTTATTGTTAGACATGTTGGAATATGTATGCATGTTAAAATATGAATAGGTAGAGAGAGGAATATCACCGTGAACAATTGACGGATAGTGTGGAATAACATTGTGACAATGCTCGTGCAAAAGAGGTCGAGGCGTGTGTCTAGTAATAATAACCGGTTTATCTTGCGGTGTAGTTTCATGAGACTCGAGCACCTCCTCTGAAATGTATGCACAATTACTTGGCAGGTTTGATTCCCGCGTATAGTACGATTGGAGCCTACGGGTAAAGAGGCTTGTGACGGTGTACGGGCCGTGTGAAGTGACGGATCACGGTGTACGGGCCGATGATCCCGAATCCAATTCGTATGCCATGTAAATACAAGGATCCATGACTCGAGTCGTCTTCTAGACGTAGAAGCGGACTGGAATAGGGGATGCCTTGGTACGGTTATTAATTTGTGAGATTCTGGAGTAACAGGCTCAGAACTTACTTTGGTACTTTTGTGAGTTAACAGGCTCACGAGTGTGTATGTATTTATATCGTGTGTGTACTCAAAGTCACTTCCCTTCCCTTTAACTTGAGTTAGGCTTATTAGAACCTTGTAAAGCCGAGAGGACTATAAGATAGGGAACTCACTGAGATTTGATGTATCTCACCCCACTGTTGTTGTTTACATCACAGGTTCTGCAGGTTCGGCGAAGGGTAAGGACAAAGTGGTTTGACTTTTCCTTACGGATTGCGGTTTTTGAGATGGCATGGCTTCCGCTATGGCATTTTATTTTGAGATCATTATATTGATCTAGTTCTTAGTGTATTTTGGGACATCTTGTATACGTTATGCCGTAGGGTTTAGAACTTTGTATTTAGGGCATTTAATGTACACAATGTGTTAACTAGGAACTTGCACATATATATTTCAGTACCAAACGTATTATTCATGTATGTATATATATATATATGGGCGTTACAAGAAAACTGATATCTGAAGAATCAGTCTGGATCTCTAAAAGGTTCTCTGAGATACACCCTTGGTGTCCTGAAGATGTCGATCAGGAGAGACTTACTTGGGTCAAAATATTCGGGTTGCCGTGCCACGTTTGGGGGGAGAAATTCTTCAAATTTTTAGCTGCAACTACGGGAGCCTTTGTTAAGATGGATGATGATACAAGGAAACACGCGAGATTTGATGTAGCAAGAATCTTGATATGGACTAAATTCGCCATGAATCTAAATGAAGTCGTAAATGTTGAAGTTAATGATATGGTGTATAGAATCAAGATAGTGGAAGATTCCTTTGGTCCTTATATTAGAGATCAAGGTAAGGCCAAAGGTTCATGTTTTGTTGATGATAGCTCAGAGGAGGTGGAGTCTGAATCGGATTTTGAAGGTTTGGGGGAGTATTGGGATAATTCTTCTAGGGTCTTCAGTACACAATCGAAGCCTTCGGGGTCCAGTTCTCAGGATTTGGTGGGGGAGAAAGCTTGAGAATCCTGGTTTGGATTGTGAGATAGGAGTTAGAGGCGTTAGTGGGGAAGCTCGTCTTAGTATGGTTTCCAAAGGTGGCAGTAGTAAAAGTTCAGTGGCTGGGGATTCTTGCAATTCATCTGTCCATAGTCTTCTATCACCTAATAGAGATAATCTGGATACTGGTATTAGGGTAAGGGGTAGCATTGATAAAAATAAGATTACAGGCTTATCCTGATCATGTAACTTGCTCTTTGGAGAAACAAAAGAGAGATGCTGATGTAGTTATGGAAAAGAAGATGGGGGAGGAAAACTCTGCATTGGGAGGTTTGGCAGGAGATATAGTTATCTCTAATTGTCAAAGGACATTAAATGGAGCTGGTTCAGGATCTGGCAACTTTGAAAACAGGGGTGGGTTTTTACTGAGGAAGAAGAAGAAAAAGAAAATCATGGAGGATATTTATCAGAAAATTAAGATCCCTTTCCACCCCTCGTATTATGCTTCTCTACTACATGCTGAGGGTTCCCATCCTAAGTATGCTAAGGCTTTAACTAGACAGTCTGAAAGTAGTATGGTAAATTCTACCCCAGTTCATGACAGTAAGGTGCCAGAGTCGATAGATAACTCTATTTCTGACTCAGGCTTTATCCAAAGTAACTCTAGAATTAAGAAGAAGTTGGAGAGCCTTCATGCTAGAGTGTGGAAGTCAATCAAAACGTTAGGTATAGAAGCTGAGGAGGGTGATGAAGTGTTTGAAAATATTTTGAGAAACTTAGAAGAGGCTGATAGGAAAGTGAAAAAAGGAAAGAAGGTGGCAGCTACTGTTACATCATGAACATTGTCTAGTATAATGTTAGAGGTTGTGGGGGAGTTTTAAAAAGGAGGAAGATTAGAGATACTCTTTACAAAGCTGGTGCAGAAATTTGTTTCATACAGGAAACCAAATGTACATGTGTGACTGATGATTTAGTGTACAGTGTGTGGGGAGATAGGAACTGTCAGTGGTCTGCAGTAAATTCTATCAGACTTTCAGGAGGTTTATTGACTATCTGGAAAGCTGGTGTTTTGGTTCCTATATGGAGTTATAGGGGAAATGGCTATCTGGGTATGCAGGTTATTTGGAGAGGCTTGAAGTGCTATATGTTCAATATTTACTCACCTTGTAATATCTCAGAGAAAAGGGAACTTTGGTCTACTCTTATCAACCTTAAAAATAGTTTGGAACCTGGGGAGTGAGACTTTAACTCAATTAAATGTACAGGGGAACAGATTGGTTATACATGCCTTAACAGGAGGCATATGTTGGAATTTTCTGAGTTTATTAGTATGATTGGATGTGTTGATTTGCCTCTATGTGGCCTCAAATATTCTTGGTTCAAAGCGAAAGGAAAAATTTGCAGTCGTCTCGATAGATTTCTAGTTACTCCTGGGGTATGTAATGATTGGAATATGGTGACTCAAAGGATTGGAGAACGTGATGTGTTAGATCATCGGCCTGTTTGGATTGCAGCCAAAAATACAAATTGGGGACCCAAGCCGTTCAAGGTTATGTCGTGTTGGTTTGATCATTCAAGTTTCATTCCTTTTATTAAGAAAGAGTGGGAATATTTTAAAGTGGTGGGGAAAGCTTCTTTTATTCTGGCCATGAAGATGCAACACCTTAGGGAAAGGCTTCGTTGGTGGAATACTAATATATTTGGTTGGGTCGATACCAAAATCAAGATGGACACGAGTGTAATTAATGAGTTAGAAGATTTGATGGTTCTAAATAGAGGAGAAATAGCGAATGAGGAGCTGGGGAAAAGGAATAAGGCTGAGGATGATCTCTGGGAATCTATTAGGATAAAAGAAAGTATCCTAAAACAAAAATCAAGATCGAAATGGATTGAGGATGGAGACACCAATACAAAGTACATCCATGCTGCCTTTAGGAAACGTATGAATTTGAATACTATCAATGCGGTTCATGTTAATGGAAAAGTTGAGGAGGATGTGACAAGGGTTAAAGAGTTGGTTAGGGACCATTTTGCAAAGAGGTTTAGCAAGGTGCCTAGACCATTCCCTTTCGTTGGTGAGTCTGGTTTCAAAAGGCTATCCAGTCTGGACAGGGAGGAGTTAGAGATAGAAGTGAACGATCAAGAGATTAAAGGTGTGGTGTTTGAGTGTGCTGGGGATCGTAGTCCCGGCCCGGATGGCTTTAGTTTTGAGTTCTTAAAAAGGTGCTGGGATATAATAGGTGAAGATTTTACAAACTGTGTAAAGGAATTCTTTGCCGGAGAGAAGTTACATAAGGTATTTGCTTCCTCTTTTGTGGTCATCATTCCTAAACACGAATGTCCTACTAAATTGGAAGATTACAGGCCTATATCTCTAGTCAGCTCTGTTTACAAAGTTCTGGCTAAAATTCTCTCGAATAGGCTTAAAAAGAAGATAGGAGGTATTATCTCAAACACTCAAACGACGTTCTTAGAGGGTAGGAACTTGTTAGATGGTGTTTTTGTTCTAAATGAGATTGTAGACTTTGCCAAGCGGTCCAAGAAAGAATTGTTGCTTCTAAAAGTTGACTTCGCTAAAGCTTATGATTGTGTCGACTGGAATTACTTAAGAGATGTCATGAGATTCATGGGGTTTGGCAACAAATGGTTGAGTTGGATGGAGTTGGGGGTTTTCAATAGTTTCTCTTCAGTACTGATTAATGGGAGTCCAACAGTGGATTTTAGTGTTTCTAGGGGCCTTAAACATGGGGATCCCCTTGCCCCCTTCTTATTCACTATTGCTGCGGAGGGGCTTGCTGTTCTAATGAATAGAGCAGTGCAAAGTGACATCTATGCAGGTTTCAAAATCAGTCATGAGCTTTCTTTTCATCTGTTGCAGTATGCTGATGATTCGATACTAATTGGTGACGGATCCTGGAAGAACATTCTGGCTGCAAAGACTATTTTGAAAGGTTTTCATCTAGTATCTGGTCTGGATATTAATTTCAGTAAAAGTTCTTTGATTGGTGTTGGAGTGGATGAGTCAAAGCTTTTGGCTGCTGAAAAGTACCTCGCCTGTAAGATTTCTGCTTTCCCGTTTAAGTTTATAGGTATCCCTATTGGTGGAAACCATAGATTAATATCCTTCTGGAAACCGTTGATCGACACAGTCTGTTCTAGATTGAATTCCTGGAGCAGTCGTTTCCTCTCTATGGGTGGTAGGATCACCTTGATCAATTCCATCCTAACTAATCTACCCATTCACTTGATGTCTTTCTTTAAACTCCTTGTACAAGTGATTCGAATTCTTACTTCTATTCAAAAGTCTTTTTTGTGGAACGGAACGGTGAACAAAAGAGGCGTCTCGTGGGTCAGTTGGAGTATGGTCTGTAGAAGTACGGAAGATGATGGCTTAAGGGTGAAAGATTTAAAACTTTTTAATAGAGCACTGTTGTTTAAATGGATTTGGAGAATTCTAGTCAAGAAGGATACACTGTGGAAGGAGTTTATTGAGGTCAGGTATCCTAATAATTCGCACGGTTTCCATACGGGTGAATGTTACAATCATTTGATTTCTCCATTCAATTGGTGGCGTGATTTGTTACAAGTCTCAATTATGTGTGGTATGAAAACTGTTTCTGATTTAATTTCTTACAACATAGGAGATGGTGGTACAGTTTTGTTTTGGTTGTCAAGATGGGCTGGTGATAGGATCTTGGCTGAGGTTTTTCCAGACCTGTGTCAGTGTGCAGAAAATTTAGGCAGTTTTGTGGTGGATAATGGCTCTTGGGTGGAGGGGCGATGGCTTTGGAACATTAAATTACTTTCTGATATCCTACCTGAGAATGCTCAGTCGCAGTACACAGAGTTACTGGTTTTGTTGTCTGGTTATTCACCGTCTGTAGGCGCACCGGACTCGGCCCTTTGGTTGTTAAACGATGACGACATATTTTCTGTTTCTTCCTTATATTCGTCTATGCAGGAATATTCTGAGATTTCAGCTACACAACTAAGTGATGATTGCAGGGCCGCTTTTAAATTAATCTGGCTAGCTAAGGTTCCGTTCAAAGTTAAAGTGTTTGGGTGGCGAGTGGTGCATAAGAGAATTCCGACGCGCGATAACCTAGTGCGTAGAGGTATCATTACTAATAGACATGAAATGTCTTGTCCATTCTGTTTTTTAGAAGTCGAGACTGTAGAGCATGTTTTATTTCAATGTCAAAAATCTGGTCGGGTTTGGAATTATGTTTGTAATTGGTTGGGTATTCCAAATATTTTGGTGGGTAACATTTTGAATCACCTCTCTTGTTGGGTAATGGGGTGTGTAGGTAGGAAGTTTTTGGTTAGTAAAGCGGTGGGATTTTGGCTGTCTATTTGTTGGGTCATTTGGTCATCCCGTAATAATATTATATTTCGGGATGAATTTTGGGATCTTGATACGATTTCGAATCGTATTCTCATTTTTACTTGGTGGTGGTTTGGAAAATATCACACAAGTTTTTCTATTTGTAATTATTACATTTGGGTAAATTCTCCAAGTGATTTTTGTGGCCTTTGATTTGTGAAAAGGGTCTCTTGTATACGGGTTGGGATACCCCTCTGTATCCATTGATATATATAAATTTAGCTTATCAAAAAAAAAGTTTTTATTAAAATTTAAAATTCATGAATCAATTGATTAGAGCTGCAAAAACACCATTTTAGGACTGTGACGTTGGCTACATTTCTCTATGATAAGAAACAAATAATTTATAGGCATCCATAACTTTTATAAGGTGTATATATCTATCCATTAAGAAGAACTTTTTCATATGGCATAACCATCTCCAATCCCAACTAAGATACAAATCATATGATTCAATTAACAGTAGAATGGAACCAAAAGTGTTGGAACATTTTCCTTTTGGTTCATAAAAATCATGTATAAAACCAAGCTATAAAGAAATCAAATAGAATAAGTTGTTCGAACATTTAACTTGTATTACTTGTCTGCAGACAACTAATTGTGTTGCCTCATATGACTAAGTGATTATATACATTCACAAATGTATGACACCAACACACCTTACTTTACACACATTCGGCGTAAAGAAAAGACTTATTTTTATGTATTTCTCTTTGATAGTTGATACTGCATTGGATACTACTTTTACAACAGATGAAAATAATAACAAAATGTTAACGAAGAGAAAGACAATGTAGCTACTTTAAATGATGCTTAGAGTCAATATAAAGTGGAAAAAACATACAAAATATATGTTGGTGCTACATTGCAGCACTTACCTATTGGTCACTGATCCAACAATAAATGTTGTGGCTCATGTTTTGCTTTTTGTATTTATTGTTAAATATAATAAGGTACTAGCTTAAATTACAATCATGATGATTTTTTTATATTATAAAGCTATCGATTATTATGTGGTAAGTTTAATCTAACATGCACGGCTACTAGCATATTTAAAGTTATAATCCTAGTACAACAAAAAAGTCCCACATTCCAATCTCTTCAATTTAATCAATTGACTTGTTTTTTTTTAAACTAAAAACAATACCATAAGGTGTCACATTACAACTAAAGCAGACAACATCTTAAAAAACAGTGCCTCAAACTTGAGGTCAGGGGCTTGATCAGAGGGAAGGCCTAAGCCACACACAATATGAAGCTTTTTATTTTAAATCAGTACACCAGACGTAAAATTATAGAGATGTTAGCTCGTTGCTTCCAACATAAATAGAGATCACATTTAAGAGTTTTTTATATTGTGTATTGCAAGGTGCACGAATAAGCATAGAAGGATAATCAAATGGCACAAATATGTTGACATCACCAAAAGTTGGAATGTATTATTGCCAATTTATGCACCTTAAAGTAATTGAACTAATAGAAAACCCGTGCAAACGCGAGTGAAAATTGATTGATTTTTTATTCATTAGATTAATATTAAATAAAATAAAATGTAAAACAAAATATTGTATAATTAATATTGAATAATAATATCAATAATAAATCGTCTTATCATTTATTTTTACATATTATAACAAAATAGTTAAATCAATCTATCATTTTTTGAAATTATACTTCTCAACAAATTAGGAAGTTTCTTAACACACCACCCAACCTTCTTAGGCACCACCGAATCACTACAAGAAAACATGTTATTAGCTAGGGGGTTATCCCCTCACTAAGCCAAAAAACCCATCACAAAACATCATTTTGCGAGGGGGGGGGGGGGGGGGGACCCCTAGCAAATCAGGCCATCGCAAAATATTAGCTAGGGGTTAAGCCCCTCGCAAAAATGGCTAGGGGATAAACCCCTCGCAAAAAACCATCAAATAAATTTAGCCTGCTTCACTGCAGGCATAGACACAGCTAGTGGCACAGTGGTCTCAGACGTGTCAGAAAACTTGCGAGGGGATAAACCCCTAGCCAAAAAAGCTACGTATTGCCTTTAGTGAGGGGTAATCCTCTAGCTATGTGTGTCAGGCTATTTGCGAGGGGTTACCCCCTAGCTAAAAAAGTTGTGTATTACATTTAGTGAGGGGTTATCCCCTAGCTATGTGTGTCAGAATTTAGTGAGGGGAGAATCCCCTAGCTAATTGCCATAGGTATTAAATTTGCGAGGGGTTAACCCCTAGCTATTATTATCATATTATTTTTAATATATAATTATATTATTTTAATTATATTATTATTAACTAGAATATAATAATGATATAATAAGTTTTTATATAATATCAATACTATTTTTTAAATTTTGTAAAATATAATATCAATACTATTTTTAAACATATAATATCAATTTTCAAAAGATATTTATTATACAATACTATTTTTAATAATATGTTTAACATATAATATCAATTTTCAAAATCTGATTTTTAAATATTATATAGTATATTTTTAAACATTATTTAATATATAATTGTTTTTTAAAATCTATTTTATAAGTATTTTAATAAATCTGTTTTATAATTTTTATAACAAATCTGTTTTTAAATTTTATTTTTAGTATCTGTTTTATATATAATATAAACTAAATATTATATAATATATTTTATAATATAATCTGTTTTTATAATATATTTTTTTAAATTATAAAAAACATTATATTTAAAAATGTTTTTTACAAATGTTTTAAAATCTGTTTTAAAACATTTTTTTACTGTTTTTAATAATATAAACAACATTATATTAAAATATGATTTAATGTTTTTATATTCTGTTTTAAAACTTTTTTTATAGTTTTTTCTAAAAAAATTTTTTAAACAATTTTAATATTAATCTGAAAAATATATATTTTATAATAGAAATTTTGAAAACTATTTTAATTTTAATTTAAAAGATATATTTTATAACAAAAATATTTTTATAACTATAATCTAAAACATATTTTAAAACTATTTTATAACAGAAATCTAAAAGATATATATTTTATAAACCTGAATCTATAAACTATTTTAATTTAATTTATTCTAAATATATATATATATATATATATATATATATATATATATATATATATATATATATATATATATATATATATATATATATATATATATATATAATTTTTGAAATAAATAATTTAACACAGCAAAATACTTAAAATATTCAGGAAAAACAATTAAATTTGTACCTTTAGAAGCTCCTTTAGATTTGTAACTTCTACTTCTGAATTAAACTTGAATGCTTTATCTTTCACATACATGTAATATAACAAATAAATAAAAAAATTAATTGTTGAAATACATGAAACAAATTTAATTGAAAAATAAATGAAACAGAAAATGTATGGAATGGGAAGAAAATATATACCTGTATTTAAAAGAAAAAAAGCTTGAAGGTTGAAATGAGAAAAAAATGGCTGAGGAGAGAATGAGAGAAGATGAGGTAGAAAATGGATGAAATGTGAACGAATCAGAAAATGCATTATATATATTAATTGTACTTTTTGCGAGGGGATAACCCCTAGCCATCTTAAGGATAACATTTGCGACGGGCTCCCCCCTAGCCATGGATAGCGTGTTGCAGTCATGTGGCAGCAAAAGAAATGCCTTTTGCAGAATGATTTGACCATAGAATCTTTATGGTGAGGGGTTGCCCCTCGCAAATCACCAATCACCACTTAGTGAGGGGTTGACCCCTCGCAAATATTTTCCTTGTCAGCCTTTTTGCGCTGAACCCTAGTATAGACTGGTTTTAAAATTCAAATTTATTTTCCCTCCTCATTTGCGAGGGGTTAGCCCCTAGCAATTTTTTTTTTCATTTTTTGTTTTCTATTTTGAGGTTTGCGAGGGGTTTACCCCAAGCAACCTCATTTTTTTAGTGAGGGGTTTTCCCCCTAGCCAAATACCCTAGCTAATAACATGTTTTCTTGTAGTGAATTTCCGTTTTTGCCCCCAATTTCCGGATGTGCACATCCGGACGCACCATTTTTCTAAATTTTTTTAGTTTTTTCCGGATGTGCACATCCGAAAGAATTTCTGATCTGCAAATCCGAAAAAAATCAAAAGAATTCCATAAAATCATTTACTTCTAAATATAATTAAATCCAATATAATTAAAATCCAACATAATTAAATTTAATATGATTTTTTCAATATAATTAAATTCAATTTAATTAAATCCAATATAATTAAAATTAATATGATTAGAATTTATATGATTTTTTCAATATAATTAAATCCAATATAATTAAATTAATTTTAGAAGTAAATACCATATAATTTTAATTATAATTTAGAAGTAAATACCATATAATTTAGAAGTAAATACCATATAATTTTAAATACCAATATAATTAAATCCAATTTTAAAAGTAAATACCATATAATTTTAAATCCAATATAATTAAATTAATTTTTTCAATATAAAAAAATAATTTAGAATTAAATACCATATTAATCATATTAATTATATTGAAAAAAATTAATCATATTAAATATCATATTAATTTTAATTAATATAAATTTTAATTATATTGGATTTAATTATATTAAAAAAATGATATTAGTTTTAATTATATTGGATTTTAATTAGATTGGATTTAATTATATTTAGAAGTAAATGATTTTATGGAATTCTTTTGATTTTTTTCGGATTTGCAAATCAGGATTTCTTCCGGATGTGCACATCCGGGACATATCAGCGTTTTTTAAAAATTTGGTGCGTCCGAATGTGCAAATCTGGAATCTGGGGGCAAAAATGAAATTTCACGTGGTGCCTAAGAAACTTGGGTGGTGTATTAAGAAACTTCCAAAAATTAATAGTCTTTGGCTTAATCATGTCCTAATTTTTCATTTTTTTTTACATAAACCAATAGAAACAAGTTTGTGTTCATATAGTGTTCAATAATAACAAAATTAATAGCACTAACATTCTATTTCATATATATATATAAACAAATCTGTGTTCATATATAAACAAATTTATGTTAATTACAACATTTTTTTGCCTTTGACAACAATTGAAAAATGTTTCCAGAATATAGAAAAACTTTGCCTAAAAGAATAGAGGACGTTTTTTTTTATTTATGCGAGCGTTGCCAATTATTTGAGGCAACACATTTTTTTATTTATGTTGGCCACATTTTTCTAAAACGTCGCCTATTACCAAAAAAGAGGACGTTTTTCCGTGACATCTTAGGCAACGTTTTTTAAATGTTGTTAAAAATTACAATGACCGTAAAGCGTTTTGTAAAAGTTGTAGAGTGAGAAAACTCTATAGGGACAATTTTGAAATGTTGCCATATCTTACAACAATTACAAATTGTCCCCTAAAAGTGAAATAGTGACAACAATGATAAATGTCTTTATAAGTTGCAAGGAATATTTTTTAATCATATTTTTTATTAGAAAAGAAATAATTCTAACAAGAATTGCATCAAACATAAATTGCATGCACCACAAAAGTTGTGTTAATAAATTTTTAAACATTAACTCAGATACACGCAATAGACACAAAAATGTCTAATATTACTTAATAATATAAGTTTAACACTTAGAAATATAAGTCTAAAAAAATGACAAAAATATAAAGTTTCTTTAAGTTTAATGCATAACTACAAGCCTAAAACAACATGCAACTCATTTAATTTTGTCGATTTCATCTTCATCTCCATCATCCTCTTCATAACCTATGTTGTCCTCTTGAAGTTCATCACCTAATTCATCGTCATCACTCGAGTTATCCTCATACACATTTCTTGAAGCTAGGACTAGCAAAAGTTACAAGAAAATATTAACTATTACAAATAAATATTAACTACATATTAAGATGCAAATAACAAGATACAATTTTCAAAGAATCTACTAATGTCAGCAAGCCTATATGGAGAAAGCTCCTTGATGTCCTGGTAGTGGTGGAACTCAGGGTCATCAACGAGAACTACAAACTGCTATGATCTTGTCATCTTTCTCTCCTGTGTCAGAATTCAATGGGTGGAAAAGTTAAAGCATATTATTTCATTCAGTCAGTTACCTCTCTAGCACATTGTTAGAGAATAAAACAACACATTTCATTTATTTTTATCTAACTACAGAGTAAGCTTCTAGAATAGTATTTGGTTTATGATATGATATTAGAGTCACTATAACTAAGTGGATAAATGCATTTAACAATTTTAATTGCACCATTTTCTTTTTTCTCATTGGTCAATTAAACTATACTCCAATTCCCGGTATCACAAGCTATTCAAAATCCAACTTCAATTTAAATACAATTGTAGTTTCATGGTAAACAATTATTTATGTAAACTACCTTAAAAATATTCTTTTGGAATTGTTACCTGCTTTAGAACCAGGACATCCGAGGGATTTTCATCTTCACATAGAGTTCTTGGAATAAAACCATAGTTATGAGGGTAGATAACTGATGAGTAAATAATGTGATCAACCTATCTAATTCTATCATTTGTTAGTTGCACTTCAGAGCAAACAAACACAAGTTTCACAACTAAAAACCAAAGTATTATCTATATGAAGCAAGGCACATCAACAGATTCGACACTCATACGTAGGCAACGATAATGCTTTAAGAAAATGAGAGTGGTTGAATGTAACTATGTGTGTTGTGTCAGGCACCGAACAACCGTTAATTTGAAGTGTCGATGCTACTTAATTCAATAATACATATATTCTAAAATTACAAAGCATTCAAAAAATTTGAATTACCTTTTTATGTTCTACCTATCTATACTATAAATCCAACCGCTTTGCAATGTAAACATTATCAACAATCTTACTCATAAACACTTAGACATTTAATATACAATGCAAGTAAAGGCAAATGCACCCTCACAGTTATGGAGAATTTGTTTTGAAATTGATAGAGTTTGAAGACATTAAACGTAAAAGATAATAATAGCATGGCGACAAAGTTGCAGGAATGCTAAATTACAATGCAATTCCCTTAAAACAAACGACCTTTATATTTTGCCATTAAACCAAGTATATTGTTGGAAGCAAGTAATTTTAACAAATGAAAAGCTATAAGAGGGAAGAATGAGTGACACCTTTATAAGTCCAATTTTCTTGTCCAGTTCATAATTAACCTTGCTTCCTTTGCCAATTTCAACCACCTGCAACAGTAGATATCCCCTTACTTGTTAAGGCTTGTTTTAGTTGCATTCACTACAAGTACAAACATTGCATGCTTGATAGATAACCATCTGATACTCTAACACAGATGAGAGATCTTAGTTTTCTTCTCTAAGCTATTATAGGTGAATAAAATATAGTGTCTATTTGAATAAACTTATTTTCAGCTTATATCACAAGTGATTATCAAAATAAGTGCTTGTGAATTAGGTTGTATAAGCCATTTTTATAGAAAAAGATTAAAAAAACATTAATTGGTTTTAATATATGTTATAATTATTTTTGCATATGTACTAAGTTTATCCATATGTACTGCTATTTATATAAAATCAAATTAAGAGGGAAGATCGCCGCCTAAATGTTTATTAATGTTAAATATTTAGGCAACATTTTATAAATGTAGTCATTTGTTATAAATATTCTAACAATTAGAAAATGTCTCTAATGCTTTCTAAGGGGACAATTATGGAATGTTGCAAAAACAATAACATAAAAATGGTTAAAAATCGTTTAGGAGACATTTATAAGTTGTTGTAAAATTATTGTTTGGCATCAAGTGTAAAACGTTGCTAGAAATACTTTTTTGGCAACAATTTTTACATGTTGCATAAAAAGTGTTGCTAGAGACAACAAATGTTGTAGTGATAGACATGATATAATATAATACACTAAATAAGATAAGACAATAACTGATTCATCACTGATTTATGTCCATCGCCATGACTGTAGATCTGGACGATAAATTTGTTTGGGGGAGCGGTCCTCATGGTTTTTCTATGCATAGCAGTTACAAGAGGCTGAATTGTTTGTTGATGATTATTCTAATATTGATGTGGAAATTCTGAAGGGCTTCACATCGCTTTGCAAAACAAAAGTCCTCAGAAAAAGTCATTTATTTTAGTGGAGATTACTCTTAAATAGGTTGCCGACGAGATCACAATTAACAAAAATTGCTAATGATAAAAATACTTATTAAATAATTTAAATATGAATGTGATACATTCACACATAAATTTTCAAATTACTCCAACGACATAAACTTTTAGAAATGACTCTCTTGGATGACAAAGGCACAAAAAAAGACAAAAATAATAAATAAATTGATTAGAATTTTTTTAAACTTATTTTACAATTTCATGATTCAACATTTTTACTTATCTAATTTATTTCACATTTTCATAATTGAACATTTTCACTTATACTACTTATTTCAAATCTTACATTTAAATTAAATCACAATAAAATTGGAATCTTGTGGAATTTTTCAGATTTATTTTACATTTCCACTTAAAATTTTATAATTTATTTATTTTTTCTCTCAAAATTTTATTGTTTAAGTTATTGAACCTTTATAATAAATAATATCAAAATCTATTTTATTTAATATTACTTAAATAACTCATCTCCAACCTCGCGCAACGCGCGCGTATTAATATAGTTTTTCATTAATTGAGGTGAATTTGAAGTAATACCTTAGAACATAAAATAGTGTGAGAGTCGTCAATTGCATTCAAAGAGAGATGTTGATATTCTCTAGCTTGGACTCAATTGCATTCAAACAAACTATAAACACATAATTTGACTTTTATGTGAAGAACTAAAAAAGTCAATTAAAATGTGTAACTATTTTTAAATTTAATTTACAGCAAAAAATTGAAACTAAACACAAGATAAAATTCGAATTTGAATTGCTAGTTACTTGGACAAAATTGAGATGTAACAATATAGTTTGAGATGCATTTATTGGTGATAGACAACATTTATAGGGCAGCTGGTGCAGGGAAGTATGAAAACAGTAAGTCCATGGGTCAAGATAGTGATGTAGACATCTCCTTTACAAATATGGAGTATAAAATGTTAAATGTAATTCATAGTGTCGAAGTCAAAGTCGAAGCATTCATGTGTCGAATAGTTTCGACAGATTCATTTTTAGATTTGATTGGATTCTGTTTTTGATTAGATTAGATTTTATATGATTTAGATTAGATCTGATATTTTGGGCGTTTAGAGTTTTGGGCCTTTGTAAATCTAAATCTATAAATAGGGAGTTTCCCTTGTACATTGTAACACAATTGCATTCACAGTTTACAGATTAGCAAGTGAATAATAACAATAGAAGAAATCCCACAGTTCGTGGGTAGAAACACTTTTCTCCAAATATTTCTCTTCTCTCTCTTTTCTTTCTTGCTGTTAGTTTGTTCTTCTTCTTCTTCTTTCTTTGTTCTTCATTGTCATTACATATTGTTTGTGGGTTGGTGATCAATCTTGAGATCAAGATTGAAGCAAAATCATCATAGGGTGTGGTGAATTTGGTACATCTGGTATCTAGAGCTCCGGTTGCGATTCAAGGAGGAGAATCGTGATGGCTATGAATCATTCAAATGGACACTTTCCGGAGACCCTACCAATTCTCAAGAAAGATAATTATGAGAATTGGTGCAAGCAGATCAAGGTGGTTTTCTGTTATCAAGATCTGTGGGATCTTGTGAAGGAATGAGTAACACCGCTTGGGGAAAACGCGACGGATCAAGAAAAGGCTGCACTCAAAGATTTGAAGAAGAAAGATTATAAAGCGCTGTTTATAATCCATCAGTGTGTTGATCCAGATAACTTTGAAAAAGTTAGCGATGCAGAATCAGTGAAGGAAGCATGGGAGATTCTTGAAAAGTCATTTGGAGGTGCAGAGAAGGTGAAAGAGGTGAGGTTACAAACTCACAAGAGAACCTATGAGTTGCTTCAGATGGAAGACAACGAAAGTATTACAGATTTCTTCACCAGAGTTACAAAACTGGTGAATCAAATCAAAGTATGTGGAGAAACGCTGACGACAAAAGCAGTAGTCTCAAAGATTTTGAGATCGTTGGCTCCTAAGTTCGACCACGTGGTAGTAGCCATAGAAGAGTCGAAAGACTTGTCAGTATTGACGAAGGAAGAGCTTCAAGGGACGCTTGAGTCTCATGAACAAAGGATGACTGAGAGAGCTGCAGGAAAGTCGAAGAGTGATATGGATTTGCAGGCGCAGTCAGAAAAGGAAAGGAAAGGCAAAGGAAACATAATGGCAACAAAGATAGAGGAGGCAGTAATTCGACTCAGAAGAAACCTTGGAACCAAGGCAATCAAAGAAGTGGTGCTGCAGGTAGAGGAAGAGGTGGTGGTCGAAAGCCAGACAAAAGTCACATTCAATGTTTCAATTGTCAGAAGTATGGCCATTATGTTAGTAACTGTCCAGAAAAGAAGAAAAATCAAGAAACCGATGCAAATCTGACGAAGCATGAAGAAGAAGAGACGTTGCTGATGGTCACAACGAAAGATGAAGAGAGATTCCAAGATCAGTGGTACTTGGACTCAGGATGCTCATCACACATGACTGAAAGGAAAGATTGGTTTGTCAACATGAAGCCCTCGTCGAAGAACATAGTGAAGTTTGCAAATGACAACACTCTAGAAGCTGAAGGTGTTGGTGATGTTCTGATTATGAGGAAAGATGGCAAAAGGTCAACAATTTCAAATGTGTTGTACATACCAGGCATGAAGAGTAATTTGCTCAGTATAGGGCAGCTTGTCGAAAAGAACTACAAGGTAGTTGTCAAAGACAAGATGATGAGAGTTCTCGACGCAGGTGGTAGGTTGATCTTGAAGGCTCCAATGTCTCAGAATAGGACCTTCAAGATTGAACTCAATGTGATGGAGCACAAGTGTCTAGCAACAGCAGCCAGCAGAGATGAGTGGTTATGGCACTTTCGACTAGGCCATCTCAACTTCAATGACATCAGAGAGCTGAAGAGAAGAAATATGGTGTCAGGATTACCAGAAATCGACATTCCTAGTGAAGTCTGTGAAGAGTGTGTTCAGTCGAAACAACACAAGAATAGCTTCAGCAAGGATGCAGGAAGGAAGTCGAAGGCAATTCTTGAAGTCATATACTCTGATGTATGTGGTCCAATCCAGGTGGATTCGATTGGTGGCAATAGATATTTTGTCACGTTTGTAGATGATTTCAGTCGAAAGTTATGGACTTACCTCATCAAGAAGAAAAGTGATGTGTTTGAGGTATTTGTCAGATTCAAATCCATGGTCGAAAGACAGAGTGGTCGAAGGTTGAAAACTCTGAGAACTGATGGTGGTGGAGAATATGTGTCGAAAGAGTTCGATGCATTGTGTAGAAAAGAAGGGATTATGCATGAGGTGGTGCCACCCTACACTCCACAGCAGAATGGGATTGCAGAACGCAAGAACAGAACCATCATGAACATGGTAAGAAGTATGTTGAATGGAAAGCATCTACCCAAAGAAATATGGGGAGAAGCAGTTTCGACAGCAACATATCTTTTGAACAGATGTCCGACGAAGAAGCTTGAAGGAGTCACACCAGAAGAATGTTGGTCTGGTGACAAGCCTAGTCTCAGTCACTTGAAATTGTTTGGATCTATAGCACATAGACATGTGCCAGATCAGTTGAGAAGGAAGCTTGATGACAAGTCGAATCAGATGATCTTGATACGATATCATTCAACTGGAAGTTACAAGTTGTTCGACCCAGTGAATAAGCAGGTAGTGATCAGCAGGGACGTGATCATAGATGAGCTTAAAGAATGGGATTGGAAAGAGAAAGCCAAGAAGGATTAAGTGAGAATCTCTTGTGAAGAACCAGTCACTGAAGTCAAAAGAGAAGTTCGACAGGAACCAGTTGCAGATGAAGCAGGTTCAAGCAGAGCTCGACGAACAAGACACATGCCTGCAAGGTTACAAGAATGTGTAATTACATCAGATGATGTGGTCAATGAAGAAAGTGAGCTGGTACATTATGCTTTCTACCCAGATGTCGAACCAGTCAATGCAGCTGAGGCATTGAAAGATTCGAAGTGGGTGAAAGCAATGAATGAAGAGTTAGAATCCATCGAAGTCAACAACACATGGTCACTTGTTGAATTGCCTCAAGGCAAGAAGGCAATTGATGTGAAGTGGGTTTATAAGGTAAAAGTGAATCCTAGAGGAGAAGTAACTCGACACAAGGCGAGACTTATGGCGAAAGGATTTCTTCAAAAGGAAGGAATCGACTTCGATGAAGTGTTCGCACCTGTTTCTAGAATCGAAACAATCGGGTTGGTTGTTGGTCTAGCAAATATGAACAATTGGCACACATGTCAGATGGACGTGAAGTGTGCATTCCTTAATGGGCCCTTAGACGAAGAAGTTTATGTCGCACAACCAGCTGGGTATGTGAAACGAGGCGAAGAAGGAAAGGTGTACAGGCTGCATAAAGCCATGTATGGACTTAAGCAAGCTCCAAGAGCTTGGAATAAGAAAATCGACAGCTTCTTAAGGGAAAAGGAATTTGTGAAGTGTACAACTGAGCATGGAGTATATGTAAGAAGAAGCAATGGCGAATTGCTTATACTATGTATCTATGTCGATGATTTGTTGATAACAGGAAGTTGCAAGAAGGAGATCGAAGATTTCAAACATGATCTAAGCAAGGAGTTTGAAATGTCAGACTTGGGAGATCTCTCATATTTCCTTGGCATCAAATTCTACAAGACTAGTAGAGGTTTGATGATGCACCAACGAAGATATGCAGGCGAAATGCTCAAGAGATTTGAGATGCAAGATTGCAACTCAACTTCGACTCCAGCTGAGACCAGACTGCAACTGTCGAAGGATCCAGACAAAGATGATGTCGACCCAACCCAATACAGAAGACTTATTGGGTCACTTAGATACCTTTGTCACACAAGGCCTGACTTAGCATACAGTGTTGGTATGGTAAGTAGATTCATGCAGAAGCCAAAGGTATCACACCTAACAGCGACGAAGAGGATACTGAGGTATCTGAAAGGGACTCTCGACTATGGTATTTTATTTCCTGCAGCTGACGAAGGGAAAGAATGCAAATTTAGTGGGATACACAGACTCTAGCTAGTGTAGTGATGCAGAAGATAGAAAATCCACAGCTGGATATGTGTTTATGTTAGGTGGTGCACCAGTTGCTTGGAGTTCGAGAAAGGAGCCAGTAGTGGCATTGTCATCATGCGAAGCAGAATATATAGCTGCTTCTCTTTGTGCATGTCAAGCAACCTGGATGGTGAACTTGGTCGAAGAGATTACAGGGAAGAATTATGGAGCAATTACCATGAAGATCGACATCATGTCAGCTATCAATTTGGCGAAGAATCCAATAGCTCACGGTCGAAGCAAGCACATCGAAATGAGGTTCCATTATCTTCGAGAGCAGGTAGCAGAAGGGAAGATGAATTTGGAACACTGCAGAACTGAGAATCAGATTGCAGATATAATGACGAAGGGAGTGCAGGTCGAAGTATTCAAGAAGCTAAGATCGATGATAAATGTAGATAGTTTAGACACAATGAATTAGGTGGTGTGTTAAATGTAATTCATAGTGTCGAAGTCGAAGTCGAAGCATTCATGTGTCGAATAGTTTCGACAGATTCATTTTTAGATTTGATTGGATTCTGTTTTTGATTAGATTAGATTTTATATAATTTAGATTAGATTTGATATTTTGGGCTTTTAGAGTTTTTGGCCTTTGTAAATCTAAATCTATAAATAGGGAGTTTCCCTTGTACATTGTAACACAATTGCATTCACAGTTTGCAGATTAGCAAGTGAATAATAGCAATAGAAGAAATCCCACAGTTCGTGGGTAGAAACACTTTTCTCCAAATATTTCTCTTCTCTCTCTTTTCTTTATTGCTGTTAGTTTGTTCTTCTTCTTCTTTATTTGTTCTTCATTGTCATTACGTATTGTTTGTGGGTTGGTGATCAATCTTAAAATCAAGATTGAAGCGAAATCATCATAGGGTGTGGTGAATTTCCAACATAAAATAGTACTTTTTATCTTATAGGGTCTTTAGATGTAGTTGAAATAGGCAGTAAATTAAACAATACCAGTTGTAGTTGACATACCTTATGCATCTTGTACCCTTTAGTTAAAAGATGATGGCCTGTTGTAGTCGATATAACAGTACTATTTCATAGATTTGCATATAAGTATTTATGTAGCAGTCTCCCTCAAAATCATAATTTTAATTAAACAACTCATAAAACTAGTACTTCAATAAAGCTGCAAATAAAGTTTCTTCATATGTAGAATGTTGCACTACTTGCATAATTGTATATGTTTTTGTTTGTTATGCTTTTAGGTGTGAAAAATCTATTACTTACAAATGTGTGGTAGGAAATGTTAGTTAATGTGAAATTGGAAATTGATTGAGTAACCAGTGGTAATAATGCATAATGATGGTTTAAATCAGTTGAATGCTTAAAAGTAAGTTCAAGCTAGAAATAAGTGACAATGGTTAGTGATGGTTAAAGATATGTGTTACTGTAGAAATAAGTTCAATTTGTGACTGCGACTATGAACTGATTTGTTAAAACTATGTTTAATAAGTTAAATGCTTAGAACTGAAGCAAAAATGGTGATAGTTAGTGATGGTTCAGTTAACTTTACTATAAAAATAAGATGAGAAGTACAAGCATTCCGTTATATGTAATACGTACATTTTATGACTACAACCATAACTTTAATGTTGAAACTATGTTGAAAAAGTAAAATGCTTAGAACTAAAATCATTTGCTGTAGAAAGGGTAATGAGTAAGCATGCATTCAAGATTAATAACATGAAGCAAGAAATAGAATTTTCAAAAGGCAGCCCCAATAACAAAGTGGTTCCAGCTGTATATATTTCAAAACAACTAAATCAATTGAAATACCTGTTTACATAAGTCTTCGAGGAACACAAAGTAGGAACTGACCTTAATATCATTGAATTTAGCAAAGAATGAATGCTTGATAATATTAATAATCATTTCACACATGCACACCAAGAATATATTCTGCATCAAACAAAATATATGTCAAGAGCAAGACTAAGGCAAGAAATGAAATCGATTCCACATGATAAACTAAACTTATTCAAAAAATTGTATGAGCTAAAATATTTCCAAATCTTACATAAAGAAAGCTTTCAAATCAGGGAGGGACCCTCTGCCTCATACAAAAAGGTTAACCAAAAGCACTGAGTGGTTGATGGATTTTTCATAAGCTGCGAAATCAAAAGAAACAATGCCAATGTGAACTTGTTAGCATCTTAAGTCGTAGAAATCATGTCAACAACAAAACTTAATCAATAAAAAGGCATGCATCCCTCAACTTGTTAGCTTTCTCTCACTATATTTTCTTTAATGTCCTAAAATTATGCAGAACTTATAATAAGAAGATGAAACAGTTACATAAAGGACTGAAACACACTCATTGACTCATTCAAGTGTGCATATCTTTTCACAGATTCTTGCTAATTTCTTTGAAGACATGAAACTAAGAAAGACATTGATGTATATTTAAATCTAGTTGCCAACCATGCAAAAATAGAAATACATTAAAGCATATTCAAATTTATTTTATATTGTTGAGAGTTGTAAATTGAAATATCATTCTATTTTTCTGAACTTCATGTTTACGAAACTTTGAAAATGAACTGCATGTCTACCACTGTTTATTACTTATAGTTTGCCTAAATAGTAGGGCTGGCCAGAAAAAAGGTAAACCGATCCAAACCACCCAACCCATTACACCCGCATGATTCTGGTTCGGATGGGCCGGTTTATCGGGTCACCGGGTCAATGAAGTTTGGTTTTGTATGTGTTTAGGTGGGTCGGTTCGGATGGTTGATTTGGACCTTAAGAAAACCGGATCCGACCGGCCCAATAGGATCAAAACAAAGTGACATTTTCTTCAATACTTCAGAGACACATTCTCACTTGGAACATTCACCTTTTCACTCTAGGGTTTCCTTTTCACTCTTCAGAAATAACACTCCTCAATCTAAATCAACACACAAAAAACGTCGTTCATCTTTCTGCCACCACACCACCACCATTTCAGATCATGTAAGTTTCACTCTCTGATCGTTGTTTTCCTTCTTCTTCTTTCGTCTTCTCTCTCTCTGAAACAACGATAACAACTAAAGCTTTCATTTTTAAAGACCATTGATGTTGTTGTTGTCCAAATAAACTGGTTCTGGTTGAATATGTGTTAGAGTAATATATTTGTTTTTGTTTGTGTTTAGTATTTATCATAATCTTAGAACCATCCACTATGTGTCTGTGACTCAGAAGCCTCTATGTCTGAATTTGGTGTAAACTTCACCCTTCTTTTAAATTCTAGATGTTTCAGTTTAATGATGAATTTGTGTTCATAATATTACATATCTCAACTTCATTCACTTGATTTTAGGGTTTTGAATGGTTCAATCTGGGATTTTTTTGTAATAATTTGGGTTTTTGTTTTTTTAGCAAATTTGTTTTTTTAGTAATTTGTTATAATTCAATATTATGTTAACTTAACAGCTTGTGTTTGTTATGATTAAAATCATCTAATTCAATATTTATCTCAAGAAAATGGTTGATTGTTGCTAACTCTATTGCCTTTTGTATATTTGAAGATAGAGGGTGGAAAAGGTAGCTTGGAGGGAGATGGTATCTTGCACGGAATTGAAGATGCTAGCTTACTTAGAGTTGACGTTTGAGATGCAGTGACTCAAGGTATTCAAGTGTGTATCTTTAATCTAGATGTGTGTATGCGTAGATGTGTAAATGTTTAATTTAGATGTGCAAATGTTTACATAGTTGTGTAGTATGTCTATGATAATGATAGTGCAAGCTTATTGTCTGTTGTGTAGTTACGTAATATGCGTAGTATGATAGCTAAGTGTATGATAATGATAATTATGTAGTATGCTAGCTTACTGTCTGTTAGTAATATGCAGTGTTTAGGTTTTTTAATTTCTCCAAATCTTTTCAGTTATTGAGCATTATGTTTTCCCTACTTAACAAACACAACCAGCAACAGCTTCCTCCCCTTCCTACGAGTAGAAAGTTTAGGAGGGTTTGAAGGAATGTTAGTAATATGTATCTGTGTAGTACACATCATGCTTCTATAGGTTAGTTCATGAATTATACAGTTGTAATATGGCGCTAAAGGATACTGAATTCCAATGAGAAAAGAAAGTTCTTACTTTCCTGCATGATAACAACTAAGAATTAGGATTAAATACCATCTGATGGTACCTGGATCAGACAGTAATGGTGGCCAACGGCGTCTGAAACGGCAACTCCGGTGATGGTGAGAGACGGTGGGGGGTGTACCTGCAAGGTACTCCGACGCTCAAGTGAGAGAGTGTACAGAATATCAGCACATACAAGAAGTGAGAATGGTAGGAAGAAAAAGTATCTAACCTGACCCTCTCAAATGAGAGGGTATTTATAGAGAGCCCCTAGAGCGGGGCCAACGGTTATCAGCAATGGGCTGGATCAGCTAGGCCCACCACCGATAACTGCTAGGACTTACGTGTAGTAGTGAAGACCAGCACGTGGTCTTCTCCCTAGAGTAACCGCTCCTAGATTTCCGGAAGTAGGGCAGACCGAATCCTTCGGAAGTGGGAGGTTACTTGGAACGTGTCCACGTGGTACGGACCGTTGGATACTCCTCGCGGGGAGGAGCCTTCGGTGTCGAGGAGGTATGAAGCTCGTAGAATGGGCATGACCTCGCGGGGAGGCGATAGTATCTGTCGAGGAGGGACGAGTAGCATGCTCGCGGGGGAGAGGCTAGCTTGTCGAGGAGTCACATCACAGCGGGGTGGGACGTCCTCGACTCCTATTGTCTAAGGTGCCCGACACTACCTGAGTGCCCGGCGAGACTGTGGCTAGCACGTGGCAGTCGCGTGTCCGCAGAGGGACCTTGCCTTATTGGGCCTCCCCGGGTAGTATGGGTTGGGCCTGCTCGACTGTTGAGCAGCCTCGGCCCAGTCCAGAACAGGAGCCCCCCAAGTCGTTGCTCTGAGGCGTCAGAGTAATGACTTAAGGCTTACTGGCATGTCGGGGATACCCCAAGAGAGGAACCGGGGAAGCCATTTTTGTGGTCGACGTACGTACGGTCGCACATAAGTCGGGCATCGTTCAGTCGCGTTTGGTCGGCACGCCGGGGAGATGAGGAGTTTCAGATCCAAAGCATTGGGGGAAACTGGAACGACACGCGTGGGAAGACGAGCAGCTGCATGCGTGCCACGTGTCGCCTGTCATCATTACCTAGGGAGGCTAGGGCGGCTGGCTAGGGTAGTGCACTCGAGTGCCCTAGGCCCCTCGAGTCCCGCGAGAATCG
Organism: Lathyrus tuberosus; assembly: GCA_022829125.1. Classification (NCBI taxonomy): domain Eukaryota; kingdom Viridiplantae; phylum Streptophyta; class Magnoliopsida; order Fabales; family Fabaceae; genus Lathyrus; species Lathyrus tuberosus. Next base: position 4,366,451 of record JALAZF010000019.1, on the reverse strand, counting down.
GCTATAAAAAGCTGCTCCCCCCGTTCATTTTTCACTTTCGCCTTTCTCTCTCAAGAATCCTTCTCCTTCTCTCTCTACCCTCTCCCGTTGCCGGTCACCGCCGTCAGCCGCCGGACACTCCGTGCCTGGAACTTACGACCATCGCTCTCCGCCGTAAAGCCGCCGGAAACTCCGCGCCGGAACCCTAAACCGCTACTCACAAGGTACTTGCTTCGAAATCGATCTTTTTTCTTACATTTCTCTTTAATTTCATCTAGTATAAGGTATTTCCTTGATGAACTGATGATGTTCTCATGAGAAATGAGAGGATTCCTGGCGAATACGGCGGGGATCTTTAGTTGTTGAGAGAGGGGGTGCTAAGAACTTCACCCACTCTCGTTGAATATTTCGGGGATTAGGGATGAACATGTCGGGGACCCGTTGAATGTCTCGGGGTCCCCAATAGTTACTCTCTTTCCTTAGCGTCACGGGGACACGAGGCAGAATCTTCCGGGGAGGCGATGAGTTCCCCGGCGAACGTGTTGATCCTCGGCCGGTTATGTCGGGGAACCGATAGAGCCTTGCCCCTTCCTCGCCCGTTCGCTTGAACAACGGTGGAGGGGTGAATTTGATACGACCCATCGAATTCACCGTTTCCTTCTGCTTTTCAGGTAAATGGATGATTTGTCTACGAAGGTGGCTGTAGGATCATTCGAAGAAGACGACGACCAACCCGACTCCCCCATGGCTCACATGGATTTCGCACGGGAGCCCGCTCGAAGAGTGGGTCTGTAAAGAAGCCTTGGAGATGTCGTCAATCTTCATCTACAAAGAAGTGGACGACGCGTTCTGCACTGTCGAGCACAGGCTCATCGGTTCGGACAAATCTTGGAAGGTTTTCCGTCCAGAGGAACATCATCGTATATGCCAGGCTTATAGGGGAATGCGAATCCCGTTATATGAATTTATGTTCGACAAGGCGGGGTGGAGGTTGCCCTTCACGGACTTACAAGAGGGAATCTTCTCCTGGTTGCAGCTAACCCCCTCACAAATTCATCCGAACTCCTTGGCTTTTATCCGGGCCTTCGAGCTTGTCTGTAAGTATTTAGGAATCGTCCCGACGGCGTCCCTCTTTTTCTGGATATTTCATCTACAGAGGTCGTCATCAGGTGGACGACACGGATGGGTGTCCTTCAAGCAGAGCAAAGCTCTGTTTCGTACATACTTAGACTCCATCCGGGACTTCAAGTTCCGTTATTATTTCGTGAAGCCGGTCACCGTCGGGGCCGTATACTCGTTGTACCGGAAAGTAATTCGCGACGTCGACGGTGTCTCCGAGGAGGTTCTAGATCCGAGGTTCCCCCTATACTGGACGGAGGAACACTTCAAAAAGGGGGTCGACAAATATAAGGTGAAGCATAGTCAGCTGGTCGTCGAGGACCGAGAAGCTTACGACAAGATCGTCGCGTTCGTTGAGAGCTTCAACGAGGCTCAGCACGAAACGCTGGACGGCCAGCCCATAATGGGAGCAGACGGGCAGGTGAAGAAACAACGTCGTCTGATCAATACCCGCGTTCTGCTCGAGACCTTCTCCGACGAAGAGGCCATCGAGTTGTTAGGTGGTGAAAACATCCACGATCTAAACATTCCTCGCATCTGAATTCCTTTCATTCGTTGCCTTACTAACATTTTCTCTCTCTTTGCAGGAAAAATGGTCGGAGCCGAGGAAAGATTCAAACAATTGAAGGCGAAGAGGGCTAGGGAAGAGCAGCTTCGGGTGGAGGCGTCTCACTCGAAAGGTCAAGATGTCGCTCCTTCCGGGGTCATGCCTGAGGGTGGTTCCTCGGCCACCATGCCCGAAGGTTCAAGTCAGTCTCAGCCTGCTGCCACTATGTCCGAGATTTTAGAGAGGCGGACACCTCCTGCTGGGAGCCAGTCTCCGGGTACTCAAGGAACGCCAAAGCGGCAACGGGTTTCGAGCGTGGAGATTGTCGACCTAGGCCATGAAGACAGTCCCCCACCTCCTCCAAGGTTTGAATTTCCACCATGCCATCAAAAGCCTCGCTTCTTCTCCGAAGTCATCTATCCCCGTGTCCCTCCCTCTGAAGTCCAAGCTGTGCTGGGAGCTGCCGCAGAGGCGAGGAGGAAGACGATCTTCGAGGATTTGTCCGCGGTCATGTGGCTTTGCTCGACCGCCATTGTCCTGAACGACGAGACTCGCCTGCTGCTGAATTTTCTCGACTACAAGAGAAGCTCGAGAAATTGGATTCTGAGATGCTCGAACTGCGCAATGAGTTAAAGGAGTGCAGGGACCTAAACAAAGAACAAGGCGAGCAGCAGCAGCGGGCTGAGAGGAAGCTGAAGGAATCCGAGGAGAAGGAGAAAGGCCACCTTGCCCGAATCGCCGAGCTGGAGGCGGAGGAGAAGCGGCTCAAGGAGAGGATCGCCGAGTTGGAGGATGTTGTGCGGCCGGTCGAAGGCGAAACCGAGGAGGATAGTCTCCTAACCACTCGAGCAGCGCTGGTGGCTCAACTCAGGAAACTCGAGCAGGATATTCGTCTGGCCGAGGATGACGCTCTTGAGACTGCGGGCATAGGGTTCCGAAACGCAGTGGCGCAACTCCAGATCCTGAACCCTGGCCTGGTGACCGATGGGGCGGACGTTGACTTCGAGGTGGTCGACGGCCGGATAGTGCCGCCCAGGCAAGGAGAGGACGCCAACGAGGGAGGTGGGCCGGACGCCACCGAGACTGCCGCAGAGTAGGGACATAGTTTGCTTGGCCTGCGTGCCATTTTGTTTTTGCCCGGCTTATGGGCTTTTTTTTATGTACTTTTCGCACAATGGTTATTTTACCCGCTTTGTGGGGTTATAGGCGTAACGTTTGTACAATGGGCTTTGCCCGATTTTCATACTTCGTTGTGCCTCTTTATTAATTTTACTTGTGTGTGATATTTTATGCATTACTTAATTTTGTATAAGTAGTTGATACCACTGGCGCCTTGGGCTTTTGCTCGACTCTGATGATGCTCGACTGCGTTGAGAACTTAGCCGAGTGGTCAGGGGTTGTACTCCGACCTTCGACGAGGCTAAGAAAGCGATCGATTTCTTAGGTTCGCGGCGTGAACTTCCCGTCGTGAGCCGGGTGTTCCGCCTATTTGTTACGTCGACGACGGAGCTCGATTGAGGACTCCTCGCCGGGCCAAAAAGTCCCACGCACACAATTCGTGGTTTTTGGCCGCCTGTGCTATATAGAGGTGTTGCGCATGTACCGCTGCACGCCCCCGTGTCCGCGACGTTGTATTGTCTCGGGCAGTGTCTAACTGTAGTATTGCTTGAGTTTCTCAGCATTCCATGGTCGAGCAAGTTGTTCACCGTGGAGGTTCTCGAGGTAATAGGCACCCGTCCCCGTCTTAGCAGTGACGCGGTACGGGCCCTCCCAGTTTGCGGCCAGCTTTCCTTCGCGTGAATCTTTTTGATTTCTTCGCAGGACAAGACTGCCTACTTGGAAGTCTCGTTTGATAACTTTGTCATTATAACGCAAAGTTATTTTTTGTTTTAAAGAGGCTTCTCGGAGGGAAGCGCCGGTCCTTATCTCTTCGACAAGGTCGAGTTCTTCGCGCACGGCTTCTTCGTTCGTTTCATCGTCGAGGGGAGCTTTTGTTCTCCTCGAGGGTTCCCTGATCTCGACGGGGATAACTGCTTCGGTTCCATACGTTAGGCGAAACGGGGTCTCCCCGGTCGTGGAGTGTGGGGTCGTTCGATACGCCCAGAGGACGCTGTGCAACTCCTCGACCCACTGTTGTTTGGCCTCGCCGAGTCGTCGCTTGAGTCCCCGGAGTATCACTCTGTTCGCTGCTTCGGCTTGCCCGTTTGTTTGAGGGTGTTGGACCGACGTGAAGTGCTGCTTTGTGCCCAATTTGGTGACGAAGTCTTGGAAGTTCCTGTTGGTGAACTGTGTCCCGTTGTCCGTGACGATGGCTTGGGGCACCCCGAATCGGGCGAGGATGTTTCTTTTGTAGAAACGGAGTATATTGAAAGCGGTGATTTTGGCCAGTGCCTCGGCCTCAATCCACTTCGTGAAGTAATCCACCCCGACTATGAGGTACTTATTTTGGTATGACCCCATGACGAAAGGTCCGAGGATATCCATTCCCCACCACGCAAATGGCCATGGGGACGACAATGACTTAAGCTCGTTTGGAGGAGCGAGGTGCATGTCTCTGTGTCTTTGACAGCGGTCACATTTCTTAACGTGCTCCTTTACATCATGTTGGATAGTGGGCCAATAATACCCTGCTCGGAGTGCCTTTCGGGCTAAGGACCTTCCGCCGAGGTGTTGGGCGTTGATTCCTTCGTGAATTTCTTGGAGGATCCCCGAAACTTTGCCTTCTTCGACACACCGAAGTAAGGGAATGGAGAATCCTCGACGGTATAGTTTACCTTCGACGACGGTATACGCACATGCCCGCCTCTTGACTATCCCTGCTTCTTTAGGATTGTCAGGCAGTTTGCCCGTCGTCAAGTATTCGTGAACTGGGGTCATCCAACAGCTGGCGTCTCCGATTGCGTTGACTTCAGTGGTCGGTGTGGTTTTGGTTATGCTCAGTTGGGTCAGTATCTCCTGGATAACTGATTTGTTCCCTCCTTTTTTCTTAGTGCTCGCAAGCTTGGAGAGCACGTCTGCCCGAGTGTTGTGCTCGCGCGGGATATGAGCTACCTCCGCGGAGACAAATTTCTTCAACTTTTCTCGCACCAAGGTGAGGTACTCGATGAGACTGTCGTTTTTGGCCTGGAACTCTCCTCGAACCTGTGATGCCACGAGCTGGGAATCTGTAAAGATTTTGACCTCTTTTGCGCCGAGATCTTCCGCAAGTCGAAGTCCTGCGAGGAAGGCCTTGTATTCGGCTTGGTTGTTTGATGTCTTGAAAGACAGTTCAAGGGAGACCTCTATTAGGATGCCCTGCTCGTTTTCCAGGATAATTCCCGCTCTGCTTCCCTTGGCACTAGAGGCCCCGTCGACATAAATCGTCCATTTCTGGGAGCCATTGGTCGAGGACACAGGGACGGTCATTTCTGCTACGAAGTCGGCCAGTACTTGGGCTTTCAGGGCTTTTCTTCCTTCGTATCGAAGGTCAAACTCGGATAGTTCGAGAGACCACCGGAGCATTCTCCCAGCCATATCTGGCCGACTGAGGAGCTGTCGGATGGGCTGCTCTGTTCTTACCACGATCGTGTGGGCCAAGAAGTAATGACGTAATCTTCGGGCTGCCGATACGAGGGCCAAGGCGACCTTTTCGATCTGTTGGTATCTGAGTTCGGGGCCCTGAAGAGCTCTGCTCGTGAAATAAATCGGTTTCTGTTCGTCGGGAGTCTCCCGTATAAGGACAGCGCTCACGGCTTTGCCATTGACGGCCAGGTACAAGAAAAGTGTTTCCCCGGTATCTGGTTGGGATAAGACCGGGGGTTGAGACAAGACTTGCTTTAGATGGAGGAGGGCTTGCTCGCATTCTTCACTCCATTCAAATGTCGCCTTCTGCCAGAGAAGCTTGAAGAAGGGGAGTGCGTACTGCGCGGATTTGGCTACGAAACGGGAGAGAGACGTCAGCATTCCGTTAAGCGACTGGATCGACTTCTTCGAGTTCGGTGTGGGGATTTCAGAGAACGCCCTACATTTGTCGGGGTTCGCCTCGATGCCCCTCTCCGTGAGGTAGAAGCCGAGGAATTTCCCTGCGCGAACACCGAAGGTGCATTTGTCGGGGTTGAACATCATGCGACATTTCCTCGCCGTGTCGAATACTTTCTGGAGATGAGCGGCATGGTCGATTTCCTCCGCGGATTTGACGATCATGTCGTCCATATAAACCTCGAGCACATCGCCGATATCTACCCGGAAGACTTTGTTCATCATCCGTTGGTAGGTGGCGCCCGCATTTTTCAAGCCGAAGGGCATTACGTTATAGTAGTAATTGCCCGACTCGGTCATGAAGGCTGTATGCCGTTTGTCGGCCTCGTCCATGGGGATTTGGTTGTACCCCGAATAAGCGTCCATAAAAGATAGTAATTTAAATCCTGCAGAATTATCGACTAGTTGGTCGATGTTAGGTAAGGGATAAGAGTCCTTCGGGCATGCCCGGTTAAGATCCGTGTAGTCAACGCACATCCTCCATTTTCCATTACTTTTCTTAACGTGTACAACATTTGAGAGCCAAGTTGTGTACTTGGCCTCGGAAATAAAATTTGCCTCTAGGAGGTCTTTTAAAGCTTTTTCAGCAGCCTCCATTTTTTCCAGAGACTGCCTACGCCTACGTTGAGCTACGGCCCTAGCGGCCGGGTCTATAGTCAGCTGATGACAAGCTACTTCAGGGTCCAGTCCGGGCATCTCAGCAGCACTCCAGGCGAACAAATCTGCATTTGCTCGGAGACACACCTTCAGTTTCCTTTTCGCTAGGTCGGGGAGTCCAGAGCCGATCTTCACGCTTCGGTCTGGGTTGTCGCCGAGTGGAACTAGCTCGAAATCTCCATCTGGGACGGGGCGCGTTGGGTGGAGAGGCTGCCCGTTGACTTCAAGTGGGATATCCTCGCCATCAGCTTCCTCCTGCTCCCCGGGAAATCGGCTGTCAAGGTCGACCGCACTGACCGGCGGTAGTGGAGCCTGTACGACGTCTGAAGGTGTCTCGGCCTGAGTCTTAGATTTGGTGCCGCCAACGACGCTCAAACCCCTAATTACTGCGTCGAAACACCTTCTGGCCGCGTTGATGTCCCCGTGGAGAGTGACCACACGTCCGCGCTTCGTGTAGTATTTCATCTTCAGGTGGACCGTTGATGGTACTGCCGTTAGCTCCGTCAGCGTGGTCCTCCCCATTATACAGTTGTAGAGGGACGGGCAGTCCACCACTAAGAAACGTGTCTTCACTTGTCGGGCAGTTTCCTCAATCCCGAAGGTGACCATCAATTCAACGAAACCCCATGGTCGGGTGGTCGCGTCGTTGAAGCCTTGAAGGTTCGATCCCACGTATGGGGACAAGTGTTGCTTGGTCAGCTGGAGGGTCTCGAAGAGGTGGACGTACATGATGTCCACCGAGCTCCCCTGGTCGACCAAAATTCTATGGACATCAAAGTTGGCCATCTGTGCCCGGACCAAGAGGGGGATGTTGGCGTTCGGTGCCCCATCGGGAAGTTCCTCGAGGTAGAAGGTGATCGAATTTGATCTTCCCTTGACTCGCTCGAGAGTAGGCGCTCGAGGAGTTGTCGCCTTCAGTTCGTCGAACTTCCTCTTTACGACCCCACGGTCAAACGGTCAGGGGCTCCACCAGATATAACCAGTGCCTGGGGAAAGGACTCCCAGGTACTGCGGGCACTTATCGAGTCCTCTACTGGGAAATTGTTCCACATGTTTCGGACAACTTCTGGGCTGTCGAGCTCCCCAAGAAAAGCGAAGTCTTCAGGCCGCGTGATGCTCAACGTGACCTGCAGCGATCCGTTGTTGGGAGAGGGAGTTGACTCCTCGACGTTCTGGGCCTCCTGGCCACTGGGGCGGGGGGCCTCTTGCTGCTTGGCGTACTTCTTCAGGTACCCCTCTTTAATCAGCGTCTCGATGACGTCTTTGAGGTGGACGCAATCCTCGGTAACATGCCCGTGACTGCGATGGAACCGGCAGTACTTAGACTTGTCAACGTTTGGTTTGGAAGTCGTCGGTTTCGGGAAGCGGATTCCCCCTTTGACGAACTCCGAGTTGGCACAGTCACTGAAAATGCGTGAGCGGGACACGTTCGGCGGTGTGTAATCTTTGAAAAGGCCAGACAGTCCCGTGATTCGCGGGGCTCTTTGGTCCGGGCTTCTTTCTTTCTTTCTCCGCCTCGCCTGGGTGGAGGGGAGTCTTCTTCCTTGTTGCCGCGGGGGCCTTCTCTGCACCTCGAATCTAGGGCAATTTGCACGGCCTCAGCTTCCTCGAACTCAATATGCGACTGAGCCCTCTCGAGGAGGCCTTCAAAGCTGCGGGGGCGGTGCAGCCCAACGGATTCTGCGAACTTGGACCCTATCCGCAAACCCTTGATGATGAGAAACATCTTGATGTGGTCGGTCACGTGGATCTCGACCGCCTCCTTGTTGAACCTCTCTATGTAGCTCCGGAGAGGTTCATCCTTCCCCTGAAAGATGGCTTCCAGGGAGGCTATCGTCTTCGGGTGGCGACGAGAAGCCGTAAAATGTTTCCTGAAACGCTCCCTCAGGACTCTCCACGACGTGATTGACTCAGATGCCAGGTTTTTGTACCAAGCCATGGCCCCTTTCCGCAGATTCGTAGGGAATAATCGGCATTTGATAGCGCCGGAAACATTCCTGAAATCGAGCAGAGCCACGAAACTCTCGACATGGTCGTCAGGATCGGAAGTCCCGTCATATGTCCCCAAAGATGGGGGCCTCTCCAGGCCCTTAGGAATAGGGGCGTCCATGATGTGCCTGGCCAGAGGGGTCCGATAATTGTCATCCTCGCTGGCACCCGGAGACACAGAGGGGGAGCGGTGTCCATGAACGTGGTGACGTCTCGGGGAGTGGTCCTTTGGGCGGCCTCTGGTCTCCTCGGCGTCCGGCCTGCTCCTTTTATTTTTCGAGGAGCGAACTGGTTCCTTTGGTGGCGGGGAGCGGTGGTGTTTCTGAGGATACTCAGGCTGAGCACGCTCCAAGCGTGGTCTGCGACCCCTGGGAACCGGGGAGGGGCTGCGAGATGCCTCCGGGGACAGTGAACGTCTCGGGAACGGTGGTGGTCGGTGCCTTCGCGGGGAAGACCGGCCACGACTTTTCTCCAGTGCCTCGATCCGGATGTTCTGGTTGAAGATCATCTGGTTGGTCTGATTGACAAACGCAAACAGGGCGGCAGTGCTCGGATCCGCATTTAGTGGCGGGTCCACGGGCTGAAAGACGGGCTGGAGGACTGTTTCCTGTCCGTCTTGGTGAGCTGTCTCGTACTCCACTTCGTCGGAAGACGGGGAGGCGGTGAGTCCGTCTCTGACGTCGTTTTACACGATGGGTCGGGCAGAGCTGTTGTCGACGTGGTTGCCAGCACTGAGCTGTGCAATAACGTTGTCTAGAGCTTGATTCGCCGACGGGTTGGCCATGATAGTTGTTGAACGGAGAAAGCTTTGGTTTATCGAACAGAAAAACGGGGAAGCTTATGAATTTCCCACAGACGGCGCCACTGATCATACCTGGATCAGACAGTGATGGTGGCCAACGGCGTCTAGAACGGCAACTCCGGTGATGGTGAGAGATGGTGGGGGGTGTACCTGCAAGGTACTCCGACGCTCAAGTGAGAGAGTGTACAGAATATCAGCACATACAAGAAGTGAGAATGGTAGGAAGAAAAAGTATCTAACCTGACCCTCTCAAATGAGAGGGTATTTATAGAGAGCCCCCAGCGCGGGGCCAACGGTTATCAGCAATGGGCTGGATCAGCTAGGCCCACCACCGATAACTGCTAGGGCTTACGTGTAGTAGTGAAGACCAGCACGTGGTCTTCTCCCTAGAGTAACCGCTCCTAGATTTCCGGAAGTAGGGCAGACCGAATCCTTCGGAAGTGGGAGGTTACTTGGAACGTGTCCACGTGGTACGGACCGTTGGATACTCCTCGCGGGGAGGAGCCTTCGGTGTCGAGGAGGTATGAAGCTCGTAGAATGGGCATGACCTCGCGGGGAGGCGATAGTATCCGTCGAGGAGGGACGAGTAGCATGCTCGCGGGGGAGAGGCTAGCTTGTTGAGGAGTCACATCACAGCGGGGTGGGACGTCCTCGACTCCTATTGTCCAAGGTGCCCGACACTACCTGAGTGCCCGGCGAGACTGTGGCTAGCACGTGGCAGTCGCGTGTCCGCAGAGGGACCTTGCCTTATTGGGCCTCCCCGGGTAGTATGGGTTGGGCCTGCTCGACTGTTGAGCAGCCTCGGCCCAGTCCAGAACACCATCCATCCGGCAAACCAGAAATATTTGTTAGCAAACATTATTATTTTAAAATACTTGTCTTTACTTTTTAAGGGTTGTACTTAGTATGCAGATTAAGTTTTAATGGTTCTTTGGTTGTTTTCAAATTATATTATTTCTTCATTTTTTGATTCATTTAAACCATTGGTAATGTGAACTAGACCCACTTTCATGTCTTTAGGCGGAATTCTACAATTATTCAGGATGTGGGAACATTCAATTGCAACCATCCAGTTGTATGGAAATTCATAGTGGATTACTTAAGGTATGTTTACAATGATTATCTAGGATATGTTTTTATAAAAAATAATTATTCATGAAGTATTTAAATTTTAAAATAATTCATTTTAAACTTTTTAATGTATATTATCTCTTTCAATTCTCAATTGAAAAACCTTTTTCCAGTTATCAAAAGATTGTTGACTTTTTGTGTCTATTGCATTTAAATGCTTCTATACATTGCCACTCCTTAAACTTACATGCATATATAAAATCTAGATCCCAGATTAATGATTTTATGTTTCGTAGCATATCACTTCTAATATAATTTACTTTAACAAAGTTATGTCATTTGCTCCATTATATTTTTAGTATATAATTCTATATTCTTTAAATTTATTTCACTACACACTGGCCAGATTTGTTTCAATTTTAATGTACAAAAGGTTAGAAGTTACTGCCATATAAAATTGAAGACCTTATTAATTTTCTCTTGTGCAACAGATATTGGGTAGTAGAAATGCATGTTGGTGGTTTTTGCTTTGATCTTGCTTCCATCATGACCAGGGATAGCAGGTTATATATATATTTAGGAAACTTACTATGATCTTGCTTTGATCTTGGATTACTGTAATAAATTAATAACAAATACAATTTACGAAACTTAACTTACCATGAATACTTGAACTATTTTAAAATATGGTTTGAAATTTGAATGAATTGAAAGGTTGGAAGTGGAAAAGTGTTAAATTGGACCAATTGTTATATTTAAAGGATTAAAGTTTTTATTTAATATTGCTTTATTTTAAAAAAATTATGATGTAGATTAAATTTTTGTGACGAAATTAAATATCAATTAACCGAACAAACCGATCCATTTTAACTGATTAACCGATTAAACCAAATCCGATCAAACCGATTGAATATACGGTCAGAATTGGGCCTAACAAATGAATCCATGGTTTTGGTCGGTTTGTCATATTGGGCCCGAATCCAACCCAATCCGACCGATGTCCAACCCTACTAAATAGTAACCTCAAAGCCACATTGCCATGTGAAAAGTAGTACATCACAATTTATTCGTACAACCAAATCATCATAAGGTAAATTAAAAGTTTGAAACATACCAAATGACAAGATCCACTCAATCCAAAAGTGTGTTTCTTTTTTTCTCCATATCTATTGATTTTTCAATGTAATACAATTCAAGGAGAAAAGGGTGAGCAAGAGATACACATCAGATAATCTTGTTAGTCTTCACCTTTGTAAATTATCTTTCAATCAAAGCTTAGTGAATATAACAACTTTCTGAATAAATATAAGTGGAGACAAATGAAAAAAATATTATATACACATCAAACGAAGTTAAATTCATTTCATATGAATCTAGCAGATATCTTGAGGGGAAGTTAAATTCATTTCATATGAATCTAGCAGATATCTTGAGGGGAAGTTAAATTCATTTCATATGAATCTAGCAGGTATAATATATACCCCCAAAATAAAAAGCCTTCAATACTAGAAGAAAAGCCCCTATACCTAACAAAATTAAGTGAATACCTAAAATAGTAGTCATTTTATTTCTATCTTTCCATACATAACCAAAGAATGGAAAAGATTCTTCAAGAGTCTCAGGTCCCAGAAGTGCATGATAAATACTGCCAAAGCCCAATACTGCAGAGGAAATTAAGTGAAGTACTCCAGACACAAAGTATGGAAAGGTGTCGATAACTTCCCCTTCAGGACCTACCCCCCATCCTAGAGTAGCTAGATGGAGAAGTAAAATTAAGCCTTGTTCATACATGGGCTTCTCGGGTACGAAATGAGCAACTTCAAATAGGTTCATTGCTCCGGCCCAGAATACTATTAATCCGGCATGGGCTACATGGGCCCCCAGTAGTTTACCGGATTAATTGATAAGTCGGGCCTTCCCAGCCCACCAAGCAAAACCAGTCGTTTCTTGGTCACGACCAGTTAAAGGTAAAGTTCCATTAAAGAGCGTTTCCACGTTGTAGAACCTCCTCAGGGAATATAAGGTTTTCATGAGGCTGATCTTGAGCAGCCATCCACGCACGAAAACCTTCGTTTAAGAGAATATTTTTGGTGTAGAAAGTCTCAAATTCAGGATCTTCCGCTGCGCGGATTTCTTGAGAAACAAAGTCATAAGCACGTAGGTTCAGGGCCAGACCGACTACTCCAAGAGCACTCATCCATAAACCAATTACTGGTACAAATAACATAAAGAAATGTAACCAACGTTTATTGGAAAAAGCAACCCCAAAGATTTGGGACCAAAAGCGGTTAGCAGTAACCATGGAATAAGTTTCTTCTGCTTGAGTTGGGTTAAAAGCACGGAATGTATTTGCCCCATCACCATCTTCAAAAAAGGTATTTTCTACGGTAGCGCCATGAATAGCGCATAGTAGGGCAGCGCCCAATACACCAGCAACTCCCATCATATGAAATGGGTTTAATGTCCAATTATGAAACCCTTGGAAAAAGAGAATGAATCGAAATATAGCTGCTACACCAAAACTAGGCGCAAAGAACCAACCAGACTGGCCCAGTGGATAAATCAGGAATACAGAAACAAAAACAACAATTGGACCGGAGAATGCGATTGCATTATAAGGATGCAATTAAACAGATCGAGCAAGTTCAAATTGACGTAACATAAAACCTATTAATCCGAAAGCACCGTGAAGAGCAACAAAAGTCCACAGACCACCTAATTGACACCAACGAGTCAAATCTCCCTGTGCTTCAGGACCCCACACTAACAACAAAGAATGTGCTAAACTATTAGCAGGAGTAGAGACTGCTGCAGTTAAGAAGTTACAACCTTCCAAATAGGAACTTGCCAATCCATGAGTATACCATGAAGTTACAAAGGTGGTACTTGTGAACCAACCCCCGACGGCAAAATAGGCGCATGGTACTTGTGAAGCAATAGACCAGACCAACCCACAAAAACAAAACGGTCCCTCCGTAACCAGTAATCCATAATATCAAATAAATCATTTTGATCTTTGGTAAATTTACCAAGAGCCATATTCATAGTAATCCTCCTATTCAACTACTTCAAACCATTTCCGAACACCTCCTAGCATTTTCAGCGATGGAACCTTCGAGGCTTTTTTCATTTTATATATAATATGATTTCTCGTAGACTGTCCCTTCTTTTCTACTGGGGAATTCTAGGTAATAAACAGTGAACTCTAAAATTTTTTCATTCATATTGGATCCGACCAATATTTTTCTTTGAATTGTTGGCTCTGAACAAATGAATTCCGTTGGGTTTAATTAATAAAGGGATAGAGCTTAGCTGCTCCAATTATAGGGAAACAAAAAGCAACGAGCTTTCATTTTTGATTTGAATGATTACCACATCTAATTATACGTTAAAAAAGAATTAATGCTTGATGTGGAAATTTTTTTTCCTACGAATGGATTAATGATTTTTGTTATGAGTCCTAATTATTAGCTATTCCCCATTATTTTATGGGGTAGCAAGAAATGTGTAGAAGAAAGAGTATATTGATAAAGATCTGATTTTTTCCAAAATCAAAAGAGCGATTGGTCCAAAAAATAAAGCATTTCTAACTAGCTTGTTGTCCTAGAAAAATGAGAAGGAACAAGCGAGGAGAGATAATCCATTAATGGGTTTTAACTCGTTTTCTAGGTATCTCTTCATATTTTTTTTATTTCAATTCGAATATAGATCTAGAATACCATGTTTTGACTGTATCGCACTATGTATCATTTCATAATCCAATGAATCTTTGACCAAATAGAATTTAGAAAATGAAGGAATATCAAGTATATTTAGAACGAGCTAGATCTCGCCAACAAGACTTCCTATACCCACTTCTTTTTAGGGAGTATATTTATGGACTTTCTTATAGTCATAATTTGAATAGATCCATTTTTTTTGGAAAATGTAGGTTATGTCAATAAATATAGTTTACTACTTGTAAAACGGTTAATTACTCGAATGTATCAACCGAATCATTTAATCATTTTGGCTAATGATTCTAACAAAAAGTCCTTTTTGGGGATATAAAAAGAATTTGGATTCTCAAATAATATCATAGGGGTTTGCCATCGTCGTGGAAATTCCATTTTTGCGACAATTAAGCTCTTCCTTAGAGGAGGCAGAAATCCTCAAATCTTATAAAAATTTGAGATCAATTCATTCCATTTTTCCCTTTTTGGAAGATAAATTTACATATTTAAATTATGTGATAGATGTACGAATACCCTATCTTATCCATCTGGAAATCTTAGTTCAAATCCTTCGATATTGGGTGAAAGATGCCCCTTTTTTTCATTTATTACGGCTGTTTCTTTATAATTTTTGTAATTGGAATAGTTTTATTACTACCAAAAAATGGATTTCTACTTTTTCAAAAAGTAATCCAAGATTATTCTTGTTCCTACATAATTTTTATGTATGTGAATATGAATCTATCTTCGTTTTTCTACGTACTAAATCCTATCAGTTCCCTTTTTCTATAACTCAGTTCCTTTTTTCTTGGTGAGTTTCGGGAGTATGCCCGTTCATAGGTCCCAGATCCATATGGATGAATTGAAACGTATGAATGATGCACTCGGGAATCAGTTGTTAGAATCAATGGGTCTGCAAACGGTTCATTTGAAAAAAAGAAAGCCCTATTATTGGATGACTATTATACTTCTCAAAAATCGAAATTATTGATCAATGAGATAGCAAATCAAGACAATTGGCTGAATCCTGTGAAATGTTTTCATAGAAGTTCATTGATTTCCTTTTTTTATAAAGTAAATCGACTTCGATTCTTGAATAATCCAAATAACTTCTCTTTCGATTGTAAGAAAAGATTCTCTTTTTATGGGGAAAGGTCCTGTAATTATGATTTTTTGTATGAACAATTCCTCAATATCTTGTTCAATCGAAAGAAAGTATTTTCTTTTGGCGGCGGCAAAACAACGTGTTTTTTTGGACAGAGATACTATTTCACCAAGCGAGTTAGAGGTCGCTAACATATTGATAGCAAATAATTTTTCGCAAAGTGGTGATGACGGATATGACTTGTACAAATCTTTCCATTTTCTAACTCGCGTTCCTAGAGCTATTTACTCGATCGCGGACATTTTTGGAACACCTCTAACAGAGGAAGAAATAGTGAATTTTGAAAGAACTTATTGTAATCGTCTTTTCGCTATTAATCTGTCTGATCCAAAATGGAAAAAGTTGCATAAGTATTTTGATTTTGATTCAAACATAGATTTGCTTGACACTGATTTACGTGACACTCAGTAAATCTCCTACAACAGTTCGTCTTGGACCAGATCTAGAACTACCCACAACAGTTTGTGTAGCCATAAATCCTCTTTTTTTATTGAGATCTGTTGACTTTGTATACCATTCTGCTGTAGATAAAGGATCTTACCCTATAGATCCATTGTAGTCTTGATATTATCGAATAATGGAAACAGCAACCGTAATTGGCATCTCTATATCCGGTTTAATTGTAAGTTTTACTGGGTATGCCTTATATACTGCTTTTGGGCAACCCTCTCAATTCGAAGAACATGGGGACTAGTTGAAGTAATGAGTCCCCAATATTAAAATATTAGAGGCTTATTACTTCAATTGAGATAATTCAAAATCATTTCGTGTTTTTAGTTGGAACTTTAGGGGGTTCTCTAAAAAAAATAGCGAAAAAAATGATTCCTAAAGTCGAGACTAAGAGGAATGTATAAACCAATGCTTCCATAGATTTTATCGTGGTTTAAAATTATAGCTTTCATACCTGTTTTTGGGGATTATCTCCTGGATAAAGAAAAAGAAAGAACAAGAGTAAAACAAAATGGAATGATTGAAATCAAGATTTATCTAGTTCCATATATCAAATTTAAATAACAACAAAAAACTCGAATCGAACCTATTTCTATCAGACTCCCTGTATTTTTGTAGTTGGATCTCCAAGTTTTTGGAATGCTCCAAATTCTACTTGCGCATCCAAATCTGGATCAATACCAGCAAAAACATCTCTGAACAAGGTTTTAGCACCATGCCAAATGTGCCCGAAAAAGAAGAGCATAGCAAAAGAAGCATGTCCAAAAGTAAACCAACCCCTTGGACTGCTACGAAAAACACCATCCGATTTTAAAGTAGCACGATCTAATTCAAAAATTTCACCCAATTGAGCACGTCGAGCATATTTTTTCACAGTAGCAGGATCACTATAACTAATTCCATTGAGTTCGCCACCATAGAATTCAACAATTACACCTACTTGTTCGACACTATACTTCGATCCTGCCCTTCGAAAAGGAACATCTGCTCTAACAATTCCGTCTTTGTCTACCAAAACAACCGGAAAAGTTTCAAAAAAGGTAGGCATATGACGTACAAAAAGTTCATAACTATGGTTAACAATGGGCATTTTAGGACTTATGTGGCAGAATCTCTTGACCAATAAATCAACAATAAAATATACCATATTGAAACATATATAGTTAAATAGTATTTCCAATATTACATGAACAAAATCTAAAATTTAATTATCTTAAGCCAATTCCAGTTTAGATATTTAGGAATGAAAGTTAAGCTATTTATACCATATTTCTTAAACTTGTCATTTATTTATCATCTCCTAATAAACACACAATAATAAACATTCATACCTTCCTATGTGTAAAACTCTAATTCTTTTCACTTGAATTACTCTAGGCCAAGGATCCCCAAAAAAAATGAAGGGGTGAGAAACACAAGAAAGAAGGGTTTGAATTGGGTTTCACCAAATGTAATCTTTTTTCGAAAATGAAAATTCAATGATAACAAGAGAATAAAAATAAATAGACACAATTATTTTTATCCTGGTTCATTGTTAACAAAGTTACTCCTGTCCAATCACCAAGGAGATTTTTCCTTAGACGAGGACTTAATCCAATAATCTAGAAAGATTACAACCACTAAGTGTTAGAAAACAACTTATCCCTCTCAAGTATCCAGACTAACGACTTAGTCACTTGAAGAATCTACACTTTGAAAAGTGTTAAAAACCAAACTCTAGACATAGATTTGGGATTTAATATTTGCTTTGTATTGGTCGTAATGTTTATTTTTTTGATTGTTGGCGTGAGACATCATCTAACAATTTAAACAATAATACCCACAAAATCGCTTTAGACACAAACGGATTTGCGAGGATACACGATTGTATTGATCAAAACTAAGTTCATATGCGTGATTAATCGGATACGTATGAAAAGGATTAACAAAATCTAATCTTGACATGCTTTTCTCAAAACTAAAACATCTTTGCTCTATTTTATCTCTTTGCAACAAACTTATGTTACAAAATAAGAAATCATTTGAAAACTCTTTACTTAAAACAGTAAATTATTTGTTGTGAATTAGGATGTCTTTAAACAAAAGATAAACTGTTTCTTTATGATCAAGAAACACACAAGAGTTAGGGTTAAAGGAAATATAAGGGAAAAACAACAAGAGGAAACAACAAGGATTGGTTATAAACTTCTATTCTTTCCTTTCTCTTTCAAACAAGATTACAAGTATACAAGAATGACAAAATAACCTCTCTCACTTGAATTAGGATTTTATCTTCCTATTTTTCCTTATGTTCAAGATGAGAGACTAGCATGCTATTTATAAGAAAACTAACACACTAACCTAATTGGCTTTTTAACAATTACCCATTACAAGCTAACTTAAGGTACAAGCTAACTTAAACAATTCGACCCTTAACACAAGGCCCAATTCAACATGCTAATAACCCTATCAATATTGACTAATGTATGTTAGAACAAACTTCGACAACAACACACATTACTCCGACATCAGCATGCAAACAGTCTTCGACCTCATGCTTAATTCCTGTCGAACCAGAAGCTACCCTTCGACCATATTAAAGTTCGATCCAATATCTCACAAATGTTCACCTTGGAACAAACTCTATAACATCAAGGAATAAACTAGATTTCTTCATGCAGCTTTATCAACTGCATACAGTGGAAAACTTGCAACTGGGCAATGTCTTGGTGATCATATCAGCAGCATTATGATCTATCGAAACCTTCAGCACTTGGACTTCTCCATGCTCGATTACCCCTCTGACGAAATGTAGCCTCAAATCAATGTGCTTGGTTCGCTCATGATAGGCTGAATTCTTTAACATGTGTATTGCACTTTGACAATCACATTTAACAGTGATAACTGGACCTTGAAGTTTTAGCTCCTTTGCAAAACCTTCAAGCCACAATGCTTCCTTTACAGCTTCAGTTAGGGCGATATATTCCGCTTCACTGGTTTATAAGGCAGCAACCTTCTGAAGTGTTGCTTTCCAACTTATTGTTGTCCCAAACATAGTGAACACATATCCAAAAATAGATTTTCTGGAATCCATACAACCTGCATAATCAGAGTTGACATATCCTTCGATTGCTGCTTTACTATCTTCACCCAAGGCTCCACCATAAATTAGGACTATATTCAGAGACCCATTTAAGCACCTTAAAATCCACTTTAATGCCTACCAGTGAGCCTTTCCAGGATTCGCCATGTACCTGCTTACAAGACTTACTGCATATGCTATGTCAGGTCTAGTACAGACCATAACATACATCAAAGAACCCACTATATTAGCATATGGAATGCTATTCATATAAGCTCTTTCGACATCAGTACTGGGACACTGATTTATACTGAGCTTGAATTAAGGGTTTGTCGGAGTCACAACAGGCTTTGAATTCGACATACCATACTTTTCGAGAATCTTCCGTAGGTATGCCTCTTGAGATAAGCATAATTTCGACTGCTTTCTATCTCTTCGGATGTCAATCCCAAGAATCCTGGATGCTACTCCCAGATCCTTCATGTCAAAGTCCTTATTGAGTTCAACCTTCACCCTCATTACATCTTCGATAATGTTGCTTGCTATTAGAATATCATCCACATAAAGCAACAAAATAACAAATGAATTACCAGGTCGAAATCAGAAGTAAACACAGTGGTCGAAATGACTTCTAATAAAACTTATGTGTGCCATGAACTTGTCAAATCTCCTATTCCACTGCCGAGGAGATTGTTTCAGTCCATATAAAGATCTCTTCAGTTTGCACACATCATCTTCCTTCCCTTTTTCGGCATACCCTTCAGGTTGCCTCATCAGGATTGTTTCATCTAGATCACTATAAAAGAACATAATCTTCACATCCATCTGCTCCAGTTCAAGGTTGAACTGTGCCACCATGCCAAGCAACATTCTAATGGACCTGTGCTTCACAACAGGAGAGAACACATCATTGAAGTCGACACGTTCTTTCTGAGTGAACCCCCTAGCGACCAATATTGCCTTGTATCTCTTCGACGCCACTCCTTTGATTCCTTCCTTAACTTTGAAAATCCATTTATAGCTGAATAACCTGGCTCTAGC
Organism: Lathyrus tuberosus; assembly: GCA_022829125.1. Taxonomy (NCBI): domain Eukaryota; kingdom Viridiplantae; phylum Streptophyta; class Magnoliopsida; order Fabales; family Fabaceae; genus Lathyrus; species Lathyrus tuberosus. The sequence continues at coordinate 4,346,840 of JALAZF010000019.1, read as the reverse complement.
AAGTTTCTTGATCAGTTTCCATGTGTTGTTGTTATGATGAGATTTCATGTCATCATCCATGGCCTTCAACCATTCAGTCTTCTTTTGACTCCTCATAACTTCCTTATAGTCTTTAGGATCTTTGTCGAGAACCTCACTTGCAGAGATTAAGGCATAAGCTATAAAATCTGCAAACCCAAGTCTCTGAGGTGGCTTGATGACTCTCCTCGACCTGTCTCTTGCTAGCAGGTAGTCATTATAAGTCTCCTCATCTTCGACAACATCTTCTGCTTCTTCTTCGACTTCATCTGGGGTACGCAATTCAGCATTAACATGATCCACCTCAACAGGAATCTCTCCCTATTCCAGCTCTTTATCAGCATCATCTGTTTTCTTGAAAGACATCTCAGCTTCATTGAAAACTGAAATTCTGGTATAACAGATCCCAGATGTCCTACATGATGTCGAGACATCTGGTCTGACATAAACAGCAAGGCAATTATAGGCATTTAAAGAAGTTGCTAAAAAGTAAAGTGCACACATAATTTGTTCACCCAGTTCGGTCTAACAACCTACATCTGGGGGCATACCAAGCCAGGAAGGAAGTCCACTATTAGCAGTATCAAATTACAGACTCAACAAACCAGTTGACAATCCACTAACTTAATCACTACCCAATGACCCTTCTATCTAAGTCCTCCCTAGATAAGAGACTCCATCTCACTCCCAATCATCGCAATGATGTCTAGCAGTCAACATCTCAGTCACTGCATCAACAACTTGATTTCCAAAAACTCTTCAAACACAGAAAAGTAGAAGACACGCTTTAATGACAATAACTAGACATGACACACATGACTAAGAACAAAACTTAGAGTTGCTTAACAGCTTCCTCCAAGAACAATACATCTCTTACCTACAGGCTTCGAGATACACACGATGACCATCCCACAAACTGGGTGGTTCATCAACCAACACAGCCCTTATAATTTACATGATAGTTGGCTTACCAAAACTAGGTTACAATGCTTCTATTTATAACCTATTTCCCAACTGGATTTGGGCCTTCAAATCACAACAAATCAGCTGCTACAAATCTGCAAAAGATTCTGCTACTAAATAGATCTTCAATCAAATCTTCAATTAAATCTTCAATTAAATCTAATTATTCACCATATCTTTTTGCATGAAAATAGTAACAATATCTGCTCAATATAAGATTGCAACAGAATATATTTGTCCCATGATATTCGCCTGCAATCTCTCCACCAGATCTTCTCAAAACACACTTAAACAAATGCAGCCCTAGAAAACACATCAAACTGATGTTCTGATGTTCTGTCAACTGATGTCAAGACATCAGGTTTAACATCAGCATACAAAACTGCAACCCTTCTGAACTTAACATCAACTCAATGTTAAGAACTCATGTTAAGACATCAGACATATGACATCAGTAACAACACCATTATTTTACCAAAATTTTAGCCAATACAAGAACTAACAATCTCCCCCATTGGCTAATTTTGGCTAAAACAATCTCAGCCTACACTAGAGATACCAGCCGCGGAAAAACACCATACAAACTAACATCAGCACACAACTAGCAGCAGCAACTCCCCCTCAAAACTGGAACCATCAAAACAGCTGCACAAACTACACACTCCCCCTCAAGCGTAGAACCACAACAGACAACTAGGCAACAACTAGGACCACAACAGACAACTAGGCAACAGCTAGGCTAACTCTCCCCCTTTTTAGCCACAATTGGACAAACTCTGAATCTGCCAACCAACATACTCAGAACAAAATCCAGACTTAACAGCTACTACTGTACATTCTCTCCCCCATTTTGGCCAAAAAATTGACAAACATTGGGGTAAATGTAAACTTCTGATTCAACCCATTGACACACAAATCTATAGAACCAGGTCTAAACTGTCAAGTACACCATCAACTTCACCAGTAACACAATGTCACGACATCTTGTCTGACATTACAATCTAGGTAAACAACTTCTTCAACAAAAGATCAACTCTCCCTATCTAAGATAACAAGTACTCCTTTGCAAGAAGAACACCTTAAATGAATGGAAAACATAAGACTCATCTTCATGTCTTCAAGAGCGCACCCTCTGTTCAACACACCTGCTGAACGCATTCACTTAATGCTTAATCCTCAAACAATCCAAGTACCACACTAGTACATTTAACAGACAAAAGTTCTCCCCTTATATTTCACAAATGATGCTCCTTCAACAAGAATCACCCCAAAATCACCTAAGATATTCCATGACACCTTCATGATCATATAGTAAGAAAGTACCAGGATCACATCCTTATACTACAACAAACATACCCTGTACAAATCCACACTTCTTCTCTCAGCAATATCCACAGGAATGATCACAATGAACTCCTGGATCATAACATTTGGAAAATCCATACACAGTCTTCATCCATCCAGTCAGGAATGCTTCACACAATCATCCACAAGTTCTGAAGTACACGCACAATGCCTTCCACTGAACTCTAAGTAAACTCCTCTTACTTAGAATTAATAACACACACCAAGACAAGTGTGACATCTCCCATCAACAAGGACCCTCACAAAGCTCTTCCAAAATCTGCAGAAAAAAATAAATTCTCCCATACACAAATAAAGTTGTCCTTCAGACTTCTCCTCATAAGCATGTGCACATTAGCTACACATGGCTAGAATCATTCATGTCCACGCCATCCAACAGCCTAATGTCATAACATGTTATCTGACATTATATCCTCAAAAGATTCAACCAATCTCCACAAGCTTGATCAGCATACAATCTTCACAATATATGCACCTTTGCAGCAAAAACCATAGACAAGTACTCCCCCTGTCATGGTTAACTAATGCTCTAGATGGAGATGAACATTTGAGCACACTTGCTGAGCACATTCACATAGTGTACTTTCACTTTTTAGAGAACACAACCAAGTATCCTGACTTGTTTGACACTGCTCACAGACTCCACAAATTCTCAACTTTATTGAGATCTGATCTCTTCAAGAGATACTTATAGCAGAAGAAGGAACAACCTTTTTTTAAAAAAAAATGTTCTGATCAGATCACATCACAATCCCTCTACCATTACATCCACCAGTAGTTGTTGATACTAGTGAAGTCTTCAAAATTAATAGTCATGCTTTGCCAGAATAAACTACTAAAAACAAGACCAGAATCTCCACATTCTAATTCACATAGTCAGAAACACCTCTTCTGACAAAAATGCTTGAGCATCCAACTCCACATCTTGCCAGGCTGATCAACTTCTCTCTAGCATGACTTGACAATAGGGCTATGTCCCCTTCACAGGCTTTACTTCTTCCTTTAGCAAGACCCTCCAAACGATACACATCCAATCATCTAACTTTGACATTTGGATCAATTGATGAATATCCACATTCAGACTTTCAAGCAATCAATACCTGGTCTACTTCAGTCTTCTCTACATTCTTCTTCCAAAGCAGACCTTCTACTTCATCATTCTCCCGTATGATTAGGTAGACTCTCTTTAGATACAATGTAGGCAATCATCCCAGATAATGTCCTAACACAAGTTAGAACATCTTCCACACACCAAATCATCATCACCATGATTCTTGACATGCTCCACCAACTGGACTTACTATAGTAATCCAAGAACTGAAGACCTTCAACAACACTGTGCCACCAGCTTGAATCAAAACTCCAGAAAGAGACATAAACTCCCATCCACCTTCAAGAAGAACAGAACTCCTTGAGTCTTCAACTCACCACCCTTCTGCCCAAGAGTAACTTGTTCCAAGACAATCCTCAAGACCAACCAGCTGCCACACTCTGATTATCTTGATTCTTTGAATCCACTATATAGATCAACCAATTGCCACATTTTGATCACCTCCTTTATGAATCCTCATATGAAAAAAAAACAACTGCCACAAATTGTCTTCTTCACGTTTGTCAAAATTCTCACAAAGATATCCTGATTTACCAATGAAACCAGATCTTCAAGTCACATGAACTACTTGCTCCAAAGCAAGACATCTTGGATTCACCAAGCCTCTTAGTCATGTAACATCTTCTCAAACCACAGCTCCCGCAAATTGTATGAGATAGATCTTTTTGAAGCATCTATAACTTCCATTACTGTAGATCACCTCTATCTTAAGCTGATGTGCCACATCACCAGCTGAGACTTCTGATGTTGAGCTAGATGTCAAAACATTATGATATCCAACTGTTGAATTCAGCTCTTCCTTCTGCCACTTAAAAGAACCTCATCCCTTTGCAGAAACAGATTTCTATGCTCTCATAGACTTGATTCAACAATCAAGTTTGAGTAGACAACCTCCATCCTGCTTTGAAACTCCAAACACTTCAAGCCTATCATATCTGAATCTTCAGAAAATAAGTAGTCCAAGACTACCCCATAGCCATACAAAAAAAATGCCACTTCTTCTGCACCTAAAGCATGTTCATAGACAAATATTCTTCTCCCAACACTTCAACCCACAAGACTGCTCTTCAATCCTCAAAAAGATGTTACATTATGTGAGGACACCACATAACTCTTCAACTTCTCATGCAGATACCATAATCTTTTGGTCAAATAAAACACCAACTCCTCATTGCACAAATCTGAAATGCTCATCCTATGGTTGGTACACACATATAACTCCTTTCAAACAGAATCTGTTCCATGGCCAGAAACAAGATTGCATACATATGGCTGCTTTGATCAGAAGGAACTTTCAGATATCAGAGAAAATGTCCTTGACCTCCACAAAAACAAATAACCTTTGTACTCCTACTCACTTGGATCATAAATACTCTAATCCAATGAGTGACACTATGTTGATCATCTCTTGACCAACATACATATCTAAGACATGTTTCTTGAAATAAACTTCTTAAACACACAACCCAGATGCCTCCTCTTCCAAGCCAGGAGAAGGTTCTAAACAGATGTGATCAATACACATTTGTTTAGCCCCCAAGCATCTGTTATGCCATACCTTTATCCAACAAGATTCTGCACAATTTGCTGGTTTTATGTTCCAACATCTGGTAGGACATAAGTTCCCATCACAAGAAACACACCAGAAGATCCTTTATCAAAACCCTGAGATTGACCTTGTAGGGTTGGAGGCAAGAATAAATTGCTTCTAACCTTCTTCAGATCTCTTTTTAATAAGCTCATATAAGAGTTCCTTTATGAGTGGACTTGGGATGAACCACAAGTATCTTTGGCAACTCTAACAAGCTATTTGAAGATATCCTCAAGTATCACCACACCTTGTGATACATCTTCAGAGGAGAACAGAATGTTGCAGTCTTAATACACAAAACCACCAGGAATTTTCCATCGGAAATATATATGCAGCGGAACACACACCAGAAAACTCCTCTACAACCTTCAGGCAAAACATAATAACCCTTGCACAAATATGACACTCCATGTGCACTAGGTCAACATAGGTTTGAAAATAAATCAAACCACACAGCAACTCACCACCAAAGCTATAAGCCTGATAACAATAGACAGGTCCAATACACACCCTGTCATGAACAGTTTATCCTCCACTTCAAGGGATCAAACAAACATCTCTATGAAGTGACCAAGTCCATACACCATCTCAGCAAAACTATCCTCCTTGCACATGAACCAGAAAGTATCTTCCCAAGATCTCATCCAGAAACAGACAGGATGCCTGCTCTGATACCAATTGAAATTCTGGTATAACAGAACCCAGATGTCCTACATGATGTCGAGACATCTGGTCTGACATAAACAACAAGACAATTATAGGCATTTAAAGAAGTTGTTGAAAAGTAAAGTGCACACAGAATTTGTTCACCCAGTTCGGTCTAACAACCTACATCTGGGGGCATACTAAGCCAGGAAGGAAGTCCACTATTAGCAATATCAAATTACAGACTCAACAAACCAGTTGACAATCCACTAACTTAATCACTACCCAATGACCCTTCTATCTAAGTCCTCCCTGGATAAGAGACTCCATCTCACTCCCAATCATCGCAATGATGTCTAGCAGTCAACATCTCAGTCACTGCATCAACAACTTGATTTCCAACAACTCTTCAAACACAGAAAAGTAGAAGACACACTTTAATGACAATACCTAGACATGACACACATGACTAAGAACAAAACTTAGAGTTGCTTAACAACTTCCTCCAAGAACAATACTTCTCTTACCTACAGGCTTCGAGATACACACGATGACCATCCCACAAACCGGGTGGTTCATCAACCAACACAGCCCTTATAATTTACATGATAGCTGGATTACCAAAACTAGGTTATAATGCTTCTATTTATAACCTATTTCCCAACTGGATTTGGGCCTTCAAATCACAACAAATCAGCTGCTACAAATCTGCAAAAGATTCTGCTACTAAATAGATCTTCAATCAAATCTTCAATTAAATCTTCAATTAAATCTTCAATTAAATCTAATTATTCTCCATATCTTTTTGCATGAAAATAGTAACAATATCTGCTCAATATAAGATTGCAACAGAATATATTTGTCCCATGATATTCGTCTGCAATCTCTCCACCAGATCTTCTCAAAACACACTTAAACAAATGCATCCCTAGAAAACACATCAGACTGATGTTCTGATGTTCTGTCAACTGATGCCAAGACATCAGGTTTAACATCAGCATACAAAACTGCAACCCTTCTGAACTTAACATCAACTCAATGTTAAGAACTCATGTTAAGACATCAGACATATGACATCAGCAACAACACCATTGTTTTACCAAAATTCTAGCCAATACAAGAACTAACAAAAACTACATCTCGATTGGTGATACACTTCCTGTGACCTGGCTCTAGGCACCATAACCTATAAGCTTTGAATCCTTCAAGGTATCCCATGAACATGCATTTCAGAGCTCTAGGTTCGACCTTGTCTTTCCTAATATGAGCATAGGCCACACAACCAAATACTCTCAGTCTGTCGAGACTAGGTGGATGTCCCGACCAAACTTCTTCATGTGTCTTCATTCCGAAGGCAGTCGAGGGACATCTATTTATCAGATAAGCTATTGTCGAAAAAACCTCCGCCCAAAACCCCTTCTTCAATCCAGCACTAATTAATATGCATCTAACCCTTTCAAGGATTGTTCGATTGAATCTCTCAGCTAATCCATTTTGTTGAGGAGTACCTGCTACAGTCTTATGCCTTGCAATCCCAGACTCAACACGGTAACTGTCGAACGCTTCGTTGCAGAACTCAAGGCCATTGTCGGTTCTCAACCTCTTAACCTTTTTGCCAGTTTGAGTTTCGACCAGAACCTTTCTACTTTTGAAATTCTCAAAAGTTTCATCCTTCGTCTTCTGAATGAATACCCATAACTTTCTAGAATAGTCATCAACGATGGATAGAAAATACCTTGCACCTGAGTGTGAAGGATTCGTTGCAGGCCCCTAAAGATCAGCATGAATGTAATCCAGGGATCCATGTGTTCTATGCTTGCCTTTGTTAAACTTCGCCCTACAGGATTTACCAAATACACAAGATTCACAAAACTCCAACTTTTCGACTTTGTCACCACCTAGCAGGTTCTGTTTCCCCAATTCGATCAGGCCTCTTTCTCTGACATGGCCCAATCTCACATGCCATAATTCTGTCTTCGAAACAGGTTTCGTGGATGCAATATTTGTCAAACCACTTACAACCTCAGCCTCAAGGGTATACAAGCCTTGTTTCTTCATGCCTCTCAAGACTTCTTTCAACCCCTTCATGACTCTTAGGATACTTTTCTCTCCTTGGAAAACATATCCCTTCCTGTCGAATTCACCAAGAGAAATTAAATTTCTCTTCAAATCAGGTACATACCTGAATTCAGTCAATAACCTTATTGACTCATCATGGAGCTTGAATCTCACAGATCTAATACCTGCAATTTTGCAAGATTTGTTGTTTCCCAGCAACATCGATCCACCATCTTGATCACATAGCTCCTCGAACAATTCTTTGTTTGGAGTCATGTGCCAAGTGCAACCTGAATCCATAATCTATTCTTTTCTTGAGTCGCCGCTTGAAACTACAAGGACATCAGCTAAGTCGAAGTCATCTTGAACAATGGCTGCGTTGCCATTATCCTTACCTCCATGATCTTTTAGGCGTTCAGGGTACACCTTTCTTGTGTGACCCTCCTTCTTACAGTGATAACATCGAATACCAGATGTTTGGCCACTATAAGACTTCTGCTGACTTTTACCTTTCTTCTTGTCGAACTTACCATCCTTTCGTAAGAATTTTCCCTTAACGGCCAAACCTTCACCAACCGTCGAAGGTTTATGCTCCTTTCGTTTGTTCAGGTCCTTAGAATACAAGGCTAATTGAACTTCTTCAAAGCTCAGGGACTCCCTTCCATACAAGAGAGTTTCTTTGAAGTGAGCATGTGTTCTGGGCAAAGCACACAACAGCAACAATGCTTGATCTTCGTCATCGATCTTCACATCAATATTTTCAAGATCAAGAATCAGCTTGTTGAACATATCCAACTGCTCAGCCAAAACTTTGTCTTCACTCATCTTGAATGAATACAAAGCTTGCTTCAGGTAGAGTCGATTCACCAGAGATTTGGTCATGTACAAACTTTCAAGTTTCAACCATAACCCCGATGCCGTAGTCTCCTTTGATACCTGTCGAAGAACCTTATCATCAAGGCTTAACAATATTGTGCCGTGGGCTTTCTCTATCATGGTCATCTTTTCTTTTACCATTAACGCAGCATCCATGGCTGCCACTCCCTTCAACGCTTCCAAACAACCCTGCTGGACCAGTAGGGCTTTCATTATCAAGCGCCACAGACCGAAATCGTTCACTCTGGTGAACTTTTCAATCTCATACTTTGTTGAAGGCATCTTTTCCACGCTCACCACACTAATTTGTTGTGAATTAGGATGTCTTTAAACAAAGTATAAACAGTTTCTTTATGATCAAGAAACACACAAGGGTTAGGGTTAAAGGAAATATAAGGGAAAAACAACAAGAGGAAACAACAATGTTTGGTTATAAACTGCTCTTCTTTCCTTTCTCTTTCAAACAAGATTACACGTATACAAGAATAACAAAATAACCTCTCTCACTTGAATTAGTATTTTATCTTCCTATTTTTCCTTATGTTCAAGATGAGAGACTAGCATGCTATTTATAAGAAAACTAACACACTAATCTAATGGGCCTTTTAACAATTACCCATTACAAGCTAACTTAAACAATTGGATCCTTAATACAAGGCCCAATTCAACATGCTGACAAACCTAACAATATTGACTAATGCATGTTAGAACAAACTTCGAATACAACACGCATTACTCCGACAACAGCATGCGAATAGTCTTCGACCTCATGCTTAATTCCTGTCAAACCAGAAGCTACCCTTCGACCATACTAAAGTTCGATCCAATATCTCACACTATTGAACGGCTGAACGGCGAGCATCTATATATCTTGCGTACAATTCCTGTAGATACGATAAAACACCCACCGAAAATACTTTTAACAATTACATTGATTGAATATGCTGTTATAGCTTATTATATGCATTTTGTATTCCAATATTCATGTTGTAATATTAAGTTTCACTATTGTGGCTCGGTTTTCCTCTTTGCTAAGTTTAAGTATAATAATTTTTTAAGATGGTAATTTTTCAATATCACTCTAATGATTATGCATGAAGAGGAATGCTACAGAGTAGGCGAGACTTATTAATGCTTAAACTGTTTGTGTTTTTGTGGCCAAGTATCTATGAAGTATTTTAATCTTTAAGTGTTTTGTGTTTTATATGAATTACCAATAAATTAATTTGGTTATGTTGTGAAAACTACTATTGAATCTCTAAAATTTATTTAATGTTGGTGGTCTTTAGATGCATTTTATAATTGTTTCTTATGTTGTTAATTATATGTTTGTCTAATCGTTTTGTATTCTATGACAATAGATGACTAATAGAAGTGGAAATGAGAGAGGAAAGACAAAGCTCAAAAAAGGAAAATCTAATTGTTTAGCACCAGAATAACTTATTGATAAGCGGAATAACATGTTTAACAGAAAATCTACATTTGTTCAATCATCACCAGCTACTCCAACAGTGACTCCATCAACAGTTGCTCCGACTCCATCGCCGACTTCGACTCCGACTCCATCACCTGCTCCAACGCCATCGTCAACTTTGACTCCATTGCCACAGCTACCTGCAATGCTGCCGCTGACTCCACTGCTTCCGCGGGTTTCACCAGATAAATATTTGACCATACAAGATAAACTAAGATATTGTAATGTAAAATAAATATATGATATTTTTTCAAATTCTAACAAATTTATACATGAAGTATTCATGAGTAGAAACTCAAAATTAGAGCTTCAATATTATAGCATATACCAACATTAGTTTTATTGAATATTGCAGGCTCGTTCCTGCCAAAGAAAATAGCTAGTGCAATTAATTATACGATATACGAACAATTTTATAGTGATTTTTATAATTGGACTGCAGTTCGCGATGATGTCAAAGATAAATGGTTTTCTCATTTTTGCGGTAAGTATTTGTTGAGTGTTGGATCTTAAGACAGTATATAGTTTTGGCTCTTAGCTGATATAGTGCATTATAATTTGTTGTTATGTTTTAACAGGATGCAAGAGTCCTAAAGACATATAGCATTGACAAATTGAGTGTGAACTCTTTCATGAGAATTCTGAATAAAATAGTTTTGTTTCAATAAGATACTTTGCAAAGGAATGAGTTTTCACAAATTACTTTGTTGCATGCAACTAAATTAAGAGCTTTATATTATTGGTAAATTATTCTGAATTTATCAAAAAGGTTTTGTGGGTGTTTTTACGTACGAAGGTCTGTCAAAACCCCATTCCATCTGTTGCTGGATTTTTACAAGGGAGCACCTAACCTTATTGCTGGCCATTTCAAAACATTGTTTTGATATATATAAAAGATCAAAAGTATACAATTTTTGTTGATACACGGCTCATGTACATGACAATACAAAAGAAGGTAATACTCTTCACAAACATAAACCATTCTATATTCAAGTGTTCGTACTATTAGCAATTGCTGTTGTAACTCTGTGTAACATTCAAATGAGTTGTGTAAGTTGTATGGAGTGTAGGAAAGTTCAACTTAAGATAAATGGTTTGTTTTATAGTTACACAAGTTTAAAGAAGATAGTAAATGTTAATTATGTTATTTTAATTATATTATTATTATTAGTTTGTGAATTTACTCTATCTTTCATATCTATTTTATCCAATATCCCTGTGGATTTTTATTTTATTTCTTCATAAAATAAGCTAATATTATACTCACCTTTTCAGTTTGTATTAGGCTCTATGTGAGGGGTACAATCCTTGGATACAAAAGGTATATTCTTAATTCCTTTGTAATTTTTTTAATTATTTTACCCATGATTCTCTATTTTTGGGTTTTGAAAAACTTAATTGTTGTGTTAGATGATTTGGTTTAATACTTACTCCTTTATGTTGTTTTTCTAGATCCCAATTAAACCAGTACCCATACACATCACTGGTCCAAATTGAAGGAGTGAACACCAAGGAGGAGGTAACATGGTATGCTGGCAAGCGATTGACATATATACAAGGCCAAGGTGAAGAAGAATGGAACCCATTATCGCTGCCTATGGGGAAAGGTTACAAGGCCACATGGTAATGGTGGTCTTGTTCGTGCCAAATTCATATCAAAATTTCCTCCCAAATCAATGGTATTAATGGTATTAAATTACCAATACGATTTTTTTACATTATTAATTATGTTATGTAATGATTGTTGGTCTATTTGGGATTTACTGCATTATGCAAAATAATATGAAGTTTGTTCGCGCTGTTTCAGGTGCAGAAGGAACACATGTGAAACATGATATTCTAACATGTGTACCATAACATCTGGTCTCTAGCAATAATCAGATGGTATTGCAATTTTGGTTTAGAATTATTCTATCCAAGATTCACTCTACAAAGAAGATCTATAATTCATTTAGAAGAGTTAATTTGGATGTACTGGTGCAACATGTGGAACACGATGTTTCAACATGTGTGCAATGCAACATCTGACCCTGATCATTAGGTCACGATGGATGTTGTTTGGTGTGAAATTTTTTATTGAATCTCAATAAGTTTTGTTGCATATTATTTGACAATGTTTCTGTGATTTGTTTGATAGCCGTTGAAGGCCAAATTAGATTTAAATTTGAATTTCAAATATAACAAACCATATCTTTTGTTGGAGAGATTTTTGAAGCAAATTAAATCCAACTAACTTGCCTATTATTCTGGATGGATTAAATGAAGATATTCAAGAGGAAAAATCTCACAAAATATTACTATATAAGGAGACTCAATTCTCATGTTTTACTTGAGGGTTTGTACGCAAGATTAAGTTATTTGTGGCTAGGGTTTGTGAGTCTATTATTTCTTGTATTTCACGCTAATGTTGTATTAGTGTTGAATCTATTTGTGTACACCACTCTATTTTCAGTAACTTGACATAGTTGTTGGTTTGTCTTAGTTGAGTTGTAAATTCAACAATCAATAGAGTTGCTCTTGAATTTGATCATAAGGGGTTAGTGGTTGAAGAAAGTGATAGGGGTTCTCATATTTAGGGAGGGGGTACTAAATAGAATGTATTAATTCGAAGTAGTGAATTTCCTTTCTTGGGTAGAGTGACCCCTAGACGTAGGTATGGTTTCACCAAACTGGATTACCAATCTCATGTGTTATTTTATTACTTTCTGCATTGTGTTATTGTTGTTGTTATATTGTTTTCTTTCTGGTTTAACGAGTTGGACCAGTTGTCACAACATCGATTCCAACATTTGTCCCCTCAGGAAAAAAAAATCTATTGGCATCAGAGCACACACTCTATTCTGTTTAAGTAAGGTTCAGGGAAGATATTCTCTTTCCAAATGGACAAAACTAAGGATGAAGGTTCAATCAACATGCCACCTGTTTTGGATGACACAAATTAGGATTGAATTTCTGGTATCAGATATGAGATGTCGAAGGTGATGTCACGACACTAATATCTGAACTGATATCAAATAAAGAATAAGGTAAAAGCACAATAAGAATTGAAAACAAAGCGTAACAAACAAACCACAACATTCTGAACTGAATTTTGTCCAGTTCTGTAAACACATGTTAGGACATCTTCCTTGACATCATGAACTAAAGTTCTGCAACACCTGTAAAACCATCCTGCAAGGATGATTGACTCACATGTCAATACATCTTGCACAACACATATCTGCAACAACCTGTTTTAGCTTAGCAAAAATACTGCCAACACAGAACTTACAATCTCCCCCTTTGACAAATTTTGACTAAAACCTCCTCAGATTAGATTGCTAGGGAAACACACAATATCATAAACATACGCAGCAGAAAAAAACTTATCAAACAGATGTCACAACATCAGGTAAGACATCAACAAATCATGCTCAGTCAGTATGTTAGCACCAATTCATAGTCAGAAACAGATCATACTCAGTCAGTATGTTAGCAACACCAAACTCTCCCTAAACACCATATACCAAGCAACAAACTCCCCCTCAGGGAACACAACATCAGCACTAAACTATGAACTACAACAAAAAAACAGACAATCCAACTACTAAACTATTGTAGCTATCAACTATACTCCCCCTTTTAGCCACAATCTGACAAACATTAAGCTAACATTATCAATTAGCAAGGAGCAATATTCAATACAACCAAGCACAGAGAGTGCCAAGATATCCAAGGTAAAGCCCAATAAGAAACAACATCAACAAAATTCTTCAAAAGAAACAAAAAAAAAACAGAACCACAAAACTAGTTTTCTTCAAAACCACAATCAGAGTTATCTGAATCATGGCTGCCAGCTTCATCACCACCATCTTCTTCCTCAATGTCATTCCCACCAGTATCACCATCACCTCCCTCCAGACACCTGATCAGCTTTTCCAATTTTCTTTTCCTTTCAGGACTGGTACGAATTATTGAATCAAGATCTTTGCAAGCTTCGTTCAACTCAGAAATTATATCAGTCTTGGTACTAGGCTTTCTCTTGGCAGAAGTAGCAGCAGATGTTAGAAAAATATCTAGAACATGTGTTCCTTCAAACAGCTTGTAATGAAGTGACAAAGTTGAATCCCTCTTACACACACCATCAGAGCTTGACAAAATTACAGGATGTTGAGAAATGATAATTCCGCATAGCAGAGAAGGAAAAGCAATGGGCATTTTAACTGCACATGTACCTGCATGCTTCAACGTTTGTTCAAATATATATGTACCATAGTCAAAGACCTTCTTGGTACCAACAGCAAAGGTGAATTTCCCCAAACCAGTAGCAATAGTGGATGTATGATTGGTTCGCACCCAATTGACTGCACCAATTCTATGAAGTATATCATACTTGACACTCAATTTTCCAGCTGAAAACTTTCCTTTTCTGGGCCACTCCAGGACTTGATTAGCAGTGATTTCCTTGCAAACTTGATTGTCAGTGACCTCCAGTTCAGGCTGCTCCTCCTCACTTCTACCCAAGTACCTATTAATAACAGTTGGGGAGAAATCAACACATCTTCCCCTCACAAAAACCTTCCTGAAATATTTACTTTTCTTATCATCACAATCCATGGACAAATTCACTATGAACTCCTTGACCAGACCATCATAACACTTAGAAAAACCAGACACACTTTTGTTCAGACCAACAAAGTTAATAAGCTCCACAACCTCTTTACACTCCAATGCATCTTTTCCCAACTCTCTCTCCATAGCAATCCTTCTTTGGTACACATATTTCCATCTTTTTGCATTCTCAAGAGTATGAAAAGATATGTTGTCTAGGGGAGCATCAGGCACACTCCCAGATGACTTCTTAATCACAAACTTGTTCACATGAGTGATGTCTTGGACATCCTCTTCAACACAATAATCTGACTCGGTGTCAGACACAACCTTTCTCTTCTTAGAGACTATAACCATTTTACTCCAAGCTTTCTTAGGTCCTACACCAGCAACCTTTTTGGTATTCTTGGAAGAAATCTTCTCAACAGCAATGGCTTTCCCTTTCTTTGTCTTAAGTATCTTGGCAACACCAGAACTAAGACTTTTGATAACTTTACTATCAGAGGACCAATCATCAACAGTAACAACTTCTTCAGCAACATCAACCTTGTTTCCATGAGTAGGTTCGGGAACAGGAACACTGGTAGCAGGATCATTCATAGCAGAAGATGTTTCAACATTTGATACAAAATCATTCCTAGCATCTTTAAGAACAGAATCAACAAGCCTGTGGAGACTTTCACCCATAGATTTTTCTTCAGATGTATTATTCTCTAAAGAACCAGATTTCGCAGTCTCAGAAGAGCTAGAGACATGAATAATACTCACAGCTGATGGACCATCTATAGAACTAGCACTAGGTTGAACTTGTGAAAGAGGAGTGTTAATACCAGGCACAACAAGGTTGTGATTCCCATATAACACTTTAGTAACAACCCTGAAGGTTGAGAAACACAAGAAATGGGGGTTTGAATTGGGTTTCATATTTCGTCCCCATTTGCGGAATTTAAATCAATTGCGTTAACAAGTAAATAAAATAAATGAACACAATTATTTTATCCTGGTTCACTGTTAACGAAGTTACTCCAGTCTTCCCCTCAAGGTGATTTCGCCTTATCACAAGGACTTAATCCACTAATCATCAACATGATTACAACCATAATGGAAACCCTCTATTGCCTTCTTGAGAATCCTGGCATTCATTCACCTCTCAAGGAAACATCCTTCAAGCCGCTAAACCACGACTTGGCCCTCTCAAGCATTTTGGTCATCATTCGACCGCTCAAGGAACATTACCTTTTTCAAGGATTATATATGCTTCTTACAAGCTGATTACACAAATGAAGTACATAGAAAGTTGTGAGCATCAACTCCTTACTTTCGAATACATAAACTAACTTTAAAAAAATTTCTCAGAGATTATAAAGCTCCCTAGTTCTGTATTTGCTTAAAAGCTTTCTTATGAGCACTGCAACTTCTTATCATTAGCGTTAAGCTTCTTACTCCTTTCTAAGTAGTTAATGCTTCTTCCAGTTTAACTATCAAGATCAACTAAGTTACTATGCTTCACTTATTGATGTTTCACTTGATAAGTTTCACATGGCTTTAGCATGTTGCATCGTTATGCGTTCTTCATCATTCTGATTCAGCTTCTTCTCCATTGAGCTTTCTTCGTTTAAGCTTCAACTTGCAGCATCTTGTACTCTTTTCTTGAGCATATAATGCTTTTTCCAATTCAACCATCAAGTTCAACTAAGCTACTATGCTTCGCTTATAATGTCTCACTTGAGTAGTTTCATATGGTGTTAACATATTCATCGTTTGTGCACACTTGTAATAGCAGTTTCATCTTTTCTTGCTACATGTTGATTTGTTTGATGTGTTGAGTGATAATCCTTTGTATGAACATCAATCAACAATCTTTTATCTTTCTCTCTTGTGATCAATGGCTGCTTCAACAATAATCTATGAGCTTCTAGCCATGAGCAACATTTCTTCAAGCTTCCAAGTCTTTAATTTATAGAGCATGAGATAATAGATCCATTGAGGGGTATTCTTGGAAACATTTTCCAACAACAATATCCCAACGTTCACATGAAGGAATGGTCAACATCACTGTATAGAGAAGCTGCTCCTGCGCCACCTTCTCGAGGTAGAGGATAAAGAGTTTTAATACTATTATATTCAGCTTAAAACCATTCTGATCTTCAGTCTTCTAGCATCTTCAGAGGCTTCAGATATTGACTTGATGAAGCGTGTTGTAGAAGAGTCATTCTTTGTGTAGTCTTCAGAAACTCAGTCTTCAGAATTCCAAGATCTTTGTTCAGCAGAATCTATCTTGAGAATCTCCAGCACTCGTTCTTTTAGAAGCATAATCTTCAGAGTCTTCGGAACCAGTTCCTTCAGAACCTTATCTTCAGAGTCTTCAAATTTCATTAAACACGTTCTTTGTCTTCAGAGTCTTCTGTACTTCGTCTAATCAGAATCTTGTCTATAGAAACTCTTCAGAACTTGATCTTCACAAAATGTATCTTCAGAATCTTCAGAGCTTATTCACTTGAACCACATCTTCAGAGTCTTTAGAACTTGTAACATTAGAAGCGCATCACATTAGAAAGTTTTGTAGACCTTTCTTATAAAGTCTTAATTAGAATGTTCAGAACTAACGTTCATTAGAACCGTTGTATTAGAAACATTCATGAGTCTTGACTTTATCTTGTACACACATATGTTTTCTTCCAGAGTGTTGATAATAGAGTCTGATGACATCACACGCCTTCTTTTCAGAGTCAAAATCATATTGACAACAACCACACACTAGACAGAAACCATATCATACATAATTGTTCTCTTAGATAACATGTGCAGTTATCATCAAAACTCAAAGGCCAGATGTAGAACCAAATCTTGTTCTTACAATCTCCCCCTCTTTGATGATGACAAACAATGCATTTTGATAGAGTAATTCGTATAGGGTAATCACCACAAATCCATATAGTCAGAGATAAGCTTAACAGGCTCCCTCTGATTATGTTACTCTCAAAATTCATTTATGCTTGTTCAGAGTCTCCCCCTGACCCCAAGACTCATAAAATGATTTTGAAGTAGAATCGTGTCCAAAAGAGAAGGATTACTTCTCAATAACGTCTTATTAGAATCTGACTAGAACTAGATGGTCTTCATCTCAGAACCAAGCTTACTATCAGAATACTGTAGACGTATCAGAACCTGATTTGTCTCGTCATACTTGATGTCATGCATTGTATATATCAAAAACTGGTATTTCTTAGATGTCACGCATCATGTATCAAAACCAAATCTTCAATAACTTGGCACAGATCATCAACAGATGCATATATCCTTAAGTCATTTTATGGTTCAGAAACCAAATATTTTCTTTTATGACTATGACTTTATTTCATCTACAAAGAATTCACATTCTTTCAACGCTGAAGTTTAGATACCATGTGAGGTTTGGATACCGTTGAATTTTAGATACCAATTGAATCATCCTTTCAGAAAGTTAACAACTTCTGACTGGTTTTGGGTATCAGCACGAAATTCATGGACATCTCTTGTTTTTGATAACTTAATAATCAATACTAGATATATTATCAGATTAAGCTTGTTTGGTATTCTTCTTTCTTGTACATGTCTTCTGATATAACATATCTTCTGATATCTTATCAAATACAAATTATGTATTCTGATATATCATAGTTTCTGATATGTCTTAACTTCTGTCTTCTGATAACCTGTTCTAACATACAATGAACTTTTGTGAAGTTCCTGATCAATTCTTAAACATGTGGTTAGAAGTAAAACATATTCAACATATTTAATTATATTTGGATGAGATTCTTTGGATTGGATATCAAAATCATATATCACTTTCTCCTCCTTTGTCAGAAATAAAAAAGGTGTAGTGATCGGAAAAATAGCAAATGTACTATTCTGCCAATGTAGTAAATAAAGGGAATTTCCCCAAATGTCGATCTCAAGGACTGCTTAACGATATAGAGTTCTGGTTTTATTTTAGTTAAACAAAAGCTTTGGGATTTTTAAATTGTTTGGTTTAATTATAAAAATAATTGCGAATAAAAGAAGGAAATTGACTAAGTGGTTTCAACAAATATGAGTAACATGCTAGGGGAAGTGTGTGATTCGTTCTTGTAGCAACCCTGAATTAACACTACAACAACTTATTTTAACTAATTAATTACCGGTTCTTTAGAATGCTTACTCCTAAGTCCTTAGTGAGAAAACCTTTAATCATCCACCCTAATTTCTATGTCCATAGAGAATTACAGATGAAATTAAGCAATCAATTATCATGAATATTCTGGTTCCTATAGGGTATCCCTAGTCCTAGGTGATATCTACTATAGAATAATCCAAAGCAAAGCATTAACAACGACGGTCCAGCCTAATTGTTAATCGAAAATCAAACACTGTTTGTCCGACAGGGCAAGCATTAAGAATAGATAGAGATCAAATCAATTATAAAACAAAGAGATTGTTATTGCAATACTAATATCAGAGTCATTACATGTCCAAATCAGGGGCACCCCCTAGCATTGGGGGTTTTAGCTACTCATATTGTTCAAAGAAAATACAATGTAAAAAGTAGACATTACAAGAATTTGGATAAACTCCGATCGTCAATTGCTTCCGCTCATAAAAATCCTTCGCCTTCCGAAAACCTTGTGCTCTCTAATCTTTGATCGTAAAATTCTTCTCCAGCCAAAAAGTCCCTTTTTTCCTTCTTAAAACTCACTTAAATAGAAAAGATCCACTGAGACCGGTTAGAAATACCCAAAACACCCTCGCAGGCCAACAATTGGGCAAAAAATTAGAAAATACTGAAATCAACGTCACAAGCCGACACTGGCCGTGTCAGCCTGACACTGGCAGTGTCAGTCCTGACACTGGCAGTGTCAGTCCTGACACGGGTAGTGTAAGCTGACACGGGCGGCCGTGTCAGACCTCTGGAGTTTCACAGTTTTGGATTTTTGTCCCAGACCTTCGAACACGGGCAGTGTCAGCTGACACAGGCGGCCGTGTCAGACCTCCTGGAGTGTGCAGGAAACTTTTCCGAATTCTTGCGATTTATCCTAGTTTTTGCTCCGATTCTTCCTGAATGCTTATCTGAACCTAGAAACATTAAAGAGACACAACCAAAGCATAAAATGCGAAAAAAGGGAAATAAAGCGACTAAAAATATAACAAGATTAACTAAAACTAACGGTAGAAGAAAACATAAAAACCACCGATCATGTAGAAACGAAATTGACAAAGTAATATGAAAAGAGAAAATTTCATTAATATTTGATAGAAAATTACAACGGAGACGACAGATACAAAACACACTTAGACCTAATGACAAAAACTAAGAACTTTGAGGTTCTAAGATTCAACAACTATTCAAGGCCTGAGATTTGTAAGCTCTCCATGTGTCAAATGGTCTTCGAGAGGAGGTTTGTAATCTCTTCTTGAATTCAATCTGTAAAGTCTAAGAAGTGAGGTTTGTAGGCTCCCTTCTATTCATAACAAAGAAACTAGTATCTTATAAAATCATTGGTCCAATAGGATTTTAAGAATGTTGCAACTATCTTCAGCAAGTGCATCGATTGATCCAAGCCTGTTGGCCGCACTGATGATTTCATCTTTATAAAGAAATTTAGATAAAATTCTTCCATACGGTGTGTAGGACTTATGTTGAGGGCAGATCGACACAGATATTGTTCATTAAAATATAGATGAAGATTTGATCAACATGAGATAGAACATTTTTGTCAACTTCACGAGGACGAAAGTTGGCAAGAAGAAGATTGAACCACGCTCTAGCGGTGGGAAGAAGATTTTCAGGTTTTGTGGGTTCATATATGAGAGAAGTGTCATGGATGTTAGCAAGTTTTTCAATGAAGAAATAAGTAAAGTAAAACTCATCGACAGTGATACCAGATTGATCACAACAAATAGAATCAGCAATGGATTTAGGAGAGATGATAAACCCAACACCATGAATATGGGAGCCAATGAATTTGCCATCAACACTAATTAGAGCATACTTCCAAAATTCTTTCACAAGATTTGGATAAACAGGTCCATTTAAGAGTTCAAAGTATTTGCCCCATTTTTGTTTTTCAACACCGAGAATAGTGTCACGATTTGCTCCCTTAAGACTCATAAAATGAGGTCATTTTCAACAATGACACTTTAGTAGGTCGTTCCCTTAAGACTCATAATACCAGGCACAACAAGGTTGTGATTCCCATATAACACTTTAGTAACAACCCTTCTTATATTCCTATCAACATCAAACTTTTCTTCCTCTTCTTTCTTGGAGGTAGAATCAATAGAGGGTTTAGAAGCGTGACTTACAAGTGGGTTCTTCACTCCCTTTGCATGCGATGTTCTAGGTCTCTGCAACTCAATTGTAACACTTGGAATAATTGACAGAGGAGTAGCATCAACCACATCTTCAAAAGAAATGTTAGCCCTAGCTTTTGCAGGAGACCCCTTGGATTTTCTAGATGCATCTTTCGAGGAAACGAAAGTGGGTTGTTGAGACATCTTGAAATTTTGGAGAATATGGTAGGGCTGAGTACAATATGCTTTTTCTCTAAGATGGAAGATGAAGGATCGTATGAGAAGAGAGAATAAGTAACAATAGTGTGTGGGGAGGATGATGAGGTTGTAAGGTAATGATTTCTTTTGATAAACGAGCCCTATTTGTTGGAAAAATAAGGCAACATGATTAATTCTCCCACACGACATTAACTGCTATAATTCTTCAGACAAGCAAATTCCAAGTTTACCCCTTAACAATTCAAATTGATTAGCATCCAATGCCTTAGTGAAAATGTCAAATAGTTGTAACTCAGTAGCCACATGTTCTAAGGCAACAATTTAGTCTTCAACAAGTTCTCTTAATGAAATGATGACGAATATCAATATGCTTAGTTCTGCAATGCTGGGTGGGATTTTTGGAGATGTTTATGACACTCAGGTTGTCACAATACAATGTCATGACATCTTGCTTGACATTGTATTTAGTCAACATTTGCTTTATCCAAACTAGCTGTGAACAATTGCTTCCAGTTGCTATGTATTCAGCCTCAGCAGTGGACAGAGATACACAATTCTGCTTCTTACTAAACCATGATATAAGATTGTTCCCCAAGAAGAAGCATCCACCTGATGTGTTTTTCCTATCATCAGCACTTCCTGCCCAGTCAGCATTACAATAACCAATTAACATAGATCTAGATCCATGGGAGTATAACATACCATAGTCACAAGTCCCATTAACATACTTCAGTATTCTCTTCACTTGATTGATGTGACTCACTTTGGGTCCAGCCTGATATCTGGCACATACATCTACAGCAAATGCAATATCAGGTCTGCTTACTGTAAGATATAACAAGCTGTCTATCATACTTCTGTAGAGACTTTGATCCACATTCACACCCTTTTCATCCTTAGATAACTTCAAGTGAGTGGGAGCAAGAGTTCTCTTGTTACTGGAATTCTCCATGCCAAACTTCTTTACTATATTCTTTGCATATTTACTCTGAGATATGAATATAGAATCTTCCATCTGCTTGACTTGTAGACCAAGGAAAAATGTTAATTCACCTACAAGACTAATCTCAAATTCTGATTGCATTTGCTTGACAAAATGTTGAACCATTTCATCAGACATCCCACCAAACACAATATCATCAACATAAATTTAAGTAATCATGAGCTTTCCTTCTTCTTCTTTGACAAATAGAGTCTTGTCTATTCCACCCTTCCTGTAGCCATTTCAACCAGGAATTCAATCAACCTTTCATACCATGCTCTTGGAGCTTGCTTCAACCCATAAAGAGCTTTCTTCAGCTCGTATACACGATTGGGAAACGTTGGATCAATAAATCCCTTAGGTTGTTCAACATAAACCTCTTCATTTAGATAACCATTTAAGAATGCATTTTTTACATCCATCTAAAACTATTTAAACTTCAGAATGCAAGCCACTCCTAGCAGTAATCTAATGGCCTCAAGACGAGCCATAGGAGCAAATGTCTCATCAAAGTCTACCCCTTCAATCTGAGTATACCCTTGAGCAACCAGTCTGGCTTTATTTTTGGTGACAATACCTTTTTCATCAGACTTATTCTTGTATACCCATCTAGTTCCAATCACATTGATTCCCTCGGGCCTAGGGACCAGATCCCACACTTCATTTCTCTTAAATTGTCCTAGCTCATCTTGCATAACATTAATCCAGAATTCATCAGTTAAGGCCTCCTTAACATTCTTGGGCTCAATTTTTGACACAAAACAAGAATTTGACAAGACTTCTCTTGATCTAGTTATTACCCCCTTATTAGGATCTCCTATGATAAGTTCTTTAGGATGGTCCTTCTAAATTCTAATAGATGGTCCCTTGTTGATTTGATCAGTTCCAGATTCAGAATCTGTAGGTTCCACACCTGTGTTGATGTCTGTAGCTTCTTATGGAGCATCATTTGTAGATGTTCCAACATCTTCTAGATCATCATCTTCTTTATTCACACCAGTGTCATCAACCACAACATTTATTGACTCCATCACTACTTTAGTTATGGAGTTAAACACCCTATAAGCTCTGCTGGTGGTAGAGTACCCCAAAAATATTCCCTTATCACTTTTTGGATCCATCTTTCTCCCCGGTTCACGATCTGCCAAGATATAACACTTACTTCTAAATACTTGAAAGTATTTGACAGTAGGTTTTCTTCCTTTCCATATTTCATATAAGGTAGCAGAAGTACCTTTCCTCAAGGTCACTCTGTTATGAATACAACAGGCAGTGGTCATTGCTTCAACCCAAAAGTGGTAGGGTATTTGTTTGGCATGAATCATAACCCTAGCAGACTCCTGAAGAGTTATATTCTTCCTTTCCACAACTCCATTTTGCTGAGGAGTAATGGGAGAAGAGAATTCATGACCAATTCCTTCAGATGAACAAAATTCAGCAAATTTGTTGTTTTCAAATTCCTTCCCATGGTCACTTCTGATTCTAATGATGTTACTCTCCTTTTTCTCTTTGAAGTTTCTGACACAGATCTTTGAAAACTTCAAACACTTCTGACTTTTCTCTAATGAAATTCAGCCAAGTGTATCTTGAATAATCATCCACAACCACATAAGCATACTTCTTTCCTCCAAGGCTCTCCACCTACATAGGTCCCATCAAGTCCATATGAAGGAGTTCCAACACTTTTGAAGTAGTCTGATGTTGAAGCTTTTGATGTGACATCTTGGTCTGCTTTCCTATTTGGCACTCACCACAAACTTTTCCTTCTTCAATCTTCAGCTTTGGAATCCCTCTGACAGCTTCCATAGAGATGATCCTTTTCATGCCCTTTACATGAAGATGTCCCAACTTTTGATGCCACCGTTTAGCCTCATTTTCTTTGGTTAGCAAACATGTGGAAGAATAAATTGAGTCTTGAGGAACCCGTTAGTAGCACTTGTCCTTAGATCCGACTCCCTTCATAATCACTTCCCTCTTCTCATTGGCCACCAGACATTCAGACTTAGTGAAGTTGACCTTGAGTCCTTGATCACACAGTTGACTAATACTGATTAGTTTGACTGTCAATCCTTTAACAAGCAAAACATCATCAAGATTTAGAAGCCCTGAGCAATGCAGCTTTCCAACCCCCTTGATTTCACCTTTGGCCCCATCACCAAAAGTTACATAGCTGGTTGAGTGAGATTTAACATCTACCAATAAGTTCTTGACCCATGTCTTGTGTCTTGAGCAACCACTGTTAAAATACCAATCTTTCTTGGATGAGACTCTGAGAGAGGTGTGTGCTATAAGGCTGGTAGTAGTACCCTTGGGAACCCACTGTTTCTTGATAGAAGTAGCCACCTGATTAGGTATAGGCTGAAGAGCCGGCGGGGGGTATCCATATAGCTTAAAGCAAAAGGCTTTATGTGACCAAAGCGACCATAGTAGTGACATCTCCAATGATTAAACTTTCCTCTAGAATGGTTGAATTGTCTTCTGCCATGATGTTGAGACACTTGATTCAAGATTTTTGTTTTAGGTCTAGGAGGAATAAAACTTGAAACTGGTTCCTTCCCTTTATTAAGCACAGTTGAATAATTAAATCCAATTCCACCCTTATCTCCAACCACTTTTCCAACCTGGAGGATCTCAAATAGTGTATATGACCCACTGTTCAACATCCTAACTGACTTGGTCATTCTGTCAAGTTTGGAGTTCAGCAGTACCACTTCACTTTCCAACTTAGAGATAGTTTCCAGATTCTCTTTCTTTTCTGCCTCTAGTTGGACTATAATCTTTTTCTGTTTTTCTCCCAGTTGACAAACTTCTTCACTTCTGATACACAACTCTCTATAGGAGGCGGCTAGCTCATCATAGGTCACTTCTTCATCACAAGAATCTTCATCAAAGTCATATATTCCAGTTAGAGCAGTTACATGCTTGGTAGACTCTTCTTCAAGCTCACTTCCAAAGTCCTCGTCAGACCAAGACACATATAGGCCCTTCTTTTGTTTCTTGAGATATGTAGGGCATTCAGCTCTAATGTGGCCAAATCCTTCACATCCATGACACTGAATCCCTTTACCCTGGGTGGATTTTTCTTCAGCTCTTGTTTTTCTTTCAGAGTCGTTAGACTTGCTGATGTCAGATGAGTTGTTCTTGATACTAGGTCTTGACTTCCTGTCCATTCTTTTCATTATTCTGTTAAATTTCCTTCCAAGTAACACTATAGCATTTGATATTCCTTTATCAGTGTCCAGATTACATTCATCCTTTTCATCTTCAGCATTGGACACAAAAGCTATGCTCTTGCTTTTCTTTTCAGATATGTCATTAATGCCTAATTCAAATGTTTGGAGAGATCCAATAAGTTCATCCACTCTCATCTGGCTGATGTCCTGAGCCTCTTCTATGGCAGTAACCTTCATTTTAAATATTTTGGGAAGAGACATGAGGATCTTTCTTACCAGTTTTTCTTCTGACATCCTTTCTCCTAAAGCACTGGATGCATTGGCTATCTCAAGAATATTCATATGGAAATCATGAATGCTTTCATCATCTTTCATCCTCAAGTTCTCAAACTTTGAAGTGAGTAACTAAAGTCTTGACATCTTCACCTTAGATGTACCTTCATGTGTAGTTTTCAGTATTTCCCAAGCATCTTTGGCCACCACACAAGTGTTTATCAATATGAAAATGTTCTTATCCATTCCATTGAATAGTGCATTCAGGGCTTTGGAATTTCTCAGGGCCACTTCATCCTCCTCTTTAGTCCATTCATATTCAGGTTTTAACTCAGAGGTTTTCTTTCCATCTTTGTCCAGAACAACAGGATGTTCCCATCCTTTTATCATAGCTTTCCAGGACTTGTTGTCCATAGAATTCAGAAAGGCCAGTGCTTTCCAATAGTAATAATTGGTTCCATCCAGGATAGGTGGTATGTTAACAAATCCTCCCTCCTTGTCCATTGTACCAGAAAGTATCTTCCCTAGATATCACCCAGATATAGAGCAGGATGCCTGCTCTGATACCAATTGAAATTCTGGTATCAGATATGAGATGTCGAAGGTGATGTCACGACACTAATATTTGAACTAATATCAAATAAAGAACAAGGTAAAAACATAATAAGAATTGCAAACAAATCGTAACAAACAAGCCACAACATTTTGAACTAAATGGTGTCCAGTTCTGTAAAATATCTTAGGACATCTTCCTTGACATCATGAACTAAAGTTCTGCAACACCTGTAAAACCATTATGCAAGGATGTTTGGCTCACATGTCAAGACATATTGCACAACACATATCTGCAACAACCTGTTTTAGCAAAAATGCAGCCAACACAGAACATACAAGGATTATTCGAAAACAAAGATGGTTGTTTTTCTCAAATCCATTTATAGAAAAACTTGGAAGGTTGTGGTTAAAGGATGGAAATATCCTATGATCACTTCTTAAGATGTGTCAACAAGCTTAAAGCTCGAAACTGATTGGTAAAAAAGAATATAATGAAGCTCTTGGAAACGACATAGCCTTGAATTCTATATTCAATGGTGTTAACAAGAACATATTCAAACTAATCAACACTTGTACTGAAGCCAAAAAAGCTTGGGAAATTCTCAAGACTGCTCATGAAGGCACAATTAAGGTTAGGATATCAAGGCTACAAATCCTCACAACCAAGTTTGAAAATCTAAGAATGTTGGAAGACGAATCCATTTCTGATTTCAACATTAGAATGCATGATATAGCCAATAATTCTTTTGCTATGGGAGAAAAGATGTCATAAGAAAAAAGGTTAGAAAGATCATCAGATCCTTGCCTCAGAAGTTTAACATGAAGGCAACAATCATAGAAGAAGTTCAAGATTTAAGTACCTTAAAGGTTGATGAACTCATTGGCTATCTTCAAACCTTTCAAGTTCTATAAATGGAAGATCTGAAAAGAAGAGCAAAGGTGCAGCTTTTGTATCCAACACTCAAGAGAATGAAAATCAAAGTGATAAGGATACTGAAGAAAGTTTTTTAGATGCTAGAACTTTTGCTGGAAGAAAGTTCAACAAAGCTTTGAAGAAGCTAGACAGAAATTGGAGGACAAATGTGCAAGACATCAGGTCTGACATTGGTCCATAGAGCAAGGGTATAGAAGAAGACAAATGAAAGAGAGTTGGATATTTTAAATGTGAAGGCTTTGGTTGTAACACCCTAACCTCGAAAACTCGTAATTAAATAAAAACATACAATTTTTGGATTTATACAGCAAGGGTGTCACACATCTCCCTTAAATAAGCATGTTTTTTAAACAAAAACTTTATAACAACGTAGTAGAAATTCAAGTCATTTTATTTCAACTGAAAACATCTCAACATAATTAAATAAATCCATAAATCTAAAAAAATAACAAATAACACAAATCATCCTGATGTTAGAACGACACCACATAAAAATAAACTCAGAACATTAAAGATAAAGAAGTCGGCATCTACGTCAATCCTTCACAACAAACAACATCTAGTGATCCTCTACCTGAGTATTTGTGTCATCATCACAACGAGTAACACAACAAATAAAAAGGGGGTAAGAATAAATTAACAGATGTTATCGGTGTATTAAACAGCAAGGATAGTTTCAAATAAAATTAACATCAACACAAATATTAATTTATACCCATAATCAATTACAATGCAAATGAAATGTTTTGTCGTTCTAGTCCAACATGCACGTGGTACCAAGCTTTAGATGTCATAGTTATGTTACTGGATTATCCATGTCTTTAGTTCCTCTATGAACCTGAGACCATCATTGGTTCCTCTCTGAACCATGACCTAGTCGGACCGAAGTCCTACCTATCTCCGATATTGATCCGCTGTCGCGCACAGGTCAAAAACGAATTTTTAAAAGTAGTAATGGGAAGCGACACTCGGATATCGTATCGCAAGGACTCTTGTATGATTTTTAACCGACTAATAATGATTAGGGGGTTGTTTGGGTTTCGATTAACAGAAAACAAGGAAAAATAAGTGATTATCACAATAAGGTGAAACGGTTAATCTATTGTTTTGGTTTCCCAACTTATCATCGACCCAAATAATTCCCAATTCCTAAGCAAACTCTATTCCCTTTTCGATTATAATAACAACCAAACAAGCGCAATTGATATTATACAATAGATATTCCTAATTTCTGAATTAAGCAAATAGATAAGATATAGCAATCGTGAATTAAGCAAACACGAGAAACATATGCGGATTAAGCAAACACGATTAAAGTATAAGAACATGCAATCTTCGAAATAAACTAATCAACCCTAAGATAAATTAAATTAAGCAAACAAGATATCAAAGAGAAGAATTGAAAGGAAATAGATTTTATTGGAAATTAAAAGAACCTCAAAGTGTCGGCGGAAACCGATTACAGTAGATTAATCCTTGGGATTAGTTCTCCAGCGTGTACAAAACTTTAAAATATTTCGTGAACAGTAAAAGAATGGTAATTAAAAGTAGCACGGCTGCTACTAGGTATAGGGAAGCATCAAATCCAGTTTCTAACCCAACTGGGTCGAAAAATATAAAAAACCCGGCCCAAAATAAAATATTTCTAAAGTCTAAAACTTCAACGAATTATTCGACATTGTTTCACTCCGAATCAGCTCTCGGCCTCAACACAAAACTTGTAGTTCTTTGTCTTAGCTTTTCAACGCCTATTAGAACGCGCAAACTAGAATCCCGTAGCTCAAGTTATGGTCTACATAGTGAACATGTACCAAATAAACGTTAATGCTGAAAATAAAATACGAATTTAAAATAAAGCTAGAAACAAACTTAAATATGAAAACACATTAAAATAGTAAAAATACTCAACTAAACTGTAGGAATGCCTAAGTATAACAATAGAAGAATGTGCATAAAGATGCACCGATCAAATTCCCCCACACTTAAACTTTTGCACTCCGTGCAAAATAGTATCAGGACTCATGAAAAACAATAGCATTCGGATACTCATTCTAGGCTACAAACTCTTCTTTGGTTAAAATTGCATCAATAGGTACTAATCTTGCATACTAAGGATATCGTAAGAACAAAAATCCGCAATTGTGCGATCATAAGCCTCCCTCCTATACAAACCAATCTGAATCATGTTATTATGCCTAAGCCTAACTTACTCATCCTCCTTTTTGCTCTCTTTAATTCTAATGCAATCACATTAAGTCCGTTATCTATTCACACACATGGTAAATAAGCCTATTAGTGACTATGATCCATATCTTCTCAACAATTCAAAATTAACCACTTTTGCAACAACAATTTTTTCTTGAAGGTTTCATAATCGTTAGCCTAAGTGACCGGTTGAGGGTCATCTAACTTAAAAGGCAGATTCCTATTCAGATTCCTTATCAAGCACGGGATCATTCACTTATTTGCATCAGCTTAATTACTTAGTGTGTGATTTTTAGATGGTGCTAACTGCTAGATAAACTACTTAAGAGCTATTAAAGGATGAGAACTTCAGGCTATGTCATAACAAGTATTTAAATCGATTTCCATATTTAGGAGATTACGGTACCGATCTTATGAACTTTTACCAAGTCTCCACAATCTAACCTCAAATTAATCTATAGCATAAAAATTTCAAAAGATGCATTGTTTTTCTAGGTAAAAAAATTCACTTAAAGAAAACTGAAAGAAAACAAAACAAAGAAATGGTTCCCTCCCCCACACTTAAAACATACATTGTCCTCAATGAAAGAACATAAATATAAAATAAGAGTGAGAGAAAGGAAATAACATACTTGAGTAGTCAAGGTGGATAAGTGATCACATAAGCAGCCTTTCTCAAAGAGAGATCTTCTACAGGCTCCTCTTCCAACGTGGGGAGTAACTTTGGGTAGCATCCATCGACTTTGAAATTTTTATTAGTGCCTTCGCCTTTTATTCCATGATCAAAGAAGAATCTTCTATAAGTAAAAGTGTTGAATAAGCCCATGAACGTGATATCCTTTTTCACAACATCAAGAATCAAAGGGTTAAGGGGCTGCCTCACTAATTTTATTCCATCTTCAATTGAGACCTTACGCATACTCATGGATGGGCTAAAATCACGAGTGTTAACTAAGGTCCATCCAATTCCCTTCTTATGCTTCTTCAAAACCTGCAAAAGCTTATTTTCTTGATCAAAATCAAGGTTAGAAGAAATTATTACTGGAAGCTTTTCATTCATCTCTAAATAAGTATATTTCAGATTATTAGGAAATGATTTAGCCTCTAAGGAAGGAGGTTGTTCAATGGATGGCGAGGTTGGGGCAGCTGGGATGTCAAAAGCTTCAGCCGCATAAACGACTTCATCTATAACTTCATCTACATGAAAAACATCAACCTGTAAGGCAGCATTAATTTCAGCACAAACAGAGCAAACGTTAGTGTCAGTACATGAATCACAAGAGTAAGTATCAGCAAAGTCTGATAATGATGAAAAATCAGATAACAATTCAGAATAAGTATCATCAACTAAATCAGAAAGTAACTCTTTTGAATTCACTAGTGTTTGGGCAGGTAGTTGGTTTGATTCTTAAGCTTGTTACATGGAATAAACGTTAATGCTGAAAATAAAATACGAATTTAAAATAAAGCTAGAAACAAACTTAAAAATGAAAACACATTAAAATAGTAAAAATACTCAAATAAACTGTAGGAATGCCTAAGTATAACAATGGAAGAATGTACATGAAGATGCACTGATCAATATACATGAATGCATGAGACTCAACAATAACTTTCAAAAATACATACTCAACATAAAATAATATTCACATATCATACTCAACAAGGTCCTTCTCTGAACCCACAAGTGCATCACACAATAACAATGCATCACAAGGCAAAAAGTAAAATAATACAATAATACTCAAAACATTTGGCTCAATGGGGCTCTTCCTCGCTCTTCAAGGTTTCTCCTATATCTGCATATTTCTGTCTCTTCTCCAACTTTTACACGTATAGTATAAAAGTCCCTTTAGCTTAACTATTTTCATTAAGCGAAATATCCCAATTGTTTCTCTCACCCCTCAAATCTCCCTACACCATATTCTTACTAATTTTTTAAAATTCAAATTCTATTATTTAATTTAAATAAATAATACTCTTATTTAAATATTTCTTGAACTCTCACCACACTCTCAGCCCTTACTCAATTCACCCCCCAATCCTTAATTTTAATAAAAGTTCTATGGTAAATGTGTGCACTGTTACCCTTTTTAAACAGAGTGAACGTGCTAATTGTGGATGCAATTATTTTGAGTTGTATGAAAATGATGAAGTGCAACCAGAAATACAACAGTAACACATTCCTAAATATTCAAAATGTGAGAAAAAGGATGTAGAAATCATCCTAAAGGACCAAGTTGTTACAAAATAACATAAAGGACCAAAATGCTACAATAAAATAACTTAAAGGATCTCTGGTGTAAAATTTTCCAAATTTTATTTTCTCCTAACTCTAAAATATCTCTAATATTAATTAAATTAAATAAATTACCAATAATTCAAATAAAACACATATATCATTCAAATAAATAAAATAACATAAAATAAAGTCAATTAAAAACAAATAACTAAAGTTGGGGTGTTACAACTCTCCCTCTCTCAAAAGGAATTTCGCCCTCGAAAATTACATGACACAAACAGTTCTGGATAAGACTCTCTCACCCGACTCTCCAACTTCCACGTCTCGCTCCCTCCAACAGGTCCTCTTGACACTACCTTCACCAAATCGATCTTTTTACCTCTCAAATGCTTTGCCTCTAGATCCTTAATCCGCAAGGGTGACACCTTAATAATCAAGTTCTCTTTCACTTGCACATCATTCATTTGGATCACATGAGAAGGATCGAGAATATACTTATGAAGTTGAGACAAATGAAAAACATCATGAAGGTTCGAAAGAGACCGTAGTAAGGCAAATCGATAAGAAAAATTTGAACTCTATAGAGAATCTTATAAGGACCAATGAAACGATGAGTAAGCTTCCGAGACATCAGCGCACAACCAACACCAATCACCGAAGTAACTCTAAAAAATACATGATCACCCTCTTAAAACTCAAGAGTCATCCTCCTCTTATCATGATAACTTTTATAATGGCTCTATGATGCCTTCATCTTCTCTTGAATCATCTTAACCTTCTTAGTGGTGTGTTAAACAATCTCTGACCCAAGTACAACACTTTCACCAGATTCATACCAACACAAAAGTATCCTACGCCTCCTACCACACAAGGCCTCAAAAGGTGTCATTCCAATACTAGAATGGTAATTGTTATTATAAGTAAACACAATCATCGACAAGAAACTGTCCCAAGGGCCTCCTTGCTCTAAGACACAAGCTCTCAACAAATCTTCCAAAGAATGAATAGTCTTCTCAGTCTGACCGTCCGTTTGTGGATGGTAGGCATAACTCAACCTCAACTTGGTTCCCAAGGTTTCCTATAAGCTCTCCCAAAACCTCGACACGAACCTCTGATCTAAATCAAAAACAATACTTGATGGAATACAATGTAGCTTCACAATCACGTTAATGTAGATCTCTGCTACCTTCTACAACGGAAAATTAATCTTTATCGGAATAAAATGAGACGATTTAGTCATTCTATCTACAATAACCCAAATCGCATCACTTTCTCTAACAGTCTTCAAAAAACCTGTCACGAAATCAATAAAGATATTATCCCACTTCCATTCGGGAATACTCAATGGTTGCATTAGTATAGAAGGCTTATGACACTCAATCTTTAATTTCTGAAAAATTAAACAAGAATAAACAAAATATGCAACATCCTTCTTCATACTTGGCCACCAAAATATTTTCTTAAGATCTTGGTACATCTTAGTAGCTCCGGGATGAATACTCAAATTGCTTCTGTGGCTCTCTTCCAAAATCATCTTCTTAAGTTTTGGCACATCAGGCACACAAGCTCTGTCGCAAAAATTCAAGATCCCGTTCTCATCAACTATAAAGTCACTTCTTTACCTTGTTTAACTAATACTAGACGATCAACTAATTTCAAATCTAGCTTCTGACTTTCTCTGGTTTCATTAAGAATGTTGCTAGTCAACTTCAGCATTCCCAATTTCACACTAACATGAGTTATCTTACACACCAATGTAAGATCTCAAAACTACTCTATCAAATCAAATTCTCTAACCATCAAAGTTGACATATGAAAGGACTTCCCGCTTATGCATCTGCTACCACATTAGCCTTACCAGGATGGTAACTCGACTCGAAATCGTAGTCCTTCAAGAATTCTAGCCATCTTCTCTACCTCATATTCAATTCTTTTTAATCAAACAAGTACTTCAAACTCTTATGGTCGCTTAACACTTTAAATATCAAACCATACAGATAATGCCTCCATACTTTTAGTATGAAAAATTACAGCTGCTAACTATTATTCATGGGTAGGATAATTACTCTCATGAATTCTTCCTTGTTTTGAATCATAAGATACAACATGTCTATCCTGCATAAGTACACCACCTAAACAAATCACAACAAAATATTCCTTTTCATTTGGAAAGATCAGCATTGGTACCATTTTTAACCTCTTCTTCAGCTCTTGAAAACTCTTTTTCGCATTGGTCATCCTGCATAAAAGCATGAGCCTTTCAAGTCAACTGATTCAAAGGCAACAATAACGTCAAAAAGCCTTCGATAAACCTTCTATAGTAACTAGCCAAACTAATAAAACATATCATCTCGATAACTAACTTAGGAGTCTCCCATTGCAACACCATATATACCTTAGACGAATCAACTGCTATACCACCGCAAGAAATCACATGACCAAAGAAACTCACTTCTCGTAACCATAACTCACACTTGGACAACTTGGTATACAACAACTTCTCTCATAAAACCTATAACACAACTCGTAAATGTTATGCATGCTCGTTATCTGATTTAGAATACACCAAAATATCATCTATAAATACCACAACAAACTAATATGATGCAGGGTTGGAAGATCCTATTCATATACCCCATGAACACACCAGGGGCATTAGACATAATGGGCAAAATCACTTACTACTCATAGTGACCGAATCGAGTTCTAAATGCAGTCTTTAGAATATCTTTAGCTTTCACTCGAATCTGATGATAGCCTGATAACAAAAAAAATCTTACTAAACACATTAGCACCAACCAATTGATCCTTAAGGTCGTCATATCTAGAAAGAGGATACCTGTTCTTGATAGTAACTTTATTCAGCTGTTGATAATCAACGCATAACCTCATGCTACGATCTTTGTTCTTAACCAATAACATTGGTGCTTTCCATGGTGATACACATAGTCTGACAAATTTCTTTTCCAAAATCTCTTCTAGCAAATTCTTCAGCTCACCCAACTCTGATGCGGACATCCTATGTGGTTTTATAGACACAGGTTTAGTGCCAGGTACTAAATCTATGTCAATCTCAATTTCTCTCTCTGGCGGGAAATCACTAATGTAATTTGGAAACACATTTGAAAACTCGCACACAATTAATAGACCCACAAACAAAACTTCAGTCTTGACTTTCAAAGAAGCGAAAATAAAAAACACTTAAGCCTCATCTTTCAAGAACTCCTCTACTTGGTTAGCAGATATAAACCTCGAATCTTCCTCTCCACAAAATTCAGGAAACAACACTGACTTGCTGAAATAATTTATATGAACATGGTTGAACTCCAACCAATTCATTCCAAAAATAACATCAAGTTGACTCAAAGGCAAATATATTAAGTCAGTCCTAAAGTACTTATCATAAATTGTCAAAGGAGAATTCAAACAAACCATCGTAGTAGTCACTGAACCATTAGCTGGAGTATCAATAATCATATTACCATTCATAGAAGACACCGCAAGATTCAACCATTTTACACAGTCAAGAGATATGAACGAATGTGTTGCATCCCTATCAATTATAACAATCAAAGTGTGAGTGCAACTTTCCTTTAGATGTGTTTTGTATGATGTCAAAACTTGGATATTTTAGCATTTATGTACATTGGACGATATTATCCGAGTCTAGTTATGAATTTTAGCATTAGGATGCATGTCAACATGGTTGAAATGGTTTAGAAAAGATTAAAGCATCAAGAAATAGTTTTATGTATTAAAAACAAAGTTTTGGGTGTGAAAAACAACTTATAGGTCGACACATATGACTATAGGCCGATACATCAATCCTTTAGGTTGACACATATGCTGCAGTATTAACGCCTGTAGGCTCTATCCATGTGTTTCCTTCTAAAGGTCGACACATAACCTTGATAGATCGACTCATGACTATGATAGGTCGACCTATAGACCAAAAATCTTTATTTTTTTGCATTATTTTCTATTCCTTTTGCATTTGTTTTGCTTGATACTTGCATACATATAAATACTTGATACATGCATCATTTCTAGTAAGGTTCTAGAGTAAAACCTACATGAAACCAGAATTTCAAAGCATACTCATAATCTTTAACCTCTCTTCTATGCATACACACAACCAAACTACACGTAATCATTTTTTATTGGGTTTTATCAAGATTAGGGTTGGTAACGTCCAATTTAGGTTATTTGTACTGTAAATTGGGTTGAGTTCTTTGAGGGTTTCAAATAAGAAAACCGAG
Organism: Lathyrus tuberosus; assembly: GCA_022829125.1. Lineage (NCBI taxonomy): Eukaryota > Viridiplantae > Streptophyta > Magnoliopsida > Fabales > Fabaceae > Lathyrus > Lathyrus tuberosus. The sequence goes on along the minus strand of JALAZF010000019.1, from coordinate 4,310,995 downwards.
CTGGGGTTTTCCTTCAAGATCATTAAGGTATTTGAAAGTTTTAGATAAGATTATGTAATTCGGATCCGATCGAGTGAAATCCTTGGGACAATGGGTGTCTTGCAATGGAGTAGCATGAGACAGTGGATCGTATTGGTAAATATTGGGTTTCGACAAGTGTAGTCTAAGGATTAGTTCGACCTAGTGAAAGCCTTGGGACAAAGGGTGCCTTGCAAGGAAGTAGGAAGAACATGTGAATTGATGCGACATTATTGGTTACTTGATCAATCTTTGATCAAGGGCTTTGGAGGTGATAAAGTCAACATCAAACCTAGGGTTTGTAGGGTTGGATTGCTACACCTCTTATATACATACTTTTACAATGTAAGGTTAATTGCAATTATCTCAATTTGAATTCGAATTAAGGGAAGATGTACCCATAGCAAGGCCGATTGGGGAATTTCCTAAACAAATTCTTGTGTACTTTCTCTCTCTCTCTCTCTCAATCTCTTTTAATTTGTGTTTGCAAATTATTGAATTCATTGTTTGTTTGATCAATTTGTTTGGAAATTCTTTTTGATCACATTTTAAATAGGTGTTTGTTGAGTTAATCATAATCCATTTGATTGTGATTGGAATTTAAGTTCAACAAAACTAAGCAAATTTCCAAATGATATTGATTGCACACAAGGTTTTTGTGTGTTTTGATCTTTGGGATTAAGCTTTATGTATAGATTTGCATTCTATTGGTTTTGATTAATAATTTTTGAACAATTTCTATTCATTATCATACGTCTGTGTACCTTTACGCATATCCGAGATTTTCGATAGAGGTTCGGTTAGACGATTCAATTCGGGTTGTTTCCGCTGTGCCATAAAACTTTTCAAATCATTTTTTGCCAAAATTTTTTAACTTGTGATCTATTCACCCCCTCTAGATCAATGTATATCATCTAACAAGTGGTATCAGAGCCTGGTTAATTTTGTTCTTAAGATTTTCTTATTAGAATAATGGCTACCGAGCCTAAGGGAGCGCACAATAGAGCACCAATTTTCACTAGAAACAATTATGGCTATTGGAAAGCTTGTATGTGTTTTCATGTTAACTTGGTTGACAAGGGTATATGGGATGCCATCATGAATGGTCCTAATGAAATTACAATGGCCAATGGTGAAAGTGTTACCATACTTAAACGGGAAGCACAATGGGATAATAATGATAAGAAATTATGGTCACGTGATTGGAAGGCACAAAATATTCTCACATCCGCACTTGGTCTTGATGAATATTATCGTGTCTCCCATTATGAGACCGCCAAAGCTATGTGAGACGCATTAGAAGTTGCCCTTAAGGGAACTAATGAGGTCAAATAAGCTAGGATCAATACCTTAATTCAAGAGTTTGAGCTATTTCGCATGGAGTATGGTGAAACCATTACGGACATGCGAAAGTGGTTCACACATATTATCAATCGATTGAATGCTCTAGGTAAGCCTATTTCCAATGATATTGCTACTAATAAGGTTTTGAGATGTCTTAATTGGGAATGACAACCCAAGGTCATCGCTATCAAAGTGGCAAATGATCTTAAAGTACTTGATCTCATTACTTTTTTTGGCAAATTGGAAGAACATGCGCAAGAATTCACTTGCTTAGAAAAACATGAAAAAGAGTATGAAAAGAAGGTAAAGAAGGAGAAAGTTAAAGACAAGGAGGTAGAGAAGAAGTCTATTGCTATAACAACTTCTAGCTCAAGGTCCTCAAATAATGGGAAAGGTGATTCTGAAACTAAAGACGACAAGAATTTTGATGAAGAAGATATGGGGTTATCCATCAAAAAAGTTTAATACAAACATGTGAAAACTTGTAGATAAATACTCCGACAAAAAAAATTTAGAAGGCTATCTAACTCCTCAAAGGAAGATGAGAATAAGAAGGGAAAGTCCAGAAATTCATGCTACAATTGTGGCAAACTGGGCCATTATAGGTTGGAGTGTCCTACAATCAAGAAAGACAAAGAGAAAGGCCATCATAAGAAATCTAGCATGTCTAGAAGAGCTTATGCCGTTTGGGAGAGCGAAAGTGATTCTTCAAGTGATAAAAGCTCAAATTCAAGTGTTGAATTGGCCAAGTTTTGCTACATGGCAAACAAAAAGAAGAAAAAGGTTGTAAGTCACTCTAAACTTGAATTTACTTGTAACTTATCTTATTCTAAATTACAAGAATCTTTTGAAAATCTACAAAGATAAGCCATGGATACTTTCAAAAGATTAGCTTCAAACAAAAGAATAATTTCTCACTTAGAAGATAAAATTTTGGAAAATGAAAAGAATATGGAAGCTCTAAGGAAATCTATGCTAGATATTCTAAAAGATAAGAGTGAGCTGACAAACCTTCATGGTTTGTGTCATACACCAAATTTAGACCACCAAGATTTCCCATCATTGTGCAAATCATAACCACAATATGGATGTACGTTCAGGCCTCATCAATCTCCTCAAGGATTATTGAGCTTTCACTACAACCAAGAATTAAGGTTTCAAGCCCTCTTAGAGCACTTAGACAAAGGATCAATCAAGAAATGACATGATCTTCAACTTGTCTAACCTCTAAAACACCTATAAAGGATCAAGAGGACTCCCACATCAAGAATCAAGCACAAGGTTGCAACATTATTAAGCCTCAAAATCGCCAGTGTCACCAAATTAGGGTTTCGGTCGACCAAGGCCTCCAGATGGATTTTTTCCGCTGGGCATGAGCCAATGCTTTAAAGCATAACCCGAGATACTCCAAGGGACCTCATGAACCCAATCATAAATTCAATTTAACCTCAGGGGATGCATTTACCAAAAATTAGGAATTAGGGTTTCTTGACCTAATTCACCCCTAAGTTGACTTTTGGGAAAAAGCATGAGCCAATACCTCAAGACATGATTTGAAGGCCTCCAATACACCACATTGATCCATTTTCAAGAATGGATTAGCCCAAGAAACTTGGCTCACAAGTTTCAATTTCACCAGGACCACAATTAGGGTTTTAAGGAAAAAGTCAACTGTGTCTTTGACTTTTGACCAAGACATGCTCCCAAACCTTGGGACATGATTCAGTACACACTATAACACCTATGGAATCCATCCATTAGGTTTGAATTAGTTCAAGAACTTGATTTCACAAAGGATCGCACAGTTTGGATTTCATCCGATAAAAAGTCAACTGTGCACAAAATCAAGTTTGACTTTTTGGAATTTTTCACAAATATGGTTCCCCTAAGTCAAAATAATTTTAATATATGGTATTGAATATCATTCATTAAGAAAAATCAAGAAAAATGAGGTTTCTTGCAAAAGGGGCAACCATAAGAAACCTAAATTTTTCTAAGTTATGGAACAAAAGTGGTTTTGGTACCAACTTCCAAGGACCATAACTTCTGATCCTAGCAACCATTTTGGGTGATCCAAAGCTGGATTTGTAGGTCTTGCTACACTCTACAAAAGCTTCAACTACCCCAGACTCAAATTCTTCATGGATTTTGAGTTATGGATTGATCAAAATCACAAAAACATGAAAATGACACTTTTTCCAACACTTAGTGAAAATCTGCCTAAGTTACCAGCCTTGAACATCAATGTTCATGAGGATTTTTCAGTTGGATCCAAATAGTTTCAAAACAAACTATGATCACACATGTTTTGTATCATTTGAGGGCTTTCTAAAAAGCACAAGAGCCACCCATAACTCAACCTGAGCAGGGAGATATAATCCCCTCAAAATCACTATTTTCAACTGCCTTGTACAAGGCAGAGTTTGTGCATTTGCTCAATTTGGCAAAATTGGACAACTCCAAGCCTTGTCATCCACTTGGACACATCAGAGGATATAAAAAAGGAGAATGATCTGATCCCCAAGCCTTCAAAGTCCAAAAATCTACACATAGCCATAACAAACCTAAAAAGGCTAAAAAGGTGCCAAGACTCCAATTTTGTTTCCAAGCATTTAATGGATGCACCAAGGTGGCATGGACTGACACATTCCTAACTGAATGAGTCAAGAATCAGCACTGAATCAAAGAACCATAGGCCTGTGCCCTAACCTCAAGTCAATGGCTATAGGAGACTAAAGATTCCCTTGGATCAACATTGGCCAAAGGCCTGTACCAGCTGCCATTCACTATTGCTTGCAAAACAAACTTGCTATACTATAAATAGAGCTCATTTGTGCTCAGTTTGAGTACACCAAAGCACTACAACTGATGTTTTCCTCAAAATCTCTCTCTTTAGGCCAAAATGCCTTCTTTTGCAAGTCATCTCTGAGTTTTTGAGTTAGAGAGAAATTCCACCAAAGCTCATGATCCAAACACATCCTATATGTCATATCTAAGTTGTCCAAACACTCACTTGTGACCTGAAACACCAGAATCAGAAAATCCACCTCCAAAACCTCAAAATTGGACTTTTATGCATTTTCCATGCCATGCTTTGATTCAGTCACTTCCAAAACCAAACAAGGCCTCAAACACACTCCAAATATCATTCTCAAACTGTCCCAATTGGTTCCCCTCATTTGGAACACCATTTGAGAGAGTTACCATATTGGTCACTTTTGCCCCTTTTGCAAGAAAGAGCTAAAACTTGTTCCTGAGGATTCCAGCTGGTTTTGATCATCCTAAAAGCTTCTAGGGGATCAATCATGAGTGTCGAAAGCATTGGATTACTTCTGGCACAAGGATCTTGACATTTAGCACAAGAAGCTCCAAGAGATAAGTGCATGACAACTTGAACTCTTTGAATTATGCATTGCTTTGAAGTCCACTGATCATAAAAATCTCATGCATGTTGTATATGTTGTGTTTGAACCAATTTTCCCTGCTATTGTTGACTGAGTAGTGAGATAGCATAGAACTTGCAAATCAAGGTCTATTTTGAAACCACTATCGGGTTTTTAAATAGGGACACTTTCTGAAAATTCCAAAAGCACCATTGGATTCCTCATGAAATTCTAGGCCATATGCACCTAAATTTTATCCAAATCCATGGAGAAATAAGAAAGTTAGAGGTTTCATGTAAATTGCCAAAACTTGCCTTGCCTTGGCCTTGGCCAGGCCTGAAAATAAGGCACCCCATATATGCATATGGGGTAGTTTTGATACACGGATGTATCACCACCCCAGTGGTAGCGCGCATGTGTGTTTGTGTATGAGGTCGTGGGTTCAAACCCCACCCAGACCTTTTTTGCTATCTTTCCACATTTTTGCTATTTTCAATATTTTTATGGTTTTTGATAATTAATCCAAAAATTAATTTCTCTCTCAATTTTAATTATTTTTGATTGATTCTTTTTTTGAAAATTCACAAAAATATTAAAATATTTTATTCCATGAAAATTTCACAAAAATATTATTTATTTCCTATATTTGATATTTTTGTAAAGAATTATATTTTAATTTGTTTTAAGACATTAAAAAAATTTCTTTCTCGTGGTTTTGCAAAATTCAAATGATTTTTAAATCATCCCATGAATGAAACATGATTTTCCAAATATAAATCCAAGATCATAACCTTTTTTTTCCACGTGTTTGATTATTTTATTTGAATTAAAATACATTTTAAATCAAGAAAATTAGGGTTTTGATCATTATCACCCTAACAAATCTTTTCAAACATTTTTTGGCCTCTATTAGAGTGTAAGACCCAATCCCTTTTTAACCAAAAACTTTTTGGGCCTACTCATTGTATAAGACCAACTGTGTTTTCAAAAACCTCGGCGTGATCCTCGCCTTTTCAACAAAATAACTTGGGCCTCTCCTAGAGTTGTAAGCCCCATCACTTGTACAAAAATAAACTTTGGGCCTCTCCTTGAGTTGTAAGACCCAACCCTTTTGGTAAATAAAACCTTTTTGGGCCTCAGTCATTGTATAAGCCCCAGTACAGTTTACAAAACAACGATCCAATTACTGTTTTTCATCTGGGCCTCTCCTTAAGTATAAGCCCTAATCTTTTCAAAAACAACTTCCCTTTTGATTTAGGTTCAAATCCATACTTGTTATCAAAACTTTCTTTAATTTCTTGAACAACTAACCATACAGCTGTTACAATGGAAGCTTGCTCGCCTGTAAGTTTTTACCGACTTTCTTTACATGCTTTCATATATATATATATATATATATATATATATATATATATATATATATATATATATATATATATATTGTCTGTATTGCTGGAAGCTTGCTCACCTGTAAGTCCTTCTTCCATATCCTTTTAAATACTTGTCATATATCAACTGTATATATACTTGTATATCTGCTTAGAGTTTTCCCCGACAATTAAGTTTAGAATTAGATAAAGCCAGTTGGTCACTCTTTTAATACAGTCAAAACTAGTTCCACATAGGAATTCCAGATACAGTCTTGCCTTCTCTTGGGCTTAAACAATATGGAACAAAGAGAAAGGCATTATTCCCGGTGAAACTTTTCTCAGACTGTCACTATTAGAAAATTGTCAAAGAAGTTCATTTCCCTAGAGAGGATTAATTCTCGGTGAAACCTCTCTTGAATTTCTTCAAACCCTAAAATTGTTCACTAAAGAAAAGATTATTCCCGGTGAAACTTTTCTTGAACTCTTCTTAAGTTTGGACCCACAGGCTTCTTAAAAGCATCCCAGCCTCCTCTTGGGCTTTGTACAAGGACCCTCCAGTTTCTTAGAAGTTCTCATGCCTTCTCTTGGGCTTAATACAAGAACCCTGAAGACCTCTTAAAGGTATAAGACAGAACTTAGTCATCCTTTGCTAGAGCAGTCTTTCCAGAGTCAAAACCTCAGACCAATTTTAGGGTTGACACTCATCCCTTAAAACACCAGCCTCCTCTTGGGCATCATACAAAGATAAGCTCTTCCATACCAGTAGACTTGGACAGTCTAAATCCCCTCTTGGATCTCAAAGACATTCTCAAGTTCCCTACAAACCTTGGAAGAAACCCGGGTCTTTTAATCAATCTTCAGTAGAGTTAAAACCCTCACAGTATCTAAAACTCAGTCTTTTATCCTAAATTTTCCCCAGCTAGGGTCAGTTTATCATCAGGATAACACTATCCCAAATCCGAACCTCAAGGCATCTGATACCTCAACTCTTCTGTAAATCCTCAGCAAGAGTTGATTCCCCATTTTGGACCTGCCTCTGGACCTCAATAATCCTTAGCAGAAGTCAGCCTCCTCTTAGGCTTTGTATAATGATTTTTCCTCAGCAGAATTAGCCCCAACAATACCCTTTTGTTGAGTCCATCTTCTTTTTTAAGACACACTCTTGTTGAGTTAACCCTTTTTAGCCTTAATCTTGGGCTTTGTACATGACAGACAAAGCACTCTCTTGTTGAGTCAATCACCTTAAGACACTCTCTTATTGAGTCGACCTTTTTCGGCCTCCTCTTAGGCTTTGTATAATTATTTTCCCCAGCTGAGTTAGCTTCAAAATGACTCTCTTGTTGAGTCAATCACCTTTCAAAGTACTCTCTTGTTGAGTCAATCACCTTTCAACACTCTCTTGTTGAGTCATTCTTTTTAGCCTCAATCTTGGGCTTTGTACAAGACATATATAAACTTTCTCCCACAAAGTCAAAATCTTCATAACCTTCTCTTAAGCTCGGGATAAATATCTTCCCCAGGGGAGTCAACTCCTCCTAGCCTTCTTTTAGGCTTTGAGAAATAATATCCCTAACCAGAATCAATCTTATTTTCAGCCTCCTCTTAGGCTTTGTATAATGATTTTCCCCGATAAGGCCAGCCTCAATCTTGGGCTTTGTACAAGACACCTAAAATATCCTCAACAGAGTCGATCCGTTTTCAACCTCAATCTTGGGCTTTGTACAAGGTAAATCATACTCTCCAATAAAGTCAGTTTCCCTTTTTCAGCCTCAATCTTGGGCTTTGTACAAGACACCGTATAAATCTCTCCAGCAGAGTCAATCTTCTTTTTGCCTTAATCTTGGGCTTTGTACAAGATAGACAAAATATTCCCCCGGAAAAGTCAACTTTTAGCCTCCTCTTAGGCTTTGTATAATGATTTCCCCCAAAGAGTCGGTCTCTTTTTAGCCTCAATCTTAGGCTTTGTACAAGACATATAAACACTCTCTTGTTGAGTCAGTCTTTTCCAGCCTCCTCTTAGGCTTTGTATAAGGACTTCCCCAGTAGAGTCAATCAATCTCTTAGCTTCAACCTTGGGCTTTGATAAAGGCACACAAAAATCAACATCCCCCTCAGAGGAAATCAAAATCTCTCTGCAGGAAGTCATTTCTCTGTGATATCACACATTAAAATAGGCATTTAAAACAAACCCTAATCCCAGATAACTGCTATAAATGGCACACTTGTTGATTCAAATATCCAAGCTGTCGTCCATCTCTTATCCTGGTAAAACTTCCTCTTTCATCTAATTGCTGTAAGTGGCTAGCCTCTGGATTATTTACATCCATGCCATTGTCCCTCCCTTAGCATGAAAGATTCCTAAGGAAAAATGACATTGCTCTACACTGAGTTAAAGTTTTCCCCTTCAGGACAAATCCCCTATAAAGGAATTATGGCATTGCTGGATTCTCATATCCCAGTTAAAGTAACCCTCCTTTATAAACAGTCACCCAACAGTTGTGATAAACAGACGAGATGTCTCCCTTTAGAGATGACAAATTCTCTCTCAGTCAAACCTTCTAGCTTCAATCTTGGGCTTTGAACAAGACACAAATACTCCTTTTAGCTTTAATCTTGGGCTTTGAACAAGGCACAACATCATCTTTTCCTCCCATAGAATAAGAGGAACTACGATTGCTCTGATTTCCCAATTTCTTTAAACGGGAATACGTAGGCATAAGATTGCGAAATCTTAGCGAGCATACCAATCAAAAACTCTAGGTCCAGTACCTTTGCATACTAATCAAACACTCTAGGTCCAGTACCTTCACACCGATCAAAACTGAGGTCCAGTACCTCACCAAAATCATCAAAAACTCTCTCTCTCATATCTCCCAAAGAAGAAACTTTCCCAACCCATCAACAGATAAACACCATCAAGTATAAAAGTAGAACCTATTGCTAAGAACCTGTGGATAACCACATATAGGATGGGTAATTGACAACTCCCCAATGTATAACCTGACCCCGAACTCCCCGAATCTCTCTTAAGCATTTGTTCAGTTAAACATTCGCGTACAAGGTTAGTTTTAGATAGCTTCCCTTTCCCTTCCAGCTTCACGGGATAAATAAGAAATCAAAAAGTAGCACCCCACTCCTACCATTGCGGTGGAGAAACCCAATTTGCAATAAGGTGGTCGCGTCACCGACAAAAATCGCACGCTACAGTGAAATGGCGATTCTGCTGGGGAATCATTTTGTCTATATAGGACTAGGATTATAGTTCCTAAGAGGTATAGGATGTTAAGAATCATACTATATATATATATATACTACTTTTCCTACTTGATATCCGTGTTTATTTTTCTGCTAATGGGAATGCGAGTGATGTCGCATGAAGAAAGTATGAGAGAACCCTAAGCTAGGTGATGGCATAGACGGGTAGTCTTATAGGGAGTGAATCCCGAATAAGCAATCCCGGTAGACCATTAAATCAGTGGTGATACCCTTTAAGGATTCAATTCTTAACGACTCCGTTATGAAGGCAGATTGTCCCAATGTGGTATCCGTGAAACTGAGGATTTAGTAGACAGTAACAATGTGGCCATTTGGTAGTGAGGTAGCTATCGGAAATAGTTGACACGCGATATTACACTCAATTGAGATTACCCTAGGATGCTACAGCTCACTCGGGTGAACCAGCTTACTGTTGTTATCCCTATGGGGGTCAATGATTTTGGGAACTTTTAACCCGTTTTACAGGTACAAAAATTCACCAGAGTACAACCTTTGGGGATGGGTAGAGCCATGACTCCATGCTCGTGACGTTGAACCCTTGAACCCATGTTTTTTTCAATGTTTTTGTGTGCTGCATTCATGCATTAATCTAAAAAACTCTTAAAGAAAAAAACAATCTTCTTTTCTCTTCTCTCCTTTTTTCAAATTAAACTAAAACAATGATTGCAAATATCAGAGAGAAGGATTGCGTTATGGATTTTGGTAGAAGGAAGACGCACAAGTACACCTTCAAGGATGATCACCAACCCTGATGTTTTTAGAGCTAAGCATGAAGGACTGCTGTCTCTGTTAAGGGTTCATGTGAATGAAGGAATCCTGTCTGCACTGATTCAGTTCTACGATCCGGTTTATCACTGTTTCACATTCCTGGATTATCAACTAGCACAAACACTGGAGGAGTACTCTCACATGACTGATTTACCCATCACTGACCAAGCTCCCTTTTCTGGACTGGAAGAAACTCCAAAGGATCAAACCATTGCAAGAGCAATCTATTTGGACGAGTCAGAAGTCAGGACTCACATGACCGCTAAGGAAGGAATCCAAGGTTTACCGGCCAAGTTTTTGGTGAAGAAAACCCTATACTTTGCCAGTATAGGAAACGTTACTGCTTTCGAAGATATCTTTGTTTTACTCACATACGGGTTGTTCCTTTTTCCCAACATCGATAACTTCGTCGATACCAATGCCATTAAGATATTTCTGATTGGAAACCCCGTACCAACCCTGCTCACAGATGCTTATCATTCTGTACACTTAAGGAATTTGTACAGCGGAGGAATAATCACATGCTGTATACCCCTACTCTACAAATGGTTCACTTTCCATTTACCCAAGTCTGCTACTTTTTGGGATCATAAGAGTACTCTACGTTGGTCACGAAGAATCATGTCTCTTACTAACTCTGACATAAATTGGTACAATCGAATCTATGATGGGATAAGGATCATTGACAAATGTGGAAATTTCCCTAATGTACCCCTCATAGGAACTAAAGGAGGAATCAACTATCATCCAATTTTAGTTCGCCGTCAACTCGAATACCCGATGAGGCATATCCCGCGTAATGTTCATCTGGAAGGTCTTTTCTTCAAGGAAGGAGAAAATGACAGGGCACTAAAGACGGAAATAGTGCATGCCTGGAAACATGTTCACAAGAAAGGAAGAGAGTCTCTAGGAAGACCGGAGTGTATCTCTGTGGAACCTTATCTCCACTGGGTACAAACTAGAGCCCTCAAGCTGAGGATGCCTTACCCTCGTCAAGAAGTTCTTTCGTTAAAGGAATTCGTCCTTTATTTTATGTCTGATGCAGAAAAACTACAGGTCACTCTCAACAAAGTTCGAAGGGAAAAGAAATCTTGGAAGAACAATTACCGTATTCTCAATGTGGAGTGTACCAAAATTCAGCAACTGCTAAAAGAAACGGACGCTCTGATTAAGATATTAGAGCAACATGTTGTAGAAAATCAAGAAGACCGGAGAAATTTGCTCGCTCCTTTCACTTGGAAAAGGACCGACAACCTGACAACGACTCAAGATCCCCGATCAAAGAAAAGGAAAATACCAGAACCAGCACCTGAGCCCTCCTCAGAGAGGACTCAGGATCCATAAGCTTAGACTTTTCCTTTTACAGCACTTCGTAAAATACTGTATTTCCATTTCCGCAATCTTTCAAATTCAATAAAACGGGGTCTCCCCATTGTATGATATTTGCAATCTATTTGTTGAAGTTTCTTTTTGATTAAAACAAAAAACTAAAAATATACATCATTGCATATCATTCATCATTCTCACATAACGCATTCTTCTTACCTTCGAATCTCACGTATACGTCACGATTCTAGAGTCAAACTATCTCATTCGTACAATACTCGGGCCAATCGACAAAAGAAAATGGACGATCTCGAGGAAGAGAACAGAGAGCTGAGAGAAGAAATCGACGCTCTGAAGGAAGATTTGATAAAACTTCACAGTGACATGCAATCCCTGGAAACAGCTCAGAAGCAACAACAAAGGACTGTGATCTTAGAGATCACATCTACGCCCATAGTGGAGACATATGATCCTCGGTACAACCTGCCTATAGATCTACCCTAGGGCATGCCTATCAACTTTATCCCTGAAGGATACATCCCGCTGGTCACTGAAGACCCAGAAACTGCAGCATGAACCGCTGGGCCTGAAGGTTACAAACTTCGGGAAAGCGAAGATGCAAGAATCATGATAGCAACTCCTGAAGGTTACAAACTTCGGGACAGGGAAGCACCAAGAGTCACTGCTGTAATGACTATACCACAACCCGTGATACACACTGTCCCAGAAGGACAGATTCCACAAGTAATTCCTGGTGGAAATGGAGACTTGTACGACAGGATGAATGAGTTCCAGGAACAATTCCTGGAGATGCAGAAGGAACTGTATGCCATTCACGGTCAGGATTTATTTGGAAAGGACGTCACAGACCTTTGTCTGGTCCCTAATGTGAAAATCCCACACAAATTCAAGGTGCCTGACTTTGAAAAATACAAGGGCAACTCTTGCCCTCAAAGTCATTTGGTGATGTACGCTCGAAAGATGTCAACTCAGACAGAGAATCAACAGCTACTGATCCATTATTTCCAAGATAGTTTAACTGGTGCCGCACTCAAATGGTACATGGGTTTAAACCGCACCAAGATCGTCACTTTTAGAGATCTTGGTGCTGCCTTCGTTCAGCAGTATAAATATAACCTGAACATGGCACCAGACAGAGATCAACTCAAAGCAATGTCGCAGAAGGACAAGGAAACTTTTAAGGAATATGCTCAGAGATGGCGTGAAATTGCCACCCAGATATGTCCCCCTCTTGAGGAAAAAGAGATGACAAAGATCTTTTTGAAAACCTTGAGCTCATTCTATTATGGCCGAATGGTCGCCAGTGCGCCCAGTGACTTCACTGAGATGGTAAACATGGGAGTACGCCTTGAAAAAGAGGTCCGAGAAGGACGTCTGGTCAAAGATACCGTACCATCAAGCAGTACCAAAAGATACGACAGTGCTTTCCCTAAGAAAAAAGAGCAAGATATTGGTAATATCTCTCTCGGAAAGCAAAGGCGAAGGTATCAACCAGTAGCAGCAGTAACTCCTGCTATTAACCCTACGCCAGCTCCAACATATCAACCTCAGGTTGCTCAGAGCCAACCAAATCAACAACAGTATCAGCAAAGGACACAACTGTAACACCCCAATTCCCATCGCGGATAAATAATACATAAATAAAATCAGAGTAACTAAAAATTTATTTTTCCGACAGGAACAGGAATGCCACATTTTAAATAAACAAAACATCATCCCTGCTCATAAATTTGATACATAGCATAAAATAGATTACCCTCAATTGGGAAACTTTTCCATATAAAGGTAATACCAAATATATTCGACAATTATATACATTAATAACATAATCGTTTCCCCGACTCCCATGCTACGTATCAGAGCAGACACCAAGACTTAAGCAAAGACGAAGATCTAACTCTTCCACTTGCCTCCACGCCTCTAAAGCTGACAATCTGCACTATGCCATAAAAAGCATATTCCAGCAAAAGGGTGAGAAATAACAACTATAACAAGATTGCATAATAATATGCCACAACACAAATAAATTCACATATATAATATTTCTCACCACATACATCACATACTAACACATATAGCATGCCACCAATACATAACATATTCCTAACAATCCAACCACATGGCATATAACGATTATACCAATACAATCACATTTCACACATAATGTACACCACAATTATGACCTATGAAAACAAACCACCACATCACATATCATATGTTTATACACAAAACATATTACTCACAACCAATGCATTTATCACCTATGCATAATAATTCACCAAAGCTATCACAAGCTCACACATAATCAATCCATTCATGATTTATGCAAATGCACAGAGACCGACACAACGACTCTATGCAATGCATATGCGGTACCGACTCATCACCCGAGCTCAATTGAAGAATTCAATGGAAATATCCTCCCTGCCGGGCCTACGATATTTCCCCATCGCTCATACCATCATGGCATCCGATGTTTCTGGATTGTTCACGGAGACATAATCCGATTGCTCAAACCCCACAAGGGCACACAATCATTCTGAAGATTCCCACGGAATCAAGTGTAACTCATCGCAACGATTACACCCATTGACTACGCAATGTTCAGAGGATCCTCAATGATCATTTGTGTAATCAATCACTCACACCCAACATGGACGTGATATTACACCCGATTCTCCACGGAATCGCGACACATGAATGCATGTCATGATGTTTCTCATACAAAATGACCACATACACTCATGCAATGCACACATATTTCACAATATAGTCATGCATATACCATTAAATACACACATTGCAATTTCTTGCCTTTCGGCCATAATTCATCACCACAACATGTCATCACATGCATTCACATCATATAACGTCATACAAGTCATACGATATCCATATCAAAAGTACATTGCATGAACACCTCAATTACGCACGCTTACAACGACAAAAGTCGACAAAACAACACCATTCAAATATCATACATCCATCACCAATGCGTATCAATCATGCACAACATTTCATCACATATATTCACATCATATAGCGGCACACAAGCCATACGATACATATTAAAATCATATAGCACGGTAAAACACCGACCGCACACGTTTAACGCGATAACAACCCGACAACCCAACACTTTTCTAAAACCACGACCTAAATAAATCATCTACTGCCCTCCAACCCGATTTTATAAGAAAGAATATTTCATAAGATTTCTAACGCTTCGAACGGGGACCAAAACGGACTTACGGTTCAAAAGTTATGGCTAAAATACGAAAATACTGTTTTTGCTGTCCCAGGCAAATTCGCCTGGCGAATGCCTGGCGAAACGGACTCGCCAGCAACTCGCCTGGCGAATCTGGACGAACCAGAATTTCTCCAAAATGGGTTTGGGACCTGAAAATGATCCAAATCTTCCACCCACATGATAGTATTACACCCAATGACCCAAAAATACATGTTAGAACACGTTTAGGCATACATTTCATCAATTCATCCGTGAAAACATCGATTTCTACGAATTACTCACAATTTCACCCAAATAGAAAAACCTATATTTTCACCCAAACATTCAAACAAAACATACATATACATATACAAGTATGATATAATTGAAACTTCTCACCCTTACCCGATTAATCGCGATTGAAACGAACGAATCTTTGATTTTTTTCCATTTTCTCCTCTTTTTCCTCTTCTTCCTCTTCTTTTCTCTTTTCTTTCTTTCTTTCTCTTCACTTTATATTTTTCTCTCTTTTCTTTCTTTTTTCTATTTATAATATCTAACTACCCAAATGACCAAAATACCCCTCAGCTCAAATATCTCTCAAACGCTCTCAAAATGCGATAAAACATAAACAATGATGAAAAATAACATTTTGTCAAATAAAAGTCAATAATAAAATAATATAAAACCAAAACCAATTAAATATACTCTATTAAATAAATCTAACAAAACTGGGGCGTTACAACAACAGCCTCTTCTGCAGGCTCGTCCACAGTACAATAACAACCATACGACACGACCACCAGGGTTTGACCCTATACCGATGTTGTACGCAGAACTGTTTCCACTACTACTGGTCAAGGGGCACGTCCAGACCAGATTTCCTCTTACAGTACCGAAAAACCCTCCTTTTTGGTTCAAAGCAGATCAAACTTGCCCTTACCATCAAGGAGGACCGGGGCACAACATTGAAAACTGTCTCAGCTTCAAATTTGATGTACAGAAGCTTGTCAGGAATGGGGTCTTATCTTTCAAAGATACTAATCCAAATGTTCAAACGAACCCGTTGCCTTAACATGAGAAAAATGCAGTAAATTTGATAGAGGAAGAATCTAACCACAGCTATCAAATTCACGATGTACTCCTATTAGGAACCAATCTGGTCAAGATGCATTACAGACAGAGCGGATACAGTCATGTACCATCTCATGATTATCACCAGTGTAATATCTGCTCAAAGAATAATCAAGGATGTTCCGTAGTGCAATCAGCTCTACAAGAACAGATGGATCTCGGATGGATCCAAGATCACCAAATCCGTGAGGTCAATATGGCTCACGCAAATGCCAACATTGTCCAGAACCACAACATTCTGGCAATGAATGTCAACTTGGTGGCAATGAACTCAAGGCAAAGCCAACATCATGACCTACGACGGCACGATTATAATTCCTGTCCGATATGCTCAATAAACAATCAGGGATGCTCTTTTGTACAAGAGGCCCTCTAGCGTCAGATGGATCTCGGATGGATCCAGGATTATCGTGATAGAAGTAGCCATCAATTCAATATGATTCAAATCTTTGATATTCGCTTGATGAATACCAGTCTGGTAGAATTACATGCTTAGCAAGTCAGGCTCAATTTTCTGGCTTCACATGATTATCAGAACTGTAAAGTGTGTCGTGAAGACGACCAAGGACGTGCACTTGTCCAAAGAACACTTCAACACTTGTTGAACCACTAGTGGCTTCCGATCTACCTAGATGAAGACACATAATAAGTCATCATGACTGATGAGAATCCTGGTAGGTATCAAAGTCAAGATGTCCGCTCGATGGAAACAGATCTAGTAAGGTTACACTGCATACAAAGCAGATGTGGCAGGTGCCACCACACACAACTATAAGCGTTGTAGAGTTTGCTCAAAAAATAACCAAGGATGCTACCTTGTACGGTCAGCTCTTCAAAATCAGTTGGACCACAAAGAGATCTGACCTTGTTCAAGTTCTGGTTCGATCAACGTAATGCCCGACTATCTTCCTAATCAAAGCAAAGACGTTGTCTTAATCTCTAAACATAAAAGGACCAAAGACGTATGCGCTATAAGCCCTCTACTCCATGAATCAAGAGTTCCTCTTGATAGTAGAAAGATTCTCAACCTCGAACCAATTGAGGCCCGCTACGATGGTCAGAAAAATCAAAAGGCTCTTGTGGTTATCTATCTGCCAGGACAAATACCGTATAAATATGATAAGGCTATCCCTTACAAGTACGGTGCAACAACAATTGAGAATGGAAAGGAAACTCCATTACCCTCTGTCATAAACATTGCCGACATCAGTCGAGTAACACGGAGCGGCCGGATCTTCAACAGAGGAGTTAGAGAACCCACCAGGGAAAAGGAACCTCAAACAGAAGTTCCCAATCGACCAGTCGGTCAATCTAGTAATCCCGACCTTTCAAAGAACAACGATGAGATGCTGAAGCTCATCCAGAAAAGCGAGTACAACATTGTAGACCAACTGTTGCAAACTCCTTCGAGAATATCTGTGCTATCTCTCTTGCTCAATTCAGAAGCCCACAGAGAAGCCCTACAGAAAGTCTTAGAGCAAGCTTTCGTAAAACAAGATGTGACGACAAAATAGTTTGACAGCATCATCTCCAACATCACTTCCTACAACAACTTCGGATTCAGTGATGAGGAACTGCCAGAAGAAGGCAAAAATCACAACATGGCACTTAACATTACAGTCAACTGCCAGGACGAAGCTTTAGCCAGCGTACTGGTAGACACAGGGTCAGCTCTAAATGTTATACCAAAATCAACTCTGATGCGACTATTATTTCAGGGTTCTTCGATGAGAGGCAGTGAGGTCATCGTCAAAGCCTTCAATGGATCCAGAAAAACAGTTATCGGTGAAGTCAACCTTCCCATAACTATCAGTCCTTACACTTTCCAAGTCACTTTCCAGGTCATGGACATTCGAGGAGCATACAGCTGTTTATTAGGAAGACCTTGGATACACGAGGCTGGGGCAGTCACTTCGACACTTCACCAGAAGCTGAAGTTCATCAAAAATGACAAGCTAGTCACAGTGTGTGGAGAGCAGGCCTTAATCGTGAGCAATTTATCATCATTCTCCTGTGTAGAACCCGAGGAGGTTGTTGGAACCTAGTTCCAAGCCCTTTCGGTGAGCAATGTGAATCAACCAGAAAGAGGGACGTCGATTTCCTCATACTAAGACGCTATCAAAGTGATCGAGAGTAACAATGCAAAAGGATGGGGACAGCTTGTCATTCCTACGGATAACAAAACAAAAAAGGTCTTGGTTTTTCCTTAACCTGTACCCAGACTGCTACTAATGATTAAAGCTTTCATCCCATTCAGGACTTCTTCCACGGTGGAGGTTTCCTTCACCCAGTGTCTCAAGAAGTACATACCATCAATGAGGGTGACTCCTCCGATACAGAGGAAGAGTGGAAGTCCTTTCTCAACGAGGACAGTTATATGTCTCAGGAAGAAACGCATACGCCATTTTACTATCCCACGCAAAGTCCGATATATATACCAAGATCAGATGTCAAGATGATGTACGGAGATTGTGATCTGGAAGGATGTCGTGCTCCGCCCAACTCATTAGAGGAGGACACTCTGATGAAAGACAACTTCGACTATGACTATTATGACCCAATGGATGACTTGCCTATCTGGCAGCCGTACCCAGAAGACTTGGGGCAAAAAATTCATCCAAACAATGCTTATCAGCTGAGCATCATTGAAAAGAATACCGGCGTCCCCACCAAATCATGGGATCATACTCAGGGCATTCCGAAGATATCCAATACAACTATGAATCTGCAAAGATTGTAGGACAAGAATTCATCAACTATGCTTTTCCTGAGGTCAACGTCGTCGAGAAAGATGACTCCTCCAGTTCCACCGAAGTATGGGCCACTTTAGGACAGCCGAGTGGCAAGTACGACTTCTTGGTCAAGTACACCGCTCCTGAGAGCTCTCTTATCAGGCTCGAAGACATCCAACCAATTGGATGGGAAGATCCGCCTGAGAGTGACAACACTGTGCAAGATACAACAGAAGAGTTCGTCTATGACAACTCTGCATGGGAGAAAGACTCCAATGATCCTGCTCCGCCAGAAATCAGCGTCATTTCTGAGGACAAACCAAGAAAGAAGATACCAGACTTTGTGATTCACCGAGGAGTTCGCCGCCAATGGGTTGCTGTCGATGTCCTGAAAGTCATTCATAAGTCTAAGTAATTGCCATCTTTGTTTTAACCTTTCACCCTGCCCAGGTTAAACGGATGTTTTTATAGGGCTCACTTTCTGTAAGTGTCCCTCTTTGCTTTGCCCTAAGCGACAAAGTTTTGTTTTATAGGGCTGTAGTTTCAAGAATCGACAAAATCATAAATAAATAAATAACGTCATTCTGTAATTTCGGCATTTATTGTTGTTTTCACTTTTCGCTTTTCCAAAAATGGTAATCATACAACAACCCAAAAATAAAAACAAGCATTTTTCAGAAAAATACACTGCACACACTCTTGCATCCTCTCTATCTCTTCTAAAAATAAATTATCACGTCATGCAGATTGCTTGTTTTAAACCCCGTTGAAACATACGATCTAATGCCTTCTCCCAACTTTGAATTCCCGGTATTTTAGGCTGAAGAAGAAGAAGACGAAGAAATTCCGGAAGAGATCTCCCGATTACTCAGACAAGATGAAAGGTCCATTGAACCTCACAAAGAGCCGTTGGAAACGGTCAACTTGGGTACAGAAGAAGAGAGGAAAGAAGTCAAGATTGGGGCACTGCTCAGTCCGACTGTCAAAGAAGATTTGATAAAACTTATCAAAGAGTTTCCAGATGTTTTTGCTTGGTCCTATCAGGACATGCCAGGGTTGGATACCAGCATCGTGGAAAATCATCTACCGTTAAGATCATAATGTCCGCCGATGAAACAGAGACTGAGACAGACTCATCCAGACATGGCCATCAAAATCAAAGAGGAAGTGCAGAAATAGATTGACGCGGGTTTCCTCGCCACCTCAGAATATCCTCAATGGCTAGCCAAAATAGTACCAGTTCCGAAAAAGGACAGAAAAGTCAGAATGTGTGTAGACTACAGGGATCTGAACAAAGCCATTCCAAAGGATGACTTTCCCTTACCGCACATAGACATGCTGGTAGACATGGAGAAAATTTCGTTCATCACCCCATGGGGCACCTTTTGTTACAAGGTAATGTCGTTCGGTTTGAAGAACGCTGGGGCAACTTATCAAAGGGCCATGACTACTCTGTTTCATGACATGATACACAAAGAAATCGAAGTGTATGTCGATGACATAATTGCCAAATCTAAAACAGAAGAGGAGCATGTGACCCACCTGTCAAAACTATTCGAGCGTCTGAGAAAGTATAAACTCCACTTGAATCCTAACAAATGCACGTTCGGTGTCCGCTCAGGAAAATTGCTAGGGTTCATCATCAGCCATAAAGGAATTGAGGTTGATCCTGACAAGGTCAAGGCCATCCGAGAAATGGCTTCTCCAAAGACTGAAAAATAAGTCAGAGGATTCCTGGGGTGTTTGAATTACATTTCCAGATTTATATTTCTCATGACCGCGACATGCGCGCCGATCTTCAAATTACTCAAAAAGAATTAGGACTGCGTATGGACAGAAGACTTCCAAACCGCCATCGACAGTATCAAGGAGTATTTGTTGAATCCACGTATCCTGTCACCTCCGGTGGAGGGAAGACCACTGATTATCTACCTAACAGTCTTGGAAGACTCAATGGGTTGTGTATTTGGCCACCAAGATGAAACAAAAAGAAAAGAGCCTGCCATCTACTATCTGAGCAAGAAGTTTACTGACTGTGAAACGCGGTACACTATGCTTGAGAAAACTTGTTGTGCTCTGGCTTGGGCAGCCAAACGTCTTCGCTAGTATATGATTTGTCACACTACTTGGTTGATCTCCGAAATGGATCCGATCAAGTACGTCTTTGAAAAACCTGCTCTCACGGGAAGGATCGCCCGTTGGTAGATGTTGATATTGGACAACGACATTGAGTACCACGCTCAAAAAGCCGTCAAAGGAAGCATTTTAGCCGATCATTTGGCTCATCAACCGATTAACGATCAAGAATCAGTCGGGTTTGACTTCCCAGACGAAGATGTCATGTACTTGAAAATGAAAGATTGCAATGAACCGCTGCCCAGTGAAGGGCCAGAACCAGGTTTCCAATGGGGACTAATCTTTGACAGAGCTGTCAACATTTGTGGAAACGGAATTGAGGCAATCATCATAACACCTCAGGGTACCCACATTACTTTCACTGCCAAACTGACATTCAAGTGTACAAACAACGAGGCCAAATACGAAGCTTGTATCATGGGTCTCGAAGAAGCAATGGACTTAAGGATTAAGAACTTGGATGTGTATGGAGACTCAGCCCTGGTTACCAAACAGATCAAAAGAGATTGTAACACATACCAATCATGACTGATTCCTTACAAAGATTACGCGAGAAGGTTGTTACCATTCTTCAACAGAATCAAGTTTCATCATATCCCTCATGAAGAGAATATCATGGTTGATGCACTAGCCACTCTCTCTTCCATGATTAGTGTAGGCCAATGGAACGACGTACCTAAGATCGACATAATGCGCCCTGAAATGCCCGCCTACATCTTCACGATCAAAGCAGTCATAGACGACAAACCTTGGTATCACGATATCAAATGCTTCCTTCAGAAACAAGAATACCCACCTGGGGCATCAAGAAAAGATAGGAAAACCCTCAGAAGGCTGGCAGGCAACTTCTTCCTAAACGGCGACACACTCTATAAGAGAAACTTTGACATGGTATTGCTCCGATGCATAGACAGACCAGAAGCAAACACACTGATGAAAGAAATTCACGAAGGATCCTTTGGCACTCATGCCAACGGACACACAATGGCGAGAAAAATTCTGAGAGCAAGGTACTATTGGTTGACGATGGAATCTGATTGCTACAAGTACATGAGGAGATGTCACAAGTGTCAGATATACTCAGACAAAATCCATGTACCACCAACGCATCTCAAATCTCTTTCTTCCACATGGCCTTTTCCATATGGGGAATCGACATGATTGGCATGATTGAACCCAAAGCTTCAAACGGACATCAGTTCATCCTGGTAGCCATTGACTACTTCACCAAGTAGGTCGAAGCAATATCATACACCAATGTAACCCGACAGGTGGTTGTACAATTTATCAAAAACTATCTCATCTGCCGTTATGGTGTTCCTAGCCAGATCATTACTGATAATGAATCTAACTTGAACAACAAGATGATGAAAGAATTATGCGCTGAGTTCAAGATCGAACACCATAACTTATCTCCCTACAGGCCTAAGATGAACGGAGCGGTAGAAGCAGCTAACAAGAACATCAAAAAGATCGTTCAAAAGATGGTCTTAACCTACAAAGACTGACATGAAATGCTACCCTTTGCTATTCACGGTTATCGCACGTGTGTCTGCACTTCAACAGGGGCAACCTCTTTCTCTCTAGTATATGGCATGGAGGCAGTGCTTCCCATAAAAGTAGAGATCCCATCAATCCAGGTATTGATGGAAGCTAAGCTAACAGAGGCTGAATGGTGTCAAAGTCGACACGACGAACTGAATCTGATCGAAGAATAACGAATAATGGCTTTGTGCCATGGTCAGTTGTATCAGTAGAGAATGAAGAAAACGTTTGACAAAAAGGTCCGACCTCGCGTCTTCAGAAAAGGAGACCTCGTGCTCAAGAAGATTCAATCATTCCTTACTGATTCCCGGGGTAAATGGACTCCGAATTACGATGACCCTTATGTGGTCAAGAAAGCCTTCTCAGACGGCGCCTTGAGACTCGCAACCATGGATGGAGAGGAGTTTACCTACCCCACAAATTTTGACGTAGTCAAGAAATACTTCGCCTAAATAAAAAAAAGAGTCTCGGTGGATTGAAAACTTGAAAGAGCGGTCCAGGAAAAAATTAGAGACATAAGCAAAAATCATCCCGATGGATTGGGAATCTCAAAAGTACAACCCAGGCAAAAGTTAGGAATTCATGCAAGTAACTACGTTCAACAAGGTTAAATCCCCAGCAGTAATGCCATCCATCAAGAAAACTCCAGTCAAGGTCATCTTCGACAGAAGCTCAGGATGTCCAGAATTCAAAGTTGGTAGAAGGATAACGGTCGTTATGTTTCAAAGTAGCCCTTTTCTCGTAAGTTACCATTTTCTAAACTTTGTAATGTTCCATGGAGTACCGAGCTTGGCTGATTTCCATCCTATTAATAAAATTTGAGCCCTATTGCTTTTGTTTGCAATTCTCATTTGTTTTAGCTTTACAGAATGACATTTTTAACATGATCAGCAATTCTTGAAATAAAACAAAAATGAATTTACTTGTCAAAATTTTGTTGCTTTTAAAATAAAGATGGCAATTCTTTTAACTATTGAACATCAAAAGAACATCGATCGCTTCTCCGAAGGTGGTTGAACCTCAAAGTGAAGAATCAAAGTACTCATTCTAAACAAGTACGCCTGAATGAAGGATCAACTGTGTCAGAAACCATGTTTCATCTGACATCCCCGGCAAATTTCGTACCTCTTAAGACCCATTGAACAATTCTTTCTCCCCACAGGGACTGTCTCTCCTAAGCAAGGCAGGATTGCTATCTTGAACTAGTGGTACTTTTATCCCCCACATTGGCCGAGTATCCAGTCGTGTTCATCTATTAGTCTATATGTGGCATCAGTTTTGTCAGCATAAACATGCATGCATCATGCATTATTGATTCATACTCATATTCATATTTCATCACTATCACTCTTATCCCCAAGTGATAAAAGTCATCTCAATCGAGTTGTCAGTCCTTTACTTGTTAGGAAATGTAGCGTCTGAGCAGTTTCTCTCCAATTTATTTCTGGATTGGAGACGGTCCTCGACCACTTTGATAACTTGAACCTCTAAAAGGCAAGAAGACATTCGACAAACGTCACTCTTCACCATTAAAGATGATATTTACGCTTTCCCGGATTAAGGAACATCCCCAGGGAAAGCCTCGCAACTAAAGACTCTCAGCAACACATTGGTTTTTTCTCTCCAGAAAGTCAATGTTAATGAAGTCATCTGCACCTCAAAATTGGATTACATCACATGGCATTTCTCTGAGAAGATCTCGAAGAAAATTATGATGTAATATCCCCAAGTAGGAAACAACCTCTCAAGAGACTCATTTTCCCCCAGTAGATTCAACAAATGGCATCTCCAACAGAGAAGTTTAAACACCTCTACAGCTCAGACAAATGGGTCCCCCAGCAAGTCTGACATCAAATTTTTCAAATCAAATGGCGTCTCCCCCAGTAAACTCGGCGAGAAGTTTGACGAAAACCGCTACAAATAGCATCCCTTGTCAAGGAAGGAACAAAAAAAAAACAACTGAGACCAGTTCCTTGGCTGAAGACCAGGATCGAGGGGAAGTTTATTTCAAGAAGAAACTTATACCAGTTCCTTGGCTGAAGACCAGGATCGAGGGGAAGTTTGTTCCAAAAGAAACTGAGACCAGTTCCTTGGCTGAAGACCAGGATCGAGGGGAAGTTTATTTCAAGAAGAAACTAAGACCAGTTACGTGGCTGAAGACCAAGATCGAGGGGAAGTTTTTACCCTTTTCTAAGTATCATTGCTTAGCAAAAGAAGATGGCTGAGCAAACTGCCATTCATAACCACCGTCAAAATTTCAGGTATTCCGATATTTGATCCTCTTGCACCCCGAATTCCTGAATACCTTCGCCATTCACACCTTCGGGTCCAAGAAGATTAAATAGGGGCATCTGTCATACCCCAAATTTTGACCACCAAGATTTTCCATCATTGTGCAAATCATAACCACAATATGGATGTACCTTCAGGCCTCATCAATCTCCTCAAGGATTATTGAGCTTTCACTATAACCAAGAATTAGGGTTTGAAGCCCTCTCAGAGCACTTAGACAAAGGATCAATCAAGAAATGACATGATCTTCAACTTTTCTAACCTCTCAAACACCTATAAAGGATCAAGAGGACTCCCTCATCAAGAATCAAGCACAAGGTTGCAACATTCCAAGTGGATTAACCCTCAAGATCGCCAGTGTTACCAAATTAGGGTTTTGGTCGACCAAGGCCTCCAGATGGAATTTTTCCTCTGGGCATGAGCCAATGCTTCAAATCATAACCCAAGATACTCCAAGGGACCTCATGAACCCAATCATCAAGCAATTTAACCTCAGGGGATGCATTTACCAAAAATTAGGAATTAGGGTTTCTTGACCTAATTCACCCCTAAGTTGACTTTTGGGACAAAGCATGAGCCAAGACCTCAAGACATGATTTGAAGGCCTCCAATACACCACATCGATCTATTTGCAACAATGGATTGGCCCAAGAAGCATAGCTCACAAGTTTCAATTTCACCAGGACCACAATTAGGGTTTTAAGGAAAAAGTCAACTGAGCCTTTGACTTTTGACCAAGACATGCTCCCAAACCTTATGACATGATTCAATACACTCTATAACACCTATGGAATCCATCCCTTAGGTTTGAATTAGGTCAAGAACTTGATTTCACAAAGGATCGCACAGTTTGGATCTCATCCGATAAAAAGTAAACTGTGCACAAAATCAAGTTTGACTTTTTGGAATTTTTCACAAATATGGTTCCCCTAAGTCAAAAATAATGTTAATATATGGTATTGATCATCATTCATTAAGAAAAATCAAGAAAAGTGAGGTTTCTAGCAAAAGGGGCAACCATAAGAAACCAAAAATTTTCTAAGTTATGGAACAAAAGTGGTTTTGGTACCAACTTCCAAGGACCATAACTTCTGATCCAAGCAACCATTTTGGGTGATCCAAAGCTGGATTTGTAGGTCTTGCTACACTCTACAAAAGCTTCAACTACCTCAGACTCCAATTCTTCATGGATTTTGAGTGATGGATTGATCAAAATCACAAAAACATGAAAATGACACTTTTTCCAACACTTAGTGAAAATATGCCTAAGTTACCAGCCTTGAACATCAATGTTCATGAGGATTTTTCAGTTGGATCCAAATAGTTTCAAAACAAACTACAATCACACATGTTTTGTATCATATTAGGGTTTTCTAAAAAGCACAAGAGCCTCCCATAACTCAACCTGGCAAAATTGGACAACTCCAAGCCTTGTCATCCACTTGGGCACATCAGAGGATAAAACAAAAGGAGAATGATCTGATCCCTAAGCCTTCAAAGTCCAAAAATCTACACATAGCCATAACAAACCTAAAAAGGCTAACAAGGTGCCAAGACTCCAATTTTGTTTTCAAGCATTCAATGGATGCACCAAGGTGGCACGGGCTGACACATTCCTAACTGAATGAGTCAAGAATCAGCACTGAATCAAAGAACCATAGGCATGTGCCCTAACCTCAAGTCAATGGCTATAGGAGACGAAAGATTCCCTTGGATCAACATTGGCCAAAGGCCTGTACCACCTGCCATTCACTATTGCTTGCAAAACAAACTTGCTCTACTATAAATAGAGCTCATTTGTGTTCAGTTTGCGTACACTAAAGCACTACAACTGGTGCTTTCCTCAAAATCTCTCTCTTTAGGCCAAAATGCCTTCTTTTGCAAGTCATCTCTGAGTTTTTGAGTTAGAGAGCAATTCCACCACAGCTCATGATCCAAACACATCCAATATGTCATATCTAAGCTATCCAAACATCCACTTGTGACCTGAAACACCAGAATTAGAAAATCCATCTCCAAAACCTCAAAATTGGACTTTTCTGCATTTTCCAAGCCATGCCTTGATTCAGTCACTTCCAAAACCAAACAAGGCCTCAAACACACTCCAAATATCATCCTAAAACTGTCCCAATAGGTTCCCCTCATTTGGAACACCATTTGAGAGAGTTGCCATATTGGTCACTTTTGCCCCTTTTGCAAGAAAGAGTTAAAACTTGTTCCTGAGGATTCCAGCTGGTTTTGATACACGGATGTATCACCACCCCAGTGGTAGCGCGCATGTGTGTTTGTGTATGAGGTCGTGGGTTCAAACCTCACCCAGACCTTTTTTGCTACCTTTCCACATTTTTGCTATTTTCAATATTTTTATGGTTTTTGATAATTAATCCAAAAATTAATTTCTCTCTCAATTTTAATTATTTTTTATTGATTCTTTTTTTGAAAATTTACAAAAATATTAAAATATTTTATTTCATGAAAATTTCACAAAAGTATTATTTATTTCCTATATTTGATATTTTTGTAAAGAGTTATATTTTTATGTGTTTTTTACCATTAAAAATATTTCTTTCTCTTGGTTTTGCAATATTCAAATGATTTTTAAATCATCCCATGAATGAAACATGATTTTCCAAATATAAATCCAAGATCATAACCTTTTTTTGCACATGTTTGATTATTTTATTTGAATTAAAATACATTTTAAATCAAGAAAATTAGGGTTTTGATCATTATCACCCTAACAAATCTTTTCAAACATTTTTGGGCCTCTATTAGAGTGTACGACCCAATCCCTTTTTAACCAAAACCTTTTTGGGTCTCAGTCATTGTATAAGACCCACTGTGTTTTCAAAAACCTCGGCGCGATCGTCGCTTTTTCAACAAAATAACTTGGGCCTCTCCTAGAGTTGTAAGCCCCATCACTTGTACAAAAATAAACTTTGGGCCTCTCCTTGAGTTTTAAGACCCAACCCTCTTTGTAAATAAAACCTTTTTGGGCCTCAGTCATTGTATAAGCCCCAGTACAATTTACAAAACAACGATCCAATTACTGTTTTTCATCTGGGCCTCTCCTTGAGTATAAGCCCCAATCTTTTCAAAAACAACTTCCCTTTTGATTTGGGTTCAAATCCATAGTTGTTATCAAAACTTTCTTTAATTTCTTGAACAACTAACCATACAACTGTTACAATGGAATCTTGCTCGCCTGTAAGGTTTTACCGGCTTTCTTTACATGCTTTCATATATATATATATATATATATATATATATATATATATATATATATATATATATATATATATATATATATATATATATATATTCTCTGTATTGCTGGAAGCTTTCTCACTTGTAAGTTCTTCTTTCATATCCTTTTAAATACTTGTCATATATCAACTGTATATATACTTGTATATCTGCTTAGAGTTTTCCCCGGCAATTAAGTCTAGAATTTGATAAAGCCAGTTGGTCACTCTTTTAATACAGTCAAACCTAGTTCCCCATAGGAATTTCAGATACAGTTTTGCCTTCTCTTGGGCTTAAACAATATGGAACAAAGAGAAAGGCATTATTCCCGGTGAAACTTTTCTCAGACTGTCACTATTAGAAAATTGTCAAAGAAGTTCATTTCCCCAGAGAGGATTAATTCCCGGTGAAACCTCTCTTGAATTTCTTCAAACCCTAGAACTATTCACTAAAGAAAAGATTATTCTGGGTGAAACTTTTCTTGAACTCTTCTTAAGTTTGGACCCACAGGCTTCCTAAAAGCATCCCAACCTCCTCTTGGGCTTTGTACAAGGACCCTCCGGCTTCTTATAAGTTCTCATGCCTTCTCTTGGGCTTAATACAAGGACCCTGATGACCTCTTAAAGGTATAAAACAGAACTTAGTCATCCTTTGCTAGAGCAGTCTTTCCAGAGTCAAAACCTCAAACCAATTTTAGGGTTGACACTCATCCCTTAAAACACCAGCCTCCTCTTGGGCATCATACAAAGATAAACTCTTCCATACCAGTAGACTTGGACAGTCTAAATCCCCTCATGGATCTCAAAGACATTCTCAAGTTCCCTACAAACCTAGGAAGAAACCCGAGTCTTTTAATCAATCTCCAGTAGAGTTAAAACCCTCACAGGATCTAAAACTCAGTCTTTTATCCTAAATTTTCCCCAGCTAGGGTCAGTTTTTCATCAGGATAACATTGTCCCAAATCATAACCTCAAGGCATCTGATACCTCAACTCTTTTGTAAATCCTCAGCAAGAGTTGATTCCCCATTTTGGACCTGCCTCGGGACCTCAATAATCCTTAGCAGAAGTCAGCCTCCTCTTAGGCTTTGTATAATGATTTTTCCTCAGCAGAATTAGCCCCAACAATACCCTTTTGTTGAGTCCATCTTCTTTTTTAAGACACTCTCTTGTTGAGTTAACCCTTTTTAGCCTCAATCTTGGGCTTTGTACAAGACAGACAAAACACTCTCTTGTTGAGTCAATCACCTTAAGGCACTCTCTTGTTGAGTCGACCTTTTTCAGCCTCCTCTTAGGCTTTGTATAATGATTTTCCCCAGCTGAGTTAGCTTCAAAAGGACTCTCTTGTTAGGTCAATCACCTTTCAAAGTACTCTCTTGTTGAGTCAATCACCTTTCAACACTCTCTTGTTGAGTCATTCTTTTTAGCCTCAATCTTGGGCTTTGTACAAGACATATATAAACTTTCTTCCACAATGTCAAAATCTTCATAACCTTCTCTTAAGCTCGGGATAAATATCTTCCCCAGCGGAGTCAATTCCTCCCAGCCTTCTTTTAGGCTTTGATAAATAATATCCCCAAGCAGAATCAATCTTCTTTTCAGCCTCCTCTTAGGCTTTATATAATGATTTTCCCCGATAAGGCCAGCCTCAATCTTGGGCTTTGTACAAGACACCTAAAATATCCTCAACAGAGTCGATCTCTTTTCAGCCTCAATCTTGGGCTTTGTACAAGGCAAATCATACTCTCCAATAGAGTCAGTTTCCCCTTTTCAGCCTCAATCTTGGGCTTTGTACAAGACACCGTATAAATCTCTCCAGCAGAGTTAATCTTCTTTTTTCCTCAATCTTGGACTTTGAACAACACAGACAAAATATTCCCCCGAAAAAGTCAACTTTTAGCCTCCTTTTAGGCTTTGTATAATGATATCCCCCAAAGAGTCAGTATCTTTTTAGCCTCAATCTTGGGCTTTGTACAAGACAGATAAACACTCTCTTGTTGAGTCAATCTTTTCCAGCCTCCTCTTAGGCTTTGTATAAGGACTTCCCCAGTAGAGTCAATCAATCTTTTAGCTTCAACCTTGGGCTTTGATCAAGGCACACAAAAATCAACATCCCCCTCAGAGGAAATCAAAATCTCTCGGCAGGAAGTCATTTCTCTGTGATATCACACATTAAAACAGGCATTCAAAACAAACCTTAATCCCATATAACTGTTGTAAGTTACTTGTTGATTCAAATATCTAAGTTGTCGTCCATCTCTTATCCTGGTAAAACTTCCTCTTTCATCTAATTGTTGTAAGTGGCAAGCCTCTGGATTGTTTACATCCACGCCACTGTCCCTCCCTTAACATGAAAGATTCCTAAGGGAAAATGGCATTGCTCTACACTGAGTTAAAGTTTTCCCCTTCAGGACAAATCCCCTATAAAGGAAATTATGGCATTGCTGGATTCTCATATCCCAGTTAAAGTAACTCTCCTTTATAAACAGTCACCCAACAATTGTGATAAACAAACGAGATGTCTCCCTTTAGAGATGACAAATTCTCTCTCAGTCAAACCTTCTAGCTTCAATCTTGGGCTTTGAACAAGAGACAAATACTCCTTTTAGCTTCAATCTTGGGCTTTGAACAAGGCACAACATCATCTTTTCCTCCCATAGAATATGAGGAACTACGATTGCTCTGATTTCCCTGTTTCTTTAAACGAGAATACGTAGGCATAAGATTGTGAAATCTTAGCAAGCATAACAATCAAAAACTCTAGGTCCAGTACCTTCGCATACTAATCAAACACTCTAGGTCCAGTACCTTCACACTGATCAAAACTGAGGTCCGGTACCTCACCAAAATCATCAAAAACTCTCTCTCTCATATCTCCCAAAGAAGAAACTTTCCCAACCCATCAACAAATAAACACCATCAAGTATAAAAGTAGAACCTATTGCTAACAACCTGTGGATAACCACATATAGTATGGGTAATTGACAACTTCCCATTGTATAACCTGACCCCGAACTCCCCGAATCTCTCTTAAACGTTTGTTCAGTTAAACATTATCGTGCAAGGTTAGTTTTAGATAGCTTCCCATTCCCTTCCAGCTTCACGGGATAAATAAGAAATCAGAAAGTAGCACCCCACTCATACCCTTGCGGTGGAGAAACCCAATTTGCGATAAGGTGGTCGCGTCACCGACAAAAATCGCACGCTACAGTTTGGTTATAAACTTGTCACATTTTTCAAAAAGAGTAAAGAACTCTTAAATCTAAGTTGGATAAGGCTTTGCAACCTAAGGTCAATTTTGCTATGGATACTTCTAAATATGACATGCCTTCTCATAATCCTTATAGAAGGTATAGTTTTGTTAAAAAGGAACCAAATAGTAAAACCTCATCTTCTCATAATTTGTGTTGTCATTATTGTTGCAAAACGCGTCATACTATTGTAAAGTACTAGTTTAGGAAACTTTTTGTTACTAAAGGTGCTTTTCAATGGTTCCCTAAATGCAACAAAGTTTTCATTATTTCTCAAGGACCCAATGAAGATTGGGTACCTAACATTATTCATTGATCTTACGGGATAAATGTCTTAGCTCTATGAAGAGAGTATGGGATCTCGTTTATGGAGGCACAAGACATGATACATGTGACATCTCTTTATTCCTTTGACTTTGTGGAAAGGAAGATGGAGTGTGTTATCAAGGAGGTTAACTTTTAGTGTTCCGTTAATTGGTAAAAGTGTGTTGATTATTATTAATGTTTTATATCCAAAAAGTATCAGAAAGGTATTGTGTTTAATGATGTAGGTCTATCTTCAACAAGACATACTCAAGTACATCAAATTAGGGAATGATCAACCTAAGATGATGAAGCATGAGGAGGAGCAAGATAATCATCATGATTGAACAAGAATGAAAGTCCAACCACAAAGGATGATCATCAAGTCAATTACCTCTTGGATACATTATAAATTACACTTTCAAGTACTTGTATAAAGGTAAAAGTGGTAAGAAATTTTTGTTTTGATAGTGTTTGTGGTACGCATTGTATTCATTCCAACTTTCGTTCGAGAGTTCTTTGTGGAATACAAGTGCATCCTCCGTCATTTGTACGATGAGGTAATATCGTTTCAATCCTTTTTCTTGTTTTGTAAGTAAGTATTTCTTTTACCTGTTTATTTCTCAAAGGTATGTGATATATTATGTGTATGATGTTTGTAATATGTGCTCACTTCCAAAAATTTCAAATGTGACCATTGTGTGTGTTTTCATTTTACATGTTTATAGTGACCCTATTCTAAATGTATTCACATTTGATCTATATGTTTTATTATTTCATGCCTACATTTGCATGTTTGCATGTTACTGGCTAGCAAACCATGAAAAAAAATCATATGCATGTGTCTCTCATCAATTAGTTATGTATAAGTCAAGTTGAGTTCCTCAAAGTCACTAAAAATTAATGTGTTTAAGTCTTTGAAATTTTATACATTATAGGTCGACTCATAAGGCATATAAGTCGTCGCATAAAATTAATTTTTGTTATTTTTCAAAATTTTTACAGTATGTATCGGCACATGCTCGTATAGGTCGATACATAAAATAATTTTCTAAATACTTTTTGACTTGCTTCATTATGTGTCGACTCATAACATTCATATGTCAGCTCATAACACTCAAAGGTCGGCTCATGAAGCGTTGAATAGCTTTTCACATGATTTTGCATTCATTTCTCATTCATGCACTTGTCTCCACGTCTTTCTAAATCTTCTTGAGTCTTGTAACTCTTCAAAGTGTCTTAAATTCTCCACTATTTATCTTAAATTCATCCAATCAACTCATTCAACTTTAAACTTTCTCAAATCTCATTAAAACTTATCATTCTTCATCTTCTATAAATATCTCTCTATTCTCATATTTCAAATCACACCCAAGTCACCAAGATTTCAAATTTCTACTCATTCTTGGCATCCATTATCATTTATGTGTGCATTAGAATCCTTATCCTTGATTCTAGTTTGTGGGTAATCATATATCCCCCAAACCTCTTCACTTCTCATTTTCACATTCCTTCAAACACCTAGTGTGCAAACTTTGTTTGAAAAATTATAAATGGCACCTAAGCTTGCAAAAACCAAATGAGATTCCAAAGACAAGGGTAAGGCTACCTCATCCTCTGTTGCTCCAGAAATTGTTCTTTCATTGGTTTCTTCTGATTGTGTTAAAGAGTTTGAAAAAAACATCAACATCATCTTGTTATTAAGAAACATGTTTAGAAATCAGTGGTTGCTGGATGTTTGGATATTCTTGATGTTATTCAGCTTGTCGAGCATCAGAAAATTAACTATTTATTGTAGCTCACATAGGAATACAATAAAGACATCATTCAGGTGTTCTACTCCGGGCCGCACGATCGGTGTGGCTCTACTTTCAAATTCACGATAGGTAACAAGGTTTATGATTTTACTGATGAATTATGGAAATCGTTATTTGATATTTTTGTTGTTGATTCTACTGATGATGATAGAAGCTGACCCGTTGGTAACGTATACCAACATTCATATATATTTTAAGTGGACCACTCATCTAAATGAGATGCTTAAGGCTCCTAGATTAGATGACTGTTATGACACCTTAGCTGTAAGCAAATTGAAGATGGTTCCTAGGATTCTACTGTGGCTAGTCTCTCACGTATAGCACCCGAAGAAAGGCGAGTTCTCAAGAATTGACAATATTGAAGTTCATCTTGTTTAAATTCTCTTGCACAAGATTCAGATCAATTTGGTAAATTATATTTTTTATCAGATGTTTGCTATCAAAGAATGCAACAAAGGAACATCATTTTGTTACGTCTCCATGATTTCTTAAATCCTCAAATATTTCAACTTAGGAGTGCCAAATCTTCTGTTTACATCTCCTGGGCCAATTCAACACCTATCCCAATGCACCTTAACTAATATGGGTTACTTTTGGGATGAGAAAAGTGTGGTGTATTACTTCCAGATGGGCAAGCATGGGAAGAAAATATACAACTTTGATGACCCCTTTGAGTTTGTTGGTACAACTACCGAGCCACATGTGATTGGTGATCAACCTATGCAAGATGTTGATCATGGGGATAGTCAAAAGGGTGATGAATATGGAGATCAATCCTCCATTATAACTATGCATCAAAATATGCAGATTAAGCAAGATGAGCGCTATAAGGAGGAGTGATAGAGGCAAGAAATTTTTGAAGAAACTCAAGTGGAACAACTCCGTCTTTTGCAAGAGCACATGACATCTAAGGATGCCCATTTTAACGCCTTTGTTTCATATGTGACTAAAAGGCTGGTCTCTATGTAGAGTGAAATAGATGTTAATCATGTCGCTACAACTGTTAGAGTTAATCACATGATTGCAACTCAAAATGAGAATCACCAACACTATGCATGATTCTATCAAGATATGTGTGACTTTTTGGATCGTCATTTTGGGAATGATGGACAAGGCTGGTTTCATGGAGTAAGGCCTAGAGGTCATGGAGGACGCTGAAGTGTTGAGTTTTTTAGTCGTATGTGTCAAATGTCTTAGGAACTTTTTGTCATGCATTTCGTTGTTTAAGTCTTCATGCATTGTATTTTTGTGTTTGTTTGCTTTTGGTTTAAGCATTGGCAATATTACTACTAGTTTTAATGAAAGAGAAAGGGCTTTACTTTGTGTATTCTCTTGGTTGACAATAGTGAAATGTTGTTCTATTGCTTCATTTATGTTGTGATTATTAATCTTGTGTATTTTCATGTTTATTGTGTATATGTGAGTACACACTCTTATCTTTGCAAATTGTTTATGTATAGTATAGTGTATATGTGAACCGTGTATCTATGTGATACTGCTAATAGCTTGCATTGTCTCTTTTTGATGTTGTCAAAGGGGGAGAAGAATTTGCAGCTATGAATTTATGATGCACATATTCAGGGGGACCCTTCATGAACAATAAACACATCCTCTCTAGTTTTCCATCATAAAAAAGGGGGAGTATGTGAGTGCAACTTTTCGTTAGATGTATTTTTTATGATGTCAAAACTAGGATACTTTAGAGTTTATGTACATTGGACAGTATCATCTAAGTTTAGCTATGCATTTTAGCATTGAGATACATGTCAACATGGTTGAAATGGTTTAGAAAATATTAAAGCATCAAGAAATAGTGTTATGCATTAAAAACAAAGTTTTGGGTGTTAAAAATAGCTTATAGGTCGACACATAAAACAAAATTTTCTTCTATAGGTCGACACGTCCATCCTTTAGGTCGACACACATGCTGCAGTATTAAAGCCTTTAGCTATGTCTGTGTGCTGCCTTCTATAGGTCGATACATGACCTTGATAGGTCGACTCATGACTTTGATATGTCAATCTATAGACCAAAAATCTTGATTTTTTTGCATTATTTTCTATTCCTTTTTCATTTCTTTTGCTTGATACTTGCATATATATAAATACTTGATACACACATCATTTCTAGTAAGGTTCTAAAGTAAAACCTACATGAAACTAGGATTTCAAAGCATACTCATCATCTTCAACCTCTCTTCTATGCATACACGCAATCAAACTACGCATAATCATTTTTTGATTGGGTGCCATCTAGATTAGGGTGGATAATGTCGAATTTAGGTTGTTTGTACTGTAAATTTGGTTGAGTTCTTTGAGGATTTCAAATAAGAAAACCGAGAAGGGTTTTCCTTCAATATCATTAAGGGGTTTAAAGGTTTTGGACAAGATTATGCAAGTCAGATCCGATCGAGTGAAAACCTTAGGACAAGGGGTACCTTGCAAGGGAGTAGCGTGATACGGTGGATCATATTGGTAAATCTTGGGTTTCAATAAGTATGCGTTTGGGATCAATTCGACTGAGTGAAAGCCTTGGGACAAGGGGTACCTTGCAAGGAAGTAGCAAGAACAGGTGAATTGAAGTGGCATTTTTTGTTACTTGATAAATCTTTGATCAAGGGTTTTGGAGTTGATAGAGTCAACATCAAACCTAGGGTTTGTAGGGTTGGGATTGTTATATCTCTTGTATACATATTTTTGCAAAGTAAGGTTAATTGCAATTATCTCAATTCAAATTCGAATTCAGGGCAGATGTACCCATAGCACGGCCAATTGGGGAACTGCCTAAACAAATCCTTGTGTACTCTCTCTGTCTCTCTCTCTCTCTCTTTCTCTCTTTCAATCTCTCTCTCTCTCTCTCTCTCTCTCAATCTCTTTTAATTTGTGTTTGCAAATTATTGAATTCATTGTTTGTTTGATCAATTCGTTTGGAAATTATTTTTGATCACATTTTAAAATAGGTGTTTGTTGAGTTAATCATAATCCATTTGATTGTGATTAGAATTTAAGTTCAACAAAACCAAGAAAATTTCCAAATGATATTGATTGCACACAAGGTGTTCGATAAATTGCTTTAATATTGTTTTTGTGTGTTTTGATAATTGGGAATAAGATTTATGTATAGCTTTACATTCAATTGGTTTTGATTAATAGTTGTTGAACAATTCATGTTCATTATCATACGTTTGTGTACCTTTACGCATATCTGGGATTTTCGATGGAGGTTCGGTTAGATAATTCAATTCGGGTTTTTTTCCGTTGTGCCATAAAACTTTTCAAATCAGTTTTTGCCAAAAAAATTTAACTTGTGATCTATTCACCCCCTCTAGATTGAAGCCTATCATCTAACACAAAGAGACATCAAATGTAACACGTACCTTGAATCAAGTTATCAGACCCAAAAGTCTCCGTTCCATTTAAAGTAAAGACCTTTTCGCCTGATTGAGCTTGCTCTTATTTTTAGCACCGAGTACGGATATGACCTTCTCTCCACAATTGAATCATGTCACAACCGCACTATTGCATTTATTAGCACGATGTCCCAATCTTCCACACTTGAAACACTTAATAGAAGTAGGAGCACCTCCCCCACTTATTTCTTTCTCACCTGGGGTCTTCTGTTGGAATCTCTATTTACCCCTAGAATCTGGAGCTCCATAAGGTTTACCACGATTCTGATTGTTTCTCTTCTTCTCTCTAACACTCTTGTTGTGAGAAGACATGCCACGGCTATCCTCATTATAGATCCTACGCTTATTGACCAACATTGATATCAGTTTGATCTCTTAGCAACCTATGAATTGTTCGATCTCGAGACGTAAGCCACTCTCAAAATTTATGCACTCAGATCCTTCAGCTCCTAGTTCGTTGTAATGAGGGCAAAACCTGGAAAACTCCTCGAACTTAGCTGCATAATCAGCCACGGTTATATTTTCATGCTTCAGCTCAAGGAACTCAATATTTTTCTTACTATGAACATCAGCCATAAGTACTTCTACAAAAAAATCCCGCTTGAAGTTCTCCCAAGTGATCTTAGTACCTACAACTTCCATTCTCAACGAGCATTATCCCAACAATACTTTTCCTCCTCTGACAACATATGAATCTCAAACATAACCTTTTGAGCATATGTGCAAGACATAATCCGGAAGATCTTCTCGATTTCCCAAATCCAACACTAAGCACCCTCAGGATGATACCTCCTCTTAAAGGTAGGCAGATTGTTTCTATGAAACTTTCTCAGCCCACGAAATTCATCAGCTACACCATGCTAATTATGATTCACCTGCAAAGCTACATTTGACAGTGCCATCACATGAGTCATTGCCTTCAAAGCATCAATAAGTGCACAGTAAACCCTTCCAGTCATTTCTTTTCTACACAATCACCCAAGACAGATCAACTAATCATAAATAGTAAAACAAGCAATGGTTAACAAAATAAGTATCGACAATGTTCACACACATGTCACTTACAAGGGCACAAATTATTATATCTCTTCCCCCACTCAAGGACACGAGCACCATGAACACTTAACCACTTTCTCTCAAGGACATCACTACCTGTCTCGCAATCATGAAACTCGACTCCGAATTCTCTCAGGGTTCAAGAAACTGCACAAACTTATCAAAATAATTGATAAATATATGGTTGAACTCCAACCAATTCATTCCCAGAATAACATCAAGTTGAATTAGAGGCAAACATACTAAGTCAATACCAAAATCTCTACCATAATTTGTCAAAGAAAAATTCAAACACACCAAAGACGTAGTCACTGAACCATTGGCAAGGGTATTAATGACCATGCTACCATTCATAGCACACACTTCCAAATTCAACCTCGATACACAGTCATCAGATATAAAAGAATGTGTCGCATCCGTATCAATAATAGCAATCAAAGGAATATTATTGATAAAGCACATACCTTAAATCAAATTATTCAATGCAGTAGTCTATGCTCCAGTCAAAGCAAAAATTTCCTTCTAGACTGAGCCTTCTTAGGTTTCTCACACTGCGTACTAATATAACAATGCTCTCCATAATTGAAGCAAGTAAGAAAATTACTCCTACAGTCGGCATCTCGGTGACCTAACTTCCCACACTTGAAGAAATTCACAGTTGTGCTCTTGCACTCAGGAGCACGATGTCCAAACTCACCATATTTGAAACATCTTACAGAAGTAGAAGTCTCTCCCCCACTTCGATCTTTCCCACCTATAGCCTTCTTGTAACGCCCCATTTTCCTTTTATTATTATTTGCGAATAATTATATGTTGTTGTGATCGATTATGTGTTGTTGTACTTTCGTTGTGTTTTGTGTACCCGTAGTAGGGGTAGTGACCTTAAGAATAAGTCTTGAGGTTAGTAGGGGGTGTGCGACGAAAAGTGTAGAGAATTGGTGGTGTAGAGTGTAAGATTAATTAATCTATTTTTTTAATTAATTAGAATGGTGTAAAGTTGGATATTAGTTGAATTATGTGAGTAATGTGAATTATTATTATTATTATTATTATTATTATTATTATTATTATTATTATTTGGTAATATGGATCAAAAATATTAATAATAATATAATGAGATAATTAGATGTGTAAAGCTGTGAAGGACATTGTGGTAATTGTAGAAGGATGGGTGAGGGCAATGAAGTAAACCATAGTTGGGGGTTATGTAAGGAGTTAGGGAATGAGAAGGTAGATTCATTCTACGTAAAAAGGATAGAAGAAGGAAAAGAGGTGAAAAGAGGCTAGGGCAAGAAGAGAGGGAGAACCCATTGGAGAAGAGGAAAGCTCATCGATACAAGGTAAGGGTGGGGTTCTTTAATATCTTAAGGGGTTGATGATGTATGTATTTGGGTAGAAATTATTAGGTTGAATCCATGAGAATGGTTATTGTTGGTGATTGGGGTTTTGGGGAGAATCCATGATTAAGGAATTGAAATTGATACAATTGTTGTGTTTTGATTGTTTGCTTGAAATGCATATGTTAAGTATAGATTATAATGGCATAATCTGTGAAAAATCTGAGTTAAAAATTAGTTTAGGAGTGCAGAATCGTAGTGGAGAGACTGCTGTCATCGCAGGGTTTTGAGTGAAGAATCGCGGAGGGCGCTTAACGCGGTCAGGTGCGCTTAGCGCGGGTTGGGCAGAAGTGTGCGCGCTCAGCACGAGGTAGCTCGCTTAGCGCAGGGTCCTGGAGTGAAAAGTGTATTTTTATGTTCAAATTAATTGAAAATATGTATCCTTATGTTGTAGGGATGTCGTATTGTCGTGGTATAGGTGTTGTTATGTGTCAATGTCTGGTGTGTGTGTTCGTTGATGTTTCGATGTGATGAACTGTGAAATGCGGGATTTAATTATGCAAAGATGTGTGCTAGTTGTGAATAATGTATATGTGGTATAAATGGGTTTTAATGACTTAAACTGGGGTTATTGGGGTTAAAAATGCAATTTAAGGGTGTGAAATCGAAATGGGAGAAGTGCTGTCATCGCAAGCACTTTTGGCTGAATCGCAGAGCGGGCTTAGCCTGGTCTAACGTGCTTAGCGCGGTCCCCTCGGGTAGCCGATTTTAAAAACTTCGAAAATTCATAACTTTTGACCCGTGAGTCCTTTTGGGTCGCCGTTCGAATCGTTGGAAAGCTGACTTTATGTACTTTATGTTAAAATTGTTTTCAATGATAGATTTCCAACTATTCGACGCGCCATATGTGTTTCCGTTTAGGTTTCGATGTGTTGAAATGTGAAATGTGGGAATTAGTCGTAGGAATGTGTGTTGTGATTGTTGCTTATGATGTTGCGTGATGTTGTTGATAAGTTGTTGTAGCATACCATGTGATTGTAATCGTTGTTGCTTATAATGTTGTGTGATGATATTGTTGACTAGTTATGGTATGATGTGTTGTGACTTAACTGATAAATGCAATAGTTATGGTTTATGAAGTTGCTTGATGTTGTTGTCGAGTTGTTGTGGTGTAACTTGTAAATGCACTAGCTGTTACTTATGTGGTAGTATGATGATGACGTTGAGTTATTACGACATGTTATGTGGTAGGCATGTTTTGAGGAGCTATATGAATGTTTTGATAAATGTGTGTTGATTATCGGGTGGCATTGGCATGATGATGAATATGCTATGTGCGTGCATGAGTCGTTGTTGCATGTTGTCATTGATGGTGTGTGGCATGTGCAGAGTTGAGGGATGACGTGTGTCCATGTGGGGTGTGAGCGTTTATCCGGATTCCTTGATGGAATCAATGTTGTTGTTATTGAGGTGATTGTGTGCCCATGTGGGGTGTGAGCAATCACGATTGTCGTGTGCCCATGTGGGGAGTGAACGATTAATCGACGTTCCGACGGGAATTGTGATCATGAAACAGGGATCGAAAATGGTACCACATGCATTGAGTCTAGTTGGTGTCTCATTGCATTCGTTGATAGTTGGGTTGCATTATGCTTTGTGTGATTATCTTTGGTTGTGTTGAAGTGTATGATTCTTGTTGGAAGTTGTGATTGGGTGAATTACTTGATGATTTATACACTTATATTTATATCATCTTCTTCTTTTGTTGATTTGAGAATCTCACCCCTTCAGTTTGAATGTTGCCTCCACGTGGGTAATGTGCAGATAATCCGGAGTAGTGTGGAAGTCGTGGTCGGTGAAGACGAGGTGCTTCACTTTAGTTGGCGTCTGCTCTGATATGTAACAATAGGAGTCGGGAACGCTTTATGCATATTTTTATTTGTTAAAGAATTATTAGTTGTTTATAATACGAAAACTATTTTTTTGATTAATTAAAACCGTTATATTATGTTGATCACAATGAAGAATTTCCGCTGTGTAATAAAGATGATTTTTGGATTAAAGATGTACATTAATATTTATTATATGTTACATGTCTTATTCATGAGCAAGTTCTTGTTGAAAATAATACCCTTTTATTCCGAGTTGTTTCATTTTACTCTGATTTTTGGATTAAATTATTCGGGGGGAAATAGGGTGTTACACTTCTGATCAACCTTATTCTTCCCTTTATCATCTGGAGCACTATACGATTTCCAATGATTCAGATCCTTCCCTTTATTCCGTCTACAACTCTTATAGTGAGCAAATCAAGCTATGTTGTCCTCATAATAAATTCTACACTTATTCACTAACACAAAAAATCTCCTGATACTTTAAAAACAAATAAATCAAAATTAATCACCATGCAGGACGCTAGTCACACCATCAAAAACCATTTCAAACCACATAATTTAAAAAGTTAAACCATTTGATAAGTAGCGGAATTACAAAAACACTTGGCATAAAAGCCTCGACATCAATATTAGTTTGTATGGTGGTTCATCACAAAATAAAATCAAACAAAAAGATACACAACATAAACAAATATAGGACAGCTCGATCCCCTCGGGTTACGTATCAGAGCAACTCCACTATAGATTCGAACGACAAGCAACTAAAGAGGAAAAATATGTCCTCAACCTCAAGCTCCTACTCAGGTACCTAGTTATCTATACTCCAGAGGATCACAAACACAACAACACAAAAAGGGGGTGAGAATACATTCAAATATTAAATGGTGCACGTAATACCCTAATTTTTACCCCTAAGATCCCACATGTCATTTGCATTTTTGCATACCACAAACAAGATCACATATTGGTTCCCTCTTTGATAGGATTGTGCCTTGCAGGGATCTTTGAGTTTGTGTGCGTTTGATTTGTTTAATTTGTTTATGTTTACTAACCAATAATTAAAATCCAAAAATATTTTGTTTTCTTTCACTAACATTTTCAGGGGAAGAACAGGTTAAAAATGCCAAAATAACAGTCCCACAGCTCGAATGAATTTTATCTGAGAAAAGTCAAAGTTGATCTGCAATTAATTCAAAAAATTACTTGATCAAGAGTTTCCAAGATTTAATTGATTTTTATTCAAGAGACTCCAAGGTTCATGTGTTTATTTCCATGCCTTCTTTGACAAGCAAGAGAATCGAGCCGGAACCACAACAGTGCAACAAAATGCTTATTTTTCACAAATTTTGCACTGAGTAATCGGTTAGCAGTTATGCTGTAACCGGTTACCATCGTGAAAATTTGAAAAAATGGTGGCAAATTCAAATTCAGCAATTGGCACCAATCTCAGCCCTTGATCACATTTGGAATATTCTAGACCATCTCATTTTAATTCCCTACATCACTTTGATCATTTCCCACTATGTACCATCACTAATCACCACTCTTTTGTGATTTCCCTCCAAATTTGAATTCCAATCCTAATTTTGATCATCCAAGCCTAATTCCAAACCACCAAATTTCCCAAGCCTAAATTCTATAAATAGAGGCTTCATTTCATTCATTTCACAAGCTTTTGATAGCCAACAAATCCCTTGCAATTTCTCTCCCCAAACCACAAATTCAATAAAAGCTCAATTTCTTCTTTCATAAGTTAGTAAGAATTCACATTGATTCTTACTAATTTAGAGCTAAACCTTCATCATTTCTTGTTTTTGTTCATAGATCAAGGTTTTGGAGTGTAGATCTTGCTGCAATTTGGAAGAATTTTCTGATTTGGATTGGTAATTCACTTTTCACCATTGTTGAAGCTTCATCTTCATCTTCCATAATGTAGATCCTTTGTTGATCTTGTTTGCTCGATCTTTGGATCTTGCAATTTATGTTGATTGCTGGTTTTGGCTGTTATTTTACTTTAAATTTCGTGCAATTTCAGTTCCATGATCATAAGGTGTTTGTAAAAAGTTTTGGAAATGGATCATGCTGAATTTTGCACATTTTTCTGCATTCTGGTGCTGTGTAAGCGGTTAGAAGTTATGCTGTAACCGGTTACACTGTGTAAAATTTGAAAAACTGCACTTATTTTGAACTAAGTAACCGGTTAGCAGTTATGCTGTAACCGGTTACTTCGAAATAGAATGCAATTTTTGCTTTGTTTTTGGGACTCTTTTGGTTCCTTTTCCTTTTTCTTCCCTTTCCTTTGTTCTTAGCCTTAGATCACATATTTGTGTGGTTTAATTTGGCTTTCTCTTCATCTATTTCTTTTTTCTTTTTGATCGATGAAAGTCTAAAGATCTTGGAATTCCGTTGTTGAAATTCGATCGAGACGAGATCGCTACCACTTTTCTTTTCGTGCGGTATTGCTTTCGGATGACGATCTATATATCGTTCATCTAGCATACATTAGCACAAAGAGTTATTGACCGGCCTCATTGTAGGGTAATTACTCCGTAAACTACTCGGCGATTGCTTAACATAGCGCAATATTTGTCCCATATCGGAAAACTTTCAAGAATGGTTGATTATTTGTCTTATGGTTCACAACTCATGAAACTTGTTATTAGGAGGCTTTGGTCTTATCAATCCTCCAATGAGTTTCATCAACCTTGACCTAAGTGCAATTATTCAATTGTTATTGATCACTAACACTAACAACTAATCACTAACTTACTAACAATATTTTGTATTAATTTTGTTTATGTTTCCTTCTCACTCCCTATCTCTTATATTTTTTTTTATGCTTCATTTCATATCATGTTTATGCTTCCGCAATTTTTCCTTTGTCCGTTGGACATATGTTTATGCTTCCGCAATTTTTCCGTTGTCCGTTGGACACATGTTTATGCTTCCGCAATTTTTCCTTTGTCCGTTGGACACATGTTTATGTTTCC
This sequence comes from Lathyrus tuberosus, assembly GCA_022829125.1. Classification (NCBI taxonomy): domain Eukaryota; kingdom Viridiplantae; phylum Streptophyta; class Magnoliopsida; order Fabales; family Fabaceae; genus Lathyrus; species Lathyrus tuberosus. Next base: position 4,267,119 of record JALAZF010000019.1, on the reverse strand, counting down.
GCAATTTTTCCTTTGTCCGTTGGACACATGTTTATGCTTATGCCATTTTTCTTTTGTCCATTTGGACTTAAAACATTAATAAAGGCTTAAACCATAAAATACTTAATTCTCCTCATCTTGGACTATTGGTTACTATCCTATGCTTTGGAGTGATCTCTTTATGGACCTCTTTTGAAGTGATATTGGACTTATGGACCTAGAATTAGGACTTCTTATCCTTTTGCTTGGAGTATTGATTGAAGACTTGCCTTTATGTGGCCAATTTGCCTAAGGATGGAATTCTTTTAATATTGCTTTGAAGTGGCTCCATTTTGGTTAGATCCTTCTTTTCCCTAGCTTTTACTTTATGCACTAGGATAGTCACTTCTTCTCCTCCCCATTCTTAAATTTTCAAATCTCCTCTCTCTTTTTCAAAACCTTCTTGTTTTCAACTTAAAACCGCTTTCATAATAAAACCTTGACTTTTGTCAAGTGACTCTCTTTTAAAGCTTCGTTTTCTTTAATAAATGTCAATCTATCTTAACCATACTTTGACCATTTCATGAAAACATAAAAAATATAAAACTCACTCAAATCTTTTGTGCTTTTATGCACCTCTTTTTTCTTTTCAACTCTTTTTCATAAGTTTAGACATGATTCATTTCTTTAAGCGGAATTATTCGCTTAGAAATGACGACTTGTCTTTACACTTAAAAATCAATCATAACCAACAATTTTTTTTCATTCTTTGTACCACGAACTACGGGATTTTGATCCTACATTGCACATCGTGGGTACGTAGGCATGAAGCGATAAGTCTCTCCAAACACAAAAATCTTAAAAAATAATTCTCCTCTCATCTCCTCAATCTCTTTACAAGCAAATCATTTTCAGACCAAAAGCGGTAGATATTTCAAAGGGTTCCTATAGAGTACTATAGACGTTTTGGGTGCTAACACCTTCCCATTGCGTAACCAACCCCCCTTACCCATTCTCTGTTTGTTCTTGTTTTTTTAGAACTCTTTAGGTTTTGTTCGCTCTTTTTCATTTCCCTTTGTGGATAAAATAAAAGTGCGGTGGCGACTCTTGCTTATTTTTGAGTTAAGTTAATCAATAGCTTACACTCACAAATTTCCCCGCTACAGAAAATTGGCGACTCTGCTGGGGACATATCATCTCCCTTGAGGGGTTTATCCTACTTTGATTTATTTACTGCTTTTTGTTTGATTTGCTTGTTACTTATTTGTTTTGTTTGGGAGTTCCTCTGTGTGTGAGATAGGTCCTATACCCGGACCAGAGTGCACTTTGAGATAGGAGGATAGTATAGTCAAAGGAACTTTGAAGGAGTCGAATCCTGAAAAAGAAGAACTTGAGAATCTATCCACTCGGTGGTTGCCTCTTTGGAATTACTAATGTCAATCGAGCGATCGAGAAGGCATTAATTTTTCCATAGAAGCCTATAACACTGAGGACCGTAGTAACCCTTAACCCATCCTATCCTTTTTAGGATCGTAGCGCGGAAGCTATGAAGATGCAAATCTGACTTAGCTGTCACGCGATGCTACACTCAGGTTAGATTCTCTTGAGGATAACTACCAACCTCCGAGCAAATCGGTGTGCTGGTGTGTCTGATAGTGGATTGTGGACCCTGGGCACTTTGTTAGAACCGCTGTCTTCTGCAGGTACAATGAAGACAAAACCTTAGTACATACCTTTGTGGGATTGGTTCTTACCCTTGGCTTCATGCTCGTGACTTGAACCTTGACCCGTGTGCTTTGTGTGATCTTGTTTGTGTTTGTTGCATCCATGCACTCATGCATTCATGAGCATTCTTTTGGGAGGTTTCAAGGAACTTAAAGGTGTTATTGCAAACATTGCAGATACTTTTGTTATGGATTTTGGAAGGAGAAGTACAAAGAAGTACATTTTCAAGAGTCCTAAATTAGAGGGTTTGAGAGAGCTGGTATCTTTGGTTGCTGATACCAAGAAGTTCGAGTCCATATATGGAATGCTTTTATCTCTCTTGAAGGTTGATATGGCTGAAGGATTGCTTACTAATTTGGTTCAGTTCTATGACCCTTTGCTTCATTATTTCACCTTTTCTAATTATCAGTTGGTACCTACGCTAGAGGAGTATTCTCTCCTGCTTGGTTTGCCTGTTTATGGTCGGATTTTCTCTGGTTTGGACTCCGCTCCCGAGCATGATGTTATTGCGAAGGCTACTCACTTGAAGGTTTCTGAGATTAAGGCTCGCATGGATACCAAAGGAAAGATTCTTGGGTTACCCGCTAAGTTCTTGATGGATATAGCTCATCACTTTGCTAGTGTGAAGAACACAGTTGCTTTTGAGGCTATTCTTGCCTTGCTTATTTATGGACTGTTCCTCTTCCTGAATGTTGAGAACTTTGTCGACATCAACGTTATTCAGATCTTCTTGATTGGGAATCCAATTCCCACTTTGCTTGTCGGTGCTTACAATTCTATTCACCTCAGGAATTTCCATGGTGAAGGGATGATTATCTGTTGTGCACCTTTGCTTTACAAGTAGTTTATTTCTCACTTGCCGAAGTCTGCAGCTTTCTGGAATCTCAAGGATGGTTTATATTGGTCACGGAAGATCATGTCTCTCACTCATTCTGATATTGATTGGTGTAGCGGTGTTCCTTCTGTAGTGATGATTATTGATAGTTGTGGTGATTTTCCCAACGTGCCTCTTCTTGGTACAAAGGGAGGAATCAGCTACAATCCGGTGTTGGCTCGTCGTAAGGATATCCTTTGCGAGAGGTACCGAAGAACTTTCATTTGGCCGGTCTCTTTTTCAAGGATGAAGAATCTCAGGTTGCTCTCAAAAGAGAAATTGTGGAAGCTTGGTGCAACATTTGTAGAAAAGGAAAGGAAAGTTTGGGAAATCCGAATTGCGTCTCTTCGGAACCTTACCTCTAGTGGGTTAAAAATAGAGCTATTACTTTGAAGATGCCTTATAAGCATCAGGAGCCTTTATCTCTAACTAATAAGAAGCCTATTCTCTACTTTATGGAAGACACTGAGAAGCTTCAGATCGCTTTGGCCGAGATGCAACAAGAGAGAGATGCTTGGAAGAACAAGTATCAGATTATTGAGTTAGAAAATGCAAGGCTTCAAGCGCACTTCAAGAAGAAGAAGAAAGATGAAGTTGCCAACAATAAGAGAAAGGCGCAAGAGGATTTATTTTCCTCTCGCATTCAGCCAGTTTCCGATATTCCGAAGAGTTCAGAATCTCCTTGGAAGTTGATCGTTGATAAGTTGCTGATTGAGAAGACTCAGATGCAAGCCCACATCAAGAAGCTGGAAGATAGAGCCGGGACTTCCGAGATATAATCTTTTCCATCATTAATGAATGAGATTTTGGTTTTTCAGTTAACAATGTTTGCAATATGCCTTATATTTCCTTAAAACTTTGCATTTGCATCTTGCATATCAAGCATCATCTTTTGCATTTGTTTCTTGCCTTTTCCAGGTGTCTTATTTGCTTCCTTTTCTTGGTCTTCGTTCAGCCAAGCTGTCGCACCAGTATAATACTCGAGCTAATCTGAAGAAAAAGATGGATCAATTGCAACAAGAGAACCGTGAGCTTTGTGAAGAAGTATCAACTCTGAAGGATGGTTTGGAAAGACTCACTGCTATGATGGAAGCTCTGGTGGTTGCTCAGAATCAGCCACCACCTCCTCCTCCGCTTTCAACTCCTGTGCAAAGGACAGTCATTTCCGAGATTGTCTCTACGCCCATCTCTGTGGTGCCTGCTAGTGTTCCTCAATACTCCATGCCTCCTGGTTTCCCCTGGGGCATGCCTCAAAACTTTGTTCTTGAGGGTTATCAACCACCACCACCACCTCCTGAAATTCCAGTTGTTCCTACCGTACAACCCGTGATGATTGTGCCACCGCTTGTGGTTCACACTGAGAGGTAAAGAGATCAAAGCTCTGAGAGGTAAAGAGCTATTTGGAAAGAATGCTCATGAGTTATGCTTGGTTCTAAATGTAAAGATCCCGCATAAGTTCAAGGCCCCTGACTTTGAAAAGTATAAAGGTAACTCTTGTCCATTGAGTCACTTGACTATGTATGCTCGTAAGATGTTGGCTCAGAAGGATAATGATCATCTTCTCATTCACTACTTTCAAGATAGTTTGTCTGGTGCAGCTTTGAAATGGTATATGGGGCTCGACAGTACTCGAGTTCACACTTTCGAAGATTTGGGTGAGGCGTTTGTGAAACAGTATAAGTATAATGTGGATATGGCTCCTGATCGTGACCAGCTTCGAGCAATGGCTCAGAAAGATAAGGAGACATTCAAAGAATACGCGCAAAGGTGGCGCGAGATTGCTGCTCAGATCAACCCTCCTTTGGAAGAAAAGGAGATGACCAAAATTTTTCTGAAAACTCTGAGTCCTTTCTATTATGAGCGTATGATTGCTAGCGCCCCAAGTGATTTCACTGATATGGTTAACATGGGGATGAGATTAGAAGAGGGTGTCCGTGAGGGACGTTTGTCGAAAGATGGCAATTCTACTGGAAGTTCCAAAAAATATAGTGGAGGATTTGCCAAAAAGAAAGAAGGAGAGACCAATGTTGTTTCTCGAGAAAGGTATAGAAGACCTCACAATAGAAATAATCAGTGTCAACAACATGTTGCATCTGTCACTCCTGTTATCAGTTCAGCTCCTGTTGTTCAGGAAGCTTATGCTCCGCAACAGCGTTCTAATCAGCCAAACAATCAACAGGGTCATTTTCAGAAGGATTTTGATCCGATTCTGATGACCTACATGGAATTGCTTCCTTGTTTAATTAAGAAGAATCTTGTTCAGACCCGTCCACCGCCTGCTGTTCCAAAAGATTCACCATGGTGGTATAAGCCTGAAGCTCATTGTGCTTTCCATCAGGGAGGAGCTGGACATGACACTAAGAACTGTTATCCATTGAAGATGGAAGTTCAGAGATTGGCTAGGAGTGGTATTTTGTCTTTTGAAGATTCCAACCCTAATGTCCAATCGAATCCGTTGCCTAATCATGGCAAGGCGTCTGTCAATATGGTTCAAGATTGCCCTAGTGAAGATCTTTCTACGGCTGCAATTCTTGAAGATGACTCTGTAGGTTACATCCCATTTGGTTCTGAAGATGACGTCATTCCTGCTGAAGACTGGGAGCCTTATTTGGAAGACCCCGGGTATATGTCCCCAGAGGATGCATATGTGCCTTTTTATTCCCCTCGGAAGAAGTTTAAGGAACCTGAATATGAAGTTGCTGCCATCATTGAAGATGATGAAGAGGAAGAACTTCCCAACTTCGTGACACATGGACAAGTCTGCCATAATTGGATAGCTGTTGATGTTCCTACTATTGTTCATATTTCAAAGTAATTTGTTTTTGTTTCTTTCAAAAATCCTTTCACTGTGCCCAAGGTGAAAGTGAATTTGTGAGGGCTTTGTTTCAAATTTTATCATCATCAATAAAATGTTATTTTGTTTATCCCTATTTTATTTTCCCTTTTTGCTTTATTTCTGAAAAATGGTAACATAAAAAACCAAAAAATAATAATGTGATGATCACTTTTATCTGCATGATACTCACACTTTTTGTTCATATTCTAAAATCAAACATAAATCATTGTGCAGATTGATTGTTAAACCCATTGAAAACAATGACCCTATGCCCCCTCCCAACTTTGAGTTCTCTGTGTTTGGAGTTGAAGAGGAGGATATTGAGGAGATTCCAGATGAAATTTCTCGGTTGCTTGAGCACGAGGAAAAAGCCATTCAGCCTCATGAGGAGCCGTTGGAATTGGTTAATTTGGGTTCAGATGATGATATAAAAGAAGTCAAGATTGGGGAACTGCTTCAGTCAGATGTTAAGAAGAGGATTGTGGAGCTTCTTAGAGAATATGTTGATGTGTTTGCTTGGTCTTATCAAGACATGCCTGGTCTTGATACTGATATTGTGGAGCATAGATTGCCGATGAAGCCTGAATGTCCACCTGTGAAGCAGAAATTGAGAAGAACTCATCCTGACATGGCTGTGAAGATCAAAGAGGAGGTTCAAAAGCAGATTGATGCTGGTTTTCTTGTGACTTCTGAGTATCTTCAATGGGTAGCCAATATTGTGCCTGTTCCAAAGAAAGACAGAAAAGTCCGAATGTACGTTGACTATAGAGGTTTGAATAAAGCGAGTTCAAAAGATGATTTTCCATTGCCACACATTGACATGTTGGTAGATAATGCTGCTAAATTCAGTATCTTTTCTTTTATGGATGGATTTTCTGGTTATAATCAAATAAAGATGGCACCCGAGGATATGGAAAAAACAACATTCATTACACCCTAGGGAACATTCTGTTACAGAGTGATGCCCTTCGGTTTGAAAAATGCTGGTGCAACGTACCAGAGAGCTATGACCACTTTGTTCCATGATTTGATGCATAAAGAAATTGAGGTCTATGTGGATGATATGATTTGTAAGTCGAAGACTGAAGAAGATCATATTGAGTACTTATTGAAGTTGTTTCAGCGTTTGAGAAAGTTTAAGCTCCGTTTGAATCCAAATAAGTGTACTTTTGGTGTCCGTTCTGGAAAGTTGTTGGGCTTTATTGTTAGCCAAAAAGGCATTGAAGTTGATCCTGGTAAAGTTAAAGCCATCTAGGAAATGCCTGCGCCCAAAACAGAAAAACAAGTAAGAGGATTCTTGGGACGTTTGAATTACATCTCTCGATTTATATCCAATATGACTGCCACATGTGCGCCGATCTTCAAACTTCTTCACAAAGATCAGGGTTGTGTCTGGACAGAGGATTGTCAGAAAGCTTTTGAGAGGATTAATGAGTATCTTCTTGAACCTCCGATTTTGTCTCCTCCTGTGGAATGAAGACCTTTGATCATGTATTTGACCGTGCTGGAAGAGTCTATGGGCTGTGTTTTAGGTCAACAAGATGAATCCGGTCGAAAAGAGTTTGCCATTTATTATTTGAGCAAGAAGTTCACCGATTGTGAGTCTCGGTACTCAATGCTTGAAAAGACGTGTTGTGCTTTAGCTTGGGCTGCCAAGCGCCTCCGCCAGTATATGTTGAATCATACGACTTGGTTAATATCCAAAATGGATCCAATCAAGTATATCTTTGAAAAGCCTGCTTTAACTGGGAGGATTGCTCGTTGGTAAATGTTGTTGTCAGAATATGATATCGAGTACTGAACTCAAAAAGCAATAAAAGGAAGTGTTTTGGCTGACCATTTGGCACACCAGCCAATTGATGATTATCAGCCAATCAGGTTTGATTTTCCTGATGAAGATGTGATGTATCTAAAGGTATAAGATTGTGAAGAACCATTACCTGATGAAGGGCCTGAGCCTGGATCCCGTTGGGGTTTGATTTTTGATGGAGCTGTTAATGAGTATGGCAATGGTATTGGGGCAATAATTGTTACTCCTCATGGTTCTCACATTCCTTTCACTGTAAGGTTGATGTTCACTTGCACAAATAATGCGGCTGAGTATGAAGCATGTATTATGGGCTCGGAAGAAGCTATTGATTTAAGAATCATGATTCTTGATGTATACGGAGATTCTGCCCTAGTGATTAATCATATTAAAGGAGAATGGGAGACACGTCAACCTGATTTGATTCCTTATCGAGATTATGCAAGAAGGTTGTTAACTTTCTTCAATAAGGTTGAGTTTCACCATGTACCCAGAGCAGCAAATCGAATGGCAGATGCTTTAGCCACTATATCCTCCATGATTATGGTAAATCGGTGGAATGATGTGCCCAAAATCGATGTTATGCGGCTTGATAGGCCAGCTCATGTATTTGCAGTTGAAGAGGTTGTTGATGATAAACTGTGGTATTATGATATTAAATGCTTTCTTCAAAATCAAGAGTACTCGCTTGGGGCATCCAAGAAAGATAAGAAGACTTTGAGAAGGTTGGCTGGTAGTTTCTTCTTGAATGATGATGTTCTGTATAAAAGAAATTATGACATGGTCTTGCTCAGATGCGTGGATAGACACGAAGCAGACATGTTGATGAAAGAAATTCATGAAGGATCTTTTGGTACCCATGCCAATGGGCATGCAATGGCTAAGAAGATGTTGAGGGCAGGTTACTATTGGCTGACAATGGAATCTGACTGTTGCAAATTCGTGAAGAAGTGCCATAAGTGCCAGGCTTATGCTGACAAAATTCACGTACCACCAACTCCTCTCAATGTTATCTCTTCTCCCTGGCCTTTCTCCATGTGGGGCATTGATATGATTGGAATGATTGAGCCCAAAGCGTCAAATAGACACCGTTTCATATTGGTGGCTATTGACTATTTTACCAAGTGGGTTGAAGCGGCATCATATGCCAATGTGACCAAGCAAGTAGTGGTCCGGTTTATCAAGAATCAAATCATTTATCGGTATGGTGTTCCGAGCAAGATTATCACTGATAATGGGTCGAATTTGAATAACAAGATAATGAAGGAATTATGTGATGAGTTTAAGATTGAGCATCATAATTCTTCTCCTTACAGACCTAAGATGAATGGGGTTGTTGAAGCTGCCAATAAGAATATCAAGAAGATTGTTCAGAAGATGGTTGTTACTTACAAGGATTGGCATGAGATGCTCCTTTTTGCTTTGCATGGGTATCGTACATCCGTCCGCACTTCAACAGGGGCAACCCTTTTCTCTCTTGTTTATGGTATGGAAGCAGTGCTCCCAGTAGAAGTTGAAATCCCTTCTATGAGAGTTTTGATGGAAGCTGAATTGTCTGAGGCTGAATGGTGCCAAAGCAGATATGACCAGTTGAATTTGATTGAAGAGAAAAGAATGACGGCCTTGTGTTATGGCCAATTGTATCAACAGAGAATGAAGAAAGCTTTTGATAAGAAGGTCTGACCTCGTGTGTTCAGAGAAGGTGACCTCGTGCTCAAAAGGATCTCGACTTTTACCAATGATTCTAGGGGCAAGTGGACTCCTAATTATGAAGGCCCATATGTTGTTAAGAGAGCCTTCTCTGGCGGTGCATTACTTCTTACAACTATGAATGGTGAAGAGTACACTCTTCCTGTGAATGCCGATGCAGTCAAGAAATACTTCGCCTAAAAAAATAAAAGAACAGCTCGCTAAGTTGAAAACCCGAAAGGGCGGCTTAGGCAAAAATGAGTGTCTCGGTGGGCTGAAAACCCGAAAGGGCAGTCCAGGCAAAAATTAGAGACAAAAACAGAAATAATCATCCCGGTAGATTGAAAACCCGAAAGGGCAATCTAGGCAAAAGTTAGGGATTCTGGCAAGTAACTGCATCTGGCCAGTCTTGATCATTTGAAAGCAACATTGTCTATCAAGGATTCTGCTTCAATCATCCTCGGCTGAAGTTTTGGGCACAACGGAATTCAAAGTTGTTAGGGAGAATAGTGGTCATTGTATTTCAATGTAACCCTTTCCATGTATTTACCATTTTTCAAACTTTGTAATGATCCATGGAATTACGCCATTTGCGGACTTCCATTCTATTAATAAAATTTGGGCCTTTGTCCCTTTGTTTGCAATTCTTATTTTGTTTCTGTTTGCAAAATTTCATTTATTTTTTATGATGATTTTTGAAACAAAATGTGAATAAATGATTTAAATGCTTGAAAATTATAAAAACATTTTCCTTTGATTTATGAATATAAAAAAGGAATGTCAACAGTTATTCCAAGAATGGTAGGATCAATGTTTTCCTCAAAAGGGTTCGTTCTCGCTCCTTTGGCAGAATTTATTGACAAATCCCCAGTAGAGTTTGTTGATATTTCCTCAGCAGAGTTTGTTCCTATGAATGTGGTTAGTTGTTGACAAGATGAAGGGTTTGTTATGATGTGTTGAATTCATAAGGTCCAGTGCTGCTTGGTTTCTCCCCAGCTAGGTCTTGATCTGATTCTTCTCCAGCTGATTATGTTATGGTCAGGCAGTTGAGTAGTTTTGAGGTCCACTTCTCCTTAATGGTGGTCCCCACGCAAAGATTCATTTTCGTTGTCCCTAGCCGAAATCATATGAGGAATCTTGACTCAGAAGTTTACCCTCTAGATGTTTTGTTGTTGCTTTAAATATCCCCGAACAGAGAGCCATGTTATTTTTAAGAAGCATGGACTTGGTGGTTGTTTGTTGCATTCTTATCTGTGGTTGTATTTCTCGCCAGGATGATTTATCCTTGCTGATTCCCCAACGGAGACAGAGCATTACTGTTTCGTTTGTTCTCCAAGCATAAAGCAGTGAGGTTAATTTCTCATTTTTCCCCGGCAAGTCCAGGATGTACTTCTCTCCGGATTGTTTTTTTCCAGAGATTTATCCTCCTAGTGAAGATTATGCATCACTAATGCGGCTATTCCCCAGTGAAGTTGCTGACGATATCTCTTTTAGTTACCTGTTGGGTTTTCTCTCACTCATGATGAGTATTGATCTAAAATCCCCCACAATTTGACCTTTTGCTGTTTTCCCAGTAAGTCCAGGATGCTTTACTCAGAATTGGTTAATCCTCTGAAAGTGTTCTCGTATCTCCAGCAGATCTGCCTTGTTTTCCTAGTGGATTTTTGCTTAGATGTTTATATGACCACAATCCCCAGCGGATTCATTCTTTATTTCTCCGCAGCAGATCTCTTCATCCCTTTGAAATGAAAGTTCCGGTGAATTTTTATGATGCCCAGGAAGATTCAGAAAGATTTGGGTTGTATGATTCCCCGACACATTTCCTGCCATCCTCAAAGCAGAGTTTATGTTGTTATCCTCTTTGTGGATCATCTATGTTAGAGGATTGATATTTGGGTCTTTCCCCAAGGAGTATCTTCTTTTCTCCAGCAAGATTTGAGCCTTGTAGTAGGATTTATTTTCCTTTAATGGCTTTTGTGTATCCCTTGCAGGATTTCTTCAGCTAAATTCCTAGCAGAGTTGCTAATGATATCTTCATCTTGTTGAGATTAGCCGAGTATTTAGTGGTGTTGTGATGTTTATTCCACCCTCTGCTTATTCTTTATGTATGTTTTGTCAACATATTCATACTCATAAGCATTGTATGCGCATTCATTTGTTGTGCATAGCGTGTTGTTGTTGCATTGTGCATTCTTGCATTTGTGTTGGTGCTTCTTTGCTCTCTGGCGTTGTTATCCCCGTAGAGCATGTGTGTCATCTCTCCATTTAGAGTGTCGACCCATTAGCAGAAAAATACCTATCTTTGTTAATTCCCTACCGAGTTTGTTTCTCGTGGAAGATTTTGATTCAGTTTCCTCTCCAGTGCATTGTCTGGATGGAATTAGTCCCCAGTTGAGATATTTCCTCCTCGGTATGAATATTCTTTGACCGTTTCTCTCCAGCTTGTTCCTAGATTGAACTTTGGTCCCCTGCAGTATTTTGTTTGGATCTCTAGGCTGTGAAACCTAGATGGAGAGTGAATTTATTTTGCACCTTTGAAGATTCTGCGCCCTTCAGCTGAAATCTGCGTATGATTCCCCTTTTGGAAGGTTCAATACTGTTTCGTGGCATTCCTTTATTTGATAAGTCTGAGGCAATGCAGTTAATACTTTTTGTGACTCCGATGAATGGTAAGTCTCTTCGGTTTGACGGGACAGTTCGTTGTTGAGATTTTGTGACTCCAATGAATGGTAAGTCTCTTCGGTTTGATGGGACAGTTTGTTGTTGAGATTTTGTGACTCCAATGAATGGTAATTCTCTTTGGTTTGATGGGACAGTTCGTTGTTGATATTTTGTTACTCCAATGAATGGTAAGTCTCTTCGGTTTGGTAGGACAGTTCGTTGTTGAGATTTGTTACTCCGATGAATGGTAAGTCTCTTCGGTTGATGGGACAGTTCGTTGTTGAGATTTGTTACTCCGATGAATGATAAGTCTCTTTGGTTTTGATGGGACAGTTCGTTGTTGAGATTTGTTACTCTAATGAATGGTAAGTCTCTTCAGTTTGATGGGACAGTTCGTTGTTGAGATTTTGTGACTCCGATGAATGGTAAGTCTCTTCGGTTTGATGGGACAGTTCGTTGTTGAGATTTGTTACTCCGATGAATGGTAAGTCTCTTCGGTTTGATGGGACAGTTCGTTGTTGAGATTTGTTACTCCAATGAACGGTAAGTCTCTTCGGTTTGATGGGACAGTTCGTTGTTGAGATTTTGTGACTCCAATGAATGGTAAGTCTCTTCGGTTTGATGGGACGGTTCGTTGTTGAGATTTTGTGACTCCAATGAATGGTAAGTCTCTTCGGTTTGATGGGACAGTTCGTTGTTGAGATTGTGTGACTCCAATGAATGGTAAGTCTCTTCGGTTTGATGGGACAGTTCGTTGTTGAGATTTTGTGACTCCAATGAATGGTAAGTCTCTTCGGTTTGATGGGACAGTTCGTTGTTGAGATTTTGTGACTCCAATGAATAGTAAGTCTCTTCGGTTTGATGGGACAGTTCGTTGTTGAGATTTTGTGACTCCAATGAATGGTAAGTCTCTTCGGTTTAATGGGAGAGTTTGTTGTTGAGATTTTGTGACTCCAATGAATGGTAAGTCTCTTCGATTTGATGGGACAGTTCGTTGTTGAGATTTTGTGACTCCGATGAATGGTAAGTCTCTTCGGTTTGACGGGACAGTCTGTTGTTGAGGTTTGTGACTCCAATGTATGGTAAGTCTCTTTGGTTTGACGGGACAGTTCGTTGTTGAGGTTTTCTACTCCGATGGATGGTTAGTCTCTTCGATATGCTAGAGATAGTTCATTGTTGAGGTATTGATTTTCCCCAGTGGAGCCTTATTGTGCTAAGTCTTCCCTGTTGAGTTATATCCTTGTGGTGTTATGGTTTATTTCCATATACAGTTATCCCCAGTTTGAATCTTTTCCTCAGCTGAGTCCCAGTAGTTGTGCGGTGTGTTCCCCGGCTAGTTTGTAGTCTCCTGTGATGTATTTCCCCGGTGGAGTTTTCTTTCTCCCTTTTCTTTTTGTTTTGATTATCTCCTGTGGCATATTTCCCCCACAGTGGTCTTGTGTCTGCATATCATTTGCATAATCATATCATTTTGTGGTCTCTTAGGGCCAAAAATTCGAGTTTATTGTTATATTTAAGTCTCTTCTATCACGTTGAGACAAAGATGTCAATCTTCTTATCTCCGGATAGAAGAAACTTAAATAGGGGCAGCTGTAATACCCTAATTTTTACCCCTAAGATCCCACATGTCATTTGCATTTTTGCATACCACAAACAAGATCACATATTGGTTCCCTCTTTGATAGGATTGTGCCTTGCAGGGATCTTTGAGTTTGTGTGCGTTTGATTTGTTTAATTTGTTTATGTTTACTAACCAATAATTAAAATCCAAAAATATTTTGTTTTCTTTCACTAACATTTTCAGGGGAAGAACAGGTTAAAAATGCCAAAATAACAGTCCCACAGCTCGAATAAATTTTATCTGAGAAAAATCAAAGTTGATCTGCAATTAATTCAAAAAATTATTTGATCAAGAGTTTCCAAGATTTAATTGATTTTCTTCAAGAGACTCCAAGATTCATGTGTTTATTTCCATGCCTTCTTTGACAAGCAAGAGAATCGAGCCGGAACCACAACAGTGCAACAAAATGCTCATTGTTCACAAATTTTGCACTGAGTAACCGGTTAGCAGTTATGCTGTAACCAGTTACCATCGTGAAAATTTGAAAAAATGGTGGAAAATTCAAATTCAACAATTGGCACCAATCTCAGCCCTTGATCACATTTGGAATATTCTAGACCATCTCATTTTAATTCCCTACATCACTTTAATCATTTCCCACCATGTACCATCACTAATCACCACTCTTTTGTGATTTCCCTCCAAATTTGAATTCCAATCCTAATTTTGATCATCCAAGCCTAATTCCAAACCACTAAATTTCCCAAGCCTAAATTCTATAAATAGAGGCTTCATTTCATTCATTTCACAAGCTTTTGATAGCCAACAAATCCCTTGCAATTTCTCTCCCCAAACCACAAATTCAACAAAAGCTCAATTTCTTCTTTCATAAGTTAGTAAGAATTCACATTGATTCTTTCTAATTTAGAGCTAAACCTTCATCATTTCTTGTTTTTGTTCATAGATCAAGGTTTTGGAGTGTAGATCTTGCTGCAATTTGGAAGAATTTTCTGATTTGGATTGGTAATTCACTTTTCACCATTGTTGAAGCTTCATCTTCATCTTCCATAATGTAGATCCTTTGTTGATCTTGTTTGCTCGATCTTTGGATCTTGCAATTTGTGTTGATTGCTAGTTTTGGCTATTATTTTACTTTAAATTTTGTGCAATTTCAGTTCCATGATCATAAGGTGTTTGTAAAAAGTTTTGGAAATGGATCATGCTGAATTTTGCACATTTTTTTGCATTCTGGTGTTGTGTAACCGGTTAGCAGTTATGCTGTAACCGATTACACTGTGTAAATTTTTAAAAACTGCACTTATTTTGAACTAAGTAACCGGTTAGCAGTTATGCTGTAACCGGTTACTTCGAAGCAAAATGCAATTTTTGCTTTGTTTTTGGGACTGTTTTGGTTCCTTTTCCTTTTTCTTCCCTTTCCTTTGTTCTTAGCCTTAGATCACATATTTGTATGGTTTAATTTGGCTTTCTCTTCATCTATTTCTTTTTTCTTTTTGATCGATAAAAGTCTAAAGATCTTGGAATTCCGTTGTTGAAATTCGATCGAGACAAGATCACTACCACTTTTCTTTTCGTGCGGTATTGCTTTCGGATGACGATCTATATATCGTTCATCTAGCATACATTAGCACAAAGAGTTGTTGACCGGCCTCATTGTAGGGTAATTACTCCGTAAATTACTCGACGATTACTTAACATAGCGCAATATTTGTCCCGTATCGGAAAACTTTCAAGAATGGTTGATTATTTGTCTTATGGTTCACAACTCATGAAACTTGTTGTTAGGAGGCTTTGGTCTTATCAATCCTCCAATGAGTTTCATCAACCTTGACCTAAGTGCAATTATTCAATTTTTATTGATCACTAACACTAACAACTAATCACTAACTTAATAACAATATTTTGTATTAATTTTGTTTATGTTTCCTTCTCGCTCCCTATCTCTTTTATTTTTTTTATGCTTTATTTCATATCATGTTTATGTTTTCGCAATTTTTCCTTTGTCCGTTGGACATATGTTTATGCTTCTGCAATTTTTCCTTTGTCCGTTGGACACATGTTTATGCTTCCGCAATTTTTCCTTTGTCCGTTGGACACATGTTTATGTTTCCGCAATTTTTCCTTTGTCCGTTGGACACATGTTTATGCTTATGCCATTTTTCTTTTTTCCATTTGGACTTAAAACATTAATAAAGGCTTAAACCATAAAAAACTTAATTCTCCTCATCTTGGACTATTGGTTACTATCCTATGCTTTGGAGTGATCTCTTTATGGACCTCTTTTGAAGTGATATTGGACTTATGGACCTAGAATTAGGACTTCTTATCCTTTTGCTTGGAGTATTGATTGAAGACTTACCTTTATGTGGCCAATTTGCCTAAGGATGGAATTCTTTTAATATTACTTTGAAGTGACTCCATTTTGGTTAGATCCTTCTTTTCCCTAGCTTTTACTTTATGCACTAGGATAGTCACTTCTTCTCCTCCCCATTCTTAAATTTTCAAATCTCCTCTCTCTTTTTCAAAACCTTCTTGTTTTCAACTTAAAACCGCTTTCATAGTAAAATCTTGACTTTTGTCAAGTGACTTTCTTTTAAAGCTTCGTTTTCTTTAATAAATGTCAATTTATCTTAACCATACTTTGACCATTTCATGAAAACATAAAAAATATAAAACTCACTCAAATCTTTTGTGCTTTTATGCAACGCTTTTTTCTTTTCAACTCTTTTTCATAAGTTTAGACATGATTCATTTCTTTAAGCGGAATTATTCGCTTAGAAATGACGACTTGTCTTTACACTTAAAAATCAATCATAACCAACAATTTTTTTTCGTTCTTTGTACCACGAACTACGGGGTTTTGATCCTACATTGCACATCGTGGGTACGTAGGCATGAGGCGATAAGTCTCTCCAAACACAAAAATCTTAAAAAATAATTCTCCTCTCATCTCCTCAATCTCTTTACAAGCAAACCATTTTCAGACCAAAAGCGGTAGATATTTCAAAGGGTTCCTATAGAGTACTATAGACGTTTTGGGTGCTAACACCTTCCCATTGCGTAACCAACCCCCCTTACCCATTCTCTGTTTGTTTTTGTTTTTTTAGAACTCTTTAGGTTTTATTCGCTCTTTTTTCCTTTCCCTTTGTGGATAAAATAAAAGTGCGGTGGCGACTCTTGCTTACTTTTGAGTTAAGTTAATCAATAGCTTACACTCACAAATTTCCCCGCTACAGTGCATAAATAACCAGGATAGATTTCACATATCAGGAATGCACGCCAACACCAAGTATTCACGTTTCACCCACACCACAATTCAATTCACACAATCATTCAAAATTATTCATCATCACACAAGCATCACATTGTCAGGTAATATAATGCAACAATGACTCAACTCATGCTCGTCCCAATCCCACTCTGAAATGAACTCACGACTCAACTCTATATGCATGCGGTACCGACTCAACAATTGGTTCTTCATACAAAACGGGTTCCAATCTCTACGAACCCCGAGCCTCCACTCTGAGCTCCAAGCCCTCACTCTCAGCTTGGGATAAGTCACTAGTCCCCACTCTGAACTAGCAAACATGTCTCTTTCACAACAATGACAACATATGATGCACGACATATCACGATTCAATGACAATAACACAAGGATGAATACAACCCCACTCTGACTGTAAACAATCACGCAACAACATAGTAAAGACTACAACCCCACTCTAACTGTAATTCATCATGCACTCAACAAAATATGGGTAATTTTCACTCTTAACCACTCTCTTCACCAATCATCACCAAGCATGTACAATTATCACAAAATTATACATATGATACACAAAAATTATTCACACAATGATCATTCATGGATACAATAATCATCTCATAATGCACTACCATGAGGTAGCTCTACGCGTTAGCTCTCTAATGCTTCAAACCACGCCTCCATTGAGGTCACGTAGCTAAAGTTATGGTGAAAACAACAAGTGAAACAATCAATTGACATAGATGACCAATTGATTGACAAAGGGGACCAGTCGATTGTCTTCAACTCACTGACTTTTTTTTTTCAAATTTTCAAAGGGACCAATCAATTGGCACACGGGACTAATCGATTGCTCCAAAGCTACTGTCTAATTTTTTTTGTAATTTCAAAATGAACAAATTGATTGCCCCTCTAGGACCAATCGATTGGTCAAGGAAAAGTTTCCAGAAAAACAAATTTTTCACAGCATCACTTGTATTCCTCATCAATAATCTCTAACTCCTCAAACCAATTCCAATTGCAACAATCGAAACACAAAAAATCATATTCTAATAGAACAAACACATCAAGTATCCACTTAATAACATTAATTCATCATTTTTATCCTAAATTAATCTATCATAGTCATGCCCTAAAACCCCAAGCTTCAACATAACTTCCTCATACAAGCAATTGATTCATGAACACACAATTAACACATCAGAACAAATAGTTTATCACATCTATTCATGGAAAAATAGAATCATAAACATCCATTCATCATACTCATCATCAAGCAATAGAAAAAATAAAACCCTGTTGTCATACCCAAAATTTGTCCTACCCTCTCATTTTTCTTATACTAAGCGTGTTGTTGCTTCATGGACTTCTCTCAAGATCATTTTATCAAGTTATAATGCAAGTTAGTGCAAGGTCGTGATTAAAGTGTATGTAAATATTGTTTAGTTTAATTTCAAGTCATGTTTTGAAATAAGTTCCAAGCTTATTTTCAAGAAATGTCTCAATATGTCCTCTCATGGCACAACTTCAAGACCCGCCCTCAGTTTTTTTAAAGCCGTGTGGAAGATGCTTTGGTCATTAGATGATTGGTTTAAGCAAGGATTCACGAATGGTGTGCTTCGGAGTTCATAAATGGAGATTCAATACCAAAAAGTTAATATTGCTATGAGATGCTATGCTTTGCCAAGTTTATAATATTGATGTTGAGATGGACCATTTTGCGTTCATAAGCCATTATACTTTTCAAAGTGGCAAAATATTAAATTGGTCTCAAGCTCTAATTGCAAATTCCATTTGATTTCAAAGAGATTAAAAGATAAGAACTACCAAGATTAATGGAATTCCAAAGAATAATTTGTTCAAACAACTACATTATTAAAAAAACTTCAGAAAAGTAAAATAAGGGAAAAGGTCTTCAACGCCACGCCTGCCCCTGCCCCACATCAGCAACACGCAGCCTTTAATTCATACTATAGCCACTCATAAAAAACCAAAAAGGAAATCCCAGCCAGGACCTACACAAAGCTCAACACAAACCAATTTTCCTTGCCAAACCATCACGTTCTGTACAGTCAAACCATTTCACAACGCTCCCTTTCAAAACCTGCTAAACCAAGCTTCAAACTTTGCCATGTGATTCTATCAAGTTACTTAAAACTAAATTCCATAGTTCTTTCTTTGAGATTCAAATTAAGTTTTGTCCTCAAATTTCGTAGCTCATCGTCTACAACAATATAATTCTTCATAAACCGAGGCTTCACGCGCAGCAACACATCTCTCTTCATGTGTTCGAATTCATTGCCATCTTTCATATTGCAATCACCATGTGCGCCTTTGGCTTCATGATTTTTGACATCCTTCAAGGGCGCGTAACACCTACATAATTAAACCAAAGAACTCAGCAATGTAAAATCATACACGTTCCAAAAGGATTGATGCAAGATCGAAAGTGAGCAGAAATAAGAGAGATCCCCAAGGTCATGAGTGATCAATCCAAAAAGTTCATCAGAGTTACAAGACCATTACGCAAAAGGAAAAGAAATACAAGTTACAGGGCCTGAAACTACAAGGACTTAGATGATCTCACCAAAGTTGCTTCCAAGCCAAGCCATGAGCCTTCTCACCATGCTCCAAGCCGGGGTCATACTTCATCCAAATTCATGCCGAGGTCATCACCATCAATACATGAAAAATGAGAAAGATAGAAAGTAGGTTAACACCTTAAGCTAACAAAACCAAAATCAATAAAAATGTAGCAATGACATTCAATTTCGTCAGGATTCATGAACAAGAGATAAAATTCAGCACAACATCTTGAGTCAAATAAACGCCATATCCTCAAAAAACTCAGTAGCGGTAAAAAAACACATTCACACGCGGTGAAAATCAAGATTCAAAATTAGAATGGGACCAAAAATTTAAACTACAACCAGACAAATTCAGCAGTAGCAGCAAAAACAGGGCAGAAAGTACAGCATGGGGAATTTCATAGTTTAGCCAAAGCAATTTTTAGCATCCACGAAAACATGTTGCAGACATACCAAATCGAAAGATTCTTCAACTCATTTTCAAACTTCAAACCCTAATTTTCCACTATAAATTGAGGTATATTCATCAGTTCTAAAAGGGGGAAGGAGAAAAAAAACCTAGCCATTTCTGCAAAAATTCCTAACCCTAATCACCAGAGCTCTAAACACTAAAAAATTACTCAGAGCTTCACATTGAAACTCTGAGTTAATTTGAGCTAGGCCTATTTCACTCAGTAACAACAACACAACAATAATATCAAGAGAGGAAATCAGAATAAGAAGAAGAAGGAAAGAGATCAAGCTAAAGGAGGAAAGAAAAAGAATTTACCCGTATGTGAAAAGACTCTTCAAAAGGACTCTTCAACTGGTACATCGCATGAGCCTTGTTCTCTTTCATTTTAAGCTACGAATCTTTGTTTGTTGATGCCTTCTGGGTAGTTTGGTTACTTGCTTCTTGCTCCGTTTTGTTTGATTTCTGATTGATTTAGGAGCTAGGGTTTTATTTGGGAAGGTTATCGATCTGAGAGTTTGAGGTTTCTTTAGTGAAATCCGGTTTTAGATATTAAAGGAGGGTAGAAAAATACGTAGGGTTTGTGTTGGCCATTTGAGGTTTGCTGGTGGTTTCGCCAGAGAAGACGGTGGCGGCCGCCGCGCGCCGCCGCTTCTCCGGCCGTCTTTTAGGTTTCCGGCCATGAGCTGGTTAGAGAGAGTTGAGAGAAAAGGCGTGAGAGAAGTATAGAGAGATAAATGAATGTGGTTTCTGAATGATTCTTTTCTCTTTTTTTTCCTTGCTTATCCTATGAGTTCATATGATTTGGTGGGGTGGTCGTATCCACCGGTGACTAGTGTCACCGGTCACCCGTTTTTATGTACATGCGTGTTCCTTACTCCCCATCATATGCATGTTATTCTCAGCCACTGGATCGAGAGTCATCTTTGACTCTACAAGGAACGGAAGCCCCAGATCCATTCTTGGGGTCAACTCAGTTGACTGAGGTCCATGGAACCCCTTCAGCCTGCGTGGGCCTCTTAAGCTAGGCCTAGGAGAAATTCCTTTTCTCACCCCCTGTTTCTTCTTTTTATGGCCCAATGTTTTTTTTCCTTTTAGTTAGCTTTTAGTTTAAAAAGAAACATAATTTTATTTACTTATTTAAAAAAATATAAAAAAACACATTTTATTTTATTTCCTTTTAAAAATAAAACTCTTGAAAATATTTAGTTGATTTTATTAAAATTTTCCATTTAATATTAATTAATCTACTTATATTTAATTTTATTAAACATTGAATTCTAATTTGATTAATTATTGATTTAGTTTTAATTCTAAAAATCCAAAAATGACTTTTCTATTTAATTCCTAATCTAGTTATTTTCTTAACTTTTAAAAATATCTTTTTTTAAATCAAACTAAATCATAATCCTTTTTGCCTAATCATTAATTACTTTCTTAAATTAAATCATAAAACATTTCTTAAGAGATCTAAATTATTTTCTAATCTATAGTGGAAGTAGTGGGCTTTTGGAGTCTAGCACTCCTTGGGTCATTGAACGATTGCTCTTAGGGCGCACGCCTTGGGTTGTGATCGTTCCGTCTTCCATTTTTAAAATACTTAAAGATATTTTAATCTAACTAAAACTTTCAACCTTAATAAAACTTTTTTTGACTTATAAATCTTAATTCAAATTAAAAAACAAAAACCTTAATCTTTTACAAATATTCTTTTAACTTATAATCATAATCAACTTTGAAATACTTAAAATATTTTCTTATAAAATATTTAAATCAATCTTCTTAAACATTTTCCTAATTAACCATGGAAGTAGAGGGCTTTTGGAGTCTAGCACTCCTTGGGTCCTTGAACGATCGCTCTTGGGGCGCACACCTTGGGTTGTGTTCGTTTCGGTCTTCCATTTCAAAACTTAAAAACTCTCAACCCAATCAAAATACTTAATCATCTTTAAAATCTTAACAATGTCGAATTCAATTAACACGTCTAAAATACATCAAATCAAATCATTTTTCATAATCAAACTACGAAAGTAGTGGACTCTTGGGGTCTAGCACTTCTTGGGCCCTTGGATGAATGCTCTTGAGGCGCACGCTTTGGGTTGTGTTCGTTCCGAACTTTCTTCCTAAAACACTCGCCCTAATTATATGGACAAGTAAGCCAATTGTCCAACAAATACAATTTCATAATTAATAGAATGAAAAAGGTGTCGTTGAGATCTAGCATCTCAGTAATGCCCCGATTAATTGGTTGCGAGGCCAACGTCTCGTTTATCGAATAGTCGCTGTTCTTCCTCTAAAATACTTAACAAACCAAACATCTCTCATGCAACGGAAACCTTAAGACAAACGCAAATCAAACTACTTTCTCAATCAAATCCTTAACACACTTAATCCTTATCCAAACAACTTTTCACAAAAAGAACATTGTTTAGTCCATTCTTCCGCGCATAGGAACTAGTGCTTCAGCCTCCCTTGACGAGCAGACAAGCCAACGTTTAGCAGTTAGAATGCGAATTAAACACTCGTTCGCCTAAAAAACACCAACCAACCGTAGTCCCACGAACTACGAATGCTCTGACTTTCCCATTGCACGAGGGAATACGTAGGCCCAAGGGTTCTCAATCCTTGCTAGCACACTAATAAAAAACCACCCATTTCCCCCTTAGAAAGCAATACTACCTTAGAAGAAAACAAACAAACCAAGCTGACTTAGCTCCCGAATCGAATCAAGAGGTTCCCGTTGAGTACAATGGACGTAGAGGGTGCTAATACCTTCCCTCTGCGTAATCGACTCCCGAACCCGAATTTGGTTGCGATGACCATTTTCTTATCCCTTTAAAGGTTTTATCGATATTTTCCTTTCCCTCTTTTGGGATGAATAAAGTTCGGTGGCGACTTTGTTTCGAACAGTTTTTTCCGCGTCCATCGCGAGGATCGTATTTTTCGAGGTACGACACATGTTGGAGGTTAAGGGAAACCTTTATACCCTTTCATGGTATAAGCACCCTTAGATGAAGAATCCATCTACCTTGTAATTCCTGCAAAATCAGCAAAAGCAAACAACTTCTATGGTTTATTCCTCTCAAGCTCTAGTTCTCCCTTCAATGTTCTTGTTTTCGCAACTCCTTGTTTTCACGTACCAACATAAACGACTCTAAAACCTGATTTCCTCTAGATTATAGAATATATATTATTTACTTATTCCTCATAATTATTATTTTTGCACAACTAAAATTCCACTTCTATCCACTCACCACTTAACTATCTCAATTTACAAAACTGGCACAATTCTTCATATTCTCTCAAAGTTCTAACTATTTAGTTAATTAATTCCCACTAACTAATTAGCTTAGCACAAATGGCATCACCGACCAAACATGACATACTCAAAAAATAATTATTTAAATAAATTACTCATTTAAATAAAATAAATAATTAAATAAGCAATTAATTAAATCGGGGTGTTACACAATTGGTCCTTGACAACGGCGCCAAAAACTGGACACGCTGCAAGTGCATAGTTGTGTGAAGTAGTAAAAGATTATCGAACCACAGGGACCAATGGATTGAGTACCGAAATCCTTTCTACCTATCTATATCTAGAGAGATTAAATATTGATATTTTGTAAAAATAATTTAAATAAAAAGCACTTATGGAAAAACAACTTAATTGAGCATAATTTAATTCACAATGGAGACAAACAAGACTTAGGGCCATGGTTCTCACTTTGACACATCCATACGATCCGAGTCACTTCTATTACAAGAGTTTCAACACAATTTATAGAAAATAGATAAATGAGGACAACATCTACTTTTACCGGCATGTTGCCCTTTCGATGACGAATAATTCCTTGGCTTTCACTTGACCGGATTATTCGTCAGTGATTCGTCACTTTTGCTCAACTATAAAAATTGGAACTTTTCTCAATTTAGCACATGAAAAGTCAACCTTGTCATAAATTAGGCGCCGAGGTGCATATAATTAGTCCTGGCCGGATAGAAAGGTCGGCCGCATGCCATTACTACATCTTATACTTCGTCCTTAGACCGAGTAGGGTCCAATAGCCGGTGTGGTTTTCCTATTTCTGATTATGGCTGTTACAGGATCCAATAAGTCACTGTCAGTTATGACATCCTACATAAATTAAGGAACAAATACAATTGATAAATAGTTTTGACGTTACAAAGGTGTTTAATGGTCATTAAACCAATTAAATTAAGGTTATGCTGTAAAAGGGAAGCAAATACCAAAACAAGGGAAGGAAGGAGGACGAAGAATAACATAAAAAGCAGTAAAACGTTGGTTCACCAACAATGGTGACTATCAATCCTAGTTCAATCACATACATCTCAATCATACATTTACGACCTTTTCTGGCTAGCATCAAGTAGGTCAACCGATTTATGTTTTTTAATAAGAACATTGGCGTCCACCGTGGAGCTCCGGTAAAACTTTCCCGGGCCACACAACAATATCGAAGATCTAGATCATCATGTTATGCTCATGACGATCAAACAGTAATAGTGGGTTACTACGCTCAATCAAGTAATGTTCGATCATTTTTGTTGATAACGTGAAAGTTCCCCACTTGGGTGGTGAAAACTACCCAACTATCATACATTTCCTATAATTCGTATCTACTCGTTTTTTGACACTGACTCTGGTCTAGAAACACATTCCCTTAAAGTGATTCAGAACTAGATCGATCGCGATGGAATAAGCTTCGCCAAAGTTGATGCAGAACAGACTTTGGGAGTGCCGATTGTGTACTCTGTTGGTAGCGCATTACATACGTCGTCACTTGCAAGGCTGGAAATGAATCGAGAGATTCTCAGTTTAGTTTTCATTGATCTTTGTCGAGACAATAGTTTTTATCTATACTTATATCTAAAGGGAATGCAATTTTTTAGAGTGACTCTTTTATTATTCCAAATTTACCCTTGAGTTTATTATTATAAATTAAGTTTGTGTAGAGGGTTAGAAGTTACAACTTGCATCTAGATAAGAGAGAAATAACCACTCCATAATTTCATTGTGTAGTTTCTTTGAAAGAAGATTTTTCATTCATAGAGAAATAGAGACACATAATGGGAAGAAAATAATTGCTCCTACTACATAGAATATTTTTTTTATTTCATGTTAATTTGTGTTTTGTCAAGGCAGGAATTTATAGAAGGAAAGAGAAAAGCCAACCAACATTGTGACAGAGTTTCAAGACCTCTTATAAAGAATTTTAATGAACATCTTTCTCCTCTTTTGAAATTGAAAAAACAGGTTGTCATCGATAGCGTAACTGTTTCATTTTCCTTAGACAAAATATTTTCACAGTTGATAATATAACAAATTGAGTCAAAGTGAGGCAATAATTTTACATTCGATAAATACACATTTTGATTTGCCAATAAACACATTGTTTCTACTCTTGCTGAATTTTTTTATCATAATCTATAACTATAGATAAAGGGAATAGAAAAGTATGGGCCGACTCTTTTTCATTCCAATTCTACCCTAACTCCAACTGTTATAATAAAAAAAATGGAATATTTGATAAATTGAAAAATACACTATGTCAAAGCAGTTTTTATAACTGCATTGCCACAAGAAAGTTGATAACCGATACAAATTTATGGGCACTCATTTTTGAAAGCACATTACAACCAACTAACTATTAATTTCATTAATCATCTTCAAATGTGACAAACTTTTTGTTTTAGTAAATGAAGGCAATAGCCCAATAATATTAAAATGAAAAAAAGGTACAAAAATGAGGGGGACGAAAAGCCTGAATCTCAAACCTATGTAATTCTAAAATTATAAATCTCAAGCTTGTTTCAGTTGAAATCAAGCACAACATCAGAGTGAATATCAGACCATCAAGTAAAATTAGAAATTGAAAAACCTAAGTTAGCTAACTTATCTGCACAATGATTTCCTTCCCTGTAAATATGAGTCGGTAAAAAATTAATTTCCCTAATCTTTAACATACAGTTGTCCCATATGTTCCTTAACTAATCATGCCTCATTAATCATCATCATTGTGACCACCAAATTTTGACCACCAAGATTTCCCATCATTGTACAAATCATCATCACAATATGAAGGTACCATCATGCCTCATTAATCCCCTTCAAGGATTGTTGAGCATTCACCACGATCAAGAATTAGGATTTCAAGCCCTCTTATAGCACTTAGACAAAGGATCAATCAAGGAATGACATGATCTTCAACTTGTCTAACCTCTCAAACACCTATAAAGGATCAAGAGGAATCCCACCTCTCAAGCACAAAGTTGCAACATTCTAAGTGGATCAAGCCTCGAGATCGCCAGTGTCACCAAATTAGGCTTTTGGTCGACCAAGGCCTCCAGATGAAAAATTTTCACCTGGGCATGAGCCAATGCTTCAAACCACAACCTAAGATACTCCAAGGGACCTCATGGACCCAATCATCAAGTCAATTTATCCTCAGGGGGTGCATGTGACAAAAAAAATCAAGAATTAGGGTTTCTTGACCTAATTCACCCCTAAGTTGACTTTTGGGACAAAGCCTGAGCCAAGACCTAAAGACATGATTTGAGGTCCTCTAATATACTAAATTGATCCATTTGCAACAATAGATTGACCCAAGAAGCTTGATTCACAAGTTTCAATTTCATCTGGACCACAATTAGGGTTTCGAGGAAAAAGTCAACCGTATCTTTGACTTTTGACCAAGACATGCTCCCAAACCTTGGGACATGATTCAATACACCCTATAACACCTATAGAATCCATCCATTAGGTTTGATTTAGGTTAAGGAGTTGATTTCACAAAGGATTGCACAGTTTGGATTTCATCCCATAAAAAGTCAACTGTGCACAAAATCAAGTTTGACTTTTCGGAATTTTTCACAAATATGGTCCCCCCTAAGTCAAAAACAATGTTAATGAATGATATTGATCATCATCCATCAAGAAAAATCAAGAAAAGTGAGGTTTCTTGCAAAAGGGGCAACCTTGAGAAACCAAAATTTTTCTAAGTTATGGAATAAAAGAGATTTTGGTACCAACTCCCAAGGACCATAACTTGAGATCCAAGCAACCATTTTGGGTGATCCAAAGCTGGATTTGTAGGTCTTGCTACACTCTACAAAAGCTTGAACTACCTCCAACTCCAATTCTTTTTGGATTTTAAGTTATGGAGTGATCAAAATGACAAAAACATGAAAATGACACTTTTTCCAACACTTAGTGAAAATCTGCCTAAGTTACCAGCCTTGAACATCAATGTTCATGAGGATTTTTCAATGGGATCCAAATAGTTTCAAAACAAACTATGATCACACATGTTTTGTATCATATGAGGGATTTCTAAAAAGCACAAGAGCCTCCCATAACTCAACCTGAGCAGGGAGATATGAATCCCTCAAAATCACCATTTCCAACTGTCTTGGACAAGGCAGATTTTGGCATTTTGCTCGATTTGGCAAAATTGAGCAATTACAAGCCTTGTCATCCATTTGGACACATCTGAGGATAAAACAAAAGGAGAATGATCCGATCCCCAAGCCTCCAAAGTCCAAGTATCTACACTTAGCCATAACAAACCTAAAAAGGCTAAAAAGGTGCCAAGACTCCAATTTTGTTGAAATGCATTTAATGGATACACCAAGGTGGCATGGACTGACACATTCCTAACTGAATGAGTCAAGAATAAGCTCTGAATCAAAGGACCATAGGCCCGTGCCCTAACCTCAAGTCAATGGCTAGAGAAGACTTGAGATTCCTTTTGCTCAACATTGGCCAAAGGCCTGCTGCAGCTGCCATTCACTATTGATGCCAAAAAAAACTTGACACACTATAAATAGAGCTCAATTGTGATCAGTTTGAGTACACCAAAGCACTACAACACTTGCTTTCCTCAAAATCTCTTTCTTTAGGCCAAAATGCCTTCTTTTTTGCAAGGTATCTCTGAATTTTTGAGTTAGAGAGCAATTCCACCACAACTCATGATCCAAACACCTCTAATATGTTGTATCTAAGTTGTTCAAACTCTCACTTGTGACCTGAAACACCAAAATCACAAAGTTCACTTCCAAAACCTCAAAATTGGACTTTTCTGCATTTTTCAAGCCATGTCTTGATTCAGTCACTTCCAAAACCAAACAAAGCCTCAAACACACTCCAAATATCATCCTCAATTTGTCCCAAATGGTTCCCCTCATCTAGATCACCATTTGAGAGAATTTCCATATTGGTCACTTTTGCCCCATTTGCAAGAAAGTGCCACAACTTGTTCCTGAGGATTCCAGCTAGTTCTAATCATTCTAAAAGCTTCTAAGGGATCAATTGAGAGTGTCCAAAGAGTCAAATAACTTCTGGCACAAGGAACTTGGCAGATAGCACAAAAAGCTTCAAGAGGTAAGTGCATGACAACTTGAACTCTTTGACTTATGCATTCCTTTGATGTCCATTAATCATAAACATCTCATACATGTTGTATATGTTGTGTTTGAACCAATTTTCCATGTAATTCTTGCCTGTACCATGAGATATCATAGAACATGCAAAAATAGGCCTATTTCAAAACCACTATCGGTTTTGAGGAGGAAACATTTTCTGAAAAAACCAAGGGCACCATTGGATTCCTTGTGAAATTCTAGGTCAGATGCACCTAAATTTTGTCCCAATCCATGGAGAAATGAGAAAGTTAGAGGCTTCACGTAAATTGCCAAAACTTGCATTGCATTGCCTTGGCCAGGCCTGAAAACTTGGCACCCCTTATGTATTTATGGGGTGGTTTTGATACACTGATGCATCACCACCCCAGTGGTAGCGCGCATGTGTGTTTGGCTTGATGGTTATGGGTTCAAACCCCACCCAGACCATTTTGCCATTTTTTATGTTTTTGCTATTTGCCATATTTTCATGTTTTTGTTAATTAATTGAAAAATTAATTTCTCTCTCAATTTTAATCATTTTTGGTTGATTCTTTTTTTGAAAATTCACAAAAATATTAAAATATTTTATTTCATGAAAATTTCACAAAAATATTATTTATTTCATATATTTGGTATTTTTGTAAAGAATTGTGTTTTTATTTGTTTTTAAACATTAAAAATATTTCTTTCTCTTGGTTTTGCAAAATTCAAATGATTTTTAAATCATCCTATGAATGAAACATGATTTTCCAAATATAAATCCAAGATCACAACCTTTTTTCACATATTTGATTATTTTAATTGAATTTTTATTCAATTAAAATACATTTTAAAAACCAAAAATCAGGGTTTTGATCACCATCATCCTAACAAATCTTTTCAAACATCTCTGGGCCTCTAATAGAGTGTAAGACCCAATCCTTATTGTAAATAAAATAATTTGAGCCTCAGTCATTGTATAAGTCCCGATACGATTTCAAAAATCTCGGCGCGATCGCCATTTCAAGACAAAATCAATTGAGCCTACCTTTGTGTTGTAAGTCTCATTTCTTTTCTTTTTCAAACCTTTGGGCCTATCTTTGAGTTGTAAGACCCATCGCTTTGTAAACAAAACCTCTTTGGGCCTCAGTCATTGTATAAGTCCCGATACAATTTTCAGATCAACGGTACGATTACTGTTTTTCATCTGGGCCTCTCCTTGAGTATAAGCCCCAATCTTCCTTTCAAAAACAACTTCCTTTTTTATTTAGGTTCAAATCCATAGTTGTTATCAGAACTTTCTTTAATTTCTTGAACAACTAACCATACAGCTGTTACAATGGAAGCTTGCTCGCCTGTAAGTTTTATCAGCTTTCATTTACTCTCTTTCATATATATATATATATATATATATATAACTGTATTTCTCGAAGCTTGCTCACCTGTAAGTTTTTATCAACTTTCTTTTATCAGCTTTAATATATATAACTGTATTGTGGGAAGCTTGCTCACCTGTAAGTCCTTCTTTCATATCCTTTTAAATACTTGTCATATATCAATTGTATATATACTTGTATATCTGCTTAGAGTTTTCCTCGACAACTAGGTCTAGAACTAGGTAAAGCCAGTTGGTCACTCTTAAATACAGTCAAAACTAGATCCCCCATAGGATTTCCAGATACAGTCTTGCCTTCTCTTGGGCTTAAACAATATGGAACAAAGAGAAAGGCATTATTCCCGGTGAAACTTTTCTCAGACTGTCACTATTAGAAATTATCAAAGAAATTCATTCCTCAGAGAGGATTAATTCTCGGTGAAACCTCTCTTGAATTTCTTCAAACCCTAGAACTGTCCACTAAAGGATTAATTCTGGGATAAACCTTTCTTGAACTTTTCTTAAGTTTGCACCCACAGGCTTCCTAAAAGCATCCCCACCTCCTCTTGGGCTTTGTACAAGGACCCTCCGGCTTCTTAGAAGTTCTCATGCCTTCTCTTGGGCTTAATACAAGGATCCTGGAGACCCCTTAAAGGTATAGGACAGAACTTAGTCATCCTTTGCTAAAGCAGTCTTTCTTGAGTCAAAAACCTCAGACCAATTTAGGGTTGATTCTCATCCCTTAAAACACCTCTCTCCTCTTGGGCATAATACAAAGATAAACTCTACCATACCAGTAGACTTGGACAGTCTAATCCCCTCTTGGATCTCAAAGATATTCACAAGTTCCTTACAAACATAGGAGAAACCCCTGGTCATTTTTTATCACTCTCCAGTAGAGTTAAAACCCATGGGTTCTAAAACCCATTCTTTCTACTAATAATTCCCCAGCCAGGGTCAGATTATCATCAGTATAACACTATCCCAGATCAGAACCTCAAGGCGTCTGATATCTCAACCCTTCTGTAAACTCTCAGCAAGAGTTGATTCCCCATTTGGACCTGGCTCTGGATCTCAATAATGCTCAGCAGAAGAAAGCCTCCTCTTTTGCTTTGTATAAAGATTTCTTTCTTTGTTATTCCCCAGCAAAAATAGCCCCCTCTTAGGCTTTGTATAATGATCCTTCCTTTCCTCAGCATAGTCAGCCTCCCCTTGGGCTTTGTGCAATAATTTTCCCCAGTTGAGCTAACCTCTTCAGACTCTCTTGTTGAGTCCATCGCCTTTCCACACTCTCTTGTTGAGTCAATGGTATAAAACAAAAGCACTCTCTTGTTGGGTCAACTCTTTTAGCCTCAATCTTGGGCTTTGTACAAGACAAACAAAAACTCTCTCTTGTTGAGTCAACCTTTTTCAGCCTCAATCTTGGGCTTTGTACAAGACACCATATAAATTTTCCTAAGCAGAGTCAATCCTCTTTTTAGCCTCAATCTTGGGCTTCGTACAAGATAGATAATACTCTTCAGCAGAGTCAAACTTCTTTCAGCCTCAATCTTGGGCTTTGTACAAGACACTTAAAATATCCTCAGCTGAGTCAGTAAAATCTCATTTTTCCCTCAATCTTGGGCTTTGTACAAGACAGATAAAGATTTCTTTCCCACAGAGTCGAACTTCTTTTCAGCCTCAATCTTGGGCTTTGTACAAGACACGTACAAACCATCCTCAGCAGAGTCAAAATCCCTTTTAGCCTCAATCTTGGGCTTTGTACAAGACAGGCAAAATATTCCCCCGGAAAAGTCAAATTTTAGCCTCCTCTTAGACTTTGTATAATGATATCCCCAAAGAGTCAACTCTTTTAGCCTCAATTTTGGGCGTTGTACAAGACAGATAAACACTCTCTTGTTGAGTCCGTCTTTTTCCAGTCTCCTCTTAGGCTTTGTATAAGGACTTCCCCAGTGGAGTCAGTCAACCTCTTAGCTTCAACCTTGGGCTTTGATCAAGGCACACAAAAATCAACAATCCCCTCAGAGGAAATCAAAATCTCTCTGTAGGAAGACATTTCTCTATTTATCACTCATCAAAACAGATAAATCAAAACAAACCCTAATCCAAGATATCTGCTATAAGTGGCACACTTGTTGATTCAAATATCCAAGCTATCGTCCATCTTTTATCCTGGCAAATCCTCTCTTTCATCTAATTACTGTAAACGGCAAGCCTCTGGATTATTTACATCCATGCTACTATCCCTCTCTTAGCATGAAAGATTCCTAAGGGAAAATGGCTTTGCTCAACATTAAGTTAAAGTTTTCTCCTTCAGGACAAATCCCCTATAAAGGAAATTATGGCATTGCTGGATTCTCATATCACAGTTAAAGTAATCCTCCTTTATAAACAGTCACCCAACAGTTGTGATAAACAGACAAGATGTCTCCCTTTAGAGGTGACAAATTCGCTCTCGGTCAAACCTTTTAGCTTTAATCTTGGGCTTTGAACAAGACACAGACAAACCTTTTAGCTTCAATCTTGGGCTTTGAACAAGACACCAAAACATCTTTTTCCTCCCATAGAATAGGAGGAACTAAGATTGTTCTGATTTCCCTGTTTCGTTAAACGAGAATACGTAGGCATAAGATTGCGAAATCTTAGCGAGCATACCAACCAAAAACTCTAGGTCCAGTACCTTCACACTCATCAAACACTCTAGGTCCAGTACCTTCATACTAATCAAAAACTGAGGTCCAGTACCTCACCAAAATCATCAAAAACTCTCTCTCTCTCTCTCTCTCTCTCTCTCTCTCTCTCTAAAACTAACAACCTGTCGATAACCACATATAGGATGGGTAATTGACAACTCCCCATTGAATAACCTGACCCCGAACTCCCCAAATCTCTTAAAGCATTTGTTTAGTTAAACATTTGCGTGCAAGGTTAGTTTTAGATAGCTTCCCTTTCCTTTCCAGCTTCACAGGATAAATAAGAAATCAGAAAGTAGCACCCAACCCCTACCATTGCGGTGAGGAGAAACCCATAGCGATAAGATGGTCGCGTCACCGACAAAAATCGCACGCTACAATAACAATATGCTATAATTTGTATATATTCGATTCTGTTAAATTTATCAATAAGAATGTCGTACGATTTAGCAAAGAAGGAAAAAATTGACAAAGAAAGAAGAAATGAGTGACAGAGAACATTGGAAAACATCAATCCATAAAGCCGCCGGAGAGGAAAAATGATATAAATACTGTTTAGAAAAATTAGAGGTTTGATTAAGAAAAAATAAATAGATGGCTTTCTATTATTCAACAATAACACTTTAATATTCTTTTTTCTCTATTGTCTCTCTATGCCTTCATCTATATTTGATTCCTTCCTATTTATTATTTCTCTTGTAATCGTTAGAAGTGAACATGTATTGGGTTGGACTGAGTTTGGCCTAACTCGTTACCTAACCTGTTCAAATTTCAATGGATTCAGTTCGTCATTCAATCCGCAATTTGATGTTTAAAATTGACCCGAACCAACACGTTTATTTATGGGTTGAGTTCGCGGTTTGTGTTTTAAATAAAATATATATATTTTTATGATTCTTTTTGTTGGTTTAAAAAATTGTAACACTCATTACAATCATACTCATCAATAGATAAACACCATCAAGTACAAAGCAGAACCTAAAACTAACAACTTGTGGATAACCATATATAGGATGGATAATTGACAACTCCCCATTGTATAACCTGACCCCGGACCCCCCAATCTCTTTCAGCGTTTGTTCAGTTAAACATTCGCATGCAAGGTTAGTTTTAGATAGCTTCCCTTTTCCTTCCAGCTTCACGGGATAAATAAGAAATCAGAAAGTAGCACCCCACTCCTCCTCGTTGAGGTGAGGAAGAAACACAATTTACAATAAGGTGGTCGCGTCACCGACAAAAATCGCATGCTACACCAAGGCACAACAGATGGTTTACTGTAGGCTTTAACGAGCAGCATTGAATTTGTTTCCAACCAAAAATTACACCAGTTACAACTGACAGCATATTCCATTGCAAGAATTGCTCCCATAATCTTAGGAAACAGCACATTGTTCAGAGGCAAATTGCAAGAAAAACTACGAAGATGCTTTCCAAGATGATTTCTAAACATACCGCCACAAGCCGCTCTAAGGGGATCTTCAGAAGATGCCTCATCAATGTTGACTTTAACCCAACCTGGAAGAGGAGGACACCACAAAATTTCCTTTACAATCTTGAGGATAGGAGGATGTATATTAATGGAGAAATTCTTCAAAATCAAAAATTCTTTCATGAAAGAGCTGGCGGAGGCTTTACAAGAATTTCCCACCATTAGAGTCATAGAAACTATTGAGGAACAAGAAGACTTCCAAGGAATTAACATGTTACGAAATCTGGCCTGGTTTCGCGCATACCAAATAACTTGAACAGAGCTCACAACTGCAGCAATGGACACCAAGTTGTACTGCACAGAGGCAGGTCTGTTCATGATTGAATAACAATGGTCCAAGCTAACAATAGGAGAACAATAATCAATCATTTTCCGCAGCCAATTCCTAATACTACAAGCATATGATCAGTCAAAAAATAAATGATTAATACTCTTCACCTCTTTTAAGCACAGGCTGTAAGTTGAAGGTAAATGAAAGCCCCTTAGCATCATCTTGTCATCCGTAGCGAGTTTAGCAAGACCAAGCCGCCAAAAGACCACATAATGAGAAGAAGGAATAAACTGACTTCAAATAAATCTGCCCCATTTAGAGGCAGCAGTGTTACCTTTCACATGTAAGTAGGCATCTTTAAGATTGAGATGACCAATGTCAGTATGCTTCCACATGAGCCTTGTTGGTGTACAAGGTGAAAATAATGATGAAAAGAAGAGAATATATTATATTGAGAATGACGGCTACAAAGGATAAAAGATACAATGATTGGAATGACATCTACACTACCCTATTTATAAGCTAAAACTAAGGCTACAAATGCAACAATAAAATACTAAAATACCCTCTAACAAACTTGGTCACCAAGTTTGTGAATATTAATTAAAATATAAGTTATTTCTAATATCATCCCTTAATTTATATTTCCTCAAAACTAACAACTCCAATTCCATCCCTTAAGCAAAGGAATTGATCAGTCTTGATAGCCTTCGTCAGAACATCTGCCAACTGTTTCTGGGTGCTACAGTGCAGAACTTCTAACACTCCATTCTGAACCTGATTTCTCAGAAAGTGATACTTGGTCTCAATATGCTTGCTTCTCCCGTGCAACACTGGGTTTCTGGCAAGATTGATTGCAGACTTGTTATCAATCATCAGCTTCAGAGGTTTATCAACTTTGATCTTCAGATCCTCCAGCAAGTTCAGAATCCACACAGCTTGACATGCAGTAACAGCACCTGCAATATATTCAGCTTCACAGGATGACAACGCAACAACAGGTTGCTTCTTAGAACTCCAAGAAATAGGACCTCCCAGAAACTTAAACAAGTATCCATAAGTACTTCTTCTATCAACTCTGTCTCCACACCAATTAGAATCTGAATAACTCAGAAGTTCTGATTCAGTCTTTCTTCCAGAAGGGAACAACACTCCATACTTCAAAGTTCCCTTGATATACCTCAGAATCCTGACAGCAGCTTGGTAATGGGACCACTTGGGTTTACTCATGAATCTACTAACCATTCCAATTGTATAGCAAATATCAGGTCTGGTATTACACAAATACCTCAGAGAACCAACCAACTATTTGAAGGTTGTAGCATCCACATCCTCACCATCAGAATTAGAATCTAGTTTCTGATTTGTATCTGCAGGTGTGATAGCAGCCTTACAATTCTGCAGCTTAAATCTCTTCAGAAGTTCTCGTTCATACTTCAGCTGATGCAAAATGATACCTTTCTCGGAATATCTGAACTCCATCCCTAGAAAGTATGTCATTTTTCCGAGATCAGTCATTTCAAACTCATTCATCAACACCTTCTTGAACTTAGCTAATTCTTGTTCAGAACTTCCGGTCAGCAATATGTCATCAACGTACAAACACACCAGAATCATATTGCCTTCAGAAATATGCTGAACATAAACACCGTATTCCATCTCACATTTCTGAAAACCCTGCTTCTTGAAAAATGAATCAATCTTCTGATTCCAAGCTCTGGGCGCTTGCTTCAATCCATACAAAGCTTTATGTAATCTGTACACCATCCCTTCCTGATTCTTTTTCACAAATCCAGGAGGTTGTGACACATAAACTTCTTCTTCTAATGGACCGTTCAGAAATGCAGATTTCACATATAAATGCATCAGAGGCCAATTCCTGTTAGCAGCTATTGCAATCACCAATCTGATTGTTTCATGTCTCGCTACAGGTGCAAACACTTCAGAATAATCCAGCCCAGGTTGCTGCAGAAATCCTCTTGCTACCAACCTCACTTTGTGTTTGCCAATTGATCCATCTGGCTTTAGCTTCTGCTTGAAAACCCATCTGACGCTGATGGCTTTCTTGTCCTTTGGAAGTTCTTTCAGCTTCCAGGTCTTGTTTCTTTCTATGGCCTCAAGTTCTTCTTTCATGGCCTTTAGCCAGAACTTCTGCTTGAGAGCCTCTTCTGTACTCACAGGTTCAGAGTCTACTAACATGGCACACGGAATAATCTCTCCCTCAGAATCTACTTCAGTGTCTTGCAACATGTCAAACTCTTCAAATCTTCTTGGAATGTTTCTGATTCTCTGTGGCCTCTGACCTCGTTCAGAATCTTCTTCAGATGCTTGAACCCCAGAAGTTCTGTCCTCAGAAGTTTCTCCTTCAAAAGCTCTTGCTCCAGAAGGTTGACTTCCTCCAGAACCTTGACCACCTTCAGAGTCTGGCATATTCCCAGAGTCTGAATCACCACCAGAATCTTGATCATCATCAGAATCTGGATCATCAGAATCACCTTCATCTTCTGAGTCTTCTTCAGAGTCAGAATCACCATCAGTTTCAGAAACTCTTATTTCTGACCTTTCTTCAGAAGTTCTCACATCAGAATCAGATTGAGACTTGTCCCAATTCCAAACTTCTGATTCCTTCACAATAACGTCTATGCTGAACTCAACTTTATTAGTTTCTGGACAATAAAACTTGTACGCACCTGTACTGTGGTAACCCACCAGTAACATTACTTTGCTTCTATCATCCAGCTTCTGTCTTCTAGCTTCTGGAACATGTTTGTAACAAACAGAACCAAACACATTTAGATGACTAACACTTTGCTTTTCTCCCGTCCACTTCTGAATAGGAACTATTTCCTTCAGCTTCTTCGTTGGACATCTATTGAGTACATATGCTGCGGTGGCAACAGCTTCTCCCCAGAAGTTCTGAGGAAGCTTCTTCTCCTTCAGCATGCTTCTCACCATATCAAGCAAAGTACGATTTCTTTTTTCAGCAAGACCATTGTGTTGAGGAGTGTAAGGAGCAGTAACCTCATGCTCAATTCCATTCTCCTCACAGAACTTCTGAAACTCTTTGGAGTTATACTCACCCCCACCATCGGTTCTGAGAATCTTCAGATTCTGACCACTCTGATTCTGAACCTTCATTCGGAACTTCTTGAATTCAGCAAACACCTCGTGTTTGAACTTAATAAGGGATACCCATGTCATTCTCGTGAATTCATCAACAAATGATACGAAGTATTTATTCCCTCCGATCGATTCTACTAGAAATGGACCACACACATCAGAATGTACTACTCCCAAGGCATGTTTTGCTCTTGGAGCAACTTCTGACGCAAATGGCAATCTTGGTTGCTTTCCTTCCATGCACACTTTGTATGACTTCTCAGGCTTCTTAATTGTAGGAATTCCATGTACCAGCTTCTTCGAATTCAGATGTTCTAAGCTTCTGAAATTCAGATGACCAAATCTTCTGTGCCACAGCTCACTTTCTTTCACAACACTTGTTGCACTAAGACATTCAGAGTCAGAAGTTCTAACATTCACCTTGAATGTTCTATTCCTTCCTTGTTCTGACTCCATAATCAGCTTCTGATTACAGTCATACAGCTTCAGAAGATTGTCCTTCATGGTAACTGAAAAACCTTTCTCAATTAATTGTCCCACGCTCATCAGATTGCTTTTTATGCCAGGTACATACCACACTTTCTGAATCAATGCTGTTTTCCCATTATTCAGAACAACTCTGACATTTCTCATACCTTCAGCGTTAAGATATTTGTCATCAGCACATCTGATCTTTTCCTCTTTTCAGAATCAAAATCAACCAGCCATTTCTTATTTCCAGTAAGATGATTTGAGCAGCCAGTGTCCATATACCACCAGTCTGTCAAATTCGTATCATCAGATTCAGAAGCCATCAGTAGCACAGATTCATCATCAGAACTTCTGGCTATATTTGCTTCTTCTTACTTCCTTTCTTTGTTTGACCAACAATCTCTAGCAAAGTGACCAAACTTCTTGCAACAGTAACATTGGATCTTCTTCTTGTCATACTTCTCTTTTCCCTTCTGAGCATTCTTTTACCTATCAGAAGTTGAGGTTTCTGACTTCTGACCACCATCAGATCTTCTCTGCTTCTGATGCTTCTTATCAGAAACTGCTTTCAGAGCCTGCTGCTCTACTTCCCTTTCAGAAGTTCTCTCAGTCAGACGCAAATCTTGCGCTTCTAGACTGCTTTGCAGCTCTTCAATTCTCATGGTGCTCAGATCTTTAGAATGTTCTATTGCTACCACAATGTAATCAAACTGAGGAGTAAGGGATCTCAATACCTTCTCAATGATTACTTGTTCAGAAAGAGTTTCTCCACATGCCTTCATCTCATTAGTGATCATAATCACTCTGGAGATGTACTCAGAAACTTTCTCATTGTTCTTCATGTTGAGATTCTCATACTGCTTTCGCAGGGACTGAAGCTTCACATTCTTCACTGATGCGTCACCGCCGTAACATCTGACCAGTGTGTCCCACGCCGCCTTTGCCGTCGTTGAATCTGCAATCTTCTCAAACACATTCGCATCCACACACTGATGAATGTAGAACAATGCTTTCTGATCTTTCTTCCTTGTATCCTTCTGCGCGTTCTTCTGCTCCTCCGTCGCATCGGTGCTACCGGAACATAACCTTCAGTGACAAGATCTAGAACATCTTGAGCACCGAATAGTACACGCATCTGAATCATCCAACGATTCCAGTTTTTGCCATCAAATACTGGAAGCTTGGTGTTCATGCCGCCGTTGCCGTTTATCATCTTCAACCTTGTACAGTACACTCAGAACTTACCACACACAGTGTTTCCCAACCCACAGAATCAAAGAATTATGATTCTGATCAGAATTTTGTTCTAGATTCAACACGAATCAAGAACCAAAAATTCAATCACACAAGAATCCTCACGTTTCACTCGTGTTTCCCATGTTTTCCCGTTGATCCGAACCGGTGCTCTAAATACCAATTGTTGGTGTACAAGGTAAAAATAATGATGAAAAGAAGAGAATATATTATATTGAGAATGACGGCTACGAAGGATAAAAGATACAATGATTGGAATGACATCTACACTACCCTATTTATAAGCTAAAATTAGGACTACAAAAGCAACAAGACAATACTAAAATACCCTCTAACAAACCTGGTCACCAAGTTTGTGAATATTAATTAAAATATAAATTATTTCTAATAAGCCTATAGTTATGCAAAATGTTAGGAACCACTTCCGTAGTAAACCGAAGCAGAGCTGGGAAAGCCGAGACCATAGCAGTATGAAAAATTATTCTGCTGTCAACAATGAAATCACTAAACCGGGCATTCAAATTCTGCAAGTAGCCATCCGGAAATTGAAGCATATCTCTTAAAGGTTTCCCATACCAATTATCTGACCAAATTCTAATATTCTTTCCGTTTCCAACATTCCAAACAGTATTATCCAGCAGAGTATTCAACCAGGATTTTACACTAGTCTAAATGGAAGAGAAAACATGATATCGAACCGGCCTGCCGTTTTTGAAAAATCTAGCTTTCAACATCGCTCCCCAAGGCTCAGTCTCATTAAGAATAGACCAACCCTGCACTAGGTTGAAAGCATCATTAATATCCCTAAACGATCGCAGACCCAAACCGCTACCTTTGTAATCGTTACAGCAAGATGGTGACTACATTGAAAGGTTATGTATTGGTTATTATTCTCATTTTTAATTTTTATCTTCCATACTTTGTTTGGTTACAATAACTACAATATAAATTGGTTGTATTGGTTCTTGCTTTTAATCATCTTCCAATTTTATGAGTATTCGCCAAAGAGTAAACTAAAAAAAGAGTTCAAGAAGAAGATGCATTTTGATTTGTGTTAAGTGTTTTATCATTTATTATATGTGTTGTTCAGATTTTCTAAAATATTCATGTTTTATAAATAAAAAAATAACTTTTATAAGATGATACATGATTATGTATTAAGCATGTATTCTGGATTTGTGAATTTTATATTTAAGTTGTTTTCCCATTGTTCTTCTTCTTTTTTTTCTTATGCTAACGTCTTATGTATTTTGAAGAGGAAATTGAAGGTAAATCATTTTGCTAAGTCGACTTAGACGAGCGAATTGTTATATTAATTATTTAATTAATTAAATATGGATTGACATAATTAATTATTAATTAGTCATATTATGATATATTGTTATTAAACACTAAATAGATGAATTGTTTAATTGGGTTTTGTGCCTGAATTGACCGTGATGGGTTGGACCATTCAGTTAAGTTCAATGAGAGGTCACTGACCTCAGCCGTTTAGCTATTTAAGTGTCTCTCCATTAGACAATTAACATATTTTGAAAACTCTAAACGACAATAAGGGTAGTGATTCTCTCATACTCACTCTTTCGACAGCCGTCTCTCAAATCCTACAAGGTACACTTAGTTATTGTTTGAATTATATGATTTGAATTGGTGTTTGATTTCTATATGTTTTGAGTTAGGCAAGTTAAATAATTAAACCTGATACACTAATTTTATATGATTCATATTGAATGTAAATGGTAGGTTTTCTTAAAATTGGAGAAATTTTAGATCTAATATTTAAACAATTTGGTCTAATGATTTTAGAAATTTATTGACGTGTAAATTTCATATTTAGAATCAAGGTATATTATACTTTAGATCTATATTGGTAAAAGGTTGTCATGTCTCACTTATTTTTAGGATTGAATTGCTAAACAATTGTATTTTATTGTGTGTGGAATAAAAATTAATTGGAAGAGTTTAGAAGTGTGATCCAGTTTTGTAGCTAAATAATTAGCATTAAATATTTTTTCTTGTTTTGACATTGAATTTTGACCAAAAAAAATTCTATATGGTTTTATTTGGAAACAAATTTTAATTATCACATTCTTAATTTATTGACCTAAAATATTTTGTGAGTATTTTTTATTTTCTTTGAGACACTTTAGTAGATCTTATTCTCTCTATTAATATAGATAATGTGTCATTAAGAATTTAATTTAATTTTATGATAAATTAATTTTATATTTTATTATATATCATTTTTTATTAGTTATTATTGGAGTTTGTTTTATTATATGATTTATGAATCATTTGAGTAGACATTGTAAGTTCTAAAGTCATCAATGTTTATCGACTCCGTTTACAAAGATGAATGTCACATTTTCTTCGAGATTAGTCATAATTTTTTTAAATCTCTTGTGACTAAATATATAATTGCATATAAGGAGAAATTATTTCTAATATTATCTACTCCTTTTGAAAAAAAAAATATGTATTTATATAAAATTATTAATTTTTCAGAATATTCTTAATTAAAAATTTCTTATTTAAAGTCATAAATTGATTTCTAGTTATATACTCAAATAAATAAATAAAAATCTAGTTTTATGAATGTATTAGAAATCTTATTATTTTATGACTTTTATTATGGAAAATTAAGTAATCATTGTATAATAATAATCCCATCTATTGTGGATACAATTATATAATTTTTTTTATTTTTCATAAAATATAAACATTTTTAATTCGTATAATTGTAACTCACATATCGTGGGTATAATTATACAAATTTTGTTTAATAAAATAATTATATTTATTTTAATTATAATAAATATTATATTGATAATAACTACTATACCATATCAGTATGTTATTATTAGTATAATTTATTTTGTTCAATGTACTTATGATTTATGATTATGTAAATTATTGTTCGAGTAGTTTATTGGTATCAAAAATTTTTGTAACCTAATATTCATACTGTTCTGGATTGGGCTAGGGCATGCTCATCAGTCGAGCAGGCCAAACCCACAAGGCCAGGGACAGCCCAATAAGGGCTCCTAACAAGATCACTGCCGAGCACAGGCTCACCTCCACAGGTCGGGCATACGCCTAACCTCGGATGTGTACGGCACCCTCGGTTGGGCCGTCGGGTGCAGGCCCTAAGCTCCCGGGATCGCCTCTCCTCGACGCCCATGTGCTCCTCCCCGGGAGGAGCCATCTTCGCCCGCAAGTTAGTCCTCCCCAACACACAAGAGTCCTCCCCATGAGGACATGTTCTCATGTAACCGCCCCACTCCCGATGGAATCGGTCTGCCCTAATTCCGGAGATTTAGGAACGGTTACCCCAGGGCGAAGACCACGTGCTGGTCTTCACTATGCCACGTAAGCCCTGGCAGTTACTTGGATTGGGCCTGACGATCCAGCCCAATGCAAGTAACCGTTGGCCCCGCGCTGGGGGCTCTCTATAAATACCCTCTCACTTGAGAGGGTCAGGTTACGTTCACTTTTACTCTCATCTTTGTACTTGCTATTCTCTGACAGTTACCTTACTTGAGCGTCGGAGTACCTTCCAGGTACACACACCCCCCCCCCCGGCCGTCTTTCAACCGCACCGGAGCTGAAGCCCAGACGACGTTGTTGGCCACATAAACTGTCTGATCCAGGTACGATCAGTGGCGCCGTCTGTGGGAACCCTTCGCTTCCCCGTTTTTCCTCCGTTAAACCAAAGCAACTCTTATTCATCACCGTCATGGCCGGCAATCCATCCGCTACCAAAGCTCTGGACACCGTCCTCGTGCAACTCCAGAACGGGAACCACCGTGCAGACGCTGCTGCCCTCCACGTCGAAGAAGGCGACGTGAGAGACAGACAAACCGCCTCCCCAGACTCCCAAGACGTGGCTCACAACGCCGCCCACCAAGACGATCAGCAGGCCGTTTTTCAGCCAGTTGCTCCTCCACCCAATGCAGACGCGAGCACCGTGGCCCTATTCGCCTTGATCAATCAGACCAATCAGCTGATCGCGCACCAAAATACCAGAATTGAAGCGCTGGAGCAAGGGCGGGCATGACGATCTTCCCCACGAAGACATCGCCGTCCACCGTCGCCTCGCCGTTCCCCTTCCCCGCGAAGGGCTCCTTCAGACGAATCTCGGACCCCCTCGCCGGTACGCGAGGGTCGTCGACCACGTCTCGAGCGCCCCCAACTGACGATCTCCCAGAAATTCCCTCGTTCCCCACCTCGGAAGGAACCCAGGGCCTCCACCACTACCAAGAAGTCCAAGTAGATCGAGGAGAGGCCAGGGCACCGCACGAGGAATTCCCCTCCACGACATCAGCGATCTCCTTCGGTATCCCCGACAGGAAGTGACGACGACGACCAGAGGACCCCGCTGACGTGGGAGATCATGAATGCCCCAATCCCCGCGGGCATGGAGAAACCTCCACAGCTGGGAAACCATGACGGCCTATCCGACCCTGACGACCACGTCGAAAGTTTCGAAGCCATGCTCGACTTCAAAAACGTCAGGGGAGCCATCAAGTGCAGGCTTTTCCCCACCACCTTGAGGAAGGGCGCTGTGACTTGGTACAAAGGTCTGGCACCCGGGTCGATCACATCCTGGAGGCAACTAAGGCAAAGCTTCACCAAACACTTTACCGCGTCTCGTCGACATCCGAAGACGGAAGCTGCCCTAGAAAGTATCTTCCAGGGGAAGAACGAATCTCTCCGGAACTACATCGAGAGATTCAACAGAGAAGCTGTCGAGGTCCATACGACCGACGACATGAAGAAGAATTTGATCATCCACGGGCTACGCTTTGGATCTGACTTTGCCAAGTCTGTGGTCTTCCGCAGACCTCGCCGTCTCGAGGATCTCCTCCAACGGGCGCAGTCGTACATCGAGCTCGAGGAGTCGGAGGCGGCACAGATCGCCCTCGAATCGAGGCGCAAAGAAGGCCCCCGCGGCCACAAAGAAGAAGACTCCCCTCCCCGTCGAGGAGGAGAAAGAAAGAGAGATAATC
Source organism: Lathyrus tuberosus (assembly GCA_022829125.1). Classification (NCBI taxonomy): domain Eukaryota; kingdom Viridiplantae; phylum Streptophyta; class Magnoliopsida; order Fabales; family Fabaceae; genus Lathyrus; species Lathyrus tuberosus. The sequence continues at coordinate 4,223,598 of JALAZF010000019.1, read as the reverse complement.
GCCCCAGGGAACCTCGTGAACCACGCGGACCAGCTGGCCGATTCACCGAGTACAACCCACTCAATGCTCCCCGCGCGCGTATCCTCTCCGAGTGCCAGAACTCAGAATTTGTGAAAGGAGGAGTTCGCTTTCCGAAGCCCACTGCCCCCAAATCAAACGTCGACAAGTCAAAATACTGTAGGTTCCACCGGAGTCACAGGCATGTGACGGAAGACTGCATCCATCTCAAAGATGCGATTGAAATTCTGATCAATGAGGGGCACTTGAAGAAATACGCCCAGAAGAACGATACTCCTCGTCCCAGCTCCCGGGAAGCCCAGAACGTCGAGGAGATGACGCCTCCTCCCGATGAGGGTCGCCCTCAGTGTCACCCGACCCGAAGACTTCTTTGTCCCCCCAATCATCGAAGGCCAAGAAGCAATTCGCAACATGTGGGCGACCTTCCCCCATGAGGACCCCGTTACTGCCCGTAGCACCTGGGAAAGCTTCCCCAGGGCGATGGTCATCTCCGGGGGAGGTCCAGAGAAGTTGTCCGTCAGATCGATCAAGCAGAAATTTGACGAGCTGGAATCCGCAACGTCGGCGAAGGCAACCACCCTTGAGAAAGTGCGGGGAAACTCCAACCCTATCACCTTCTACCTCGAGGAACTCCCCGGGGGAGCACCAAACACCACTATTCCCCTCCTGGTCAAGGCGCAGATGGCGAACTTTGACGTTCGAAGGATCCTAGTCGACCAGGGGAGTTCGGTCGACATCATATATGCTCATCTGTTCGGAACCCTTCAGCTCGACGAAAGGCATCTGACCCCGTACATCGGTTCAGATCTACAGGGGTTCAACGGAACCACCACCAGACCATGGGGTTACGTGGAGCTGATGGTTACATTCAGGGCCGAAGACACTGCCTGACAGGTGAAGATCCGTTTCCTGGTGGTCGAATGCCCGTCCCTTTACAACTGCATCCTCGGGAGGACCACCCTGGCTGAACTTACGGCGGTACCATCAACGGTCCACCTCAAAATGAAGTACTACACGACCAGGGGACGAGTAGTGACGATGCACGGGGACATCGACACGGCCAGAAGATGCTTCGACGCCGCCATCAAAGGCCTGAGTTCCATCGGCCCCAAACCCAAGACCGTGGCCAGGCCACCCCAGGCCGCCGAACAGATACCTCTCCCGCGCGTCAACACGGTCAAACTCGACAGCAGGTTCCTAGGCGAACCCGATGAAGACGGGGCAGAAGACCTCGACCTCCAGGCGGAGAACAACGGGCGGCCTCTCTACCCAACGCGCCCCATCCCAGACGGGGACTTTGAGCTCGTGGTCCTCGGGGACGATCCAGATCGAAATGTGAAGATTGGAACCGGGATCCCCGACCTGGCAAAGGAGCAGCTGAAGGTATGCCTGAGGGAGAACGCTGATCTCTTCGCGTGGAGCGCATCCGAGATGCCTGGCCTCGACCCTGAGGTGGCTTGCCATCAGGTCGCAGTAGACCCGACCGCTAGGGCCATAGCACAATGTAGGCGTAAGCAGTCTCCCGAAAAAGCGGAGGCTGCTGAAAAAGCTGTAAAAGACCTCCTAGAGGCAAATTTTATTTCGGAGGCCAAATACACGACCTGGCTATCTAACTTTGTACTTGTTAAAAAGAATAATGGGAAATGGAGAATGTGCGTTGATTATACTGATCTTAACCGGGCTTGCCCGCTTGCCCGAAAGACTGTTATCCCTTGCCTAACATCGACCAACTGGTCGACAATTCTGCAGGTTACAAACTACTGTCCTTCATGGACGCTTACTCGGGATACAATCAAATTCCCATGGACAAGGTCGACAAACAACACACGGCCTTCATGACCGCGTCGGGCAACTACTACTTCAACGTAATGCCCTTCGGTCTGAAGAACGTCGGTGCGACCTACCAACGGATGATGAACAAGGTTTTCCGGGCTGAAATCGGCGACATGCTCGAAGTCTACATGGACGACATGATCGTCAAATCCACAAAAGAAGTCGACCACGCCGTGCACCTCAAGAGGTTGTTCGACACGGCAAGGAGATGCCGCATGAGGTTTAACCCCGACAAGTGCACCTTCGGCGTTCGGGCAGGTAAGTTCCTTGGATTTTACCTCACAGAACGAGGAATCGAGGCCAACCCCGACAAGTGTAGGGCCTTCTCCGAGCTCCCTACTCCGGACTCAAAGAAGTCGATACAATCATTGAACGGGATGCTCACCGCCCTCTCCCGCTTCGTCGCCAAATCAGCACAGTACGCACTCCCATTTTTCAAACTTCTTCGACAAAAAGCGGAGTTTGAGTGGAGCGAGGAATGCAAGCAGGCGCTCGTCCACTTAAAATAAGTCCTATCACAACCCCCGGTCCTCTCACGACCTGAGAACGGGGAGGCACTCTTCTTGTATCTTGCAATCACGAGTGAAGCAGTCAGCGCCGTCCTCATTCGGGAAACCCCGGACGGGCAGAAGCCAGTTTACTTCACGAGAAAAGCCCTCCAAGGCCCCGAGCTCAGATATTAGCAGATTGAGAAAGTCGCCCTGGGCCTCGTCACCGCGGCCAGGAGACTACACCACTACTTCCTCGCCCACATCATCGTCGTAAGGACCGAACAACCTATAAGGCAGCTCCTCAGACGACCGGACATGGCGGGGAGGATGCTCAGGTGGTCACTCGAGCTCGCCGAGTTTGACATCCAATATGAAGGGAGGAAAGCCCTGAAGTCACAGGTATTGGCCGACTTCGTAGCAGAGATGACCATCCCGGAACCTTCGACCAACGAATCATAGAAATGGACGATCTATGTCGACGGAGCATCCAGCCCAAAGGGAAGCGGGGCGGGCATCATCCTTGAAAACGAGGAAGGCATCTTGATCGAGGTATCCCTCGAACTATCCTTCCCAACATCGAAAAACCAAGCCGAATACGAGGCCTTCCTCGTAGGACTCTGGCTGGCCGAGGACCTCGGCGCCAAGGAGGTCAAACTTTTCACCGACACCCAGCTCGTGGCCTTGCAAGTCCGAGGAGAGTACCAAGCCAAGAACGACAGCCTCATAGAATACTTGGCCTTGGTAAAAGAAAAGATGAAAAAATTCACCTCCGCGGAAGTAACTCACATCCCCCGCAAGCACAATGCCCGAGCAGATGTCTTGTCCAAATTGGCGAGCACAAAGAAGAAAGGCGGGAACAAATCCATCATACAAGAGGTGCTTTCCTGCCCGAGCATCGACAAACCGGCCATGGTTTCGGACATCAACGCCATCGGGGACAGCAATTGCTGGATGACCCCGGTATACGAATACCTCATGACGGGAAAACTGCCCGAAGATCCCAAAGAAGTAGGAATGGTCAAGAGGCGGGCGTGCTCGTACACTATAGTCGTGGATAAGCTATACCGGCGAGGGTTCTCTATTCCCCTCCTCAGATGTGTCGAGGAGACCAAGGTCCCCGGCATACTCCAGGAGTTCCATGAGGGAATCAATGCGCAACACCTCGACGGGCGATCGTTAGCCCGTAAGGCGCTTCGAGCAGGTATTACTGGCCCACCATGCAACAGGACGCCAAGGAACACGTCAAGAAGTGCGGCAGATGCCAACGACACGGGGACATGCACCTTGCCCCTCCCAACGAGCTCAGTCCATTGTCCTCCCCGTGGCCGTTTGCGTGGTGGGGAATGGATATCCTCGGACCTTTCGTCCAGGGGTCGTATCAAAACAAATACCTCATCGTCGGGGTGGACTACTTCACGAAGTGGATTGAGGCAGAAGCATTGGCCAAAATCACAGCCTTCAACATACTGCGTTTCTACAAAAGAAACATCCTCGCCCGATTCGGCGTGCCTCAAGCCATTGTCACCGACAACGGAACACAGTTCACCGACAGGAACTTTCAAGACTTCGTCACAAAACTAGGCACGAAGCAACACTTCACGTCGGTCGAGCACCCTCAAACGAACGGACAGGCTGAGGCGGCGAACAGGATTATCCTCCGAGGATTAAGACGTCAACTAGGCGACGCCAAACAACGGTGGGTCGAGGAGCTACACAACGTCCTCTGGGCCTACCGGACGACCCCATACTCCACAACAGGAGAGACCCCCTTCTGTCTGACCTACGGAACCGAAGCGGTGATCCCCGTGGAGATCAGGGAACCCTCGAGGAGGACAGAAGCCCCCCTCGACGGGGACACGAACGACGAAGCCTTGAGGTAAGAGCTTGATTTTGTCGAGGAGATACGTTCGGGCGCTTCTCTCCGAGAAGCTTCGCTTAAGCAGAAAATAACACTACGTTATAACGACAAAGTTATTAAACGTGATTTTCAGGTAGGCACCCTCGTCCTACGAAGGAACCAAAAAGACTCGCGAGAAGGCAAACTCGCCGTGAACTGGGAGGGCCCATACCGCGTTCGCGCGAAAACGGGGACAAGAGCCTATTTCCTCAAAAATATGCACGGGGAAGAACTTGCTCGACCGTGGAACGCTGAAAAGCTAAAACAATATTACAGTTAAGCGCTGCCCGCGACGTACTAGCACCGCGATTACGGGGATACGCTAAGGTACGAGCGCGACACCCCTAGACAGAACACGATGATCGAAGACTGCGTTGTGTGTGCGCAAGGACTTCGATCCGACGGGGATACCTCGACCGAGCTCCGCCGTCGTTGTACCAATCAGGAAGAACACCCAGCTCGCGATGGGAAGTTCACGCCACGAGGATAAGACCTCGATCGACCTCTTAGCCTCGTTGAAGGTCGGAATACATCTCCGACCACCTGACCAACTCTCCACGCGGTCAGGGACTATCAAGGTCGAGCGATCCCAAAGTCTTTATTACTTAGATAGACAAACAAAGTATAGAAGTCTTTAACACTTAGACAAAAAACAGTATAGCAAATGCATTAACATCACACACAATTAAAACCATGCAAACAATACCAGCAGATAAACAAAGGTACATTAAAACGGGAAGAAACCCAATGTACAAATATTATAATCAGATGTCAAAAAGCCCCTGGCACGCAGGCCGGGCAGAAATATTACAATAAATAAAAATGGCTCGCAGGCCGAACATAACAGGGAGAACATCCTACCCAGCGGCGGTCCCTTCAGGCTGCTCGGGATCATGGACCTCGTCGATTCTCATCGGTTGCACGATCTGACTGTCGACCACCTCGTAGTTGGGGTCAATCCCCTCGGTCGAATGGTCGGGGTTGAGGACCCGAAGCTGCTCCACCGCATTCTTGAAACCTATGCCCGCGACTACGAGATTGTCTTCCTCGGCTTCCCAGAGTTTTGCTATCAACGCTGCCCGTGAAGTCAGCAACATATCCTCCTCGGTCTCCTCCTCAGCGGGGCGGACAGCTTCCTCCAATTCAGCGTTCCTCGCCAAGAGACGATCCCTCTCCTCCTCGACACCGACTAGACGTTTTCACTCCTCCTCGGCAATCTTTAACTTTTCCTCCAATTTCTGTTGAAGCTCGAGCTGGGCCTGGTTCTGGCTTTTGCAGTCAGCCAGCTCCTTACCCACCTTTTCCATTTCGGCCGAGATGGACTGGAAACTTTCTCGTAACCTGTTCAGCTCACTCGCGGGGCACGCCTCGTCGTTCAGAACTAAGGCAGCCGTGCAAACCCGCATCACGGCAGACACGTCATCCACCAGCATCCTTCGCCGAGAAGCCTTGTCGACGCTTAAGATGGCCTGAGTTTCGGAGCCACCCACGCAGAGCGAATTATTCCCCGCGAAGAAGTTCGGCCTTGTATGACAAGGCGGGAGCACAAATTTCACGGCAGGGGGGCTCTCGTGTTCGTTAAGGTCGATGTCCACCGTGTCTGCAAGCCGTTGCCTCTTCGAAGAGCTCTGGGGGCTGAGAGAATCACTACCCTGGTGAGAGCCAGAGGAACCCACGGGTGTCGGGGTGGGAACGGACTCCTGTACTCGGAGCTGGTCGACACGACTCTTGCCTCCTTTCTTCGTAGCACGGTTGGCCATCAGCTTCTTGAAGCGCTCCTCAGCATTCGACATCTTATCTGCAAAGAAAACAAAGAGGTTAGTAGTTCGAAAAGAAGGGTGAAAGGAAAGACATGTCGGGGAGACCACCTCCACCTAACAACTCGAGGGCCTCTTCGTCAGAAAACGTCTCGAGGAGAGCCCTACTATTGATCACTCGACGCCTCGTCAAGACCTGCCCGTCATCACCCCGAACAAAGTCCCCGTTTGGCGTCACGAGCTTTGCTTTGTTAAACCCACTGACGAACTTAACAATGGCCTCGTGAGCCAAGCGATCCCCTTCACAAAGTTTGTCGGGGCTGACGATATAGCTGTCCGTTCCCCTCTTGAAGTGTTCTTCAGTCCAGAACAATGGGAACTTAGGCACAAGGGTCTCCTCTCGTCGTCTGCCCACTTGTTTGACGACCCGAGTGTACATAGTATTCACGGCCTCATGTGTGACCGGCCTCACGAGGTAATACCGGTACTTGAAATTCCGCACGGAGTCCATATACGTGTGAAACAGGTTGTTCACCTGTTTGAAGGACACCCAACCGTGCCTACCGTCCCCGGCCTGTCGCTGGAGGTGGAAAATGCAGAAAAACAAGGGCACAGTCGCCCCGATCTTCAGATACTTGCATACCAGCTCGAAGGCCCTAATAAATGCAAGAGAGTTGGGGTGGAGTTGAGAGGGGGCCAAACGCAGCCAGATAAATACGGCCTGCTGGAAGTCCGTGAAAGGCAGACGCCACCCCGCATCGTCGAACATAAACTCGTAGACGGGGAACCGCATCCCGCTGTACGTCGAGCAGATCCGACGGTGTGGCAGAGGCCTAAACACGTTCTACGACTTCAGAGAGCCGATAAGGCGGTGCTCGACAATGCAAAATATTCCCTCCTCATCCAGGTCGACGAACTCGGACATCATGTTCACGGCCTCCTCGCAGGCCCAATCGTCGGGCGTCCTTTCCCCGACGCTGGATGTCTCCGCCATAGGTGAAATAGGCCCGTCGTAGATATCCAAAGACCCCACAGCCACTTGCAATACGTCCATTTACCTGAAAAGCAGAAGGAAACGGTGAATTCGATGACCCATATCAAATCCACCCCTTCCACCGCTGATCAAGTGAAAGGGCGAGGAGGGAACGTCGGGGAACGCGACCCCGCGACCGTCCTCAGGTCCGCGGGAGCACGCCGAGGTATTCAACCCACGTCCCCGTGACATTCTGCGTTTCCCCGGGGATTTCATCATTTATCCCCGGGAGATTCAACAAAAAGAACTGAAAGGCGTTCATCCCACGACCCTGGGACGTTCTTCATGTCCTCGTGGATTTCATCGTCTCTCCCCGCGAGATTCAACAAATAAACTATGAAATTCCGCCGTTTTTGCCGGATATTTCGTGATTTCCATGGGAACTTCATCAGTTCACCTTAAAAATCACCCTACAAATACAAGCAAAAGAGGGAAAAGAGAGAACTTACTTCAAAAAGTACTTCCGGTAGGGTTCCGGTGCGGCTGTCTGCAGCGGCGAACGGAGGCGATCGAAGGTTAAAGGGAGAGCGAAGGAAGAGAAAATTAGAGCAAAGGGAGAGCGAAAAACATGCAATTGGCACGGGCTTCCCCTATTTTTGGGGCTCTCACGAGTCTCGAGGGCTCCTAGGCAATCGATTGCGCTACCCTAGGGTAGCCGCCCTAGGGAATGATGAGTTGTGACGCGTGGCGCACGTTTCCCCACACGCGTCTTTTCATTTCCCAACGAGCGCCTTCCCATTCACCTCGCTTCAGACTTCTCACCTCCCTGAAACGTCGCTCAGATTTGGTCAGCCCATCCCGAGGGTCGATTTGTCTCTCCCCTCTTGACCTACAGTTCCTCGTTAGCATTCATTCCTCGATGCGTCCTCGACATGGCTAGCCCTTAAGTCATCACTCTGATGCTCAGAGCAACGACTTGGGGGGCTCCTGTTCTGGACTGAGCCAGGGCATGCTCATCAGTCGAGCAGGCCCAACCCACAAGGCCAGGGACAGCCCAATAAGGGCTCCTAACAAGATCACTGCCGAGCACAGGCTCACCTCCACAGGTCGGGCATACGCCTAACCTCGGATGTGTACGGCACCCTCGGTTGGGCCGTCGGGTGCAGGCCCTAAGCTCCCGGGCTCGCCTCTCCTCGACGCCCATGTGCTCCTCCCCGGGAGGAGCCATCTTCGCCCGCAAGTTAGTCCTCCCCGCGAGGACACGTCTCTCCCCGACACGCAAGAGTCCTCCCCATGAGGACACGTTCTCATGTAACCGCCCCACTCCCGATGGAATCGGTCTGCCCTAATTCTGGAGATTTAGGAACGGTTACCCCAGGGCGAAGACCACGTGCTGGTCTTCACTACGCCACGTAAGCCCTGGCAGTTACTTGGATTGGGCCTGACGATCCAGCCCAATGCAAGTAACCGTTGGCCCCGCACTGGGGGCTCTCTATAAATACCCTCTCACTTGAGAGGGTCAGGTTACGTTTACTTTTGCTCTCATCTTTGTACTTGATATTCTCTGACAGTTACCTTACTTGAGCGTCGGAGTACCTTGCAGGTACACCCCCCCCCCCCCCGGCCGTCTTTCAACCGTAGCTGAAGCCCAGACGACGTTGTTGGCCACAGAAACTGTCTGATCCAGGTACGATCACATACATTATTTTATTTCTTATTTAAAATTGTTGAAAGTATTATTTGAGAAATAAGAAATTATTTTAAAGACATGCAATACTTTATTATATCCAATAAATTTTATTACATTTAAAAAAAAATGGATTTTAATTCTCTTTATATTATGTAAGTGATGGACATACATTATCGGTGTGACGTTACTTGACATGATTATTGTGTGATAGAGAAAATAGTTGAATATTTGTTTAAAATTTTTTCAAAACTCTGAATCTTAGTTCAACTATTATTCTCTATCAAGTGGGAGAATTTAACATGTCAATTGTATAAAATTGAGAAACAAATATTATTTATTTTTTACTTTATAGAGACTTATGTTGAGAATATTATATTCTTATGTTAGTAATAAAATTTATGATTATTTGTGTTATATCCTCAATAATAGTTAAATTTAAAATCTCATATTTTTCCGTTGCGTATAACATAATATGTTTCTCAAATGTGTGTAGTTATATTTGTAGCATTTGAGTTTTGAGTGGGTTATTAAAATGTTATGTATAATCATATATTATGGGTTTGATCTCACTCAGTTTATGGTAAATCTTTTATATGACCATCATATTCTTTCAAGTGAAATTATACACTACAAGAAACATTGCATCCTGCCACGTGAATTAGTGAAGTGAAAAACATGTGGCAAAAAATAGGCATTTGCGACGTGTTTATCACGTCACCAACATTTTTAATATTAAAATAATAAGTTTAAGGTTAGCACATGGATTATGAGATTTTTATTTTTAAAAAAAAAAGGTTGTGACGTGAAAATCATATCACAATATTTAAATTTAAATATAAAAAATTAAAAGGGTCATGGTGTACTGAAGAGGGAAGGGTGAAAATTTCAAAAATTTAGTTGTGAAGTGATAATCACATCGCAAGATTTAAGAGGGAAAAATAATCTGACAGTGAAGTGATGGGTTACAGGTTGGACTGACAAAAGCTTATGACCATTGCAAAGTAGCGACGTGTTTTTTACTTCACAAAGTTGCGAAGTGTTTTTCACTTCGCTAACTTGAATTTTGAAATTTGAATATTGGGCATTGCGACGTGAATATCACGTGGCAAGGTTGCGATGTGAAATTCACGTTGCTGGGTGGATTATATTAATTGTGCACATTCTCTTTCCCAAACACTTTAATATTTTCTCATTCCCAAACTTTTCTCTTCGTTCTCTTTCTCTTTCTCTTTCTCTTCTCTTCTCTTCTCTTCTCTTCTTTTCTCTGTCTCTGTCTCTAATGTATCATCTCTTTTTTTTTCTTCATCAATTCTTCCAACCCTCATCTCCAAAGCTCATCCAAAGGTATTTCTTCTATTTTATTTCTTCAATTTTTTTAATAATTTCGTTTAATACATAATATATTCTGACCTAAATTTATATTCAATTTTTTTTGTAAAAATGTTAAAGATGTTAGAAGATTGAAGGAGATATTTGAACAAGAAAATTGAAGAAAATATTGGATTTAATATATTAATTATTCAATTTAATATATTAATATATTATTAATTTTATTTATTATGTAAATTTATTATTCAACGTAATATTGATATGGTTTTTTTATTTTTTAAAAAATGAATACGTTGTGAAGTGAAATTCACGTCGTAACGTTGTGAAGTGAAATTCACGTCGCAACGTTGTGAAGTGAAATTCACGCGGCAAGGTTGTGAAGTGAATTTCACGTGACAACTTACATGTTTTCTGCCCTCTCTGCTATTACTGAGCCATGGTAGACAAAAGGTGCAGAATATTGTGAAGTGAAATTCAAGTGGCAAAGTTGCGACGTGAAATTCACGTGGCAAAAAAGTTGTCACACATCCTCCTGCCACGTGAATGATCACGTGGCAAAAAGTGTGTTGTGAAGTGATTTTCAAAGTTGTGACGTGAAAATCATGTGGCAAGAGACCGTTTTGTTGTAGTGATATAAATATTTATATATTCTATTTACGTGCAAAATATGTGGTTGAGTTTGTAAAACTCTAATGATGATATATTTTATAACCACTTCTCTGTATAGTTTTGCACTAAAAATAAAATTAGTATCCCATTGTATAATCAGAGTATTTAATATTAGTAGACTCTGATAAATATTTATTTTATTGGATCAGTGGGAGTGCATGTGTACATAATTATATAATCTAAAATTTTAGATTACTAATTCTCATATTGTCATATATTTTGTGTGCATTATAAATATGATATATTCTAAGATTACTTCAAAATGTATAATAACTCTAAGAAGTCTTATTTTATTATACTGGGATATATATTATTCTCTTAATCTCAGAAAACATTATAATTTGATGTTTATGTCGATATTGAAAAGACACAATAATTCTTTAGCATGCAATAATATTGTGTTATTCTATCTTTAATAGTCCACATTTGTCAGGTCATAATATGAAAGTACAAGTCAATATCAATACTCTTATCGAGTATAACATTGTGTTATGAAGGTACTTATGATTAATTGTAATTACTCTCGTAATAAGGTATCCCTATATGTAATTACTATTCTTAGACCTATGTGGATATTCTATGACTTATAATTTAAAACTCATTAGTATAATCATTAACCATAGACTTATACACATGAGTAAGTCTTATGATACTTTGGGTTAGTGGGAGTTTATCAATAGCATTTCATATGCTTAGGTCATTCTTTATAACATATTACTATGAAGTTAAATATGTTACTCTAAAGTCATCATTCTTTATATAAAGTTGTGAGTTTTAACATGTATGATTTGTCTTCCCTATCAGATACAATTTCTGCAGCGTTGAAATTTACCTCTTTTTGATTGATTTGTGTTTTGACCATTATTGATATTATAATATTAAAATCAATATTTTTAATAATTAATTATTGTCATCCAAGTGGGAGATTGTTTGATTAATTATTTAATTAATCAAATATGGATTGACATAATTAATTATATTATGATATATTGTTATTAAACACTAAATAGATGTATTTTTGATTAAATTTTGTGCCTGAATGGACTGTGATGGGTTAGACCATTCAGTTAATTCCAATGAGAGGTCCATGCTCTCAGCCGTTTAGCTATTTAAGCGTCTCGCCATTAGACAATTAACATACTCTGAAAACCCTAAACGACATTGAGGGTAGTAATTCTCTCATACTCACTCTTCCGACAACCGTCTCTCAAATCTTACAAGGTACATCATTCTTATCATTGTCAATTATTTTTTAATATAACTGTCATAACCCAAATTTTGACCACCAAGATTTCCCATCATTGTGCAAATCATCACCACAATATGGATGTGCCACCATTCCTCATTAATTTCCTCAAGGATTGTTGAGCTTTCACTACAACCAAGAATTAGGGTTTCAGGCCCTCTCAGAGCACTTAGAAAAAGGATCAATCAAGAAATGACATGATCTTAAACTTGTCTAACCTCTCAAACACCCATAAGATATCAAGAGGACTCCCACATCAAGAATCAATCACAAGGTTGCCACATTCCAAGTGGATCAAGCCTCAAGATCGCCAGTGTCACCAAATTAGGGTTTTGGTCGACCAAGACCTCCAGATGAAAATTTTCATCTGGGCATGAGCCAATGATTCAAAGCACAACCCAAGATACTCCAAGGGACCTCATGGACCCAATCATGAAGTCAATTTAACCTCAGGGGATGCATTTACCAAAAATCAGGAATTAGGGTTTCTTGACCTAATTCACCCCTAAGTTGACTTTTGGAACAAAGCATGAGCCAAGACCTCAAGACATGCTTTGAGGGCCTCAAATACACCACATTGATCCATTTGCAAAAATGGATTAATCCAAGAAGCTTGATTCACAAGTTTCAATTTCATCCGGACCATAATTAGGGTTTTGAAGGAAAAGTCAACTGTAGCTTTGACTTTTGACTAAGACATGCTCCCAACCTTGGGACATGATTCAATACACCCTATAACACCTATGAAATCCATTCATTAGGTTTGATTTAGGTCAAGAACTTGATTTCACAAAGGATCACACAGTTTGGATTTCATCCGATAAAATGTCAACTATGCACAAAATCAAGTTTGACTTTTTGGAATTTTTCACAAATATGGTTCCCCTAAGTAAAAAACAATGTTAATTATGGTATTGATCATCATTAATTAGGAAAAATCAAGAAAAGTGAGGTTTCTTGCAAAAGGGGAAACCTTGAGAAACCAAAATTTTTCTAAGTTATGGAACAAAATGGTTTTGGTACCAACTTTGAAAGGTCATAACTCCTAAACCCCAAGGCCTTTTTCTCCCATTCAAAGCTCAAATGAAAGTCCATCTGACATACTTTAAAAGTGTCAACTACAAGAGATTCCAAATCCTCATGGATTTTGAGTTATGGACTGATCAAAATGACAAAAATGAAGAAAATGACACTTTTCCAACACTTAGTGAAAATCTGCCTAAGTTACCAGCCTTGGACATCAATGTTCATGAGGATTTTTCAGTTGGATTCAAATAGTTTCAAGACAAACTATGATCACACGTGTATTGTATCATATGAGGGCTTTCTAAAAAGCACAAGAGCCTCCCATAACTCAACCTGATCAAGGAGATATAATCCCCTCAAAATCACCATTTCCAACTGTCTTGTACAAGGAAGAATTTGGCATTTTGCTCGATTTGGCAAAATTGGACAACTCCAAGTCTTGCATCCATTTGGACACATCAGAGGATAAAATTCAAGGGGAATGATCTGATCCACAAGCCTCCCAAGTCCAAGAATCTACATATAGCCATAACAAAACTAAAAAGGCTAAAAAATGCAAAAGACTCCAATTTTGTTTCCAAGCATTTAATGGATGCATCAAGGTGGCATGGACTGAGACATTTCTAACTGAATGAGTCAAGATTCAGCTCTGAATCAAAGGACCATAGGCATGTGCCCTAACCTCAAGTCAATGGCTAAAGGAGACTAAAGATTCCCTTGGATCAACATTGGCCAAAGGCCTGTACCAGCTGCCATTCACTATTGCTTGCAAAACAAACTTGTTGCACTATAAATAGAGCTCATTTGTGCTCAGTTTGAGTACACCAAAGCACTACAATTGATGCTTTCCTTAAAATCTCTCTCTTTAGGCCAAAATGCCTTCTTTTGCAAGTCATCTCTGAGTTTTTGAGTTAGAGAGCAATTCCACCACAACTCATGATCCAAACACATCCAATTTGTCATATCTAAGATGTTCAAACACTCACTTGTGATCTGAAACACCAAAATCAGAAAGTCAACCTCCAAAACCTCAAATTATGACTTTTCTGCATTTTTCAAGCCATGTCTTGATTCAGTCACTTCCAAAACCAAACCAAGCCTCAAACACACTCCAAATATCATCCTCAAGCTGTCCCAATTGGTTTCCCTAATCTAGAACACCATTTGAGATAGTTACTATCTTGGTCACTTTTGCCCCTTTTGCAAGAAAAAGGCCTATACTTATTCCTGAGGATTTCAGCGGGTTTTGATCATCTTAAAAGCTTCTAAGGGATCAATCAAGAGTGTTCAAAGCATTGAATTACTTCTGGCACAAGGAACTTGGCAGATAGCACAAGAAGCTCCAAGAGGTAAGTGCATCATAACTTGAACTCTCTAAATCATGCATTGCTTTGAGGTCCATTGATCATGGACCTCTCATACATATCATATGTGTTGTGTTTGAACCAATTTATCATGCTATTATAGCCTGTACCATGAGATAGCATAGAACATGCAAAATTTTGCCTATTTTGAAATCACTATCGGATTTTAAAATGGAAAAATTTTCTGAAAATTCCAAGGGCACCATTAGATTCCTCGTGAAATTCTAGGCAGGATACACCTAAATTTTGTCCCAATCCATGGAGAAATGAGAAAGTTAAAGGCTTCACGCAAATTGCCAAAAACTAGGCCTTGCCTTGGGCAAGGGCCAGGCCATGGCGCCTTGGCCAGGCCTAGAAACTTGGCACCCCATATATGTTCATGGGGTGGTTTTGATACACGGATGTATCACCACCCCAGTGGTAGTGCGCATGTGTGTTTGTTGTTGAGGTCGTGGGTTCAACACCCACCCAGACCATTTTATCATTTTGCCATATTTTGCTATTTTTCATTTTTTATGGTTTTTGTTTAATTAATTCCAAAATTAATTTCTCTCTCAATTTTAATAATTTTTTATTGGTTCTTTTTTTGAAAATTCCCAAAAATGTTAAAATACTTTATTCCATAAAAATTTCCCAAAAATATTATTTATTTCATATATTTAGTATTATTGTAAAGAATTATGTTTTATTTTTTTTTAACATTTAAAAATATTTCTTTCTCTTGATTTTGAAAATTCAAATAATTTTCAAATCATTCCATGAATGAAACATGATTTTTCAAACATTTATCCAAGATCACAACTTGTTTTTCACACTCGTTTGATAATTAGGGTTTTGAAATACTTTTTAAAATCAAATTAGGGTTTTGATAATTTTCACCCTCACAAATCTTTTTCAAAACACTCTTGGGCCTCTAATAGAGTGTAAGACCCAACCCCTTTTGAAAACCAAACTTATTTTGGGCCTCAGTCATTGTATAAGTCCCACTGTAATTTCAAAAATCTCGGCGTGATCGTCGTTTTCAAAATATTTTCATCTGGGCCTACCCTTTGTGTTGTAAGTCCCATTTCTTTTCTTTTTTCAAACACTTTGGGCCTCTCCTTGAGTTGTAAGACCCATCTCTTTGTACAAAAAACCTTTTTTGGGCCTCAGTCATTTATAAGTCCCGATACAATTTTCAGATCAACGGTACGATTACTGTTTTTCATCTGGGCCTCTCCTTGAGTATAAGCCCTAATCTTTTTTTCAAAAATAACTTCCCTTTTGATTTAGGTTCAAACTCATAGTTGTTATCAAAACTTTCTTTAATTTCTTGAACAACTAACCATACAGCTGTTACAATGGAAGCTTGCTCGCCTGTAAGTTTTAAACAGCTTTCTTTTACATACTTGCATATATATATATATATATATATATATATATATACATTTGTTTGTGCTGGAAGCTTGCTCACCTGTAAGTCCTCCTACCCTCTTTTACATACAATATATATTTCATCTGTATATATATATGTCTGTATATTATCTGCTTAGAGTTTTCCCCGACAATTAGATCTAGGATTAGATAAAGCCAGTGGTCACTCTTTCAACAGTCACAACTAGTTCCCCATAGGAATTCCAGATACAGTCTGGCCTTCTCTTGGGCTTATACAATATGGAACAAAGAGAAAGGCATTATTCCCGGTGAAACTTTTCTCAGACTGTCACTATTAGAAAATTGTCAAAGAAATTCATTTCCCCAAGAGAGGATTAATTCTCGGTGAAACCTCTTTTGAATTTCTTCAAACCCTAGAACTATTCACTAAAGAAAAGATTATTCCCGGTGAAACTTTTCTTGAACTCTTCTTAAGTTTGGACCCACAAGCTTCCTAAAAGCATCTCAGCCTCCTCTTGGGCTTTGTACAAGGACCCTCTGGCTTCTTAGAAGTTCGCATGCCTTCTCTTGGGCTTAATACAAGGACTCTGAAGACCTCTTAAAGGTATAGGACAGAACTTAGTCATCCTTTGTTAGAGCAGTCTTTCTAAAGATTCAAAACCTCAGACCAATTTTAGGGTTGATTCTCATCCCTTAAAACACCAGCCTCCTCTTGGGCATCATGCAAAGATAACTCTTCCATGTCAGTAGACTTGGAAAGTCTAATCTCCTCTTGGATCTCAAAGACATTCTCAAGTTCCCTACAAACACAGGAAATAAGCTGGTCATTTAACCAATCTCCAGCAGAGTTAAAACTCTCATATGATCTAAAACTCAGTCTTTCATCCTAAAATTCCCAGCTAGGGTCAGCTTATCATCAGTATAACACTATCCCAAATCAAAACCTCAAGGCAGCTGATACCTCAACTCTTCTGTAACCCTCAGCAAGAGTTGATTCCCCATTTTGGACCTGCCTCTGGATCTCAATAATCCTCAGCAGAAGCCAGCCTCCTCTTAGGCTTTGTATAATGATTTTCCTCAGCAGAGTTTGCCTCAAAAGCACCCTTTTGTTGAGTCCATCTTCTTTCTTAAAACATTCTCTTATTGAGTTAACCTTTTTTAGCCTCAATCTTGGGTTTTGTACAAGACAAACAAAGTACTCTCTTGTTGAGTCAATAACCTTTCCACACTCTTTTGTTGAGTCAATGGTTATAAATAAAAGCACTCTCTTATTGAGTCAATCACCTTTTTAAAGCACTCTCTTGTTGAGTCAATCACCTTTTCAGCACTCTCTTGTTGAGTCAATCTCCTAAAAAGATTATCTTGTTGAGTCAACCCCTTTCAGCCTCAACCTTGAGCTTTGTACAAGACACTATATAAACACTATCTTGTTGAGTCAGTCATCTTTTCAGCCTCAATCTTGGGCTTTGTACAAGACACTCATAAATATCCTCACATGAGTCAGTCAAATATCTTTTAGCCTCAATCTTGGGGTTTGTACAAGACACATATAAATCTCCCTAAGCAGAGTCAATCCTCTTTTCAGCCTCAATCTTAGGCTTAATACAAAAAAAATAATACTCTCCAGGAGAGTCAATCTTCTTTCAGCCCCAATATTGGGCTTTGTACAAGACAGATAAAGCCTCTCACCAGTAGAGTCAGTTTCCCTCTTTTAGCCTCAATCTTGGGCTTTGTACAAGACAGACAAAATATTTCCCCAGAAAAGTCAACCTTTAGCCTCCTCTTAGGCTTTGTATAATGATATCCCCCAAAGAGTCAGTCTCTTTCTAGCCTCAATCTTGGGCTTTGTACAAGACAGATAAATACTCTCTTGTTGAGTCAGTCTTTCCCAGCCTCCTCTAGGACTTTGTATAATGACCTCCCTAGTGGAGTCAATCAATCTCTTAGCTTCAACCTTGGGCTTTGATCAAGGCACATACAAAAACCACAATCCCCTCAGAGGAAATTAAAAATATCTATGTAGGAAGACATTTCTCTGTATATCACACATCAAAACAAACATCAAAACAAACCTTAATCCCAAATAACTACTATAAGTGGCACACTTGTCGATTCAAATATCCAAGCTGTAGTCAATCTCATATCCTGGTAAACTTCCTCTTTCATCTAATTGTTGTAAGTGGCAAGCCTCTAGATTATTTACATCCATGCCACTGTCCCTCTCTTAGTATGAAGAATTCCTAAGGAAACATGGCATTCCTCTATACTGAGTTAAAGTTTTCTCCTTCAGGACAACACCCCTTATAAAGGAAATTATGGCATTGCTGGATTCTCATATCCCAATTAAAGTAATCTTCCTTTATAATTAGTCACCCAACAGTTGTGATAAACAGACGAGATATCTCCCTTTAGAGATGATAAATTCTCTCTCAGTCAAACCTTTAGCTTCAATCTTGGGCTTTGAATAAGACAAAAATACTCAACCTTTTAGCTTCAATCTTGGGCTTTGAACAAGACACCAAAACATCTTTTTCCTCCCATAGAATAGGAGGAACTACGATTGCTCTGATTTCCCTGTTTATCTTTAACGGGAATACGTAAGCATAAGATTGCAAAATCTTAGCGAGCATACCAATCACAAAAAGCTTTAGGTCTAGTACCTTCACATACCAATCAAAAAAACTTTAGGTCCAGTACCTTCACACATTCATCAAAAACATCAACACAAACTCTCTCTCAACACTCCCAAAGGAGAAACTTTCCCAACCCACAACAGACAAACACCAGTAAGTAGAAAGCAGTAAGGATAATTGCTAACAACCTGTGGATAACCACATATAAGATAGGTAATTGACAACTCCCCATTGTATAACCTGACCCCGAACTCCCCGGATCTCTTAAAGCATTTGTTCAATTAAACATTTGCGTGCAAGGTTAGTTTTAGATAGCTTCTCTTTCCTTTCCAGCTTCACAGGATTAAAAATAAATCAGAAACTAGCACCCAACTCCTACCATTACGGTGAGAAGAAACCCATGGCGATAAGGTGGTCGCGTCATCAACAAAAACCGCACGCTACAGTAAAATGGCGACTCTGCTGGAGAGTCTTTAGGGTGATCTTTAGGGCATTCATTGCCATTTTCCCAACAGTAAAATGGCGACTCTGCTGGGGAGTCTTTAGGATGATCTTTTGGGCATTCATCACCATTTTCCCAACAGGAAAATGGCGACTCTGCTGGGGAGCCAAACTAGGACTAGGATTAGAATTCCTAAGTGGTCTAGGTTGTTAGAAATTTGCTACTATATATATACTGCTTTTCCTACTTAATATCCGTGTTTATTTTTCTGTCAATGGGAATGCGAGTGATGTCACATATGGAATGTTTGAGAGAACCCTAAGATAGGTGATGGCATAGACGAGTGGTCTTACAAGGAGTGATTCCCGAATAAGCGATCCTGGTAGACCATCAAATCTGGTGAGGGCCCGTGTGGATACTATGTTAAACGACTAACGTCGTGAAAATAAACGTTATCCCAGTGCGGCACCCGTGACCCTGAGGATTTAGTAGACATTAACCATGTGGCCATTTGGTAGTGCGGTAGCTATCGGAAATAGTTGACACGCGATACTACACCCAATTTGAGATTACCCTAGGATGCTAAAGCTCGCTCGGGTGAACTAGCTTGTTGTTGTTATCCCTAGGGGGTCAATGATTTTGGGAACCTTTAACCCGTTCTACAGGTAGAAATTTACCAGAATATAACGTTTGGGGATGGGTAGAGCCATGAATCCATGCTCGTGACGTTGAACCCTTGAGCCCATGTTTTTTTCAATGTTTTTGTGTGCTGCATTCATGCATTCATTTAAAAAACTCTTAAACAAAGAAAAAAAATATTCTCTTTTCTCCTCTCTTTCTTTTTCAAAATAAACTAAAACAATAATTGCAAATATCATAGGGAAAGATTGTGTTATGGATTTCGGTAGAAGAAAGACGCACAAGTACACCTTCAAGGCTCCAAAACTAGAGAATTTAAGAAGGCTGGCAAGGATGATTACCAACCCTGATGCTTTCAGAGCTAAGCCCGGAGGGCTGTCGTCTCTATTAAGGGTCCACGTAGTTGAAGGAATATTGTCTACGTTAAGTTTTACGATCTAGTTTATCACTATTTCACATTCCCAGATTATCAACTAGCACCAACACTGGAGGAGTACTCTCACCTGACTGATTTGCCCATCACTGACCAAGCTCCCTTTTTTGGACTGGAAGAAATTCCAAAAGATCAAACCATTGCAAGAGCAGTCTATTTGGACGACTCAGAAGTCAGGACTCACATGACCACTAAGGAAGGAATCCAGGGTTTACCAGCTAAATTCCTGACGGAGAAAGCCCTATACTTTACCAGTGTAGGAAACATAGTTGCTTTCGAAGATATCTTTGTTCTGCTCACATATAGGTTATTCCTTTTTCCCAACATCGATAACTTCGTTGATACCAGTGCCACTAAGATATTTCTGATTGGAAGCCCCATACCAACTCTGCTCGCAGATGCCTATCATTCTGTACACTTAAGGAATTTGTATAGCGGAGGAATGATCACATGTTGTGTACCCTTACTCTACAAATGATTCACTTCCCATTTACCCAAGTCTGCTGCCTTTTGGGACCGTAAGAGTACTCTACGTTGGTCACAGAGAAACATGTCTCTTACCAACTCTGACATAGATTGATACAATAGGATTTATGAGGGGATAAAAATCATCGACCGAAGTGGAAATTTCCCAAATGTACCCCTCATAGGAACTAAAGGAGGAATCAACTATCATCCAATTTTAGTTCGCCGTCAACTCGGATATCCGATGAAGCATATCCCACGTAATGTTCATCTGGAAGGTCTTTTCTTCAAAGAAGGAGAAAATGACAGAGCACTAAAGAAGGAAATAGTGCATGCCTAGCAACATGTTCACAAGAAAGGAAGAGAGTCTTTAGGAAGACCAGACTGTATCTTCGTGGAACCTTATCTCCATTGGGTACAAACTAGAGCTCTCAAGCTAAGGATGCCTTACCCTCGTCAAGAAGTTCTTCTGTTAAAGGAATCTGTCCTTTATTTTATATCTGATACGGAAAAACTCTAGGTCGCTCTCAATAAAGTTCAACGGGAGAAAAGCTCTTGGAAAAACAAGTACCGAATCCTCAATTTGGAGTGTACCAAAATTCAGTAACTGTTAAAGGAAAAGGATGCTCTGATTAAGATACTAGAGCAGCATGTTGTAGAATCAAGAAGACCGAAGAAATCTGCTCGCTCCTTTCACTTGGCAAAGGACTGATAACCCGACAACGGCTGAAGAGCCTCAGTCAAAGAAAAGGAAAATACCAGAACCAGCACCTGAGGTCTCCTCGGAGAGGACTCAGGATCCATAAACTTAGACATTTCCTTTTACAGAACTTTGTAAAATACCGTATTTTCCATTTCTGCAATCTTTCAAATTCAATAAAAAGGGGTCTCCCCACTGTATAATATTTGCAATCTATTTGTTGAAGTTTCTTTTTGATTAAAAAACAAAAAAATATATATCACTGCATTCATCATTCTCGCATAACGCGTTCTTCTTATCTTCGAATCTCATGTATGTGTCACGATTCTAGAGTCAAACTGTCTCATTCGTACAATACTTGGGCTAATCGACAAAAGGAAATGGACGATCTCGAGGAAGAGAACAGAGAGCTGAAGAAGAAGTCAACGCTCTGAAGGAAGATCTGAGAAAACTTCACAGTGACATGCAATCTCTGGCTGCAGCTCAGAGGCAACAACAAAGGACTGTGATCTCGGAGATCACATCTACGCCTATAATGGAGACATATGATCCTCGGTACAACATGCCTAAAGATCGGCCCTGGGGCATGCCTATCAACTTTATCCCTGAGGGATACATCCCGCCGGTCACTGAAGACCCAGAAACTGCAACAGGAACCGCTGGGCCTGAAGGTTACAAACTTCGGGAAAGCGAAGATGCAAGAGTGATGACAGCAACGCCTGAAGGTTACAAACTTAGGGGCACGGAAGCACCAAGAGTCACTTCCGTAATGACTATACCACAACCAGTGGTACACACTGTCCCGGAAGGACAGATTCCACAAATACCTTCTGGTGGAAATGTATGAAAGAATGAATGAGTTCCAGGAGCAATTCCTGGAGATGCAGAAGGAACTGCATGCCATTCGCGGTCAGGATTTATTCGGAAAGGATGCCGTAAACCTTTGTTTGGTCCCCAATGTGGAAATCCCGCACAAATTCAAGGTGCCTGACTTTGAAAAATACAAGGGTAACTCTTGCCCTCAAAGTCATTTGGTGATGTACGCTCGAAAGATGTCAACTCAGACAGAGAATCAACAGCTACTGATCCATTATTTCTAAGACAGTTTAACCGGTGCCGCACCTAAATGGTACATGGGTCTAAACCGCACCAAGATCAACACTTTCAGAGATCTTGGAGCTGCCTTCGTTCAGCAGTATAAGTATAACCTGGACATGGCACCTGACAGAGATCAACTCATAGTAATGTCGCAAAAAGACAAGGAAACTTTTAAGGAATATGCTCAGAGATGGCATGAAATTTCCACCCAGATCTGTCCCCCTCTTGAGGAAAAAGAGATGACAACGATCTTTTTGAAAACCTTAAGCTCATTCTATTACGACCGAATGGTCGCCAGTGCGCCCAGCGACTTCACTGAGATAGTGGACATGGGGGTACGCCTTGAAGAAGCAGTCCGAGAAGGACGACTGGTCAAAGATGCAGAGCCATCAAGCAGTACCAAAAGATACGGTAGTGCTTTCCATAAGAAAAAAGAGCAAGATATTGGTAATATCTCTCTCGGAAAGCAAAGGCGAATGTATCAACCAGTAGCAGCAGTAACTCCTGCTATCAACCCAACGCTGGCTCCGACTTATCAACCTCAAGTTGCTCAGAGCCAACCAAATCAACAACAGTATCAGCAAAGGACACAACAGCCTCTTCAGCGGGCTCGTCCTCAGTACAACAATAACAATCATACGACACGACCACCAGGGTTCGATCCTATACCGATGTTGTACGCAGAACTGTTTCCATTGCTACTGGTTAAGGGGCACGTCCAAACCAGGTCTCCTCTTACAGTACCAGAAAATCCACCTTTTTGGTTCAAAGTGGATCAAACTTACCCTTACCATCAAGGAGGACCGGGGCACAACATTGAAAACTGTCTCAGCTTCAAATATGATGTGGAGAAGCTTGTCAGAAACGGGGTCCTATCTTTCAAAGACACTAATCCAAATGTTCAGACGAACCCGTTGCCACAACATGAGAAGACTGCCGTAAATTTAATAGAAGAAGAGTTTAGCCGCAATTATCAAATTCACGATGTACTCCTATTAGGAACCAATCTTGTCAGGATGCATTGCAGACAGAGCGGATACGGTCATGTACCGCATCACAATTATCACCAGTGTGATATCTGCTCAAAGAATAATCAAGGATGTTCCGTAGTGCAATCAGCTCTATAAGAACAAATGAATCTCGGATGGATTCAAGATCATCGAATCCGTGAGGTCAATATGGCTCACGCAAACCCCAACATTGTTCAGAACCATAACATTTTGATGATGAACGTCAACTTGGTGGCAATGCACTCAAGGCAAAGTTAATACCATGATCTGCCACGACACGATTATAATTCCTGTCTGATATGCTCAATAAGTAATCAGGGATGCTCTTTTGTACAAGAGGCCCTCCAGCGTCAGATGGATCTCGGATGGATTTAGGACTATCAGGAGAGAAATAAGCATCAAGTCAATATGATTCAGATCTTTGATGTTCGCTTGATGAATACCAGTCTGGTAGAACTACATGCTAAGCAAGTCAGGCTCGGTTTTCTGGCTTCACATGATTATCAAGGTTGTAAAGTGTGTCGTAAAGATGATCAAGGGTGTGCACTTGTCCAAAGAACACTTCAACACTTATTAGACCACTGGTGGCTTCCAATCTACTTGGATGAAGCTACACGACAGATCAGTGTGACTGACGAGAATCCTGATAGGCATCAAAGTCAGGATGTCTGCTCGATGGAAACAGATCTAGTAAAGATGCACTGCATACAAAGCGGACGTGGTCGGGTTCCACCACACAATTATGAGTGATGTAGAGTTTGCTCAGAGAATAACCAAGGATGCTACCTCGTGCGAGCGAATCTTCAAAATCAGTTGAACCACAAAGAGATCCAACCATGTTCAAGTTCTGGGTTGACCAACGGGATACCCGACTATCTCCCGGATCAAAGCAAAGACGTTGTCTTAATCTCTAATCATGAAAGGACCAAAGACATATGCGCCATAATCCCTCTACTCCATGAATCAAGAGTTCCTCTTGAGAGTAGAAAGATTCTCAACCTCGAACCAATTGAGGCTGCCTACGATGGTCAAAAAAATCAAAAGGCTCCTATGGTTATCTATCTACCAGGACCAATACCGTACAAATCCTATAAGGCTATCCCTTACAAGTACGGTGCAACAACAATCGAAAATGGAAAGGAAACTCCATTACCCTCCGTTGTAAACATTGCCGACATCAATCGGGTAACACGGAGCGGTCGGATCTTCAACCGAGGAGTTGGAGAACCCGCCAATGAAAAGGAACCTCAAACAGAACTTCCCAATCAACCAGTCGGTCAATCTAGCAATCTAGAACTGGTGAAGAACAACGATGAGATGTTGAAGCTCATCCAGAAAAGCGAGTACAACATTGTAGACCAGTTGTTGCAAACTCCTTCGAGAATCTCTGTGCTATCTCTCTTGCTCAGTTCCGAAGCTCACAGGGAAATTCTACAGAAAGTCTTAGAGTAAGCTTTCGTGGAACAAGATGTGACGACAAAACAGTTTGACAACATCATCTCCAACATCACTTTCTGCAACAACTTAGGATTCAGTGATGAGAAACTGCCAGAAGAAGGCAAAAATCACAACCAGGCGCTTAACATTACAGACAATTGTTAGGACGATGCTCTAGCCAGCGTACTAGTAGATATAGGATCAGCTCTGAATGATATGCCAAAATCTACTCAGATGCGACTATCATTTCAAGGATCTCCGATGAGAGGCAGTAAGGTCATCGTCAAAGCCTTCGACGGATCCAGAAAAATAGTTATCGGCGAAGTTGATCTTCCCATAATTATCGGTCCTCACACTTTCCAAATCACTTTCCAGGTCATGGACATCCGGCCAGCATAGAGTTGTTTATTAGGAAGACCTTGGATACACGAGGCTGAGGCAGTCACTTCGACATTTCACCAGAAGCTGAAGTTCGTCAAGAATGACAAGCTAGTCACAGTCTGTGGAGAGCAAGCCTTAATCGTGAGCAACTTATCATCATTCTCCTGTGTAGAACCCGAGGAGGTCGTTGGAACTCAGTTTCAAGCACTATCGGTAAGCAATGAGAATCGACCAGAGAGAGGGACATCGATTTCCTCATACAAGGACGCTCTCAAAGTGATCGAGGGTAATAACGCAAAAGGATGGGGATAACTCGTAATTCCTACTGATAACAAGATAAAGAAAGGTCTTGGTTTTTCTTCAGCCTGTGCCCAAACTGTAAAGAAGGATGAAAGTTTTCATCCCATTCACAACTTCTTCCAAAGTGGAGGCTTCCTCCACCCAGCGTCTCAAGAAGTACACACCATCAATGAGGGTGACTCCTCCGATACCGATGAAGAATGGAAGTCTTATCTTAACGAGGACGATTATATGTCTCAGGGAGAGGCGCATATGTAACACCCTTCTACCCCAAATACAATACGCAGTAAAATAATCATTTAAAATTAGAGTACAGCATAGAAAGGCGTCACATTTTCGTCTTAAAACATCTTGATAACAATCCTGCTCCGTAATACGGGTTTTTTTCAACAATTTAATTCAACACATCGCAGCGGAATAACTTTATTTCAATCAAATCAAACTTCAAAACATCTTAAAGAAAACGATAATAGCATCCGTTAAACCAAGTAAAAATAGAACTCAGAGGTTCACAATGTTCCCGACCCGATGTTACATTATCAGAGCAAGACATGCCCTCTACTCAACTGAAAAGAAACTGAATCCAAAGCTAACTCTTCATGCACCGTGAACTAATCTTGGTTATCTGCATGTTACCCACGTAGAGGCAACATTTAAACAGGCGGGGTGAGTAATCACAATTCAATATAAATCATATAAAGAAAAGACATTAACAGGGCAGCTGTTGTTTTTATCAAATACTACAACGACTCACCCAAACCATCATATAGAACATCACGTCACCAATATCACTCATATGCAATCATGCAATGCCACCAAGAATGAAATGCAACATCATAATAATGCATGTGGTACCAAATCGTCATAATAATGGACACTAGGCCATCAACCCTCCACAAGGGAGCACGTCACAAAATACTCCAATCCGCACAATGGGATTGAAGCCACCAAAATAATGGACCGAAGTCCCATCATAGAATGCCATGAATGCATGATGCAACAACATCGTCATAATCATCATTAAAATCATCGTTTGCATCAACATTCATATCAATATTCCTCGTACTCATCAATACAACATCTATTCAATCAATCACATAAATCATACTAGCTACAAGTTCTCACGCATCCTACTTCTGTCATCATTTTCATCACTAAATAATCATCATATAACACGGCAACACATAGCAGCAATTTACAGCAACCTCACAGCATTAATATAATATAAAACAGATATTTTCCATGAATTTTAAGTCAATAAAAATCATATTTTTCAGTCCCAGGTCGCGCTAAGCGAGCCCCCACCCGCGCTAAGTGCGCAGCTCTCTGCCTCGAAGAGGCGAAATTCCTCCAGACCGCGCTAAGCGCGCTAGTCCGTGCTAAACGCCCTCTGCGATTTTGGCAGAAAAACCCTGCGATCACAGCACTTCTCCATCTGCGATTCAACACCCCTAAACCAGATTTTATCCTTAAATTACCACAGATTATGGTATTATAACCTATAATTATCACATATACGTCAATAACAACAATCATCACATAGCGAATCATCAAAATCCATCATCCCTAACCTCCAATTCCTAGGTTTTTCCCCAAAACCCCAATTACCCACCAACACCTAATCTTTATATCAAAATATTGCAAAGTGAAACTCCCCATACCTTAGAGTCTTGATTCTTTTGATCTTCTCTTGAAGTTTCACCGAAAATCCCTCTATGCCCTAGCCTCCTCCACTCTTCTTTTGTTCTTCAGAGCACCCTTTTCTTTCTTTCAACCAAAACAACACGAATAATGAAAACTCCCCTCACTA
Organism: Lathyrus tuberosus; assembly: GCA_022829125.1. Taxonomy (NCBI): domain Eukaryota; kingdom Viridiplantae; phylum Streptophyta; class Magnoliopsida; order Fabales; family Fabaceae; genus Lathyrus; species Lathyrus tuberosus. The sequence goes on along the minus strand of JALAZF010000019.1, from coordinate 4,196,583 downwards.
TTCCTTGTTTTAACTCAAAATACCCCTAAATGTGCTCTTCCCATCTTACCCTCACTTATCCCTCACCAATGACCATCATACCCTCAAGGCTTCCAATACTCTTATTTTAAATAATAATAATAATAATTTGAATAATGTGATACAATTATTCTTACCATCAATATTATTAATATACTTCCACCACAATGCTCATGAAACACAACATGTCATCAAATTATTGTATATTCACAAATAATTAATAATTAACTAAATATGAATTTAGGGCGTTACAACTCTCCCCCACTTAAGGAATTTTCGTCCTCTAAAATTTACCTGAAGCAAATAGAGTCGGATATGACTCCTTCATCTGATCCTCGCGCTCCCAAGTCCAACTTTCACCAGCTGGTCCTCCCCATAAAACTTTCACCAAAGCAATCTCTTTACCTCCCAGTTGTTTCATTTCTCGACCATCGACATGCACAGGCAATGCTTTCACAGTCAGATTATCCCTCACTTGTACATCATCCATCTGAATCACATGCGACGGATCCAGAATGTACTTCCTCAACTGAGACACATGGAACACGTCATGCAAATTCGCAAGTGACGGCGGTAAAGCAATTCGATAGGCTACCTCTCCTATCCTCTGCGATATCTGATATGGACCAATAAAACGTGGAGTGGGCTTCCTAGACTTTAAAGCTCGACCCACACCAGTTACTGGCGTCACTCTCAAAAACACGTGATCTCCCTCTTGGAATTCAAGTGCCTTCCTCCTCTTATCATGGTAGCTCTTCTGACGACTCTGCGAAGCTTTCATCCTTTCTTGGATCATCTTAATCTTCTCAGTCGTCTCTTGCAAAATTTCAGGTCCGAGTACAACACTCTCACCCGATTCATACCAACACAACGGAGTCCTACACCTTCTCCCATACAAAGCTTCATAAGGCGCCATTTCAATACTAGCATGAAAACTATTATTGTACGTGAACTCAATCAATGACAAATGGTTATCCCACGATCCTCCATGATCCAACACACAAGTCCTCAGCAAATCTTCTAAAGATTGGATAGTCCTTTCTATCTGACCGTCTGTCTGCGGATGATAGGCAGAACTCATCCTCAACTTAGTACCCAAGGCATCTTGTAAACTTTTCCAGAATCTCGATGTAAATCTCGGATCTCTATCCGACACAATACTCGAAGGTATCCCAAGTAACTTCACGATCTCCTCAATATACATCTCGGCTAACTTCTGCATAGAATGATTAATCTTCATCAGCAAGAAATGAGCCGACTTAGTTAATCTATCCACAATTACCCAAATCAAATCATTTCCCTTAGCAGTCCTCGACAATCCCGACACAAAGTCCATGGAAATACTATCCCACTTCCATTCGGGAATACTCAATGGTTGCATCATACCTAAAGGCTCCTGATGCTCAATCTTTGACTTCTGACAAGTCAAACACGCATAGACGAACTCTGCAATATCCTTCTTCATACCCATCCACCAAAACAACTTCTTCAAATCCTGGTACATCTTCGTAGCACCGAGATGGATACTCAACCCACTCCGATGTCCTTCTTCTAGAATACTCTTCTTGATTTCCAAAACATCTGGGACACACACTCTATCTCTAAACATCATCACACCATTCTCATCAATCCGGAATTCTCCTCTGTTACCTTGGTTAATCAAAGTCAACTCGTCAACCAACTTTAAGTCAGATTGCTGTCCCGTTCAGATTTCTTCCAGAATACTACTCGTCAACTTCAACATTCCCAACTTCACACTGTCAGGAGTCTTCTCGCAAACCAAACTCAAATCTCAGAACTGTTCAATTAATTCCAACTCTTTCACCATAAGCATCGACATATGCAATGACTTTCTGCTCAACGCAACGGCCACTACATTTGCTTTGCCTGAATGATAACTCAAATCAAAATCAAAATCCTTCAACAGTTCTACCCACCTTCTTTGCCTCATATTCAATTCTTTCTGATCAAACAAGTACTTCAAACTTTTATGATCGCTGAACACTTCAAATTTAGAGCCAAACAGATAATGTCTCCAAATCTTCAACACAAACACCACAGCGGCCAATTCCAAGTCATGCGTAGGATAATTCCTCTCATGAACTTGCAATTGTCTCTAAGCATAGGCAACAACTTGTCCATTTTGCATCAATACTCCACCAAGACCCATATTCGACGCATCACAATACACTACAAAAGATTCACTCGGATTAGGAAAAATCAACACTGGAGCAGTCATCAACTTCTTCTTTAATTCCATAAAACTCTCTTCACAAGCTACATCCCACACAAAAGCTTGACCCTTTCGAGTCAACTGAGTCAAAGGTAACGCCAACTTAGAAAAGCCTTCAATAAACTTACGGTAATAACCCGCTAATCCCAGAAAACTTCGTATCTCAGTAGCAGACTTCGAAGTCTCCCACTGTAAAACAGCATCAATCTTAGAAGGATCAACAACAATTCCACCCCTTGAAATCACATGGCCAAGAAAGCTTACTTCCTTCAACCAGAACTCACACTTCGACAGCTTTGTATACAACTTCTTCTCCTTCAAGACTTGCAACACAGTTCTCAAATGCTCGGCATGCTCTTCTTCTGATTTAGAATATATCAGAATGTCATCAATAAACACCACCACAAACTTATCCAAATACTCATGAAAGATTCGATTCATATACTCCATGAACACACCAGGTGCATTGGATACACCAAACGGCATCACCGTGTATTCATAGTGACCATACCTCGTTCAGAAAGCTGTCTTCGGAATATCATCAGGCTTAACTCGAATCTGATGATAACCTGATCTCAAATCAATCTTGCTAAACACACAGGCACCAAATAACTGATCCATCAATTCGTCGATTCTCGGTAGTGGATACTTATTCTTGATCGTCACCTTATTCAACTGCCAATAATCAACACACAACCTCATGCTACCATCTTTCTTCTTCACTAACAACACGGGAGCACCCCATGGAGAAACACTTGGTTGAACAAACCTCTTCTCCAGCAATTCTTCCAGCTGATTCTTCAATTCACTTAGCTCAGAAGCTGACATCCGATAAGGAGCCATCGACACTGGACTCGTATCTGGTATTAAGTCCACTGCAAACTTTACTTCACGCTCTAGAGGAAAATCACTGATGTCATCTGGAAACACATTTAGAAATTCACAGACAACAGGCAACTCCACACTCGCAGCTTCACGATCAATTTGCAACGATGCAAACATTGCAAACACCAAGGCTTCGTCTCCCATTAGCTCGTCTACTTGCTTGGCAGATAAGAACATCAACTCCCCACTATTATCAAACTCAGGAAACTCTACAGTCTTGTTATAACAATTGATATGAACACGGTTGAACTCCAACCAGTTCATTCCAAAGATCACATTAATTTGGTGCAAGGGTAGGCACACCAAATCCATTACAAAACTCTTCTCAAAAATCGTCACAGGACATCTCAAACACACAAGGGTAGTAGTAATAGAACCATTAGCTGGAGTTTCTATTACCATATTCCCCTTCATATCAGATAACTTCAAACTCAATTTATTAGCACATTCAAGCGAGATAAAAGAATGAGTAGCACCAGTACCAATAATAGCAACCAACTCGATATTATTAATAAAATAAGTACCCCGAATCAGGTTGTCCTTCTCTGGAACTTCTGCACCACTCAAAGAAAACACACGGCCACTGGTCTGGGCAGCTGTAGCAGTCTTCTTTGGCTTCTGACATTGAGTACTGATATGACCTTTCTCACCACAATTGAAACAGGTCGGACCCTCATCTTGCAATCAGTAGCTCTATGACCCTTCTTGCCACATTTATAGCACCTCAGCACATTGTTGGTACACACATCAGCACGGTGACCTTGCTCGCCACACTTATGACACTTTCCATAAGCGGGAGCTGCTCCCCCACTTGACTTTTTCCCCTCTGCAGCCTTATGCTTTCCCTTGTCAGCTGAAGTAGTATAAGGCTTCCCCCTATACTGCCCTTTCTTCTCACTCAACTGCTTGTAGTGAGCAGATCGAGCTCGGCTGTCCTCATCGTAGATTTTGCTCTTGTAAACCAACTCAGCATACATGCGGATCTGCTGATACCCAATTCCCTGCTTAATCTCTGGTCTCAGCCCATTCTCGAACTTGAGACACTTGGACATCTCAGCATCAGCACGATTGTAGTGCGGACAGAACTTCACCAAAGCCTCGAACTTCGCGGCATACTCCACCACAGTCATATCTCATTGCTTCAGCTCAAGGAATTCCACTTCTCTTTTGCCACGAGCATCCTCTGGGAAATACTTACCCAGAAACTCCTGCTTAAACACAGCCCAAGTTATCACAGTACCTACATCCGTGAGTCTCTGACGGGTGTTATCCCACCAGTCCTCAGCCTCTTCTTCCAGCACATGCATTCCGAACTGAACCTGCTGCTCATCAGAATACCCCATCACCCTAAAGATCTTCTCGATCTCCTTAAGCCACTTGTGTGCACTTGCTGGATCATGCGTACCCATAAAAATCGGTGGATTATTCCTTTGAAACTTCCCCAAAGCACGAAACTCATCAGGAGCTCCACCATTTGGATTCAGTTGCGCCACCACATTAGCAACCGATTCCAACGCATCAGCAATCACACGATCGTTTCTTCTAGCCATCCTTCACACCACCAACAAGGTTAGAAGAACTAAAACATCGACAGTGTACACACACTCGTCGACTGACAGGGGACTGACATCACATAAAAACCTGGCTGGACTGACCGACCAGCTCTGATACCACTAATGTAACACCCTTCTACCCCACATACAATACGCGGTAAAATAATCATTTAAAATCATAGTACAACATAGAAAGGCGTCACATTTTCGTCTTAAAACAACTTGATAACAATCCTGCTCCGTAATACGGGGTTTTTTCAACAATTTAATTTAAAACATCGCAGCGGAATAACTTTATTTCAATCAAATCAAACTTCAAAACATCTTAAAGAAAACGATAATAGCATCTGTTAAACCAAGTAAAAATAGAACTCAGAGGTTCACAATGTTCTCGACCCGATGTTACATAATCAGAGCAAGACACACCCTCTACTCAACTGAAAAGAAACTGAATCCAAAGCTAACTCTTCATGCACCGCGAACTAATCTTGGTTATCTACACGTTACCCACGTAGAGGCAACATTCAAACAGGCAGGGTGAGTAATCACAATTCAATATAAATCATATAAAGAAAAGACATTAACAGGGTAACAGTTGTTTTTATCAAATACTACAGCGACTCACCCAAACCATCATATAGAACATCGCGTCACCAATATCACTCATATGCAATCATGCAATGCCACCAAGAATAAAATGCAACATCATAATAATGCATGTGGTACCAAATCATTATAATAATGGACACTAGGCTATCAACCCTCCACAAGGGAGCACGTCACAAAATACTCCAATCCGCACAATGGGATTGAAGCCACCAAAATAACGGACCGAAGTCTCATCATAGAATGCCATGAATGCATGATGCAACAACATCGTCATAATCATCATTAAAATCATCGTTTGCATCAACATTCATATCAATATTCCTCGTACTTATCAATACAACATCTATTCGATTAATCACATAAATCATACTAGCTATAAGTTCTCACGCATCCTACTTCTGTCATCATTTTCATCACTAAATAATCATCATATAACAGCCAACACGTAGCAGCAATTTACAGCAACATCACAACATTAATATAATATAAAACAGATATTTTCCATGAATTTTAAGTCAATAAAAATCATATTTTTCAGTCTCAGGTCGCACTAAGCGAGCCCCCACCCGCGCTAACCACGCAGCTCTCTGCCTCGAAGAGGCGAAATTCCTCCAGACCGCGCTAAGCGCACTAGGTCGCGCTAAGTGCCTTCTGCGATTTTGGCAGAAAAACCCTGCGATCACAGCACTTCTCCATCTGCGATTCAACACCCCTAAACCAGATTTTATCCTTAAATTACCACAGATTATGTTATTATAACCTATAACTATCACATATACGTCAATAACAATAATCATCACATAGCGAATCATCAAAATCCATCATCCCTAACCTCCAATTCCTAGGTTTTCCCCCAAAACCCCAATTACCCACCAACACTTAATCTTTATATCAAAATATTGCAAAGTGATACTCCCCTTACCTTAGAGTCTTGATTCTTTCGATCTTCTCTTGAAGTTTCACCGAAAATCCCTCTATGCCCTAGCCTCCTCCACTCTTCTTGTGTTCTTCAGAGCACCCTTTTCTTTCTTTCAACCAAAACAACACGAATAATGAAAACTCCCCTCACTATTCCTTGTTTTAACTCAAAATACCCCTAAATGTGCTCTTCCCATCTTACCCTCACTTATCCCTCACCAATGACCATCATACCCTCAAGGCTTCCAACACTCTTATTTTAAATAATAATAATAATTTGAATAATGTGATACAATTATTCTTACCATCAATATTATTAATATACTTCCACCACAATGCTCATGAAACACAACAACATGTCATCAAATTATCGTATATTCACAAATAATTAATAATTAACTAAATATGAATTTAGGGCGTTACAGCATACGCCATTTTGCTTTCCCACACAGAGTCCGAGATATATACCCAGATCAGATGTCAAGATGATGTACGGAGATTGCGATCCGGAAGGATGTCGTGCTCTACCAAACTCATTAGAGGAAGACACTCCGATGAAAGACAACTTTGACTATGACTACTTTGATCCCCTGGATGACTTGCCTATCTGGCAACCATACCCAGAAGACTTGGGGAAAAAGAGTCAGCCAAACGATGCTTATCAGCTGAGTATTATTGAAAAGAATACCTGTGTCCCCATCGAGTCATGGGATCATTACTCAGGACATTCCAAAAATATCTAGCACAACGATGAATCTGCAAAGAGTGCAGGACAAGAGTTCATCAACTATGCTTTTCCTGAGGTCAACGTCATCGAGAAGGATAACTCCTCTTCTCCCACTGAAGTATGGGACACTTTAGGACAACCAAGTGGCAAGTATGACTTCTTGGTTAAGTACACCGCTCCTGAAAGATCTCGTATCAGGCTCAAAGACATCCAGCCAATGGGATGGGGAGATCCACCTGTGAATGAAAACACTGTGCAAGATACAACAGAAGAGTTTGTCTACGACAACTCAGCCTGGGAAGAAGACTCCAATGATCCTGCTCTGCTAGAAATCAGCGTATTTCTGAGGACAAACCAAGAAAGAAGGTACCAGACTTTGTGATTCACCGAGGAGTTCGCCGCCAATGGGTTGCTGTCGATGTCCCGAAAGTCGTCCATAAGTCTAAGTAATTGCCATCTTTGTTTTAACCTTTCATCTTGCCCAGGTGAAACAGATGTTTTTATAGGGCTCACTTTTGTGTAAATATCCCTCTTCGCTTCGCCCAAAGCGACAGAGTTTTGTTTTATAGGGTTGTAGTTTCAAGAATCGAAAAAATCATAAATAAATAAACGTCGTTCTGTAATTTCCGCAGTTATTGATGTTTTCACTTTTCATTTTTCAGAAAATGGTAATCCTAAAACAGCCCTAAAATAAAATAAAAAAAACAAGCATTTTTCAAAAAATACACTGCACACACTCTTGCATTTCTCTCTATCTCTTCTAAAAACAAATCATCACGTTATGTAGATTGCTTATTTTAAACCCCGTTGAAACATATGATCCAATGCCTTCTCCCAACTTTGAATTCCCGGTATTTGAAGCTGAAGAAGAAGAAGACAAAGAAATTCTAGAAGAGATCTCACGATTACTCAGACAAGAGGAAAGATCCATTGAACCTCACAAAGAGCCATTGGAAACGGTTAACTTGGGTTCAGAAGAAGAGAGAAAAGAAGTCAAGATTGGGGCACTGCTCAGTCCGACTGTCAAAGAAATCTTTATAGAACTTCTCAAAGAGTTTCCCTATGTATTCGCTTGGTCCTATCAGGACATGCCAGGGTTAGATACCAGTATCGTGGAACATCATCTACTGTTAAGGTCAGAATGTCCTCCGGTGAAACAGAGACTGACACAGACTCATACAGACATGGCCATCAAAATCAAAGAGGAAGTGCAGAAACAGATTGATGCGGGTTTCCTCGCCTCCTCAGAATATCCTCAATGGTTAGCCAACATAGTTCCAGTTCCGAAAAAGGACGGAAAAGTCAGAATGTGTGTAGACTACAGGGATCTAAACAAAGCCAGTCCAAAGGATGACTTTCCCTTACCACACATAGACATGCTGGTAGACAGTAGTGCAAAGTTTAAAGTCTTCTCCTTCATGGATGGATTCTCGGGCTATAATAAAATCAAAATGGCACCGAAATAAATGGAGAAAACTTCATTCATCACCCCATGGGGCACCTTTTGTTACAAGGTAATGTCGTTCGGTTTGAAGAACGCTGGGGCAACCTATCAAAGGGCCATGACTACTCTGTTCCACGACATGATGCATAAAGAAATCGAAGTATACGTCGATGACATGATTGCCAAATCTAAAATAGAAGAGGACACACCTTTTAAAGTTATTCGAACGTCTGAGAAAGTACAAACTCCGCTTGAATCCTAACAAATGCACGTTCGGTGTCCGCTCAGGGAAACTTTTAGGGTTCATCGTCAGCCAAAAAGGGATTGAGGTTGATCCTGACAAGGTCAAGGCCATTCAAGAAATGCCTTCTCCAAAGACTGAAAAATAATTCAGAGGATTCCTGGGACGTCTGAATTAGATTTCAAGATTCATATCTCTCATGACCGCAACATGCGCGCCGATCTTTAAACTACTAAAAAAGAATCAAAGTTGTGTATGGACAGAAGACTTCCAAACAGCCTTCGACAGTATCAAGGAATACCTATTGAATCTGCCGATTCTATCACCTCCAGTGGAGGGAAGACCAGTGATCATCTACCTGACAGTCTTGGAAGACTCAATGGGCTATGTACTTGGCCAACAAGACGAAACGAAAAGAAAAGAGTCTGCCATTTACTACTTAAGCAAGAAATTTACAGACTGTGAGACTTGGTACACTATGCTTGAGAAAACTTGTTGCGCTCTGGATTAGGCAGCCAAACGTCTTCGCCAGTACATGATTTGTCACACTACTTGGTTAATCTCCGAAATGGATCCGATCAAGTATGTCTTTGAAAAACCTGCTCTCACGGGAAGGATTGCCCGTTGGCAGACGTTGTTATCAAAATACGACATCGAGTACCATGCTCAGAAAGCCGTCAAAGGAAGTATTTTAGCCGATCATTTGGCTCATCAACCGATTGACGATCAAGAACCAGTCGGATTTGACTTCCCAGAAAAAAATGTCATGTACTTAAAAATGAAAGATTGCGATGAACCGTTACCCAGTGAAGGGCCAGAACCAGGTTCCCAATGGGGACTAATCTTTGACGAAGCTGTCAACAATTATGGAAACGGGATTGGGGCAATCATCGTAACACCTCAGGGTACCCACTTTCCTTTCACTACCAGACTGACGTTCAAATGTACAAACAACGAGGCCGAATACGAAGCTTGTATCATGGGTCTCAAAGAAGCAATTAATTTAAGGATTAAGAACTTGGATGTGTATGGAGACTCAGCCCTAGTCATCAATCAGATCAAATGAGATTGGAACACATACCAATCAGGACTGATTCCTTACAAAGATTACGCGAGAAGGTTGTTACCATTCTTCAACAGAATCGAGTTTCACCATAATCACATGGCTGATGCATTAGCCACTCTCTCTTCCATGATTAGTGTAGGTCAATGGAACGACGTACCTAAGATTGACATAATGCGCCTAGAACGGCCCGCTTATATCTTCACGATCGAAGCAGTTATAGACGATAAACCATGGTATCACGATATCAAATGCTTCCTTCAAAAACAAGAGTACCCACCTAGGGTATCAAGAAAAGACAGGAAGACTCTCAGAAGGCTGGCTGGCAGTTTCTTCCTAAGCGGTGATACACTCTATAAGAGAAACTTCGACATGGTCTTACTCCGATGCATAGACAGACCAGAAGTAAACACGCTAATAAAACAAATTCACGAAGGATCCTTTGGCACTCATGCTAATGGACATACAATGGCAAGGAAAATTCTGAGAGTAGGATACTATTGGTTGACCATGGAATCTGATTGCTACAAGTACATGAGGAGATGTCACAAGTGTCAGATATACTCAGACAAAATCCATGTACCGCCAACACATCTTAAATTTCTCTCTTCCCCATGGCCTTTTTCTATATGGGGAATCGACATGATTGGCATGATCGAACCCAAGGCTTTGAACGGACATCGGTTCATCCTGGTAGCCATTGACTACTTCACCAAGTGGGTTGAAGCAGCTTCATACGCCAATGAAACCCGACAAGTCGTGGTCCAATTTATCAAAAACAATCTCATCTGTCGTTATGGTGTTCCGAGCCAGATCATTATTGACAAAGGATCTAACTTGAACAACAAGATGATGAAAGAGTTGTGCGCTGAGTTCAAGATCGAAACCATAACTCATCTCCCTACTGACCCAAGATGAACGAAGCGGTAGAAGTGGCTAACAAGAACATCAAGAAGATTGTTCAAAAGATGGTTGTAACCTACAAAGACTGGCATGAAATGCTGCCTTTTGCTCTTCACGGTTATCGCACATCTGTCCGCACTTCAACAGGAGCAACCCTTTTCTCTCTAGTATATGGCATGGAAGCAGTGCTCCCCATAGAAGTAGAGATCCCATCAATCTGGGTATTGATGGAAGCTAAGCTAACAAAGGCTGAATGGTGTCAAATCGACACGATGAAAGAAAGTGTTTGACAAAAAGGTCTGACCCTGTGTCTTCAGAAAAGGAGACCTCGTGCTCAAGAAGATACAATCATTCCTCACTGATTCCAGGGGCAAATGAACTCCGAATTATGACGGCCCCTATGTGGTCAAGAAAGCCTTTTCAGGCGGCGCCTTGAGACTTGCAACCATGGATGGAGAGGAGTTTGCATACCCCACGAATGTTGACGTAGTCAAGAAATACTTCGCCTAAATAAAAAAAATGTCTCGGTGGATTGAAAACCTGAAAAGGCGGTCCAGGCAAAAATTAGAGACATAAGAAAAAAAATCATCCTGATGGATTGGAAATCTCAAAGTACAATCCAGGCAAAAGTTAGGGATTAATGGCAAGTAACTATGTCTGATCAATGCAACTCCTCAGCAGTCATGCCATCCATCAGGGAAACTTCAGTCAAGGTCATCTTCGACAGAAGCTCAGGATGTCCAGAATTCAAAGTTGGTAGAAGGATACCGGTCGTTATGTTTCAATGTAGCCCCTTTTCCCTTAAAATTACCATTTTCTAAACTTTGTAAATACTCTATGGGATCAAGCGCTTGGCTGATTTCCATTCTATCAATAAAATTTGAGCCCTAGTGCTTTTGTTTGCAATTCTCATTTGTTTTAGCTTTACAGAATGACATTTTAACATGATCAACGATTCTTGAAATAAAACAAAAATTAATTTACTTGTCAAAATTTTTTCTGCTTTTAAAATAAAGATGGCAATTCCTTTTGATTGTTGACCTTCAAAAAGAACATCGATAGTCTCTCCAGAGGTGATTAAACCTCAAAATGCAGAATTAAAGTACTCCTTCTAAACCAGTACGCCTGAATGAAGGATCAGCTGTGTCAGATGCGAATGTCCCATCTGATATCCCCGACAGAGTTCGTATCTCTTAAGACCGATTAAACAATTCTTTCTCCCCACGGGGACCGTCTCTCCTAAGCAAGGCATAATTGCTATCTTGGAACATTGATACTTTTTATCCCCTGCCGTGGCCGAGTATCCAATCGTGTTCATCTATTAGTCTGTATGTCGCGTCAGTTTTGTCAACATAAACATACATACATCATGCATTATTGATTCATATTCATATTCATATTGCATCACTATCACTCTGGTCAGTCTTATCCCCAAGTGGTAAAGTCCTCTCATCAATCGAGTTGCCATTTCTTTCCTCGTCAGGAAATGTTTTGTCTGAGCAATCTCTCCCCCAGTTTATTTCTGGATTGGAGATGGTCCTCGACCACTTTGATAACTTAAACCTCTGAAAGGCAAGAAGACATTCGAAAAAGGTCACTCTTCACCATTGAAGATGATATTTTCGCTTTCCCGGATTAAGGAAAATCCCCAGAGAAAGCATCTCAACCGAAGACTCTCAATAACACATTGGTTTTTCTCTCCAGAAAGTCAATGTTAATGAAGTCATCAGCACCTCAAAATTGGATCGCATCACATGGAATTTCTCCGAGAAGATCTCGAAGAAAGGTATGATGAATATCCATAAGCAGAAAGCGGTCTCTCAAGAGACTCGTTTTTCCCCAGTAGAGTCGACAAATGACATCTCCAACAGAGAAGTTTGCACACCTCTACAGCTCGGACGAATGGGTGTCCCCAGCAAGTCTGACCTCAAAATTTTTCCATCAAATGGCATCTCCCCAGTATAGCTCGGCGAGAAGTTTGATGAAAACCGCTACAAATAGCATCCCTTGTCAAGGAAGGAACTTGACAAGAAGAAACTGAGACCTGTTCCTTGGCTGAAGACCAGGATCGAGGGGAAGTTTATTTCAAAAATGGAGACCAGTTCCTTGGCTGAAGACCAGGATCGAGGGGAAGTTTATATCAGAAACTTATACCAGTTCCTTGGCTGAAGACCAGGATCGAGGGGAAGTTTATTTCAGAAACTTAGACCAGTTCCTTGGCTGAAGACCAGGATCGAGGGGAGGTTTATTAAAAAAAAACTGAGACCAGGATCGAGGGGAAGTTTTACCCTTTTCTAAGTAACCTTACTTAGAAAAAGAAGATGGATGAGCAAACTACTATTCATAACCACCGTCAAAATTTTGGGTATTCCGATATTTAATCCTCTTCCACCCTGAATGTCCGAATATCATCGCCATTCATACCTTCAGGTCCAAGAAGATTAAATAGGGGCATCTGTCATACCCCAAATTTTGACCACCAATATTTCCCATCATTGTGCAAATCATCACCACAATATGGATGTGCCACCATTCCTCATTAATTTCCTCAAGGATTGTTGAGCTTTCACTACAACCAAGAATTAGGGTTTCAGGCCCTCTCAGAGCACTTAGACAAAGGATCAATCAAGAAATGACATGATCTTCAACTTGTCTAACCTCCCAAACACCCATAATAGATCAAGAGGACTCCCACATCAAGAATCAAGCACAAGGTTGCCATATTCCAAGTGGATCAAGCCTCAAGATCGCCAGCGTCACCAAATTAGGGTTTTGGTCAACCAAGGCCTCCAGATGAAAATTTTCATCTGGGCATGAGCCAATGCTTCAAATCATAACCCAAGATACTCCAAGGGACCTCATGGACCCAATCATCAAGTAAATTTAACCTCAGGGGATGTATTTACCAAAAATCAGGAATTAGGGTTTCTTGACCTAATTCACCTCTAAGTTGACTTTTGGAACAAAGCATGAGCCAAGACATCAAGACATAATTTGAGGGCCTCAAATATAACACATTGATCCATTTTCAATAATGGATTGATCCAAGAAGCTTGATTCACAAGTTTCAATTTCATCTGGACCATAATTAGGGTTTTGAAGGAAAAGTCAAATGTAGCTTTGACTTTTGATCCAGACATGCTCCTAAATCTTGGGACATGATTCAATACATCTAATAACACCTATGAAATCCATTCATTAGGTTTGATTTAGGTCAAGGACTTGATTTCACAAAGGATCGCACAGTTTGGATTTCATCCGATAAAAAGTCAACTGTGCACAAAATCAAGTTTGACTTTTTGGAATTTTTCACAAATATGGTTCCCCTAAGTCAAAAACAATGTTAATGTATGGTATTGATCATCATTCATTAGGAAAAATCAAGAAACATGAGGTTTCTTGCAAAAGGGGCAACCTTGAGAAACCAAAATTTTTCTAAGTTATGGAACAAAATGATTTTGGTACCAACTTTGCAAGGTCATAACTCCTAAACCACAAGGCCTTTTTCTCCCATTCAAAGATCAAATGAAAGTCCATCTGACATACTTTAAAAGTGTCAACTACAAGAGATTCCAAATCCTCATGGATTTTGAGTTATGGACTGATCAAAATGACAAAAATGAAGAAAATGACACTTTTCCAACACTTAGTGAAAATCTGCCTAAGTTACCAGCCTTGGACATCAATGTTCAGGAGGATTTTTCAGTTGGATTCAAATAGTTTCAAGACAAACTATGATCACACATGTATTGTATCATATGAGGGCTTTCTAAAAAGCACAAGAGCCTCCCATAACTCAACCTGATCAAGGAGATATGATCCCCTCAAAATCACCATTTCCAACTGTCTTGTACAGGGCAGAATTTGGCATTTTGCTTGATTTGGAAAAATTGAACAACTCCAAGCCTTGTCATCCATTTGGACACATCAGAGGATAAAATCCAAGGGGAATGATCTGATTCCCAAGCCTCCCAAGTCCAAGAATCTACATATAGCCATAACAAACCTAAAAAGGCTAAAAAGTGCAAAAGACTCCAATTTTGTTTCCAAACATTTAATGGATGCATCAAGGTGGCATGGACTGAGAAATTTCTAACTGAATGAGTCAAGATTCAGCTCTGAATCAAAGGACCATAGGCATGTTCCTTAACCTCAAGTCAATGGCTAGAGGAGACTAAAGATTCCCTTGGATCAACATTGGCCAAAGGCCTGTACCAGCTGCCATTCACTATTGCTTGCAAAAAAAACTTGTTGCACTATAAATAGAGCTCATTTGTGCTCAGTTTGAGTACACCAAAGCATTACAACTGATGTTTTCCTCAAAATTTCTCTCTTTAGGCCAAAATGCCTTCTTTTGCAAGTCATCTCTGAGTTTTTGAGTTAGAGAGCAATTCCACCACAACTCATGATCCAAACACATCCAATATGTCATATCTAAGTTGTTCAAATACTCACTTGTGATATGAAACGAGATTACTAACGTCAAGATTAATGGAGTTTCTTTTGGTATCAAGATGGTGGAAGACAATCACGGACCCCTTCGATTGTCGCAAATCCAGTGGTGTCAAAGGAAGTCATTTCATCCTCATCTGTTTCAGAAAGTTCTTGGAGTAAGTACCATGGTGAAGAAGAAGGGTGGACTGAGGAGGAAGCTATCTTGGAGAAGTGTAACGCCTTTAGGGGAAGATAGTTTGTTCTGAACCAATCTGGTTAGGAATTCGTTGGATGAACCCTCTGCTTGTTTGGAAAAAGTTATTCAGCAGTAGGATATGTGTTCTCTTGGGGACAACCAACCTAGTCCTAGGTTCCCGGTTTTCGATGACGCCATTATAGCGGCTAAGGCTAAGGCAACATCTTAGGATGCAAATTCTGCTCTTATTCCTTTTCTCGAAGTGCCAGAAGGAAGTAAGGACCCAGAGATTCAAAAGCAAGGTGTGTGGCCTACAAAGTTGTTGGACAAAAGTAATTCTTTATAGGAAGCAGAAGTCCCTAATCTCAAAAGAGTTAAGTTAAGAAGGGTAGTGGATATTAATAAGCTTGCTCGCAGGATTAAAGCCAAGCCCAAGAAAAGGAGTCTGGGCCTAGTTTCAGTTGCTTCCCCTAATTCAGTAGATCCAATCGAAGAATTCTCTCAAGCTTCTTACTTTGAGGCCCTGAAAGCGAAGTTACCACGTAATGTTTCAAGGCTGCCTCTTTATCTAACTCTCGAGAATCTGATAACCTTTCCGCAGGTGCCATCTTGTGTTGCGAATCCTAATCAGATGGTGATGTCATAAGATGCAATTCTAAATTTGTAGAGAGATTGGAATCAAACGTTGGGTCCAAGATCTGGAACGCTATGAACAAATTGAGGGTGGTGTCAAGAGTTGAGAACCAGAATTTTTCTAAAGTCATTGACAAATTAGAAGCCAGAGACAGAGGTTTATTGGAGGTAAAGAAGGAGAAATCAAAGGCTTTTCAATGATTATAGGTTCCTAAAATATAAGAGGGTGTGGAAATTATTCCAAGAAAAAGAAGATTTGTAGTCTCATTAATTCTGGCCAGGCTGATATTTTTCTTTTGCAAGAATACAAATTACAGGTAGTTGATAAGAAGGTGGTTTCTAGTCTTTGGAACAAGCAACAAGTTGGTTGGTCTTTCATCAAATCAGAAGGTAAGTCTGGGGGGATCATAACGCTTTGGAATGAGGACTATTTCACACTAGTGTTATCCTTTAGAGGTGAAGGTTTCTTGGTAGTCAAATTGAAGGGGAAGGATATAAAACTTATCGTGTTCAATGTGTATTCTGGTTGTTCTATTGCTTTAAAACGTAAGTTGTGGGAGGAATTACAGGTTTATAAGAAGAAGTGGCTAGATTGTAGCTGGATAATTGGTGGAGACTTTAACGCTATTACAGACAAATCAGAAAGAATAGGAGAATCAGGCTTTTTTAATGGTTTAGAGATCAGGGAACTCAACGACTTCATCCTAAACTTGGAGCTGGTAGATCTTCCCGTAGTGGGGCAGTGTTTCACTTGGTTCAGCGGAGACGGGAAGAAAATGAGCAGATTGGACAGATTTTTTGTTGATTCTAACTTCATCAACAGATGGGGATTACTTGAGCAGAGTATTGGAAAAGGGGATCTCTCTTATCACTCTCCAATTTGGTTGAAAGTTCAGGTGAAGGATTGGGGCCCTAAGCCTTTCAAAACCAACGACTGTTGGTTTGTTAACGGTAAGTTCATCAGCTTTGTTGAAGAGAAATGGAAGAACTTTAACATCGAAGGCAGGAGCGACTACGTCTTGAAAGAAAAATTGAAGTTGCTTAGAGGGAGTCTGAGGGATTGGAATAGGGACTTTTTTTGGTTGGTGTAGCACCTCAAAATTTGCCCTATTATTTATACCATCAACAGTGGCTTATGCTTCACATTCATCTGCATCTTCACTAGGTCATAACTGCATTAATCATACATTTGCATGTGCTCCTGAGGCATGGGATCATGGTTTCTTATCTTCTGTGTGACTTGGTTGGTGTTCATCAATTGGAGATGGTGGTTAGGGTTCATGGCAAAGGCATCTTGACATGGGATCTAATTGTGGATTTATATTGGGGTTAGGACAAAATTATTCTCTCAGTTGCTTATTGTTCATTGCGGGTAATACAAGTTAATGAGGGAAGAGATCAAAGTTTATTCGAGATGGAGTTCATGGGGTATTTGAGTTTGAATTTGGATTGGGCAAGCACTTTAAAATATTTGGAATTCAAGATACAAGTTCGTAAATCTGTATTCACCTCATATCATAAACCATAATCCACTTTTGATATCCATTTCAACCGTAAACCATATCCACTTTAAAACCATTTTTGATGTCCATTTTAGAATTCAAATCCATTTCCATTCACTTTACAAATAATCATTTTCCAAGCCCCTCCAAATATCCAAACTTAAACCAAGGTCCATATTCAAATTTCATATCCCTTCTTATCATTTTTCTTTAAACCATATATCTAAATCTATCCATTTGTTTTTTAACCATTTTTCAGTCCATTTTTCTAAATCCAAGTCCATTTCCAAAATATCCATTTCGAGATCCAAAATTCTCAATATCCACATACAATCCATTTTACCATTTTCAAATATTCAAAACCAAGTTTTAGCCCATATCCATATAAACCCATTTTTCCAAGATAAACCACATCCATTTTTATCCAATTTAATTAAATCCATTTCCAAATCATATCCAACTCCATTTTTTAGATCATGATCCATATTCACATTTTATGTCTAAATCCATGAATCCATAAACCGTTGTTGAGAAATCAAATTCCAAAGTCTACTTCAAAATCAATACCAAAATTCCATTTCAATATTCATACACATAGAATCAATTACACAAGTCTTAGAGAAGTAACAGACAGTCTTGAACCAACACGCATACTTGGAGATGGAGGTTTTGGTAGAGTTATAAGTGCACATGTTCAAGCCCTAATGCAGACCTCTTGTCCTGTGCATCTTGTTGTCTTCTGCCGAGCAAGATCCTTGGATGAATTAGCTACTGTATTTATGATCTTATCTCGAGGTGAGATCAAGAGCATCAATAATTTTCTAGCATGTGTTTTGCCACTGCTATGCAATGAATGGTTTCCAAAACACTTGACTTTAGCATTCGGGCACTTGTTAGAGCTACTAGAAAAGGGACCAGTTGAGTATCAACAAATCATTCTGCTCATGCTTAAAGCTCTCCTCCAACCCACTCCAATGGAGGCTGCCCAAAATGCAGGCGTATATGCAATTTGTGTGGGGAAGCATTAAGTGTGTTAAAAAGCCCTTTTACAAAGGTACGACATATTCGGAGCAATACATAGCAGCTGAAGAAATCCGTAGCAGCTTACTTCTCACGATGAAAAAAAATAAAAATCTCAGCAAAGTTACATTCACATTGGAGAAAACTGATAACACTTTCTAACGAAACCACGGACCAATTCTAACAGATTTTCCTAACTTCCAACCTCTAATTGTCATCATCCCCTAACAGTTCCTAACCAACTTCTAGAACCTCTAACCATTTTCTCCCTAACTCTTAATAGAAAATCATACCAGAAATTCCCAACAGAATTTGATATCCACAAACCCTCTCCCTCTCAATTTCCTCTCTCAACTCTTTTTCTATTTTCTTCATTATACCAAACCGCATCTCCTTTCCGATCTTCATCTTCAATTCTTCCACCAGTTTTCATCTTCATCAATCATAGCCTTCAACAAAGTGTTCTGCAGTTTTCATCGTTTCGCACCATAACTCCCAAATTCCTTACGAAGCATCTTCAATCTCCAATTCATCTTCAATACTCATGTTCATCAAATCGCCAACAATTCACCATCTTCCACAGCAACCAATCTCCAATTTCAATTTCTGCAAGGAGATTTCCTAATCCGCATCGTCAACCGCGACTTTCAATCACCGGATCATCTTCGACCTTTACCGAATCTAAACCTGCAACAACTGCAACGAAACCGCGAGAATTCACATCAACAACAACATATCGATCGCAAAAAATCATTACAACACAACATCAACAGAAGAATAGAGAAAGAATTGGTACCTGTAAATAGTCGACATCGCCGAAGTCGGTTTTCAAAAATCAAGAATATGTAGCAAAAGCATCAGAGTATCTTGTGATAACCAGAGTAGGAATCAATGACATCCAGCTTGCAAGGAAAGCAGGGATTCTTCACGGTCAAACCTACACCGTCTTCGACCTTTCTCCGGTGAACTACACCTTCGAAGTTCAAGCAAACTTGTTCAAGGAACCATCGAAGGCGAGACGCGTGTTCTTGCTACTTCGATGACGATGGAAGAGGGTTTCAAAGGAAAAAAAGAGTTCAAACAAGAGGTCATGAGAATTTCTCTTATTAGGGACAAACGCTGCAAAAGGCGGCAAAAGTTGATGCGGTGCGAAGAAATGGAGAGGGTCACAGGTGAAGGAGAAGAGGGAGATGGCGTTGTTAGATGTCAAACATGTTATATATTTGTATGCAATACTTGGCATTTTTCATTTCTTTCCATGTGTAATTTGTTGATTTAAGTGGTGAATTGTGTTGTTGTGCATACATTGGAATACACTTGTGGTGCTTGTAATTTGTGTGCTAGTGTGCAGGAATAGGCATGAAAGGATCAAGTTTATGAGACACAATAAGTGGATGCAAGTTGCCATGGTATTTGAAGCTGCAACAGGGTATTCGCAGTGCGAAGGATCTGGCGAAGGTACCAGCGAAGGTTCGCACTGCGAACGTCGGCGAAGGTGCCAGCGAATGGTGGCAGAAAGTTTCACTTTTAAAATAACCAAAAGTTTGCACTGCAAACTCCTAGCGAAGGCTCGCTGGTTGGCTCGCAGTGCGAAGCTGCTAGCGAATGGTGGCAGAGAGTAATGGATTTTGAAAGTTCTGGCTCGCTAGTTGGTTCGCCGTGCGAATGGATGGTTTGCAGTGCGAACCCACGATTTCTGCCTGGGGCGGTTTAAGTCTCAGAGGCACTTAAGGTGCCATTTTCTCTCATTCATTGTGCGAATGATTCACTCGCAGTGCGAATGCTGCAGAATTCTGGTGTGTATAAATAGATTTTCACTTTGTTTGTAAAGGATATTTTGCTCATTTTCACCCAAAGACCATAGTTTTTGCATTTTGATCATCTAAGAGTGGAATTTCACTTTGAGAAGCTGAAGTCACATCCATTCTCAATTATTCAACTTGGATGTTCATTCATCTCCTCTTTCAAATTGTCATCCAAGCTACCATGAGAATGTGTAGCTAAACACTCAATGTTGAGGTTAGATGTAGTAGATCCTGATTATATGTATTGCTTTTGATCTTTTGTGTATGAACAAAGTCTTTGATCAATATAGATGAAGTTATTTTCTCTTAATGCTTTATGTGTGATTTGTATTGCTCTAGACATAGATTCTACAAATCATGACCTAATAATTTCATCTCTTAAAAACCAAACTCTAGACATAGATTTGGGATTTGCTATTTACTTTGTGTTGATCTTAACGATTGTTGTTTAGATTGTTAGCGTGAGATATCATCTGACGGTCTAAACAACGATACTCACGACTTTGCTTTAGACATAAACTTAGTCGGGAGGATACGCGGTTGTATTGGTCGGAAACTGAGTTCATATGCTTGATTAATCGGATATATGTGAAAAGGATTAGCGAAACCTAACCTTGACATGCTTTCCTAAAAACTTTACAAACTCTTTGTCATAAATTAATCTTTGCTACTAATTGATGTTAAACGAAATTGAGAACCATTTGGAACCATTGAACTTAAAACAGTGTAACTATTGAACGGCAAGCATCTAATATCGGTAATACCTGTGGAGACGATAAAAACACCCCCTATTACTCTTTCAACAAAATGGCGCCGTTGCCGGGGATTGTTCAGTGATATTGCAAGCATTGCGATAGTTGTGCTATTTTAAGCTTGTTAACCTTTTTCTTGAACTTGTTAATTTGTTTTATTTAGTGTGCAGACTTAGTTTATGCGAGGGAAACTACCGGCGGACCAACTTCTTTTCGATCCCAAGATTGAGAGAACCGCCCGTAGGATCAACAGCCGAACTAGACGAAGGAGGCAGCTAGCAAGACAAAAGTGAGAACAAGAGGAAAATACTTCTACACCACCACCATTTCCACAGATACTTCCAGTTATGGAGGCAGATCCACCACGACCACCTGCTTCTAGACCTCGCACAAACAGTCTGAGACATAATGCCCAGTTCGCTCGCCATGCACAGAACGGTCGTCATTCCGAAATGAAGACCGGTATTCTCCAACTACTATATCAAAGTCCATTTACGGGTATGGATCATGAAGATCCGTTTACCCATCTGACGAAATTCTATGAAATAGCGGGAGCGACTGGTGCACCTAAGGCAGAAGAGGAGTCTCTGTTCAAGAGACTATTCCTGCATTCCCTCATTGGGAAGGCCAAGGAGTGGTACCTTGATCAGTCAACGACCATAATGACGGACTAGAATGCATTGGAAGAGAAATTTTTGGAGAGATTTTTCCCACATACTCGGTTTATGGAGGCAAAGACCGCCATCGCGGTGTTCACACAAGGAGCCAATGAATCTCTCAATGAAGCTTGGGAGAGATTCAAATCAATGTTGAGAAAGTGCAAGGGCCATGGTTTTGATGAATTTTCGCAAATTCATATATTTCGAAATGGACTTCAACTTGTACATAAAACCTTGTTGGATGCCACCGCTGGTGGATCCTTGCTAAGCAAAACCGCAGCAGAAGCCACAGCTATTATTGATAGGATGGCCTTGAACGACCATCAAGGTAGTCATAACCGTGGACCTTCTCAGCGGACTCCTGGAGTTCTAGAATTGGGAACAAGCGATGCTATACTTGCTCAGAACAAGTTATTATCCCAGCAGGTTGTGTTGTTGACGAAACCAATGTCTAAACTTCCTCAATAATTCAAAGAAATTCATGACTCCTCGAGTAAAAATGTACAAGTCTTGGTTTGTGAACTTTGTAGAGGCGACCATCCGACCGGATATTTTCCTCCAGTAGTGGAGGAGGTAAACTATGCTGGAAATCAAGGATACCAACCCCGACCTCCGTATCAACAAGGCAACCAAGGTTACCAACAACGGGCTAACCAAGGTTATCAACAACCGTGGAGACCACAAGAAGCCGGACCGTCAAACCGTCAACAATACCAAAATTACACTAAACCTCCGCAAGCTCCCGTTGGAAATACGAAGATGGAAGACACTCTCACGCAATTTATGCAAATGGCAATATCCAATCAGAAGAATACCGATGCGGCCATAAGGAATCTTGAAACACAAGTCGGGCAATTATCAAAACAATTGGCCGACCAACAAAAAGGGCACTTTACGGCAAATACGCTTCCAAATCCTAAAGATTGTAAAGCAATTTTAACAAGAAGTGGAAGAGAGATTGACATGGGTGTAGGTAAAAGTGTAGTGGAGGAGGAGGTTGTAGTTGAAAAAGAAAAAGATAGTGATGAGATTGAAGTAGAAAAAAATGTTGAGGGTGTTTTAGCTGAAAATGAGAAGGAAAAAAGTGAGGATGAAAAAAAAAGAGAGAGAGAAGAAAAAGTGAAGAGAACTAGGAAGGGAAAAGAACCGGTGAATAATATTCCGATCCAACACTTACCATATCCTCATGCTCCTACAAAGAAAGATAGTGCAAGACACTATTCTCGGTTTATGGATATTTTCAAACAATTACAAATAAATATCCCATTTTCCGAGGCTTTGGAGCAAATGCCAAAATATGCGAAATTTATGAAGGATATCCTCACGAAAAAGAAGAGGTATACGGATCAAGAGACCATTATGGTAGATGCTAGCTGTAGTGCTATCATTTAACGTACTCTCCCGAGGAAAGAATGTGATCCGGGACGAGGCACCTTGTCGGTCACTATAGGAAATGTCTATGTGGGCAACGGATTGATTGATTTGGACTCTAGTATCAATTTGATACCTTTGTCGATTGTGAAACGGTTAGGACACATGGAATTGAAGTCCACTCAAATGACGTTGCAACTCGCAGACAAATCCACTACCCGTCCTCACGGTGTAGCGGAAGATGTGTTGGTCACAGTGGACAAATTTTTATTTCCGATAGACTTCGTGGTCATTGAAATGGAGGAAGATGAGGACGCTCCATTGATTCTTGGAAGGCCTTTCATGAAAACTGCTAGAATGGCAATAGACATGGACGATGGTCTCATGAAAGTGAGAGTCCAAGATGAGGAGGTGTGTTTCAATCTCTATGATGCCATGAAGCACAAGAAAGATAAAGGTGATTGTTTCAGAATTGATGCAACGGAGGAAGCGATTATTGATGTCACAAAGCAAATTCATGTCATTACCCCTTTACAAAGAGCTTTGGATGATTCCTTGGAAGTATTCTCAGTTGAAGAAGAGCAAGCTCTTGAGGAGTGTTTGTTGGAGCTTGAAGCTTTAGAAGAATTGCAACCTTGGGAGTATGAAGAGGAAATTCTAAAAAAAGTGGTGAATGATGAAAAATCCGAGCTTGAACTAAAGGTGTTGCCTTCAAACTTGAAGTATGTTTTTCTCGATGACGGTGGTAATAAACCGGTTATCATAAGCAGTATTTTATCTGAAAACGATGAGAGCCGCTTAATTAAAGTGTTGAGAAAAAATCAGGATGCAATGGGATGGACCTTGTTCGATCTCAAAGGCATAAGCCCTTCATATTGCATGCATCGAATATTTATGGAGGAATATTTCAAACCGGTTGCTCAACCGTAACGCCGCTTAAATCCTATCATGAAAGAGGTGGTTAGGAAGGAAGTGGTAAAAATGTTAGATGCCAGAATGATTTATCCCATTTCTGACAGTCCGTGGGTTAGTCCGGTGCATGTGGTACCGAAAAAAGGCGGATTAACGGTGGTCCGAAACGAGAAAAATGAGCTCATTCCAACAAAAACCGTGACCGGGTGGAGAATGTGCACAGATTACCGTAGGCTAAACAAAGCTACGCGGAAAGATCATTTTCCTCTCCCGTTTATGGATCAAATGCTCGAAAGGCTTTCAGGTCAACAATTCTACTGTTTTTTGGATGGTTATTCGGGTTACAACCAAATTATTGTGAACCCGGAGGATCATGAAAAAACCGCTTTTACATGTCCTTTTGGAATCTTTGCTTATAGGCGGATGCCGTTTGGGTTATGTAATGCACCGGCAACTTTTCAACGGTGTATGCAAGCGATATTCTCGGATTTGATCGAAAAGACAATTGAGGTCTTTATGGACGATTTCTCGGTTTTTGGACAATTGTTCGATATTTGTTTGAAAAATTTGGATACAGTGTTGGAACAGTGTGTGGAAACCAATTTGGTACTCAATTGGGAAAAATGCAACTTTATGGTGAACGAAGGAATTGTGCTCGGTCACAAAGTTTCTTCAAAGGGCCTTGAAGTGGATAAAGCCAAGGTGGACGTTATTGAGAAATTGCCACCACCGTTGTATGTGAAAGGCATAAGGAGCTTTCTCGAACATGCAGGATTCTACCGGCGGTTCATCAAGGACTTCGCAAAGGTAGCAAAGCCATTGAGCAACTTGCTCATCCAAGGTAAGATTTTTGACTTTGACGAATCTTGCATGTTTACGTTTAATTTTTTGAAAAAAAGTTTAACTACCTCACCGATAATCATTGAACCTAACTGGAAATTGGATTTTGAATTAATGTGTGATGCAAGTGATTATGCGGTGGGGGCTGTTTTGGGTCAGAGGAAAACGAAAGTTTTTCACGCGATACACTATGCGAGCAAAGTTTTAAACAAAGCTCAAATTAACTATGCAACAACTGAGAAAGATTTGCTTGCAATAGTGTATGCGTTGTAAAAATTCCGTTCCTATTTAATTGGGTCGCGAGTCATCGTTTACACGGACCACACGGCTATAAGGTATCTGCTCACCAAGCCTGATTCTAAGCAGAGGCTTATTCGTTGGATCCTTTTGTTACAAGAATTTGATCTAGAAATTCGTGACAAAAAAGGATCCGAGAATTTGGTGGCGGATCACTTATCCCGCCTGGTAAACGTTGACGTGACCAAGAAGGAATGTGAAGTTAAAGAGGAGTTTCCTGATGAAAAATTGTTTAAGGTGCAAGTTAGACCGTGGTTCGCCGACATGGCTAACCACAAAGCCGCCAGATTGATATCGGATGGTCTAACGCACCATCAAAAAAGGAATTTTTTGTCGGATGCCAAGTCCTTTGTATGGGATGAACCTCATTTGTTTAAACTTGGTGTCGACAACCTCTTAAGAAGATGTGTGTCGGTAGAGGAAGCCACGAACATACTGTGGCATTGTGTCAACTCTCCGTATGGAGGACATTTAAATGGGGTTAAGAACGGCAATAAAAGTCCTTCAATCGGGCTTTTATTGGCCGTCGTTATTCAAATATGCGCATGCGCATGCGCATGCCCAAAGTTGTGACAAATGTCAGAGAAGTGGAGGAATTTCACAGCGGCATGAAATGCCTTTGCACAATATGTTAGAAATTGAAGTTTTTGATTGTTGGGGGATCGACTTTGTCGGACCATTCCCATCTTCATTTTCTAACGAATACATTTTGGTCGCTGTGGATTATGTTTCTAAATGGGTTGAGGCGATAGCATGTGCTAAAGCCGATGGAAAAACCGTAGTGAAATTTTTGAAAAGAAACATTTTTGCGCGTTTTGGTACTCCGCGAGTGTTGATAAGTGACGGAGGATCCCACTTATGTAACACTCAGCTTGACAAAGCTCTGGAGCAATATGGTGTTAAGCACAAGGTTACAACACCATATCATCCTCAGGCTAACGGGCAAGCGGAAGTATCAAATCGAGAAATAAAACGCATTTTGGAAAAAACTGTTTCAGCCTCAAGGAAAGATTGGGCAAACAAACTTGATGATGCTTTGTGGGCTTATCGGATTGCTTTTAAGGCTCCGATTGGTCTCACGCCTTTTAAAATTATCTATGGTAAAAATTGCCATTTGCCGGTTGAGTTGGAACATAAGGCGTTTTGGGCCTTGAAATTTTTAAACTTTGAACCAACTCTTAGCGGTGACAAAAGAAAAATTCAATTGCACGAATTGGATGAATTACGCCTCCAGGCGTATGATTCTAATAAGCTGTATAAAGAGCGTGTAAAGACATACCATGACAGAAAAATTGTGATCAAACAGTTTGAAGTGGGACAACTGGTCCTACTCTTCAATTCTCGGTTGAAATTGTTTCCAGGAAGATTGAGGTCTAAATGGTCGAGTTCATTTCGGATTCGGGAAATCAAGCCTTATGGAGCAATTGTAATTGAAGACATAACATCAAAGGAGAATTGGACTGTTAACGGTCAAAGATTGAAAGTGTATCTTGGAGGTGATTTCGAGCGAAATCCCGCCGTTGTTCCTTTTCGCGATCCTTGAGGTTGCGGTGAACCGTCGAGCTTAGCCGACGTTAAACAAGCGCTTGTTGGGAGGCACCCCAACATTGTAAGTATGTTTGCTTTTATTTGCTGTTTTAAGTGATTTTACATTTGTGAATGAGGGGCATTGTGGTAGCAAGACAGAAAAACAAAAATTTGCAAAACTGTCTCATTCGCTGGCTGCTTCGCACTGCGAGTCTGGGGCGAGCATTCGCCAGCCATTCGCACTGCGAACCCAGCGAGCCAGAATTTATGTTTTTGCTGCCACCTCATAAAATGTGGGGTTTAATTAAAGGGGTGGGCTTGCACTTAGGCCCATGACACATTTTGTGGCTGAAGACTTAGGGAAAAAAACCCTAGTCCCACTTGCCTCACTCATTCAAAGGAAAAAAGAAAAAAACTCTCAAGTCCTCTTTCTCTCTCACGTGCTTTGTACTGACCTCTTTTCAAGTTTTTTCTCCATCAATTTGCCTACTCCACTCAAGGTTTGAATCTCTTTTCTTGTTGCTTTCTGAAATTGTTGTTAAGAATTGTATGGAGCATTAGAAACATTTAAGAGGTTAGGGTTAAATGTTGTTGTAAGATGTATATGGATGCATGTTGAAATTTCTGCAGGTTTTAGAGTACATAGGACTTGTAGATGTTGCTCTGTTGTGGACTGTGGGGCTGCTAAAATTTTTCAAGATTTTCGTGGATTCGCTGGCCCCTTCGCAGTGCGAATCTGGGGCGAACGTTCGCTAGGATTCGCAGTGCGAGTGTTGCAGCGAACAGAGCAAATTTTAATTTTTTTTATGAAGTGCAGTTTGATATTGTTTGATTTCTAATGGCTAATAAACTGTCTTGGTGTTTTGCGTGGTTTTGTTTGTGATATGTGCAGATGGGTCCAAAGACTAATCTTGCCAAGAAAAGGAAAATAACTACATCAAGACAAGTACCGATCCAATTCGACGATACTCGGTTCAAAGGTCCCAGACAGGCTGAGAGATATGTGGTTTTGGAAAAAAGGACCATCCTAGCAGAGAAGCGGTTTAATTTGAATGATCAAGGGAGTTATCGTGCTGTAGCTGCCCTCTTGAATGCAAAAAAAAGGGATCGGCTAATAACTCCTTTGGATTGGTATAATGTAGAGATAGTCCGGGAGTTCTATGCAAACGCCGTCCCGGATGAGGGCGACCTTTTTACTTGGACAACTGTGGTTGGGGGAAAAATAGTGAGATTTGATCGAAGGACAATAAGTTCGGTTCTTGGAGACCCTCTACCGTTACGTGCCAGTCAGGAGGATGCATGCCATAGGAATCTTAACCGTCACTGTGATATCACCCAAATGACCACCGATCTGTTGCGCCCAGGTAAGACTGTTGAACTCAACCATTCTGGGGTTCCTGTCAGGTATCACCGGGAGGACATGCTGCCTTTGGCCCAGCTGGTATTGCTTTTGGTTGTCACCAATATAAAACCAAAGTCGCATTCCTCAACAGTCCCGATTCCCCTTGCTCACTTAGTCCATAGCATCCTAACCAATGTGGAGATTGATGTCGCGAGAATAATTGTCGATGAGATAAGGGCAATTGTGGAGAGTGGTTTAGGAGGTAACCCTTCTAGGAAGAATGCCCCTCTCGCATTTCCTTGTCTGATCATGACATTGTGTGCTGAAGCTGGTGTAGTGCTTCCTTCGCGGCGTCAGGTTACCATTCCGTCGTCTATCGATGATCGATACGTCGACAAATTCTGCAAACCTAAAGGGGTTCGAGCTGAGTCTTCTCGTGCTGGTGCTGAGGCCGGTACAAGTGGGGGTGATACTTCTGGGTCGCAAAATTTCTATCCTTATCAGCAGGAGATTTACCAGTATAACTGGGACTGGATGGCCGCTTCTCAGCGCTCCATGTTAGATTTACATGATTCTATGCAGGTACTTTAGCTGCAGATTCGTGATCCCGCCGCAGAGCAGTCTTTGATGTCGAGGGAGCAGTTCCTCGCGCACGCTGGTTGGCCTGAGGCCAGGCCAGTATTCAGAGGGGGAGAGGATGCAGCTGGTCCTGCTGCTGATGATGCTGATGAGGAGGGGGATGGCGAGGATGTGGAGGTTTCTGGTTCTGAAGAGGGTGATGATGATGATCAGGTGACCGAGGTCTTCGAGACAGAGTCCGATGAGGACTGATTTTGTGGATCCTAGACTTTTGTACTTCCTTTGGTCACCAAAGTGAAGTTTTCTTGTATTCAGTTTTTTTTTCAGCTTTTACTAGTGTATTTTATCCACATGGTGGAATATTTTGGGATATTGATGTACTTGTACCCTTGAGGTACTTTTTGACTATGTAGGTGTTTCTACACCATGCACATTATTATTAGTATTATGAGTAATGTTAGTTGTTTCAAAAAATTTTGTGTTCACTTTTACTAATATTTTGGTTTTAGTTATAGTAGTAAGAGTTGAATTCGTCAGTGATGAATGTGCAACTCTTCAAATTGTTTATATGTGTTATGTGGTATGCTTGTGAGGATTTAATATTTCCTTCTTTTATTGTTGGAACTTTGGAAGTTTAGGTCGGTGACTCTTTATTTTAAAGGAAGATTCCTCCAAGATGGGATGGCTATGATAGTACCTTAAGCATATTGTTGTGACAAGGTACATAGTTACCTAGTTTGAGAATTTAGAGTGTATCAGAACTTTGTTTCTTGGTGCAAATGAAAATGTTGTTTCATGTCACAACTCTCTTTGAATGTTTGTGTCATTTAGGTTCAAAAATCACTAAAGTGAGAAGCCTCCAAGTTTTACTATATGCTAAGGATTGATGATAAATGTTGTTTTATACTTTTAATTCATGCCTTATCTTGTGATGTATGTGATTTTGTGGAAGTATTAGAAGTGATCAAGGCACTTGTTGAAATTGAGCACAACCATTTCCATATAGTAATTTACCCGTGAGGAGTGAGAATTTGTTAGCCCCTTTGTGCCAAGTTGTTAGATCTCTTTTAGTGATGAACTGTGGATTGTACATATTTGCCAAGTCGAGTTCATCATTGAATTTTTAAGAGCTTCTAACATATTTTCTTCTTGAACCTTTGAACTGTTGTTTAAATTGACTTCCTTGCCTTAAAAAGCAAGGAACATTCACTTTAGGTTGAGTCGAAAATAAGTTGGGGAGAATGAAAAGAAGATGGGTGCATTACTCAAAATTTTGAAAAAATTCAAGCAAGCATGAAAAGATAAGAGTTGTGAATATGTGTACAAATGAGAAAATGCTTGCTTGAATGAAAAAAAAATAGATTCAATAATTGTGCACGGTAGTATGAGAAGGTGTGATAAAAAATTGGTGAATGAAGTTGAGATGTGTGAATATGGTGTTTAGTGAATGTTCTTTTGCATCGGCAATTTCGTTTCAATGGCCATTAGAAATATCCCTTTTTGTCTACCCGGCCAAGCTACAACCTTGAAGTCCTTAGTGATCTTTTGCTTCCATGATTTCTTTTGTGATCATTGAGATATTGTATGAATTGCTTAGTATTTGCATCATTTGTCATTTGAGTGTAATTGTCCCGTGCTTGTATGCACGTTTTCCTTCAATCCTTTTTCGAAGAGGAGTGTTAGAATGGCATGTGCATGATGAGTTAGTTGTCTCTTGAAACATTGTTTGAAAGTTGTTTAAGAGTCAAGGTCTTTTACATTGTAGGTTCTTGGATTGTGTAATTGTTGCTTTTTTGTGATTGTTGTTTAGTTGAGCCGTTTATCGTGTCTTGGTTGAATTGAATGCTCGAGCAAATCCTCTTGAGAGGCATACTTTGCTTGAGGACAAACAAAGAGTTAGTTGGGGAGAGTTTGTTAGATGTCAAATATGTTATATATTTGTATGCAATACTTGGGATTTTTCATTTCTTTCCGAGTGTAATTTGTTGATTTAAGTGGTGAATTGTGTTGTTGTGCATACATTGGAATACACTTGTGGTGCTTGTAATTTATGTGCTAGTGTGCATGAATAGGCATGAAAGGATCAAGTTTGTGAGACACAATGAGTGGATGCAAGTTGCCATGGTATTTGAAGCTGCAACAGGGTATTCGCAGTGCGAAGGATCTGGCGAAGGTGCCAGCGAATGGTGGCAGAAAGTTTCACTTTTAAAATAACCAAAAGTTCGCACTGCAAACTCCTAGCGAAGGCTCGCTGGTTGGCTCGCAGTGCAAAGGTGCTAGCGAATGGTGGCAGAGAGTAATGGATTTTGAAAGTTCTGGCTCGCTAGTTGGTTCGCTGTGCGAATGAGCTAGCGAATGATTCGCTGTGCGAATGGATGGTTCGCAGTGCGAAC
The DNA here is from genome assembly GCA_022829125.1 of Lathyrus tuberosus. Classification (NCBI taxonomy): domain Eukaryota; kingdom Viridiplantae; phylum Streptophyta; class Magnoliopsida; order Fabales; family Fabaceae; genus Lathyrus; species Lathyrus tuberosus. Next base: position 4,165,727 of record JALAZF010000019.1, on the reverse strand, counting down.
CCACGATTTCTGCCTGGGGCGGTTTAAGTCTCAGAGGCACTTAAGGTTCCATTTTCTCTCATTCGCTGTGCGAATGATTCACTCGCAATACGAATGCTGCAGAATTATGGTGTGTATAAATAGATTTTCACTATGTTTGTAAAGGATCTTTTGCTCATTTTCACCCAAAAACCATAGTTTCTGCATTTTGATCATCTAAGAGTGGAATTCCTCTTTGAGAAGCTGAAGTCACATCCATTCTCGATTATTCGACTTGGATGTTCATTCATCTCCTCTTTCAAATTGTCATCCAAGATACCATGAGAATGTGTAGCTAAACACTCAATGTTGAGTTTAGATGTAGTTGATCCTGATTATATGTATTGCTTTTGATCTTTTGTGTATGAACAAAGTCTTTGATCAATATAGATGAAGTTATTTTCTCTTAATGCTTTATGTGTGATTTGTATTGCTCTAGACATAGATTCTACAAATCATGACCTAATAATTTCATCTCTTAAAAACCAAACTCTAGACATAGATTTGGGATTTGCTATTCACTTTGTGTTGATCTTAACGATTGTTGTTTAGATTGTTAGTGTGAGACATCATCTGACGGTCTAAACAACGATACTCACGACATTGGTTTAGACATAAACTTAGTCGGGAGGATACGCGGTTGTATTGGTCGGAAACTGAGTTCATATGCTTGATTAATCGGATATATGTGAAAAGGATTATCGAAACCTAACCTTGACATGCTTTCCTAAAAACTTTACAAACTCTTTGTCATAAATTAATTTTTGGTACTAATTGATGTTAAACGAAATTGAGAACCATTTGGAACCATTGAACTTAAAACAGTGTAACTATTGAACGACAAGCATCTAATATCGGCAATCCCTGTGGAGACGATAAAAACACCCCCTATTACTCTTTCAACAGGCATCACGAAAGGATTCTGATGAAGAAGAGGAACGGGATATCGTGGTAAGGATTGACTCCATTTATTCACGCTCAAGGACGGACTCAACTTAAACTGCTCGTGGTGGCCGCCGAAGATGCAGCATCACCGTCCTCGCGACTTGGTCCGCCGAAACCGCTTATCTTCATTAAGGTTTGTTTCCGAATCAACCCTAATGCTGATACCATAGAAGTAGTGTTTGTCTGCAATTCAGGAAATTGGGTTGGGATTCAAGCCCACATACTTATTTTGTCCGCACCCCTTAATTTATCACTAAACCCCATTGAAAGGTTTTTTTTTTCAATTTGGAAATTTACCTCCAATTGCTGTTAGATTAGGTTTAACACTTTAATCCTAGAATTAGCTTTGATTTTAGACTTAGGATAATTGTAATATTAGATGATTAGGTTGTGTTAATTAGTTTTAATCTTGACTAATTAGATTAGATATTGATAATGATTTTTAAATAATCTCTTTTAGCTTAATTTCTCAATAATCATTTTTAGCTTAATCGCTCACTAATTTTTTTGCTTAATTGCCCGTTAATTGTTTTTGCATAATAGCTCACTAATCGCTTTTTGGCTTAATCGCTCATTAATTGAATTTTCGGCTTGATTGCTTGGATAATCTAGTTGTTGACTAATTGTTTTTTTAAACTAGATTAATCTTAGTTGATTTGGGTATTAGAATTAGAGATTTTAGGAAATTAACGATTAACTTTGGTTAATTGATTTAGAAGTTTTAATTAGGATTAATCCATAACATTAGAACTAGGTCTTTAGAATTAATTCACCTTGTAGAATTTGTTTTCAAGTAGAAAATAACTTTGATTTTAACCGTGTTTCTAATTGAATTTTTTCCATGGTTGAATAGTTGACTTTGTAGACTAATATTAGTTTTAATTCGACTAATTGGAGTTGGATTTCGATAATTGTTTTCGGACGATTATTTTTTGGTTTAATCATATCCTAATTGTTTTTTGCTTACTATACGTTTTTAGCATTAAGTGCTCGTTAATTGATTTTTGGCTTAATTGTCCACTAATTGTTTTTAGAATTAGAAACTAATTTTGAACTAATCGATGTTGACATAGTTTGATTTGATTTTGTTTTAACATTGACTATACTTAGAGTTTAATGCTAACTTTGACTAATTTTCATAATAGTTTCATTTGGTAAGTTTGTTAATAGTCCTTAACATGTTTTACATAGATTTGTGGCTAATCGTGGTTTACATTTTAGTATTGATTTCAATTACTTCTTATTGATATTTCCATTTGATCTTAGTTGCTAACTTTGGTTATTTTCATTGATTACTTTGACTAATCTTTGAGTTTGTTTTGTAGTGATTCTCACTTGACTTGATAAGTTGTTTAAAAGTAGGAGGTGCTGCCACATACACAGCTGCTGTGGACAAAGTGTGTTGTAGAATATTGTTGTTCTGTCTGGTTGCATACACACATGCCCTGTTCTGGAAATAGTAGCTGTTATAGGCTGTTTTTATTTGTTGCTGGTTTTTACAGCTATGCAGGTGCTGGAGCGTTGTTGTTGCTGTTGTTTATGGCTCGTTGTCTTGTTTTGTCTTAAGGACTTAAACTCGTTTTACCTTAGCCATTGGTGGATGTTTATAAGATGTGTGCACACTTCTAACATGAGTTCAAATATGGTTTTGGTTTACTTTCATGTCCTTTGCCTATACTTGTAACCCTTAGGTGATTTCTTTTGTTGGTTTACCTTTAACTTCAAGGTAGATTAGTCTTGTAGCATAGTTGTAACTTAACTTGTAATTTCATAATCCTTTTAGGTCTTTCACTTTGACTAATGTGACTCAAATGTACATAGTCATTAGACTTAGGTTTTCATGTTGTACATACATTCTCTTGTTATTACTAATGTCTTTGGTTAACATGTGCAAGGTGCATAAAGGAGACATTCCAAAGGTGGTTTGACCATTTCATTTTGTAAATAAAAACTTGTTTCTAACTTGGTTTGCTATTTGTTTATAGGTGCTTCTGTGACTTGCTTTCGTTGCTTTGCTACGGATTCATATCCGTTTGGTTGGACTTCTTATCTCTTCACTTCTCTTTAATGTTTTCAAATGCCATGAGAAGTAGGAATAGTCGATGCCATGATAAGTAGGATTGTATGGAAAGCCCTCAAGTGAGGCCATGATTGTGCTTGTTTAATATTGTGCCTAAAGACCTCTAAAGAGGCATCCCCTTCCCATATTCCCTTGTAAGACCTCCAAGAAGGCAATTGACGGAAGTTAGGGTTTGCAACCGACCCCTGTTATTATAGTTGAGTCGTTCTTAGCTCTCATTACATGATTGAAGCTTTGAACATCACTTTCTTCTGTTATCGAGTCCGTCAAGTGGAAGGAGGGTTTATAGCTCGTATTGACCGGTGCTGATGCTTATGTGATCTGGTTCACATCTTCCCTTTTTATTCTGCTCTCCATGGTTATCAATACCATTGGGTGAGCACCCCTATTTACCACAGCTAGCTTGTTTGCCTCGGTTGATATGACCCTTTGGCTAAAGCTCCCCCCTTTTCTTATTGTGTGACATTAGTGCTGACTGACACTGTTTATTCTTTCGCTGCTTTTAGTTCATTTTGTGATTGATTTATCTTGTGTTTACTTGTCTGGTGACATGATCCCTTAGGATTCCTCGCTCCACTTAATTTATGATTGAGTCAGAGGTAGGAGAGACATTAGGATAGAAATCCATGCCTGACAACATTAGGTAGACTTCCCTTGATCCTGACCTTAGGACCATCATTGCATGCTAACCTGTGGTTCAGTTTTCTCCTTTAGACTTCCGTGAGTCTCATCATTTCTCTCACACCCATACGATCGAGACTGTTTCCTGTTCACCCATAGTAGTGTGAACTACAGATGCTCTGATTCCTCTCTCTCGTCCAATTGAGGATACGTAGGCACGAGATGCGATATCTCGGCGAGCACACTAACAACTAACTTCCATTTTCTCTTACACCTTTGAGTCTCTTCTCTCTCTCAAAGAAATTTAAAACACTTAATAAAGTTAACATGTATTGCACATGAGCCTTGTACATGGGAAAGTGGAGAGTGAGGGATTTTCCTTCACTTTCCTAGGGTGTTTAGTGTACTTCCCGTCTTGGGTCGATATGCGAGGCATTCGATCCTATGTCATAGACTTTAGTGCGATACTTGTCACAAACACAAAACAATCAAAACACTTCTTCTAAAAGACAAAAACAAACAATTCTCTTCTCATCTCACCCACTCTCATCGTAAAGGATGCGTCATTTCTGTTCTACCGCAAACAGGTAAACGCGTAAGGCTCCCACAACGAGCGGCAACACCTAAACTGCTAGAACGCGAATGTTGACGTATTCCACCTAAAAGACACAAACAAAACCGACCCGTAGGTCGAACTACGACTGCTCTGACTTCCTCTCTCCGGTAAGATTGAGGATACGTAGGCACAAGACGGCGATGTCTTGGCGAGCAACCTTCCCCACAAAACCGTAGTCCGAACTACGTTGACTCTGACTTTCCCGCTCTCGAGGGAATAGGTAGGCCTAGGACTCCGAGGACGTCCTACCGAGTCACTTCTTTTCCTTTTCTTCCTCGTTCCTTCATTCTTTCCCGTACCTGTTCCTTCTCGTTTCCAGTTAGCAGTTGAGCTTCAAATACCCTACACCCTTTGATCGATAACAACAAGCGTGGATCCCATCGAGTACGATGGACGCGAGGGGGTGCTAATACCTCCCTCTCGCGTAACCGACTCCCGAACCCAGGCGATGGTTGCGATGACTATTCGTTTCCCTTCGTTGAGGTTTTCTTCGATCGTTTCCTTTCCCTGCGTCAGGATAAATAACATTTGGTGGCAACTCTTCTGTTCTTTTTCGCCGGTTGATTTTCACAGATGCGACAGTTGGTACGACCTGAAGGTGGAGGAAAACATGGATATCATTAATGCCTTGGACCAGGATCTGATCTACGCTGCTAGGGAAGAAGTGAAGCCTTTGGTGCAAGCTAGGTCCGAGGCTACTAGACTTGTGTGGAAAAATCTTCAGATCAAGGATAACATGCTCTGGCAGAAGTATAGAAATAAGTGGACTAAGGAGGGCGAAGTAAGTTCTAAATACTTTCACAAATTTGTTAAAGGCAGGGCCAGAAGCAAGCATATTGGTGTAGTTCATACTACTTTGGGTATCGTGGATTCAGTGGCTAAGGTGAAAAAGGAGGTCCGTGATTTCTTCATAGACAAGTATGCTGAACCAATTTCTGACAGATCAACTCTATAAGGGATCTGGTTCAACTCTTTGTCTGTTTCGGATGCTATCTCTCTATAGGATCCTTTCTCAGAGGTTGAAATCAAAGAAACGGTTTGGAATTGTGACGGATCTAAAAGCCCTGGCCCGGATGAATTCAACTTTGTTTTTTTTAAGAAATGTTGGTCTTTTTTGAAATTCGACATTTGTGCTTTTGTGTAGGATTTTCATAGCCTTGCTTATCTTCCTAAGGCTGTCAATTCTTCATTCTTAACCTTGATACCTAAAAAGCATAATCCTCTTTCTCTTAGTGACTTCAGGCCTATTTGTCTTGTGGGGTGTTTGTATAAAATTATAGCTAAACTTTTAGCTGCTTGACTCAAGAAGGTGATTAGCGGATTAGTCTCTCACAACCAGTCTGCTTTCGTGCCTGGTAGAAATCTTATGGACGGTGTCATTGTGGCCAACGAAGTCGTCGATCTAGACACTAAAGAAAAGATGAAGTGTATTCTCTTCAAGGTGGACTTCGAGAAGGCTTACGACACGGTTAACTGGGAGTTCTTTAGATTTGTGATGCTTAAGATGGGTTTTGGTCGTCTATGGCTCAAGTGGATGGAAGCCTGCACTTTTTTCGGGTTTCTATCTGTTTTGGTTAACGGAAGTACGACTAAAGACTTCGCAGTGAAGAGAGGTTTGAGGCAAGGTTGTCCTTTATCTCTTTTTTTGTTTGTTCTAGTTGCTGAAGGCTTAACTAGGTTGGTTATGAGGGCAACTGATTCAGGCATGTTTACGGGAATTAAGTTTAACGTTGACACATCTGTTGAAGTGGTTCAGTTTACGGATGACACGCTTCTTGTGGGGAGTGGAGGATGGAAAAATATCTGGGTAATCAAATCAATTTTGAGGGCCTTTGAGTTGATTTCGGGCCTGAGGGTCAATTATCATAAAAGCAGGTTGAGTGGTCTTAATGTGAGCAACCATTTTCTGCTTGCTGCTTCCTCGTTTCTTTCCTGCAAAATCGAGTCAGGTCCTTTCTTGTTCCTGGGGATCCCGATTGGCTGTAATCCAAGGAGGATCTCGTCCTGGAAGCCTTTGATTGAAAGACTCAAAGCCAAGCTGGGGAGTTGGAGATGAAACACTCTATCAATGGCAGGTAAAACAACTATTATCAACTCTTCCCTCACCAGTTTGGCTACTTTTTTGTTATCTTTTTATCTGGCCCCAGTGGCAGTGTGGAAAGCCATTGATAGAATTAGGAGGGACTTTTTATGGGGCAGTTCGAATCATAAACAGAAAATACACTGGCTGGATTAGATGTCTGTGTGTAAGGCGAAAGAATTAGGAGGATTGGGTATAAAAAGCATCAAAGAGTTTAATCTTGCCTTGTTGACAAAATGGAAATGGAGGATTTTGATCGACTTAAACGGTATGTGGAGAAAAATTCTTCAGGCAAGATACGGTAACATGGCAGCGTTGGTCTTAAAGGATAGCACGAGTTCTACTAAATCATCTTCGTTCTGGTGGAATGACCTATTGAAGATCGGTTCGACCTCCCTTAACGGCAACTTCATCTTTGCGAAATCTGTTTGTTTCAAACTAGGTAACGGTAAGGATACTCCTTTTTGGAGTGCCAACTGAATGGGAAATTGTTTTCTTTCAAAAATTTTCAATAATCTGTTCAAAACCTGCAGCAAAAAGGAAGCTATGATTAACGACATGAGATTTTGGCTTGACAGAGTTTGGAGTTTGCATCTTCAGGGCTTTGACAGTGTCGTTGAGCAGCAGGTGGTTGTCAATATTTCTTCCTTGAGTCTTTCGTTGGAAGAATTCCATCCGGTTTTGGATGAAGAAGACGAAATTGAGTGGATAGAGGATTTGGAAGGAGGTTACACGGTGTCACATGCTTATCGCCTTATGAGAAATTCGCTGCACCAGGAAGTTTGGCAGGAAAGTAGAACAAAAGCGTTCCAAAGTCTTTGGAGCATCAAAGTTCCTGCTAAAATTACATTTTTTGGTTGGAGGGTGTTATGGGAAAGGTTACCTACTCGTGTTCAATTGGCAAAAAGAGGTCTGGTTTTGGATTTGAATTGGTGCTTGTGCGGTATTATGGAAGAAAATATCCATCACTTGCTCTTTCGTTGCAAAATTTCTGCTCTAGTTTGGAATGCAATCGGGGTTTGGTGTGGTATTACTCACACTTTCAACGGTAAGGTGGAGAACCATTTTACGGGTTGGCACTGCGGTGGATTGAGAGGTAATTCTAGTAGTTCAAGTGGCGTTCTTTGGATGGCTACCATATGGGCATTGTGGAAGGAAAGAAACAACATTGCTTTCAATGAAGGTACTTGTTGTGTTGATAACATATGTTGGAATGTAAAACTTTTGGCTTGGAAATGGGGTTGTTTGGAGGCAATTCCTTACTCTAACTTATCTTTTTATGATTTTTATAAGAATTCTTTTAAGGATTAGTTAAGGTATTTTGGGTGGGAATTCCTTTCTTGTGTAGGATGAATACCCCTTCTATTCTTCTTTTCTATCGATCTAATTACCTTTAGGTAAAAAAATAATAATAAAAATAATTATTTATATTCAATTTTTCTCCATAACTTCTGAGTCAGTTAGATTTCTCATTCTTCATAAATTTTACATTCATTAATTTTTTTAATAGTGTTGCTTTTTCAAATTCAAATCTATAATATATAAATATAGATGATTTTAGTTTAGCCTTTTTTTGTATTCTCAAATTTCTCTTCATAACTTTCAATTTCTACAACTATATTTATTTTTATATTTCTACAGCTTTATTTATTTTTCAATTTATTTATATATTCTTCAACTTCTACAATTTTTTAAATCTAATAAGTATAAAAGTTTAATATACAATATCTCCTACAATGTAAACGAGCTTCGATTTATTTTTCTGAAAAAAAAAATTAGATTCGCCTCGTAATATATATGTTTTTTGTTTTATCCCCTAAGTGTGCAATTTGAACATTAAATTTGACGATAAATCAAAAAATATATATTACATTGGGTAACTTTGACGTTTAGAAAATAAAAAACACATAAAATTTTAATATTTCAAAAAAAATTTTAATATTTCAAAAAAAAATTTAAAAAAATTTATAAATGAAATAAACCGAAACTCGTATACACATATTTTAAATTTTTTAATATGCATACTAAAAATAGCATATACATGTTACATACTTTATTATACAAATAATTAAAATTAAAATTAAAATTAAAAATATGCTTATTTTTTGATGCACTAAAAAATGGATAAACACGTACACGGGAATGTCCGTTTGGAATTTAGTATAGGTAAGTTTGTTATTAGCAATCGACTGATTTTTAAATCCCGTAATGACTTTAAGATATAAACTATGGAAATTGGCTCTGAGATAGATCTCAATGCGAGTGATGTGACTTTGCAGTGAAGGTCCCTCATATGGATAGCCGTTTGGGGTTCGCTAGCACCGATATCATCATCCTTATCATTTTCCAGCAATGGAGAAAATATCAGCAGATCGACTTCACAACGGACTGGTCGCATAGCTTCAATAACCATCCGCCAAATAATATTCCTGATACCAGAACTCTTAATGTTACTGTTAATTGTTCTTGTGGGAGCAATCACATTTATCATCAACACCTATGTCTTTCGATTTCGGCAGTTCTGTTATAGAAATTGATTTACCATGCGTTTTCAGGAGCCAATACATTTGCAGTATGCCCAGAGTAAAGCTTAATATATGTATGCCTCCATTGAGCATTAGTAAAGCACACAACGTGATCGACGAAATGCCCAAGGAGAAATCAGAGGTTGCGGAGACAGTGATATTAGGGTCTGAGTCTCAAGATTAATGTTGTACTCAAACACATCTCGGAAAGGAGTTTGTCGTCAACTCTTCGCTACAAATACACTAGGATCAATTAGGATGCATGAATATAGGATCACTTAGGATGCATGAATAGGTGATTGGTTGTTGGAACGGAAGATGCATTGGACATGTGTGATGAACAAGCTTTTAAAGTTTGTGCGATAGCTTTACACCTAAAGAATATTGCAACAACTAAGATTAAGGGAAGTTAAGCTAGAGCATAGTTCTTAGTTTCAGCTGATGGTCCAGCAAAATTTTGAATTATGATATTTACTTGAAATTCATGTTTAATTGACATTTGATGTGTAGATTTTGGCTGAACATAGAGAACTAGCAATAGAATATTGTTCATAATTTGGTCAATAAGTGGAAGGAATGTCACCAATGGCATTTGTCTTGTTTTTGAAGCTGTTGATATGCTTTATCCTAGATCTTTTGGAGGAAATATTTTCGTAAAAGTTGACATCAGATAAAGCAGGATAACATGTCGACGTCGATGTCAAGAGATAAGAATTGATTTCATTCGGCTGTGGAAAAGAATGCACCAGATCGGGGTATGTCCTAAATTATGGATCATTTCTTATTATTAGTTTCAATATGTCAATTCCAATTTGTTGGATTGGCTTGAATTGAAGTATCCTACTTCTCCAACACATATGTGTATCTTGGTCTTGGCTGCATTGTTTGAGATTAAGAGAAATTGGGGTCCGTTTAAAAGTGGCAAATCAAATGCAAGTTTTTTATTTTTGACACAGTTGCTGTTAATGAATGGGACGAACGCGTGTGGGTTATAATCTTGTTTATAACAGTTGCTGTTAGTGAATGAGACGAAGCATGTTAGTGAATGACACAGTTGATTTTTGACACAGTTTTTGATTTTTGATCTTGATACGGTTACACTCTTTCAGTTAAAAATTCAGGTGGGTTATAATCTTGTTTATAACGTTATGGCATGGAAGGAAATAAGACGAACGCATTCGTTATGACTATTATTATAACTTGAAACTTTGATACACAATTGCACATTTGAAATCTACAATTAACTCATCATTCCTTATCTGACCAGAATATTCAATACTGTTGAAGTATGCATTGCAATATTAGAAAACAAAACTATGTATAACTTGAATAGATAAAAGTAAGAAGCATAGAAGTATTGTTTCATGTTATGTGTTCGGCTTCTGGTGGCGAAAAATGGTGTTCATTGAAATGATTTCAAAAATTATTTTGGTTAAAAGTGAACTGAAAAGAAACATTTATTAATGTTTGGTGACAGAAACTATTACTCTAGAATTTAATGGCTACGCCCTCCAAATTCAACTCTAATTTATTGTTATGTGTTAAGAAACAGAGCCACAGAAATTAGTATATTGGATTTTATTTGAATTAACCTTGCCGTTAGAAGTATCCGACATGAGAAAACAATGTTGCAATGCACATTAGGTTCAATTCAAATAAATGTAGCCTTGTTTATGGCATTCTTAGCTTATCTTGGACTACCAAACCCATGCCTATCCATATTCTTGATGCTGAATGTTCGTTGGTGGATATGATTAGATTTAGGATTACCAAAGGAAAGCTTAGTTCGTTGATCAATATGATTGGATTCAATTATTTTATGAAACTAACAATCGCTAATTGTTTGTTCGGTCTTGTGAAGATAAAACTGACTTGGATCATAAAGTCTCCAACGAGCAAGTGATCCTATTATTAACAATGCATACATCATGTTGAAATATGTTAAGGTTCACGAATTTTGTGGAAAAATTGGATCTCATTGTCAAGACTCCTGTGTGTGATAAATTTTAAATGACAATTTGATCATTCAAAGATTTGAAAGATGAATGCTTCGAATTTGAGGGCTTTCGTCAAAGCACAAATCATCAACGAAAGAAATAGGATAAGCATATGAAATTTTATGCTTTAAATAATTATTGTCGAAAAAGTGAGTTAATTTCTCTTTTGTTTGTAAACTAATTTACATTAGGCAAATGAGTGTCGTTCATTTTCCCTGCGAGGGTGGGAGGCATCTCCTTTTCTCTAAACTTTTAAAATTATGTAGTGTAGTGGTCGAAGAGCTCGAAACTCTAGGATAAGGACATCAAATACTATGATCAAAGGAAATCAAGATGAACAAATCGGAAGCCGAAAAAGAGAACCACGAAGACCTACATAACTAGAATCATCGACTGCAGTCGAGCTACATTAATATACCTCTGGCTAAAGTCCAAGCAACTTACAAGCCTCTTGCATCATTGGCTACGGCCGGGTTAATATACCTCTGGCCAAAGTCCAAGAAACTTACAAGCCTCTGGCATCATAGGATGCGGCCGGGCTACATCAATATACCTCTGGCCAAAGTTCAAACAACTTACAAGCCTCTGGCATCATCGGCTGCGGTCGGGCTACGTTAATATACCTCTAGCCAAAGTCCAAGCAACTTACAAGCCTCTGGCATCATCGGCTGCAATCGGGCTACGGTAATATACCTCTGGCCAAAGTCCAAGCGCTCTTGAAGTCTCTGGCATAATTGGATGCGGTCGAGCTACGTTAATATACCCCTGACCAAAGTCCAAGCGCACTTGAAGTCTCTGGCTTAAAACAAAGTCCAAGCGCACTTGAGGCCTCTGGCATAAAATGAAGTCCAAGCGCTTTTGAAGCCTCTGGCATAATCGGCTTCTGTCGAGTCATGCAAAATAAAAGCCTTTGACCTTCATTTAACATCAACCCCATGGGGCTCTGAATGTAACGCCCCGTTTTGTCCGATTTATTTAATCGAGACGATTTAATTATTTTCGTTTTTATATTATTTTATTCTTGACTTTTATTTGGCAATATATTATTTTTCATCGTTATTATGTTTTATCGCATTTTGAGAGCGTTTGCGAGATATTTGAGCTGAGGGGTAAAATGGTCATTTTGAGAGGTTAGATATTTTAGAAAAATTAGATATTTTTAATAAATAGAAAGTGGAGAGAAAAAGAGAGAAAAGAAAGGGAAAGGAAAGAAAGAGAGAAAGAAGGAAAAGGAGAGGAAAGAAATGGAGAAGAGGAAAAGAGGTAGAAATCGACATAAATCCGTTTCAAGCGCGATTAATCGGGTAAGGGTGAGAAGTTTCGATTATATCTTGCTTGTGTATGTATATGTGTTGTTTGTTATAATTGTTTTGGTTGTTTCACAACTTTTTCTCATTGATAATTTGTGATCGATTAGATAGAAATCGATGTTTTCACGGGTGAAACTCGATATAAACTGCGTAGAATACTTGTTGATTATGTTGGAACATATTTTGGTTGATATATTGTGATTTGAAAGTGTTTGGGTGGAAGAAATGATGAATTTTGGTCCCATATGACCTATATTGACGCTGCTGTGAATTTCTGGGTTCGCAGGTTCGCTTTGCGAACCCCAACGATGGGGAAAGCGAAGGTTCGCCCAGAAGTTCGCATTGCGAACTTTATGCTGTTTTTTCTCTGCCACGGTTCGCTGGGGGTTCGCATTGCGAATAGGAAAGCGAACGTGACATATTTTCCATTTTGTTTTCTTCATAACTTTTGATCCGTAACTCGGATTGAGGCACGGTCGGATGCGTTGGAAATTTATTTCAATGCTCTTTATGATAGTGGAATAGGAACATATGTTTATGTCATGGATTGATATGGTAGAGTTAAATATTGTGATGAATGTGATAAGAGTAGTTTATATTTCCACCAAATATTCATGGAACGGGAATCCGATTGATATGGGACTTGAAGCCTTGGAAAGAGAATCCAACGGGCTAGTAAATGGTTATGTAATACCATGTATTAACTAAGAATATTTGGTAGAGGATGATTAGTGGTTTGTAGGTTTTGTTGTGTTTGTTGGTGTTCGATGCGATATGCTATCGTCATATAAATGTGGGGCTTTTGTGCTATTTATATGATGTTGATGCATGTGATAATGATGTTGTTGTGTGGTAAAATACATTGTTTGATTGAATATCAATGTATGTTGTTATGATGTTTTGTGCGATTGTTGTGGTTTGTGGATTATGATGAAATGCATTGCTTATGTGAAATTCAATGTGTGTTATTTGGTGGCCTTATGGCAAGTAAATGCATTGTTTGAATTGATTTCCAATGCATGAATAATGACGATGAGATAATTTATATTGTTGATTGTGAAGATGCATTGATTGTTATGAGTCATTTGTATGCCAAGCATCATGATATGCATTCTTGTGATGTCGTGTGCCCTAGTGGGTGTGAGCGACGAAACAATTCCAGAGGAAATCTGCTGTAACGGTCGTGTGCCTTATACAAAGAGGACCTAAAGCGACGTTATAGATGATCGTGTGCCTTATACAAAGAGGACCTAAAGCGACGTTATAGACGGTCGTGTGCCTTATACAAAGAGGACCTAAAGCGATTGGATCGTGTGCCTTATACAAAGAGGACCTAAAGCGATCCATAAACATCGTGTGCCTTATACAAAGAGGACCTAAAGCGACGGGGAACATCGTTTTCCCGACGGGGAGTTACACTAAGTAACAAGCGATGATTCCAATAATTCCTGAGTGAATTAATGATGAGAATGATGGATGGATTGGTACCGCATTGCATTGCATAGAGTCGTTGTGTCGGTCTCTGTGCATTTGCATAAATCATGAATAGATTGATTATATGTGGGAATTTGTGAATGGATTGATTATATGTGGGAATTTGTGAATAGATTGATTATATGTGGGAATTTGTGAATGGATTGATTATATGTGGGAAATTGTGAATTGATTGATTATGTGTTGAGCTCGTGATAGCGTTGGTGATTTGATATGCATTTGTGATAAATGCATTGGTTATGGATGATATGTTTTATGTATAGACATATGCTATGTTTTGTGGGGATGTTGTACATTACAATGATTGTATTAATTCTCTATGGTATGCTATATATGAATATACGTGATGTGGTGGTGTGTTTCCATATGGTATAACTTTGATATACCTTATGTGCGAATATGTGATTATGTTGGTATAATTGATATATGTTATGTTGTTGGATTATTAGAAATATGTTATGTATCTGTGGCATGCTATATGTATTAATATGTGATGCTTGTGGTGAGAATAATTATGTATGTGAATTTATATGTGTTTGCATATTAATATGCAATCTTGATTTAGTTGTTATTTCTCACCCTTCTATTGTGGTTTGTTGCTCTATGAGGCAATTGCAGATTAGTATCTTGGAGGCTTTTGTGAAGATTAGTTCTCCATCCTTTTGTCGGTCTGTCTGCTCTGATACGTAACACGGGAGTCGGGGAACGCTTTTGTTATATATGTATACATTTGTTGGATCTATTTTGTATTACCTTTGTATGAATATTTTGATGTTATAAAATAATTTATTTTGTAAAACAAGTCAGTTATGGATCTTTCCGCTTTATTCCATAATTGAACTTTCCTTTTGTTGGAAAATGTTTCCCTTTTAGGTTTATTCCATTTTGTGTTATGTATCAAATTTATGAGCAGGGATTATGTTTTTCTCAAATGTGGCATCCTTGTTTTTGTCTAAGAATAAAATCTTATTTACTCTGATTTATATATGTATTATTTATTCGCGATGGGAATTAGGGTGTTACACTGAACGTCAGTCATGCAGAGTTAACATAATTTTAACTTTAAATCGTTTGGTTACCTTACCACTAACTAAATATCTGACATGATCTACTCGGAGTTAGCTGGTTTGTGTTCAAGATTAATGAGACCCCTCAAATCATTAAGGCATGACGTTAGGGCTTCAAACCTATACAATACAAACTCCAGCTAAAAAGACAAGTTGACTCGCTCGGGGTCAGCCACTTTATCTTATTTCCATTCGAACAAATAAGTTGTTATCAAGAAGATAAAAATGTATTAGAACTACATATCCAAAAGGATTAACAAGGTCAGAACTAAAACAACTCATAAGCGCTTGATTTGCGTTCAAGTGAGAATCACTGATTCGTTAAGAATCATTATCCTACATATCTCCCCGGCCAGGGTGGGTTAACCAGACTTCAATGGTCTAGGGCTAACCGGATCTTATTTACTCAGAGTACTGTGAGGGAATCCATTAATAGAGCTTGAATTAACATAATACTCAAAACCTATATAGGGTAGCACAAATCTAAGAACAAGACCGAGCATTGAAGTGATTAAAACAGAGATTCAATAGATCGAGAACCTACTGGGGCTCTCCGACTTCTTGTGTTAAGAATCTACCGGGTTCCAAGATGACCATAGACATAGGGCTCACTAAAGTTCTTCGCCTTATTTATTAAAGACGTAGTGCTTTCCGACATCCTTAAAGTTGCAGATTTTCCAAGATAGACTTAGGGCTTACCTTTCTCCTTAGCAAGACAAAATATAGCAACGACATAAATCCAAGGACCTCAATAGGATCCAAACATATTACAGGAGAGAGAGAGAGAGAGAGAGGGAGGGAGAGAGAGAGAGAGAGAGAGAGAGAGAGAGAGAAAGAAAGAAAGAAATATGGCAAAAAGAGATTCCCATGTTATAAAAAAAATTGCCACGATCGGTCACATCATTATGCCAGTTTAGAAAGTGCATGCCAATAATAGTAGACCGAGTTGTACCTCATCTTCAATAAAGAATAATGTTTCGGGATTCGTATGTCCAGACATTTCATCCTTTTAGGATTCATGCCCGGGGGGCTTATGTACATACCAGAAATTATATGGTTGGCTGAGGTATGAAGTCGGAAATGTTAAGCATTCTTAAAACAATAGGAGCCGAGGTGCATATAATTAGCCATGATCGGATAGAAAGGTTGGGCGCATGCCACTACTAAATTCTAAACTCAGTCCTTAGATCGAGTAGGGTCCAATAGCCGGTGTGGGCTTCCTATTTCTAATTAAGTTATTAAAAACAAGTAAATCACAATTAAGTTACCATGCAGGATTATTGGTATAAGCCCTAGAGGCAAATACTTTTGGTACTTGTATCAAATTATTTATTAATAATAAAAGGCATTTCTACATTATGTTTGTTTTTCCAAAGTGATAAAGTCCCTAGAATAGCTAGTTCGTTTAATGAAATATTAAGTGTGACTTAATCATGAGATTCCATTAAACATAAGGACACTATTCTTAAAGTATCCAAAGTCGAGCTTTAATGTGAAATGGGATAACCTTGAAGCATTAAGACTATTACGTAGATAGACTAATGATCACATCTCATGGATCATGGATAAGGAGTTATCAAGTCTTAACATAGGTATGAATATTAGGAGTAATATTTATACTAGATTGACCTACTATGAGAGTACTACATAGAATGTTATGCAAAGTGTCATAAGTTACTCTCATGGTGATAGTGGTGTATACCACCCTTCGACCTGAAACCACTATGGACCCTAGATGTAGAGTCAAGTACTTTATTGTTGGTCAAACATTGTCCGTAATTGGATGACTATAAAGACAATTGATGGGTACTTCATAAAGCATGTTGAGGAACATGAGTGACCTAGATGGAATTTGCCCATCCTACATAACAGGATAAATGTCTAAGGTCCAAATATTGAACTGAACAAGGATGACACGTTATATACCTTGCGTTCAATATAGACATAAGGGCAAAAGGGTAATTGTACACACAAGCACTATCACAAAAGGTTTTGTCAGATCAAATGACAATTTCGTGACTTGGGTAGCAGTGATGTGTTGCTAGATACCGCTCACTGTTTATTATGTTAAATGCATGATTTAATATAATTACCAACGTCGCGAAATCTTACAGGGTCACACACATTAGGACAGTTTGATAAGAGGTAGAGTAAATACGAAACACTGTAAGGTACGGTGTACTTAAGTAAATATATAACACCGTAAGGTACGGTGAACTTATGTGGAATACGGATTGTGGTAAGGTACCGCGTGCTTAAGTGATATACAGTACATCATAAGATATGGTGTGCATGCACTTAAGTGGGTTTTTTAGCTTGTAGCCCATACAAGTGGTTCTATAAATATAACCCTTATGCAGAAGCATAAACACATGATGAAAATTCAGCTGTGAAACCCTAGTCGTATTTTCCTTCTCTTTATCTCTCACTCAAAGCCTTCAATCGTAGCAGTTAGCACTGAGACTGAAGGGAGATGTTTGTGTGGACTGAGTAGAGGCGTTGTTCATCGTACATAGCTCGTGATCATTCCTTCGATTCAGAAGTTTCATTGCCACAAAAGGTAACCATTCTATCACTGATCATGATCTTTCGTAAGGATTGCTAAAGGGAAATTTTTTTATTTCCGCTGCGTTTTGAATCGCGATTTCCCTTCAGTGGTATCAGTGCCACTTACGAAACCATGCATTAGATAAGTGTTTATTTTCTGTTTTTTTGTTTTAATTCGATTAAAACACATAACAAATTAAATTAAATCGAGATATTAAATTTTGGCATGAGGTTGTGTACGATTTGGATGATCGATATTGACTATGCTTCAGAATCCGACAATAGTATGGTGAAGCAGCAATATATCGATCGTCCTTAAGTTACACAAATATGATCGACCAAATTTTATATGTGATATAATTAACTATGATGCAAAGATGGTATATTGGATATATTGTTTCTATTTCATTCATTTAAATCACGTAATGATCATTATTCCTTTGAGCAATCTGTGTTCATTTGCTTCGGAAACCGACTTTAGTATGGTGAAGCAGTGGCATATGGATTAATCATACTGAATTATTGATCATGGTGTTTTGACGATATGAAATTGTTGCATTAGGGTTCATGAAGGCACAAGGTTTGTGTTGTCTAAAAGGTCTGCGATTAGGGTTGTGATGGTACAAAAGTTGTGCTTTAATTTTATGGAAAGTATCAAGTGTTGATACGAAAAACGACACCGATTTCAAATGAATTGTTCATTAAAAAAAATTTCCTCTGGGCGTTGCCCCCGTGACCCCCGTCCGCTGACCGGGCAGCGGAACCCCCGTCTACATAAATTGATCATTCGCCAAAATTTAATTTGATTCATTTAGTTAACAGGATTTAAATTAATAATAATAAAAGTGTGTTTATTATTTTTCTCTTGTGGTGATCAGTTATGGCCTTAGTTTTCCTTTATTTTGTTTTGGGATTTTAAAATACAACCTGTGTGTCGTGCTTATCTTTTAATCTCTTGATGTAACTTCTTTTCTCATCTCACTCCCTCGTATGTAAAACGAATATTCTTTAATATAATGTAATGTTATGAAGAAAAATAAGACTACAAGATCAAAGGAGGACAACCTTGGAGATCTTGCTTGGAGAAGTGTAGACCGTTATTAGGTTTAGCTTAGGTTCTCTCATTGGCTTGGGAGAACAATTGCGCTAGGGGCCATAACTGTTTCATTTTGTATGTATGTTGATGCATGTGAGAGGCGATTTATATGATAAATAAGTCGGTGAGATCAAACTAATGAAAATTCCCTCAAACTGAATATTAAGTTTATGCTTTCCAAGTTTTAGAACTCATCAAGATTAGTATCGAATAATGTAGGTTTCATGTTCTATATTAGTAAGATGCGATGGGATAAATGTAATATCCTCTAAAACAATGAGTCAAACTTAACTAAACAAAATATAATAAGATTATATACGTTTAGAAGCAAGAGTTGAGAATAATCCATATGATGGATTAGAATAAGGAGTTATTCACCCAACTAAAATATTCGAGAATTGTATTGGATACAATTGGAAGGAGTTCCTACCTAAATAGCTGAGTTTTGTGTAATCAGCCTAACGCTGACTTAAAACATAGTGAAATATGGATCTCGATCCACTAGAAAATCTTCCAACGGGATTTTCCGAATCAAATGGTGAGGGTCATTTGGTTTGAGTAAAATAGTGGGAGAAAATTTAATTAAATGCCTAATTAAATATGTTGTTTTAATGATACTTATATTTTTCCATTCTATTTTGTAGATTACCATGACAACAAACACATCTAACAACATTTTGCGATCAATCCTTGATAAGGAAAAATTGTCTGGGACAAATTTTATGGATTGGTACCGAAATGTGAGGATTGTCCTCAAACATGACAAAAAGCTGTATGTCTTAGAGACACCTATTCCTGCGGAGGAGCCTCCTAGTTCTGCTCCTAAGGCTGAAAGATATGCTTATAAGAAGCATGTCGATGATGCCAATGAAACTGCTTGCCTCATGCTGGCTACCATGAATTCTGAATTGCAAAAGCAAAATGAAAACATGGCAGCGTTCGATATGATCGAACACCTGAAGATGCTCTATCAAGAGCAGGTAAGGCATGAGAGGTTTGAAGTTTCAAAAGCCCTTTTCAAGCCAAGCTATCTGAGGGAGCCCCTGTAGGTCCCCATGTACTCAAGATGATTGGGTATGTGGAAAACCTTGAAAGATTGGGATTTCCCCTCAAAAAGGAGTTTGCGACTGATTTGATCCTGCAATCGTTGTCGAAAAGCTTCAGTCAATTTGTCCTTAATTTCAACATGAATGATATGGACAAAACTTTTCCTGAATTGCTAGGCATGTTAAGAACTGCTGAGCAAAATCTGAAGTCAAAAGGGAAATCCATTCTGATGGTCAGTAACGGAAAGAAACAGAACAAAAGGCCCACCAAGCTGGGTAGTAAATGGAAAGGCGAGGAAGTTACCAAACCCAAACATACTGCCCCTGTTTTGACGCCTAGTGGAGGTATAGAAAAGGAGGGCACTTGCTTTTATTGCGGTAAGACCGGACACTGGAAGAGAAACTTCCCAAAGTACCTGGAAGATAAGAAGAATGGAGTGGAGACTTCGACTTCAGGTATTTTTGTTATAGAAATAAATTAATCTACTTCTGCATCATGGGTATTAGATATTGGATGTGGTTCTCACATTTGTACCAATGTGCAGGGGCTAAAAAGGAGTAGAGTTTTGGCAAAAGTTGAAGTTGACCTACGAGTTGGCAATGGAGAAAAGGTTGTTGCTTTAGTCATAGGAACTTATGTATTGACTATACCTAGTGGTTTAATAATTCAGTTAGAGAACTGTTACTATGTACCTGCAATTAACAGGAATATTATTTTCATTTCTTGTTTGGACAAGTTTGGTTTTTCATTTATAATAAAGAACAATTGTTGCTCTATTTATTTGAATGATATATTCTATGCTACTGCACAAATGAACAATGGATTGTATGTCCTTGATCTTGAAATGCCAATTTATAACATTAATACTAAAAGAATGAAACCTAACGAGTTAAATCCAAGTTACCTTTGGCATTGTCGCTTAGGCCATATAAATGAGAAACACATCTCCAAATTCCATAAAGATGGACTATTGGACTCTTTTGATTACGAATCATATGATACATGCAGATCTTGTTTAATTAGAAAGATGATAAAGTCTCCATTCACAAGAAAAGGTGAAAGGGCTAATGATCTTTTGGCCCTCATACATACTGATGTATGTGGACCACTGAACATACCAGCTAGAGGAGGTTTTCAATACTTCATCACATTTACCGGTGATTTCAGTAGATATGGTTATGTCTATTTAATGAAACACAAATCTGAATCCTTTGAAACGTTCAAGGAGTTCAAGAATGAAGTACAAAACCAACTAGGTAAGAATATTAAAACTCTTCTATCAGATCGAGGCGGTGAATATTTAAGCCTAGAGTTTGATGACCATCTAAAAGAGTATGGGATTCTATCCCAACTCACTTCTCCTGGAACACCACAATGGAATGGTGTATCTGAGAGAAGAAATCGAACCTTGTTAGACATGGTCTGATTCATGATGAGTCACGTCAATCTTCCAAACTCCTTTTGGGGACATGCACTACTGATAGCAGCTTACACACTTAACCGTGTTCCTTCCAAAGAGGTTGAAAAGACACCATATGAAATATGGAGTGGTAAGAAACCACATATGTCTTACATGAAGATTTGGGGTTGTGAAGTTTATGTGAAACAAAAATTTTCAACTAAGTTTGAGCCCAAATCTGACAAATGCTTATTTGTGGGGTATCCTAAAGAAACAAGAGGGTATTACTTCTACAATCCTTCTGAGGCTAAAGTGTTTGTCGCTCGAATTGGAGTTTTCTTGGAAAGGGACTTTACTTCCAAAGGAATTAGTGGGAGGAAAGTAGAGCTTGAAGAAATTCAAGAATCACAAAGCATTGATACACCTATGGAGGAACTAGAGCAAGAACCACAAGTAGTTGTGGAAGAGAAACCTGCTCAAGTAGAACAAGACTAGTGTAGATCGAGTAGGATACGTCACCAACCAGAGAGATATGGATATCTCATAACTGATCAAGGTGATGTATTACTCATGGATCAAGATGAGCCGGTAACCTATCAATAGGCCATAACTAGTCCTAAGTCTGAGAAGTGGGTAAAATCCGTGAAATCTGAAATGGATTCCATGTACACAAACCAGGTTTGGACCTTGGTAGAGCCTCTTGTAAGAGTTAATCCTATAGGATTCAAGTGGGTCTTCAAAAAGAAGACTGACATGGATGGTAAGGTACATACCTATAAGGTAACATTTGGTTGCTAAAGGTTATGAACAAATTCATGGTGTAAACTATGATGAAACCTTTTCCCCAGTTGCAATGCTTAAATATGTTTGGATTTTACTTGCTATCGCTGTATATCATGATTATGAAATATGGCAGATGGATGTCAAGACTACTTTCCTTAATGGGAATCTTCTTGAGGATGTGTACATGACACAACCTGAAGGATTTGACATAACAGAAGAAGCCCAAAAGATATGCAAGTTACAGTGATCAATTTATGGATTGAAGCAAGCTTCCAGAAGATGGAATCTTCGTTTTGATGAAACTGTAAAACAATATGGATTCATAAAGAATGAAGATGAGCCTTGTGTCTACAAAAAGGTTAGTCGGAGCATGATCGTCTTCCTGGTATTATGTGTAGATGACATATTAATCATTAGAAACGACGTCCCTACCTTGCAACAAGTAAAAACTTGGTTAGGGAAACGCTTTTCTATGGAGGACCTTGGTGAAGCAGCCTATATATTAGGAATCAGGATCTATAGAGATAGATCACAAAAACTGTTTGGCCTAAGTCAGAGTACATACATATACAAAGTGTTGAGACGCTTTAATATGCATGATTCCAAGAAAGGATTCATACCTATGCAACATGGTCTGTGTCTATCAAAAACATAATCTCCTTCAACTAAGAAAGAAAGGGATCTGTTAGGTGCAGATTTGGCCTAAAATTGGCATATCTTTCTTTGCACTTTTTCATCTCTTTTCTCATGTTTTCATGGTTTTTATCCATGATTGTTGTTGTTCTTCTACACATTGATAATATACCTTTGGTGCTTGTAATGTGTGTGTTATTGTGCAGGAAATACACTAAATGATCAAAGTTTGAAGACACAAAGAAATGGTACAAGCTGCTAAAGTATTGAAGTTGCAACAGCATGATTCGCCTCGCGAGTGCTGGCGAGCTCCTAGCGAAGGTTCGCCTAGCGAACGTTGGCGAGTGTCCCAGCGAAGGGGTGGCAGAAAGTTTCAGTAGGAAAAGTCCCTAAATTCGCTGGGCGAAGGTTTTGGCGAAGGCTCGCTTCGCGAATGTACGTGAAATTTCAGGGGCGGTTTAACTGTTTGAGGCACCTGATGTGCCTATTTTTTAACCATTCGCCTAGCGAATGAATTGGTTCGCCTAGCGAACCTTCAAATTTCTGAATTGTATAAATACAATTTTTACACTTTTTAGGTTATGTTTTTATGTTGTTCTGATGTTGTTGTAATTTTGGGATCAGAACTTGATATCTCTTTCATTTCCAAGGGAGAAAAGGTAGGATCTTTGATTTCTTGTTGGAGAGGGATGTAATCTTTTGATACCTATTGTATTTCCTCTAATGTATGTATGTGATTTGAATTCTGATTTTCTATTGTTGTTGTCTTTGGTTGATTATTTGTGGTCTTGACAAAACCTTTACAAATCTTTGATCTTAGATTTTCATCTATCAATGAACAAGCTTTTGACATGGTTTTGTGAGTTGATATTCATTTTATCTTTTGTTGTATTGTGTTGATTAAGTAGCATGGGTAGCATGAGTAGGATCGATATGGTATCGCGAGGATGCGTGATAATAGTGATGAAGAAGGATATTCGCATTCATTGGACAAATTAGTTGAATACATGTAAAAAGGGTTAAGCATGTGTACTTATTTTGATCTTGCTTAAATACGAAGAAATCATTTATTTGATATGGATGTTATAGTAATATCTGTTAGGACTGAACTCTAGAGATAGATTCAGGATTAACACTTGCGTGAGTATCTGCTCTTAAAGCTCTGTGTTGGTTTTGTTGCGTGAGACATCACTGATGAGACAATACAGTTGGCCTCTCGATGTTGCGTTAGACATAACCTCCGTTGTGAGTGATACGCGAGGATATTTGGCGAATGATTGATTTGTGTTTGCTTGATTAGAAGAATGCATGTGTTATCAATTGATGAGATCCAATTCCAACAAGGCCCCGTTTACAATTCTGTCTTTACTTTATATTTTCCGTCTTTATATTTTCCGCATTTGCTTTTGGTTCATCTTTAAACCAGAACTTTTGAGCTTAGAAATATAGAAACCGTTTAATGGCATTCTTTCCCTCGCACTGATCCCTGTGGAGAACGACAAAACTGGGTAACTTATTATTATTTGCTTGCTGCTATTTCTGCACCAACAGGATCGCATGAATAAGATTCCATATGCATCTGCAATAGGATCTATCATGTATGCCATGTTATGTACTCGGCTAGATGTCTCGTATGCTTTAGGTGCAACAAGTAGATACCAATCTGATCCCGGTGATGCTCATTGGGTAGCTGTCAAGAATATCCTTAAGTACTTGAGAAGGACTAAGGATTCATTCATGATTTATGGAGGTCAGGAAGAGCTCACGGTAATTGGATACACTGATGCTAGCTTCCAGACAGATAAGGATGACTTTAAATCGTAATCTGGTTATGTGTCCTGCCTAAATGGTGGCGCTGTGAGCTGGAAAAGTTCAAAGCAAGAAATAGTTGTTGATTCTACAACCGAGGCCGAGTACATTGCTACCTCAAATGCAGCAAAGGAAGTTGTTTTGATCAAAAAGTTCATTAGTGAACTTGGCATAGTCCCTAGCATTGTGGATCCCATTGATCTCTATTGTGATAACAATGGTACCATCGCACAAGCTAAAGATCCTAGATCTCACCAACGATCGAAACACATACTTAGACATTATCATCTCATTTGAGAGATAATAGATCGAGGAGATGTGAAGATATGCAGAGTACCTACACTTGACAACATTGATGACCCACTAACAAAGCCTCTTACGCAGCAGAAGCATGATGGCCATACTAGATCTATGGGTATTAGGGGTATGCCTGATTGGCTCTAGTGCTAGTGGGAGATTGTTGGTATAAGCCCTAGAGGCCAATACTTTTGGTACTTGTATCGAATTATTTTTTAATAATAAAAGGCATTTCTTTATTATGTTTATTTTTCCAAAGTGATAAAGTCCCTAGAATAGCTAGTTCGTTTAATGAAATATTAAGTGTGGCTTAATCATGAGATTCCATTAAACATTAGGACATTATTCTTAAAGTATCCATAGTCGAGCTTTAATGTGAAATGGGATAACATTAAAGCATTAAGACTATTATACAGATAGGCTGATGATCACATCTTATGGATCATGGATAAGGATTTCTCAAGTCTTAACATAGGTATGAATATTAGGAGTAATATTTATACTGGATTGACCCACTATGAGAGAACTACATAGAATGTTATGCAAAGTGTCATAAGTTACTCTCATGGTGATAGTGGTGTATACCACCCTTCGACCTGAAACCACTATAGACCCTAGATGTAGAGTCAAGTACTTTATTGCTGGTCAAACATTGTCCGTAATTGGATGACTATAAAGACAGTTGATGGGTACTTCATAAAGCATGTTGAGGAACATGAGTGACCTAGATGGAATTTACCCATCCTGCATAACAGGATAAATGTCTAAGGTCCAAATATTGAACTGAACAAGGATGACACGGTATATGCCTTGCGTTCAATATAGACATAAGGGCAAAAGGGTAATTGTACACACAAGCACTATCACAAAAGGTTTTGTTAGATCACATGATAATTTTGTGACTTGGGTAGCAGTGATGCGTTGCTAGATACCCCTCACTGTTTATTATGTTAAATGCATTATTTAATATAATTACCAACGTCGCGAAATCCTACAGGGTCACACACATAAGGACAGTTTGATAAGAGGTAGAGTAAATAAGGAACACTGTAAGGTACAGTGTACTTAAGTAAATATGTAACACCGTAAAGTACAGTGCACTTAAGTGGAATACGGATTATGGTAAGGTACCGCGTGCTTAAGTGATATACGGTACATCATAAGATATGGTGTGCATGCACTTAAGTGGGTTTTTAGCTTGCAGCCCACACAAGTGGTTCTATAAATATAACCCTTGTGCGGAAGCATAAACACTTGATAAAAATTCAGCTGTGAAACCCTAGCCGTATTTTCCTTCTCTCTATCTCTCACTCAAAGCCTTCAATCGTAGCAGCTAGCACTGAGAATGAAGGAAGTTGTTCGTGTGGACTGAGTAGAGGCGTTGTTCATCGTACATCACTCGTGATCATTCCTTCGATTCAGAATCAAAGGTTTCATCGCCACAAGAGGTAACCATTCTATCACTGATCATGATCTTTCGTAAGGATCTCTAAAGGGAAATTTTTTTATTTCTACTGCGTTTTGAATCGCGATTTCCCTTTAACTCACACCATCAAAAACCATTTCGAGCCACATAATTTAAAAAGTTAAACCATTTAATAAGTATCGAAATTACAAAAACACTTGGCATAAAAGCCTCGAGACCAATATTAGTTTGTATGGTGGTTTATCGCAAAATAAAATCAAACAGAAAGATATGCAACATAAACAAATATAGGATAGCATGATCCCTTCGTGTTACGTATCAGAGCGACTCCACTATATATTCGAACGAAAAGAAACTAAAGAGGAAAACAATATCCTCAACCTCAAGCTCCTACTCATGTACCTAGGTATCTATACGCTAGAGGAGCACAAACGCAACAACAAAAAGGGGTGAGAATACATTCAAATAATAAACGGTTCATAAACAACCAAGATAGATTTCACATATCAGGAATGCACGCCAACACCAAGTATTCACGTTTCACCCACACATTAGTCCAATTCACACAATCATTCAAGATTATTCATCATCACACAAGCACCACATCATCAAGTAATATAATGCAACAATGACTCAACTCATGCTCGTCCTGGTCCCACTCTGAACCGGACTCACGACTCAATTCTATATGCACGCGGTACCGACTCAATAATTGACTTTTCATACAAAACGGGTTCCAATCTCTATGAACCTCGAGCCCCCACTCTGAGCTTCAAGCCCCCACTCTCAGCTAGGGATAAGTCACTAGTCCCTACTCTGAACTAGCAAACATGTCTCTTTCAGAACAATGACAACATATAATGCACGACATATCACGATTCAATGACAATAACACAACGACAAATAAATCCCCACTCTAACTGTAAATGATCACACAATAACATAGTAAAGACTATAACCCCACTCTAACTGTAATTCATCATGCACTCAACAAAATACGGGTAATTCTCACTCTTAACCACTCGCTTCACCAATCATCACCAAACTTGTACAATTATCACACAATTATACATATGATACAAAAAAAATATTCACACAATGATCATTCATGGATACAACAATCATCTCACAGTGCACTATCATGAGGTTGCTCAACGTGTTAGCTCTCTAATACTTCAAACCACGCCTCAATTGAGGTCACATAGCTCAAGTTACGGTGAAAACAACAAGTGAAATAATCAATTGACATAGAGGACCAATCGATTGACAAAGGGGACTAGTCGATTGTCTTTAACTCACTGACTTTGTTTTTTTTTTCAATTTTTCAAAGGGACCAATCGATTAGCATATGGGACTAATCGATTGCTCCAAAGCTACTATCTATTTTTTTTTTGTGATTTCAAAAGGAACCAATCAATTGCCCCTCTAGGACTAATCGATTGGTCAAAGAAAATTTTCCAGAAAAACAACTTTTTCACAGCATCACTCGTATTCCTCATCTCTTATCTCTAACTCCTCAACCTAGTTCCAATTGCATCAATCAAAACACAAAAAAATCATATTCTAATAGAAAAAACACATCAAGTATCCCCTTAATAACATTAATTCATCATTTTTATCCTAAACTGATCTATCATATTCATGCCCTAAAACCCCAAGCTTCATGAACACACAATCAACACATCAGAACAAATAATTTATCACATCTATTCATGGAAAAATAGAATCATAAACATTCATTCATCATACTCATCATCATGCAATAGACAAAAACAAAACCCTATTGGAGGTTAAGGGAAACCTCTATACCCTTTCATGGTACAAGCACCCTTAGATGAAGAATCCCCCTACCTTGTAATTCCTACAAAATCAGCAAAAGCAAGGAACTCCTATGGGTTATTCCTCTAAAGCCCTAGTTCTCCCTTGAATGCTCTTGTTCTCTCAACTCCTTATTTTCACGTACCGACACAAAAGGCTCTAAAACATTAATGTTGAAGATCAAGAACCCACTAGGGCTCTCCGACTTCTTGTGTTAAGAATCTATCAGGTTCCATGATGACCATAGACAGAGAGCTCACTAAAGTTATTTGCCTTCTTTATTAAAGACATAGTGCTTTTCAACATCATTAAAGTTGTAGATTTTCCAAGATACAGTTGGGGCTTACCTTTCTCCTTAGCAAGACAAAATATAGCAATGTCATAAATCCAAGGACCTCAATAGGATCCAAACATATTACAGGAGAGAGAATGAGAGAGAGGGGGAGAGAGAGAGAGAGAGAGAGAGAGAGAGAGAGAGAGGAAGAGAGAGGGAGAGAGAGAGTATGGAAAAAAAAGATGCCCATGTTATAAAAAAAATTGCCACGATCGGTCACATTATTATGCCAGTTTAGAAAGGGCGTGCTACTAATAGTAGACCGAGTTATACCTCATCTTCAATAGAGAATTATGTTCTGAGATTCATTTTTCCGAACATTTCATCCTTTTAGGATTCATGACCGGAGGGATTATGTACATCCCAAAAATTATATGGCTAACTGAGGTATGAAGTCGGAAATGTTAAGCATTATTAAAATAATAGGAGCCGAGGTACATATAATTGGTCATGGACAGATAGAAAGTTCGGATGCATGCCACTACTAGATCCCGAACTCCATCCTTAGATCGAGTAGAGTCCAATAGTCGGTGTGGGCTTCCTATTTCTAATTGTGGCTGTTACAGGATCCAATAAGTCAGTGTCAGTTATAATATCCTACATAAATTAAGGAACTGTTATGATTACTAAAGATTTTTGACGTTACAAAGTTTTTTAATGGTCAATAAACCAATTAAGCTAAGGCTATGCTATAAAAGGAAAGCAAGGACCAAAACAAGGGAGGGAAATAATATGATGAATAACATAAAAAGCAGCAAAACCTTGGTCCACCAACAATGGTGACTATCAATCCTATTTCAATCCCAGACACCTCAACCTTACATTTATGACATTCCCTGGCTAGCATCAGGAAGGTTAATCGGTTTATGTTCTTTAATAAGAACACTATTGTTGCAGGAATTCCATTTGGAAATCCGAGACAAGAAGGGTACTGAGAACATGGTAGCTCACCACCTCTCGAGACTAGAAAATCTAACGCCAGACCATGTTCCCATAAATGAGGATTTCACTTATGATAGGCTTGTCGCGTTAGTTGACATCGAAGGAATAAGTTATGATCACTATCATGAATATCTTAAAGAAAAATACTCAAACGTCGAGAGCGAAATAGAAGAGGAAGCTTCCTTGGTGCACAAGACTGTACCATGGTATGCTGACTACGTAAACTACCTAGTAGCTAAAGTTCTAGCTCTTGATATGACCTAGTAACAAAAGAAGAAATTCTTTCACGACTTAAAACATTTTTATTGGGATGAACCCTTCTCTTCAAAAGAGGAGTCAATGGCCTTTTCCGACATTGTGTTCCTGAGGAGGAAATTAAGAGTATTATGAACCACTGCCACTCCTCTCCCTATGGAGGGCATGCAAGTACTTCTAATACATGTGCCATGATTCTTTAGGCTTTTCTTTATTGCTCTCATATGGCGCGATGTCTATGCTATGATCATGAGTTGTGATCGTTGCCAACGCGCCAGAAACATTTCCCAACGAGATGAAATGCCTTTAAGCAATATATTAGAAGTAGAGGTCTTCGGCGTGTGGGGAATCAATTTTACGGGTCTTTTTCCATCCTCAATGGGAAATAAGTACATACTCGTAGCTGTTGATTATGTATCTAAATAGATAGAAGCCATCGCTTTGATGCAGTGTTTTCGCAAGTATACGAATCGCGTCAGAGTAATACAAAAGATTATCGATCCCACAGAGACCAAACGTCAATCTATCGATTTCTATCGTTACGATGTTTATCTAAGGCAAATCAATCGGGAGTTCGAGAGTACGCAGTAAAAGCAGAGTAAAGTACGAAGATATAAAAATTCAATAAAAAAACAGGCTTGAATGTAATTCACACAGTCAGAGAATATTCCAGATGCTTGTAAATAGAACTACTTATGGGGTAATGTTTTCTACTCATGAAAAGAACTAATTTAACGGGAACTGTCGCTTTCGCGTATTCAGAACCGAGTTTATCCCTTAGTCGAACCCTCTTATTGTCACTTATAAAAAGGCGCGCATTGCGTTAAAGTAATAAACCTATTTTTAAGAAATATAGTTTCTAGACTTACTTGAAAAGTATTTTGACTTGGAACTTTTAACAAAAAGAGGTTCATGCGAACCGGACTTTAAACCCATAAACGCGTCCGAAAATAGTTTTAAAATCGTTTTTCTGAAGTATTAAAAACTCCTACTTAACCGGACAAAGTGCTTTCGCTTCCTTTGAACAGTTAAGACGAACCAAGTTTAACTAAAGGTTTGACGGCTTTCGATCTTACCCAACAGAAATAAAGTACAGAAAACTTGTGTTAAAAATCAGAATAACCCCTAAGCATTTCTATCGACACATTGCATGGAATATTACTTCAACTATGATCCTTACATTCTAACCTTTAAGATTTAGCTGGACATGGAAATGTAAATAGACATGTTGAAATAGATCATGTTAAAGTAAATTCTTAAAAAGGTTTTGAAAGTAAAGCGAGTGCAAGAAATAAAGAAAGTAAAGCGAGTGCGAGAAATAAAGAAAGTAAAGCGAGTGCGAGAAATAAAGAAAGTAAAACAAGTGCGAGAAATAAAGGAAAGTAAAGCGAGTGCGAGAAATAAAGGAAAGTAAAGCGAGTGCGAGAAATAAAGGAAAGTAAAGCGAGTGCAAGAAATAAAGAAATTAAAGCGAGTGCGAGAAATAAAGGAAAGTAAAACGAGTGCGAGAAATAAAGGAAAGTAAATGTTGAACTTGTAAATAAAACCTACTCCAAATCGGACGCTTTAAATCTGGTACAACTGGAAATAAATGACTGGAAATGAAAATGGCGGCAGGATTCACTTCTACCAGAGTGCTCCAAACTCGATTACAGACTCAATCAAATAGTGTGATAACTCCCCGATGTGATAAGTTTATCACTTTCCAATACTGAAGTATATGGCTTGAGTTCTGAAACTAAGCTTGGATGAAGAAAAATGGTTCAGAACTCGTCTATTTATAGCCTAGGAAATTAACATGGAAGGACAAAAGTGCCCCCCAACTTCTTTTGGAACGGAAATCAGATGATAAAGGTGGCGCCCGCCACCTCCTCATGGCGCCCGCCATGTGAACCAAGGGAGAAAGATGAAGAGATTGTGGCAGTTGACAGCAGTTGACTCTTATCCAAGTCATGGCCTACCCTATGGCGCCCGCCATGGTGGATGCCGCGTGTACAATTTCCTCAAAAACTGGTTTTCTTGCTCGTTTTTCTTCATTTCTTCACAAGGAGCTCTGGAAATACAAAGAACCTGAAAACAAAACAAAACACAAGCATAACACAAGAAAATGGCAATAAAATCCTAAGAAACATGTGCAATCTAAGTCAAATACGCAGTGTGATTCAGTGTTATCAAATCCTCCCACACTTAGACCTTTGCTTGTCCTCAAGCAAAACACTTTATAGCTCATGACAGAAAAATGTGGTATCAACGAATGATTTGGGCTAAAAGGGCTTCTAAGTTCAAACTAGGATGAAGTGATAGGTACGAACTGAGTGGACCAAGGGTATCGTAATGACACTTTTCCGCAGACACGGACATAAAGTTCATTCTTATACAAACCAATCTACACTACCCCACTGTACATAGGCCTACCATTTGCATTTCTTTTGGGTCCTCTTCATTCCGGCGCAATCACATTAAGCCCGTTATCCGTACATACTCATAGTAAAGTGACCGATTAGTGATTCTGATCTCAAGCATGGGGCTCTGGTACACAAACTGGTGTAACCCCTTTTATTGACCCAATTGTAGTTGTGGGGGATCGGATCGTAACCCGCCCTACCAAGTCCAGCACCAGATACCTCTGAACCAACCAACAATGGGCAAATTTATTCTCTTCTTTTATTATTATATATTTTTTCTTTTTGCAAATTTTTGCAACTTTTTGGGCTAAATGACCTTGTGAGGGTTACCTATACCCGAGTTGCATTTTTATGAAGCACAGCATACAGATCATTCACTTATATTCATCGGTCCCTTACGTGGAGCATGCTTAGGCTGGAGTTGACTGCTAGGATAAACTACTAAGGACCTACACAAAAAAGGAAAATTAAGGACATGGTATATGGGGTATCGGGGTTGATTCCTATAATCACGAAGCTTATGGTGTTAAAACGGTACTGATGTTTCAAAAAGTTTTCCCAAGTCATCCGCATCCTAATTCAAACCTGTCTCAAAGCCCAAATTTTCAGAATAATACACTTTTCTTTTGTCAAAAAAAATTTTTTGTAAGGCTAAGGAAATGGGGAAATAGGGATACACTACACAGATGACTCGTCAAGCACATGCATATTCTAAAAACAAACTAAAACCAAGATAAATAAACTAGAAAGCAAAAAAAGGGTAAAAGGAAAGAAAATGCAAGTAAAACAGATAAAGTCCCCTCCCACACTTAAATCGAACATTGTCCCCAATGTTTCGAAATAAGATAGGGAAAGAGTAACCTGGAAGATCTACGGCATGCTACTGGAACTGTCACCACTGTGCGGAGAGCGCCTAGGGCGACGAGATCTGTTGCGGCGACGATCGCTCTGAGAAGCTGAAACTCATCAAATCTGGTGATCAAAGCAGCCTGAGATTGCATGATACTTTGAATGGAGCTGTTAGTCTGCTGCTGTGACTCTTGCATGAATCGCATGTTGTCGGACAATTACTGATGGATGGCAGCGAGTAAGTCATCACGCCTTTCTTCTCTGGTCAGCTGGTCGCACCACATCTACTCAGTAATATAGAAACCAGGAGTTGTACCTGCAGAAGGGTGAGAAGAAGACGGTGCAGTGGGTGCAGGTGATACATGGTGGGGTGACATATGATGATCGGGAGATTGCTCTCGCCGGTCATATTCGTCATCCGCCTCGTTCCCGTCCTCAGTAGGAACATTAGGAGGTACTGGACCCGTAACAGGCGAAGCATTTAAATCATAGGTCCAGTTCCTCTGTACACGTACATCAGTACGTCTAGTGCATGGCAAAACAACAGATGGGATAGCCACTCCATGGATCATAAGTTCGTAGCCCCCCTCTCTCCTGACTCTACACAATTTCATATCTTTTAAAAATTTTAAATTAATTGTGCGAGGAGGAAGAGGCGCCAAAGTGGATATCTCAGTGTCGAGGTTTAGAGCCCTAGCAATAGACGTAATCAAACCTCCGAAAGCAATGGTCTCTGTACTCTTAATAACAGCAGTCATGTGAGCAATCATAAAAGGAACCAAATTAATCCTCCTATTTGTGACGCACCCTTACAAAAATAGAAGTTCTTTTGCCAAAAATAGTACAAGCCAATATATAACGGAAAACACGGATGGTCGGGTTATGGATCCTCGAGGCAAGAATTCCTTCAAAAGAAGTAATTGGAAAATTTGACAATCTATGCCAGAAGGAAAATGCCTCAACCGACCAATCAGAATCCAAAGGTGCTTCACAAATAGCGCCATCCCCAAAAGGCAATCCTGACCTCTCTGCTAGTTCGTCGGTGGTGAATTCATATTCAACATTAAACATTCTAAATTTCACTGTGCCGACTGTGCTAGCAGTGTCAGGACGAACAATGTAAATCAGGGAACTCAAAAATTCTTGTATCAACCTATCAAAAGTGGGCTCTTGCCTAGGAAAAATATCATGCAATCCTAAGACATCTGATAAGTGAAAAACACTATGATAAATACCAAGAGTATAGAGACAGTCTACGTCGACGTACCGGGTCGAGATAATTTCTCGTGCTTGTAATTTCTCGAGAAGCTTCTTTTGCCTTTCCCCGGGCTTGCCTTGGCGAAGAATGAAACCATTATACTCCATTAGTGCACCTTTGAGGTTGAAAATGAGAGAAATGGGTTTTTGTGGAAGATAGTGAAAAACGGATTTTTGAGAGATTTTGATGGATGGGTATGAAAATGGAAGTCAGAAAGGTTAATGGGATGGTGAGTAGATGAAAAAGTTATGAATTTTATGGTGGTTGAGGGAGATTTTCGAATGGGTAAAAATGGGGGTTATGGAGGTTGAAGGTGAGAAAATGGGAGAAATGGTGGTTTTGCCCCGCATATAGCTTCAGACCCATGGAGGGCGCCATGGGCTATATGGCGGGCGCCACCTTTGTAATAGGTCTGGGCCGGATTTTGCTTTGCTTTCTTGGGCCTTTTCTTTTTTTTCTCCTTTGATTGGGTGGTGCAGGTAGCACTTCCTTCTTGTTCTTTTTTTCTAGTGCATACATATATTTTTTAAAAATAAAAATAAAAATACAAATAATAAATAAGTAAATAAATCAATAAATAAATAAAATAAAATGAGAGATTAATAAACATAGAAATGCATATGTGTGTGTGTGTGTATATATATATATATATATATATATATATATATATATATATATATATATAACCAAAGTACATCATGAGTAATATGGAAGCAAAATGCGAGAATGTAAAATATATGTATATATATAAGTCTGAAAAGTGGAAATAAGTAAATAAGAAGGTAAGGAAGATAATGAGAGTAGTGTCATCATGGAGCCGGAGACTCCTCGGTCTGGGCAGAACCTCGTACTGCGGCTAATTCGAGGCGAAGATCTGCGATCTCCTGATACAAGCAATCAGCCTCTGTCGCGTGAGTCAGATCGGACACCTGGACCTGCAAGGTAAGGTCAGCAACCTCTTGTCGGAGTCTGGCAGTCTCCATACTTAGCTCAGCTAGTTGTGTGTACACGTCAGGTCTCTGCAAGGAAAAATTATTCGACAACACTGTAATCCTGGGAGAAGGTGGTGTAGGGTGATACTCTGGAACCGGTGGGGTGTGAGGCTCATCAACTGTCTCTCCATAACCCTCTAAAGCATAACTCCAATTAGCAGGGTCGTGGACACTAGTCATGATAGGATCAGGCAAAGTGAAGTAATGGATGGTCTCGCTGTCGATCAAGAGCCTGAACTGGTTAGGGTGAAAGGAAGCTCTCCTCATCAACCCTCGGTCTAAACAGAACTCAATATCCAGCATGGTATACCCGCAGTAGGGAGTCAGGTGAAGCAGCTTACTAGTAAGACCTAAAGCGGTAGCAATCTGAGTAACCGTTCCTCCCACATGGATGATTCCTTCAGAAGATCTGGCTGTGAGTGTGAAGTAATCAAGCAGAAAGTTCCCACAGGCCACAGGACGCGACTGGTTCGCACAGAAAAGGAAAAAGATCTCCTCCTCACTAACATGGACATCAGCATCAACCTTCCCAAGGAAGGTGTGGGCAAGGATCATCTGGAAATACCTGAGAGCTGGGTTATGGATAATGTGAGATAGCTGGGTGGACGGATCAGGGCTTCCTCCTCCTGTAATATCGCTCTAGAACTTGTCAATATCCCGACTCATAAAGTATCTCATAGGTAAATCGGGAATGGCATCAGGGGAAGTCTGGAAACCTAGCAAATCACCAAACCACTTATGGGTAAAAGAGTACTCTGTCCCAAACAGTCTGAATGTGACGATGCCGTCCGGACCATCATATGGCTCATGGCTAAATGAACTAAGGAACTCCAGGGTGAGGTTTCTGTAGGTCGAATGCATGTCATCAGCGTACTCATCCCACTGGAGCTGGCTACATACAAACCGTATATTGGGCTCGATGCCTAAGGCGTCCATGCAAGCCTGGTCAGGGTAACGGGTAGGTGCCATGGGGCGCTGATAAAGGACTAGATAATGCTGCCTCTGTGCGTCATCTCTGAAAGCGACGTGCATGTCATCGAAGGTCTGCATCCTGAAAAGAAGGGTTAGAGAATGGGACCTGAAAACACAAACATCATAAAAGGTCAGTCTATATAAACAAACTAATAAAAACACAATGTAAGACATGAAAAGTAATAAACATAAAATAAAATATAAAGAAAAATAAAGAAAACCGTGGGTTGCCTCCCATGCAGCGCTTGTTTAACGCCGTTAGCTTGACGAGTAGAACTCATGTAGCTGAAGTAGGTAGTGGTGGATCGATCAGAGTGTGACTCGAGTAGTCAATGGTAATGTCAC
The DNA here is from genome assembly GCA_022829125.1 of Lathyrus tuberosus. Lineage (NCBI taxonomy): Eukaryota > Viridiplantae > Streptophyta > Magnoliopsida > Fabales > Fabaceae > Lathyrus > Lathyrus tuberosus. The sequence continues at coordinate 4,129,767 of JALAZF010000019.1, read as the reverse complement.
CTCCTTCATAGTGTTTTAACCTCTGCCCATTTACAATGAATGGACTACAAGAATGGTTCTTGATCTCAACTGCTCCGAATTTTAGGACTTTAGAAACTTCGAAAGGACCTGTCCATCTTGAACGAAGCTTGCCAGGAAAAAGTCGCAACCTGGAATTAAAGAGGAGAACAGGATCTCCTATATTGAATTCTTTCTTTATAATTCTTTTATCATGCCAAGCTTTGGTTCTTTCTTTATATATTATGGCATTTTCATAGGCAGACTGGCGGAGTTCTTCTAGTTTATGAATGTCAAGGATGCGCTTTTCACCAGCAGTCAAATAATCTAAGTTTAAGGTTTTAATGGCCCAATAGGCCTTGTGTTCTAACACAAAGGGTAGGTGACAGAACTTTCCATAGACCAATTGGTAAGGAGTTGTTCTAATAGGGGTTTTAAAGGCAGTTCTGTAGGCCCATAGTGCTTCTTGTAGCTTCTGAGACCAATCTTTTCTAGTTATTGAAACAGTTTTCTCTAAGATTTGTTTAATCTCCCTATTAGATACCACCACTTGGCCGCTAGTCTGTGGATGGTAAGGTGTTGCTACTCTATACTTAACTCCATATTTGCTTAAAATTTTATAAAAAATCCTCGATATGAAGTGCGATCCACCATCGCTTATAACAAGACGGGGTACTCCAAATCTAGGGAATATATAATTCCTAAACAGCTTAATCACTACACGTATGTCGTTTGTGGGTGAGGCTATGGCTTCAATCCATTTAGACACGTAGTCAACAGAAACTAAGATATATTTATTTCCTAATAAGGGTGGAAATGGCCCCATAAAATCGATACCCCAAACATCAAAAAGTTCTACTTCCTGAATGTTCCTTAAAGGCATTTCGTCACGTCTAGAGATGTTCCCAGTGCGCTGGCACCGGTCACATTTGACTATATAGGCATGAACATCACGCCAAATTGTGGGCCAGAAAAGGCCAGCTTGAAGAATTTTGGCGTGTGTCTTGGAGGTACTAGCATGTCCTCCATAGGGTGCAGAGTGACAGTATTCTATGATATTTCTTACCTCTTCTTCCGGAACGCAACGACGAAAAATACCGTCTGTACCTCTTTTGAAAAGAAGTGGCTCGTCCTAATAGAATTGTCTTACGTCGTTAAAGAACTTCTTTTTTTGTTGGTAGTTAAGGTCGGGAGGTATGATATCAGCGGCTAGGTAATTAACAAAATCAGCGTACCAAGGTACGCCATTTACCGCCAAAGATTTTGCAGGGTTCTTACAAGGATCTAGGTTATTTTCTTCAATGGCATCTATCTTAGCTATTAACCTGTCATAGGCGAAATCATCATTTATAGGCACTAAGTCTGGTTTCAGGTACTCAAGTCTAGAAAGGTGATCAGCAACTACATTTTGCGTGCCTTTCTTGTCTCAAATATCTAGATCAAACTCCTGCAATAGAAGGATCCATTGAAGTAACCTAGGTTTAGAATCCTTCTTAATTAATAGGTAACGAATAGCAGCGTGGTCTGTGTAAACTATAATCTTAGCTTCTACCAGATAAGATCGAAATTTGTCTATAGCAAAAACTACAGCAAGGAGTTCTTTTTCAGTGGTTGCATAGTTAAGCTGAGCGGCATCTAGGTTTCTACTAGCATAATAAATCACATGTAATTTCTTATCCTTTCTTTGACCTAGAACAGCTCCTACAGCGTAATCGCTAGCATCGCACATGATCTCGAAAGGTTCGGTCCAATCTGGGGGTTGCATAATGGGTGTTGAAATTAGCACTTGTTTCAAAAGGTTAAATGCTTCAATGCATTTTTCATCAAAATTAAATTCAACATATTTCATCAGGAGGCCAGTTAAAGGTTTGGTTATTTTGGAGAAATCCTTGATAAAACGCCGGTAGAAACCAGCATGTCCAAGAAAACTTCGGACTTCTCTAATGGTTTTAGGGGGTTTTAGGTTTTCTATTACCTCTATCTTGGCTCTATCTACTTCAATGCCCCTTTCAAAGACTATGTGTCCTAAAACTATACCTTCGGTAACAATAAAGTGACATTTCTCCCAGTTTAAAACTAGGTTTACATCCACACATCTTTTTAGGATTTTCTCAAGGTTAACGAGACAGTTTTTGAAATCAAATCCGCACACCGAGAAATCATCCATGAATACTTCCATAATTCCATCAAGGTAATCGGAGAAGATTGACATCATGCAACGCTGGAAAGTAGCCGGAGCATTACAGAGGCCGAAAGGCATTCGTCTATAGGCAAAGGTTCCAAAAGGGCATGTGAAGGTTGTTTTTTCTTGATCTTCTGGGTGAATAGGAATTTGGAAGAATCCTAAATATCCATCAAGATAACAAAAATATGAGTGTCTAGCTAAACGCTCCAGCAGTTGGTCTATAAATGGTAAAGGGAAATGATCCTTCCTAGTTGCTTTGTTTAATTTTCTGTAATCTATGCACATATGCCATCCTCCTTCTATACGTTTTGCTACATGTTCGCCTTTCTCGTTCTGCACGACCGTGATGCCTACCTTTTTAGGTACTACATGCACAGGGCTCACCCACTTACTATCTGAGATTTGATAGATTATACCTGCTTTCAGTAACTTAAGAACTTCCTTCTTAACGACATCACTCATTATAGGGTTTATCCTTCTCTGATGCTCTCTGGAGGGTTTCGAATCTTCCTCAAGTAAAATCAGGTGCATACACACAGAAGGACTCATACCTTTCAGGTCAGAGATATTATATCCTAAGGCTGAGGGATATTTCCGCAAAACATATAAGAGCTGGTTTGTTTCTACTTGGTTTAAGGTAGCACTGACTATAACTGGACGGTTCATTTCCTCGTCCAAAAACTCATATCTTAGATTCTTGGGTAGTTCTTTAAGTTCTAAAGTTGGTTTCCTCGGGCATGGTATCGGATCGAGGGTAAGGGATAAACATTCGTGAAGGTTATCATCAATGTAGGGTTCCATAAATCCATCATCTTCCATTATTAGGGTTGAAGGTAGTTTGATTGTTTCTATGGGCTCTTCTTGATCTAGTTCCCTAATGCACTCATCAATAATGTCTATGGCATAGCATGCGTCTTCTAATACTGGTGCCATAAGAAATTTCGATAAAATGAATTCTATCTTTTCATCACCTACCTCAAAAGTCAACTTTCCTCTCTTGACATCTATTATGGCTCCTGCGGTTGATAAGAATGGCCTACCTAGGAGGATTGGGATGTCATCATCTTCTTTAATGTCCATGACAACGAAATTAGTAGGGATAAACAACTGACCGATCCTAACTGGGACGTCTTCCAATATGCCTACTGGATATTTGACGGATCTATCGGCTAATTGAAGAGACATCTTAGTAGGTTGCAGTTCTCCTAGTTTTAACCTTTCACAAACTGCTAGAGGCATTAAGCTCACACTAGCTCCTAAGTCCAGGAAAGCATTATCGATGACATGACTCCCTAAAATACAAGGTATGGAGAAATTTCCAGGATCTTTCTCCTTTTTGGCAAGTTTATTCTCGGAAATGGAATTGCATTCCAAAGGTTTTGGATCATCAAGTCTACGTTTATTGGTAAAGATGTCCTTGAGGAACTTTGCATAGGATGGTATCTGGGTGATGGCTTCTGTGAAAGGGATCTCCACATGAAGTTTTTCTATGACTTTAATGAATTTCTGGTATTGGTTATTGATCTTGGTTTGTTTGAGTCTTTATGGATAGGGTATTGGAGGTTTGTATGGTGGGGGTGGTTCATAAGTTTTTTCTATAGCTTCTACCTTATCCTGGTTTTCCTGTTTTTCAGATTCCGCGGATTCCTCTACTTCGTCTGCAGGTACAACGCTTTTCTTAGAAGTTTTGGGTTTGCCCAATGCTGGGTTAAACGGTTCATCGTAAGCAGTCCCACTTCGTAAGGTAATTGCATTGGCTTGTCCTCGGGGGCTTTGTTGAGGTTGTCCAGAAAATTGTCCTCCAGGTGTGGTTTCGGGAGCTTGTTTGAGAGCTACCTGAGAGATCTGGGTTTCAAGCATCTTATTGTGGGTGACTATTTGGTCTACCTTGGTTCCCAACTGGGTAATCATTCCGTTTACATGAATGTTTTGGTTTAGGAATTCTTTGTTTTGCTGGGTTTGAGCCGAAATGAAGTTTTCCATGATTTTCTCAAGGTTCAGCTTGGGCGACACAGCTTGCATAGGTTGGTTTTGTCTCTGGGCTTGAAAACCGGGTGGTCTCGGAGGTGCAGGGTTTTGGATAAGGTTATTGTTTTTGTAGGAAAAGTTGGGGTGATTCTTCCATCCAGGGTTATAAGTGTTTGAAAATAGGTTCCCTTGGGCTTAGTTGACCTGGTCTGATTTAGTTTCATTCAACAGATTGCACTCCGCCGATTGGTGTCCTTTGGTTCCACATAATTCGCATTCTGAGGAGACTGCTGCTACAGTGGCAGGGTTTGCGTACATATGTTCGACCTTAAGGGCCAAAGCGTCCATTTTGGCTTGCATCATGTCTATAGAACTTATCTCATGTATTCCTCCTTGGGCTTCTTTCTTCTCCACTGTTGCTCGTTCTGTTCCCCATTGACAATGGTTTTGTGCCATATCTTCGATGAGAGCGCAAGCTTCAGGGTAAGGTTTATTCATCAGAGCGCCACCAGTAGCAGCGTCGATGGTCATCTTAGTGTTATAATGAAGTCCATTATAGAAGGTATGAATGATCAGCCATGATTCCAGACCATGATGTGGACATATTTTCAATAGGTCTTTATATCTCTCCCAAGCTTCAAAGAGTGATTCACCTTGGTTTTGAGTGAATCAGGTTATTTGGTTTCGAAAGACGGCAGTTTTACTTGGCTGGAAGGGAATCTAACCATGTAAGGGCTTTGTCTCTGAGGGAGAAAGGAAATAGTCTTAGACGAATCGCCTCAGGACTAGCACCATTGGTTTTAAAAGTGTCAGCTAATTAGATAAAGACTTTTAGATGTTGATTTGGGTTCTCAGAAGGGAGACCCGCGAATTGGTTTTGCTGTACTAATTGTAATAGGGAGGGTTTCAGTTCGAAATTGTTAGCAGGAATATTAGGGTTTACTATACTAGAACTGGGTTCGTCATCAGATGGTTGAGCGAAATCCTTAAGGGGTCTTTGGTTACGATCTTCGGCCATAGTTTCCTTAATTCTACATAGTGAGAGACGTGCGCGAGCGTAATGTTCAGGTTCCGCTAAAGGATCTATAAGACTACCGGTGCTGCGAGTTCTTCGCATTGACCAGTAGGTAAAGCCTTAGTCTAGACGGTGTAACAACAGGGTACGAAATTTGATGTAATTGGTCCCCGGCAACGGCGCCAAAAACTTGATGCGGAGTTTTCGCAAGTATACGAATCGCGTCAGAGTAATACAAAGATTATCGATCCCACAAAGACCAAACGTCAATCTATTGATTTCTATCGTTACGATGTTTATCTAAGGCAAATCAATCGGGAGTTCGAGAGTGCGCAGTAAAAGCAGAGTAAAGTACGAAGATATAAAAATTCAATATACAACAGGCTTGAATGTAATTCACACAGTCAGAGAATATTCCAGATGCTTGTAAATAGAACTACTTATGGGGTAATGTTTTCTACTCATGAAAAGAACTAATTTAACGGGAACTGTCGCTTTCGCGTATTCAGAACCGAGTTTATCCCTTAGTCGAACCCTCTTATTGTCACTTATAAAAAGGCGCGCATTGCGTTAAAGTAATAAACCTACTTTTAAGAAATATAGTTTCTAGACTTAGTTGAAAAGTATTTTGACTTGGAACTTTTAACAAAAAGAGGTTCATGCGAACCGGACTTTAAACCCATAAACGCGTCCGAAAATAGTTTTAAAATCGTTTTTCTGAAGTATTAAAAACTCCTACTTAAACGGACAAAGCGCTTTCGCTTCCTTTGAACAGTTAAGACTAACCAAGTTTAACTAAAGGTTGGACGGCTTTCGATCTTACCCAACAGAAATAAAGTACAGAAAACTTGTGTTAAAAATCAGGATAACCCCTAAGCATTTCTATCGACACATTGCATGGAATATTACTTCAACTAAGATCCTTACATTCTAACCTTTAAGATTTAGCCGGACATGGAAATGTAAATAGACATGTTGAAATAGATCATGTTAAAGTAAATTCTTAAAAAGGTTTTGAAAGTAAAGCGAGTGCGAGAAATAAAGAAAGTAAAGCGAGTGCGAGAAATAAAGAAAGTAAAGCGAGTGCGAGTGCGAGAAATAAAGGAAAGTAAAGCGAGTGCGAGAAATAAAGGAAAGTAAAGCGAGTGCGAGAAATAAAGAAAGTAAAAGGAGTGCGAGAAATAAAGGAAAGTAAAGCGAGTGCGAGAAATAAAGGAAAGTAAATGTTGAACTTGTAAATAAAACCTGCTCCAAATCGGAGGCTTTAAATCTGGTACAACTTGAAATAAATGACTGGAAATGAAAATGGCGGCAGGATTAACTTCTACCAGAGTGCTCCAAACTAGATTACAGACTCGATCAAACAGTGTGATAACTCCCCGATGTGAGAAGTTTATCACTTTCCAATACTGAAGTATATGGCTTGAGTTCTGAAACTAAGCTTGGATGAAGAAAAATGGTTCAGAACTCGTCTATTTATAGCCTAGGAAATTAACATGGAAGGACAAAAGTGCCCCCCAACTTCTTTTGGGAGGGAAATCAGATGACAAAGGTGGCGCCCGCCACCTCCTCATGGCGCCCGCCATGTGAAACAAGGGAGAAAGATGAGGAGATTGTGGCAGTTGATAGCAGTTGACTCTTATCCAAGTCATGGCCTACCCTATGGAGCCCGCCATGGTGGATGCCGCGTGTACAATTTCCTCAAAAACTGGTTTTCTTGCTCGTTTTTCTTCATTTCTTCACAAGGAGCTCTGGAAATACAAAGAACCTGAAAACAAAACAAAACACAAGCATAACACAAGAAAATGGCAATAAAATCCTAAGAAACGTGTGCAATCCGAGTCAAATACGCAGTGTGATTCAGTGTTATCACGCTTCTCCTACAAATGATGCACAAGTTGTAAGTAAAATGTTTATAAATTGTATCTTCCATAGGTTTGGAGTACCAAAGTTATTCATAAGTGATGGAGGATCACATTTTATATCTAGGATATTTGAGAAGCTCTTACGCAAGTATGGGGTGCAACATCGAATCTTTACACCTTATCACCCTCAGACAAGTGGGCAAGTAGAGGTTTCCAACACAGAAATGTAAGAGATTTTGGAAAAGACTGTTGCAACCTCTAGAAAGGAATGGTCGTATAAGCTAAATGAAGCATTATGGACGTATACAGCAGCCTATAAAACTCCAAAAGGAACCACACCATTCAAACTCGTGTACACAAAATCATGTCACCTGTCGGTTGAGCTAGAACATAAAGCTTATTGGGCCATTAAGACCCTAAACATGGATTATGAAGCCATCGGCGGTAAAAGAATATTAGATATCCACGAGTTAGAAGAACTAAGGTTGGACGCGTAGGAAAATGCCTAGGTATACAAAGAGCGAACAAAAAGATGGCATGATAAGCATATTTCTAGAAGAAATTTTACTATAGGAGAAATGGTACTTCTTTTTAACTCCAGGCTGAGATTTTTTCTAGAAAAACTTCGTTCCCAATGGTCAGGCCCGTTTGTAATAGTAAAACTTATGCGATCTGGAGCAGTCAAAATTTGGAGTAAGTCAATCGGGTCGTTTATTGTAAACAGGAAGAGGCTCAAACACTATCATAGTGATGAAATAATAGATCACTATCCTAGCTGGAAATTAACCGAGCCACCTGCTAGTCCGCCCAAGGAATGAGCTTTAAAAGTATGTCGAGCTAATGAAGTAAAACAAAGCATTGCGTGGGAGGAAACCCACGGATTTTCTTTCATTTTTCCATATCTAAAATAAATAAACGGCGAAATTTAAACCTTGTTGACTATTCACTAACTTTGTTTATGTATTTTTCTTTTCAGGTCACTTACATTCTTCTTGGCACAATTTTCCACTAACAAATTATTAGAGAATGCAGCACGTTGACAACATGACGATTGTTTTCAAAAATGATTCCCAATGAAGGTGTTACGAAGTTTTAGCTGAAAGGATAATCTCACCAACCTTATATCTAGACTTCCTGTGCCTAGTAGACTTAGGACTAAGAGATAGATTCTGATACATGTTTAACCAGATCAGCTGGGATAGATTCTCTATTGCAAAGCATCCAACTTACCAAAACCTAACCTTGGAGTTCCTAATTTCTTTTCATTACCACCCTCACCTAGGACTAGGACAGAATAGAGGCTTAGCTACCTTTAGGATTTTTGGACACGACTATCAACTCAACCACCGAGAATTAGTTGTGCTTTTAGGATTCTAGCATAGACCTCATGTTTACACTGAGGTACCCAGTGGCATTGATATGCAAGCTGAACTAAACTATTTCTAGGGTGGAATCACAGAGGGTTTTCCACCTAATTATGAGAGAATGAACTCCACCCTAATCCACAACCCATCCATTAAGTACTTCCAAATGGTTATAGCTCAGACATTCTACAGCTTTCTTGCTTGCAGGCTTAGATAAAGTTGCTAACCAAACAATAGGAAACATTTATGTAGGCGGTACAATCACCCACGTAGCCTTGGCCTTAGGCCAACGCAACCAAGTAGCTCACCTAGCTCCTATCTCTAGATATAACCTGCTAGATCTAGACCGCTGCCTAAATAGAAGTTCAGTGAGGCAATGGGAGCCTAATGAGTTCAAGATAGTAATTATGAGTGAAGTTTTTCACCATTTCACCCTTCCAAATCCTAAAAAAAGACAAGTGTTCACGACATTGAAAACTAGCGTTATTGATTAGAAGATCAGGGAGAGACACCATTACCACCTAAAACTCCTCTCGCTCCTGAATACCACCTGGTTCCTCCATCATATGTTTCTTCAGCATCTTCTTTTATAGGTTCTCCAAATAGGCGCAATGTTGACTACAAGCTCAACACCCTTAGAAGAGAAGTCATAGCTCTCCGACATGCAATTCAAGACCAAACTGACAGAGCGGCTGAGTAGATGAACCACTTATTCCAAGAAGTGCATTCCTTATGGAGGACATTAGGTCAACAAGCCAGACACCGTGAAACATAAACTGCTGACAAGTATACTTTTTCCTTCTTCCCGCTTGGACGAAAACATTGGGGTCAATATGGAGTTTAAGTGTGGGGGAGGAAACATTTTCCCGTTTTGTTTAAGTCTTGTTTAATTTTTCATTTTTTTCGTTAATTTTCTAATTATTTAATCATTATATAACAATATTTCCATTACAATTGTTGAGCTATCAACGTTAAACAAAGCGCTATATGGGAGGCAACCCATGGGATTTTTATTCTCTTTGCGCTTAAATTAAAAATAAATAAAAAAAATCTTACAAACTTTGATTTTTATTTTATTTCTATGTTCCATATCCTATTAATTTTTATTTTCTAAAAATTCTGCACCACTAACCATGCCGCATGCCCAAAAAGAATTAAGAAGCCCAAAAGAGCAACTAAAACGCTGCAGCGAGGTCCATGGCATTTGCCACAGACCTATGGCGTTCGCCATAACAGTAAAATCTTGAAATTCCATAAATCAGTAAGCATGAAGCTCGCCACACATATCATGAACATAAAATTATAATTGTTTTAGTTATTTATTAGAACCATTTTGTAACCATCTATAGTTGAACTAATAGAGATATGTCACTAAGTTTGCATTATTTGCCATAGTTAGAGGTTAGTATAATGATTATTTCTGGATTTTGATATAGGAATGAACACAAGGATGAAAATCCCTTTCAAACTAAATGGAGGTGTAAGAAAAATGTGGAAGAGGTTAACAAAAGAATGAAACTCCCTATAAAACTAATTGTTTGTGCGAAAGTTATGAATTTTTTTCATATCGATGAGTGATTGCTTGTTAATGTAAATGTAAATTTGTAGTCATTATACTATAGAGTGGCTATTATATTGTACAATTTATATATTATGGATGTTATTATATATAAATCTTACAAAACTCGCTTTTAAAGTGAGAGATCTTTTAAAGTGAGAGATGTTATTATATATAAATCTTTTAAAGGATCTATATCTAACATGTTGTGAATTAGTGAAATTCTGGCATATGCAGACATCAGATGTTCTAACACATGTCAAGACATTGTGCTACATAATCTTTCAAATAGGAATAACAACAGCAGACTGGTACCTTGAATATCAGAACTGCAGATCATAGATGTTACGACATCTGATCCAACATGTTTATCATGAACCCTAACAGAAAACGTAAATCTGCAGAATGATAAAAACACAGCAATTGTTAACCCAGTTCGGTGCAATTCACCTACATCTGGGGGATACCAATCCAGAAAGAAGACTCCACTATCTGTAGAATTGTTACTAAGCTAAACTCCCCCATTTACAACTTTATATCCTAATCTCTACCCAATGAACATCTTTACCAGAGCTGAACTCTAACGTTTACAACTCTGATATGAGATACCCCACTCACTTCCCTTAATCACCAACTGTGATATCTATATCATCCCTGTCAATACAGAAATCTGTCAAGCTTTCTTGACAAACAAGTTATCTTGGACTTGCTTAAAAGCTTAATCCAAGAACAATACACAATCCAATACCTCAAGGCTTATGGATCTGTGCTACACCTATATCTGCCACAATGCATCAACTGATACAAAGGGAGACTTACAACCTAGAGAGCCAACGACTCTCAAAACCCTAAACCCTTATTTCTTACGCAAGAGAACTAGATTACAAAAGGCATAAAAAAACCTAGGTCTAAGTCTTCTATTTATAGTCTTTTATCTCCTTGGGCTTCGAATCTTTTGTTTATTTCTTCCTTGGTCCATGTTTTGATTGCTCCTTAAATCTTGCAACAGATTTAGAAACATCTTTCAATATCATATCAGGATGTCGAGGCATTCGTTAGGACATCATATCTGACCAGTCTACTTTCATCAGACTTCTTCATGTTTAACCATATCTTTGACATTCTGTTTTTCCAAAAATTTGCTCAAATCAGCAGAGTTTTCAATCTCCCCCTTTTGACAAAAATTTTGTTAAAACTCCTTAGGTAGAAAAAGAAGGTTCGACGTTTGGTAGATATGATCGGAACACTTCTGATACTGTTTTTTATCCCTAAAATTTGTAGCTAAATGTTGGTGTACATGAGGAAGAGTGCATAGCATACTCCCCCTCAAACTTGTACTTGCCACAGAGAGATAAATCTTCCTCTTAAGAGGCATAAGAGAACCCGTAAGAATGTTCAGTTGTATCATGCGTAACACTGAGTCTATAGAACATGTAACTCAGGTCACAAGACACAACCTGCTTCCGAACTCAGATCACAAGGCACAAAGGGAAAGACTCTGATAGAATATTAGAACATCCTCTCCAACATCCTTGCAAGACAAGCACCAAAGATGTATGTTGAAAGACCCACCCACACAACCATTCTCCCCCTTTTTAGCCAAAAATTGACAAAAGAAGCCAATGCAATTCCATATCCATATGTTACTTATCAAAACACGAATGAAAGACATGATGAATCAACCCAAAACCTGGAATTCCACAAACAGATGCACTCTTTAAATACCTAAACGTTTTCTCTAGATATCCACGGCCTAAAGAAGTTACCGCTGAACAATTCAAAGGAGAAATAAATTTAGGTAGGTAAATTCAACATTAATAACTGTGCACCGCCCAACTAGGATAAGATTGTTCAAACTTTTAAGAGTAACCGTCCAAAAAGGAACACTTGTAACAAAACACATGTTACCCATGCCTTCTCTTAGGGAGCACTCCCCACCGTTCAAAACAGCCAGTTAGGACCCACCCTCATGTCTTAAATAATATCCTGACATTTTGTGAGTCTTATTCAATCCATCTGAATCATAGTCACCATCCCGTTGATGAGTCCCAAGGATAATCCTTTTAACCAGAAGAAAAATAGAACAGACCAAGAAGTTAAGGCATTTCTTCAAACATTTCCCATTTATCACCCAAGATACTTGTATTGACACTTTAATGATGGAATTAACTTTATACTGTCAAGCCCTCACACAACCTTGCAGCAATAATGTCAAGACATCCTTCTTGACATCTCATACTCCCAGGATGGAAACATAATCACAGCTTGCTTGACGCACAATGCAAACTGGAACCTGAACTGCACCCCCGCAGTAATATATCTTAGATCAAGGAGCAACTCCCACTATCTGAGATAACCAGTGCTCCTCCAATGAACATTATGCTGATGAATGGAAAACATAAGACGCATCTTCATGTCTTCAAGAGCGCACCCTCTGTCCAACCAACCTGATGAACACAATCATCAACTCCACTTATTGCTTCTTCTGACAAGAACCAATAATCACTCACACATGAACACCATCATGCTTCCCGTGAGGACTTATTAGGATCACCATCCTAAAATAACAAACTCTTGGATTGAGATCAAAGCTCCATTGATCCCTCTCATCCAGAAACTATCCATACACCACGAATTCCTTCTGAATTCTCATGTATAGACCTCCTTATTCCCTGAGATACAATCCAATTAATCTGGAATGATCCACATTCCTCAAAGAGACGCACAGGGCCCCTTAGTTTGTTATAACGATGTCAGATATCGTATACATGCTCCAGAAATTCTCAACTTGCCAAGCTGATCCACTCCTAGCATGACTTGTAGCAAGGGGCAGTATCCCCTTCACAAGATTTTCTACTGACCTTAGCAAGGCCAGCAACTGAGATAGACACCCCATAATCCAAGACAGTCATTCCTTTATCATTCTTCCGTATGATAACCTAGAATACTTCTGATTTTCCTGGTGAATATCCACTTCTGAACGCATCAGAATCCAGACCTTTATACAATCAACCCGTGATCCACTCCAGTCTTACCAAAACTCTTACATCAGACTTCCAAGACAGCTCTCCTACTTCATCATTCTCCCGTATGACAAGGTACATACTTCTTAGACACGATGCAAGTAACCAGTTCCTCACAGAACCTGAAATCCTCCTCCAAGGATAACCAACCCAGTAAATGTTCTAACATCAGTTAGGACATCCTTCACATATCATAGACATCAATCAACATTGTTCTAGATATGCTCCACCACTGGACTTACTATCTGCATAGTAATCCAAACTGAAGATCTTCACACAACACTGCACCACCAGCTTGAACAAAGAGAACTTCAGAAACCCAGAGAGAAATAAACTCTCATTAACCAAAAAGAAGATAATTCTTCCATAACCTGGGAACTTCTGCCACGAGCTCCAAGAAAGAACCAACACCTCCTTATTACGTTTAAACTAACTACGCTTCTGCCCAAGAGTAATCAGTTCCAAGCAACCTGCTTGAATGCACACTATGAAACCAACCAAATTCCACCTTTTGATTGATCTCACTCTTCTTCATAACTCCCACAAGATACATTGATCCACCAATGAAATCAGGTCTTCAAGTCACATGAACTACTTGCTTCATAGCAAGACATCTTGGATCCACCAAGCCTCTAGACATGTAACATCTTCTCAACCCACATCTCCTACAAACTGCATGAGATAGACCTTTTTGAAGCATCCATAACTTCCATTCTCCTGTAGATCACCTTATCTTAAGCTGATGTGCCACATCACCAGCTGAGACTCTCATGTTAAACTAGATGTCAAAACATTTTGATACGACATCCAGCTGCTGAAAGCAGCTCCTCTTTATGCCACTTAGAAGAACCTCCTCCCTATTAAAGAACAATAGTTCCATGCTCTCATAGACTTGATTCAACAACCAAGTTTGAGTAGACAATCTTCATCCTGCTTTAAAACTCCAAAGACTTCACACCTGCCACATCTGAATCTTCAGATGAAAAAGTAGTCCTAGACTACACCATAGTCATACCAAAGAATGCCACTTTCCTAAGTAAAGTAGTATGTAGAAAGTCAGAGATAACCGCCACTTAGCTTTGACTTCCAAGAAGAGCAAGATCTCATGCTCCAAAGTACCTAGATCACAAATAAACTGATTTAAGTTGTGCCTTCACCAGCACTCCAACCCTCCTAGATCAGAAATAAACTGATCCCAGAAGTAACCATCAAGATTATGATGTCTTCATATCCATCTTCAACAACATCAAAGTCCAGACCAGTTTCTTGCCAGGAAACTCTCCAGAGAACACATGCTTCTGTCACACCCGACTGAAGCCAATTCTTAGGTCAACACCCAAGACTAAAACAGATGCTAAAGCGTATGCAGTACCCCTCCCATGATTCTGCACAAACTCTGATGATGAGATGTTTTAACATCTTGTTGAACATTAGCAATCTTGACTTTCCAGGATAATCAATTAAATACTTGTGAATTCAACAAATAGCAATTGATCTTAAATCCTTGTATAATAACCCTTCTTCACTATTGTAGCTAAGCTCCACCAGATCACTTCATGAACACTTATCAAGTATTCAATCTTTCGCAAGTATCTTTTTTTACGAACAGTGTTGAGATACCAAGGCTGCCACCCTTGACTCAAGTAACTAAGATTCTCTCTGAACGAACCTTATTTACCTTAACCATTCTGAGAACACCAATCAAATTGGACCCACCCTTAGGATTAAGAGAGATGAATCTTTCCTTGATGTTTTGGATGGTGAAAATAAATCATTTCCACTTTCTTCAGGTTGTGTTTCATAGAAACACCTTCTAGTCAGAAGAATAACTAAAAGACTCCAGATGCACGACTGAGACGCCTTTATGAGTGGACTTGAGAGAATTCTCAAGTATCTTTGACAACCTAGCCTATCAACAATTTATCAAACTCCCAGAGCAAGAACTTGATAAACCTAAACTCGACTCCTCTCCTCTTCAACTGACTTGAAATTGTACCATGGAACCAATCTTCCAAGCACCAAGTCACCAGAACAGACATCTTCCAACAACTCCCTTCATTTCATCGATCCTGACTTTGGAATAAAAGAATGCAGATATCTTCACATATAGAGGCCGAAGATTGAGATCTTTCACCATCTGTCTTCAGCAACAACTCCAGAATCTCATAATTCTAGAGCTCTTCCATCAGAAACACATGCAGTGGAACCACCAAGGAACAGATCCATCTTGCCCTAATAAGATGTCAGAACATCTTATAAGACACCCCAATAAGAGAACTAGCCACTTCTCCTGCAGTTCTTGTAGAACCTCCTCAGCAACAAGAACAACCTCTGGGTTGTTACCTTCAATCCATAACATCCATCCCATCCATTAATACCCTTGAATATGTCTGAGTTGATCTTCAAAACTCCTCCTTATTTAAACGCCAGAAAGTATCTCTCAAAGATCTCATCCAGAATCAGACAGAACGCCTGTTCTGATACCAATTGAAATTCTGGCGTACGCAGACAGTAGATGTCCTAACACATGTAAAGACATTGTGCTACATAATCTTTCAAATAGGAACAACAACAGCAGACTGATACCTTGAATATCAGAACTGCAGGATCATAGATGTTACGACATCTAATCCAACAAGTTTATTATGAACCCTAACAGAAAACGTAAATCTGCAGAATGATAAAGAACACAGTAATTGTTAACCTAGTTCGGTGCAGTTCACCTACATCTGGGGGATACCAATCCAGGAAGAAGACTCCAGTATCTGTAGAATTGTTACAAAGCTAAACTCCCCCGTTTACAACTTTATATCCTAATCTCTACCCAATGAACATCTTTACCAGAGATAAACTCTAACATTTACAACTCTGACATGAGATACCCCACTCACTTCCCTTAATCACCAATTGTGATATCTACATCATCCCTGTCAATATAGAAGTTTGAAAAGCTTTCTTGACAAATAATTTTTCTTGGACTTGCTTAAAAGCTTCATCCAAGAACAATACATAATCCAATACCTCAAGGCTTATGGATCTGTGTGACGCCTATATCTGCCACAATGCATCAACTGATACAAAGGGAGACTTACAACCTAGAGAGCCAACGACTCTCAAAACCTTAAACCCTTATTTCTTACGCAAGAGAACTAGGTTACAAAATTCATATAAAAACCTAGGTCTAAGTCTTCTATTTATAGTCTTCTGTCTCCTTGGGCTTCGAATCTTCTGTTTATTTCTTCCTTGATCCATGTTTTGATTGCTCCTTAAATCTTGCAACAGATTTAGAAACATCCTTCAATATCAAATCAGGATGTCGAGACATTCGTTAGGACGTCATATCTGACCAGTCTACTTTCATCAGACTTCTTCATGTTTAACCATATCTTTTGACATTCTGTTTTTCCAAATATTTGCTCAAATCAGCAGAGCTTTCAATTAGGATGCCTTGAAACAAAACATACTCGGTTTCTTTATAGGCAAGAAACACACAAGGGTTAGGGTTAACAAGGAAAAACAACAAGGATTGGTTATAACTATTATTATTTACTTTCTCTTGAAAACAGATTACAAGTACTCAAGAATAACAAATAACCCTCTCATCCTAATTAGGATTTGCCACACCACAAGATGAGAGACTAGTATGTTATTTATAATAGGGTTAAATAAGTATTAGGTCCCTGAAAATAACCCAACATTCAAGTTTGGTCCCTATAAATATTTTCTTCAAGGTTTGGTCCTCCTAAAGTTTTCCGTTTGTAACTGTAGTCCCTCCCGTTAGTTTTCACTAACGGAAGATGACCTAGCGTGCCACATGTGTAACCATTCCTTGCCTACTGTGTTTTATTTCATTGACCAGTCAGGGACCAAACTTGAATGTTGGGTTATTTTCAGGGACCTAATACTTATTTAACCCTTTATTCTACTCTCCACTCATGCTTCAAAATATGCATGTAATTTAAAAGTGTGTGTGACCTTTGTTGTGCCATCTTTATGTTTCCACTTCAAACTCAAAGGGTCTAAGAGCCTCACTATTTATTTATAAAATGTAACGTAATTTGCTTGAAATTCCAAGTATCTGTTTTGTCTCATAATAATATGGCATCGTCTGTTAAGAAATCTAAAGGTGAGAGCACAAGTAAGTCAAACTGGCTTGAACTTCCAATAGATTTGACAAAGAACATACTCCAAAGACTTGATACCGTTGAAATTATATTTGAAGGAAAGCTCAAATTTTAAACAAACCAAACCGATTTTTTTTAATTATATTTCATCTCATATTACTCTACAAAACCGTATTCCATCTATAAAAAAACTTCAATTATGAATCAAAAGAAAAATTAAAAAAGATAATCTGATTAATAAAACATGTAAACTTTTCTTTCATATCGAAATAAAATTACTCAGAAGCAACATCATCAACATTTGGGGTGAAAACAACAACAATCGCCTCACTTCGTTCTCCAACAACTAGAATTAAAAATGCATAATCAAAATAAATTTTCTAATACTCCCAATCTTCATTAGCATATGTATCTTCAAAAGTGTCCACATAAGCTAAACTATCGTCGTACTCATCGATATCACCAAAATATAGAGGTTGTAAATCTTTGATTTGTTGATGACACCTTTTTAAAGCACTTTGACACCTTAAATGATGACAAAAACAATGTCAAATATCAAGAGAATGAAGAAGAGGGCAACCTTCAAGAATGGCATGCAACTCATCGTTGCCAATCAGAATTCCAGAGAATCCAAGATGGCGTAACCTGGTCATTGGCACACCGGCAAATCTTCTCCAATCGCAATGTCTTCGAGATGACCACAGCTTAGATCAATGGTACACCGATAAATCTTCTCCAAATAACGATAATCAAACCAAAAATTGTCAAAATTACCAATCATGTGAATGGTACGCCACATTAACGGATCCTTACAAATGTTCCACCATATAGGACAAACATTACGTGCACTTTTTATAATTTCAACGGTATCAAGTCTTTGGAGTATGTTCTTTGTCAAATCTATTAGAAGTTCAAGCCAGCTTGGCCTACTTGTGCTCTCACCTTTAGATTTCTTAACAGACGATGCCATATTATTATGAGACAAAACAGATACTTGGAATTTCAAGCAAATTATATTACATTTTATAAATAAATAGTGAGGCTCTTAGACCCTTTGAGTTTAAAGTGGAAACATAAAGATGGCACAGCAAAGGTCACACACACTTTTAAATTACATGCAGATTTTGAAGCATGAGTGGAGAGTAGAATAAAGGGTTAAATAAGTATTAGGTCCCTGAAAATAACCCAACATTCAAGTTTGGTCCCTGACTGGTCAATGAAATAAAACACAGTTGGCAAGGAATGGTTACACATGTGGCACGCTAGGTCATCTTCCGTTAGTGAAAACTAACGGGAGGGACTACAGTTACAAACGAAAAACTTTAGGAGGACCAAACCTTGAAGAAAATATTTATAGGGACCAAACTTGAATGTTGGGTTATTTTCAGGGACCTAATACTTATTTAACCCTTTATAATAAAACCTAACATACTAAACTAGTGGGCCTTTTAACAATTACCCATTACAATCTAACTTAGGGTACAAGCTAACTTAAACAATTGGATCCTTAACACAAGGCCTAATCCGACAGCTACATACTAGAACACAATTTTACTACAGCATGTAGGTCTTCGACAACAACATGTGAGCAGACTTCAACGGCATGCTAACTAGAGTTTGATCTAATATCTCACAAATCTTCACCTTGGATCTAACTCTAACATCAAGAAACAGACTAGTTTTCTTCATGCAGTTTTATCAACTACATACAGTGGAAAAACTTGCAACTAGGCAACATCTTGGTGATCATATCAGCAACATTATGATTTGTCGAAACCTTCAGCACTTGGACTTCTCCACACTCGATTACCCCTCTGACAAAAATGCAGCCTCACATCAATGTGTTTGGTTTACTCATGATAGGTTGAATTCTTCGACAGGTGTATTGTACTTTGACTATCACATTTAACAGTGATAATTGGACCTTGAAGTTTCAGCTCCTTTGCAAAACCTTCAAGCCACAATGCTTCCTTCACAGCTTCAGTTAGGGCGATATATTCCGCTTCAGTGGTTGATAAGGCAACAACCTTCTGAAGAGTTACTTTCCAGCTGATTGTTGTGCCAAACATAGTGAACACATATCCAGAAATAGATTTTCTGGAATCCATACAACCTGCATAATCAGAGTCAACATATCCTTCGATTGCTGCTTTACTATCTTCACCCAAGGGTCCACCAAAAATTAGGACTATGTTCAGAGACCCATTTACGTACCTTAGAATCCACTTTAATGCTTGCCAGTGAGCCTTTCCAGGATTCGCCACGTACCTGCTTACAAGACTTACTGCATATGTTATGTCAGGTCTAGTACAAAGCATAACATACATCAAACAACCCACTATATTAGCATATGGAATGCTATTCATATAAGCTCTTTCAACATCAGTACTGGGACACTGATCTATACTCAGATTGAATTGAGGGATTTTCAGAGTCACAACAAGCTTTGAATTCGACATACCATACTTTTCGCAAATCTTCCGTAGGTATGCCTCTTGAGATAAGCATAATTTCGACTGCTTTCTATCTCTTCGGATGTCAATCCCAAGAATCCTGGACGCAACTCCCAAATCCTTCATGTCAAACTACTTATTGAGTTCATCCTTCACCATCATTCCATCTTCGACATTGTTGCTTGCTATTAGAATATCATCCACATAAAAGCAACAAAATAACAAATGAATTACCAGGTCGAAATCTGAAGTAAACACAATGGTCGAACTGACTTCTAATGAAACTTATGCATGTCATGAACTTGTCGAATCTCTTATTCCACTGTCGAGGAGATTGTTTCAGTCCATATAAAGATCTCTTCAGCTTGCACACATATTATTCCTTCCCCTTTTCGACATACTCTTCAGGTTGCCTCATCAGGATTGTTTCATCTAGATCACCATACAAGAATGCAGTCTTCACATCCATCTGTTCTAGTTCAAGGTCGAAATGTGCCACCGTGGCAAGCAACATTCAAATGGATCTGTGCTTCACAATAGGAGAGAACACATCATTTAAGTCAACATCTTCTTTCTGAGTGAACCCCCTAGCGACCAATCTTGCCTTATATCTCTTCGATGCCACTCCTTCGATTCCTTCCTTAACTTTGAAAATCCATTTACAGCTGACTAACCTGGCTCCAACGGGTTTCTTGATCAATTCCCAGGTGTTGTTATCATGAAGAGATTTCATCTCATCATCCATGGCCTTCATCCATTCAGTCTTCTTTCGACTCCTCATAACTTCCTTATAGTCCCTAGGTTTTTCGTCGAGAACCTCACTTGAAGAGATTAAGGCATAAGCTATAAAATCTGCATACCCAAGTCTCTGAGGTGGCTTGATGACTCTCCTCGACCTGTCTCTTGCTAGAAGGTAGTCATTATCAGTCTTCTCATCTTTGACAACATCTTCTACTTCTTTGACTTCATCTGGGATATGCAATTCAGCATCAACATGCTCCACCTCAACAGGAATCTCTCCTTGCTCCATATCTTTCTCAGCATCATCAATTTTTTTAGAACCATCTCAACTTCAT
The DNA here is from genome assembly GCA_022829125.1 of Lathyrus tuberosus. Lineage (NCBI taxonomy): Eukaryota > Viridiplantae > Streptophyta > Magnoliopsida > Fabales > Fabaceae > Lathyrus > Lathyrus tuberosus. Next base: position 4,109,139 of record JALAZF010000019.1, on the reverse strand, counting down.
TGAAAACTACATCTCGACTGGTGATACACCTCCTGTGACCTGGCTCTAGGCACCATATCCTATAAGCTTTGACTCCTTCAGGGTATCCCATGAACATGCATTTCAGAGCTCTAGGTTCGACCTTGTCTTGCCTAATGTGAGCATAGGCCACGTAACCAAATACTCTTAGTCTGTAGAGACTAGGTGGATGTCCCGACCAAACTTCTTCAGGTGTCTTCATATCTAACACAATCGAAGGACATCTGTTTATCAGATATGTTGCTGTCGAAATAACCTCAACCCAAAACACCTTCTTTAATCCAGCACTAGTCAACATGCATCTAACTCTTTCCAAAATAGTTTGATTAAACCTTTATGCTAAACCATTTTGTTGTGGAGTACCTGTAGTAGTTTTATGCCTTGCAATGCAAGAGGCAGCACAAAAGTTGTTGAATGCCTCATTGCGAAATTCAAGGCCATTGTCGGTTCTCAACCTCTTGACCTTTCTGCCAGTCTGATTTTTGACCAGAGTCTTCTAACCTTTGAAATTCTCAAAAGTTTCATCCTTAGTCTTCTGGATGAATACCCATAACTTCCTAGAATAACCATTGACTATGGATAGAAAATATCTTGATCCTAAATGTGATGGACACCTTGCAGCCCCCCAAAGATCAGTATGAATGTAATCAAGGGATCCATGTGTTCTTTGTTTGCCTTTGTTGAACTTCACTCTGCAAGATTTTCCAAGTACATAGAGTTCACAAAATTTCAGCCTTTTGACTTTTTCTCCTCCAAGCAGATTTTGTTTCCCCAATTCGACCAGACCCTTTTCACTGACATGGCTCAATCTCATGTGCCAAGTTTCTGTCTTCGACAAAGGTTCTGTAAATGCAACATTTGTCGAACCACTTACAACACGCTTCTCAAGACTTCCTTCGACCCCTTCATGACTCTTAGGATACTTTTCTCTCCTTGAAAAACATATCCCTTCTTGTCGAATTCACCAAGAGAAATCAAATTTCTCTTCAAATCAGGTACATACCTGACTTCAGTCCATAACCTTATTGACTCATCATGGAGCTTGAATCTCAAAGATCCAATGCCTGCAATTTTGAAAGCTTTGTTGTTTCCCAGCAGCACTGGTCCACCATCTTGATCACATTGCTCCTCGAACAATTCTTTGTTTGGAGTCATGTGCCAAGTGCAACCTGAATCCATAATCTACTATTTTCTTGAGTCACCGCTTGAAACCACGAGAACATCAGATGATTCGAAGCCACAAGAACATATTAGTCTTTTCAGGTGTTCAGGGCACACTTTTCTTGTGTGACCCTCCTTTTTACAGTGGTAGCATTGAATACCAGATGCTTCGCCACTATAAGACTTCTGCTGACTTTTACCTTTCTTCTTGTCGAACTTACCATCCTTTCGCAAGAATTTTCCCGTAACAGCCAAACCTTCGCCCACCTTCAAAGGTTTATGCTCATTTCGTTAGTTCAGGTCCTTAGAATACAAGGCTGATTGAACTTCTTCAAAGCTCAAGGACTCTCTTCCATACAAAAGAGTTTCTTTGAAGTGAGCATGTGTTCTGGGCAAAGCATACAACAATAATAGTGCTTAATCTTCATCATCGATCTTCACATCAATATTTTCAAGATCAAGAATCAGCTTGTTTAACTTATCCAACTGCTCAGCCAACACTTTGTCTTCACTCATCTTGAATGAATACAAGGCTTGCTTCAGGTAGAGTCGATTCACCAGAGATTTTGTCATGTACAAACTTTCAAGTTTCAACCATAGCCTCGATTTCATAGTCTCTTTTGATATCTGTCGAAGAAGCTTATCACCAAGGATCAACGATATTGCATTGTAGGCTTTCTCTATCATGGTTGTCTTTTCTTTTTTCGTTAACGCATCGTCCATGGCTTCCTCTCCCTTCAACGCTTCCAAACAACCCTGCTGAACCAATAGGGCTTTCATCTTCCAGCGCCACTGACCGAAATCATTCACTACGATGAACTTTTAAATCTCATACTTTGTTGAAGGCATCTTCTCCACGCTCACCGCACCAATTTGTTGTGAATTAAGATGCCTTGAAACAAAATATACTCGGTTTCTTTATAGGCAAGAAACTCACAAGGGTTAACAAGGAAAAACAAGGGGAAAACAACAAGGATTTGTTATTACTGTTATTCTTTACTTTCTCTTGAAAACAGATTACAAGTACTCAAGAATAACAAATAACTCTCTCACCCTAATTAGAATTTGTCACAAATAAAACCTAACATACTAAACTAACGGACCTTTTAACAATTACCCATTACAAGCTAACTTAAACAATTTAATCCTTAACACAAGGTTCAATCCGACAGCTACATACTAAAACACAATTCGTCTACAGCATGTAGGTCTTCGACAACAGCATGTGAGCAGACTTCAACGACATGCTAACTAGAGTTTGATTTAATACTCACATAACAAATGTGGAATTTGAGATCTTTTCAATGGAAAGAAGTCCAAAGGTTAAAACGAGAAATTTCTCTCTACCGAGAAATTCTAATTAAATTAGAGGCTTAGTCTATTATAACTTATATTATGACTTATTCCTCCTCTCATCAGGTTATAAGACCACATTATATTATGACTTGTTTCCGCCATTTCTCATTACCAACACATATGGATTAGCAAAATTAGGGACCTAAAGAAAAGGTACATTTTTAGTTTAAAGTGCATATTATTCCATTAGACAATGGAAGGAGTCTAAACTCCCCAAATTTATATTTATAATGTCAATTCTAAGTGTTGGTTAATACTTTGGAACATTCGCATCATTCCAAATCATATTCATCTCTCTTGGAGAATTTTTCATGATAGTAACCCCAGAAAAAAGAATTTGATCCATAATGGAATGATAACTGATCCTTTTTTGGTCCCGTTATTGAAATATTGATGAAGATTTAGATCATGTTTCAAAGACCGTGTTTGGGCAAAAAAAAAAGTGGCTTCACATTACTCTTGTTTTGGTGATCTTGTTCGAGTTGAATATCTTGCATTTCCCATCATAATGTTAAACACTAATATAATTGCTCATTTTTTAGCTAAATTAATTTTATTTGATTGCTTGGTAAAATTATATGTTTCTATAGACGAAAAATAATACTCCCTCCGTCTCATAAAAAGTGTCTCATTTGCACTTTTTCTTTGTCTCAAAATAATTGTCCATTTACATTACTAATGTTGTAATTATTATTATTTTTCCACTATTATACCCCTATTCATTAAATTTCACTTTATTCAACTACTTTATCAACTACATTTAATATGGGTATTTTAGTAAATGACATTAACTTTTTCACTACAGCCAACACATCTAATCATTTTCTTAAGAACTGCACATTACTCAAATATGACACTTTTTATGAGACGGAGAGAGTACTACCAAAGAAGGATCCATAAAAACTATTTTGATATAGATAATTTCAATATTATTTTTTAAGAAAAATAAAAACATTTTTTATATATTTAAAAGCAAAAATATAATTGTCAATTCGGATGTAGAACTATATCGTCCCTTAGAGAATCTAGATCTGAAATTATTTTTATTACAACCTCTTTCATTCACGGTTTAACACGAGAAACAACTCTAAATTATTTTTTTTTCTAATGCAACACTTTTTATGATGGAGAGAATTCACACAAACCGTTTTCAAAAATTAAACTTTCGATCGGAAGACGAGAACCAAAATATTATTCGAGTGGGTCTGGAAATTTAACCAGGGGCGCCAACCAAGTTGTGTTAAAAAGGGTTAGAAACTAAATCAAGAGTCTTTCAAAATGGGTAAGAAAATAACCAAGATAAATGAATCATCACTATATCCTTTCTCATTTGTATCCATCAAGTAACTTAGGTTTTTTATCCATTAAATAACCTAACATTCATATCCATTAAGTAATTTTTGTTTTCTTATGCATTAAGAAATAGATAACTTAGCTTGCAAGAAATTTACTTATGTATATACTATGTTCCAAATCAGTTCAAGTGAATGAAATAGAGTATTAAAGAAACTAGATTAAGAACTCCCCTCTTATGAATTCTATTTAAGTTATATATCCAATTCACATCAAATTGATCTTACCATTTGTTATTACTCTCATTAATTCAAATTTTCTGACCTAACTTGATATGAAATGAAAGCAATTGAAATTAGAACAAAACCAAAGAAACAAAAAAAAAATCTCACTTAGAATGGTCCATTAGCTTCAGGAGAAAGAAGATCTATAGTAAGATTCTTTGGTGTCAAGTTGTTTTCCATGGTTGGAAACAAGTTCATGGTTGTTTCTAATTGAGATGAAGTATAAAGAGATCTAGCAAAAAAAATTAAATTTAGAAAAAACTTGAATAGAGAAAATATCTAACAAATTAAAAAGAAAAAAACATTAATATCAACAAAAATATTTCCAAAAAATAAGCCTAAACACTAGGAAAGGATCAGTCGTAGTTAGTGACAAGATTACAATTCAATAACCTATGGAAAATAACAATTTAAATCATGAATCGTCCATTAATTAGAGCTATGAATTAGATCTAAGAATTTAAAAGTCTCAACAAACAAACAAAATGCAATTGAAGAAATTATATGTTTTTCTTCTGGTAGTAAGTATCAATTTCCAAATTTTATTTTTCCGGAATAGATTGAGTTTCTCACATGGTTACTATCCATCCATCACCTTCTACGGTTTCACCCATATATAAGTTCACTTATTGAAATGAATTTTATTAATGAAGTTTCATTTTTTTATGGGTATTCTTGTTTTTGTTCTTCAGCATTTTCCATGCATATCTAGTCGGTCATATGTTCATATCTACATTGAGAATATGGTTCATATGCATTCATCCCGCTCAAAGAGAATCGGGCAAGGGAGTCCTCCAGAGTGTATTTTAACTGCATGGTAGCAGATGAGATAATATGTAGATTACCGTCACACGCGTCCCTTGGACGACATAACCTTCTACGCTAGATGGTTGGCTTGTGGATCACGTCTGATGTATCCATATCTGCATGAACACGTCATGCGCCAGTTCGGGTATATGCAGTTTGTTCCTAGAGACTTCTTCGATTCATCTCCCCTTACTATGGTCCGCAGAAATGTAGATGTCATGTATGATGATTACTTTAATCATATGATATCGGATGATACACGAGGTGCCCTAACTCTTAACGGCTAGAGTTGTGTATACGGCTACGTCTAGTGGTATCTTAGAATGTCACATCTTTTTATGACACTGGATGCTTTGGAAGATCCATCTAGGACGACTCATCAGGAGATATTAGAGGAGGAGTATGTTATGGCAGATCATGTTCTTGATGTGTTGCTTAGATGACGTATCATGGATCTTGCACAAGCGGGTATAGACATAAAAGTCTTTCCGAATGGCCCTCCTGAAAGGAACATTATTGATGTCATTCTTACCGAGACACGGACGACATTGCAGTACAGGAGGCAACAAAGAAATAGTGGAGTCTGAAGGCAACGAAGAAATAGTAGAGGCAACGAAGAAATAGTGGAATCTAACATGCACTGTAGTGTAGTATTTGCATTACGCAATATAGATACTATTTTCGTTTGTTACTTTATTATTGTGTTAATACATTTATTTATTCATGTATAACATTTTCATCTTTTTCATTAGCGGTATGATTTAATTTATAAAAAAAATTATTATGATAGTATAGTTTTTTTAATATTACTATCATTGAAAAATTACAAAAGTGCATCTCTGAATCAATTTTAAAAAAAAAAATAGTATATCTCAATTAGAAATGTATGAGGTGCACAAAAAATTGATACGGAAATGCGTATCTCCGAATTAATTTAAGACAATAAATGTGTCTCAGTTTAAAATGCATGGCATGGCATACACATAAGATTAATATAAAAGTTATTTGGTGTGCAATAGATACGTTCAAAAATATATTTCCAAATTTTAGTTATTTTCAAATTTCCTTAATGAGAGAAAGTAATTTTTTTTTAGGAATTTGAAATTTTTTAGGGAATTTAAAATTCTAAGTAATTCAAATGATTCAAGTGAAATTCATTCATTTTAAAAAAATTTTGTTTGGATGGAGTATTAAAATGAATCAATGTAAAAAATTTGGGGTCATTTTCATAATTTTTAAAGCTTTTGGGTCAAATTTAAAATATGAAAAATAGGGATCAAATTGTAATTTTTGAAATTTTGAAGAGACCAATTTGTAAAATTTGAAAATTATTAGGGACTAATTTGCAATTTTTTGAAAATTTTAGGAGTGCATTTAAAGTTTTCATAAAATATGAGGACCATCTTGCAAAATTTAAAAATTTAATAATAAACAATTTAACATTCATATTATATAGAGTTGAGAAGCAATTTGAAATTCTTTACTTTTTGGTGTCATTTTAAATTCCTTAAATTTAACATGAATAAAATATTCCATAAATTTACATCATTTTAACAATTCTCCATATTTTTTATCCAAACAATAGATTTTGATCAATTCATTTTAAATTCCCTCAAAAAATTATTTTCCCTCATTAAAATTCTTCATCCAAACACGTGTGTTTAGATGAGGTAATTGAGAATTTTTAGGAAATTTAAAATTTTAATTAATTCAAATGATTCAATTGAAATTCATTCATTTTTAAATTCTTTTGTTTGGATGGAGTATTAAAATGATTCATTGTTAAACTTTGGGGTCATTTTCATAAATTTTAAAACTTTTGGGTCAAATTTTAAATATTTCAAATAAGGACCAATTTGCAATTTTTAAAAATTTAAAGGAACCAATCTGTAAAATTTGAAAATTATTAGGGACTTATTTGCAATTTTTTGAAAATTTTGGAGGTGAATTTGAAATTTTCATAAAATATGAGGACTATCTTACTAAATTTGTAAAATTAATAACAAACAATTTAACATTTGCATTATATAGAGTGAAGAAGCAATTTGAAATTCCTTATTTTTTTGTGTCATTTTAAATTCCTTAAATTTAACATGAATAAAATACTCCATAAATTCACATCATTTTAACAATTCTCCATATTTTTTATCCAAACAATAGATTTTGAGTAAGTTATTTTAGATTCCCTCAAAAAATTATTTTTCCTCATTAAAATGTTTCATCCAAACACACTCTTAACGTGCTTCCCTCCATCCACTTTGAGAATTTTTAAGGAATTTAAAATTCTAAGTAATTGAAATGATTCAATTGAAATTCATTCATTTTTAAATTCTTTTGTTTGGATGAAGTATTAAAATGATTCAATGTAAAAAATTTGGAGTCATTTTCATAATTTTTAAAGCTTTTTGGTCAAATTTAAAATATGAAAAATAAGAATTAATTTGTAATTTTTGAAAATTTGAAGAGACCAATTTGTAAAATTTGAAAATTATTAAGACTAATTTACACTTTTTTTTTTTAATTTTTGAGTGAATTTGAAATTTTTATAAAATACGAAGACCATATTGCAAAATTTAAAAAATTAATAATAAACAATTTAACATTCATATTATATAGAATTAAAAAGTAATTTGAAATTTTTTACTTTTTGGTGTTATTTTAAATTCCTTAAATTTAACATGAATAAATTACTCCATAAATTTACATCATTTTAACAATTCTACATATTTTTTATCCAAACAATAAATTTTAATCAAATCATTTCAAATTCCTTCAAAAAATTATTTTTCCTCGTTAAAATACTTCATCCAAACACACTCTTAGGATGGAAGGTTTAAAGCTGAGGCTTAAAGCTTTGGATCTAACGTAAACGATTTAATATGTTCTAGACATGGAGACTCTTCCTGTGATGTTTAAAGGTTATTCGCATGATGTAGTTTGTGGTTTTCATAGCGTTTCAAATAATCTTTTGTTATTCATTTTAAACGCGGTGCTTATACAATTGTTCATTTTCTAGTGAAGTTTGTTTTATTTTCTTCAGATACTTACTAAAATGAGGATTGCCCTCTTTGCATTGTTTCTTTTACTTCTTTACCAAATGATTTTTATAAAAAAAATAAAATTAAAAATTAAAAAAAAAAAAACACAACTAAATAATCAATAATATCTTAATGAACAATTTACAAATACAAAGGGAGATCCAACAAATCAATACTTTTGAACAAATAAATATCAATCTGAGTATATAACATTGCTTCATACAAAAGATGAAGAAACATCAATATGGTATGGTACCAATGAACACATAGAATCATATAACTAATCAAACAGCTACTAACAAATAGTTAGAGAGTTCCAAAACATTTATATCTTAACCATAAGTATCAAACAAGAATAATATTAAAAATAATATAAGTAATGTTATCTAGTCAAGGAAAAAATAACCACAAACTTTGTCAAAAAAAGTTTTGGCAAAAATAGATCTGACTAAATACCACTTTTTTTAAAAGCAAAAATGCTCAAAATTACATTAAAAGTATAAGCTGCAATCAATCAGATTTGAGTTGATTTTGCACCAACAAGCCATGACATGTTTTCACCTGGCTTGTTAATACTCTCCATTGCATTTGCTCTCTGGTATGGTGATTTGGATGCAACTCTGTAAATACATAACAAGGAAACAAAGTATTAGTACCTCACATAAACACTAAGTGTGTTTGGTTCTACAGTGCCGAGAATTGATTCTGACTGAATTGATTTTGGAGAATTGATTCTGGTAAAAATCGTTTTTAAACTCAAAATCTATCAATCCTAGCTTCAGTTAGAATCAATTCTGGAAGCAAAATCTATTTTAGAAACAAAAGATACAATAAGAAATGATTCATTTTCAAATTTTTATTGAATTAAGAGTGTTTACCTATCCTTTCTTTTCTCAAGGAACCGATGAAGAGAAGCTTTCCTCATGATTGGAAGATCTGCACATAAAGGAAAATCTTGATGAGAAAAACATGTTACAATTTTTAGTGTCATTCCAATGTTTAATGTTTAAGGTTTTAAGAAATTACCGCAAACATTAGGTCTGGAAAGCACTTGAGGGTGTTCATGAATCGAGCCATTGCAGGTGCTAGGGACGATGTTGTTCACTGTCGGAGCAATTGGAGCGATTGGATCAACAGAAGTTCTGACCGAATTTGGAGGAAATGAAGGCTGGCTTTGTGTGTAAGTGTACAAAGAATTGTTGTTCTGAATTTGAGAGACTCCTTTGTTGGCAAAAGCCATGAGCTCTTGTGCTTTATCAGCCGGGAAATCGTCGAATACAACAACTTGACCATTGTAAAACATTGTCAATTGTGCAGCTTTAGGTCCCTTATTAGCACTGCAAATCAATATTTCAATATCATATTAGTCTAGACGCAAAAAAATTGTATATAATCAATTAACCATTCAAATACAATATCATATATAAGTCATCATGGCCGTCATTCTCAAGACGGTGCAAGGCAGGCTACCGCACATACCCAAAATCAAAATTTGTCTCAGGAAACCATAACTAAATAGGACCTCATAAAATATTTATCATGGTCAATTCTAGTTAAATAGGACCGCTGATTATTTTATCATGATGTACATGACTAACCTACACAATGTCTCCAAAAACTTAAGACGTCTGACGTCTCTGTAAGTCATTACTTGGCGGTTCAATTCACAAGACTTCTGCCAAATAGGGTACAGAGAAGGTAGTTATATGCACCCTCACCCCCACACTCGGGTACAGAGAAGGTAGTTATATGCACCCTCACCCCCACACTCGGAGGAAATCGATCCTCGTAGTATGGTGATGCATCGATAAGGGCACTCAAATCAAGAGAGGAAAACATTCTCTCTCCAAATCTAATTGTCCTTACCGATGTATCACCATATCACATCTTAGAGGATCTAGGTCTAGGATTCTCCATTACAACCTTCCTCCATCTCTCTCTTAATCTTACCCTAGAATTGAACCTATGACAGGCAACAACCATACTATAAAAAATTTCAAACCTAATTTGGCAGGAAATAAAATGAACTAAAATTAAAATCACAAGAAAAAACTCACTTGGAGTTGTTAATTGCAGCTTGTGGAGAGAGCAAATCCATAGTTGTAAGATTCTTTGGTGCCAAGTTGGTTTCCATGGTTGGAAACAAGTTCATAGTTGTTCCTAATTGAGAAGAAGTCTCAATAGACCCTGCAAATTTATTCATATTTAGCAAAATATTTTACAAAATAAAGAGAAAAAAAGAATATTATTTGTTTATACCATAAAAGAACCCTAAACAACTCTTCATGAATGAATAATCAATTAATTGGAACCATGAATTAGATCTATGAATTCATAAAACTCTCAACAAACAAACATCTTGCAATTGAAGAAATTCAAACAAAAATATTTGAGAAAATTTAGATATAGTTATCAGTTCAACCCTAAAAAAAAGGGGAAAATTAAATTAATATACCAATATTTCACTTTCTTACATCATATCTCAATACACATATACAATTCAAAAAATTCATCACCCTTTCTAAAAAAATACAAAAAAAAAAAAAAACCAAAAATTCGGAGAAGTTAAGGTTCCATACCAGTTGGTTCGCTGTTGTTGCATGTCATACCGAGAGAAAGATCCTTGAAGCTACCCTTTTCCTTGATGTATTGACTCAGTAAACTGCAAGTCTGAGAGAAAGTTGTCTTCTCCGGCGACCTCGCCGGTTTCTGGCCGGAAACCTCCGAGAGCTCCGATGAGGTAGACATAGTGAAAAAAACAAGAGATTGAAAGAGAAAACGCGTTATTGAAACTTGAAACGATGAGAGTTTGTAAAAATTAATGTTGTGATGATGTTCTTTGTCTTGGTGATTTATCTTATGTTAATGTTATATATAGAAAGAAATAAATGTGTTAATTTTTTGAGAGGGGTATTTTGGGGATTTAGAATTTTGGAGGTGGGAAATTGAAGCACGAGGAATATGTGTGTTTTTTAAAGTTGTCTATAGGGGATGCTTCTTTTTTTTATGTTTTTTATTTTTTTTATTTTTTGATGCTTTTCTTGCTGCTGTCTCTTCTGTTTCTTGTGTTTTGTCTAAACTTTACTTTATTGTTATTTTATTTAGGCTAAAATACAGTTGTGGTCTCCCTGTTTTTCAAAATTCACAGTTTTGGTCCCTCTGTTTTTTTTTTTAATAGTTTTGGTCCCCCACCCCAATTTTGGCCCAAAAAAAGTGATGAACAGTAATTTATCCGTACATGTCCGTGCATGAACAGTACATGTCCGTACATGAACAGTGAGGGGTGGGGAACCAAAACTGTTAAAAAAAAAACAGGGGACCAAAACTGTGAATTTTGAAAAACAGAAGACCAAAACTGTATTTTAGCCTTTTATTTATTTATTTAATTATTTGGTGAGGATTGTAGTATATTGTTGGTATATTTAAATTGAGAAAAATTAGTTTAGACCACGTGTTGTGTTATGTTGTTTATGTCGACGAAACGGACACGGCAAAGGTTATGCTGTGGGAGTTTCCTTTTGCCTTTTTTTAAATAAAATTGAAAAGAGGATAATGGAGTGTTATTTATTCAATTGAGTCATATTTTTGACTGGATTTGTTTTGACAAGATTGTAGGGTTTTTTATAGAAATTCTCATTTTATATTTATATGGATCACTTTAAGTGTCCATTTTAACTAGTTGGAAAGATTGTTTTAAGTGTTTTTATTTAAAAATATTATTCTGGAGTGAGAATGGATTTGAATTATACGTGTTTTTTTATGTGGGATCGTTTATGTATAAGTGTATGTTTGGTTTGGCTTTTGGAAGAGCCAAAAACAATTCTAGAGGTGTAGAATTGATTTTGGAATGATTTTGGGTGTTTGTTTTTATCAAAAGTAGAATTGATTTTACCTCCAGAATTGATTCTACTTGAAGCTAGAATTTGTAGCTTCTACCTCCAGAATTGATTATGGGTGATTTTTACACTGGAATTTATTGTCTAACTCACTTTTACATAAATGTATCCAAACATAAATCAATTATGCTAAACTCAATTCTGTTAAAATCAATTCTACCAAACTCAATTCTGCTAAAATCAATTCTGTTCACCGCCAATCCAAACACACCCTAAGAGTTGGTTGGAGTGTTTTAGATATGAATTAGATGTGGGTTTTCTCTTTTTGAGTTTTTGGAGAAGTGAAAGAGATTTGGCAGTCGCTTAAATAATTTAGAAAACAAGTACATTAAATGTGAGTCTTATCATTGAGATGTTTCATAGGATTTGTTTAACACGTAGCATTAAGTATTTATACCAGAGAATGACGCTTCCACATAGAATACTCAAGTGTCGTTGTATTCCCTAGGAAAAATCTAACTTTTGATTTCTTGCCTCTCCATTTCCTTTCATTATGAGCCCTTGATTGATTTGCCTCGCTTATTTATATATGGGTCACTTGAGATTTCAAAACTATTTTCGCTCTTTACACTTACTTCAGGTTCTCTTTCTTCTACGGACTTTGATTTTCTTCTCTGAACTTCAGCAACACCCATTTCATCAATCTTTTTCTTTCTTTGGGTTATAAATTTTATGGTCTCGCGCACATTCTAGGTCATCTTCTTTAAATGTTATGTTGGTTTTTATTCTCTCAGATACCACTTTCTTTCTTCTGTTCACAATTCATTATTCTCCTTTATTGCTCTAGATCTGACCCACATAGAAAAAGCACTTTCAAATGTAATAAGTATACTCAATAGCAATGATTCTTCTTCCTCTACTGGGATATTGAACCCAAGTCAGTTGAATATTGATCCTTTAGAAGCTAACCAACCTATTACAAATCTTATCGTGCTTAGCGATAGCTCTAGGTCTAGATGGGGTTTCGTTGAAGAAGGAACGAACCATCTAGCTTTCATTCTATTAGAGGTGTGGATCCCTCCAAAAAACATAAAAAGATGGATAATGATAGTCTCGTTGTCAGGGTGTGGATGTCGGTTCCCTTATCCCCCAACCGTCTCATGTAGATCTGGTGTTGGGTGTGAATATGGAAGTAGAAAAATGGTCTAGAGGGGGTGAATAAACCCAAATTAAAAACTGCAACTGTCATTTTCCAAAATCAAAGTGTTTTCAAAAAGGAGTTGCGAGTGGAAGGTTTGAAGCGAAAATGTAAATTATACATTTGAATATGATAAATTTAACACAATTCGTTTCACAAATATCCAAGATTATAATAATGAAACACTTGGTATGAATTGATTCAATTTGTGTAGTCACAAGAAGTGTATACAATTGGTTCAATGTGTGGAATCCTAAATTTAATTTGTTTTTCAGATTTATCAATCACAATACTAGCTTGACTAGTTGTCCAATTTCAACAAAACCTAAAGCTTTATGTAATTAATCGCTATCTAGAACAGAACGATATAATACAAATGAATTGAAAAACCTAGCATAAAATCACTGCGAATTTAAATGCAAGAGTAAGAGATAGAGAGATGACATCGAGATTTATAGTGCTAAGGCACTCGTCGTCGCTTAGCCTACGTGCACTCTTCAATGGTTTCCCGTTGGAACCTTCATAGTTCCTTGTTATTTGACAAATATTTCCAGGAATTCATACAATCACCAATCTATAATACAGTTGAGAAAATAAATCTCCTAATTTGGATCTTGACTTGTATACAACAAACTTATCAAACTCTTCTACGTAGTCTTTACCCGAATATGTTTCTTGAATCTTCCAATAACACCCATTATGCTCCAACCATTCGTGTGTAGATATCAACCCCTTGATCCTACTGATTCCTTGAGCGGTGAAATTGTTTGAAGATTCGAGAAGAACTCTACCTTATTTATAACCTTCCACACATTTACTACTAAGGCAATGTTGGAGAGAAGGAGCTACTTATTTTCAATGGAATTTTTCACCATCATTGACAATCCCTCAATCTTGCTAACAACCTGAAAAACTCAACATGATCTCCAAGAAGGGTAAGTTTCAAGTGCGCGGCTCCTTCAATCAATCTCGGAATTCTCGTTATCAAGATTTGAACTCAATTAGAGTTGAAGATGTGAGAAATTTATAGCAAGACTTTGAGCACTCAAAATAAAGGAAATTGATTTTCACACAAAATCACTGAAAAATATTAACAGAATGATAGATGTTATGTGAGAGATGATAACAAAAATGGTTGAAAAACGTGGTTAGATTCGAATCAAGAAAACTATGATTTGGATCAAATGGGCAAAATGCGGTGGAATGAAATAAATAACCAATTTTTGGAAAAGATGTCAGTTGATTCAGATCGAGCAAAACATGATTCAAATCAAATTCCTTGTGATTCAAATCAAGTACAAAATTTGATTTGAAACAAATGACATAGAACTGACAAGGATTTATGGAAAAAGGATTTGATTTGAATCATGTTCAAAATTTAATTCGGATTAAATCAAACATGAATTTTGAAAACTAAAATTGAATTGATTAATCTACAAATTTTTATTCGAATCAAACTAGACAAAATTTGTTCCTAGGAAAATGATCAGGATTAAGTGTAAAATTTGATCAGAATCAAATTACTGAGTTTAGCAACTGTCCAGTTTGAACAGGATCAAAAATTCAGTGTAAAACTGAATGATTTAAATCAATCTTGTAAAATCTCAAATTTTTAAGTTTTCAAAATCATTTTAAGCTTTTACCTTTAAATATACTTTGACCAAAAACACAAAATGATTTCATTCCACTAACTTATGATATTGATTAAAGAATAATTAGATCAAGATTAAATCTAACCAAAAGTTTTATGCATGCTAAAAATAAATCAATCAAACTTGATTCCAAGAAATGCAATCATGAAAGAGACTCAACGAATTTAAATAAAACAAAGATGAAAGAGATAAGACAAACAACAAAATAACCAGATAGTAGGTACATGCAACTACATCTAGAACCTGCTGAGATTTCCCGAAACAAACAGGTGAGTGGTTACTTCATTAAATCTTTTAGGGTGATGAATGGTTGAAATCCCAGTGACAGAAAGTTTAGAAATCATATTATATTTCGAAGTCACTCCCAAGTGTATAATCGACATTATCTTTTTCATGACAATTGGGAAGATATGGTCAAGAAGGAATGTCAAGGTTTGGTGCCACATGAGGATGTCATTCAATGCCATTGTTTGGATGAGGAATCATTTGGTATGTCGTCTTACTTTAACAGTGTTGCTTGTCTAGAGGGATCCTACATATAGGTGGGGCCATCCTTTGATTGATTGGTCTCCCAATTTGACAATTCGAAGAGAATTTGTAACTAATTCAAGACGTGCTCGATTCCATTATATGAATTCTTGTTTTCAAGATTGGCGTTTAAGCTACCTTTCAATGACTTCAAGGAAGTGGTGTTGAAGCATATCAGAATAACTTTGTCCCAGGTACACGGGGTAGCCTGGGCATTTGTCAAAGTATTCCAATACTAGTCCGAGTACTAGTAAAAAGAACCTTGTCTAAATTTGTTCTTCAATCTCTTTATTATAAATCGAAAAATGTGTTTAGGGGATCTAGGGACAGGGGCGAAACTCGTTGTACTAGCCAGTCAAAGTATTTTTTTGACAGATACCTTAAAAGTGGGAAGAATTTCAGGGATTGTTATCTTTTAGTGACTCCTCTATCCCCAAAGGCTCATTTTATCTTTTGTAAGGTCCCGAAAGGTGAGGCTTCCTTGTCCTACCCCTCAAGCTCATAATCAGTGAAGTGCAAGAAGAGAATTTTCAAGTATTGGGTATGGAACCATTTTAACCAGGGATCAATGACCTATAGTCTTTTGGGAGCACTTGAGATTTAAAGAAGGGGTGGTTCTTTGGGAGAATCGTTTATCCAGCAGAAAAAGATTTTTTCAACCCGCGGGGAGTTATGGGTGCAACCACCTCTCTAGAAAGGAAAAAAACTATTTGGTGAGGATATGATTTATTGTATGATTTCCTTTATCAGTATTATAGTATTATACTGACTATCATTTGTCTTGTTTTGCAGATAACATGGCATCTCTTAAAAATATTTTCAAGAGAAAGAATGATTTCGTTGTGGATAAGTTGATCACCTCCCCTTCCCCAATTTCAACTTCAGTCTAGATGGGTAAAGCTAATGATATGATCCTAGTAGATAATGAAACTTCTTCCAGGGGCATGACAATGTGAATTAACAAGGTTTCTCCTCTTCTGAGAGGCAGAGCGAGAATCTGAATGAATGACCTCCCTCTTTTGTGAGGGATAAGTAAAAAAAAGATATGGGTAAGGACAAATTCTAAGGAGAAGCCAAAAAAAATCCAAACCGTCGGGACCGAAAATTAGAGGAGGCAGCGGATCTCTTCTTCCCCCTTTCAAATTTCCAAAAGTCTTCCTTTCCCCCGGGGTCTCACAATTTCCAATATGTATCGGTGTAGTGAACGTTGAAGTTGGTTTTTTCGATATTTAGAGGAGAAGTATGAAGATGAAGGTTTGGATGGGTGGGTTCTTTTTTAGGCCATTTTGAGTTAATGATGATTGAAAATGCTAATATGTTTCTAATGCAATGCACAAGTAAAGAAATGATGAGACGAGAAAAGATAAATGATTACCTTTATTTATAGCTTCAGTCTAATCGATTAGAAGTAAAATTTAATCAATTAGCAACAATAGAATTTAGGAGTTATCAGTTGAAACTATCTGTTGCATTTATGTCTCACCCAACTAGCCATTGTGGTGAATTTCAATGTTCAAATATCTGAATTTTCACATCATCTAATCGATTAGACACTGGTTCTAATCGAATATTTTGGCCCAATTCGTCATGTCTTGTTTTTGGGCTTTGGTTGATATACCCTTTTTTGGCTTTATTTTCACCTCCTTCCTAAAGCCACTCCTTTATCAAGAAATCTTGATAAATACTTCCCTACAAGGGGAATACACTAAATATAGTATGGTGTATCCTTGTTTATACATCTTTGGTAAAAACAAAACAAAAATGAGCAAATCCATTATAAATATGTTCATTCAATGAGCACTAAGGATCATAAACCTTAAGATATTCTCAAACAATATGTTTTGATCACAACGGTTGATTATTTGCCATCATCATTTATCCTTGATCATAGACTTCATAAATATTGTATACTTTAAAAGTATATTATTTCTTTGCACGGTTTCGTTAACAATCGTCAAACCCCGAGTTGTAAAGCATACCTGCAAAACACTAAGGTTTCAACTTTGTTGCCCATATTTTATTAGGCCCATGTGCATTAGTTCTAGAAGATCTAAGGTGGTTTAGATCTTTTCAGTTTATCAAAACAAAAAGGTTATAAGTGTCTTATTCTCTTACAGTATGTGCACTTATAAACCAGATTCTTCTTGTCATTATTATCTACATCGTTTCTAGGTTTTCTATCCCTTTTAAATCCCACTCCATTTCTATTTAGGGAAGTATTTAGACGTGATAAGATCAGGAAAAGCTTCTCTTTCCCTTAGGTAAACTTTTCTAAGGTTTCACAAAGCCTAATTACTTCCATTATAATGGATTCACACCACTTACATTCTTCTTTGGAATTTCTAAGCTTAGTTATTTCTATTTTAAAGAAGCATTTATTTCTTTGAGGCGTCTTGGAGATTCCTTAAAACCTAAGGTACGCTCTCTTAGTTTGACGTTTTCTTATACTAATTGACCACTCATTCTAAATAGTTAAGCGTATGATGGTTTGATACATGAAATAGTATCTGCCTCGTATGATGCCTTTAAGCATATTCTTTCACATTTCTCCCCAAGGTTGATGTATCTTCTCCTCTTCTTTGTTCAAGTATTGAAGAAACTTCTTCTTATTCTTCTTTGTCGTCCATAAACAAGAGGGTCCTTCATTTGATTTTGAATCTTTTGAGGATCCACTACTACGAAAATCACTTATCACAACGGTTGGAAAAGGGATACCACCACGCTGGACCAACTGTTGTGAGGTAAGGTATGATTGTAAGTGTGATGCTTTACACTACGGTCATGCGACAATGATTATAACTATGTAGCACGCTACCTACCACAACAGTTACTTTAAATAACCGATGTGATAGTCTTTAATGCATAACATTTAACAACGGTTGGTCTAAACAACCGTTGTGGTATATACACTGAGTTTATTATAAATTATGTGGAATGATTATTTCTTCAACGCTCACTAAACATATAAACTTTTAATCAGAACTAGAACATTATAATATGACAAATTAAGTTATATTAGAATAACAAGTTCACGTTCAATGCTTGACAAGAGTTTTTCAACTCCTTATCCGCATTTTGCTCTTTAACAGTTAGAATTTTGTTTAATTATCCTAGTTCTTCAAACGCCCTTGCCTTCACCTCTAGTTCATTTTGCAAAATATTATTTACTTTGCAAACAAAATTAGTGGCAGAGAGAGGGGTGGTTGAAGAACTATAATCATTAAATAAAGTTCTAACACTTAAAGAATAACATCCAGATAACGGATTGAAGAATTCTTGTCAAGAATTGAACGTGTACTTATTTTCTAATATAACTTTATCTATCCTATTATAATTTTCTAATGCAATCTAAAAAGATATATATTTGATAATGGATTGGAAAAATATTCAAACCATATACGATATAATAAACTCATAAACAGCATAAACCATAAACAATATAAATGATACAACAAACATATCAAGTCATAGAATGTTTTAGAAACGTACATGTCTTATAATGGTGTGTCCACAATGAAAAAATGATGAAGCTGGAGTTAGAGCTACAAACTTGTGTCCATTTTGAATGGATGTCATTATGGACCTTTAACATAAGTTTGCAATGCTCACTTTAGCTTTGTCCTCGTTATTGAAATAAACATCCCTACCTACAAGTCAAAACAAGCAGAAATTTTAAACATTATGAAACAAGGATTTGAAACATAAACAATAATACATAAATAGATTTTGAAACAAAAACTATATTGAGGACGAACCTGTAAAATAGCCATTGGCTAAGATTTGATGCAACAAAGGTATTCTTTGAAAAAGACGAGTTGAATGCATAAATTTGGGGTTTCCATATGAGATAGACGAGTGATAGAGATGTTAGGGTTTCGTTTTGAGATAGACGAGTGAAAGAGATGTTAGGGTTTTGTTTTGAGAGAAACGAATTTTATGTAATGAAACGTGAAATAATTTCGCTTATATATAAATAAGTAGCACCTTTCACCATGGTTGACAATACGAACCGTGATGAAATGATTGAAACTTACACCACAGTTGATTATAAAAACCGTGGTGATATACAAGCTCAATCCCATTGTTTCACGATAAATGAAAAATTATTGGTGCTAGGATTCGAACAATTTCCCCCCAGGTACATTTCACTATGATCGGTACATATGATAGTTGTGACATGTCCTTTAGTAAATACTAAAACAAAAAATGTGCCCGAAAAAGAACTATTATCATGGTTAACAGAAATACCGTTGTAAATTTGGTTTTACGAAAGTTATATTTTGTAGTAGCGATCATTCAACTATTGAGTATGTTCTTTCGAAGGATTCTACTGAAGTTGTATGATAGGAGTATGATGAAGTTAACGATTCTTCTATTTTTGTTTATTTATCTTTGAGTAGTTGAACTAATTCGTTAAGCTTTTCTACAATTTCCTTATTTCTTAATTTTTCCCAAAATTCCTGAAGACACCCATCTTTTGATTTAAGATTTGGATTAAACTTCCAATTCTTAACTCTTCGATATTTATTAGTGATAATAAATTACCAACATACTTCCCAATATTCCTGAGCTTTGAAAAACCTTTAAGAGTAATATCTTTATCTTCTTGGCCTCATTTGTTCATATCCTCTTGTTCGATACTTGGAAGAGCTCCGTATATCATTTCAAGAGTATCCCACATTTTTTGGCGGTTTTACAATAATGAACATAATAAAATTTGATATCATCTAGAGACATAGTTATAAAGCTCTTGGTTTTAAAATCAATTTCATATTTTCTCTTTTCCTATTTGGTCCAAAGGGAATCAAGTTTATCTACTTCTTTATCATTTACTTAATGGATAAGGATAAATAGACCATTGACTACTGTTTTCTACAATTCATGATTTGTGATTTGTAAAAACATTCTAAATCTAGCTTTCCAAATATAAAATATACTATCATTGAAGAACAATGGTGTGTTTAGAAAAGATTTATTGTCAGAAGTCATCTTCTGCTTGAGACAATTAGTCCTAAATAGGAGTTAGACAATATATCCACTTGTTAGACATGTGACTTGTCACACAAGATGGGGTGAATTGTGTGGTCCCAAAAAACATGGCATGGAAAAACTTTGCAGATCAGAGTTTAAAAACATTTTTGAAAAATATTTTGAGTGTTAAGCAGCGAAAAATAAAATGCAGAATATAAATTGTGGAAAGTAAAAAGTTAGGAAAAGAGATGAACACCAAGATGTATAGAGGTTTGATTAAATAAGAAAATGACATACTCTTCTCCCGAAGAACTGATCTTTAGAGTATCCAATAAACTTTGAGAGCTTTTAGTAGGTAAAACTCACGAACCCCCTTATACGAGGAAAAATGGTTGACTTCCAACCTAAATAGAAAGACTTGGAATTTAGAAATTGAGTATTCTCTTTCAAATAGTGGATTGAAGCGGTTAGTCCTCCTTCCTCAAACAATAGATCGAAGCGGATAATCTTCTTTCCACAAACGGAATTATCAAATTGGCTAGTCTTCTTTCCACAAGAATCTTGGAGCGTTTAGTCTTCAAACTTCTAAACAAACTTTTTAAGCTTTTACCATTGGCTAAGCTCACGGACCTTAAACCTTGGTTTTACACAGGCTAACAAATAACCTAGGAAATTTTAATACCAGGCTAATCTCGAACCTTATTCAAGTTTTTATCACACACTAAGTTTTAACATATCCTTGATTTTACCACGGGCTAAGATTGAACCTAAATCAGAGTTTTATCACACAATCTCCAAACCAAAGCTTTTACGGTTTAGCTTATAACTCAAATAAATCCCTAAAATGATATTATTTAACCAAGATGTATACAAAATATTCCCTTGGTTAATTTATAATTCTACCCTTCCAGAACTACACAATATCCTTACTCACAAAAGGACTTTCTCAAATAAGCATTCGGCTAAAACAATAGTGAGAGAAATTCTAAAAGAAAATTTGGAGAGAAGAGAGAGAGTGAGTGAGTGAGAGAGAAGTGTCAAAACAAGATTATGGATGAAATGAAACGAGGGAAGGAACATCTATTTATAGCCTAGAGGTTGGCTAAAAAAGGAAATTGGTTTTAATGCATTTTAAGATAATCTAATCGATTAAAGCCTAATGATAATCAATTAGAAAACTCAATGATAATCGATTATCAATTTCAAAATTAAAGTAAAAGATATCTAATTATTGAACATCATTAAGGCGATGTCGTAATCGCTTAGAGCTCAATTTTGAATTGATCTAATCGGTTAGACAAGAGCTCCAGTCGATTGGAAAAGGAAAAACTTTGCCCATATCAATTCTAACTTCTCCTAATTCATCTGGCATAACTTCAAGGCATTTTAGAAAATATTTTATTTGAGAAAAATCAGTTTGAAAATAAGTTTTAGTGTGTGTGTGTGTGTGTGTGTGTGTGTGTGTGTGTGTGTGAGTTTTAGCCATGTACTTTTACGAGAACGCTCTTTTACTTTACACAATTTTCACTCAGACTAAGGTATGACTTGCTTGCACTTCAAGATTTTGTCAGATGCTTTCTTTTAGAAGACATTTTCTTGAGTTCTCTTGAGATGAGGTTTGAGCTTATATTCCACTTGGTTGCCATCATCGAATAGTCAAGTCCATCAAACTCCAATACTTAGATTTGCATATTTATCCGTTTAAGCTCATATGCTTGACTTGTTAAATAAATTGTCATCATGAATAACTTGTCATCATCAAAACTCCAACAAAAGTTGTTGTCCTTAAAGTTCCACGGTATTCTTAACACATTTTCTATCACAACCTCATCAGTCATAGCATCACCATAATTCTCAGTCTTGTGAAGTAATCAATTACAGTCATAGCATCACCATAATTCTCAATCTTGTAAAGTAATCAATTACCTTCTCAGCATTCTTCATCTTTATTAACTCTAATTGTCTCCTTAAAACCTAAAGCTTCACTTTTTTGAATTTAATATCACATCTATTACTCTTCACAAGTATTTCCCAAACATTCTTAGAATTTGCAAATTCTGCAATTTTTTTAAACACCTTGACATCATCACATTGATGAATCATAAACAAAGTCTTGCTATATTTTTTCCATCCTTGTGTTGTCTTATTTTTTTCTGATAGATTTGTAAGTAATGGTTTCACACCATTGATTACTTATTCTTACACTTCATGAGTTGCAAATATAACCTTCATTTTCTTAAACCATTTATACCAATACTTTTCGAAAAGAAAAAAAAAAGAGTTTAGCATGAAATGTATCATTTTCACCGGACATTGTGCTTCACAAGATCTTTTCCATTTTTTAAAAGATTGAGTCTCTCATTGAGTTGTGTATACCTCTTCGATGCCTTACTACTCTAGCAACTAGTGGGAAAGATAGAAATTTACAGAGATGAATTGTTGAATCTCTTATATTGATTTAAGTGTATCTAGTATGAGATGGAATGTAGTTTTATAGCACAATAATCTCTTTCTAAGTGCTTTACATGTTGAGAAAGTAAACCACTAACTACCTCTAAATGGTAGTTATAAATAACTATGTACCAACTATGCAACAAATTAACCATACACTAATAAAGTTTGTTAGTGAAGCTACTCAATGTATTTTGATTAGTATTGCAATGTTCAACTAACTTCATAAGTAGTCACATTCATACTTTTGAAATCAAAACATACTATACTATAAACTCTTGTGTGTTCCACGTTTCAATTGTTTCATTTGAAATTAAGATAAATAATGATATGTCCCATTATCACGCGCTATTGACTTCTTCTCCCCAAAAAGCCATGACTCAAGTGTTTTGATATTATTTTTATTTTGTTATGATTTGAATCGAACATGTCGATAAATTTGAGACAGCATGGGCGGCTTGCATAATAATTCTTTGAAAATTGTATAATGGCCATTAAAATAAGATCACCTGGCTAACTCGAGGATGCTTCGTCAATAGTATGTATATATGAATAAATAACTCAAAAATTCAACAACATTTAAAAGTAATCTATTCAACGTCTGTAGACATGGTACGATATAATATTTAATGATAAATGTTGTTAAAAATTATTTTAAGACAGTTTGAGTCAAATTTATTCTGAATTGTGTAAAATAAAATAAACAACCTGATAAAAAATAAACAACCTGATAAAGTTTGGTTAGTGCGGTTTAGTGTGTTGAACAAGAAACTACTACACCACTAATAAATTGTTTGGTACAACTTTGACTCTTCAACTATCAACCAACACATGTTTAAAACAAGGTATATGTATAATTATGACCGATACAATGTTTAGAGGATAAAATAGTCAAAGATCTTGCAAGTTGTTTATATATATATATATATATATATATATATATATATATATATATATATATATATATATATATATAATATTATAACAATAAATACTTTTTAAAAAAATATAACCAATTTTATAATTTTATTAACCAACATTTTATATTTTATTAACCAACTTTATTTTACTACTAAAAATTATTTTTAATATGTGAACGTTCATTAACCAACTTCATCATTTTATTAACCAACTTTTTCCTTTTCATTAACCAACTTTGTTGTACTATTAAAAACCATTTTTAAAATGCTGGAAGTCTATTAACCAACTTCAATACTCCATTAACCAACTTTATACATTTTATTAACCAACTTTGTTTCTCTACTTAAAGTTACTGTTCACGCACTGTTCACATATTGTTCATTAACCATATTCTAAACTGAATTGACCAACTTGATACACATCATTAACCAACTTTAGTTAAGTGATTACATACATTTATTCATGATTATTCATTAACAATGTTTTCAAGTGTATTTACCAACTTCTCTCACACTTTTAACCAAATTTATTTACTGTTAATCGATTTCATATATTTTTCATAATTATTCATTAATCATTTTCTGACTAGATGAAGAAGATGAAATAAAAGTGAAATACATAGAAAGGGTGAAAGAAATATATACAGTAAAAGTGAGAGAGGAGTATACAAAGAGAGGGGAGTATACAAAATGGGCCCACAATGCATAATATTAAAAAGAGAGCAGAAAATGGCTTGAATATTTAATTGATCCTTTTAGTAGTAATGAACAGTATATATACGGTGTAGTGTATATAATTGGTGTCAAAATAGCAAAACTGCTAAAAAAATTGAGAGATTTTATTTCGTCTGTCACTAAATTTTATGATCGTGAAATTAAATAAAAAAGATTTTACTTTGTTTTATCATTAATTTTCACCGTTAATTATAATTTTGCTAGTAATGACATCATTCTTAGAAAAGACCAACGCGCTTTAATAAAACAAAACAAAAAAAGGTTTCAATCATCTAAAGTGTTGTCACTCACCTTGATCTCATTTGTTATCACTCCCTTTGGAGTGAGGAATAATGTGTGCAGATCATGAACACCAAGAAATCCTCGGTTGAATAGTTAAAACTAAGTGATTTTTTTATTCAAGTGTCCTAATTTTAAAAATCAATTTTCAATATACTCTACTTTAAAAAAATCTAAAATTGCCCTTTTTGTGAAAGGGGTCGTCCATTCATTGGCTGAGGGTGTACATGTGACTTTTTTAAAGAGAACCCTTATCATTCATTAGTTGAGGGTGTGCATAGGCTGTTGTACATTAAAATAACAAAAAATAATAAACTATTTAGACCCTGGTCCAATGAATGACCTAGGATATACATGAAGAAAAAAACATATAGAACCTTCGGCCAATGAATGGCCAAACCTCTTCTTTAAATAGGGCATTTTGGATATTTTTTTCAAACTAGGGTAGATTGAGAATTGTGTTTCAAAAAGAGGGCAAGTGAAGCAAAACGTCAAATTAAGTAGGTTATCCCATATACTACATTCAATAATGTTCTACATACACCATTTGTTCAGGATGGAGAACGTGTGATTACGAAGTAAACAAGGAACCTTGTCTTGTCCTAAAAACAATGGATTGTAATCACCATAAAATGTGCATTTATTCCTTCTAAATGAAGAAAATTTGTTGGAGGTGGTTGTTGCTTACTTATGCGTATGCAAGTATATACAATCTCGATCTCATGAGGATTGTATTAAACATCTTAAATTTTCATACAATAATTCGTAAAATAAACATGAGATAAAGTGACAAAATAATAGTGTGTTACGTTGTTAAAATTATAAAAATCAAAGAGATTTAACAAAGAGTTTAAATAGATTGAGAGAATATGTTGGACAATATTCTATTTAATGAATTCATTTAATTACGTGTGTAACACCCTAAAACCCCAACTCTTTATTTTATAAAATAATTCAATTTAATTTGCTCAAATAGGACATTACACATTCCTCACCAAACATTTTACTCGACAAACATGTCACATTTATTAAAGCAGCAAAATAATAACATTATTTGACATAAAAAAAATCTCGACACCAAACAAATAATGAAGTAATTCAAAACATCTCCGAGAAAAATATAAATGTAATAAATAGCTTGTCCCCATTGTTACACATCTGAGCGACTCGAAATCTAAAAGACTCAAAAGCAATAATGAAAACAAAGAGGTGCTAAAGCCATCCTCCAGCTCAAATAACATTAACTCATCTACCTGATTGTCTGTATCTCAAAGGAGTACAAAGCTGTTAGAGATAATTCAGATTCATTTACATTTGAGTTTAATTTAACTTGCATTTGAATTTTCTCTAGGTTCTGGTTAATATATAACCAAGTGTGGTTTTAGTTTGAAAAAATATAATTGATTCATAACTGAATTTTCAAATTCTGTTAGAAAAGTTAGTTACAACTTTTCTCTCATCTCTCTCCTTCATATTCATTATCTTCATCTTCTTTCTTCTTGTGCACCAACAATTGGTATCTAGAGCTCTGGTTCAGATCTACGGGAAACATCAAGGGAAACACGAGTGAACGTGAGACGTGTGTGATTGATTTCGGTTTTGAAATTCATAGTGAATTAAATTTCAAAATTGTAACGGGATCATATTTCTTGATTCTAAGGGATTGGAAAACACGAGTGTTTGGTAAGATCTGAGTAAATTTTTGCATAAGATCGAAGATGAATGGTGCAAACTGTAGCTTGAACATAAAGCTTCTAGTCTTTGATGGAAAGAATTGGAATCGATGGATGATTTCGATGAGTGTTTTATTTGGCGCTCAAGATATTTTTGATCTCGTGAATGACGGTTATGCAGCTGTTGTAGCAGATGGAACTAAAGCACAAAGAACACGCATAGAGAGATGAGGAAGAAGGATCATAAAACTCTATTATACATCCATCATAGTATTTTATCTCAACTTAAAAATCAAAGTCATATAATTTATTATCAATAGCCATCTCAACATTAACATCAAAATCCTTACTCGTGGGATAATCATTAATTCAATCAATCACAATAATCAAAACAAAATATTTTCATCGCCATTAACCATTAATTAGTGTTACGCAACAACTAACACTGTATAATCACGTCCTCAAGTACATTATTAGCCTCTTAATACCTTACCATGATAAAGAACTACGCGTTAGCTTTCCAACGCTTCAAATCGCTCCTGAAACAGAGTCACGAAACTCAAATTATGATAAAAACTGTATTTGAACAAAATCAATCTGGTCGTGACGTATGTACCATCACAAAGCTGACGACCGTCAGCTCGTTATGCACAATGACGGTCAGACCGTCACAAAGGTGATGTCTGCCACTACTGCAGAATGCATAATTTCACATTTTTCACCATAGGAGGACTTTCGGGCCTCCGATTTCGATTCTGTAAAAACCAGAACGCCCAGAATTTGACATACAGTAATTATATAACAATTATAGCAACATACAACACATTATTAAAGATCCTAATATCATATAATCATCAATCTATTCCAAATTTAAAAATATATTTATCAAACCAAAACCCCATGAACATAAACATTCAAACTCAAATTTGCACATACACATCATACATGAAATTCATCAACAAACACATGACACAAATTTCATATAACTTACAATAACATTGTGAGTGCAATATTCTCTTAAATGTATTTTGAATGATGTCAAAACTATGTAGCTTAGATCTTTGTGTATTTGGACCTTACAATTGTTGTTAAAATGTGCATCCCCATCAAAGAACATGTAAGACTAGATTACATAAGCCATCACTCGCCAAAATATGAGTTTTTTTCACAAAAAGACATGCATGGGTCGATACATGTTGAGTATGGATCGATACATACTGATTGGTTTTTCATTGATTTTGGAATTGCCACAAGTGGGTCGATACAAAGGACAAATGAGTTTATACATTATGTGAATGGGTCGACTCATCCTGCAAATGGGTCGACTCAATTTGAAAGGTGTTTTTAAAATATTTGTCGTTGCCTTCAATGTATCGATACATTAAAGGAATGGGTCGATACATTGAGTGAATGGGTTGATTCTCCTGTGCTTAGAGTCGACTCATCCTGAAGCATTTCTTTTGGAATTTAGCTACTGCATTAAATGTATAGACTTTATTTGGTCTCGTATTGGATCATTTAGCTGATGTATCGACTCATTCCATTTTAGAGTCAATACATTCTGAATCAAATTCTAAAATTGCATTTTGGCTAAAAATCTGTTTTGCTCATTTCTTTTCTACACTCACACATACTTATAAATACTCATTCATGCATCATTTCTAAGCATTGAAACCTGCAAGATACAAAGAATTCTCATCATCTTCAGCCTTTCTTGACGCATTCATCAGCCACACATAATCATTTTTTATTGTTTTTTTGCAAGAAAAGATTGAGAAGGTCCAATCTAGGTTGTGTAATCAAAATTGGGTTGAGGTTTTCTTTAGAGGATTCAAGGATAAAACCATTAAGGTTTTTACTCCAAGGTCAAGGGTTGATTTGAAGGTTTTTTCATAAGTCTTATTAAATTGGATTCAGCTGAGCGAAGGCTTTGAAGAACGGGGGTTCTTGCAAAGGAGTAGCGGTAACCTGTGGGTCAATTGAAAAGTTTGGAACAAGATTTCTCAATTTGGATTCATTTGAGTGAAAGCTTTGAAGAATGGAAGGTTCGATCAAAGGAGTAGCGACAACCAGAGGATCATATTGGAGATCTTATATGACTTGATCTTGCTAAGATCAAGGGTAGAGAATGAGCTAGGATCAATATCAAACATAGGGTTTGTCGTTTGAATTTCTACAACTTCTCTTGTAAATTAATATCGCAAAGGTTAATAACAATATCTCAATTCGATTTCGAATTGAGGGCAGACATACCCATAGTGAGGACAATTGGGGAACTGCCTAAACTAATCTTGATGTTTTTTTTCTCTCTCTCTCTCTCTCTCTCTCTCTCACTCTCTCTCTCTTTCTCTCTCTCTCTCCCTCTCTCTTTTGATTTTGAGAATAATTAGTGTGTGTCATACCCCAAATTTTACCTTTAGATTCTTTGATCTCTTGCATATCATTATAGGTTAATCATCATTAATGCATAGCTAACTAAATTATCATACTTTCTTTGTTTTGTTTCATTTGTGGAACTAGGGTTTGCTTCAAGAGGCTTCAAGGGTTAATAAATCAGGGTTTTGGATAGGTCATCCACCATTTAAGTTCTCGTACTCTTAAGAGACCTATCTTCATCAAATATCCAGTATAATTTGGTTTCATCACAAGTGCTTCGAGGCTCGGGTCTTGCAAAACTAAATTAAGGATCAGACAAGGTTGTCAGGCCAAGTGTGTGTGCGGTGTGATTTGAAACTCAATGGAAGTTTGACCTAATCTTGGTCAAACATATGGTCTGCTTCAGTAACAAGTTATCAGGTTGTGGCAAAGGCAGTTTGTTGAAAGGTGGATAATCATCAGAAGTCAGTTTCCTTTCGGTTAGGGTTTTGGTGCAGTGGAAGTGCAGTTTATATCTCGAGTTATCTGTGTCAGTGGCTATTTTGGAGATAAGTGTGGATTGAATTCAAGTACTTGTATTTGAGGATCAATATTAGGGTTTTGTGCAAAACTCAAGTTTATCTGATGAAGTCAAGCTGTAAGAGCCATCAAAATTCAAGGCATTCAGCTAGTACTTCAAGTCTTGATTGTGTGGTTCATGTTCAGAGGAGGATTCAAGCTTTCTGTCCAATTCAATTTCATTTCAAGTTGGAATCAGAAGGTGGTTTTATGTCTCATGGATTTGATTCAAGATTTCAATGCATTTCTGATACGATTTTATTAAAGAGTTCAAGATGCTGAAATGTGGTTTCGAGGATAATTTGTTGGACCAAGTCAAGAGAGTCACTTATTCAAATTTGTTCCAAGTGGTTCACTTTTGGTATTGATTCATGATTTAATCAAAATTCAAAGATTCAAGGTTAAAATTCAAAACTCCAAGTTACAACTCCCATTCAAGATCCAAATTTCAAATCCATCTCATAATTTTGAGAATTCATTTCTTATCAAGATTACAAGGTTGATTCAAGATGCAAATTCCTCTTTCCAATCTCAATTCCAATTCACTTCCATTATCAAATTTCAATTCATGTTCAAATTTCAAACTCATTCTAATTCCATTCAAAATTTCAAGTTCTAAATCCAATCCAATCCATTTCCAATTTCATTTTAATTCAAACAAATTTCAAGTTCATTCCAATTCAAACCAAATTCTAACATTTCAATCTCAATCCAATTTTACTTTCACTCAAATCCAAGTTTCAATTCCAACTCTAATCCAATTCAAGTTCAATTTCATTTCAATCAAGTTTCATGATCAAAAGTTCAAGTGTCCAATTTCATTCCAATTTGAATCAAGTTTCAACGTTAAGTTCAAGTTTCATGTAGCCAAGTTACCGTTCATACAAGGTTCAATGTGAAATTTTAATATCAAGTTTCATTCAAGCCGTTTTTCTAAAAAGAAAAACTCCATGTTTCAATCACATTGCAAGAAAATAATCTCAAATTCCATTTATTTCAATTTCATGTCCACGTTTACAAAGTCAATACAAAAAGCCCACATTAAATTCAACTTTCCAAAGTCCAAAGAAAATGTTACAAAAATGCTGCAAAAAGGATCTGTCACAAAATATAATAAGCCCATTACACCAAAAAAAAATTGCAAAGAATAAAAATAAGAGCCCAACAAAGGATCATGTGGATTTGTTTTCTTCAGCATGAACTATGCCCTACTACTTTCTTTTCCCAGCCAACGCACAACATGGAATAAAAACCAACATCACGTAGCCTTTCACAACAATTTTGCAGCACCTCCAGCCATCAAAACCTGTACGAAAATGACCCAAAACGTGATACGGAGCAGCTCAATTACACCAAAACCGGTCCCACACTAATCCACTTTCTAGCCAGCCTCAATCGTACAAACACCAGCCTCCCTTGTACATTCCAAATATTGCAAAACACCCACATGAAAGTTAAACCCAACCATTGCTAGCAGCACGTTGTTAGTACGACACAGAAATAAGACTAGGCGACACATCACGCCCTCACATACCTGTTAGATGTCAAACATGCTATATATTTGTATTTGATACTTGCCATTTTTCATTACTTTCATGTCTTAATTGTGGATTTTTTTTATTGAATGGTTGTTGTTCTTCGTGCATTATATTTATACCTTTGGTGCTTGTAATTGGTGTGCTATTGTGCAGGAAAGTGCACTAATTGATCAAAGAAAGAAGACACAAAGAATTGATGCAAGCTGCCAAAGAAAGAGGAAAACAACAGCTGGTTCGCTTTACGAACCATGGAGAAATCCCCAGCGAAAGTTCGCTTTGCAAACTCTGGCGAAGCTCTCAGCGAGTAGGGCAGTGGTAAAAGGAACCAAAATTCGCTTTACGAATGTTTTGGCGAGTGGTTCGCTTTGCGAATGAATTGTTCGCTTTGCAAACTCACCATGACAGCCAAGGGCGATTTAACTTCCAGAAGGCACTTAAGGTGCCATTTTCTTTATTCGCTAGGCGAATGGATCATTCTCAATGCGAATGCATCAGATCCCAAGTATACTATAAAGTGTTTTTTTACATTTTCTTGGGATCATAACTTGATATTTTCACACAAAAACATATTTTTCTGAGTTTTGATCATCCAAGAGTGATTTTTCACATAGAGAAGCTGAAGTCACATTCGATCTCGATTATTTGACGCGAATGTTCTTTCATCTCCACTTGAAACTTGTTATCCAAGCTACCATGAAAATGTGTAGCTAAACACCTCTTGTGTTAAGATTAGAGGTAGTTAATCCTGCTTATATGTATTTCTTTTGATCTTTTGTAAATGAACAAGGTTGATGATCAATATATGATGAAGTTGTTTGTTCTTAATGATGTATTTATGGTTTGAATCACTCTAGACATAGATTTTCCAAATCTTGACCTAATATCTTCATCTCTTAAAAACCAAACTCTAGACATAGATTTGGGGTTTAATATTCGCTTTGTATTGATCTTAACGTTTGTTGTTTCGATTGTTAGCGTGAGAAATCATCTAACAATTTAAACAACGATACTCACAAATTTGCTTTAGAGATAAACTTATTCGAGAGGATACGTGATTGTATTGGTCGGAACTAAGTTCAAATGCTTGATTAATCGGATATGTATGAAAAGGATTAGCGAAATCTAATCTTGACATGCTTTTATAAAACTTACAACATCTTTGTTATAGTACTACTTTGCTACCAAAAATTGATGTTACAAAACCAAGAACAATTTGAAAACCCCTTACTTAAAACGTTTCGACTATTAAACAGCAAGCATCAAAATATCACACAATCCCTGTGGATGCGATAAAAACACCCCCCGAATTACTCTTCAACAAAATGGCGCCGTTGCCGGGAATTGTTGTTTGATATTGCAAGCATTGCAATAGTTATTTTGTTTTAAGCTTGTTTAACTTTTTCTTGAGCTTGTTGATTTGTTTGGTTTAGTGTGCAGACTCCGTTTTATGCGAGGGAAGTTACCCGCAGACCAACTTCTTTTTTATCCTGAAATCGAAAGAACTGCGCGTAGGTTAAATAGCAGAACAAGGCGGAGGAGGCAACTTGCTAATGAAAGACGAGAGCGAGACGAAAGTTTAACTTCGACAAAAATACCACAGTTACGGCCAACTATGGCTGCTCCACCACCACCACCACCTACTTCAGTTCCTTGTACAAATAGTCTGAGACATACAGCATAATTTGCACGCAATGCTCAGAATGGTCGCCATTCAGAAATGAAAACTGGTATCCTCTCGCTTCTATATCAGAATCATTTTACTGGTATGGATCACGAGGATCCTTTTACACACTTGACTAAGTTCTATGAGATTGCGGGAGCAACTGGTGCACCCGAAGCTGAAGAAGAATCATTATTTAAGAGACTATTCCCGCATTCCCTCATTGGGAAGGCAAAGGAATGGTATCTTGACTAATCTACGGTAATCATGACGGACTGGAACGTGCTAGAGGAAAAATTTTTGGAACAATTTTTTCCACACAATCGTTTCATGGAGGCTAAGACAGCAATTGCAGTTTTCACTCAGGGTGGAAATGAATCTCTCAACGAAGCTTAGGAGAGATTCAAATCCATGTTGAGAAAGTGTAAAGGGTACGGTTTCGATAACCTTACTCAAATCCATATTTTTAGAAACGGTCTTCAATTGGTGCATAAAACATTGTTGGATGCCACCACGGGTGGATCGTTAATGGCTAAAAGCGCTGAGGAGGTTATTTCTATCATTGACCGGATGGCTCTAAATGACCATCAAGGGAACCATAACCGTTGCCCTTCGCAAAAGAAAGCGCCAGTGCTTGAGTTGGGAACTAATGACGCAATCCTTGCACAAAACAAACTGTTATCACAACAAGTGGAGTTGTTGACGCAACAAATGGCCAAAATTCCATAATAAATAAAAGAGTTGCAAGAAGTTCCCAACAAAAACCAAATAATAGCGAGTTGTGAGCTTTGTAGAGAAGATCACCCTACCGGGTATAGTCCTTCGGTAGTGGAAGAGGTAAATTATGCCGGAATGATTTATCCCATTTCTGATAGCCCATGGGTTATTCCGGTACAAGTGGTGCCAAAAAAAGGCGGATTGACGGTTATCCGAAACGAGAAAAATGAGTTAATCCCAATGAGAACTGTGACCAGGTGAAGAATATGCATAGATTACCGTAGGCTAAACCAAGCTACGAGGAAAGATCATTTCCCTCTCCCGTTTATAGATCAAATGCTCGAGAGACTTTCCGGTCAACAATTCTACTATTTTTTGGATGGTTATTCGGGTTACAATCAAATTATTGTGAACCCGGAGGACCATGAAAAAACTGCTTTCACATGCCCTTTTGGAATCTTCGCTTATAGGAGGATGCCGTTTGGGTTGTGTAATGCACCAGCGACTTTTCAAAGGTGTATGCAAGCAATATTCTCAGATTTGATCGAAAAGACAATTGAGGTATTTATGGATTACTTCTCAGTTTTTGGACAATCGTTTGATATTTGTTTGAAAAGTTTGGATGCGGTTTTGGAACGGTGCGTGGAAACCAACGTGGTACTCAATTGGGAAAAATGTAATTTCATGGTGACCGAAGGAATTGTGCTTGGCCATAAAGTTTCTTCAAAGGGCCTTGAAGTCGATCAAGCCAAGGTTGATGTTATTGAGAAATTGCCACCACCGTTGAAAGTAAATGGTATAAGGAGTTTCCTCGGACATGCGGGGTTTTATCGGAGGTTCATCAAGGATTTCGCGAAGATAGCAAAGCCTTTGAGCAATTTTCTCAACAAAGATAAGTCCTTTGATTTTGATGAGTCTTGCATGGTCGCTTTTAATTCTTTAAAACAAAGTTTGACTACCCCACCCATAATCATCGCGCCCAATTGGAAAATGGATTTTGAACTCATGTGTGATGCGAGCGATTATGCGGTGGGTACTGTAACGCCCCGTTTTGTCTTATTTATTTAATCGAGTCAATTTAATTATTTTAGTTTTATATTATTTTATTCTTGACTTTTATTTGACAATATATTATTTTTCATCGTTATTATGTTTTATCGCATTTTGAGAGCGTTTGCGAGATATTTGAGCTGAGGGGTAAAATGATCATTTTGAGAGGTTAGATATTTTTAATAAATAGAAAGTGGAGAGAACAAGAGAGAAAAGAAAGGGAAAGGAAAGAAAAGAGAGAAAGAAGGAAAAGGAGAGGAAAGAAATGGAGAAGAGGAAAAGAGGTGGAAATCGACATAGATCCGTTTCAAGCGCGATTAATCGGATAAGGGTGAGAAGTTTCGATTATATCTTACTTGTGTATGTATATGTGTTATTTGTTGTAATTGTTTTGGTTGTTTCACAACTTTTCCTCATTAATAAATTGATGAACAATTGATAGAAATCGATGTTTTCACGGATGAATTTCGATATAAACTGCGTAGAATACTTGTCGTTAGGTTTGGATCATGTGTTGGTTGTTATGGTATGATTTGAAAATGTTTGGGTGGAGGAAATGATGAATTTTGGCCCAAATGACCTATAACAGCGCTGCTGCGAATCTCAGAATTCGCAGGTTCGCTTTGCGAACGGCAGCAAAGAGGAAAGCGAAGGCTCGCCAGAGCTTCGCAGTGCGAATGTGGAAGGCGAATGTTTGCCAGCAGTTCGCAAAGCAAACTTTAGGCTGTTTTTCATCTGCCTTGGTTCGCTGGGGCTTCGCACTGCGAATGAGGGAAGCGAATGCTCGCTAGGAGCTTCGCATAGCGAACATGACATATTGTTCCGTTTTGTTTCCTTCATAACTTTTGGGTCGTAACTCGGATAGAGGCGAGGTCGGATGCGTTGGAAATCTTATGGGATGTTCTTTCTTATAAAAATGGTTTTGGGATTAGTGGCCGATTTAATTATGTCGGGAATTTGGAAACGTGTCATTTGGTCGCCTTTACCGTTGTAATTATATGCGATTGATGTGTTATCATGTGATATGCTTTTAATATATATCGTATAGCTTGTGTACTGTTGTATGATGTGAATGCATGTGATGGAATGTTGTGATGATGTTTTGGGGCCTAAGGGCAAATAAATGCATTGTGTTATGTTGATTGTATATGCATGATTATGGATGTTGAAATGGTTCACATGGTTGTATATGTGTATGCATTTGATTGTCATGAGTCATTGTATGCCAAGCATCATGATATGCCTTCTTGTGATGTCGTGTACCCTAGTGGGTGTGAGCGACGAAATGATTCCCGAGGGAATCTGCTATAACGGTCGTGAGCCTTATACAAAGAGGACCGAAAGCGACGTTATAGACGATCGTGAGCCTTATACAAAGAGGATCGAAAGCGATCGGATCGTGAGCCTTATACAAAGAGGACTGAAAGCGATCCATAAACGTCGTGAGCCTTATACCAAGAGGATTGAAAGCGACGGGGAACATCGTTTTCCCGACGGGGAGTTACACTAAGTAACAAGCGATGATTCCAATAGTTCTTGAGTGAACTAATGATGAGAATGATGGATGGAACGGTACCGCATTGCATTTGTATATAGTCGTTGTGTCGGTCTCTTTGCATTTGCATAAATCATGAATGATTGATTATGTGTGGAAAATTATGAATGGATTGATTATGTGTGGAAATTGTGAATTGATTGATTATGTGTTGAGCTTGTGATAACATTGGTGATTTGATATGCAATTGTGATAAATGCATTGATTATGGATGATATGTTTTATGGATAGACATATGCTATATATGAATATATGTGATGTGGTGGTGTGTTTCCATATGTCATAACCTTGGTATGCCTTATGTGTGAATATGTGATTATGTTGGTATAATTGATATATGCTATATGTATTGGTATGTGATGCTTGTGGTAAGAATAACTATGCATGTGAATTTATATGTGTTTGCATATTATTATGCAATCTTGATTTAGTTGTTATTTCTCACCCTTCTACTGTGGTTTGTTGCTCTATAAGGCAATTGCAGATTAGTAGTCTTGGAGGCTTTTGTGAAGATTAGTTCTCCATCCGTTTGTCAGTCTGTCTGCTCTGATACGTAACACGGGAGTCGGGGAACGCTTTTGTTATATATGTATACATTTGTTGGATCTATTTTGTATTACCTTTGTATGAATATTTTGATGTTATAAAATAATTTATTTTGTAAAACAAGTCGGTTATGGATCTTTCCGCTTTATTCCATAATTGGACTTTCCTTTTATATGGAAAAAGTTTCCCTTTTAGGTTTATCCCATTTTGTGTTATGTATCAAATTTATGAGCAGGGATTGTGTTTTCTTTCTTTAAATGTGGCATCCTTGTTTCTGTCTAAGAATAATAAATTTTTATTTACTCTGATTTATTTATGTATTATTTATTCGCGATGGGAATTGGGGTGTTACAATAGTGGTATCAGAGCAGGTCGGTCTGTCCGGCCAAGTTGTTGAGTCAGTTGGTGTGACAGTTGAATAATGTCGATGTTGTTTGTTCCTTAGTACGTGATATGTGTGTGGAACACTGTCAGTGCTTTCTGGTTTCCTAATCCTTTGTCTGCGGGATTTAGAATGAGATAAGTGGGGGAGAAGCTAGTGCTTCTCCAAGTTGCTTCAGGTGTTTAATTGGGAGAGACCGGAGAACGTTGCAGAAATCGGAAGTTTCTTGGGTTTGGCAGGTTATTATAGAA
This sequence comes from Lathyrus tuberosus, assembly GCA_022829125.1. Classification (NCBI taxonomy): domain Eukaryota; kingdom Viridiplantae; phylum Streptophyta; class Magnoliopsida; order Fabales; family Fabaceae; genus Lathyrus; species Lathyrus tuberosus. The sequence continues at coordinate 4,072,306 of JALAZF010000019.1, read as the reverse complement.
GATTTATTCAAGGTTTTTCCCAACTGGCTTTACCAATGACGAAACTTACTCGAAAGGATTGTTCGTATGAGTGGGATTTGGCTTGTGAAAGAAGTTTTCTGAGTTTGAAGGAAAGACTGACGACCGCCCCTGTTTTAATTATTCCTGATCCTAGCAAGTCGTATGAGGTATATTGTGATGCATTGAAGATGGGATTAGGAGGTGTGTTAATGCAAGATGGACATGTGGTGGCTTATGCTTCTCGACAGTTGAAAGTCCATGAAGAGAATTATCCAACGCACGATTTGGAATTGGCGGCAGTTGTGTTTACTTTGAAAGTGTTGCGCCATTATTTGTATGGTGTACGTTTCGAGATGTTCAGCGACCACAAGAGCTTAAAGTATCTTTTTTATCAGAAAGAGTTGAACATGCATCAACGGAGGTGGATGGAGTATTTGAAGGATTATGATTTGGAACTAAAATACCACCCGGGTAAAGCGAATAAAGTAGCGGATGCACTGAGTAGGAAAGTGTTACATAATGCCGAGTTGATGATGTTAGAGTATGCCTTATTGGAAAAGTTTAGGGATCTAAATCTTCAATTTGTTTGGACTCCTGATTGTGTGATTATGGGAAATTTGATCATCAATTCTACCCTTAGGGAGGAAATCCAACAAGAACAAGGGTTGGATGAGAAGTTACAAGAAATGTTGGCTCAACCGGGTTTTGTGCGGGCTACCGACGGGATCATTTTATTTAATCAAAGAATTTATATTCCGGATGATGCGGTGTTGAAAAGAAGGATTTTGGAAGAAGCACATAAGGGTACTTTTACTATACATCCAGGTTCTTCAAAGATGTATCACGACTTAAAGAGGGACTATTGGTGGTCCGGGATGAAAAGGGATATTGCGATGTACGTATCGGAATGTGCGGTATGCCAACAAGTGAAGATTGAACACCAAAGACCGGGTGGCTTGTTGCAACCTTTAGAAATTCTGGTATGGAAGTGGGATAGTATTTCCATGGACTTCGCAGTTGGAATACCCCGTACTCAGGGTGGCTATGACTCGGTTTGGGTAATTGTAGATCGGTTGACGAAATCTGCGCATTTCTTGGCCGTAAAGACTACTTACAAGGTGAGTCATCTCGCAAGGTTGTTCATTTCGGAAATAGTGAGATTGCATGGTATTCCCTCTAGTATTGTTTCGGATAGAGATCCAAAGTTTACTTCAAGATTTTGGAGAGCTTTCCAACAAGCTATGGGAACGAAGTTATGTTTAAGCACGTCGAATCATCCGCAAATGGACGGTCAGATGGAACGGACAATACAAACAATGGAGGATATGTTACGAGCTTGTGTACTTGAAAGTGGAGGAAATTGGATAGAACTTTTACCATTGATCGAGTTCTCTTATAACAATAGTTATCATGCAAGTATTGGTATGGCTCCTTACGAGGCATTGTATGGAAGGAAGTGTAGGACGCCATTATGTTGGGCGGAGGTTGGTGAAGATAGAATATTAGGACCCGAAATTATTCACGAAACTACGGAAAAGATTAGGATGATCCATGGTAAATTTAAACAAGCACAAGATCGTCAGAAGAGTTACGCGGATAACCGTAGAAGACCTTTGGAGTTTGATGAGGGGGATCACGTGTTTTTGAAGGTTACTCCGAGATTGAGGTTGAAAGGACCGTTTAAGTCGCGGAAGTTAAGTCCGAGATACGTGGGATCATATCAAATTTTAGAAATAATTAGTGAAGTAGCGTACAGATTAGCCCTACCGCCTTCTCTGTCAGAAATGCACGATGTTTTTCATGTATCTCAGCTTCGGAAGTTTGTTCCAGATCCTCTTCAGCCAATTCTACCTGATACGATTGAGATAGAAGCAGATTTAACATTTGAGCCTCAACCGAGTCGTATCACAGGAAGGGAAACTAAGGTGTTAAGGAATAAAGAGATTCCTCTTGTTAAGGTTCAGTGGGATGAGACGCATCCGGGTGACACAACGTGGGAATTGGAATCCGAGATGCGAGAAGTTTATCCTCATCTTTTCAGGTAATTGTTTTAAATTCGTGGGCGAATTTCTATTTAAGGGGGGGGGGGGAGGATGTAATACCCCGTGAATTATTCCACTCGGGATAATATTATTATGGTCAACTGGGTTCCGGTTTGCTCTAAGAAATTATTGGATAAAATAATTAGAGTAAACTGACGAACTCAAAATTGATCAGATTAATATTATTTAACTCTGAGGTTTTATTAATTGGTGCAATTGAGATAATTTGGACATTTAGTAGTATTACTAAATTAATGATAGTTTCTATATCATTTCTTTTCCTCTCATTTTCCAAACATAGTAACATTTGAGAGAGAGAAAATAGAGAGAAGGAAGAGCAAAGGAAAGAAAGAGAAGAGAAAACTTGGAATTGAAGAGAAAAGCTTGGATCATCATCTCCTCTTCATCAATCATCTTCCAATCTTCATCATCATCATCTATTCAAGGTGGGTTCTAGTTAGATGCTTAGTTATAGGATTTCTTGAGTTCTAGAGTTAGGTTTGGTTTTGGGAGAAAATGAATAATCATGCTAAAATCCTGAATTTAACGGCTGGAAATCAATATAAATTGTGTAGTATGATCAATGTATGTGTAGAAACATCTATAGAGAATTGTTATGATGTTGGTATTGGTTGGAACGAGTTTGGAATGAAATGGGTTTTGGAAATTATTAGGTTTTGTGAGAAAATTATGTTTTTATGAAATTGTTTGATCAACCATGATGGGATCATGATAATACACCTCTATTGGCTGTTTGGATGTGTTTGTGAGGGTGGTTATGCAGGTTGGAATCGGCTGTCAAAAGAAAAATTTTTCTACATAACGCTGAGCGCGGTCATGCCCGCTTAGCGCGGTATGGAAAATTTCCAACCCTTTCAGGCCGAGAGGAGCGCGCTGAGCGCGGGTTGGAGCCCGCTTAGCGCGACCTGGAGTAAAAAGAAAAAAAAGATTATTTTTAAAATCCGTAACTTTCGACTCGTTTACCTTATTTAAGTGTTCTTGGTACCGACAGAGAGCTAGGAAAATATTCTACCTGTTGGAAGTGAGAAATATTAGTTTTGATGCTCGATTAAATAAATCGGAGGGAACCGGAATCGGTGTGAATTGTGATATGTTGTTTTATGTGTTTCTATTATATTATTGACTTGTTATTTCCTATTTCTCTTGTTGTTTAATTTTGATTGAGAGTAAATATGCATGCTAAAAGATAAAGATGGAATAGGAAGAGTGAGGAAACCTCAATGCGGAACTATAGTATAATCTAGTTCTATGACTAGGAAATTATCGAAAACCCTAGATGGCAAGGCTCGACACCTGATGTAGGAAGGTATATCCGTGACGAGATTGGCCTAGGTGAGAGTGAACACTAGTATGGAACATGTGTGTAAACCATTGTGGTTTGGTGAAAGGTGAATGTGGCCTTGAGGCATTGTGGCCTAGTGATTATCGAATACAATCACGTTTATGTGTGTGATCACGTAATCGTAACCGGTTGTTTTGAGTTGTAGTTTCATGAGTCTCGAGCTCCTCTGAAATGTATGCATGACTACTTGGCAGGTTTGATTCCCGCGTGCAGTACAAATGGCGCTCAGGGAGCGTATGCTTGTGATGGTTAATGACCCGTGTGAAGTGACAGTTCATAATGGTTAATGGCCCGTAGAACCCAAATCCATTCGTATGTCAAGTAGGTTACAAGGATCCATGACTCGGGTCGACTTCTAGACGTAGAAGCGGATGGGAAAAGGGGATGCCTTGGTAAGGTTATCGATTAGTGATATTGTGAGTTGATGAACTCATGACATGTTTCCATATAGTGTGAGAATTGGAATTGTGAACTCGAAGTCCTTTCCCCTTCCCCTTGGACTTGAGTAGGATTGTTAGAACCTTGTAAAGCCGAGAGGACCTATAAGATAGGGAACTCATTGAGATTGATGTATCTCACCCCATGTTGTTGTTTACATCACAGGTACTACAGGTTCGACGAAGGGTAAGGACAAAGTTGTTTGATTTTCCATACGGATCGTAGCTTTTGTGTGGCAAGGCTTCCGTTGTGAAGATTTTGAGATCATTGTTTGATCTAGTTCTTAGTGTTGGAACATCTTGTATATATAATGCCATAGTTTTTTTGTATTAGGTATTTTGGGCATCTATATGTATAATGTGTTAACTAGGGACTTATGATATTTCAGTACCAAAACATGAATTCATGTATGACATTAATGCTTTGATGTATTATATTATATATGGGTGTTACATTAGGATTTGAGTCGCTGTACTCTATGTAGGTGTTCTGCCATGGAAATTTACTCCCTCTATCCCGTTTAACCTAGCCTTAGGCTTAGAGTCGTCGTACTCTATGTAGGTATCTTTCCATGGGTAGTTACTTTTCCCCTGGAACCTTGACCACAATCAAGAGTTCCTCACCTGTAGTGAGGCGAACTACGGAGGCTCTGATTCCTCATTCCTAGTCAGGATACGTAGGCACAAGATGTGATATCTTGTCGAGCCCTCTAACCTCTAACATCTAACCTTTGTCCACTAACAACTAACCTCCCTCATCTCACGCCGCCGCGCGACCGAGACTAGTTTACCTTACCCTTTATCTTAGCCTTAGGATTAGAGTCGCCGCACTCCACGTAAGTGTTATAGTGATGAACACTTCTTTTCCCTTAAACCTAGCCTTAGGTTTAGAGTCGCCGAACTCTATGTAGGTATCTTGCCATGGATACTTACTTTCCCTTGGAAGCTTGACCACGGTCAAGAGTTCATCACCTTTAGTTAGGTGAACTATGAATGCTCTAATTCCATCCTAGTCAGGATACATAGGCACGAGATGCGGTGTCTTGGCAAGCATACTTAGTGTATATACCCTAGATATTTACCTTAGTACTTTTCCTTAGCAAGCAAACATTAGCATAACACAAATACTAACAAGAGGTTCCTGTAGAGTACTACAGATACTTAGGATACTAACACATTCCCTAGGTATAACCAACCCACGGACCTTAGATATCTAGCTGTGTTGTTACATAGCGCATTTAGGGTTTTTTTTCGATCTTTACCCTTTCCTTTGAATAAATAAAAGCTCGGTGGTGAACTTCATGATTTGTGATTCAAGTTAATTCAATAGCTTGATATCCGATTTTCACCGTAACAGTGTGTAATTTGAATTGTTGAAAATTTTGGTTGTGTTGAAGTGTTTAAAGTTGTTTTTGTGAAAGCATTGCAATCTAAACCATTGCAATTGATTTTTTATAACTTCAACACAAGGAGAATCAAGCTTGGTGTATTGCACACCAATAGTTCAATAAAATCACTGCATACTAAGTGTTCGACAAAATTCCTTAGTCAAGTTTTATTTTACTTGTCATTGGAAATCATTTGTCTTAAGTGTGGTTTATATTCAAACAAATTATATTGAACTTGTTGATTGGATTTTCTCATCTTTGACATACATTCTACTATGGTTGTACGCAAATCTGATTCTACTAATAACCGTTAGGATATACGAGAGTTGATCTGGATTCGCTTCCGCTTGCCATAGATAAATATTTTTCAAAACATAATTTTAATAAGAATTTTTCATTAGGCGATCTCTTCAACCTCCCCCCTTTCTAGATTGTTCTCCTCGTCTAACACACATGATAAGTTTCACACAATCTCATTCGAAACTCATAAAACACCAACAATGAGGAATTAGATTAAAAAAAATCTAGAGGAAGGTGAGAATCTCTCTCTACCCTTCATGCATTTGACACCCATATAAGAGTGGTTCGCCTCCTTACCTTAATTTATAGCAAAGATCCAAGTTTTTGTCTACGGTGTTCTTCTCCAACCTAGGGTTGCCTCCTTTCCACTCTTATCTTTTTGCCCAAATTCTCACATACTGTAAAAAGCATTCTCCCTTCCATTTTTCTATTTAAATAACATAATATTAATTTTAATAATTCTACACATTTCCCCTATGTTTCCTTTATTCCACCTTCTCACTCTAATTTTCTCATTATTCAAGTTTTCTCCCCAAACTTCTAATTTCCTGTTTATTTTTATTTTATCCCACTAGTTACGCTTAACTCTTGTTAATTTTTCCTTCACCCCCCTTATTTTCATTAAACTTTATTTTCTCCCATGTCTCGATTATCTTATTATTTTCTACTATTTTTAATTAACTAAAAACTCTAATAATTCTACAAAAAAATCCCAATAACTTCCAACAACACCAAAAATATGCACAACCCACTAATAAAATCATTTAAGCACATAGAACTTAATAAAATAAATTAATTTAAAAACTGGGATGTTATAACATGTAGTTTTGTGACACTTGAGGTCAAAATTAAACCTTTTGGTGTATATGCACGACGTGAAAATATGCAATTAGGAGTTAATGTTTAAGCCTTACAATAGCATCAATGCACTTCAAGTAAAAAATATTTTGTTTATTCATATAGTCTAAATTCTTTATACCTAAAGTGATTAAATGAGCAATGTTTGTCTACTTGCTACTTTAACATATTAGTCCAGGAAATCCATTTATTAAGAGCATTTCTTAATACACCACCCAACCTTCTTAGGCACCATGCGTGCTTACAAAAATACTCCTATGTTCCGGATGTGCAAATCCGGACGCACCCTTTTTTAAAAAAATTTCAATTTCTTTTGGATGTGCACATTCGAAAAAAATTCGTATTTGCAAATCCGGAATAAATCCTGATGCAGAACACCAAAAATCCAACAATGTTTCTCACATTCATAAAATAAAATCGGGATTACATTCAGAAATTCGCCATTACATCGACAGAAATTTAAATATTACAAGATCAATAGCCCGGTGGACGCTTGCACATCTCTAAGATGTCATCGACCGTTCTTCGAATTTTGACGGTCGCCTCGAACTCGAGCGGGAATCGTTCTTCGTAACCAAAAAAAGTTCGCCACATCGCTCTAACATCCTTTTGATTCTTGAGCTCAACAAGGTTGTAAGCGACGTTCCCTTCGTTGTCAACCGAAGGTGAACGATACTGAAGCTTCGCAACCTTCCGGATGTTTTGTGCGACCGCGTGTTTTGTCGTCGGTGTAGGAGACACTTGTGACATACCAACGGAACTTGATTTCATACAATTGAGACATTTAGAGTTTGTGTGAAAGATATCAAATGAAACCCCTAATTTATAGAAAAGTTAGGGTAAAATAATTTCTGCCTAAGTTCGTTCCGGATGTGAAGATCCGGATCCGGAACAAATTTTTTTTTTAAGGTCACGGTGCGTCCGAATGTGCACTTCCGGAATCAGGGGGCATAAGCGAAATTTCATGCGGTGTCTAAGAAAGTTGGGTGGTGTATTAAGAAGTTGCCTTTATTAAACGTTATTGCAACCTAACAAACAATTATCTACTTCTATGATGATCAAACTTAGAAATAAATGTATGGAAAGGAATCATAAGAACTAAAAATATCACAATATATTACACATTCATTAACATTTAAAAGATTACTACTTTCATTAAAATTCTTATTATCCATGATCAGTGTTGTGATGAACGATTAATTAAATTGATTTAAAAGTCATAATTATTGATTGAGAAAATTAACGCCAATTCGATCGGATGACAAAAGTGGTTGCGGCTGTGCAATAGAAAGGATTTGATAAATGCGACATGGGATTTTGTGAGAATCAAAAGCTCGTTCCCAAAGACGGCACTACTATTCCAATATGAAACTGAAAATTGATGACATGTTGATGCAAAGTTCTCCGATATGACAATGTCAGTCTCTGGTACAGTAGAGCGAAGGAGTCTACAAATTTAGCACTTCCTTTTCCAAATTAGTGAGGTTAGAGAGATGTAATTTTGTAAGTGAATGAAATTGTACTTGTTATGAGGTCACACCAAACTTATATATGGTTGGCAGTTAAAACTATTCCCGATTAATATGACGTGGATTGCAAGGGAGGGAGATTTAATTGAACCCAACGACTTGATTAAGGTGTGCGTTCTCTTAGTGAGAGTCCATTTGTTCATAATTCGATTAGTAAGTGTCTTGAATTTGACCTTTTAATATTTGGTGCATCTTAATGCTTTAGTCGGTCCTAAACAATTCAAATCAATGAATTTATTAACTATTACAATTCTTTTAATGATTTTATCAAATACAAATTTTTAGGAAAATTAGAAGATCTTAAATGTAATCACTAATATTGAAAGCCTAAAATTGACCAACATTTTAAACGAGGAAAACAAATCCTTTAAAACATAAATATATCTTAAAATTTATAAAAGGAAATTAACCTTTTTTTTCATCAAGCCAATGGAATTAAAAGAAGAACACGAACAGTGTTCAAAAGAAGGAAATACAAATTAAAGATACAGAGCGAGATTTCCAACCAACTCGAACCTAGCTACCCTCTTAGAGGGTCTATACAAAAAGCTAAAAAATCTAAGTTGGGTTTATAAATATCGCCCGCCTTACACCAATACCAAGCCCTAATCTTGATGTCCAAACACAGATTATCCAAGTTGAATATACCGTTTTCGAAAATGATACGATTTCTACATAACCAAATGCTCCAAACTGTAATTAACCAAATCACTCCCAACTTCATATTCCCTTCAGAGGAATTACCCATACCACACCAATCCAAGAAAAAGTCTATTCTATTTCCTTCGTAAAAACTTCCAAACCCACACCAATCCCCGATTCTTTCCCAAACAGCCATAATCGGACCACAAGCAAAACAGAGATGCCCAACATCTTCTTCTTCCAATTACATATTACACATATAGGATTCAGATCAATACCACGTTTAATTAATTCAGTTTTAACAGCCAGCCAGCCCCATAGAACTCTCCAACCAAAAAAAGCCAGTTTAGGGACAGCTTTAAGTTTCCATAAAGTGTCAAAAGCTAAAACACAAGAAAGATTAAAAGAGGGGTAATTAAGGTTCAGAGATATATTCACCAGCAGCTTGTAAACTTCCTTAACAGAGGAAGTTTTCTCCCCTTGATCCAGCCAGCTAACAACTTCTTGATTTCCTTCATGGCCTAGGGTCAAATCTCCAACAAAACTCTTCAATTCCAAAATTCTAGCTCTGTTATCAATCTGAACCGAAGGGGATAATCCTACCGAATTCCAGTTCCTCCCATCAGTTCCTGCCACTCCCAGTTCCTCCCATAAGTTTCCTTTTGATTTTCTCGATGATAGGATTCCAGCCAGCAATTCTCCTAGGATTAAATCCAATAAGGATTCCTAAAAAAGTAAAAGATGCTTTTTCAACCTTGCAAGAGAGGAAAGAAGAGGCAGCAAGAAGAAAATGGGGGCTGACATTTAAACCAATGAGCCTGCTTTTATTGAAGTTAACTTTCAGCCCTGATATCAACTGAAAACCTCTCAAAACAGTTTTTATACTCCATAAATTACTCCAAATTCCCTGCCCTATAAAGAGCGTGTCGTCACCAAATTGCACCAAATCAACAGTCACAGCACTATTCACTGTAAAGCCTTTGAAACTACCGTTACCAACCGCTTTAGACACGAGCCCTTTTACACCCTCCGCCACCATCAAGAAGAGAAAAGGGGCCAAATGATCCCCTTGGCGAAGGCCCATTTCTGCTTTGAAATCTGAAGTAGGACTGCCGTTAACAAGTATAGAGAGATGACATTTGAAAATAGTTGCTTCCATCCATTTACGCCACCTATCCCCAAAGCCAAGTTTCTCTAACATGAAGCGAAGGAAGTTCCAGCTTACACAATCGTAAGCTTTCGCAAAGTCAGCCTTAAAGAAAATACAATCCAGTTTATCTCTTGTTTCCATGTCCAACGTTTCATTCGCAATCACCACCCCATCCAAGAGATTTCTACCAGGAATAAAAGCAGATTGGCAGGGAGAAATAACTTTACCAATCACGGTTTTCAACCTCAAAGCTAGGAGTTTAGAGATGATCTTATAGAGGCTTCCTACTAAACAAATGAGCCTGTATTCTCCAAGGTTCAAAGGGTTCTCGACTTTGGGAATGAGAGTTAGAAATGCAGATGTCATGGCTTTAGGGAGATAAGCCTTCTCATAAAAGTCTTGAACAAAAAGAATGATGTCAGTTTTCAAAATGTGCCAACACCTTTTGATGAAGTTAAGGTTGTATCCGTGGGGTCCTGGGCTTTTGAATCCGTCACAACTCCAAACCGCTGCCTTGATCTCCTCTTTAGTAAACCGGGTCTCTAAAAATACAGCATCTTCCTCAGAGAGTCTTTTGAAGAAACAATTTTCAAGAATCGGTCTATGTTTCACCGGCTCAGCATAAGCATCCTTGAAGTACCTAGGAACCTCTTCCTTTACTCCCTCCACTGATTCCTCCATTCCCTGCATAGTCTCAACCCTCCCAATGAATTTCCTCATTTGCCTCCCTCTAATCCAATGATGAAAAAACTTAGAATTGGAATCCCCGTCCTTAATCCATTTTCTTCTAGACTTTTGTAACAGCAGGTTATCCTTTAAATGGAGCTTTCTCCAGAAAGAAGCACACTTAGCAGCTCGATCAGCCACAATCCCCTCTACCTCATTGTTGTCAGCATTAGTGAGCAACCAGTCTGCTTTATTCATCTCATCAATTTCTTCTTCAATAGAAATATCGATCCAACCAAAGACTTGGTTCTTCCAAACTTTGAGTTTATGCTTCAATAACCTAAATTTTTCCTTTAGAACAAACTCACTTCTGCCTACGATCTTCATTGAATTCCACTCTTTCTCCACAAAACTGAGAAAATAAGGGTGATCAAACCAACTATCATTGCTTTTGAAAGGTTTGTGACCCCAGTTTAAAGGTTTAATCTTCACCCAAATCGGACAGTGATCCGAAATGTCTCTGATGCCTATAGACTGATCCACCATGCCCCACTTCTGAATGATAGCGTCCTCGAATAAAAAATGATCAAGACGACTCATAGCGTGACCGTCTCCACTATACCAGGAAAACTTTCTGCCAGAAATTGGAAGATCGATCACCCCGAGAGCCACAAAAAACTCCTCGAACTATCTCATCTCAGTATATCTAACAGAACTAGATAAACCTCTTTTTTCCGGTGCAACAGACGTGGCGTTGAAGTCGCCCCCCACAATCCACAGCCCATCAGAGAGATACGACTTTAACCTAATCAAATCTCCCCACAGTTTTCTCTTATCACATAGACCACGCCCTGAGTAGACGTTGACAACATAATAGACATCATTGTTCCAAAAAATCTTGATACCTAAGTAACCAGTACCTTTGAATGATCCTAAGGCACTGATCGTATCCTGGTTCCAAAGAGTGATTAAACCTCCTGACTGGCCAATCGAACCACTGAAAGACCAACCCACCTCACTATTGTTCCAAAGACTTCTAGCAAACGAGTCCTCCACTGAGGAAGTTTTGGATTCTTGAATAAAAAAAATTTCAGCCATACCTTTAGATATAATTTGATTTATTCTTCTTCTTTTAGTTAACGAACCACACCCTCTGACGTTTAACGATCCAATAATCATTGGAAAGTTGTCAAATTGTCCCTCTGTCCCACTAACCGCCTTCTGTCTTCCTCTTCCATGTCTTCAATGAGTTTAATGATGTCGCTAGAGCTTTTCGAACCCGCCACTCCCGTCTTGATCCCAAGGTCAGTAATTGCCCCTTTCAGTCTATCTCCCACCTTAGATTCGATATTGTTCCAAAATTTCCGATTACAACACCTCATGTCCGAGTCCGTCGTTTATTCACAGCAGAGAATAGCTCCTCCAGAGAAATTATCTGAGTCAGCTAACGTTGTAGTTGAAACGCCCATTTTCTCAGAGTTGAAAGGAGGGTTAGGGATTTTGCTCAAAACCTCAAAGAAAGAGGGATTTGAGAATTGCTCAATCGGATCCTCCAATAACTCCACTCTATTTCCTCCTACCCGGTCCACCTTCCTTGAGGGCCTTTTTTTAGACTTGGGCTTGCGAATCAATGGCCCAATAACCTCAGACACCTTTTTAAGTTTTACCTTTTTTTGAAAAGCCTTCTTAATAACCTTCTCGTTGGAATCTTCAACAACCTTAACTGAGGGTCCCACACCAGGCTGAGAAATGTCAGCTGCTTCCTCAAAAACAACAAGAGTTTGCCTTTCCTCACACGTCTTATCAGTTAAAAGGTGACTAAAAGCTGCTTTATCTCCATCCACAATAACCTTAAGCCTACCCGTAGAGTCAGCTACCACCTGCTTTGACCAAGCTAGGACACTATCAGAATTCAACGAATTGTCGAACACCAGGGCGAGCTTATCCTCCGTCGTAGAATTCGCCGGAAAATGAGCAGTATCGACCTCCTCGTCGTTGAGGTCCCTATCTACACTTCCCTCTAAGTCACCTTCATTAACACCCCAGCTAGACTCCGTCTCAGAGGATAAAGAACCATTCTTAACATGATTTTTGTCATTTTGAAGCACGATACGAAGCGGGCCATGGAAATCCTCACACATCTTAATGTTGAAAATCTTCCCGTTGATTTGGGTTTTAAACGTTTCATTGATAACCACAGTGCAATGAGTTCTAACCATAAATCTGGCAACGTCCATGCATTCACCCTTTAAGGTATTCTCGTCTGCACAGACATAGCTACCCACCGTTTTTGCCAGGATTTCAAAAAAAGAGAAGTTCCAAGCTTGACAAGGAATCCCGTAGCATCTGAGCCAAGTGACCCTTTCTTTATCCACCACTGATTCATTCCATTCCTTGATCTCCGAGAACCATTGCTTCCACCATGGTTCAGCTTCTCTGATTAAGTCTAGAATCTCTCCCGGTTCTGATTCTTCCAAAAGACAGAAATTAGAACCCAAAGGTGAAACTTTGATCGTGAAATAGCCCTCCATCTCAAAGCTTGTTCTAATATTGTAAGCCATCCATGGTTGAACAATAACTCCCACGTAAGCCTTATTTAATCTAGCCAAATCTGCAGGCTTAGGATCATATTTGAGAAACGGTTGCTTGAAACCAGCACCACCGGTAACAGCATAGGCAAAAGTTCTTCTGTCGACCCAGCCTTCTCCCTGAATCGTGTTTCTTCTGCTAGCACCTTCTGTCTCCTTTCGAAGATGACTATCTTTATGCTGATTGTTGAAAGATCTCCCACTGTTCCTCTCCATTCTATTAAACCTTGGGACATTAACATGAAGCTTCACCTTATCAATAAAAATGTTGTCCAGATGAATCGCAAAGATCCTGGGATCAACAACATCCGAGAATCTCGCAAAACCAAACTGTTTACCAAATTTGTTTCTCTTTGGAGGGATAACCACTTCCACTACTTTCCCATAGTCAGAAAAGAGAGTGAAAAGTTCCTCCCCTTCATCTTTGGCGGAAACTCTGAAAAATAAAACGAGTGGATTTCAGAAGTTTCATTACGTCGATTGGCTCCTAAGCTTAAGTTTAAAAAAATCTCTTAAATTTCTCTCAAGAATAGAAGGTAGTACTATTATTTACTTGTGTGAATCTCATATAAACTTAATATGGTATTTATAAATTTGAAGGAACAAAAGAAATTGCATGAGTTCCATAAATATATTACAGAACCTATTTAAATATGCAATTTTTTTAGGGACTTATTCACTTTTTATTAATTAGTTTGAATGAGTTTCACCGTTAACCTCTTTTAAATAAAAATATATGTACAATTTTTCACTTCTAATTATTAAGTGTGTATGAATTTGGAAGTCAATCAAAATTACACATTTGCATGGGAGATAACAGTTGGAATATACATTTTATAGAAATGTTATTCTTACATCTATGTGTACACCTACACCGTATTTCACTGTTTATCAATACGATGAACAGTAAAATATTATAATAATAAAATAATTTTTTTTAAATATACAAATTAATTTTTTTTTTGGCTTAAATGCACTTTTGGTTCCCCTAGTTTAGATTTTTTACACTTTCGGTCCCCCTATTACAAAACCTGCGATTTTGGTCCCTACATTTTGATGGTTTTGGCAATTTTGTGGTCCCCCTCCAATTTTCCTCCAAAACAGTACATGAACAGTGCAACGTACATGAACAGTGCACTGTTCATGTACTGTTTTGGAGCAAAATTGGAGGGGACCACAAAATTGCCAAGACCATCAAAATGTAGGGACCAAAATCGCAGGTTTTGTAATAGAGGGACCGAAAGTGTAAAAAATCTAAACTAGAGGGACCAAAAGTGCATTTAAGCTTTTTTTTTTTTTATATTTAGACCTTTATTAACCAATTTCATAACGTCATTAATCAACTTTTTATATTGTATTAACTAATTTTATTTTAGTACTAAAAGTTATTTTTATATCTGAACGTTTATTAACCAATTTCATAACTTCATTGATCAACTTTTTATATTGCATTAACCAACTTTGTTTTACTTAAAAAAATTATTTTTAATATCTGGGCGTTTGTTAATTAACTTCATCACTTAATTAACCAACTGTTTACATTTTATTAACCAACTTTGATTTATTATTAAAAGTTATTGTTACGGATATTGTTCACATGATACTGTTTACATCACTATTTATATACGGTTTCACTGTTCACGATATTGTTCACCGTATTTATGAACAGTATATACAGTGTAGGTGTATAAATGAGTGTAATTGCTGTATATTTTAATAGGATAAGTTTGAAATCGGGTATCCGTCACTATTCATCATTTGATTGGTTGTAATAATATATTTATTTTATGAAGAAAATCAAAGCACGCGTTGCTACGACCAATTCAAATGGGACGTGTGGCCATTTCTTGCGTTTCGTGTAAACTCTTTTTCCTTTTGTTTAAAGTATTAATTGAATTGAATGTGTTTATATTTAACACGTTTTAATAATTCTTGTGAAGCTGGCAACGTAAACACAATTAAACAATTTAGCATCCGGCAAGGCCAAATGGTACTTGTCTCCCGTGACTGAAATCAACTTGATTTTATTTTATTACATCAAATGGTTTTTGTTACGAGTGGCAAAATGGACCGGGGCCCGTCGGGTTGGCCCGCCACCTGCCAAAAAATGGAAGATTGGGTAGGAATTTTGGGTCTGCCTAGCCAAAACAAAAAACCCCGCGGGCAAAATATATAATGGGGCGGGGTTGGCCCGCCAGCCTGCCTATCTAATATTATTTTTAATATATTGTTTAGTAATTATTGAATTTATTTTATTGTTTTGTAATGTAGATGGAAATGATGATGACAATGAAGATGAAAAAGAGGGTCCAACTTGTTCTAAGAGTGCATCTAATATTCTTGCTTGACCTTGATGATTAGGATTTAAATTTTAGAATGTTTCACTCTTGTTTTGTTAGGGAATATTAATATTATTATGGTTTTGGTTGGTTTAACTTAAAATTTGGTGTTGTACTTAATACTTATTATGATTTTGGTTGGTTGAACTTAAACTTTGGTTGCTTGATGGTAAAGTTCATGGTTGCTTGAAGGTTGAACTTGATATTTATTTTGGTTGGTTGGAAGTTAAAACATATTGATGATTGTATTGTATTTGTACTTGTATATCTAAATGTTGGTTTGATATCTAAATGTTTCTTGATGTTTTCTTATTGAAATGTAAAAAAATAAAGCATTTTAATTTATTTAAAAAAATGGGAAAAAATTATAAAAAAAAAAGGATGACGGGCCGGCCCGCCGCCCGCCAACCCGCCACCTTGGCGGGGCGGGCTTGAATTTCACGCCCATTTTGGTGGGCTTTTGGCGAGGCGGGGCGGGCGGCCCGTTTTGACACCCCTTTTGTGGTCATGTTATCGGGGGCAAACCGAACACGGGTTCACTTCTATTGTAAGTTGTGAACATTATAGATTTTTTTTTTTAAAGAAAGGAACATTATAGAAAGTTGAAAGGTTTGTTTTAAATTTTATGTAAATCGTGTATTTTAAAGGTATTATTTGATTTTTTTTTCTATTTCTTTAGCTTTTTTTAAAGTAGATATATCTAAGATTTTTGATACTTTGAATTGGGAGATTTTTTTAATTAAAGTCTTAAGTAAATTTAGTTTCAACTCAATTTTTTGCAGTTGGATTAGAACCATCTTAATTCGGTCAAGATGTTTGTTGTCCTCAATGGCTTTTTTCATGGTTTTTTCTGTTGCAAGAAGGGGGTTAGGCAAGGAGATTCTTTCTCTCTTTTTGTATTCTATTTTAAAGAGGAGGTTTTTAGTAGACACCTCTTTAATTTGGTCATCCTTAGCAAAATGGTTCCAATCTAGGTAACCAGAGATGTTTGTTTTCCTACACACTGTTAGCTCCTAATTTCGACGTCTGACATTGGATCAAGAGTATTATTCAAAGAAATGGAATTTTTGAAGTTGTGGAAGACTTCGACAAGAATGGTATTCCCAGAAAGTCTAGTCAAAAGTGTCCTTGTGCAAGAGAGACATATTTTATGGATTTAGAAATATTTTTAACAATTTGAAAATATGCTTCGATGGAAGCCTTGCTGATGACGTTCGATTCAAGATTTGAATTCAAATAAGGGAGGAAACTTTGTTCTTATCCATTTGATGGAAGTAGACACGTGGAGTACGTTTGAAGGACGAAGACATGCAGAATGCCATTTGTCTCGCTCTAATTAGTAGGTCGTTAGGGGTAGTTATTTTTTACTATTATAAATAGCAAGTCTTAGTGTTAGGATTTGTGTGTGTTCAAGTTTGTACAAATTCCTCAAATTACTCAAAGTATCCGTGTGTAGAGAAACGAGTTTGTGAGAAATGTACGTTTTATGTAACGCTGTCTTTCTCATTCAATGCAATTTAGTTAATCTTTGCCCAGAAATCTGTCTTTTATCTTTTACTTTTACAAGTTATTTTCCAATGCACTTTTAATCATTTCCCTACATTACTTTTCCTTTAGTATTGTCGAAATCAATCTTTGTCTAAATTATGAATACTGTCGAAGTGTTAATCTATTTCCAAATATCCTTTTAAATTATTTAGCACATGTCCTAGAATTTTGTATGGTCGATCCTGCAAGTTATCCAATTTCTTATAAATTTGGTAGACCAGAGGTTGTTTGCTAATTTTCACAGTAAACAAATTGGCATGCCCGGTGGGACAGTGCTAAGTAATTTGTGAAAACAATTTTCTGTGTTTTTAAGAAATTTATAATTATGTATTTAATTATCCATTCTCTGTCGAAAACTTCGTTGTATGTTATTAAGAAGTATGAAAGTAGCCACCATTAACGAAGATAGACCAAGGAGAAGATACACAAGGAAAATGGCAAATACAAACCAGCCAAATAATTCGAACCCTCAACCAAATAGTTCGAATCCTCAAACTGCCCCCAGTATTAACGTAGAACCACCCCCAAGATCTTCGACTGGGGGACCTACGGTTTCAGTGCCTGTTTCTGAAGCCATATCATCCATGGCAAGTTCGATCCCTACACATTCGATTGCCCATACTCAGCCCATTCTGAGTTATGTTGGATCAAGGGGACCACCAAGGACTCCCCCACCAGTGGGAAATTCTAATTTCCAACCATTTATTCCCCCTGGATTCTCTATGCCTTTACCTAGTCGAGACCCGCCTTATGGGATGCCAACTTCGATGATGGCAAACTTAAATAATGCTCCTCCAGTGTTTACAGAACCCATAGTGACTTCGCCATTACAAGGGTCAGGATCTGACCAAACATGGGTCGAAATAACCAATCTTTAGGAATGGGATATTTAACCCAAATGCCAAACTTAACAAATACTACTACAACATACTTAAGGCAACAAATGGAAGAAAGTAACCAACAAATGGTCCAAATGATGTCCCAAACTATGGGAGAAATCTTTCAGCCTCTTATCCAAAATACTACCCAGACTAATCAGCAAATGGCAGCGCAGATGACGTGCCTTGCAGATTTCTTTGGTGTACCAAACCCTCCTCGACATCCACCAAGGGAATATATGGTAGAAAACCAAGGGGATGTTTTCGATGAGGACCCTATTATTAACCAAATCCAACAAAACCCAAGAAACATACACCAGGCGAATTTAGCAAACCAGGGAGTAGTCGAACCCCCTAGGAATCAACCACAAATTCCCGTAGGAGAAGAACTAAGAGTAGTTTTGGTAAAAAGAAACCAAACCGCTGACAATGTTATACAACAGGTTCGACGTAATGACGTGGAGCAGATAATAATTTGGAAGCTATGGTTGAAAGAATTATGGCGCGGAATGGAGTAAACTTTGGCCTTCGAAGGCCAAATTACACATCACCGTTGTCAGAATACATACTTCAGTCGGATTTACCCCTAGGATGAAAGTCCCTAAATTCACCAAGTTTTCTGGGGATACCACTGAATCCTCTATCGAACATGTGGCTAGGTATTTGATAGAAGCCGGGGAAATTTCGAACAATGAGAACCTTAGGGTAAATTACTTCCCAAGTTCTCTTACGAAGAATGCCTTCACATGGTTCACAACTTTACCACTAAATTCAATCCATAACTGGACCCAGTTGGAACGTTTATTTCATGAGCAATTCTATATGGGACAAACTAAGATTAGCCTAAAGGAGTTGGCTAGTATAAAACGAATATTCACTGAGCCAATAGATGATTATTTGAACAGATTCCAACTGCTCAAGGCTAGATGTTTTATACAAGTACCAGATCATGAGTTGGTCAAAATGGCCGCTGGAGGCCTGGATTATTCCATTAGGAAGAAACTAGATACCCAATACTTGAGGGATATGGCCCAATTGGCTTATAGGGTTCGACAATTAGAACGTCTGAAAGAAGAAAATGCTAGGGCAAACAAGATTAAAAGAATAGCCTACGTCGATTTCAATGAAGAAGATGAAAGACCTTGTAATGAGTCATTGGTTTTCAACGAAAGCAAGATTGATCTTGCTGAATTGAAACAAGGCCCACCTTACTCCTGTAAGGTTCTAGCCCCATTCAAACGGAAAAAATCCTGTCGAACCAGAAAAAAGTGATAAATTTCCTAAGAAAACTTACACTTTCGACGTTACTAAGTGTGACAAAAATTTTGATTTGTTAGTTAAGGACGGTCAAATGATAGTGCCTCCTGGTGCTAAAGTACCTCCTTTAGAACAAAGAAAAAAGAGAGGTTTTTGTAAGTATCACAATTTCTTGGGTCATAAAAATTCTCAATGTTTTCTTTTCAGGGATCTTGTTTAAAATGCTATCCAGGAAGGAAGACTGAAGTTTAGAGACAAGTCAAAGAGCCAGATGAAGATCGACTCTGATCCCTTGCAAGTTGTTGACGCTCATTACACAGAACCAAATGAAGTCAACATGGTCGAGATTACTGAAGATCTCGACAACACTGTCAACATGGTCGAAGTCACCGAGGACTTCAACAATGAGGTTATTATGGTCAGGATTACTGAAGATCTCGGCCAGAAATTTATGAAATTTTTTTCCAATGAGGCTGCTTAAAGCTTCACCAAAGAAACTACTGATGGTTTCGATTTGGGAGTCACTGAAGACTCTAATGGAGGAATGGTTAAGGATTCCAATTTAATGATGATCACAAAAGAAACTGTTGATGGTTTTATTCGAATGGACAAGGCTGCTGAAGGCCTTCAAATGAAGTTACACAAGTTGGACATCACTGATGATGTCAACATGGATATCAACATGGTGGAAATCTCACAAGAAGCCCCCATGGAAGTCGACGAGGAGCGTCGACAAGAAGAACATAACAAAGTGGATTACCCTAAACAAGAGGAGACTCTGATGGATTTTCTCCATAGGTGCCAGAGGAAAAAATCAAAAGTAATGCTGTGTCCCAGATGCAGCACTGTGTTCGATAAAAAGGCAGCCCAAAACCTTGAAGGGATTAGAAAAGTCAAACAGAGACGTGAAGAAAGAACCTCCCATGGTCAACGAGGTTTCGACCCAAGGAGATCTTCTTCAAAGCAGGAGCAGGCTAAGCCAAGGGTCCCAGGTGCGAGACCCACCACTTTCAAGTCGTTTGCAGAGATTTCTAACGGAAAGTGGACAAGACCCAGTGAAAATAAAGGAAAAGGCCAACAGAAATGGCAGAGCTTCGACGTAGATAAAGGCTCATCGATGGCGTACTGCAGAGAATTCCAGACTTCGAAGCAATCAGCCTACATCTCAGAAAACTATAAGGGAAAGAATCCCATGTCCAGATCACAATGGAGAAGGGAACAGAGACAAAGGAAAGCCCAGAGAGACGTTGGGGCGAAGGCGCCATCTAGACGAACATGGAGGAACCAAAGCTTGTCGAAAAAATGCCTGTGGGGAGAAAGTTATTTTCTACCCAGGAGCAAGAGGCCAAAGAAAAGCATGATCAAGCAGTGGTTGAAGATGAAATGTTACTGACAATTTCGACTCAGGCTCGGAGCAGTCTTTGGATATCATAGTGAATGTGGTATCAGTGCTCCCCAGGGAATTCGACCAAATAACTAAGGTCGAAGAGGTGGATAACAACACTGAAATCGAAATAGCCGCACATAAACGTGCGTTCTATTATGTGATGAACAACGGCTGTGTCGAGGAACAGAATGCGTTCTTCGAACGCCCAAACGAGGCAATGAAAATTCATCTGAAGCCTCTGTTCATTACAAGTAAGGTCGAAGACGTTCCTGTTAATTAAATCTTAGTGGATTGTGGTGCAACGGTGAACTTAATGCCACATTTCATGCTTAGGAAAATTGGGAAGTTCGACACCGATACCAAGCCCCATAATATGGTACTCTCCATTTATGAAGGAAAGGTGGGTACTACGTTGGCGGTGATTCAGGTCGATTTGACCATAGGTACTGTTACTAGGTCGACCATGTTTATGGTCGTCGAAACTAAAGCCAATTACAATATGTTACTTGGCCGTGAATGGATACATGGGGTTGGGATTGTACCTTCATCCATGCACCAGAGAATTATTATATGGCACCCATATGGCATTGTGAAAAACATTTAAGCAAATCAAGGTTATTTTAAGACTGCAATTAATCATGTCGACAGACTCCATTTCGAAAAGCACTTAGCTAACATAGCTCCATGTAACCCAGCCAAATTTGCATTTACTCTGGATGACAACGCATATTGTTCAGTATACTTGCATCCTACAAATGGCTTTCAATGGGATCGTGAGGTCGTAGGAGAAGATGACCTTGCATATGAAGGGACATCCGGAGTCAACCCTATAGGATGAGGCAGCGAATTCAGGGATGATGCTTGAGTTCGAAGCACTCAAAAGGATTTCGGCTTACATAGCTGAAAACAAACTACAAATGTCCCTAGAGGTTGAAGTGAAACATATGGCTGTCGAAGCCAACAAAAGATTAAACCAAGAAGGTCCTGGTAAGGACTTCGATCCAGAACCACCTGATAAGGTTCAGGATGAAGTACAAAGCCAGAGGCTCGACGCCAACTACGATGACGAGCCTTTGGGTTTCGAGAAGGATCCATTGGCAGCCAACATTAAAATGCTAGTGCAAGATCCTTTGGAAGAGATCAACTTGGGAGAGGGGGCAACAAAAAGGCCAACATATATCAGTGCCAATATTAGCCCACAACTCAAGGTCGACGTGATCCAGCTGTTAAAGGAGTTCAAAGACTGCTTTGCATGGGATTACGACGAGATGCCTGGCTTAAGCAGAGAGCTGGTCTAATTGAAGCTGCCAATTAAGTCTGGAAAAAAGCCGATCAAGCAGAATCCAAGGTGGTTTGCACTGGAAATTCTTTCGAAAATCAAGGAGGAGGTCGAAAGGCTTCTTTGTTGCAAATTTATTCGAACAGCCAGGTATGTCAAATGGTTAGCAAATATTGTACCTGTTATTAAAAAGAATGGTACTTTAAGGGTTTGCATAGAATTTAGAGATTTAAATGTTGCGACCCCAAAGGACGAATACTCAATGCCTGTGGTAGAAATACTAGTCGATTCTGCCGCTGGCCATGAATACCTTAGTATGCTCGACGCGTATTCTGGATATAACCAAATATTCATTGCTGAGGAGGATGTCCCTAAAGCAGTGTTTAGATTCCCTGGGGCCTTAAGCACTTATGAGTGGGTAGTCATGCCTTTTGGCCTAAAAAATGTTGGGGCGACATACCAAAGAGCGATGAATTCGATTTTCCATGATTACATAGAGACTTTTATGCAAATTTATATTGACGATATTGTCGTAAAGTCTGTTCAGGGAAGAATCACATTGACCATCTTTGACAATCTTTCAAAGGATGAGAAGCCATGGTCTGAAAATGAATCCTCTCAAATGTGCTTTTTGTGTGCAGGCGGGAAATTTCTTAGGCTTTGTGGTCCAGAAGAAGGGAATCAAAATTGAAATTCTGGTACCAGATATGTGATGTTACGTGTGATGTCACAACAACACACTCTGTAATGGACAATAACAACCAGCAACAGAAACACACAGAATTGTTTACCCAGTTTAGTTCAACAACTTAATCTGGGGGCTACCAAGCCAGGGATGAAATTCACTACTTGTAGAATTAATTTACAGACTCAACAACCTAGTTGACAATCTCCTAAACTTAATTCCTACTAATGAACTTTCTACCTAAGAGCCCACTTAGGTATGAGAACACTACTCAATCCCTAAAACCTCTCAAAACACTTTGAGAAACACCTTGATCCTGCTTCACAGCTTTGATCAAGTTACAAAACTCTCTTGCTTCACAGCTCTAGAGAGGATAGATTACACTCACCAATTCACACTAGAATGGTTAACACAAAACTCGTACAAAGACAATGATCGACACTCCGTCTATGCTCTCTTTCTTCTGTCTACTTTCTGTATCTTCTTCCTTTGGATGATGCGCTTTATATAGCCATCTGAATTAGGTTTGGATCCCTGCAATATCTGACCTGATTTGTTATTTAAAACTGAATCTTCAAAACAGATTTTATCCCCAAAATCTTTTTAAATCTCAGTCTTTAAACCTCCCTACAAATCTGCATCAAATCTCTATGCAACAGAGAATATATATCCCAAGATATCCGCATCCAATGAGGCTAACAACACTCCCAATATCCAGCTAAAACGCAAACCCTAACAACATCACTAAACCTGATGTTATTAATCTTCTGCAGACCTGATGTCACAACATCGCATGTGACATCAGACTCCACAAGTCCAACAAGTTAAACACTTAACATAAACCAATGTTAAGACTCAATGTTAAGACATCACCCATGTGACATCACCATTGAACAACTTTGTTTTACAAAAATTCCAGCCAATCCAAGAACCAACAATCTCCCCCTTTGGCTAATTTTGGCTAAAACAATCTCTGCACCATCAGAGACTTCAGCAGCGGATAAAAATTAGTATAAAACTCATAGCAGCACTTCTTCAAACAGCTTTAAAATGCTTTCAGCATGCTGCACACACTCCAATACTCTGCCACATACTTCAGCACTAACTAGTAGTAGCATCGGGCAAGCTTCCCCTCAAAGCAAGTATCAGCAAACCAGCAACTGTTCAACATAGAGCAGACTCCCCCTCAATATCTGCATTTCAGCATCACACTAGCTGCACTCCTTAGCATTACACAATGACTAATTCTTCTTCTTGGCATTGCAACACTTTAACTAACTCTTAGCTTAACTCTCCCCCTTTTTAGCCACAATTGGACAAACCTTAACATGTAAGTCCTACTCACTACAGTTAGTCCTAAACAAGCTCTCATTGTCAGTCTAAAGTCAGCATGCAAGACACGACAAATCATAGAACATAAAAACATATATAGTGCATAAACAGGCACAATATTCAAATTACATATTAGGCACATCAAGTGCAGAACCAAAAATAGCAAAATAAAACTACACTACTATCTAGAACAAGCAGCAGGGAAACTAGTCTTCATCAGAGCTGGCACCATCTTCATCATCAGTGCTATGACCACCTTCTTCAGAACCTGGTTCTTCAACATCATCATCACCTTGTTCCAAGGATTTGATCATCTGCTCAATTCTCAACTTCCTAGCAGTGCTAGTACTGATAACCACATCAAGATCCTTGCATGTTGCCTTCAATTCTTCAATCAACTCAGCTTTAGTACTGGCCTTTTTAACACCAGAACTTGATGTTACAACAATGTCTGGAACATGATACCCAGCAAACAACTTAGGATGCAAGGACAAGGCTGACTCCCTCTTGCAAGCTATATCTGAACTTGTTAAAGTTTCAGGATGTTGCTCCAAGATAATTCCACACACAAGAGATGGAAATGCTATAGGTAACTTGATAGCATTTGTTTCAGCATGTTTCACCACTTGCTCAAAGATGTAGCTTCCAAAGTCAAACTTGATCTTCTTCTCAACAGCATAGATAAACCTACCCAATCCAACAGCTATTATTGTCTTATGGTTTGTTGGCACCCAGTTGGCTGCTCCAATTCTGTGAAGAATGGCATACTTGATGCTAAGTTTACTAGCCTTCAACATCCCTTTCAATGGCCAAACCTTTACCTGATCAGCTGTAATCTCTTTACATATTTCATTATCAGTCATCTCAAGTTCACTATACTCTTCATCATCTCTTCCCAGATACTTGTTGATAGTACTAGGAGAGAAGTTAATGCACTTTCCTCTCACAAACACCTTCATGAAATCTCCACTCCTTTTGTCAGAGATATTTATAGGAATGTTGACCATGAATTCCTTAACCAGACTGTCATAACACTTGGACAGTCCAGACACAGTCTTCACCAATCCAGCAGCCTTAATCAGCTCCATAATATCCTTTATCTCTAAAGCTTCTTTCCCAAGCTCCCTCTATAGGGCTAGTCTTCTCTGACATACAAATTTCCACATTAATGCACTACTGGCATAATGAAAGGAAATGTTGTCAACTGGCACTTCAGGGACTTTGTCAGAGATTCTCTTCAAAATTGTTTTTCTGACAGGTGTGATGTCTTGAACATCATCCACAACATCAAAGTCAGAATCAGAATCTTCCCTGATCTTCCTCTTTTTGGAGGATGTAGCAACCTTGCTCCAAGGTTTTGTAGGACCAACAACAGCAGTTTTCTTCTGTGGAGAGGATTCAACAGTCTTTCCTTTCCTTGTCTTCAGTCTCTTAGCAATACTTGGAAAAACATTTCCAATGACTTCATTGTCAGATAAGTCAACAACATCCACCACATCAGCATCCTTCTTGCCTCTTGGACTAGAGGTAACATCTCTAGCAGGTGATGTTTCAACATCTTGTTCAACAACAACTTCCTCTACAACATGCGTATCCCTTTCTCTTTCAGTCTCTGCTTCTTCTTCAATCTCAGCATCTTCAATAACTGACATAGCCAATCTGTGGAGATTGGTTTCAGTAGATTGCATGTCACTCTTTTCCCTTTCAGAATGTTCAGCAGACATTTGCCTCAGTGGTCTAGATATACCCTTTATAGGAAGCCCTTTCTCAAAGATCTTATCAATAATTTGACCTAAGCTTTTGTCAACATCTATCCTTTCTTCAGCAGTATGAGAAGTGGATGACCTAGGTGCTGTTTTACCACTAAATAGAACACTAGTAACAAGCTTCTTTGTTTCATTATCTCTAAAGATAGTTGCATCCCTTTTTGGAACAAGTTTAGAAGGTCTAGATTTACCTGACTCTGGGAGCATCATAGAGATAGGTTCTACATTCAAAGCTTCTTCTGCAGTCCCTTCTTCTGTAGAAACCCTAGCTTTATCTCGCGAGGAACTTTGTGAGGCAGATTTCTTTGATGGAGAAGACATCTGTTTTGACATGGTTCCCTTGAAGCAGTATAGGTTCAGAGACAGATGATTCTTCTTGTTGAAGGAGACGAACAGTCGGGAGATATGAGCTTTGATGGAACGTGATATAGCAACAATAGGGAATGATGGTTTAAGATATGGCGCCTGATTTTGTGAATCCCTTAAAGACCAATCAATGAGTTTCACCCTCCAAATTAACTTTCCTTTTGAAAATTTAAAAGGATTCATATTGAGAGTAATTAACCTTAATTGATCACTCTTGTTGTCACAATCTGATGTTACAACATCAACCTTAACATCACTAGATAGTCTGTCCACTTGAGGTACCCATTGATAGCAATTATCTCTTGATCTTATACCCTTCATCACTACCTCATTCCGCTCATTGGTCACCACACACTCATCTTTGGAGTAGCTGACCTTACATCCATCATCACAGAGCTGACTTATGCTAATCAGGTTAGCACTCAAGCCTTTGACAAGTAACACATTGTCAAGATTAGGTCCATCATGACACTTCACTTTTCCAACACCTTTTACCACCCCTTTCTCTCCATTTCCAAAAGTAACATCAATTGATGAGCAAGAATTGACATCCACCAGTTGGTTTTTGAATCCAGTCATGTGCTTTGAACAACCACTGTCAAAGTACCATCCCTCCTCAGCAGAGTGTCCATCTAAAAAGTGAGCCAAAAGACATTTAACCTCTTCTTTAGGAACCCACTGCTTAACAACCTTGGGCCTGTTCACCTTCTGTCTGGGTTAAGGGTTAGACTTGGGATAACCATGTAGCTTGAAACAAGAAGACTGCATGTGTCGAACTCTACCATAGTAAAAGCACCTAACTCTGTCTTCTCTGAAGTGGTTAAACCTTCTGCCACCT
Organism: Lathyrus tuberosus; assembly: GCA_022829125.1. NCBI lineage: Eukaryota > Viridiplantae > Streptophyta > Magnoliopsida > Fabales > Fabaceae > Lathyrus > Lathyrus tuberosus. The sequence goes on along the minus strand of JALAZF010000019.1, from coordinate 4,045,668 downwards.
TGATGATGATACTGCTGTGGCTGCCACCCATAATGTTGTCTTCTTCTCCCATAGTTTGACTGTTTTCTATGGTAAGGATACTGTCTTTTTGGCTGTCTTCTATGGTGATGAGGCTTCCTTCTTCCATAATAATAAGGCACAACATTATTATATCCATAGCCATATATGTTTCCCTGATGTTGAGACATCTGATGGAACATGTTCTGTTTGAACCTAGAGACCTGCATGCTCTTATGATATTGAGGAGGCATATACTGCCTAGCTCCAGAAACACGTGCCTTCCTTTGAGCGCCATGTGCATGCCTCTTCCCAACATTTTGAGGTTGTGGATGAGCAACCTACTTAGGTTTAGGATCCTGTCTCTTAGTGTGAAGTTGAGACATTGGTTGAGACATCTCCTTCTTGGTTCCTGAAGTGCTTGCTTCAGCAGAAACCTTTTCCTCAACCACAAATCCTATACCTGACCTATCTCCAGCAACCTTTTCTGTCTGAAGAATCTTATCAAGTGTGTCTGTACCACTGTTCAGCATCCTAACCGATTTGGTCATATGATCAAGATGAGCTTTGACCAATAAGACTTCATTTTCCAACTCAGCTTTAGCAATCTCAAGCTGAACAATCTGTTTCTTCTGTTTTTCACTTTCTTGACAGATTTCTGCACTCTTCAGACAAAGCTCTTGATAAGTGGAGGCTAACTCCTCAAAAGTCAGTTCCTCATCACTTGAATCACCATCAGAGACAACTGTTCCAGTTAAAGCTTTGACATGTTTGGCTGACTCTCCTTCACTTTCACTGTCAGAGTCTGACCAAGAAACTGTCATGCCTTTCTTCTGCTTCTTCAGGAATGTGGGACATTCTTTCTTAACATGTCCATAACCTTCACACTCAAAGCACTGAACACCCTTGTCTTGAGCAGTCTTCTCTTCATCCTTCTCCTTAGACTTGCTGATGTCAGAAGCGATGTTCTTGACATTAGGTTTGAAGTTCTTGTTCATTCTTTTGAACACCTTGTTGAACTGCCTTCCCAACATAACAATGGCCTGAGATAGATCCTCCTGGGATTCAGCATTATTCCCTTTCTCTTCTTGAGCATCTGAAACCAAGGCTATACTCTTTGTCTTTTTCTCAGGTTCTTCCTCATTCAACCCAAGCTTAAAAGTTTGAAGAGATCCAATGAGCTCATCAACCCTCATCTGGCTGATGTCTTGTGCTTCTTCAATGGCAGTCACCTTCATCTTGTACCTCTTAGGAAAGGACCTAAGGATTTTCCGTACAAGATTTTCTTCTGACATCTTTTCTCCAAGAGCACTGGATGCATTGGATAGCTCAAGAATACTCATGTGAAAGTCATGGATAGTCTCATCTTCCTTCATCTTCAGATTTTCAAACTTTGATGTTAGAAGCTGAAGTCTTGACATCTTAACTCTAGATGATCCTTCACGTGTTGTCTTCAATATATCCCATGCTTCCTTAGCAACTTCACAAGTATTGATTAACCTGAATATGTTCTTATCAACTCCATTGAAAATAGCATTTAAAGCTTTGGAGTTACCAAGGGCAAGCTCATCTTCTTCCTTGGTCCATTCTTCTTCAGGTTTCAGTTTTGAGGTGCCCTCTTTATCTTTCCCAGCATCATCTTTTTCAAACACAACAGGTGCTTTCCATTCTTTTATGATAGCCTTCCAAGCCCTGTTGTCCAAGGATTTCAAAAAGGTAATCATCCTTGGCTTCCAATAATCATAATTAGAGCCATCCAAAATAGGGGGTCTATTCACAAATCCACTAACTTTCTTGTCCATCTTACCAGAAAGTATCAGCCCTAGATCTCACCCAGATGCAGAGCAGGATGCCTGCTCTGATACCAATTGAAATTCTGGTACCAGATATGTGATGTTACGTGTGATATCACAACAACACACTCTGCAATGGACAATAACAACCAGCAACAGAAACACACAGAACTGTTTACCCAGTTCAGTTCAACAACTTAATATGGGAGCTACCAAGCCAGGGATGAAATTCACTACTTGTAGAATTAATTTACAGACTCAACAACCTAGTTGACAATCTCCTAAACTTAATTCCTACTAATGAACTTTCTACCTAAGAGCCCACTTAGGTATGAGAACACTACTCAATCCCTAAAACCTCTCAAAACACTTTGAGAAACACCTTGATCCTGCTTCACAGCTTTGATCAAGTTACAAAACTCTCTTGCTTCACAGCTCTAGAGAGGGCAGATTACACTCACCAATTCACACTAGAATGGTTAACATAAAACTCGTACAAAGACAATGATCGACACTCCGTCTATGCTCTCTTTCTTCTGTCTACTTTCTGTATCTTCTTCCTTTGGATGATGCGCTTTATATAGCCATCTGAATTGGGTTTGGATCCCTGCAATATCTGACCTGATTTGTTATTTAAAACTGAATCTTCAAAACAGATTTTATCCCCAAAATCTTTTTAAATATCAGTCTTTAAACCTCCCTACAAATCTGCATTAAATCTCTATGCAACAGAGAATATCTATCCCAAGATATCCGCATCCAATGAGGCTAACAGCACTCCCAATATCTAGCTAAAACGCAAACCCTAACAACATCACTAAACCTGATGTTATTAATCTTCTGCAGACCTGATGTCACAACTTTGCATGTGACATCAGACTCCACAAGTCCAACAAGTTAAACACTTAACATAAACCAATGTTAAGACTCAATGTTAAGACATCACCCATGTGACATCACCATTGAACAACTTTGTTTTACAAAAATTCCAGCCAATCCAAGAACCAACAAAAATAAACCAGAATAAGACTAAGGTCATTATGGAGGCGAAAACGCCATCAACAAAGAAGGAATTACAGTCACTGCTGGGAAAAATCAATTTCTTAAGGAGATTCATCTCGAACCTTAGCGGAAAAACTCAAGCCTTCTCACCTCTGCTTCGACTAAACAAGGAAGGATTCGAATGGGGGCAAGCTCAGCAGGAAGCTTTCGACAAAATCAAGGAATACTTGAGTCATCCTCTAATTCTAGCACCACCTTGTAGAAATAGGAGCATGGGACTGTACATATCCGCGTCGGACAAAACTTTAGGGAGCATGTTGGCTCAAGAGGATGAAAATGGCGTCGAAAGATCCATTTACTACCTTAGTAGGGTTTAGAACGATGCAGAAACTAGGTATAACATAGTTGAAAAATTGTGTTTATGCTTGTATTTTTCTTGTACAAAGTTGAAGCATTATATAAAACCAGTTGATGTTTATGTTTCGTCTCATTTTGATATCATTAGACATATGTTGTCTAAACCAATTTTTCACAGTCGAATTGGTAAATGAGCATTAGCTTTAACTGAGTATTCCCTAACTTACATGCCTTTAAAGGCTGTTAAGGGACAAGTGGTAGTTGACTTCATCGTCGACCACTCTATAAACGAAAACATGTTAAACTGTCTTGAGCTCGAACCTTGGAAATTGTATTTCGACGGTTCTAGTAATAAAGATGGTACATGCGTAGGAGTCTTGATCATTTCTCCTAATAAAATTCCAACAAAATACAAGTATAAAGTTGAAGGTATTTCTTCAAATAATGAGGCTGAATATGAGGCTTTAACAACTGAACTTGAGATATTGTTGGAATTGGGGGCAACTCGAGTCGAAATAATGGGAGACTCAGAGTTAGTCATAAAACAAATCACAAGGGAGTACAAGTGTGTTAAAGAAAATCTCATTATATACTTTGTAATAGCCAATCGATTACTGAAAAAGTTTGAAGTAGTAAGCATTCGACACATACCTCGGTTGGAGAATCAAGTGGCTAATGACTTGGCTCAGATTGCTCCTGGGTATAAAATTTCGAAGAAAAAATTAGAAGATGCAATCGAAGTCAGAGGAAGAGTTGTATTAGCCAGATTGTCCCCATCAGATTTGGAAACAACGAAGCTAGGATACGTTGATAAAGAGACTTTCGAAATCTTAGCAATAGATAGTTTGACGGACGAAGACTAGAGAAAACCAATAGTGGAATATCTGCAAAACCCAACGGCGTCCACAGATCGAAAAATCTGGTATCGAGCTTTAAGTTATGTTCTTTTGGGTAATGAATTATTTAAAAAGACTCTTGAGGGAGTTTTGCTTAAGTTCCTTAGTGAGTCAGAGGCGTATTTAGCCCTTTTGACTGTTCATAGTGGGGCATGTGGGGCTCATCAGGTAGGCCACAAGATGAAATGGCTTTTATTTCGACAAGGTATGTGTTGGCCTACTATGTTAAAAGATTGCATCGAATTCGCTAAGGGATGCCAAGAGTGCCAAGTGCATGCAGGTATACAGCATGTCCTTACAAGCGAATTACACTCTATAGTTAAGCCTTGTCCCTTTAGAGGTTGGGATTTGGATTTGGTTGGAGAAATTTGACCAGCGTCATCTAAAAATCAAAGGTACGTTTTGGTAGGCATTGATTATTTTACGAAATGTATCGAACCTGTACCATTGCCAAATGTCAACCAAGAAGACGTGATCGAATTCATTAAAAAAACACATTATTTATAGGTTTGGAATCCCAAAAACCATTACAACGGATCAAGGATCAGTGTTCACTGGTCGAAAAATGCAAGAATTTGCTAAAGAAATGGGTTTCAAACTATTAACCTCAGCATCTTATTATGCTCAGGCTAATGGTAAGGTCGAAGCAGCAAACAAAGTAGTGATTAATTTAATTAAGAAATATGTGGGAAAGAAGCCTAGAAATTGGCACAAAACTTTGGATTAGGTTCTTTGGGCATGTCGAATCTCCCCCAAAGAGGCGACTAATTCCACACATTTTCGATTGACTTTTGGTCATGATACGGTATTACCAGTTGAGATCTATCTTCAGTAGGGGTGTTCATTGGTTCGAGCAAATCCAAACCAAACCGAAATCCAAACCAAACCATTGTGTTTGGTTCGGGCATTTTTTTAGTTCGGGCAAAAACCGAACCAAACCAATGAAACTCAATTATAATTGGTTCAAACAACAGATTTCCAAAACTCTACCCGCGAGCCCGTCTACCCGAACCATTCATAATTCATTAGTATAATATATATCATCATTATCATGGAAACTATAATGAGGTATTCAACTTCAAGAAGAAAAAAATGAAACGTCAATGTGATATTCACAACCAATATGGAGAAACAATAAAATTAAGAATTTTATATTATTTTGGAAAATTAGTTGATATAAGTTAATATTTAAAAAAAAAATTTTTGCACATTTGTTTCTAATGTACCCGATCAATCCAACCCAAACCAACCTGTTGTTTATTGGTTTGGTTCAGTTTGGGTTTTATCACAAAATTGTGTAAATCCAATCCAAACCAATCCATATATTTTTGATCGGTTTAGGTATCGGATTCTCCCAAAACCGAACCAAACCGGCCCGCGAACACCCCTAATCTTTAGTTGATGAGAATTCAGAGTCATCATGAGATCCCATCTAAGTTATATTGGAAAATGATGTTAGATGAATTGGTAGACTTAGATGAGGAAAGACTTAATGCTTTAGAGTTATTGAAAAGACAGAAGAAGAGAGTAGAAAAGTCTTAGAATAAGAAAGTCAAAGTTAAGACTTTTTCGCCTGAAGAGTTGGTTTGGAAAGTAGTTTTTCCTATGGATCGAAAAGATAAAGCTTTGGGGAAATGATCCCCTAAATGGGAAGGCCCTTTTTCAAATCATACAAGTTTTTTCGAATGGTGCTTATGAGATCGAAGAGTTAGATCAAGATAAGAGAATCTTAAGGGTAAACGGGAAGTATTTGAAAAAATATAGGCCTGCACTTCAAGAAGTAAAAATAACCAAAGAATAATCACACATGTAAAATAATCGAAGCTAACATGGTAAAATGAAAATTGTTGCCAAAATGGCTAAATTCGTTATAATCAAAAGAACCACGAAGGGTTCAAAAAAGTCATTACATAATTCAAGAACTGATGATTAAATAAAAGGAACTAGGACTAAAATTGAAGGGAGGCCTTCATGCTGAGGTACTTCGACTTCAGAAGATCCAGCCGTTTCTCACAGAAGGACTTGGTTGACCTTATGACCACCAGTTCTGCTTCTAACTTTTGAGCCTTGTCAGCAAAACTCAGCCCAACTTCAAGTTCTTTTGCCATTTAAGAGTTATCAAATTTCTAAAGCTCAGCATTCTTTTTCTTGGCCTTCGAGATTTTGGCTTGTAGTTCTCTGATCTGTTCCTCCCAGGAGTGGATATTTTGATTGTTGGTTTCGATTTCAGCCTTGTTGTCTTCTTGGGATTTCTCTAAATCAGCCAAGCGATTGGTCGACTCCGAGGCAGCATCCCATGTAGCCGCTACAGAGCCAATATAACTTTCGATGTCTTTTGAGCTTTGCTTGATTTTGTTAACATCAGCAGCAACTTGGTCGATCATTGAAGTCAGTTCCAGGATAACGTTTGCAACTTCAGGAGAAGCAATCGGGATGTCAACCTTTTTTAGAAGACTCTTTAAGGCAAGATGAGAAGTGGGATATGACTCGATGAGTCAAAACAGGTCACCTTTGAAAACCTTTTCTTTGATCTTTGAAAGTATTTCATTAGCGGGGTTGTTGGTTGATCAACCACCAGACACTGAAGGAAAGCTGAGACTTTTTTCAGACGAACTTCCCCTAGAGCCAATCAAAGCCTTTAGGTATTCTCGAGGGTTGCTCTTTTTCAAGGAAGCCTACTCTTCTGCAAAAAGGGTCACAAAGGCGCTGCCTGAATCTTTCGCAATCGACGAACCAAGATTAGGGTTTGGTTCGTTGATTATCTCATCATGAGTGCCTTCATCCTCTTCTTCCTCCTGGTCATCATCATCTTCGACGTTTTCGGGATCATCCACGAACTCCTCAATAGGCATCGAATAGTTCTGAAGTACAGAACGAGTTTCCCTTTCTTCCATGTCAGCATCTAGATCTTGCTGATTGACGTCCATACGTTCGACTCTCAGAGAGCCATCTTCAGCTTCCTCTTTGACAGGGATATGAGGGTTATCTACTTCTGTAACTGCTTCAATTTCCATATCCTTCTCCTGACCACCTTCGTGTTCAGAGCCACTGGTGTGAGAATTCTGAGTACTGGTATTGGGTGGTGAAGTTTCGCGTTGTTCCCCAACTATTTGATTTATTTCGCTCATCGAGCTCTTCTTAGAATCCTTTGTAGAAGTGGGATGATATGTTGGTTCGCCTTCAATGTTGAGGATTATGGTGTTGGTCGATTTGGTAATTGGCTGAGTCGAAACTCCTGCATCGTCCTGAAAAATATAATCGAAGTCAGTAGTCGAACAAGATTACTAAGAATACAATGAGGTATAAAAATTAGCACCTTAGGAGCCTCAGCCCCAGGGCTTGAGTTGTCACTTTCAGGCTGGTCTGCAGCCTTCTTCGACATCTCTGCAGGAGTTATTTCCAAAATGGTTAAGTTGGTGGGTTTCTTTGTCGGGGCCTTTACACCTTTTGCTTGAGATTGAGCAAGGGCTTCGCTCATCTTGAGTTGCCTTTTCTTCTTCATAAGGGGTTGTTCAGTAGTCGAAGATAGGTCCTCATCATCCGATTCGACTACCACAACCGCATCCTTGCCTTCTTTTTTTGGGGGAGTAGGGGGTAACTTTCAAGCGTCCTGAAAAGGAAAATGTTAGAAAATATTGGGATATATGAAAAGTGACAAAATTAATAAAGGGTGTAAAATACCTTTGTTGTTGTTGTTGTTGCTGTTTTGCTTCCTCATTCTTCTTTTACTTCTGCAGGCTTCCTAACTGGTGGTTTCTTTGGAGGAATTTTCACGGCTAAAATAAAACAGAAAACAGTTATTATATGTGAAAGGAAATAAATAAGGAAATGTTGGGTCGAAATCCTCCCGTTCCACACCTTCATATATTTCAGATTCGATGCTAACATCTTCGATCCCAATATGAAGATGCCCTTTGAAACTGTCTAATGTATGTTTGGTCAGAACTTACTGTTGCGCTTTTAGTTTTGATTGTTAGTGAAGGATTTTGATAGAATCCCCACAGACGAACTATTCTGGAAATGGAGGGGCAAGGGCCACTCCAAAATCAGCGCTTGACAGTTGAGGGAATTTGGGAGGAAACATATTGAAATTCGTTTCGTATCATTTCTCAGGAGGAACGTACGAAAGGGTCTTTAAGTTCTCCATTTTCTTTTTAAAAAAATTCCTTCAGAGTAACAGCTGCGTCGCGGACGGTTCGACTAAGGTCATCTGGTCGATAAACAGTTTCAAAGTATTTTTTGGAAGGCTTGGATTTCTTTAATGTGCGTCGAAGTACCTTTCTTCACTCTTTCCTGCATAGAGAGGAAAGCCCTGTTAATGTGGTGTGTAAATGCAGCCACGTCGAAAAATTCCTCTGCATATCAAGTCTTTCACCAGTCGTCAAATTGTTGAGTGCAAAGAAAGTTTGGTTCAAAAGCTACTGGAAGAAGCTGTGTTCGACCATCATATCGTGCGATTTACTTAATAGCTACGGCATCAGAGTGAACTGCGTTATAAAGGAGGAGGAGGTGTTTATTCTCGTACAAGGGTCTGGGTAAAACTTGAACCAGTCCAAATTGTCGAGCGACCAGATTTGGTTGGTAAGCAATCAAAGTAACTTGGATTTTTGAGGGGTTGAATCTGAGGGTTAAAACCCTAGGAGTCAGAAATGCTTCCCAAATCGCAGTAGATTCTGCTTCTTGAGCCTTTGACGGCGCTGGGAATGGCCTAGTGAACCACTCAGGACCATATTTCCTTGTAGCGAATGGAGCCATGTGGGGTGTGAAGTCATAGCGTTTTGCGAACATCATGATAAAGTTGGTAAAAGTTTGTTGGATGGGTCGACCATCATCAATAGGAGCTAGCTTCGCCAAGCGATGACCTTTTACCCTTCTATTCCTCACTTCGTTAACATCTTCGTTAATTTGATTTTTGTGGGGAAGACAGGCTTCGAATGAAGCGTTCAACCGCAACTGTAAAAGCCAAAAGGGTCCAGAGAGAAGGAGGTTTCCTTTGTCACCCAGACATTTGGGTTGGGTAACGCCTCCGCTCATGGATTCATAGAGGTTGGCAAGAATAAATTCGCTCAAACAAAGGTGGTGGCCAGCTGTAGCGTGCGATTTTTGTCGGTGACGCGACCACCTTATCGCAAATTGGGGTCCTCCTCACCGCAATGGTAGGAGTGGGGTGCTACTTTCTGATTTCTTATTTATCTCGTGAAGCTGGAAGGGAAAGGGAAGCTATCTAAAACTAACCTTGCACGCAAATGTTTAACTGAACAAACGCTTAAAGAGATTCGGGGAGTTCGGGGTCAGGTTATACAATGGGGAGTTGTCAGTTACACATCCTATATGTGGTTATCCACAGGTTGATAACAATAGGTTCTGCTTTTATACTTTATGGTGTTTATCTGTTGTGGGTTGGAAAGTTTCTTCTTTAGGAGATGTTTGAAAGATAGTTTGAGAGTTTTTGTTTGATGTCGGGCTTGCCGCTGTTTTTTGATAAAGGTACTGGACCTAAAGTTTTTGATTGGTATGAAGGTACTGGACCTAGAGTTTTTGATTGGTATGCTCGCTAAGATTTCGCAATCTTATGCCTACGTATTCCCGTTTAAAGAAACAGGGAAATCAAAGCAATTGTAGTTCCTCCTATTCTATGGGAGGAAAAGATGTTTTGGTGTCTTGTTCAAAGCCCAAGATTGAAGCTAAAAGGTTTATTTGTGTCTTGTTCAAAGCCCAAGATTGAAGCTAAAAGTTTGGCTGAGAGAGAATTTCTCATCTAGGAGACATCTCGTCTGTTTATCACAATTGTTAGGTGACTGATTATAAAGGAGGTTTACTTTAATTGGGATATGTGAATCCAGTAATGCCATAATTTCCTTTATAGGGGTGTTATCATGAAGGAGAAAACTTTAACTCAGTGTTGAGCAATGCCATTTTTCCTTAGGAGTCTTTCATGCTAAGAGAGGGACAGTGGCGTGGATGTAAATAATCCAGAGGCTTGCCACTTACAGCAATTAGATGAAAGATGAAGGATTTACCAGGATAAAAGATGGACTACAACTTGGATATTTGAATCAATAAGTGTACCACTTACAGCAGTTATCTGGGATTAGGGTTTGTTTTGAATGTTTGTTTTGATGTGTGATAACACATGGAAATGTCTTCCTACAGAGAGATTTTGATTTCCTCTGAGGGGATGTTGATTTTTGTGTGCCTTGATCAAAGCCCAAGGTTGAAGCTAAGAGGTTGATTGACTCCACTGGGGAAGTCCTTATACAAAGCCTAAGAGGAGGCTGGGAAAGACTGACTCAACAAGAGAGTGTTTATCTATCTTGTACAAAGCCCAAGATTTAGGCTAGAAAGAGACTGACTCTTTTAGGGATATCATTATACAAAGCCTAAGAGGAGGCTAAAATTTGACTTTTCCGGGGAATATTTTGTATGTCTTGTACAAAGCCCAAGATTGAGGCTAAAAGTGTTTTTGACTCTACGGGGAGAGATTTTATCTATCTTGTACAAAGCCCAAGATTGAGGCTAAAAGAAGATTGACTCTGCTGGAGAGATTTATACGGTGTCTTGTACAAAGTCCAAGATTGAGGCTGACTTTACTGGGGAAAATCATTATACAAAGCCTAAGAGGAGGCAGAAAAGAAGATTGATTCTGCTTAGGGAGATTTATATGTGTCTTGTACAAAGCCCAAGATTGAGGCTGAAATGAGACTGACTCAACAAGAGAGTGTTTTATTTGGTGTCCTGTACAAAGCCCAAGATTGAGGCTGAAAGAATGGCCGACTCAACAAGAGAGTGCTTTTGTACCATTTGACCCAACAAGAGAGTATGGAGAGGTGATTGACTCAACAAGAGAGTACTTTGAAAGGTGATTGACTCAACAAGAGGGTCATTTTGAAGCTAACTCAGCTGGGGAAAATCATTATACAAAGCCTAAGAGGAGGCTGACTTCTGCTGAGGATTATTGAAATCCAGAGGCAGGTCCAAGTCGGGGGATCAATCTTTCTGAGGGTTTACAGAAGAGTTGAGGCATCAGATGCCTTGAGGTTTTGATTTGGAATAGTGTTATACTGACAATAAGCTGACCCTAGCTGGGGAAATTTAGGATGAAAGACTGAGTTTTAGATCCTGTGAGGATTTTAACTCTACTGGAGGTTGGTTAAATGACCAGGGTTTTCATGTGTTTGTAGGGAACTTGAGAATGTCTTTGAGATCCAAGAGGGGATTAGACTATCCAGGTCTACTGGTATGGAAAAGTTTATCTTTGTATGATGCCCAAGAGGAGGCAGATGCTTTAAGGGATGAGAATCAACCCTAATTTGGTCTAAGATTTTGACTCTGGAAAGACTGCTCTAACAAAGGATGACTAAGTTCTGTCTTATACCTTTAAGAGGTCTTCAGGGTCCTTGTATTAAGCCCAAGAGAAGGCATGAGAACTTTTAAGAAGCCGGAGGGTCCTTGTACAAAGCCCAAGAGGAGGCTGGGATGCTTTTAGGAAGCCTGTGGGTCCAAACTTAAGAAGAGTTCAAGAAAAGTTTCACCGGGAATAATATTTTCTTTAGTGAACAATTCTAGGGTTTGAAGAAATTCAAGAGAGGTTTCACCGGGAATTAATCCTCTCTGGGGGAAATGAATTTCTTTGACAATTTCTAATAGTGACAGTCCGAGAAAAGTTTCACCGGGAATAATGCCTTTCTCTTTGTTCCATATTGTTTAAGCCCAAGAGAAGGCAAGACTGTATCTGGAATTCCTATAGGGAACTAGTTTTGATTGTATTGAAAGAGTGACCGACTGGCTTTACCTAGTTCTAGACCTAGTTGCCGGGGAAAACTCTAAGCAGATATACAAGTATATATATAGTTGATATATGACAAGTATTTAAAAGGATATGAAAGAAGGACTTACAGGTGAGCAAGCTTCCAGCAATATAGACATATATATATATATATATATATATATATATATATATATATATATGAAAGCATGTAAAGAAAACTGATAAAAACTTATAGGCGAGCAAGCTTTCATTGTAACAGCTGTATGGTTAGTTGTTCAAGAAATTAAAGAAATTTTTTATAACAACTATGAATTTGAACCTAAATCAAAAAGGAAAGTTGTTTTTGAAAAGATTGTTGGGGCTTATACTCGAGGAGAGGCCCAGGTGACAAACAGTGATCGTAAAGAATGAGGCCCAAATTAGGTTTTATTTACAAAGGGATGGGTCTTACAACTTAAAGAGAAGCCCAAAGGTTTATTTTTGTACAAGGGATGGGGCTTACAACTCAAAGAGAGGGCCTGGAAAGACAGTGATCGCACCGTCGTTTTGAAAACTGTACTGGGACTTATACAATGACTGAGGCCCAAAATTATTTATGTACAAAGAGGGGTTGGGTCTTACACTCTATCAGAGGCCCAAAATGTATTTTAAAAAAAAAGATGGGACTTACAACACAAGGGGAGACCCAGATGGTTTTTGTTTAAAAGGCGACGACCGCGCCGAGATTTTAAAATCGTATCAGAACTTATACAATGACTGAGGCCCAAAAAGGTTTATATTTACAAGGAATGGGTCTTACACTCTATTAGAGGCCCAAAAGTGTTTTGAAAAATGTTTGTAAGGGTGAAAATAATCAAAACCCTAATTTGATTTTAAAATGCATTTTAATTGAATAAAAATATAATTAAAATGATCAAAATTATTAAACATGTGTGGAAAACAAGTTGTGATCTTAGATTAATATTTGAAAAATCATGTTTTATTCATAGAATAATTTGAATATTATTTGAATTTGCAAAATCAAGAGAAAGAAATATTTTAAGTGTTAAAACAACAAATAAAACATAATTCTTTACAAAAATACAAAATATATTAAATAAAAAATATTTTTGTGAAATTTTCATGGAATAAAATATTTTAATATTTTTGTGAATTTTCAAGAAAAGAATCAATAAAAAATAATTAAAATTGAGAGAGAAATTAATTTTTGAATTAATTAACAAAAACCATAAAAATATAAAAAATAGCAAAATGTGGAAGGGTAGCAAAAAAGGTATGGGTGGGGTTTGAACCCACGTCCTCATAGCCAAACACACATGCGCGCTACCCCTGGGGTGGTGATACATCCGTGTATCAAAACCACCCCATTAATACATAAGGGTGGACTGGTTTCTAGGCCTGGCCAAGGCAAGAAACCAAGTCATGGTGGATTAGCATGAAGGCTGTAACTTGCTCATTTCTCCATGGATTCGGACAAAATTTAGGTGCTTCTAACCTAGAATTTCATGAGGAATCCAATGGTGTCTTTATATTTTTCAGAAGATGCCTCTATCTAAAAATACGATAGTGGTTCAAAAAATGCCAAGATTTGCATTTTCTATGTTAACACATCATATACACACTAATAGCATGGTAAATTGGTTCAAACACAACATATATGATATGTATGAGATGTTTACAATCAGTGGACTTCAAAGCAATGCATAATTCAAAGTGTTCAAGTTGTCATGCACTTACCTCTTGGAGCTTCTTGTGCTAACTGTCAAGATCCTTGTGCCAGAAGTAATCCAATGCTTTGGACACTCTTGATTGATCCCTTAGAAGCTTTTAGGATGATCAAAACCAGCTGGAATCCTCAGGAACAAGTTTTAGCTCTTTCTTGCAAAAGGGGCAAAAGTGACCAATATGTCAACTCTCTCAAATGGTGTTCCAGATGAGGGGAACCAATTGGGACAGTTTGAGGATGATATTTGGAGTGTGTTTGAGGCTTGGTTTGGTTTTGGAAGTGATTGAATCAAGACATGGCTTGGAAAATGCAGAAAAGTCCAATTTTGAGGTTTTGGAGGTTGATTTTCTGATTTTTGTGTTTCAGATCACAAGTGAGTGTTTGAACAGCTTAGATATGACATATTGGATGTGTTTGGATTATGATCTGTGGTGGAATTGCTCTCTAACTCAAAAACTCAGAGATGACTTGCAAAACAAGGCATTTTGGCCTAAAGAAAGAGATTTTGAGGAAAGCATAAGTTGTAGTGCTTTGGTGTACTCAAACTGAGCATAAATGAGCTCTATTTATAGTGCAATAAGTTTATTTTACAAGCAATAATGAATGGCAGTTGGTACAGGCCTTTGGCTAATGTTGATCCAAGGGAATCTTTAGTCTCCTCTAGCCATTGACTTGAGGTTAGGGCACATGCCTATGGTTCTTTGATTCAGTGCTGATTCTTGACTCATTCAGTTAGGAATGTGTCAGTCCATGCCACCTTGATGCATCCATTAAATGCTTGGAAACAAAATTAGAGTCTTTTGCACTTTTTAGCCTTTTTAGGTTTGTTATGGCTATATGTAGATTCTTGGACTTGGAAGGCTTGGGGATCAGATCATTCACCTTTTGTTTTATCCTCTGATGTGTCCAAATGGATGACAAGGCTTGGAGTTGTCCAAATTTTCCAAATTGAGCAAAATGCCAAAATCTACCTTGTACAAGACAGTTGGAAATGGTGATTTTGAGAGGATCATATCTCCCTACTCAGGTTGAGTTATGGGAGGCTCTTGTGCTTTTTAAAAATCCCTCATATGATACAAAACATGTGTGATCATAGTTTGTTTTGAAACTATTTGGATCCCATTGAAAAAACCTCATGAACATTGATGTTCAAGGTTGGTAACTTAGGCAGATTTTCACTAAGTGTTGGAAAATGTGTCATTTTCATGTTTTTGTCATTTTGATCAGTCCATAACTCAAAATCCATGAGGAATTGGAGTTTGAGGTAGTTTAAGCTTTTGTAGAGTATAGGAAAACCTACAAATCAAGCTTTGGATCACCCAAAATGGCTGCTTGGATCTCAAGTTATGATCCTTGGAAGTTGGCACCAAAATCACATTTGTTCCATAACTTAGAAAATTTTTGGTTTCTTATGGTTGCCCCTTTTGCAAGAAAACTCATTTTTCTTAATTTTTCTTAATGAATGATGATCAATACCATACATTAACATTATTTTTGACTTAGGGGAACCATATTTGTGAAAAATTCCAAAAAGTCAAACTTGATTTTGTGCACGGTTGACTTTTTATCGGACGAAATCCAAAGTATGCGATCCTTTGTGAAATCAAGTCCTTGACCTAAATCAAACCTGATGGATGGATTCCATAGGTGTTATAGGGTGTATTGAATCATGTCCCAAGGTTTGGGAGCATGTCTTGGTCAAAAGTCAAAGATACAGTTGACTTTTTTCTCGAAACCCTAATTGTGGTCCTGGTGAAATTGAAACTTGTGAACCAAGCTTCTTGGGTCGATCCATTGTTGCAAATGGATCAATGTAGTGTATTGGAGGCCCTGAAATCATGTCTTGAGGTCTTGTCCCAAAAGTCAACTTAGGGGTGAATTAGGTCAAGAAACCCAAATTCCTGATTTTTGGTAAATGCCTCACCTGAGGTTAAATTGACTTGATGATTGGGTCCATGAGGTCCCTTGGAGTATCTTGGGTTGTGCTTTGAAGCATTGGCTCATGCCCAGATGAAAATTTCCATCTGGAGGCCTTGGTCGGCCAAAACCCTAATTTGGTGACACTGGCGATCTTGAGGCTTGATCCACTTGGAATGTTGCAACTTTGTGCTTGATTCTTTATGTGGGAGTCCTCTTGATCCCTTATGGGTGTTTGAGTGATTAGACAAGTTGAAGATCATATCATTCCTTGATTGATCCTTTGTCTAAGGGCTCTGAGAGGGCTTGAAACCCTAAGTCTTGATTGTGAATGCTCGATCATCTTTGGGGAGATTGATGAGGCACGAAAGTACATCCATATCGTGGTAATGATTTGCACAATGATGGGAATCTTGGTGGTCAACATTTGGGGTATGACACCAGCATGGAGTTGGTTCGCCATAGTTAGGAATTTCTTAGCCACTTGAAGTGACTTCGAACAGAAGACACAGCGAGACAACCATAGAGCTAAAAAGGCTATGTGTTCGACATCTGAAACCTCCTCTGTGTCGGTATCATGATAATGCACAATATGAGTCGAATACGCTGCCATAGAGGTCGAAAAGCTAATAGTGTCATCAGCCATAAATTTAGGGTCGTAGGTGTTCCCAGTTGGTTTAAGCCCTGTGATAGCGGCTACGTCGAATAGGGTCGGTGTCATCATTCCACATGGAAGATAGCGTGTGTAATGTGTGCTATCCCGGAAATATAAAGACGAAACAAGCATGTTCGAGCAATATTCAGGTCCTATTTTCGACAGCATGATTAAGTCATAAATACCTATTTCTTTCTAAACCTCAGATTTTGTTTTCTCTAACTTACTCAACCATCCTAAGTAGTTAGAGGGGTTCTTCAAATATGGACTAGCCCTAAATACCCTAAAATTGTTCATATACCTAAGATCAATAGCCTCTTCAGTTAGAGGATTATCTTGGTTAGCAGGTTTGGGGTCTTCATTGCTAGCCCTAGGTTTTTTAGCTTGCCCTATGGGTTTATACTTATGATACGTAGGAAAGAAATCCCTAAACTTACTAAAATCAACACTGGGGTCAATCAAAGGACCACACAAAGCCTGAGGCTCACCAGAAACAATTCAAGGGATAAGTACCTGGGAAGCATAAATTCTCCTTTTCTCTTCAGCAAGAGGTTCAGGTAGGTATTGTTGGTTTCCCACCATGGTAGGTCCAACGATGGAATCGAACGGGGGAAGTTGAGTGACCTTCTTGGGAGCCCTTGCAGGTTTTCCAGGTTCTTTGGTAATCTTGTTAGCATCCTTGGTTGATCGTGTGGAGGAAGCCATTGTTGGAGAGAAATGAAGAAGGTGAGTTCTTTTGAAATGTGAGAAGTTTTTCTGGGAGATTTGAGAGTGAGAGAGCGTAAAAGTGAAAGAAGTTGTTGAAAAGGGTATTTATAGAGCTGGGAGTGGAAACGGTTGCAGGAATTATTTTAATGTTAAATTTGGGAGTGGGACGCGTGTCTTCCCTACGATCTCTAATGAAGCGGTGGCAATTAATGCCTATCCCCATGATCTCCTAGACTATAGGGAACATGATGATGATGGAGATTCTCGCACGCTTTGAGAGGACGTATCAGATATGGTAATGATGGCTATGACGTCATATGTCTGCTGATAGGAAAGTGAACATTTTTATAACGTTGGAGCTATGAGTAAGCGTCGAAACATCGCAAGGACTAAATGAGGCGTCGAATGACATTCTCAAAAAATGCCTTTTTTTCTTCAATGGTGTCGAAAATGACATTTTTGGGGGGGCAATTTGTTAGCTCCTAATTTCGACGCCTGATATTGGATTAAGAGTATTATTCAAAGAAATGGAATTTTTGATGTTTTGGAAGACTTCGACAGGAATGGTATTTCCAGAAAGTCTAGTCGAAAGTGTCCTTGTGCAAGAAAGACATATTTTATGGACTTAGAAATATTTTTAACAATTTGGAAATATGCTTCGACGGAAGCCTTGGTGATGACGTTCGATTCAAGATTTGAATTCAAATAAGGGAGGGAACTTTGTTCTTATCCATTTGATGGAAGTATACATGTGGAGTACGTTTGAAGGGCGAAGATATGCAGAATGTCATTTGTCTCTCTCTAATTAGTAGGCCTTTAGGGGTAGTTATTTTTTACTATTATAAATAGCAAGTCTTAGTGTTAGGATTTGTGTGTTCAAGTTTGTACAAATTACTCAAAGTATCCGCGTGTAGAGAAACGAGTTTGTGAGAAATGTACGTTTTATGTAACACGTCTTTCTCATTCAATGCAATTTAGTTAATCTTTGCCCAAAAATCTGTCTTTTATCTTTTACTTTTACAAGTTATTTTCCAATGCACTTTTAATCATTTCCCTGCATTACTTTTCCTTTAGTATTGTCGAAATCAATCTTTGTCTAAATTATGAATACTGTCGAAGTGTTCATCTTTTTCCAAATATCCTTTTAAATTATTTAGCACATGCCCCAGGATATGCCCTAGGATTTTGTATGGTCGATCCTGCAAGTTATCCAACTTCTTATAGATTTGGTAGACCAGAGGTTGTTTGCTAATTTTCATAGTAAACACACACATGCTCTATGTGGATGACATCATTGTCTTCCGCAAAAGTAAAACTTCTAACATCCTAGCTCTCAAGCATCTTTTCTTGTGTTATTTTAGAGGGACTAATCATTTCTCTTATTTTATTGGTTTTACTAGAGGTTCTTTACCTTTTAATTATTTGGGGTTTCAATTTTCAAGGGCAAAGTCAAGAGAGCTCATTTGTAAGCCTTAGCTGATAAAGTGATTTCAAAGTTGTCATCCTAGAAAGGTTCAACCATTTCTTATGCTGGTAAAGTTTTGTTGGATAGACCAGTTATCCAAAGTATGTTCTACCATTTTATTACTATATACTCTTGGCATGTTTCTTTATTAAAGATGATTGAACAAGCTTCCAATATTTTCATTTGGTGTGCTAATGCCAGTGACAGGAAAGTAATGACCGTGGCTTGGAAAAAACTTTGTCAACCCATAGTGAATGGTGGTCTTGTATTAAGATCCATGGTTACTCTGAACAATGCTACTAATCTTAAATTAGGCTGGGATATGGTTTCTAGAGAGGAGAATTGGGCCAAAATTGTTCAAGCAAGAGTTCTTAGAAAGAACATAATAATCAAATATCATATTTTCTCAACTGTTTTGTATGGTATCAAGCCCGAGTATAGTTTTCTAAAGTCCAAGATTGTCTGGATAATTGGTAAAGGTAGGCAAGTAAAGTTTTGGAAAGACTCCTGGTGTGGAGAGCTTTTGCTGTAGAAAACATGCATTAATACTCTTGAGGAACATGGCATTGATCCTGGTATATACATAGATGATGTTTAGGATAATGGTAACTAGTGCGTTCCCTCTGCATGGCAGGATTTATTTCCCTTTCCAATCTCAAGATTTGGCGCATTAACATCTCTGGAAATGAAAATGACAAGGTTATTTTTCCTGACTCCATTGATGGCACTCTTTCTTTGAAACAAGTTTATGTTATCAAAGCTCATCATTCCACAAAGCTGTATTGGGCTAATTGTATATGAAATGTGTAGTTCCTATTGGATTGGCTGCATTTAGCAAAAGAACAACATGTAGAATTGTCCAAGTGTTTAAGATTGGTCTAGCTTGCTTAAGTTATATAAGGAACACATGCAGGGTGCGATGCTCTAGCATGTTGGTACGGCACTTGGGTCTTGCTCTATAGGCACCATATTGCTGCGTTTTAAATTAATCTTTTGAGAAGATTTAGTTCTATTTTATTGCTTTTATTTAGCAATATGATTATATGATTTGTTTGACAGTTGGACAAAGATAGATTCAAATTTAAATGAAGATTTAAATTTGAATTTAAATTGAAACAAGTCATATCTTGTTGGAGATATTTATGAAATAAATAATATCTGATAGATTATGCAATAATTCTAGATGAAATTAAATCTCAAATCCATTAAGAAAAGCCCAAATTTATTATGATATATAAGAATCTCAAAAGCTACATTGTAATCTAAGCAATACATTGAAGATTTAGAGTGTTACGATTTATTTTTTAGTCCTTGTTATTATTATATGTACACCTCTATGTTTCAGTAACTTGACATAGAAGGTTTGTCTAGAGTTGAGTGGTATTATTCAACATTGATCATTGAGTTGTAATCTCCAATCATAGGTTGTGTGAATAAGAAGAAAGTGAGTAGGTTCTCATGTTTAGGGGGAGCCCTAAATAGAAAGTCATTATATAGTGTTAGTAAGAGGAATTGAACACATAGGGTTTATTGTTGCTTGTAAGACTAATTGTACTAAGCTACTATTGTGAATTTCCTTTCTTGGGTTGTGGACTTAGCCCCCCAGACGTAGGTGTGGTTTCACCGAACTGGGAAACAACTATCGTGTTATTTGGTGCTTTTTCACTTAATCATCTAGCACTTTCCATTGTAGCGTTTCTGGTTTAAATTGTCAAACAAGTTGTCTAACACATCGTGTTTGACATCTCTCCTCTGAGAAACATAATTTCAATTGGAATCAGAGCAGACACCCTAGTTTGTTGGGTGACCTCCTGGGAAGATAAATGTTGCTCAAATGGAGACAATTAAAGATGGATGATCTATCAACAAACCACCTATTTTGGATGACACCAATTATGATTATTGGAGGGCAATGAAGGTGGTATTTCTCAAATCCATAGGCAACAAAGCATGGAAAGTTGCGATAAAAGGATGGAAACCTCCAGTGATCACTTTTGAAGATGGAACTATGAGCTTAAAACCAAAAGCTAAATGGAATGATGCTGAAGATGAGGAAGCTCTTGGAAACTCCAAGGCTTTGAATGTTATCTTCAATGGAGTGGACAAGAACATGTTCAAATTGATCAATACATGTTTAGAAGCCAAAGAAGCTTGAGAGATTATCAAAATTGAGCATGAAGGCACATCAAAAATTTGTATGTCAAGGCTGCAACAACTTACCACTAAATTTACGAATCTGAGGATGAATGAAGAAGAATCAATGTGTGAATTCCACATCAGATAGTGTGATATTGCAAACACCTCTTTTTCCTTAGAATAAAAGATGTCTGAAGAAAAGCTTTCCAGAAAAATTCTCAGGTCATTACCTAAGAGGTTGTATATGAAAGTGACTGTTATTGAAGAAGCTCAAGACTTGAGTAGTATAAAGGTTGATGAACTCATTTGTTCCCTGCAAACCTTTGAGATGTCCTTAAATGAAAGGTCTGAAAATAATAACAAAGGGATAGACTTTGTTTCCAATACTAAAGAAGTCAAGGGATATAGAAGAGAACTTGCCAGATGATATAACTCTTTTGAGTAAAAAGCTCAACAATTCCTTGAAATATCTGAATAGAAAATGGAGGACAAATGTCTAAGACAAAAGGTCTGACACCAGTCCTCAGATCAAAGGCAGGAGTGAAGACAAACCCAATGATGACAAGGGTACTCAATGCTTTGAGTGTGAAGGATTTGGACACATTAAAGAAGAATTTCCAACATTTATAAAGAAACAGAAACAAGGACTTTTTGTCACGTGGTCTGATTCTGAAAGTGAGGAAGAAATTGCCAACATTTGGATGACTTATGCTGGTAGATGTGAATTTGGCGGTGAATCAAGTACTGAAGAATAAGATCTTGATTCATATATACTCCTACTCTCCAAATGGAAAAAAGCGTGCTTAACCATAGATAATCAGAAGAAAACCATACGAGTGCTTCAAGAGGGAACATAAAAGCTTGCCTCAACCATTACAAATGTAAAGAAGAAGATTTCATCACTAAACTCCCAACTAGAAAACTTATCTCATTCTGAAAGTAATTTGATAAATATTTCAAATTTACTTGATGATAAAAATGAAGTTTGGTGAGATGTCCAGAGATGTGAAGGGAATAAATGTTGGTACAAACATGAAAGATAAAAAAAAAGATTCTCCCAATGAAGGTTGTTATTCCTGAAGAGAAGACTGAGGTTATGAGGTTGGATCACATGTCACAGCATTAGGCTCGACATGTGTCACCATATCACAACAAGAAATAGCCTCTGATATGTCACCACTGTGGAAAATATGGACATACAAGGCCTTATTATTTTGAATGGCTTAAGTTAAAGATCAGAGGACGCAAGGAAGTCAATGTCAAGAAGAAGTGGAAATCCAATGCTACATCAACTAGCTTCAAAGTTCACACAGAACACAGAAGTACCTCAAGTAAAGGTTGGTATTTTAATAGAGAAAGTACCAGGCACATGGCTAAAGATAAGACAACTCATAAAAATCGAGCAAAGGGAAGAATCAAGGGATCAGGTAAATAAGTTCTTATGAAGAAGGTCATATCTCAGAAAGACTTCAGGGGTTTACAAGACCTCAGGATTGATAAAGTCTATATGTATTAAGAGGGAAGAAAAAAAGAGATGCCATATAAGATGTCTCAGTATCTTTCTCAGAAGTCTGAATTATCTCATGTGGTTTAGGTCATGAAAGGGAAGGCTGATGGTCAGGCTGGAGCTCCTCCCAATTTTGAATAACCTACAGTGGTCCAGAAGAAAAAGATGAAGAAGAATAATGGATCATGTTTCTAGATGTGTGAATAACCAACAACATGATATAATGGTTGGTGAAGCAGAAGCTGGTGTGTTAAAGTCCATTCACAATGTGTATACATCAGATAAATAATGATCTAGCTACTGATGGAAGTATGAGTGAGGTTCCACTCAAGTATGTACCCTTGAGAAATCGTCATGTCAGTCTAATTTCTTTTGGAGAAAACTCCCAAGAAACTAGATTGAGTAGTCCAGATGGTGATGACGATATGCGAGACATTTTGTCTAACATGTTTACAAAATCTCAAATGCATAAGGAGAATGATGTTATATTTCATGAAGATGTTGAAACTGATGCAACCAGAGTTAAGGATGACCATGAATATACTGTGAATGAAGGATTGATAAGTAAGAATGATATAATTATTTTGGTCTATGTTATAAATAGCAAGGATTATAGATTGATTACTTCAGGCACACAGCCTGTAAAGGACAGGTCTGCCCATATTGAAGAAAATGTTGATGTGGAACAAGTTCCTATTGTCAAATCAAGAAACTCTATGATATTTGCTGATGAAGATGGGAGTATCCATGATTCCCTTTCCCTTCAAGTAACCATATAATTAAGTCCAAGACTGTCCGTTTTTATGAAGTTCAAACTATATCAAATGGATGTGCATAATACCTCTCTCAATAGGTACTTAAATGAGGATGTTGAAGAACTATATTTTGCCAGCATAATGAAGAACATCCCAGAGAATAATCTGAGTAATAACATTAATAATGTTGTTAAGAACTCTATCAATGCTTATGAAGAATTTATTATTATTATTAAGGATGTCCGTGATAGGTCTGAACCTTGCAATGAAGGGGTTACTAAGGATGTTGATATTGGTAATGTGTCTCTCTTTAATGAGGATATTGTGTTGAAGTATTTATGTAAAATGAGGATATCCCTTGAAAAGATGGTGCCAAAAGAAGCTTGGATCTCTGAAGAATATGTTGAATTGGCATAGGAAGTCATTGTAAAAAACAATGATAAAATTTTTATGTGTGATGGTAACTTGTCAGATAACATGGTGGAGCATGTTGTTCATCAGATGTAGTTTGACCTTGAATTAAGATAGATAGAAGATGTTGGGTATTATTTTGAATTTCAAGATAAGCTAATAAAGGATGATACAAATGATAAGGGATATATTTTCCAATATGTATTAAGCATATTGAGTATCATAGTGGTAACTAAGTCACTGACTTAGAAGAAGGAAGAGCTAGCAGTTCTTGGTTACTATGAAGAATCTAGAATGCTTCTATCAAAGACAGATGCTGAAACAAATGTCTTGGCCATTGTGTTCAACATTAAGAAAAGACTGGTCGACAGAGTATTGAAAGGGATGTGGTTGACGAAAGAAGTTTTGACATTTGAAGAAATGGTTCAACTACTGAAGGAAGTTTGTGTGACAGATAAGGAGGACCTCATGATGAGTTTAAATAGTGAGGATAATAGTGATGGATGCTTCCCTTTTATCAACATTATGATATCTTGGGTCACCAAGGAGTAAATTTGTGTACCCTTATCTTTTGATGAAGTTGAATACACTACAATAGGGAACAATGGTAAGCAATTAATCTATATGAAACAAATGTTGAAGAAGTGTAATGTGTGGCAAGATGTCATGGCATGTGTCTCTAACATTTTCACTAAGTCATTAGATTCAGTCAACTTTGAAAAAGGGGTTTGCATTTATGAGAATCAATGACAATCAATGCTAGGGAGGTGTGCAGGGGAGTTTCACTCTTGGTCTGTGTTGAACATGAAACAATGAAGAATTCACTTGTTTCTAAACCTCCTTTTATACAGACTCGTTACAAGCAAGAATGTCAATTTTCCGTTGTATTTCTCTTTCTACCCTTTCTTCTCTCCCACATCTATTTGTCTCTTTCAAAATGAGTCAAAAGACTGTAAAATAAAAAAAGAAACCCTTCTCTATTATGAAATCCATTTAAATATTCCATGAGGATAGGACGAAGAAGGATAATGGTTCGTCTTCTGTTGCAAATAGTGGATATGCATATGGTGAATCATCTGTTGGATCATTTACAACTGGAAATGAGTTTGTCACCAAGATGAAGGCTATGAAGAAGAGGCATGCTTAGAAACATGATTCTGACTTAGAGGTGGGTGAAGGTTAGATTGCTTACAAGTAATACAGAGGATGGATTGAAGAATAAGTTTAGATTTTCTAGCTAAGTTGTTTTGGCCCTTGTATCTGGGCTTTGTGTTTGTGAATTTGTAAAGGCTCTATAGCCTTTTTGAACTTATGTACATTAAAACAAATCTAATGTTTGTGCATCTCTGGATGTTATTCTGGTTGTTCTACTGATGTTTTTGGTTGTGTATGTGCTAACATACTAACCAATGCACGAATGTCATCTAGTTGTTATTTGATACTAACTCTTTGTCAAATTATGGCAAAAGGGGAGAGTATTAGTGTTGCAGAGTGCTAAGGTAACACGGGTTTTTGTTAGTATGAACCATCTCTAGTAAGACCTAATGTTATTCTCTATGCTGAAGCATCAGGCAAGACACCTGGATCTTGTATCTGTGAAAACATATATTTGTTATTAGTATTCCTTGCATATTATGATATAAAATACTAATTCCTTATGTGCATGACTCGGTAAATGAATGATTGCATGTTGATATATGTTAGTTAGTAGGATTGTACGCTACTAACTATGATCTAACTAGATTCATGCATAACTAAGTAAATGAATATGATTGCATGATTGTCTGTTTGGTTTGGAGAAATTGAATGGATTATGTGTAAGCATCTAAATTTTGATGCTACTGACTTTTCCACTACTGAGCTTAACTCTAATATTTAGAAGATGGTTGTTGCTGATTGTATGATCTGAAGACTGTCACTTGTTTTTATGGAAGAAGTGCTATTTATCTTGAAGAGTTGTTTTGCCATAATTTTGAAAAAGGGGAGATTGTAGTTCCTATTGGATTAACCCTTTGGATTGGCTGCATATAGCAAAACAACAACATGGAGAGGTGTCCAAGTGTTCAGGATCGGTCTAGCTTGCTTAAGCTATATAAGGGACACATGATGGACGTGATGCTCCAACATGTTTGTACTACATCTAAGCCTTGTTCAACAGGCGCCAGATTGCTGGATTTTGAATGAATCTTTTTAGAAGTTTCATTTCTATTTTATTACTTTTATTTAGCAATATGATTATACGATTTGTTTGAAAGTTGGAAGGAGATTGATTCAGATTTAAATGAACATTTAAATTTGAATTTAAATTGAAAGAAATCATATCGTGTTGGAGAAATTTAGAGAACATACAATATCCAACATATTGTGCATTAATTTTGGACGAAATTAAATCTCAAGTCCATGAAGAAAAGCACATAATTATTAAGTTATATAAGGAGCTCAAAACCTACACTGGAAGCCAAGCAATTGTTAAGTGAAAATTTTGACTTAAAATGAACCATCTTTCTTGGCATTTTTCAACTCAATTCTCATGTTTTAATAGATTTGTTTCTTGTTCTTGTTTGATTCTTCAATATATTGCAAATACTTTTGGATTCTTTGATGTGTGTGTTATTGTAGAGGATTTAGGCATAAAACATCAATGATTAAGACACAGAGGATTGGACAAGGAAGCCAAAGAATTGATGAAGAATCAACATGTTTGCTGTGCGAACATCAGCGAGGTGAAAGAGAATGCTCGTTGTACGAGGTCCTGGCGAAGCCCCAGCGAACCATCCCAGATTAGAGGCAATAGGAAAAGGGCCCAAAGTTCGCTGGGCGAAGTTGAAGCGAATAGGCTCGTTGTGCGAATAAGTGTTTGCACATCGAACTCATATATTTTCCAAGGGCGGTTTAACTGTTCGCTAGGCGAATAGGGTGTTCGCTAGGCAAACATGACAGATTATGTAAATACTATTTAAGTACTTTTTTCTTTACTTTTTAGAGGATTTTCAGAATAGAATTTTATCTCTCTTCATTCCAAGCATATTTTTAGAGAGAGAAACACAAACCCTAAGGGGGAGAAGGTAAGAGCTTTGATTTCTTGTTGGGTTTGGATGTAATTTTTTGGTACCTTATGTATTTCATCTAATCTATATATTGTGAATTAGTTTTGATTCAATATTGATGTTGTCTTTGATTTCTTATTTATGGGTCTTGACAAAAACTTTTCAAATCTTAGATCTTAGATATTCATCTATCAATGAGAAAACTTTTGACATGGTCTTGTAAGTTGATATTCACTAGTATCACTTTTATTTTATTGTGTTGATTAGTAGCATGAGTAGCATAAGTGGGATCAATACTGTAAAGACCACGATAACATTTTTGACGCGAACGGTATTGTGAGGATGCGTGATTATAGAGATTAAGAACTATGTTCACATACATTTGGAAAATTAGTTGAATGCATGTAAAAAGGGTTAAGTGTATGTACGTATTCTCCTAAATGATGTTACCTAAGTGGTGTTTGCCTTAGTGGTATATTTGTATGTTATGATTTTGATTTTTGTCATGTGCTTGATGATAAGATATTATATGGTTGTATGATTGCCTAAGTGGCGGGATTTGTCTAAGTGGCGTGCTTACATTTGCATCATTATGACATGACATATGTCTTTCTGTGTGGTGCCTTAGTGGCGGGTTATTTTCCCCATTGATATAAGATGAATTCTGTGTGATGCCTTAGTGGAAGACTGAATATATTTGGATCAAAGAGTGGTAAGAGCATGCATTGTTGCATTATAGGTTGTTAGAACTTTTCATCGTTTGTTTATTTTTTTTTTGGGATATAAGTGTAGTGTAATCGAAAAACTTAACTGTATGCGTTGAAACTTGTTTTTGCTTAAGTAGTGATAATTCTCTATTTTGAATTCTGCAAATATAAGTTTAAATAATATGTTTATGTATTTTTGGAGTGTTTAATTTTGGAATATTATGTAATTTTCTATTTAACAAAGTTTTGGATGCAAAAGAATAATATATTTGTACTTGTTTGATTTTTTTAGTTTTGTATGTTGTGGATCATAGAAGTTGACCCTTTACAACCAACATTTTAGGTACCAATGAATTTAAGGATGTGAAGTGAAAATAGAGTGAGGTTACATGAATGCATGATCACAACAACACAACATACAACAAAATCATCATCTCATAATCATAACACGACATAAGTCTCAATCATTCATAAAAGGTTTCACTCTTGAACCTATAAATCGCAATTTCGGCCATCATTGTAATCCCTCTCCGGATTACTAATTCAAAACGCCATTTAAGGTCATCACTGTAATCCCTCTCTGGAATACCAATTGTCCTAAACTCATCACACTTCTCAAAATACTCAAAAAGTCTCAAGAACCCATAGTTTTTCAAAAATTCATTATTTTCTCTAAAACTCTAAAACTCAATATTATTATTGTGTCAGACCCTCAACGGGGTGAGGACAAGCAATTCCCTTAATTTACTCAAAAATGACCCAAAGGTCACAAAAAGAACTCTAATGTCACAAGTTGCTCCAAAATGTCCCTAAAGGCTCCCGAACTCCAAAAATTTCAGGAAATGCTTACAAACTTGAAAAACACCAAGAATGCCCGAAACGTCGGAAAAAACACAAAATCACCAGAAAATTCAAAAAAGACAAAATCATCTGAAAATTCAGAAAACATGAAATCGCCTAAAAAATCGGGACCGAACGAAATCGATCACTGCCGGCTGGTCGCCGCCGTCGAGGCGCGGGGCAGCCACCCGCGAATCGAGACCCAATGTCGTTCGGCCTCCGCTGGCCCGGTGTGGCCCAGCTGCCGCCATCTTGCGCGGTTGTTATCGCCGTATCAACACTGCCGTGCGGCTGCAATTCCCCGCGATTTCCGGTTGTCGCTGAACGACGCGACACCTGCGGTGTGGCTCAGCCGTCGTCGTCCGCTAATGGTGGTGCGTCTGACCCCCCTGATCGATTTTCTGAAATTATTTCCTAAAGTCTGATTAAAAAAAAGAGGTTTTCCAGTTTGAGGTTTTTGCCAAAAAGTGATTTTCTTCGTAAAACAACTTACAAAATAAGATTCTCTTAATTTTGGAAAAAAAATAGTCGGCTCAGGAAAAGAATTGGGAAAACATTTGAGATTCCAAAATCACAATTTTTGGGAAATCAAACGACCCTTACAGAGTCGTTCGAATCCCTAGGGGAAATGTTCAACACAACAACAACCAAAACAACAAAAGCAGGTAATTGTGTAATCAGGTCATATCACAAGGTTATAACCTCCAACAATAAGGTATAGAGACCTGAGGGGATTTATCCTAAACCCCCCACCACGGCCTACCAGTAAACACAGAACAACAACAATCTAACACAATAGAATTCAATAGGGAAGAAAATATTGTAGCTCATAATTGACAGAAAGGAAAATTAGGGAAACTCATAACAATCCCTAAGGGCGCTGATAGGAGGGTAAGGAACCCTCACTATCATGCAAGTTTAAAACCACCTAAGTGCAAACAAACCCCCTTTCCCCTTACCTCGAATTCGCCGTAAGGTTGATTTCCTTGGAAACTCCTCAAATCCTTGCTCCCAAAACCTTTACGATTCCATAAACCTCTCTGCCTCTTTCACGTTCTGACAAAATTGGATTCTAAGCTAATTTTGTCACAACTTTTAGTATTTATATGGGCTAATTTTTCAAAATTATGATTTTTACCCAAATAAATCCAATTCTCTCCCCTTCTACCTTCAACTTTCCATTAATCACAAAATTGACCCTTTCTTTTATTTTATCAATTATATAATTATTTAAATAAAATAAATATTTAAATTAAATAAATATTCAATTAAATAATTGTTTAATTACAACTCCTCACTTCTTATTATTTAATTTTATTACCAAAAATTAAGTATTACTTAAAATAATACTATTTATCTGCTTTCACAGCTCTTAACCCTGATAATTGGTAAATTATTAATTTATCCCTATATTCCAAAAATACCACGATTATGATATAATCACTAAATCACGCGAACAATTAAATAAAATGCTTAGAAAATAAGTTGGGGCATTACAGTGTATGCCTAAGTGCTGTATGGATGTGTTTTGTGTTTGCATAAGTGATGTTTGCTTAAATGATGTTGCCCTAAGTGGTGTTTTTCTGAGTGGTATGATTGTATATTAAAATTTTGATTTTTGTCATGTGCTTGATGATGTGATATTATGTGGTTGTATATTGCCTACGTGGCGGGATTTACTTAAGTGGTGTGCTTGCATTTGCATCATCATGACATGACATATGTACTTTTGTGTGGTGTCTTAGTGACACATTATTTTTCCAATTGATATGGGATGAACTTTGTGTAGTGCCTTAGTGGCAGGCTGAATATACCCAGATCATATAGTGCTAAGAGCATGCATTGTTGGTTGTTAGAACTTTTCAACAGTTGTTTTATGTTTTTGGGATATAAATATAGTGTAAAGTAAAAATTAAACTGTATGCGGTGAATCCCACAATAACCGTTTTCATACTTGGCATGGTTATTAGTGGAGGGGAACTCAAAACGTAGAGAGACTTCGACCATTAGGGAAACATCATTTTCCAGAATGAAACCGACTTCACTCCCTCGACTATTAAGTGGCATGTTTGAGAATATATTCCATGTGTGGGCCGGTCTGGTGAATTGGGCGTCATTTCGGCTGCGAAATATGCAAATAGCTATATTTTCAATTCATTCCTTAATTTGAATGAGACATCAAACTCCGACATTTCAATATACCCCTTAGTCAATCACCCTACAAGATCGGGACGATGAAGTACCTATTTTAGGGTAACACTGTCCAAGAAATTATAGAATGTGCTAGGAAATACCTCTAGAGCTTCCTAGACACGGTCATCAATGCTAGGGTTGCCTTCTCGATCTTCTGGTAGTGCATCTCTGGTCCAAACAGAGCTTTGGAGATGAAGTGCACTTGACTTTGATGGGAATCCGAGTCCACGGTCAAGACTGCACTAACAGCTTCTACAGATACAACAACGTAAATATAAAACTTCTTTAATGGTTAGCCGTGTAAAGATTGGAAAGGTTGACAAAGCTGCATTTATTGATGATAAAGCTTGTTTATATTTCGACATCCATTGGAATTACTTCTCTTTCCTTCATAACTTGTAAAACAGTAAGGATTGTTGGGCCAAATTCGAGATGAATCGGTTAAAGGCTATTAACATCCCGTTCAACTTCATCATTTCCTTCTTAATAGATGGTGTATTCATCTTGATGATTGCCTCACATTTGTCAAAGTTAGCTTCTATTCCTCTTTATGTCAGGTAAAACCATAAAAATTTCTAGCTCTAAGCCTGAAGGTGAACTTCTCTAGGTTAAGCCACATGTTATATTGTCGAACTCTTCTAAACACTCGATTAAGATATTGGTTGTGTGTATCCTCGTCACTAGACTTCATAATCATACCATCCATGTAAACTTCTAGTGTATCTCCTATCTCTTCACAATCATATCATCCTCTAGTATGTTGCTCCTGTATTCTTTAGCCTAAAAGGCATCACATTATATTGGTAGTTAGTTTTCTCGGTCATGAAGGTAGTCTTCCTTTTGTTCGACTCATACATGGGTATTTGGTTGTAGTTAGGGTATGCATCCATGAATTGACAAAACTTTATACCCGACCGAATTGTCCACCAATTTTCTATGCTTGGCAGTGGGTAGGAATCTTTAGGGCATCCGCGATTAAGGTTAGTATAATTGACACACATCCTCCACTTTCCAGAAGCTTTTTTGACTAACATGTTATTAGAAAGCCATTCAATATATCTCACCTTATAGATAAACTTGGCATTCAACAAACCTTGAACAATCTTGGTAGTCGCTTCTCATTTCTCAAGAAATTGGCGCCTCCTTCGATGGGATATGTATCGGCGTTCAACTTATGACATGCTATCCTCGAATTTATGTAAGGCATCTCGTGGGGTGAGATGGAGTCAGTGTTTTCCCTTATGGTATGTTTGGATTGATGGAATAGAATGGGATGGAATGGAGTGGTATAAACTTATGTTCCATTGTTTAGATTAATTAAAAATGGATGAAATGGAGCGGAACATGATGGAATTCATTTCATCATATTCCATCACTTTTTGTGCCCTTCGATTTTGGCAGAATGACAAAATTGATCTATTATATCATGAAATATCCAAACAATGGAATGACATTTTTATTCCATTATGTTCCACTCCGCTCCGTTCCATCCTGTTCCGCTTCATTCCGCTCTATTCATTTTACCGTATCCAAACATAGTCTTAGGCATTTGACAAGCATGTTCCTTACCTTGGGTGGGAGGCCGACACCTATATTCACCGACTGTGAAGGATTGTCGTCAAGTTGGATAACTTCAAATTCATTGTCTCGAATTGATATTAAAACCTCTGATTTGTTATCGATAAGTGAAGTTGGTTCAGTGTCTTGAATACCCTCGTCTTCTCGGAAATTGAGGTCGACTACATTAACTTCTCTCGAGGCCTTTTCTATTGCTCTTGAGGTAGAGTTGAGTATTTTGAGTATCACTTCATGGATACGGCGTGCTCCGCACAGGTCGACGACAATGGTGGTTGTTTTTTTTTTATATATTACCGTGATACTTCATCTTGAGGTGAATTGTGGAGTCTATCGTGTTCAACGTTACTAGGAACAGCCTCTCGAGGATGTTGTTTAAAACACTTTCACAAGAAACTACCAAAACAATTACGTTTATATTACTTTTGTTTTCTCATTCTCCGAGTGAGATTGTCAAATCTATGCCGCCACATGGATGAGTGGTGGAGTCATTGAACGCCAGAAGGCTCCTATCTTCATATGGCTTCAAATCTTGCTTCCAAAGACCTACCTTCTTGAAGACCTCAAGGCACATCAAGTTGCATTCACTTATGTCATCTATTCAGAGGTCTGATACATCATGATTTGCGACGGTGGTGGTTATGACTAGGGATGACAATTGGATCCATTAATGCAAAATCCATCCAATCCATCCACAAAAAAATCCATCAAATCCAACCACCACATAAAAAGTAAGTTAATGGATTAGATTAAATCCATCCATTTATATGCATGGATTGAACATATTTTAGGGATCCAATGTATTTTTTTTATCCCCGTTAGATTTATTTTTTAAAAAATAATTAAAAATGGATTTAAAAAAAATTAATTTTTTTTCGGGAAAAAAACAAATTTTTTTTCCAAAAAAAAACCGATTTTTTTCCAAAAAAAATATCAATTTTTTTCTCGAAAAAAAAATGATTTTTTTCCGAAAAAAAAACGATTTGTTTTCAGAAAAAAACCGATTTTTTTTCCAAAAAAAAACGACTTTTTTTCAAAAAAAAAAATCAATTTTTTCGAAAATTAAAATATCGATTTTTTAAAAAATACAAAAAGTCGAATATTCCCCAAAAACCAATTTTTTATCGGAAAAAAAAAAAGATTTTTTTCGAAAAAAAAGAACCGATTTTTTTTCAAAAATAAAAAACATAAAAAGTCGATTTTTTCTGAAAAAAATTGATTTTTTTCTCGAAAATACAAAATATTGAATTTTTTTTCAGAAAATACAATTTTTTTTTTCAAAAATACAAAAAACGAGTTTTTTTCAAGAACAAAAAATTCAATTTTTTCACGAATATATTAAAAAAAAATTTAAAATACAAAAAATGAATTTTTCGAAAAAAAATTGATTTTTTAAAAAATAAAAAAAAATTGGATGGATGGATATCCATCCATTAAAAATATGTTAATGGATGGATTAGATGGATTTTATTCTTAACGGATGAATTGGATTTGATAATTTTAATAAAATTTTAGTGGATTGATAATGAACTAATGGATTGTTTTGATTCATCCATTAACAAGTCAATCCATATCCATCCAATCCATCCATTTTGTCACCCTTAATTATGACTAACGACAATGTATCATTATGGGTCCTATATACTTTTTTATGATCTCGAAAGCCAAACATTTCCCAGACGTCTCTTTATTTCTCGATCTGCATTATGGATCAGGGTGAGTCCATTGGGATAGGCTCCTCACTTCTTGGTAATGCTTCTCTGATCCCATCGACCACGAAAATTGGTGACCGTGCTAGTTCAAGTTGCTCAAAGAAATTTTCGAGGTTGAAATAGGAAATTACCTTTTCCACCGTAGTATACTACTTCATTAATCTGAATTTTAGATCAAGTAAGATCAGATAGTAGAAATTCACGAGAATCAGAAGTCAATTCCATTAGACGACGCTATTGTTTTGTATTAAAACAATAGTCATGAGTAAATCAAAGTGGTGGACTCTTTATGAAGTGATGTAAGTCTCTAGAGTGGTTCGACTAAGTGGTGAACCTACAAAATAACACTCCTATGATATATATATATATATATATATATATATATATATATATATATATATATATATATATATATATATATTTCAAAATGTAATATCTATTTTAATATTATATAATCAATACCTCGTGACCTCCTAGATTGTGATGTATTTTTTTATCAATAAACAAAATGATAACAGTAAGAATTGGTGTTCAAACTTTCATATTAACGTCTAACTTAACCATATTAATTTTTGTAAGTTGGGTCAAGAATTACGTATAGATGTTATTAATTCCGACTTGTTGGTAATATTAAAATAAAAGAAAATGTGATAATATATTCACAACAAAATATAAGAAAACAAAAGACTCTATATTGATTTATCAAGATCTATCGCTATCTATATTCTATGGATTTCTTTCATACTAAGAATGTGTAGTTTTATCTCAATATCATCTATATTCCCACTACTATACAACTATCCTATCCTATCTGATAAGTATATTATTGATTTAAAATTGAAATGGTGATGTTGAAACAACGTGTGGAAAAATGGGAGACACGGAAACTTCTGAGATGCTCTCGAAACGCGCAAACAATCAAACGTGGCAGATTCAAGTTGTGTCAAAAATACAAAAGAAATGTAATTACAAGTCACAATGTAAATACTCGACAACAAAGTTAAACCAAAAACGTAGTCACTTAAATATTACTAAAAGTGTCACTTGACATATATATGTTGAATTCTTTCAAAGAAACTGCTTCCACTAATTGAATGTAAGTTCACATTAACTATTCCACCGCATGTAAGATTATCATATCATATCTTAGTTAGTAGTCTATTTTACAATGACGTTTTTAAAATCTCTATTTTCTACATGCTAAATAGGTAGGACAAACATATCTATTATCTCATATTTGTGAATATTCATCGAAATCTTTTAAGTTTAATGAGAAAAATCCATTTTTTGATTGAATTTGAATTTAATTTTTAATTTTTTTTTGTTCTCAAAATATACAAATGGAATATATAATAAGACACTAATAACCATCACAAATTCGCTCAATTTATATCAAATTACACAAATACCTCTCTTTAATTAAAAACCCTCAATTCATATTTTGACTATCCTATTTTTTAATTGTTTTCTCTCTCTCTCTCTCTCTCTCTCTCCATTACACCCAAGAGTTTGAGGATTGGTGGGTCCTTCATTACGCCAATGTACTAGATTTTATGCTCATGGGCCAACGCTTGGTCGATGCTTTCGCCTTTATGCGCGACTTGGAGAAGGAAATAGATGAATATTTGAAAGAAAAAGTGTTATGAGTGTGTGTATTACTTTATTACATTTATAGTAAAACACTCTAGTTACAATTTTGATTCTAGAAAAGATAAGACAACTGAACACATAATCAGATGGTGAGCTTTTAACATAAACGTTTGTTTCTTGATGTTATTCTTTAGCATTTGATTTTTTAAACCAATCATTAGAAAATTCTTGCTTTTTGAATTGTTTCAAAATCCCTTATGCATTTGATGTTGTTTATGATATCTTGCTTTGACCCCTTTTGTCATCATCAAAACCTATTATACTAATTAAACACATAAAACCACAAATGAGTGTATGTAGGGGTCATGTTTCCAAGGGGTAAGCCTTAGGGCAAGGTGAACATCTTGTAAAATCGGTATGAATATTTATGTTTGTTAAGGTAAGCGTAAGATGATGGTTTTTGAAGGTACGAGTGTCTCTATATGGTGAGACGATATTGTTTAGGATGAGTGGATATCATCGATGAATACGTGTCGATAAAATAGGGCAATAGAAGCTGGAGTAGGTGGATTATGATTTATGTTGATAAGAGTTTTGTATAACTAGTAACTTTAATTAAATGCACAATATGATCTAAAACAAAATGATATAAAGTTTGTAACCACTAAAACCCATTAGTGAAAAAAGTACGTGGAGTGAGGGAACTACCCAAGGTAGCGTGAAACAAATAGAAATTCACAGTGTCAAGAGAAGATAATTTCTCTATATCGGAGGTCTTTGTTTATATTGATTCTGGTGTAGTAACCACATATTAAGCCTGTTAGAACACGTTTTTGGTTTTGCATATAATCTCTAAGCTTTGATGATAACAATGCATATATTTTATATTTAACAACTCGATACTCGAATGAATTTTTCTGAAGTGTGCAGTCATCAATTTTAATTTCTGAATAACTCTCATGAAGTTTCATCAGAACCCTTATGGCACACTTTAAGAATCTATTTTGTTCGTCTCTAAAGAAACATCAGCAGTTCTGATGAATGTTGAATGCCTCTCAAGAAAAAGAAAGTTACGCGCTTCTAAGAAAAGGCGCACTTCTGACTCTGATACCAAGCTATGATGACTCTAAAGATAAGGTTCTGTTGAACAAGTTTTGAAGACTCTGAAAACATGATTTCTAAAGACTTTTGGAGACTCTGATTCCATCCAGTCTCTTTTATTCTGGACTCTCATCACTTCACATCAGATAAAGCTTATTAGAAGATAAGGTCAAAGACATAAACATGTGGTGAAAGAATTCGTACTAAAGTTCATTCTCATTTTGGTATAAACTGATTTCACGTCAGTACTACTATATGGGATATGGTGAGACTTTACCATTATTATCTCTCACGGTCTTGTTATTATCGTTGCAACAACTGGCTTCAAGATTTACGCTTGTACCCTTCAACGTTCAAACATTCAGCTATATAAAGAAGTCTCAATGCAAGAAGAATTTAACGATCAATATTGCAAAGAGTTGTTGCTCGTATTTGTGTATTACATTGTTTTTAAATCTTGTTTCATCTGCTTATATAGAAGTAACTTTGTAAACACTTTCTTTGTATCTTTGTTGATATTATTTTCCTCAAGTGACTAAGTGTTAGTCCGTAGACTTTAGAGGGCTATGGTGTTTTTCTAAACACTTAGACTAACTTGTTGTAATCTGTCTAGATTATGAATTAAGTCCTTTTTGAAGGCGAAATCACATTGGCGGGTGGACTGGAGTAACTTTGTTAACGGTGAACCAGGACAAAAATCTTTGTGTCTACCTGTTTGTTCTCTCTTGTTAACAATTGTGCTAAAAGTTATAAAAGTTTATGTTTGGTAAAAAATCAATTCAAACCCCCCTTTCTTGAGTTTTTCTCTACCATCAGTTGTTATCAGAGCCCCGACTCTGTTACTAATTTGTATATCAAACACTTAACCGTGTTGAGAGACTCAGTTTGAGAAAAACATTATGGCTGCTGCTAACACAAATGAAAGAGACAGTTACAATGCCAAGCCTCCTGTTTTTGATGGAGAAAAGTTTGACTATTGGAAAGATAGAATAGAAAGATTCTTTCTAGGCTATGATGCAGATCTTTGGGATATTATTACAAATGGTTATGAAATACCTGTATCTGCGATTGGTATTCCCATTCCCAGAAACAGGATGAATGATGATCAAAAGTGTGAGTTTAAAAATCATCACAAAGCCAGAACCATCCTTCTAAATGCTATATCTTACAACGAATATGAAAAAAATGACCAACAAAGATACAACGAAGGATATCTTTGATTCCTTGAGAATGACACGCGAAGGAAATACTCAATTCAAGGAAACAAAAGCTCTGGCATTGGTCCAAAAATATGAGGATTTCAAATGGAAGATGATGAAACCATTGAGACCATGTTCTCAAGATTTCAAACCCTAGTTACAGGACTTAAGGTTCTGGACAAAGGTTACCCCACGACTGATCATGTCAAAAAGATAGTAAGAAATCTTCCAAAGAAATGGAGACCAATAGTTACAACTCTTAAGCTATCCAAGGATCTAAACTCTATAAGCATGGAAGACTTGGTCAGCTCGCTCAGAAGCCATGAAATAGAGCTAGAAGAATATGAGCCTCAGAAAAAGGGCAAATCTGTAACACCCTTCTAACTCCAAAGAATAATTCACGAAATATTAAGGATAATTCAACATAATTCACCACTCAAGGATGCCACTTCATAGAAGACATTCATAACCATTCATCCTGCTCCGTAACACGGGTTACAACATTTACAACATCATTTTCTTTTATAACTTCAATACATAAATTGAAACTTCGCAGCGGAATCATTATCATAAAATAAACTTCATTCATCTTCATAATACCAAAATATCTTAGTCTCGTCAAAATTTGAAATTTAAATCAATTTAACATCTCGAACTCATGAAATATGTCAACCAAAATAACATAACTTGAAACTCTAGCATTCCCATCCTGAAATTACATATCAGAGAAGGACACTTTTATAAATAACAGAAATAACATAAATTTCTCCAAAGCTACCTTCACGCTTCTACGAGTTATTCCTGAATATCTGCGCGTTACCCACATGGAGGCAAAATTCAATCAAAAGGGTGAGTAATCATAATTCATTATAAAAGATATAAGAAAAGATTTAGTAGTTGAAAATATCATTATATCAACACATGTTATACATCAATACATCTTGCTCACCTACACAACATCACAACATTAACACATCTTTCATCATCAAAATCATCATATACTCACATAGTTCACAAGGATCATTACATCACAACTCATCAACAACAGTTTATGCAATGCCACATAGGATGCAACAACATTTTGACTCAAATGTATGTGGTACCAATTCTTTATGAACACCTGGTTCATCACCCTCCAAAGATCCCCACCATAGGATCGATTCCCTCTTAGAACCCGAGCACAACATAAACACACTCAATCCGCACAATGGGATTGAGGCTCAACATAAGCGGACTAACGTACAAACAACACGGGCGAAGCAACGTCCAAAATGCTATGAATGCATGATGCACAACAATATTTATAATTCGGCCACAACTAGTCAATTGCACAATCATTCATGTATTCATCATATAATCAACATCACATAGCATGGATACACATTAAACATGCACATCATCAATTTCAATCATCATAGCAACATCACCAACCTCAACATTTTAGCAACATCATCGTAACAACATCAATCTAATAACATAATCAAACTTCACCATAACATATAATATTACTCATCATTCACAATAATCAACAACCGACATCAATAGCAATAATTTTACATTTGAACAACTGTATACACTTAATCATGTTACTTCATTATAACTCCACGATTCGCTAATCGAGCATACAAACATTTACAAACATCCATATAATAGGCACCTGAATATTAATAAAACATTTCACCAATCACTTTCATGTTATATCCATGTGCTTTAGCTTTTTAATGCTTTGAACGGTACTCGATTTGGACTTAGGGTTCAAAACTTATGGCCAAAACGATTTCGCAGTACAAAATCTAGGGATCTACTGCGGCCACCTGCAGCAGCGGCTACGACCCGTAGCACGCCTTCACCAAAAATTCAGTTTGGGTACGTTTTTGGTGCCAAAATCCAGGTGGCTACTATGGCCACTCGTAGCAGGTGATATGGCCCGTAGCAGGCCCCAGAAAACCCCTATTTTCTCGCGATTTTGTGCAATCTCTCCTATTTTTCAGACTTGCAACAGACCCCAAACCCCATATTTTGACCTCCAACAACCCCAAAACATGTCATATCATATAGTACATGAATCAAGGAAAGTAAACACATCACAACATCAATTCATCGTCTCTAAATCACCATTTAACACACCTAAGATCACAATTATATCAATGGCATATCAGACATCATAATCAACACTTACATCATGTTATTCATCAATCAACCCACACATACAACAACCTACATCTACCTTAATCCATATCAATCATAATAAACCAGATCACCTCCCCTTACCTCAATTCCTAGCAATCGATTTCTCTTCCTTCGCGTTTCCTATGGAAATCCTCTTTTGGTTCTCTATGCCCTAGCCCTTTCTCCACAGTTTTTCTCCAATCTCACGATCGTACAGAATGAACCACAACTCTCTAATTTTCTATTTTGTCTTTGTTACCCCTAGGACCCTTTTTATGGTATACCTCTTATGCACTCACTTATTCCCCACAACATTACCATCATGCCCTCATTCCCCTTTTTCACCTTAATATCTATTTTATTATTATTATAATTCCAAATAATATAAACTAAATTATTTAAATCTACATAATTCTATTCATCACCCAATATTTCTCTTATTTCCCCACCACACATCAACATACATCATATAAATAAATTAGAATTCACAAATAATCATTTAGATAAATAATTCTAAATTTTTGGGGTGTTACAACTATCCCCCACTTAAAGAATTTTCGTCCCCAAAAATTACCTGAGGAAAACAGAGTCGGGCAGGACTCCCTCATCTGATCCTCGTGCACCCAAGTCATACTTCTACCAGCTGGTCCATCCCACACTACCTTCACCAAGGAAATCTCTTTGCCTCGCAATTGCTTCACTTCCCGACCTTCTATCCGTATGGGTGATGCTTCAACTGTCAGATTATCTCTCACCTTTACATCATCCATTTGGATCACATGCAAAGGATTCGAGATGTATTTTCTCAATTGTTATATTGTCATACCCCAAATTTTGACCACTAAGATTTCCCATCATTGGGCAAATCATCATCACAATATGGGTAAACCATCATACCTCATCAGTCTCCCCAAAGATGGGTGAGCATTCACTATTATCAAAGATTAGGGTTTCAAGCCCTCTCTGAGCTCTTAGACAAAGGATCAATCAATAAATGACATGATCTTCAACTTATCTAGCCTCTCAAACATCCACAAAGGATCAATAGGACTCCTACTTCAAGGATTAAGCACAAGGCTTCTCCCTTCTAGGTGGATCAAGCCTTAAGATCGCCGATGTCACCAAATTAGGGTTTGGTCGACCAGGGCCTCCAGATGGAAATTTTCCTCTGGGCATGAGCCAATGCTTCAAAGCATAACCTATGATGCTCTAAGGGACATCATAAACCCAATCATCAAGTCAATTTAGCCTCAGGGGATACATTCACCAAAAATCAGGAATTAGGGTTTCTTGACCTAATTCACCCCTAAGTTGACTTTTGGGGCAAAACATGAGCCAAGACCTCAAAGGAGGATTTGAGGGTCTCTAATACACCATATTGATCCATTCGCAATAATGGATTGATCCAAGAAGCTTGATCAACAAGTTTCAGTTTCATCTGAACCACAGTTAGGGTTTCGCGAGAAAAGTCAACTGTGCCTTTGACTTTTGACCAGGACATGCTCCCAAACCCTAAGACATGATTCAATACACCTTATAACACCTATAAAATCAATCCATCAAGTTTGATTTAGGTCAAGGACTTGGTTTCATAGAGGATCGCACAGTTTGGAATTCATCTGACAAAAAGTCAACTGTGAACAAAAGTCAAACTTTGACTTTTTGAGATTTTTCACAATTATGGGTTTTTAACCCTAAAATGATGTTAATGTGTGATTTGAATCATCATTCATCAAGAAAAATCAAGAAAAGTGGGATAACTTGTAAAAGGGGTAACCATAAAAACTTAGAAAATTTTCTAAGTTATGGAACAAAGTAGCTAGGACACCAACTTTGAAGGACCATAACTCCTAAACCACAAGGCCATTTTTTCCCATCCAAAGCTGGATTTGTAGCCCTCATGGCCCTATACAAAAGCTTCAACTACACCTCATTCAAATTTGTTAGTTCTGAATTGGCAGCATCTGTGCTAAAACACCCTGTTACATCAAGTTGTCTTACT
The DNA here is from genome assembly GCA_022829125.1 of Lathyrus tuberosus. Taxonomy (NCBI): domain Eukaryota; kingdom Viridiplantae; phylum Streptophyta; class Magnoliopsida; order Fabales; family Fabaceae; genus Lathyrus; species Lathyrus tuberosus. The sequence continues at coordinate 4,004,440 of JALAZF010000019.1, read as the reverse complement.
TGATGTCGTGACATGTTGTCTCTAACATTCTGCAGTTTGTGTTTGTTAAAGTTAGCAGGACTATCCTGTTAAGTTGGTTTGGTGTTTGTGCTGCGTGCTGTCATTCTGTTATTGGCGAAAATCATGGTATGACGTAGCAGCAATATGTTTAATAGGGACGTGGTAACTTGCTAAAGAAGAACAGGTTGAGCAAGAAGTCCTAGTGTGCAATGGAACATGCTGAGCTGAAGAGTTTTTAACCTCTGCTACAACATGTTGTATCAAGATGTCCCAAGCAGGTCCATTCGACATCGCGCCATAACAGAAGTGGTTTGTTAATTCTGTTAGGTTTTAACTGATGCAGAATATTCTAGAATATTATGCAATCATGAGGCACTGATTTATAGGTCTGAAGATTCAAGTCTGAAATTGAGAAGAATATGGGAAAATATACACTTTCTAAATATGGAGATATTTTAGGAAGTTAAAGATTGAAGTCCTATTTTGTAGCAGAAGTCTCTGCTGATTTGTAGCAGCTCATTTGCTGCGTTTTGAAGCCCAAATCCAGTTGGGATGTAGGTTATAAATAGGAGTGTTTGTAACCTAATTTGGTAACGATTCCAAGATGTAAAACTATTAGGGTTTCGTTCTTGTGAACCACTCTCTAGGAGAGTTGGTATGTGTGAACCACTCGGATTGTGAGATGGTCACTGTTCTCCTCGAAGCTTTTAAGCAAGAGTAAGTATTGTTCTTGGAGGAAGCTGTTAAGCAACTCTAAGTATTGTTCTTAGTCATGTGTGTCATGTCTAGGTATTGTCATGGAAGTGTGTCTTCTATTTTTTGTGACTGAAGAGTTGTGTTGGAAATCAAGTTGTTGATGCAGTGGCTGAGGTGTTGACTGCTAGACATCATTGCGATGATTGGAAGTGAGATGGAGTCTCTTACCTAGGGAGGACTTAGGTAGAAGGGTCATTGGGTAGTGATTAAGTGAGTAGATCATCAATGGGTGTGTTGATTGTAGGGTCTATGAATTGATACTGCTGATAGTGAACTTCCTTCCTGGCTTGGTATGCCCCCATATGTAGGTTGTTAGACTGAACTGGGTTAACAATTCTGTGTGTCTTGCTCTTTTCTTTTCAGTACCATGATTATTGCAATATACCTTGCCTTTGTGATAATGTCAGACCAGATGTCGAACGACATGTTCTAGGACATCTGAATTCTGCACATGTACCAGAATTTCAATTGGTATCAGAGCAGGCATCCTGTCTGTTTCTGGATGAGATCTAGGGAAGATACTTTCTGGTTCATATGCAAGGAAATTAGTTTTGCTGAGAAGTTGTAGGGACTTGGTCAGTTCATATGTTGTTTGAATGGTCCCTTGAAGTGGAGGATGGACTATTCATGGTAGGGTGTGTATTGGCCTTGTTTGAAGTTGTCAGGCGTGTAGCTTGGTGGTGAGCTGCTGTGTGGTTTGATTTATTTTCAAACCTATGTTGACCTATTGCACATGGAATGGCGTGGGTTATTATGTTTTGCCTGAAGGCTGTAGAGGAGTTTTCTGGTGTGTGTTCCGCTGCATATATATATATATCTGATGGAAAATTCCTGGTTGTTCATATTGCTGAGGGAGACTCTACAACATCTACGAAAGAAGTGGCTAGTTATTTTGTTGATGTGTCTTATAAGATGTTCTGACATCTTATTAGGGCAAGCAGGATCTGTTTCCTTGGTAGTTCCGCTGCATGAGGTTCTGATTGAAGAGCTCTAGAAGTATGGGATTCTGGAGTTATGATTGAAGGAAGCTTGTAGCTGTCCTTACTCATTTTCCGTTCTTGTAGATGTCAATCGGTGTGATGTCACATAACATTCCAAAGTCGGGAGCAGAGGGGTGTCCTTGTGATGGATGAGTCTTGTATGACTTGGTATATGGGTGAGTGGCTTCATCATGTATGCTGAAGTCAGATTGAAGGGTAAGATGAATCTTCAAGCTCATGCTCTAGGGGTTTGATGATTTCTTGTTGATTATGTTGTTGAAGACACTTGATATGATGATCAAGTCCAATCAAGGCAACTGAGTCAGGATCTGGAGTCTTCTAGTTTTTCTTGTCTTCAGACTAGAAGGTGCTTCCTAGGAAGCATAGGGGTGAAGACCGTGGAGGTGATTTATTTTCACCTTTCATAAAATCAGCAAGGAATGATGCATCTCTCTTGACCCTAAGAGTGAATCCAATCTGTTTGAAGATTTGTTGAGGTAAAGAAGACTTGTTCAGAGAAAGTCTTAGTTACTTGAGTCAAGAGTGGCAGTCTTGGTATCTCAACGGTGTCATTGAAGAAGATACTTGCAACAAGACTGAATACTTTATAAGTGTTCATGACATGATCTGGTGGAGCTCAGCTACAGCAGTGAAGAATGGTTATTGTATAAGGATTTAAGATCAATTGCTATTTGTGAAATCCACAAGTATTTAATTGATTATCCTTGAGATTCAAGATTGGGGATGTTCTGTCAGATGTTCTGACATCTTTTCACCAGAGGGTTGAAGAATTATGGGAGGGGTTGTACATTCGCTCAAAAGTCTCCTAGGTGTTGTACAAGGGATTATTGGCGTAACATTTGTCCCTGGAAAGTATTGTGATTGAGCTGTCCAGTTGGTGATGCTGTTAAAGATGGAGATGGAAGACTATGAAGACATCATAATCTTGATGGTTACAACTTGGATTAGTTTATTTCTGATCTAAGTGAGTTAAAATGAAGAGGTTGTGCTAGTTCATTCCTCTCTATGGTGTTCAGGTGTTTATGGTAACCTGAATAAGCTGCTCTGGCTGTGTTTTATTGGGAGCTTCTTGAAGGACTTCTATGTGCAATGAGTTCTTTGAATGGTGATGGGAAGCTGATGTCCCAAATGATGATTGTAACATCATAATTGTTAATGGTTATTTGGAAGATGATTGAAATTGTGCACTTGGAGTTGAATGATCAAGCATTTTCGTCAGAAGAGGTGTTTCTGACTATGTGAATTAGAATATGGAGACTCTGATCTTGTTTTTAGGAGTGTGTTTTGGCAAAGCATGACTACTATTTTTGAAGACCTCACTAGTTTCAACAACTACTAGTGGGTGTAATGGCAGAGGAATTGTGTCAGATGGGGTGATCTGATCCGAAAGTTTTTTTGGAGCTATTCTTTCCCTTGAAGAGATTGGATCTCAGTAAAGCTTTTAAGTAAGCTGAGAATTCGTGGAGGTTGTGAGCAGTGTCAATCCAGTCAGGATAATTGGATGTGTTCTCTAGGAGTGAGAGTATAGTATGTGAGTGTGCTCAGCAAGTGTGTGAAGATCTGGTGCTCAATGGTCAACCTCCATCTAGAGCATTGGTTATCCATGACAGGGGGAGTACTTGTCTAGGGATTTTGCTGCAAAGGTGCATATATTGTGAAGCTTGCATGTTTATGGAGATTGGTTGCCTCTTATGAGGATATAATGTCAAATAACATGCTATGACATTAAGCTGCTGGATGGTGTTTTGATGCGTGAAGCAAATTGTTTGGATCATGTGCGCCCGTGCTTCTGAGGACGAGTCTGAAGGACAGTTTTAGTTGTATTTGGGAGAATTTATTTTTCTCTGCAGATTTTGGAAGAGCTCTGTGAGGGTCTTTGTTGATAAGAGTTGTCACACTTGTCTCGGTGTGTGTTATTAATTCTAAGTAAGAGGAGTTTACTTAGAGTTCAGTGGAAGGCAGTGTGTTTATGCTTTAGAACTTGAGGATGATTGAAACTGATTGCTCTTGTGTAGAAGAGGAGTTAGTTGAACTTGTAAGGAGGTTCTAGTTCTCTGTGAGCTTGTGGCAGAAGATCTGGGTTGAAGCATACCTTCTTTTGGTGAATGAGAGTTTATTTCTCTCTGGGTTTCTAAAGTTTTCTTTGTTCAAGCTGGTGGCGCATTGTTGTTTGAAGATCTTCAGTGGGATTACTATGCAGATAGTAAGTCCAGTGGTGGAGCATATCCTGAACTATGATGTGTGGTGTCTATGATGTGTGGAAGATGTCCTAACCAACGTTAGAACATCTTTGGGTTAGTTATCCTTGGAGTAGGATTCTGAGATCACTTTTTGTCTAAGAGGTGTTTATCTTATCATACGGGAGAATGATGAGTTAAAGACTGTCTTGGATGTCTGATATGAATATGACTTGCTAGAAGTGGATCAGTTTGGTGCTTGTGGAGCAAATGAGCTGAAAATTTTTGGAGCATCATTCGTGAAATATAGGGGAGAACTTCTGTTTGTTAATTGCACTTGTGTGGTACTTGATTTGCTTGAGGATCAAGCATTAAGTAAATGCATTCAGCAGGTGTGTTGAACAGAGGGTGCACTCTTGAAGACATATAGATGAGTCTTATGTTTTCCATTCATTTAAGGTGTTCTTCTTGCAAAGGAGCACTGGTTATCTTAGATAAGGGGAGTTGGACTTCTGTTTTGGATTTGTTGCTACAGTAGTACAGTTGTTTATCAAGATTGTGTGTGGTTTCAAACAATCTATGATAGTGTACCTCTGGTGAGGGTGTAATGTCAGACAAGATGTCATGACATTGTGTGACTGGTTTAGTTCTGGATGGACTTGAATGGTTGATCTTGGTCTTGTCATTGGGTTGTCAATGTATTGAATCAAAGTTGTACAAGCTTCTGAGTTGGATGTGTTCTGCTACTAGTTGATTGCCCTTATTGCATAGTTGGTTGTGTGTGATGTTGGCTGTTTCTGGTGTTGAGGGGGAGCTTCGGTTTGTTGATGGAATTTCTTTCTGCTGGTTTTTGGTTTGTCTAAATTCTGGCTAAAAAGGGAGAGAGTTGTTGCCTGTTTTTTTTTGTTATTTTGTGTGTGCAGCTGGTTGTTTTGGTTTTCTGTGCTGGGTTTCACAGCTCCTTGGCTTGAGGGGGAGTTCCTGGCTTTTATTGGAATGTTAGAAGTGTTTGTATGTGCTTCTGCTGCAGGGATTTCTGTTCATTGTTGATGCTATAGTGTTTTAGCCACAATTTGCCAAAGGGGGAGGTTGTTAGTTCTGAATTGGCAGCATCTGTGCTAAAACACCCTGTTACATCAAGTTGTCTTACTTGATGTCGTGACATGTTGTCTCTAACATTCTGCAGTTTGTGTTTGTTAAAGTTAGCAGGACTATCCTGTTAAGTTAGTTTGGTGTTTGTGCTGCGTGCTGTCATTCTGTTATTGGCGAAAATCATGGTATGACGTAGCAGCAATATGTATAATAGGGACGTGGTAACTTACTAAAGAAGAACAGGTTGAGCAAGAGGTCCTAGTGTGCAATGGAACATGCTGAGCTGAAGAGTTTTTAACATCTGCTACAACATGTTGTATCAAGATGTCCCAAGCAGGTCCATTCGACATCGCGCCAGAACAGAAGTGGTTTGTTAATTCTGTTAGGTTTTAACTGATGCAGAATATTCTGGAATATTATGCAATCATGAGGCGCTGATTTATAGGTCTGAAGATTCAAGTCTGAAATTGAGAAGAATATGGGAAAATATACACTTTCTAAATATGGAGATATTTTAGGAAGTTAAAGATTGAAGTCCTATTTTGTAGCAGAAGTCTCTTCAGATTTGTAGCAGCTCATTTGCTGCGTTTTGAAGCCCAAATCCAGTTGGGATGTAGGTTATAAATAGGAGTGTTTGTAACCTGATTTGGTAACGATTCCAAGATGTAAAATTATTAGGGTTTCGTTCTTGTGAACCACTCTCTAGGAGAGTTGGTATGTGTGAACCACTCGGATTGTGAGATGGTCACTGTTCTCCTCGAAGCTTTTAAGCAAGAGTGAGTATTGTTCTTGGAGGAAGCTGTTAAGCAACTCTAAGTATTGTTCTTAGTCATGTGTGTCATGTCTAGGTATTGTCATGGAAGTGTGTCTTCTATTTTTTGTGACTGAAGAGTTGTGTTGGAAATCAAGTTGTTGATGCAGTGGCTGAGGTGTTGACTGCTAGACATCATTGCGATGATTGGAAGTGAGATGGAGTCTCTTACCTAGGGAGGACTTAGGTAGAAGGGTCATTGGGTAGTGATTAAGTGAGTAGATCATCAACGGGTGTGTTGATTGTAGGGTCTATGAATTGATGCTGCTGATAGTGAACTTCCTTCCTGGCTTGGTATGCCCCCAGATGTAGGTTGTTAGACTGAACTGGGTTAACAATTCTGTGTGTCTTGCTCTTTTCTTTTCAGTACCATGATTATTGCAATATACCTTGCCTTTGTGATCATGTGAGACCAGATGTCGAACGGCATGTTCTAGGACATCTGAATTCTGCACTTGTACCAGAATTTCACAATTCATTATGGATTTTGAGTTATGGAATGATCAAAGTGGCTGAAAACATGAAATGCCACTTTTTACACAACTTAGTGAAATTTTCACTAAGTCAGAATCTGCCTTCACTTTTTTCCAAATGTAGGGGCATTTTTCAATTGGATCCAAAAAGTATCAAAACCAATTATGATCAAATAGTTATTGTATCATATGAGGGCTTTCCAAAATGGCCAAGAACTTCATCAAATTCCACTTGAGCCATGAGATATGACAATGGCAATATGCCTTGCTGAAAACTGCCAAGGCTAGGCAGAATTTTGTACTTTTGCTCTATTTGGAAAAATCAGATAATTCCAAGCCTTGTCATCACTTTAGACACATCTGAGGATCAAATCTAAAGGGAACAAGCACTGATCCAAGCCTCCAAAGTCTTTGGAACAAGAAGTAGCATGCCAAACCTAGAAATCCCTAAAAGAGGGACAAGACTCCAATTTTGGATTGGAGCATTTAATGGATGCACCAAGGTGGCATGGACTGACACATTTTCAACTGAATTCAGTCAAGAATGATCCAACAACTAGGGAACCATAACTCTGTGCTCTAACCTCTAGTCAATGGCTAGAGGATACTTGAGATTCCAAAGTGCAACCATTGGCCAAACCTCTGCAGCAGTTGCCATTCACTATTGCTTGCAAAACAAACTTGCTCTACTATAAATAGAGCTCATTTGTGCTCAGTTTGAGTACACCAAAGCCATCAAATAGATGATTTCCTCAAAATCACCTTCTCACTTCCAAATTTGCCTTCCAAAGCAAGTCACTATCGGGTTTTGAGTTTGAGAGCAATTCCAATCAAACCAATCACACAAACACCTCATAAACATCATATAGAAGTGATCCAAACACTCACATAACATCTGGAACATCAAAATCACAAAATCATCAGCCAACTGCTCAAGCCTTTGACAGATTTGCAGTTGAGGTTCCAAATCAAGTTCCAGCTCAAATCAATCCAATCCAAGCATCCAGACACACTCCATAGCACCTAGGGAAGCTTTCCATAACCTTGGAACCAAGCTGTAACACCTCTAACACAAAACACGATCACCAGCTGCAAGTGGTAAGCATGAGCTCTTCTAACTCTATGATCCATGCAATTTTTGCTGCACAATAATTTGGCCATATGTTCATAATCATGCATAGAGTGTTTACCCTCAATCAATTGCTTTGTATGAATCGTGTATGGAATTTTTGAACCTTCATGCAGAATTTAGGGTTCTTGAGGTTTCTCTTTGATTTCTTATTCCATGCTTAAAATAAATGAAATTAAAGACCATAGACATGATCGTGAGGTTGAAACGAGTAGATTGATATGTAGATTGCATGATATAATCAAATATTCAGTGAGATTGGATAGAAAACGCAAATCTGCAAAAACAGAGGAAGGGCGCGTGTTCTTGCCGCCCTTTTTCAAATATTTGAATATTTGAATTTTGTGATTTTATTTAATTGATTCAAAAATTAATTTCTCTCTGATTTTTAATGATTTTGAGTTGATTATTTTTTTAATAATTCACAAAAATGTTAAAATATTTTATTTTACCAAAAAATCCCAAAAATATTATTTATTTCATATAATTGATATTTTTGCAAAGAATTAATATTTTAATTGTTTTTGACATTTAAAATATTTTTTCCTTCTTGGTTTTGCAAATTTTAATGACTTCTAATACAATTTTGATCATTTTAATTGAATTTTTATTCAATTAAAATACATTTTGGAAACAAATTAGGGTTTTTGATTAATTCAACCCTCATCAAACTTTTTCAAACCCTTTGGGCCTCTAGTAGAGTGTAAGACCCAACCCTTTTTGAAAAACCAAAATAATTTGGGCCTCAGTGTATTGTATAAGTCCTGATACCGTCAAAAAATTCGGCGCGGTCGTCGCCTTTCTAACAAATCAAACCCTTGGGCCTACCCTCGTGTTATAAGCCCCATTCTTTTTCTTTCAACACCTTTGGGTCTCTAATAGAGTGTAAGACCCAATCCTTTGTAAATACAAACCTATTTTGGGCCTCAAATGTTGTATAAGTCCCGTTGTATTTCAAAAGTTCGACGCAATCATCGCCCGTTTAAAACAAACCATCTGGGCCTCTCCTCGAGCTATAAGACCCATTCAAAACCATTTTGGGCCTCTAATAGAGTGTAAGACCTAATCCCTCTTTGAAACCAAAATAGTTTGGGCCTCAGTCGTTGTATAAGACCCACAGTGTTTTCAAAACCTCGGCGCGATCGTCTCCCTCTTCAAAATAAACCCTGGGCTTCTCCTTGAGCTATAAGACCCATATTTGTTCACTTTCAATCATTTTGGGCCTCTTGAGAGAGTGTAAGACCCATCCCCTTTGTACAGAAAATATTTCTTGGGCCTCAGTCACTTGTATAAGTCCCTGTACAAAATGACAGTGCGATCACTGATTAAACCCTGGGCCTCTCTTTGAGATGTAAGCCCCAACAATCTTTTCAAAGCACTTTCTCCTTTGATTTTGAATATAATACTGTTATCAAAATTTTCTTTGTTGAACAACTAACCAAACAACATGGAAGCTCTACAACCGAGTAAGTGTTTACCCGCTTTCATTTACCGCTTTCATATGTATATAACTGTACTGTGGGACTGTTTCACTGTAAGTCTTCTTTCATAAACTTTGTGTAATACTAGTATGGATATTTAGAGTTTCCCCGGCAACTACGTCTAAAACTAGACAAAACCTCGTCTCCTTACATCCGACGTTCTCCCGGATATTTCAAACATAACCTAAACCATGAGAATTTTCTTTTACAATAATTTTAGATAACTAGATCTAAGAAATCTCCCCTTGAACAGTTCATATACAGAAGGCCAATGTTCCAAGTGAAACCCCTTATGGAACTGTTCATCAGCCTCCTCTTGGGCTTAGTGAAATGACCCACAGGCTTCCTAAAAGCATCCCCGCCTCCTCTTGGGCGTTGTACAAGGACCCGTCGGCTTCTTAGAAGTTTTCACAGTCTCCTCTTAGGTTTCGTATAATGATTCTTCCTCTAGGAAGATAGCCTCCTCTTGGGCTTCGTACAAATTGTCCCTTCGGCTTCTTAAAAGTTTTCTCGCCTCCTCTTGGGCTTCGTACAAATTGTCCCGACGACCTCTTAAAGGTATAGGAACATAAATTAGTCATCTTAATAGAAAAGTCTTTCAAAGAGTCTAGATCTTCCTACGGCAAACATACTGTCTCTTGATCTCTCTTAAGCATAGTACAAAAGATAAAACTCTAGACTTGGACAGTCTAATCTCCTTGAGTCTCGAAGACATTCTCAAGTTCCTTTCAAAACTAGGAAGAAAACATCCGTAGACTTGGACAGTCTCAATAACTTTTGGGATTTCCCATTTCCTTAAAGAACAGGAAATAACCCTGATCCTCCGATTAATCCCTGAGCACAACATTACCCATATAAGAACTGATTTTCTCTTTTAACCAACATACTGGACCTGTCACTCAACTGAAACAGTAACCCTAGCCTCCTCTTGGGCTTTGTACAATGATTCTCCCCAGCGGAATTAACCTTTTCAGGCTCTCTTGTTGAGTCAAACACTTTCAGCCTCCATCTCGGGCTTCGTACGAGATACAAAATCACTCTCTTGTTGAGTATAAAAGACTCTCTTGTTGAGTCAAAAATTTTTAGCCTCTATCTCGGGATTTGTACGAGATACAAAACACTCTCTTGTTGAGTATAAAAAGACGCTCTTGTTTAGTCAATCCCTTTTAGCCTCTATCTCGGGCTTCGTACGAGATACAAATCACTCTCTTGTTGAGAATAAATGACTCTCTTGTTGAGTCAAACCCTTTTAGCCTCCGTCTTGGGCTTCGTACAAGACACATATAAAAACACTCTCTTGTTGAGTCAACCCTTTTAGCCTCTATCTCAGGCTTCGTACGAGACACAAAAGCATCCTCTTGTTGGGTCAATAGCCTCCTCTCAGGCTTTGTATAAAGGAATCCCCGTTTGATTTAATCAACCTTTTAGCATCAAATCATGCTTTGGTCACAACATACAAACATCAAAAACTCCTTTTCCCTCGTCTAATTGCTGTAAGTGGCAAGCCTCTGGATTATTTACATTCACGCCACTGTCTCTCTTTTAGCATGAGAAATTCCTAAGGAAAGATGGCATTGCTCTAAACTGAGTTAAAGTCTTCTCCTTCAGGTTGAAAATCCCCTATAAAGGAAATTATGGCATTGCTGGATTCGCATATCCCAGTTAAAGTAATTCTCCTTTATAATCAGTCACCCAACAATTGTGACAAACAGACCCCTTTAGAGATGACAAATTCTCTCTAAAGTCAACACCCTTTTAGCTTCACATCTTGGGCTTCGAAAAAGATACAAATAGACCCTTCAGCTTCACATCTTGGGCTTTGAACAAGATACAAACCACCTTTAGCTTCATGTCTTGGGCTTTGAACAAGACACCAAAACACCATTTCCTCCCATAGAATAGGAGGAACTACGATCGCTCTGATTTCCCTATCCCGGGAATACGTAGGCATAAGATTGAAAAAGAATCTTAGCGAGCACACTAATCAAAAAAACCCTAAAGTCCCCTACCTCCAGCCAATCTAGCACAGTATCCCAACAAATTCCCCGTGAACAATCCCGGTATTTCGTTCTGAACAAAATAAGCAGAGAGAGACCCACGAACTAAAGCCGCATCTGTAAACCAATAGCTTTGACTGTTTAACCTCAGTTTGCAAGCAGGGTTAGTTAGAGACGTCTATTTCCCTTCCTTCATCAGCTTCAATAGGATAAAAAATGAATCGGACTATAGTATCAAAGCGATAGTGATTCGAAACCACAAAAACCGCGCTACAGATACATGAAACACGTCATGAAGATTTGTAAACGGCGGTAGCATAGTAATCTGATAGGCGACTTCTACTATCCTCTGCATAATCTGATACGGACCAACAAAGTGCGGAGTAAGCTTTCTAGACTTCAAAGCTCGACCAACACCAGTTACCGGCATAACTCTCAAAAACACGTGATCTCCCTCTTGGAACTCAATTTCTTTCCTCCTCTTATCATGATAACTCTTCTGACGACTCTATGAAGCTCTCATCCTATCTTGGATCATCTTGATCTTCTCAGTCGTCTCCGACACAATATCAGGTCCGAGTACAACACTCTCGCCTGACTCATACCAAGACAATGGAGTTCTACACCTCATACCATACAACGCTTCATATGGTGTCATTCCAATATTAGCATAAAAACTGTTGTTGTACGTAAACTCAATCAATGACAAGTGGTTATCCCAAGATCCTCCTTGGTCCAACACACAAGCCCTCAACAAATCCTCCAAAGACTGGATAGTCCTCTCTGTCTAACCGTCTGTCTGTGGATGATATGCAGAAATTAACATAAACTTAGTACCCAAGGCATTCTGCAAACTTCCCCAAAACCTCGACGTAAATCTCGAATCTCTGTCTGAAACAATGCTCGAAGGTATCCCATGCAACGTCACAATTTCCTCAATGTACATCTCATCTAACTTCCGCATAGAATGATTAATCTTCATCGGCAAGAAATGAGTCGACTTAGTCAATCTATCCACAATAACCCAAATCAAATCATTTCCCCTCGCAGTCTTCGGCAAACCCGACTCAAAATCCATGTAAATACTATCCCACTTCCATCCTGGAATATTCAACGGTTGCATCAGACCCAAAGGCTTCTGATGTTCAATCTTTAACTTCTGACAAGTCAAACACGAGTAAACAAATTCTGTAATATCCTTCTTTATACCTGGCCACCAAAACAACTTCTTCAAATCCCAATACATCTTTGTGGCACCGAGATGAATACTCAACCTATTTCTATGTCCTTCTTCAAAAATACTCTTCTTAATTTTTGGAACATCTGGAATACACAATCTATCTCTGAACCTCATCACGCCATCCTCATCGACTCAGAATTCACCTCTGTTACCTAGGTTAATTAAGGTCAACTGATCAACCAATCTCAAATCAGATTTCTAACCTCCTTTGATTTCTTCAAGAATACCACTAGTCAGTTTTAATATCCCTAACTTCAAACTGTTAGAAGTTGCTTCACACACCAAACTTATTTCTCTAAATTGCTTGATAAATTCCAACTCTCTCACAATAAGCATCGACATATGCAAGGACTTCCTACTCAAAGCATCAGCTACCACATTTGCTTTACCAGGATGGTAACTCAAATCAAAATCATAATCTTTCGGAAGTTCAAGCCACCTTCTCTGCCTCATATTCAACTCTTTCTGATTGAACAAATACTTCAGACTCTTATGATCACTGAATACCTCAAATTTAGAGCCAAAAAGATAATGTCTCCAAATTTTCAACACGAACACTACAGCTGCCAATTCTAAGTCATGCGTAGGATAGTTCCTTTCATGAACCTTCAGTTATCTGAAAGCATAAGCAATGACCTAACCATTCTACATCAGTACCCCACCAAGACCCATCTTCGACGCATGACAATATACTATAAAAGACTCACTCGGATTAGGCAAAACCAATACTAGAGCAGTCGTTAACTTCTTCTTCAATTCCACAAAATTCTCCTCACACGCAACATCCCACACATAAGCTTGACCCTTTCGAGTCAAGTGAGTCAAAGGTAATGCCAACTTAGATAAGCCTTCAATAAACTTGCGATAATAACCTGCTAGCCCAAGAAAACTCTGTACTTCAGTAGCAGACTTCAGAGTCTCTCACTGCAACTCAACATCAACCTTAGAAGGATCAACAGCAATCTCGCCACTCAAAATCACATGGCCAAGAAAAGTCACTTCCTTTAACCAAAACTCATATTTTGACATTTTTGTATACAACTTCTTCTCTTTCAACACTTGCAACACAGTTCAAAAATGCTCAGCATGCTCTTCTTCTGATTTAGAGTATATCAGAATATCATTAATGAAGACCATGGCAAACATATCCAAATACTCATGAAAAATCCTATTCATACACTCCATGAACACACCTGGTGCATTAGATACGCCAAACGGCATCACAATATATTCATAGTGACCATACCTCATCCTGAAAGCTCTATTCAGAATATCATCTGGTTTAACACAAATATAATGATAACCATACCTCAAATCAATTTTGCTGAACACACAAGCACCTACTAATTAATCCATCAAATCGTCAATTCTCGGAAGTGGATATTTATTCTTGATAGTCACTTTATTCAACTGCCTATAATCAACACACAACCTCATACTATTGTCTTTCTTCTTGACTAACAACACAGGAGCACCCCACGGAGAAACACCCGGTTGAACAAACTTCTTCTCAATCAATTCTTCCAATTGTTTCTTCAATTCACCTAACTCAGAATTTGACATCCTATAAGGAGCCATTGGCACCGGGCTCGTACCTGGTATCAATTACACTACAAACTCTACTTCACGCTCTGGAGGCAAATCACTTATTTCGTATGGAAATACATCTGAAAATTCACAGACAACAGGTAATTCAACTCTTGTAACTTCACGATCAACTTGCAACGATGCAAACATTGCAAACATCAATGCTTCATCTTCTAGAAGTTCAACCAATTCTTAGCAGACAAAAACATCAGCTCTCCAATATCACCAAACTTAGGAAACCTCACGGTCTTATTATAACAGTTGATATGAATATAGTTGAACTCCAACCAGTTAATTCCAAGGATGACATCAATTTGGTGCAAAGGTAGACACACCAAATCCATCATAAAAATCTTCCCAAAAATAGTCAAGGGACAACCCGAACACACAAAAGTAGTAGTAATAGACCCATTAGCAGAAGTATCTATCACCATACTACCATTCATATAAGACAATTTCAATCCCAACATAGTAGCACATTCAAACAAAATACACGAATGAGTAGCACCAGTATCAATAATAGTAACCAACTCAACATTGTTAATAAAACAAGTACCTTGATTCTTGCAACCATCAGCACAGTAGCAGTCCTCTTCGGCCTATGACATTGGGTACTGATGTGCCCCTGCTCACCATTATTGAAATAAGTCAGACCTTCATTCTTGCAATCAGTAACTCGATGACCTGTCTTACCACATCTCTAACATCTCAGCACGTTATTGTTGCAACCATCAGCACAGTGGCCCTGCTAACCACACTTGAAACACTTAACAGAAGAGGGAGCCCCTCCCCCACTTGTCTTCTTCCCATCTGAAACCTTCTGCTTCCCCTTGTCAATTGGAGTTACATAAGGTTTTCCTCGAAATTGTCCTTTCCTTTTCTTCTCACTAAGATTCTTGTAGTGAGCAGATTGAGCTTTGCTATCCTCATCATAGATCCTACTCTTATCCACCAATTCAATATACCTACGAATTTGTTAGTATCCAATACATTGTTTGATCTCTGGTCTCAGCCCATTCTCAAACTTGAGACATTTGGACATCTCAGCATCAGCATGGTTGTAATGGGGACAAAACTTCACCAGCGCCTTGAACTTCGCAGCATACTCTGCCACAATCATGTTTCCTTGCTTCAACTCAAGGAACTCTATCTCCTTCTTGCCCCGAACGTCTTCAGGAAAAAACTCTTCCAAGAATTATTTTCTAAATACAGCCCAGGTTATCTCTGTGCCAACATCTTCCAATCTCTTACGTGTATTATCCCACTAATCCTCAGTTTCCTCTGACAACGTATGAGTACCAAACTGTATCTTTTGAGCATCAGTGCATGTCATTACTCGGAAGATCTTCTCAGGTACCTTGAGCCATGCCTGTGCACTCTCTGGATCATGGCTGCCCTTGAAAGTTAGTGGATTGTTCCTCTATAATTTCCCCAAAGCACGAAACTCATTAGGAGCTCCTCCATTCTGATTGTTCTGTGCATTCTGGGCCATCACTTAAGCAAGCGATTCCAACGCGTCAGCAATAGCACGATCGTTTCTTCCATCCATTTTGTACACCATCAATCAACATTAGAAGAAACAATGCGTCGATAGTGTACACACACTCATTGACTAACAGAGAATTGATATCATAAAAACCTAGCCGGACGGACTGACCTACTCTGTTACCACTAATGTAACACCCTTCTAACCCCAAAGAATAATTCACTAAATGTTTAGGATAATTCAACATAATTCACCACTCAAGGGTGTCGCACTTCATAGAAGACATTCATAACCATTCATCCTGCTCCGTAACACGGGTCACAACATTTACAACATATTTTTCTTTTATAACTTCAACACATAAATTGAAACTTCGTAGCGGAATCATAATCATAAAATAAAATCCATTCATCTTCATAATACATAATATCTTAGTCTCGTTAAAATTTGAAATTTAAATCCATTTAACATCTCGAGCTCATGAAATATGTCAACCAAAATAACATAACATGAATCTCGAACATTCCCATCTCGATGTTACATATCAAAGAAGGACACCTCTAAAAATAACGGAAATAACATAAATTTCTTCAAAGCTACGTTCACGCTTCTACGAGCTATTCCTGAATATCTGCGCATTACCCAAGTGGAGGCAACATTCAAACAGAAGGGTGAGTAATCATAATTCATTATAAAAGATATAAGAAAATATTTAGTAGCTGAAAATATCATTATATCAACACATGTTATACATCAATACATCTTGCTCACCTACACAACATCACAACATTAACACATCTTTCATCATCAAAGTCATCATATACTCACATAATTCACAAGGATCATTACGTCACAACTCATCAACAACATTTTATGCAATGCCACATAGGATGCAATAACATTTTGACTCAAATGCATGTGGTACCAATTCTTTATGAACACCTGGTTCGTCACCCTTCAAAGATCCCTGTAATACCCTAATTTTTACCCCTAAGATCCCACATATCATTTGCATATCATACCATAAATAAGATCACAAGCTTTAGTTCTCTTGCCTTCCTTTGTAGGTTTGTTTTTTACAATTTTTGCTTTGTTAATCGATTAACACTATATGGTTAATCGATTAACCGCGTGCAGAATTGTGAAAAATGAGCCATATTCAAATTCTGCAGCATTTTGGCACCAATTTCACTTGTTTCATCATGAGAATATTCTAGATCACCTCATTTTAATTCCCCCACATAATCACAATTAATTCCCACCATACACCCTCATTAATCACCACTTGATCTTAAATTTGCTTCCAAATTCAAATTCCAAGCCTAATTTTGGCTCCAAACCAAGCTCCAAGCCACCAAAATTTCCAATCCTAAATTCTATAAATAGAGGCTTCATTTCATGCATTCTTCAAGCTTTTGATAGCCAAATTCACCTTGTCAAAATTCTTCCTCATTCCCATTTTTCTTCATCTACCCAAATTCACCAATGCTCTTTTTTCCATTAAAAGTTAGTAAGATTTTCATTGAAGCTTACTAATCTTGCAGCTAAACCTCTTTCCAAACACTTTTTCATCATCAAATTATGTAGATCAAAGCTTTGGAGTGTGGTTCTTAAAGTTTATTTGAAGCATTTTCAGATTTGGAAGTGGTAAACTCTTGTTCCACCATTGTTGTGCTTGTTTCATCTTCCACAATGTGATCCCTTGTTGATTCTTGTTGCTTGATCTTTGGATCTTGCAAATTGTGTTTCATTGGTGTTAATTATTGTTGTTTTACTTGAATTTTCGTTCACAATTGCATCCTTGATCATGAGGTGTTTGAAGAAATGATTGATCAAGGATTTTTCATTTTTCAAACTGATTTTTTGTTGTTTTGGCAGGTGTAATCGGTTAACACACTGGTGTTAATCGATTAACACCTGTTTCTGCATTCTGGAATTGCTGTTTTCACTGTGTTAATCGATTAACACCAGGTGGTTAATCAATTAACACTGTCCAGAATGTGTTTTTGGCTCTGTTTTGAGACTGTTTTGGTTCCTTTTCTTGCTTTTCCATTTCCTTTTCTTTTGCCTTGAATTGTGGTGTTTGTTGATCAAATTTCTCTTTAAATTCCATGGACTTTGGGTGTTTGATGAGGTTGGATAAACCTTCATTAGTTCAAATCTATCTTTAAGTGGATCATTGGATTCATTTTAGGTGCTTTGAATTAGTGGTAGGTTTAGTACCTTAATCCACCAAGAAGAGTGATGGAACTTTTAAGATGGAATGACTCAATTATTGTAATTCAATTTGGCTTCCCTTCCCCTCTTCTTCTTTTTTTTTGGTCAATGAAAATCTTACATATCATTGGACTTCTCTTTGAAGTTATGATTAAGATGAGGCCACTACCTCTTTTCTTTTAGTGTGGCAAGTTTTAGGAGAATGAATTACATGTCATTTCTCTAACTTGTATTAACACGAACATTGTTATTGACCGGCCTCAGATAGTCATAGCTTCTATATAAGTTCAATTACAATTGCTTAACATAGTGCTAAATTGTCCTGAAATCGGAAATCAGTTCGTTTTTGTAAGAGAGTTGTCAATCTCCTACTCACCATAATGTGGTGTGAAATAGATTCTTTCCTTGTTGTTAAGGGAGTTAGTTGGCATACTCGTCGATTTTATCCGAGTTGGTGCCCTTCCCTTAATGATGTATGGATTCATGTTTTCACGCTTATGGTTGACTAGTCGAGCATAGTCCGAAAAACCACCAAATGTTCTTCATTACTAACACTAACTTACTGACTATATAATTGCACTAACTTTACTTTGTGCCTTTTTAGTTTTTGCTCTTTATTTTCTTGTCATTTACTTTATGCCTTTACTTTTAGCATTTTATTTTCTTATTATCATCTTATTTTCTCTTTGTCCACTTGGATACATGTTTATGTTTATGCTCTTTTTATTTTGTCCACTTGGACCATACCTCTCTTAAAACACTAATAAATATTAAAACACTTAAAAGACTTGGTTCTCTTAATTCCGGACTATTGTGACCTTATGCTTGGACCTTGGACTTTGGACTTAGAGTTAGAACCTTGACCTCGGCTTGGAAGTAGACCTTGAGACTTATTTGAATTTGTTTGGTACCCTTGGTTTAAGGATTTCTCTTGAAGACCTATCTAGATTATTATGATTTCATCGGAAGCTTATATTTCTATTTTGCTTATTTGGCTTGTTGAGGCTCAAATCCAAAAGGAAGGAATTCTTGATTGAGTTATGTCATGGGGCTTGCTAGCTTTGTTTGTTAGATCCTTCTTTATCCTTAGCTTTTATGTTTAAGCAATAGGATAGTCACTTCTTCTCCACCCTTTCTTCAATTTTCAAAATCTTCTCCCTTTTTCAAAACCTTCTTGTTTTCAAAATTAAACCGCTTTCATAATAAAACTTGACCTTGGTCTAGTGATTTTCAAACTTTGTTTTCTTTAATAAATGTCAATCAATGTTAATCTTACTTTGACTAATTTCAAAAAGGCATAAAAAATACAAAAATCATTCAAACTTTTTGTTCTTTTGTGCACTTTTTCTTTTAAAACTTTTCAAAAAGTTTAGACATGAGTCATTTTCATAGCTGAGATATAATTCTCTTATTCCCCATAGTATTTAAGATGTTAACATTTTCCACTTAGATGTTGAGTGATAGACTTGTTGATTTTTATCCAAGCAAAATCCTTCATCTTAAGATGATGAAAATGTTGTTTTATTATACTTGTGGGCGACTAGTCGTAGTTTTCTCCTTAAAATGACGACTTGTCTTTACATTTAAAATCAACCATAACAAACCAATTTTTGTTATTTGTACCACGAACTACGGGATTTTGATCCCATATTGCACTTTGTGGGTACGTAGGCATGAGGCGATAAGTCTCTCCAACACAAAAATCTAAAAAATATTTCTCTTCTTATCTCTCCAATCTCATTTCAAACAAACCTTTTCAAACCTAAAAGCATAGATATTTCAAAGGGTTTCTATAGAGTACTATAGACGTTTTGAGTGCTAACACCTTCCCTTAGCGTAACCAACCCTCTTACCCAATCTTTGTTTATTTGTTCTTGTTTAGAACTTGTTTAGGTTTTGTTTGCTCTTTTTCCTTTCCTTTTGGATAAAATAAAAGTGCGGTGGCGATTCTTGCTTTATAAGTTAAGTTAATCAATAGCTTACACTCATAATTTCCCTGCTACAGAAAAGTGGTGACTCTACTGGGGAACACTAGTTCTTAGTGGGTTCAGCCTACTTTGTATTATTTGCGCTTATTTGTTTGATTTGTTTGTTATTGCTTGTTCTGTTTGGGTGCTTGGTGATCTCTGTGTGGTGAGATAAGTCCTATACCCAGACTTGAGTGCACTTATGATAGGAGGGTGGTATAGTCTTGTTCGACTTAAGTGAAGTAGTCCTTACTAAGCTGACTTGAGATCCCCCGCTCAGTGGAGGCCCCTTTGGGATTACTGATGTCATACGAGTAGTTGTATATGGCATTACTTTTTCCGACCTGGGAACTCGAGAAGCTGAGGACCTTAGAACCCTTTAACCTATCTTGGCCTTATTAGGACGTGGTGTGGTGGCTATTCAGGTGTAGACTTGAATCAGTTGTTACACGGTACCACACTCAGACGAGTTTCTCTTGAGAATATTGTTGGCTGACGAGTAGTCGTTTAAGCCGATAATATCCAAAAGATGGAATCACAATTCTGGGAACTTTTTAGAACCTTGTTCTACAGGTGGATATAAACCATAGTACACACCATTGTGGGAGGTTCTTACCCTTGACTTCATGCTCGAGCCGAACCTTTGAATCTGTGTGCTTTGTGTGATCTTGTTTGTGGTTGATGCATGCATGCACTCATGCATTCATAGACATTTTGTTTCAATCAGTTTTCATGGATCTTAGAGATTTTCCTTTCCAAACATCGCAGATAGTGTGATAATGGATATTGGAAGGAGAAATACTCAGAAGACAGTTTCTGAGCTCCTGATCTTAGTAATTTGAAAAAGCTAGCATCCTTGGTAATTGATCATGCAGACATCAAATATCGTCATGGGAAACTTCTATCTATTCTTTCTACCAACATTGAAGACAAAATTCTGAACACCCTTGTGCAATTCTATGATCCTGTCTACCGATACTTTACTTTTCCTGATTATCAGCTCATGCCGACTTTAGAGGAGTATGCTTATCTGTTGGGTATACCAGTTTCAGATAAGGTTCCATATAGTGGTTTGGAGAAAGTTCTTAAGCCCCAAGATATTGCTGCAGCCACCTATTTGACAAAATATGATATAGATGCTAACCTTATGGTTAAGGGACGAATCAAGGGTTTGACTTATAAATTGTTGATTGGGAAAGCCACTTTATTTGCTAATGCTGGTAGCACATTGGCGTTTGAGGCTATATTTGCTTTGCTTATCTACAGACTAGTCTTATTCCCTAACATTGACAACTTTGTGGATGTTAACGCTATTAGTCTCCATCCATCATAGGACTTCTATGGGAATGGTACCATTGTTTGTTGCACACCTCTGTTGTACAAGTGGTTTATTTCACACTTGCCACATTCATCTGCTTTCAAGGAGAACAAGAATTGTTTAAGATGGTCTCAGAGGATCATGTCCCTTACTCATGCTGACATTACTTGATCTTCTTCTGTTTATGAGAATGTCCAGATTATTGATAGTTGTGGGGAATTCTCCAATGTGCCTCTTCTTGGCACACAAGGTGGAATTCTCCAAAATGCCTTATCCTTTTGAGAAACCCATGTTTACAATGGTTGCTACACCACTCCCTATTCTTTCTGATGGTGTGAAGACTCTTCAAGACGCTTTGGCCAAGATGAAGGAAGAAAAAGATCTTTGGGAATCCAAGTTACATGCTTCAACCTTGAGAAGTTAGAGTTGCAAAAGAAGATGAAGGAGAAAGATGACTTGATTGAGTTGCTTAAGTGACGTGTTGTGAAGAGACATGGAGAGGCTTTATTTTCCTCTACTACTTCATCATCGTATCCTCCTACTTCCGGTGCTTGGAAGGGTATTATGGATCAGCTTGTCTTAGAGAAGACCTCCATGAAGGACAACTATGAGAGAGAGATTAAGAGGCTCCGAAGGAAGTATCAGCTTGGATTGTCATCAGATTCTCTTTAGGATCCCTAAGATCTACATTTTCCTTATTTTATTTTGATCCTATGTAACTTGTACTTCGAAGTGTAGCTCTTTCCAATATTCAATAAATGAGACGTTTATCAGTATTTTAAAAAGTGTTATTTCTTTATGATGTTTGCAATTGCTTTATACTTTAAAGATCCTTGAAAGCTGAATGAAACATTTGCATTTTGCATTTGCATTCGAACCATTATGCATTGTGTTTTTCCTTTTCTAGGTATCTTATGTTTCCCTTTGGTCTTCATTCAGCCAAGCTGTCGCACCAATATAACACTCGAGCTAGTCTGAAGAAAAGATGGATCAATTACAACAAGAGAACCGTGAGCTTCGTAAGGAAGTAACAACTCTGAAGGATAGTTTGTAAAGACTCACTGCTATTATGGAATCATTGATGGGTGTTTAGAATCAGCCACCCCCTCCTCCTCCGTCTTTGACTCCTGTGCAAAGGACAAACATTTCTGAGATTGTCTCTACGCCCATCTCTGTGGTGCCTGCTAGTGTTCCTCAACACTCCATGCCTCATGGATTCCCTTGGGGCATGCCTCATAACTTTATTCCTGAAGGTTATCAACCACCACCACCTCCTGAAGTTTTAGTTGTTCCCACCATCCAGCCTGTGGTGTCCGTACCACCGTTTGTGGTTCATACCGTTCCTTTTGGTGAAGAACAGATTTTCCACACCGCCCCGAGCGATAATGTTAGTGCTTATGAGAAAATGGAAGAGATTCAAGTTTAATTTGCTGAAATGCAGAAAGAAATCAAAGTTTTGAGGGGTAAATAACTTTTTGGGAAGAATGCCCATGAGTTATGCCCGATTCCTAATGTGAAGATCCCACATAAGTTCAAGGTCCTTGACTTTGAAAGGTATAAGGGTAACTCTTGTCCGTTGAGCTTTTTGACTATGTATGCTCGCAAGATGTTGACTCAAACTGATAATCATCATCTTCTCATTCATAACTTTCAAGACAGTTTGTCTGGCGCAGCCTTGAAATGGTACATGGGACTCGACAACACTCGAATTTGCACTTTCGAAGATTTGGGTAAGGCTTTTGTAAAGTAGTATAAATATAATGTGGATATGGATCTTGATCGTGATCAACTTTAAGCATTGGCTCAGAAAGATAAAGAGACATTCAAAGAATACGCGCAGAGATGGTGCGAGATTGCAGCTCAGATTAATCCTCCTTTGGAAGAAAAAGAGATGACCAAAATCTTCCTGAAATATATGATTCTTTTTTATTATGAGCGTATGATTTCTAGTGCCCCGAGTGACTTTACTGAGATGGTAAATATGGGGATGAGATTGGAAGAAGGTGTCCGTGAAGGACATTTGTCAAAAGATGGTAATTCTGCTGGAAGTTCCAAGAAACATGGTGGAGGATTTGCCAAGTAGAAAGAAGGAGAGACCAATGTCATTTCTCAATTGAGATATAGAAGACATCACAATAGAAACAGTCATTAATAATATGTTGCTTCTGTACTCCAATAATCAACTCAACTCCAGCTGTTCAAATGGCTCTAACTTGTGAACCACAATTTCAACAACAACGCTCTCACCAACAGAAAAATCAACAGAGCCATTTTCAGAAGGACTTCGATCCAATTCCGATGACCTATTCCGAATTGCTTCCTGGTTTGATTCAAAAAAACCTTGTTCAAACTCGTGCACCACCTGCAGTTCCAAAAGATTCGCCGTGGTGGTATAAGCTCAAGGCTCATTGTGCTTTCCATCAGGGAGGAGCTAGGCATGACACTGAGAATTGTTATCCATTAAAGATGGAAGTACAAAGGTTGGTTAAAAGTGATATTTTGACATTCGAAGACACCAATCCTAATGTGAAATCGAACCCGTTGCCCAATCATGGTAAGATGTCTGTTAATATGGTTCAAGGTTGTCTTGGTACATTCAAGATTTATGATATCCATTGGATTCGAAGATCGCTTATGGAAATGCATGCACTTTTGAGTGAATACCATGATATTGATCATGATTATGCAGCTTGTTGCGTCTGTTCTGTGAACCCGCGTGGTTGTGTGATATTGAAAAGGGACATTCAAGAGATGATGGATCAGAATTTGATTGAGGTCACTGCAAAGAGAGATGAATATGAGAATGAGGTGAATGTTATTGTGCCACATTTTAATATTCCCGAACGAGTTTTTATCTCTTTTGATAGTCAGAAGCCCATTGTTACGCCTTTGGTTATTCGATGACCTGGTCAAGTACCACATGAATCTGACAAGGCTATTCCATATAAATACAACACTACCATGGTAGAAGATGGTAAGGAAGTGCTTATTCCTTCTCTATCTTCTGTGGTAAGCATCGTTGATGTTAGTAGAGTAACCCGGAGTGGTCGTGTCCATGCTTCTGAGCCTCCAAAGAAGGTAGAGAATGCTGTTGTTGGGAAACAACATCAAAGTGAGAATGTTGTTGATATTTCTGGTCAGTCAAGTGGTTTGAATAAGAAAACTAATGAGGATGAGGTATTGAAATTGATCAAGAAGAATGAGTACAGTGTGGTAGATCAACTCTTGCATACCCTGTCTAAGATTTCATTGTTGTCCCTATTGATGAGTTCAGAGGCTCATAGGGAGTCTTTACAGAAGGTGCTGGAACAAGCGTATGTTGAGCATGATGTGACTGTTAATCAGTTTGATGGCATTGTTGCCAACCTCACAGCTGCAATAATTTTAGTTTCTGTGATAAAGAGTTACCCGAGGAGGGGAGAAATCACAATTTGGCTTTACATATCTCTATGAACTATCAAGAAGATGCACTTTCCAATGTACGAGTTGATACAAGCTCTTCCTTGAATGTGTATCCAAAGTCTACTTTGTCAAAGCTTTCGTACCGAGGTTCTCCCATTAGGTATAGTGGGGTTGTGGTTAAAGCTTTTGATGGATCTAGAAAAACTGTGATTGGAAAGGTTGATCTTCCAATCAAAATAGGACCATGCTTCTTCCAAATTACTTTTCAAGTAATGGATATTCGTCCTGCTTATAGTTGTCTTCTTGGCCGACTGTGGATTCATGAAGCTGGGGCAGTGACCTCGACTCTTCATCAGAAATTGAAATTTGTTAAGAATAACAAGCTGGTAATTGTTGGAGACGAATAAGCGCTGTGGGTGAGCCATCGTTCATCCTTTTCGTATGTTGATGCCGACGAAACTGTTGGAAATCTATTCCAAGCTCTTTTCGTCGATGATAAAGCTGTTAAGAAGAATGGGCTGCCCATGTCTTCTTTGAAAGATGCTCTGCATGTATTAGAGACTGGTCGGTCTGACGGTTGGGGCCGAGTTATTGATGTGGTTGATAATAAAGACAGAACTAGTTTAGGATTTGCGCCTGGTGCACTTAAAAGAGATTTAAAGCATATTAATGAGGCCTTTCACAATGCTGAATTCTTCAACAAAGATCACTCCACTGCTGCAATTATTGAAGATGATCAAGAATATGAAATTGATCCCCTGGAATAAGAGCCATACCTTGTTGATCCTGGATACTTTTTGGAGACAGAAGATGTGTATGTACCCTTTCATTCCCTTCGACCGAGGCTTAAAGAACCTGAATATGAAGTCAATGCAATCATTGAAGATGATCCATAGGAATAATTTCCCAATTTTGTGACGCATGGATAGATCTTCCAGAATTGGATAGCTATTGATGTTCGTAATGTTATTCATATTTCAAAGTAATTTGTTTTTCTTTCTTTCAAAATCCTTTCACTCTGCCCAAGGTGAAAGTGAATTTGTGAGGGCTTTGTTTCAACTATTATCATCATCAATAAAATGTTATTTTGTTTATCCATGTTATGTTTTTCTTTTTTGCTTTATTTCTGAAAAATGGTAACATTAAAAACCAAAAAATAATAATGTGATAATCATTTTTATCTGCATAATACTTGCACTGTTGTTCATATTCTAAAATCAAACATAAAATCATTGTGCAAATTGATTGTTAAACCCATTGAAAACAATGTCCATATGCCCTCTCCCAACTTTGAATTCCCTGTGTTTGAAGCGGAAGAAGAGGATGGTAGAGCTTTTTAGAGAATATGTTGATGTGTTTGCTTGGTCTTATCAAGATATGTCAGGTCTTGATACTGATATTGTGGAGCACAAACTACCGTTGAAGCTAGAATGTCTGCAAAAATGAAAAAACAAATTAAAATGAATGAAAAAATAGTAGAAAAAGAAGAAGAAAAAAAATTATGATGAGTCATTCTGGTGGCTATTGACTATTTTACTAAGTGGGTTGAAGTGACGTCATATGCCAATGTGACCAAGCAAGTAGTGATCCGGTTTATCAAGAACCAAATCATCTTTCGGTATGGTGTTTCGAGCAAGATTATCACTGATAATGGGTCGATTCTGAATAACAAGATGATGAAGGAAGTATGTGATGAATTTAAGATTGAGCATCATAATTCTTCTCCTTACAGACCTAAGATGAATGAGGTTGTTGAAGATGCTAATAAGAACATTAAGTAGTTCATTCAGAAGATGGTTGTTACATATAAGGACTGGCATGAGATGCTCCCTTTCACTTTACACGGGTATCGTACATCTGTCCGCACTTCAACAGGGGCAACCCCTTTCTATCTTGTTTATGGTATGGAAGCAGTGCTCCTAATAGAAGTTGAAATCCCTTCTATGAGAATTTTGATGGAAGCCGAATTGTCTGAGGCTGAATGGTGTCAGAGTAGATATGATCAGTTGAATTTGATTGAAGAGAAAAGAATGAAGACCTTGTGTCATGGCCAGTTATATCAACAGAGGATGAAGAGAGCTTTTGGCAAGAAGGTTCGACCTCGTGTGTTTAGAGAAGGTGACCTTGTGCTAAAAAAGATCTCAATTTTTACTATTGATTATAGGGGCAAGTGGACTCCAAATTATGAAGGCCCATATGTTGTTAAGAGAGTCTTCTCTGGCGGTGCATTAATTCTTACAACTATGGATGGTGAAGAGTTCACTCGTCTTGTAAATGCCTATGCACTCAAGAAACACTTCGCCTAAAAAAAATAAAAGAACAGCTCGCTAAGTTGAAAACTCAGAAGGGCGGCTTAGGCAAAAAAGAGCGTCTCGGTGGGATGAAAACCTGAAAGGGTGGTCTAGGAAAAAGTTAGAGACAAAAACAAAAATAATTATCCCAGTAGATTAAAAACCCGAGAGGGCAATCTAGGAAAAAGTTAGGGATTGTGGCAAGTAACTGCATCTGGCCAGTCTTGATCACTTTGAAGCAACATTGCCTGTCAACGATTCTTTTTCAATCATTCTCGACTGAAGTTTTGAGCACAGTGGAATTCAAAGTTGTTAGGGAGAATAGTGGTCATTGTATTTCAATGTAACCCTTTCCATATATTTACCATTTTTCAAACTTTGTAATGATCCATGGCGTTACGCCATTTGCGGACTACTATTCTATTAATAAAATTTGGGCCTTTGTCCCTTTATTTGCAATTCTTACTTTGTTTCAGTTTGCAAAATTTCATTTATTGTTGATGATGATTTTTGAAACAAAATGTGAATAATTGATTTAAATTTTTGAAAATTATAAAAGAATTTTCCTTTGATTTATGAATACAAAAAGGAATGTCAACGGTTAGTCCAAGAACGGTAAAATTGCGAAGCACAAAGCTTAGTGTTTTCCTCAGCAGAGTTCGTTCTTACTCCCCTAGTAGAGTTTGTTGATAGTTTCTCAGCAGAGCTTGGTCCTGTGGATGTAACCACGTTCCCCTTTTAGTTTTTTAACAAGATGATGGGTTCCCTTAAAGATTTGTTATGATGTGTTGGACTCATAGAATCCAGTATTTCTCAGTTGAATACCAGTTTGAGTTTTTCTCCAGACTAATATTGTTCGGTTTTTCCCCAGCTAGGTCTCGGTCCAGATCTTCTCCAGCTGATTATGTTATGATCAAGTAGTTGAGCAGTTTTGAGGTCCACTTCCTCTTGATGTGTAATTCTAAGATTCATCTTTTGCTGTCCCAGCAGAAGTTATATGAGGAATCCCGACTCAGGCTTTTGCCCTCTAGATGTGTTGTTGTTGCTTTGGATGTCCCCAAGCAGAGAGCAATTTTATTTCCCTCTAAGAAGTATTGGTATAGTAGTCACTTGTCGGGTTTTCTCTTGCTTTGTGTCGGGTATTGATTTAAATTTCCCTGCAGCTTGATGTTCTGC
Source organism: Lathyrus tuberosus (assembly GCA_022829125.1). Taxonomy (NCBI): domain Eukaryota; kingdom Viridiplantae; phylum Streptophyta; class Magnoliopsida; order Fabales; family Fabaceae; genus Lathyrus; species Lathyrus tuberosus. The sequence goes on along the minus strand of JALAZF010000019.1, from coordinate 3,976,839 downwards.
TATGATGTTGACTTCTTAATTTCCTCGACAAGTCTAGGATGTCTTTCTCTCCAGGTTGTTCTTATTCAGAGATTTATCCTCAATGTTTCCCAATGAAGATAGTGCATCATTGCTTTGGGTGTTCCCTAGTGAAGTTGCTGATAGCGTTTCTATTTAAGGAGTATTGATATAGTAGTCACCTGTGTGAGGGAAAAGTTCCTTAGTCCTTATTTTAATGATGTCAAAACTTATATTAGCTCGTACTTTGTACTTTGGACGGTATCATCACGTCTTAGATTGCATTCATTCTTTAAAATGCACGAAATATTCTAAGTTCATGTGTCTATACATATAGGAGCATCTCATATATGTTATGTGTGCACTTGATCATATTAGGTTACTTAGGTCTACACAAAAATGGCTTAGGTGGATCAAAATGTTAGCTAAGAACCTGTTTTTGGCTTTTTAAGGTCCTTGCGTCGGCTCACAGTCCTATTCTGGTCGATGCATGCATATTAATTAAAACTCATTTGCTCTCGGGTCTGCTCACGTCGACCCATAGGTTGACTCATACTTAAAGCATTAAAATTTGTTGCTTTGAAGTAAGCTTGCGTCGACGCATGGCCCTGTTTTGGTCGACGCATCGCTTGATTTTTTGCGTAGTTCTGCATTCGGGTGTGATAAGGTCGACCCACCTGATGCTCTGGTCGACCGCTCGCTGCTGTGAGTCAATTTTTCTGATCTGTTATGTTTCAAAATGCTGTTATGTTAGTTAGTGGGTCTAGGCATCATATATATATTCATTTGTCTCATTATTGTACATATACATAGAACAAGAAAAGTGAAAATAGACACTGATTTTTGCTCATCATCTTCACTCTCAATCTTGCATTCTTCAACAATTACACATAATTATTTTTGTTGATCTTTTGCATTGTCGAGGTGATAACGTCCAAACGTAGGATTGTGTATCTATTTTGGGTTGAGAATTCAGTGGATTTTTCTTGAATAAAACCATTAGGGTTTTGTCCTTCAAGATCTTGAGGATTTGGGGGGTTTTTGCACAGATCTTTGCTTCATAGATTCAGCGGAGTGAAAGGTTTAAAGAACTGTGAGTTCGTTCAAACAAGTAGCGGTAACCGGAGGTTTGTGTAGAAAGATTTGGGTTCTAACGTCGTGTGATCGAAATCAGCCGAGCGAAAGGTTTGAAGACCAGTGGGTGAGTTCAGACAAGTAGAGGTAATCGGAGGTTTGTTCAACACGTTCGAAGCACTTGATTCGACTTGGATCAAGAGGAGAGAAAGGAATAGTATCAACTTCAACAATTAGGCTTGAGTGTGTGGAGACTATTGCTTCTCTTGTATAAACTTTGCAACGTAATAATACATATCTCAATTCTTGTTTTTAGAATTGGGGACAGATGATAACTCGATTTTGTATCGTATTTTCCGACTCATTACGCGCACTTTTAGTACCGTTTTATCGAGTCTTTCATACTATTTGCTTTGATTTATTATATTTTCCTTTTTTATGGCGACAGGTGTTTAATCGGCAAGTATGAAAAAAATAGCGAAAACAGAGCTGAAGAGTGAAGAAAAACAGCAAAAATGCAAGTTTTGGCCTCCCCAACTGAATGGTGCTCGCCATTTGCCCCTACAGAGGAGAAAGGCGTTCGCCATGTCCCAAAAAAGGAGGGAAATCACATTTTGAACTAATGGCGGTCGCCGTTAGGCATATGGTGGTCGCCATTATGCGCGAGAGCAGTTTTTCAGTGACAGTTTGACAGTTTTGCTTGGTTTGAATTCAAACCATACCAGACCTTCTTGGAGCCAATTTTCCTCTATAAATACACCCTTGAGGGTCTGCATTTGGGGGATCCGAGTTGCGCGGAAGCGCTGCCTAATTCTTTAGCCTAACTACATATTTACTTTCCAAAGCAGCAATTGCTCACACTAAGTAGTTGTTGCACTGTTGTAATCCTTTACATTATTTCTGATTGTACGTTTGGATTGATTTGTCATTCAATAGAAGTTGTTTTCATTCCAGTTTATTTCAGGTTCTTTACTTTCCCGTCTTTACTGCATTGTTTAGCTTACTTGCTTGCAACATAACTTGATTTCAAGATAAAAACTTAAATCTGTGTTCCTGTTAAAATCAATCAGTATGTATGATTTAATTTCCAGCATTGTTAATATGTTAGTTTTAGGAGTTAATATGTTAGGCTAATTCTATCTGAGTCCGGCGTATGAGGACCGTCGTAACCGGCGGGATTCCATAGATATAATAGGTACGAAATTGCGATTGTATGTCGTTTTGGTTATAATTTCTATGCGTAATTTAAGTAGCTTTGTCATGAGAGTGAGAAGTTAGTTAACATTGCTTTGTCATGAGAGTGAGAAGCATATAAAGGTTTGAGTCGATATTCGCGAGAGCGTGAGGAGCAAACCGGATAGTAGAAATTAGGCATCATATCTAAATACAGCGAGAGCGCTTTAGATAGCGATTAAGATATTATTGGCTTTCAAAGTGTATTTCTTCGTTACCGGGCGAGCGAGAGCAAAATCTTGGGATTAGGAAGTATGGCTTTAGTCAAGACCGCGAGAGCGTGAGGCGGAGCCTTTAAGTCGGTATATTCTACGGAATAGGCGTATAATCACAATTATCACCCATTTTCTATAAGTCACTTAGGTGTGCGGAAATCATATTTCGGGCTCGTTTTAGTATTATTTTCAAACCTTTAGTAATTAGCGTTTACATTTACGTTTCGTACCTTTTTAATCATAACCTTAGCTTTACAAAGCAACGATAGATTACAGTAGGTTGACATTGGTCTCTGTGGGTTCGAAAATCTTTTATATTACTTCGATAAATCCGTGCACTTGCGGACGCATCAAGTTTTTGGCGCCGTTGCCGGGGACCAACGGTCAATATTGTGATTACGTTGTTGCACCGTATAGACTAAGGCACTCTTGTTTGAAAAAAAAAACTATGTATCACCCAAATTTCCTTTACAATTACCACTCCTAATATTTTGAGGAACCACAAGAATCCCATAATCCTGACCTCGAAATGTTGATGGAGGATTTCAATGTGACGCTCACTTACTCTCAACCAAATTTCCTCTATGATTACCACTCAGAATATTTTGAGGATCCGTAAGAATACCATAATTCCAACCTCGAAAAATTAATGGAGGATTTCATTGAAACAACAACTAATTCTAGGCTAGCCTCTATTTGCGGTTTTCCGGCGAACTGATGAAGTTCCCGGTGGTCCCTTGAGTTCTAGCTGGGAACGGCAGGACGTTCCTAGGGCTCCGGTAGGATTGGCGGAGGCTTGGGATGAATATCCCGAGAACCCGATGAATGCACCGAGGACACGATGAATGTCCCGAGGGCACGCGACGAATGCCCCGAGGACACGCGATGATTATCACGGGGAAACGACACGGGAGGGTTGGAGACCCGAAGGAGGGAGGGGCAGTTCATCGCGTCCCCGAGCATTTTCTTTGCTCTCGCTGCCCTTTCACTTGATTGGCGGTGGAAGGGTGGATTTGGTCGCGGCCAATGAATTCACCTATTTCCTCTGCTTTTCAGGTAAAAAATGGTCGTGAGGGTTCCGGGGATTCTCCAGATAGATACTGAAACTGACGTGGATGGACCCGCTCAGCTCCCTGGGGAGGAGCTCGTACGTCCGGCCGCTGAATGGGCCGGGGAGGAGCCTCTGCGTATAAAGTCGCATTTCGCTTCCGAAGAGACGGACACATTCGCTTTCGTCGAGGACGTCCCTGAAGGCGGGGAGGCGAAGTGGACGGTTTTTCAACCTTGGGACCACCACCGCATATGTTCGAACTACCGTGGGTTGAGGTTCCCTATGTACGAGTTTGCCTTCAAAGAGGCCGGTATCCGTCTCCCCTTCAACAGCTTTCAGTTGGGGGTTTTCAACCGTCTGCACTTGGCGCCGTCTCAGCCTCACCCTAATGCGCTTGCCTTTCTGCGGGCCTTTGAGATCGTGTGTGATTATCTTAAGATCAGGGCCACTCTCGCGCTCTTCTTCCGCGTCTTCCACCTCCAACGTTCAACGGACCATGGGCGACATAGTTGGGTCTCTTTCAAACAACCGAGGAAGTTGTTCAAGGCATACTCGGATTCGATTAGGAATATCAAGGATAGGTTCTACTATGTCATGCCCGCGACGCACGAGGTTGTGGGTACGCTCTACGACATTGTGCCCGATGGCTCCGGGAAGGAAAGGTTTGTGTCCAAGTGTCCCCTGGAGTGGGAGGATGCTCACTTTGCGCTCGGCACGGAGGACTACCTCGTGAAGCCTGGCGAGTTGTTGGAGGAGGACAAAGGAACGTACGCCACGCTGGTCGAGTACGTCAACGGCTTCAACCGGGCAGAGTGCGTTGGTAGGGATGGAAAGTACCTCCTCGACTCCCGAGGAAGGGTTGTGACCGTGGCCCAGTACATAAACACCCGGGGTCTCCTTGAGTGCAAGTCTCCCGATGAGGCCAAGAGGTTCTTAGGTAGGAACTCCCCGTCCTGTTCGGGCGTCCGTTTAGTTTTGTTTCTTTGCGCTGACTATTTTCATGTTTTCTCTTGCAGCTCGAATGTCGAACGCCACCGAGCGCATTCTGAAGTTGGCTGCTGAACGGGCCGCTGAACGGGCACCTAAGCGAACCAAGAGCCGGGTTCGGGATGTTATACAGGCTGCGGCGACGAGCAGCTCAGGCTCTCCGCAGTGTAGCCAGTCTCCTCCTCCGGAGAGCACCCCTACTAAGAAAGCAAGGACTAAGGAACCTGTCCTCATGGATCTCGTGGACCTTGCCTCACCAGTACCGAGGTGAAGGCGGTACTGGGAATGGACGGTGCGGCCAGGAGAGAGGCGCTTGTCGAGGACCTTGCGGCCATGATGCGAGTCTTCGAGACTGCCTTGATATTGAATGATGGGGCCCCCTCTGCCTCCGAGTTACAAAAGCTGAAGGATGACTATACTGCCCTCGAGAAGGAGAAGGACAAGGTCGCGACCGATCTGCAAGAGGCCCAGGCCAAATGCGAGGACTACGCCAACGCCCTCCACAAGCTGAATGAGGCCAAGGCTGCACTGAAGGCGACTCAAGAGGAGCGCGATCGCTTTCGGACCAGGATTGAGGAATTGGAAGCTGTTGTCCGTCCCGCAGAGAAAGAATCCGCCGTGGAGAAAATCTTCGTCGACCGTGCGAGCTTGATTGCGAAGATTCGGGAACTTCAGCAAGATAGCCTGCAGGCCCTCGAGATAGGTTTTAAGAATGCAGTGGAGCAGGTCGGTGCTGAGAATCCGGGTGTTCCGCTTGCGCTCGACAGGATCAGCCCATTCATTCGTGTGGTCGATGGCAAGTTGGACCTGCCAGAGGAGGAGGACAAGGAGGATGGACGTCGGGTCGAGGATGAGATCGCTGTTTAGTTTTGCTTGTTCGGCCTGCATGCCACTTGTTTTTTTGTAATGACTTGTGCCCGGCCTGCGTGCCAGGGGCTTTTTGACATTTGTTTGTAATATTTGTACACTGGGCTTCTGCCCGTTTTAATGTACTTTTGTTTACCTGTTAGTGTTGTTTGCATGGTTTTAATTGTGTGTGATGTTAATGCCTTTGCTATACTTTTCTTTTGTCTAAGTTATACTTTGTTTTTCTGTCTAAGTAATAAAGACTTTGGGATTTGCTCGACCTTGATAGTGCCTGACCGCGTGGAGAGCTGGTCAGGTGGTCGGAGACGTATTCCGACCTCCAACGAGGCTAAGAGCTCAGTCGAGGTCTTAGCTTCGTGGCGTGAACTTCCCATCACGAGCTGGGTGTTCTGCCTGATTAGTACAACGACGGCGGAGCTCGATCGAGGTATCCCCGTCGGATCAAAGTCCTCGAGCACACACAACGCGGTCTTCGATCATCGTGTTCTATCTAGGGGTGTTGCGCTCGTACCATAGTGCATCCTCGTAATCGCGGTGCTAGTGGGTCACGGGCAGTGCTTAACTGTAATATTGTTTTATCTTTTCAGCGTTCCATGGTCGAGCAAGTTCTTCCCCGTGCAGATTTTCGAGGAAATAGGCTCCTGTCCCCGTTTTCGCGCGGACGCGGTATGGGCCCTCCCAGTTCGCGGCGATTTTGCCTTCTCGCGAGTCTTTCTGGTTCCTTCGTAGGACGAGGGTGCCCACCTGAAAATCACGTTTGATAACTTTGTCGTTATAACGTAGTGTTATTTTCTGCTTGAGTGAAGCTTCTCAGAGAGAAGCGCCCGAACGTATCTCCTCGATAAAATCGAGCTCTTCCCTCAAGGCTTCGTCATTCGCGGCCCCGTTGAGGAGGGCTTCTGTCCTCCTCGAGGGTTCCCTGATCTCCACGGGGATCACCGTTTCGGTTCCGTCGGTCAAACGGAAGGGGGTCTCCCCGGTTGTGGAGTGCGGGGTCGTCCGGTAGGCCCAGAGGATGCTGTACAACTCCTCGACCCACCGTTGTTTGGCATCGCCTAGTCGACGTCTTAATCCTCGAAGAATCACCCTGTTCGCTGCCTCATCCTATCCGTTCGTTTGAGGGTGTTCCACCGACGTGAAGTGCTGCTTCGTGCCTAGTTTTGTGACGAAGTCTTGGAAGTTCCTGTCGGTGAACTGCGTTCCGTTGTCGGTGACGATAGCTTGAGGCACGCCGAATCGGGCAAGGATGTTTCTTTTGTAAAAACGTAGTATGTTAAAGGCCATGATTTTGGCCAACGCTTCGGCCTCAATCCACTTCGTGAAGTAGTTCACCCCGACGATGAGGTATTTGTTTTGATACCACCCCCGGACGAACAGTCCGAGGATATCCATTCCCCACCACGCAAACGGCCACGGGGAGGACAGTGGATTGAGCTCATTGGGAGGAGCGAGGTGCATGTCCCCGTGTCGTTGGCATCTGTTGCACTTCATGACGTGTTCCTTGGAGTCCTGTTGCATGGTGGGCCAGTAATACCCTGCTCGGAGAGCCTTACGGGCTAACGATCGCCCGCCGAGGTGTTGCGCATTGATTCCCTCATGGATCTCCTGGAGTATGCCGGGGACCTTGGTCTCCTCGACACATCTGAGGAGGGGAATAGAGGACCCTCGCCGGTATAGCTTATCCTCGACTATGGTGTACGAGCACGCCCTCCTCTTGACCATTCTTGCTTCTTTAGGATCTTCGGGCAGTTTGCCCGTCATGAGGTATTCGTATACCGGGGTCATCCAGCAATTGCTGTCCCGGATGGCGTTGATGTCCGAAACTGTGGCCGGTTTGTCGATGCTCGGGCGGGAAAGCACTTCTTGTATGACGGATTTGTTCCCGCCTTTCTTCTTTGTGCTCGCCAATTTGGACAAGACATCTGCTCGGGCATTATGCTCGCGGGGGATGTGAGTTACTTCCGCGGAGGTGAACTTTTTCATCTTTTCTTTGACCAAGGCCAAGTATTCTATGAGGCTGTCATTTTTGGCTTGGTACTCTCATCAGACTTGTGATGCCACGAGCTGGGAGTCGGTGAAGAGTTTGATCTCCTTGGCGCCGAGGTCCTCGGCCAGCCGAAGTCCTACGAGGAAGGCCTCATATTCGGCTTGGTTGTTCGACGTCGGGAAGGATAGTTCGAGGGATACCTCGATCAGGATGCCTTCCTCGTTTTCTAGGATGATGCCCGCCCCGCTTCCCTTCGGGCTGGATGCTCCGTCGACATAGATCGCCCATTTCCGGGATCTGTTGGTTGAAAGTTCTGGGACGATCATCTCTGCTACGAAGTCGGCCAATACCTGGGCCTTCAGGGCTTTCCTCCCTTCGTATTGGATGTCAAACTCGGCGAGTTCGAGCGACCACCTGAGCATCTTCCCCGCCATGTCCGGTCGTCCGAGGAGCTGCCTTATAGGCTGCTCGGTCCTCACAACGACGGTGTGGGCGAGGAAGTAGTGGCGTAGCCTCCTGGCCGCGGTAACGAGGCCCGGGGCGACATTCTCTATCTGCTGATATCTGAGTTCGGGGCCTTGGAGGGCTTTGCTCGTGAAGTAAACTGGCTTCTGCCCGTCCGGGGTCTCCCGAATGAGGACGGCGCTGACTGCTTCACTCGTGATTGTAAGATACAAGAAGAGTGTCTCCCCGCTCTCAGGCCGTGAGAGGACCGGGGGTTGTGATAGGACTTGTTTTAAGTGGACGAGCGCCTGCTCGCATTCCTCACTCCACTCAAACTCCGCTTTTTGTCGAAGAAGTTTGAAAAATGGGAGTGCGTACTGAGCGGATTTGGCGACGAAGCGGGAGAGGGCGGTGAGCATCCCATTCAATGATTGTATCGAATTCTTTGAGTCCAGAGTAGGGAGCTCCAAAAAAGTCCTACACTTGTCGGGGTTGGCCTCGATTCCTCGTTCTGTGAGGTAAAATCCAAGGAACTTACCTGCTCGAACGCCGAAGGTGCACTTGTCGGGGTTAAACCCCATGCGACATCTCCTCGCCGTGTCGAACACCTTCTTGAGGTGCGCGGCGTGGTCGACTTCTTCTGCGGATTTGACGATCATGTCGTCCATGTAGACCTCGAGCATGTCGCCGATTTCAGCCCAGAAAACCTTGTTCATCATCCGTTGGTAGGTCGCCCTGGTGTTCTTCAGACCGAAAGGTATTACGTTGTAGTAGTAGTAGTTGTCCGACGTGGTCATGAAGGTCGTGTGTTATTTGTCGACCTTGTCCATGGGAATTTGATTGTATCCCGAGTAAGCGTCCATGAAGGATAGTAGTTTGTAACCTGCAGAATTGTCGACCAGTTGGTCGATGTTAGGCAAGGGATAACAGTCTTTCGGCCAAGCCCGGTTAAGATCAGTGTAATCAACGCACATCCTCCATTTTCCATTATTCTTTTTAACAAGTACAACGTTGGACAGCCAGGTCGTGTATCTGGCCTCCGAAATAAAATTTGCCTCTAGGAGGTCTTTTACAGCTTTTTCAGCAGCCTCCGCTTTTTCGGGAGACTGCTTACGCCTACGTTGTGCTATGGCCCTAGCGGCCGGATCTACTGCGAGTTAATGGCAAGCCACCACGGGTTCGAGGCCAGGCATCTCGGATGCGCTCCACGCGAAGAGATCAGCGTTTTCCCTTAGACATGCCTTCAGCTGCTCCTTTGCCAGGTCGGGGATACCGGTGCCAATCTTCATGTTACGATCTGGATCGTCCCCGAGGACCACGAGCTCAAAGTCCCCGTCTGGGATGGGGCGCGTTGGGTAGAGAGGCCGCCCGTTGTTTTCCGCCTGTAGGTCGAGGTCTTCTGCCCCGTCTTCATCGGGTTCGCCCGGGAACGTGCTGTCGAGTTCGACCGTGTTGACGCGCGGGAGAGGTACTTGTTTGGCGTCCTGGGACGGCTTGGCCACGGTCTTGGGTTTGGGGACGATGGAACTCAGGCCTTTTGATGGCAGCGTCGAAGCATCTTCTGGTCATGTCGATGTCCCCGTGCATCGTCACTACTCGTCCCCTGGTCGTGTAGTACTTCATTTTGAGGTGGACCGTTGATGGTACCACCGTAAGTTCAGCCAGGGTGGTCCTCCCGAGGATGCAGTTGTAAAGGGATGGACATTCGACCACTAGGAAACGGATCTTCACCTGTCGGACAGTGTCTTCGGCCCCAAATGTAACCATCAGCTCCACGTAACCCCATGGTCTGGTGGTGGTTCCGTTGAACCCCTGTAGATCTAAACCGACGTACGGGGTCAGATGCCTTTCGTCGAGCTGAAGGGTTCCAAACAGATGGGCATACATGATGTTGACCGAACTTCCCTGGTTGACTAGGATCCTTTGAACGTAAAAGTTCGCCATCTGTGCCCTGACCAGGAGGGGAATAGTGGTGTTTGGCGCTCCCCCGGGGAGTTCCTCGATGTAGAAGGTGATAGGTTTGGAAGTTCCCCGCACTTTCTCGAGAGTGGTTGTCTTCGCCGACGTTGCGGATTCCAACTCGTCAAATTTCCGCTTGATCGATCCGACGAACAACTTCTCTGGACCACCCCCAGAGATGACCATCGCCCTGGGGAAGCTTTCCCAGGTGCTACGGGCAGTGATGGGGTCCTCGTGGGGGAAGGTCGCCCACATGTTGCTAATTGCTTCTTGGCCTTCAATGATTGGGGGGACAAAGAAATCTTCGGGTCGGGTGACACTAAGGGAGACCTGAAGGCAACTCTCATCGGGGGGAGGCATCGTCTCCTCGATGTTCTGGGCTTCCTAGGAGCTGGAACGAGGAGTATCATTCTTCTGGGCGTATTTCTTTAAGTGCCCCTCCTTGATCAGAATTTCAATCGCATCTTTGAGATGGATGCAGTCTTCTGTCACATGCCCGTGACTCCGGTGGAACCTACAGTATTTTGACTTGTCAACGTTTGATTTAGGGGCAGTGGGCTTCGGAAAGCGGACTCCTCCTTTCACAAATTCTGAGTTCTGGCACTCGGAGAGGATACGCACGCGGGGAGCGTTGAGTGGGGTGTACTCGGTGAACCGGCCAGCTGGTCCGCGTGGTTCACGAAGTTCCCGGGGGCGATTATCTCTCTTTCTTTCTCCTCCACGTCGGGGAGGGGAGTCTTCTTCTTTGTGGCCGCGGGGGCTTTCTTTGCGCCTCGATTCGAGGGCGATCTGTGCCGCCTCCGACTCCTCGAGTTCGATGTACGACTGCGCCCGTTGGAGGAGATCCTCGAGACGGCGGGGTCTGCGGAGGCCCACGGACTTGGCAAAGTCAGATCCAAAGCGTAGCCCGTGGATGATCAAATACTTCTTCATGTCGTCGGTCGTATGGACCTCGATAGCTTCTCTGTTGAATCTCTCAATGCAGTTCCGGAGAGATTCATTCTTCCCCTGAAAGATACTTTCTAAGGCAACTTCCGTCTTCGGATGTCGACGAGACGCGGTAAAGTGTTTGGTGAAGAGTTTCCGTAGTTGCTTCCAGGATGCGATCGACCCGGGTGCCAGACCTTTGTACCAAGTCATGCCGTCCTTCCTCAAGGTAGTGCGGAAAAGCCTGCACTTGATGGCTCCCCTGACGTTTCTGAAGTCGAGCATGGCTTCGAATATTTCGACGTGGTCGTCAGGGTCGGATTGGCCGTCGTAGTTTCCCAGCTGCGGAGGTTTCTCCATGCCCGCAGGGATTGGGGCGTTCATGATCTTCCACGACAGAGGGGTCCTCTGGTCGTTGTCGTCACTTCCTGTCGGGGACGCCGAAGGGGATCCCTGATGCCGTGGAGGGGAATTCCTCGAGCGGTGTCTCGGCCTCTCCCCGGTCTGCTTGGACTTCTTGGTAGTGGTGGAGGCCCTGGGTTCCTTCTGAGGCGGGGAGCGAGGGCGTTTCTGGGAGATCGTTGGTTGGGGGCGCTCAAGACGTGGCCGACGACCCTCGCGTACCGGCGAGGGGGTCCGAGATTCGTCTGAAGGAGTCCTTCGTGGGGAAGGGGAACGGCGAGGCGACGGTGGACGGCGATGTCTTTGCGAGGAAGATCGTCGTGCCCGCCCTTGCTCCAACGCTTCAATTCTGGTATTCTGGTGCGCGATCAGCTGATTGGTCTGATTGATCAAGGCGAACAGGGCCACGGTGCTCGCGTCTGCATTGGGTGGAGGAGCAACTGGCTGAAAAATGGCCTGCTGATCGTCTTGGTGGGCGGCGTTGTAAGCCGCGTCTTGGGAGTCTGGGGAGGCGGTCTGCCCATCTCTCACGTCGCCTTCTTCGACGTGGAGGACAACAGCGTCTTCACGGTGGTTCCCGTTCTCGAGTTGCGCGAGGACGGTGTCCAGAGCTTTGGTAGCGGACGGATTGTCGGCCATGACGGTGATGAATGAGAGTTGCTTTGGTTTAACAGAGGAAAAACGGGGAAGCAAAGTTTCCCACAGACGACGCCACTGATCGTACCTGGATCAGACAGTTTCTGGTGGCCAACAACGTCGTCTGGACTTCAGCTCTGGTGCAGTTGAAAGACGGCGGGGGGTGTACCTGCAAGGTACTCCGACGCTCAAGTAAGGCAAAGGTCACAAGTAAAAGCAAGTACAAGGTTAGAAGGTTAGAGTGTTAAGAAGTGAGTAACCTGGCCCTCTCAAGTGAGAGGGTATTTATAAAGAGCCCCCAGCGCGGGGCCAACGGTCACTAGCACTGGGCTGGATTGTCAGGCCCAATCCAAGCAACTGCCAGGGCTTATGTGGCGTAGTGAAGACCAGCACGTGGTCTTCGCCCTGGGGTAACCGCTCCTAGATCTCCGGAATTAGGCCAGACCGATTCCATCGGGAGTGGGCAGTTACATGAGAACGTGTCCTCGCGGGGAGGAGTCTTGCGTGTCGGGGAGAGACGTGTCCTCGCGGGGAGGACTCATTTGCAGGCCGAGATGAGAATCTCGGGGAGGAGTACGTGGTCGCCGAGGAGACTTAGGGCCTGCGCCCGATGGTCCATGCTGTGAGTGTTGTACACACCCGAGGCTAGGCGTGTGCCCGACCCTGTAGAGGTGAGCCTGTGCTCGACAGTGGTCTTGCTAGGAGTCCTTATTGGGCCATCCCAGGCCTTGTGGGTTGGGCCTGCTCGACTAGGGAGCAGACCCCGGTCCAGTCCAGAACAATAACCACTCCGAATATTTTGAGGATCCGCAAGAATACCACAATTCCAACCTCAAAAAATTAATGGAGGATTTCATTGAAACAACAACTAATTCTAGGCTAGAATCTATGATGGACCGCTTTGTGGAGACACAAACTCTCCAGAATGAAGAGTTTAGAAAACAACTTCTTGATACTTATGAAACCTTTAGGTAGATGAACACGGTGGTCGAGTCCCTCATGACTCACACTGAGGAATTGGAGACTCAAATCTCTCTGCTTGCCCAGACACTTATATGACCTTCCTTTGAGAGACACGTGGATGTTGTAACAACCAGTAGTGAAGAACAAATAGAAAATCCTAGGGAGAGTGATAATGAATTTGAGGAGAGTTATGGTGAGAAAAGCGTAGAGATTGAGAAAAATCCACCGACGCCACCCGAAAGGGAGGTTGTCGAAGAGGTAGAGAATGAAGCATCTATTTTTGTTACTCCTCCCTATACCCCACCAATTTCTTTCCTGCAAAGGTTTGTAGAAGTTAAGGTAGACTCCAAATCCAAAAATATATGTGAAGGTATTGGAAAATATCCACACCGATACACCTTTGTCTGAGGTCCTGCATGAAAAGAGAAAATTTGAGGACCATGAAACTAGGGATATCATTACAGTTAAGAGGGTAAGGTTAGACTTTGAGGTGTTGGATGAAAGAACTAAGCCCAAACTTGAAAAGCTGATACTAAGGATAGATCCAGAACCACCACCACAAGTTCAAAAGAATGAACTACCCCACAGGAGAAAGAAAAGAAAAGGTGAGGGATATGTGAGATGCCCGTATAAGTGGCCATGGAAACAGAAGATTATTAGCCGTCGAGCTATCGACGTTAAACAAAGCGTTGCGTGGGAGGCAACCCACGAGATTTCAATTTAATGTTTTACTTTTATTGTTTGTGTTTGCAGAAAATAAAGAAATGTATTGCTTGTTTCGTCTCAGCTTCTTCTAGGTGTCCACGGACATTCCTGCGAATGTCGCTGCTGGTGGTGACACCGATACCACACTGTATTTTTCTAGCACTTTTTTGCAGGTACTTCCTCTGGAAGAGGGCAATATGATGAGCTGGTTCAAGAATTGCACAAACGAAGGTATCTCAAAATGCTCACCGCCGAAGTAGAAGTGGCTAGTGAAGACAGGGACAAAAAAAGCAGGATCAGAGTAGATTTAGCCATGGTGGCAAGCAGTAGCATTCGCACAGGTTCTATCTTTCCTTTTTCCACCTTTTATCAAAACATTGAGGACAATTTTGGTTTAAGTGTAGGGGAGGAACTCTACCGCTTTAATTTTACCACTTTTTAGTTTGATTTATTGTTTTCTAGTTTATTTCATGCTTTTAGGAATTCTATCTGTTTTTAATGTTTTGTCGAGTCTTTATGCGTGGATTTCACTTATTATTCAATTTCCCCGAAATTTAAAAAAAAATTAACCTCCAACTATTTTTTGTTTCGATTCCTGGCACGACACTCTAAAAGTATATAGGTTGTTTAGGTTGTGTTAGATAGACTTGGGAAAGTTTTGTAAATATTGGTACCGTTCCTAAACATTAGATTCCCTAAGTATGTGATATTGATTTAAATAGACATTATGCCAAGACCTTATGCCTAGTTTCTTAGAAGTAGCCACTTGATTAGTTTATACTAGCAGTCAGCACCATCCTTGTGTACAAACTAAGTAGCGAACCGATGCAAATATGTGTTGATCTCAAAAATTTGAATAATGTGATTTTTATAGAAAAAAACGAATGAAAGACATGTTCCCGCTAAGTTAGGTGGTCCTCACCCGATCATTTAGCCTAAGGGTTCGGACTCTCGAAATTCGTAAGCAAAAGAAAACATAATGTGTGAAAAAAAATTTTGAATGTCGAGATCAAATAACACAAACAGGTTCGCTTACCATGTAAGTACAAAGGATAGCAGGCTTAATGTGATTGCGCGAGAATGAAAAAGAGGTGAAACAGGATGAAGGATGTAGGCCGAGTTATAATGTCATGATTTGAATTGGTATTGCATAGGAAGGGAGTCTTTGTCCGCAAATGTGGAAATGTGTCGTTACGATTTCCTTGTTTTCACTATTTAGTACCTATCGATCAAACATTAGCCTAGTAGCCACGTATGATTAGAGTCTCGTTGTTAGCCTAGTTTCGAACCGTGCTTATTTTCTTTTTACCGTGTTGGTTGATTGCTTGAGGACAAGCAATGGTTTAAGTGTGGGGGTGTTGATAACTCGATTTCGTATCGTATTTTCCGACTCATTACGCGCACTTTTAGTACTGTTTTATCGAGTCTTTCATACTATTTGCTTTGATTTATTATGTTTTCCTTTTTTTATGTCGACAGGTGTTTAATCGGCAAGTATGAAAAAAAGAGCGAAAAATGAGCTGAAGAGTGAAGAAAAACAGCAAAAATGCAAGTTTTGGCCTCCGCAACTGAATGGCGCTCGCCATTTGCCCCTAAAGAGGAGAAAGTCGTTTGCCATGTCCCAAAAAAGGAGGGAAATCACCTTTTGAACTAATGGCGGTCGCCGTTAGGCATACGGTGGTCGCCATTATGCGCGGGAGCAGTTTTTCAGTGACAGTTTGACAGTTTTGCTTGGTTTGAATCAAATCGTACCAGAACTTCTTGGAGCCAATTTTCCTCTATAAATACACCCTTGAGGGTCTGCATTTGGGGGATCCGAGTTGCGCGGAAGCGCTGCCGAATTCTTTAGCCTAACTACAGATTTACTTTCCAAAGCAGCAATTGCTCACACTGAGTAGTTGTTGCACTGTTGTAATGCTTTACATTATTGCCGATTGTACGCTTGGATCGATTTGTCATTCAATAGAAGTTGTTTTCATTCCAGTTTATTTCAGGTTATTTACTTTCTCGTCTTTACTGCATTGTTTAGTTTACTTGCTTGCAACATATCTTGATTTCAAGATAAAAACTTAAATTTGTGTTCCTGTTAAAATCAATCAGTATGTATGATTTAATTTCCAGCATTGTTAATATGTTAGTTTTAGAAGTTAATATGTTAGGCTAATTCTGTCTGAGTCCGGCGTATAAGGACCGTCGTAACCGGCGGGACTCCGTAGATATAATAGGTACGAAAGTGCGATTGTATGTCGTTTTGGTTATAATTTCTATGCGTAATTTAAGTAGCTTTGTCATGAGAGTGAGAAGTTATTTAACATTGCGTTGTCATGAGAGTGAGAAGCAAATAAAGGTTTGAGCCGAGATTCGCGAGAGCATGAGGAGAGAACCGGATAGTAGAAATTAGGCATCATATCTAAATACAGCGAGAGCGCTTTAGATAGCGATTAGGATATTATTGGCTTTCAAAGTGTATTTCTTAGTTACCGGGCGAGCGAGAGCAAAATCTTGGGATTAGGAAGTATGACTTTAGTCAAGACCGCGAGAGCGTGAGGCGGAGCCTTTAAGTCGGTATATTCTACGGAATAGGCGTATAATCACAATCAGCACCCGTTTTCTATAAGTCACTTAGGTGCGCGGAAATCATATTTCGGGCTCGTTTTAGTATTTTTTTCAAACCTTTAGTAATTAGCGTTTACATTTCTGTTTCGTACCTTTTTAATCACAGCCTTAGCTTTACAAAGCAACGATAGATTACAGTAGGTTGACATTGGTCTCTGTGGGTTCGACAATCTTTTATATTACTTCGATAAATCCGTGCACTTGCGGACGCATCAACAGATGTACCCGAAGCGAGGACGAAAGGGGAACTTCCTAAACAAATCCGATGTTGTTCTCTCTTTCTCTATCTTTTTAATTTATATTGTTCACGTTTGTGTAATATCAATTGCTCGATAAATTTCTGCTGTCATGTAGTGCTGAAATTCTGTTTTGAAAACTCATTACAATCACTTGGATTGTAATTGTGAAAAATTTTGCACTAACATTACATAGGAAATTCAACTTGGGGTGTTTTGCACATCAAGTTTTTGACGAATTGATCGCACACAAACTGTTTGTGATACTGTCAAATTAAGTTTACATTTCACAAGTCATTGAAAATTGTATTAATTAAAGTGAAATTACTTGTATTGATTAATTCTCAAACTATTGATTTGTTTTCTCATTGAAGTTGTTATTCCATTTGGCTTGTCGCATATTCGATCTTTTCAATAACAGTTTGTTTAGACGATTTGGTTCCGCGACCGCTTCCGCACATTTTTAAAACAAATTTATTAAGTGTCGACTCTGTTTAAAAATTAGTGATCTATCCAACCCTTTTCTAGATCATTTCCATCGTCTAACAACCTGTTGGGTTTTCTCTCATCTATATTGAGTATTGATCTAAAATTCCCCACAACTTGACTTTTTACTGTGATGTTGACTTCTTGTTTTTGTCAACAAATCCAGGATGCTTTGCTCAGAATTGGTTAATCGCCAGAGAGTTTCCTTAATATCTCCAGCAAATTCATCTTTTTCCCAGTGGGTTTTTGTATAATTGTTTATATGATTATAATCCCCAGCGGATCCATCTTATTTTTCCGCAGCAAATCTCTTCATTCATTGAGTCAAACTTCATATGAATTATTATTATCTCCCAGAAGAGTTAGAAAGATTTGGGTTATTTTGATTCCCCAACAACTTTCCTTCCATCCTCAAAGCAGAGTTTATGTTGTTACCTTCTTTGTGGATCATTTATGTTAGAAGATTGATCTTCGAGTTTCTCCCCAACCAGTATTTTCCTCTCCAGCAAGTTTCAAGCCTTGTAGTAGAATTTATTTTCCTTTAATGGCTTTTGTTTATCTCTTGCAGTATTTCTTCAACTGAATCCCTAGTAGAGTTTCTAATGATATCTCCATTTTGTTGAGATTATCCGAGTATTCAGTGGTGTTATGATGTTCATTCACCCTCTGTCCATCCTTTATGTCTGTTTTGTCGACATATTCATACTGATATGCATTGCATGCACATTTATTTGTTGTGTATAGCATATTGTTGTCGCATTATGCATCTTGCATTTGTGTTGGTGTTTCTTTGTTAATTTTTCCATATGCCTTCTTCATGATCGATTCGAATAGCGTGCACGACATCTCCATCAACTACATCATATAAGGTAGGGACTTGTGTTGTGTAAGAAGGTGTGGACGGAATATCAAGACTTCCATCACTAAGAGGAATGTGTTATCCTTGGAGAACGATTGACCATTTCCCCGATATGTCTGATGGGTCGGTAACATAGAAAACTTGTTTTGTTTGAGAAGCTATGATGAACGGTTCGGTCATAAAAGATGCCTTGCCAAGGTCGACCCGTGTGAATCCTAAGTCATCAATGTGTACGCCATTACTATTATTGGGAACCCATTTGCATTTAAATAAAGCCATTTTAAAAATAACATAATCAATCTCCCAAATCTCATCAATGACACCATAAAACGCGGTAGTTGCCAATACAGGATTCTTATCTTTCGAACTAGAGAAATACATTGATTCGGCTTCAACCATAACTCCACTATTTTGCATTGTACTACGATCACCTTTTGATTTTGCATAAAAGGTATAATGGCCAATGTTGTATGCAGTCCAAGTAATGACACAAAATTTTGGCTCTACGACAACCATTTAAGTATCTGGGATGCACTACGATCATTAGATACACTTTTATTAAACCAATCTATGAATCTCTTGTTATGCTCTATGAACAACAACTTGTCACTCATTCGGGGATATTTTTTCCTCAAAAGTCCTTTATGAGTATCTATGAAAGGTTGAACTTCATCTATATTATTCAATATATAGAAATGTGCTTGTATAACTACATCCCGAGCCATTGACTTAACATTTAGACCTTGAATACCTCTTCCGTCTGTGTTAGCATGACAAGAAATTAGAATTCCTATAGAATCTGTGTCCAACAAATAGTTTGTAAAAAACTCTACAACTTCTTCTGTGATGTATCTTTCAACAATCGAAGCTTCCGATCAGTGATGATTCTTCGTATATCCTTTAAAGATCTTCATATATCGCTCTATTGGATACATCCACCTTAAATAAACTGGACCACAAATTCTGATTTCTCTGACTAGATGAACAAGTAAGTGAACCATAATGTCAAAAAATGATGGAGGAAAATACATCTCCAATTGACACAAGATTATGGCAGCCTGATCTTCTAATTCATCTAATTTGTTGAAATCAAAAACTTTATTACATATGGCATTGAAGAATAAGCACAATGTCATTATAGTTACTCTCACATTTTTTGGTAGGATCCCACGGATAGCCACAAGTAGAAGTTGTTGCATCAATACACGACAATCATGAGATTCTAAACCAATTAACTTGAGATCTTTCATTGATACAAGTTTCTTGATGTTTGATGAGTAACCTTGCGGAACTTTAATACCTTGCAAATACTCGCAGAAAAATTTCTTTTCCTTTTTAGAAAGAGTGTGACATGCTGGAGGTAGATAAGTTCTTTTTCCTTTCTCTATTGGAGCCAACTGTTTTCTTATACCCATCTTCTCCATATCAAGACGGGAAGTCTTACTATCTTTAGTCTTGCCTAGAATTTTTAGAAGTGTGCCAATCAAACTATCATACACATTTTTCTCCACGTACATCACATCAAGACAATGTCTAACATCAAGACTTGACCAATACAGAAAATCAAAGAAGATGGACCTCTTTTTCCAAATATTTTTCGCAACTGCCCATTTTTCTTTTTTTCTCTTCACAAAGACAACATTAATGTGTTCCTGCCGTTGATAAACTTCTTCCCCGGTTAAAGGTTCAGGTGTCTCATCAAACTCTTGCTCTCCATTAAAAGCCTTCTGTAATCTACGATAAGGATGATCAGGTTTTAGAAGTTTTCGATGCCTAAGGTAAACAGTCTTTTTTCCAAACTCAAGTTGGTGATAACAAGTATCATCTTCACATATAGGACACGCTCTATGTCCTTTGACACTATATCCAGCCAAGTTACCGTAAGAAGGAAAGTCTTTGATTGTGCAAAATAACATTGCACGCATCTTAAACTTTTCCCCAGAATATGCATCATCAACTTCAACGCCTTCATCCCACAAGAGTCGTAAATCATCAATTAATGGACATAAATAAACATCTATGTCGTTACCAGGTTGTCGTGGTCCAGAAATCATCATACTTAACATTATATACTTGCGCTTCATACTCAACCAAGGAGATAGGTTGTAAATAGTGAGAAGAACAGGCCACGAAGTATGATTAGTGCTCAGATTACCAAAGGGGTTCATTCCATCGGTGGCAAGTCCAAGCCTAAGGTTTCTTAGCTCAACTCCAAAATCTGGAAACAACGAATCAATTTTCTTCCATTGCAACGAATCAGTAACATGGCGAATGTTTCCATCACGAGTCCTTTCATCTGCATGCCATCTAAGATTCTTTGCGTCATTCTAATTACCAAAAAGTCTCTTAAATCGTGAAATTATTGGCAAGTACCATAACACTTTAGCAGAAGGATGCTTCTTACTAACATTGTCATAGTCATTGTCATCACCACTGTTGGCCTTCAGCTTGTAACGCGACACACCATATTTCAGACATTGATACTAGTCTTCGTACTCTTTCCTGTATAATATGCAATCATTAGGGCAAGCATGTATTTTGATATACTCCAGACCCATTGGACACAATATCTTCTTGGCCTCATAACAACAATCCGACAATTTGTTATCTTTTGGTAACATTTCCTTTAGCAGTTCAAGTAATTCCGTGAAACTTTTATCCGACCATCCATTTTTTGCCTTCAGATTAAAGAACTTTAACACCGCCAACAATCGCGTAAAATCTGTGCATCCCTTATATAAAAGGTTGTCTTTATCACTACATAAAGTATCATAAATATGAGCATTCTTAAAAGAAGATTCCCCAATATCACAAAACATATCCTCTAGTTGATCTTCCATATATTCATCTTCATCGACTCTTAGACTTTATGATGCACGACTTTCCTCCACTTCACCATGCCACATCCATATTATATAATTTTGACATATACCATCACAACAAAGGTGATGGAATATTTCATCCTTTCTACACTTTTTGATATTCGCGCAAAGAACACAAGGACAATAAAAGGTACCATTATTTTTGGGAAGATGTTTATCAGCGTATTCAAGAAATTCAAGAACTCATTTCTCATAAACTGGACCTAGTCTATCGGCTTTCATCCAACTACGATCCATAACAACTTCTGAAATTTATACACATATAATAATGTTAATGACACGCCAAAATGTAATCCAAAAACTTAATGCATATGCAAATCTAAACCTAAAGCATATAAAACATTTACTCTAATACTGACTTGAGCATAAACAACATAAACATACTGACTTGAGCATATACAACATAAAAAAAGAAAAAAGGAATGAAGATGTTGAAGAATACCGTACTTCGAAGCTGAAGAATCAAATGAACAAAGAGGGTGTGAATATTTGAGATATGAAGAGGGTAAAGTTTACGCCGCCACTGTCGTCTCTGGCTCACTTGTTCAACTAGGGCATCTTTTGAAAGAAATAATACATAATAGGTTTTGTTTTAATTTATCAGTGTACCATTTAATTACGGTTGGAAAACACAACCGTAGTGGAATTGAAGACCTCTTACAACGGTTGTTTTACTTCACTGTTGTAAACTATTTTACAATTTATTTTTAAAATAATGGAGTTAAGTCCTATAACAACGATTAGTTTAATAAACCGTTGTAAAATAATTTACAATTTATTTTATAAATAATGGACATAAGTGGCAAACGCTTAATGTACTCTAAAAAATGGAAAAAGTGTAACTGTTGGGAATCGAAGCTTACTGCACGATATTTATTACTACGGTCTTTTAAAACAACCGTCATTATATTTCTATTTATACATACGGCTACTTACTGGGTGCGAAAATTTTAACCTATTACAACGGTTTAGATGAATCTGTTGTAAACCTGGCGTTGTTGTTTGCGCGTTTTGTAGTAGTGCATGTGGCAAGTTCCACTAGTACTCTTCCTATCCGATTTACAACCGGAAAAATAGGAATCGGTGTAATCAACCAAATTACAATTTCTTACCTTAGAATACCAAAGCCCGTAACTAGAAGTACCATGAAGATACCTACGAATATATTTTACGGCTTTTAAGTGAGATTCCTTGGGAGCCGATTTATAACGGGCGCACATAAACACGCTAAACATTATGTCTGACCTAGATGCAATGAGATATAGAAGGGAACCAATCATGCCTCAATATTTCTTCACATCTACATCCTTACCATTCTCATTCTTTTCCAGGTTACCATTTGAAGCCATAGGAGTATCAATAGACTTTGAGTCTTCCATGCCAAATCTCTTAAGCAAGTCTTTGCAATATTTGGTTTGACACATAATTGTGCTTTCATTGAGTTATTTGATTTGAAGACCAAGGAAATAATTCAACTCCCCCATAAGGATCATCTCTAATTCTCCCTGCATAAGCTTAGGAAACTCTTCTACAAGTTGCATATTACTTGATTCAAAAATAATATCATTGACATAAACTTGAAGTAGAAGAGTATGTTTTCCCTGGAGCTTAATGAAAAGTGTAGTGTCTGCGTTTCTTCTAGAGTATCCTTGATCGATTAAAATTTTTCTTAGTCACTCATACCAAACTCTAGGGGCTTGTTTGAGGCCATAAAAAGCTCTTTTGAGTTCATACACATAATTAGGATACTCATGACTTACAAAATCGGGGTTGAGCTACATACACTTCTTCATTAATATAGCCATTTAGGAACGCATTTTCACATCCATTTGAAATAACTTGAAATTTTTTGCGCAAGTATAGGCTAGTAGAAGGCTTATAGCCTCAAGGCGAGCAACCGGAGCATAAGTCTCCTCATAATTGATGCTCTTCTTTTGGTTATAACCTTGAGCCACTAGTCGGGCTTTATTGCGGGTTATCACTCCGTTTTCGTCAAGCTTGCTTCTAAAAAACCATCGTGTGCCAATTACTTGATGATTTTTAGGACGAGGGACAATGTACCAAACGTCATTCCTTTTAAATTGGTATAGTTCATCTTGCATGGATATAATCCAATGTTCATAAAGTAATGCATCTTTAGCATTTTTTGGTTCGACATGAGAAACGAATGCAAAGTGATAACAAAAATTACTTATCTTGAAGCGCGTTGTCACGCCTTTAGTGATATCCCCAAGTATGTTGTCAATAGGATGATCTTTGGATGTTTTCCAAGTGAAAGGAAAATCTTCCACTCCAGTTGGACTCTCAACCTTCTCCTCTTCACGATTGTCATCTTCTTCCTTCTGATGTTCCACCGCTTTAGGTGATCAATTCCTTGTTCGGTTCCATTGAGAATTTCTTGTGAAGATACACCTACATCATGAAAAGAAACACCTTTCCCAACATTTTTCGGGTAAGACTCATCAAACGTAACATGTACGGACTCCTCAAAAATAAGTAATCTCTTGTTATAAATCCTATACGCTTTACAAGATTGTGAGTATCTGAGGAAGATACCTTAATCCTCTTTTGCATCGAATTTACCAAGATTGTCCCTTCCATTGTTCAAACTATATCATTTACATCCAAAAACATGTAGATGAGAAACATTAGGTTTTCTACCTCTAAGTAGTTCATAGGGGGTTTTATCTAAAATAGGACATATTAGAATCCTATTCAAGACATAACAAGCCGTGTTAATGGCATCGACCCAGAAATACTTCAGAATATTACCTTCATTAAGCATTGTCATCGCTAACTCCTCTAAAATCTGATTTTTATGCTCTACAACACCATTTTGTCACGGAGTTCTAGGAGCGGAAAAGTTATGCTCAATGCCATATTTGTCACAATATTTCTCAAAGAGGTGATTTAGAAATTTGCCTCTATGATCACTTTGGATGGAAACGATTTTCAAATTCATTTTATTTTGGAACAATCTAGCGAATTGTTTAAAAGCCTGATAGGTCTCATTTTTACATGACAAAAACATAACCCAACACAATCTTGAGTAATCATCTACAATCACAAAGCCATAATAGTTTCCACCTATGATTTTGGTCCTTAAGGGACCAAACAGGTCCATATGGAGAAGCTCAAGAGGTCTCGAGGTAGAAATAAGATTTTCTGATTTAAAAGAGATTCTCGTTTGCTTCCCCATTTGACACGCTTCACATAGATGGTCTTTAATGAACTTCATTTTTTGTAGGCTAATTACTAAATTTTTTATGTTACTTTGTTTAGTAAATCAAAGTTGATGTGAGTTAGGCATTTATGCCATAACCAATAGTTTTTACTCATTGTAGCTAGACACTTAGTTCCAACCAAGGATACCTTATCTAAGTAAAGCATATAAGTATTATTAACCCTCAAGCCTTTAAACATACATTCCTTATTTTTATCATGCACAAATAAGCAACAAGTGTTTTTAAAAGTAGGGTTATATATACAACACCCCCTGAAATGTTAGCGAGTTTCGCTTTAACCCCCTGTAAAAGAATTGTTTTTTAAAACCCCCCTCATAATACCCAGACTCCCTCACTATGCCCCCGTTGAACCCAAATTCCATTTTTCAATGATTTGGCAGTCTAGCTGGATTTTAATTTTATTTTTAATTTAATTTTGAAAAGGAATTTCTTTATTTTTATTTTATTTTTTATAACTTTTTTTTATATATTATGTATTTTCTACGTTTTTTATTAAATTATTTTTAACAATATTTTTTATGAAAATGTATTTAAAAATTAATTATTAAAATTTTATTTGGGTTTCCCCATTATTTTTCAGACCCAATAACACTTTCATTTCAGCCCATAACTCAAGTTTTGTAATGTAGTGTGCAAAAGAACTATATAAACACTTCCTTTTCTTTTTCAAATTTCAATGTGGGACTTCTTTTAACAATACATTCTTCAGCTTTCCATCTACTTCTTCCTTCTCCTTCTGCCAGATCAGTCGTGTTGACTTGGTAACATGCATAGAATTTATAAAAATGCATTATTCTTAATTTGCATTATTCTTATACTCAAGAGATGTTCCATTATTCTTTTATGCAAGCTGCAGGATTAACATACTATTGTTCATGGTGTGATTTGATCTATCATTGTGTGATAGATCAAATTGTAATGCATCATCGCTTGTTTCATCTTGTTTTTCAGGTCATAATGCATCATTGCTTGTGGAACATCATAGCTGCTAGAAAAGCATGGTTGTCCAGAACGAAGAAGTTGCAAGGGTTCAAAATTATGTCCATAACCAAGAAGCTGCAAAGGTTCAACATAGTGTCCAGGACAAAGGAGTTGCAGGGGTTTTATATGGTGTCCAAGTGGTTGTGCAAAGAAGAAGAAGAACAAAAAATAGAATAATTAGGAGAGCTATCTTCAACTCTTTGGATGATGATGAAGCACCATACACTTGGAGTAACTTTTTCTCATCTAGGACATTTAGATTTGATGATTAAAAATGAAAGTGTTTTTCTTGTCTTCAAGCATACTTTTTGTCATTGTTTTAATTTTTTTTATGATGATGATGAATCATCCAGTACTTTTTTGAATGATAATATCTTTGTTTAACTATTTTAATGTTTCTGTAGAATTGGAAAAGAGAGGATAAGTTTTTGTTTGAATGATAATGTCTTTGTTTTAATTGAGAAGTTTTTCTTTCTACAATGTGAATTAAATGGTAATAACCTGTTGTGTTTGAAGCATCATGTAGCATCAATATCCTTGTTGTTGCATGACACATGAAAGCTAATATGAAGAAAACTTGGCCAAATAACAAATAACAGTGTGTCCAACATGTTTCAAAACTATTTCAAAACTGAAGTCTGAACAATCATCAAGCATTGAGAGAATCCAATCTATAGTGAAATATGGTTGATAATGCTTCTGTTGAAACTGCACTATAATTTTGTTTTCATCATGGAAATTGGGAATTCTTTTTAGTTATGGAAGTTTAGCTAAATAATTGTAGTTTTTAGTAAAATCCTTTGATGAAATTGTGAGAAAATACCATCTGCATTAATAGAGCACGAGTGATGATATGGTTGTTTTAATG
This sequence comes from Lathyrus tuberosus, assembly GCA_022829125.1. Taxonomy (NCBI): domain Eukaryota; kingdom Viridiplantae; phylum Streptophyta; class Magnoliopsida; order Fabales; family Fabaceae; genus Lathyrus; species Lathyrus tuberosus. Next base: position 3,951,219 of record JALAZF010000019.1, on the reverse strand, counting down.
GTGGAGCAGTGAACTGAAGTGTGTTTGCAATATTAAAGGAGGGATGAATGTGTTATGGTTGTAAGGTTGATGGTGGTGTTCATGCTGGTGAAGAGAGGAGCAGAAGCAGCAGCAATAGTTCTTTGCTGGTGGTGTTCATGTTGGTGTTCATGCTAGTTGTAAGGATGATGGTAAGGTTGTGGTTGTAATGACACATGAAAGCACTCAAGTTGTTATCCAAAGCAAAAGTAGAAGCAGCAATAGTCCCAAATTAAAATTTCATGTACAAATGCAAGTGTTTATAAATAACTTTTACACAGTAGTTAACAATTCATTAAAAATTGGGCTCCTGTTGATAAGAATATGGGCCTGAGGCCTAAACCAATATTTTAATAATTAATTTATAAATAAATTTACATAAATTAATTAATTATATTATTAAAAAAATGTATTAAAAGTATTAATAAAAATAATAATAAATAATAAAATAAATCCACGTCGATTTAAAAAAATAAAAATAAAAATTAAAAAAAGCCATGTGGACTGTCACGCTAGCAAAATGAGAAAATATTTGCTTCAATCTAGCATTCGGGGGCTTGCCTGACGGAATCTGGGTATTACGAGGGGGTTTTAAAAAAAAAATCTTTTACGGGGGTTAAAACGAAATTCGCTAATATTACAGGGGGTGTTGTGTATTTAACCCTTAAAAGTAACTTTAAAACCTTTGTCACAAAGTTGACTAATGCTTATAAGGTTATGTTTAAGACTAACGACTAGCATAACATTGGAGATAATAGTAGATGAAGGATTACCTACACTGCCTTTTCCAAGTATAGCTCATTTTTTATTTTCTTCATACGTGAAGAACACCTTTTTCTTTGGCACAAAGTCAATTAAGAGAGATATGTCACTCGTCATGTGCCTTGAACATTCACTATCAAGATACCACATCTTTTCGATAGAGTCAAGACATTCAACCAGTGGAATCAAACAAAGAAAATAGGTACCCAATTTTCATTAGGTCCTTGAGAGTGAGTGAAATCAAAGTTGCATTTGGAAAACCATTGAATAGCTCCTTTAGGAACCAAAAGTTTCCTAAATTTGCACCTTTCAATAGTATGGTCTTTCTTACAACAATAATGACAAGATAGGTTTTTATGAGATGTGCTCTTGCTATTTGAGCCATAATGCACATATTTATGCTTTTTATTCAACATGATTCAAGGACTTTCCAAACTTTGAAGTATCAATATCAAATTCAATCTTAGGTTGTAAGGCATCATCCAATTTGACTTAATGAGTTTTTACCTCCTCTTGTCTATTGTGACAATGTTCACAACCAAACCTAGAATGTTTTATATCCTCGTTCTTGTCACTTTGAATATCTATCATATATTTCTTAATAGCTTCAAATTTCCTTTTGGATTCTAACACTTTAGTTTCTAAATTTAAAATTAATTTTTCATATTAAGCTAACTTGTTACGTGCTCTCAAGGCCTCTCTATGAAGATCTTAAAAGGCTTTTTGAAATTGGGAATATGATAAATCATTAATAAATTCAAACTTAGAGAGACTTACATTTTTCTTTTTCTTTCTATTTTCCATGAGTCAAATTCGAGCAGATTCAACACTTGAAGTTGTGCTTTCATCATTAGAGGAATCACTTGCACTCTCCCAAGCGGCATAATCTCTTCTAGACTTGCTATATTTCTTATGATGACTCTTCTCTTTGTCTTTCTTCCTCATAGGACATTCCGGTCTATAGTGACCGACTCCACCACAATGATAACAAGATCTTCTAAGCTTATCCTTCCTATCCTCATCATCTTTTGAGGAGTTTGTTAGCCTTCTAAATTTTTCTATGTTTTTTTCAGAGTGTCTAACTTCATTCTTTCTTATATACCTTTGGCATCTTTTGACAAACAACCCCATTTCCTCATCATAGGAATTCTTGTCATCTTCACTTTCACTATCACTTTGCTCAATTTATGAGGACTTTGATCTAGAAGTCTTCAGAGCTATGGATTTCTTCCCTTATTCCTTGTCTTTGACTTTCTTCTTCTTCACCTTTTTTTTCATAATCTTTTTCATATATTGTTAAGCAAGTGAGTTCTTGCTCATGCTCTTCCAATTATCCAAACAAGGCCATTAGATCAAGTACTTTGAGATCATTCGCCTCTTTGATAGTGATGACTTTGGGTTGCCATTTCCTATTTAAACATCTCAACACCTTGTTAGTAGCAATCTCATTGGAATAGGCTTACCTAGCGCATTTAATCGATTGATAAGATGTGTGAACCGTTTTCGCATGTCCACAATGGTTTGACCATGCTTCATATGAAATAGCTTAAGCTCTTGATTTAATGTGTTGATCCTAGCTTGTTTGACATCATTAGTACCCTCATGGGGAACTTTTAATGTGTCCCACATAGCCTTCGCGGTCTCAAAATGATAAACGCGATAATAATCATCAACACCTAAATCGGATGTGATAATATTTTTCACCTTCCAATCATGTGACCACGATTTCCAATAGTTAGCATCCCATTGTGCTTCCGGTTTAGGTAGTATAACACCCTCAGCATTGGTCACGGTTATTTCATCCAGACCATTTTTATGGCGTCCCACATACCCTTGTCAACGGAGTTGACATGAATACGCATACATGCTTTCCAATAGCCATAATTTTCGCCAGTGAAAATTTGTGCTCTATTTTATGCTCCCTTATGTTCGATAGCCATTCTTTTAAAAAGAAAATCTTAAGCACGAAATAAACCGGAGCTAGTGATACCATTTGTTAGGCGATAGGCTTCGATCTAGAGGGGGTGAATAGATCACAAATTTAAAATTCAAACTTTTGGCAAAAATGGTTTTCAAAAGTTTTATGGCAGAGCGAAAACAACCCGAACCGAATTGTCTAACCGAACCTACTATAAAAATGCTCGGATATGCGTAAAGTTACACAATAGAATGATAACAAACACAAATTGTTCAACAACGATTAATTCCAACACAATCAAATACTAAGCTACACGTAAAGCTTATTTCCAATGATCAAAAACCAAATTAAAACATAAAAGGCAATTTATCAAACACCTTGTGTGAAATCATTAACGTTTGGAAATTTAATTTATTTTGTTGATGTTAAAGTTAATCACAATGAAAGTGATTATGATTATATCAACAAACCTTAATTCAAAATGTAATAAAAAATTGATTTCCAAATGAAATGATCTAAAAACAACAAATCCGATAATTTGCAAACACAAAAACTAAAGAGATAGATATAAATAGATACAGAGAGAGAGAGAGAGAGAGAGAGAGAGAGGGATTTGTTTAGTTAGTTCCCTAATCGGCCTCACTATGAGGACGTTTACCCTCAATTCTAATTCAAATTGAGATGGTTGCAATTAACCTTACTTTGCAAAAAGTGTATATACAAGAGATGAATAACTCTAACCCTACAAACCTTATGGTTTGTTGTTGATTATACCACCTCAAAAACCCTTGATCAAATATTGATCAAGTCACCAACAATTCCGCTTCAATTCACCTGTTCTTGTTACTACTTTGCAAGACCTCTCATCTCAAGTTTTTCACTCGGTCGAATTAATTCCAAGCACACTTGTTGAGCCCAAGATTTACGAACACGATCCACCATCCCACGCTACTCCCTTTCAAGAAATCATATTGTCCCAAGGCCTTCACTCGGTCATATCTGTATTTGCGTAATCTTGTCCAAAACTTGAAAATACTCATTGATCTTGAAGGAAAACCCTAGCTCGGTTTTCTTATTTGAAACACTCAAAGAACTCAACCCAATATTTTTGGTACACCAACCTAATTGGATGTTAACAACCCTAATCTAGATGGTCACCTAATCACAAAATGATTATGTGTAGTTTGATTGTGTGTATGCATAGAAGAGAGGTTGAAGATGATAAGTATGCTTTGAAATTCTGGTTTCGTATAGGTTTTACACTAGAACCTTGCTAGAAAAATGCATGTGTGAGTATATATATGTACGCAAGATATGAAGCAAAGGGAATGCAAATGGATGGAGGAAAAATAATTTTTTTGAAAGAGTGCATCATGTGTGTCAACCTATGAAAGCAGTAGGTCGACCTACCAAAGCAAATGGGTCGACCTATAAAGTTCTTAGGTCAACCTGTAGAGGTTTTGTGTCGACCTTATTATTGATGTGTGTGGATTGACCTGAGAAATTTGTGTGTCGACCTATAATGAAGAAAAATCTTCTATAGGTCGACCTACACGTGTATGTGTCGGCCTATCCTATAGTGTCATCATAAAAACTTGTTTTTCAATGCATTTTTCACAAAAACCAGGTTTTCAATGCATATATGATGTATGATCCTTTTCCAAACCATTTTAATTCTTCCTAATTCTAAGATGCACATCTAAAATCAGAGGATGTCGTCCAATATACATTGACGCTACACTGTCCTAGTTTTGACATCATTCAAAATACATATCAAACGGAAAATAACCCTCACACTTTACACTCTAAAGAATTGATTCTGGGAGATAAGATTGAACCAGTCAGAACCAGATCCTCATTCAAACCTTCTGAAGAGACGCTTTTGGGTTTGGTGTCCCTTATAGAACCTACATCTATTGATGAAGCCCTTCTGGACACAGAGTGGATTCTGGTAATGCAAGAAGAACTGGACCAATTCTCCAAAAATGATGTGTGGACTATTGTGCTTAAATTCAAAGAAAAGTATGTCATTGGGACAAGATGGGTCTTCAGAAACAAGTTAAATGAAAAAGGAGAGGTGGTAAGAAACAATACTAGACTGGTTGCACGAGGCTATAGTCAGCAAGAGGGAATTTACTATACTAAGACCTTTTCACCAATTTCCAGGTTAGAGCCTATTCATCTCTTAATCTTTTTTTATGTTAATCATAATATCATCTTGTATCAGATGGGCATTAATAGTGTATTTCTGAATGGTTACATAACTGAAGAAGTGTATATACACTAACATCCTGGTTTTGAAAATCATAAAAACCCATATTTCATTTTCAAACTTAAGAAATATTTGTATGGTCTAAAACAAGCTCCTAGAGCATGGTATGAAAGACTAAGCAAATTTCATTTAGAAAATAATTTCACCAGTTGATAAACCTGTCATTGACACCTTCTGGGAGCGTCTCAGAAACAATGAACTATAAACTCCTAACTCTTCTGACTGGACCATTCATATCTCCTATGACCATGAAACTAAACATGAACCAAAACCAATTATTGACCATGAGGAAGTAGATGTTCTAGTTAGGCAGTTTGAGGAAGAAGAGAATGAGCGTCTTCGTTATCTACTGGAAGAATGCACTGAGTGCTTCAACCTAGCTTAGAGTGATTTTGCATGGTATGACTTTAGAAGGTGAATAAACACACGTTCTTTGGATCTGAAGAAGCTCAGCTACAAGGCTGTTGAGAAAATGTTTCATGACAAGATGGCTGGAGTTATTGAGCTACTTGTGGAGTTTTTTACTCTGAAGACTCCTCACATTCCTGAACCTGAAGTTGTGGAAGAAGATACTGCTGATATGGAAACTGAAGTTCCTCCTCCTCCATATACTGATTTGGCAGCCATCCTGGAACCAAGACTATTGTGGAAGCTGAAGATTCTGGCTCTGAACCTTCTTTGGTGCCAAAGACTAATCAAAAGTTGAAGTATGAGAATCAAGTTGTTAGATCACGCCTAGACAAGAAAGACGAAGTGTTCAAGAAACAGGCCGAGACTAACACCAATATTGAAGGGATGCTTCAAGTCATTCTGTCTAGACTACCACCCCATATTAGAAACCTTTTTTTTAACTTGTTACTTTCTAGTTTTTTGTTTAAGTCTTTTTATCATTTCAGCATTTGCTTCTGTACTTTTTGCACTTTCGATGAAATGAGGTTTCTGTGTCTTTACTTTGTCTATTTTATTTATCTTTTTGGTTGATGACAAAGGGGGAGAATAGTGGAATTTCTGAGTTGTCTGTCTAATTTCTAACTCTAAAAAATAATCTGGGAACTCTGAATAAGTTCAAAATCTTTGGAAAATCCTTCTTGTTCAAACAAGTTATCTAACTTATTCAGAAGTTGATAACTGTAGCCAAAAAAACGTTAACCAAGTTCATATAAGTTAACCAGGCATGAATCTGAAGAATTGACATAACTAAACTTTTTGATAACTGAAGCCTAGTCAATGTCTAAAGACTTTTGCAACCAAGTTTCTTGTTCAGGGAAGTTAATTATTTCATGCTGATTAAGACATTCTATGTGTTAAGATTATTTTAACTCTTAAACTCAGGGGGAGCTTGCAAACCTAACTCTGAAGTTCTAAGTTGAAAAATAATTTTAATAGCATAAGATTAAGGGGGAGCTTACAAACCTCGCTCTGAAACTTTTATGTGATTAAACCATGTAAAAATAGTTCATTAAAATGTATGGTTTTGTCATCATAAAAAAGGGGGAGATTGTTAGAATAAGATTTGGTTCTGCATCTGGCCTTATATTCAAGTTCTAATTCTGATTAAATGACGTGTGATGTCATCAAACTCTAAAACTAGTGCACTCTGCCTCTAGGTTTTGTGTTTACAAACTGGTTTCAAACTCTGGATTTTGTACACAACGCTTTTGACATCTAGTTATCCAAGGCTTTGATGCTTTTAAGCTTCTGAAACTCTTATGCTCTAAAGCCCTGCGTCCAAAACAACTCTGAACTTTGTCAACAGATTCTGAAGGACAGGTTCTGAAGAACTAGATCAAGACTCTGAAGACCAAAGTTTCTGAAGATTCTCTCAACTAAATTCTTACTCTTATTTTATGCATGCTTCATCACCAATGTGAGATATTGGATCAAACTCTAGTTAGCATGTCGTCGAAGTCTGCTCACATGTTATTGTCGAAGACCTACATGCTGTAGTCGAAGTGTGTTCTAGTGTGTAGCTGTCGGATTGGGCCTTGTGTTAAGGATCCAATTGTTTAAGTTAGCTTGGACTCTAAGTTAGCTTGTAATGGGTAATTGTTAAAAGGCCCATTAGTTTAGTATGTTAGGTTTTATTATAAATAACATACTAGTCTTTCTTCATAAGGTGTGACAAATCCTTATTAGGTTGAGAGAGGTTAATTGTTGGTATTCACTTGTAATCTTTGAACCCTATTGAGAAAGTGAATAGTAAAACATATTTAACCAATTCTCTATTCTTCTTCCTCTTTCCTCTTCCTTTGTGAACCCTAATAGGGTTTCGTGTGTTTGTTCAAGTTTTTCCTTCTTTTCTACCCTTGTGGATTTCTTGGTGTTCAAGAAACCAAATATACTTTGTTATTCCGGTATCGTTTTTCACAACAAATTGGTGCGGTAGGCGTGGAGAAGATGCCTTCAACAAAGTATGAGATTGAAAAGTTCACTGGAGTGAACGATTTGGGTCTGTGGCGCTTGAAAATGAAAGCCCTACTGGTTCAACAGGGTTGTTTGGAAGCGTTGAAGGGAGAGACAGCCATAGATGTTGTGTTAACGGAAAAAGAAAAGACGGTCATGATAGAGAAAGCCTACAGTGCAATATTGTTGAGCCTTGGTGATAAGGTTCTTCAACAGGTATCGAAGGAGACTACGACATCGGGGTTATGGTTGAAACTTGAAAGTTTGTACATGACCAAATCTCTGGTGAATCGACTCTACCTGTAGCAAGCTTTGTATTCATTCAAGATGAGTGAAGACAAAGTTTTGGCTGAGCAGTTGGATATGTTCAACAAGATGATTCTTGATCTTGAAAATATTGATGTGAAGATCGATGAAGAAGATCAAACACTGTTGATGTTGTGTGCTTTGCCCAGAACACATGCTCACTTCAAAGAAACTCTTTTGTATGGAAGAGAGTCCATGCGCTTTGAAGAAGTTCAATCAGGCTTGTATTCTAAGGACCTGAATGAACGAAAGGAGCATAAACCTTCCACGGTTGGTGAAGGTTTGGCCGTTAAGGGAAAATTCTTGCGAAAAGATGGTAAGTTCGACAACAAGAAAGGTAAAAGTCAGTAGAAGTCTTATAGTGGCGAAGCATCTGGTATTCGATGCTATCATTGTAAGAAGGAGGGTCACACAAGAAAGGTGTGACCTGAACGCCTGAAAGATCATGGAGGTAAGGATAATGGCAACGCAGCCATTGTTCAAGATGACTTCGAATCATCTGATGTTCTTGTGGTTTCAAGCGGCGACTCAAGAAAATAGTGGATTATGGATTCAGGTTGCACTTGGAACATGACTTCAAATAAAGAATTGTTGGAGGAGCTATGTGATCAAGATGGTGGATCAGAGCTACTGGTAAACAACAAAGCTTGCAAAATTGCAGACATTGGATCTGTGAGATTCAAGCTCCATGATGAGTCAATAAGGTTATTGACTGAAGTCAGGTATGTAGCTGATTTGAAGAGAAATTTGGTTTCTCTTGGTGAATTCAACAGGAAGGGATATGTTTTTCAAGGAGAGAAAAGTATCCTAAGAGTCATGAAGGGGTCGAAGGAAGTCTTGAGAGGCGTGAAGAAACAAGGCTTGTATACCCTTGAGGCTGAAGTTGTAAGTGGTTCAACAAATGTTGCATCCACGAAACCTTTGTCGAAGACAGAAATTTGGCACATGAGATTGGGCCATGTCAGTGAAAAGGGTCTGGCCGAATTGGGGAAACAAAATCTTCTTGGAGGAGACAAAGTTGAAAAGCTGAAATTTTGTGAACCATGTGTACTTGGAATCTTGCAGAGTGAAGTTCAACAAAGGCAAACAAAGAACTCATGGATCCCTTGATTACATCCATGCTGATCTTTGGGGGCCTGCAAGGTGTCCATCACATTCAGGAGCAAGGTATTTTCTATCCATAGTCGATGATTATTCCAGAAAGTTGTGGGTATTCATCTAGAAGACTAAGGATGAAACTTTTGAGAATTTCAAAGGTTGGAAGACTCTGGTCAAAAATTAGACTGGCAGAAAGGTCAAGAGGTTGAGAACCGACAATGGCCTTGAATTTTGCAATGAGGCGTTCGACAGCTTTTGTGCTGCCTCAGGTATTGTAAGGCATAAAACTACTGCAGGTACTCCACAACAAAATGGTTTGACAGAGAGGGTTAATCGAACTATTTTGGAAATAGTTAGATACATGTTGACTAGTGGTGGGTTAAAGAAGGTGTTTTGGGCAGAGGCTATTTCGACAGTAACATATCTGATAAACAGATGTCCTTCGACTGTGTTAGATATGAAGATACCTGAAGAAGATTGGTAGGGACATCCACCTAGTCTCGACATACTAAGAATATTCGGCTACGTGGCCGATGCTCACATTAGGCAAGATAAGGTCGAACCTAGAGCTCTGAAATGCATGTTCATGGGATACCTTGAAGGAGTCAAAGCTTATAGGCTATGGTGCTTAGAGCCAGGTCACAGGAGGTGTATCACCAGTCGATATGTAGTTTTCAATGAAGCTGAGATGGCTTTCAAGAAAACTGATGATGCTCACGAAGAGCTGTAACAAGGAGAGATTCCTGTTGAGGTGGAGCATGTTGATACTGAATTGCGTATCCCAGATGAAGTCAAAGAAGAAGCAGAAGATGTTGTCGAAGATGAGGAGACTGGTAATGACTACCTGCTAGTAAGAGACAGGTCGAGGAGATTCATCAAGCCACCTCATAGACTTGGGTATGCAGATCTTATAGCTTATGCCTTAATCTCTACAAGTGAGGTTCTCGACGAAGAACCTAGAGACTATAAGGAAGTTATGAGGAGTCGAAAGAAGACTGAATGGCTGAAGGCCATGGATGATGAGATGAAATCTCTTCATGATAACAACACATAGGAACTGATCAAGAAACCTGCTGGAACCAGGTTAGTCAACTGTAAATGGATTTTCAAAGTTAAGGAAGGAATTAAAGGAGTGGCGTCGAAGAGATACAAGGAAATATTGGTCGCTAGGGGGTCCACTCAGAAAGAAGGTGTCGACTTCAATGATGTGTTCTCTCCTGTTGTGAAGCACATGTCCATCTGAATGTTGCTTGCCACAGTGGCACAGTTCGATCTTGAACTGGAACAGATGGATGTAAAGACTCCGTTCTTGTATGGTGATCTAGATGAAACGATCCTGATGAGGCAACCTGAAGGGTATGTCGAAAAGAGGAAGGAAAATTATGTGTGCAAGCTGAAGAGATCTTTATATGGACTGAAACAATCTCCTCGACAGTGGAATAGGAGATTCGACAAGTTCATGGCACACATAAGTTTCATTAGAAGTCAGTTCGACCACTGTGTTTACTTCATATTTCGACCTGGTAATTCATTTGTTATTTTGTTTCTTTATATGGATGATATTCTAATAGAAAGCAACAATGTCGAAGATGTAATGAGGGTGAAAGCTGAACTCAATAAGGAGTTCGACATAAAGGATCTAGGAGCTGCATCCAGGATTCTTGGGATTGACACCCGAAGAGATAGAAAGCAGTCGAAATTATGCTTATCTCAAGAGGCATACCTACGGAAGATTCTCGAAAAGTATGGTATGTCGAATTTAAAGCCTGTTGTGACTCTGACAAACCCTTAATTCAAGCTGAGTATAGATCAGTGTCCCAGTACTGATGTCGAAATAGCTTATATAAATAGCATTCCATATGCTAATATAGTGGGTTCTTTGATGTATGTTATGGTATGTACTAGACCTGACATAGCATATGCAGTAAGTCTTGTAAGCAGGTACATGGCGAATCCTGGAAAGGCTCACTGGCAAGCATTGAAGTGGATTTTAAGTTACATAAATGGATCTCTGAATAGAGCCCTAATTTATGGTGAAGCCTTGGGTGAAGATAGTAAAGCAATAATCGAAGGATATGTCGACTCTGATTATGCAGGTTGTAAGGATTCCAGAAAATCTATTTCTGGATATGTATTCACTATATTTGGTACAACAATCAGTTGGAAAGCAACACTTTAGAAGGTTGTTGCCTTATCAACCACTGAAACGGAATATATCGCCCTAACTAAAGCTGTGAAGGAAGTATTGTGGCGTGAAGGTTTTGCAAAGGACCTGAAACTTCAAGGTCCAATTATCACTATTAAATGTGATAGTCAAAGTGCAATACACCTGTCGAAGAATTCAGCCTATCATGAGCGAACCAAACACATTGATGTAAGGCTGCAAGTTTTTCCACTGTATGCATTTGATAAAGCTGCATGAAGAAAGTTAGTTTATTCTTTGATGTTATAGATTTAGATCCAAGGTGGAGATTTGTGAGATATTGGATCGAACTATAGTTAGCATGTTATCAAAGTCTGCTCACATGTTGTTGTCGAAGACCTACATGTTGTAGTCGATGTGTGTTCTAGTGTGTAGCTGTCGGATTGGGCCTTGTGTTAAGGATCCAATTGTTTAAGTTAGCTTGTACCCTAAGTTAGCTTGTAATGGGTAATTTTTAAAAGGCCCATTAGTTTAGTATGTTAGGTTTTATTACAAATAGCATACTAGTCTCTCTTTATAAGATGTGGCAAATCCTTATTAGGTTGAGAGAGGTTAATTGTTGGTATTCACTTGTAATCTTTGAACCCTATTGAGAAAGTGAATAGTAAAATAGATTTAACCAATTCTCTATTCTTCTTCCTCTTTTCTCTCCCTTGGTGAATCCTAATAAGGTTTCGTGTGTTTGTTCAAGTTTTTCCTTCTTTTCTACCCTTGTGGATTTCTTGGTGTTCAAGAAAACAAATATACTTTGTTATTCCGGTATCGTTTTTCACAACAACCAACTTATCAGAAGCCTCTGAATATTGAAGATAAGATCAAAAGGTTTTACGTGAGAAAAATAGTACACAAAACAAGATCAAATATTCCTTCCACTATACTGATTTTATGGGCTAAGGATTATACTATTGTACCATTGTGTCTCCCATTTTCACAAACCGTTATACAAGGTTACAACTGCATTTTGGTATTCCAATTCTACCCTCCGACGAATCTCTTTGTTGCCTATTTAAAGAAGACTTAGAAGAATGGAAAATCACATCACTTGAACAAACTCTTACAACACTATTATCATACGTGAACAGTGCTATTGTGAATATTTTGAGGGAAAAGAAACACTCACACAAGAACTTTTGTTTATACTATTCATTGTAAATCTTTTGGGCGACATTTGTATTTCACTTGTGTATTTTCCTTTCCTAGAAGCATCTTGTAAACACACTTTGTATCAATCTTTTTTATTGTATTTTTGTTCCTTGAGTGATTAGGGTTTAGTCTGTATACTCAAGAAGACATTGATTGTTGGCCTTTGTGTTGAAATCAAGTTTGATTATAGTGAATTAAGTCCTTATTGATAAGGCAAAATCACCTTGGTGGGTGGAATGGAGGTAGCTTGTGTTATAGTGAACTAGTATAAATATCATTGTTTCATTATTTTTATTCCTTGTTTGCTATTCTTTGTTTTGGGCTTAAAAAAAATTCATTTTTAAAAACCTAATTCAAACCCCCTTTCTTGTGTTTCCCTTCTCCTTCAGTTGATAGCACTCTATACTAGTAAATGGTGAGATGCATAAGTTACACTCGCAATTATATATCTTATATATGTCATAATGTAAGCATGGTGAACATACTTAAGTAAGAACCTAAATTGTTACATATGCAAGTAGCCAAAAGGATATGTGTTTATGTTATTTTATTTCTAAAACCTAATGGTCATAGAAATATTCTGACTAATTTTTGTGACTTAGAGTAGTGTGGAGACAAATTGAAAATAATAACTACAATAGAATATGTGTTTATGTTAATCAATTCTTCAATTGCATGGTTCTCTAAGAGGCAAACAATGATGACTCTGTCTTTTTGTGAAGCTAAGTATATCTCGGTCTTCAATGCATTTTGTTAAGGAGTGGGTATAATTTTTATTGATCGAGATAAAAATAAGCAAAAAGAAGAATTGGTGGTGTTGATGGCAGACAACAAATCAACAGTTAACCTTGCAAAAAAATTCCCCAGTTTATGAAAAAAGTAAACACATTGAAATCATATTTCACTTTCTTTGAGACTAAGTAAACAAGGGCAAAATCACTTTAACACACTATAGAACATAGTATCAAATAGGAGATGTTCAATGTAATAAGTAAACCAAATTAAATCATTCAAGATTGAAAAATTCAAAGTGATAAGAAGCATGTTCAAAGTCATAAGTATAAAGACTTTAAATTAAGAAAATATGTTGAAATGTAATTCAAATCGGCTGAATTTTCTTAGTCTTTGTAAGCTCAACTAATTGTATAAATAATAATTAATTTATTGATTAATTGTTAAGTTATTGTTGTTTCCGGTTTTGAAAAATAAACTTGCCACAAAGAAAATTATCGGGACGAGTCGCGTACTAGGTCGCTTTCGTTAAGACGTTTCGCCGAACTGCCAATAAGTATGCAAAGCAGTCGAGTTTCGACGACATCTCCAGGATAAAACAGTCCGTTCAGAAATACGATTATCAATTGTACTGTGATAAATCGCTCTAGAGATACACCTTCAGATGGTTATTAAAAAACCAGTCGCAGTATCTGGAATTAATCCAGTCGATGATGGTGCGATAAACTACTCGTTAATCAGAAAAAGAAAAATTATAGATGAAGTGAATGAGAGATTCTGGAAAATTCAGAATCTGGAGTATTTTCTCAACTGATACGCACAATACAATTTATAGTCATGAATCTGATATGATGGAGAGAAAATAGTGGGAGAGTTGAGAGAAAAAAGTGGGAGGGAGTTATTCAATCAAAACTAGGTTAAGACTAGGTTTTGATGAGTGACTCATTATAATTATTTAATTTCTAAGTAATCAATAGAATTGACTTCCATTAATTAATCGGTTGACCTTTTCAAATTCACACAAAGTTTTCCAACAATCCCCCACTTGAATTTAAAAGATAATTTTAGAAGTAACGTCAAATATATCTAAGATTGTGCATAAGCAAAGGTGTCTACGACTTGAACCTTAGCGTAGCAAGTAGGATTCTGATTCAACAAGAGTGACACTATTATCTTGAACTCTATCTCAGACATCATACCCGCACACAACCTTTTCGTAAAGTGTATTCTAATAGCCCGTGCTTTAATGGCCCTGCACGTGTATCCCGGTTTAGTGAAGGCTCTAGGAATTCTGCCTCGAAATTCCATAGGAACCGGCCTCAATTCCACAATCACGTAGGTGAGTCTATCAAGAGTACTTCTGTAGCCTAGGTACTCCCTCATACAGAGTATAGATATCATTAAGAGTTTCTATTATCTCATCCTCTTATTACTTCAGGATTCATCCTTCACTTGCATGGTCATCTCATATTACTCACAACTTGTTATTACCCATTGAACCTATTTCTTGGGATCTCCAGTCATTTAGGTTAGGTTACCATCATGAGTAACTCATTTCTTTATAGGCATTAGTCTCATATTTTTGGATGTATTATGGACTTTCTCTCTAGCTAATCCTTTCGTCAAAGGATCTGCTAAGTTTTCATCAGTGCGTACATGATCCACTCTTACAGCTCCTTTAGAGATACAGTCTCTAACGGTGATGTGCTTTCTTCTAATTTGACGTCTTTTACCATTATAATAACGGTTTTCAATTTTTGCAATAGCCGCGGTACTATCGTAGTGGATCAACACAGCTGGCGTAGGTTTTTCCCATAAGGGAATCTCAGCGAGCAAGCATCTTAACCAACTTGCTTCTTCACTAGCTGTAGCTAGTGCTATCATCTCAGACTCCATTGTGGACTGTTCCAGGATGGTCTGTTTCTTTGATTTCCAAGATACAGCTCCTCCAGCTATACTAAATATATAGCCACTAGTAGCTTTGGAATCATCCGATAAGGTGTTCCAATATGCATCACTATACCCTTCTAGTACAGCAAGAAATTTCTGATAGTGTAGGCCGAGGTCCATAGTCCTTTTAAGGTACCTCATGACTCGCTCAATAGCTTGCCAATGCTCGTTACTCGGCCTACTCGTAAATATGCATAGCAATCCTACAACATATGCAATGTCGGGTCTGGTACAATCAGTGGCATACCTAAGACTGCCAATGATGCTCGCATATTCTATTTGTCTGATACTTTCTCCAGTGTTCTTAAACAGTTTCACACTTGGATCATACGGTGTGCACGCAGGTTTACAATCAAAGTATTTATATTTCTTTAAGATCTTCTCCACATAGTGAGATTGATCCAAAGAAATTCCTTGTTCGGATCTCGTGATCTTGATACCCAGGATCACGCTTGCTTCTCCGAGGTCTTTCATATCAAAGTTATTGCTCAACAATGATTTCATATCATTAATGGCCTGAATGTTTGATCCAAATATGAGTAGATCGTTTACATATAGACATATGATAGTGCAAATACGATTCTCAGATTTATAATAAACGCATTTATCACTTTCATTCACTTTGTACCCATTTGATATCATTAAGTTATCAAACTTTTCATGCCATTGTTTAGGAGCTTGTTTTAGTCCATACAGAGACTTATCTAACTTACAGACCTTTTTTTCTTGTCCATGGATCACAAACCCTTCTGGTTGTTCCATATAGATTTCTTCTTCTAAGTCACCGTTTAAAAAAGCTGTTTTAACATCCATTTGGTGTACCATTAAGTTATAAATAGCAGCTATTGAAATGAGTACCCTAATGGATGTAATTCTAGTGACTGGAGAAAATGTGTCGAAGAAATCTATATTTTCTCTTTGTCTAAAACCTTGGCTACAAGGCGAGCCTTGTATTTATCAATAGTTCCATCAGGTTTTAGTTTCTTTTTCAAAACCCATTTACAACTAATTGGTTTGCAACCAGGAGGTAAGTCTACTAAGTGCCAGGTATTGTTAGACTCTAGAGAATCTATCTCATCATTAATAGCTTCTTGCCATAAATCTGCATCCAGAGATGACAGTGCTTCGTGAAGATTTATTGGATCTTCTTCTACATTATAAGCCGCATAATCGGGCCCATAGTCTTTAGCAACTCTTGCTCTTTTACTTCTTCGAAGTTCTGTTTCTACATTGTCGTTGCTTTCAGTACTTTTTATCACAGGAATGTGACCCGATTGGGTGCCCCCACTATTTCTCGATTTGAAAGGAAATTTGTCTTCATAGAATTCAACATCGTTTGACTCTATGATCACTTTTGCATTTAGGTCATAAAACCTATATTCTTTACTGTTTGCTGCATACCCAATGAATACCCATTCATAGGCTCTACTAGCGAGTTTAACTCGTTTCGGATCCGGAATCCTGACATAAGCCAGACAGCCCCAAGTTCTCAAATAAGACAAGTTTGGTTGTCTTTTCTTTAATATCTCATAAGGTGAGATCTTACTTTTTGACTTGGGAACTTTATTCAGGACATAGCAGACAGTCAATAAAATTTCCCCCACCAGTGAGGTGCAGCACCAGAATTCAAGATAATTGCAACAACAAGTTCAGTAAGAGTTCTATTCTTTCTTTCTGCTTTGCCATTCATTTCAGGAGAATATGGAGCAGTCGTTTCATGTACAATGCCATGTTTAATATAAAAATCATTAAATAACCCAGAGTCATATTCAGTTCCCTTATCACTACGAAGTCTCTTAATCTTCTTGCTAAATT
Source organism: Lathyrus tuberosus (assembly GCA_022829125.1). Lineage (NCBI taxonomy): Eukaryota > Viridiplantae > Streptophyta > Magnoliopsida > Fabales > Fabaceae > Lathyrus > Lathyrus tuberosus. The sequence goes on along the minus strand of JALAZF010000019.1, from coordinate 3,934,599 downwards.
GATTCTCAATTTCAGTTACAAACATCTTAAACATGTCAAGTGCTTCACTTTTATTCTTTATTAGGTATACATAAGTATAATTAGAGCAATCGTCAATAAAAGTGATAAAATAACGTTTACTATTTCTAGTTAAACTTCCATCTAGTTCACATATATCAGAATGTATAAGATCTAGGGGATCAGATTTATGCGAAGTCTTTGTTATTTTAGCTTGACTACAAAATTCACATTTATTAGAGTCATTGGCATTTAATTTAGGGATTAGGCCTAAGTTGCTTGCATTAGAAATAATTCGTTTATTAACGTGACAAAGTCTAGCATGCCAAATATTAAAATCACACGAAGAGTAGACAGAAGGAGAAATTTTATTCAAATCAACATTCAACTTAAACATGCCATCAGTGGCGTACCCTTTCTCGACAAAAATACCATTCTTAGTGATGGTGTACAAATCTGCCCCTATAGTTTGACTAAACCCAGCCTTATTTAAAAGAAAACCAGAAACAAGATTCTTCCTAATTTCAGGAACGTGCATGATGTCCTTCAAGATCAAAGTCTTTCTTGAGGTGAATTTCAGCTCAACATCTCCAATTCCAGCAACATTAGTGGTGTGAGCATCTCCCAACATCACTTTCTTATCTTCAGCATTCATGTATGTCTTGAACATAGCACGATCGTAACAGACATGACGAGTGGCTCCAGTGTCTATCCACCAACCATCACTTCCACCAACCATGTTGACTTCAGTGATCATAGCAATGAATTGCTCATCAGTCAGGTTAACCTGAGCACTTAAGCCAGCAACAGGTTTAGGCCTGCTCTTACATTTTTTTGCCATATGACCCGGTTTCCCACAATTGTAGCAAGAGAAAACCGAAGCATCATTTATTTGAGGTGGTGGTTGTTGCCTAGCAAATGGAGCAGATGGGCCCTTAGAGGGATTCCCATTCTTAATTCGGTTCACAACATTGCGGTTCTGATTCTTTAATGGTTTGTCCGTAGGCTTCAGAACCGCACCGAATCTCTTTTTGTTGTTAGAAACAACTAAGACTTCATCTTTTTTATCTTGTCTCCGAGCTTCCTCTTCAATTCGGAGGCGAGTAATCAGACTTTCAATTGAAAATTCTTTTGTTTTATGGCGAAGCACATTTTTGAAATCTTTCCAACCAGGAGGCAGTTTGTCAATGATAACAGCAATCTGAAATTGTTCATTGAGGGCCATACCTTCTGTAATAATTTCATGAGCAATTTTCTGAATTTCGTGGCTTTGAGCTTCCACAGACTTTTCATCCACCATCTTGTAGTTCAAGTAGCAGCTGACAGCATATTTTTTCGCACCTGCTTCTTCAGTATCATATTTCCTTTGGAGAGCCTCCCATACCTATTTAGCAGTCTTGTAACTAGTGTAGTAGTCGTACAGATCATCAGCAAGACTGTTCAGAATGTGATTTTTGCACAGATAGTCATTCTCTTGCCATAGGGCGATTTCTTTCCTGAGCTGTAAGTCATCTGCTGCATCCTTAGCTTTTGCAGAGTCTGATTCAGACGTTTTGGAAGTCCCGTCTGATTCTGCAAGTGACTTACCATTAGGTAGTTCAGTTGATCCAGAAGGAACAACCGGGATTTTTGCACAGATAGTCATTCTCTTGCCATAGGGCGATTTCTTTCCTGAGCTGTAAGTCATCTGCTGCAGCCTTAGCTTTTGCAGAGTCTGATTCAGGCGTTTTGGAAGTCCCGTCTGATTCTGCAGGTGACTTACCATTAGGTAGTTCAGTTGATCCAGAAGGAACAACCGGGATATCCTCAATCAGGACGTGGGCAACCTTCTTTAGAGTTAAGAAAAATTTCATCTTAGCTTGCCAACGTTTGAAATTGGATCCCTCAAACTTGAATGGTTTGTCAGAGACAGAAGCGGCCGCAGTAGTACCGATAATTTCCTCAGTAGTCATGGTAGTTATGAAAACGTCTTAAAATTGTTGTTTCCGGTTTTGAAAAATAAACTTGCCACAAAGAAAATTATCGGGACGAATCGCGTACTAGGTCGCTTTCTTTAAGACATTTTGTCGAACTGCCAATAAGTATGCAAAGCAGTCGAGTTTCGACGATATCTCCAGGATAAAACAGCCCGTTCAGAAATACGATTATCAATTGCACTGTGATAAATCGCTCTAGAGATACACCTTCAGATGGTTATTAAAAAACCAGTCGCAGTATCTGGAATTAATCCAGTCGATGATGGTGCGATAAACTACTCGTTAATCAGAAGAAAAAAAAAATTATAGATGAAGTGAATGAGAGAGGTAAGAGAGATTCCGGAAAATTCAGAATCTGGAGTATTTTCTCAACTGATACGCACAATACAATTTATAGTCATGAATCTGATATGATGGAGAGAAAATAGTGGGAGAGTGGAGAAAATAATGAGAGTTGAGAGAAAAAAGTGGGAGGGAGTTATTCAATCAAAACTAGGTTAAGACTAGATTTTGATGAGTGACTCATTATAATTATTTAATTTTTAAGTAATCAATAGAATTGACTTCCATTAATTAATCGATTGACCTTTTCAAATTCACACAAAGTTTTCCAACAGTTATTTATATAGTTATTAAAATTACTTCTAAATTATCTGTAAAGTTAACATTAATATTATCAAGCTGAACATATTTGAATTTAATTATAAAAACGCATAATTGTGCATGTGAACTTCTTAATTATTACATTCAAATACAAAAATCACATCAAATGAGAAATCAATCTTATTTGAAGATATTTACAATTAAACATTTTAGAAACTAAAATTTTTCTTAAGAAAAGAAAAGCTTATCTTTGACATTTGCCGACACTATCTTTTTGATATCACAAGCACTTAATTAAGATAGAACATGTTTTCAACGCTATCTTATAAGCTAAGCCAGCCTTTACATTATTTTGATATTTGACTGGTAGTTGTTAGGGTTTGTTCTGTCTTTTACCCACCCACGTGATATTCATGACTTTCTCTGTTTTAATATCTTATGCGTGATGTTCATGAACACGAAGCTTCCTCTTTAAGAAACAAACTTACATCAATCCTATTTTTCATCATTTAAGTTTGGTATGACATATGTTACATGTAAAATTGGTTGTACTCCAACAAAAATTTACCAACATATGCCATATACCAACAAAAATTTAATATTCTACTTGTTATCATAAATGCAAGACTTATAATTCTAATGGAGGTGTGCATAGTGTGATTGATTGAATTGTGAGCTAATTATACAACTAAAATCTAGGCTAATGATGAAGTCATATAGTGATAGTAGCAATTAAGTCACTTTCCTATGCCTTTTTTATGTGATTAACCTAGGTTTGAACAATGAATATAATCATCTATTTTATTTTGGCATACTAATTTTGTAGTAAAATATCATAAAATTTGTTTTATTTGAATAATTTTGATTTGGATTGATTTTTTCATAATTCTTTGTAATCTTTATTAAAACTTATAAAATATAAATGAATTAACGGTAATTTTTTTAAAAAATAATAAAATGAACTGCTAAAATCATACTATGAAGGACTTTCTTTACAACCGCAAACATGAACATTTCCTTGTTTTTAAGAAAAATACTTAAATAAAATGAGAATTTAATACTCCCTTCGTCCCACAATGAGTGACCTAGTTGACTTTTCACACAGATTAAAAAAAAAGAATAAATGAAAGAGAGAAAATAATATTTTGACTAAAATACCCTTATGATGTATTGGGAATGATGATTAATTAGAGGGTAAAATAGAAAAAATTGCATTGAAAATTGAAATGGGTCATATAATTTAGGACACCATTTTATTCCAAATGGATCACTTATTATGGGACGAAGGGAATAAAACAAAAGAATTTACTTGATTCAATGATAATTTTTAAATTGACGCTATTTACGAGAGTATTTTTATATTTTTGCTCAAATTCTATTTCTATTCTCATACCTCGGGATGGCTAAACCAAAAGATTTACTTATTAGATCTATTCAACATGTTCTCTATTTTCACTTATTCACTCAAATGTGTAATGTTACTTAATCAACATGTATAGGTCATTTTACCATAAATTTAAAAATTTTCTAAACAATCTATTAAACCAATGTTATACACACATTTTTGAGCTTTTAATGGTTATAGCATGGTTTGAGTATGGTAGGATAAATTTGGACAAAGTAGACTAATTTTTGGAGTTATGCATTAGATTCCTTCATTCATCAATTCTTTAAATTTTTTTAGAAAATTTCACTAATACATAGGACACTCATATTCAGAAAAAAAATAATGATTATTTGGCTCAAACTTTTCTTGTTAAAGTATCTGAAAGTTGAAATATGTCTGAGCTTAATTTTCATATTTAGTCGTTATCCTTCCTTTAATATTTTTGAATTTAGATTGAACATAATCCTTCGAATTTTGATACCTATTTTCTTTCACAAACAAACTCTTATTTATCCTTGGAAGCACAATAGTGGGATAAAATTTAGGACAAACTAAATCTTAAAATTCAAACAAAATTATAAATTTGGTGTTGTGAGTATTATTCATCAACACAATCACTAAATTAAACTAAAAAATAATTAAAGGAAATAAACATATAATAAAGAAAAATGAAAATAAAATATAAAGTAAAAAATAAAAATAGAATCACAAATCTTTGTTTTCACAAGTTGCCTCCTATATAGTTCTCATTTAACATTATTAGGTTGACGACTCCCCTTCCAAATTAGGGAAGATACTTCCTGATTGTAGTAACATAAACTTTAGCTTTCATTATCATGGATGTGTCTTTCACAACTTCTTTTTTTGTTGTAACATAATATGACAGATTGATCCATGATGGTATGCTTGAATTTTCATTGAAAACTTTGCTCACAAAATATATTGCATGAATATTTTCTGCGTTCTTTTGACCAAGAATCACTCTAGTAACATAATCACTAGTATCACACATCAACTCAATGGGGGAATTCCTAATTTTGGACTTTGATTACAATTTGTCACCATTCTTTTCTTTATCATCCTTTAAAATGTGGAGGGGGCATTGCATAGGTTGAACAACATTCATCTATACGCTAAGTAATTTCTTAGGGTTTAATTGAGTTGAGTTTACCCATGTGTTTTCAATTATTGGATATATCAGTACCAACTCCAAGTAATTTCAAGAATTCTTTCTTTACTGCCTCTGTCATTGTTGGATATAGTTGTGGTTATGGTTGGACAACTAGCTTGCATTCTTCTTCCTCTGTGGTCAAGAAGTTTCTTATAATGGAATGATTAATGAGTTTATTCCCCCAAAAAGTTCATATTTAAAGGGTGTTGTGTTAGGATGTTTCTTGAGTTTAGGGATTGCTTGTTTTTTACAAACTTCAGTTGGTTTATCTGCAACTATTCTTTAATTATTGTTTGAACTTCCTTGGACGGTAAAGTTTCGAGTGATTTTACACATTCATTTTTGTCTTTGCTTCTATTACTCTCTCAAATGGTGGAGATATTGTCTTAGTTAAACTTGCATCTTTTGTAATTTCTTCCATTGCGTCATTGTGTACTTATTTTATTTGTTCACACCTTCTTTCCCGATATTAGTTTCTTTTTTTACACTCATCTTTCTCTTTTCCGACTACTCCATCAACTCTCTTTTTCTCTCATATTTTAAGGATTTTTCTTTCTCTTATCATTAACCTTCCTAAGGTTTCTCCTTTTCTCACTTCTATAGTTAGGCATTTTTCACTTACTTTTCCAATATTTTGCCTTCCCTCGTAACAACCAAAATTTTCATTGAAAATTTCATAAAATCCACTAAAGTCTCCTTGAAAGAGGGAGACCTCTCATATTTGTAAAGTTGATATTGTTGATAAAAATCAAACAAATATCTTTAGTAGTATCTAGTCAAGTAAAAAAATTGAAAATAAAATAGAATAAAAGAAATAAAAATAAAATATCGATATAAAAAAACAACATAAAATCTAATTTTAAAATAAAATAAATATTAAATAAAATCAAAAGGCAAATCTTTGGGTGAGTGGAGTAGCTTAATTGATAAATCATAGTTGAGTTAACCGAGTGTAACGTGATGGTTTTAGGCTCAATCTTTTGTTGTAGATTTATTCATATTTATATATTTTTGTAAACAAAGTTGTTATTATAAATCAATAATTTTTTTTAAAAAGACAATATTACCTAAATAAAAGATAAATTAAAAAAAATGGGTAAGTTGCAGCTCAAATTAAGGGAAAAGAATCCTACCTAAAACATTAAACAAAATCTTACACTACAAAAGTTTAAATTATATCCTAACTAAAATTATAAAATAAAAATCAAATAAAACCTCCAAAATTACCTTGTTAAAGTGATCAAAAATCTTCGACTACGGTGACATTTATTTTAACGTAAAATTGATTGTAATAGTTGTGACAACAAAAATTTATAAAATGTGAGTAAATTATTAAATTCATTGGGATTGTCGTTAATTAGACAAGACTGAAGTAATTGTACTTCTTATCGTAAAACTTAGAGTCATAATTTTAACTGATTGATTGAGTTGTGAGATAACTATAAAACTAATAAACTACATTAATGGTGATGGTGATGCAATATAATGACAAAAACAATCAAATCCCCTTCTTCGAATTCTTTTCTCTTTTATGTTTTTATTTTTTATCAGCAAAACCGATTAAATTATTTATGCATAGGGATAGCAATGGGGATCATGGGACGGATATTAGTCTCATGCAACCCACCCTATAATATAGGTACTCGTTCCATATCTGTACAGATATCTGTTAGACAGATATTCGTAAATTTTGAGATACCCACGAGTATTTACAGCTATCTATAAATATATTTTTTTAAATTGTATTTTTTTAATTTTTGTTATATTGAATAAAAAATATATCTTTTAAGTGCATTTGCCATATTAAATTTAAAGGAATCTTATATTGAAAAATACTATTACTAATACTTCTTTATAAAGAAAAAAATTAATTTTAAATTTAACACAAAATAATAATAGTATAGAATGAGACGTAACATAATTCTCTAAAGAAAATCACTAACAATAATCACACACCGACACATCATAGCAATATCACAATTTAAATAACAGTATATCACCAAAATAACCATGTTAATATCTTAAACATAGTAGAAAAAGAAGATTAAATGAATGGAATTTTATCAAGTATAATAATTTTAAAAAATATTTAAATAATTTTATAATTTATTAACCGATACGGATAATTGCCGATACGGGTACACCAAATCCGTATCCGTGCCCGTAAAAAAACAGATAATTAAATATCCGTTATTTTACTCGTGGATACCCATTAAATTATACAACCCGTACCCATGACGGTTTTTTTTTTCATCCCTAATTATGCAGGCACAAGAAATGCCATAACAGTACAAAGTCATAACTGTACATAACCACCTAGACAAAATTAACCCAACTGAAGAACTAAAAAAGTCTTAGCAGGCACCACAACAGCCACAACATTACCAGAATTGAACTTTTGTTGCACTTTTTTGTTAGGCAAAGATTGAATACATGTGGTTATATTCAATATTTTTTCATATTATCATGTGTTAATGTCCTTATCGTGTTTGGTGCATGACAACCTATTCATGCAATTGTGAAATATTGTAAAATTTATACAACCAACAGAAATTTTTTCTTATATACAACTCATCACCTAAGAAAGGTAAGACTCTTGATTGTTCCATCCCCTCACAAAAATGATCATACAAAACCAATCAGACATAAATTGAGGCCTGATTAATGATGGAACAGAAGCTATAGTAGTTTGCAATAATAGATATATATACCTCAGAGTTCATAATCTATATCTGTTACATTCATCGACACGGCAGGCTTAACCAACTCTCCTTGCTCGTTGAACTGATCAAAATTCCGACACGGTTTCGGAAAAATAGTCCCTATTACCTGACCTTCCACAAACGCGCACTGAAAGATATGTTTCTTTTTGTATGTTATTCCAACATTCATATCTTGGAAAGTCACATTTCTAACTGGAATCTCTTTGCTACCTTGAATTTGTACTGGGACGCGAACTCCCTCGCCACGGACAGTGGTGAAACTTATGTCTTTGAGAATTGGAAGTGCGGAAGGGTCATATCCGGCATCAGGGTGTTCGTTGTAATTGGTTTTGATAACAATTCCAACACGGACGTTATGGAAAGTTAGATTCCGGTAAGTTATTTGGCGAACGTATCCGCCTCTTCCAGGTGCGGTTTTGATCCTGATGGCACGCCGAGATTCCCATACAAAAATGTTTTCGATGGTGACGTTGGATACTCCGCCAGACATCTCGCTTCCTATGGAGATGCCAGCACTGTTGCATTTCACACAAAGAACAATATGCAGATTCAGAATCATCTAGTGACTAACATTTTGTGTTTCACAATGATCAATACTCCCTCTGGTCTTATTAGAAAAAGTTTACTTTTTAGATACTAATAACTAATGTACATGAACATCAGACCAGATACATTGATTATTTGATAAATCTAAAAAGTAAATTTTCCTTATAAATAGAACCCGAGAGAGTAACATCTTTCAACAAACACATGAAGAACAAGATGACGAAAGGTATGCAATAAGTAAAGGGAGTTAAGCTAGAAATTCACTTTACCTGACATTAGAACGAACAACAAGGTTTCGGATTATTATGTTCTTAGAAGGCTTTCCGTAAGCAATTCCATATTGATCCCAGCCACTTTTTATCGCAATTGCATCATCACCCACACTTATGTAACAATCCTCTATCAACATATCCTCGCAAGAATCTACTCATAACATATAAACCGGGGCTTGTTAAACTTCTTCATACATCAAACCACCAACTCATATATTAAGATATGAAAAAGATACTTGCCTGGATCGATGCCATCAGTATTCGGAGCATGATATACGGGAGCCAATATTGTAACATTTTTTATAGTAACGTTCTTGCAGTCATATGGATGAAGAGTCCAAAAAGGAGAGTCACGCAGAGTAACATTTGAGATTACGATGTCGCTGGACCACATGATCTGAACAAGTGGCCCCCTTGTGTGGTTGAGAAGCTTATGGAGATGTTTTGTCCACCATGTCTGTCCTTGTCCGTCTATGGTACCATTATGCCCTGTCCATTATGAGAATAAAGAGTCAGAGAAAGTTCTAGACACCTTGTATGTCAAGTGCTTATGTCCGGCATCGGTAGAAAATCAGATATAAGTTGTTCGTAAGTCAATCTAAGTGCATCCTTAATCACGAACAAGGAAGAAAAACCATCACCTGTTATCACGACATCTTTAAGATGTTGACCATGAATCAAACTGCTATACCGCGGCCCAGGATGCTCCCTACCATATCCATATGAAGGCAATGCTGGCATCAATGGCCAATACTTTTCATCCTATCAATCATCATACAAAATAAGCAAAAGTTTCAAACTGTAATCAACCATCCCATTTATGCGCATATATAACAACCCAAGAAAAATGAAATTCAACCAATCTCAATTAATTGTTAGATTTATTCACTTTTTCCCTGGCAACAAATGATCCAGGATTTGACTGATACGCCCTATCCGTATAAACAAGTTTTACGTGCACATCCAATTATATGTCACCATTATGCCACTTGATGATATCAGTTCCTAAAATACCTCTAGAGTCATCTACTTAATGAGATGTGATTAAGTGCATACAAAAACAACAACAACCAAGTTTTATCTAGAATAGTCAACAGTGGCCAATAGCGGCGCTATCCCGCTATAGCAGAGCGGAGCGGAGACCGGCCGTTATGGGAAGAGCCTTAGCGGCGCAGAACACTAAGCGGTTTCCGGCCCGATGCGGTTTTTGTCCCGCTATCTTTTTTCCCTCTGAAAAACAGAAATTACTCCTTAAATTTAAAACGTTTTAAGAATAATTTTAGGTTTTTCAATCAAATTTGAGTTGAGACTCGACCCTTACGCTCCTTCGCCGACGTTTCTGCACTTCTTCTGTTCCAAAGAAATATCACAAGTTCCTCCCTCCCCTCTCTCCGCACTCCGTTCTTCCCTTTGCATTTCATATGTTTATAATTATTATTCATGTAATTTGTCCAAAAAATGATCAAATAGCGGTCATCCGGCTTTACGCTATCCCACTAACCCATTTTTGGGGTCAGCCGCTCTGCTTCGCTATCCGGGATTGACTACTATGTTCTTATCCCACTAAGTGGAATCAGCAACATGGATCAACTTCCGCCATAATGTTCTATCCAAATTGTTAATCTCGAGTTCTTTCTTAATAATCTTTCCTATAGTTTTTCTAGGCCTTTCTCAACCTCTAGTTGTTTGACTCCTCTCAATCTGATCTACTCTCCTTACCACAAAATCTATATCTCTTCTCTCTAGATACTCAAACCACCTGGGTCTACTTGTCATCATCTTTTCTACTTTAGGTGTTATCCCGAACATTTTTTCTAATATTATCATTTTTAATCTTATCGTGTCTAATCTTACCACATATGCAACGCACTTACGCAACACTCTCTCGACTAAATTATTTTGCATGAACATAACTAAACTTATCAACAAATCCTAAATCAAAAATGTATAAACAAACACAAAAATCTACAACAAACACATCAGAAAGGAGAGAAAAAAAAAAAAAAGGAAAAGGCACCTGAATTCCAAGAATAACAGCACCATGAGCTAGAAAAAGAGTCATATGACTAGTGAGATTAAACGGTGCAGTAAGCCAAAAACCAGGTGGCACATTCAACTGAGCACCGCCCTTATCCCCAAACTTAGATACAACAGAAACAGCTCTTTCAAAAGCCTGAGTATTAAGAGTAACCCCATCACCAACCCCACCAAAATCAGTCAAATTGAAAACCACAGGCCTCAGCTTCGGTGACTCCCAAACCCTTTCTCCACCCAAAACCAAAAACCCATTAATCACATTCTTCTGCCACACCAAAAAAACCGACCCAAGAGCTGCAACACATAGAAAAACAAAGAAGAAACTTGTACTCTTGTGAGAGGTAAACACCACCATGATTCAAATTTCTGACACAGTGAATGAAGTTGATTTGGAAATTTGTTATATGGGTTTTTATCAAAATTCAATTTTTTTTAATTATTTGAAAGAAGAAAATGGGTTTTGGGTATCAATCGAGATTTGGTGAAGATTGAGTGTATTCAAAGTGAAGTTGATGGGGAAATGAGAAGAATGATGTATAGTAGGAAATGGAAATAGGGATGTTGCAATTAGAAGCAAGAGAAAGGACAGTGATGTTGAGAATTTGGAAGATAACAGTGGTGCAGATCGCATGTTGTTGTTGGAGTTGTTGTTCATGTTCGGAGATTTTAAGAGAAGGTAATGTTTTTCTTTTGCGGATCTAGAAAACCTTTCCTTTGATGCCTATTTAATTATTTTAATGCATTATTTACTCTTATTTTTAAAAATGGTTTATTTTATTAGATAATAGGCATAATTTGATCAATTCGTTAAGTTTGAGCGAAGTTTTGTTTTGGTCTTCGAATTAAAAAAACGTTACATAACGAATTCTTAATTTCACTTCTGTTAAACCATTTAGTTCCTACCGTTAGTTTGTGTGAAAAACGTTAATTATGAGTGAGGTGGCATGTCAGGTAAGCAAATGGTAAATTGAACATTCAGCACATGGTAATAAACGCTCTAGGGTTCTTGGGTTCCATCATCTTCCATTTACAGTGTTTATCTATATTTCCTATTCTTCCATTTTTTTCCTCTAAATTTTGGTTAAATCACCATCTTCTTTCTTCCATCTTCCATCTTCCATTTTCTTTTTCAAATTAGGGTTCAATGTCAAAGATTGCAAGCAATACTTCAACGTCAAACAACCAAAGCTATGGTACATCTGGATTTGTGATTCGTAGAAACAAGAGAATGGAGTGTTTTGCCAAGATAAAAGTGTTTTTCGAACAGTGAGTTATGTGAACAGTGTCAACTATGGGAGAAATTCTGGGGTTGTAGAAATTACAGAAATCACATGGATAAGGGTTGTAATTTCTTCAAGTGGTTAGGTGATGAGTTTATTGATGAAATGGATTTGAAGCTTGAAAGACAAAAGAAGAAAATTAACAAATTGAAGAATGAGGTTATCTACACTAGAGGATGGCTGAAAATATCCATTGTGGTTGGGATGTTGAGCTTAGGGTTGAACCTTGTGTTTTTAACAATGTATTTCAATTAGAATTAGGGTAGTTCAATGTTATGTTTTCACATTTTCAATGTATTCTTAAGTTGGTTTAATGAATAATGTTAGTGTCTATTTCAACACATTACCAATGTTTCTTCATTATTCTCTGTTTTATCTGTGATATATAACTGGTACAAATTTGTCTCAAAATTTAACCTGTTAAAAATGCAGCTTAAGGACCTAATTAGGATGAATCACAATAGTAAATAGACCAATTTGCAACAAATTATAAAATTAAGGGACCTTATAGGAACCATATAGTAAGATAATTTGTCATTATAAGTCATTTTAACTTTCATTAACAGATCTGAAGTCTGATTCATAACTAGTTCAACAACAAAGGTCATTATGAGGCATTAATATAACATTCCAAAATGTGATACAAATACAAAACAGATAGGCCATTATAAATAAGCCAAAATATGCCTTACAAAATGATGTTTCAAAATGTGCCTTACAAAAACAAAACAGATAGGCCATTCAAAGGCATAACAAAATGACATTACAAAATGTGGCCAAACATCATAATAAACATCAAGGTTGACTTGAAACAGGCTTGCCACCCTTATGAAGTTTTTTTTTAGTTTTGGGTGATGGCTGACTTGTAACAATTGGTGGTGGTGGCTAACTTGTAACAATTGGTGGTGGTGGCTGAGTTGTTCCTTCTTGTCCTTGACTTGAAACATTTGTTGGTGGTGGTTCATTTGTTCCTTCTTGTACCTGACTTGGAGGAGCTTATGGTTGTGGTAGTTTACAGGTGGCCTTGTTGTGACCATCCTTATGGCAACGACTACACTTGATACCATGTTTTGTCCTTTTCATGCGTGTCTCATCCCTCACCATTTCTCCAGCTTCCCCATTTCTTTTTTTCTTTGGCCTTCCAGGCTGCCTCTTTATTGGTGGTGGCTGAAGATCAACAACACTAGTTTTGGCCCACAAGGCTTCCTCATCAAGTGGATAAATAGCAGGTGCATATCGAGCTGAATAATGTTCCTTCTTGTAACATTCAGGTACAAAGTCATTAATCTGTAAATGTTGATCCTTCATGCAAGAAATTGCATGACAGCATGGAAGTCCAGGCAACATCCATATTCTACATGAGCATTTTTTCTTGTAAAGGTTGACAACATATTTTTCTCCATTGAGTGAAATATGTCTTACCTCATAGTTATACTCACCTGCACACCTATAAAAAAGTAGTTATTTTAATGTTAGCCAATGTAATATTCAACGTATGCATTTAGTAGAGTAAAAGGACAATAAATCAACCATGTTACCTCACAATCCAATGATTGGTTTTATGTGACTCCTTTTACATCCTCTTCTTGATGTTTGGTAGTATGATGACCTCATATTTTGCAATCTTTTTCCTATTGGATTCCCATATCTACATTAGATACACTCTAATTTCTTCAAGCATTATCATAATAGGCTTGGATCTAGCAGCTACAAACACAGAGTCGAAGGCCTCGGACATATTATTAACCAAAGTGTCACATCCTATACTTTGCATGAACCTTGATTTGCTCCAAAATCTTGGTGGAATTTTGATGAGATGTTTGAATGCCTCTTCATTAACTCCCTTGATTTCAACCATTATTTTCTCCCAAGAATTTACATTTTTTGCACATGCAGCCCTCCACATCAATTCCTTTAATTTTAGGCCAAGAAACTTCTTCCTGAGGTTGCTATATAAATGTTTGCAATGCACAGTGTTTGTAAGTAGTCTTAACTAAAATCTTATGCAATATTTAAGTAAATAGAATATCTAAAATCCTATGCACTATTTAAGTAAACAGAATATCTAAAATCATGCAATGCATAGTTTAAGCAAACAGACCTAACACAGAATCTCTGGTCAACATTACCAAGTAATTCATTAATAGCTGGCAGCAAGCCCTGCATTCAAAAATAAGTAAAATTGATGGTAATATTTAAACAATTGGCTAGCAGGTAAAATTCAAGGTGAGATTTAACCTTTTGTTGATCACTAATGAAGGTATAGGATTTACACCATCTGACTCCTCCCAAATCAGGTATCAATAATTCTAAAAACCAGCTCCATGAGTCTTTAGTTTCACCCTCACAACAACATTTGCAATTTATAGAATTTGGTCATTTGGGTCCCTCCCAATAACAGCTCGTATTTGTCCACCATAGTATCCATTTAGGAAACAACCATCAAATCCTATAATAGGACTGCACTTAAAAAAATTGTCCTTGCAAGATTTTAGACAAACATACATCCTCTAAAAATGAGGATTCATTTGACCAGGGTTTTCACTGCTCTCCCCTTGAATTGGTTAACTTGTAATCTTGACAGCTGATCATGGGTTTGCCTTTAAGAGTTCATAGCCATAATCATGGATTCTTCTATACTACCCTATAAATGAACCATCTACAATATCAACATCTAGTGTCTTTGCTCTATATGCCAATGTCTTTTTAATCCCAACATTCCACTTTTCATGTGTCTTCTCCATAATATCAGTCAACTTCAAAGCTGGATTCTCTCTAACACTTGTTTGAATCTTCTTTCCCAACAATTTTGAATTGAGGAACCTAATCTTATAATCCCTACTACAAGTATGCTTGTCCCCAATTGTCCTCAATTGCCAAGTCTCTTCACCTTTTTATATTTGCACAGTAAGCCTCCCATGGACAATCTGTCTTGCATTTTACTCTCATCTGGTAGTGATAGTATAGGCTCCTCAATAACATCAGGTTCGGATATAAGATGTGTAACATACAAATGACAATCCCTAGTTATCACTGCAATTGTTCTCATCCTATCAGTCCTCTTATCATTTTCTAACAGAACTATATCATTAGCATACATGTCATCATAATACCAACGCCTATCTATAGTAGGGTAACCTAACTCTTTTAACTAGTCCAATATTTCAAAGTAACTCCAATAATCAGGATCAACATCCCAAATTTCCTTTAACCCTACATAATCCGACTTGGTAAAATTGGAAAAGTCCCTAGAAAACTCACCGGAATGATGAACAACACGCTGAAACTTACTCTCTATGACCTAATCAACCTACATATGGTATCAGAAGTACTAAGTAAGTTGAGCAAAGAAGGAAGTTAACATATTTAGTAACTTACTATTGCAAGTTCGTACCTTAGGTTTTCTTCTTCAAACGACTGATGAGTGCAGTTCATCTTCAATAGAGGGTTATGAATAGTGTCGTTATCGTCTTCAATGGAACCTGCGTGCACACCGTCTTTCACTACGCCAAAAATATGTTTAGACGACACCTAAAAGACAGCGTTTTTATACAAAAGCGCTGCTAAAAAGAATAAAAAAATTTCGCTAAAAAAAAGCGCCTTAAAAGAAAGGCTTTAGAAAACG
Organism: Lathyrus tuberosus; assembly: GCA_022829125.1. Classification (NCBI taxonomy): domain Eukaryota; kingdom Viridiplantae; phylum Streptophyta; class Magnoliopsida; order Fabales; family Fabaceae; genus Lathyrus; species Lathyrus tuberosus. The sequence goes on along the minus strand of JALAZF010000019.1, from coordinate 3,918,982 downwards.
CTTTTCAAAAGCGCTGTAAAAGACTGCTACCTTAGACCACCTTAGAAAGCGCTTTCCAAAAAGCGCTGCTATAGGTATTACTTTAGAGAGTGCTTTTAAAAAGCGCTGTCTAAAGGCCACCTTAGAAAGCGCTTTCAGAAAGCGCTCTTATAGGGCTCTAATTATTTTCACTTTAGAAAGCGTTTTCTAAGGAAAAACGCCCTCTAAAGTCCTTTACTAATTAAAATATAAAATAATTCTAAACATTTTCAGAGACACTTCTATTTATTTTCTCTCTCGACCGTTTCTCTAAACCCTTGTCGTCGTTCTTGCATTGCCATTGCCGTCGTTCTTGCATTGCCATTGTCGTCACCGTTGCCGTCACCGTTTTCGTCATTGTTGCATTCCATTCGTGAAAACGTTGTTGTTGTTGTTGTTCTTATTCTCTTATCCTCTGAAAACGAATAAGTTACGTTGTTACTCTTTTATTATTCATTTATCTGTTTTTAATTTTTGTTTTTGATTTGATTTTTATGCTGAAAAAGTTTTCACGATGAGGATAAAAGCTCCCTCTTTTATTGTTGCAGAACCGAACCTATTTTTTGCTTTTATTTTTCATGTATATTTGGCAAAGTATCAATCCTTAATCTTTCATCTCTTATTTTTACAAATGTCCCTCTTTTTTTATAATAAGCTCATTGTGTTATGCATTCATGATACAACCTAGTTTTGTGGAAGGTATTTTCATAAGGAAACTAATATTAAAGTATCTTCACAACGATGACTATTATTGAAAAGATACTTCATGATACAACCTAGTTTTGTGGAAGGTTACTTTTAAATATTTTCTACTATATATTTGGCAAAGTTGATTAGTATAAACAACCTAGTATTGATTGAAATTGTATTTCGCTAGTTGTGTTGTACTGTTTTTCCAATTGATTGTGTTTGGTCTATCCTTTTTTTCCAAGTTCATTTCTTTTATTTTCTAGAACTTGTGACTTTTTGTTATAAGTTAATTGTCTACTTTATACTTATTGAGGAGAGAATTTTTTTGATACTTTAAATTATAATTTTTCGTGGTTTTTAAAGTTATATTATAAGTCAATGAGCCTATATTAATGGTTGTCTCTCACCTTTCTTCTTGTATTTTGATCTGTTCTCTGAACTTAGTAATTCTAAAGTATTTATTTTGCTCTTGAGTACTTGGAATATGTAGGTGTTTACCTCTAATTGTTGCTTGTTTGTAATTACATGTTGCCACTTATCAAGTTATGACTCATAATTGGTCAATTAATGATATTTCATTTTATGATACGTGTATAGGGGTTACTTGTGTTCAAAGTGTGAAAGTCGGACCGTTTCCCTACAGGTATAACATTTTTTCCTTTTGTTTTTGTTTAGTTTAATTAGTATAAATATGGATAAGAAATGAATGTCTTCAAGTTGATTATCGAAAGAGTACGACAATGGGGTATCGGAATTCGTTAAGTTTGCTATTGCGCACGCCAAAGACCCTAGTCGAATGATATGTCCTTGCTTGGGTTGCTGTTTCGGGAGTCGGGTTGACGCGGTTCAGTTGGAATCACATTTATTGAGGAGTGGAATTGATAGAAGTTATACATGTTGGAATTTGCATGGTGAGAAAATTAACGGGAATGTTGAATCGGGGGATAATACGACCTACGCTTCATATGACAATGACACAGATACATACAATTTTGATCGAGTCGAAGAGATTGCAGAAGCACTTGAAGAAGATCTTAAGGATTGTCCCAAAATGTTTGAGAGGTTGGTAAGCGATGCAGAGAAACTGTTGTATAATGGTTGCACCAAATTTACAAGATTGTCTATGGTATTAAAGTTGTACAACTTTAAGGCGGGCAATGGATGGTCGGATAAAAGTTTCACAGAATTATTGGCCCTTATGAAAGATATGCTTCCAGAGGATAATTCTCTTCCCAATCGAACATATGAGGCCAAAAAGATGTTGTGCTCTATTGGCATGAGCTATGATAAGATACATGCCTGTCCAAACGATTGCGTATTATTTCGAAATGAGTATGCATCGTTAAATGAGTGTCCTAAATGCGGTGTCTCTCGATATAAGAAAAAGTTGTCTCCAGCAAAAGTCTTATGGTATTTTCCTATAATTCCGAGATTTAGACGCATGTTTCGTAGTGAGACCGATTCAAGACACTTGACTTGGCATGCAGATGAAAGAATTATTGATGGAAAGTTTCGACATCTGGCAGATTCACCACAGTGCATGAAAATTGATGATGATTATCCTGAATTTGGAAAAGAAGCAAGAAACCTTCGCTTGGCATTATCTACTAATGGAATGAACCCACACGATATTCAAAGTATCTCACATAGCACTTGGCCTGTGATCATAATGATTTATAACCTACCTCCATGGCTATGTATGAAGCGTAAGTACATAATGTTATCTATGTTAATTTCTGGGCCTAGACAACCAGGGAATGACATAGACGTATACTTAGCACCCTTAATCGAAGATTTAAAATTTTTGTGGGAGAACGGTGTGGAGGTTTATGATGGGTATAGGAAAGAAAGTTTCAACTTGAGGGCGATGTTGTTTGGCACAATTAATGATTTTCCAGCATACGGAAATCTATCAAGGTACAACATAAAAGGTCAATGTGCGTGTCCTATTTGTGAAGATAAAACAGATTGGACGCGATTGAAGTTTGGTTAGAAGAATGTCTTTCTCGGTCATCGTAGATTCTTAAATTCTAATCATCACTATCGTGGGTGGAGAAAAGCATTCAATGGAGAGTCAGAACATGGTAGAGCTCCAACTATATTGACAGGTGATCAAATTTTTGAAAAGGTGAAAGATGTGAGAACTCAGTTTGGAAAGCCTTTTGCACATACACTTGTCAAGAGTGGGTGGAAGAAGAGGTCAATTTTTTTTGAACTGCCATATTGGAAGTCGTTGTATGTAAGACATTTTCTCGATGTTATACATATTGAAAAAAATGTATTTGACACTGTTATTGGTACGTTACTCAATATACCAGGAAAGTCTAAGGATGGCCTTAAAGCAAGAAAGGACTTGGTACATATGGGGATAAGAACTGAATTAGGACCCTTGAAGAAAGGAAAACGAACATATCTACCACCTGCTGCGTATACTCTATCTAGAAAGGAGAAAAAAGTATTGTGTAAGTTTCTAAGTGAAGTTAAAGTTCCAGAAGGATACTCTTCAGATATTAGAAGACTTGTGTCTATGAAAGACCTCAAGTTAAAGAGTTTAAAGACGCATGACTGCCATGTTATAATGGAACATTTTCTACTAATAGGTATACGTTCTATTCTGCCAGAAAAAGTAAGAAGCGCAATAACTAAATTGTGTTTTTTCTTCAAGTCAATTTGCAGTAAGGTGGTCGATCCTGCGATCTTACCAACATTGCAAAAAGAAATAGTTATTACTTTGTGTGATCTTGAAATGTATTTCCCTCCCTCATTTTTTGACATAATGGTTCATCTAGCTGTTCATCTGGTGAAAGAGACACAATTGTGTGGACCGGCTTATATGAGATGGATGTACCCTGCTGAACGTTATATGAAAATATTAAAAGGGTATGTGAAAAACCGAAGTCGACCAGAGGGTTGTATTGCCGAACGATACATTGTTGAAGAAGCGGTTGAGTTTTGTACGGAATATCTGTCCAATGTACAATCAATTGGACTCCCCAAATCTCATATTGTCGAAAAAAAAAGGAAAAAAGTTAATTGGAAATAAAGTTGTGACAGTATCACGGGTCGAACGGGATCAAGTGCATTTGTATGTTCTGCACAATGAGAATGAGGTTGAGCAGTATGTTGAAATGCACAAGGATGTTCTCCGAGGTTTAAATCCGAATAGAAATGAAAATTGCATAGTACGAGAGCACAATCGAAGTTTCATACCTTGGTTTAAGGAGCATATTTATTCAAAGTATTATTCAGGCCGCGATTCAATAACAGAAAGGTTGAGATGTTTAGCATATGGTCCAAGTATGGTCGTGTTTTCTTATAGCGCATACGCAATTAATGGATACACATTTTATACCAAAGAACAAGATGATAAAAGTACCATGCAAAATAGTGGTGTCACCGTGGTAGCTGAAGCAATGCACATTTCAAGTGTGAAAGACTTAAATCCCAAATTTGCAAATCTGTCATATTTTGGGGTTATCGAGCGTATTTGGGTGTTTGATTATGAGAAGTTTCAGATTCCTATATTTCGTTGCAAGTGGGTTGAAAATAATAATGGCGTACGAATGGATAAGTCAGGATTTTTGCAAGTGGATCTTAATAGGGTGGGGTACAAAGATGAGCCTTTTATTCTAGCCTCTCAAGCTAAACAAGTGTTCTATGTCACTGATCCGACAAGTACAAAATGGTCTATAGTGCTTTTATCTAACAAAGTAATTGATGAAAACGTTGGAGATCAAGGTGATATTGATGTTGATATTGAATCATTTACTAGAAATGATCAAGATGAAAATATTATAGCGAATGAATCATATACTAGAAATGATCATAATGAGGGTATTTGGATCAATCCAACCGTTCGTGTTGTTAAGAGACGGGTAGAACATACTCCAAACAAGAAAAGAAAGAGACGTTAGTGAAAAATGTACTAGTTGTAAAATTATAGCTTATATCATTCAATATAGCTTATATCATTCAATGGATTAGGATTATGGATTTTTATATTTGTCATTTAATTTCTGTTTTTTTCTTTCTTACAGGTCAAATGTCTAGTAACCAGGAAGATACGCACGAGTAGCACGGGCTAGAGCAACCAATATTACATGGGTCAAAGTGGAGGTATATTAATTTTCACAATATTGCTTATTAGTGATGCTACTTGATAACACAAAACATCTATATATTATTTCTTATTTGTTTGTCTATGTGTAGTGCCCTCGTCAGCATAATGGCATAGACTGCGGGTACTTCGTTTTGAGGTTCATGAGAGAAATCCTTCAAATGGGACAATTGGAGATTCCTATTACGGTATGCATGGTTTTATAACTTAGGATTTATTATAATATTTATCGGATATGTCATATAATTTATTATTTTTAACTAAATAATGCGTATTTTGTTTTGTTATGTAGTATTTCGATGATATGGCGTGTCCTTATTACACGAGGAAACAATTGCAAGATACTAAGGAGGAATTGTGCGAATTTTTTATTGCAAGAAGAATTCTTTCTTGAATGTATAGTTTTGTGAATGTAATTTCTAGTTTATTGAAATGTAAATTATATACAGGTTTGAAACCATACAATAGAATTTGTGCGAATTCTGCATGTAAATTCTAGTTTATTGAAATGTACAAATTCTAGTTTATAGAATTTGTGCGAATTCTGCATTAATGTAAATTCTAGTTTTGAAATAGAATTTGTTGATGGAAATGTGTATCCATACTGGTTTATTGAAATGTGAATTATACAGGTTTATGGAAATGTGAATTATACAGGTTTCTGCATAAAAAAAATGGTTAAAATGGGATTTTTAAAAAAAATCTTCAAAATTATACGTAGACAAAAGACAGCGCTTTTGAGGAAAAAGCGTTGTCTAAGGTTATACATTAGACTGCGCTTTCAAAAGCGCTGTCTAAAGTCCACCTTTAGAGAGCGCTTTTAAGGAAAAAACTCTCTCTAAAGATATATAAAAAAATCATTATACGTATACATTAGACAGCGCTTTCAAAAGCGCTGTCTAAAGTCCCACTTTATAGAGCGCTTTTGAAGAAAAAAGCGCTCTCTAAAGTATATAAAAAATTCTTAAAAATTTTAAACGTATACATTAGACAGCGCTTTTAAAAGCGCTGTCTAAAGTCCCCTTTTAGAGAGCGCTTTTTCATAAATAAAAAAGCGTTGTCCTTACCTACGACAGCGCTTTTAAGCGCTGTCATAGGCCAAAAAAAGCGCTCTCTTTTCCCTTGTTTGGCGTAGTGTTTGTTGTTTCTTCTCTCAAGTTGTGCTTTCACCAAGAATGTCAATATGCCCTAATACCTTTCAGCTTCTTCAATTGACACTTATTTGTAATATTTTAATCAATATAAAATAAATAAATATTCCAACTCAGCCATTAAAAGTCCAGCAAAGCAAGTTTTAACGTTTTTTCAACAAAAACTAACAGAAAGGACTGAAATATGTAACGGAGTATAAGTTAGTGGACCATTATATCATTTTTTTAAGGAACTAAAGAGGAACATTAACTAAAGTTAAGAGAGCAAAAGAGGTATTAAACCTAGATAATACTAACTTGTATCTTTAGGGTATAAATTAAGAAATTCATTTATAAAAATTTGTATTGAAAAAAACAATTAAACAATTAATTTTATATTTTTATAATAATCTATGTAGGATTTTCAAAATAACATTTCTTTATTTAGTTTTTAACATGTGTTTTTAAAGCACAAGTTAGTACTACCTCCGTTCCTTTTTAGAATAGACAACTTGTTTTTTAGGTTTGTTAAATAATTAATGTATCTAGTCTATAAACTGACCAAATACATTGATTATTCAATGAACCTAAAAAGTGAGTTGTCTCTTATAAAAAGGAACAGAGGTAGTATTATTTTTAAAGAAATTTGAAACATTTAAATTAAAAATATCTCAATTATTTTAATTTAATTTAATTTAAAAGTTAAAGAAATATTTCTTTTTATTTATTAGATTTGAAATAAAATTATATTATATTAAATATTTTCTTATTGCCATTCAATTATTGCCTTCTTTTATTGTCATTCAGTATTACCTTTTCTTAGCGTTGTCAATAAATCGAACCAACTCGAAAATAATTTGGAAGTCGGTTCAATAATTAAATTGTTGAACTAGGTTTATGAACGAAATGAGCTGAATATGAGCGAAAAATTAAGTACGTTAACTAAATGAGCTGAACTTGACCTATACATAGTTTGATTTATTAAATTCATGAGTCAACTCGAGTATATATGAGAAGGATTATATTGTTTTTAAGAGTAGATTTAAAGATTTACTTTAAATCTTAACACTATATTGTCTATTCCGTACTGATTATGGCAGTAAAACTGACCATCGTATTTAGAGTCATCCTTGTTGGAGGAATTATGACATTTGCTAAAATAACACGTGTGTTGAAGATTGTAAGTGATCTAATCTTTTTGTGATGGAAATGTATTAATTTCTAATAATTTTTGGTGTATTATTTCATTAAATTTGTAAGGTTCCTAAATATTTAGATGAAGTTGTGGATTTTTAAGACAAATTTAAAATCTAATTGAGTAGTTTTTTAATTAGACTTTCAAATGCATTTCTTGAAAGTTGTGTAGTTTTTTAATTAGTAGATTTTTGAGACAAAGTTAAATTTCAATCTGATAACTTTTATTTTATTTCAATATTTTCTTTTTAAAAAACTAATAATTTAAAATGTCAAATATATAAAAAAGTATTTAAAAATGACTTTTAATTTCATGAAGCAAGTGAGATTAACCGGACGAGTTGAACCGAATTATTCATAAACTTATAACCAATCGAGTTTGAGGTTAAAAAAGAATTTGCGTTAAACTCGAACCGAGATTTAAGTTAAACCAATTCTTAACGAGTTGAACCGAGTTAAAGCGATTTCGACTCGACACGACTCATTTCCAGCCATTCCTTTCCTAGAAAGTAATATGGACTCTAATGGTAGGAATTGAATGGTAAGTTTTTTATTTTCATTTAATTAAGATTTTCCTTTTCTATAAATATCTTTTTGTTTTTTTTAAATAAACAAAAATAAATTAATTATTGAAGGAGAAATATATATATATATATATATATATATATATATATATATATATATATATATATATATGATTTGGTGTGATCAGACTGGATCGTCGTGGCCTTCTGTGTAGGGCAGAGATGAAGGTTGTAAGAGAGAATGGGGTGTACCTGCAAGGTACTCCGATGCCAAAGTAAATTTGGGCTAGAGAGAAAGCACGTACAAATCGTTTAGGTATGATTTAGAGTACTGAATAGTGATCAAACCTGACCCTCTCAAGTGAGAGGGTATTTATAGAAGTAACCCCCAGCGCGGGGCCAAGGTCTCCCATGTGGCCGAAATATCTGGTCGGTCAATGGGAGACTGCTAAGTAGAGGTCAAGCGCGTGACCCTTTGACTTAGTCCAACTGTCCCCGTGAGATTCGGAGAGGCAGTTGGTCGCGTGAACTGTCAAGCGCGTGAGATAGACGTCCCCAACGGTCATATTGTGTCCAACAGCTATGTTGTGCCCAACGACTAGATTGTGCCCAACGGCTAGATTAGCTGAATCCAGTTATTGGGCCTTGCCAAGAGCTGGACTGGATTAGGCATTTCCCTACTGTGGGCCAAGCGCCTGCCTAGTCCAGAACAAGAGCCCCCAAGTCTTTGATCTAAGAAAGAGTGATGATTGAAGTAGCCTTGTAGGTCATTGCCTTTGAACGACAATGTTCGGGGACATGCCCTTCGCCTGCTCTATGGTCAGCGTGGTCGATAACTGGTTGCTTGAAAGCCTGACAACCCTTTTGTATGCGAGGGCATGCCCTCAAAAACGGCATTTTTATGTCGACCAAGTTTAGTAAAGGTGCCCGCGAAAAGGACTTTTTTTGTCGACCAGCCCTTAAGAGGACGTGGCTCGTGTGGACTGTCGAGGAGGATATGCCCGCGGGGAACTGGAGAAGACTTAGGGAATGCAACATCTAGCTTTGGGAATACTAAACAAAGATTCTCTTCTGACACGTGGTGGTGCAATTAATTTCTGCCATGCCTAGGGGGTCTAGGCTATGATGGCCTTTGCACTTCCCCAAGCGAGCAACTGCTTATAAAAATGGGGGGAGCGAGGATTCATTTGCACACTTCACGCAAATTTCTCTCCCCAAACCTTTTTCTCTGCAACTCGTCCTTTCGCCGGAGTTCATCTTCGCCGCTGTTGATCTTCATCGTCCACGCCCAGAGCTTCATCTTCAACCTCTAAATCCAAGTAAGTTCTTCATCTTTCATTGTTATTTCTAGGATGTTCTTAGTTTTCTGGAAATTGGCATGCATTTTCCGGTGACTCGTGAATTTTTCGGTTGAATGTTCATGTGTTCTTCGATGAACACATGAATTTTCTGGGAAATTCATGAAGATCTTGAAGAACATGATGAACTTAGGTTGAATGTCTTTGAATTTAGTGTAGGATTGTGTAGATCTTCTTAGGCTTCTAGTTAGGAGTAGCTTAAGTTTGTAGTCGAGCATTAGGCCTTCTCGACACGAGAATTGATTTTCGCGTGTTTGACAAGTTCTATTTTGTCGAGGAAACTCGTCCTCGTGAAATCCTTTCGTAGAGTCGCGGAGACTCATCCCCGTTTTACGGGGAAAAGAATTTCACCACATCCCAGTACTATCGACTAGGGCTTGAAGGCGTCCTCGACTTATTCCTCGCTCTTTCACTTGATTAGTGGCGGAAGGGTGGATTTGATCTTTGTCGTCGAATTCACTTTTGCTTCCTCTGCTTTTCAGGTGAAATGGCTGACAGAAACGAGGGAGTCGTCCCCAACGTTGGGGTTGTTAATGGGGAGGCGGAGCAACCCGTTGAGCATGCTAACGTTAGAATGGCTAATGGGGATCTCGACTGGATTGCCCAAAAGCCAATGTCGACGAGGCAGACTTTCACCAAAGAGGAGGTTCGTGAGTTCCCCTACCTTGAAGACCGGGCAGAGGATGCGCCCGTGAACTGGAAAGCTCTTTGTCCTACAGAGGATGACTGAATATGTTCGGTGTATCCGGGGATGAGATTTACCAGGTATGAATTCGCTTTCATGGAGGCGGGGTATCGTCTGTCCTTCACCGATTTTCAAGAGGCCATCTTCTGTCATCTCGAACTGTGCCCTGGCCAACTGCATCCGAACGCTCTGGCGTTTATTAGGGCCTTTAAGCTGGTATGCCGATATTTGAGGGTCGGGGCCACAATGGATCTCTTCTTCTGTATATTCCAAATTTAAAGGAGCACGGCAGGTCCGAAACAAAGTTGGGTGTCCTTTAAGCAGTAGATCAGGCTATTTTACCCGTATTCAGAGTCTGTTCGAAATTTCAAATACAGGTTTTTGGTCGTGAAGCCTGTCTTGGAGGCGGCCAAGAGTCTCTGGTCACCATGGAAACCGTGGAGGTTGATGGTCGGTAGGTGACGAGGGCGGTATCAAAGTTTTCGCTGGAATGGGTGTATGCCCATTTTAGATATAGAAATGATCAGTTTCTTGTCAAGCATGACCAGTTATATGACTGGGACAAGGAGTCTTTTCGGGCATTTCATGCCTTCATAGAAAGTTCCATCCCCGCTTTCATAGTGGATAAGGACAAAAAAGTTCTGCTTGGGGAGGATAGGGAGCCTGCTCGGGCAGCTCCCTACATAAATACCAAGGCCCTCGTTGAATGTGAAAACGAGGATGTCGCGTTTGAGCTCCTCGGTATAGATTATCTCTTTGCCCGTATTTTTAATTTCTTGTTCAATGTGCTACCCCCCCCCCCTTTTTCTGCAGGGAAAATGTCGAACATGCGAGAATGTTTGGTCAGGTCTGCAGTGGCCAAAAACCTCAAGAAGGTGCTAGTGCCGAAACCCGACACTGCCAAGCAGCAAGCAACACTGAAGTTTGTGGGCGGTACCACCTCCTTTCCGGGCAGCACATCGAACCCTCCTACTCTGGACACAACAAATAAGAGGAAGCGGGATGATATCGGCTTTTCCCCAGCTGGTGGTTCGAGCAGCGTTGTCGGGGGCAAATTTGTACTGCCACCATGTTATCTTCAAGGAAAACTGCTTGACGGGGAAGGCTCTGTTGTTGTCTCCGACCTTAAGGCATCAGCCATTCTGTCCGTCGACCCTAAGGTGAGGAGGAAGCTCTTTTACTAGGATGCAACCGCTGTTATGAGAGTGCTGGAGGCGGAACTGGCCCTCGGGGATGCGAAGATAGTTCCGCTCGCCAATCTCAAGAGGGAGTAGGCCAAGATCACTGACCATGAGTTGGAGAATGTCGAGATACACAACAAGATGACGGATCTCGAAGGCAACCTGGATGCCAAGATCGAACTCCAGAAGGAAGTGAACCAGATGAGGGAGGAGCTGACAAGGGTGAAGGAAGAGAATGCCATTTTAAAGGCGAAGTTTGTCGGGACGGAGGGCTCGTCGGCGGTCGGTCAGGATGAGACTGAGGAGGAGAAGGCCCTGAAGACCAGGAGGGACTTAATCGAGAGAATCTACATCCTCGAGCAGGACAACTTAGGAGCGGTTGAGTTTGGATTCAACGCTGCAGTAGAGCAGATAAAGGCTCTCAATTCTGATGTCCAGCTGTTGACCGAAGGGATGGGCATTCTAAACGCATTTGTCGATGGCCAGGTGGTTCCTCCTGAGCTTCCCACCGATGCAGTTTAACTTTTGTTTGTACTTGTGTATTTTGTTCGCCTGGGTGCCATTTGATTGTAATTGATTATTGGGCACGACCCATTTTTGTAATATTGACAATTCTGACCTTGTGGCCATATTTTATATATATATATATATATCGTTGTGTTCGATATTATTTGTGTTGCATTTTATTTGTGTATGCTTTAACATTTTATGCTAAGTATAGAAGTTTTGCTCGACTTGTTATTATTACACTCGACAGTTTGGGGGACTCGTCGAGGATGCGAAGTGTTTTTGCCGGTGATGGGACTAGGATCTCGGTCGAGGTCCTGATCCCACGGGGCTTGGACTATTCCCATCGTGAGCTAGGTGTCCTGCCATGCTGGTGCGGCAACGACGGAGCTCGATTTAGGTATCCCTGTTAGGCACAAAGTATGCTCGTCCCATAAGCAGAAACTGGCCGACGTTGTAGAGTTAAGGATCGTGCTTGCACCGGGGCAGGCTCTTGTGGCCAAGCCGTCTCCCCGGTGTGGGGTGATCTCGTCGGCAGTTAGTCCGAACTAGTTTCTAGTCCTAACTGTAATATTGTTTGAGCTTTTCAGCGTTCCATGGTCGAGCAAATGGTTCCTCGTTTAGAGTTTCAACGTAGTAAGCTCCAGTGCCTGTTTTCGATTTGACCCTGTATGGTCCTTCCCAGTTTGCGGCCAGCATGCCCTCGCGTGAATCTTTTTTATTTCTGCGTAGGGCCAGACTGTCAACTTGGAAGTCGCGCTTTATGACTTTGGCGTCATGGCACAGGGTTATTTTTTGTTTAAACGAAGCTTCACGAAGAGCTGCCCCTGATCGGATCTCATCGACCAGGTCGAGCTCTTTTCTTAGAGCCTCGTCATTTAGCTCTTCGTCGAGAGGAGCTTCAGTTCGTTTGGAAGGTTCCCAGAGCACGTTATGTAGCTTCTCGACCCATATCTTTTTGGCTTCGCCTAGCCTTCGTTTTAGACCTCGAAGGATCATCCTATCTGTGGCCTCTGCTTGCCCATTAGTCTAGGGATGCTCGACGGAAGTGAAGTGTTGCTTCGTGCCTAGTTTGGCGACGAAGGCTTGAAACTTTCTGTCCATGAATTGGGTTTCGTTATCGGTCACAAGGGCCTGGGGCACCCCGAAATGTGCGGGGGCATTTCTTTTGTAACAACAAAGTATGTTGAAGGTTGTGATCTTGGAGATAGCTTTGGCTTCGATCCATTTTGTAAAGTAATCGACGGCCATGATCAAAAATTTATTTTGGTAGGACCCTATTGTGAAGGGTCCGAGGATATCCATCCCCCACCAGGCGAAAGGCCATGGCGATGACAGAGTCTTTAACTCATTAGGGGGTGCCAAGTGCATGTCCCCGTGGCGCTGGCATCTATCACACTTCTTGACATACACCTTAGTGTCGTGATGTATGGTCGGTCAATGGTACCCTGCTTGTAGGGCCTCTCGTGCCAAAGACCTCCCTCCCAAGTGTTGTGCGTTGATACTGTCGTGAATTTCCTAGAGAACTTCGACCAGGACGTATGAGCATGCTCTCCGCTTGGTCACGCTGGCCTACTTGCTGTCCTCGGGCAATTCCCCTGTGGTGAGGTAATTTTATAACGGGGTCATCCAGCAGTTGTTTTCGCCAATGGCGTTGACGTCGAGCAGCCTTGATGACTTTTCAATACTTGGGCGGGAGAGTATCTCTTGTATGACGGATTTATTGCCACCTTTCTTTCTGGTGCTAGCCAGTTTTGATAGGACATCTGCTCGAGTGTTTCGTTCGAGGGGGATGTGTTAGACATCCCACGCGTTGAACTTAGATATCCTCTCTTTCACCAACGTCAGGTACTCGATCTGGTGATCATTTTTGGCTTGGTACTCTCCTCGTACTTGGGACGCTACGAGCTGGGAATCTGTGAAAATCTTCACTTCTTGGGCGCCCAAGTCTTCGACCAACCGTAAGCCTGCGAGGAATGCCTCATACTCAGCTTGATTTTTTGATGTAGGGAAGGACAGGACTAGAGATACTTCGATTAGGATTCCTTCTTCGTTCTTAAGGATGATACTGGCGCCACTGCCCGTAGATCTGGATGCTTCATCGACGAAGATGGTCCATTTGTGTGCCCCGCTAGACGGGGATGCTGGAGGCGTCATCTCAGCCAAGAAATCGGCCAGGACTTGCGCCTTGAGGACCTTCCTGCCCTCGTAGTGGATGTCAAACTCTGACATCTCCAAAGACCATTTGAGCATTTTGTCGGCCTTGTTTGGCTGGCTAAGCAGCTGTCTTATGGGCTGGTCTGTTCGCACCACTATCGTGTGGGCTAGGAAGTAATGCCTTAATCTCATCGCTATGTTGATGAGGGCGAGGGCGACCTTCTCGATCTGTTGGTACCTAAGTTCTGGCCCTTGCAAGGCCTTGCTCGTGAAATAAATGGGTTTTTCACGTCGGGTGTTTCACGAATGTGGGCAGCGCTAATGGCTTTGTTGGTGACAGAGAGGTACAGGTACAACGTCTCCCTACTATCTAGTCATGACAGAACGGGGGGGGGGGGGGGTCAGATAAGGCTCGCTTGAGGTGGAGCAGAGTCTGCTCGCATTCCTCTGTCCATTCGAATGTGGCTTCTTTTCGCAGAAGTTTAAAGAAGGGCAGAGCGTGTTGGGCAGACTTGGCCACGAAGCGAGAAAGTGAAGCGAGCATCCCATTGAGGGATTTTATGGATTTCTTCGACTTTGGCATGGGAAATTCAGCGAATGCCCGACATTTGTCAGGGTTGGCCTCTATCTCCCTCTCGATGAGGTAGAAGCCGAGGAATTTCCCTGCCCGCACACTGAAGGTGCATTTTTTTGGGTTAAAACGCATTTTGCATTTTCTCGCTTGGTAGAAGACCTTTTCCAAGTGGACTGTGTGATCCGATTCCTCTTGGGACTTCACGATCATGTCGTCCATGTATACTTTGAGCATGTCTATGATATCTGATCGGAAGACCTTGTTCATCATACGCTGGTACATAGCCCCAACATTTTTCAGACCGAAGGGCGTTACGTTGTAGTAATAGTTCCCCGACGAGGTCATGAACGCGGTGTATTTCTTGTCCTTTTCGGCCATGGGAATTTGGTTGTATCCTGAGTAGGCGTCCATGAAGGATAAAATTTTGAAACCTACAGAATTGTCTACCAGCTTATCTATGTTGGGCAGAGGATAAGCGTCCTTCGGGTAAGCCCGGTTGAGATCAGTATAATCAATGCACATGCGCCATTTTCCATTATGTTTTTTTACTAGTACAATATTGGACAACCAGGTTGTATACCTGGCTTCCGAGATAAATTTTTCCTCTAAGAGGTATTTTACAAGTTTTTCGGCAACTTGTGCCTTTTCATCAGATTGCTTGCGCCTACGTTGTGCTACTGCTCAAGCAGCTGGGTCGATGGTGAGTTGATGGCAGACAGTCTCAGGGTCAAGGTCAGGCATGTCTGTAGCGCTCCATGCAAATAAGTCTGCATTGTCGGTCAGACATGTCTTCAGTTGCTGCTTTACTTCTTCGGGCAGCCCTGCGCCTATCTTTACTCCTCTATTTGGGTCGTCTCCGAAGGTGATCACTTCGAATTCCCCATCTGGTATCGGACGCATGATGGTTGATTTGGGGGAGCTGCCTGTCACTGCTGAAGTGCCTTTATTGATGTCTTCCTCGCCTTCTTCAGAGATCCGACTGTAGAGGTCGATTGTGTGTAATAGGAGCGCTGGCTTTTTGTCGGGCTGGCCTTCCTCGCTGGGAAGATCTTCATCCCTTGCTCGTTTGGCGGCCTTAGGTGCTACGCCGATTGAGCTTTGTCCTCTGGTCGCTGCTTCGAAGCACCTCCTCGTAACCTCTATATCTCCATGCAAAGCCGCGACGTGGCCTTTCTCCGTGTAATATTTCATCTTGAGATAGACGATTGAAGGAACAACGATTAGCTCCGTGAGGGTTGGTATCCCTAGGATACATTGGTACAGCGATGGACAGTCGATTACCAGAAATTGAGTTTTGATCGACTTGGATGCCTCCTCCTCCCCGAACGTGACTGGAAGCTCCACGTACCCCCAAGGTCTGGCGGTAGCTCCGTTGAATCCTTTCAGTTTGGATCCCACGTATGGTTACAGATTCTTCTTGTCAAGCTTCAAGGTGCGGAGCAAACCGGTGTACATGATGTCCACCGAACTGCCCTGGTCGACCAAGATCCATCGAACATCAGTGTTGGCTAATCTTGCCCTGATGAGCAAAGGAATGTGTGAGTTCGGGGATCCCCCAGGCATTTCTTCATGGTAGAATGTGATAGGCTGAGAACGCCCCCAGAATTTCTCGAGCATGGATAACCGGTCGGGGCTACATTCAATTAGCTGGTCAAACTTCCTTTTGACCGACCCTACAGTGAGTTCGTTGTATCCGCCACATGAGATAACCATTATCGTGGGGAAGGTCTCCCAGGTGCTGTGTGCAGATATCTAGGGAGGATCCTCGAGGTAGTTGGGGATGATGAAGTCCTCTGGCCGCGTGATAGACATGGTGACTTACGGGGGAAGGCTGGGCGGTGAAGACTATGTTTCCATCTTGGACTCCGAAGTCTCTCGTCGGGAAGCTTCACCCTTTTTCGTATACTGTTTTAGGTGACCCTCCTTGATGAGGATCTCAATAGTGTCCTTCGAATAAACGCAGTCTTCGGTCACGTGGCTGTGACTGCGATGGAAGCGAAAATATTTTTTCTTGTGTGTGTTGCCCTTTGACGTTGTTGGCTTGGGGAACCAGACACCCCCTTTCTTGAACTCCGCGTTAATGCATTCAGAGAGAATGCGCTCGCGGGGAGCTGTCAGCAGGTCCCTTACTCTCGCGAGGACGATCGTCTCGCCGTCTCTCCCTGTCGCGCCTGGGAGCCTTTGATTTGTCTTTTTTTGTTGCCCGAAAACTTTCTTGATCCCTTGAGTCCCAGGCCTTGTACGCGGCTTCTTTCTCCTCGTACTGTATATAAGCTTGGGCCTTACGGAGAAGTTCGACCAAGGTACGAGGGGTCTCGACGCCCAATGCTTTGCGAAATTCGCTCTTCGGTCTCAGCCCCTTCTCGA
The DNA here is from genome assembly GCA_022829125.1 of Lathyrus tuberosus. Taxonomy (NCBI): domain Eukaryota; kingdom Viridiplantae; phylum Streptophyta; class Magnoliopsida; order Fabales; family Fabaceae; genus Lathyrus; species Lathyrus tuberosus. The sequence continues at coordinate 3,902,480 of JALAZF010000019.1, read as the reverse complement.
GGAGGTATTTCTACATATGGTCTGTTGTGCGGACCTCTACAACTACCTTGTTGAACCTCTCGTTGTATGCGCGTAGGGGTCATCTTTGCCCTGTATAATGGCTTCGAGAGTGGCTTCCGACTTGGGATGGCGCCTGGAAGCAGTGAAGTGTTGGGCGAATTGGTTCTTCAGATCCCTCCACGAAGTGATCGAACCTCGGGGAAGCCGCTTATACCAGGTCATGACCCCCTTCATGAGGGTGATGGGGAACAACTTGCACTTAATGGCTCCGCTCACGTTGTGGTAGTGAAACAACTTGCTTCTGTTTTTACAGTGTTAATCGATTAACCAAAACAATCACAATTTGGTTAATCGATTAACAGTTGAATTTTGCGCCCAAAATTGCAATTTTACACTGGTTAATCGATTAACACTTTTACACATGAAATGGTTAATCGATTAACCAATGTCAAAAATGTGTTTTTTGCTTGTTTTTGGGACTGTTTTGGTTGTTTTGCCATTTTCTTCCCTTCCCTTTGTTCTTAGCCTTAGATCACATAATGTTGTGATTTAATTTGGCTTTCTCTTCATCTATTTCTTTTTTATTTTGATCGATGAAAGTCTTATGGATCTTAGAATTTCTTTGTTGAATTCTTGATCAAGACTAGACCGTTACCTATTTTCTTTTCGTGCGGTATTGCTTTCGGATGACGATTTACATATCGTTCATCTAGCATGCATTAACACAAAGATCACTATTGACCGACCTCGAGTAGGGTAACCTCCTTATAAATCACTTGGTGATTGCTTAACATAGCGCTACATTTGTCCCTCTCCGAATTAGAACTTGATCTTTCGTGGCCCAAACCTTTTGGTTGTGTAAGCCTAATGATGGTTAAACTTTTGTATTAGGTTCAAAATATTTGAAGCTTGTTGTTGGAGAGGCTTTGATTCTATCAATCTTCTAACAAGTCTTCATTAACCTTGACCTAAATACATGGTTTAATCACTATAGTTCAAGACGCGAGACGGAATAATCGGTGATACTATTATGCACAAACTACTAATCACTAACTTACTAACAAAACTATTGTACTAATCTTGTTTATGTTTCCTTCTTGCTCCCTATCTCTCTTTTAATTTTATGCTCCATTATTATCATCTCATATCATATCATGTTTATGCTTCTGTCATTTTCACTTTGTCTGTTGGACACATGTTTATGTTTACGCCCTTTTCTCTTTGTCCACTTGGACCAAAAACATTAATAAAGGCCAAAAACTCTAAAAAACTTGTGCTTCTAATCTTGGACTATGGTTACTATCATTTGCAATGGACATGGAATTTTGCACCTAGACCTTGGACTTCAATGCTATTCTTGGATCCTTGGACTTAGAACTAAGACCTTTTCCCTTTGCTTTGGAATTATGGTTTGAAGACTTTGGAGCCTTGTGCTTTTGCATAGTTTATGGTGAAGCTTGCTTGTGTGGTTAGACCATTCTTATCCTTAGCTTTTACTTTATGCTTTAGGATAGCCACTTCTTCTCCACCCATTCTTCAATTTTCAAAACTTTCTCCCTTTTTCAAAACTTTCTTGATTTCAAACTATCACCTCTTTCATAATCAAACCTTGACTTTGTCAAGCGATTTTACTCTTTTCTTTTCATTTCTTAACAAATGCTAAACTACATAAGCATATTGACACCTTTTTAAAAAAGACTTTAAAAAACACCAAACTCATCAACCTCTTTTGTGTCCTTGTGTACTTTTCCTTTAACTTTTTCATAAGTTTAGACATGATTCATTTCTTTAAGCGGAATTATTCGTTTGGAAATGATGACTTGTCTTTATATTTAAAATCAACCAAAACAAACAAATTTCATTCTTTGTACCACGAACTACGGGGTTTTGATCCTATATTGCACTTTGTGGGTACGTAGGCATGAAACGCCAAGTCTCTCCAAACACAAAATATTAAAAACATATTTTTTTCTCACCTCCCCAATCTCTTTCAAACAAACCATTTTCAAACCAAAAAGCGTAAATATTTCAAAGGGTTCCTATAGAGTACTATAGACGTTTTGGGTGCTAATACCTTCCCTTAACGTAACCAACCCCCTTACCCAGACTCTATTTACTTGTTCTTGTTTTGGAACTCGTTTAGATTTTGTTCACTCTTTTTCCTTTACTTTTGGATAAAATAAAAGTGCGGTGGCGACTCTTGCTGTTCGAGTTAAGTTAATCAATAGCTTACACTCACAATTTTGCCGCTACACTCAACACTAAGAAACAACAACAACATAGTTAAACCATTTGCTTTGTAACATAAACATAATATTAATCCAACAATAATACTACCACTAACACAATATCATATGATACTTAACCCTCATCAATATCATGTATTAATAACATGGATCATGCAAAACAACAAGTAGAATATGAATAAACATCCAATTCACACATATAGCAAGTTTCACAAAAACCCTAGTTCCCAATTTCATTAAATTCTTTCACCAAAGCTAAGCTATCTGGGAACTCACCTCTAGAGATGAAGATTATGAAGAAAATGAGATGAATTAATGGTGATGATGATGATGATGAAGACTTCCATAGTTGTGTTCTTCTTCTTCCAAGCTCTTCTTCTTTCTCATTTTCTTCTTTGTCTTTTCTTCTCTTGTTTTCTCCTTTTTTCCTTTATGTGTTTCTTTCTTTCTATTTCTCTTCCTCTCTTATAATGTTTCTTTCTTTCTTTTTCTACTGATTTGTAGAAATGATAAAGTTAGGGATGAATAACATGTGGTGGATAAATTGTAGATAATAGAGAGATAATGAGTGGATGAAATGAAAAGATATTAGAGAAAATATCTTCAAGTATAGATATTCTATCTACTAGAGCAATTAATCAATTATTAATGTGTAGGATTAATAATTCTATTCTACACTAGGATTAATAATTCTATTCTTCAAGTATATGCGCCTTCTGTGATCTGTACATTGTTTCGTTTATAAATCACTAGTACGCATTACTACTGACTTATATATACACATTACTCTTATGCACTGCTATTTGATATTATATAATCCAATTTTGAAAAGCATTTTAGTCATTTCCATACTTATACAATATAATTTATCACTCTAAGTAATTGATATGTATCACTAAAGCATGGAAAATTTAAGGATACATATATTATTGCAAAAATATGATTCTATTCTACATGATAGAGGAGATAAAATTGGTAATTCATTATACACTTTCTTTAATAAAGTTAAGTAACCTAACATTAAATCATAATGCATGTATACATTTTAATTGCACGTGAATCATGATTTAATATTAGTTTATTTAACTTTATTAAAGAGAGTGTATCATGAATTTCTAATCTTATCTCCTCTATCATGTAGAATAGAATTATTATTTTTTGCAATAATGTATGTATCCTTAAATTTTCCATGCTTAATTTAGTGATACATATCAATTACTTAGAGTGATAGATTATATTGTATAAGTATAGAAATGATTAAAATGCTTTTCAAATTTGGATGATATAATATCAAATAGCAGTGCATAAAGGTAATATATATATATATATATATATATATATATATATATATATATATATATATATATATATATATATATATATAAGTCACTAGTCATGCATACTAGTGATATATAGATGAAACATTGTACAGATCACAGAAGGCGCATATACTCCTACATTCTTATTTTCTCTATCCATTACTAGAGGTGTACATGGATAACCATTTAATATGAACCAATCCATTTTTATGGTTATGGTTTATAAACCAAACCACTTGTTCCGAACCGGTTTAAAACTGGTTCTAAATGGATTTTGATTTTAATTCAAATTATTTAGTTAAATTTAAATTTTATTTTTTTAAAATTATATTAATTCTTAAATTTAATTACTTAAACAAATTTAATAAGGTTTTAAAATATTTTTTCTTTAAAAGTTAAAAAAAACATTTTAAAAAATAATTGGTTTATATTACGTGAAAATTGAATGGGTAATGTAGTTATAATGATTTTGTTGATTACCGTTATGTAATTGTCGTAATAAAATTAATTCAATAAGCATAATGCTTTCCTCACCACTAGAAAAACAGTTATTAGAGTCGGTCATTTGCAAACGCTAAAGGCTAGCAAACAGACACTAACATGTGTTTAGCGTTGGTTTAGAGTCGGTGTCGGGCCTAGGATAAAAGGTGTGAAGCTACTGGGTAGCGTCGGCTAAAAAAACACTGAGGCTATATAGCGTCGGCTAAACCGAGGCTAAGAGGACACTAAACGATCCGACGCTATATTGTTTCAAAAGCATGAAAAGTCAACAATTATGCTTAGCGTTGACCTAGCCGACTCTAAAGTCAACAAACAAAAGTCAATATTTTATAATAGCGTCGGTCGACCGACATTAAGGTCAACTTATAAAAGTCAATTAAAAAACTATAGCGTTGGCTTAACCGACTCTAAAGTCAACAAAAAAGTCAATGAATATGTTTAGAATCGGTTTGCCGACTCTATGGTCTACACAAAAAAATCCAATACTATTTTTAGCGTCGGCCTGGCCGACTCTAATGGATCTAAATAGCGTAGGTCCTGCCAACTCTATAGTCAACCGATAAAAGTCAATAAAACTTTTTAGCATTCGTCAAGCCAACTCTAAAGTCAAAGTCAATCACGAAAAGTCAACAACAACGTGACTTCAATTTCAAAGAAAATCAACCTCACTCAAACAAACTTGTTCAATCTACTCCTTAAAACATTCGTGAAAGAAACTACCAAAGTTCTAACCACGTTAATTAACCTCTAAAACATTTGGAAACAATCTCACTAAAACATTTGGAAACATTTCAAAACATTTAGGATATTGCTGAAGTTCGTGCCACAAAACCGTTTCAATTATATCATTTTCAAATATTGTATGCAAGCCAAATAACTTATATATTTTAGTAGCTGATCATTTTTCTTAACCAGAAATTTGATTAGCAATTAAGCAACAAGGATTTTACCTTCTCAGGAAGATTTACACCAAATAGAAAATGCTGATGATGACTTATGACAACAACCTATCCTATCAACTTGGTAGTGCTAGTAACCAACAACCTATCAACTTCAACATAATTTCTCATCACTTAATCTTCCTACAAAATACGCTTAAAGAATTAACGGACATTCACAGACACTAAACTGATACAAGTATTTCAATTTATTTAAACTAGTATTATGAAAGAAGAAATTCATTGAAGTTACATTCGGACCTGATAAGAAAGCTCATATATAGAGGATAAGATAAGGGTGAGGGGATAAGCATCATGTGCACACGGAATCTTTGAGCATACTTTCTTCTGAGCTTAAGCAAATCACATCTCTCCCTGCATGAGAAATTGGAAATGTTCTATATGAAAAAATAACTAAGTAAAATATCTTCAGAAGTTCACAAATGGGCCACAATTGAAAATAAATACAAAGAAAATAAACTAACCTCTTATAGTAAACAGACAAACACCATCATCAAAAAAATTCAGTTGAATCCTAACTAGAATTTTGATACAAAAGCACATAGGATGGGAAAAATAATGTTCACAACAGTATCAAACTCTAACCTAACATTCAAATACATTATCAATTACAAGTTAAAACTAGCCATCAAATATAATAAGAAGAACAAATCAAAATGTACTACTTGATGATAATAGAAGATTGAAAAAGGTAAAAATTGAAGATCCAAAGAAGTGTAATGGTTTGTGAGATGTTTATATTCTTATATATAGAAGTCAAGGAAATTTTCATTTGAGATAAACTAGCTTACAACTCCACATGTTCTTTGGAACTTTCAAAAGGCAAATATAGAATAAAAACATGTAAATAATTAGGAAAACATAATTTCTTATCAATTATGAATTTGAAAGTATTTCTATAATGAAAAAATATAAACTAACATAGTTTTATGAATTGTTCTTCAAATTCCTCAATATACACATCGCTGCTTAACTTAAAACCAAACATTAGAGAAACCAAACATTAGAGAAACCAAACAATTGATTATGCTTATCATATTTTTTGCTTAACTTATAACAATGGTAAAAATGAGAGAAAAAGTGACATACATGGATTGCAATTTTCTCAAATCACCAATTGCAGGTGATATTTCACCGACAAGATTTAAGCTAGACAAATTCCTACATAAAAAAGACAAACCATTAGAATTTAACTCTTATGAGAGAGTAAGACAAGTATTGAAAATAGTCTGAAGCATAAAGGACTCACAGAGATACCACTGTTAAAGCAAGAGTGACATTATCACAAAAAACTCCAATTGCCATTAATACTTGTCCTAATGCATTCACCAAATATTCATAATTCAAAATATGGACACGCATTCAAAATTCAGAATACGGACAAGCTTCCTAATATTGTAACTTTCCAAAAATTATACAACCTTCCTAATATTCTCACAATTTAGAGTCAACTTTAAGTAACACCATGTGTGACTGCAATTGTAAAACTATTGCCTAGGAGCTTTTCACACAATTCAGAGTCAACACAACATGTTAAAAAATAGATGAGACAACTAAAAGAACCTGATGAACGAAGGAGGGGACAAGAGGCAAAGAATGTGAGTGTTATGGATCGTCTAACGCGGAGCGAGAGTTGCGATCTGCAGATCGAAGTGCTGCAGAACAAGATTACAAGAATACATATGTTAGATAAAATCTATCAACAAATCATAAGCATTTCAAAAAATAAATAAATCATGTATGTATATATAGTAATTCATGACAAACACATGTAAAAAACAAAAGGAGTCCATCTTTTGAGCTTGAAAATTTAGTATATCTAATAAGCTTCATATGATTGAACAGAAGAAAGAACTTTTGGGATTTGAAAAGGTTGTGTTATTCCCATCACGTAATGCCAAGAGCAATTAGAATCGGTTTTTTAAATCTTTCCAAACAATTTTAGCAACTGTACCGAAAACCGATCTAAAAGCTTTTGATGGATTAACATATTTGAGAACCTAAGATTGAACAAAGTTATTATATATCTAAGTTGAATTTGTATGGATTTCTAAACTGCATCTGCATGTTTTTCATCTAATAAATCCATATTAATGGTGAATGTACCCAAGCACTACATAATAAGAATTATTGGGAAAAAACTCTTTATCAAGATCAAGCATACACGATACAAATTCTAACCCAAACAATAACTAAAAGAAAATTCTAATCATAATACTCATTACCTTAACAGAACCGCTAGCATGTCGCAAAAATACATAAACAAGGTTGATACCGTGAATCATATTGTTCACCTATGTGGCCTGTCGAAAGCAAAACATAACATTTTCTCAAAGAAATTCAGCCACATAAGTTACAACAACAACAATAATGAATCAAACTTGAAACGAAAACTCGCGAGATCAAAACAGAAACGTTCGAAAAAGCTGCAACACTAAAACACTAGTAAACAAATGCTGGAAAGTGAAGAATCGAATGAATGAATACATTCAAGTAGTACCTGAGATTGAAGAAGGCAGTGATGAAGAAAACCCAAACTTGAGGTCAATTGGTTTCCTTCTTGAAACGATTTTTGAGCTTACCTGAGACAAAAGATGAAAATCAATTTCTGACTCAAGAAAGAGGTCACAAGAAATGATTAATAAATAGCTTAACTAAAAAGACTTTCCATGATTTATGCGGTTTCAAACAATTTCTGCGGTCAATCAAAACAGAACTTGAAGTGATTTCTAAGGTCAATGTCTTTCCTTCTTGAAGTAATTTTTGAGCTTACCTGAAATGATTTCACAAGAAATGATTGATTGAAGCTGGAAACGGAAAATCATTTAGAAGTTGAAAACATGAAACAAAGCTTGAAGTACAAAACGGAAAATTATTCACAAGAAATTTCTTAACTTACCTGAAACGATTGATTGAGGTTGCAAATGTGAAAATAATCCAGAATCTGGAAATGTGAAATTGATTAAGAAGAAAGGAAACATGGAAGGGTTTCATGGTTAGGGTTCATGGAGGGTTTGTTCGGTTAGGGTTTGTGAAAGAGAAAATAGGGAAACTGAAAGAGAAAAGGGGAAAACGAAAATTCAGAGGGAATGAAAAAGAAACAAGAGGGAAAATGAAAAAAAAATGAAAATTAAGAGGGAATGAAAAAAATGAAAAAGAAAATGAAAATTAAAAAACCTATAGCTTGAATATATTTATTTAGTAATAATTTAATTACAATACAAATGAATATATTTATCAAGAGCAAATTTTTTAATTTTTATTTTTATATAGGGTCGGACTACCAAACACTAAATAAGAGTCGGTTGGACTAACACTAGTATTTTCAATAAATTAAATAAGTGGAGGGAAATGAAAAAGATTGGCGCTTCAATCATATTTCATTAGCGTTATTAAATAGAGTCGGTCAAGCAGACTCTAAATGATAAATAAAATATTTAAAAATGTTATATAGACTCTAACTAAATGAATAAATAAATAAAAAAGTGTATGTTATTAAATAGAGTTAGTCTAGCCGACTCTAAACAGTTTATTTAAATAAAAAAATAGAATTAAAAGAAGTATGTGACTTAATAGAATCAGCCACACCGACTCTAAATAATTATTAAAAAATAATGTTACTAACTAGTGTCGATCAGACTGACTCTAAATGAATTAATTAAACATTATTTAAAATACCAACACATTTAGAGTCGGTATGGCCAACTCTAATTAAAAAAATCATTGGTTCAAAAAATGTACCTAAATAGAGTCCGTTAACATAGGTTTAGCCGACACTAATAGCGTCGGTGTCGGGGACCGACTCTAAATTTGGGCAGCTAAAACACAGTTTTCTAGTAGTGCTGGTTATGTGTGAATTCTCACCAATTTTAATAGTCATTATGCAGAATAAGCTACAAATAATTTGTAGTAATATAATTAACTTTTTTTCATTTTGAGAAACAAGTTTCTGAATTTTTTGTAAAATATTTTTATTTTATAAAATTCAAAAAATTAACTTTAAAATAGTTCAAAATATAAAATTGGTTTATAACGTATATATGATGAAACATGAAAAGAGATAAACATATCAATTTAACAAATAATGAAATTTGGATATCTAATAACTAAACCAAATTATTATTATGGAAACTGGTTTATATTTGGATAACAAAATGGATAACCATATTTATATTTTAGTATTTGGTTTGGATTTTTAAAAGTGGAACAATTTGGATACTAATTTGGTTAACAATAACTAGTTTTTTTGCACACCCTTATCCATTACTAACGTTTTAATAAATTAAAATATGGTACGTTATGCTACATTACTGTTATATTTCTAAAAGTAATTTAACATAAATTTGAATTGACTTATTATATTGGTTTTTTTTATAAATGATTTATTATTGTGGAATTATTATATTAAGAATTTGTTAATCACCAAATTGATCAAATTCATTAAAGTTTACAATTCTAAATTATGAAGACAAAAAAGAATTTTGATTTGATGCTATATGAATAACATGTTTGTGTTCAATGATATTTATTATTATAAGACATGTATAGATCATCCAAAGATGAATCATGACTTATAAATAATAAAATTAATGTATTTGTTTTGATGTTGTATATCCAAAGATATACATGCATGTTTTAAGTGATTTTATTGTCCAATAAAGTATGTTTATTTAGCATCGTTAGAATTTATTGAAATGTATTAAAGTTTTACCCCAAAGGTGCACTTTGATAAATGTTTAAAGATGATTAGTTTGAATCCATGAAATTTATTCTAAGCATTAATATATGAGTTTGTTTTAAATATTTGTGGTTACTAGTATGTTGTTATGGACTTAGACTTGACATTGATAATGAACGAGAAGCCCGCAGCCATTACAGAGGACACTACGGAAGAAAAAAATGTTTCTCTTTGAGACTTAGGAAAGGTCTAACAGGTTGTCTTTGAAATTTATTAGAAATGACAATATATAAGTTCATTTGCAAAGTTTTTCGAAATTCGTGGTAAATGTGAACAATATACTATGTCTGACACACCACAACAAAATGGTGTTGTTGAAAAGCGGAATGTACTCTCATGGACATGATCAGGTTAATGTTAAATTATAGTAATGTATTATTATCATTGTCGATGTACGCATTAAAGACCGCTGCATATTTGCTTTAGAAGGAAAAGTAGTTTAAGCCTGGTTTAAGGTATCTTTCAAGTTTAAGACTATCAAGCAAAAGTAAATGCGTATAATCCACATGAAAATGTATAGTTTTATTGTCCTAATCATAATATGAGAATAGTCGAGTCTGATAATGCTCAACTTATTGAAAATGCCAGTTCAGTGGGAGTGAGAAATCACATAAAGTGGATATTATAGAGACTTGTGAAGAATGTTCTTCACCTAAATAATTTCTTCATGTTGGTGTTGTTATCATACAACAAAAAGAGATAACAAATAATAATTCCCTTGAGCATGAATATGACATAAGCATTGATGAGGAATCAGTCTTGTTCACACAAGCCATGAAAAAATGCAAAGAATGCTCTTGGGTACTTACAAGGCACAAAAGATTACAAGCTCACATATAGAAGGTCAGACAATCTTGAAGTAATTGACTACTTGGATTTAAACTTTATGGAATGTGTGGAATCAAGAAAATCCACATTTAGGTATGTTTTTCTCCTGTCTCGAGGAACAATATCATGGAAGACTAAAAAAAATGTCTATAATTGTTACTTCTACTATGGAGGCAAAATTTGTGGCATGCTTTGAGGCCACAATTCAACTATTGTGGTTACAAATTTTTTACCTTAGGGCTTGACATTATCGATAGTATAGCTAGGTTGTTAAGGATTTATTATGATATTTCTGCAGATGTCTTCTTCTTTAAGAATGATAAGTATTTAAAGGGTGTTAAGCACATGAAATTTAAGTACTTATCAATAAAAGAATAAGTGCATAAACAAAAAGTGTCATTTGAACATATTTGTAATGATTTAATGAGCTGATCCGTTAACTAAAGGTTTACCGCCCAAGACATTTGTTAGCCATGAAGAAAGGATGGACATTATGTAAAAGTCATTGTTAACATTATAGTTTGATTGGTATATATACATGTATAATTTAATGTTCGTATTGTATAACACCTGTGAATTCAATTAATGTTATGTTTTTACTTAGTTTTGTTACCCATATTATGTTGTATACATTATTGTTAATATGTGATGACAAAGGTGTCTTTGAAGAGACAAAAAAGACACATTATTGTATCCCTTAAAGTTATTCGAATTGGATTGATTTGTGAGACATGGAAGGAATCAAGTTGATGAATAGTTTGTGACCGCCATGATCCAATCATTTCACTTTATTAAAGATAATGATTTGGTACTTTCAATTAATGGTGCACAATTATGGTATAAAATTGAAACATAAGTTGTCACCTGAGTCAAGTGGGAGATTGTATGATTAATTTATTAATCTATTAAAAATGACTCAAGTAAATGAAATTTTGGCTTTAAATAAAAGATGTCTTAATGTGATGATTGTTTGGACTTGGTGATAATTAAGCCAATGGGGTTTTTGTTTTGAATTTCAAAATAAAATTTAAATCCTTATTCTCTCTCTTCATGTCTATTGGAACATGACTGTTGGAATGAGATGTGACTGTTGGAATAAGATGTCTATAAATAGACACCATTAGGAAAGAAACAAAAAAAGGTTCTCATTCTTTCTGGTTATCCCATAAACAAAGAAATGAAAATATCTTAATCAACAAAGATACAGAAAAGAAGAAGGAAGAGAGGAGAAAACAATTCAAATCAAAGATTAAGAACTGAACAATTGGAAACAAGATCAAGAACCGGAAAAGAATCGACGTCATGGATCTGGGTACGTTTTTACTGTTTTTCATAGAAATTTAAATAGTGTGAAAATCATGATATCAAGATCCTAAACATGAAATTTCCTAACATAATGTTACCAAAATGTCTCATCTTATACTTATTAATAAAGTTCAGTCTATTTTAATAAAGATTAATCTATTCAGAGTTCACTGGTTACTCTATTGGTCCCAACTGACAACACTTAGAGCACACAAGATCTCAAATTATACCAACTGACAAAAGATAGAGTACATAGAAAATCAGTTGATCTTATCTGACAACAAATAGAACATTTGAGGGAATATGGGATATTACATATAACAAAAGAATATTTACATAAGTTCCTGAAGAACTTATCAAGCATATAGCAAAATAACATTATATAATTTCTGAAGAACTTATAAAGCATTATGAGTTCCTAAAGTACTTATAAAGCATCCCTGAAGAATAGTAAAATAACATTGTATAGTTCCTGAAGAACGTGTAACACTTTATTTATTATTTTGTTTAATATGGAGCAAAAAATTTTTTGTTTCTCATAAGAAAAGAAGTTGGGAATTTTTTTTAGTTAAAGTCAACACTCTAGATTATTTATGGGAGGTGTATAGTTGTTATTTTAAAGGGTTAAATATGTTTTTGGTCCCTATAAATATCTCACTATTCAGTTTTAGCCCCTATTAAAAAAAGGACATATTTTGATCCTACAAAAATTTTATGCATGCAGCTTTAATCCTTGCTAATTTCTAAAATTTTGAAAACTATTTAATTACCCTTAAACTTTAAATTTTTGAATAATTTTTTGCATACGTATTCAGATTATTATTAAATATTTATTTACAAAATTATTTAATTTTTAAAATGAGAAGAATTAAATATGAATTTTTAAATTTTTTAAAGATAATGATAAAAGTAATGAAAATCTCGACTTTTAAATCAAATTTTGAGTTCTTTTTTTTTTCGAGGAACTTTTTATAACATTGTAAACATATATGCAAAATAATCATTTAAAAATACACATTGATTTAAGAGTAGGGCCTAAAACTTCGTGCATAATTATTTTGTAAGGATCAAAATACATTTTTTTTTTATAAAAACCAAAAATATAATTTGTTAATTTTATAGGGACCAAAAACATATTTAACCCTATTTTAAAATATCGAAATTTACAAATCATTATATTTATCATAGTGCCAAAGGAATTAAATTTGTTTGAAGTATTATTGTTTCATAATTTTTATCGAGTTAGCCATTTAAATTTTATATCAGATAATAATTAAAAGAAAAATGCAGGATATATTTTGTCACTAATTTGATATTTTTTAAGTAAATAATTTTAAGATTTGTTCTGTTTACGGTTGTGTTATTTTAGAATATTGAGATTTGCAAATCCTTATACTAACCATTGTGCCAAAAGAATAAAGAGCATAAAAATGAAATAGTTAGCATAAATGATTCAAAATTGTGTCTATATATAGTGTTTTGAAGATTACGGATTGTATATATATATATATATATATATATATATATATATATATATATATATATATATATATATATATATATATATATATATATATATATATATATAATTTAATTGGTATACACTGATAGTGTAAAATAATTTTACATTGTCAACTAATTACAGTCATGAATCCCGCTACATCATACTGTAAATTTTAAATTTCTGATATGACATGGCAGATTGATGATTTCTTATTGGATGACAGTATAAAATAATTTTACACTGTCAGTGCATACCAATTAAACTCATATATATATATATATATATATATATATATATATATAATTTAATTGGTATACACTGATAGTGTAAAATAATTTTACATTGTCAACTAATTACAGTCATGTATCCCGCTACATCATACTGTAAATTTTAAATTTTTGATATGACATGGCAGATTGATTATTTCTTATTGGATGACAGTATAAAATAATTTTACCCTGTCAGTGCATATCAATTAAACTCATATATATATATATATATATATATATATATATATATATATATATATATATATATATATATATATATATATATATATATATATATATATATATATATATATATATATATATATATATATATATATATACTAGTGAGTTATGAATCTTTCGATTGATTATGTTGGTATGCTGTAATTTTTAAATTTTTTATATGTCCAACGAAAAGTGTTTTCACACATATATTTTATAAAGTTTTTTTTATTCTACATTGAATGGTTAATATTGTTTTTATGATCATTATCTTATTATAATATTTAATGCTTAATATTTTATCTAATTTTTATTATTTTTAATTTATGATAGAATAAGAATGTCAAATCTTACGAAATTGGATTTTGGGGCTCTTAATATTTCAGAAAAGAACTATTTGACATGAGTTCTAGATGCTAAAATTCATTTAAGCGCAGAAGGTCACAACGACACTGTTAAAGAAGGAAATACATCATCTGATCAACAAAAGGAAAAAGCCATGATATTTCTTCATCGTCACCTTCATAAGGACCTTAAAAATGAATACCATATTGTAACTGACTCACATGTCTTGTGGAAAAATTTGAAAGATAGATATGATCATCAAAAAACGGTTATCCTACCAAAAGCTCGATGTGATTGGATGCATTTACGTTTACAGGATTTTAAAAGTGTAAGTGATTATAATTATGCAATGTTTATAATAACTTCTAAAATGACACTATTTGGAGAAAAATAACTGATGAAGATATATTAGAAAAAATACTTTCCACTTTTTATGCCTCAAATATGCTCCTGCAGCAGCAATATCGAGATAAAAGGTTTAATAAATATTATGACCTAATATCTTGCCCGTCTTGTGCCTGAGCAAAATAATGAACTATTGATGAAAAATCACAAGGCTCGTCCCACTGGTACATCTCCATTTCCATAAGTAAATGTAGCAAGGCACGAGCACTATGGAAAAAACTGTGGTCGCGGTTGTGCACATGCACGTGGTCGTGGTCATAATTATGCTCATGGTCTTAATTTTGGTCATGGTCGCAATGGTAATCATAAGAACATGTCTTTCCACCAGAAGTGGAAAAATGTTGAAAAGAATGAAAAAAGGGTCAGAGTAGCAAAACCAATGAAAATACTTGTTATCGTTGTGGAGAAAAAGGTCATTGGGGTCACACTTGTCGTACTCCAAAGCACCTTATTGATCTTTATCAAAAATCACTGAAAAATAAAAAGGTTAGGATTCAGACTAACTTTGCTAATGAAGATGATGATCCAGATTACAGTAATATGGATGTTACTCATTTAGATATTGGTGATTTCTTTGTTCATCCAGATGGAAGAATATATCACCTTATTGGAGATGGAAGTGTCAAGAAATAAAATTTATAGAAATTTATTTTTAGCTATTATAATAAGTCTTTATGGATGTTTTAAATGTTTCTTTTATGGATGTTTTGAATTTTTGTATGGATGTTTTGAATTTTATTTTATAATAATAATAAAGTGTGTTTTCTACTTGTTTGTTTACATAATTTATTGTTTAAATGACTTATGTCTTTAAAGTGCGCTTATAACTTATCGTTAAAAATTATTATTGTTTTTAGAATGAATATTGGTACTAGCACCAGTAATGAAGATGTGTGCCTAGTTGATAGTGCAACAACTCACACAATTCTCAAGAATAAAAGATATTTCTCTAGTTTAGTGAATCGAAAGATTGATGTCAGTACTATATCTGGCACCTCAAAAATAATTGAAGGCTCCGGAAGAGTATATGTGTTGTTACGTGAAGGAACAACATTGCACATTGATAATGCATTATATTCCCTCAAGTCTCATAGAAATTTATTAAGTTTCAAAGATATTCGCCTAAATGGATGCCATATTGAAATAGGAGATGATGGAGGAATTCAATATCTTTGTATTACAAAACATAATTCTGACACAAAATGTGTAATGGAAAAGCTATCAGCTTTATCCTCTGGTTTGTATTACACTTATATTAGTACAATTGAAACACATACAACTGTAAACCAGAAGTTTACAAAAAATGATAAATTTCTAATTTGGCATGACCGGTTAGGCTATTCCAGTTATATAATTATGCAAAAAATAATTGAAAATTCATGCAGACATCAATTAATGAATCGAGAAATTATTCAATCAAATAAGTTCTCATGCAGCTCTTGCTCACAAAGGAAGTTGATAATTTGGCCATCACCAACAAAACCTAGAAATGAATATATCACTTTTTTAGAGCGTATACATGGTGATATTTGTGGATTAATACATCCATCATGTGGACCATTTAGATATTTTATGGTTTTAGATGATGCACCAACTAGATGGTCACATGTTTTTTTGTTGTTAACATGCAACCAGACGTTTGCGAGATTGCTAGCTTAACTAATTCGAATAAGAGCTCATTTCCCCGATTATCCTATCAAGAAAATAAGTCTTGATAATGGTGCAGAATTTTCATCTCAAGCATTTAGTGAGTATTCTATGTCTATTAGAATTGACATTGAACACCTAGTAGCACATGTTCATACACAAAATGGACTTGCAGAATCATTTATTAAACGTATAAAATTAATTGGAAGACCACTTATTATGAGATGCAAACTCCCAGTTTCTACTTGGGACATGCACTTTTGCATGCCGCAACATTGATTCGTATCAGGCCAATGAGTTACCACACTTCTTCCCCTTTATAATTAGCTTTTGGTAAATAACCTATACTTCTCATCTAAGAATTTCCGGATGTGCAGTGTATGTTCCAACTTCTCTACCACAACACACTAAGATTGATCCTCAAAGGAGGATGGGAATATATGTTGGATATGAATCTCCATCTATTGTAAAGTACCTTGAACAAACAATAGGAGATTTATTCACTGCTCATTTTGCTGATTGTCATTTTGATGAGTAATCTTTTCCAGCATTTGGAGGAGAGAATAAGAAGTTGGAAAAAGAGATCAATTGAAATGAATTATCATTATCTCATATTGATCCTCAAATAAAACAATGTGAACTAGAAGTTCAAAAGATAATTCACCTGCAAATCTTAGCAAATCAATTACCAAATGCATTCACTGATCCAAAAGGTGTCACTAAATCATATATACCATCTGTAAATGCTCCAATAAAAATAGATATCCCTACTGGACAATCCAATGAGTCTCAACCACGCCTGAAGCGTGGAAGGCCAATCAGTTCCAAAGATAAAAATATGCGAACAAGAAAGGGAGCTAAGAATAAAGATGGTTCAAGTGAGGATATAGAAAATCCAAAAGAATCTTTAGACATAATAAACATTTCATCTCTAGAAGAGATTGACCAGGTACCTGAAACTCATGAAAATAGAGATATCTCGATAAATTATGTCCAAAATGGAATACAATGGAACCGACACGGAGTTGATATTGATGATATTTTTGCATACAATATAACGCTATATGAGATAAATGACAAAGAGGATTAGGAACCAACATCTATTAAAAATTGCAGAAAAAGTGAGGATTGGACAAAATGGAAATATGCAATTGAAGCAAAATTAAGCTCACTCTGCAAAAGACAAGTTTTTGGACCTGTAGTTTGAACACCTCAAGGTGTGAAGCCAGTTGGATACAAATGAGTTTTCATGCGAAAAAGAAATGAAAATAATGAAATTGTGAGATACAAAGCTCGACTTGTCGCTCAAGGATTTTCGCAAATATCTGGAATTGATTTTGATGAGACATATTCACCTACAATGGATGCAAGAACTTTTCAATATTTAATAAGCCTTGTAGCACATGAAGTGCTTAATTTGCACATGATGGATGTTGTAACAGCGTATTTGTATTGTTCACTTGATAGTGAAAATTGCATGGAACTCCCTAAAGGGTTCAATATACCAGATGCACATAATTTCAGATCTCGAGAAAGCTACTCCATAAAATTGAACAAGTCTTTCTATTGGCTAAAACAATCTGGATGCATGTGGTATAATCATCTCAGTGAATATTTGCCTAGAGAGGGATATACAAATAACTCCATTTGTCCTTGTATATTTATTAAAAGATCGGGAAAAGAATTTCAAAGAATAGGTGTCATATGGATGACATAAATATTATTGGAACTCCTCATGAGCTTCCAAAAGCTATGAATTATTTAAAGAAAGAGTATGAGATGAAGGACCTAGGAAAGACAATTATGTCTAGGTTTACAAATTGAGCATTTGGACAAAGGAATGTTTGTACATTAAGAAGGCTATATAGAAAAAAGTGTTAAAACGCTTCTCTATGGACAAATGTCACTTGTTGTGTACTCCAATGGTTCTTATATCATTAGATATGGAGAAATATCCTTTCAGACCTCGAGAAAAGGATGGAGAATTGCTTGGTCCTGAAGTACCATATCTCAATGCAATTAGAGAAGTAATGTACCTTGCTAATTATACACGTCCCGATATATCATTTGATGCCAATCTATTAGAAAGATACATTTCTTCACCTACACGAAGACTTTGGAACGAAGTCAAACATATACTTCTTTACCTTAGAGGTATAAAAGACATGGGTTTGTTTTATACCAAAGTATCTAGATTCGAATTAACAGGTTATGTAGATACATGTTACTTGTCAGATCCTCATAATGGTATATCACAAACAAGTTATTTGTTTACATGTGGTGGTACAACTATTTCATGGAGATTGGTAAAACAAACCATAGCTGAACTTCATCTAATCATGCAGAACTTTTAGCATTACATGAGGCAAGTCGAGAATGTGTTTGGTTAAAAGCCTTAATTCAACACATACAAAATATGTGTGGTTTGTCTTCTGAAAAATTAAATACAATGACCATATATGAAGATATTACTGCATGCATCGCTCAATTGAAAAATGGTTACATTAAAGGAGACCAAACAAAACACATTTCTCCAAAGTTCTTTTTCACTCATGATCTTCAAAAGAGCGGTGATATAAACATCCAACAAATTCATTCATGTGATAATCTTGTAGACCTTTTCACAAAGTCACACCCAAGTAGAACTTTTAATCAACTAGTACAAAAGATTGGTCTTCAATGTCAGAGAAAAAATCATTCAGATGAGAGGGAGAAATGAATTTAAATTAAAAGGATATTGTTCTCTTTTTCATTCACTAGATTTTTTTTCCACTGGATTTTTTCTAGTAAGGTTTTAAAAAGGCATATCCAAAACAAACATCCAAAGCGGAGGTGTTATGAAAAATGGATGATCCCAAATAACTTCATTCCTTATTTATAACAATTTGTCTTTATTACGCTGTCTATATGCTGTCCTATAAATTTGACCAATCTCATTATATACGATTACACAAATGAAATAAGAAAAGCAAAATTTCTCCTCTTTTTCTCTAAACGTTTATCTTCTTGTTACAGTTCATCAAAAAGTGTTGGGCCAAATTGTTGTCGAGATCTTAAACAGATGAGTCAAAAACAGAAGTACCACATGAGATATCCAAATTGATAAAGTTAGATATGTGGTTAGAAAAGTTATAGCCATAACAAATTCATTTGCTACCAATAATAGTGAATATGCATAACTTTACGATAAAACATTGTTCAATCAATTTTTACTACTAAATACGAATATGCATTACCTCAAAACAACATTTCTAAACACTGAAAAGTATAAGAAAACATCAAACACACGAGTAAACAAACATCAAAAATTAAAAACCAAATCCAAAATTTTATCGTATTCACTAAACTTCATACCCTGTAACTAAGGGTGAGAATAGGCTGGGCCGAGCTAGCCTGCTAAAAAATTCAAAGCATAAGTCTGGCTTGTAGCCTGTCACGGGCTTATTTTTGGATATGAGTCTGGCTTTTTTGAAGGCCTGATTGACCTATTATCCTATTTAAAAGCCTACTCCATTTTAATATTTGTAAATATGAAATTCAATTGATTTTAAATAGACCAATAAATTAAAAGATCAATGAGACTAAATGTTTATTTTCATTGACTCATTCAAATTTACTTATTAACATAAGTTTTGTAATACTATTTGTTAGAGAGACTTAATGAAAACAACTTATAACAATAACTTATGACATTGTTCATAAGTTTTTTTTAATTATTTCATAAGTTCTTCAAGATAACTAAAATTTATTTTCGTCTTTTAATTCAAAGTACAGAATACAATATAATAATATTAAGTTATTCATTTTTTATTTAAATATGTTGGTCTGATAGACTTAGAAGACTTTTTTCATAGCCCGTGGCCTAGCCTTTTTAGCTAAATAGACTTATAAAAAAGCCTAGGCCTTTTCAATTTAAAAAAAGTCTGACCTAACCTGAGTCTGTGTAAGCTAGGCCGTAGGCCCCTATTAGTTGGCATGGCCTATTCCCCACACATACCTGTAACAAAATCACAAAACGGTTGAAAAAAAATAATATACTACAATGCAAAAACGAAACGTTAATTACTTAATAGAATCAAGAAACGGTAATGATACCCATTTCCACACACACACACACACACACACACACACACACACATATATATATATATATATATATATATATATATATATATATATATATATATATATATATATATATATATATATATATATATATATATATATATATATATATATATATATATATATATATATATATATATATGTTTTTGGTCCCTATAAATATCTCACTTTTCATTTTTAGTCCCTATTAAAAAAATTGACATATTTTACTCCTTACAAAATTTTTATGTATGCAGTTTTAGTCCCTATTTTTTTTTAAATTTTTGAAAACTATTTAATTACCCCTAAACTTTTAAATTTTTGAATAATTTTTTTCATACGTGTTTAGATTACTATAAAATATTTCTTTACCAAATTATATAATTTTTTAAAATGAGAAGAATTAAATATGAATTTTTTAAATTTCAAAACATAATAATAAAATTAATGAAAATCTCGACTTATAAATAAAATTTTGAGTTCTTTTTTTTGGAGGAACTTTTTATAACGTCTAAACATATCTGCAAAATAATCATTCAAAAATACACATTGGTTTAACAGTAAGGACTAAAACTGCGTGCATAGTTATTTTATAGGGACCAACACGCTATTTTTGTAATACCCCGTATTATCAAAATGCTCAATTGGATCAGATGAGTATTTATGTGTTCTATCTTTGGTTAATTAGATTTATGGAATGCTCTAAGTACTTAAAGTGTTATCAATTGGGATCAATGGAGCAACTGATGAACTCTGAAGGAATCAATTATTTAAATTCAAGAAAGGATTTTAAGGTAACTCTGATAATTGATCAATTGGTTTAAGATGACAAAATATCAATTGGAGATATTTTACCCTGTTGGATTATATTATATAATATTGGATTATATATATATATATATATATATATATATATATATATATATATATATATATATATATATATATATGTGTGTGTGTGTGTGTGTGTGTGTGTGTGTGTGTGTGTGTGTGTGTGTGTGTGTTATAAAAGAAAAGAAGAAGATAGTAAGAAGAGAAAGAAGGAGAAAGAGAAGAGAAGAAGATAACCATGGGAGAAGAAGGAAAAACTTGGGAAAAAGCTTGGATCATCATCATCTTCTTCAAACTCCTCTTCGATTACCAGGTGGGTTCTAGTTAGAAACTCTAAGTTCTAGAAATATAAGTTTTGGACTTAGGTTAGATTTGAGAGAAAATGAAATCTAACGGATGAAATTCGATATAAATTGCGTAGTGTAGTCGTAATAGGTATATGATCAATTGTTGATACTTGTTTTGTTGTGGGTAAGGGATCTGGTGTGGAAAGGGTGGGTTTTGGAACCCTTGGATCCATGGAAACGTAGCAAAAAATTCTGCTTCTGGGGAGAATCGTCGGGCGATGCGAAGCTTACGCCCCTGCAACGCCGGGCGAAAGTCAAAAGGCGCTGATGGTTTTGCTTCTGTAACTTTTGGTTTTTTGACATGAGATTTACGCCGCTGCTTCGCCGGGCGAAGAAGAGGCGAAGGGGGAACCGCCGGGCGAAATTGGTACCGCCGGGCGAAATTGGTACCGCCAGGCGCTCCTGGGAATTTTCAATAATTCGGTTTTCTTTAAAAAAAATCATAACTTTTGATCCGTAACTCGGATTGAGACGTTCTTGGTATCATTGGAAAGCTATGACAACCCTCTACCCAATAGAAAGTGAAAATATTGAGTATGATGTGGGATAAATTAATTAGTGGCATTTGAATGATAACAATGTTTTGTGATATGTTGAAATCCATATCTTTTGGATCGTAAATCTGATCGCGGCATAGTGATAGCCGATGTAAAGCTGTGAAAATATCCTACGGGATAAAAGTGAAAAGTATTGATTTCGATACCCGATTAAATGGATAGGAGGGAACCCGAAAGTGATGTTTTATGTGATGTGTTATTATATGCATTTACTTGTAATAATTGTGTTATGCCATATCTATCTGTTTGTTGTTGAGTATGAATGAAAGAAATATGCATGCTTAAAAATGAGTTAGGAAGAGTGAGGAAACTTTGCCCTAAAACAAAATGGTATAATTCTAGGTTGTGAATAGAATTCTGATAGAAACTCTGGATGGCGACGCTCGTGCATGCGGGGCCGAGGCGTGTATCCATTTTTGAAATGACAACGATCGTGTGTGAGGGGCCGAGGCGTGTGTCTATCTCCGAATGGTATAGAAAGAGTGAAACACTAGTATGGAACATGTGTGTAAACCTTTGCGATTTTGTGAAAAGGTAAAAGAGGTCTTAAGGCATTGTGGCCTTGTGATTGTCGAATACAATCACGTTTGTGTGTGTGATCATTTAATCGTAACCAGTTCTTTGAGTTGTAGTTTCATGAGTCTCGAGCTCTTCTGAAACAAGGTATGGTACTTGGCAGGTTTGATTCACGTGTGTAGTACGAATGGAACCTAAGGGTAGAGACTTGTGATGGTTAACGGGCCATGTGAAGTGACGGTTCACGGCTAACAGGCCGATGTTCCCGAATCCATTTCGTATGCCAAGTAAATTACAAGGATCCATGACTCGGGTCGACTTCTAGACGTAGAAGAGGACGGGAAAAGGGGATGCCTTGGTACGGTTATCGATTAGTGATAATTTTATGAGTTAACAGACTCATGACATGTTTCCATATAGTGTGAGATTGTGTACTCAAGTCATTTCCCTTCCCCTTGACTTGAGTTATGATTGGTCAGAACCTTGTAAAGCCGAAATAATCTATAAGATAGGTAACTCACTGAGATTTGATGTATCTCACCCCACTATTGTTGATTTTTTCAGGAGGTATTTGCAGGTTGATTTACAAGTGAAGCTATGCTTGGATGTTTTAAGAGAAGCTCAGTTTTAGTTTTTCCGCTGTGTATTCGTTATATGCAATTGAGGATATTGTGTATCGATCTTAGATTTTTATTTTGGCTAGTTTCCATATCTTGTACCATAGATTGTGTTATGTATTAGAAATGGTCAAGTATGTGAATTACGCCATTAGGCACTTATGATGGTGTCAGTACCAAACAAAATGCTTGTATTGTATTATTCTAGGTATATATTGTACAGGGCATCACAGTTGGTATCAGAGCAGGTTGTGTCCTCGACCTAGCCTTGAAACATCATAAGTAAATCTATTCCTGCCTCTTAAGTGTGTCTTGCCAGCATGAGACTTAATATCATATTATGTAGTGTTGGGCCTGATCAACCTAATACTATATATGTGATAGGTAGAATCATGGTTGAGCGACCACGAGGACTCCGAAGTGTTGTCGGAACTTGTGTTGTGAGGGTAGGCTCAAGCCAAGAGTTAGTAGTGTGGAGTTTTGGTCAGCTCAGTTGAGGACTCTGAAGTGTTGTCGGAACTTGTGCTGTGAGGATAAGCTCAAGCCAAGAGTTAGTAGTGTGGAGTTTTGGTCAGCTCAGTTGAGGTCTTAGTAGAAGTTGTGTTTTGGGTAGCATGGGATTTAAGAGTGTTGTGTTGTTCAAGCAATCCTTTGGAATAGGTGGAGTCTGAAATTTAGGGATCTCTATTGGACAATTGGTTAAGGTATTGATGAATATGTAAAGTCGCTAGTAGAGCTGGTTTGACCACTAGTATGGATAAGGATTCCAAGTAATCTCATTCCGTGAAACAGAAAAGTTGTTTTGTGGAATGTGTGATGTAAGGTCCGGAAGTGAGATAATTACTGGTGTGTTTGTTCTAAGGTCGATCTGGTATCTTGAATGGACGAGAGTACCTTAAAGATTGTGTTCGGAACAATGTCTTCCAACCGGTTAAAAGTTGAGAGTTAAGGACGTTCCACTTTTAGGAGAACCTAAAGTAGTAGAGAAGTGTGTGAAGGAACACAAGGATATGTTTACATACTTCAAGTGAAACAAGGGTTCGCCAGACAAAGAGTAGGAGATGAATTGCGTATATTCAAGTATGTGGAGAGATTAAGTTCGAGATATTACATCAGGATTTTTGGTATTCGGTGATAGACCAATTTGGAGTTTGGAATTTCTTAAACTACCCAAGGAACCGTATAAGGTATTTGTTGGTGAAAGTTTGGAATTTATTTAGTAACAGGAAGTGTAGTGATACGGACCAGAAAAAGTTTGTATTAAGAATCAGAGTAAGTACCTCGGACTCAAGGAAATTCTAAAATGATATGTTTATATTTGGACCTAAGAGGATTACAATGGAGAACGAAGTAAACGCGGTTTGGAAGACGGTATTAACAGCATAGTATGAGGAAATGACAACGGAATGTATTTTTGGACGAATGTGCAATAGAGCTATTGAGTAGTTGTTGAGGCTTAAGTTAAGGAAGTGTAATCAAGGTTGGTTCACCCGTGAGGACCCTAGTAGTACGAGCTGAACTGGGAGAAGTTATACCTTGGTATTAAGAAAAGCGTAGTAGTAGCACCGGAGTCACAAGTGTACGTGGTGGATTCTTATTCTTGAAACAAGTGTGAAGGGACGTAATTTGTGGAACAATGAACATTGTATTTTAAGAAGTAAGATTGTGGTAAACAACGAGAAACGAAACAAGACTTATTACAGACTAAGTGTAAATCATGGAACGATTTATACCAAAAGGGTTTGGTAACTACTTGATGAGAATTGTCGGTTTTGAAGCTTCCATTAAGTAATTTGGTGTTCGTGTGGTGTGTAATGGATAGTAAAGGGTAAGAAATCCCGGTTAATGTGTACGAAGTGATGGAAAAGGTTCTTCAAGAGGGTGCATTACCCCGATTTATTTTCGAGTATAGAGAAACTAATGTAATTGTGAATAATCGGAATATTGGGATCTACCTTTTGTTGGACCAAGGACGTAGTTGTTTTAGTTCTCACCAAGGAGTTCAAGTGAGAGAATAAGGTGGTATGCTTGATATGAGATGTCCATCAATTTTGTGGTATCGTATAATGGTTGAGTGTTGGGTTTTGCTTGTGGACGAATTAAGTTTGCGTTGTGGCTAAAACCCTAGAATGTCGTCATTATTGACTTCCCACTAGTGTAGTTGTTTTAGCAGAAAATGAACTACCCCGCTGAAGTTTTGTAGTGTGACCGCGACAGAATTTGGAATTTTGCCTTGTCACTTGGTTGGAATGTGCCATCTGCATGTTTTGACCTTGCCGGTTTTACCTGAGTGGATCATGATTAGTGAATGTTATACAAGTTATGAAGCCATGAGTTGAGAAGGATATTTCAGGTTAGAACAAATCAGATTGATGGTTTGAGTAGGGATGGCTTGAATTAAGAAGGAGCTGGTTTCCAGTTTCTGCGGCAGTGCTAACCGATTAACACAACGGGGTTAACCGATTAACACTTGCATGGAAAGTGTTTTACGTTGAATTTTGAGAAGTTAACCGATTAGCTCAGATGGGTAATCGATGAACATGTATGTAAATTGTGAAATACCTTAAGAACCATCATCTGCATTTTGTCACCTTATGTCGTTCCAAGTGGAGAGTGTTGTGTGAATGAAAGACATAATTGTGTTGTTGAAATTGGAACTTCTGGAAAGGTGTTGCGTGATTGACCAATTGTTCAGACGAGAGAGTTTGACTTTTGGGAAGTAATTTTGTGAACTATGTTGAGTATGAGAAGGTCTTAGGTATATTACCGTTGAGAGTCTTAAGGACGAAGTTGGAAAATACTCACAAAGTATCGGTCTTTCAAGGAAATATTTTGGTGTGTAATTATGGTATTGATAAGGTATGAACGGTTGGTCAGAGTTAGTAATTGTCATTTTCCGCGAGCTCATGGTATCGGATTTAGACCGTGAGAGTGGTACCAGTTACGTGCAGTTGTGTTTTACCAAGAGAATGAAATTTGGAGGTTATCCTTCCAAGTAAGAGTGAAATTAGACTTTCCGAAGTTAAACATGTAACTTGGAATCGTTTATGGAACAGAACGATTGAGAGAAGTTGATTCAACTGAGACGTGTGGTATGGACTTCAGAAGTGTGGGTGTGTTTGTGGAGTGTTATTTGTGAATTAGTGAGTAGTATGGAAACTCACAATTTCGCTTTGAATGGTTTAAGTTTTGATAAGTGGTGACTCACATCAGGATGAAGTTCTGTGATGGTGTTACATGTGATTGATTGAGATCTAGAATCAACAAGAAACCTTGAGTGAGTCAGAAATTCCGTAAGAAGAATCGATTTGGAATGTGGTAACCAGAATCAGAGGTTGTTAAACTATTTTGGATATATTGTTTCGAGTTTAGAATGGAATTGGAATTGTATATGTTATGGTTGTAGCAGTGTAACTCCTGTACCTTTATCGTCTGGAGAGTGTTAGATAGATGTTATGACATTATGTGTTGGCAAGGAAATTATTCTACCATAGGACGTCAGTAAGTTTCATGTATCGTTGGTTAGTAGGGATCCCAGTGGATAAGTGTGTTTCTCTATAGACTGTTAGCTACCTGGTAGTGTTTAAGAATCTGTGGTGTTCCGCTGTTAGAAATTGAGTTGCGCAATGGAAGGTGACAGATGAAAGAGTCTGGTCAAGCTAATCAGGATTAGAAGGTTGTTGCTTCTAAGTATGAAAATAAGGAGGTCTTGTTCTAAGTGCGTTACCTTTTTGGGGTGATACGAAAAAGATGAATTATCGGATGTAATGGTTACAATGTTTATTATCAGATCAAGAGGAACTGGAAAGAAGTCGTTTAACTAATTATGAAGTAGTTTGGAATATTAAAGGATGTATGAAAAGATAAATCGTCAGTGATGGTATGAAGATAAGAAATCACTGAATTTTATTGCGAAGATGTGTTGAGTATTGTTGTCCTAATTTGAGATAAGGCGTTACAGTTTTGTTGTGACTCAGTAGAGAGATATGGAATGGTATATTTCTTTCGAAGGTAAGATATGACCAAGTCCTTTAGTAAGAAACAACAGATGAATTTTGGGAAAAAGCAAGTTGAAATTTAACCCAATATTGGAATAAGAGTATGATTACGGACGTGAAATTTGTTAATTTTTGAAAATAAGAATTTTGGTCTGTGAAGTCAGGTTGGAGTTGGAATACGTCAGAATTTGAGCGGAAGTAAAGATTAAGTATGGATCTAAGACAGTGATGTAAGTTGTAGTTGTTGTCAAGTAGAGGAAATCCGGGGGCGAATTTCAATTTAAGGGGGGGGGGGAGTGTAATACCCCGTATTATCAAAATGATCAATTGGATCAGATGAGTATCTATGTGCTCTATCTTTGGTCAATTAGATTTATGGAATGCTCTAAGTACTTAAAGTGTTATCAATTGGGATCAATAGAGCAACTGATGAATTCTGAAGGGATCAATTATTTAAATTCAAGAAAGGATTTTAAGGTAACTCTGATAATTGATCAATTAGTTTAAGATGACAAAATATCAATTGGATATATTTTACCCTGTTGGATTATATTATATAATATTGAATTATATATATATATATATATATATATATATTATAAAAGAAAAGAAGAAGATAGTAAGAAGAGAAAGAAGGAGAAAGAGAATATAAGAAGATAACCATGGGAGAAGAAGGAAAAGCTTGGGAAGAAGCTTGGATCATCATCATCTTCTTCAAACTCCTCTTCGATTACCAGGTGGGTTCTAGTTAGACACTCTAAGTTCTAGAAATATAAGTTTTGGACTTAGGTTAGATTTGAGAGAAAATGAAATCTAACGGATGAAATTCGATATAAATTGCATAGTGTAGTCGTAATAGGTATGTGATCAATTGTTGATACTTGTTTTGTTGTGGGTAAGGGATCTGGTGTGGAAAGGGTGGGTTTTGGAACCCTTGGATCCATGGAAACGCAGCAGAAAATTCTGCTTCTGGTGCGAATCGTCAGGCGGCGCTTTGAGCGCCGGACGACGCGAAGCTTACGCCCCTGCAGCGCTGAGCGAAAGTCAAGAGGCGCTGATGGTTTTGCTTCTGTAAATTCTGCTTCTGGTGCACCGCCAGCCGAAATTGGTACCGCCGGGCGCTCCTGGGAATTTTCGATAATTCTGTTTTCTTTAAAAAATTCATAACTTTTGATCCGTAACTCGGATTGAGACGTTCTTGGTATCATTGGAAAGCTATGACAACCCTCTACCCAATAGAAAGTGAAAATATTGAGTATGATGTGGGATAAATTAATTAGTGGCATTTGAATGATAACAATGTTTTGTGATATGTTGAAATCCATATCTTTTGGATCGTAAATCTGATCGCGGCATAGTGATAGCCGATGTAAAGCTGTGAAAATATCCTACGGGATAAAAGTGAAAAGTATTGATTTCGATACCCGATTAAATGGATAGGAGGGAACCCGAAAGTGATGTTTTATGTGATGTGTTATTATATGCATTTACTTGTATTAATTGTGTTATGCCATATCTATCTGTTTGTTGTTGAGTATGAATGAAAGAAATATGCATGCTTAAAAATGAGTTAGGAAGAGTGAGGAAACTTTGCCCTAAAACAAAATGGTATAATTCTAGGTTGTGAATAGAATTCTGATAGTGTCGCTCCCGAAAGATTCGCATCCAACGGTACAAATGCAAGAGTGGCGCAGAAGACACAGAGTCGCCAACAATGTGTATTTATCCCGAGAGAGTGAAAGGAAACACTGCATAAACCTGAAGAGAAAGGGGGAAAGACATGGTCATTGCAACCATAGTCTGGGTTCGGGAGTCGGTTATGCGAGGGGAAGGTGTTAGCATTCCACGCATCCATCGTACTCGATGGGATCCACGCTTGTTGTCTAAACGGAGGGTGAGCTGTCATACTATCTATGGCTGCAAAAGAAAATGGGGATGAGGGTGACTAAGACGGACTCGGTAGGACATATTCGATGCCCTAGGCCTACGTACTCCCTCAGTGCAATGGGAAATTCAGAGTCAACGTAGTTCGGACGGGAACTGTGGGGGAAGGTTGCTCGCCAAGACAATCGCTGTCTTGTGCCTACATATCCTCAATCGGACTAGAGAGAGGAATCAGAGCTAATGTAGTTCGTGGGTACGACCACAGATGGGTAAGTGTTTTTTATGAGCGACGTTAGATTCGCGTCCGGCAGTTAGGGTCGATGCCTGTTTGCGACTCAGACGGAAGGTAACGTGCTCTTTTCTGAAAATGGTCTGGAACCAAACAATCCCGAAGGATAAAAAGTTTTGAATTTGTTTTTGTGTTTTTTAGACAGAAGTGTTGGTTCATAACTTGCATTGCACCAAAGTCTAGGGCACAGGGACGAATACTTAACGAATCGTCCCAAGACAGGACGCTCGCCAAGCACTTTAGAAAGATGAGAGGAAGCCCCTCATTTATCATTCCCCACGCTTAAGGCTCGTGCGCAATACACTTTATCTTTATTAAGTGTTTTCAAGAAGTTTTGAGATGAGAAGAGAGAATACACAAAGGAAATTCTAAAGGGAACTAAGAGTCCTAATGTTATCATGCATGGGTAACCTATGGTTAGCGAGGCTTAGGAAGGACAACTACCTAAAACCTAATGCTAATCCTATTCCAAGCTTAATAAAAAATTAAGTTAGACTAGGTAGCTCTAAAGGGAGAGAATCCAAGACTTAAACAAGTCTTGAGATCCATGGGAGGAAAAGAGTGAAAGAGAAGAAAAAAGCATCTTAAATGCTAAAGCAAACACAAGTATGAAAGATTAAAAGAGAAAGGAGAAGTTAGAATGTGGATAACTATCCACATCCCATTCACTTACCATTAGCCCCTACATGGTTAGCAAAAACAAACATAAGCAACAATAAGACAAATGAAACCCAAACAAGTCACAACCCAAAGAGAAATGGTTACAAACCAAATGAAACTCATCCAAGTCAGAATGTACACCTTAGAGGTGATCCTTAATGTTTACCAAACAAACTCAAGCAAAGAGAATGCAAACAAATGGCCAAACATCCAAGAAGATCATCAAAGAAGGAGTAGAAGAAGAATGAGTGGATATGCAAGGTGATCATGCAACAATGCTTCAAATAAAATCAAAGTCAGAATGTGGATGACCTAAACATGTGCCTAAATATGATGTACAAATGTCACATGAGGCATACAAATAAGTATCTAAGCATTGAGAGTAATTAGAAGAAGAAGAAAGAAGCATGTAAGTGAAACATGTTCAAGTATGCAAGATGAAACATGAATAACATATGGAATGAATGCAAAGCTCTAAAGTCAGAAGCATACATCATATGAGATGCAAATAAGAGATATGGCATGGTATACATAAACGAAATACAAACCAAGAAGAGGCATAGATGAGAAGAAGTGAGAAGATAAGTCAAAAAGAGGCATGTGAAACAAGCATGGAACATGTACACAAAATAAGTAACAACCTCACACCAATGACTTAAATTTGCATTTAAGAGACCTATTATGATCTAAAAATGGCTCAAGAAATCAAAGAAAACAATCTCATACAATGGCACAAGTGCCTTCTCAAGCAAGTAATTCAACATGATCAAAGATGTTCACAAAAGGAGACCTCAAACATGAATGATCAAAAAAATAGTAAAAATGATTCAAAAATCATCAAATTAAATATCAAAACATCTCAACTAGGGGCAAACATCATATTAAAAACTCATGCAAAAATTCACAAGATAGGTCCCTCAAACAATTAGACAAAGAACACAAAGGATTATGGATCGATATGCAAAAGAGAGGGGCTAAAATGAAATATGAAAAGAGTTTAAAAATATGAGAAATTTTTTTTATGCACTTCAATATGTTGATGAAATAATTCAAAAATAATGGACTCAAAATGTTTTATGTGCTATGAGAAATAAATTCTCAAAGTTGAAGTGTGCAAATAAGAACAATTTTCATAGAAAATAAAAGAAAATGCCAAAAATATGATGAAAAATGACCAAAGTTAGAAATAAAAGATGTCCAAAATTAATTAAATGCAAAAATATACTTCATGATTTTTTTAGTGATTTTTGGATGCCTTTAACTAATTTTAAAAAATTAAAAATGAAAATTATGCAAAAAAGAAAATGAAAATGAAAGAATGAATCCAGGGGGTGCAACCAGCAGGAATTACACGTTGAGAATCAAATGGGCTCAAGGAGGGGGGGGGGGTGCAATTATCAAACCCAGTCCAACAGAAAATGTCAGCGCATGCCAAACAAAAAAGGGAAACAGTCAACTCACACCAGCCCTTGGATCAATCCAACACTCCACGTTCAGTTAATCAAAACCAAGGTATACATGATCAAAAGCTAGGATTAAAAGTACATAATAGCAATGATATACGCGCGCACACCAAATCATCAGAAATAAAAAAACCACACGTGAACAGAACATGGCAATTTTAATGTGCTGGCAGAATCCAAACCATTAGATCACATCAACGTATCAGATCAGGTCAACAAAGTCAAAATCACGCAAGATTAAGGGTTAAGATCTAAGGCACATGATAACAAACATGAATCATCAACACGCAAGCAATAAAATAGAAACAGATTTTAAATGATGTGTCCCAACGTGAGCCATCAGATCAACATAACCAACGACTGTGATTACGTCTTCTCCAAACAAACCCTCAGTCGTCTGAAAAAGACCAGGTGTCGGAGCCCTAGCTCCGGTCACCTTCTCCGGTGACCTGCAACATCAAATTTCCCAGAATCCACAAACAAGAGCACCATTCCACTCATATTTTCAAGAGGATCAAGAATATGCAAACCATTTCATCAAACAATCAACACATAAGGCAAATCGAAGAAGAAAAGATTAGATCTAAAAATTTCAATCATCAAATACTCCAATGATACACGTCCAAAACTCACACAAATCACCTCAGAATGATCAGTGAACATCAGAGATCATAATTCACACAACAAAAACAAGTTCTATGATGGTGAAAAGTAAGCTAACCTGAAAGTTGCAGAGCTTGAAATACACCAAGAAAACCCTCTGAAAGCTGCAGATCTACTCCTTAGAACCTCTAATTGCCAAATAAATGCAATTAGAGCTTGGAATCGTGCTAGATTTTGAGATTTGAACTTGAACCTTCAAAACTGAATCTGATGAAAAACTCACTCTCAGCTCCAATCAATGGTGGATTCTTGTTCTATGGAGTGTGTAGATCAAGAATATGGAAAGAAATCTTCAAAAACCCTTGTGGAAAGAGAGATTCGAAGAGGAGAAAGTGTGAGTGAAATTTCAAAATCTGAGCAAATGAGAGTGCATGACCTAGCAATGGACGTGTGAGTTAGCTTATATACACCTCATTAGACCTCTAATCATGATTAAAGTTTGGTTAAACCCTTGATTAATGACTTTTGAATGGTTTTGCAAAAATGCAAAATGTGATCAACCCACTAATCCACACGTGCAAGCTCGTGCTTTTCATGATGAATCACTCACACTTCCCTTGCTGATCACATCTTAATTGTATTTGGGCTTTGTAGTGGTTTAATTTGTGAGATTCAATCCATCTTGCAGAATTGTATTATGTGAAGAAAGTGAGGTACATGGCATGAAATGACTTGATTCAAGGGCCAAACTTGTGCCAAATGAAGTGTACTTGGATATTAGAATGTGACTTGAAGCAATAGAACCAATTACAAGTCAATTTGTACCAAAATGCAAAAGGTGGAAAAAGTGGTACATGTGAAAAACCTTAAAAACACCTTGAGGTCTTTTGATCATAACTTGAATTCTACAAATGATATGGAAACCATCTAGTACTTTTTGGAAATAGGAGAGAAAGATCTTCAACTTTAATGTTGGAGGAAAATTCATTTGAAGCTTCCTTGATGATGAAAGGTCAAGTTGAATGTAGTGTAAAAACTTGCCAAAAATGGAAATTGCTCATTATAGGTCATTTTCCAAATTTAGTAACTTTTGTACAAACCCTTGATTCTTGATAAATGGTATGAAACTTGACCGTTGAAGACCATATGAGGATGTGATACCTTGAAAACCATGAAGAGAACCTCAAAATTCCATGGTTGACTTTCTTCTCCAATGTTGACTTTTGCTTACTTCACAAGTAACTTATCCACTGAACATCTTCCACAATGAACCACTAGCCAAGCCTTCCTCTATGAGCACTTGTGAGCATATGAAACCCATGAGAGCATGCTTGAATCCACAAAGCCCCTTCAAGAAGTCCTTTAGGTCAAAAACCCTAATTTGGTCCCTCTGGTTAGGAGGGAAAGATTCACTTGAAACCCTTTGCCCTTCTTGACCTTATAAAAATATGATGAACTCCTTAAACCACCTTGAGGCTTGAGACTCCCTTGAGATGAACCAAGTACCTTGATCCCATGCTAAGAACCAATGTTATGCACAAATTCTAATGCAATAAATGCAAAGAAACATAAGCCAGTTAGCTAAAAGTAAGAGGGCAAATTTTGGGGTGTTACAGCTGCCCCTATTCAATCGACTTGAACCTGAAGGGATGATAGCAACGGCTTTCAGACATTCAAGGTAAAAGGTGATTGAATACAAAAAGAACCCGGAAATTTGCAAACTGGTGGTAATGAAAAGGATAAACGAGTACGACCGAAAGCGGACTCGAAAAGAAAGACCGGCTGAAAACGCTCTTCCAACAACAAACGAGTACAACCGAAAGCGGACTCGAGAAGAAAGACCGGCTGAAAACGCTCTTTCAACAACCAACGAGTACAACCGAAAGTGGACTCGAGAAGAAAGACCGGCCGGAAACACTCTTTCAACAACCAACGAGTACGACCGAAAGCGGACTCGAAGAGAACAAACGAGTACGACCAAAAGCGGACTTGGTGGGGATACCAAGGCAAACGAGTACGACCGAAAGCAGACTCAGAAAGAAAGACCGGCCAAAGACAGAATTTCAAACAGCAAACGAGTACGACCGAAAGCGAACTCGAAAAGGATAAACGAGTACGACCGAAAGCGGACTCGAAAAGAAAGACCAGCCAAAGACAGAATTTCAAACAGCAAACGAGTACGACCGAAAGCGAACTCGAAAAGAAAGACCGACCGAAAGCGGAATTTCAAACAGCAAACGAGTACGACCGAAAACGAACTTGAAAAGAAAGACCGACCGAAAGAGGAATTTCAAACAGCAAACGAGTACGACCGAAAGCAAACTCGAAAAGAAAGACCAATCGAAAACAGAATTTCAAACAACAAACAAGTACGATCGAAAGCGAACTCAAAAAGAAAGACCGACCGAAAGCGGAATTTCAAACAGCAAACGAGTACGACCGAAAGCGAACTCGAAAAGGATAAACGAGTACGACCGAAAGCGGACTCGAAAAGAAAGACCGGCCGAAGACGGAATTTCAAACAGCAAACGAGTACGACCGAAAGCGAATTCAAAAAGAAAGACCGACTGAAACTGCTCTTCCAAAGATTAGTAGAATCAACGGGTCTACAAAGACAACTCCGCTGGGGAATAGAGAAATCTAAACAGACAACCCTGCGGGGAAGTGTAGGAAGGACCGACAAGAAGGACGAATCCACTGGTTACGGTGTAGTGTGAACCAACATCTTCTGAATCATGTCACTTTCTGCTAGGGAAAGGAACTGGTAAGGAAATCAAACCTGGCTTATGCTTCGAATGCATATGTTTAAATTTTCTATGGCGTAATGCTCCATACGAAATGGAAATGCTACAGGTTTGGGAAGATGCCATGCAAGAATGCTTATGCAATGCAAAAGAGGTGCCTCAGCAAAATAAATGTTGAAGGTGAAGGCAAACTCCACCGGGGACGACAAAATAAAATTGTCCTCCGAAATAAGAGACCCTGCTGAGAAAGACTTCACTCTGCTGAGGAAGACAATGATCACAAATTCTGCTGGAGATGAATGAATCCCCGAGAGAATACCCACTCTGTTGGGGAATATCAAGATCCACAACTCTGCTAGAGATGGACGAAACTCCGAGAGAATACCCACTCAACCGGGGAGGGAGGTGAATACTGAAGATGGAAACTCCTCCGCCGGGGATCACCAAATACTTCAGAACTTGGATTTGACGCCTGCCAAAAACGATTGGTCCTAAGACCTGCTGGGGATACCAATCACCACCAGACTCTGCTTGGGGAGACAATTCAATAACTTTGAACCTGCTTGGGAGATGCTTTTACCTTTACCCTGTCGGGGAATACTGGCCATGATCAATAAACCTGCTTGGGGAACAGTAGATGTTGACATCTAACCTGCTAGCGGATAACATCGAGCTTACCCATCTGGAGGGGATTAACTCATATCGTGGCTGGTGAGAAAAGCATCTCCTGACTGGCTGAGGAGAATGGGTGTTCAGAACCTGCGGGGAAAATAACTCCTTTGTTCCAAGAAGATATTCTGTAAGTCTCTTGCTGGGGAAACAACAACCTGCTGAGGAGGATGGACTTTCCAATGTCGAGGAGAGTAGCTCTACTGGGGAAGGACAAACCTGTTACCCTGCAAACAAAATCCACAGAAAGTTCTATGCAAAATAGCTACTTCAATTACCATTACAATGACCGTCATCCTAGCAATTTCCCCTGTTTTCCAATATGCTTCGCAAAGCTCAACATTTTAACATGTAATGCTTATAAAAAATATCGAACATTTTCACAAACAAAAATAGGTAAAATAATAAACAAAAGCTCTTTGACTGAAATGCAAATTTTATTGAATGGATTGGCCTGTAAATAGGCATTTACATCTGGAAGCAAGTCCTGAAAAGAGGTAATTGCGCAAAAAGTAAAAGAAAATACACATGTCGGCAATGTGGGGAACAAACATCCACCATGACTCGACTCATCTATAACCCATATGACTTGTCTATCCGCAGATGCTTTGGCCTTTGAAGATGACTGACTGGACTGATTCCTTTCCTTCGAATTTTCCAAGCGTGAATAGTGATCAAAGATCGAACGTGGATCGTAGTCTTTGCTTTTAAATCCCTAACTTTTGCCTGG
Organism: Lathyrus tuberosus; assembly: GCA_022829125.1. NCBI lineage: Eukaryota > Viridiplantae > Streptophyta > Magnoliopsida > Fabales > Fabaceae > Lathyrus > Lathyrus tuberosus. Next base: position 3,866,180 of record JALAZF010000019.1, on the reverse strand, counting down.
ATCGCCCTTTTCGGGTTTTCAATCCACCGGGATACCCATTTTTGCCAAAGTTGCATTTTCAGGTTTTCAACCTTGCGGGTTTATTTCTTTTTTCTTTTTATCCCTAATTTTTGCCCAAACCTTTTCTTTTTATGGTTCGCCAGGATGCCCCATTTTTGCCTGAACCTTCTTTTTATGTTCAACGGGTCTCTTTTATGCAAAATATTTTTTTACTACATCCGCGTTCACAGGGGACGTAAAATCTTCGCCATCCATAGTTGAGAGTAATAAGGCTCCGCCAGAGAAAACTTGTCTTACTACATATGGCCCTTCGTAATTTGGAGTCCACTTGGCCCTGTGATCTGTTTGAGGAGGAAGGATCCTTTTCAAAACTAATTCACCAGCTTGGAAACACCGAGGACCACTTTCTGATCAAATGCTTTTTTCATCCTGCTCTGATACAACCGACCATGCGCAATGGCTTTCAATCTCTTCTCTTCAATGAGGTTCAGTTCATTCAGCCGGGAACGCACCCACTCAGCTTCATCAAGCTTCACGTCCGTCAGAATTCTCAAAGAAGGAATCTCAACTTCTAATGCAGAACTGCTTCCATACCATACACCAGTGAGAAAGGGGTTGCCCCAGTTGATGTGCGTACCGAAGTACGATATCCGTGCAAAGCGTAAGGCAACATATCATGCCAGTCTTTGTATGTCACTACCATCTTTTGCACAATCTTCTTTATGTTCTTATTAGCCGCCTAAACAGCCCCATTCATCTTCGGACGATAGGGAGAAGAATTGTGATGTTCGATTTTGAAGCTCTGGCATAGCTCCTTCATCATCTTGTTATTTAGGTTTGAACCATTATCAGTAATGATTCTCTCCGGGACTCCGTACCGGCAGATGATGTCCTTCTTAATAAACTGGGCTACCACTTGTTTGGTGACGTTGGCATACGATGCTGCTTCCACCCACTTCGTGAAATAATCAATAGCCACCAAGATAAAATGATGTCCATTCGAAGCAGTCGGCTCGATCTTCCCAATCATGTGAATGCCCCACATGGCAAAAGGCCAAGGTGACGACAAAACATTCAGAGGAGTAGGCGGTACATGCACCTTATCAGCATAAATCTGGAATTTATGACATTTCTTGGCGTATTTAAAACAATCAGACTCCATAGCCATCCAATAATACCCCGCTCTCAACAATTTTCTTGCCATAGCATGCCCATTGGCATGAGTACCGAAGAAACCTTCGTGAACCTCTTCCATTAACAGGCCTGCCTCGTGTTCATCAACACAACGTAGCAAGACCATGTCAAAGTTTCTCTTGTATAACACATCGTCTTTGTTCAAAAAGAAGTTTCCTGATAACCTCCTCAATGTCTTTTTATCCTTGGCAGATGCCCCAGCTGGGTATTCCTGACTCTTCAAAAAGACCTTGATGTCATGATACCAAGGCTTGCCATCTGATACCCCTTCAACTGCAAATACAAAAGCAGGCCTGTCCAAGCGCATGATTCTGATTGAAGGAGTTTCATTCCAACGATTCACTTGATACATTAATGACAACGTTGCCAACGCATCAGCCATCTGATTCTTAACCCTGGGAATGTGATGGATGTCCACTCTGTCAAAGAAAGGTAACAACCTTCTGGCATAGTTGTTATATGGAACAAGATTCGCTTGACGAGTCTCCCATTCACCTGTAATCTGATTAACCACCAACGCAGAATCACCATAAACATCGAGGTTCTTGATTCTCAAATCAATCGCTTCTTCTAACCCCATGATGCATGCTTCATACTCTGCCTCATTGTTGGTGCATATGAACGCTAATCGGGCAGTAAAGGGTATATGAGAACCCTGTGGAGTCGTAATGATTGCCCCGATTCCGTTACCATATGAATTAACAGCTCTATCAAAAACCATCTTCCACTGAGATCCAATCTCAGGTCCTTCATCAGGCAAAGGTTCTTCACAATCCTTCATCTTTAGATACATGATATGCTCATCCGAAAATTCAAACTTCATCGGTTGATAATCCTCAATTGGCTGTTCAGCAAGATATTCTGACAAAACATTTCCCTTAATGGCTTTTTGGGAAATATACTGAATATCGTATTCTGTCAGAACCATCTGCCAACGGGCTATTCTCCCAGAAAGTGCTTGCTTCTCAAACACATACTTGATCGGATCCATCTTCGAAATCAAGAGGGTTGTGTGGTTTAACATATACTGCCTCAAACGCTTAGCGGCCCAAGCGAGTGCATAACATGTTTTCTCCAGCATCAAGTACCTTGACTCACAATCAGTAAACTTTTTACTCAGGTAGTAGATGGCGTGCTCTTTTCTACCTGACTCGTCTTGTTGACCGAGCACACAACCCATTGAATTCTCAAGAACCGTGAGATACATAATCAAAGGCCTTCCTGGCACTGGTGGCATAAGGACCGGAGGTTCCTACAAGTACTCTTTAATCTTTTCAAATGCCTTTTGACAATTTTCATTCCACCTGACCGCTTGATCTTTTCTTAGCAGCTTGAAGATTGGTTCACACGTGGCTGTGAGACGAGAGATGAACCTGGCAATGTAGTTTAATCTCCCTAAGAAACCACGAACCTCTTTTTCTGTTTTTGGCACAGGCATTTCTTGTATGGCTTTTACCTTTGCAAAATCAACCTCGATACCCTTTTCACTAACAATAAACCCCAACAATTTTCTTGACCTCACCCTAAAGGTTCATTTGTTAGGATCCAACCTCAGTCTGAACTTTCTCAACCTTTCAAATAGCTTCAGAAGATTCACCAGATGTTCTTCTTCCGTCTGTGACTTCGCAATCATGTCATAAACATAGACCTCAATCTCTATGTGAATCATATCATGAAAGAGAGTCACCATCGCCCACTGGTAAGTTGCCCCTACATTTTTCAATCTAAAGGGCATCACTTTGTAGCAGAAAGTTCCCCATGGTGTTATGAATGTTGTTTTCTCCATGTCCTCTGGGGCCATCTTGATTTGGTTATACCCAGAGAAGCCATCCATGAAGGAAAACACAAAATACTGAGCAGTATTGTCAACTAAAACGTCAATGTGAGGGAGCGGGAAATCATCCTTTGGGCTTGCTCTGTTCAAATCCCTGTAATCAACACACATCCTGACCTTCCCATGCTTCTTAGTGTAACGAGTAATTTTTGGATGTGGTTGCGAAGCACGATCGCTCTGGTACTACAGCTCGATTCATTTTTTATCCTATTAAAGCTGATGAAGGAAGAGAAATAGATGTCTCCAATTAACCCTGCTTGCATACTGAGGTTAAACAGTCAAAACTGTTGGTTTACAGATGCTACAAAGATTCGGAGTCTCTCCTAGGTTATTTTGTTGAAAAAGGGTTTTCGGTCGATTGGTGGGATGTTAGGACAGATATATGAAAGTATGGGATTTTGGGTTTTTATTTAGTGTGCTCGCTAAAATTTTTCTTTCAATCTTATGCCTACGTATTCCCGTTTACCAAAATAGGGAAATCAGAGCGTTCGTAGTTCCTCCTATTCTATGGGAGGAAGTGGGTGTTTTGGTATCTTGTTCAAAGCCCAAGACGTGAAGCGAAAGGTGGTTTGTATCTTGTTCAAAGCCCAAGATGTGAAGCTAGAAGGGTGTTGACTTTAGAGAGAATTTTTTATCTCTAAAGAGGGGGTTGTATGTCACAACTGTTTATAAAGAAGAATTATTTTAACCGGGATGTATGAATCCGACAATGCCATAATTTCCTTTATAGGAGGTTCTTAACCTGAAGGAGAAGACTTTAACTCAGTGTAGAGCAATGCTATCTTTCCTTAGGAATTTGTCATGCTAAAAGAGGGACAGTGGCATGGATGTAGATGATCCAGAGGCTTGCCGCTTACAGCGATTAGATGAAGGGGAAGGAGTTATTGATGTTTGTGTACTGTGAACGAGGCACAGCTTTGATGCTAAAAGGTCGATTGGATCAACCAGTGGTTTTCTTATACAAAGCCTAAGAGGAGGCTATTATGTGTCTCGTACAAAGCCCGAGAGAGAGGCTAAAAGGGGTTGATCCTACAAGAGGGAATCTTTTGGTATCTCGTATAAAGCTCGAGATGGAGGCTATTTGACTCAACAAGAGAGTTTTTTGTATCTCGTACAAAGCCCGAGACGGAGGCTAAAATTTGTTTGGCTCAATAAGAACCTTTTTGTATCTCGTATAAAGCCCGAGATGGAGGCGAAAAAGGGTGATTGACTCAACGAGGGAGTCTCTTATGTGTCTCGTACAAATCCCGAGAGAGAGGCTAAACGTTGTTTGACTCAACAAAGGAGTCTTTTGTGTCTCGTACGAAGCCCAAGAGAGAGGCTAAACGTTTGCTTCGCTGGGAAGAATCACTGTACAAAGCCCAAGAGGAGGCTATTGTAACTATTTCAGTTGAGTGATAGATCCAATATACTGATTTTAAAGAGAAAATCAGTTCTTATATGAGTAACACTGTACTCAAGGATTCGATTCGAGGACCAGGGATATTTCCTGTTCTTTAAGGAAATGGGAAATCCAAAGGGTATTGAGACTGTCCGAGTCTACGGGTTTCCTTCCTATTCTTAAAAGGTGCTTGAGAATGTCTTGGAGACTCAAGGAAATTAGACTGTCCAAGTCTAGAGTTTCATCTTTTGTACTATGCTTTGAGAAACAGTAGTAGACTCTTTGAAAGGACTGTTCTTTGAAGATGACTAAGTTCTGTTCCTATACCTCTAGGAGGTCATCGGGACAATTTATACGAAGCCCAAGAGGAGGCTGGAAGCTTTTAAGAAGCCGACGGGTCCTTGTACGAAGCCCAAGAGGAGGCTATCATTCCCGGAGGAAGAAATCATTTATACGAAGCCTAAGAGGAGGCTATGAATACTTCTAAGAAGCCGAAGGGTCCTTGTACTAAGCCCAAGAGGAGGCTAGGATGCTTTTAGGAAGCCTGTGGGTCCTAGAACAATGCCCAAGAGGAGGCCGATGCTTTTAAGAAGCCGATGGGTCCCCAAACCCCTAGAAATTCAAGACAAGCTATTCACGAGGAATATATAAAGCTAGGAAAGTTCGAGAATTTGGAAGAAACTCAAGAGATGCCATTCACGGAGAAAAGATCATCTCTGGGGAGTAGAGTTTCTTGACAAGTGCTTTTAAGAAGCCTGTGGGTCCCCAAACCCCGAGAAGTTTAAAACATGCCATTCACCGAGAATAGATCAAGCCAGGAAAGTTCTAGAATTTGGAAGAAACTCAAGAGATGCCATTCACGGAGAAAAGATCATCTCTGGGGAATAAAGGTTCTTTGACAACTTCTACGAGTGACAGTCTATGAAAGGGTTCACCGAGAATGCTGCCTTTCATATCTCCATATTGTTTAACCCCAAGATGAGGGAAGACTGTGTCTAGTAATCCTATGGGGATCTAGTTTTGACTATTTAAGAGTGATCAACGGGCTTAATGCTAGACGTAGTTGCCGGGGAAACTCTAAATATCTATACTATTATTACACAGTTGATATGAGTTTATGAAAGAAGACTTACAGCGAAACAGCCCCACAATACAGTTATATGTATATGAAAGCAGTAAATGAAAGCAATAACCACTTACTCGGTTGTAGAGCTTCCGTGCTGTTTGGTTAGTTGTTCAACAAAGAAAGATTGAAAACAACGGTATATTCAAAATCAAAGGAGAAAGTGCTTTGAAATGAAAGATTGGGGCTTACAGCTCAAGGAGAGGCCCAAGGTTTTATCAGTGAGCGCACTGTTGTTTGAATTTGTACAGAGGGACTTATACAAGTGACTGAGGCCCAAAAATTATTTTCTGTACGAAGGGATGGGTTTTACACTCTCTCAAGAGGCCCAAAAAGTCTTAAAGAAAAGAAATGGGTCTTACTACTCGAGGGTAGGCCCATATGATTTTTTTCGTTTAAAATGGCGATCGCGCCGAGATTTTCTTTTAACGCGAAGAGGCTTATACAATATCTGAGGCCCAAAATGGTTTTGGTTAAAAGGGGATTGGGTCTTACACTCTATTAGAGGCCTAAAAGTTTTTGATGGGTCTTATAGCTCAAGGAGAGGCCCAAATGGTTTATTTTTAAACTGGCGACGATCGTGCCAAATTTAAAAATGTACAGAGGGACTTATACAATAAGTGAGGCCCAAAATGGTTTTGTACAAGTGGGGTTGGGTCCTACACTATAATAGAGGCCCAAAAGTTTTGAAAATGATTTGTGAAGGTTGAATTAATCAAAAACCCTAATTTATTTCCAAAATGTAGTTTAATTGAATAAAAATTCAATTAAAATGATCAAAAATTAAATAACATGTGGGAAACAAATTATGATCTTGGATTAATGCTTCAAAAATCAAGTATTGACCTACAAAATAATTAGAAGTCATTGATCTTTACAAAATCAAGAGGGAAAAAATATTTTAAATGTCAAAAACAATTAAAATATTAATTCTTTGCAAAAATATCAATTATATGAAATAAATAATATTTTTGGGATTTTTTGGGAAAATAAAATATTTCAACATTTTTGTGAATTATTAAAAAAAGAATCAACTCAAAATCATTAAAACTCAGAGAGAAATTAATTTTTGAATCAATTAAATAAAAATCACAAAATTCAAATATTCAAATGTTGGAAAATGGCACCAAGAACAAGGGCACGAACACGCGCGTGTTCTGAGTTTCCCAGATTTGCATTTTCTATCCAATCTCACTAAATTCTTAATCATGTCATGCAATCCACATACCAATCAACTCGTTTCAACCTCACGATCATGTCTATGACAATTAATTTCATTTAAATTAAACATAAAACAAGAAATCATGAACAATCCTCAAGAACCCTAGATTCTGCATGAAGGCTGGGATTTTTGACACACGATTCAAACAATGCAAATTAATTGAGGGGAAATATTCCATGCATGATTATGAACATATGGCCAAATTATTGTGCAGTAAAAATTGCATGGATTGAGAGATGACCAAGTTTAGGCGTACCTCTAGGTCGTGACAGCAAGAGCAAGTTGATTTCTGAGTTGGAGGTGTTACAGATGAGTTGTGATGATCTGAACAGCTTCCCTACACCCTATGGAGTGTGTTTGAATGCTTGGACTTGATTGAAACTGGCTGGATCACTTCATGGCATCTCAACTGCAACTTGGTTAAAACCTTGAGCAATTGACTGATGATTCTGAGAAATTAGTGTTCCAGTTGTTGATTAAATGTTTGATCAGCTCATATGTGATGTATATGAGGTGTGTGTGTGTGATTGGTTTGATTGGAAAAGCTCTCAAACTCAAAACCCGATAATGACTTGCCTTAGAAGGCAAAATTGGAGTGAAAGAAGAGATTTTGAGGAAAGCATCTGTTTGATGGCTTTGGTGTACTCAAACTGATCACAATTGAGCTCTATTTATAGTAGAGCAAGTTTGTTTTGCAAGGAATAGTGGATGGCAACTGCTGAGTAGGTTTGGCCAATGTTGGCAAATGAAAATCCAAGTCTCCTCTAGCCATTGACTAGAGGTTAGGGCACAGGCTGCTGGTTCCCTTGGTCTTGGATAAGTCTTGACTGAATTCAGTTGCTAAGAGCTCAGTCCATGCCACCTTGATGCTTCCATTGAATGCTCCAATCCAAAATTGGAGTCATGTCCCTATTTTAGGCAATTCTAGGTTCAACATGCTATGTCTTGTTCCAAAGACTTTGGAGGCTTGGCTCAGTGATTGTCCCCTTTAGATTCAATCCTCAGAGGTGTCCAAGTGGATAGGAGTGTTTGGATTTGGCTGACTTTGGCAAATCGACCAAAAATGCAAAAATCTGCCTTGCCTTGGCAGATTTCAGCAAGGCATCTTGCCAATGTCATATCTCATAGCTCAAATTGAATTTGGTAATGTTCTTGGCCATTTTGGAAAGCCCTTACATGATACAACAACTGTTTGAACATGTTTGGTTTTGATCTCTTTTGAATCCAAGTGAAAAATCCCCCTACATTTGGAAAAAAGTAAAGGCAGATTCTGACTTAGTGAAATTTTCACTAAGTGTTGGAACAAAGTGACTTTTCTTGATTTTGATCACTCCATAACTCAAAATCCATGAGGAATTTGGACATAGGTCAGTATGAAGCTTTTGTAAAGGTCAATGTGATCTACAAATCAAGCTTTGAATGGGGAACAATGGCCTTGTGGTTTAGGAGTTATGGTCCTCCAAAGTTGGTACATTAGTGTCACTTTTTCCATAACTTATAAATTTTTCTAAGTTTTTATGGTTACCCCTTTTACAAGTTATCCCACTTTCTTTGATTTTTCTTGATGAATGATGATTCAAATCATACATTAACATCATTTTAGGGTTAGAAATCCATTTTGGTGAAAAATCTCAAAAAGTCAAAGTTGACTTTTGTGCACAGTTGACTTTTTATCAGATGAATTCCAAACTGTGCAATTCTTCAGGAAATCATGTCCTTGACCTAAATCAAACTTGATGGACATGTTCCATGGGTGTCATAGGGTATATTGAATCATGTCTTTGGGTTTGGGAGCATGTCCTGGTCAAAAGTCAAAGTTACAGTTGACTTTCCTCGCGAAACCCTAATTGTGGTACAGATGAAATTGAGACTTGTCGCTCAAGCTTCTTGGATTAATCCATTATTGAAAATGGATCAATATAGTATATTGGAGACCCTCAAATCCTCTCTTGAGGTCTTGGCTCATGATTTGTCCCAAAAGTCAACTTAGGGGTGAATTAGGTCAAGAAACCCTAATTCCTGACTTTTGATGAATGCATCCCCTGAGGAAAAATTGACTTGATGATTGGGTCCATGAGGTTCCATGGAGTATATTAGGTTATGTTTTGGATCTTTGGCTTGTGCCCAGATGAAAATTTTCCATCTGGAGGCCCTGGTCGACCAAAACCCTAATTTGGTGACACTATCGATCTTGAGACTTGATCCACCTAGAAGGGAGCAGCCTTGTGCTTAATCCTTGAAGTGGGAGTCCTTTTGATCCATTATGGATATTTTAGAGGCAAGACAAGTTGAATATCAAGACATTCCTTGATTGATCCTTTGTCTAAGGCTCTGAGAGGGCTTAAAACCCTAATTTTGATTGTAGTGAATGCTCAACAACCCTTGAGGCATTTGATGAGGTATGATGGTTCATCCATATTGTGATGATGATTGACACAATGATGGGAATCTTAGTGGTCAAAATTTGGGGTATGACAGATGCCCCTATTTAATCTTCTTGGACCCGAAGGTGTGAATGACGAAGGTATTCAGGCATTCGGGGTGCAAGAGGATTAAATATCAGAATACCCGAAATTTTGATGGCTATGAATGGCAGCTTGCGCATTCATCTTCTTTTGCTAAGCAATGATGCTTAGAAAAGGTAGACTTCCCCTTGATCCTGGTTTCCTACCAAGGAACTGGTCTCAGCTTTCTTTTGGAATAAACCTCCCCTCGATCCTGGTTTCCTACCAAGGAACTGGTCTAAGTTTCTTTTGTCAACTTCCCCTCGATCCCGGTTTCCTACCAAGGAACTGGTCTAAGTTTCTTTTGTCAACTTCCCCTCGATCCTGGTTTCCTACCAAGGAACTGGTCTAAGTTTCTTTTGTCAACTTCCCCTCGATCCTGGTTTCCTACCAAGGAACTGGTCTAAGTTTCTTTTGAAATAAACCCCCCGTCGATCCTGGTTTCCTACCAAGGAACTGGTCTTAGTTTCTGATTTAAACTTCCCCTCGATCCTGGTCTCCTACCAAGGAACTGGTCTAAGTTTCTTTTGTCAATAAACTTTCTTGACAAGGGACGCTATTTGTAGCGGTTTTCCTCAAACTTCTCACCGGATTTTCCTGGGGAGATGCCATTTGAGTGGAAAAAGTTTTGATGTCAGACTTGCTGGGGAACCCATTCGTCTGAGTTGCAGAGGTACACAAACTTCTCTGTTGGAGACGCCATTTGTCGATTCTATCTGGGGAAAATGAGTCTCTTGAGAGACTGCTTCCGCTTGGGGTCTTACATCATACTTTTCTCGGGATCTTCCCGGAGAAATGCCATATGACGGGCTCCAATTTTGAGGTGCCGATGACCTTTTCATCAGCGGTCTTTCAGAGAAAGGCAGCTGTACTGCCAAATCTCTGCTTAGGAGGCTTTCTCTGGGGATTTTTCTTTAATCCGGGAAAGCAAGGATATCATCTTCAATGGCGAAGAGTGACATTTGTCGAAAGCTTCTCTGGCTTTCCAGAGGTTCAAGTTATCAAAGTGGTCGAGTGCCGACTCTAATCCAGAGATACACTGGAGGCGAGATTGTTCAAACGCAGCATTTCCTGACGAGGCAAGAACTGACAACTCGATTGAGAAGACTGTTATCACTTAGGGGACAATACCGACTAGAGTGATAGTGATGCAATATGAATATGAATGCAAATCAAATGCATGATGTATATATGTTTGTATATGCTGACAAAACTGACGCGACATACAGACTGACGAGTGAACACAACTGGATACTCGGCCATCGCGGGGCGAAGAAGTACCGTTGGTAAAAAAATTAGCAATTCTACCTTGCTTAGGAGAGATAGTCCCTGCGGGGAATACCGTTGATTGGGCTTAGGAGATAAGAACTCGGTCGAGGGTATCAGATGGGAAAGCCGCATCTCATACAGTTAATCCTTCGTTCAGGCGTACTGGCCTAGAAGGAGTACTTTGATTGTGCACTTTGAAATTCAAACGCCTTTGGAGACACAATCGACGTTCTTTCGATGTTTAATTTAAAAGCAGAAAAAGTTCTAACAAGTAAATTCATTTTTGTTTCATTTCAAGAATTGCTAATCATGTTAAAACGCCATTCTATAAAGCTAAAACAAATAAGAATTACAAACAAAAGCACAAGGGTTCAAATTTTATTGATAAGATGGAGATCAGCCAAACGCGTGATTCCAAAGAGTATATACAAAGTTAGAAAATGGTAATTTACTGGGAAAAGGGCTACGTTGAAACATAACGACCACTACCCTTCTACCAACTTTGAATTCGGGACATCCTGAGCTTCTGTCGAAGATGACATTGACTGGAGTTTTCCTCCGATGGATGATGTAACTACTGCTGAGGGACTTGCCTCTGTTGAACATAGTTACTTGCCATTATCCCTAATTTTTGCCTGGATTGTACTATGAGATTTCCAATCCATCGGGATGATTTTTTTCATGTCTCTAACTTTTGCCTGGACCGCCCTTTCGAGTTTTTAATCCACCGAGACGTTTTTTTTTAGGTGAAGTATTTCTTGACTACATCAACATTCGTGGGGTAGGCAAATCCCTCTCCGTCCATGGTTGCAAGTCTCAAGGCACCGCTTGAGAAAGCTTTCGTTACCACATAGGGGCCATCATAATTTGGGGTCCACTTGCCTCGAGAGTCAGTGAGAAATGATTGTATCTTCTTGAGCACGAGGTCTCCTTTTCTGAAGACACGAGGTCGGACCTTTTTGTCGAACGCCTTCTTCATTCTCTGCTGATACAAATGACCATGGCATAGTGCCGTGATTCGCTTCTCTTCGATCAGGTTTAATTCGTCGTGTTGACTTTGACACCATTCAGCTTCTGAAAGCTTAGCTTCCATCAATACCCGGATTGATGGGATCTCCATTTCTATGGGGAGAACTGCCTCCATGCCATATACTAGAGAGAAAGGGGTTGCCCCTGTTGAAGTACGGACAGATGTTCGATAACCGTGAAGAGCAAAGGGTAGCATCTTGTGCCAATCTTTATAGGTTACCACCATCTTTTGAACGATCCTCTTGATGTTCTTGTTAGCCGCTTCTACTGCTCCGTTCATTTTGGGTCGGTAGGGAGATGAGTTATGGTGTTCGATCTTGAACTCAACGTACAACTCTTTCATCATCTTGTTGTTCAAGTTAGATCTATTATCTGTAATGATCTGGCTCGGAACACCATAATGGCAGATGATATTGTTTTTGATAAATCGGACCACCACTTGTCGGGTTACATTAGCGTACGACGCTGCTTCGACCCACTTGGTGAAATAGTCAATGGCTACCAGGATGAACCGATGTCCGTTTGAAGCCTTAGGTTCGATCAAGCCAATCATGTCAATTCCCCATATGGAAAAAGGCCACGGGGAAGAAAGAACTTTGAGATGTGATGGCGGTACATGAATTTTGTCGGAGTATATCTGACACTTGTGACACCTCCTCATGTACTTGTAGCAGTCGGATTCCATGGTCAACCAGTAATACCCTGCTCTCAGAATTTTTCTCGCCATTGTGTGTCCGTTGGCATGAGTGCCAAAGGATCCTTCGTGAATTTCTTTCATCATCATGTCTGCTTCTGGTCTGTCTACGCATCGGAGCAAGACCAAGTTAAAATTCCTCTTATAAAGAGTGTCACCGCTCAGGAAGAAGGTTCCAGCCAATCTTCTGAGGGTTTTCCTGTATTTTCTGAGTGCCCCAGATGGGTACTCTTGTTTCTGAAGGAAGCATTTGATATCGTGATACCAAGGTTTGTTGTCTATGATTGCTTCGATCGTGAAGACGTAAGCGGTCCGTTCAAGGCGCATTATGTCGATCTTAGGCAGGTCATTCCATTGACCTACACTAATCATAGAAGAGAGAGTGGCTAAGGCATCAGCCATGTGATTCTCGCTATGAGGGACGTGATGAAACTCGACTCTGTTAAAGAAGGGTAGCAACCTTCTTGCATAGTCTTTGTAAGGAATCAGTCCTGATTGGTATGTGTTCCAATCTCCTTTTATCTGATTGATAACCAAGGCTGAATCACCGTATACGTCCAAGTTTTTTATCCTTAAATCAATCGCTTCTTCGAGACCCATAATACAAGCTTCGTATTCGGCCTCATTGTTTGTACATTTGAACGTAAGTCAAGCGGTGAAAGGAATGTGGGTACCTTGAGGGGTAACAATGATTGCCCCAATTCCGTTTCCATAATGATTAACTGCTCCGTCAAAGATAAGTCCCCATTGGGAACCTGGTTCTGGCCTTTCACTGGGTAACAGTTCATCGCAATCTTTCATTTTTAGATACATGACATCTTCGTCTGGGAAGTCAAACCCGGTTGATTCTTGATCGTCAATCGGTTGATGAGCCAAATGATCGGCTAAAATACTTCCTTTAACGGCTTTCTGAGCGTGGTACTCTATGTCATATTCTGATAATAACATCTGCCAACGGGCAATTCTTCCCGTGAGAGCAGGCTTTTCGAAGACATACTTGATTGGATCCATTTCGGAGATTAACCAAGTAGTATGACGAATCATGTATTGGCGAAGACGTTTGGATACCCAAGCCAAAGCGCAACAAGTTTTCTCAAGCATCGTGTACTGAGTCTCGCAGTCGGTGAATTTCTTGCTCAGATAGTAGATGGCAGACTCTTTCCATTTGGTTTTGTCTTGTTGGCCAAGTACACATCCCATTGAGTCCTCTAGGACTATGAGGTAAATGATCACTGGTCTTCCTTCCACTGGAGGTGATAGAATCGGCGGATTCAACAGGTATTCCTTAATACTGTCGAAGGCGGTTTGGCAATCTTTCGACCAAACACAATCCTGGTTCTTTTTTAGCAGTTTGAAAATCGGCGCACATGCTGCGGTCACGAGGAATATGAATCTGGAGATGTAGTTAAAACTTCCCAAGAATCCTCTGACTTGTTTTCCAGTTTTCGGAGAAGGCATTTCTCGAATGGCCTTGACCTTGTTAGGATCGACCTCAATCCCTTTCTGGCTGACGATGAACCCTAAGAGTTTCCTCGAACAGATACCGAAGGTGCACTTGTTGGGATTCAAGCGGAGTTTGTACTTCCTCAAACACTCGAATAGTTTTGACAGGTGGGTCACATGCTCCTCTTCTGTCTTAGATTTTGTAATCATGTCATTGACATATACCTCTATCTCTTTGTGTATCATGTCATGAAACAGAGTAGTCATGGCCCTTTGATAGGTTGCCCTGGCGTTCTTCAAGCCGAACGACATCACCTTATAACAAAAGGTACCCCATGGGGTAATGAATGAAGTTTTCTCCATGTCTTTCGGCGCCATTTTGATCTGGTTATAGCCCGAGAATCTATCCATGAAGGAGAAAATTTTGAACTTTGTTGTGTTGTCTACCAGCATGTCAATGTGTGGTAAAGGAAAGTCCTCCTTTGGACTTGCCTTGTTCAGATCCCTGTAATCAACACACATTCTGACCTTTCCGTCCTTTTTCGAAACAGGTACGATGTTGGCTAACCATTGAGGATATTCTGATGTGGCGAGGAAACCTACGTCAATCTGTTTCTGTACTTCCTCTTTGATTTTGATGGCCATGTCCGGGTGAGTCCGTCTTAACCTTTGCTTTACTGGCGGACATTCCTATCTTAACGGTAAGTGATGTTCCACGATGCTGGTATCCAACCCTGGCATATCCTGATAGGACCAAGCGAATACATCAGGAAATTCTCCGAGAAGCTTTATCAAACCCTCTCTGGCAATTGGACTGAGCAGTGCCCCAATCCTGATTTCTTTTCTCTCCTTTTCCGAACCCACATTGATCGTTTCCAATGGCTCTTTGTGAGGTTCAATGGACCTTTCCTCCTGTCTGAGTAGTCGAGAGATCTCTTCTGGAATTTCGTTGTCAACTTCTTCTTCAGCCCCAAATATTGGGAACCCAAAGTCGGGAGAAGGTATCGGATCGTATGTTTCAACGGGGTGTAAAACAAACAATCTCATGACGTGATGATTTGTGTTTAGAAGAGATAGAGAAAATGCGAGTGTGTGCAGTGCATTTATTTTACTGCTTGTTTTTATTTTTAATTGTTTTTTAGGATTACCATTTTCCGAGAAAAAGCAAAAAGAGAAAACAACAATTAATGCGGAAATTACAGAACGACATTATTTTATTCATGAACAAGTCGATTCTTGAAACTACAACCCTATAAAACAAAACTCTGTCTCTTTGGGTAGAGCGAAGAGGGAAAATTTACAGAAAGTGAGCCCTATCAAAACATCCGTTTCACCTGGGCAGGGTGAAAGATTAAAAACGGCAATTACTTTGACTGATGAACGATCTTCGGAACCTCGACAGCAACCCATTGGCGGAGAACTCCTCGGTGAATCACAAAGTCTGGCACCTTCCTCGATTTGTCTTCAGAAATAACACTGATTTCTGGTGGAGTAGGATCGTTGGAATCTGTTTCCCAGGCAGAGTTGTTGTAGG
Organism: Lathyrus tuberosus; assembly: GCA_022829125.1. Classification (NCBI taxonomy): domain Eukaryota; kingdom Viridiplantae; phylum Streptophyta; class Magnoliopsida; order Fabales; family Fabaceae; genus Lathyrus; species Lathyrus tuberosus. The sequence goes on along the minus strand of JALAZF010000019.1, from coordinate 3,850,953 downwards.
AGGATTCCTCTGTTGTATTTTGCATAGCATTTGTGCTCTCAGCTGTATCTCCCCATCCAGTTGGTTGGATATCTTCGAGCCTGATACGAAAGCTTTCGGGAGCGGTGTACTTGACCATATAGTCAAATTTTCCACTTGGTTGTCCCAGGGTGTCCCATACTTTCCTGGAACTGGAGGGGTCATCCCTCTCGATGACGTTGACCTCGAGAAAAACATAGTTGATGAATTCTAGTCCGGGAAACGTTGCAAATTCATCGTCATGTTGAGTAGTTTATGAATGAACTGAGTGTTGATCCCATGACATGGTGGGGACACAGGTATTCTATTCAATGACAGTCAGTTGATTTTCATTGTTCGGCTGACTCTCTTACCCTAAGTCTCCTGGATAAGGTTGCCACATTGGCAGACCATCCATTGGGCCATAGTAGGCGCAGTCGGAATTGTCTTTCATCGGAGTGTCTTCCTCTAATGAATTTGGCGGAGCACGACATCCTTCCGGATCACAATCCCCGTATATCATTTCGATGTCTGACCTGGGATTAAATCTCGGACTCTCTGTAGGAAAGCAAAAAGGAGTTTGCGTTTCGTCCTGAGACATATAACCGTCTTTGTTAAGATAGGACTTCCACTCTTCCTCTGTGTTAGAGGGATCTTCCTCATTGATAGCATGGACTGCTTGAGGGAATGGGTGAAGAAAACCTCCACTGTGGAAGAAGTTCTGAATGGGATGAAGACTTCCATCGCTGGCAGCTGTCTGGGTACAGGTTGCAGAAAAACTAAGACCCTTATTTGTTTTATTGTCAATAGGAATGACAAGCTGTTCCCATCTGGATGTATCGGTACTCTCGACCGCTTTGATAGCATCTTTGTATGAGGAAATCGAGGTTCCTCCTTAGGATTGATTGTCCTTGCCCACCGACAGCGCTTGGAACTGCGTCCCAATAACCTCCTCGGGTTCTACACAAGTAGATGATGATAAGTTACTCACGAGCAAGGCATGTTCTCCACAGACTGTGACAAGTTGGCCGTTCTGAATGAACTTTAGCTTTTGGTGGAGGGTCGAAGTGACCGCTCCAGCCTGATATATCCAAGGTCTTCCTAATAAACAACTGTATGTTGTCCGGATGTCCATGACCTGGAAAGTTACTTGGAAAGTGTGAGGACCGATAGTTATGGGAAGATCAACTTCACCGATAACTATTTTTCTGGATCCGTCGAACGCTTTGACGACGACCTCGCTGGTTCTCATCGGAGGGCCTTTGAATGATAATTGCATCAAAGTGGACTTCGGCATAACATTCAGGGCTGACCCTGTGTCTACCAGTACACTGGCTAAAGCATCGTCCTGGCAGTTAACTGTAATGTTGAGCGCCATGTTATGACGGCGACCCTCTTCGGGTAATTCCTCATCACTAAATCCCAAATTATTACAGGAAGTGATGTTAGAGACAATGCTATCGAACTGTCTGATTGTTACATCCTGTTCCACAAAGGCTTGCTCCAAGACTTTCTGTAGAGCCTCCCTGTGCGCTTCTGAACTGAGTAACAGTGATAATACCGAGATCTTTGAAGAAGTCTGTAACAGCTGATCAACAATGTTATATTCACTCCTTTGGATGAGCTTCAGCATCTCATCATTATTTTTTGAAAGGTCGGGATTACTGGATTGACCGACTGATGGATCAGGAGCTTCTGTCTGAAGTTCCTTTTCCTTGTTAGGTTCTCCAACTCCTCGGTTGAAGATTCGACCGCTCCGTGTTACACGACCGATGTCTGCAATATTCACGACAGAGGGTAATGGAATTTCCTTTCCATTTTCAATTATCGTTGCACCATATTTATAAGGGATTGCCTTAGCTGATTCATACGGTAGTGGTCCCTGCAGATAGATGACTATGGGAACCTTCTGGTTTTTCTGACCATCGTACGTAATCTCGATCCGTTCCCGGTTGGGAGCTCTAGATTCGTCAAGTAGAGGGATGATGGCAAAAACATCCCTGGTCTGGTGACGACCAGAGATTGTGACAACATCCTCGACTTGATTGGCAAGGTAGTTCGGCGTCCAGTTGATGGGTCCAGAACCTGGATATGGGGGGATCTCTCCATGATCCACCTGCCCCTGGAGAGCTGCTCGCACAAGGTAGCACCCTTGGTTACTTTCCGAACAGACACTACAACGGTCATAGTTGTGTGGTGGCACCTGGCCACGCCCACTTTGAATACAATGTAACCTCACTAGGTTAGCTTCCACAGATCGAACATCCTGACTTTGACGCCGAGTGGGATTCCTGTTATTGATACTAATCTGCTGAGTATCTTCATCCATATAGATTGGCATCCACCAGTGATTTAACAAGTGCTGAAGTGCCTCCTGGACAAGGGTACAACCTCGATCATTTTCACAACCTGCTTTACAGCTTTGATAGTCGTGTGATATTAAGAATCCGAGTCGGACCTGCTCAACATGTAACTCTACCAGGTTGGTATTCATCACGCGAATATCAAAGATCTGAACCATGTTGATCTAATAAGGGTTCCTATCATGGTAGTCTTGGATCCATCCAAGATCCATCTAACGCTGGAGGGCCTCTTGTATGAAAGAGCATCCCTGTTTGTTTACCGAGCAAGTCAGACAGGAACTGTAATCGTGTCGTGGCAGATTATGATACTGGCTTTGCCTTGAGTGCATCGCCACCAAGTTGACATTCATCGCACAGATGTCGTGGTTCTGAATGACGTTGGAGTTCGTATAGACCATGTTTACTCCACAAACTCGGTGCTCTTGGATCCATCCGAGATCCATCTATTCCTGTAGAGTTGATTGCACTACCGAACATCCTCTATTATTTTTAGAGCAGACATCACATTGATGATAGTTATGAGGTGGCACATGGCCATATCCACTCTGTACAATGCATCTTGACCAAATTGGTCCTCAATAAGAGTACATCGTGAATTTGATAGACATTGTTAGACTCTCCCTCAAACAGGTTAACTGCAGCTTTCTTGTGTTAAGGTAGCGGGTTCATGAGAACATTGGGATTCATATCTTTGAAAGATAAGAGCCTGCTCCTAACAAGCTTTTGCACGTCAGATTTGAAATTGAGACAGTTCTCTATGTTATGCCCCGATCCTCCTTGATGATAAGGGCATGTTTGATCCACCTTAAACCAAAAAGGAGGATTTTCTGGTACTGTAAGAGGAGAATTAGTCTGGATGTGCCCCTTAGCCAGTAGTAACAGAAATAGTTCTGAGTACAACATGGGTATAGGATCAAACCCTGATGGTCGTGTTGTATGGTTGTTATTGTCTGGAGGATGAGCCTGCTGAAGAGGCTGTTGTGTCCTTTGCTGGTTAGGTTGGCTCTGTGCAACCTGAGGTTGATACGTAGGAATAGGCGCAGGGCTGATAGCAGGAGTTACAGCTGCTACTGGTTGATAACGTCGCCTTTGCTTTCCGAGAGAGATATTCCCAATATCCTGCTCTTTTTTCTTAGGGAGAGCACTACCGTATCGTTTTGTACTGCTTGATGATCCAGCATCTTTTACTAAACGTCCTTCTCGGATGGCTTCCTCAAGACGAACTCCCATACCGACCATTTCGGTGAAATCACTGGGCGCAATGGCAACCATTCTGTCATAGTAAAATGAGCTTAAGGTCTTTAAGAAGATCTTTGTTATCTCTTTTTCCTCAAGAGGTGGACAAATTTGAGCGACAATTTCATGCCACCTCTAGGCGTACTCCTTAAAGGTTTCCTTGTCCTTTTGTGACATTGATCTGAGTAGATCTCTGTCCGGTGCCATGTCCAAATTATATTTGTATTGTTGGATAAAGGCAGTACCAAGATCTCTGAATGTGCTAATCGTAGCACGGTTTAAACCCATGTACCATTTTAATGCGGCACTGGTTAAACTATCCTGAAAGTAGTGAATCAGCAGGTCCTGATTCTCAGTCTGAGCTGACATTCGCCGAGCGTACATCACTAAGTGACTCTGAGGGCAAGAGTTACCCTTGTACTTTTCAAAGTCGGGCACTTGGAACTTGTGCCGGACTTTCACATTGGGGACCAAACAGAGGTCTGCGGCGTCCTTTCCAAATAGATCCTGACCGCGAATGGCTTGCAGTTCCTTCTGCATTTCCAAGAACTGTTCCTGGAATTCATCCATTCTATCGAACATAGTTTCCTTCTTACCAGAAGGTATCGGTGAAATCTGTCCTTCCGGGACAGTGTGCACCACAGGGGGTGGGACCGTGACTACGGCAGTGAATCTTGGCGTTTCCCGAAGTTTGTAACCTTCAGGAGTCTTCAATATGCCTATGGCATCTTCGCTTTCCCGAAGTTTGTAACCTTTAGGACCAGCGGCTTCTGTTATGATTCCCCGATCTTCAGTGATCGGCGGAACATATCCTTCCGGGATATAGTTTGCAGGCATGCCCCAGGGACGATCTTTCGGCATCTGATACCTAGGATCAAACTTCTCCACTATGGGCGCTGAGGTGATCTCTGAGATCACAGTCCTTTGTAGCTGAGCTTCTGCCATGGCTTGCATATCCTCTCTCAGAGAGTCGATTTCTTATTTCAACTCTCTATTTTCTTCCTCAAGATCATCCATCTTTTTCTGACGATTAGCCCGAGTATTGTACGAATGAGACAGTTTGACTCTAGAACCAAGACACAAACGTGAGATTCGTAGGTAAGAAGAATACGCGATGTGAGAATGATGAATGCAATGATTATATTAATTGTTTTTTGGTTTAATCAAAATAAACTTCAACAATTAGATTGCAAATATCAAACAGTGGGGAAACCCCTTTTTATTGAAATTCAAAGGATTGCGGAAATGAAAATACAGTAGATTACAAAGTACAGAAACAGAAACCTAAGCTAAGGGGTCCCGAGAGAACTCGGGTGCTGATTCTGGTATCTTCCTTTTCTTTGATCGGGGCTCTTGAGCCGTTGTCGGGTTGTCATTCCTTTGCCAAGTGAAAGGAGCGAGCAAATTCCTTTGGTCATCTTGATTCTCTACAACATGTTGCTCCAAAATTTCAATCAGAGTGTCTTTATCCTACAGCAGTTGCTGTATTTTGGTACACTCCACATTGAGAATGCGGTACTTGTTCTTCCAAGACCCCCTCTCCCGTTGAACTTTGTTGAGAGTAACCTGGAGCTTTTCAGTCTCAGTCATGAAGTACATGACAGACTCCCTCGGTGGAAGAACTTCGTGACGAGGATAAGGCATCTTTAGCTTGAGAGCTCTAGTTTGTACCCAGTGGAGATAAGGCTCCACCGAGACACAGTCGGGTTTTCCTAGAGACTCTCATCCTTTCTTATGAACATGTTTCCAAGCATGCACTATTTTCGTCTTTAGTGCTCTGTCATTTTCTCCTTCCTTGAAGAAAAGACCTTCCAGATGAGCATTCCGGGGAACATGCCTCATCGGGTATTCAAATTGACGGCGAACCAATATCGGATGATAGTTGATTCCTCCCGTAGTTCCTATAAGGGGTACGTTGGGGAAGTTTCCACAACGGTCAATGATCCTGATTCCATCATAAATCCTATTGCACCAATCTATGTCAGAGTTGGTGAGAGACATGATTTTCTGCGACCAACGTAAGGCACTCTTATGATCCCAGAAAGCAGCAGACTTAGGTAAATGGGAGATAAACCATTTGTATAGCAGAGGTACACAACATGTGATCTCCCCTCCGCTGTACAAATTCCCTAAGGGTACAAAATGATACACATCTGCGAGCAAAGTCGGCACAGGGTTTCCAATGAGAAAAACCTTAATAGCGTTGAAATCGACGAAGTTATTAATGTTGGGCAACAAAAATAATCCGTAGGTGAGTAAAACAAAGATGCTTTCAAAAGCAGTCCCGTTTCCTATACTAGCGAAGTACAGAGCTTTCTTTGTCAGAAACTGGGCTGACAAACCTTGTATGCCACCCTTGGTGGTCATGTGAGTCCTGACTTCTGACTCATCCAAATGAATTGCTCTTGTAATGGTCTGATCCTTTGGAATTTCTTCCAGTCCAGAAAATGGAGCTCGATCAGTAATGTGTAGATTAATCAGATGAGAATATTCCTCTAGCGTTGGTGCGAGCTGGTAATCCGGGAATGTAAAGCAGTGATAAATCGGATCGTAGAATTGAACGAGCGCGTCCATGATTCCCTCAATCACATGGACCCTTAACAGAGGTAGCAGACCTCCGTACTTGGCTTAGAAATCCTCTTGGTTTGTGATCGTCCTCGCAGAACCTCTTAAATCCTCTAGTTTCGGAATCCTGGAGGTGTACTTATGAGTTCTCCTTCTACTAAAATCCATTAGCGCAATCCTTTCCTCTGATATTTGCAATCACAGTCTTAGTTTAATTTGAAAAACAGAGAGACTAGAAAATTTTTTTTTGAATGTTTTAATGTTTTTTAAATGAATGCATGAATGCAGTACACAAAAACATAGAAAAGATATGGGGTCAAAGGGTCGTTGTCATGAAGTCAAGGCTCTACCCATCCCAAAGGTTTACTAGGGTGATTTTTGTACCTATTCTCAAAATCATCAGCTCCTCCCAGGATAACAAACAGCAAGCGGATCGCCAGCGAGATGTATGAAATCTTAGAGTAAATGCTATTCACCGAGAATAGATCATCAGCCTCAAATGAGGGTAGTATCGCGTGACAACTATTTCCGATAGCTTCCGCACTACAAAAGGGTTGGCTCCTCAGCTTCTCAGACGTCACAATCGGCCCATTGCCTATGAGAGGGAATGGGTTGCATTGGGAAGCCTCCACTGAGGTTGATGGTCGACCTCGTCGCCATCACTTATCTTAAGTGTATACTCAATCTTTCCACATGCGGCATCACACGCATTCCCATTAGCAGAAAAATAAACACATATATCAATTAGGAAAAGTAGTATATATATTTGTCCTAATCATCCTAGACCTTTAAAGCTATGAATCCTATGTTCCTGACAGAAAATGGTTTCCCAGCGGAGTCACCATCCTGTGGTTTTATTCCAAATTAACGGCGTTTTGACCTAAGATCCTAGTGACGTCAAGGTTTCTACCTAGGAGACGAGAAGAGAACAAGATCCCTAAAGATAAGTCCCCAGTAGAGTCGCCATTTTTCTGTGGAAAATGGGGACGATGATGACTAAGGTAAAACAGATCCTCATGTGACTCCCCAGCAGAGTCGCCATTTTTCTGTAGCGAGTGATTTTTGGATGTGGTTGCGAAGCACGATCGCTCTGGTACTACAACTCGATTCATTTTTTATCCTATTAAAGCTGATGAAGGAAGGGAAATAGATGTCTCCAATTAACCCTGCTTGAATACCGAGGTTAAATAGTCAAAACTGTTGGTTTACAGACGCTGCAAAGATTTGGGGTCTCTCCTAGGTTATTTTGTTGAAAAAGGGTTTTCGGTCGATTGGTGGGATGTTAGGACAGATATATGAAAGTATGGGATTTTGGGTTTTTGTCTAGTGTGCTCGCTAAGATTTTTCTTGCAATCTTATGCCTACGTATTCCCGTTTACCGAAACAGGGAAATCAGAGCGTTCGTAGTTCCTTCTATTCTATGGGAGGAAGTGGTTGTTTTGGTCTCTTGTTCAAAGCCCAAGACGTGAAGCAAAAGGTGGTTTGTATCTTGTTCAAAGCCCAAGATGTGAAGCTAGAAAGGTGTTGACTTTAGAGAGAATTTGTCATCTCTAAAGAGGGGGTTGTATGTCACAACTGTTTATAAAGGAGAATTACTTTAACCAGGATGTGTGAATCCGACAATGCCATAATTTCCTTTATAGGAGGTTTTTAACCTAAAGGAGAAGACTTTAACTCAGTGTAGAGCAATGCTATCTTTCCTTAGGAATTTCTCATGCTAAAAGAGGGACAGTGGCATGGATGTAGATGATCCAGAGGCTTACCGCTTACAGCGATTAGATGAAGGGGAAGAAGTTATTGATGTTTGTGTACTGTGAACGAGGCACAACTTTGATGCTAAAAGGTCAATTGGATCAACCAGTGGTTTTCTTATACAAAGCCTAAGAGGAGGCTATTATGTGTCTCGTACAAAGCCCGAGAGAGAGGCTAAAAGGGGTTGATCCTACAAGAGGGAATCTTTTGGTATCTCGTATAAAGCCCGAGATGGAGGCTATTTGACTCAACAAGAGAGTTTTTTGTATCTCGTACAAAGCCCGAGACGGAGGCTAAAATTTGTTTGGCTTAATAAGAACCTTTTTTTATCTCGTATAAAGCCCGAGATGGAGGCGAAAAAGGGTGATTGACTCAACGAGGGAGTCTCTTATGTGTCTCGTACAAAGCCCGAGAGAGAGGCTAAACGTTGTTTGACTCAACGAAGGAGTCTTTTGTGTCTCGTACGAAGCCCGAGAGAGAGGCTAAACATTTGCTTCGCTGGGAAGAATCATTGTACAAAGCCCAAGAGGAGGCTATTGTAACTGTTTCAGTTGAGTGACAGACCCAATATACTAATTTTAAAGAGAAAATCAGTTCTTATATGAGTAACACTGTACTCAAGGATTCGATTCGAGGACCAGAGATATTTCCTATTCTTTAAGGAAATGGGAAATCCAAAGGGTATTGAGACTGTCCGAGTCTACGTGTTTCCTTCCTATTCTTAAAAGGTGCTTGAGAATGTCTTGGAGACTCAAGGAAATTAGACTGTCCAAGTCTAGAGTTTCATCTTTTGTACTATGCTTTGAGAAACAGTAGTAGACTCTTTGAAAGGACTGTTCTATGAAGATGACTAAGTTCTGTTCCTATACCTCTAGGAGGTCGTCGGGACAATTTGTACGAAGCCCAAGAGGAGGCTGGAAGCTTTTAAGAAGCCGAAGGGTCCTTGTACGAAGCCCAAGAGGAGGCTATCATTCCCGAAGGAAGAAATCATTTATACGAAGCCTAAGAGGAGGCTGTGAATACTTCTAAGAAGCCGACGGGTCCTTGTACTAAGCCCAAGAGGAGGCTAGGATGCTTTTAGGAAGCTTGTGGGTCCTTGAACAATGCCCAAGAGGAGGCCGATGTTTTTAAGAAGTCGATGGGTCCCCAAACCCCGAGAAATTCAAGACAGGCTATTCACGAGGAATAGATCAAGCCAGGAAAGTTCGAGAATTTGGAAGAAACTCAAGAGATGCCATTCACGGAGAAAAAATCATCTCTGGGGAGTAGAGTTTCTTGACAAGTGCTTTTAAGAAGCCTGTGGGTCCCCAAACCTCGAGAAGTTCAAGACATGCCATTCACCGAGAATAGATCAAGCCAGGAAAGTTCGAGAATTTGGAAGAAACTCAAGAGATGCCATTCATAGAGAAAATATCATCTCTGGGGAATAGAGTTTCTTTGACAACTTCTACAAGTGACAGTCTATGAAAGGGTTCACCGAGAATGCTGCCTTTCATATCTCCATATTGTTTAACCCCAAGAAGAGGGAAGACTGTGTCTGGTAATCCTATGGGGATCTAGTTTTGACTATTTAAGAGCGATCAACGGGCTTAATGCTAGACGTAGTTGCCGGGGAAACTCTAAATATCAATACTATTATTACACAGTTGATATGAGTTTATGAAAGAAGACTTACAGTGAAACAGCCCCATAATACAGTTATATATATATGAAAGCAGTAAATGAAAGTAATAACCACTTACTCGGTTGTAGAGCTTCCGTGCTGTTTGGTTAGTTGTTCAACAAAGAAAGATTGAAAACAATGGTATATTCAAAATCAAAGGAAAAAGTGCTTTGAAATGAAAGATTGGGGCTTACAGCTCAAGGAGAGGCCCAAGGTTTTATCAGTGAGCGCACTGTTGTTTGAATTTGTACAGAGGGACTTATACAAGTGACTGAGGCCCAAAAATTATTTTCTGTACAAAGGGATGGGTCTTAAACTCTCTCAAGAGGCCCAAAAAGTCTTAAAGAAAATAAATGGGTCTTACTACTCGAGGGTAGGCCCAGATGATTTTTTTCGTTTAAAATGGCGATCGCGCCGAGATTTTCTTTTAACGCGAAGGGGCTTATACAATATCTGAGGCCCAAAATGGTTTTGGTTAAAAGGGGATTGGGTCTTACACTCTATTAGAGGCCCAAAAGTTTTGGATGGGTCTTATAGCTCAATGAGGGGCCCAGATGGTTTATTTTTAAACTGGCGACGATCGTGCCGAATTTAAAAATGTACAGAGGGACTTATACAATAAGTGAGGCCCAAAATGGTTTTGTACAAGTGGGGTTGGGTCTTACACTCTAATAGAGGCCCAAAAGTTTTGAAAATGATTTGTGAGGGTTGAATTAATCAAAAACCCTAATTTATTTCCAAAATGTAGTTTAATTGAATAAAAATTCAATTAAAATGATCAAAAATTGTTTAACATGTGGGAAACAAATTATGATCTTGGATTAATGCTTCAAAAATCAAGTATTGACCTACAAAATAATTAGAAGTCATTAATCTTTACAAAATCAAGAGGGAAAAATATTTTAAATGTCAAAAATAATTAAAATATTAATTCTTTGCAAAAATATCAATTATATGAAATAAATAATATTTTTGGGATTTTTTGGGAAAATAAAATATTTCAACATTTTTGTGAATTATTAAAAAAAGAATCAACTCAAAATCATTAAAACTCAGAGATACATTAATTTTTGAATCAATTAAATAAAAATCACAAAATTCAAATATTCAAATGTTGGAAAATGGCGCCAAGAACAAGGGCAAGAACACGCGCGTGTTCTGAGTTTCCCAGATTTGCACTTTCTATCCAATCTCACTGAATACTTAATCATATCATGCAATCCACATACCAATCAACTCGTTTCAACCTCACGATCATGTCTATAACAATTAATTTCATTTAAATTAAACATAAAACAAGAAATCATGAACAATCCTCAAGAACCCTAGATTCTGCATGAAGGCTGGGATTTTTGACACACGATTCAAACAATGCAATTAATTGAGGGGAAATATTCCATGCATGATTATGAACATATGGCCAAATTATTGTGCAGCAAAAATTGCATGGATTGAGAGATGACCAAGTTTAGGCTTACCTCTAGGTCGTGACAGAAAGAGCAAGTTGATTTCTGAGTTGGAGGTGTTACAGATGAGTTGTGATGATCTGAACAACTTCCCTACACCCTATGGAGTGTGTTTGAATGCTTGGACTTGATTGAAACTGGCTGGATCACTTCATGGCATCTCAACTACAACTTGGTTAAAACCTTGAGCAATTTACTGGTGATTATGAGAAATCAGTGTTCCAGTTGTTGTTTAAGTGTTTGATCAGCTCATATGTGATGTATATGAGGTGTGTGTGAGATTGGTTTGATTGGAAAAGCTCTCAAACTCAAAACCCGATAATGACTTGCCTTAGAAGGCAAAATTGGAGTGAAAGAAGAGATTTTGAGGAAAGCATCTGTTTGATGGCTTTGGTGTACTCAAACTGATCACAATTGAGCTCTATTTATAGTAGAGCAAGTTTGTTTTGCAAGGAATAGTGAATGGCAACTGCTGAGTAGGTTTGGCCAATGTTGGCAAATGAAAATCCAAGTCTCCTCTAGTCAATGACTAGAGGTTAGGGCATAGGCTGCTGGTTCCCTTGGTCTTGGATAAGTCTTGACTCAATTCAGTTGCTAAGAGCTCAGTCCATGCCACCTTGATGCTTCCATTGAATGCTCCAATCCAAAATTGGAGTCTTGTCCCTATTTTAGGCAATTATAGGTTCAACATGCTATTTCTTGTTCCAAAGCCTTTAGAGGCTTGGCTCAGTGATTGCCCCTTTTAGATTCAATCCTCAGAGGTGTCCAAGTGGATAGGAGTGTTTGGATTTGGCTGATTTTGGCAAATCGACCAAAAGTGCAAAAATCTGCCTTGCCTTGGCAGATTTCAGCAAGGCATCTTGCCAATGTCATATCTTATAGCTCAAATTGAATTTGGTAATGTTCTTGGCCATTTTGGAAAGCCCTTAGATGATACAACAACTGTTTGAACATGTTTGGTTTTGATCTCTTTTGAATCTAAGTGAAAAATCCCCCTACATTTGGAAAAAAGTAAAGGCAGATTCTGACCTAGTGAAATTTTCACTAAGTGTTGGAACAAAGTGACTTTTCTTGATTTTGATCACTCCATAACTCAAAATCCATGAGGAATTTGGACATAGGTCATTATGAAGCTTTTGTAGAGGGCAATGTGATCTACAAATCAAGCTTTGAATGGGGAACAATGGCCTTGTGGTTTAGGAGTTATGGTCCTCCAAAGTTGGCACATTAGTGTCACTTTTTCCATAACTTAGAAATTTTTCTAAGTTTTTATGGTTACCCCTTTTACAAGTTATCCCACTTTCTTTGATTTTTCTTGATGAATGATGATTCAAATCATACATTAACATCATTTTAGGGTTAGAAATCCATTTTGGTGAAAAATCTCAAAAAGTCAAAGTTGACTTTTGTGCACAGTTGACTTTTTATCAAATGAATTCCAAACTGTGCAATTCTTTAGGAAATCATGTCCTTGACCTAAATCAAACTTGATGGACATGTTCCATGGGTGTCATAGGGTATATTGAACCATGTCTTAGGGTTTGGGAGCATGTCCTGGTCAAAAGTCAAAGTTACAGTTGACTTTCCTCGCGAAACCCTAATTGTGGTACAGATGAAATTGAGACTTGTTGCTCAAGCTTCTTGGATTAATCCATTGTTACAAATAGATCAATATAGTATGTTGGAGACCCTTAAATCCTATCTTGAGGTCTTTGCTCATGATTTGTCCTAAAAGTCAACTTAGGGGTGAATTAGGTCAAGAAACCCTAATTCCTGACTTTTGATGAATGCATCCCCTGAGGCAAAATTGACTTGATGATTGGGTCCATGAGGTTCCATGGAGTATATTAGGTTATGTTTTGGATCTTTGGCTTGTGCCCAGATGAAAATTTTCCATCTGGAGGCCCTGGTCGACCAAAACCCTAATTTGGTGACACTGTCGATCTTGAGACTTGATCCACCTAGAAGGGAGTAACCTTGTGCTTAATCCTTGAAGTGGGAGTCCTTTTGATCCATTGTGGATATTTTAGAGGCTAGACAAGTTGAATATCAAGATATTCCTTGATTGATCCTTTGTCTAAGGCTCTGAGAGGGCTTAAAACCCTAATTTTGATTGTAGTGAATGCTCAACAACCCTTGAGGCATTTGATGAGGTATGATGGTTCATCCATATTGTGATGATGATTGACACAATAATGGGAATCTTAGTGGTCAAAATTTGGGGTATGACACTTAGGTACAGGCACGATGTTAGCAACCCATGGAGGATAATTTGTCACGGCAAGAAAACCGACATCTAGCTGTTTCTGAACCTCTTCCTTGATTTTAACAGACATCTCCGGTTTAGTTCTTCTCAACTTTTGCTTGACCGGAGCACAACCTTCTTTAAGTGGTAGCCGGTGTACAACAATATCAGTATCGAGCCCAGGCATGTCTTGGTAAGACCAGGCGAAGATGTCCACATACTCTCGGAGCATTTCAATCAATCTTTCCTTGACACTGTCTTCTAATGCAGCCCCTATCCTTACTTCCTTTCTGGCATCCTCGGTTCCTAGATTCACAATCTCAATTTCCTCCTGATGAGGCAGGATGACTCTCTCCTCTTTCTTTAACAATCTGGCTAACTTTTCGGGCAGTTCACAATCTTCGTCAGTCTCTTCTTCAGCCTGATAGATTGGATTGTCAAAGTCATATCGAGCTATAGCTGAGTCATGATCGGTGTCATCTGAACAAAGAGACCTGCATGATTGATGAGGTATGTTTTATTATGTATGCAACAAAAGAAACACATTGCCATTTTGATGTGGGTTTTTAATGCATAAAAATAAAAACAGAAAGACAGAGATCAAAATATTTGAGTGTGAAAAGTCCTTTATTGATGATAAAGCAAAATATGCAATAGTTAAAAGCCCTACAAATAAAATCACTACGTCTTGGGCAGAACGCAGGATTAACATAATAGGAAAAAAAAGAAATTACTCGAAGCCAGTCACTTGAATGACTTTTTCAGAAGACCAGTTGAACAGACTTTCTCCTGGGATGTAAGGGCGGATCCAGTTATCCATGTCACAATCACTGTCTCGTTCTTCCTCAATGGCATTAACTCTATCGAAGAAAACACTGGCACTAGTGAAACAGACTGGGCCATAGAATTTGGGAGGCTCTCCATCTCTCCTGGATGGCTTGTATCCCAATCCATAGGTATTCCTCTTCTCCTGAACTTCAACCACTTGGCCCCACCTTTGTGAGCTACCAGCTTCAACCACAGCTTTGGCGTCTTTAAACGAAGACATAGAAACTTCAGGTTGATTTGCCCCTGCAGGCTGTCCTATAGCTTCAGACTGGACAACCTCTTCAGAAACCTTCACCTTTTCAAACCCCTGACACAAAGTCTCATGGATTTCATCATCACCTTCCACGTATTTGAAGGTTGACAGCTGACTAATCATTATGTCTTCTTCTCCGCACACTGTCACTACGTGACCATCAACCATGTATTTCAGCTTTTAATGTAAAGTGGAGGTTACGGCGCCTGCACCATGGATCCAAGGACGACCCAACAGACAGCTGTATGCTGGCTGAATATCCATTATATAAAATGTTGCATCAAAGATTTCCGGTCCAACCTTGATCGGAAGCACAATCTCACCAAAGATAGATCTCTTCGAGCCATCAAAAGCTCGCACCACCAAGTCACTTGGTGTACAGATAAGTCCCCTGGTATCTAACTTCATTAATGCTTTCTTTGGCAATACATTCAACGATGATCCGGTATCAACCAACACATGTGACATCAGTGAACCACGACACTCAATCGAAATATGCAGGGCATTGTTATGATTCCTCCCAGCAGGAGTCAAATCAAGATCTGTGAAACCTAAGCCATTACCCACATTCACGTATGCTACAACCCCTTCCAGCTGGTTAACAGAAATCTCTTGAGGAACATATGCTGCATTCAAAACTTTTAGAAGAGCATTCCTATGGGCTTCAGAGTATAACAACAATGACAGAATAGAAATCTTCGACGGGGTTTGATGTAACTGGTCCACAATTTTGTAATCACTTCTCCTGATGAGCCTCATAAACTCCTTGACATTTTCTGAAAAAGAGTTGTCAGCTGGCTTTACTGTAGAATCAACAATCACTGGAGTCTGAACAGAACCATCCATTTCCTGTTTTCCCCTATCTTGCCTAGAAGTACTGGGTTGATCATTAACAGGAATAAGCACTCTACCACTTCTTGTTATAGCATCAGTCTCAACTTTAACTTTAGGACTAGAACTCACTGGTGAAGTAGTCAATAATTCCTGCTTTTGTCCATTAACAAATACACTAGCATCATAATTCCAAGGGACGACTTGGGTACTTTCATACGGAATGGGTTTGGGACCTAAAATAACAACCGGCGCTGGTCTCGCTGGCCCTGATATTACAACTGTCTTGAAAGGAATAACAATAGTAGCAACATCATCATTAACAACCTCTTTTTGCTGATTACCTCTATCAAACTGTAAGCAGCCCTCATTAATCATATTCTGGATACCCCTCTTCAGCGAATCACAACCATTGTCCTTCGTCAAACAAACTGAGCAGTTCTCATCACAACCCGGATAGACGCCACCCTTCAATAACCTATTTTTAACCACAGCAAGCGGAGTTTTCAGCTACTCAACATCCATGATCAAATTCAAAGCTTCACATTCCTCGATTATCGCATTCACTCTCATCCCATTGTGATCAGGCATCGGATTTTGCACAATATTAGGTCCATCATTAGCAAAGCTGATAGCCTTTAAATCTACCAAGTCCTAGACTTTATGCTTGAAAGCTTTACAGTCCTCGAGATGATGCCCCGGTGCCCCGGAGTGAAAATCACAATGGGCGTTAGGATTGTACCCGGGAGGCGGATTACCAACAGGAGGAGCCAAAGTCCTCTTTTCAACTAACTTTAATTGAAGCAAATACTGAAACAATTGTGAATATGGCTAAGGTGGAATATCAAAGTGTCTGTTCTGCTTAGGTGTGAATTGTTGTTGACGCAGAGCGTGATTCTGTCGTTGAGGTGCTGCCAAAGGTGGGAGGGTTGTAGGAATAACCACTGAAGCCACCTGCTGGTTATGGTTTTGTTATTGTTTCCCCTTTCCCCTATAGGATGATATAGCATTGGCCTCTCCTTTCTTCTTATAACCATCAAATGGCTTCTTTCCATGCCCAGAAGACGATCCGTCACCACTAGAAACTTTTCCAGCCTTAATTCCAACCTCTATCTTCTGTCCGATCGCAATCACATCTGCAAACTTGCCTAGCAAACAAGGCAATAACTTTTCATAATAGTGATTAGGCAGTGTGTCCATAAACATATCCAACATCTCTTTTTCCAGCATTGGTGGCTGCACCCTAGCCGCCAATTCACGCCACCTTTGCGCGTATTCTTTGAAACTTTCATCATTTTTCTGGGACATGCTCAACAGCTGAGTTCTGTTGGGAGCCATGTCTATGTTGTACTGGTAATGCTTGATAAAAGCTGTAGCTAGCTCTCTCCAAGTACGGACAAATCTACTTTCCAGCGCCATGTACCACTCCAAAGTCGCGCCGGACAGGCTGTCTTGGAAAAAGTGCATCATTAACTTTTCGTCCTTGGCATGGGCAGCCATCTTCCTGGTATATGCCTTTACATGAGTTCTCGGGGTGGTAGAACCATTATACTTCTCTAGTGTAGGAATCTGAATCTTGTGTGGAATGACAATATCAGGGACTAACCCTAGGTTGTCCAAATCTATTCCCAGATCATCCTGCTTCACAACCCCTTTCAGTTGCGCCTCAATTAAACGGATCCTCTCATCACTGACCACAGGAAGACCAGCGTCCAAGTTTCTGACTGAAAAAAACATCATCCTGTTGATCATCAAAACAATGGCCATGGATAACTCGAATAGTGCTTCCTTCTCCAACCACTGAAGGAATCCCACCCTGTCCACCAGCACCAGGAATAAGAATGTTGATACCAGCACCACCTCCACCCGGAGGAATAACACGATTAAGAAAACCACCATGTAAGATACCATTTTCATCAACCTGCGACACCAAAGGCTAAACTAGAGTTCTAAATTCATTCTGACTCTGCACCACACCCTGCATCATCTCCATGAATTGATCGATGTGAGCTTGCATAGCTGCCATGTCCGCCTGAACTTTGTTCATCACTCTGCTTTGATTAAGCCTGGTAGAATACCGATGAGGTTGTTGATCAATCCTGACCGTCAAAAAGAGAGAGCATAAGAAAACCAGAGAGACCAAGATAACCTGCAATGTAAAAATGAGATGATTATGTAAATGCAAACATGTATGAACATTATCAAGGTGATCTATCCCTTGATTCCAGTTTTAACAACAGAAGAGAACTGAATTCCTGATCATATAAAGAGAATAAGCATCAGTTACAACACAAGTATGAATAAGCATAAACAAAGATCCCGACCAACAAGCCTGGCGGTGATCCCGGAAATACAAAGAAAACAACAGCAAGGAAACTCAGGTATATCATCAAGACTCAGCCATGCTAGAATTCCCCACTCGTCATTCTTTTTGCACCAATTCTGCACTTCCTTGAGAAGCTTCTTGGTATTAGGATGCTCTGGTCTCTGAATCAACTCTTGAATCAAAAGATCCCTCCTGTGCAAGATCCTTGTTAAATACCGGCTATACAATTCACAATCATCTTCTCCAGAAGCTCCACCTGAACTTGGACCTTCGCTTCTGGCTCTTTTCACTTTGGCTTGGATCTTCAGCTGTTCCATATCTGCCATGGTTTCCTTGAGCTTTTCCTCAATTGCTCTCCTCTCAAAGATCCCTGATAAAATCTCCTTATCCTTCTCCGAAGCTCTGTCTTCAAACCTTCAATTTATTCCAGATACTTATCCTCTTTCAACTTGTTGGCAGTAATTGCTGTATTCCGACGGTCACTGAACTTGTGAATTCTTGACATAGCATAAGCTAACTCTTTCTTTTTGGACGAAAGAACCTTGCTAACACTTTTCAACGCTTGAACCACTTTCTCTCTGGATGTGGCTTCTTTAGACAATTCTTTCTCCTTCACAGCCAAAAGTTCTGATTTCAACCTGGCAGCATGGATAGCTTCACCTTTTTCGTGCTTTAACTAGCCAATCTCTCTGCCCGGCTCACGATTCTCCTCTCAGAGTTTCTCCTTCTCAGCCCATAACTTATCATACTTCTCTAAATCAACAGTCGTGGGAGCCTCGATGATCAAAGAATACAAAGGTGGCTCCACCGGGAAAGGAAGAAGCTCCTCTTCTGCTCTTTCCTTAATCCACTCTTCATGGGAAGGAAAGGCCCGGTTGTTACATTTCCTGAATGAAGTTTTTCCTTTCTTGGTCACCTGCTTCCAAGCATTCACAATCTTCCTTATCATCTCTTGATCCTCAGTGCCATTGAAGAATAAGGACTCTCTGATATCTCACTCTTCAGGTGGACCTCTCAAAGGATAACCAAACTGCCTGATAACAAGGGAAGGATTATAGTTAATTCCACCTCTTCTCCCTATCAAGGGTACATTAGGGAATTCTCCGCACTTGCAAATAATTTCCATTCCTAGCAAGTCATGGTTGAACCAAACAATGTTGTCAGCAGTCAAGCCCATTAACCTCTTTGACCACTTCAGAGAATCTCTCGTATCAACGAAAGCGCCAGCTTCAGGGAGATGACTCAGAAACCAAGTAGATAAGAGTGGTGCACAGCAACTCACAGTTCTTCCACGCCTATTTTCATTCTTGTAGTGGACTGAGTGATACACATCACCTGGCAAGATAGGTATAGAATTCTTTGAAATAAAGATTCTGACAGCATGCATATCCACCAGATCAGGAACATTGGGAAACAGGACAATCCCATAGATGCACATAGCCAGAATAGCTTGGAAAGCAATCCAATTCTTCTCTTTAACATGCATGCAAGCTTGATCAAACAAGAACTTCAATAAGAAACCCTTAGCTCCTTGTTTCTCCCCAATATTATTGTTCAAAACGGATTCACCAATATGAAGAGCAATGGCCATTTCTTTTATCCCAGGGCGTTCTTCAGAAAAGAATACTATGTCATGCCTGATGGGGATTCCCAAAATAAATTAGAACTCCTCCAACGTTGGAGCCAAGATATAGTCTGGGAAAGTGAAGCAGCGCAAAGACGTATCATAGAACCGAAGAAGTATATGAATGACATCCTTCTCGTATTTGGGGATACTGTAGACAAACTTTAGAAGTCTCCCATACTCTCCACCAAACTCTGTACGAACTCTGGGACTAGCTATACTAATCAGCTTGTGAATCAACGTCAAGGTCGGGTCTGGGAACGAATAAGCAACAGTCTTCTTTCTCTGGACATCCATGCTAAGGCAACCTCAGAAAACCGGAATCACGAGTAAGATGCAAGCCCTGAAAAATGTCAAACATGTCAGAATGAAGAAAAATGATATGCACATGCAAGCATGGGATCGAGGGATCACTGCTGGATGTACTGTGCTGTTAACTGAATGAGAACCACAACCCAGAAAACCAGTATTCTAGAATACCGAACCACTGAGGTAACCAGAAACCCAGATAATCAAACACTGATGAGAAATCCAGAAAACCGGGTAGGTTAAAGGTTTCGGTTACCTGCAGACCTACAAACACCCATCCCATCTCTCATGAGGGTTCTAGAAAGGCGAGGATCCTCAATATCACGGGCTCTCAGGTCGAGAAATGATGATACGTTCACCATTTCTGGTTTGGCATCATCATCAATCGAGGAGGCCTCAACTGATTCCCCTAAAAAATAAGGTCATCCTATGCGAGTCCCTCAACATTGGGTCCTCTGATCGACAAGTGTAATGGGTTTGCCATTTCTGGTCTGCCATTATCACAGGTCGGGAGGAGAGGCGCAACTGAGGTATCAGAGAAACGGTCACTAGAGTCGACAACTCTCTAGATCAACACCCTAACATGCGCAAGACACACACGTCAGAATGCGTCCCAAGATAGCCTCGTCTGGTTGTGAATTTCGTGAACACACAAACGCACCAAGATGGCACGTAGGTCCCACTACTCTCCACTCTAGTCCTAGGGTGTACTCAAGCCTGGGTATTGGGCTTATCTCTCAGAACAACCCAACCTGCCAAACAGAAACCAGCCAGCACAACACAGCAATATCCAGTATGACAGTAATAAAATGAAATGCAATGCAATAAAAGCTATAAAACAATAATATACAACATAATAAAGCACAACAAATAAATACCCAATGAAAAAAACAAACAAGCGCTAGGATCGACTCGCTAAAGGGGATAAACCAGCAAGAGGTCAACCAGACTCCCCAGCAGAGTCGCCAGCTGTCGCTCCCGAAAGATTCGCATCCAACGGTACAAACGTGAGAGTGGCGCAGAAGACACAGAGTCGCCAACAATGTGTATTTATCTTGAGAGTGGGAAAGGAAACACTGCATAAACCTGAAGAGAAAGGGGGAAAGACATGGTCATCGCAACCATAGTCTGGGTTTGGGAGTCGGTTATGCGAGGGGAAGGTGTTAGCACCCCACACATCCATCGTACTCGATGGGATCCACACTTGTTGTCTAAACGGAGGGTGAGTTGTCCTACTATCTATGGCTGCAAAAGAAAACGGGGATGGGGGTGACTAAGACGGACTCAGTAGGACATATTCGATGCCCTAGGCCTACGTACTCCCTCAGTGCAATGGGAAAGTCAGAGTCAACGTAGTTCGGACGGGAACTGTGGGGGAAGGTTGATCGCCAAGACAATCGCTGTCTTGTGCCTACATATCCTCAATCGGACGAGAGAGAGGAATCAGAGCTAATGTAGGTCGTGGGTACGACCACAGATGGGTAATTGTTTTTTATGAGCGACGTTAGATTCGCGTCCGGCAGTTAGGGTCGATGCCTGTTTGCGACTCAGGCGGAAGGTAACGTACTCTTTTCTGAAAATGGTCTGGAACCAAACAATCCCGAAGGATAAAAAGTTTTGAATTTGTTTTTGTGTTTTTTAGACAGAAGTGTTTTAAGTTGGTTCATAACTTGCATTGCACCAAAGTCTAGGGCACAGGGACGAATACTTAACGAATCATCCCAAGACAGGATGCTCACCAAGCACTCTAGAAAGATGAGAGGAAGCCCCTCATTTCTCATTCCCCACACTTAAGGCTCATGCGCAATACACTTTATCTTTATTAAGTGTTTTCAATAAGTTTTGAGATGAGAAGAGAGAAGACACAAAGGAAACTAAGAGTCCTAATGTTATCATGCATGGGTAACCTATGGTTAGTGAGGCTTAGGAAGGATAACTACCTAAAACCTAATGCTAATCCTACTCCAAGCTTAATCAAAAATTAAGTTAGACTAGGTAGCTCTAAAGGGAGAGAATCCAAGACTTAAACAAGTCTTGAGATCCATGGGAGGAAGAGAGTGAAAGAGAAGAAAGAAGCATCTTAAATGCTAAAGCAAACACAAGTATGAAAGCTTAAAAGAGAAAGGAGAAGTTAGAATGTGGATAACTATCCACATCCCATTCACTTACCATTAGCCCCTACATGGTTAGCAAAAACAAACATAAGCAACAATAAGACAAATGAAACCCAAACAAGTCACAACCCAAAGAGAAATGGTTACAAACCAAATGAAACTCATCCAAGTCAGAATGTACACCTTAGAGGTGACCCATAATGTTTACAAAACAAACTCAAGCAAAGAGAATGCAAACAAATGGCCAAACATCCAAGAAGATCATCAAAGAAGGAGTAGAAGAAGAATGAGTGGATATGCAAGGTGATCATGCAACAATGCTTCAAATAAAATCAAAGTCAGAATGTGGATGACCTAAAAATGTGCCTAAACATGATGTACAAATGTCACATGAGGCATACAAACAAATATCCAAGCATTGAGAGTAATTAGAAGAAGAAGAAAGAAGCATGTAAGTGAAACATGTTCAAGTATGCAAGATGAAACATGAATAACATATGGAATGAATGCAAAGCTCTAAAGTCAGAAGCATACATCATATGAGTTGCAAAGAAGAGATATGGCATGATATACACAAACCAAATACAAACCAAGAAGAGGCATAGATGAGAAGAAGTGAGAAGATAAGTCAAAAAGAGGCATGTGAAACAAGCATGGAACATGTACACAAAATAAGTAACAACCTCACACCAATGACTTAAATTTGCATTCAAGAGACCTATAATGATCTAAACATGCCTCAAGAAATCAAAGAAAACAATCTCATACAATGGCACAAGTGCCTTCTCAAGCAAGTAATTCAACATGATCAAAGATGTTCACAAAAGGAGACCTCAAACATGAATGATCAAACAAATAGTAAAAATGATTAAAAAATCATCAAATTAAATCTCAAAACATCTCAACCAGGGGTAAACATCATATTAAAAACTCATACAAAAATTCACAAGATAGGTCCCTCAAACAATTAGACAAAGAACATAAAGGATTATGGATCAATATGCAAAAGAGAGGGGCTAAAATGCAATATGAAAAGAGTTTAAAAATATGAGAAAATTTTTTTTATGCACTTCAATATGTTGATAAAATAATGTAAAAATAATGGACTCAAAATGTTTTATGTGCTATGAGAAATAAATTCTCAAATTTGAAGTGTGCAAATAAGAACAATTTTCAAAGAAAATAAAAGAAAATGCAAAAAATATGATGAAAAATGACCAAAGTCAGAAATAAAAGATGTCCAAAATTAATTAAATGCAAAAATATGATTCATGATTTTTTTGGTGATTTTTGGATGCCTTTAACTAATTTTTAAAAATTAAAAATGAAAATTATGCAAAAAAGAAAATGAAAATGAAAGAATGAATCCAGGGGGTGCAACCAGCAGGAATTACACGTTGAGAATCAAATGGGCTCAAGGAGGGGGGGTGCAATTATCAAACCCAGTCCAACAGAAAATGTCAGCGCATTCCAAACAAAAAAGGGAAACAGTCAACTCACACCAGCCCTTGGATCAATCCAACACTCCACGTTCAGTTAATCAAAACCAAGGTATACATGATCAAAAGCTAGGATTAAAAGTACATGATAGCAATGATATACGCGCGCACACCAAATCATCAGAAATAAAAAAACCACACGTGAACATCACATGGCAATTTTAATATGCTGGCAGAATCCAAACCATTAGATCACATCAACGTATCAGATCAGGTCAACAAAGTCAAAATCACGCAAGATTAAGGGTTAAGATCTAAGGCACATGATAACAAACATGAATCATCAACACGCAAGCAATAAAATAGAAATAGATTTTAAATGACGTGTCCCAACATGAGCCATCAGATCAACACAACCAATGGTTGTGATTACGTCTTCTCCAAACAAACCCTCAGCTATCTGAAAAAGACCAGGTGCCGGAGCCCTAGCTTCGGTCACCTTCTCCGGTGACCTGCAACTTCAAATTTCCCAGAATCCACAAACAAGAGCACTATTCCACTCAGATTTTCATGAGGATCAAGAATATGCAAACCATTTCATCAAACAATCAACACATAAGGCAAATCGAAGAAGAAAAGTTTAGATCTAAAGATTTCAATCATCAAATACTCCCATGATACACGTCCAAAACTCACACAAATCACCTCAGAATGATCAGTGAACATCATAGATCATAATGCACACAACAAAAACAAGTTCTATGATGGTGAAAAGTAAGCTAACCTGAAAGTTGCAGAGCTTGAAATACACCAAGAAAACCCTCTAGAAGCTGCAGATCCACTCCTTAGAACCTCTAATTGCAAAATAAATGCAATTAGAGCTTGGAATCGTGCTAGATCTTGAGATTTGAACTTGAACCTTCAAAACTGAATCTGATGAAAAACTCACTCTCAGCTCCAATCAATGGTGGATTCTTGTTCTATGGAGTGTGTAGATCAAGAATATGGAAAGAAATCTTCAAAAACCCTTGTGGAAAGAGAGATTCGAAGAGGAGAAAGTGTGAGTGAAATTTCAAAATATGAGCAAATAAGAGTGCATGACCTAGCAATGGACGTGTGAGTTAGCTTATATATACCTCATTAGACCTCTGATCATGATTAAAGTTTGGTTAAACCCTTGATTAATGACTTTTGAATGGTTTTGCAAAAATGCAAAATGTGATCAACCCACTAATCACACGTGCAAGCTCGTGCTTTTCATGATGAATCACTCACACTTCCCTTGCTGATCACATCTCAATTGGATTTGGGCTTTGTAGTGGTTTAATTTGTGAGATTCAATCCATCTTGCAAAATTGTATTATGTGAAGAAAGTGAGGTACATGGCATGAAATGACTTGATTCAAGGGCCAAACTTGTGCCAAATGAAGTGTAATTGGATATTAGAATGTGACTTGAAGCAATAGAACCAATTACAAGTCAATTTGTACCAAAATGCAAAAGGTGAAAAAAGTGGTACATGTGAAAAACCTTAAAAACACCTTGAGGTCTTTTGATCATAACTTGAGTTCTACAAATGATATGGAAACCATCTAGTACATTTTGGAAATGGGAGAGAAATATATTCAACTTTCATGTTGGAGGAAAATTCATTTGAAGCTTCGTTGATGATGAAAATTCAAGTTGAATGTAGTGTAAAAACTTGCCAAAAATGGAAACGTCTCATTATAGGTCATTTTCCAAATTTAGTAACTTTTGTACAAACCCTTGATTCTTGATAAATGGTATGAAACTTGACCCTTGAAGACCATATGAGGATGTGATACCTTGAAAACCATGAAGAGAACCTCAAAATTCCATGGTTGACTTTCTTCTCCACTGTTGAATTTTGCTTACTTCACAAGTAACTGATCCACTGAACATCTTCCACAATGAACCACTAGCCAAGCCTTCCTCTATGAGCAATTGTGAGCATATGAAACCTATGAGAGCATGCTTGAATCCACAAAGCCCCTTCAAGAAGTCCTTTGGGTCAAAAAACCTAATTTGGTCCCTCTGGTTAGGAGGGAAAGATTCACTTGAAACCCTTTGCCATTCTTGACCTTATGAAGATATGATGAACTCCTCAAACCACCTTGAGGCTTGAGACTCCCTTGAGATGAACCAAGTACCTTGATCCCATGCTAAGAACCAATGCTATGCACAAATGCTAATGCAAGAAATGTAAAGAAACATAAGCCAGTTAGCTAAAAGTAAGAGGGCAAATTTTGGGGTGTTAAAGATAGAAACTCTGGATGGCGACGCTCGTGCATGTGGGGCCGAGGTGTGTATCCATTTCTGAAATGACAACGATCGTACGTGAGGGGCTGAGGCGTGTGTCTATTTCCGGATGGTATAGAAAGAGTGAAACACTAGTATGGAACATGTGTGTAAACCTTTGTGGTTTTGTGAAAAGGCAAAAGAGGCCTTAAGGCATTGTGGCCTTGTGATTGTCGAATACAATCACGTTTGTGTGTGTGATCACGTAATCGTAACCAGTTCTTTGAGTTGTAGTTTCACGAGTCTCGAGCTCCTCTGAAACAAGGCATGGTACTTGGCAGGTTTGATTCCCGTATGTAGTACGAATGGAACCTAAGGGTAGAGACTTGTGATGGTTAACAGGCCATGTGAAGTGACGGTTCACGGCTAACAGGCCGATGTTCCCGAATCCATTTCGTATGCCAAGTAAATTACAAGGATCCATGACTCGGGTCGACTTCTAGACGTAGAAGAGGACGGGAAAAGGGGATGCCTTGGTACAGTTATCGATTAGTGATAATTTTGTGAGTTAACAGACTCATGACATGTTTCCATATAGTGTAAGATTGTGAGATTGTGTACTCAAGTCATTTCCCTTCCCCTTGACTTGAGTTAGGATTGGTTAGAACCTTATAAAGCCGAGAGAATCTATAAGATAGGGAACTCACTGAGATTTGATGTATCTCACCCCACTATTGTTGATTTTTTCAGGAGGTATTTGCAGGTTGATTTACAAGTGATGCTATGCTTAGATGTTTCAAGAGAAGCTCAGTTTTAGTTTTTCCGTTGTGTATTCGTTATATACAATTGAGGATATTGTGTATTGATCTTATATTTTTATTTTGGCTAGTTTCCATATCTTGTACTATAGATTGTGTTATGTATTAGAAATGATCAAGTATGTGAATTACGCCATTAGGCACTTATGATGGTGTCAGTACCAAACAAAATACTTGTATTGTATTATTCTAGGTATATATTATACAGGACATTACATTTTTAATAGGGACCAAAAACTAAATTTGGTAGTTTTATAGGGATCAAAAACATATTTTACCCATATATATATATATATATATATATATTTCCAATCTTGTAAAAAAGGATAAGATTAATAGATGAAGAAAATAAAATTCATATCTTTTCTCATTTTTAATTTGAAACCCTACCACAGAATTTCACTAATGGATGAACAAATCAACTTGAATTGAAACGGAAGGGATTCACACAGGGTCGGCCCAACATATATTGAGGCCTAAGGCGGATCTTAAAATGAGGCCTTTTTAAGCTAATAGTATTTTTTATTTAAAATTTTATTTTATAATTTGTTTGAGATACAAAATTATTTATTAAATTATTATAATCAATTTCATTTATTATTTTAATCGATTTCATTTACTATATTAACTATTTTTTTTCACGTTTTCTCTGTTTGATAATTTTTTAATATAAAATAAGGAAGAAAAATGTTTTAAGGATGAAAATCTATATCGATAATTTAAGGGGACCTTTTCTTACTAATAAATCTCTCAAATTTGTACTAATATTTATCCACTGGTTTGGATCACATATATTTTTTAGCGGTATCTACACTATCAAATTCTTCTATTAATAAATTATTATTTGTATTTTCATCGTTATCTAAGTTTTTAACTTCATCTATATTGATATGTTTTTCTACTAAATCTACATTTTCATTTTCTTGCATAACTTCTATATTTGTACATTATTGTCAACTTATTCATTCAATGAATAATCTTCTAAATTTTCAAATTTTTTTTTTTTTGTTTTAATAAATTTATCTAAAATTCCCTATTCAATTTAAGGTTTTTTTTTCTTTTTAATTTTGAACTTCTTGATTCAAATTTTTGAATTAATATTCTTCTATTCTAGAAAATATAATAAATATTTAACGGTAGACACTAATATAAAACAAATAAAATTCATCAATAATAAAATAAAAGAAATAAAATTATTGAAAGTAAAAATTAAACAGTAAAAATTTTAATTAAAAAAAATGTTTTTTAGTGTTTCTTTAATCTTGTCTTTGTTGTTTTTCTTTATAATAATATTTAATTTTTTTTCTTTCAAAAAATAGAATGAGAGATGAGAAAGAGGCAAGAAAGAAAGCACAAGATTGTTTGTATCTATTTAGTGTGTAATGAATGTGATGAGATGGAAGTAGAGAAAGAGAAAGAAACACAACCTAAGTTACGTGCAACTTACAGTATAAATCTATTAGTATTAATATGCATTGATTTTGAGAGAGAGAGAGAGAGAAAGAGAAAATGTAGCACATTAATGAGTGAAATTATTAAATTAAAAAGCTACCGGTGCATGTATGATTAAGTGATCTTTTGATTTCTTATTTAGGTAAAAGAAAATAATAATTGAGACCCTAGATAAAGGCCTCACTTGCCTTGCCTGTGGGCCGGGCCTGGGTTCACATAATCGTAATCAACAGACATCAAAAGTAATACAGCTTCCAAAATTTATAATAGAAACCGACAAAGTGATATAAACACTAACTTTCACAATATTTAGTTAAAACTAACAATGAAAATATTTAAAAAATTAAGGATTTTGATAGGAAGTTTCCTATCAAAATACTATGAATTAGGGTTCCAATACAAAAGAGAGGAAATATAAAACTATCTGAAGAAAGAAAAAATTAAAGATAACATTTTTCTTCATTGATATTTTTTAATGTGTCATAGACACTACATATATAGAACTTTGGATGGATAATTAACTATAAGACCCAAAAGCTTTAAAGGCCCAATTCAAATATCCTAAAACATTCTAAAATAAAATGATAACTAATATAAATTCAAATATCTTAATTATCTAAAATTAACTCCATAGTCCTATCATTACCAACCCCTTCAAAAACAACCTTGTCCTCAAGGTTGTAGAAGTTATTCCAACATTTCCAAACTCAACAATAAGTTTTGCATTAGTGACTTGATCAGTCCAAAGTGAAATAGCAATCAACAAAACACCACTGCTCAAAGCTTCCAAGGTCGAATTCCAACCGCAATGTGTCACGAAACATCTAACTTCTTGTATTAGATATGGGATGCACTTTAGCACAGAGCAGGATACATATCCTTGAGCAAGGAAATAAAGAGAACCATATGCCTTTACAGCAACATTTGGAACATCTTTCATGCTGTGAAGGAGGACAGTAATAATTTGTTGGCAGTTTCCTTTTCTATGCCAGCTATTGACCCTTCCTACTACTTCAATAAAATCAATTTTCTCCACAACAACTTTGTTCTTTCTTCCCGCCAATAACGCAGCCTCATTTACTAGGTTTGCAAGATCAACCCATGTGAACCCAGTAGTCATAGAAGCAATGTCGCCAATGGAAACATCTTTGGCCAAAGGAAGTTCTTTCTTAGAAACCTGAACTGTTAGGATGGATTCTCTTCCAATCCCATCAGGTATTTCCACCATAACTAGTTACTCAAATCTTCCTGGTCGGCGAAGTGAGGGATCTAAGACATCAGGACGATTAGTTGCTGCCATAACAATCACACTTGAAATGCTGTCAAACCCATCCAACTCGGTGAGCAACTGGTTCAAGGTCTGTTCTCGTACATCATTGCTTCCAATGTGAAATTTACCATCCTGGCTTTTAGCCACAGCTTCTATCTTGTCAATAAATATAATGCACGATGCTTCTTTCTTTGCCCTTGCAAAGAGATCTCTCACCCGAGAAGCACCCATACCAACATCCAACCATTTCTTTATCCCTTGTGGTTTCGAAGCTTTTAACCAGCGCTCCTCAAAGTTAGTTAAGACATCATAAGCTGCTGGACCATTAATTTTAGAATGCAAATCATGCCAAGGCTCCCTTGTCATTCTGAAAACATGTAATCCTCTCTCAACTTGACCACTGTGGCTACAAGCAGATAGAACACTAACAAATGTTACACTGTTTGGTTGAACCATTTCATCTAACATTTCATAAAAGACTTCTAAAGTAGACTCATACTCTCCATTTCTTCCATACCCTCCTATCAATGCATTCCAAAATGCAGGATCATCTGGTTTTGCATCAAATTGATCAAAAACACAACGTGCCAATGAAACACACCCACACTTCATATACATGTCAATCAAAGCAGTTGCCAAAAATTCATCTGTATCAACACATATTCTCAAAGCATACCCATGTATCTCTTTCCCACTTCGCAACACAGATGAATCAGCACACGCAGACAGAAGACTAGTCACAATCTTCAAACATGGAGCCACGGCAACACATTGCATTTTCCTAAAGTACTTAAAAGCTTCCACACAGACCCCTTGTTGTGCAAACCCGCATATCAAAGAGTTCCATGTTGCTGAATCAGGAAAAACCCCATCATCCACCATCCTCTCAAACACTTTAACAGCCCTCTCATTCTCTGAATTCATCATCATCCCCGCAATCATAGAGTTCCAAGTAATCAAGTTCCTCTTTTCACTTTCATTAAAAACATCAAAAGCAGATCCCCAATAACCACATTTCGAATACATATCAACAAGTGCAGTCACCATCATAACATGATCACAAGCTTCTAGTTTCATACTAAGCACATAAAACATCCCACTATCAAGTAACACGTTAGTAAGGATACCATCTGGAACATGAGCATCTTGATATAGGGTAACATTTCCACCAAAGTAATCCTGACACCAAACAATGTCACCCTCTTCATAATGTTGGTTCACAACATCAGCAAACATTTGATTAGCTTTCTCATAGGCCACAAATTGAGATTGGAAACTGCGTGTCGTGGCAAGACGGTCTTCTTGTGGAAGTCCAAGGTAATGGAAAAAGGGCCATAAGATGTTGTTGCAATAGCCATTGTAATAATGATGAACAATCTCTTCATCCAGAAATACAGGTATACACCTTGTCGCGGTGAGAATCGGATACCAAGCTATTAGGTTAACTTGAATCACAATTTTTGAAATTCACCACCGGTCTTTATTTTATCCAAAGGAAAGGGTTAAAGATCGAAAAACCTAATAAGAGATCTAAGGTTCGGGGGTTGGTTACGTCTTGGGAAGGTATTAGCATCTTAAACGTTTGTAGTACTCTACAGAAACCTCTTGTTATTATTTATGTTAATTATTGCTCGCTTGCTGAGGGAATATGCTAAGGGAAAGGACCTAGGGGTTAGTATATAAGTATACTCGCCAAGACATCGCATCTTGTGCCTACGTATCCTGACGGGAGTGGAATCAGAGTATTCGTAGTTCCTCTCAATGAGGGTGAGGAACTCTTGACTGTGGTCAAGGTTCCAGGGGGAAAGTAAGCATCCACGGCAAGATGCTTACATGGAGTGCGGTGACTCCAAAGTTGAAGGTAAGTTGAAAGGGTAAATTAAATGTCCATGGTAGAACACATGCATAGAGCACGGTGGCTCCGATCCTATGGTTAGGATAAGGTGAAGGTTGTAAAGGTAGACTAAATTGTGACATGGCAGTGAACAGAAGGACACATTTCCTTTGGAATGGAGGGGACTAAGCAATACGAGAAAATATGATCAAATCGCAGAGGTACCAGACACAAAATAGATTTAAGTACAGAGAAAATAATATGATGGCAAAAATGATCACAAGATAGTAAACAAGTGACATAGTCAAGATAAAACGAAACCACAAGATCGACAAAGAGATCCTAAGCTACAAAACACAAAAGTTAGAAGTCCATGTTGATTAAAAACTAATAATTAGAAATGCTAAAGAAAGGTTCCAATGATATTGAAGATACTATTTCAAGCTAACATCACAAGCTAAAAAAAATCAAGTTATCAACTCTAAACCAATATTAATTCTAAAAATATTAGGACAAGATTAATTCACAATATCTAAACAAATATCAAAATAAATAAAAAATGAAATCTAAATTCAAATTATTGAATAAAAAAAGTTCTAGACTAAACTAAAATTAAAATAATTTCAAAATCAATATTAAAAGAAAAGAAAAGAAAAAAAATTGTATCATGCTTTCATTATCTCGTTGCAGTAACAGAATAATTAACACAATGCAAATGTTATTATGATATTTGACAAGTAGTTAACATTTTAATTAAAATTTGTGTCAAACAAACAAACACTATAATTAATAAGATTACCATATTCACAAACAGCCTATCAGAAAAACATGTTTAGAAACAGTTTACAATTCCCATAAAAAAATGAAGTGGTATAAAAAGAAAAATAAATAACAACACAAGCTAATTACACTATTTGCAAGTTATATACACTTTTTGTTAAACACCGAAGCATACACACATATAAACATAAAATAGTCAAAACAAAACGTCAGCTTACTTAACTAATCTATCAGTATGCTAATAAATCCACAATTTATTTAAAATGCTAATAGTAATATAACTACTTTCACTATTAATTAAATATACTGGTATGTGAAATTAGAACAGGTTCATGGTTTCCTAAAAGTTAACATAACATTCATTTGTATTAAACAAAACGTTTATTTCTTAGGAAAGAAAAATAAAAACTAAAAGTCTTTTTTAATATGGAAATAAGAAGCAACAGCATCATGTCAGTATTATTTACAAAATAATATCAGTACCTTGCAGAACTTAAACCGAAATGAAAACAAAACCAAAATGTAAGAATTTCACACACAATAACTCAAAGCTGTAATGTTATTCAGAGTTAACAACGCAAACAACCGTAACGCACTATAATCAACAGCCGCAACCACACTAATTACACCAATTCTTCATAATATCTAAAGCACAAAAAAGAAATAGCAGCGAACAACCAAGTCTAAATGACAAGCATGATGAAAACAGAACGAAAAATATGATTCAAAAGTTACCGCCACCGTGCAGTTAATGAAGCTGTTATGAATGAAGTCGTGTTGCCTGAATAAATCGAGAAATAAGTTAAGCTGCTATGGGAACAGAACACCACGCCACGATGCAATGTGATTGTTGAAGATCCGCTGCAAATATTGCTTCTCGAAAATCTACGGCTTACTTCTCGAATGAATCAGTCACAACATTCATTGATCCGACATCCAACTTTCAAATACAAGATCGAATCCGTCAATTTTCCTGTCAAATGAAACACGAGCCAAAACGAGTAGCAAAGAAACGTTGTTGTTATCTAAGCTATGATGCTGTGAAATTGTTGCTGTTGTTCGTTGATGCTCTCCTCTTTTGGGTGTGTGTGCCTTCTGTGTGAATCTCTGCTGCTTTTATGGGCTCCAATTCACTTGGAAAGAAACATCCTTGTTATGGCTTTGAAATTGTTTCTGTTTTTGAATTAACATGTTTGGACTATATTGGAAAGAATTGAAATACGTCTGATTTGCCTTGAAAACTTGATGTTTTTATCCCAACCTGTCTGGAACATATTTTGATTTGTTTTGGAATGATCCGAAAACTTGCCATAACAGTTTGGTTCCTGTTTGATGTTTGTTGATGAACTTGCCATTTTTGAATATCATGTCTGATTGTGTTGGAGATTGATGATGATTCTTGCCAATTCCGACTCACTTTTTTAATTGATATGCAATTATTGTTACAGGTGAAAGACATGGAACGTGGCAATATGTATGCTAGCAAGGAACATGGGACATAGCGTGTGGCTTTAGGGGATTTGTGAACTTGGGAAACTTTTTGATTTGTAATTAATTTATGGAGGCTTATGAAATTTTTTTTATCAACAAAAGTTGTAAACCTTCAGGAGCTTTGGCGCATGAAAAAAAACCATAATGTGGGATGAGTTTGCCTTATAAAGAAACATAACACACCTTGAATTCTTTGAATCTTAAGTTTTCTTTTCCAACTTGAATTTTGAATTTTGAATCATGGAATTAAAACTTGATGAAAATCACATAGGAATCTTTTTGTTCTTATAACTTGAGTCCTTAAAAAGTGAATTTGATCTTTGTATCTTGCATTCCAAAAAAATTATAATCCAATGAACTAATACCTTGACCATGGAACTTTATGTAAACCTCTAGATGACGATAATCCTTTTACATGAATCATGCCTTGAGGAATCATGCCTTTAGGAATCAACACACCACAAAATTCTATCCAGCTCCCAACATCAATGAACAAAACTCTAATTCTCCTTGAGGGAAGCTTCTGAGGGACCTTGAGGAAAATGACCGGGTATTATCTCAATGAGGACATACACCCGACCTCCATAACCTTCGAACCTTTGTAGTAACACCTAACTTCACAAATGAAAACCAACAACCAGGGTCTGATAAATTGGTTAGCTATGCATTATAAAATGTGTGGTATGCTATGCAGGATGATGCACAAAGATGTGGATCTTATGGTCAAAAATTAGGGTATGACAGATGCCCCTATTTAAGTTTCTTCTATCCGGAGATACGGGGATTGAAATCTTCGTCTCGACGTGATAGGAGAGACTTAAATACAAACATGCACAATTTTTGGCCCTAAGATGCCTTGTGATATGATATGATATAAAATGAAAGACAGAGATCTTGAAGATACACCCGAAACATTTAGAAAATCATTCAATGTACAGGTAAAGATTTGAAGACATATCTGGGAGAACGTCAGATAAGGAACATCATATTTGGAAAAAACATCAGATAAACAAGGTCATATCTGGAAGAACATCAGATAGACACAAAAGGGGTTTTGGAAACGCGTCAGAATAAAGTCACAAATCTAGAAGAACATCGGATAAACAAGGTCATATCCGGAAGAGCATCAGATAGACATAAAAGGGCTTTGGAAAAACATCTGGAGCAAACACATCTGGGAAAACATCAGACGGTAAAAGCAAGGTCATTTCGGAAAAGCATCAGAATAAAGTCACATATCCGGAAGAACATCAGATAAACAAGGTGATATATCTGGAAGAACATCAGATAACAAAGACTCAATCTGGAAGAACATCAGAAATAGAGACATATCTGAAAAAACATCGGATAGATTCCGGAAAAGCATCAGAATCGATATGAATGTCTGGAAAAATGTCAGACAGGTTCTAGAAGAACATCAGAATAAAAGTACATATCTGGAAGAACATCGGATAGAGGGACCCATTCGGAAAAACATCAGATGGAAAAGAAACCAGACATCCAATAATGGTCTTGAATGAAAGGTACAATCACAATATCAAATAATGGTTTTAGATGAATGTGAACAAGGTAGAGAAACCAGTAATCCAATAATGGCTTTGAATGAAAGGTAAACTCATAATATCTAATAATGGCTTTAGACAAAGTGAACACGGTATAGAAACCAGACATCCAATAATGGCTTTGAATGAAAGGTAAACTCACAATATCTAATAATGGCTTTAGACAAAGTGAACACGGTAAAGAAACCAGACATCCAATAATGGCTTTGAATGAAAGGTAAACTCACAATATCTAATAATGGCTTTAGACAAAGTGAACAAAGTAGAGAAACCAGACATCCAATAATGGCTTTGAATGAGAGGTATAATGTATCTAATAATGGTTTTAGATGACTGTGAACAAAGACTACATTCAAGAATGGCATTGAATGCAAAAGAAAACCAATCATCCAATAATAGCTTTGAATGAAGGGTACGACTCAAAATCTGAGAAGGCATCAGACGCAAATGAGACAAAAGCGCAATCCAAGAAGGCATTGGATGTAAAGAAATCATAACGTCCAAGAAAGCATTGAACGAATATGAATAAGGAGATACCCAAGAAAGCATTGGATAGAAGGAATCACAGTGAACAAGGAGATACCCAAGAAAGCATTGGATAGACGCGGCAATATCTGTTTGAGAGGTGCCAAGTGAGTTGGACTTAGACGACATGGTAAGACGTAGATAACAACACGACCCGTGGTAAATGCAAATGAGTGCAAATGAGGATGACACTCTTGCTATGCATATGTATATGAATTATGCAGATGATATATGATCAAATGCAAATGTAGACGTCGAAGACACGACTCGACTCTTTTGTGGAGAAGACAAAACTGGAATACTGATTCCTCAACACAGAGATCACTGTCATTCTGCTTTTGAACTAAAGATGCTATTGAGCACAAATCTGCCACACTGGTAAACTGTATTAAGTTGATGATCCTTGTAGGAAGAATGGAAAGCTGCATGGGGATTCTTCAAGTAAACTGCCCCAGATTAGTTGACTGTTGTATATGAACTGATCATTGCTTTAACCGGATTGATGCTGTAAATGACTGCTTAACTGCGCTCTTGGAAAGCTTGCCCCAGTATGAGTCTTGAAAAATTTTCCGAATAAACCAATTCTGATAAGGACATGCACTGTAACAAATCTTGAACTAATTTTCAACCTAATCTGGAAAGAACTTGCCCCTGATTGGATCACCGACCAAGTTTCTCAAATGTTTGAAAATTCCTTAAGAGGAAGCCAGTTTGCAAACAAAAGTGCTCATACAAACATAGTAAATGCAAAGTTCATGCAACTTTTGAAATCAAAATTATTTTTGGAATGAAAAACAATAGGGTCACTGGTCAGAACACGGTGGTTCAAGACGTTTAAAAGTGAAAGATAAAGTAAAAAGGCGTGATGCCAAAAAAAAATGATCTGCAAAGATCTTTAGGAGTCAGTTTACGCAACCTCGTTGTAGTATGCTTTCAAAATAACCTTGCTTCAATTAGGTCTTTTGAGGGTTATAACGTGGTCTGGTTCACGGTTTAAGAAACAAAGGATAAAGGCTCAAAGTTTATTTGTACCCACCCAATCTTCATGATGATCTCCAGTCCTACACTCAGTTAACTCAGATTTTGCACTCAGGTTCCCATAGGTTAGGGATTGCATTGATGATAGTGATGATGGTTTAAAAGTTAAGGGACTTTTGAGGTGACAACCACTACTTCCTTATAACTCTTGGTTGTTTTTTTTCATTGAGGATTTCATGGTAAGGATTTAAAGATTTCTCCTTTTTATTATCCCTAACTTTTGCCTGAACTGTTTCTCGTGAATTTTACAGTCAGCGGGATGCCCCAGTTTTTTGTCTGCCTAAGTCTCCTTCACAGGTTTCGACTTAGCGGGCTTTTTCCTTTTTTGATTTTTTAATCTTTTTTTTTTAAAGAAAGTGACTGCTTGGCTTAATGATTACGGCGAACCATCATCGACTTTTGACTTGAAAGACATCTTCGACACTTGCTTGTTGCGTGCGAAGGAAAAATTGAGAATGCAACCTTTTTGTTGAAAGATGTCTTGCATGAAACTCTTGTATTTGAATGCACAATCCTGTTAACTGAGAACTACCCTGCCCCAGGTTAAGATTGCAGGTTTTTATTTGTAAAGAAAATAAACTCCTACTTCAAGGCTCAAAGGGGTTGATGAGGGTTTATCTTCCTTATTTCTCTAGTGTTTAGGAATTGAAACAATGCCTTACATCGTCAGCAAAGTTTTGATTTGAAAGCATACCGACAACAATTATGAGTATTACATTTTCATCATCCTCCCTCCAATCTTTGCATAATCAAAAAAGAAAGTGGAAAAGAGGTAAAAAAAAATTTTGTTTTTGTTTTTGTTTTTTTGTTTTTGTTTTTATTTTTTTTGGAAAGGAAAGCATAAAGATGTAAATAGCAAACACAAATGAATTGAATCCAAAAGTTGCAATGCTCATTTTATTAATTATGAAAGTACAAACATAAATCGAAAGCAAACAGCTAATACAAATAAGAAAAATGAAAACAATAAGAAACAAAATTCTAGTGACTAATCAGAAACAAGAGTGAGCTGTCCTGTCTGAAACACTGGCTCTTAAGAGGATAGCTGGATGAGGTCGACCAAAGCTTCACTTAGCATGCTCTAGCAAAGGATTGTTCTTGACATTCAGATTGGTGTCACGAAAGGAGAGAATACCAATTCTGATCAGCTCTTGTACTCTAGCCTTCAATGCAAAGCAATGTTCCAAGTCGTGGCCTGCGACACGTTCATGGAATTCACAATGAAGATCGGCCCTATAACCAACTGGAAGAGGATTTGGAGGAGGAGGCAAAGGCCTTGTGGTAATCAAACCTTTCTGAACTAGCCCAGGATAATGTTCAGTGAATATCATTGGAATAGGATCAAAATTATTCCTATTACGGTATTGATTCTGTCCAACAGTTGGACGTTGAGGAGCTTGAGCTGGTCATGGAACAGCAACAATAGGAGTAACAGCAGCAACAACGGAGTGATCAACATACTGGGGTTGAGGACGAGACCTTCTGGTTTCAAACATAACAACATTGGTCTGATCTTCTCTCTTCTTCTGGAAGTTCCCATAGGATTTCTTCGCTCCATTAGAAGATTCAGCAGCTTTGGATACTTTACCATTCTTAAGTCCTTCCTCGAGTCTCTGACCAATAGTAACCAAATCAGTGAAGCTGGATGAAACACTACCAATCATCTTCTCCCAGTAGAATGGAGACAAGTTGTCCATAAACAGTCCAGTTAATTCTTTCTCTGCCAAAGGAGGTTCAACTTGGGAAGCCAACTCTCTCCAGCGCTGAGCATATTCCTTGAAAGACTCTTTATCCTTCTGAGACATGTTTTGCAGTTGATGGCGGTCAGGAGCCATGTCGAGGTTATACTTGTATTGCTTCATGAAGGCATTAATAAGATCCTGGAAATAGTGAATGCCGTTCTGTTCAAGATTCATATACCATTTGAGAGAAGCTCCACTCAGACTATCTTGAAAACAGTGGATAAGCAACTTCTGATTCTTGGCATGAGCAACCATCTTTCGGGTATACATGACCAAATGAGCTCTTGGACAAGAATCACCTTTGTACTTCACAAAATCGATAGCCTTGAACTTATCAGGCATAACAAGGTCAGAAACCAAACCCATGTTTTCTGCATCAATGTTGAAGAAATCAGTACCCTCTACGGCTTTGAGTCTCTTGTCTATGGTCTGAAACTGTTCACGGACAACCTCAGGTTCAACAAAGTCTTCACGGTTTTCACCCTGAGCAGTGGCAGCATTGTACTCGTAGAGAGGGTTCTCAAAAGGGGCTCGAGTAGTCTGAACTATAGGTTGAGGTTCGGCGAAAATAGGAGCTTGAAACACTGGTCTAGAAGTCTGACCAATAATAGCAGTAGATGAAAGAGGTGGAGAGTAGTTGGGAGGTAAGCCAAACTCTGGCCAAGTGGAAGGTGGCATTTGAACTGGTGGAGGATCAGCGCTTGAAACTTCCTGGATGACAGTCCTTTGGGTTTGCTCTCCTCTAGCAATCAAAACTTGGAGCATTTCAGTGAGCTTTGCCATGCTTGACTTAAGGTCGTCGATCTCCATTCGCATCTCAGCATTATGTGCTTCTTGCTCTGCCATTATGCGTCTATAGTTAGCTCTAGTTTGGTATCTGTGTCGAGGAATCAGCTTGACAACTCACGGGTAACACTGGAAGATAGAGACATCTGGGAATGAGTTGCTGGACAAACGGATGTATGCAATGAATCATGCAAAGATGCAAATGATATGCACTGCAATGTAATGGTTTCAAGGAACTCAAGAGTAGGTTGCAAACATTTCGGAAAGGCTGAAAAAAGTTTCATTTTATAATCCATGATTTTTGTTGATTTTGTAAATAACAGAATAATTGAGTTTCTTGAAACCGAATGGTTATGCATGAATGGATGCATAAGCACATGTATACACATATACAGGCAAACAAGCCAAGGCTTAGGTTTGAAGATCACGAGCATGGAGCCATGGTCTACCCTTCCCAATAGGTGTGTACTATGGTTTCAAATGTACCTGCCGAACGGGTTCTACAAAGTTCCCAGAGTCTACAATCCATCTTTTGGATATTATCGATTTTCCAAATCACTTGGTAGTCAATAATATTCTCAAGAGAATCTCGTCTGAGTGTAGTATCGCGTAGCGACTATTGCAGAAATAGACTCCCGCATAGTCCCCGCACTACATCCTAATAGGCCAAGTTGGTTTAAAGGTAACTACGGTCCCCAGTCCCGACGGCCTTTAGATCGAAACCATATCGTCTTCACGAATGAATCGTTGGACAAATATTTTATTCGAGAGGGCCTAGACTAAGTGGTGAAGTCTCAATTCACTTTTTCAGGAATCGACTCCCTCAAAGTATCCTTGAATTATCACCGTTTTCCTATCTTAATTTCACTCTAGTCCGGGTGTAGGACTTTGTCTCACCACACTAAGTGCCAAACCTGCACACAGAAAACCCAGGAAGAACAGGTATATATACAGATATAAAGATATACAGGCAAACAAGCAAATAAATAACATAGATATAAACAAGTTAGGGGAAACCCTCGAAAAATCCCCAGTGAAGTCACCATTTCTGTCGCGGTGAGAATCGGATACCAAGCTATTAGGTTAACTTGAATCGCAATTTTTGAAATTCACCACCAGTCTTTATTTTATCCAAAGGAAAGGGTTAAAGATCGAAAAACCTAATAAGAGATCTAAGGTTCGGGGGTTGGTTACGTCTAGGGAAGGTATTAGCATCCTAAACGTCTGTAGTACTCTACAGGAACCTCTTGTTATTATTTATATTATTTATTGCTCGCTTGCTGAGGGAATATGCTAAGGGAAACGACCTAGGGGTTAGTATCTAAGTATACTCACCAAGACATCGCATCTTGTGCCCACGTATCCTGACGGGAGTGGAATCAGAGTATTCGTAGTTCCCCTCAATGAGGGTGAGGAACTCTTGACTTTGGTCAAGGTTCCAGGGGGGAAAGTAAGCATCCACGGCAAGATGCTTACATGGAGTGCGGTGACTCCAAAGTTGAAGGTAAGTTGAAAGGGTAGATTAAATGTCCATGGTAGAACACATGCATAGAGCACGGTGGCTCCGATCCTATGGTTAGAATAAGGTGAAGGTTGTAAAGGTAGACTAAACTGTGACATGACAGTGAACAGAAGGACACATTTCCTTTGGAATGGAGGTGACTAAGCAATATGAGAAAATATGATCAAATCGCAGAGGTACCAGACACAAAATAGATTTAAGTACAGAGAAAATAATATGATGGCAAAAATGATCACAAGATAGTAAACAAGTGACATAGTCAAGATAAAACGAAACCACAAGATCGACAAAGAGATCCTAAGCTACAAAACACGAAATTTAGAAGTCCAAGTTGATTAAAAACTAATAATTAGAAATGCTAAAGAAAGGTTCCAATGATATTGAAGATACTATTTCAAGCTAACATCACAAGCTAAAAAAATATCAAGTTATCAACTCTAAACCAATATTAATTCTAAAAATATTAGGACAAGATTAATTCACAATATCTAAACAAATATCATAATAAATAAAAAATGAAAGCTAAATTGAAATTATTGAATAAAAAAAGTTCTAGACTAAACTAAAATTAAAATAATTTCAAAATCAATATTAAAAGAAAAGAAAAGAAAAAAAATTGTATCATGCTTTCATTATCTCGTTGCAGTAACAGAATAATTAACACAATGTAAATGTTATTATGATATATGACAAGTAGTTAACATTTTAATTAAAATTTGTGTCAAACAAACAAACACTATGATTAATAAGATTACCATATTCACAAACAGCCTATCAGAAAAACATGTTTAGAAACAGTTTACAATTCCCATAAAAAAATGAAGTGGTATAAAAAGAAAAATAAATAACAACACAAGCTAATTACACTATTTGCAAGTTATATACACTTTTTGTTAAACACCGAAGCTTACACACATATAAACATAAAATAGTCAAAACAAAACGTCAGCTTACTTAACTAATCTATCAGTATGCTAATAAATCCACAATTTATTTAAAATGCTAATAGTAATATAACTACTTTCACTATTAATTAAATATACTGGTATGTGAAATTAGAACAGGTTCATGGTTTCCTAAAAGTTAACATAACATTCATTTGTATTGAACAAAATTTTTATTTCTTAGGAAAGAAAAATAAAAACTAAAAGTCTTTTTTAATATGGAAATAAGAAGCAACAGCATCATGTCAGTGTTATTTACAAAATAATATCAGTACCTTGCAGAACTTAAACAGAAATGAAAACAAAACAAAATGTAAGAATTTCACACACAATAACTCAAAGCTGTAATGTTATTCAGAGTTAACAACGCAAACAACCGCAACGCACTATAATCAACAGCCGCAACCACACTAATTACACCAATTCTT
Source organism: Lathyrus tuberosus (assembly GCA_022829125.1). Lineage (NCBI taxonomy): Eukaryota > Viridiplantae > Streptophyta > Magnoliopsida > Fabales > Fabaceae > Lathyrus > Lathyrus tuberosus. The sequence continues at coordinate 3,809,491 of JALAZF010000019.1, read as the reverse complement.
CATAATATCTAAAGCACAAAAAAGAAATAGCAGCGAACAACCAAGTCTAAATGACAAGCATGATGAAAACAGAACGAAAAATATGATTCAAAAGTTACCGCCACCGTGCAGTTAATGAAGCTGTTATGAATGAAGTCGTGTTGCCTGAATAAATCGAGAAAGAAGTTCAGCTGCTATGGGAACAGAATACCACGCCACGATGCAATGTGATTGTTGAAGATATGCTGCAAATATTGCTTCTCGAAAATCTATGGCTTACTTCTCGAATGAATCAGTCACAACATTCATTGATCCGACATCCAACTTTCAAATACAAGATCGAATTCGTCAATTTTCCTTTCAAATGAAACACGAGCCAAAACTAGTAGCAAAGAAACGTTGTTGTTATCTATGCTATGATGCTGTGAAATTGTTGTTGTTGTTCGTTGATGCTCTCCTCTTTTGTGTGTGTGTGCCTTCTGTGTGAATCTCTGCTGCTTTTATAGGCTCCAATTCACTTGGAAAGAAACATCCTTGTTATGGCTTTGAAATTGTTTCTGTTTTTGAATTAACATGTTTGGACTATATTGGAAAGAATTGAAATACGTCTGATTTGCCTTGAAAACTTGCTGTTTTTATCCCAACCTGTCTGGAATATATTTTGATTTGTTTTGGAATGATCCGAAAACTTGCCGTAACAGTTTGGTTCCTGTTTGATGTTTGTTGATGAACTTGCCATTTTTGAATATCATGTATGATTGTGTTGGAGATTGATGACGATTCTTGCCAATTCCGACTCACTCTTTTAATTGATATGCAATTATTGTTACAGATGAAAGACATGGAACGTGGCAATATGTATGCTAGCGTGTGGCTTTAGGGGATTTGTGAACTTGGGAAATTTTTTTATTTGTAATTAATTTGTGGAGGCTTATGAAATTTTTTTTTTTATCAACAAAACTTGTAAACCTTCAGGAGCTTTGGCGCATGAAAAAAAACCATAATGTGGGATGAGTTTGCCTTATAAAGAAACATAGCACACCTTGAATTATTTGAATCTTAAGTTCTCTTTTCCAACTTGAATTTTGAATTTTGAATCATGGAATTAAAACTTGATGAAAATCACATAAGAACCTCTTTGCTCTTATAACTTGAGTCCTTGAAAAGTGAATTTGATCTTTGTATCTTGCATTCCAAAAAAATTATAATCCAATGAACTAATACCTTGACCATGGAACTTTATGTAAACCTCTAGATGACGATAATCCTTTTACATGAATCATGCCTTGAGGAATCATGCCTTTAGGAATCAACACACCACAAAATTCTATCCAGCTCCCAACATCAATGAAAAAAACTCTAATTCTCCTTGAGGGAAGCTTCTGAGGAACCTTGAGGAAAATAACCGGGTATTATCTCAATGAGCACATACACCCGACCTCCATAACCTTCGAACCTTTGTAGTAACACCTAACTTCACAAATAAAAACCAACAAACACGGTCTGATAAATTGGTTAGCTATGCATGATAAAATGCGTGGTATGCTATGCAGGATGATGCACAAAGATGTGGATCTTATGGTCAAAAATTAGGGTATGACACACCTCTTTTCAGCTAATGCTTTAGTGAGTGCCTTCTGTCCAACCGCATCTGGAACATTGACACCAGCCCAACCTATCCACCTTGCCTCAAACTCCTTCACACGTGAGATCTTATCTTGAATATCAGAAAGTATAACTTTTGAAGCATCAGGGTTATTCAAATCAAGCATCTCCTTTGTTTTCTTGATATCCGAAGTTATTCTCTTCACTTTCCCTTCCAAAAACGCAAGCTTCTCATGAAGCTTACTCTGATACTTGTTATTGTTGTTATTGCTGTTGTTGGTGTTTTCTTCAACCCTAGCACCGTTTGATTCTGTTGTTGCGAAAGCTTTAACCTTTTCAGTGCTTCTGAGGTAATTTGTTGATTTAGCGGTGGAATCTTTGCGGGATTTCAAATGGGTCGGATCTTTAGCGTTCCGGTCAACGAAGATGCGTCGTGTTTGACTGAGATCGGAAGGGTTTGGACTTCTACCTCTCGGGAGAGACGAAAACGAAGATGAGGATCTACGATTAACACGAGCAATGGGTCGGGTTACGGGTTTTTGAGCCGGGTTTGATGTTGGTCCACGTGAAGTGGATCTACGAGGGTTATTGTTTTCTTTTTCAAGTTTGGAAGAGGGTAAAGGGTTGGAAGAAAGTGATGGGAGTTTCTGAGAGGTGGTGAGAGGGGTTATGGATCTGGTGATGGTTCTAGTGGTGGTGGATTTGCGGCGAGTGGACATGGTGATGAGTGAGTGAGAAAAATAAAAAAGAGATTTTTTTTAAAAGAGAGATGAGATGCTTGCAAATGTTTTTCAAAATATTTTCTAATACTAGAATGCTTTTGATAATTAGGACTAATTGTAGAAGAGGTAGTTGTTGGTTGTATGTGATGATTGTTGTAGTGAGATGAATAATGAGAAGTAGAATATGATGAATATGGGTGAGATAGGGGTGGTGTATACCCATGATTAAAATACAAACACAGTGATGGAGTTGCAACATATGGATTTGTGTAATAAGGTGAAAAGATTTCCCATGGAAAGGATGGAAATGAAGGTGTGGTAGGAGTTGGAAAAGAGGGGTTTATAGGGTAGGTAGGAGGAATACTCCATGGATGATATGAAGGTGTATGATAAGGATAATCCATAGGAGGATTTGAGTACATGATGAAAGTACCAATTGATAGGAAGTTTCCTATCAAAATACTATGAACTAGGGTTTCAATACAAAAGCGAGGAAATATAAAACTATCTAAAGAAAGAAAAAATTAAAGATAACATTTTTCTTCATTGATATTTTTTAATTTGTCATAGACACTACATATATAGAACTTTGGATGGATAATTAACTATGAGACCCAAAAGCTATTAAAGGCCCAATTCAAATATCCTAAAACATTCTAAAATAAAATGATAACTAATATAAATTCAAATATCTTAATTATCTAAAATAACTCCATAGTTCTATCAGATTTACAAATTAATTCGTTCTTTCTACTTAAACCAAATCCCAATTTACTCTTATCAACCACCATATTAACCTGAACAGTCGTAAAAAAATAACCAGATTCAAAATGCAATTGCAATGATTTTTAAAATAATTGATCTGAATGTTACTCTTGTTATGTTACCTCATCGATGTTGCCATCAAATGTTGTTATACCAAGTTGCGCCTTACCACTAAAGATAGGTTCAATAGCAATATCTGATTTAAAGCCTCCTGTGATGCTGATATAAACATTTTTTTTCATCTGTTTTTAAAAGATATACAAAGAGATTCCCTAGAGTCGACGTTAGAATTCTCAGAAGAGGATTGTTTGAAAACCATTCTTTGATCTTTCATGTTCTTATATTAGATGTGTTATTAGTTGTTGGACAAACTTTACAACCATCCTAGATAGACCCAAAATCTAATATACAACTATTAAAAACTTACTTTGCTGAATAACAAGATTAACCTTTCAATAAACACTTTCTTAAATTGATTACAAGGGCAATTAGGACTTAATCTATTTTTACTTCACTATTAAGCCTTCAGCATTAAATTTCGCTGATGTGTCATTTCAAGAATTTTTTTCACGGTAAAAATATTCTCCTTTAGAAAAAAGAATACGTACAACCAACCTCTTTTTTGCTATCACTATCCACATTGGATATTGAAGAGGAACTTTGAAAGTTGAAATTCCACATTAAGTTGCATTGATACAAACGCATGCCTCTTCAATTTCACCATCTAAACTCTCCCAAATTTATTCTCCCTTCCCTCATTCTTCCCCTTTCAACACCATACATCAATATTGAGTACGATATTTCACATTCATCTGGGTTAATCAAAAAACGTTTTGGATTTTCCCATTGACCAGCGCCGCCACCCGTTTTGTTTGATATTCTTCTTTATTTTTATACTTTCCTGCTGATTAGTTGTTATTTTTTTTCCAGATTTCACAACAACAATGGTGCGACCCATTGACAAGCGCCGCCACCCATTTTGTTTGATATTCTTCTTTGAAGTTGTAATTGTTATACTTTCCTGTTGATTATTTGTTATTTTTTTTCAGATTTCAGAACAACAATGGCGCGACCTATTGCAATGGAGAAAAGGTAATCTTTTTTTGTTTTTCATCTATCAATCTCATACTTCTCATACTTTTTTAGATAATCGAAAATTAAATGGTATATATATTTGGAAGTGGATTTTGATTTAATGTGTTGCTTTCAGTTTCTGTTGATTAAGATATATATGGTTTTTACAAATATAATTTATGTAACATTATAATAAATCAATTTGATTTAAGGTCTCATTCTGTTCTCATCGCTGCATTGAGTCCCATTCAATTTGGTTTCACGGTTTGCTTCAATTTGAAATTATGTTTCAATTCTGTTTGAATCACAATAAACAAACAAATCATTATTGATTTTTATTTTTTTTTGTGTTTGCAGGGTTAGTGTGGATATTCTTCTACAATGCAACAAGGTATAATCAAAGATCTAAATCTGTCAGTTTCAAAGATCTAAATCACTATGTATCCTCTATATCTTCTTAAACGGACCCAGAAAAACCATTTTCATAATCACTATGTATTCTCTATTTCATTTCCAAAATCTATCTTCATAAACACTTTGCATTCTTTGTATCTTCTTAAACAATCTTTCCAATTCATTTGTTTTCAATTTCATTATTTTCTTTGTAGATCTTTGGGAAGCCAACATCATTCCTTTAATGAACTTTATTATAGTTTTTTTATGGTTTAATTTTGAATTTGCCATCTTCTTCTGCATATATTTCAGTTTTGATTTAGCTATATTTTTCTATGGTTATTAGATTAGTATATAAATTTCAGTGATGGATGCTTACAGAATTAATGGGGGAAAGCTTGATGAAGTGCGTGGATATATATAACTCAGAGAGAGATTTTAAGATCCACAAAGCGATGAAATTCTTATTGAAGGTATCAACCTTAAAGAATTCCAATGTTGTTTACAAAGAGATATTCGAAGCACTATAGTTGTAAGTAAATGATTTCTCATTTTCTCTGATTCTACCATTTCAATGTCCTTTTAAAATTGTCTTTTGCTACTATTTTGTGGCAATTGAAAAGATCATGAAATGTTTAATTTTGAAATGGTTCTATTTGCTTACCTTTAACCTTCTTCTTACATGCTTGCATTGTTCAAGTTGCTTATGTTTCATCTTTAAATAGTTTAACTTGCATTGATTTTATATAATTTATGCATTTTCTATGAGTTGGTTAACGTTAGACTAAGCAATTAATTAGATGGAGATGCAATGGAAAAGGTTAGATAGGCCCTAGGAGTGTTCATTTAGAATATTTGATATAATGGTCAATTTAAATCTCAACATTCTATTTGAATTTTCAATGCTCCATGGTTATGATCTGGGAAATCGAGTTGTTGAAATTGAAATTGTTGAAATAGAGTTGCAGAAATTCATGTTCCAAATGGTGGTGAGGCCATCTTAGATTTCAATTGTCGATGGTCTTTCAAATGTATTACTTTAAAATGTATCAGACATGGCTTATCTTTGGCTTCTTGCATGATATATTGTTTCTACTATTTTCTGAAATGTCTCACATTTTCTGCTTTCTATTTTACAGGTGGTTTTAGTCCTGTTTGGTCCTCCATCAAGATATAAAGTTATAAAGGAGTAGACACAAGATAAATATTTAGAAATTTGTAAAGTATTTAATTATGTAGGTTTGGTCGATTTTTTAACCGTTGAACTTGAAACAAATGTGTGAGATATTGATTAAATATTGTTGTAGGTTTATTTTATATGTTTTTTTAATATAAAAATATTTGCTCATGTAATGCAACAATATTAATTTTTTTATATTATTATTTCCTTATCAGTTTCATATCAAACTTTAGTTCAGTAAATCAACCAAAGGTAACCCGAGTATCTTCAAATATTCATGGAAAGTCAAAATTTGTTGTTACTACAAATTGCTGCTAAGCATGTCATTATTGATTATAATTAATGATAAATAAAATATTCAAAACGTGAATTTGAAAAGTTAGTGAATAAATGCAAGGAATAATAATTAACTGTGGTTATTAATTGCGATTTATTAAGAGATTAAAACGACTATTAGGGATATGAAATTATACCTGATACAATTATTTAAACTATAGGTTCTGAAATATTATTTAAACTTTTATTATTATTTTAATTTCGTAATATAGATTTTAAGCCAACAAATAGTAAAATCAAATAAAAGAAAATATTTTATTACATTTCTTGACATCAAACATAGGTTCGCCCTAAGAAATATGTAAGCAAAACAAATATGTTTGACGGGTTGAGGCAACGTAAAATTTTCGCAGAAAATAAAATATACATCCACATCATTAATTCTTAAAAAAAATACTTTTATTATATTTAATTGATCATTAATTATTTTAAAAAATACTTTTATTATATTTAATTGAAAAAACTGAAGGATAAGATTTCACTTTATTAATAAATTGTACATTTTCATCATTAATTCTTTTAAAAAAATACATTTATTATATTTTTGGCATTCTAAATTTTAGATTACATCAAACATTTTATTTCTTAAATTTGTTTCACTGTTACTATAATATCATATCTTATAAAATTGTGCAACTTTTAGCATACCTAATTATTTCTTTTTAATAAGTGTATCTTCTCTAGCATTTTATATTCCAAGACCTTGAAAACTCATTTATCAAAATTTGTGTCACCGTCACTACTATACTGTCATACCATTATAAATTTGTGCAACTTTTAGCATACCTAATTATTTCTTTTTAATAAGTGTATCTTCTCTAGCATTTTATATTCCAAAACCTTGAAAACTCATTTATCGAAATTTGTGTCACCGTCACTACTATACTGTCATACCATATAAATTTGTGCAACTTTTAGCATACCTAATTATTTCTCTTTAATAACTGTATCTTCTCTGACCTTTTATATTCCTTGAAAACACATCTATTGACATGGTTTAAAAATATATTAAATGTTGTACAAACCAAAACCAAAGTATTTTATTTATTTTTTTTCCAAAACCAAATCGATGGATTGATTTTAGACCCACGCAAACAAAAATGACATTAAGCCTAAACTCAATTGTAGTTTTATCGTTTTTTGAAAATCAGATGGTCCATCATTAATGGTTTTTTTGAAACTGACAAAACGACATTACGCCTAAACTCAATTGTAGTTTTATCGTTTTTCGACAAAATTGTATTTTATTTATTTTGACATCATCAATTATTATTTGGTTTAAACGTTTGCTATTTTTTAGACTTATTATTTGTGTATTTATATAAAAAAAAGTTTTTCTTTTTTATTTAAATGATTATATGATACGTGTAAACACATATATAATATTATGACATAATATAATAAAAAAGAAAAGTCTTAACTCTTTCGAAATTTAATATAATTTATTTTTATTTCAAATCTAATAAATAAAAGTAAATATTATTTAATATTAAACCTAATTTACCTTTAGGGTTCAAATATTTAATTTTTTAAATATGATTTTACTTTTAGTATTCAAAATTTACGTGGGTGTTGTTATTAAATTTATAAATGGACACACGGGTACAAGAAACTTATAAACAGGAAAAAGTTTACATGTAGATACAATTATTTTTTATAAACAGAAATAAGTTACAATCATTTTTTATAAACGGGAATAAGTTATAATTATTTTTTGACTCAGAAGAAAAATACTATGTTATATTAAAAAAATTCAAAAAATTGTCTTTTAAGTTTTTTTTTTCTATAGAATATTTATTTTAATTAGTTAGAATATTTATTTTACTTTAATCAAATTAACTAGACATTAAAATAATAAATTCAATATTAATCATTAAATTACTAATAATTTTATAATCGTAATAAATTCAACTAATAATTTTATAATCGTAATAAGTTACAAATATTTTTATAAAGCAGAAAAATTGAAGTATTAAAATAATTGTTTTTAACATGAATAAATAAAAAATTTTATTATATATTATCACACAGATTCAAGACGCTTAATTTTGTATTTTGTAATTTATACGTATTATATTGTTATTTCATTTAATAACCTATTAAATTGGTTACGCTGTAAAAAATTTAGACTCCGAAAAAAAATTGCAAGATTGACAAGTGATGTTTCGCAACGTAGCGTGGTTATTAAAAATAAGTAAAAACCTTTTAATCCATCTGTAGTAAATATTAAGTTATTTATAAGTAGTTTTATAATATTAATAAAACTCTTCATTATGCAATTTAACAATTTTACATAGATTTAAAAAATATATGTAATAAAATAAATATAATTTAACTGAAATAAAATAAAATAAAATAATAAATGATGTTATAAATTTTAGGTTTGGAAAATTGGCTAATATCTAAAAAGTAATGTTATTTGAATTGGAAAAATGATTTTATTGAAATCTATTGTTTTAAAATTAACTCATCTGGATTCAACTAAGTTTTGTTAACTCATCTGAATTCACGGGTAGATGTAAACATATCTATGAGAGGTTATGCTGTAGACTGTTCATTTTAATGTCCATCTTTTGAAGTTAGACAATTGGTTGTACAATTTATTGTGAATACGAATCAATGCTTAAAAGTTGGTGCATATTATTAGTTTATATTTGTAACTATGTCAATGTTAACCAATTGAAGAATGAATTCAAACTTTACAAATGATGGTTTGGTAAACATTTAGAACCGAAATTTCAAGATACCATGGAGTGTAGATATTTACTTAGAATTGAAATTTGACGGGGAGCTGTCATATATTGTATGTTTGTAAAAATTGTAAATATGATATAATAAGAATGATTTAAAACTGATATTTGACGGTAAGCTGTTATAAATTTTAGGTTTGGAAAAATTGGCTAATATCTAAAAAGTAATGTTATTTGAATTGGAAAAATGATTTTATTCAAATGTGTTGTTTTAAAATTAACTCATCTGGATTCAACTAAGTTTTATTAACTCATCTGGATTCACGGGTAGATGTAAACATATCTATGAGAGGTTATGCTGTAGATTATTCATTTTAATGTCCATCTTTTGAAGTTAGAGAATTGGTTGTACGATTTATTGTGAGTACGAATCAATGCTTAAAAGTTGGTGTATATTATTAACATATATTTGTAACTATGTCAATGTTAACCAATTGAAGAATGAATTCAAACTTTACAAATGATGGTTTGGTAGACATGCAATGTAAATCCAGATAGGACCCGTGCGATAGCACGGGTAACCCGCTAGTTGTAAAAAAAAATAAAAACATGTATGAAGGAAGTAGGGTATATGTATATGTAGGGTGTTGACCATGATGATAGAGATTTCAATTCTTGTAACTCAAGTATTTCAATTTCCTATGTTTGTCTAGAGAAAAAGAAAGAGACATCTTTATTTTGGGAAGTACGATGATTTTATTTTGAAGAAAAAAAGAGAAAAATATGACGGTTTTGTTTTGGAATATAGACTTAACCTAATAATTAAGTATTATTATGTATGTGAAATTTAAATGGCAAAAATATATAAATTGGAAATAATAATTACATATATTAATTCAATAATGATCAAATAAAAATGACAGTTAGATACATACAAATAATTTTTTAATTAATTCTTGATCTAAGGTGATCATAATGGATCTTCGTGATCTTTCGTGTAAGGCAGTGTTGATGGTTGTAGGAGAGGGGGGAGTACATGCAAGGTACTCCGATGCCAAAGTAAATTTGAGCTAGAGAAAAAGAAAGTACAAAACATTTAGGTATGAGTTAGAATATTGAATATTAATCAAACCTGACCCTCTCAAGTGAGAGGGTATTTATAGAGAAATCCCCCAGTGCGGGGCCAAGGTCTCCCATTGGTCGAAATATCTGGTTGGCCAATGGGAGACTGCCAGGTGGAAGGTCTAGCACGTGACTTTTTGACCTGGTCCAACTGTCCCCATGAACTCCAGAGGGGCAGTTGGTTGCGTGAATTGTCAAGGGCGTGAGGTGGACGTCCCCAACGGCTATATTGTGCCCAACGGCTATATTGTGCCCAACGACTATATTGTGCCCAACGGTCATATTGTGCCCACGGCTAGATTGGATGAATCTCATTATTGGGCCTTGCCAAGAGCTGGAATGGGTTGGGTCATGCCCTACTGTGGGCCATGTGCCTGTCCAGTCTAGAACAAGAGCCCCCCAAGTCTTTGCTCTGAGGAAGAGTAATGACTTGAGATAGCCTTGTTGGTCGACCGAGGGGCAAGAGTTGAAACTCAGGAAAGCCTGTTGAGGTCGTTGCTTTTAAGTGACAATCTTCGGGGACATACCCATTCGCTTGTCTATGGTCGGCGTGGTCGACAGCTGGTCGCTTATGAGTCCAACAACCCCTTAGTATGCGAGGACGTGCTCGCGAAAATGTCATTTTTATGTCGACCAAGCTTAGAAAAGATGCCCGCGAAAAGAACACTTTATGTCGACCAGCCTCGATGAGGAGGTGACTTGCATGAATCATCGAGGAAGATGTGCCTGCGGAGGGCTGGAGAAGATTTGTCTTGGGGAACGCAAAGTTTCAGCCTTGAGAATGGCAAACGGAATATTCCTTGTGACACATGGTGGCGCAATTAATTTTCTTGTTAAGGCCTAGGAGGTCTAGGATAGCTATGTAATTATGGATTGTCTTTTGCACTCCCTCATGCGAGCAACTGCTTATAAAAGGGGGGAGCGAGGATTCATTTATACACTTCACGCAAATTTTTCTCCCCAACCTTTTTGCTCTGCAACTCGTCTCTTCACCGGAGTTCATCTCGCCGCCGTCAATCTTCATCCTCTACATCCAGATCTTCATCTTCAACCTCCAAATTCAAGTAAGTTCTTCATCCCTTTTAGGATAATTATCAGTTTTCTGGGAATTAGTTTGAATTTCTCAGTAATGCATGAATTTTTCGGTTGAAGTTCATGTGTTCTTTGATGAACACATGAATTTTCTGGGAAATTCATGAATATCCTGAAGAACATGATGAAATTAGGATGAATGTCTTTGAATTTAATGTAGAGCTGTGTAAATCTTCCTAGGTTTCTGGTTAGGAGTAGCTCAAGTTTGTAGTCGGGCATTAGGCCTCCCTGACGCTAGAATTGATTTGTTTTATTTGTCTAGGGCACTTGTCCTCGTGAGATCCTTTTGTAGAGTCGTGGAGACTCATCCCCGTTCTTCGGGGGAAAGGATTTGGCAGTGTCCCGGTACTGTCGGCTAGGGCTTGAGGGCATCCTCGGACTTATTCCACGCCCTTTCACTTGATTTGTGGTGGAAGGGTGGATTTGATCTCTTCCGTCGAATTCACTTTTGCTTCCTCTGCTTTTCAGGTGAGATGGCCGATATGAACGAGGGAGTCATCCCCGACGCTGGGGCTTTTAACGGGGAGGCGGAGCAACCCTTCGAGCATGCCAATGTCAGGATGGCTGAGGGGGATCTTGACTGGATCGACCAAGAGCCAATGTCGACGAGATCGACTTTCACTAAGGAGGAGGCCCATTCGTTCCCTTACCTTCAAGACTGGGCAGAGGATGCACCCGTGAACTGGAAAGTGCTTTGCCCCACAGAGGATGACTGGATATGTTCGGTGTATCCAGGGATGATATTTCCCATGTACGAATTCGCTTTCACGGAGGTGGGGTATCGACTGCCCTTCACTGATTTTCAAGGGGCTATTTTTTGCCACCTAGAGTTATGTCCTACCCAACTTCATCCTAACTCTCTAGTGTTTATTCGGGCCTTTGAGCTGGTTTGCTGGTATCTAAGGATCAGGGCCATAATAGAGCTTTTCTTCTGCATCTTCCAGATCCAAAGGAGCACGGCTGGTCCAAAACAAAGTTGGGTGTCCTTTAAGCAACAGAGCAGGATGTTCAAGCCATATTCGGAGTCTGTCCGAAACTTCGAATACAGGTTCCTGGTCGTGAAACTTGTCTCAGAGGCGGCCAAGGAATCTCTAGCTACCATGGAAACCGTGGAGGTTGATGGTCAGTAAGTAACGAGGGCGGTATTCAAATTCCCACTGGAATGGGTGTTTGCTCACTTTAGATATAAGACCGACCAATTCCTTGTTAAGCATGACCAACTGAGTACTGAGGACAAGAAGTCCTATCGAGTGTTGACAAAGTTCATGGAAAGCTTCACCCCTGCTTTTGTGGTAGACAAGGACAACATGGTGCTGCTAGGGGAGGATGGGGAGCCTTCCCATGCGGCTTGCTATATAAACACCAAGGCCCTCATCGAATATGAAAACAAGAATGTCGCATTCGACCTTCTCAGTATAGATTAAACGCTTGCCCGACCTGTTAATTTCTTGAGTAATGCGTTAATCCTTTTTCTTATTTCTGCAGGGAGAATGTCGAACATGCGAGAGCGCCTGGTCAAATCTGCGGTGGCCAAGAACCTCAAAAAGGTGCCGGTGCCGAAGGTCGACGCGGCCAAACAACAGGTGACGCTTGAAAAGTTCGTCGGCAGTTCCACCTCCTTTTCGGGCAGCACATCGAATCCTCCTACTCCTGACACGGAAAATAAAAGGAAGCAGGATGATATCAGCTCTTCCCCGACTGGTGGTTCGAGTGGCTTTGTCGGGGGAAAATTTGTACTGCCACCTTGTTATCTGCAAGGGAATATTTTCGACGTGGAAGGTTCTGTTGTTGTTCCCGACCTTGAGGCATCGGCCATTCTGTCTGCTGATCCTAAGGTGAGGAGGAAGCTCATGTGCCAGGATGCAGTTGTTGTGATGAGAGTGTTGAAGGCAGCGCTGGCCCTCGGGGACGCGGAGATAGTTTCGCTTGCGGAGCTCAAGAATGCGCGGGCCAAGGTCACCGAGCTTGAGTTGGAGAATGTCGACATACACAATAGGATGACAACTCTTGAAGGAAACCTGGAAGCCAAGATCAAACTCTTGAAGGACATGAACCAGATGACGGAGGAGCTGAAAAGGGTGAATGAGGAGAATGCAACTCTGAAGGCGAAGGTTGTTGGGATGGAGAGTTCATCGGTGGTCGGTCAAGATGAGACTGAGCAGGAAAATTCCTTGAAGACCAGGAGAGACTTAATTAAGAGAATCTGCATCCTCGAGCAGGATAACCTGGGAGTGTCTGAGTTCGGGTTCAATGTTGCGGTGGAGTAGATGAAGGCCTTGAATTATGACGTCCAGCTGGTCACCGAGGGCATGGGCATTCTGAACCAAGTTGTTGACAGCCAGATGGTTCCTCCCGAGCTTCCCACCGATGAAGTGTAGCTTTTATTTTTGTACCTTTGTATTTTGTTGGCCTGCGTGCCATTTTGATTGTAACTGATGATTGGGCTTGGCCCACGTATGTAATGATAACTTTTCGGCCTCGTGGCCGTACTTAAATATATGTATATCTTTGTGTTCGAAATTATATGCCTTGCATCTTATTTTTTGTGAATGCTTTGATATTTGCGAATTGTGCTCGCCAGATGTAGGAGTTTGCTTGACTCGTACTGGTACTCGAGAGTTTGGAGAACTTATCGAGGAGGCGAAAGTAGTTTCCACTGTGCGGGACTAGGATCTCGGTCGAGGTCCAGATCCCACCGGGATTGGACTTTTTCCCATCGTGAGCTAGGTGTCCTGCCATGCTGGTACAACAACGGCGGAGCTCGATTGAGGTATCCCCATTGGGCACAGAGTATGCTCATTCCATGAGCAGAAATTGGCCTTTGTTGAATAAGTTGAGGATTATGCTTGCACTAGGGCACGCTCCTGTGACCGAGCAACCTCTCCGTAGTGAGGGGGAGCTTGTCGGTAGTTAGTCCTGACTTATCGTTGGTTCTAATTGTAATATTGTTTGAGCTTTTCAGCCTTCCATGGTCGAGCAAATGGTTCTCCGTCCAGCTGTTCGAGGTAGTAAGCACCGATGACTATTTTTTATTTGACCCGGTATGGCCCTTCCCAGTTTGCGACCAGCTTGCCCTCGTGTGAATCTTTTTTTATTTCTACGTAGGACCAAGATGCTAACTTAGAAGTCAGTTTTATGACTTTAGCGTCGTGGCGCAGAGTTATTTTTTGTTTCAGCGAAGCTTTGCGGAGAGCTTCCCCTAATCGTATCTCTTCGACCAGGTCGAGCTCTTCTCTTAGAGCCTCGTCATCAACTCCTTGTCGAGAGGAGCTTCAGTTCGTCTGGAAGGTTTCCTGATCTCCATCAGAATTACTGCCTCGGTTCCGTAGGCTATTCGGAATGGAGTCTCCCCGGTGGTTGAGTGTGGGGTTGTTTTATAGGCCCAAAGCACGCTCTGTAGCTCCTCGACCCATCTCTTTTTGGCTTCGCCTAGCCTTCGTTTTAGACCTCGAAGGATTACCCTGTTCGTAACCTCTACCTGCTCATTAGTCTAGGGATGCTCGATGGAAGTGAAGTGTTGCTTTGTGCCTAATTTGACGATGAAGTCTTGAAACTTCCTGTCTGTGAATTAGGTTCCGTTGTCAGTCACAAGGGCCTGGGGCACCCCGAATCTTGCAATGACATTTATTTTGTAGAAACGAAGTATGTTGAAGGGTGTGATCTTGGCGAGAGCTTCGGCTTCGATCCATTTTGTAAAGTAATCGACGGCCACGAACAGAAATTTGTTTTGATATGACCCCATTGTGAAGGGGCCGAGGATATCTATTCCTCACCAGGCGAAGGACCACGGGGAGTACAAAGTCTTCAACTCATTAGGGGGAGCCAAGTACATGTCCTCGTGGCGCTAGCATCTGTCATATTTATTGACATGCTCTTTAGCGTCATGCTGCATGGTCGGCCAATAGTATCTTGCTTGTCGGGCCTTTCGGGCTAAGGACCCCCCTCCCAAGTGTTGTGCATTGATATCGTCGTGAATTTCCTGGAGAAATTCTTGGACCTTGTTCTCCTCAACACATTTTAGGAGGGGGGTGGAGAATCCCCGTCGGTAGAGCTTGTCATCGACCAGGACGTAAGAGCAGGCCATTCGTTTGGTCACGCTGGCCTCCTTGTTGTCCTTGGGCAAATCCCCCGTGGTGAGGTAATTGTATACAGGGGTCATCCAGCAGTTGTTGTCGCTAATGGCATTGACGTCGAGCAGCCCTGGAGATTTTTCAATAGTTGGGCGGGGGAATATTTCTTGTGTGACGGGTTTATTGCCACTTTTCTTTCTGGTGCCGGCCAATTTTGATAGGACATCTGCTCGAGTGTTTCGTTCTCGGGGGATGTGTTGGACTTCCCATGTGTCGAACTTAGCTATCCTTTCTTTTACCAGTGTCAGGTATTCGACGAGGTGATCATTTTTGGCCTGGTACTCTCCTCATACTTGGGACACCACGAGCTGGGAATCTGTGAAGATCTTCGCTTCCTTGGTGCCCAAGTCCTCGGCAAACCATAAGACTATGAGGAATGCCTCGTACTTGGCTTGATTGTTCGATGTAAGGAAGGACAGGACTAAGGATACTTCAATTAGGATTCCTTCTTCATTCTCGAGGATGATGCCTGCACCACTACCCGTGGAGCTGGATGCTCCATCGACGAAGATGGTCCACCTGTGTGCTTCGCTTGATGGGGATGCTGGAGGCATAATTTCTGCCACGAAATTGGCCAGGGCTTGCGCCTTGAGGGCCTTCCTTCCCTCGTAGTGGATGTCAAATTCTGACAGCTCCAAAGACCATTTTGGTAGATGATGGCTATGGATTTAGAAGGGGGGGTTGAATAGATCCCTAGAGTTTTACACGCAAATAGTTACTAAAAATTTGTTTTAAAAATTTAACAGAAGCAAACCACTGGATTGTACGTCTACCACGAACCTTCTACTAAAAGGATCGGATATGCACGAATATATTGAGAATGAGTACGGAAGAGAAAAATCCAGTTCAATTACTACACTTATAACACAATCAACAAAATATCGCTTGCTTGATGTTTAATCCAAACCAACGAGGTAAAACAATGAAGAATTAAAAGCAATGCGTTCGATTTTTTGCTTTGAGACAAATTATCAAACACCTGGTGTGCGTAAACACACTAAGTACATAAATTCTATGGAAGGTAATGTAAAGCTTCTCCAAGATACAATTCAAGGAATTGTATCAATTTAACAAAACAGTTTATCAGCTTACGATTACACTACGACAGAAATTTCAATAACTTGCGACTTCACAAATTCAAACAAACTGAAATGTAAAAGAGTTAAGGAAAGAGAGAACAAACTAGATTTGATTAAGCATTTACCCAATCGTCCTCGCTTTGGGTACGTCTGCCCCTAACTCCACAATTGGAATTGAGATATATGTATATATATATATATATATATATATATATATATATATATATATATGTAGCTGTTGCAAATTATTTATTACAAGAGAAGAACAATGAACATCCAAACCCTCGAACGTCTTCGATCATTGATGCAGAGTCTTCTCTCCCCTTGATTCAAGATGAATCAAATCCTTCGAATATGGTTGATCCTATTACCGTCCCACGCTACTAAACCGAAAGAACCCACCATTCTTCGGTTACCTTCACTCGATCAATTGCGATCTACCAAAAATTCAAACCCAAACCTCTCTTCTACGATCCTCCGATTACAGCTACTAAACCAAACAATTGCTCCAATCTTCGGTTACCTTCGCCCGGATGAATCCCTGAAGAACGAAACGGTTTGTGCAAAAACCCCCAAAATCTACTTGATTCTTGGAGGACAAAACCAACTGGTTTTATTCAAGAAACACCTACCAAGCTCTCAAACCATAAAATGAAGATCACACTTCCTAAATTCTAAATATTATCACTTCGAACAATGGGCGACACAAACAAATATGATTATGTGTGATTGTTTGTTTACTCAATGAAGAAGATGAAGATGAAGAGAGAAATGGCATAAATTTTCATATTTCTTGTTCTTGAATAATGAGATGACCAAAACTATTTATAGGGAATTAATTGACCCACTAAAAGTTATAACATAAATAACAGAAAAATAATTTAGGTGAAAAATGAAGCTCAGGAGTGTTTGGGTTGACACATGACTTAATGAGGTACATCATGCGCTGATCCGTGGAAATGATATGCAAGTTTGGTCTTTATGCATCGACCCACAAACACCATACGTCGACGCAAAGTTGGTTTTTGTGACTTCCCATAATCATGCGCTTACCCGCACATTTCACTAGTTTTGTACCATTATTTATGCGTTGACTCATGTACTGGGAAGGTTAGTGCATGAACTGTGTTTTTACAGGAAATGCAATTTTTGCACATTTTCAACTGACCAAAGTCCAGACAAACATGCTAGATGCAGTAAAATGATAATGAACATTTATTTATGGGAAAGATAAAGTCCTATACATCTAGACACATGAACAACAATGATTAGACGCAATTTTCCCGACAAGTGAAGTGATACCGCTCAAATTACAATCTCATACTCAACATATATGTTGACATCATTAAAACGAAATAGATGAAAAATCTTAACCCTCACATACTCCCCCTTTTTGATGATGGCAACACTGTTTTAGCTTTCACGTGATTTGTAATTTGAGAACGAGCAAGCTCCCCTTGTCTTTAACACTTGATTAATTTCCTGCTAATTTTCTGTTGTCCTTCTCCCTCTTTGTCAACATAAAAAAAAAAAGAGAAGAGGTGTTCAAAAGATTAACTCTACAATAAGTAAAGATGCATCCATTTATTTGCAGCACAACAACATTAACACACATCCACATATGATACAGTTAATGTAAAATTAGAAACAGATAAATACGAAACCTCAAATGCAAAGACAATTAATTCCATAGTGAAAACATTCAAAACAAACTGATACAAATTGTCAAATGTAAACAGCAGGAGAAAACATGCAAACAAAATAACAAAACATAAATGAAAAAACACAAATGAAGTGATGCCCTAATGTTTATGGCCTCCTCCCCCTATATGGATGACCTTTTCCTCCATAATACTGGCCTGGTGGTGGCAAATCATCTAGGTGCAGGTTGAGTTCGATCAGAGTGTGATTTAGAGTACCAAGACTGTTGGCAAGATTCAGATTCTGTTGAGTCAAGTTCTCGTCCATTTGGTTGAAGCGAGTCATAGACGCGTCAGCAAACCCGTTGAAGTTAGTGATGTGAGTCGAGACTTGATCGGATAAGTTTGTGAGCCGTTCTTCCTGAGCATTGTAGCGACTCTCTTGCAATGCTTGGAATTCTTGTTGTTGAAGATTCATCTCATTTAACCTTTCCAGAATCTCTTCAGATGCCTGGTAACCGTACTGAGACTGTGGAGTTGGAGGTGCCGAGTAATCAGGTTGCTGCCAACCATACTCCTCGCCATAGGTGGGAGGAACATAGGCGTTACCGAGAGTAGTCCAGTAGTTGTTTTGCCTATCTCCCCAGCCCTGATTTTCAGAATTATCCTCATGTTGATCGCCCATCCATGCGTCATTGTCTTCCTCTTGCATAACCACATCAGCATCATTGACATCTTGATAATCACCCTTATGTACGTCCTCATCAGCACTTCCTTCATAATGAAAAGGTTCTTCAGGATCAGGTTGAAAAGGATGAGTCGATCTGTGTCGGTAATTGAATCTCTTATTAACCTTATCCTAATGATAGCCCATCATGGTGAGGGTTTTTGGTTGAAATTGTTGTTCAGAAGAAATCTCAATGTAAGGAATATTCGGAAGTGAAATCCCAGCCTTGTTCAATATGTTCTGAATACAGGATGCATAACCTAGAGCTTGATATTTGTGGGAGCTGCGGGTGACGAACATCCGATATGTAAAATAGTATGGCCAGTTGATTTTGATCCGATTTCAGAATATACATGAGATGAACTTCAGCCTTCTCAACCCGTGAGTGTCGCTCCCGGGATTTTCATCCTAGTACAAACGCTAAAGTGGCACGAAACAGAAGGGAAGGAAAAGCATGGTCTTGCGACCAAGAGAACTGGGTTCAGGAGTCGGTTACACGCAGGGAAGGTATTAGCACCCCCACGCATCCATCGTACCCGATGGGATCCACGCTTGCTTGTCTCAATCAAAGGGTGTAAGGAAAGATGCTGGAAAAAGAACTGGAAAAGGAATGGAAAAGGAAAGGAGAGAGAAAGAGAAACAAATGTAGGGAAAATAAAAGAAGTGCTCGGATGGGCCCTACCCCACTGCCTACGTATCTCATCGGGAACATGAGAATCAGAGCGACGTAGTTCCCCTCATTAGGGATGGATTGTTTGTGTTTTTTTAAGGAACGGCTAACGTTATAGTTCAGGTGTTGCAGGCTCGCTGGTCCGAGTGTGTTACCATCTTGCAAGAGAACGAGGAGAAGCGCGTTCATACGTTAAGAGTGAGTGATATGAGAAAAGAGTTCCCGAAGGAAAGACGTTATTGTTTGTTTTTGTCTTTTAAGAAAGAAGTGTTTTGATTGTTTTTGTGTTTTGTAACATGTATTGTATTTAAGTCCCTCATGTAGGATCGAGTGCCTTGCGTATCGACCCAAGACAGGACGCATGCTAAACATTCCAAGAAAGCGAGAGAAGACCCCACACTTCCTTGTTCCCACATGAAAGGCCTAAATACAATAGGTGTTATGCCTTTATTAAGTGTTTTTTACTTTTGTTTGAAGGTGAGAGAAGAAAGACTCAAAAGCGGATCAAAGGTGAAAATCTAATGAGGGAAACTAAGACTCAATCCTAATGTTATCATACATGGTGATCCTATGGTTAATGTGGTTTAAAGAGCACTATCCTAAAAAGGAGGAGAAGAACATAAAAAGCAACTTACTTCCAAGATGGAAGTTAAGTTGATCTTAAAGAGGGGTGAAGAAAATTAAGTGAGCAAAGAAACAATTAATCAGGAATTAATCAGAATAAGCATCAAAAATCCAAGTTAGAATTAAAATGCTAAGTAACAAAATGAAGATTAAATTCTAACAAGAAAATATTAATCTAAGATTAAAAACTAATTCTAAAATTAAATCCTAAAATTAGTTCAAGTAAAATCTAAACTAATTCTAAAAACAATTAGTCCTAAAATTAATTCTAGTGTTAAAACTAATATTAATCCTAAAATTTAATTCCACTAAGTTTCTAGTTAAAACTAAACAAATTCCAAAGTTAAATCTAACTACTAATTCTAAAACAAATTAATTCTAAAGAAAAACTAATATTAAAATCTAAATGAAATTCTGATTTCTAGTTAAAAGAGTTAATCTAAAAATCAAAACTGATTAGAAAATTAAAATCAAGATTAAAAGGTTAACTAAATCTAAAGTTATGTCATAAACCAAATAAAAGAAGAAAAAAAAGAATTAAGTGGTGCATCAGTAGATAAAAGGTGGTGAGAAGAGCAGCCAGGTGTACGGGCCTGCTAGGCTAAAGCCCAAGGTTTGTTGCGAATCTAGAATGGGGGGTGCGAAAATACATCTGGGCGAAAGGGCTTTTGGTGCCAAGCCCAATGATCTTCAAGAGGGAACCCGGGGAGGTTTAGGAAGCAAAGTGAATGTGTGAAAAGCAGGTTGATTGGGCCTACACAAGCCCGGTGCAAACAACCAACAGCAATTTGACCTAAAAAACCTAGAGGCACTTCTCCTCCTTCACTTGTACATACGCCGCTACCCTCTCTTCTTCATCTTATCTTCTTCGTTATCTCTTCTTTCCCTTATCCACCGCGCCGCCGGCAACACCATACCACCTCCGTCAACATCTTCTTCTCCGTCACGCCCTTTTCTCAACATAAACGTATAAAAAAACCTCATCGCGACAACTCACTAATTTCGCCGGAACCAAAACTCCTTGTTGCCACAACATCACCATCCCACCTCCGTTTCATCATCTCTTCGCCGAAAAACAAAGATCCGTGTCTGTCTCGTATATTCTCAACAAACGCGAGGTGTCTCGCTCTACTTCAATCACTCTCGTCCTTACTCCTCGACGTTTAATGGAAACAAACTCCGTCGCGCCATCTTCTCTCCTTCGTCAACATCACGCCGTCACCGGAAAACGCCGTGCCGGAGTTCCAACTCACTTCATCTTCTCCGTTCTCAACACCTCGCCTCAGCAAACACCACCATCACCTCCTCTCAAACTCACACGAACTTCCACACAGCAACAAAGCAAAATCATCGTTCCGCCGTGACAACTTCAACAAATTTACATCGCAACCACCTTCAACAGTTCCAACAAAGAACACTTCACGATTTCTCCAGATCTAATGCTCTATGCTTCTTCTATCACAACTCAAACCAGCGCCGAGAAACAATACCGCATCGGAATCAAATTCAACTCAGAATCGACGTGATGATCAAAAGGAACAAAAACATGCCTACACAACTACAACGCTAAGAAGATAATTTCATATAATCAATGTAGACAGATCAACGTACCTACCAGAGACAGTCCGGTGCCTCTTCGCTTGCGACGAGAAAGAACTCCACGAGGTAAGCTGATTTCTTGCACTTTCTGATTCCAATTCAATTTCTCAATCTTCTCCTCTTTGAATCTGACTTTTGCACCTTGCACCTTCTTCCTCTTCTGAAGTTGTTGTTGTGATGTTCGAAATCGTTCTTCGCCTTGCGTCTTTCAAATTCCTTCTTCTACTCTTTCTGTCAATCTTGATGAACACCGTACGTTGAATTTACTTTGTTGCTGTTATTGAATTCTGCAGGTTGATGAAGTTTTGGAAAAATGAAAATTATGATGAAGGTTGAGTTAAAGGGGACGATGTATTGGTATGGAAGATGGTGAAGATTAATTACAGAGTGAAATTGGAGAGAATTGAAATGGAGAATTGGTGATGGAGAATCAGAGCAGAGAAAGAGATTGAAGGTGATGAATTGAAGATGAATCGTGAAAAATGAAGAATCCTCCTCAACAATTCAGTTGCAACTGCTTATATACAGGAATGGGGTGAGGGTAGTATTGTTTTTCCATCTGAAATTCAGTTAGGAGTTAGTTGGAGTTGTGAAATTCAGTTAGAAACTTCTGTTAGAAGCTTGGTGAACTTTGTTGTATGTCTTTGTGTAGTTAGAGTGAGTTGTGGCAAAAGGTCACAAATTCGTACTCGGTCTGCACTTGGTTTTTGTCGTTTGTAACTTTTCTCTGTATTTTCTTTTTCTGTTAATTCTTTCTTTTATTTTTCTGCTCACCAACCTGCTATATACTTTTTCTGCTATTTATTTTCTTTTCTGTGGTTCAAAATTGCTGCAGATCTAAAAGTGGATATGTAGAAATATTGAAAAATGAAAATGGACTATATTGAAGTATAATGGATATTTGGAAGGCTTATGGTTATGTTTTATTGGAAAAATGGATAACATGGATTATGAATGAATAAATGGTTAATTGGAAAAAAGGATAATATTTGATATTAAAAGTGGATAATGAATTAAATTTGGATAAATGGTTAATGGAAGGGGAAATGGATTAACAAATGGATATTATGGAAATTGGTTCGAATAGGTGGACTTGAAAAATGGTTTAATGGCATTTGAAAATGGATATTAAAAAAAATAATAATTGGACAATTGGTTTTCATGGATATTGGTAAGTAATATGGATATAAATGGATTAGAATGGATTTAAAAAGACAAATGGTCGTACATGGGTATAAAAATGACATGTATTTAGAAATGAGTTTAAAACTACAATGAAAGCTAAGAAGTGGTTAGTTAGATTTGTGAAATGAATGGATTGTAATAATTGGATGAAAATGAATTATAAAGAAAAATTGGCTTATGAAGTTGGTATTAAAATGGTTATTAAAAATGGATAACAAAAAATGAAAATGGATATGGATCGTGGATAGAAAATGGATAACCAATCACAAACTTTCACAAGCCTCTGATAAAATGGTCACAGCTACCACTGAACAATCTGGCCACTCACATGATCCACTAAAGAATCTCAACCGATAAACAGTCCACAAGCTCAACCATGAATAAAAAACCTAAATCACCCAGGTGTACACTGATGAACTTTGCAGCAGATGACTTGCAGAATCGCCCCAAACAGGGCAAACACTTATAACAAGAAAATCCTTTGATCCCATGTCTCAGAAAACCAATGCAATGATATGATTATGAGTTATGACCTAAAAATGCAGATGAACGCGAAGCAAAATCCAGGAAAAGGTAGGGCAAATTTTGGGGTGCTACAGCTGCCCCTATTCAATCAACTTGGACTTGAAAGGATGATAGCAACTGCTTTCAGGCATTCAAGGTACAAGGTGATTGAATACAAAAAGAACCGCAAAATTTGCTAGTCGCAAGGAGTGAAAATGTACATGGAGCCCAGTCACACCTCGTTAAAGGAATTTGATGGAATGACAACATACCCGGAGAACCACATCGTCAAAGGGGTTTGACGGGAAGAAAAATGGAACCCGACTGAAAGGACACATCGTCATAGGGATGATAGAAAGAAGACCTGAACGAAGAAGACACATTGTCATGGGGATGACAAAAAGAAAACCTGGCCGAGGGTAACACATTGTCATGGGGAAGACAGAAAGAAAACCTGACCGAGGGAAACACGTTGTCATAGGGATGACAGGAAGAAGACCTGACCGAAATGTCTTCATCAAGGGGTTGATGGACAATGACTGGTCGAGGGTAAGATCGACGTGTGATCTACGACCCAAAAGAAAGGTAAGTAGAGGGGTTGATTGTAATGTCTGCTGGGGATATGTTACCGTCTTGACTGAAAGCTGATTTGGGCTCTCGCGCAAGGTACCAAATCTGGCTTATGCTTCACATGCATATGTTTGAATTTTCTTTCTATGGCGTAATGCTCCACACGAAATGGAAATGCTACGCGATTTGAGGATGCAATGATCACTATATGCTGAAAACCGACGTATGCTCGGGCTACCGGGAAAGAAGGATGTGCCAAGTACAATTGAACTTTGCTGGCCAGGACAGGTGAAACCTGATGGTGGTTGTTTTTTCAAAGGCGAAATCTTTCTGGGTACCAATGGGGATTGGATTTTGAATGAAGTTCCAATAGGGATTGGACTTTTCTTTAAAGGAAACGCCAATAGGGATAGGGCTTCAGGTTTTTGAAAGATGCCAGCAAAGTGGGCTGTGGATGAAGGTGAGCAAGGTTGGGCTACGGCTTTTCTGTTTGGTTTTACAAGGTTTCATGATATGCTATGATAATGATATGTGTGGTAATGATTATGCAATGATATGATATGCAACAGGACCACTCCAGCAAAATAAATGCTGAAGAGACGAGACCAACTCCTCTGGGGGTAACAAACTGAACCGCCTTCAAGGTCATAAACTGCTCGAGATCCCGACTAAACCTCCATTCTGCAGGAAAGTATGAATAACAAACTTCTGCCGGAGGAAACATCCCAGGAATCTTGCTGATGACAATCTACCTTTGACTTGCTGGGGAAGGCTAACCACCACCCAAAAATATACTTGGGGATAATGGTTGATGATGTCAGCCCTGTTAGGGGACCAGATCAGACTTACTCCTTTGTTGGAAATTTACCTTCTACCCTTATTCTGTTGGGGAGATGGGAACAACTTTACCACAAACTGGGGAAGTACAAATCCAATACTCACAACACTCTTATCCTGTACGGTAATATGAACTCTCGCTGAATAAACTCTGATGGGAAGAATAACACTGAAAGGATGTCTTTTTTAGCAATGTATTTTGTACAACACCAGACAACTACTGGCTTGCCACACTGCGGATGGACTTTAACAACGTCTTTTGTATAACGCCAGACGACTACTGGCTTGCCACACTTTGGGTGGACTTTAACAACGTCTTTTGTACAACGCCAGACGACTACTGGCTTGCCACACTTTTGGTGGACTTTAACAATGTCTTTTGTACAACGCCAGATGACTACTGGCTCGCCACGCTGCTGGTGGACTTTGCAGCCTTGTGCCACCCGAAGACGGACTTTTGCCAATCTACTGTTGGACTTTCTGCCACCCGAAGACGGACTTTTGCCAATCTACTGTTGGACTTTGTTGAGGAACCATGATCAATGATTGGATCTCTGAGACTCCTGAAAAGATAATATCTCTACTGGAGAATGAATGAACAATCCGTCTGCTTCGAATTATCATGTTTTCCAAAAATAAATTGGACTTTGAGATATGAGGGGAGTGAAGATTCTGCCAGGAATTACTTCATCTGCTTGGGGATGAATTCTGGTCATAGCAACTTCGCTGGGGATGAGACTTTTTTAATGACGTTCTGCTGGGGCAACAAGTCATTAAAACTCTGCTTAGGGGTCTATCAAACTCGAGATCCTATGCTGGGAGAATCAACCTTCTAACCCGGCTGGGGGAAGAACATATTATCACTCTGCTGAGGAATATATTCTGTTGATCAATAAACCTCACGCGGGGAGAAAAACAACTCAGCTGGGGAATATTGTTGACAAGATTTGATGATGAAATCTGTGGGGATACCATTACCAGAGATACGATCTTGCTGGGACTCAGGGTTAATCTGTCGGGGATATGCAAATCCTAGTTGGAAGACAATCCGTTGCAACATGCTGAGAAAGAGTCCCTAGAGATCTGTTGGGGAAACCCAAAGCAATTCCACGGTAGTCTGCTGAGAAATAAAACTGTCAATCCTAGGATAAGTGTCATAATGCCCCATGTTAGGTGAACTTTCCTTTTGACGACTCCGTTGGGGATAATGAGTTTACCACAAACCCTGCTTGGGAAAACCGCTTTAAAGCGTCTCGTGCTGGGGAACGTCTCTTGAGAGGATTTTACAGAAGACCAAACGTCCTCAAACTCTACTGGGGATAATAGATCTGAAACACCTCCTGCCGGGGAAATTCCAAATGTCCCATGCTTGGGAGAGTCAACAACTTGCTTTTTGCCCCAAGACTGGTCTGAAGAAATTGTCATAAGAGGATTTTACAGAAGATTAAACATCTTCAAACTCCTGGCAACTTCACTGGGGATTGACCATCAACTTCGGTGTCTGTGAAGCAACTCTACTGGGGACGTCACGTGTCAGCTATCAACATGAACCCGCAAACGTGATATGACCAAAAGAGGTGCCCCGATGCAACATAACCTGTAAATGAACATGTCTTCAGGATGTCTCGTGAAGATCTGATATATATGCCCCAGACTGTGATTTACCGTTCTCCGGAGAGAACAACTTTTTGTGCTCTTGAGGCGGCCTGCCCCAGTCTTGAAATGATTTGTGCCCCTATCTGGCTGATCTGTGAAGGAATACCTCTGACTGACTGACCTTCGAGAGATTTGTCGAATCTCGACTTGATTGCCCCAGATTCTCGACATAATTGCCCCAGATTAACTAAATCTTGGAATGGATCGCCCGTTTGGTATGACTTGCCCCGGCTCAACGGAGTACTCGGGCACTTTGCACCTTAGATTAATCAATCTTTCCATTGTAGAAACTTTCCTGATGCCAAGTATTGACTCGCAAGTAAAACAATTCATTTTGAAAAGATAATTTTGATCCAATGCATATGACAGTTTTGTAATCCAAGTTTGTTCACTGGAAAAATTTTGTGGCCTGTAGTGAACGAATCACTTATTAGAATTTCACATCGATACCAACATGAATGGTAAGAAACTCCTTTCGGGAGTCAGAACTGACGCGATTTTAACCAAAGTATGCTTTCGAAACAACCCTGCTTCAATTAGGTCTTTCGAAGGTTGTAACGTGGCCTTGTTTGCAGTTTAAGAAAGAAAGGATATAAGGATCAACGTTTTGTTTTAACCCACCCATTCTCCTTGATGTTCTCCAGTCCTATGTTCAGCTAACTTGACACAAGCGCTCACCTTTCAAAAAGGTTATTAAATGGTATGAGGATAGAAGGAACCCACATGATTTTCGGAGTGACAGTCACCCCTTCTGTCTTTGGTATCTGTAGTCACGCGATTTGTTCTTTATTCGAGGATTTTCCTTTTGTAATCCTTTCCGCTTTTCGCTTTTTCATTCTTTTGTTTTTTGATATCCCTGATTTTTGCCTGGACTGATTCTTTTGAATTTTTCGATTTTGAAGTCCAGCGGGATGCCCTAACTTTTGCCTAAGTCACTTGTTTTCAAGTCTTAGCGGGCTTTTTCCCTTCTTTTTTTTTGAACTAATCGTGTGACACAGGTTTGTTTGACTTGTTTTGAAAAGGTTGTGACTGCCTCACTCTTCAGTTGGTGAGGGATAACCTCTGCGATTTGATCCTCAAATGAGACACTCCTTTGAAATTTGAACGCTTGGTCAAATTAACTGACACCTACCCTGCCCCGGGTTAAGATAGAGGGTTTTTTCGTTTTCAGAAAGAAACTCCTGCTTCTAGGCTCAACGGGGTTGACAAGGGATTATCTTCCTTATGTCTCCGGTGTTTGAGGAATTGAAACAATGCCTGTACATCATCAGCAGAGTTTTGTCCCAAAAGCATACAATTGGAAGTTCTGCGTCTTTGAATATCATCATCCTCCCTCGGATCCTGCTTAAACAAATGTTAGATACCAATAAAGAAAAGTATGAGTGAACACGACTGGATTTAACCAAAACATGCATATTCATTTCATTATCATTATCAATCGAAAACAGACGAGTTTTACAAATGAGTTTGCACTTTTTAGCAGAAAAGAAACTACAAATGCAAAGAAATGACATGATCTAAATGGTCGCCAGCTTTGAGGAACTGGGCCTTCCAAGCTTGATTTGCTAATGAGCTGACCATCTTCACAATTGCTCATCAAAGTCATTCTGATACTCATCTGCACAACTGCTCTCAATGACTTCTTCCATAACCTGGACTGATGAACCCACCTGACTGGATGAAGGAGAAATGTTTATCTGAATACCCTGAGGCGTGAATGAGAACATATTGGAGTCAAGAAGAGTCTGAACCTTGCTCCTGAGCACCTTACAGTCTTCCGTTGAATGCCCCTGTGCCCCAGCATGATAGTCACAACGGGCGTTGACATCAAAACCTAGTGGATACGGAAAAGGCACTGGCTTCAACTCCTTCGGCACTATCAATCCACCTTTGATCAAATTTGGCAACATCTGACTATACGACATTGGCATCTAAGTGAACTGCCTCTCTGGCTTTCTTGGCCTTTGTCGGGCGTGCTGACGCGGCTGGCGGCGATATGACCGTTGATTCTGAGAAGGTCTCTGATTTGCAGAAAAATATTGTCCCTGATATGAAGACCCATAAGATTGTTGACTCTGAACAGTTGATATGTTTGAACACTAAGAACGAGGTGGTAGAGATTCCTGAATAGAACTATTTTCTTCCTCGAATTCTTCCTGAGAACTAACAACTGATTCATTTTCATTAGCTTGGAAGTTCAAGATGCCTTGGAGCTTTCCACAATTGAGCAATCTCTCAATACGATCTCCCACCCTCACGAGGTCAGAAATTTTTTTTGCCCCATTGACAATCATCTTTTCCAAGTACGGCCCTTGCAAGGTATCCATGAACAAATCAACAAATTCTCTATCTGAAAGTGGCGGTTAAACACGAGCGGCGAACTCTCTCCATCTCTGAGCATACTCTCAGAATGATTTATTATCGGCCTGAGACAAGTCTTGCAAATGTATTCGACTGAGAGCCATGTCAAGATTATAATCGTACTGCTTTACAAAGGCGTTTGCTAGATCTGTCCATGATTGGATGCAACCACTCTGCAACTGCATATACCAATACAAAGATGCCCCACTCAGACTGTCTTGGAAACAGTGGATCATGAGCTTGTCATTGTCGACATGTGAGGTCATTCTTCTGCAGAACATCACCAAATGTAGCTTTGGACAGCTATCTCCTTTGTATTGCTTAAACTTCGGCATTTTAAACTTTGGAGGCATTACCAGGCCAAACACCAAACACATGCTCAAAGCATTCAGATCAAGATTATCACGCCTCTCCAGGGCTTTAATTTTCTCGTCCAACACGCGGTATCTTTCGTCATCAACATATCGTGGATCCTTAGGGTTTATCTTCGGAACTACCCCTCGGACATCTGGCACAGAGAATGCAAAACTCTGATAATCAGTGGCATCAAGAGAAGATGAATGTCCATCTCGGACAAAAGGAGGTTCTTGCTCAACTTGATTCTCGACAGGGATCCGCACTGGCTGAGGTTGGGCAACATTGCTCGCCGGAGGTGGAATGACATTCTTATTTCTTTGAATATTGGCCTCTCCCCTTGTCATGACGGCCATAGCTTCCATAATTTGGTCCAACTGATGCTTCATCAATTCAACATCAGCCCTAGTCACAAACTGATTCTGTTCCCCAGAGTTCATGATTCTTCCAGAAGCTGATTCAAGTCCAATACAAAAGTCGGGAAATCAAACTGCAGTTCAGATAAAGGATGGATGAGCTCACTGGTCTGGCCTGGAGAAAGGATATGCAAAAATGATGCAAGATGCAAATGCAATGCAATAATATAAATGCAATAAGATATGGGATCAAAGCTTCCATATAGTCTTAATAAGTGTTGTGCTGCTGACTGAATGAGGTCACAGCTCGAAGGTCTGTTCTGAAGAGAATACCGGAATACCAGAATACCGGATTATCAGAATACCAGAATACCAGGCTGATAAGTCCACACTGATAGGAAATCCAGAATACCGGGTATGTTGAAGGTCAAGGTTACCTGCAAACCTGTAAACAACCCGCCCCTCTCACATGTGGTTCCTAGAAAATAAGGCTTGTCAGCTTCGGAGGTTTGAGAAGCGATAGCACATTCAGCCCGTAGGATACAATGCTATGCCAATCAAAGAGGTCGTCCACTGACTCACCTTAGAAAATAAAGGTCATCCTATGCAAGTTCCAAAGTGGGCCCTCGGGTGCGAGTGGGTTTGCCACAGAACGTGGTCTGCCACTGTCACCACTAAAGAGAGATGTTTCCACTAAGGTCCTCATGATCGATCACTAGAGTCGACAGCTCTCTAGATCGACATCCTGGAATACGCAAGATGCGTACGCCATGATGGGTCCCAAGATAGCCTCGTCTAGCTGTGAATTTCGTGATTACCCAACGTACACAGATGGTATGTAGGTCCCACTACTCTCCACTCTAAATCTAAGTGTGCACTCAAGCCTTTGTAATGGGCTCCTCTCTTAGAAATCCCACCCCGCCAAACAGACAGAACAGTGCAACACAATATAATATATGAAATGTAAATGCTAACATGCTGTAAATATACAAGTAATAAAATACTGTAAACAACAAATACAAGAAAACAGTAAACACCCAATGAAAGAAAAGCAAACAAGCGCTAGGATCGACTCGCTTAGGATGGACCAGCAATAGGTCAACCTATCCCCAGCAGAGTCGCCAGCTGTCGCTCCCGGGATTTTCATCCTAGTACAAACGCTAAAGTGGCACGAAACAGAGTCGTCAGCAATGTGTATTTATCCCAAGAGAGGGAAAGGAAACACCGCATAAACCGGAAGGGAAGGAAAAGCATGGTCTTGCGACCAAGAAAACTGGGTTCGGGAGTCGGTTACACGCAGGGAAGGTATTAGCACCCCCACCCGTCCATCGTACCCGATGGGATCCATGCTTGCTTATCTCAATCAAAGGGTGTAAGGAAAGATGCTGGAAAAAGAACTGGAAAAGGAATGGAAAAGGAAAGGAGAGAGAAAGAGAAACAAATGTAGGGAAAATAAAAGAAGTGCTCGGATGGGCCCTACCCTACTGCCTACGTATCTCATCAGGAACATGAGAATCAGAGCAACGTAGTTCCCCTCATTAGGGATGGATTGTTTGTGTTTTTTAAGGAACAGCTAATGTTCTAGTTCAGGTGTTGCAGGCTCGCTGGTCCGAGTACGTTACCATTTTGCAAGAGAACGAGGAGAAGCGCGTTCATACGTTAAGATGAGTGATATGAGAAAAGAATTCCCGAAGGAAAGACGTTATTGTTTGTTTTTGTCTTTTAAGAAAGAAGTGTTTTGATTGTTTTTGTGTTTTGTAACATGTATTGTATTTAAGTCCCTCATGTAGGATCGAATGCCTCGCGTATCGACCCAAGACAGGACGCATGCTAAACATTCCAAGAAAGCAAGAGAATACCCCACACTTCCTTGTTCCCACATGAAAGGCCTAAATACAATAGGTGTTATGCCTTTATTAAGTGTTTTTTACTTTTGTTTGAAGGTGAGAGAAGAAAGACTCAAAAACGGATCAAACGTGAAAATCTAATGAGGGAGACTAAGACTCAATCCTAATGTTATCATACATGGTGATCCTATGGTTAATGTAGTTTAAAGAGCACTGTCCTAAAAAGGAGGAGAAGAACATAAGAAGCAACTTACTTCCAAGATGGAAGTTAAGTTGATCTTAAAGAGGGATGAAGAAAATTAAGTGAGCAAAGAAACAATTAATCAGGAATTAATCAGAATAAGCATAAAAAATCCAAGTTGGAATTAAAATGCTAAGTAACAAAATGAAGATTAAATTCTAACAAGAAAATATTAATCTAAGATTAAAAACTAATTCTAAAATTAAATCCTAAAATTAGTTCAAGTAAAATCTAAACTAATTCTAAAAACAATTAGTCCTAAAATTAATTCTAGTGTTAAAACTAATATTAATCCTAAAATTCAATTCCACTTAGTTTCTAGTTAAAACTAAACAAATTCCAAAGTTAAATCTAACTACTAATTCTAAAGCAAATTAATTCTAAAGAAAAACTAATATTAAAATCTAAATGAAATTCTAATTTCTAGTTAAAAGAGTTAATCTAAAAATCAAAACTGATTAGAAAATTAAAATCAAGACTAAATGGTTAACTAAATCTAAAGTTATGTCATAAACCAAATAAAAGAAGAAAAAAAAGAATTAAGTGGTGCATCAGTAGATAAAAGGTGGTGAGAAGAGCAGCCAGGCGTACGGGCCTGCTAGGCTAAAGCCCAAGGTTTGTTGCAAATCTAGAAAAGGGGTGCGAAAATACATCTGGGCGAAAGGGCTTTTGGTGCCAAGCCCAATGATCTTCAAGAGGGAACCCGGGGAGGTTTAGGAAGCAAAGTGAATGTGTGAAAAGCAGGTTGATTGGGCCTACACAAGCCCGGTGCAAACAACCAACAGCAATTTGACCTAAAAAACCTAGAGGCACTTCTCCTCCTTCACTTGTACATACGCCGCTACCCTCTCTTCTTCATCTTATCTTCTTCGTTATCTCTTCTTTCCCTTATCCACCGCGCCGCCGGCAACACCATACCACCTCCGTCAACATCTTCTTCTCCGTCACGCCCTTTTCTCAACATAAACGTATAAAAAAACCTCATCGCGACAACTCACTAATTTCGCCGGAACCAAAACTCCTTGTTGCCACAACATCACCATCCCACCTCCGTTTCATCATCTCTTCGCCGAAAAACAAAGATCCGTGTCCGTCTCGTATATTCTCAACAAACGTGAGGTGTCTCGCTCTACATCAATCACTCGCGTCCTTACTCCTCGACGTTTAAAGGAAATAAACTCCGTCGCGCCATCTTCTCTCCTTCGTCAACATCACGCCGTCACCGGAAAACGCCGTGCCGGAGTTCCAACTCACTTCGTCTTCTCCGTTCTCAACACCTCGCCTCAGCAAACACCACCATCACCTCCTCTCAAACTCACACGAACTTCCACACAGTAACAAAGCAAAATCATCGTTCTGTCGTGACAACTTCAACAAATTTACATCGCAACCACCTTCAACAGTTCCAACAAAGAACACTTCACGATTTCACCGGATCTAATGCTCTATGCTTCTTCTATCACAACTCAAACCAGCGCCGAGAAACAATACCGCATCAGAATCAAATTCAACTCAGAATCGACGTGGTGATCAAAAGGAACAAAAACATGCCTACGTAACTTCAACGTGTCGCTCCCGGGATTTTCATCCAAGTACAAACGCGAAAGTGGCACCGAAACAGAGTCGCCAGCAATCTGTATTTATCCCAAGAGAGGGAAAGGAAACACCGCATAAACCTGAAGGAAGGAAAGAACATGGTCTTACGACCAAGATAAAGGGTAAGGGAGTCGGTTACGCGAGATGAAGGTATTAGCACCCTCTCGCGTCCATCGTACCCGATGGGATCCACGCTTGCTGCTTCAATCAAAAGGTGTATGAAAGGATACTGGAAAAGGAACTGGAAAAGGAATGAAAAAAGGAAATGAGAGAGAAAAAGAAACAAATGTAGGGAAAATAAAAGAAGTGCTCGAATGGGCCCTACCTCACTGCCTACGTATCTCATCGGGAACATGAGAATCAGAGCGACGTAGTTCCCCTAACTAGGGATGGTTGTTTGTGTTTTTTAGTGGAATACGTCAACGTTTGCGTCCTGGCAGTTTAGGTGTTGCAGCTCGCTGTAGGGAGACTTAGACGTTACCTGTTTGCGGTAGAACGGAAATGACGGATCCTTAAGGAATGAGTGAATGAGATGAGGAAAGAATTCCCAAAGGAAAGACGTTATTGTTTGTTTTTGTATTTTAAGAGTTTTTTCCATTGTTTGCATATGATAGTGTATCTAAATCTTAATCAATTGAATGTATACATCCTCACATTCCAAGATGGAATGAGTAAGAGAGTACACTAAGGGTGAAGAAGACCCTCACACTTAGTTCCAATTACGAAGGTTCAAACACACTAGCATACTTGTATTTATTAAGTGTTTTTGTTGATTATGAAATGAAGAAGTGTTTTTTATTTGTACCTTCAACAAGTATTGCATTCAAGTCCCTCATACAAGATCAAATGTTTAACACATTGACCCAAGATGGGCTATATGCTACACATTCTAAGATTATAAGAGAAAACCCCTTATAATCTTTTCTTTATATGAAAGGCCTAAATGCAATAAATGCCTACCTTTATTAGATATTTTGAATTTTCTTTGAGATGAGGAGATGAAAGACTCAAGAGAGAGAAAGGTAAAATCTATGTGAACTAAGACTCAATCCTAATTGATTAGTTAAGGGAGTGATCCTAAAGGTTCGTGAGGTTTAAGGAATCTAATCCTAAAAGAAAAGAAGGACATAAGAAGCAACTTACTTCCAAGATGGAAGTTAAGTTGATCTTAAAGAGGGATGAATAAAAATAAGCAAACAAAGAAACATTTAATCAACAACTCAACAGAAATTAACCAAGATAAACCAAGTTAGAATTAAAATGCTAAGTAAAAAACAAGATTAAATTCTACCAAGAAAATATTAATCCAAGATTAAAAACTAATTCTAAAATTAGTTCTAATTAATTCTAAACTAAATCTAAAGAAAATCTAAAGAAAACTAATCCTAAAATTAAATCTAGAATTAATTCAAGTTAATCTCTAAAAGAAATTCCACTTAATTTCTAATTAAAGATATTTCTAATATTAATCTAATTAATTTCTAGAAAAAAACTAATCCTAATATTAAAACCTAATAAAACTCTAATTGTCATAAGTTTACTAACTAAACAATTAATAAAGCCAAAACTCAAATCAAAACAAATAACAAAGAAACAATTAAAAAAAACAAAGAGGGGTGCAAACAGTATGGGGAGTGTGTGAAAAAAGCTACCAGGCGCGTGGGCCTTGAAGTTCTAAGCCCAAATAATTTCTATGTTCAGCCAGGGGGTGAGGATTGAAACAGGGAGTATGGTCAGCAATTCTAGGCGAATGGGTTTAGTGAACTCAGGCCCATGAACATATGCAGCAAAGGGGGTGCGAAGAGAATCTGGGAGGTATGGGTTTCTTGGCCTAAAGCCCAGTTAAGAAGTCAAAGGGGTGTGAATAGTAGTGTGCTACGGGTGTGAAAAAAAGAAATTAGGCGGGCCTAGTAAACCCGGTCCAAACACTAGTACAACATGGTTAAAAAGAAACCCTAAAAATAACACTCCCTCAGCCACAAACAACCGCTTCTTCTTCACCATTGCGTCTTCTCCCTTCTCCAACATCATCATCGCCGTTCAAATCGCCGCCCCTCAAAACCTTTACTCGTCTTCATCACTGCATCGTCGATCTTCTTCTCCGTCTTCTTCGCTGCTACGCCGAACCTCTTCGTTCACTATGTTCGCTCATCTTGAACCGCGCCGTCGAAGACACGAGAACTCCGTTTCTCTCCTCATCACGCCATGCTACAGAACCTCACGCCAGCGAAGGGAAAACCTCAACAACATCAACACGACTTGCGTCTCTCAACACTTCCCTCACTGAATCAAAAGTGAACAAACCTCTCCGCCGCGCCGTGACGTCACACCGGCGGCAGCGGAGTTCTTACATTAACGGCCAGAAATCTCTTAAGTTCTCCAACTTCAATAACACCTCACTCAAAACATCGCAAAAAAAAAGCCGCAATCAACAGATAGAACACAAGCTACGAATCGCTAAACAAATCGCACAAACAGCTAATCACACATCAAAGTTTGAGAGGAACTCAACGTACCTATCGGAGTCGCTCCGATGGCGCTTCGACGACGACAAAGGAGTGAACTCAATGAATCTGATTCAGGTATATGCGTATTTGCTCAATTCCATCACGCACCTTCTTCTTTGATCCGCTTCTTCTGTGCGATTCTGAGTTTAGAGTTGAAATTCTTGCGCGAATGAAATTTGTGCTCTTCTCTGAGATGTTGCTGTGGTTGAATACATGTGCGATGAAATTGCTGTTACGATTCGAATTATTTCTGAATTATTGTTGATTTTTGAGACGCTGATTTTCTGTAGGTGTTGATGAAGGTACTGAGAATTGAAGAATTTGTTGCAGAGAAAAATGGTGGAGAGTGGAAGAATGAGAACTGAGAAATTCTGCAGAATGAAGAAGAAAAATAATGAAGATGAGAGAGATTGAAGGTGATGAAAGTGAGGAATTATCTAGAATCAAGAGGAACCCCCAGAATGAAGAAGATGATGAAGCTTTATAGAGAAGATGGAGGGTAGTTTGGTCTGCACAATTGAAATTCGGTTAGGGTTTTCTTGGAGTTTGTTAAATTCTGTTAGAGTTGGTTATGGTAGTTATTGAATCAGTTAGAGAAGGTTAGGAAATGTTAACCGTTGGTTTTCTTTTGTGTTCCATTTTTGTTAAAAAACTGATACGAGTTTTATTTGATGGTAATTATGATGAAGAGAATTCTGCTACTGTTATAATTTTTCATTTCTGCTATGTATCTCTGCTGTGTAATTCTGATGAAAACTTTTGCTGATGAACTTTTTGCCGTACCAAAAATTTTGTTATGCGTTGGGTGACACGTTTTGCCCCAACATGGCATGGAGAAATAGCTAGCATGTGTACAGCACAACCAATGCTTCTTAGTAGCAACAAAATATTGTAGTTTACCAGTTATTTTCCTCTTATTCATATGAATTCCCCTCAAGCAATCAACAAAATTATTAACAAGACCAAGAAGTATTAACGAGGCAAATATCTCCACGTTAAAGGATCTTTGGGTTTGGAAAGAAAAAATGGTTTAATGATTCTAATGACATGGATATTGGTTTTTTTAGAAGTAGGTTTAATGTGGTTTATGGACAATGGATTGGATATGATTTATGGATTTTGGTTAGAGATGGATTAAAGAACAATGAGTTTGGATATGGGTTAAAGAAAAATGAAACAAAATGGATATGGATATTTGGACAAAAGGGTTTTTATGGATATAGGATTGAAACAAAATGGATATGGAAATTGGATAATTGGAAGTGATTTGGATAAAAATAGAAAAATGGATTAAAGAGTGGATAATTGAAAAGAAATGAACTAAAATTGGATAAAATGGATTTTTGGATATTTGGATATTTGGATAATTGAAAAAAAAATGTATTAAATTAATATGGGTTAGAAAAAAAAAGAAGAGTTGTGTCTCGACTTTCAAGCAAGTCACATAATCACATTCAATCCACATCCCACTTCAGATCCCAAGTGACTAGGAAAACCTCAGATCAGGAAGATTACAACGAGGAGAATTCAACCTCTTGCTCCAACTTAACCGGGAATAGAAACCGACTGAATCCCTTATGAATAAGGCCAAGAAAATCCTTTGATCCCATGTCTTAGAAGACCAATGCAATGATATGATTATGAATATGGCCTAAGGGAATGCAAATGAGTAAAGCATAAGCCAGAAAAAGGTAGGGCAAATTTTGGGGTGCTACACAACGCTGAGAAGATAATTTCATAGAATCAATGTAGACAGATCAACGTACCTACCGGAGACAGTTCGGTGCCTCTTCGCTTACAATGAGAAAGAACTCCACGAGGTAAGCTGATTTCTTGCACTTTCTGATTCCAATTCAATTTCTCAATCTTCTCCTCTTTGAATCTGACTTTTGCACCTTGCACCTTCTTCCTCTTCTGAAGTTGTTGTTGCGTGATGTTCGAAATCGTTCTTCGCCTTGCGTCTTTCAAATTCCTTCTTCTACTCTTTCTGTCAATCTTGATGAACACCGTGCGTTGAATTTACTTTGTTGTTGTTATTGACTTCTGCAGGTTGATGAAGTTTTGGAAAATTGAAAATTATGATGAAGGTTGAGTTGAAGGTGACGATGTATTGGTATGGAAGATGGTGAAGATTAGTTACAGAGTGAAATTCGAGAGAATTGAAATGGAGAATTGGTGAAGGAGAATCAGAGCAGAGAAAGAGATTGAAGGTGATGAATTGAAGATGAATCGTGAAAAATGAAGAATCCTCCTCAACAATTCAGTTGCAACTGCTTATATACAGGAATGGGGTGAGGGTAGTATTGTCTTTCCATCTGAAATTCAGTTAGGAGTTAGTTGGAGTTGTGAAATTCAGTTAGAAACTTCTGTTAGAAGCTTGGTGAACTTTGTTGTGTGTCTTTGTGTAGTTAGAGTGAGCTGTGGCAAAAGGTCACAAATTCGTACTCAATCTGCACTTGGTTTTTGTCGTTTGTAACTTTTCTCTGTATTTTCTTTTTCTGTTAATTCTTTCTTTTATTTTTCTGCTCACCATCCTGCTATATACTTTTTCTGCTATTTATTTTCTATTCTGCGGTTCAAAATTGCTGCAGATCTAAATGTGGATATGTAGAAATATTGAGAAATGAAAATGGACTATATTGAAGTATAATGGATATTTGGAAGGCTTATGGTTATGTTTTATTGGAAAAATGGATAACATGGATTATGAATGAATAAATGGTTAATTGGAAAAAAGGATATTATTTGATATTAAAAGTGGATAATGAATTAAATTTGGATAAATGGTTAATGGAAGGGGAAATGGATTAACAAATGGATATTATGGAAATTGGTTCGAATAGGTGGACTTGAAAAATGGTTTAATGGCATTTGAAAATGGATATTAAAAAAAAATATAATTGGACAATTGGTTTTCATAGATATTGGTAAGTAATATGGATATAAATGGATAAGAATGGATTTAAAAAGACAAATGGTCGTACATGGGTATAAAAATGACATGTATTTAGAAATGAGTTTAAAACTACAATGAAAGCTAAGAAGTGGTTAGTTGGATTTGTGAAATGAATGGATTGTAATAATTGGATGAAAATGAATTATAACAAAAAATTGGCTTATGAAGTTGGTATTAAAATGGTTATTAAAAATGGATAACAAAAAATGAAAATGGATATGGATCGTGGATAGAAAATGGATAACCAATCACAAATTTTCACAAGCCTCTGATAAAATGGTCACAGCTACCACTGAACAATCTGGCCACTCACATGATCCACTGAAGAATCTCAACCGATAAACAGTCCACAAGCTCAACCATGAATAAAAACCTAAATCACCCAGGTTTACACTGATGAACTTTGCAGCAGATGACTTGCAGAATCGCCCCGAACAGGGCAAACACTTATAACAAGAAAATCCTTTGATCCCGTGTCTCAGAAAACCAATGCAATGATATGATTATGAGTTATGACCTAAAGATGCAGATGAACGCGAAGCAAAAGCCAGGAAAAGGTAGGGCAAATTTTGAGGTGCTACAGTGAGTATCCACCTTTCTTAGGTCTCAAGATACGAGCAACAATCCATTGTAAAATGTGGTCTTCAAATTTCAAATGACCGGTAGTGACATTTTTTGGAAAGACGTCACTTGCCACAACATTGTCAGGATATGGTTCCCGTAGCATAGAGTTTAGAGCAGTGTTGAACTCAAAGTTTTGAACAAATGTTTATCAGTTACTCTGGGCAGATTTTCATTTGTGTCCAAACTAAACAAAGTAGCCCATAAATCATTGTTTACATCATGAAGAGCATTATTCATAGAAAACTTAAACTCAGCCCCCTTAAATTTACCCTTGATTCCACAGTAGAACACTTGAATCAGGTCACTATTGTATTTATCATCACATTCCAGAAATTCACCAAGATTCTGAACATTGAGTATTTCAGTTATCTCAGGAATGTGATAATCTTCACTCATCAATACATAGAAACCATGTTGAGGCGTAACATCATGATTACTAAACAATGCCTCATAAGGACTAGATAGTGCATCAGAAACTAAAGAATTAACGGTTACCGGTTGTGAAGAGGTTCCGGAAGATGAAGCTCTGGTTGTTCTTTTTCCGGTTGTGCGCCTTGTAACACCCCCAATCTATACCCCCAAATAAAATAAAACGATAAAAAATTCATCAGAGTATAATTAAAACATTCATGGCATAGACTGAGGAGTCACATCAATTGAAACAATATACACATAAACCTGCTCATAAAGATATGCAACAATCAGGTAGCAATTAACAGAGGAACTTAGTTCCTACTACCCACAATTCAGATATAGAATACAAGCGGAAAATCTGTACTGAAATCTTATATATATATATCATGAAAATTTTGTCTGCCAAATACAATCATACATGTACAATCCCTAAAGAAACATATACATATACACACAAATCACCAACGACCTCCCTAACTATCCGGTGCCACATATCAGAGCCGACCGACAAAAGAATGAAGACCTAAGCTTCACGAAAAGACCTCCAGCAATCTAATTTACAATGCCTTATAGGGCATTTTAAACAGCAGAAGGGTGAGAAACACAATCATAATATAATTGCATATAATTATATAATAACACAACATTACACACGTAAAATATTCTCACCACAACGTACAACAGAATCCAAATACAACACAACACAATACGTATCTCAACTCATCAATTCCAATCACAATTCCACACGAAATCAATCCATTCATGAATTATGCAAATGCACAGAGACCGACACAACGAATCTATGCAATACATATGCGGTACCATCCATCCATCATCTCAACACTAGTTCACTCAGGAACTATTGGAACCATCGCTTGTTACTTAGTGTAACTCCCCATCGGGAAAACGATGTTCCCGTCGCTCACACCTCTTTGTATAAGGCACGCGACGTTTATGGATCGCTCATACCTCTTTATATAAGGCACACGACCCGGTCGCTCACACCTCTTTGTATAAGGCACACGATCGTCCATAATCATCACTCACACCTCTTTGTATAAAGCACACGATCGTCCATAATCATCACTCACACCTCTTTGTATAAGGCACACGATGTTATAGCGGATTCCCTCTGGATTCGATTCGTCGCTCACACCCACTAGGGCACACGACATCTCAAGAATGCATATCATGATGCTTGGCATACAATGACTCATGACATTCAAATGCACACATATATGCAATCATCTCACTCAACATTAATCATGCTTTGCAATTCAAGCCCAAAACAATGCATTTACACCATACAACAGCACACAAGTCATACCATATCCATATCAACAGCACATTGCATGATACACATCAATTACACACAAGTATAACGACAAAAGTCGACAAAACGGCACTATTTCAAATTCCCGACATAATTAAATCGGCCAAAAATCTCAAAACCATTTTAATAAGAAAGTACATTTTATTAGCTTTCCAACGAGACCAAGAATGTTCAAAACAGATAATCGGAACACAAGTTATGGACGTAAACGAAAAAGACATCGCGAAAAGACAACATTTTACACCCCTGCTGGCCATACGCGTATTGCCCTGAGCCATACGCGTATTGCCCAAAATATTACGCGTACCATTACGCGTTTCAGCAGATGGCCGAGAAAAATGAAATTCATTACGCGTATTTCCCTCAACTGCACCTCCTATACGCGTATTGCCCAAGCCAATACGCGTATGGACATGCCTGATACGCGTAATGGCAGTGGAAATCCAGAATTTTTCTGCAGAATTTTTTTCTGCATTTTCAACCCAAAATCAATCCAGTTTTCACCTATACACCAGAAAAATTACCAATACAATACCTAACAACATGTATCTAACATGTATCAACAATAGGGGACCTGAAAACATGATTTCCGACACAATTTAATCGAATTGTGACAATTTCCACATATTATGGTTTTTCACTCTATATTCAATTTCAATCCAATATCAACCAAAAACATACATACATAATCATACACAAGTATATAATAATCAAGTTTCGCACCCTTACCCGATTTAATCGTGTTTGGAAAGTCAGTTGTTTCGATTTCTTCTTTTCCAAGTTTTTCTCTCTTTCTCCTTTCTTTCTCTTTTCTTCCCCTTTTCCTTCTTCTCTTTTTCTTTCTCTCTATTTTTCTCTCTTTCTATTTCTATTTTACTAACTTAAGGAAAATAAAGTGAAATGCCCAAAATACCCCTACACTCAAATATCTCGCAAACGTTCCCAAAACGCAATAAAATATCACAACATTGAAAAATAACATATTTCCAAATAAAAGTCAAAAATAAATTAATATAATAATAAAATAATCAAAACGACTCGATTAAATAAAGTGGACAAAACTGGGGAGTTACAACTCTCCCCCACTTAGAAATTTTCGTCCTCGAAAATATACCTGAGACAAACAACTCTGGATACGACTCCCGCATCCGACTCTCCAACTCCCAAGTCAAATTGCCCTCAGCAGCACCTCCCCACGCTACCTTCACAAGTGCAATATCCTTGCCCCTTAACCGCTTCAACTCGCGATCCAAAATCCTCACTGGTAATGCCTCAACCGTAAGGTTCTCCCTTACCTCTACTTCATCCATCAGAATCACATGCGAAGGATCCAGAACATACTTCCGAAGCTGTGAAACATGGAACACATCATGCAAATTCGACAGACTCGGCGGCAACGCCACCCTATAAGCCACAGCACCCACTCTCGCGGATATCTGGTAAGGACCAATAAACTGAGAAGTAAGTTTCTTCGACTTTAATGCACGACCAACACCCGTTACCGGTGTAACTCTTAAAAATACATGATCTCCCTCTTGAAACTCTAGATCCTTCCTTCTACGATCATGATAACTCTTTTGCCTACTCTGAGAAGCCTTCATTTTCTCACGGATAAGCTTCACCTTGTCTGTAGTCTGTTGAATCAATTCGGGTCCAACCACCAAACTCTCAACAGATTTGTGCCAACACAACGATGTTCGACATCTTCGTCCATACAGTGCTTCAAAAGGTGTCATTCCAATACTAGAATGGAAACTGTTATTATACGTGAATTCCACCAATGCAAGATAACTATCCCACGCACCACCTTGTTCAAGAACACAAGCTCTCAACAAATCTTCCAACGACTGAATCGTTCTCTCCGTCTGTCCAACCGTCTGAGGATGATAAGCAGAACTCAACCTCAACTTAGAACCCCACGCCTTCTGTAAACTTTCCCAAAATCTCGAGGTAAACCTCGGATCTTGATTCGAAATAATACTCAACGGAACACCATGCAGCTTCACAATCACACTGATATAAATCTCAGCTAGCCTCTCCAAACAAAAACTGATGTCAATCGGAATGAAATGCGCCAATTTAGTCAGTCTGTCCACAACCACCCAAATAGCATTATGCCCCCTCGGTGTATTCGGCAACCCTGTCATAAAATCCATAGAAATATTGTCCTATTTCCACTCAAGAATATCCAACGGTTGCAACAAACCACTAGGTCGCTGATGTTCCACTTTCGACTTTTGGCACGTCAAACACGCATACACAAATTGAGCCACA
Source organism: Lathyrus tuberosus (assembly GCA_022829125.1). Classification (NCBI taxonomy): domain Eukaryota; kingdom Viridiplantae; phylum Streptophyta; class Magnoliopsida; order Fabales; family Fabaceae; genus Lathyrus; species Lathyrus tuberosus. The sequence goes on along the minus strand of JALAZF010000019.1, from coordinate 3,766,449 downwards.
TCTCTTTTCAATCCAGACCACCAGAAAATATTCTTCAAATCTTGGTACATTTTATTAGCTCCCGGATGTATACTCAAATTACTCTGTTGTCCTTCCTCTAAAATCATCCTTTTCAAATCCAAATCATCCGGAATACAAATTCTACCTCGGAATCTCAAAACACCATTAACATCCACTTTAAAATCACTATTCGCATCTTTTTCTCCCACCAACATCAAATCCACAAATTTCACATCCAGCTTCTGTTTCTCACTAACAGTCATCAGAAAATCATTAGTAACCTTTAGCATACCCAGCCTCACTCTGTCGGACGTCACCTCACACACCAAACTCAAGTCCCTAAAAGCTTCCAAAAGCTCCCACTCCTTAACCATTAAAGCGGACATATGTAACGATTTCCGACTCAATGCATCGGCTACCACATTCGCTTTACCAGGATGGTAATTCAAGCCAAAGTCGTCTTCCTTCAAAATTCCAACCATCTCCGCTGCCTCATATTTAACTCTTTCTGATCAAACAAATATTTCAAACTTTTATGATCACTAAAGACTTCGAATCTTGCACCATAGAGATAATGCCTCCAAATTTTCAACACAAAGACCACAGCCGCTAATTCCAAATAATGAGTAGGGTAATTTTTCTCATGCACTCTCAACTGCCTCGAAGCATAAGCCACGACCTTACCTTCTTGCATTAGCACCCCACCTAGACCAATCAAAGACGCATCACAATACACCATAAATGGTTCAGTAGGATTCAGCAAAATCAAAATCAGAGCTGTCGTCAATCTTCTCTTCAGCTCATTAAAACTTTCCTCGCACTGAATATCCCAAATGAACGTTTGCCCTTTACAAGTTAACTGGGTCAAAGGAAGTGCTAGCTTAGAAAAACCTTAAATGAACCTTCGATAATATCCGGCCAAACCCAAAAAGCTTCGAATTTCAGTAACGGATCTCAGAGCCTCCCATTGTATAACTGCTTCTACTTTAGATGGATCCACAGAAATACCATTACCTGAAATCACGTGCCCAAGAAAACTCACCTCCGACAACCAGAACTCACACTTGGACAATTTAGCAAAAAACTTTCTTTCTTTCAAAACCTGCAAAACAATACGCAAATGCTCCGTATGCTCCTCCAAAGACTTAGAATAAATTAAGATATCATCAATAAACACAACCACAAAATGATCCAAATGCTCGTGGAAAATACGATTCATGTACTCCATAAACACACCTGGCGCATTAGAAACCCCGAACAACATCACAGAATATTCATAATGACCGTAACATGTCCTAAAAGCCGTCTTGTGAATATCTTCCTCTTTCACCCTAATCTGATGATACCCTGACCTCAAGTCAATCTTACTAAACACACAAGCACCTACCAACTGGTCCATCAAATCATTAATTCTCGAAAGAGGATACTTATTCTTAATTGTCACCTTATTCAAATGGTGATAATCAATACACAATCGCATACTTCCATCTTTCTTTTTCACCAATAAAACTGGAGCACCCCAAGGAGAAAGGCTTGGTCTCACAAACCTCTTTTCTAGCAATTCATTCAACTGCTTCTTTAACTCAACCAACTCAGATGCCGACATTCGATAAGGTGCCATAGAAACAGGTCTAGTACCGAGAACTAGATCTATAGAAAACTCCACCTCTCTCTCTGGCGGCAAGTCTGAAATATCCTCAAGAAACACTTCCGGAAAATCACACACAACAGGAAACACATCAAGTGAAACTTGACTATCCACAGTCAACGATGCAAATAACCCAAACAAATGAGCTTCATCCGCCAAAAGTTTCTTCAACTCTTTAGTAGATAAGAAACTCGAGTCTTCGTCTTCCTCAAGAGAAGGAAATCTTACCAGCTTATGATAACAATCAATATGAACCCTATTGAACTGCAACTAATTCATTCCCAGAACCACATCTAAACCCTCCAATGGTAAACACACCAAATCCATCTCAAAGTCTTTACCATAAATGGTCAAAGGACAACTTAAACAAACCAAAGAAGTAGTTACTGACCCCATTGCTGGATTATCAATAACCATCTCACCACCCATCGAAGACAACACAAGATTCAAACGCTTCGCGCACTCAGACAAAATAAACGAATGAGTCGCTCCAGTATCAATAATAGCAACTAAAGGCGTACTATTAATAAAACAAGTACCTCTGATCAGACGATCTGCACTTGAAGTATGAGTTCCTGCCAATGCAAAAACCTTTCCATCAGCTGGAGCTTGCTTTGGTTTCGGACACTTCGTACTAACATGCCCAGGTTCACCATAATTGAAACACTTCACCACGTTCCTCTTACAATCAGCTGTAATATATCCTAAACCTCCACAATTGGAACACTTCCTCATATCTTTCCTGCATTCAAACTGACGATGTCCTAGGTCACCACACCTATAACATCTCGGACGATTAGACATTCCTCCCCCACTTGGCCTTTTCTCAAAATTCCCCCTTTGTTTACCCTTATCAACTGGTGTTACATAAGGACCACTGTGAAACGGTTGCTTCCCTTTCCTCTCGTTCACACTCTTATAGTGAGTAGAACGAGCTTTGCTATCTTCTTCAAAAATCCTACAGCAATCTACCAAATCAGAAAACCTTCTAATCCTTTGGTAAATGATTGCCTGCTTTATCTCAGGACGCAATCCGTTCTCAAACTTTACACACTTAGAAAATTCCGCAGTCGCTTCGGCATAATGTGGATAAAACTGTACAAGCTCCATAAACTTAGCAGTATAATCAACAACAGACATATTACCTTGTTTTAATTCCAAGAACTCAATTTCCTTCTTTTCTCTTACATCTTCGGGAAAAGACTTCCTCAGAAACTCAATGTTAAACACCGCCCAAGTGATCTCTTCCTCTGCAGCTTCCAACACATGACGTGTACTAACCCACCAATCATCAGCTTCTTCCAGTAACATGTGAGTACCCAGTCTCACCTTCTGATCCTCAGCGTAATCCATCACTCAGAAGATTCTTTCAATCTCTTTAAGCCAAATCTATGAACCATCAGGATCATATCTTCCTTTGAAGACAGGCAGTTTATTCTTCCTGAACTCATCATTACCAGCAACATTAGGTGCACCCTGCACAGCCCGAGACATAGCTTGCATAGCAGCAGCCAAAGCAGCGTCATTCCTACCAGCCATATTCTGTTCATTTCCAATAACAGCAACTATGGTTAAACAAATAACTCACCCAACTACAACGACCAACAAGGACTGACACAAACTGACACGGACTGGCTTTGATACCACTTAATGTAACACCCCCAATCTATACCCCCAAATAAAATAAAACGATAAAAATTTCATCAGAGTATAATTAAAACATTCATGGCATAGACTGAGGAGTCACATCAATTGAAACAATATACACATAAACCTGCTCATAAATATATGCAACAATCAGGTAGAAATTAACAGAGGAACTTAGTTCATACTACCCACAATTCAGATACAGAATACAAGCGGAAAATCTGTACTTAAATCTCATATATATATATATATATATATATATATATATATATATATATATATATATATCATGAAAAGTTTGTCTGCCAAATACAATCATACATGTACAATCCCAAAAGAAACATGTACATATACACACAAATCACCAACGGCCTCCCTAACTACCCGGTGCCACATATCAGAGCCGACCGACAAAAGAATGAAGACCTAAGCTTCACGAAAAGACCTCCAGCAATCTAATCTACAATGCCTTATAGAGCATTTAAAACAGCAGAAGGGTGAGAAACACAATCATAATATAATTGCATATAATTATATAATAACACAACATTACACACGTAAAATATTCTCACCACAATGTACAACAGAATCCAAATACAACACAACACAATACATATCTCAACTCATCAATTCCAATCACAATTCCACACGAAATCAATCCATTCATGAATTATGCAAATGCACAGAGACCGACACAATGACTCTATGCAATGCATATGCGGTACCATCCATCCATCATCTCAACACTAGTTCACTCAGGAACTATTGGAACCATCGCTTGTTACTTAGTGTAACTCCCCGTCAGGCAAACGATGTTCCCATCGCTCACACCTCTTTGTATAAGGCACACGACGTTTATGGATCGCTCACACCTCTTTGTATAAGGCACACGACCCGATCGCTCACACCTCTTTGTATAAGGCACACGATCGTCCATAATCATCGCTCACACCTCTTTGTATAAGGCACACGATGTTATAGTGGATTCCCTCTGGAATCGATTCGTCGCTCACACCCACTAGGGCACACGACATCTCAAGAATGCATATCATGATGCTTGGCATACAATGACTCATGACATTCAAATGCACACATATATGTAATCATCTCACTCAACATTAATCATGCTTTGCAATTCAAGCCCAAAACAATGCATTTACACCATACAACAGCACACAAGTCATACCATATCCATATCAACAGTACATTGCATGATACACATCAATTACACACAAGTATAACGACAAAAGTCGACAAAACGACACTATTCCAAATTCCCGACATAAGTAAATCGGCCAACAATCTCAAAACCATTTTAATAAGAAATTACATTTTATTAGCTTTCCAACGAGACCAAGAATGTTCAAAATGGATAATCGGAACATAAGTTATGGACGTAAACGGAAAAGACATCGCGAAAAGACAACATTTTACACCCCTGTTGGCCATACGCGTATTGCCCTGAGCCATACGCGTATTGTCCAAAATCTTACGCGTACCATTACGCGTTTCAGCAGATGGCCGAGAAAAATGAAATTCATTACGCGTATTGCCCTCAACCGCACCTCCCATACGCGTATTGCCCAAGCCAATACGTGTATGGACATGCCTGATACGCGTAACGGCAGTGGAAACCCAGAATTTTTCTGCAGAATTTTTTACTGCGTTTTCAACCCAAAATCAATCCAATTTTCACCTATACACCAGAAAAATTACCAATACAATGCCTAACAACATGTATCTAACATGTATCAACAATAGGGGACCTGAAAACATGATTTCCGACACAATTTAATCGAATTGTAACAATTTCCACATATTATGGTTTTTCACTCTATATTCAATTTCAATCTAATATCAACCAAAAACATACATACATAATGATACACAAGTATATAATAATCAAGTTTCGCACCCTTACCCGATTTAATCGTGTTTGGAAAGTCGGTTGTTTCGATTTCTTCTTTTCCAAGTTTTTCTCTCTTTCTCCTTTCTTTCTCTTTTCTTCCCTTTTTCCTTCTTCTCTTTTTCTTTCTCTCTATTTTTCTCTCTTTCTATTTCTATTTTACTAACTTAAGGAAAATAAAGTGAAATGCCTAAAATACCCCTACACTCAAATATCTCGCAAACGTTCCCAAAACGCGATAAAATATCACAACATTGAAAAATAACATATTTCCAAATAAAAGTCGAAAATAAATTAATATAATAATAAAATAATCAAAACGACTCGGTTAAATAAAACGGACAAAACTGGGGCGTTACACGCCTTGAAGCCATTGTTGATGAAGGATTGAAGAAGATGAACAGTAGTTTGCAGTGGTTGTGGATAAACAGTGTTTCAAAATCCCTTGTTGAAGAGGAACGATGAGCAGCCGTTACTAACCCTTATTCTTATACCCTTGAGGATTCACTCTTGTGGGTTATGATTTTTAGCGTTTTAATGAGATTTTGATAGAGATTAATGGGTATTTATGAGGTTTAATGGAAGAAATGGAGAGAGAGAGGCCACAAAATCTGATGAGATTACATGCAATGAGCATAGATTAATGTGTTATGAAGATATGTAGTGAAAATAGGAACATTTGGTCGGCGCACACGTTCCAATTTAAAGCAGGAAGTCAGAACGCGTCAGTTTTGCGTCGACCCATGGACAGGATGCGCCGACGTCAGGCTGTTATGCGCTAACCCGCCTGTTTCTCTTTAAAAATGCAACAATTTATGTGTCGACTCATGAGATGGCCCCTTCGACGCATGCAAGGCAAAAATGGGAAAAAATTTGAAATTTTGCAGACCTAAGTTCCAAAGGACAAATAAACATGCATACACATAGAACAAACATCCATATGAACAATATGTGCTCAAAAAGCAATAAACATCAAGTTTAAGGTACTTAATATGGCAAAAATATGTTAAACGGAACGATATTACCTTGATCACCATGAAGATAAGAGCTCTCACATATAGCTGACTATCTCTTTACATTGTTAGTTAAAAGAATAAACAAGCATGTGTATATATATATATATATATATGTGTGTGTGTGTGTGTGTGTGTGTGTGTGTGTGAAGATCACTATCTTAATGGATTATCAAATACGATCCGAGATATCAAGAATGTCAAGTTCCCTACGGATGTCAAAGAAAGGCTCAGTGGCTAATGGTTTTGTAAAAATGTCAGCAAGTTGATTTTTAGTATCAACATGCTCAAAGATCACATCACCTTTCTCTACATGATCCCTAAGAAAATGATGACGTATTTCGATATGCTTGGTGCGTGAATGTAATACGGGGTTTTAGTTAGGTTTATTTCACTAGTGTTATCGCACAAAATAGGAATACGCTCAAGCTTTAAATCGAAATCAAGCAATTATTATTTAAGCCATAAGACTTGAGCACAACAACTTCTTGCGGCAACGTATTCTGCCTCGACTGTTGACAAAGCAACCGAAACCTGTTTCTTGCTGTGCCAACTCACCAAGGATTTTGCAAAAAGGTTACACGTGCCACTAGTACTTTTCCTATCCAACTTGCACCCGGCAAAGTCGGAATCGGAATAACCAACTAAGGAACAAACACTACCTTTGAAATACCACAGCCCATACTTTGGAGTACCGGGGAGGTATCGAAGTATGCGCTTAACTGCTTTTAAGTGGGATTCCTTGGGATGTTCTTGATACCTCGCACACATGCATACACTGAACATAATATCGGGACGTGATGCGGTAAGATAGAGAAGGGATCCTATCATACCTCTATACCTTTTCACCTCTACGTCTTTACCATTCTCGTCACGATCAAGGTTCGCACTAGACGGCATTGGAGTATCTATTACTTTGCAGTTTAGCATATCGAAACGTTTTAGAAGCTCAAGACAATATTTCGTTTGACTCACGAATATGCCCTCTTCGAGTTGTTTGATTTACAATCCGAGGAAATAGTTGAGTTCCCCCATCATGCTCATTTCAAACTCCCCCTGCATCAAACTAGAAAACTCCTTGACCAAGGTCATGTTAATAGACCCAAAAATAATATCGTCAACATAAATTTGTACCAAAATTAAATGTTTTCCTTGACGTTTAATGAAGAGAGTTGTGTCAACCTTCCCTCTTGAATACCCTTGATCAAGTAAAAATTTGCTTAGACGTTCATACCAAGCCCTAGGGGCTTGTTTAAGTCCGTACAAAGCACGTTTAAGTTTGTAGACATGATCATGATATTCATGAGATTCAAAACCCGGAGGTTGGGCAACGTAAACCTCTTCATTTATATATCCATTAAGGAAGGCACTTTTAACGTCCATTTGGAATAATTTGAAGTTCTTAGTGCAAGCATAAGCAAGTAAAAGGCGTATAGCCTCGAGTCGGGCAACCGGCGCATAAGTTTCCTCATAGTCGATTCCTTCCTCTTAGTTATAGCCTTGCGCTACAAGCCGCGCTTTGTTACGTGTTATTACTCCATTTTCATCAAGTTTATTCCTAAACACCCATCGGGTGCCGATTACTCAATGATCTCGCGGAGGGGGGACAAGGTCCCAAACCTCATTTCTCCTGAATTAGTTTAGTTCATCTTGCATTGACAAAAACCAATGCTCATCGAGTAACGCCTCCTTTGCATTTTTAGGTTCAACTTGGGAGACAAAAGCGGAGTAATAGCAAAAATTACTAAGTTTAGAGCGAGTGGTTACTCCTTTAGAGATATCCCCGAGAATGTTGTCAATTGGATGGTCTTTTGAAGACTTCCAAGCTGGAGGAAGTTCATCTTTATCAGCATGATGATCATCCTCACTTTTCACTGATTGGTGATCCTTTTCCTCCTCAATACTCACTGCTTCAGGATGATCAGTTCCCTTATCAGTGTCCTTGAGTATGTCTTCAGTAGGTACACCTGCACCATGAAAAGAACTACCTTCTCCTACATTTCTCGGATAAGACTCATCAAAGGTAACATGAACTGACTTTTCAACTACACGTAACCTTTTATTATAAATTCTATACGCTTTACTTGACTGAGAGTATCTAAGAAAAATACTCTCGTCGGCCTTGGCATCAAACTTACCAAGAGTCTTTTTCCCATTGTTTAACACAAAGCATTTGCAACCAAATACATGAAGGTGAGAGATATTTGGCTTACACCCTTTTAAAAGCTCATACGATGTCTTGCTTAGAATAGGCCGGATGAGCACCCTATTCAAAATATAACAAGCCGTACTTATGGCGTCGGCCCAAAAGTATTTTGGTAATCCACCATCATTGATCATAGTCCTTCCAAGTTCCTCCAAAACTCTATTTTTACGTTCCACTACCCCATTTTGTTGAGGGGTACGTGGTGCGGAAAAATTATGATCAATTCCGTTGGAATCAAAAAATGCTTCAAACAAATGATTTTCAAACTCACCCCCATGGTCACTTCTAATTGACCCAATGTTTGTGTTTAACTTGTTCTGAGATAACTTAGCAAATCGTTCAAAGTCCGAAAAGGTATCACTCTTATTTGCTAAGAAAATGGTCCAGCAAAACCTAGAAAAATCATCGACTATTACAAACCCATAATAGTTACCACCTAGGCTTTTAACCCTAGATGGTCCAAAGAGGTCCATATGGAGGAGCTAAGGGGTCACATAGTTGAAACGGAGTTTTTAGATTTGAATGAGATCCTTGTCTGCTTCCCCATTTGACACGCATCACAAAGGTGATCCTTTGTGAATTTAATTTTAGGCAAACCGATGACTAGGTCTTTAGAGACTATTTTGTTAAGCAAATCAAAGTTGATGTGAGCCAACCGTCTATGCCACAACCATGAATCTTCATTCATAGCGACTAGACACTTGTCTCCATTCAACGATACCTCATTTAAGTCTAGCATATAGACGTTGTTCACCCTCAAGCCCTTAAACACATTCTTTTTGTTGCTATCTTCAACTATGCAACAATCCTTTGAAAAATATGCTTTATAATTCTTGTCACATAGTTGACTAATCCTTAAAAGGTTGTGTCTAAGGCCTTCCACAATCAGCACATCAGAGATAGTAGTAGATGAGGGGTTACCTACACTACCTTTGCCGAGAATCTGTCCCTTGTTGTTATCTCTGTAGGTGACAAACCCCTTTTTCTTCGCCACAAAGTCGATGAAAAGAGATATGTCGCCGGTCATATGTCTCGAGCATCCACTATCCAGAACCCATCTTCTTTCGGTGGTCTCAAGACTTTGTACCTATAAAAACAATAAAGGGAGAGTTGGTACCCAATTCTCATTGGGTCCTTTAAGGTGAGTGAAACCAAGACCGCACTTGGGTAACCATTGATAAATGCCTTTTGGAACAAGAAATCTTCTAAAATGACATTTAGCAATAGTATGACCAGGCTTGCAACAATATAAGCAATCACGGTTCATTTGGAACTTACCTTTGCTATCACTATCTCGGATCACATACGTATACTTTTGATACGGATTATTCATACTTTCTCGATAATGTGATCGATCAATAGCAAATGTAATTTTAGGCTTAAGAGCCTTGTCTAACTTGGCTTTGAGGGTTCTCACCTCTTCTTGCCAAATACGACAAGTATCACAGCCCCAAAACTTGAACCATGGAGACTTATTCTCATCAATCTTAGTTTTTGATACATCCACCATGGAGTTTTTAAGATCCTCCAATTTCCTTTCGGAATCGGCAACCTTTTTCTCCAAGTATTTAAAAATCTTTTTGTTTGAGGCTAAGCGTTGAAAAGCTTCCTTAGCCTCATGGTACAATGTATCAAAAGCTCTTATTAATTCAGCATGAGACATATTATGAGAATTTTCATATTTAGAGTGCTTTACCTCCTTTTTCTTGCTTCGTTGAGCCATAAGACATAGATTTACGGACTCACTTTCGTCACTTGAGTTGTCCCCTTTTTCGGACTCACTATCGCTTTCCCAAGCGATGTAAGCTCGTCTTGACTTATTTGACTTCTTATTTTGATGACCCTTGCCCTTGTCTTTGTCCTTCTTAAGCAATGGACAATCCGGCTTGTAGTGCCGGGATTTCCCACAATTGAAACAAGATCATTTGGCTTTGCTACTCTTGTTTCCTTCGTTACTAGATTGCTTCCTAAACTTGACTAGATTTTTATCTGAGTGTTGGATCTCATTTTTCCGAATATACCTATTATATCTCTTCACAAATAGGCCCATGTCTTCACCGGATTCATCATCTTCGTCATTGTTGGTTTCACTATCACTATGCTCTTGGCGTGTGGACTTAGAACAAGAAGTCTTAAGAGCAATCGACTTCTTCTCCGTATCTTTTGCCTTCTCTTTCTTTATGCTCTTTTCATGTTTTTCCAATCCAATAAGCACCTGCTCATGCTCATCGAGTTTACCAAAAAGTGTTGTGAGGTCAAGTGTAGCAAGATCGTTGGCCTCCTTGATAGCGGTGACTTTCGGTTGCCATTCCCTGTTTAAACACCTCAAAATCTTGTTAGTAGTAACCTCATTTGGAATTGGTTTACCAAGAACATGCAATTTGTTGATAATGTGAGTAAATCGTTTTTGCATATCCGCAATGGTTTCCCCTTGCTTCATGTAAAACAAATCAAACTTAGTGTATTAATACGAGCCATCTTAACATCATTAGTGCCCTCGTGGGCTACTTGTAAAGCATCCCACATGGCTTTGGCCGTTTCACAATGGGAGACTCGATAATACTCGTCAACTCCCAAGGAGGAGATGATCATATTATGAGCCTTCCAATCATAGTTGTACTTTTTCTCGTCCTCCTCAGTCCATTGAGCTTCGGGTTTAGGAACGACAACGCCTTCCGCGTTAGTCATAGTAATTCCCATGGGATCATTTAAAATAACATTCCAAACCTTCCGATCTATGGAATTAATATGGATGCTCATACAATCCTTCCAGTAGCTGTAATTTTCACCTGTAAAAATTGGAGCTCTATTATAAGCCCCTTTAGGTTCGCTCGCCATGATCAAAGAAGTTTTACCGAAGCACCAGAATTAACCGGAGCTCGTGATACCACTTGTTAGATGATGGCTATGGATCTAGAAGGGGGGTTGAATAGATCCCTAGAGTTTTACACATAAATGGTCACTAAAAATTTGTTTTAAAAATTTAACGGAAGCAAACTACTGGATTGTACGTCTACAACGAACCTTCTACTAAAAGGATCGGATATGCACGAATATATTGAGAATGAGTACGAAAGATAAAAATTCAGTTCAATTACTACACTTATAACGCAATCAACAAAATATCGCTTGCTTGATGTTTAATCCAAACCAACAAGGTGAAACGATGAACAATTAAAAGCAATGCATTCGATTTTTCCTTTGAGACAAATTATCAAACACCTGGTGTGCGTAAACACACTAAGTGCATAATTTCTAGAGAAGGTAATGTAAAGCTGCTCTAAGATACAATTCAAGGAATTGTATCAATTTAACAAAACAGTTTATCAGCTTATGATTACACTGCGACAAAAATTTCAATAACTTGCGACTTCACAAATTTGAACAAACTGAAATGTAAAAGAGTTAAGAAAAGAGAGAACAAATGAGATTTGATTAGGCAGTTCACCAATCATCCTCGGTTTGGGTACGTCTGCCCCCAACTCCACAATTGGAATTGAGATATATATATACATGTAGCTGTTGCAAATTATTTATTACAAGAGAAGAACAATGAATATCCAAACCCTCGAACATCTTCGATCATTGATGCAGAGTCTTCCCTCCCCTTGATCCAAGATGAATCAAATTCTTCGAATATGGTTGATCCAATTACTGTCCGACGCTACTAAACCGAAAGAACCCACAGTTCTTCAGTTACCTTCACTCGGTCAAGTACGATCTACCAAAAATTCTAACCTAAACCTTTCTTCTACGATCCTCCGATTACAGCTACTAAACCGAACAATTGCTCCAATCTTCGGTTACCTTCGCCCGGCTGAATCCCTGTAGAACGAAACGGTTTGTGCAAAAACCCCCAAAATCTACTTGATTCTTGGAGGACAAAACCAACTGGTTTTATTCAAAAAACACCTACCAAGCTCTCAACCCAGAAAATGAAAATCACACTTCCTAAATTCTGAACTTTATCACTTCGAACAATGGGTGACACAAACAAAGATGATTATGTGTGATTGTTTGTTTACTCAATGAAGAAGATGAAGATGAAGAGAGAAATGGCATAAATTTTCATGTTTCTTGTTCTTGAATAATGAGATAACCAAAACTATTTATAGAGAATTAATTGACCCACTAAAAGTTATAACAGAAATAACAGAAAAATAATTTAGGTGAAAATGCAGCTCAGGATTGTTTGGGTCGACACATGACTTAATGAGGTACAGCATGCGCTGACCCATGGAAAATGTTATGCAAGTTTGGTCTTTATGCGTCGAACCACAAGCATCATGCGTTGATGCAAAGTTGGTATTTGTGACTTCCCAGAATCATGCGCTTACCCGCATATTTCACTAGTTTTGTACCATTATTTATGCGTCGACTCATGTACTGGGACGGTTAGCGCATGAACTGTGTTTTTACAGGAAATGCAATTTTTGCACATTTTCAACTGACCAAAGTCCAGACAAACATGCTAGACACAGTAAAATGATAATGAACATTTATTTATGGGAAATACAAAGTCCTGTACATCTAGACACATGAACAACAATGATTAGATGCAATTTGTCCGACAAGTGAAGTGATACCGCTCAAATTACAATCTAATACTCAGCATATATGTTGACATCATTAAAATGAAATAGATGAAAGACCTTAGCCCTCACACATTTGAGCATTCGGCCGACCATGTCTGGCCGATTGAGCAGCTGTCTTATGGGTTGGTCTGTTCACACCACTATCGTGTGGGCTAGAAAGTAATGCCTTAATCTCCTCGTAATGTTGATGAGGGCGAGGGCAACTTTCTTGATCTGCTGGTATCTGAGTTCTGGCCCTTACAAAGCCTTGCTCGTGAAGTATATGGTTTTTTGCCCCTCTAGTGACGGAGAGGTACAGGTACAATGTCTCTCTGTTGTCTGGTCGTGACAGAACGGGGGGTTCCGACAAGGCTCGATTGAGGTGGAGAAGAGCCTGCTCACATTCCTCTGTCCATTCGAATGTGGCCTATTTTCGCCGAAGCTTAAAGAAGGGCAGAGCGTGTTGGGCAGACTTGGCCACGAAGCGAGATAATGAGGCAAGCATCCTGTTGAGTGATTGATGGAAGCACAATAGTTGATATTTATTGTGTCAAAACTCTAATGAAATGCTTGCTTCCTTTAACTTTTAATATGAAATTTGACCAACAAAAGATACAAAAGGATATTACTCTTGAATGGGTGTGGTTTTGCATAAATTAACAAAAGAAACAGCAGTTACAAGCAAGAAGAATCCATGCCCTGCAACTTTCGCATCGTGACCAAAAGCTTCGCTATGCGAAAGGAAGCGAGAGGAAGCGAGATGCAGTTGAACAAAACATAATCAAACTGATCAAACGTCACTTGAAGATCACTATGGGTCGCATCGCGAAGGTCACGACGCGAGGATATGCGAGGAAAGGCGAGGAACCAACAACTCAAAATAGAAGCAAATAACCAATCTTCGCTTGAAGCGACAGGAAGCGGAAGGAAGGGACAGAGTTCGGGATGCGAACTATACTTCGCATAGCGAAGTATGGCAGTCCCTGAAAGGCGGTTTGAAAGTTCAAATTTTAATGGAGAAGAAAACACTATAAAAGGAGATCAAGTGCATTGCAGAAGATCATCTCATGTTTTTTCTTAATACATTTTATGTCATAAATAGTCTGTAATAGATAGAAGTGAGGATTAGAGGAAGAGGAGTTGGATACGTATCAAGGGTCGGGAAATCGTCGTTGATGCTCGTTCAACTCAATTCTTCCATTATGCTTCAAGCTACCATGAGTAGCTAAATCCCTCTCTTGTTGGGATTGGTCGTAGTTCACCGAAATAGTATGTATTATCTTTAATCATGGCGTTATATGCAATTTATGTATGAATCGTTATTGATGTTATCTTTGTTTTATCATTTATTTCATGGATTGAATTGATATTGACAAATACGATTCTAATCTCGATCTAAGATAACATCTATTAAACCCTAAGTGCTAGACATAGATTTAGGTTTAATATTCACGAAAGTATCGAATCTTAATGCTACCGTATTGTTTAATAGGCTGAGAAATCGTCGATTAAACCATAAGGTAGAAATCTCATCAAAGTTTAGACATAAACTTTGTTTGTAAGCGATACGTGATAATATCGAAACATGCTTAAATTGTGTATAACTGATTCGTGATATGCATATTGAATCGGTGAATGAAAACCAAATTCTCGACAAGCCTATTCCTCTTAAACTTATCTTTATTTATTATCCGCGTTTACTTTTGTAACTTATAAACCAAGCATCTCGAACTTTTGGTTAGAATCATAGAACATATTGAACGGTTTTAATATTGCTTCAATCCCTGTGGATACGATAAAACTAAATACTTACATTTGATTGTACTCAACATCAAATTGGCGCCGTTGCCGGGGATTGGCGTTTAAGATATTAAAACATCGCAATAGTTTCTATACTTCTAAGTTGTTATATATTGTATATATTCTTTTACATTTGCTGCTAACCACTTTTACTGTGTTAGAATTGTGCTTTCTTGTATGCAAAATCAGGTATCATAAGAACAAGTAAAGCACAGGCAAGCTAAGCAACACCAAAAGGTAAAAATTCTGCATTAACCCTCTTTAAACAATAGTCCAAGGCTGCAATTAAAAGATCAAAGTCTGAAGTAAATTTTATGGAATTGTGGCAACATAGACAAGAATCATACCAATATTACCAAGGGTATCCTTACGCAAATAACATAGATTATGTCCAAGATTGGAGACATGATGTGGAAACATACCAGAATTTCTATCAACAGCCGTCGAATCTTCCACAACCGGACAGAATATCAAAATTGGAAGACACCTTGATAAAATTTATGCAAATGTCTATGGAGAACCAAAAAAGGACTGAAGCATCACTCAAGAATCTTGAAATACAAGTTGGTCAAATAGCAAGGAAGCTTGAGGATCAACACCAAGAGACATCCACTACTATCACACAAATTATTTCAAAGGAGCGATGCAATGAAAGTACAACTCAAAACGTTAACGCTATTGATAATAGTAGTAATGATCACTTGGAAACAAAAAATGATGTTATCAAGAGTGAAGCTAAAAAACAAGAGGAAAATCAAGCAGAAATTTAGAAGCAAGAGGATAATGAAGTTGGTTTCAAGAGAGATGTTGCAGATAATATCATTATGCAAGAGCACATATCAACTCACCTGCAGATGGCTCTCATAAAAAAACTTACTTCCCTCAATATCAAAAAGGAAAAACTCCATTAGGGCTATTTGAAAGTAACTAAGACAGTCAAGGGAAAAATACTGAAACATTATGGTGACATTGCAAAAATCACTATAATAAGACCTCCAAAATATCCCTAACACAGGCGTCGAGCTAATGACGTTAAACAAGCGCTTGTTGGGAAGCAACCCAACGTTGTAAGTCATTTTATTTTTTCTTTCAGTTTCAATTTTAGTACTTTCTTTTAAAATGTCAGTTTATTAGTTTTATGTTGTAATCATTTGAAACCTTTTGACGGTAGTTCATACCGTAAACTGACTTGGTACTCCTTTAAACGGTTGGTTTTGATGGGCTGCAAGTTCATTTTGAAAATTTGTTGTTATGCTTGCTATGTTCCTGTTATCCTCATCATAAGCATAGTCTGTTTCTTCTAATATTTTTAACAAAGGCCAAGTCAAGTATCTTGAACATTCAACAAGGAAGGAGAGTGAGTAGTAATGACAAGAATCAGACGAAAATCAAGCAAGGTACATGTTTACTTGCTTTGTAGAATGTTAGAATGATTTTGGATTTTGTTTTCTCTTATAAGCTCATATCATGTCTCATTTTGCATTGAGCACACTTGCTTGAATCATTTAGCAAAAACCAGAAAAGTGAGGTGAACTTCCATTGTTACAAAAACTGCAAAATCCTTGTGTTTAACTTGGTTGATTCATGTTCAATTTGAAAATTCCATTTGAGCTTTATAAAGGTATAAAGATGATTAAGGCAATTGTTTGATTTTGAGAAAAACCACCATGGCCAAAAAGACTTTCATCAAAACCAGTAAGTGAGTGAGCATTTGTGCACCCTATTAGAACCAGAAAAAATCAAAGGATGGATCAAAATTTGAAAATACAAAAACCACTAAGAAAACCACTTAGCGAAGTCATGATCCATCCTAATTTCTTTCTGCACAACTTGAACTATAATGATTTGAATCATCAAGAGCTTCACTCATAAAAACAAATAAGTTGGGGAGAGAATGGATGATGATACCAAAAGGAAAAGAAAAATAAAAGAAATATCAAAAGAGAAAAAGAAATACAAAAGCAGAAAAACTTGGTATCATGAAAAAAGGAAAATATTGAAGAAGTAAAAGAAAAGGCAAAATCATGGTGATGAAGTAAGGAGTGAAGCAAGTAAAGCAAGTTACAAAAGTGGACAAGAAAATTAGCTTTAGGAGAAAAACCATATCTTTAGGAAACCTGGCCACATTACAACCCTCACAAGTCCTATGTGATTTATATCTTCAGTTTCTCAAATTTCTGAATTATTTTGGACAAAAACATGAATCGACCCGGATGTTGACCAAGTGATCAAATGAGAGTCATCACACCACATGATTAAAACAAACATCAAAGTCTTCATCCCTTTTTATGAAGAAGAGGGTCAGGAAAGATTCAAGCAAGTTGTGTCATTATATTTAAGAGTACATGATGTGATTTTGTGGGCGAAAACATAATTCCATAATCATGCTCTGATTCTACAATCAGTTGAACATTTTTCTTGCTTGATAAGTAATCATTTGAACCATTCATTTTTCAAAATGTTATTTCCAATACTTAATTAAAAAATCCTGAAAACATCTCTTGAAAAGATCATGCTCTTGATTGAGGACAACCAAGAAACTAAGTTGGGGAGAGTTTGATGGAAGCCCAATAGTTGATATTTCTTGTGTCAAAATTCTAATGAAATGTTTGCTTCCTTTAACTTTTAATATGAAATTTGACCAACAAAAGATACAAAAGGATATTACTCTTGAATGGGTGTGGTTTTGCAGAAATTAACAAAAGAAACATCAGTTACAAGCAAGAAGAATTCATGCCCTGCAACTTTCGCATCGCGACCAAAAGCTTCGCTATGTGAAAGGAAGCGAGAGGAAGTGAGATGCAGTTGAACAAAACAGAATCAAACTGAGCAAACGTCATTTGAAGATCGCTATGGGTCGCATCACGAAGGTCGCGACGCGAGGATAGGCGAGGAACCAACAACTCAAAACAGAAGCAAATAACCAATCTTCGCTTAAAGCGGCAGGAAGCGGAAGGAAGCGACAGAGTTCGTGACGCGAACTATACTTCACATAGCAAAGTATGGCAGTCCCTAAAAGGTGGTTTGAAAGTTAAAATCTTAATGGAGAAGAAAAGGAAGTTCGCATAGCGACCAGAACTTCGCATAGCGAACTTAGGCGGCCAAAAACACTATAAAAGGAGATCAAGTGCATTGCAGAAGATCATCTCATGTTTTTTCTTAATACATTTTCTGTCATAAATAGTCTGTAATAGATAGAAGTGGGGATTAGACGAAGAGGAGTTGGATATGCATCAAGTGTCGGGAAATCGTCGTTGATGCTCGTTTAACTCAATTCTTCCATTATGCTTCAAGCTACCATGAGTAGATAAATCCCTCTCTTGTTGAGATTAGTCGTAGTTCACCGAAATAGTATGTATTATCTTTAATCATGGCGTTATATGCAATTTATGTATGAATTGTTATTGATGTTATCTTTGTTTTATCGTTTATTTCATGGATTGAATTGATATTGACAAATACGATTCTAATCTTGATCTAAGATAACATCTATTAAACCTTAAATGTTAAACATAGATTTAGGTTTAATATTCACAAAAGTATCGAATCTTAATGCTACCGTATTGTTTAATAGGTTGAGAAATCGTCGATTAAACCATAAGGTAGAAATCTCATCAAATTTTAGACATAAACTTTATTTGTAAGCGATACGTGATAATATCGAAACATGCTTAAATTGTGTATAACCGATTCGTGATATGCATATTGAATCGGTGAATGAAAACTAAATTCCCAACAAGCTTATTCCTTTGAAACTTATCTTTATTTATTATCCGCGTTTACTTTTCGTAACTTATAAACCAAACATCTCGGTCTTTTTCTTAGAATCATAGAACATATTGAACGGTTTTGATATACCTCCAATCCATGTGGATACGATAAAACTAAATACTTACATTTGATTATACTCAACATTAGTGATTGTATAGATTTTTTCAACTTTGGCATGGGGAATTCAACAAACGCTCTACATTTGTCCAGGTTAGCCTCAATCCTCCCCTCGGTGAGGTAGAAGCCGAAGAACTTCCCTGCCCGCACGCCGAAGGTACACTTTTTAGGGATAAACCGCATTTTGCATTTTCTCGCTTGGTCGAAGATCTTTTGCAAGTGGACTGTGTGATCAGATTCCTCTTGGGACTTCACGATCATGTTGTCCATATATACTTCGAGCATGTCTCCGATTTCTGATCACAAGACTTTGTTCATTATGCGCTGGTACATGGCCACAACGTTCTTCAGACCGAAGGGCATTATGTTGTAGTAATAGTTCCCCGACGAGGTCATGAACACGGTATATCTCTTGTCCTTTTCGGCTATGAGAATTTGGATTTAT
Organism: Lathyrus tuberosus; assembly: GCA_022829125.1. Lineage (NCBI taxonomy): Eukaryota > Viridiplantae > Streptophyta > Magnoliopsida > Fabales > Fabaceae > Lathyrus > Lathyrus tuberosus. Next base: position 3,747,322 of record JALAZF010000019.1, on the reverse strand, counting down.
CCCGTGTAGGCATCCATGAAGGGCAAGTGTTTGAAACCTGCGGAATTATCTACCAGTTTATCTATGCTAGGCAGAGGATAAACGTCTTTCGGGCAAGCCCGGTTGATATCAGTGTAATCAATGCACATCCTCTATTTTCCATTATGTTTTTTGACTAATACAATATTGGACAGCCAGGTTTTATTCCTGGCCTCCGAGATAAATTTTGCCTCTAAGAGGTCTTTTAAAAGTTTTTCGGCAGCCTGTGCTTTTTCGTCAGACTGCTTGCGTCTACACTGCGCTACCACTCGAGTTGTTGGGTCGATGGTGAGTTGATGTCAGACAGTCTCAGGGTCAGGGTCGGGCATGTCCGCGACGCTCCAAGCAAATAAGTCTGCATTGTCTCTCAGGCACGTCTTCTGCTACTGCTTTACCTCTTCGGGCAGTTATGTGCCTATCTTGACTCTTCTATTCGGGTTATCTCCGAAGGTGATCAGTTTGAATTCCTCATCTGGTATCGGACGCATGATGGTTGATGCAGGGGAGCTGCCTGTCACTGCTAGAGTGCCTTCATTGTTGTCTTTCTTGCCTTCTTCAGAGATCCGGCTGTCGAGGTCGATTGTGTGCTCTGGGAGAGTTGGCTTTTTGTTGGACTGACTTTCCTTGCTGGGAAGATCTTCGTCCCTTGTCCATTTGGCGGTCTTAGGTGATGCGCCAATCGAGCTTTTCCCTTTGGTAGCTGCTTCGAAGCATTTCCTCACAACCTCTATATCACCATGCAAAGTTGCGACGTGGACCTTCTCCGTGTGATATTTCATCTTCAGATGAACTGTTGAAGAGACGGCGATCAGCTCCGCAAGGGTTCGTCTCCCCTGGATACATTGGTACAACGACGGACAGTCGATGACCAGGAATTGTGTTTTGATTGACTTAGAGGCCTCCTCCTCCCCGAATGTGACTGGGAGCTCGACGTACCCCTAAGGTGTGGTGGTAGCCCCGTTGAATCCTTGCAGGTCTGATCCCACATACGGTGACAGATTCTTCTGGTCGAGCTTCAAGGTGCGGAACAAACTGGTGTACATGATGTCCACTGAACTGCCCTGGTCGACCAGGATCCGTCGGACATAAGTGCTAGCCAGTCTTTCCCTGATGAGCAAAGGAATGTGTAATTTTCGGGAGCCCCCAAGCAACTCTTCACAAAAGAATGTGATGGGTTAAGAACACCCCCAGAATTTCTCGAGCGAGGACAGTCGGTCAGGGCTGCAGTCGATTAGTTGGTCGAATTTTCTTTTGACCGACCCTACAGTGAACTCATTGTATCCGCCACAAGAGATAACCATCGCTGTGGAGAAGGTCTCCCAAGAGGTGTGTACGGTGATCTGGGGAGGATCCTCGAGGTAGTCGGGGACGAAGAAATCCTCTGGCCGTGTGACAGACATGGTAACTTGAGGGAGGGGGACTGGATGTCGAAGCTTCCGTTTCCTTTTTAGATTCAGAGGTCACTCATCGGGAAGCTTCTCCCTTCTTCGTGTACTATTTCAGGTGACCATCCTTGATGAGGATCTCAATAGCGTCCTTCAGATGAACGCAATCTTCGGTCACGTGGTCGTGACTGCGATGGAAGCGGCAGTATTTACTCTTATCCGTGTTGTCCTTAGACGTTGTCGACTTGGTGAAACAGACACCGCCTTGCTTGAACTCTGCATTAATGCATTCGGAGAGAATGCACTCACAGGGAGCTGTCAGCAAGGTGTATTCTATGAAGCGACCAGCAGGTTTCTTATGCTTGCAAGGATGGTCGTCTCTCCTACTTTCCTTGTCACGCCGGGAAGTCTCTGAGTCGTCCTTTTTTGTTACCCTGGAATTCTCTTGATCCCTTGAATCATGGGCTTTGTAGGCGGCTTTTTTCTCCTTATATTGTATATAAGCTTGTGCCTTACGAAGGAGTTTGGCCAGGGTGCAGGGTGTCTCGATACCCACTACTTTGCGGAACTCGCTCTTCGGCCTCAGTCCCTTCTCGAGGAGGTATTTCTTCATATGGTCCGTAGTGTGAACCTCTACAGCTTCCTTGTTAAATATCTCAATGTAGGCATGCAGAGGCTCGTCCTTACCCTAAATGATGCCTTCAAGAGTGACTTTTGACTTGGGATGTCGTTTGGAAGCAGTGAAGTGTCGGGCAAACTGGTTCTTCAAGTCCTTCCACGAGGTGACTAAACCCCGAGGAAGACTCTTATACTAGGTCATGCCCCCCTTCCCGAGGGTGATGGGGAATAACCTGCACTTAATGGCTCTGCTCACATTGTGGTAGTGGAGCATGGCTTTAATGTTTTCTATGTGGTCGCCAGGATCTGTGGTGCCATCATAGAGAGCTAGAGGATGAGGCTTCTCCAGCCAGCGAGGAATACGGGTGTCCATGATCTCCAGAGACAGGGGTCCATGGACGTCGTCATCGCTGCTCGTGCTCGATGACCTGCATGGGGAGTAGTTGCGCCTGCGACTTCTGCTGCGTCGAGGAGAATGTATGCGCTGACGACGATGTTCATGATGTTTTTCTAAGGGCTTGGTCCTCTTTAGGGCAGTGGAACGTTTGGATCTCCGCGGAGGAGTATGGTGTCATCTCCTGGTGACCTCTTGCCTAGGTTCTTCCGATTTTGATTGTCCTCTGATAGGGAAAATGATCCTGGATCTGTCTCGCCGACGTTTCTGAGGGGGAGACTGAGGGCGTGGAGATGGGCTGCGAGGCTTTCGCCAAGGAAGTCACTTCTGAAGGGCATTGATCTGAGGTGATCAGAATGGATCTTCATGACCTTCCGTATAGGGCACCGATGATGGTTGTAGGAGAGAGGGGTGTACCTGCAAAGTACTCCGATGCCAAAGTAAGTTTGAGCTAGAGAGAAAGCAAGTACAAAGCGTATAGGTACGAGTTAGAATATTGAATATTGATCAAACCCGACCCTCTCAAGTGAGACGGTATTTATAGAGAAATCCCCCAGCGCGGGGCCAAGGTATTTATAAAGAAATCCCCGTGCCCTACTATGGGTCATATGCCTGTCCAGTCCAGAACAATTCTAATCAGGATTAATTAGTAATTTTGGTGGTAATTAAGATTCTTATTATTATAGTAGATGAAAGTTAGAAATGAATATGAGGATATGCAAGACCGACCAATACTCTATGTAAAAATTAAAATGTAATGTGTGTGTGTGTGTGTGTGTGTGTGTGTGTGCGCGCGTGCGTGTGTGTGTGTGTGTATGTGTGTGTGTATGGTCTTTTTAAATATCTCAAATTTTGTTTTCTGTCCCACACAATATTCCCTTCAAAGAATGGTCCTCCTAAAATTTTTCATCCACACTTTTGGTCTCCAAAACTAAAAAGATCGCTAATTTAGTTGCTAAGTAATGAATTGTCACTAAAACCATCACTAATTATGTAATTAAGTTGTAAAAATTGTTGCTATGTTGCAGGAGGGACCATAAGTGTGGATGAAAATTTTTAGGAGGACCATTCTTTGAAGGAAATATTTTAAGAGACTTAAAATAAAATTTGAGATATTTAGGAGGACCAGAAATATATATATATATATATATATATATATATATATATATATATTTAAAATGGGGGCAATTTTGGGTTTGATAGAATAAGTATTATTTTTTAGTTTTTAAAATTTATTTTATAATTTTTTTTTAAAAATGTTTTGAAGGAAACTAAAATATAAAATATGTTATGGACCGATATAAGGGTCCAATCATATACAAATACAATCAAGATTATCCAACGTATATAGTTATCACACGTGAGATTCACGATGCACTTTCTGATATTCACTTTTCACTACATTCTTCTTGGGTTATGTAACTTACTTGGAAGTTGGAGTGCTAACCATGGTGCTCCACCATGTGCCACCGTACCGGATATCACCATGACCGATTTTAAAGTCCTACATCATTGATCAACACCAATTTCGGTTTGATACATAACAATGGTGCCATATGTGGAAAACGATATCGAATTCCTCAAAATTCCACGATCAAAATCTATGAGCTGATCATTCTCGACCTAAAGTCGGATCTTTATTGTAACCACCGTAAGATGGAAGGAATAACCTCTTGAGTCACACGAAGAACTCGGCCAAATCCTTTGACCTAGCACCACCTCTATTTTCCGTTATCGATGAGATATGCACGAAAGCAATGTTTTGTGGATATCTGTCACCGAAGTACTTCATCTAAGTGACGCTTGATACCAAATCACAAAGTAAAAATACACCGTTGCTAGGATTTTTGGATCGCAAAAAGATAAATGGGTCCTGGACGCGTATTTTCTATTGGTTATAATAGTCACAGTCGCATATCACACGATAATAGGATTCCTTGTAGACGACAAAAATTTGTGTAATGTACTATACACTGACACGCTTGAGCATCTAGGACTCTGTCAACTAGATATGAATTTATGCACTAACAGAGATCTCTTGGCCTTCTACGAGTAAGTAATGACATATCTAATGTTGTCGCTTGGAGAAGGAGAAAGCTAAAGATAGGTAGGCCTTAACTTCCGGGTAGTTTCGTGTGAGAGTGCCTTCAGTGGAGGTATTGGCAGATCCATTCTAGAAAAGTTAAATGTCGCGGCTTCTCCAGTCCACCTTAAAGTAACATATCATGGTAACAACATGAAGCCAATCATGATCAACGCTAATGGGATAGCAACAAGGTGTAACCAAGAAGTCACACTTAAAAACCACATCACCACTTTGGCAGTAGAAGAAGAAATTTGGGGAGAGTCAATATGTTTGATCTCGGTGCACGTGAAGATGAAGGTATACCAATCCTAGATGAGGATTTCAAAGTCGTTCAACTTGATGATAATTCCATCTAGTATGTGAAGATAGGGTGCAGGCTCTCTTCTGTAGTAAATACCGCATTGATCAAATGTCCCTAGGAGAACACGATTTTTTTTGCTATTTCTCATGAGATGTCTGACATCGACCCTACAGTATATTTCCATGAGTTAAACGTCAACCACATTGCTTGGTATGTCTCCCACCAAAGAAAAAGGTAGTCCCTAGAAAAAGTTGTGGCGACTACTAGCATGGTGGAAGGCCTATTGGATGCCAATTTCATTTTCTGAAGTGATGTACATAGAATGATTCTCTAATATCATACTAGTTAAGAAGGCCTCCACGAACTGAAGGATATGTGTAGACTATGCTGATCTCAATAGAGCATGCCCAAAAGACTCTTATATGCTGCCTAATATCGACAAACTAGTAGATAAATTGGTTGAATATAAGTTGTTATCATTCATTGACCCCTATTTCAGGTATAACCAGATACTTATGTTCGGATATGATAGGAATAAGATGACCTTCATGACCAAACAAGCTAATTACCAGTACAATGTCATGCCTTTCGGATTGAAGAATGCAAGTGTGACATGCCAAAGAATGGTGAACAATGTTCTTTAAGAGAAGATATATGAAACATTTGATGTATACACAAAGGACATGAACATGAAATTCAAGGAAGAAGAATTCCATTATCAACATCTCTAGCGAGTGTTGAAAAGAGTCCGACTGTACAACATGAGGCTTAACCTATAGAAATGCACATTCGGAGTGAGAGCGGGGAAATTATTAGGATTCTACCTTAAATAAATTGTAATTGAAGCCAAACTTGACAATTGTGAAGTAGTTGTTCATATGAGTGCCCCAACCACGAAGAAGGAAGTTCAAAAACTAAACGGTGTGCTAATTACCTTAATTAGGCTCATTTCTAAATCAACCCATCACCTATTTTTTTCTATAGACTGCTCAGGAAAGAACCGAAGTTTGAATTGACACCTGAATGAGAAACGGAGTTTGAATCTCTGAAGAATGCATTGGTCACACCACTGGTGCTCAGTCGACCGCTCCCCGACGAAGTTTTCTACCTATACCTAGCAGCCTTGAAGGAAGCTGTAAGTGTTGTTTTGATTATGGAGCTAGGTTCTAGTCAGAACCCAATATACTTCATATTGAAGGCTCTATCTGGACCAAAAATGTGGTACTAGGGGATAGAGAAAACGACTCTAGCGTTGGTGTCCACATCAAGAAAGCTCCGAAGGTATTTCCTCATACATTCCATAATAGTTCGGCCAGACTTACCTTTGAAATAAGTACTCCACTGACCAGAATTGAACGGGCGGTTGGCAAAGTAGTCCATCTAATTGTCTAAATTCTAAGTATCTTTCAAAGCAAGGAAGGAATTGAAAACCTAGTTGTTAGATGATTTCTTAATAAAAATGACTCCCAATACGCCTAAGTCATCTCATACTTGGACAATATTCACTGATGGGTTGTCTAACAATCGGGGAAGTGGTGTCTGTGTGATTCTATAAAATGAAGTCGGTCTCTTAGTTGAATATTCCTTACAATTCAAATTTTCCTCCACCAACAACCAAATCGAGTATGAAATAATGATTGTCGGGGTGACTTTGACCGAAGAAATGGAGTGGAAAATATCAAATTGTTGATGGACTCCCAGATAATCGTCTCTCAAATTAGAGGAGAGGCACAAGCTAATAACCCATTACAACAACAATACTTGAAACTAGCCAGGGATAAGTTAGCGAAGTTCAAAACATCTGAAGTTTCACATGTTACCCTGAAAGAGAACACTCGGGGCAGACATACTTTTCAAGTTAGCAATACAAGAAGTCCTGGAATTTACCACTCTTTCGTCCAATAATTTATGAAGGTTCCAAGTATTGAAGCCCTAAGAGGCATAGTGATGGCAATATACAACCCTAATCCACCCTCTAAAATGGCTATAATATTGGTGTATATAGAACAAAGAGTTCTGCCATCTAACCTAGCCGAAGCCACTATGGTAAAAATAATAGGTAGTTTGTATACCATGATCGAAGGGACTTTATATAAAAGAGGCATGTCTACCCCTTTTCTAAGATGCCTATGGAAACAAGAGGCTACTTACACACTCTTGGAAGTACACGAAAGGATAGCTGGGAAACACCTAGGCGCCAGGGCATTGGCCAAAAAGGTTTTGAAAGTAGGGTATTGTTAGCCTTCCATGGTCCATGACTCAAAGGAGTATGTGAAGAAGTGTGACTAGTGCTAGAGGCATGAGCAGGGCCGTTTATAGACATTTTGGGGCCTTAGACGAAAATGTTAAAGGGACCTTTTTTATAAGAATTTTAAAGAGACTTAGTATATAATATAAAATATCAATTTTTATATTAATCTTCTAGCTTTTTAGATTCAATTAGTTTTTCAAGCTTTCGTTTTTTCTTCAATTTTTCATAACCAGATTCATACTTTCTATTTGACATTTTCTTTTGTAAATAATCAAAATAAAAAGAAATTAACTAAATATTAAAGAAATCAAAATAAACTAAACTCTAAAATAAATATAGAAAAGGATAATCGATGAACAGAACGATAGAACCTGGAATTGGAAATGGACAGAGATGAACACCTGGATGTATGCAGTTTATAAGTGTTCAGAATCCAGGCGATGTCAAATTCAGAGAGGTTGAGCCGTAAAGACAAAGTTTGAGCAATAGACAATTGGTTTCAAGGGAAGGAGAAGGAAAAAAAATTATGAACAGAAGATGAGTAGATCAAAAAAACGTGAAGAATGGAGTCTGGAGTGTGAGAGACGTTAGTTAGGGAATTGGGATGGGTTAATAGGGATTTACTTTTTTTTTTTATAAATAAAATACTTTAAATGGAATTAATTATGATATTGATTAATTTTAAAAAAGATGATATTGATTGACTAATTTTTAGGGAAGAGAGAGATTCTAAATTATTTTATTTTAATCGGTTAAAATTTGTTAATAGTTAGTATTAATAAATATTTTGTTTGAGGGCCTAAAAATATATTTTTTTGGGCCTTAGGCTAATGCCTAATTTGCCTTGCATATTGCACGGCCCTGGGCATGGGGACATCTTTAATGCCCCCATTCACAGAGCTACACACATTAATGTCACTTTGGGCCTTCTTACAGTGGGGTTTAGACATTTTAGACCCATTCACGCCATCTCCAGGCCAACTCAAATACCTAATAGTATATGTGGATTACTTCACCAAATGAGTTGAGGCAGAAGCATTTACAAATATCATGGCGGCAAATGTGTCAAAGTTCTTTAAGCGAAACGTCTTGACTATATTTTCCTCAAGATATTGTGACTAGCAACGAAATAAAATTCATGGATAAGAAGTTGAAAATTTTGTTGAAGAAAGTGAAGATTAAGTAACACTTCACCTTAGTAAAACACCCACAAAAAAAAATAGGAAAGCAGGAGAAACCAACTGGGTGTTATTAAGAGGGCTAAAGCAGAGACTCAAAGAAACCAAGAGAAACTGGGTCGATGAACTACCGCACGTATTAATGGGATACCAGACTACACCACATTCAACAACCAGTGAAACTCCATTTTGCCTTACATACGGTACAAAAGCAATTATACTGGTAGAGGTCAAAGAATTGAGTTGGAGGATGACTCATCCTTTGTCAGAAGAAGAAAATGGCAATGCAATTAGAGAAGAAATTGACCATCTCTTGAGAAAAAAAGGCATTTATTGCCTTCAACAGTGTCGTTATCAAACAAGACACAACCTCTAGTCTAGATACAATCGGAATGTCCAACCCTGCGAATTTCAAACGGGGGATTTGGTCCTGTGAAGGGCCGATATATGAGGGAAAAACTCTTGAGACAACAAGTTAACGGAAAATTGGGAAGGGTCGTACAACATGCAAGTTGACAGCGGAAAATGAGCTTACATCTCGGAGACTTTAGTTGGGGAGCGGATACCAAGGACCTGGAACAACTCCAAGCTAATGTGGTACTTTAGTTGAAAAATGAATTTTACCTTTATATAATGTAATTCATTGATATATAAATACATAATGATTTTTTCCATTATTATGTCAATAGCGTTTGTGTCCTTTCATTCTTTGTTAGGAAACATGGGACGAGAAAACTACATGCATTATAACGCAACTTGAGCACTCACTCTTAGGAGATAGCCACTTCAAAAGAGTAGGTGGTGTAGCCTAGAAGATGTTCACCTCATTTCAAATCAAACCCTAGGGCAGGGACGAGGCCTAAACCTTGGCCAGTGATGCTCCTCTTTGACACGAAGAAAGTGCCCAACTCCATGCAATCAGGACGGAAAATCGTAAAGTGCTCTCTATCAGACTACACCAACTCCCATAAAGGGGATATGTGGAGGTTCCCAACAAACAATGGAAAATGTTTTACAAAAACAACAAGAGTTGGTATGACAAGTTAAAGTAATGCGGTAAACACTCTTCAATTTACAAAACGGAAGATAATTATAAATTACAATGAAATCTTTTTGGGGTAAATTCTAAAAGTGCCACAAAGATCTTGTATGTCCAGAACCAACATCTCCAGTTATTCCATGGAATTATTAAAAGCGTATTCTTTCAGGCCCTCAATTGAAAGATCTAGCAATTATTTGTCTAGACTAACCAGCTCGTCCTAGAAAACATTCAATTCACCCGAATGAGCCTCCTTCTTATCTTCAAGCTCTATTACAACAACCAAGACACTTAGAGACAAGGTCTCCAAGGAAATCTCCACCTCTTGATAAACCTTATTTTCCTTTTTAAGCGTGGCCTCGAGTTCAACCACCCGACCATCTAGTCCCATGGGAGTTCCATATATGTTTACCTGGTCTAGGTATGGAGAAATTTTATTCAAACACTAGTGAAACCTAGATAACTCTCTTTGGAAGCCAAGAACTTTTGTCTCAGCAAGGCGGTGTCATGCTTTCAAAGATTCGACCTCGTAAAAGGGAGTATCAAGGGGTAATAACTCCCCGTGGCCCGAAAGCAATTAAAGTCATGATGGAAGCTACCAGCAACATTTTGAAGGCTGGCTCTACCGAAAAACCTGATGTTCTTTTTAAAAAGAGCTTGCGTACATGAGCATAATCATTAACGGACACACACACCTTTATCTCTGAGGCAGTACGGGGCATCCGGCAATCGAATACATGAGGTAGCAGAATACTAGGGGCTGCGATATTATCCGCCAGTTGAACGGAATGATCTTGTTCAGATAACTTTGGTTTCTTGACAAGACTTCCTCGGGCCAGTGCTTCACCAAGATCTCTTTTATTTTGGGCCAACGTAACAGATATGTCATTGTTCTTGTTACTTCGTAACTCAGAGAACAACTGAGTCAATCCCAAGGACACTAGGGTTCCTGCATCAACGATTGAAGCTCTACCTTCATTCACAGGCACGATAGGTTTCTCGGTCGACATAAGATCAACCAGAAGTAGAGAACCTTCGTCTTCCTCTCTCTTGATCTAATCTGATAGGAAACAAGAAGATTGAGGAGGTAAGTGTAACACAATTTAACATAAATTAAAGAAAACAAAATCAGATCAAGTACCAAAAAGTTTCTTCTTATCCTCAGTGGATTTCACATCCGCAAAATCCTGACAACTTATCACACTATCAGAAAGCAAAAGTAAAGTCACCTTCATAGCTTTCTCCTCGTCGGTAAGGGAGTTGTACGATGCGGAGTAAAAAATAGCTTTCTCTTCAAAATGGTCTGGGGCCCATAATCTCTGGGCTTTTTCAGTGCAAGCGAACGACCTCAAAGGAAAAGTCAAGAAATTACAACATTTTAAGTGAGCTATGGGGGAAATAGGAGTTTCTAAGAAATAATTAGGCTTTAACTTATTCTAGCTCTCAATGTAAAACTTGAAAATCTTATGATCATTTTGGCGGAAGGAAACTGACCCATGGTCAGGCCTTTTTTTTAAGGTGGGTTCACTGAAAAAAGATGAAAGAAGATATTTTTCTAAGAAAAATCCATTTTACACTTGTATTCGTACCAATATTAGAATACTCTTATAGAAGCCAAGCAAATGGGTGTAGTTGTGAGGGAGCAATTTGAAAGCAACCCAACACCTCCTTTCCAAAAGCGGTTAGAGGGAGCCAAACACCCAGCTTCTGAAAGATAGAAAGTAGAGGTGAGTTGAGGGGTAAAAGTATGAAAGTGAGTTACTTATATTTTTAGGTTAAAATAAATAATGGAGTGAGGGAAGCCAAACTTATCGGCATGTAGAAATTATGCTATTTGGGAAAAAGAGGCAAGATTGAGAAAAGGAGATCAAGAGCTTGAGGGAGAAGAAGAACACTATAACTAAACTTGATTAGCTACTGAAAATTCAGGTAGGGGGAAACTACAATAATATAGGTGTTATTGCATGAAGGGTAGAGAGGGGTCCTCGCCCTTCTCTAGATTTGTATCCATTGATTTGTTTGATTTTTTTTAATATAATCATGTTAAATCTATGATAATCAATGTATGTGATATGCAATTCGTGATTTGTGTGTTGCTGGATTTTATGCATGATGAATGGATATGAATCTGAATATTATGATTACCATTGTTGTATATTTGGGTTTATGAACAAAGCCTTGAATTCATGAAATATTGATTAATTGGTTGTTAATTAATGCATTAGTAATGGTTTGATTGTTATATAATATGTATCTATTATTTTATGTGCGACTTGGGATGTTCGGATTCAAAATCGGAGCTTCGAATGAGCTCCCATGGTGAAAACGCAGGTTCTATTTTTTGCAACAGTGTGATGGTCGTCACGAGGGTGACGGGTTGACCGTCATGTGTCTGAGGCAGTTGACGGTCGTCAACATGATGACTGGGAGACATACATGGTCTTCAGGCGGGATTTCTCATGTCGATGGTCATAGGGGTGACAGGTTGTGAGGGGGAACGATGACAGGGTGGGTGTCGTCACGGCCGTCAGGGACCATTTTTAGGCATTCGGTTTGGATTTCAATGTTTTTTTCTCATGTGGTCAATGGTTGACTATTCTCTTAGTGTATTTGATTAATTTAATTGATTGGGGTAAATTATTATGATGATGAAATAATAATTGAATTAATTTGCATGATTATATGTGGTGAATTATGATTATGTTTATGACTTGCGATGTTGTGAATATAATTATCTGATGTGAATGTAATTATAATTGTTTGTGTCAATGTGGGTAGTTTAGAAGTGGGGTCTGTTCTGAATGTTGTATTGCATGTTATTTATGGTTAGAAGTGGAATCATAAGTGTTAATGTTGTTGCATTACTTTGTATATCATGCATCTTTTGTGTCAGTGTGTTGGAAGAGGCGAATCACAGGTTTAGAAGTTAGGACTAGTGTTTGTTCGGGGTTCAGAAGTGGGGATTTGGGGTTTAGAAGTGGGGACCCGGTTCGAATAAGGAACAATTATTGAGTGGACGAGATCAGTAACAAACATTTGATGTCCAAATTGGTATCACATGCATTGAGTCGAGTTGTGAGCCACATTGCATACATAAAGGCTATGTAAGTTGAATTGTTGTGTTATTGTGTAAATTGAATGTGTGTTATTGATTATGTAATTTAAGCTACCCTTGCATTCTTTTACACCGTTATATATTTGAGCGTATTCTCACCCCTTTGTTGTTTGTTTTGTGTTGTTTTGTACAATGTTGTACTGATACCCATGAGGAGTAAGTTTTGCTTTGAGTTGGAAGAGGACTATGAAACTCTCTTTGTTTTCTTTATTGTTTATCGGTGTTTAGTTGTAACTATTGCACTGATCTATAACATCAAGGAACAGGTAGTTTAAATTGTTTTGAGTTAATGATTAAATTTTGTTACTTTCATTAAGTACTTCATTTGAAGACATATTGGAAGTTATGTAATTATTTTGAATCCCGCTGCGAGTTTTAAAATGAATTGAAAAGTATGCATGTTATGTTTGAATAGAATCGTAAAATGATGGTTTTATTATTCAATTAAGAGTTGGGGTTTTAGGGTGTTACACTAACCTACAGACTTAGGGCCACGCGTGTCTGGGATAGTAGAAAAATGTCTCAATGATGGGAAATCATTTAACGCCTTCATTACTCATTGCTTTTGTAACTGTTCCACGGCCCCCCACTTCTCCCATGATCAGACGAGATAATCAAAGGTTGACCATAACTTCAAAAGACTTCTCAGCTAGCATACGTCCGACAAGCCTTGTGGACAGCTGTTCTACGTCCGCCAAAGGTCCAATACAAGAGTTCAATCATGCATAAGACAAATCAAGATTATCCAACGTATATAGTTAGCACACGTGAGATTCAATGTACACTTTCTGATCTCCATTTTTCATTATATTCATCTTAAACTCTGCAACTAACTTAGACATTTGTGTGCTAATCTTGCCGGTCCATCTCGCACCACCGTACTAGAGATGGGCATCAACGATTCAAGAATCCTACATCATCGATCAACACCAATTTTAATTCTCATACATAATAAAATATATTTGCTAATTTTATTTTCTAAATTTATTTTAGAGATAAAAAAATGTATTTTATAAACACATTTTGTATTCATATACATTTTATTTATATTTTAAATATACAAAATATTGTAAATCTGTCATTAAAAAAATTGTATCACCTTTTTTTTTAATTTTCAAAAATCAAAAATTATAATCTTAAAAGTATATTTTAATTTTTTAATTTTTAAAATTTATAAATAAAAGATAGTTTTCAAAAACATTTTTGTAAAATTAGATAATCAAGTCCACTATCCATGTGGGTAAAATTCATTGAAATTGAAGCAACTTAACCAATCTTGTCCACGAGGTATTCACAGAAAGTGAAACAACTTAACCAATCTAGTCCACGAGTTGTTCACCAAATTTATGAATGTCTTGTTCACATTGAATACTATTGCCAATTAGTCACTAGTATTGTATTTGAAAGTCAAATGTAAGGTCTACCTGATGTAATCACTAGAACTTCTTTGTGATATTTATGTGTTGATGGATGTTGTAACGTTTCTTTTATAGGTAAGTGGTTATTGATATAATAATGGAGTTGGGGAGGAGACAAAAGTCCATGGGCTAATGGTTTTCATTTCACATTTATTCAGAAATGATGGAGTAATAAAAATAGATTTTGTAAGCAATTTGAAGGAATTTTACAAAAAAAAATGTCTTGCTCTCCAAAGCGGTTGTTTTTTATCCTCTCGATAATACCAATAGTAGACTCCGAAGTCTCTAATAGAAGTTAACAACAATTCTAGCAAATAAGTTAAAGGGGGTGTTAGCAAGTAAGATATCAAATAATCATATGACTTTTCTTTCAAAGAGATGTTTATAGTTGAAAGACGGTTTTAAAAGTATGATTCATCACTTGCAAGTACTTTATTTAAATTTTGTACTTGTTAAAAATTAACAATAAGGGTAGCCGTGCATTTGGAAGGTTGCATGTGATGATTAGGGTTAATGGTATTTAGATTTAGGTCATGCAATGCAATGTAGTGAGAAGGTATGCATTTGTGGGTTTGGTTGAAGATGAATCCTCTTCTTTTCAATCATAGTTGAGGTATTTATAAAGACATTGGATCTGAATCCTTGATCCAATGGAGTGGTTATTCTCCCTCTTTACTCAGGAGCGTGGATCCGTGCGAATCGTTTTTCTTATAATCGTGGGGTCATGGTTTTTCTGCTTGGCTAATTCACCCATTACGCCATATCATATCATTAACTATGTTTATTGGACAAGTGCAAATCATATTGGATAACTCAATTCTATTTTGGGCGCCTTACGATAAATCATGGGCGACCTAAGCGCTACACTAGTACTCGCCTGACATTCTTTCAGACAGCTTACAATGCTCGCCCATCCTCAATGAGCTTGATATTGCTTCCTTTGGGTTATCTTCTTTTAGGTTTGATAAACTTATCCTAGTACACAGTCCCTCGAACACGAGGTTTTTTAAAGGATGAATTGATTTAGTTTAAGTCTTTCAGAAGAGACTTTATGTTGATTCCCTCATGTGAGACTTTAAGTTGAGTCTTTCAGGTGAGACTTTAAGTTGAGTCCCTCAACCAAGACTTTAATTTGAGTCCCTCAAGCGAGACTTTAAGTTGAATCCCTCGGGAAAGAGTTTAAGTTGAGTTCCTTTGGCGAGACTTTAAGTTGTGTTCCTCAAATAAGACTTTAAGTTGAGTTCCTCGGGTAAGACTTTAAATTGAGTTCATCAGGCAAGAATTTAAGTTGATTCCCTCATGCAAGACTTTAAGTTGAGTTACTTTTGGGCTAACATACTTCCTATTGTTAGTTCTGATGCAGAAATATACAACTTCATAGTTATATTTCTGATAGGAGGTAAGAGAATATGAGGATTCATCAAATAAGTATTGATTTTGTCAAAGACCTTTTGATGTTCTAGATCCCTCTTGAATCCTTCTTCCTTCTTCTGACGTAGTAGTGGTGAGAATATTTTTATCTTAACACTTAGATTCGAGATAAATCTTCTCAAGAAATTAATTTTTCCCAACAAAGATTGCAGACTTCGTACTGAGTATAACCTTAGTCTTATTTTGGTTTATTTCTATGCCCTTTTGTGAACCACAAAGCCCATAAATTTGTCTAATTGGACACCAAAAGCATATTTCATTGGATTCATTTTCAGTCCATATTTCCTCATCCTTTAAAAATAATGTTGAAGGTGTTCAAAATGACCATTTTCGACAAAGATTTAACAATTATATCATCAATATATACCTGCATGAAGGTTTCAATGAAATCATGAAACATATGGTTCATTGCTCTTTGATAAGTTGCACTAACATTCTTCACGTCAAAAGGCATTACCACCCATTCATAGGTTCCTAAGGCCCCATGACATCAAAACGCCATTTTCGACACATCATCTGTAATGTAAATGTGCCAATTTATTCGCAGGTGTTTTTAGGGAACAATCACGAGTTTAAATAGTTTGTGGGATTAACTCGAAAAATCTCGAAAGCAATTTGTGCAAAACGCATGTACAAGAAAATATGTGTGTGAAGTGACTGTGAATGTCTGTATGCAGACAAAGTGATGACAAACTTTATAAACGTAAAAGCTTAAATTAAAGAAAAAGTAAACTGCAATAAATGACATTAAATGAGAAGTAGTAAATGACAAGCGTGGAAAATGACAAGAATTGTAAAATGTTTCAATTAAGGAAACATAAAAACAATTAAAGAAAAAGAATTCAGACTTACATGTTACTCACAATCAATTTCTCACTTTGACTCAGGTAGTCCAATTCTATAGAGAAAGCATATGAATTTTGCGACCTCAATTACAACATATGAACCTGTTATATATACTAAACTAAAGATAACCGTCTCCGATAGCTTATTCCTAGAAAGTCGACACGTCTTTAAGAACATGCAATTTAAACTTCTGGTGCGCTGCCATGTTGTTAGAACTTACAAACTATTGAAAACCATTATCCACGTTCGTAACTGCTCTTAGAGACTAATAATTTCCTTCTCATCAAAGGTGATATCTGATAGCGCTAAGACCCCTATAAAGTCTTTGGTTTCTAAAATCTTCTAAGTCTTTACAGCTTGTCAAACGCTTCAACTTCGACATGGTGTCGAAAGATCAATTAGATTTGTTCCTAAGACTTTTCCAAACCATGTTTCAAGATTTTCTCTTGAGATTCTTCGAAACCATGTTTCAAGATCTGCTCTTGAGATTATTTCAAACCATGTTTCAAGACACTAGTTGAAATGTTTCAGTCGACGTATTTGTTTCTGTCGACTTGTGTAAATTAATGCTAATACTTAACATTTTTCCAATGCAGCGTTCAATTGAATCTTTCCCACATAGAAATTCTAGGCTAACCATTATACCCAGAATAACCATCTAACAAACTTAAATACTTAAAACCTGCTGCTGAATCGAGTAGTATTTCTGATACAGACATTAGATGTTCATCTTTTAGGGTAATAGCATTTAAATCTCTAAAGTCAATACAAACTCTAACAGTCCCATTCTTTTTAATAACAATAACTATATTTGTTAACCATTGGACATACCTTGTAGTTCGTATGAATATGTTCCTCAGAAGCCTTTCGATTTTGTCTTTGATTTTCGACATCACTTCTGGCACAAACCTTCTTGGCGTTTGCTTCACTAGTCTCTCTTGTGGTCGAATTGGCAGCCTTAACTCCACCAAATCTCGAATGAGTCCTGGAATTCATCATAATCCCAAGCGAAGCAATCTTTGAATTCCTTGAGCAACTGAACCATCTGGATCTTTAGGCTTGGATCAATTTTTGCACTTATGTAGGTTGGTTTTTCTGATTTTTCCATCTTATAAGTCAACTTCTTCTAGTGGATCTTGACCTTGTATCCTCTTATCTGAGGCTAATGAATCTTTTTCAAATCCCAAAGACTCGTCATTATAAATGTAATCAAGCCTCTGGCCATCTGAAATAGGATTTTCACCAATCTCATCTGTTTTTATTAATTTCACTTGTTTTGGATTTGAAAACCATTCTTTGTTGAGAATCACCCTCTAAGGCCACCTTTATTCTGTTTTGAGGCATATAGGTTGAAATTCGAGCAAGTGTGCTCGATTAAATCATTGCCATCTTCTGTCTCCGACCATCGAGTATCTTTGATGGTCTTGTACTCCCACATGAATCCATGTGTAGGATGTAACTTCATGGAATATAATATATCTCCTTGCAAGAAAAAGCCTGTTCTAGCATGCATACATGGTGAAATGTTTTCCAATTGTCTATCAAATGTTTTTCTTATTTATATGGTTAAATTTAGTTAAGAAATAACTCTGATCTGCTTTAATATTCTCTATAATCCCAACGGGTCTCCAAATGGAAATCCTTTGGTGTAGCATCGAAGGTACTGCTTCTAAACATGGTTCAATTCCCGACCAGGCAATAGGTTATAATTTGCCTTGGTCAAAATGACCACAAATAATGTAGGTCCCGTAATGGTCCCTACAACAGTATCAACTTGTATGACACCTAAAACTTTGTTAGTGTTCCCTTCATAGTTGGACAAAACCATGTTATGGGGTCTTAAATTAGTGTCATATTTTCTAATCTTCTTTAGTAAAGAATGTGGCATTAGGTTAATCGTCGCCCCTCCATCTACTAGGACTTTATTAACCCTTACATTATCAACCTTAGCCCATCATACGAAAAGGGGCTTCAAGTGCTTTTACATTCCTAAATCAGGCCTTTTGAAAATGTTCTTATCTTCATCTATGAATCTTTATTTATTACGTATTAACACAAAGGCTTATGGTTTGCTGATTCTCCAGTAGGCTCATTGCCCTCTTCTTCGGTTACCTTATTGATTTTATCGAATTCAATAGGTAAGAGAGAAACAACATTACAAATAACATCAAAATCATTCTTTGATCCAAAGTCGAAATTATGTGTCAGCATAAGGGATCCCTGCTATTTATTTTAACTATTTTTGGCAAAAGAGGAAAAATTCTTTCCCTCGGGGGCTTCTTTTCCATTCAATCCTCTGTTAGTGTCGGGGATTTCCACTATTATTGGACAATCCAACCTCCATAGTCGCCTTCTTCTTCCTTTGGTGCCTTCGCCATTAAGTTCTAGCCATGGGCTTTTTACCCAAATAATTACTAGAACCATAGGAGTAGTTCTTCGACACTTGAGAATTGTCTTGATAAGAAGGACCGACGCCAACTTCGACTACCCTCCACTTCTGTTGATCAAAGTTTCATATATTATGGTGTTCCTTATTTATTATATCTCTCATCAATCTGTCCTTATGTGTGTGACCCTGCAGACTCTCTTGACATTGGCAATTATATTAAATCACACATTTAATAGAATAAATAGTGAGCGATATCTAGTAACACATCACTACTACTTAAATCACTAAAATGTCATGTGATATGACAAAACCTTTCTGTGATAATACTTATGTGTAGAATTACCATTTTACCCTTATGTCTATATTGAACACAAGGCATAGACTATGCCACCCTTATCTAGTTCAATATTGGGCCCTTATACATTTATCCTGCTATGCAGGATGGGAAAATTCTATCTAGGTCACTCGTGACCCTCAGTATGCTTTGTGGAGTACCCATCAACTATCTTTATAGTCATCTAATCACGGATAACGTTTGATCAACAGTAAAGTACTATACTACACATCTAGGGTCCATAGTGATTTCAGATCGAAGGGTGGTATACACCACTATCACTATGAGAATAACTTATGACACTTTGCATAATATTCTATGTAGTATTATCATAGCAGGTCAATCCAGTATAAATATTACTCCTAATATCCATACCTATGTTAAGACTTGATAACTCTTTATCTATGATTCATGAGATGTAATAATCATTTTGTCCACATAACAGTCTTAATGCTTTAATGTTATCTCCCTTCATAATAAAGCTTGACTACAAATATTTTAAGAATAATGCATGTATGTTTAATGGGATCTCATGATTAAGTCACACTTAACATTTCATTAAATGGACTAGCTATTCTAGAGATTTTATTATTTTGGAAAACAAACATAATAAAAGAAATGCCGTTTTAATTATTAAAAAATAATTCGATAGAAGTACCAAGTTCTTATAAAACTATTGGCCTCTAGGGCTTACACTAATAGAAACACCTTTTCTAATTAATTCCATTTACATATATAATTTGGAGGTGATAAGGTGAACCACGTGAAGGCATTCTTGCTCAAAGAATTATGGAAGTATTTCATCTTCAAGTTTTCATTATTAGCCAAATCTCCTTCCTCTGCTTGATATCGAGCAATGTGTTTGATTGTAGACTCATTAGTATCTCCTACAAACTTATTGAACTTAGGGATTTTCCAACCCATGGGGAGTTCAGTCTGCAATGCATACTCAGACAAGGTATAAACAAAGTTTGGTTTGTGAAGACCCACATTAAGACCATTTTGGAATAATATTTGTTCGACCACATTTGATATGTTATTTATTCCCCAAAAATTGTTTTGTTGGGCTCTCCTAATCACTTGGTCTACAACTTGGTTTTTATTGACCAATACCACCTCTGGACTATTTTGACCTATGCCTTCTTCAACTACCCTAGGTGTGGGTTGTTCGGCTGGTTGGGGCATAACCTATTGTTTCCCTTTATTAATAGGGAGACCTTCATTGTTTGCAATTATTGGGTTTTAAATTGTCCTAATTTCTTGTACTTGAAGGATTGGTTTAATAGGTGCTTAAGGTGCACCAAAGAAATCAACAATTCAACCCATTTGATGCGCCAATTGTTGGTAAGTATGGTTTGTCATTTTGATCAAAGGATTAAAAATAATACCAATATTTTGTGTAATCATATTCACCATATCACGATTACTTTCATCCATTTGTTTCCTCACAGACAAGAGTGAACTAGTGGTTAGGCGTGGCTTAATTTGAGGGATACATCCTAACCCTCTATGTGGTTGTTCCATTCAACTAGGATTGATTATAGTTGAACTTGATGCTAAGTATGTATTAAGAGGGGATGCGATAGTCATTGCATTATCTGTATACATAGATGCACTAGTTTGCAAGTCTGCCATCATTGTAGTTGGCATGCCATAAGGATATTCCCTACTACTAGGGGTAGCATAAAGCTAGGAAGAAAAGAAGGCATATGGTCTTAAATAACACTTTGTGACTCTAGGATTAATACTCGTTACTTATGGTAGGGGAACCACCACCTTTGGTAATGTCGTCGAAACTAACAGTTGGCTTATAACACGAGAGGTTACTCCAACGAATGTTAAAGTTTGTGTACTGTCGTACCTCGAAATATACGATCAGGTGTCCTAGTGCGAATGAATGAATAGGGTAGTTAATTTATAGGATGAAAATATGATGCGTATGAATTTGGTCCATTTTGAAAAAAAGTAGGTGAAATTTGTTAAGGAAGAATGAGGTGTGATCAATCCGTTAGAATTGTGTACTGTATCCCCTGATTCTGTGGGGTATTCAGATAGTGGAATTGAGGGAATTCCTTTTTCTATTTTGTCTCTTATGTTATTCTAGAAGATAGGTAATTGTGTGGTCCCTGTTAAATTTCTTACTGCGTGACTTGTGAATTTGGACTCTTATGTTGTGGTCCCCAATTTGGATTGTTTTACTGCATAAAATTGCTACTTGTTTCCCAATTTTGACTTTTGCTAATGTGGTGAATTCTGGATTTTGTTTCTTGTGAGGTTGAAACCAATATTCTTGAAAAAACATGTGCAACCCGTGTGATCTTTATATGCCCTGTATATCTACATTGTACCTGTCTAGCCATTATGCAATTTCATGTATGCCAACCTTTTTGTGTGTTCTGTTGCTTGTGTGTTTGACTGACATTACTTGTATGACACACACTGTACTGAATTCCTTTTCCTGTTCATGTGACATTGGCTGATATGAGGGAATGATGCTCCATTTGAAGATTGGCATAAATGGAAGGGCCTTGTAGCTTGAAGGTTTGGTATGAAGATGTTTTGGAGTATGAGGTTGGGAAATGGAACCTTGTCATAGACTTTGTCTCTTAGACCTTGTAGAATTTAAGTATTATTCTTGTCTAGTGGCTTGTAGCTTGTACACCTTGCAGAGTTCACATGATGTTTTAGTTTAAAGTTTTAACAAGTACCTTAGGATGTCATTGTAGTCTTTGAATTATAATGCAAATGTTGTTGTTTGCTGTGTATTTGAAATGGCTCTCGCAATTTGGTATTGGAACTGGTTCTTATTCTTGCATTGGGTACTAACCTTTGCTTTATTTTGGCATAAGGTTATGTTTGACACAGATTTGGAGGATGGACTAATACAAGGTGAACATCATGAAACTTGATGGAGAGATCATGACAAGCTGGGAGCAGTAGAAAAATGGTAGCATGAAGGCTTGGTGAATGATGGCAAGGTATGATTTTCAATTTATTTTCGGCCATTGCTACAATTTACCTTTGAGTATTTGTCTTGGTTTTGATATTGTACTGCCCTTGAAACTCATAGTTGCCCTTATGTTGCAATCTTGATAACTTATGTATGTTGCATTGTTTTCTTGCCATTGATGTGTACCTTGTATGGCTTATGATTGGAATATTCATTTGTACGCCAAGCTAGCCTTTTGCCACTGTTATGTTAAGTTTGCCTTTGTGAAATGATATGTGATATGATGTTTCATTTTTGCTGCAAAACTGTTGTTGATATGTTCTTGAACTTAAACTATGTTGTTGAAATGGATTGAGTGATGATTTAAAAACTCTCATATTGGTTTGGTTGATTTGAACATTATCCTTTTGGTATGTTATACTAATCACCAATTTATCCTTTTACATATATGTACTTATGGAGAAACTTGGCACAGTGGTAGTTTGGTGCGATGAGGAGGAAAACCAAGGCCGCCCTTGCACTTGGAGTACTTGGATTGATAAGAACAAGCAAAGTTGGAAAGGTTACAACTGCTTGCATTTGGTGTAAAGGAAAAACAAGTGTGATCTTCAGTTTGTGTCCCATACTTAGCAGTAACTAGTAGGATTAGACTCTATGTGACTTAGTAGGACCATTTGTCCATGTAAATCTGAACACTGATTTTAAAATTTCCTTCACACGTTACAGCTTTGAGCTTTCTTGAAAAAATTCACTTTTGAAACTTTGTAGCTTTGTGTAATGTAACTTTGTAACTTTAAGCTTTAATTGATTCATTTTCTTGAACTTTATGGTGTGAACACTTGATTTTTCCTTTCCAAAATGATTTGACAATTTGAATCATGAATAGTAAAGCATGTTTTAAAAGTACTTCTTCATGGATTAAACTTCCAAGTAGGGATAGTGATCTCTTGCCTTTAGACACACACGCGGAAGTCATGCTTGGCCACCATCCATACATATACTCTAATAATGGTTATAAACTTAGGAATTCAGAATTGTGTTTTTACTGCTGTTGTGGAAATACATGGCCTTAGCACAAGAATCACACACAATTTGCAGCATTACTTGACAATAGCTTAGCTCAAACTTGGGCATGACACTCATAGCCCAAAAATAATTCAAACATATGGCTTGTAATTGAAAACTCTTAGTCTTGGCATGGAACAATTCAAACATGAATTAGGCTTAAACATAATCATGGTTTGAAAACTTAAGGCTTAAAAACATGGCTCCTTATCATGGCACGAAGTAAAATTACTCTCATGGCCTAGTTAATTTGATTACAAGGCTTAGAAAGCTTGAAATAATACTTAGAACCAACGTGAAATGTAACTTACAAATAAATTGGTTGAAATAAAATCTTGGAATAACTTGAATGGTTTTGAGATAACTTGGAACCATGAGTTGCCTTGGCATTTTGAAATGTAGAAACACAACCAAACATAACTAAAAAAAAGAATTCAAGCCATAACCATGGATTGTTTTGAAGCCCACAAAGGTCTTACTCATAACATGTCATCCATTTCTTGAAACCTTAACTTGCACGTAGCTTAAAATCACCCATCAACCCTGGGGCAATTCACACTTGGATTAAACAAAATTAAACATGACAACATGACCTTTTAGTGTCAACTTAAAACATGATCTCAACTGGCTTGAAACAAGACTTAGACTCATCTTTGACATGTGATCTAAAGCCATTTAAAACCAAATGATCCTTCCTTGAGATTTGATCATGAAAATGCGGGCGCATCCCACTTTAATTTCTTCTTGAAACCAAAGCACTCTTACAAAAGCCTATAATCACAACAAGCACACACACCAGGCTCCATGACCTAAATCATAGAAAATCATGGCCAAAGGCCAAGTGATCATCCAAAGAAAGACCATGAAACAACACAAAAATCATGGTATAAGAAAAAATGAAACATGTAGGATAAATTTGGGGTATGACATACACCGCCAACCATCATTCTGATTGGTTCCAATTCTACATTTGAAGTATCATTCTGGGGAACGGAGTAATTTTTTTTGTCTTTCCATCTCAACAAGAGTTTTATCACTCCTCAGACGCACAAACAATCTGAAATTGACAACATTTCATGTATGAAGAACAAAATAAATAATAAGAGCACAAAACACTCTTCTGTAAAAATTTAAATTTCTTGTATAAAAGGGTCTTACTAGGCATGTCAATTTGTTTAGTGGTATTTTTAGTAAATCAAATCACAAGTTTTTATTCACTTAATATATTAAAATTTTAAAAAAATCTAATGGACAACTTGTGCAAAACAGTTTGATGAAATTTGTTTCTGCTTGGGTATTAATGTTTGAATGTAGGGAAATTCGGTAGAAATCTCAATAAGAACAATGCAGAATTGAACTAAAGTATAACAAAGAACACAATACAAGTAACCAAATAAAAATGCTTTGATTAAGGAATTAAAAGAGGGATGCGAATTCATACATGTTTTCTCACAAACTTTTTTCTCTCTGTGACTTGGATACTCGAGTTCTATAGAGAATTCTAATAAAAATTGTGAACATTTATTACACGAATGAAATCAACTTATATACTAAACACATCAATAACCGTCGATAACAGTTACTTCTCCGGCGTTCGACGCGTACACTGTTACGTGGAGTTCAGTCCTCTGTTTTGCTTCCACGTGTCTTCAATTCTTGAACTATTTCCAACTACCACCAATGTCAATAACTGCTCTTAACTCCCTGACTGCTTCATTCGAAGACATCTTCAAGTCTTCTAACTACACCTATCGAATATGCCAAATCACTGCAAACTTGTCTGAGATTCTGAACATGGTTTGGATAGAGAGTGATCTTAATCTTGTGAATATATTCCTGAGACTCCTTCAATCAAACTCAATAGATCTCTAAGTCATCTAATCCTTGAAACTCAAGAATATACTAAGTCTCAAAACTCCTAGTAGGCGAGTTGAATTCACCATCTCAGTTGAAGTAATCAATATGTCAAAATTGTAGCTAAGTCGTTTCACACTTAGCAATCGCATACCTTTGTATCACACTTTCATGTCAAAAAATGCTAAACTAAAATTCTCAGGCTAACAATGTGACATGCATTATAAATATCCTTGATAATAGTTGCATTACAACCATTTCTTTTCAACAACGTCCTAAAAAAGTTCAAAAAGATCATATTACCTATTGTCTAACCAACAACTTTATTTTATTTCGACTTTAGACATTTTCATATTTATGACCTTCAAATAATTCAGTCATCATTCTATCCATTCACAGTGTTAAGATTATACATCATACTCAAATAATAACTTCTCAATTTAAATGGACACTCTTATTTCAAAACCATTGTGTCTTGACGTTTCATTTTTTTTCTTTTATTGCTTATACTTACCACCTCTTTCACATCCCAATACAACAAGTGATTCTCTATTTTTCTCATCTAGGTCAATTTTAAAATAAAAATAGTAAGTCCAAATTTCTCCGATTCACCTCAAACTCATGTTGATACCTCATTTCGTGAAATAAATTTTTCTCAATCATAAATCAGAGTTGACAATCAATACAATATGCAATTGAATATACAAAGTTACTTTTCTTATTGGTGGGAATATTCATATCTGAAAAATGCAAACCAATTTAAAACCATAACTAATTCGGTAAACACATATTTTAGAATCTATAATATGAATGTGTGTTATGGGTTTGTTTTTGTTTCGCTAGTAGATTTGGCACGTGCATCAGATGCATGCATGTTTGAATTTTACCATTTGAATTATACAATTATAGAGTGTGTGACGTGGAATTAAGATGCTAAAAATTCAAAGAGGACGATTTTAGAATCACGTTACTTTTGCATTCAAACAAAAATGTTGTGTGTGGAGTCTATTGATGATTATATAATCATTTGAAAACAATATTTTGTGCATATGAGGTGCTACTCATAGAGTTTGAATTAAGGAGAGAAACGATGGGGAGAATGAGTTTCTAAATTTGGACATGGTCTATAGTGACAGTTTTCACATTAGGGCCGGGCCAAGGGTAAGGCGGGCTAGGCCTCAGAAAAATATCTTTTCTTAAAGGATAACTAAGCCTAAAAAAGCTTTTTTTTTTACTATATTATTTGAATAACATAAATTCTATTATGTTGTTTGATTGGCTCAGTTGGCTAGTAAACTTTTCCATAGTCAGAACGTCATGTGATCATGTGATCGAATCTCATTGTGGTATCAAAGTTATAGTTTTTCATTAGACCCACTACGCCAAAAAAGACCTTTAGCAGTGCTTTTTTTGGCCTTTAGCAGTGCTTTAAAGCGCTGCCAAAGGTGGCGCTGCTAAAGGTAAAGACAGTGTCTTTTTCCTTTAAAAAGCGCTGTCATAGGTCCCCCTATAGGACCCCCTTTAGCAGCGCTTTGTAAAGCGCTTTCGTATGACCCCCATATAGCAGCACTTTTCCAAAGAAAAGCGCTTTCGTATGATCCCTTTTAGCAGCGCTTTTAAAAGCGCTGCTATAGGTCCCCCTTTAGGCAGCGCTTTTTCAAAGAAAAACGCTTTCGTAGGACCTCCTTTAGCAGCGCTTTAAAAAGCGCTGCCATATGTATACACCATGACAACCTTTAGCAGCGCTTTTTTTAAAAAGCGCTGTCTTTTATAAAAGTGCTTTTTAAAAGCTTTTTTTTTAAATCAATTATTAAACCTGTATAAACCTGTATAATTTATCAGAATTCATAATCATTCATCACATGACCTTTGATACCATTATATGTCAACACATAGGCCTTATAGCATTATAATTCAACAATAGGCCTTTATACGATTAAAATTCAAGACATAAATGGTAAAAACCATTATATATACAACACCAAAATAACCATTATATATATATATATATATATATATATATATATATATATATATATATATATATATATATATCTCAATACAAACTATACAACACAAATTCCATACACCAATTCGAAACCTTATACATCATATATACAACACCTTCCATAAACCTAACACAATTTCTAAAACTAACAAATTCTCATTTCAACCATGTATTGACACCAATCCTCCTTTATTTCTTCCAATTTGTCTTTCGTGTAGGTGGCACACTTGAATTCATCAAAATATTACATTTTACATAATATGCATGATTTAGTTAAAAGTAATTAATTAGATGAAATATCCGATAATAAATCTTAAAATAAATCATAACTTATATATAAATT
Organism: Lathyrus tuberosus; assembly: GCA_022829125.1. Taxonomy (NCBI): domain Eukaryota; kingdom Viridiplantae; phylum Streptophyta; class Magnoliopsida; order Fabales; family Fabaceae; genus Lathyrus; species Lathyrus tuberosus. The sequence goes on along the minus strand of JALAZF010000019.1, from coordinate 3,720,299 downwards.
CATACCATGGTTGGATCTCTATGTGTTCCAAAAGAATAATTTCTTTCATGAATCTCAAGACAAAATAACCACAATCGATACCATTACGTTGCCGAGGACACTACACATAGAAAAAAAGTATTAATAAGTATCATAGATGACTTGTCTTAATTATCAAGTAGCATTACTATTATAATATCAAATCATACCTCCACTCTTAGCCATGTAATGTTGTTTGCTTTGCTCTTTGGTACCCGAACTTGTCGTTGTGATCGAAATATTTGTATGGATCTATCATAATATAAACGAATATTTAGAACAATCTCACATAAATAAAGAAATACACACGCGAATATTTAGAACAATCGCATCACTTACGTATCAATCATGTTCTTCATCTCCGGGTATTTTGTTTGATCACCCTCTAGCGAATCCAGATAATAGACTATTTCTTTTATCAGATTAATCGCAAGCAACAACCAGTGTCCACTGCAAAATTAAACAAAAGTATAGATGGAAATGTTATACACAACGTAAAAAAGCGAAAGATTATAATAAAGGAAGTTAGGATGAAAATCTTACCCATGGCCAGTATTATATGGTAAAAGATACAACTTCTCTGTAATGGTCATAAATTCACCTACTAAGTGATTTTTGACCGCATCTGTAGTTTGATTAATTAAAATTGCATTGACACAGTTGGGATACAAGAAGGAGTATTTTTCAGTCAACTGACGCGGGAGCATCAATTTTTCATACAAGAACCTGAAATAAAAACGGATTATAATAAATATGTTATTATATTTAACATTCTAATATTCATTGAAATGAGTAAATAAATTGATCAATTAAATAAATAAAATCGATGGATTACCTGATGTATAAATTTATAACATCGACGCCTAATTCAGAATGCGTAAATATCTGATCAAAGTCTTCTTTAGCAATTGTTTTTGAATAGGCAAACCCAAAAATACCTGCTTCCATAGGTATTTCACGGATACCACCTTCCATCAAATCCGTTGTGCCTACAATTGTTTCAAGGCACAACCGAAATCGAGAAATAGATGCTTTTTTTTCCTTGACTACTATTAGCTTCTTGTTCTTGCTCCCTTGTTGCATCTCTTGTGTAGGAATCTGAAAATCATATAAGTCATAAACTTAGTAATGATGAAGCTTTTGTATTCGGATCACAGAATTAACATTTTCGATGCATATATATCATTGTACCTCTTTTTGTGATGCAACTGACTCAGTTTACACACCAATCCGTTTATCTTTTGATTTGGATTTTGTAGGAGTCTGACAATGTCATGTAAATAAAAAGTGCATAAAAGTAAGCATAACATAACTTATGCAAGTAAAACATTTGAAAACTAAAAGGTTAATAATGGTTTTCAACATACCGAGTCATCTATGACGATGAGGTTTGACGGCCATGCAACATACGACCCTATTGCGTCCCCCACCAATGTTGCATCTGAAACTTCGTCAGGTATAGGTAGTAACGCATCCCGCTCTAAAGCAATATCAATCGAAACCTTCAAAAATCCAGCAGGGAGCGGTCTAGTGTGAAGGACGTCTCCGGGAGTGTTATGCATTTTTCCCTTGCCAACCATTCGATATGTCGGTACCGATAAATATAGCTGACAAGGTGAAATGCCCTAAACAAAACAAAAATAATACAAAATTGTTATTGTGCAATGATGTCAATATAAAAAAACTATACTAATTTAATAAATATAATTACCTCCAGAATTTTTTGTTGACAATTGATATTGGCCTTATCACTAGTATCTTTAAATTCTGAACCGCGCCTTTCCGACATATATCTTTCTTTATCCTGTTGCAGCTCACGAACTTGAGCTCTCAATTATTCCAACGTTTCCATCACCTCTCTATTGCTAGGATTTTTTGTCTTTGAACGCTTATAAAAGGAACATGGAGTGACTCCAAATCCCTTACCCCTCACGCGACCAGAATACTCAGGAACATTTAATGCTCGACTCAGTATGCTCCTGCAATTCTGGTCTTCTGTGGCAGGTAAGGACTGCGATAGAGTCTCCTAAAATTTAATATTAGAGCCATGCATAAATATATTAGATAAACAAGAACTTTATATCTAATTAAACAAATAACGTTATACTTACACATTGTTGAAAAACTTGTTGAACACCTTCAGTAACAACTCCATCCTTTCCCACGCGGGAAGCCTTCCACAAAACATGCTCCGGAACAGATGTTTCTTCACTTTTCTCCTCTGCAAGCTACACATTAAGTCAAGAATTAGGATGAATAATAATACAAAAAGACCATAGAAATTATATATACTTACGATTTTTTGTTCCAAGCGTGCATATCCCAAACGTCCTTTCTTGTATGGATACGCGGGTTTCAAGGCTCTTTGACGATTAATGTCACTCACAACCTGCATAAACAATTAAAAGTCATATCAGAACACATGTAATAACTACATGAATATAATACAATGTTCATGATAAATTAAATTAAGATTACGTGGAATTCTTTAGTTCTTCGTTTGGCGACAAAAGTGTCTCATTCTTAGGGTGCAATCAAGTCCGCATACTTCTTCGGGCATTCCGCTTCAACAAACTTTCCTTGGGCATCCCTCAGAAACTTTTTTCGGCTAATTGAAGACAATATTTTTGCTTCTCATCACTAATGTTAAAAGATCTCTACAATAACAAATAAAGCGTGTTAGTATAATTAATTTAAAAATATAATCGTAAAAAATAACAAATAACATCACATATAGTACCTGTATCTCACTCCATATTTTATCTTTGGCGGGTTTCAACTGTGGATTTCGCCAATTGTCACAAGTAATAGGACCTAGTGAACGGACAAGTGCACCAATGTAACTAGTCAACATTGCGCCATTAGGCTCAATTAGTTGACCTGTTTCATTCTAATAAACGTCGTATTTTATTCCCTTGTCTCTAGCACGAATAACTCCTTTCATGATTGTTATTCCTCTTGAAATATCTCCTTCTGCATCTTGAACTGATTCTTTTGGATCATTCTTGGAAGTATCGTGCGAGTTCTCCTCATTAGTAGCCATTTTACCTATAATAAAGAAAAACACATATAAATCCATAATCCATAATCAGTTGAACATAATATAATCCATAATCAAATATGAAATGACAAACACACGACAAACATATAAATCCATGATCCATAATCAAATATGAAATGACAAACACATGACAAACATATAAATCCATGATCCATAATCAAATATAAAATGACAAACACGTGACAAACATATAAATCCATGATCCATAATCAAATATGAAATGACAAACACATGACAAACATATAAGTTTATCATCTATAATCCATAATCCATAATCATTCTCAAATATGAAAAATACATGACAGAATATATAATTTTACTATTACCTCTTTATTAACGTCTCTTTCTTTTCCGGGTAGGAAGATGATCTACTTGTCTCTTAACAACACGAATGGATGGATTGATCCAAATTCCCTCATTATGATCATTTCTAATATATGATTCACTCGCTCCAACAGTCTCATCTTGATCACTTATAATATATGATGCATTCGCTCCAACAATATCACCTTGATCTCCAATGTTATCATCAGTTACTTTGTTAGATAAAAGCACTATAGACCATTTCGTACTTGTTGGGTCAGTGACATAGAACACTTGTCTAGCTTGAGAGGCTAGAATAAAAGACTCATCTTTGTACCCCACCCTATTAAGATCCACTTGCAAAAATCCTGACTTATCCATTCGTATGCCACTATTATTTTCAACCCACTTGCAACCAAAGATAGGAATCTGAAACTTCTCATAATCAAAAACCCAAATGCACTCGATAACCCCAAAATATGACATATTTGCATATTTGGGGTTTAAGTCCTTCACACTTGAAATGTGCATTGATTCAGCTACCAAGGTGACACCACTATTTTGCATTGTACTTTTGTCATCTTGTTCTTTGGTATAAAATGTGTATCCATTAATTGCGTATGCGCTATAAGAAAACACATGCAAACTTGGACCATATACTAAACATCTCAACCTTTCTATTATTGAAGCGGGATCTACACAAAACTTTGAATAAATGTGATCCTTAAACCATGGTATGAAACTTCGATTGTGCTCTCGTACTATCCAATTTTCATTTCTATTCGGATTTAAACATCGGAGAAAATCCTTGTGCATTTCAACATACGGCTCAACCTCATTGTCATTGTGCAGAACATACAAATGCACTTGCTCCCATTCAGCCCTTGATACGGTCACAATTTTATTTCCAATTAACTTTTTTCCTTCTTTTTTTTCAATGATGTGAGATTTGGGAAGTCCAATGGATTGAACGTTGGAAAGATATTCGGTACAAAACTCAATCGCTTCTTCAACAATGTATCGTTCAACAATACAACCCTCTGGTCGACTTCGATTTTTCACATACCCTTTTAATATTTTTATATACCGTTCAGCAGGGTACATCCATCTCATATAAGCTGGTCCACACAATTGTGTCTCCTTTACAAGATGAACAACTAGATGTACCATTATGTCAAAAAACGAGGGAGGGAAAAACATTTCAAGCTCACACAATGTAATGACTATTTCTTTTTGCAATGTTGGTAAGATCGCAGGATCGATCACCTTACTACAAATTGACCTGAAGAAGAAACACAATTTAGTTATTGTGCGTCTTACTTTTTTCGGCAAAATAGAACATATACCTATTGGTAGAAAATGTTCCATTATAACATGGCAATCATGCGTCTTTAAACTCTTTAATTTGAGGTCTTTCATAGACACAAGTCTTCTAATATCTGAAGAGTATCCTTCTGGAACTTTAACTTCACTTAGAAACTTACACAATATTTTTTCTCCTTTCTAGATAGAGTATAGGCAGCAGGTGGTAGATATGTTCGTTTTCCCTTCTTCAAGGGTCCTAATTCAGTTCTCATCCACATCGCTATAAAGTCCTTTCTTGTTTTAAGGCCATCCTTAGACTTTCCTTGTATATTGAGTAACGTACCAATAACACTGTCAAATACATTTTTTTCAATATGCATAACATCAAGAAAATGTCTTACATACAACGACTTCCAATATGGCAATTCAAAAAAAATTGACCTCTTCTTCCACTCACTCTTGACAAGGGTATGTGCAAAAGGCTTGCCAAACTGAGTACTCACATCTTTCACCTTTTCAAAAACTTGATCACCTGTCAATATAGGTGGAGCTCTACCTTGTTCTGCCTCTCCATTGAAGGTTTTTCTCCACCCACGGTAGTGGTGATTAGAATTTAAGAATCTACGATGACCGAGAAATACATTCTTCTGACCAAACTTCAATCACGTCCATTCTCTTTTATCTTCACAAATAGGACACGCACATTGACCTTTTATGTTATACCCTGATAGATTTCCGTATGCAGGAAAATCATTAATTGTGCCAAACAAGATCGCCCTCAAGTTGAAATTTTCTTTCCTATATCCATCATAAACCTCCACACCGTTCTCCCACAAAATCTTTAAATCTTCGATTAAGGGTTTCAAGTATACATCTATGTCATTCTCTTGTTGTTTAGGCCCAGAAATTAACATAGATAACATCATGTACTTACGCTTCATACATAGCCATGGAGGTAGGTTATAAATCATAATAATCACAGACCATGTGGTATGTGAGATACTTTGAAGACCGTGTGGGTTCATTCCATCAGTAGATAATGCCAAGCGAAGGTTTCTTGCTTCTTCTCCAAATTTAGGATAATCATTATCAATTTTCGTCCACTGTGGTGAATCTGCCAGATGACGAAACTTTCCATCTATAATTCTTTCATCTGCATGCCAAGTTAAGTTTCTTGCATCGGTTTCACTATGGAACATACGTCTGAATATCGGAATTATAGGAAAATACCACAAGACTTTTGCTGGAGACAACTTTTTCTTATATCGAGAGACACCGCATTTAGGACACTCATTTAACGATGCATACTCATTTCGAAACAAAACGCAATCGTTTGGACAGGCATGTATCTTATCATAGCTCATCCGAATAGAGCACAACATCTTTTTGGCCTCATATGTTCGATTGGGAAGAACATTATCCTCTGGAAGCATATCTTTCATAAGGGCTAATAACTCTGTAAAACTTTTATCTGACCATCGATTACCCACCTTTAAGTTATACAACTTTAATACCGCAGATAATCTTGTGAATTTAGTGCAACCCTTATACAACGGTTTCTCTGCATCGCTTACCAACCTCTCAAACATTTTGGGACAATCCTGAAGATATTCTTCAAGTGCTTCTGCAATCTCTTCGACTCGATCACAATCGTATGTATCTGTGGCATTGTCGTTTGAAGCATAGGTCTTATTATCCCCCGGTTCAACATTCCCGTTACTTTTCTCACCATGAAGTGTCCAACTTGTATAACTTCGATCAATTCCATGCCTCTTTAAATGCAACTCCATCTGACCCGCGTCAATCCGACGCCCAAAACAGCAACCCAAGCAAGGACATGTGATTCGACTGGGGTCTTTGGCGCGTTCAACAGCAAACTTAACGAATTCTGATACCCCATTCTCGTACTCTTTCGACAATCGATTGGAAGACATCCATTTTTTATCCATGATTTTACTAAGTAAGCAAAACAAAAACAAAAAAACAACTACGTACCTGTATATATAGAAGTCAGCAACTTCTGGACTGAACCACTAAGTGTAAGATTCTTGAAAATGATTCAAATTTACTCTTCACAAGTAACCCCTATAGCAAATGAATGTAAGTTAGTAACTGATGGTGTATACCACATATAACAAGACAAATTTAGTATGTAATATGACAAACAAGAAATATCGGAGGAACAAGTCAAATTTTCAAGAAACAAATTTAGTAAACATCATCATTAAATCAAATAGCATGGTATAGTTTCAACTCAACATTGTAAAAAAAAAAACTTCAACGCTTAAGTTCAAGTAACTTCAAAGTTCTATCATCAATTCAAATTCAATTAACAATTCAATCACTATTTATCATTTTCAATCAACTCTCAAAATAACAATTAATTTTATAATTAATTTCAATCATTTCTCAAAATAAATTCAATCACTAGTTCACTTAACTACTAATTTCATTATCATTTTCAATAACAACCAAATTCTTACATCACTAAAATTTTCCGATAAATATTCACTTTAACTTTACAAATAGCCCTATAACAACCTCAACAATCTAACTTCTACAACACTCTTAACTACCTTGACTTTTCTAATTAATCACTATTCTACAAATTTTACACATTAAACTAACTTCAACTATTCTACAAATTATCATTAAACTAACTTCTACAAATTAATCACATTTTACACAATAATCACTATACTAACTTCTACTAATTAATCATTAAACTAACTTCTACAAATTAATCACATTTTACACAATAATCACTATACTAACTTCTACTATCACAACAATCAAATCTAAAAGAGCAACAATCAAAACCAACATATGAAAAATTGATAATCAAAGAAAGAAAAAGGCAAAATGCAAACAAACCTGTTGCCACACGAGAAACAAACCTGCTGCCACACAAGAAGCAAACAAACCTGTTGACATTAATAAAAATTGTATTAAAAACAATAACAAACAAAATAAACTAAACATGCTCAGAATTTTAATAAAAGATGCTCAAGAACAAACTCAAGAACAAACAAAAGAAACTCAACATTATATAATCAACATTATATAGCAAACTGTCAACATTATATAATCAACATTATATAATCACTCAAGAACAAAGAAAATAAATTATTGCATTTTTTATGAAATGGAAATGGAAATGGAAATGGAAATGAAATGAAATGAAATAAAAAATATATACCTTGCACGACGCACAATGACGGTCGGAGGAGCAACGACGGCCGGAGGAGCAGCGACGACCGAAACGACGTGAGTGAGAGTGAGAACAGAGTGAATAGTGAGAGCGATAGTGAGAGTGAGAACGAGAGTGACCAGTGAGCGAGAGTTAAAACAATGATAGGGTTAAAAATTAGAAATGATTTGTTACTGGTTTAATTTCTGCGTTTTAATTTTTACTAAAGCACCTTTAGCAGCGCTTTTAGAAAGCGCTTTTGTAGTCTGGGCTTTAGCAGCGCTTTCAGAGAAAAACGCTTTTTAAGGTGTGTAGTGAATTGGGCCTTTAGCAGTGTTTTTTGAAAGCGTTGCCTAAAGTATGGTATACCTTGGGCCTTTAGCAGCGCTTTTGAAAAGCGCTGCCTTATGGTAACCCTTTAGCAGCGCTTTTCATAAAATGTTTTCTAAAGTTCACCTGCCTTAGGGCTTTAGCAGCGCTTTTGAAAAGCGTTGTCTTATGTCCCCCATATAGCAGCGCTTTTTTCTTTCGTTTTTTTTTTTAGCGAAACATATAGTAGCGCTTCTGTCAAAATGTGTTGTCTTTGTTGTGCTGCGAAAAATCATTTTTGGCGTAGTGACCTTATGATTTTTTTAATTCATTTTTCTTTTGAGAAACATTGTTCTTCAAGAAACGAATAATTATTTATTAATTAAAGAATAATTTGAAAACATAAATTTTTATTGAGTAAAAAAATTTCTTTTATCTATATAATTATAATATTAATTTAATATTTAACTTTAAAAATAAAAATGTTTTTTAATCCTTACCATACATAAAAACTAAAACATGAATATTTTTGAAATTGATTATTTTTAAGAATAATTCAATCTTATTAAATAAAATATAAATATCTAACTACCGATATTAACATTAATTTCATAATAGATACTAAAAAATTTAATTGTAAAAACATCTTAGAACATCTTATAAAAATCAAATATTGTAATTATAATATTCGCCTTAGGCCTCACATTATGTTAGGCCGGTCACATTCTATAATTTGAACACTTAAAAACACTGCAAATTCTAAATCTCAAATGACATTTTTGAGTTTTCAAAAGATTTCTAAAAGGAAGGGTGTGCAAAGAAAAACACGTAATTTTATGTTGTGGAGTTTATTAAAGAAAACAAGGTTGCAAAAAGCAACCCATAGTTCACAAAAGCCAAAAACTATTTTGGGCTTAATTCAATTATCCGAGCCCAAGTATTTTTAACTGACATAATCTGATCTGAAAAAAAGTTAATCCATGTTCTGATTTGAAGCTCCCATATCAAAGCCACGTGTGAAATTCAAATACTATATTGGCCCTTCATTAAATTTCTGTTCCACAAACACACAATATTACGAAAGTTATCCATCATCCATATATAACAGATAAAGTGATAAAACATTTCTTCCATTCCATCCAAGAATTTCAGCTTTGTCTGAGTCATGGCTTTAGCCATTTCATCCACTTCATTATCAAGTTTTCCAAACAGGTTCAACTCTTTTTGTTTCAACCATTTAAATTAACTTATTTTCATTATACTATATATAGTTATTTTTGTATTTTGATGCAGAGAAATATGTCAAAAGGTTTTATACCAAGGAACAGCAAGAACTTCATGGTTAAGTAGAAGAAGAACACTTACGATTAGAAATGCGAAAAAAGGTGTGTCGGATGTGTGTGTACCACTTCCTCCGGATAGGCCATTGTGGTTTCCTGGTAGTTCAGCTCCTGAATGGCTTGATGGCAGTCTTCCTGGTGATTTTGGTTTTGACCCTCTTGGATTAGGTATGTCTTACTTTCACCTAGCACATTAAAATGTTACACTTTTATAATCTATTGGCCTGTATAGCAACGATATTTTAAATTGAAGATGTGTCTGGCAAATTTGATTATATTTAGTCACTTTTGTTTACTCAAATTATTACATGTGCAAGTGTCTATGCCATTTCTGTCTGGGTCTGTGTATATGTCATATGTGTTTGTGTCTCTCTGTCTATGTCATTTGGTGTTATATGTGTCCGTGTTTGTGTATGTGTTATCTATGTTTGCGTTTGTATGTGATTTGTGTTATTTGTGTCCGTGTCTGTGTACATGTTATCTGGTGTCATCTGTGTCCATGTCATTTGGTGTTATCAATGTTTGTGTCTCTGTCTATGTCATTGGTGTTATATGTGTCCGTGTCTGTGTCTATGTCATCTGATGTTCGTGTTTGTATATATGTCATATGTGTCTATGTCTAAGTCATTGGTGTTATTTGTGTTCGTGTTTGTGTCTATGTCATCTGGTGTCCTTGTCTTGTGACTATTCAGTAGATTCACCAGCAAGTAATTATTAACATGTGAATTTGATTCTCTCAGGCTCTGATCCAGAGTTACTAAAATGGTTTGCACAAGCAGAACTAGTGCATGGAAGATGGGCAATGTTAGGAGTATCTGGAATCCTAATCCCCGAAATACTCGAAGGAATGGGCTATGTAAAAAACTTCTCATGGTACAATGCAGGTTCAGTACACTATTTCGCAGACCCGATAACCCTATTTATTGTTCAACTAGCTTTAATGGGCTGGGTTGAAGGTAGAAGATGGGCCGATATCGTCAACCCGGGGAGCGTTGATATTGAGCCCAAGCTTCCAAATAGGCCTAACCCAAAACCAGATGTTGGTTATCCGGGTGGGCTTTGGTTTGATTTTATGCAGTGGGGAAGAGGGTCACCTGAGCCTGTTATGGTTTTGAGGACTAAAGAGATTAAGAATGGAAGACTTGCTATGCTCGCTTTTGTTGGGTTTTGTTTTCAAGCTGTTTATGTTGGAGATAGTCCTATTCAGAATTTGATGGCTCATCTTGCTGATCCCGGTCACTGCAACATTTTCTCGGTAATTATTACTCTTCACTTCCTTTCTACTATGTTTAACTAAGTTTCATTTATAGATTAGTCTCACGTCGACTATGAATATGAATGTGTAAATAAATAATATATTAAACTTTATATATACTAAGGAAAAAATTTCACATGTGCAGGCTTTCACTTCAAGGTAGTGCTATGATTTGGAGAAGCATCAGAATGAACCTGCACAATGCTGTCTTAGAAAACAATCTATTATTTACAAATGTGTTTCATAATCTGAATCTTATCATTGACACAAGATTTATATTCTTTTAAACAAAATGAAATTAGTATTAAGTAGTTTTTCACCTCAGTCATGTGAAAAATGACACTTCTGATATGAAATGCCTATTTCACCCGATATGAAATGATACAAGGATGGTAAAACAGGTTCGGCCTCTCAGCATGCTCGTTTTGCCAGCATTTTTTTCGTGGGGCAGGTCAAGGTTTTAGACTCGCACCTTCTAATATTTGTGAGTCGTCCTATCCCATTTTTTTCGGTTTTGATATTAATATAAACTTCTACAATTTTAAGATTTTAAAGGTGCAGTGTCCGCGGATACATCTTAATCTTACGTTTTTGCAGTATAGATCAAAATTTTAAACCCTGAGTACCGGCTTCATGTCCGCCCCACCCTGTCTCTTCCTTTTTTTTTATTGAAATTTTGCAAGACACTATACGGGACGGGCAAAGCCGGTTTGCAATCCCTATAACTAACCTTAGATATATGATGCCAAAAATAGAAACATGTCTCATATGCAAAATACATGTGACTTGGTCAACGCAACAAATCCCTTAAACCTATATCAACTCCAAAATTATCGCAACAAACCCAAACTATTTCCATGCAACCTCTATTCTTAGAATCCAACTTCAATTTGTGGCAAAACACCATCATCATCTCTCTCTCCACATTACCAACATCCCAAAAAACACAAAAACATAAACAAAACACACCAACATGACACACCACTCGTTCTCTTACGCCACCACCAAAATCCAAAAACAACAAAAACACCAAAATAACAGAAACATCATTAACCTCTCCGACCAACAACTGTCTCCTATAATAACACTCGCAGCTGGCAATACAACAAATGGCCGCTGCTGCCAACCACCACCACCACCACCTCCTCCTCCTATTCTCTCTCTCCTTACTTTCTCTCTCCACCGCACAACTACCACCCTCAGAAACTCAATCCCTCCTCAAACTAAAACAATCCCTCATAAACTCCGACAAAAACTTAGCCTCATGGATCCCAAACGTCTCTCCATGTTCAGGCACATGGGCTGGCGTTATCTGCTTCAACAATGTGATCACCGGTCTGCATCTCTCCGACCTCGGCCTCTCCGGAACCATAGACGTCGACGCTCTCGCCGAGATTCGTGGCCTCAGAACAATCAGCTTCGTCAACAACTCATTCTCCGGTCCAATACCGCAGTTCAGCAAACTCGGCACCATCAAGTCTCTTCTCCTCACGCAAAACCAATTCTCCGGCCCTATTCCGCCGGACTTTTTCTCTCATTTAGCCTCCTTGAAAAAAATCTGGCTCTCCAACAACAAATTCACCGGCAACATTCCGGTTTCTTTAACCAAACTCGTCCTCCTCAAAGAGCTTCACCTCGAAAGAAACGAATTCTCCGGCCCGTTACCGAATCTCAAACAAAATATCAAATCATTTGACGTTTCGAATAACAAATTAGAAGGTCCTATTCCTGAAGGTCTGTCCAAATTCAGTGCAGCTTCGTTTTCCGGAAATGAAGGTCTGTGTGGAAAACCATTGGAAAAACAATGTGACGCTTCATCTTCCTCCGAGTATTCGCTACCAGATACCCCAACAGAAAACGGTTCTGAATCCGATTTGGTGTTTAAAGTGATAATGATTCTGATAGTGGCAGTTATAGCAGCGGTTATATTTATGTTTCTGAAATCTAGGCAACGAAGACGCGACGACGACTTCAGCGTCGTGAGCGGAGAGTCCAGCCGAGACTCCAGCGTCGAAGAAGTCATGCAAGTGAACGTGCCGATAAGCAGATCTTCGTCCGCATCAGAGAGAGTCGGGAGAAGGAACGTGGGAGAATCGTCGAAAAGAGGAGGAATGGGGGGTGGGAATAGAGTTGGGCTAGGTGATCTTGTAATGGTGAATGATGAGAAAGGTTCATTTGGTTTACAGGATCTGATGAAAGCTGCTGCTGAGGTATTAGGGAATGGTGGATTGGGATCGGCGTATAAAGCTGCGATGGCGAACGGGTTGAGCGTGGTTGTAAAGAGGATGAGGGAGATGAATAAAATCGGTAAAGACGTGTTTGATGCTGAGATGAGACAGTTTGGGAGGATTCGACATGCTAATATTTTGACTCCTTTGGCTTATCATTATAGGCGAGAAGAAAAGCTTTTCGTTACCGAGTATATGCCTAAAGGAAGCTTGTTATACGTCTTGCATGGTACGCATGTTTTACTAGTTCGTCGATAAAACTTACGTCAAGTTCTGGTTTTAAATTGCGGTGCAAGAGTTTATACTATAAGCATTATGTTTATGTCATTATGTAACTTTTTCAGGTGACAGAGGATCATCTCATGCCGAGTTAACATGGCCTATTCGATTAAAGATCGCTAAAGGAATTGCGAGAGGTTTAAGTTTCCTTTACACCGAGTTTTGCACCTACGATTTGCCTCATGGAAACCTGAAATCAAGCAATGTTCTAATATCTGATGACTATGAGCCTCTGTTAAGTGATTATGCTTTTCAACCACTGATCAACCCGAGCATTGCAGTGCAATCAATGTTTGCGTACAAAACACCCGACTACGTTCAAAACCAGAAGCTTTCGCAGAAAGCCGATGTTTATTGCCTCGGAATCATCCTTCTTGAACTCATAACAGGGAAATTCCCTTCTCAGTATCATAGTAATGGTAAAGGTGGTACAGATGTTGTTCAATGGGTTCTCACAGCGATTTCTGACAGACGAGAAGCTGAATTGATTGATCCCGAGTTACAAAAGAATGCATCAAATTCAATGAATAATATGGTCCAACTTCTCTTAATTGGTGCTGCTTGTACCGAAAGTAACCCCGAACAAAGAGTACATATGAAAGAAGCTATTAGAAGGATAGAGGACATACAACTCTAAAGACTAAGTAAATAAAGATAGCTAGGTGAGAATTGCAGAGAAAATGGAAATATTACCTATATTGGTGTATCGACACGAGTGTCGTGTCTATTGTCTGTCTTTGAGAGATACAGAAGAAGAGAGAAAGAAAGAAAAAAAGGTTGGAAAGGTGAAAGATTGGAATTGGATAACTTGATAAAGCAATGTGGTTTATGTAAAGGGTCTAAAATAGATGTGAAGTCATATTTCATGAGGAGCTGAAACTTGAAGTGATTCTCATATACTTTCATTCTGAAAATCAAGTTTATGCTTAACTATTTTATTGGCTCTTGCAAAATTTGTGCAATAAAAAACATTTTGGTACAACATTACTCAAGTTTGTAAAAACTACTCTAGGATTTTTTTTTCTCCTTTTTAGTTTTTCTTGTTATGTATATTTTTTATATATTTTTTTGGACAAAACTGTTATGTGTATCAAATACAGGAGATTGGTTCTGTTTGTAATTGTTATTTCTTGTGCGATTTTAATTTATATTATGCAATAGAATACTAGCTGTGAACAAAAATCTAAAACCATACAGCATGCTTTTAAATGCATTACAGAATCAAAATGCAACAATTTTAGGGGGTATGGATCAATGATGATTGCTGGTTGATCTCAATTACAAAAAAACGAAACAAAAAAAACTATTAGCTGTGAAGATTTCTGTCTCATGTCGCGCTAGTTTCTAAGGACGATAAATACACATCAACCATATTACTTTTTCTTCAACACATTGTTACCAAACTTGAGTCACAGCTGCATTAAAATTTGCAGATGGGACCACGAGCTTGAAGGCGGCAGGAAGTTTTAGTCAAAATCGAGGAATTCCATCCTTTTCCTCATGGTGCCCTTTAGATCACTAGCATCGCGTTCTGCTTTTTGAGCCTGAAACGCGAAGAAAACGAAATGGAATTTGGTCCATAAGCAATTCAGAACATTAGTAATGCATGTTACATGGTATCACCACTAAATTTTCAAACAAGTACAAAACAAAAGCAGAATCTGATTTCGTGTTTCCAGATGAAACTAATTGTTGATAGGAACTCTCAATCATGTAGGGGAATAAAATTCCTTGTTTTTAAAAGAATTAGTATAGGAAACACCAAAAACATTTTATTTTTGTTTTCAAATTTTCTTGTACAAACACTGAAAACAGGAAATAGATTGAAAACAATGTGACACTTTTGTAGTTAAAAGTGAAACAAAAAATGATAACAAAAAGTGTTTTCAGAAAGTAAATGGGCCCCAAGGGTGCTTTACCGTGTCAATTACGGTAAACAAAATGGTCCAATAATAATAGACCACAAGGATGGCTACAGTTAAGCCAGTTTTTCCAACACCTGCTTCACACCCAGGGGTTTGGAGCATGGACAATGCAGTTAACCCAAAACAGATCTAACATAAAGGATAGGCTCTTGCCGATTTTTTAATTTGAGTTTCGGTTTAACTAATTCTCACAAAAGTTGCTTTTTAGGATTTGAACGGTGCAAGCCTTATAAGCAATACAAAGCAGTGTTTTCAATTACGGATAGCAGAAAATAGCGGATTGCTATATTCCGCTATGCAATAGTGTTATAGCGCGCCACTATAGCCGCTATTTGACAACATTTTGTACTAAATAGTGACTCACAGAACAATAACTGTTTGTCCAAATTCCGCTGCGCTATAGCGGTGTAGTGCCATTATAGTGGCTTTTTAACAACATTGACATTGCTAAGCACACAAGAAAAAGCATACAAAATTCAAAATCAATGGACATTGAAATAGCATGATATTCACAATTACTAAAGAGGGAAGAGTATAGTGGGACTGGGTTTCCCTAGTTGAAGCTGGTTTTAGCTCCTTTTGGGTTTATTGCAAAGTAGCAATGAAGGATCTGTTCATATTCTTTGGTTCCTGACTTCGCTTGTGCCAAGAGCTTTGGGATTGAAATTCAAGGCAATATTGTTCACCTCCTTTGCAAATGGAATCACATTAGAAGGTTTGATGCATATGCACAGCCGAGTGCTACATTTGTGAGGTCAATGTTTTGTCCACAATAAGCTTTATAATTTGGCGGTTGCATTTTGGGATTTTGACACAACACAACACTCAACTACTGTCATTTTCACTCAACTACTGTCATTTTCGGCATGTAAAGGGAAAAAGAACTATTACTTTGAAAAATCGGTCAATCTTCCTCACACTCGTGATATGTGAGTATATACAAGTCTCTGTGAATCTACCCAAGTTTACATAGAAATGGTTTTGTAAGCAAGGTTTTGATAATAGGTCATAAACTCACGCCCTCACACCCAAGTTTGTACATCTGGAGCATGACCTGATAGCATAAACCTAATGGTAAGTGGTCCAATGGATCTTACATAGGCTCTGATACCATCTTAAAATTTTGGATTGGGCCTTAACTCAACCTTACGAAGCAAGACTGTATGAGTTAACTCGAGATTTGGACAACCATAATTTCCAGAAATCCAATTTGTTGTGGCAAATCCTGCAGACCTTTACACATGTCCACACCGGTGTTAACGATGGCAGATGGTGGTCCATGGCGGAGAGCCAAAATCCCGCCATACTAGCTGCTTTTTGGTGCCGTCATAGCGGATTATGGCGGAAAAACCAACAATATCGGCCAATATTTATTATTCCGATTAGTCCAAAACCTGCTATTGATATCTGCAACAGCGCCGCCATGGCAGATATTTGATAACACTATACCACACAAGGATAAGTTTTGCAATTTGCAAGGTGGCTTGCAAACCTAGTAACGACATATATGGGTAGATAAGTCATAGTTCACATCCATTGTAAACTGTAAAAACAAAAATACTATGGACCCTCATTTTATCATAAATGTATGTTGGTCGCTTTAACTTGTTATCGATCCATTGTTCATCACTTGCACAGGCTTAGGCACATCATTACATATGATCTGATGAGAGCTACATTCAAAGTCCTTAACACTGGGAAAAATTCAAATCCCACATTGAAAACAAATTAGGCCTGCAAAAAGTTTATAAAGAGTGACACTCTTCACCCTACAAGTTGGTTTTGTAAGGATGGGTTAGACTTCATACTCAAGGGTTACATCGATTAATAAGAGTCGTCTTGAGGAAAGATTTTGTGAAGGCACTGATGGAGAATTGCGATTACGTTTGTTTTGCTCAGCCTAAGTATAAGCAACACAGCTTCTATGCATACTTCCGTTATGATAAATAAGACTCGTGAAGATTTAGAGGATTACTTAAACATAACTTACAAGGGTGAAGCTGATCCTCGCATTTTGAATTCTTAGAAACTTTATTTCCTTCTGAGAATCCTTTGGAGAACAGAGGACAAATTGGAAGAAGGAAAATCGGGTTCTCATCAAATCATCTTAATGGCCCTACTATGACGAATGAAGACCATATGAAAGTGCAGATGGCGGATTTGACAGAAATGGTCCATACACTTTACGGAAAGATAGAGGGAAAACTATATATAGTACTACCAAAGGCAGAAACTGGCATATAAAAAACCACAAGTTCACTTGGCAATTTCTCGCTAGAAAGAACGAAACAGATCGGTCAATCGTTTTCAAAATGAGCCAAAGTGGCAGTAATTATGTCATTTGGAAAGCTTCCTATACGTCACCGGGACGCAAAATTATAAAACATTGAATAAACGTGTCATGCACTCACGGCATGAAAACCAAATCCCTAAAAATGACTAATCAAGAGAGATAATTGTTAGGTCTTCAGACCCTCATAATTATAATAATTTTATGGTA
Organism: Lathyrus tuberosus; assembly: GCA_022829125.1. Classification (NCBI taxonomy): domain Eukaryota; kingdom Viridiplantae; phylum Streptophyta; class Magnoliopsida; order Fabales; family Fabaceae; genus Lathyrus; species Lathyrus tuberosus. Next base: position 3,702,586 of record JALAZF010000019.1, on the reverse strand, counting down.
AAAATTGAAAAATAAATATCCAATTGTTTTATAAATAGAGTTGATGGACGAACCTTTCTTATGTCAGCCTCTGACACACATGTCATATGCGGTGGAAGCTCTTCCTTTCCCAAATCCTAAATCAACGATAAAGGTTACAAAATAATCAAGATTCGTTTGAGAAGCATGTAATCAAAGTCAAATGATACGAAACAATCAAGAACATTTCATACCAGCTCTCCGATTAAGACAACATTCTCCCCACGAATTACATAAAGGCCTAAAGGGACATCACAATAAAGATCTCCGACAATTACCCGTTCACACGCACCTTCTAGAACAACATTAGCTGTAAATGGCCATTGCATCAATTTGTCAGTTATATTAGATAGAAATAAATAACAATAAGAACAATAGAGACTTCAAAAAGAAGAATGCAAGTAAAATTATTAGTTACCAAATTGATCAAACGACCGTAATAATCCCAAAAGTTTTCGACCATCTCGCAACAGAACAAGAAGCTTTTCTGCAAAAATAAAAAATTAAAATCATAAAATGCTCGTTCTCATCCATCCAACAAGAACTATAACCACTGCAATCAACAATTCATGTACAACCCCCATAAAGAAACAACCTAATAAGGATAACATGAAGAAAATAACATAAAAATTCAGGACAAGTTGCTCTTTTCAGAAAAATCTGCATGCACATGAACAAAAAATATCATAAAAAATGGGCTTACTATCTTTTTTGGTCTGTGTGATAAAAAAGTCCATATTGGTCCTTTTCGTCTAATTGGCAGAAAAACACAAAAATTGGTCTCTAAATTTGTCAAAAAGAACTAACATGGTACGGCAATGATCGCCAAGATTAACATATGAGACAAAAAGGATATTAAACCTAAAAAAAATATCAGAGAGAGTGAGATTACTGTCTAGGTATGTGGCAAGAGAGGTGGAGAGTAAGAGCTCATCAGGGGCAGCCCAAGACATTGAACTAATTCTTGTGTAAAACCTGAAAAAACCAACAAACATTAATCCAAAGTTATCTTCAAATTCAGTTCCACTCAAACTCCACAATTTCAAGCACAAAAAACTCTGCACATTTGTGACTTCTACATACACATTATCAAAATAAATTAACTAAAACCCAAAATTTCTTAAAAAATTAAACTCATAATTCAAAAATCAAAACTTTAACAAGAAAAAGACAACCCCATATCATATTTCAATTGAAGGGGAAAAAAACAACAGGAAAATTGAAAAGGGTTAGATTGAACCTTTTGGATCGGCGAGTTTGATGAAAGAAGGGTTGTTTCTTTCTCTCTCTTTGTTTGTAGAGTGAGAGTGAGAGTGTGAAATCGAAGCTTCTTGTTGCAATCTTTCACTCACTCTCAGTTTGACCTTTCAAGCGTTTGAGCTTCACCAGTTTGGTTTGGAAACTAAGCACGATATTTTGTTGTTGTTGTTTTTTTTTTTTTTAATGTATGCCATTTTTGATAAGAAAAGGGATAAATCAAAAACATATTTTTTCTTTAAAGAAAATGATAAATCAAAAACATATATTTTTTTAATGAAAATACAAAAATTTACAAATTATTTTGTAAATTAATAATTACTTTTGGATGTAAATTCAATTGGAGACAATGTGTTAATTTTTTAATGTTGTCGCAAATTTATTTGGAGACCGAATGCAATGTGTAATTTTATTATAAATAGAGGTGGTGTGATCATTTATTTTCACATCTTTTCTCATATTCTTGTATTAGTGATAACATGTATCGTCGGCGCTACAGGTGTTATACCCTAAATTTTGACCAGACATTTTAAAAATTTTCATCCATTTGACTTGTATTTTTAACTTTGCATCGTCTGGATAGTATAACATACTTTTCATCATGCATAATGCCCAAATTATCAGTCAGCATAAACTGTTGGATTTACAAAAGAATCAGTCAAATTAAAGGTCAACTGTGCTTAAAATCAGTGGACGAAAAGTTTCAAAATTGAGCTTGCAGACGTCAGTTATATTAATCTACGTTCCGCATAGTTTAACCTGGCGTGCTCGTTTTAATTTTTTTCTATTCCTTTTCGGTCGTATTTTGATCAGTCTGAGCCTTTTAACCGGGGCAAATTTATTTCAAAATTTGACCAAACGTTGTATTTTTCCGAGTCATTTATTTCGCGCTGATCATTTTGATACATTCATCTTTTTTTTTCGAGCGCTTCGATACTCGACTGTTTATTTTATTTTTAATCTTTTTATTTAATTTTTAGTTAATTAATCCTTTTAATTTAATTAGTAATTAGTTTATTTATTTATCACATTTCTTTTTTTAAAATAATATAAAAAATTTGTTTTTATTTATTTTTGGAAACATTTCTTCACTAAGTGTTGAAAAGTTATTTTGTTTTAAGCTTCATTTTGGGAATCTATGATTATATTATACATTGCATGAGTAACCAGTAGAAACGCCTCATACACGATCTCTCTCCAATGTTGAAGAAAAAAACTTCCTCTTTCAATCCTTCAAATGCCTCCGTTACAGACCAAACACGACTCCCTCCCCACAACCTCTCTCAACCTGTAAACTTCACACCACCACTGAATTCATTTCCTCTTCTTCCTGGAATACACTTTTAACCGCCCCCTTGTGAAAACACTCTCTTGTTTCTCAATCTTCTTCCTTCATCTACATCGCAAACCAACAAAAACTTTTCCATTCCACTTTTCTTTCATCTCTCACATGTGACAAATCCCCTCCATACACAAGTCTTCATGTTACACAAATACTCTCTACTGTAAACACCACTCACGACCAAAACTCAACCAATAATCTTCCATTACCATCTTAAAACCACATTTCAAGTTTGTTTCTCACCACCACCATATACTTCAACCGCAACAGCACAATCGCCTTGTTGGGTTGTAGTATCAACATAACTGCCCAGAAAACACAACTGTTGATCGTCATCGGAGACCAGAAACAGTGGCGAACTCCACTTCAGCATGAACAGATTTTGGAGTTTATGTGGCTCAGAACTATAAAGTACTTAATATTGCTAAGCTGGCTGATACTGTTTTATTCATGGCTAAAATCACCGAGGAAACATAATGCAAACTGAAGAAGAAGGATGACAAAGATGAATGATTAGTTCCTGAGTGATACTATACTTGAATCAGGTTATTGTTTAAACTTTTTTGTTTTAAATCATGGATACTATAGGATCAAATATCTAAAATGTCATACTTGTTTCATGGTTAATTGGAATTGTATTGATTATCCAACCAAACTTTATACCTTAGTAACATTCTTTATCTTATGTTGTTATTGATGATGTTCAATTGGAGTTTTCTATTTTATGGTATTACCATGTATGTACAACAATTTGTATCTTTATTGTTTATCTACATTTACATCTTCGATTTGTAGTTTGACGGACTCTATATTTTTCTCTTTGTCCACTTGGACCTTTTTTTTATGCTTTTGCTCTTTTTATTTTTTTCCACTTGGACCATACTTCCTCTTAATACACTAATAAATACTTAAACACTAAAAAATTTGGTTCTCTTAATCTCGAACTGTTGTGACCTTATGCTTGGACCTTAGACTTTGGACTTCAAACTTAGATCTAGGATCCTTGCCCTATGCTTTTGGAGATCTGAGACCTTGGACCTTTTTGTGTTATTTTTGTCTGTTTTGTCTGGAAATTTTCTATGTGCAAGTGTTAATACTTTGACCTTGAAAATCATCTGATACATGACTCTCCTAATTGGCTTTTAAACCTTGGGAAGACCTTACTTTGGCTTTAACATGGCTTAACTTGGGACTTCCTCTGATGCTTTAATTTGTCTGGTTATTATGTTTGTGGTTTAAATCCAAAAGGAAGAGGATTGCTTATGTTGACTTGTTGTCAAGTGTTTGCTCCTCGTGTGGTTAGATATTCCCATCTCTAGCTTTTATTTTGTGTTTTTAGGGTAGTCACTTCATCTCTTCCCCTTCTTCAATTTTCAAAATCTTCTCCCTTTTTCAAAATCTTCTTGTTTTCAAACTATAACCTCTTTCACAAAAAACATTGACTTTTGTGAAGTGATTTTTTTCAAACTACATTTTTCTTTAATAAGTATTAATCAATTTTAAACATACTTTGACCATTTCAAAAAGATTAAAAAAACACTTAAACTCATCCAAACCTTTTGTGCTTTTGTGCACTTTTTCTTTTAAAACTTTTCATATAGTTTTGACATGAGTCATTTTCATAGTTGAGATGTAATTCTCCCATTCCCCATAGTATTAAAGATGTTTACATTTTCCACTTAGATGTTGAGTGATAGACTTGTTGATTTGTATCTGTTCTGGACTGGACCAATGGCTAGGCATAGCCCAATCCACGTCTGCTCCCAGAACGGCCCAATTGGCTAAGTCCAATCCACAAAGGGACAAAAGTTACCTTTCTGCCCCTCCAACCGGGCAAGGACTACATTGCTCCTCCCCGGAACCGCTGCCCGTTCCGCACGGCTTCTTCTGTCCCCGAACAGTTGGGGGCACGTACCCGAAACTACGCCTATGCTCGACATAACGGCTAGTTTTGGGCACCCTGCCCGACATAACGGCTAGTTTTGGGCAGTTACCTATTCTTCGGGAAAACGGTTATTTCGCCTCGAAAATAGGGTCGTTGGCCACACGTTGGGGGCATTATATAAACCCTCTCACTTAAGAGGGTCAGGTATCCAAAAATTATTCTAAGAACTCATACTTTATACTTGCCCCTTTTCTCTGACCCTTTCTTACTTGAGCGTCGGAGTGTCTTGCAGGTACACCCCCTCCTCCTCTTCATATGCCCAGCATCTCAGATGTACTTGGTGGCCCACATCACAGGATCTAATAAAGCCTTCACGATCAGTGCCGCCGTCTGTGGGAAAACTGTTCTCCCCGTCTTAAACATCCACCTCAGATACTAAGACCAAAACACTCTCGTCCAAGATTACCATCATGGACTCTCAAGATCGCGTCAAAGGTGCTCTCCAGTCCGCTGTCCTCCCCGTCAACAAGACTGACGTTGACAGTCCTTCATCTCTCCTCGGAGACCCTCGTTTTCTGAGAGACGGGGCCACAACCTCTCCTTCCCCCATTCCTGCTGACCGCGACAAGGATCAGCCCTCGCTGGCCATCCAGCCCATTCCTGCTCCACCCAACGCCGACCCGACCGTGGTGACCCTTCTTGAAGCGATCAACAGAACCAACCTCCTGATCTTTTAGCTAAATGAAAGGATCGGGGCATTGGAGGAATCTGCCCGTCCAAGATCCCCTCCTCCGAGGAAAAGTCATCGACGATCCAAGAGCTCGCAACCCCGACGAGAAGTCAACCGAAGGCTACGCCAAGAACCAGAATCTCATGCTGCCTGGAAACGCGACCCTATTTCCCCGTGAAACCAGCACTCTCCCGGTCACAAGAGAACCCGGAGGGACAAACAATCACCCCCCGTCAGGACTAAAGGTCAGACCCGTACACTTTCTCTCCGAAGAAGCCGCCGCCACGAGCGGGTTGTCCGGTCCCCGTCACTAACCAGTTCTAGCAGCGATGATGAGCCTCACGGCCCATTGTCCCAAGAAATCTTGGCAACACGCCTCCCCAAGGGCTTGGAGAAGTCCCCAGGCATTGGGCACATACGACGGAACAACCGACCCCGACGAGCACATCGAAAACATCGATGCGCTGTTGGATTACCGTGGCGTCCGGGGCGCCATCAAATGCCGTCTGTTTCCGACCACGCTCCGAAAAAGAGCAATGACTTGGTACAAACAGCTGCCCGAAGAGTCTATCACTTCGTGGAAGCAGTTAGGCAGAATGTTTTTCAGGCATTTCACGGCATTGCGCCGCCACCCCAAGACTGAAGCCTCTCTTGGGGCCATCATCCAAGGGAAGAATGAACCTCTCCGGGCATACATCGAGAGGTTTAACAAAGAAGCGGTGCAAGTCCCCACCACCGACGATATGAAAAATTTCTGCTCTAACAGGGACTTCTCCCGCACTCAGAGTTTTCCAAAGTTGTCGGCCTCGCACCTCCGAGGAACCTGGACGCCTTCCTCCTCAAGGCACAGTTGTACATTCAGTACGAGGAAAAGGAAGCGGCCAACTCCGCCCGAGCCTCCCGCCACCAGGAGAACACCCGGGTCTCCAAAGGCGAAGAACCCTCGACATCCCGTCGAGGAGAAAGGAAGCGCGAAGATCGTCCTCGGGACTCCCGGGATAGCAAGGGACTTTCTGGACGATTTCACGACTACAACCCCCTGGCTGTCTCCAGGGAAAAAATATTGTCCAAATGCGCGAATTCGAAATTCAAACAAGCAGGGGTCCGCTTCCCCAAACAAATACCGGCCAAGCCCAACGCCGACAGATCAAAGTACTGTCGTTTCCATAAGAGTCACGGCCACACCACCGAAGATTGCATCCATTTGAAGGATGCTATCGAAATACTAATTAGGGATGGCCACTGAAATAGTTCACGAAAAAGAAAGACGCTCCCCGGCAAGACGCCCAGGAGTCCAAGAAGGTAGAGGAAGAGGTGTCTTCCTCAGAAGAGGCCAACATCCAGGTCGCCATGTCCGTATCGCGTCCAGAGGACTTCTACGTCCCAGACGAGCTCAGCGTTCCTGCTTACTTCGCGGCCCACATCCCATGGGAAACGTTCCCCTCCGCCATGGTCATCTCGGGCGGAGGTTTCAATAAAGTCACGGTGGGCTCCGTGAAAAGGAAATTCGAGCACCTGATCAGCACGAGCTCCAACAGGGTAACCAAGCTCGACCAAGCCCAGAAGGGCTCCATCCCCATCTCCTTCTACAGGGAAGAGCTCCTCGGTGGATCTCCAAACTTGAGCATTCCCCTGCTCGTCAGAGCTCGGATGACGAACTTTGACATTCGCAGAATTCTTGTCGACCAAGGCAGCTCGGTCGACATTATGTACTCCCAAATGTTCTCAACGCTCCAGCTGGACGAGTCCCACCTCACTCCCTATGTGGGTTCTGACTTGCAAGGATTCATTGGGTCAGTGACCAAACCATGGGGATACGTCGAACTGATCATAACTTTCGGGTCAGCGGAGACGGCCAGATCTGTCAAAGTGCAGTTTCTGGTAATCGACTGCCCGTCTCTGTACCAGTGCATCTTCGGAAGACCAACATTGGCCGAGTTGGTAGTTGTGCCTTCAACCGTCCACCTGAAGATGAAGTACTACACTTCAAAGGGGATGGTCGCCACCCTCCACAGCGACATCGAAGCCGCACGACGATGTTTCGAAGAAGCCACCAAGGGACTCAACGCCATCGCATCCAAGCCAAAGGTATCCAATAAACCAACCTTGCCAAGCAGCTCCTAGGAGGCCAAGCCACTACCTCAGGTCGACTCCATCGACCTCGACAGTCGCTTACCCGAAGAGGACCAAAAGGAAGACCAAGCAGCTTCGAGCAGCTCGTCCGCCCCGACCATCAGTAGCTCCCATCCGATGCGCCCCATCCCGGATGGCGACTTTGAGCTTGTCTTGTTCGGCGACGACCCCCAGCGAGGAGTAAAGATTAGAGCAGATCTCCCCGATGTCGCAAGGAAGCAAATCAAAGTCTGACTCCGTGAGAACGCCGATCTATTTGCCTGGAGCGCCGCCGAGATGTCTGGCTTGGACCCGTCCATCGCCTGCCATCAACTCATAATTGACCCTGCCGTCAAAGCAGTAGCACAACGTATGAGAAAGCAGTCTCCAGAGAAAACGGAGGCTGTGGAAAAAGCTGTAAAAGACCTCCTTGAGGCAAAATTTATCTCGGAAGCTAAGTACACCACTTGGCTATCCAACGTTGTACTTGTGAAAAAATCTAATGGCAAATGGCAAATGTGTATCGACTATACCGATCTTAACAAGGCATGCCCGAAGGATGCCTACCCCCTCCCCAATATTGATAAACTTGTTGATAACTCTGCCGGTTTTAAATTATTATCATTCATGGACGCCTACTCAGGCTATAATCAAATACCAATGGCCATGAGCGATAAAAAATACACGGCCTTCATGACCGAATCGGACAACTATTACTACAACGTAATGCCCTTCGGCCTGAAAAACGTCGGCGCGACCTATTAGAGGATGATGAACAAGGTCTTCCGGGGAGAAATAGGCGATATGCTCAAAGTCTATATGGACGACATGATCGTAAAATCCCACGAAGAAACCGATCACACTGCCCATTTAAGGAAGGTCTTCGAACAGGCCAGGAAGTACCAGATGTGTTTCAACCCAGAGAAGTGCACGTTTGGTGTCCGGGCAGGCAAATTCCTCAGCTTCTACTTAACAGAACAAGGAATCGAAGCCAACCCCGATAAGTGCCGGGCATTCTCCGAGTTTCCAACTCCTAAGTCTAAGAAATCCATCCAGTCCCTGAACGGGATGCTCGCATCGTTGTCCCGTTTCGTGGCCAAATCTGCCCAACACGCCCTACCATTCTTCAAACTCCTCCGCAAGGAGGCAGCGTTTGAATGGACCGAGGAATGTGACCAGGCTCTCCTCCATCTGAAACGAGCAATCTCAGAGCCGTCAGTCCTCTCTCACCCAGACAACGGCGAAACTCTGTACTTGTATCTCGCCGTAGCAATCGAGGCAGTGAGCACCGCTCTTATCCGCGAGACACCTGACGGGCAGAAGCCCATATATTTCACGAGCAAAGCACTGCATGGACCAAATCTGAGATACCAACAGATAGAAAAAGTGGCACTGGCCCTCATCAACGCAGCTAGAAGACTGAGACACTACTTTCTGGCCCACACGATTGTGGTCCGGATGGATCAACCCTTGAAGCAGCTGTTAGGATGACTAGACATGGCTGGTAGAATGCTCAAATGGTCGCTAGAACTGTCCAAATTCGACATCCAGTATGAAAGCAGAAAAGCCCTTAAAGCCCAGGCTTTGGCTGACTTCATTGCAGAAATGACGTTCACAGATTCCCCGGCCTGCGGGGCGCGTAAATGGACCATTTTCGTAGATGGGGCATCCAGCTCGGCTGGAAGCGGGGCAGGCATCATATTGGAGACCGACGAGGGAATCATCGTTGAAGTATCGCTTACCCTATCCTTCCCCACCTATAACAACCAGGCTGAGTATGAAGCATTCCTCGCCGGCTTACGCCTAGCCAAAGATCTTGGCGCTGAAGAAGTTGTCATCTGCACAGATTCGTAACTCGTAGCCCTTCAAGTTCGAGGAGAGTATCAACCCAAAAACGACAGCCTGTTCGAATACTTAGCCCTGGTCAAGGAGAAAATGACGAAGTTCGCAGCGGTAGAGGTAAAGTACGTTCCCCGCGAACACAACGTCCAGGCAGACGTTTTGTCCAAACTAGCAAGCACGAAGAAGAAAGGCGGAAACAAGTCCGCCATACAGGAGGTACTTCCTCGACCCAGTATCGAGAAAACTTCCCCGACCCTTGACGTACAAATGATCGGCGACAGCAACTGCTGGATGACCTCCGTTTACAACTACCTCGTTAGGTACGAACTTCCGTTCGACCCCAAAGAAGCCAGCGTAGTTAGGCGAAGAGCCTGCTCCTACGTCCTGGTCGAAGATAAACTCTACAGGCGAGGGTTCTCCATCCCGCTACTCAAGTGTGTCGAGGAAGAGATGGTCACCCACATCTTGCGCTAAATTCACGAAGGAATCAACGCCCAACACCTCGGAGGAAGGTCCCTCGCCCGAAAGGCCCTTTAAGCAGGATACTATTGGCAAACCATGCAGTAAGACGCTAAAGAACACGTGAAGAAATGCGATAAATGCCAACGGCATAGGGACATGCACCTAGCTCCACCTAACGAGCTCAAGGCTATGTCCTCCCCGTGGTCATTCGCCTGGTGGGGCCTGGACATCCTGGGGCCATTCGTGGTAGGATCAAACCAAAACAAGTACCTAATAGTAGGCGTGGATTACTTCACAAAATGGATAGAAACGGAGGCTCTAGCCAAGATAACTGCCCTTAACATACTGCGTTTCTACAAACGAAACATCCTTGCACGTTTTGGCATCCCCCAGACGATAGTCACGGACAATGGGACACAGTTCACGGATAGGAAGTTCCAATACTTCGTCCCCCAGCTGGGCACGAAGCAACACTTCGCATCCGTCGAACATCCCCAGACAAACGGGCAAGCTGAAACGGCGAACCGAGTCATCCTTCGAGGCCTCAAACGAAGGCTGGACAAAACAAAGAAAGCCTGGGTCGAGGAGCTGCACATCGTCTTATGGGCATACCGCACAACTCCACACTCTTCAACCGGGGAAACACCCTTTCGCCTGGCCTACGGGGCCGAAGCTGTAATTCCCATTGAAGTTCACGTACCCTCCAGGCGGACAGAATTGCCCCTAGACGAGGAAATGAATGACGAAGCATTAAGGGAGGAACTCGACCTCGCCGAGGAAGTCCAATCAGGGGCAGCCCTCGGTGAAGCCTCGTTAAAACAAAAAATCACCATCAGGCACAACGCCAAAGTCATACGATGAGATTTCGACATGGGCAGCCTTGTCCTAAGAAGAAACCATAAAGACTCTCCTGAAGACAAACTAGCCGCTAACTGGGAAGGACCCTATCGTGTCCGGGAAAAAATGGAGAATGGGGCCTATTACCTAGAACATCTCAACGGGGAAGAACTTGCTCGACCATGGAACGCCGAAAAGCTAAAACAATACTACAGCTAAGGCCTAAACTGTCGCTTTGATCCGTCACAACGAAGAGCATCGCATATCGACCACGATGCGCGCCTAGGTACAAGCGTCGCATGCCAGTAAAGCAGAACCCCGCTCAGGAACGAGCCAGGTCCCTGCTCGACAGCGGTCCCTCAATCGAGCACCGTCGTCGTCAAAGTACCACGACAGGCAGAACACCCAGCTAGCGATAGGAGGTTCACGCTGCGAACTCAGGCCTCAAATGCGACCTGAGCTCCGCTCTCTCGCCCGGACATTCCCTGGCCGTTCGACCAGTACCCCTCACTGCCGAACACATCTACAACGAGCAATCCCCTGAAACTTAAAAGCAAACCAAAGTAACCCCTATTACGGGCATATATGTATATCGAGCAAAAGTACAACACTTAGCAGAATTTAAAGTAGACAAAGCCATGCAAATCACAAAACCGGCCACAAGGACCGGGGACATAATTAAAGTAATAAGTGGCCGCAAGGACCACAATTGTGCTTGTTACATAAACCGGGGGCCATGCCCCCATTCAAAATAAGTTACAAAGATACATGGAATACAAGCCGTACAAATTACAACAACAACAACAAAAACCTTCACTCGTCCATCCTATCAGACTGCTCGGCGTTAGGCTGAGGCTCCTGGCTTTCCCCATCTAGATTTTCGGCATGCTCATCGCCAATGAGGAGGGAGTTTGGGCTGACTATCCGACCGTCCTCGAAATGTGCCAGATAGTGAGTACCCTCGGTGGAGATATCAAGCCCGGGGTTGACCACCCGCAGTTGGGTCACTACATTCCTGAAGGACTCGTCCCCAATGACGATGTTGTCATCCTCAGCCCTCAACATGCGAGCAACTAGCTCGGACCTTGTCTTTATTTCCTTCACATCCTCAGGTTCATCCTCGCCCGGAGCGCTTGCCAACCTCAGCTGCTCGACCAGCTCCTCAGCTGCCTTCTTCTCCGCGGCCAGCGTAGAGTTCTCCCCCTTTAGCCTGGTCACCTCCTCGTCCACCTTCTTTCGGGCATCATCAGCACTCTTAGCCTCCTCCTTGGCTTTCCTCGTCGTCTCTTCAAGAGATGCCATGGTAGCCCGGGCAGCTCTAAGTTCAGACTCAGTTGTAGAGTCCCCTTCAGCATAGATGGCCGCCATCTCCAAAACTCTAACTAGTGCAGAGGCATCTTGGGCCACCAGCGCCCTCTTGCTCGGGCGATCCATGCCTTCCAGCTGGAGAGATTCTGCCCGCGACACAACCAACGATGTCCCCTCAAATAACTTTCTGTCAAGGATGCACAGAGGGAGCTCAAACTTCCCTTTTTCTGGTGCCCGGCTGAGGTCTACCGCTTCGCTAGGCCTGGACCGCTTAAACCTTGAGGCCAGAGGCAATGGGGATCCTTGGGCAGGAACATGCCAAGCACTCCCCAGCGCAGTTTGAGGAGGAGGAGGAGCACGCTGAGGAAATCGAGTCTTGGGAACAACCGTTCCAGGCTTGTTCCTAGCAGTTGCATTCTTTACCATCCTTTCATGGGCGGAAGGCATCTCACTTGCACAAACAAAATTAAAATGTTAGATGGCGAAGAAGAAATATATCGGACAGATCAAATAACTAAGACTACCGAGCAATTTATAGGCATCTGCAAGAGTCTTGCACTCCAAAAGCGCCTTGGTGTTAATAAAATGATACTCCACGCGCTGGCTACCGTCCTCCTCGTAAATCGGGGACCCCTTCTTCGCCCAGCATTCAACAAGCCGGAAAGAGTTGACAAAGTTCACCAGTGTGTCATAGGCAACGGTATCCTGCCCGTCTAGCATCTGTGGCTGGGCAACATACTCATTGGTCTCCTTGGAGAAGTGGCTAGGCCCCCAGTGAAACGGAAACTTAAATTCTCTATCCCCGATCAGCTTCTCATTCTCATCGCGCATATCATTACCCTCCTCGTCAAGGGATATTGCCCAGACATACGTGCTATCTCGGGCCCTCTCCGACACAGGCTCTATGATATAGAACCTTTCTTTGAACGTCCGAATTGACTCTGAAAAGGGCTTGAACAACTTGCGGGGTTGTTTCAACGAAACCCAGCCATACCTCCTCCCCGTCAACTGCCGCTGAAGATGAAAGACAGTGAAAAACAAAAGGAGAGTAGCCCCTATCCTCAAATACTCGCACGTCAACTCGAAAGCATGGATAAATGCCAGTGAGTTGGGGTGCAGCTGCGACGGAGCCAGGTCCAGGTGCGCGAAGACTGACTGCTAAAAATCGGTGAAGGGCAGCCTCAATCCCATCTCTTTAATTGTGTATTCGTACATGGCGAAACGCTCCCCGAAGTTGGTGCAAACCCTATCATCCTCGGAGGGAAAGTGCACCTTCCACTCCCCCTCTAGCCCAACGACCGTGAAGACATCCCCTAGATATGTCGCAAAAGTAGATACGTGCTCGGCAGGCTCAGCCACCGACCACTCCTCTGTTGAGTCTTCAACAACCTCCTCCTCCCCGACTTCACTAGGGACAGTTGAGGCCTTCGTACTGCTGCTCTTCGAGGAGCTCTCCTCGGACGAGTCTAGTATAATCTCCCCGTCTGGCCCTGTCGCCATATCGATCGCCTAAAAAGCAGAGAAAAAAGTGAATTCGACGAAGAATCAAATCCACTCTTCCACCGCTAGTCAAGTGAAAGGGCGCGCAAAGGGCTGAGGACGACGTCCCCGGCCTAAGCCCTAACATCAAACAAAAAACTCAAGAGTCTCCCACGAGGAGACGCTCGGGACAAACCACTCCCATACGAGGAACTTCCTCGAGCCACTTCCCAGTTTTGGTTTGAAGCTTCACCGAAAACCGCAAACGTTCACCGAAAACTTCATCAAAGCACCGGAATCTGAGTAACTGCGACGGTTACACATGCATCATCATCGCGACGACACCAGAAACGACCCTACTCACGAGATATCCAAAAGGTCCAGCAGTCTCGTCGGCGGCAGAAGATGGCCTAACCACCGTCCACCGCCAACAGCCACCGGGGAAAGCGGTAATTCGTCATATAACCCTAAACCTAGCCACATGCAATCTACAAACAACCGTAAAAGAGGCAAAGGAACACACGATCAATGGACTTACTTGGTTAAAAGGCTGAAAAATAGTTGCTCGGAACTGGTGGCGGCAGTCGGAACAGCGAACGGCGGTGGCGGGCAAGTGCTTTGAGGAAGACGAAGAAGAGAGAGAAGCGAAAGTTACAAATGGGCTGAGTCTCTCTCCTTTTATACTGAGGGGCACATGCAATGGCACGCCCTCGTAGGTCATAATGGTTATCAACTAGCCATCATTGTGAGAGTAAGAGTTGTCTCTACAAGTCAATTTATGTTTTGATGATAACAATATGTATTTGTGAAAGAACCATTTTATGTTCTAACGTGTGTTGTGTGCAGATCATATTCATAGAAGTTATCAGATCCAACAAGCACCAGCCAGATGAGCGTAATTGACAATATGCAAAGTTACTATGTGTGACACAAGTCGCAAGAAGCAAGAATGCTTCTGTATTTAATCGTGATCAGTCAGATCCAAGGATGCTGACATTGCTCTTGCAATGCTCTTGTGGATGCTCTCTGAAAGTGGTCGAGATTTTGAAGATTGTGAAGCTTCTGAAGAAGAGAACCGAAGTGCTGAAGACTCTCATGACTTGAAGTTCTTAAGGTGGAAGGCTCTGAAGATCAAGTACAGAAAGACTCTGAAGACTTATGTGTTCTGAAGATTACTATTCCAAATGTCAAGTGCTGAAGACTCTGAAGACAGATTCCTAATGAACAAGTTCTGAAGTTTCGGAAGACTTGAAGACGTAAAGGATAATGTTCTTAAAGACAAGTGTTGAAGTTCTGAAGACTGATTCCTAATGGACTTTTTCAAATGACTAAAGACTTGACGTATCAGATATCTCGTTAAGAAGGCTCTACTCATGCTTCATCAAATTACCATTAGAAGCCTCTGAAGTTTGGAAGTCAAATGTTACCGTTGTGAGTAACTGTACACGGCGCCCAAGAAAGATATATCCCGTCACTTCTCCCACAGCAAAAAGGAGATGTGTCAGTACAACTAGTTATTACGCAACGTCTCTTTTCCAACAGTCAACAATATTTCTAACTACTATATTTCTACTGGGCTATTTAAAGGAAAGAGTATTCACTTCCGAAGTAATCGATCAAGTCCATGAATCGATTCACTCCACAAAAGATTGATCAACTCCACAAAAAGATGAATCGATCAAGTCATTATGTGAAGATAGCAACAACGATGAGTTCTCGTTGTAACACTTAGAATATCCAAAGTTATCACCATTTACATATGGCCATTGTTGTTGAAGCTCAAAGATCATCATTCAACACAACAACAATGAATTGGTATAGAAGTTATTGATGAAGAAGACAACATTGCAAATCAGCCAAGTCATCAACCACCTTCTCGTCAGTGCTACATTGAAGATCTGAAGCAAGGAGTTGTTGCTCAAAGCTTGCTCACCCAAGAAGACGAAGAAGAAGAAGATCTACAAGATGTCAACCACTGCCAAATCATTATACATCTCTGTAGTTTCTTAGGATAAGCAAGGAGTTGTTGCTCACATCTTGGTCGAACACTTGTGTGTTCTTTGTACTTAAACTTAGGAGAATCTGCTTACAAGGAAGCACCGCACTCATCTCCAGTCTGCCAATTTGACTTAAGAATTGAGATTCCTCCAGTGGACGTTATATCCTGATTGGATCCCTGAACGGGTCACTGTTGATGGAAGCCTTAGGTAGATCACGGGTTGATCGGAATACTTGGGGAGATGGTGGCTGCAGGTCATCGTGAAATCCTGGCTAGAGATCTTAGAAGATCTTGGAATGTTGGGTCAATGATAGTCATATCTCAAAGAGGATCATATGTTGATCAGACTCTTGTGGGATCCCTGATGGAACTCATTGTGATTCCTCTAGTGAACGTTATATCCTGATTGGATCCCTGGACGGTTCACTGAGAGAGATGCCTCAAGGGATTATGTGATGATCT
Organism: Lathyrus tuberosus; assembly: GCA_022829125.1. NCBI lineage: Eukaryota > Viridiplantae > Streptophyta > Magnoliopsida > Fabales > Fabaceae > Lathyrus > Lathyrus tuberosus. The sequence goes on along the minus strand of JALAZF010000019.1, from coordinate 3,686,853 downwards.
GGGTACTTGAGATAACATTGACGTAAGTCATTGTGGGTTAGTCACAGTGCGGCTGTGCAGGTTGTTAGTCACCGACTGTTGTCCGTGCATGTGTAATCGAGATTGATTATAGTGGATTAAGACCTTGTGTTCAAGGAAAAATCACCTGAGGAGGGTGGACTGGATTAGCCTTTATGGTGAATCAAGATACTCCCTCCGTCCCAAAATATAAGAGAAAAAATTAAAAACACACTTATTAAGAAAAGCAAAAAGTATAATAGTTTGACTAAGATTTTGTTGAAAAAAATTGCTTTGAAAGATGTAAAAACAATTCTAATTGGTTGTTAGTTATAGAAAAGATGAGAGAGAAAGTAAATTAAATGCAACTTGCATTTAATTTTACCTTGAAAAAGATGAAATTTATTTTTTTCTCTTATATTTTGGGACAAGAAAAATGCATTTTTTTCTCTTATATTTTGGGAAGGAGGGAGTATATGGTGTGTCTTTTACTCTTATGCTTAATGTCTTTGTTTATGTTTCTTTATTAAATTTCAGAACCTTACCTAAGCAAGTCAGAACCTTGCAACTTAACTCTGATAAGCTTCCGCACTGCAAGTTCTGAGAAATGTAGTTTATGTTCAGACTCTTGTTGGTTCTCATGCTTCACGCAGAGCAAGTCTGAATGTAACTTCGCTAGTCAGAGTCTCTCAACGAACTCTGATGTTATCCTAAGAGCTTTAATGACAAGAAGCGAAAAGTTGTTAAAAGAGTAAATACACAATTCAAACCCCCATTTCTTGTGTCTTTCTCGCACCTTCAATCATTGCCTGGTAACTGCGGAATAAGGCTCGAGGCACACATGGCGCCCTAACGTTTCAATTCCTCTTAACCGTTGGTCTCCCCGTATGACAGGAAATCCAGACACAGACATGGATCACACGAACACCAGGGGTCACGAGCACCATGAGACAACTCCCTCCGTCACCAAACGACGACTCCACACTAGTTCCCCGAAACCACGGGCTGTCCTTAAGTCATCACTCCCATGCTCGGGAGTAACGACTTTGGGGGCTCCTGTTCTGGACTGGACCAATGGCTAGGCATTGTCTAATCCACGTCTGCTCCCAGAAAGGCCCAATTGCCTATGTCCAATCCACAAAGGGGCAAAAGTTACCTTTCTGCCCCTCCAACCGGGCAAGGACTGCATTGCTCCTCCCCGGAACTGCCGCCCGTTCCGCACGGCTTCTTCTGTCCCCGAACAGCTGAGGGCACGTACCCGAAACTACGCCTATGCCCGACATAACGGCTAGTTTTTGGCACCCTGCTCGACATAACGACTAGTTTTGGGCAGTTACCTATTCTTCGGGAAAACAGTTATTTCGCCTCGAAAATAGGGTTGTTGGCCACGCGTTGGGGGCATTATATAAACCCTCTCACTTGAGAGGGTCAGGTATCCAAAAATCATCCTAAGAACTCATACTTTGTACTTGCCCCTTTTCTCTGACGCTTTCTTACTTGAGCGTCGGAGTGCCTTGCAGGTACACCCTCTCCTCCTCTTCATACGCCCAGCATCTCAGACGTACTTGGTGACCTACATCACAGGATCTGATCAAGCCTTCACGATCAGTATCCAAACAAAAATCCTCCATCTTAAGATGATGCAAATGTTATTTTCTTATACTTGTGGGTGACTAGTCGTAGTTTTCTCCTTAAAATGACGACTTGTCTTTTCATTTAAAATGAACCAAACAAACTAATTTTATTATTTGTACCACGAACTACTGGGTTTTGATCCTATATTGCGCTTTGTAGGTACGTAGGCATGAGGCTCAAGAAGTCTCTCCAAACACAAAAATCTTGAAAGATATTTATTTTCTCATTTCCCTATTCTCATTTCAAGTAAACCATTTTCAAACCAAAAAGTATAGATATTTCAAAAGGTTCCTATAGAGTACTATAGACGTTTTGGGTGCTAACACTTTCCCTTAGCGTAACCAACCCCCTTACCCAGTCTCTGTTTATTTGTTTTTGTTTAGAACTTGTTTAGGTTTTGTTTGCTCTTTTTCCTTTCATTTTGGATAAAATAAAAGTGCGGTGGCGACTCTTGCTTTATGGGTTAAGTTAGTTAATAGCTTACACTCACAATTTTTACCGCTACACATGGTAATAATTTATTTGGCACTTTGTAGCCTCTTACATTCTTTATTGAAAACAACAGTAATGTTGATCTGATTAAGATTTCTTCATGATTTAGTTTCTTAGATTAAAATCATAATTATGAAACAGAGAATTCCCAAGATTAGAAGCCATGTTGGATATAAAAATCCCTCATATAGCTTAGGTGTTGGTTATAAAAATCCCTCATATATAATTTCATATAATTGACTAGCTTGTAGTTACAAACATAACCTCCTATCTCTAGGCTCTGGTTCTAACTAGCTTGCAATATTAACTAATTGTCGTGCAACACTTAACTTTGAGGTTAAAAGAGAGATGAATAATATATATTTCTTGACTTTGAGCAGACCAAAATTATTTATTATTTACTTGTTTGTTTATTTAAGGCTATGCCATGTAGTTGGCACTTGGCACCTACTCCATATTAAAAACAAATAACTCTACACGGGCATTTTCTTTTGTTGGTTCATTTGTGGTTTAATGCAGTTAAATTTGCAGTAATGAAAAGGTCCAAATACAAAAAAAAAAAGGTGAATTCCAACTACCTTCTTTTGACTCCACTTGCTCTCTTTTCATTCATATGTGCAGAGAAAAAACTTTATGTGTTATAGAGTCATTTGCATGCAATCCGGTGAAAAAGAAATAAATTATTGAGCGAGTTCGTGAATGATAATACTTAATTAATTGTTGGGTTTGCTTCACCATACATGCTTGTGAATTACAACTAGTGCTAACCTTTTTTGTGTGACTAAAACAATACTAACAATTTCCATACAATTAAAAATCAATATCAAATGTTATTGGTTACTGTGCTTCGTTTAATTTACTATTGCTTACTGATCGTGAAGGCTGGATCAGATCCTGTAGAAGTGGGTCACCAAGTGCGTCTGGGATGCTGGTCGTATGGAGAGGGGGGTGTACCTGCAAGGTACTCCGACGCTCAAGTAAGAAAGGGTCAGAGAAAAAGGGTAAGCACAAAGTATTAGTTCGTAGGGTGAATATTGGATACCTGACCCTCTTAAGTGAGAGGGTTTATATAATGCCCCCAAACGCATGGCCAACGGTCCTATTTTCGGGGCAAAATAACCGTTTTCCCGAAGAATAGGTAACTGCCCAAAACTAGCCGTTATGTCGGGCAGGGTGCCCAAAACTAGCCGTTATGTCGGGCATAGGCATAGTGTCGGGCACATGCCCCTGGATGTTCGGGGAGTGAAGAAGCCGTGCGGAATGGGCAGCATTTCCGGGGATGAGCGATGCAGTCCTTGCTCGGTTGGAGGGTGTTACGATGAGAATCGGATAACAAGCTATTAATTAACTTGCATCACATTCTTTAAATTCACAACCGACTTTGATTTATCCAAAGGAAAGGTTCAAGATCGAGAAAACCTAAAGGGGGGAGATCTAAGGTTCGGGGGTTGGTTATGCCTAGGGAAGGTATTAGCATCCTAAACGTCCGTAGTACTCTACGGGAACCTCTTGTTTTAAATTGTTATATCTTACTCGATTGCTAAGGGTGCTATGCTAAAGGTTGAAACCCTAGGGGTTTGTTTCTAAGTATACTCGACAAAGCATCGCACTTTGGGCCTACGTATCCTTATGAACTCCAACCTACTTCTACGTACCCTAGGGGAAAACGAGTTCTCATGATGATGAGAATCACATGGAGTTTAAGAACTCTAACCTACTTCTAAGTTGTGATTTCATTGGCTCTCATGAGGCCAAGAAATAAGGGTAAACCTAGAAGGATAAGGTAAAAGGGGGGGGGTGTTTAGTGACTTTATGAGTCAATTTAAGGTGATCTCTCTTTGGAATGGTAGGAAAGGATAAATTGTAGAATTACTAAGAAATAAAGAGTTAATTCAAATATGATGATGAAAAAGACATGCATAAGACATTAAGATGAAACAAAGTTATGATATCAATGCAAAGCTAGAATCATACATGTTGGACAAAGATCAATCATGATAAATAGGAATAACAAGGTAAGATACATAAGGAAGTGCAATAAAAACCCTAATAAGTATTTCTAATCTTATCATGAATAAAGGTCTCAAGATTAAATATTTTTACTAATTTCTTTTTATATTTGAAAAGTAGATTTAATTAGAAAAACATAGCAAAAGGAATGGGATAAAAAGGATGGAAAATGAACAAGTTATGGAAGTTTGAAATTGAGGCATAAACTTGAAAATAAAATAAATAAACCAAGTATTAAAAGAAAGGAAAGGGCACTCCTAGGGGTTGAACCCATGACCCTTCGCTTGCAGCTTAAAACTAATGCCAACCGGGCCAACTCGCGCGCTTTGAACAAACACAGATAGCATATGCATATATGGGAAGCGAAGCAAAAATTCAGAAAATAAACAAAAAGGACCGGGCCGAGGGGGACTCGAACCCCAGTCCTAAGGGTTCAAGGCGCGTTAAGGTGAAGGGGCTTGCCACTGGGGTGGCTGTTACATCCGGTAACAAAACCAACTCAATTAATATATAAGCCTTGGCACGCGCATAGAAACAACACAAGTAAAACCAGGACCATACTTGGTTGCCAGCATCCACACTGCAAGACTCAGGACCTCCTTATAAGTGAGTAATAACCGACCAATAAACTTGTCAATAACAAAACTGGTTCAAAATGTAAGAAGATGAAATTATCATACAAAAGCAAAACGCACATTTGGTTCATTAACGTAAACAAAATAAATCCTCTTGAATGTTACAAACTAACAAATGAGAGAAAAAGTCAAGCATATGAAAGCCTGATGGCAGGGTATAGTCCTACGCATGATCCTGACTTAGGAGAGGATCCGACTATATGTTCAAAACAAGGAATTCAAAATTCAGTAATTGAAACAAGTAGGAAACAAACTTCAAAGACTTGGTGATGATTCTCTAATGGTTAGAAGACACATCCAATATTCACATGCTTAATATAAAATTGATTTAAAACATGTAGTGCACCAATAGTTTGAGCAGTTTTTGGATACATAGCAGGCAATTAGATCAGTAACAAACACACACTACTTAAATGCTAAGAGCCTACACATATATTGGATGCACCAAATATAACATGATAATAGCAGGCAGGGATTTCAAGAAGTTGGTAACCCATACATCAGTCATAAATGCACAAATCAAACTAGTCTAGAACAAATGGCATGGTATGATTAGAGATACATCAAGAGTGTGCCTATATATCAGTCATGGAAGGTGATAGTTCAAGCATATAGAAGTGGTATCACAGAACAAACTCAAAAAGGAAAAAACAGTAGGGCAGGCTAGGCGTGCTCAACAGGGATAACAATTTGAGATGAATGCAAAACCAAATATGCCCATAGTAACATAAGTGCAGACCATAAAAAACATGTCAACTCAGATATTTGAGGTTTACAAACATCAGTTAGTCCATTTATCACAGTGAAGGTTGGAAATGCTAGAGACAAATAAGTGTATACATCAGCTGGAAATAAATTTGTCCATTAAAATCGTTTCTCCAATAGGACATGCTTAAAAAACACAAGGAAAGTAATGGAGACCACAGAAATGCCACATGGTATGAGTTTCAAAATGCAAACCATCAATTGGCAATGAGCAAAACACAAATCAGAATAAGGGCATATGACATAAAAGCATAGCAAACAACATTTACTCAGGTAATATCATTTATAACAGACAATGGCATATGGCATAAAAGCATAGTAACCAAACCTTTGTTGCACTGACATATAATGGATACAAAACAAAATGAGAGGCATGGATCCAAACAGTTCTGATTTAAGATAGTAGACAAGCACATGGTCATAAAGTATAGGTATAACAGAATTAGGATCAAGTATTACCAGATATTCATTTTAGCAATTCAAACTCCAAAACTAAAAAAAAACAAAGACCATGCCATGGACAGAGTTGTGTGCATATCGAGGTATAGATGCATATATGAATACCAAAAGTAAACTCTGTGGCAGAGCAAGTCTAAAATAGTTTCCATACTCACAAATATAACTCAACAAGCATCAATAATTAGATGAATCTTAGGATATCAAGCATAACAATGATCTTTAAGTATACAAGCTGACTATGATGACAGAAACAGAATACGAATGGCATTTTAATGAGAACAACTTCCAATCAAACCTTACACATATTGACAAGTAGTGATAGATATGTTTATTGACCATAAAAGACATGAGCATCTCAGAGACATATAGGGAACTTTAACATCCAAAGATCTTATCATCCAAACATAGGTGAGTTAGTACTTCTAAGCATCCAAGCTTGACAGTATAACACAAAGAGGAAACTTGTAAACTTACAACCAATCTAATGAGCAAAAACAAAGCACATTCATCATGGTGACATCTCAAACATAATGATTTTAAAACAAAAGGGCAACATACATGTATATCAGTGAAACAAACCAAATCATTCTACAAGTGATATCAGAACACAAGCAAACAGTCCAACAAACTTAAATACACATTAGCAAGTTATGAAAATAACATGGAACACATATAAAAGCTATGATAGAGACATGATATGATGATATCAAATGAATATGAATATTAAAAGGAAAAGGATAGTTACCAAGTGGAGTAATGTCCACCGCACCTTCAAGTATACTAAATGCTCTACTTTTGAACTAGCAAAAAACTTACAACAATCCTCCTCTTCTTTCTTCCTTGTGAAACTCAGAAACTTTTGAGTGCTTTGTGAAAATTGTTGGTGATTTCAAATGTTGGGGTGAGCTCATTTTATAGGCTGAGCAAATGTGCTTAAGCTCCTTGAGACCAAAGGACAAACACATGGTATGCTGAGTAGAAAATTAGGGTTTCAAAACTTGGATTCAAATGTTGTCTATTCCTTGGAGACAAACGCTCCCTTGTTGTGCCAATATCTCAGAGGCGCAGGGTCAAATGCTTGAATTCATGTGTTGCTTCTGAATCTCTCTTTGGGTGTCATACAAGAGGGTATCGAAAGAGGTAATGATGGGGATTGAAGAAAAGTATCTTGCAGGTGGTATCAGAATGAATGCTGAAACGAGTAAACCTTCAAAAACACTTTTGATGAACCCAGACAAAGAAGCTTAAACGAGAAAGTGATTTGGGAACATTCAAAATGAATTAACGCGCCAAGAATTAGGATTATGCAACGGTGTGAATTTGATTCATTTGTTTTTGTTTGAATTCCTCCTTTTTCATTCAGAATCTCGCAAGTATGAATGAGGGAGAAGTAGCATTTGGTTGCTTTTGGTTTCTTGGTATGCCACATGTCAGTTCTTCATTGGTCAGAAAAATGAGGTTGAAAAGTCAAAGTTCCTTGCTAATTTCCTATTGGTCCTTAGCAATGAATTCATTTCCATATTTTTTGTAACATTTTTGGTCACGATGGGCTTATGAAATGTGGGCTTATGAGATGAAATTTAGAAATGGTTTTCTATCTTCTATAAAAGAAAATGAAAGATTAGGAAAACAAATAATAATGGTGGATTTGGCAATTAATTAGGATTATAGATATGGTTTAGGAGAAATAAAATTGACAAATTGGATAAAATAGGTTAAATGAACGGTTAATGAAATAGGTTTAGAAAAAGAAAGTGACAATTGAGGGTAGATAAGGTGGGTAGAAATTTGGTTATGGAGAGGATCATGGTTAGGGTTATGAAGATATCTCCGTGAAACTTCCTTGATTCAATATTCCATCAAAACTCCTGATTAATCACTTCTTGAATCTCCTTAAGATAACACCTGATAGAAATGAAACAAACACAAGCAAAACATGATAAAAGGGTTAGCTATGCAGCATGATTGAAGTTGGCTCCCACGCAGCTGCATCCCAACTCGTTGGCCTTCATTCGGGCGTTCGAGCTGGTGTGCGAATACCTCTCTATTGGGGCTACTCTCCCTTTGTTCTTTACCATCATCCATCTTCAAAGGCAGTTGTCGGGGAGGAAGTACGGATGGGTCTCGTTGAAGCAGCCACGTAAGCTGTTCAAGCCTTTTTCTGAATCGATACGGACGTTTAAGACACGGTACTATGTTGTCGCGCCCGTGTCCGAAGCTGCCCAGGACAGTACATATGTCTGGGAGATTGAGGTTAACGAGGATGGGAACGACCTACGCGCCGAGGCGGGGAAATTCATTGGGCAGAGGATTTACAAGTTCCCCCTTCATTGGGCACCTGACCATTTTACCAAGGAGCCCAGTGACTACGTTATTCAACCGCACGAACTGCACGAGCAGGATGTCGTGGCGTACGAGGAGTTGGTGAAGTACGTTAACTCCTTTTGGCTCACTGAGTGCTGGACGATTAAGGGTAGCCCGATCTTCGAGGAGGACGGTAGCCAGAGGGTTAAGTACTGGTTTATCAATACCAAGGCACTGCTGGAGTGCAAGACTCCTGCGGATGTCAAGAAGCTGCTTGGTAGTTTTAATTATTTTAGATTTGCTTGTGTTATTTCTTTCCCTCGTGTTATTTTAGATTTGTTCGTCTTTTGTTTGTGCAGGTGAGATGCCTCAGGCCCATGAGAGGGTTGTAAAGAACGCCCTTGCGAGGAACAAGGCCGGAGCGGTTCCTTTGAAGTCTCTGTTTGCTGGTGCTCGTGCCCCTCCTCCGGCGCAGTCTGCTGTGGGGACCTCTTCTTCTCCTACTCCCGCTCCCTAGGGGTCTCCTCTTCCTTTGACCGGTCGATCCAAGCGGCCAAGGTTTAATGACGCTGTGGACCTCACTCGGGCATCGGAGAAGAGGAAGTTCGAGCTTCCTCCTTGCATCCTTGACAGGAAATTCTTCGAGGGGAATTCTTTGATCGTGCCTCGGGCGGAGTCTCTTCGCTTGGAAAGTATGGACCGCCCGAGCAAGAGGGCGTTGGTGGCTCAGGATGCTTCAGCTTTGGTTAGGATGCTGGAGATGGCAGCCGTTTATGCTGAAGGGGACTCTGGAATTGAGGCTGAACTCAATGCTGCTCGGGCTACCATGGTGTCCCTCAGAGAAAAAGCCAAGGTTGCCGATGATGCTCGGAAGAAGGCTGAGGAGGAGGTAGCTCGGTTGAAGAAGGAGAATTCCACGCTGGCGGCGGAGAAGAAAGCTTCCGAGGAGCTGATCCAGCAGTTGAGGGCGGCCAATGCCCCGGGTGAGGATGAGCCGGAAGATGTGAAGGAATTAAAAACGAGATCTGAGCTGGTCGCCCATATGCTAGTGGCCGAGGATGACAGCATTGCCGTCGCGGACGAATCCTTCAGAAATACCATGGCTCAACTACAGATGGTGAACCCCGAGCTTGACTTTTCTGTCGAGGGTACCCACTATCTGGCGTATGTTGAGGATGGCAAGATCGTTATTCCCGACGCTCTCCTTGAAGGAAACACCGAGGATCAGCCCGCGGAGGACCAGGGACCCCAGTCTGACCCAGCCGAGCACGTGGACGAGTGAGGAGTCTGTTTTTGTTGTTGTAATTTGTCCGGCCTGCACGCCGAGTATCTGTTGTAACTTATCTTGGGGGGGGGGGGGGGTGGGTATGACCCCTATTTTATGTAACTCAGCACAATCGTGGTCCTTGTGGCCACTTATTATGTTAAATTATTATATGTTTGATTCTGTTATCTGCATGATTTTACTTACTTTTATTTTTTGCTAAGTGTTGTACTCATGCTCATTGTAAATGTATATCTGCCCGTGATTGAGAGTGTTTTAGGGGATTGCTCGTTGTAGATGTGTTCAGTAGTGAGGGGAACTGGTCGAACGACCGGGGAATGCCCTGGCGGGGATGCGGAGCTCAGGTCGCGTTTGAGGCCTGAGTTTGCGGCGTGAACGTCCCATCGCGAGGTGGGGTTCTGCCAATCATGGTACTTTGACAACGGCGATGCTCGATCGAGGACCGCCGTCGAGCATTTACTCGGCTCGTTGCTGAGCGGGGTTCTGCTTTATTAGTATATGACGCTTGTACCTAGGCGTGTATAGTGGTCGGTAGCCGACGTCTGTCGTCGTGACGGGTCGAATCGGGAATTAGGGCCTTAGCTATAGTATTGTTTTAGCTTTTCGGCGTTCCATGGTCGAGCAAGTTCTTCCCCGTTGAGATGTTCTAGGTAATAGGCCCCATTTTCCGTTTTTGCTCGGACGCGATAGGGTCCTTCCTAGTTGGCTGCTAGTTTTCCTTCGTGAGAGTCTTTGTGGTTTCTTCTTAGAACAAGGCTTCCCACGTCGAACTCTTGCCGTATCACCTTGGCGTTGTGCCTGATGGTAATTTTTTGTTTTAGTGAGGCTTCGCGGAGGGCTGCCCCGGTTCAGATTTCCTCGACGAGGTCGAGTTCTTCTCTTAATGATTCGTCATTCATTTCCTCGTCTAGGGGCGACTCTGTCCGCCTGGAGGGTACGTGAATTTCGACGGGGATCACAGCCTCGGTTCCGTATGCTAAACAGAAAGGTGTTTCCCCAGTCGTAGAGTGTGGGGTTGTACAGTATGCCCATAATACGCTGTGCAGTTCCTCGACCCAAGCCTTCTTCGTTTCGTCCAACCTTCGTTTGAGGCCTCGAAGGATGACTCGGTTAGCTGCCTCAGCCTGCCCGTTTGTTTGGGGGTGCTCGACGGATGCGAAGTGCTCTTCGTGCCCAGTTGGGCGACGAAGTCCTGAAACTTTCTGTCCGTGAATTCCGTCCCATTATCTGTTATTATCGCCTGGGGAATGCCGAAGAGTGCAAGGATGTTTCGTTTGTAGAAACGCAGTATGTTGAGGGCAGTTATTTTGGATAGAGCTTCCGCTTCTATCCATTTTGTGAAGTAGTCTACGCCCACTATTAGGTATTTGTTCTGATTTGATCCTACCACGAAGGGTCCTAGGATGTCTAGGCCCCACCAGGCGAATGGCCACGGGGAGGACATAACCTTGAGCTAGTTAGGCGGAGCTAGGTGCATGTCCCTGTGCCGTTGGCATTTATAGCATTTCTTCACGTGTTCTTTTGCGTCGTGCTGCATGGTCGGTCAGTAGTATCCTGCTCGGAGGGCCTTTCGGGCAAGTGACCTTCCGCCGAGATGTTGGGCGTTTATTCCCTCGTAGATTTCACGCAGGATGTGTGCGACCATTTCTTCCTCGACACATTTGAGCAGCGGAATGGAGAATCCCCGCCTGTAGAGTTTATCTTCAACCAAGACATAAGAGCAGGCTCTTCGCCTAACTGTGCTGGCCTCCTTTGGGTCGGACGGAAGTTCGTCCTTGGCGAGATAGTTGTAGACAGGGGTCATCCAGTAGTTGTTGTCGCTGATCACCTGCACATCGAGGGTCGGGGAGACCTTCTCGATACTGGGTCGAGGAAGTACTTCTTGTATGATGGATTTGTTTCTGCCTTTCTTCTTAGTGCTGGCTAGTTTAGATAGCACGTCTGCTCGCACGTTATGTTCGCGGGGAACATGTTTCACTTCCACTGTTGTGAACTTCGCCATCTCCTTCTTGACCAGGGCCAAGTATTCGGTCAGGTTGTCGTTTTTGGCTTGATATTCTCCCTGGACCTGGAGGGCCACGAGTTGTGAATCTGTGCAAATGACGACCTCTTCTGCGCCCAGGTCCTTGGCCAGGCGTAGCCCAGCGAGGAAGGCCTCGTATTCAGCCTGGTTGTTGGAGGTTGGGAAGGATAGGGTGAGTGATACTTCAACAATGATTCCTTCGTCACTTTCCAGTATGATGCCCGCGCCCCTCCCTGCCGAGCTTGAGGCACCGTCAACGAAAATGGTCCATTTGCGCGTTTCGCTCGCGGGGGAGTTCGCGGACGTCATTTTCGTGACGAATTCGGCCAGAGCTTGGGCCTTGAGGGCTTTCCTGCTTTCGTATTGGATGTCAAATTCGGACAGTTCTAGCGACCATTTGAGCATTCGGCCAGCCATATCTGGTCGTCCGAGCAGCTGCTTTATGGGCTGATCTGTTCGAATCACGATCGTGTGAGCCAGGAAGTAGTGTCTTAATCTTATGGCTGCGTTGATGAGGGCCAGTGCTAATTTTTCTATCTGTTGGTATCTTAATTCTGGTCCTTGTAGCGCTTTGCTCGTGAAACATATGGGTTTTTGCCCGTCAGGTGTCTCGCGGATGAGAGCGGCGCTCACTGCTTCGGCTGCTACGGCCAGGTACAGGTACAATGTTTCGCCATTGTCCGGGCGAGAGAGGACTGGTGGCTCTGAGAGTGCTCATTTCAGATGGAGGAGGGCCTTGTCACACTCCTCGGTCCATTCGAATGCTGCCTCATTGCGGAGGAGTTTGAAGAACGGTAGGGCGTGCTGGGCGGACTTGGCCACGAAACGAGATAGTGACGCGAGCATCCCGTTGAGGGACTGGATGGATTTCTTAGACTTGGGCGTAGGAAACTCGGAGAATGCTCAGCATTTATCGGCATTGGATTCGATTCTTCGTTCCGTTAAGTAGAAGCCGATGAATTTTCCTGCTCGGACGCCGAACGTGCACTTCTCCGGATTAAAACGCATTTTGTATTTCCTGGCCTGTTCGAAGACCTTTCTCAAATGGGCAGTATGATCGGTTTCCTCATGGGATTTCATGATCATGTCATCCATGTAGACTTCGAGCATGTCGCCTATTTCTCCCCGGAATGCCTTGTTCATCATTCTCTGGTACGTTTCTCCGGCGTTCTTCAGGCCGAAGGGCATTACGTTGTAGTAATAGTTGCCCGATTCGGTCATGAAGGCCGTATATTTTTTGTCGGACATTGCCATCAGAATTTGATTATAGCCCGAGTAGGCGTCCATGAACGATAAAAGTTTAAAACCAGCAGAATTATCAATAAGTTTATCAATATTGCGGAGGGGGTAGGATCCTTCGGGCATGCCTTATTGAGATCGGTGTAATCAATGCACATGCACCATTTTCCATTAGATTTTTTAACTAGTACAACGTTGGACAACCAAGTGGTGTACTTGGCCTCCGAAATATATTTGGCCTTGAGGAGGTCCTTTACAGCTTTTTCAGCAGCCTCCGTTTTCTCCAAAGACTGCTTTCTCCTACGTTGTGCTACGGCCTTGACGGTCGGGTCGATTGTCAGCTGGTGTCAGGCGACGGATGGATCTAAACCGGGCATTTCGGCGGTGCTCCATGCGAAGAGGTTGGCATTCTTGCGGAGGCATGCCTTGAGCTGCTTCCTTGCGATGTCGGGCAGGTCTGCTCTAATCTTCACTCCCCGCTGAGGGTCGTCGCCGAACAGAACGATCTCGAAGTTGCCATCTGGGATAGGCGCATCAGATGGGAGTTGCTGTTGGATGATGTAGACGGGTTGGCTGAAGCTGCTCGTTCCTCCTGTTGGTCTTCTTCGGGGAAGCGACTGTCGAGGTCGATGGAGTCGACCTGGGGCAGAGGCTTGGCTTCCTCGGAGCTGTTTGGCAACGCTGGCTTGCCCGACGCTTTCGGGTTGGACGCAATGATGTTGAGCCCCTTTGTAACTGCCTCGAAACACCGTCGGGCAGCTTCAATGTCGCCGTGGAGGGTGGCGACCATTCCTTTTGAAGTGTAATACTTCATCTTCAGGTGGACTATTGAAGGCACTGCTACCAACTCGGCCAGAGTTGGCCTTCTGAATATGCACTGGTAAAGCGATGGGCAGTCGATCACCAAAAATTACACCTTGACTGATCTGGCCGTCTCAGCTGATCAGAAGGTAACGATCAGTTCGATGTATCCCCAAGGCTTGGTCACTGATCCTTTGAACCCCTGTAAATCAGATCCTACATAGGAGGTTAGGTGCGATTCGTCCAGATGAAGTGTTGCAAACAACTGGGAGTACATGACGTCGACCGAGCTGCCCTGGTCGACGAGGATTCTGCGAACGTCGAAGTTCTCCATTCGGGCTTGGATGAGCAGAGGAATGCTCGAGTTCGGGGATCCCCCGAGGAGCTCTTCTCGGTAGAAAGAGATGGGGACTGAGCCCTTCTGGGCTTGATCAAGCGTGGTCACCTTATTGGAGCTTGTGTTGATCAGATGCTCGAATTTTCATTTCACGGAGCCCACCGTGACTTTGTTGAAGCCCCCACCGGAGATAACCATGGCGGAGGGAAACGTCTCCCACGGGCTGTGGGCTGCGAAATAAGCCGGGGCGCTGAGCCTGTCCGGGACGCAGAAGTCCTCTGGTCGCGATACGGACATAGTGACCTGTATGTTGGCGTCTTCCGAGGAGGGTACCTCCTCCTCTATCTTCTTGAACTCCTGGGCGTCTTGCCGAGGAGTGTCCTTCTTCTTTGCAAACTGTTTTAGGTGGCCGTCCCTGACCAGTATCTCAATGGCATCCTTCAGATGGATGCAGTCTTCCGTAGTGTGGCCGTGACTCTTGTGGAAACGGCAGTATTTCGATTTGTCCACGTTTGGTCTGTTCGGCAGTTGTTTGGGGAAGCGGATCCCTGCCTGCTTGAACTCCGAATTGGCACATTCAGACAAAATCTTCTCCCTGGAGACGGTCAGGGGGGTGTAGTCGTGGAACCGCCCGGAGGGCCCCTTGTTGTCACGGGAGTCACGAGGACGGTCCTCGCGTCTCCGTTTGCCTCGACGAGATGTCGAGACCTCCTCGCCTCTGGAGGTCCGAGCGTTCTCCTGATGGCGTGATGCTCGGACGTTGCAGGCCGCGACCTTCTCTTCGTACTAAATGTGTGATTGGGCTTTAAGGAGGAGGGCGTCTAAGTTCCTCGGTGGTACGAGGCCGACGGCTTTAGAGAACTCGGAGCCCGGGCGGAGCCCTTGCTCGAGCAGAAACTTCTTCATTTTGTCCGTTGTAGGGACCTGTACTGCTTCCTTGTTGAACCTCTCGATATATGTGCGGAGAGGTTCGTCTTTTCCTTGGATTATGGCCCTAAGGGAGGCCTCAGTTTTGGGGGTGACGGCGAGATGCTGTGAAATGCCGCGAAAACATCCTGCCCAGTTGTCTCCACGAGGTAATGGACTCCTCGGGCAACTGCTTGTACCATGTCATCGCTCCCTTTTGGAGTGTGGTTGGAAATAGTCGGCATTTGATGGCACCTCGTACTCCATGGTACTCCAACAGAGCATTGATGTTCTCGATGTGCTCGTCGAGGTCAGTGGTTCCGTCGTACGTGCCCGGTGATGGGGGCTTCTCCAGGCCTTTAGGGAGACGGGTAACCAAGATTTCTTAGGACAATGGGCCGTAAGGCTCATCGTCGCTGCTAGAACTGGTGAATGATGGGGACCGAATGAGACACTCACGGCGGCAGTTCCTCTGAGTAGAAGGAGAGCGGTTCCTTCGAGGAGAAGGTGAGCGGTTCCTTCGGGGAGTAGGCGAACGATTCCTTCGGGGAGAAGGTGAACAGGCCCGACCTTTAGACTTGACCGAGGGAGATTGCTCATTCCTTCGAGTCCTCTTGTGGCCGGGAGAGTGCTGGTCACGTGGGGAAATCTGGTCACGCTTCCGGGCTGCGCGAGGGTCAGGCTCTTGGCGCAGTCTCCGGTCAATATCTCTCTGGGGCTGCGGGCTCCTTGATCGTTGCTGGTTCCTCCGCGGAGAAGGGGATCTTGGACGCTTGGCTTCTTCTAACGCCCCGATCCTCTCGTTCTGCTGCAGGATCAGGGTGTTGGTTTTGTTGATCGCCTCCAGGAGGGCCGCCATGGCCAGGTCGGCGTTGGGTGGAATAGGAACAGGCTGGACGTCCAACAAAGACTAATCATTGTTGCGATCAGCGGGGGTAGGGGAAGGAGAAGCAGTGGCTTCGTCCCTTAGAAAACGGGCATCTCTGAGGAGAGATGATTGGCCGTCAATGTCAGATTTGTTGACGGGCAGGACAGTGGTTTGGAGAGCATCCTTGGCACGATCTTGAGAGGCCATGATGATGATGATCTTTGAGAATTGTTTTGATCTTCGGTTTCTGAGGAAAGAAATATGGGGAGAACAATGTTCCCACAGACGGTGCCACTGATTGTGAAGGCTGGATCAAATCCTATAGAAGTGGGCCACCAAGTGCGTCTGGGATGCTGGTCGTATGGAGAGGAGGGGGTGTACCTGCAAGGTACTCCGACGCTCAAGTAAGAAAGGGTCAGAGAAAAAGGGCAAGTACAAAGTATTAGTTCGTAGGGTGAATATTGGATACCTGACCCTCTCAAGTGAGAGGGTTTATATAATGCCCCCAAGCGCGTGGCCAACGGTCCTATTTTCGGGGCGAAATAACCATTTTCCCGTAGAATAGGTAACAGTCCAAAACCAGCCGTTATGTCGGGCATAGGCATAGTGTCGGGCACATGCCCCTGGCTGTTCGGGGAGTGAAGAAGCCGTACGGAATGAGCAGCATTTCTGGGGAGGAGCAATGCAGTCCTTGCTCAGTTGGAGGGGCAGAAAGGTAACTTTTGCCCCTTTGTGGATTGGACTTAGGCAATTGGGCCGTTCTGGGAGCAGAGGTGGATTGGGCCATGTCTAGCCATTAGTCCAGTCCAGAACACTTACAAAGTTAACAGTAGTTGTTATTCGGCAGTGCCCTGATAGCAGGCCCATTCGCACTACAAGGAATCCTACATGGATGAGAGACTATGTGCCCAAATAATTTGTTTTAATCCAGCAATTTTAATTTTTGTTTAATTTTTCTCTTTTGGGCTTAGTTTTTTTTAGCTGATCCAACATTAGTCTGTTTGTATTTAAGCTCTTGACATTTTGGAATAGAATCAGAGAATTATTCAGAATTTTAATTTCCTTTATTTGTTTTGTGTTCATTCAATGGTAAACCCTAGTTTTGGTAGTAGTTGCTGATCCCCTTTCTATCATTGGTGTTTTCATCTTGAGTTCATGGCTCTTCCTCCTAAACGACCCCAACACTCCCCTTAAGAAATCGTTGAACAAGTTGTCCAAACCTCTCACATTTACCTAGATAATGTCATTAACCAAATCCACACAGATCTGGATGAGAGATTTGACAAAGTTCACACATATCTGGAAAGCACCCAACGACACCTGGGTACTATCAACACCAGAATGGAGAACGATAAGCAGATCTCAGATTCTCGCTACGACTCAATCATGGCGACTCTCAACAAACTGTTCACTCAAAAGACATCACAATCTGCTGCTACTGTTTCCTCAACAGCAAGTTCATCAGGTATAACCCAACTACCTTTCTATATACCCATGGTAACATCACTTGTTTCTAATGTAATTTCTCCAGCCTTCACACCCCTGCGGTAGTCAGCAACCTTTTCACCAACATCTTTTAACCCCCAACGTCACCTCGTTCTCACACACACCCATAACACAACTCCCACCACCTTTTACATCATACCCTTTCTTCCCAACTAGTTTTCCACACAACATCACTTATACAAACCCAGTCCCCCAACAGATTCCATATAACCATATCCCTCCTCTACCCCCTTTTCGTACCCCGAAATTAGAACTTGCTATGTTTGATGGTTCAAACCCATTGGAGTGGTTATTTCAAGATGACCAATTTTTTAGTTTTTACCAATTACCACCTGAAAATAGGTTGTCCATGATGTCTTTTTATATGAAAGGCGAAGCATTAGGCTGGTTTAAATGGATGCATCAAAGACAATTATTGACATATTAGTTCAGTTTTACTCGAGCTTTGGAGTTAAGGTTTGGACCTTCTACATTTGAAAATCACCAGGAAAAATTGTTTAAACTAAAGCAAACTAGTTCTGTCGTGGAATATCAAGCAGCCTTTGAAAAACTGGGTAATCAAGTAGTTGGATTATCACATGAAGCTATACTGAATTTTTTTATTTCTGGTTTGATTCCCGATATTCAAAACGAAATCGTTATACACAAACCTACCTCTATCTCCCAAGCCATTGGGCTTGCGAAGTTGATTGCATCCAAATTAAGAGAGGCAAAACCTAAGTTTCAAAAAGCCTTTTCCAGACCTTATACCAGACCTCACCCACCCTCCCAACCTACTGCCTAGGTACCAGCTCCACATAAACCCTCTCCACCCTCCCAACCTTCTAAATTACCCATTCGCCGTCTATCCAATGCTCAACTCCAAGAGCGTCGCGCACAAGGGTTATGCTTTAATTGCGACAAAAAATTCATCCCAGGCCACATATGTTCATCCGGGAAATTCCTCTTGTTATTGGTTGATGATGAGGAATCCTACATACAAGACAATAATGAACCTATTGACGAGCCTGTTATTCCTGCCGAACCGGAGGAAACCTACTTTCAACTATCACCCCTGCAAGTGGCCAATTCTCACAAAAAACCCTTAAATTCAACGAAGTCATTCTGGGACTATCGGTCACGGTGCTTATTGACACATGCAGTACACACAACATTTTGCAACCCCGTATTGCCCATCATCTCAAACTCCCAACTACACTAATTCCAAATTTTTCGGTCATGGTTGGTAATGGCTCTAAATTACTATGCTCAGACCTATGCCCTCAGGTTCCTATCACTCTCCAAAACAACTTGTTCACAATTCCCTTCCACTTACTTCCTTTTGAAGGAGCTGATGTTGTCCTTGGAATGGAATGGTTATGCACTCTCGGTCCTCTCATGGATGATTTTTCCATCCCAAAAATCTCTTTCACCTATCACAACAATGACATCACTATTATGGGTGATCCTAAAGCCATTCCCTCACCTTCATCCTACAATCACATTTGTCATCTTCTCCACACCGATTCAATTGCATCCATTCACCTGATACTCTACCAGCCGTCAACATCCCACGAGCCCGATTCCCCCACCACAAAACACAACTACTATGGATTCCTTACCCACTTCCCTCCCACACCAAATTTCAACTCTTATTAAGTCCTTTGCTGCCGTCTTTCAAAAACCCCAAGGCTTACCCCCTCCTAGACCCCATGACCACCACATTCCCATTTTACCCAACACTGCTCCTGTTAATGTTAAACCCTATAGATACCCTCATTCCCAAAAAGATGTCATGACAACCATAATCCAAGATATGCTTCAGGAGGGTATCATTAAACCCAACAACAACCCTTACTCCTCCCCAATTCTGTTAGTTTGAAAAAAAGATGGTATTTGGCGATTTTGTGTTGATTACCGCACACTTAACGTTGTAACAATTCGTGATCGTTTCCCTATCCCTACCATAGATGAACTCTTTGATGAATTGGGATCAACAACTATTTTTTCTAAGATCGATTTACGATCTGGATATCACCAAATCAGGGTAACATCGGAGGATACACACAAAACTGCATTCAGAACTTTTGACGGACACTATGAGTTTTTAGTGATGCCTTTCGGCCTAACTAATGCTCCTAGTTCTTTTCAATCAGCAATGAATGATTTACTTTGCCCTTTTCTACGACGTTTTGTTTTAGTTTTTTTTATGACATTTTAATCTATAGTTCCTGCAATACAGAGCATGCTCATCATTTGAAGTTGATTTTAGAGTTACTTTTATCCCATCAATTTTATGCCAAACTATCAAAATGTGTTTTTGCTGTCCCTAGTGTTGATTATTTAGGTCATATCATTTCAAGTGAAGGTGTAACCCCAGATCCCTCAAAGATTTAAGCTATATTGGATTGGCCTACGCCTCATTCACTCACGACACTCAGGGGCTTTTTAGGCATCACTGGCTTTTATAGACGTTTTGTTCGTCATTACGCCTGTCTCGTCGCTCCTCTCACCGATCTTTTGAGTTCCACTAAGTTATGTTGGAGTACATCAGCTGAGATAGCTTTTACAATTTTTTTAAAAAAATGACAGAAACTCCAGTTTTAAATCTCCTAGATTTCTCCCATATCTTCGTCCTTGAGACTGATGCTTCAACGGTGGCTGTCGGAGCAGTGCTATCACAACAGGGACACCCCTTGGCTTTCTTCAGCAAGAAACTTTGTAACCGGTTGCAGGCATCTTCGGTGTACGTTCGGGAAATGTATGCGATCACAGAAGCTGTAAAAAAATGGCGTCAGTATTTGATAGGGAGGAAATTTCACATTTACACTGACCAAAAGAGTTTAAAAAATTTATTGGTTCAAACTATCCAAACTCCTGAACAACAAAAGCGCGCTGCCAAATTACAAGGATTTCATTTTGAGATTTTTTACAAACCTGAAACAACAATCAGGTCGCAGATGCACTGAGCCGCAAACAAATGGATGATACTGCAGTACTT
Organism: Lathyrus tuberosus; assembly: GCA_022829125.1. NCBI lineage: Eukaryota > Viridiplantae > Streptophyta > Magnoliopsida > Fabales > Fabaceae > Lathyrus > Lathyrus tuberosus. Next base: position 3,666,611 of record JALAZF010000019.1, on the reverse strand, counting down.
CTCTCAATTTCCCCCTAGTGTCGCTCCTCCTGGCACAATTAAAAAAGTACTATGAATCAACGGCCGAAGGTAAAACTCTTATGCAGCAAGTCCAAACAGACACCTCAATGCAAACACTCTTTCATTCCAAAGATGACCTTCTATACTACAAAGACAAAATTTACATACCTTCCACTCAAGAACTCTGCGAAGCTTTAATCACATAATATCATTCCACTCTGACTGCTGGCCATTCTGGTCTTCAACCTACCTTGGCTCGACTCTCTTCCTCTTTTCTCTAGCCTGGAATCTACAAAGACACCAAAGCTTTTGTTAAAAATTGTTCAGTTTGCCAACAAAACAAATACATGCCCAAGAAGAAACATGGACTCTTACAACCACTAAATATACCAACACTTGTGTGGGATGAATTAATCATGGATTTTATTACTCACTTACCCAACTTCTTTGGTCACACGGTGATTTGGGTTGTTTGTGACATGCTGATAAAATTTTCTCACTTCATTGCTCTTCCCACGAAATTCTCAGCAAAGGATCTGGCACTTCGTTTTTCTATTGAGATATGTTGCTTACATGGTATTCCTTCATCCATTGTCTCAGATCGTGCTCCACTCTTTCTTAGTACCTTTTGGAAAGAGTTGTTTCGAGCACAGGGCACCACCTTGAAGTATAGCTCAGCATACCACCCTAAAATAGGACAAACGGAGGTAGTTAATCGATGCCTGGAAACGTATTTACGATGCTTTACAAGTGACAATCCAAAAAATGGTTGCGATACTTATACTTAGCTGAGTTTTGGTATAACTCTGCTCACCACTCCTCCATCAACATATGTCTCCGTTTGAGGCCCTTTATTGATGCCCCCTCCGTCTTTTCCCAACTACCGCCACTTATCTACCACCATTTCTAAGTTAGAAGTGTCCCTGCAACAAAGAGATGAAATATTACAAACACTTAAACTCAACCTTGAAAGAACCAGAAAGCGAATGGAAACTCAGAGTAATAAAAAACGTGTTGACTGTACCTTGGTTTTTTTTAGCTGATCCAGCATTAGTCTGTTTGTATTTAAGCTCTTGACATTTTGGAATAGAATCAGAAAATGATTCAGAATTTTAATTTCCTTCTTTTGTTTTGTGTTCATTCAATGGTAAACCCTATTTTTGGTAGTAGTTGTTGATCCCCTTTCTATCATGCCCTCTTATCACTTCCCTTTGGAATCCCGATCGAATCGTACTCTCATATTTTTTTGACATGTGAGGTAGCAGCAACATTATGACATGTGAAGATTGCTTTCCACCCTTAAAACTTACTTTCAGTTTCAATGTCTTTCAATTTCGATGCATTAATTCCTATAAGAATGTATTATATAGTTAATGAAATGTAGTTTTAACTTAGTGCATATATGAGTATTCATAGCAGTATTCATATATACTTTTGTAGTTCATAGTAGAAAATTTAAGACTTATAAAGTATCATATCAATTCATGTATTTGTAGTTTGTTGTAGATAGATATTTGCATGTGAACTTTATTGTATGCTTTTATTGTTCATGGTGGCTACATCTTCTTCTTCCAATTGCAACCAAGAATAGCTAAAAACATGAAGCATGCATTGTGAATCAATGTTATTTTCCAGCTCGCCACCTGTATGAATACTTTATAGTCCCATGTCGTAAATGTTTCATCAAATGAAAGTGTTTATAAACCTCTTTCAAATAATAATTTAAATTTTAATGTATTGAACTTTGGAAAAGAAGCCCTAAATTAAGGATTGGGTTCCCTGCAGTCAGGGCCCCTGCATTCACACATTTAAGTGTTAATAGCCGTCTGATTAAATTCGGACGGTTCTGATTTAAAAGAGGCAGTTTAAAAAATATAATATAAAAATAAATCTGTTTTTTTTAAACCGTATGATCAAGATTCAACGGCTAAAAATGCTCCAACTGTGTGATTGCGGCATTTTACCGACTGCAGGGGATTCAATTCCCTAAATTAATGTGTTAATAATTAATTTATAAATAAATTTTCATAAAAAATATAAATAAAAATAAATTTGAATTTGTTTATTAACTATAGACAAATCATGTCTACCTTAAACTCACTTTGTCTAAGATTTACTTCACCTTATCCAAATAGTTGTCCATTACTTGACCTCGCCTGTCACCAATTTCTATCCTCAATCAAGGGGTGTTGGAATGGCAGTCCCAGCCCCATTCATGAACCTTCAGCGACCGCCGGTGACAAAAATAATTTCACATCCCTTTCCTTCAATCAACATGTTGATGTTCAATACATGGCCCAACACAACCCTAACCCATATCAACTGCTTAACTTCCCCACAACCATCACCATCCTCTCTGCATTTCTCCAGCAGCACTTCCGATTTAACCTCATTCCATGTCTCCTACCTCATCCACAATTTAGATTTCTCCCCACAATCCGCTTCCAAACTTTGCTCCACCCACCGTCTTGGTTTCAAAACCACCCAAAAACCTGACTCTGTTATCAACTTCTTCACAAACTACGGTTTCTCTATTTCCCAGTTACGCTACATGATTGCCAAGGAACCACGGCTGCTTTCCTGCAACCTCTCCATAAGTGTGCCAAAGTTTGAATTTTTTCTCTCCAAAGGTGCTTCTAACTCTGACATTGTTAATCTTGTCAGCAAGAACCCTAGAATCTTGCGTGCAAGCTTGGAGAATCGTATAGCCCCAACCTATGAATTGCTTTATAGATTCTTGCAATCAGACAAGGACATTATTGCTTCTGCAATTCATTTACTCTGTAGCAGTCATGTGCAGCTAAACATTACAATGCTGATTGAGAATGGAGTGTCTGACTCAAATATTGCGAGAATTCTTCGAACCAGGAATCGGGCATTGATGAGGGATGACTTGCTGAGTTTATTGGAGGAATTAAAGGATTTGGGGTTTAATCCTTCGAAACTAACTTTTGGTGTAGCATTGATTGCCAAAACATCAGTAAACAAAACCAGGTGGAAGGAGAAAGTTGATGCCTTTAACAAGTGGGGTTGGTCTGATGAAGATGTCATTAAAACTTTTAAGAAGCGACCAGAATTTATGTTAACATCCATTGAGAAGATTAATTTAGTGATGAATTTCTGTGTAAATCAATTGGGCTGGGATGCTCTGGCCCTTGCCAAATATCCGTTTCTTTTTTCCTTAAGTTTGGAAAAAAGGATCGCTCCGAGGGCCTCGGTTGTGCAATTTCTTCTTAATAATGGTTTGATGAATAAGAACGCAAGCTTAGTTTCTCCATTTTCATTGCCTGAGAAGAAGTTTCTTGATAGGTTTATAAATCGTTATGAGAACGAGTCTTCTTATCTATTAAAGTTGTACGAGGATAAACTCAATATTGCAGGGACAAAACTTGCATGTCCTGATTAGATTTTCAGGTATTTAGCTTTACCTTATCGTTGTTCCATATCTGATTTGAAATTTGTTTGCTACAGACTGTGATTGTAGCTAGTATAGGGGTAGGGATGAGGGAAAGTCACTATGATTTTCTCTCTATTGTTACTTCTCTAGTAATGCACACAAAAAATAAGTTAGAAATTCGTAGAAAACACTAGTGATAGTTCAAATGTACGTACCTAAATTGCTTACAGTGTTTGGTTGTGAAGATGATGCCAAAGGTGGTGAAGGATTAGCTAATTTTTGTCAAGTTTGTGCTTGAACTCTGATAGCTTTTTCTCTCTGTTGAAAAATGTGGAACATGTTGCTACTTCTATTACCAACACCAATGATAAGACTAAATACAGTGCTGAGAATCTCATACTTTGTTCAAACAGATTTATGATTCTCAAAAAACAGAACCATATTATGAGTGGTTTTTGGTTTTCTGGACAAGAGTATGCGGTGGGTACTACAATGTTTGTTTCTGGACATTTGTGTTAGGCTTTTAAGATCATTGAATTCAACTGTTGGCATCAGTCATCTTATTAAGGTTGGACATTTATTAGATGTGGGTGAATGTTGTGTAGTTTCTATTACTAATGTGCAACAAGTTTTAACATATTTTTTTATTTCATTTTTCCATTTAGGAGAATATCTTATCCACCACTTAAATGTAGTTTGTCTCTTTTCTTTTGAATACTATATTCTCATTTTATAAAGAAATGAAATAGAAGCGGAATCATTGAAAGAATATTCCTCGGATTTAGGGCTGGAAATGAGTCGAGTCGAGTCGAACTTACCTTAACTCAGTTCGACTTGTTAAGAATTAGCCGAGTTCGAGTTCGAGTTCGAGTTCATCACGAACTTCTTTTTCAGCTCAAACTCGACTCGTTAAGAATTGGTCGAGTTCGAGTTCATCACGAACTTTTTTTTCAGGTCAAACTCGACTTGTTAGAAGTTCACGAATATCTCGGTTCAACTCGTTAGGTTTATCTTGTTAGGTTCAACTCGCTTATTTCACATACTAAAAAGTAATTTTTTAAAGTCTATTTTATGTATATATATTTGACATTTTAAATTAATATTTTTTAAATAAAAAATATAGAAATAAAATAAAAGTTATAAGATTGGAATTTATACGATGTTAATTTTATTTGTATAATTATTCGTAGAAATATTTTACTCACTTGAGAATATAAATTATCAATTAAAACCGTTAGATTAAAAGAAAATATGAGACTAAGATTTAGAACAAATTTTTAAACCTACTCTTAAAGACAATATAATCTATCTCATATATAATCGAATTGACTCATGAACCTAACAAGTCGAACTATGTATAGTTCACGTTCAGATCATTTAGTTAACGAACTTAGTTTTTAGCTCATATTCAGCTCATTTGATTCATGAACCTAGTTCAACGATTTAATTTTCGAATTGAATTTCGAATTATTTTCGAGTTGGTTTGGTTCGTTGTCTGTCCTACTCGGATTTAACGACTGTTTCATATCAATTTTTTACTGTCTTTATGTTTAGAGGAGTGATGTATTCTTTTTTATGAACCAAGGCTTTCTTTGATTTAATTTTTGCTAAAACAGTGTGCTCATGATTTACTTAAATTGAAGTTCAATTATAGTTTGTTACTTAATGTATATTGTGGTAAGTGAGTTCTTTGAGTTTCTAATCGATTTCGAACCAAGAGAGGCAAATAAAACTCAAGTATTATAATTTTTTTTTTTTGAAACAGCAAAGAAATGAGATATATTGATAATAAAGGCATAAGATATGCCACAAAAGTACATCATTCATAGATGGTTCATCTAACGTCTAAGAAATAGAGCATGGCTCATCCTTAAAAGACACGGAGGCCTAAACATGCACTATGTTTTACAATTCAATTTCAAAATTATAAATAATTAACAAGAGTAGTGAGAATTGAAAGAAGGTATGCAATTGGCTTGGGAGATGGGAATATTACATCTCTAAGTCAATAGTGACTCTTAGCTCATTGTGAATCTATCTAAAGGAGAATACCAACAAATAGAAGAATCCTTAATCAGTTACCAAAAAAAGTTAAATCATTCATGGAGAAAATCAAAGAGCCCAACATCTACCATCTCTATTGAGGTAAAAATACTAAGGTCAGTTTGTTTTGACTTTTTTAAAAATGATTTATATAGTATAATAAAATTTTGTGGAAAAAAAATTTACAAAATTTTTTTTCATAAAAACTTCAAATAAAAATTTGGTTTGAATAGTTATTCTTAAAATGTTATTTTAGATATATTAACATTTTATCAAAAAAAAATTTGGATATTAAAATTTCAAAAAATCACTTAATTTTGAAGCTATTTCAAATAGTTTTTCATAAAAATTATTTTTGAGATACAACTTTTTTCAAAAATTAAGATTTCGACTATGTTTTGATCTTCAATAATGTATGTTTATGTTGTATGATATCAAAATTAGTCTTACAATTTAGAAAAAATTAATATAGAAAAACTTGTAATATTTTAAAAAACGGTTTTACAAAATCCATTTTTGAAAATACAAAGAAAAAATCCATTTTTTTAAAAGTAAAACAAACAGACCATAAATCTAACGATTTGGCAAATTTGGTTGGCAAGAAGGATTTTAATCAATTCAAAGCCATACATTTTCATAAAGTTAGAATTTTGGGTCACAAATGTAACATTTAAGGTGTTAGCATCATTATTTTAATTAATCAAGACTTAAAGGAGTCTAATTAATATAATATTAAATTTGTGATTAAAAGCATAAATGTCATGAAAGACCAGGTTATTGTGTAGATACTATAAGTTAATATTTAATTTAATAAGAGGTCAAATTAAAATATTGAAAACTAAGAAATAACCCTAAGATTATTTAAATGAGTTATTTAAATTGGTGGAATTGGTTTTGAGATGTTTGGTTGTCTTCGAGTAAAATTGATTTTGGTTGAAGATATAATTTATTGCTTTTGAGTCTAAATGTTATTTTTATATTGAAATTTATTGTTAACTCACTTTTGTTAAAATATATTCAAACATAAATCATTTTACACTAAAAATCTCAATGTTAGCCCAAAATTTCTTAATAATTGTAATTATTCGAATTATCTGCTATTTTTAAATAAATAATCTATTTTTTATTATTATTATTATTATTATTATTATTATTATTATTATTATTATTATTATTATTATTATTATTATTATTATTATTACTATGACTCTAAAAATAATCAATAAATATTTAAGAAATAAACCAACAATTAAACAAGATCCTAAATAAAATTTCGGGGTTTACAATTCTCCTCCGGTTATAGAATTTTCGCCTTTGAAAATTTCCTCGAAACAAACACTTCTGGACAAGACTCCTCTATTTGTCTTGCTAGCACTCAAGCAATGTTATCGCTGCGCTACCCTGAAGTTCCATATACCATTGGTTCGATATCTAATTTCTCAAATTAAGTACACTTATGTTCAATTTCAACACTAAACTAACACCATGTACACAATTACTACTCACCACCTTGTTATACATATAAACATTGTAAGTGATGAGTCCAAGCCTTTGAGGTTGACATCAATTTTGGTAAAACTAACTTAACAGAAAGATGTTGGACAAGATGTCCTAACATGTTGAACTGACTGAAGATTAAGATGTTAGACAAGATGTCATATCATGTTGATTCGACATCTTTGTCTGTTACAGTTTGTGATAACTGTTATTTGGTTTCTAGTTTTTATTGGAATGTTTATTTTTTCCTAGGTGGCGTCCAAGATTGAGGAATCAGAGATTCTGATTCTAAGTGGAAGATGATGTTTCTAAGTGTGGAGACACTTTAGGAAACTTAGGATTGAAGAAACTATTCTAGAGGAGAATAAGGTGCAGATTCTTTTGAGCTGAATTGCTGCGATTCTGAAGCCCAAATCCAGTCTTGTTTATTGTTATAAATAGGATGGATTTAACCTAGAATAGGCAGAGAATATACACGACTGTTAGTGAGTACTAGGGTTTGTACTTTTGTGAGCCTCTCTTGTATTGCGTGAATACCTTAGTTGGACTGTGTTATCGAGTTGTAATTGTTCAGTCACTGCTGTGATTAAAATGGAATTGAGAAGGGTCTCATACCTAGGAGTGTCTTAGGTAGAAATATAGCATGGGTAGTGATTAGGTGACAAGTTGTAAACTGTGGAGTTTAGCTTAGAACTAATACTGCTTAGTGGATTTCATTCCTGGCTTGGTAGCCCCTAGACGTAGGTGTTATTGTTCACCGAACTTGGTTAACAATTCTTGCGTGTCTTTTTTATTTCTGTTGTTTGTATTCTGCTCCTTATTATCCTTGTGTGAGAAGAAGAGATCAAGTATCATAACATCCTGTCCGATATCTTAGTGATCTGCTTTACCAGAATTTTAATTGGTATCAAAGCAGGCATCATGCTCTGTATCTGGGTGAGATTCAAGGACGATACTTACTGGTTCAATGGTTAAAGAAGGAGGAATGTTGAATAGACCATCCATACTTGATGGATCCAATTATGAATATTGGAAAGTGCGCATGGTGACCTTCATCAAGTCCATGGATGGTAAAGCCTGAAAGTTTGTGGTCAAAGGGTGGGATCCACCTAAGGCTAAAGACAAGGATGGGGAGATTACTGATGAGCTAAAACTCGAGGAAGACTGGGATGCTGAAGATGATAAGCTTGCTCAAGGTAATTCCAAAGCCTTGAATGCCTTGTTTAATGGTGTGGACAAGAACATCTTCAGGCTGATCAAGAACTGCACTGTTGCAAAGGATGCTTGGGAAATAATGAAGGAACTTCTAGAGTAAAATCCTCAAGACTTCAACTTCTCACCTCCAAGTTTGAGAACTTGAGGATGAAGGAGGATGAAAGTATTCAAGAATTTCATATGATTATTATGGAAATTGCCAATACTTCAAGTGATCTTGGAGAAAAGATTCCAGAAGCAAAGTTTGTCTAAAAAATCCTAAGACCTCTTCCTAAGAAGTTTGACATGAAGGTGACAGCAATCGAAGAAGCTCAAGATATCAACACCCTGAAGGTATATGAACTCATGGGTTCCCTACAAACTTTTGAAATGGAACTGAATGAAAACACTGAGAAAAAGAAAAGCTTAGCCTTGGTGTCTAACCGAGATGAAGGTAAGACAAATTCCAAAGAAGAGATGTCTAAGGCTGTTGTGCTTCTAGGGAAACAGTACAGTCAATTACTGAATAAGATGGAGGGAGAGTGAAGAGCTAATGTCAAGACTCATCCATTCAACAACCATAAAAGAAATGACTTTGGAAGAAACTCCAAGTATGAAGAGAAAGATGGTAAAGGAAAAGGGATTAAGTGCTTTGAATGTGAGGGATTTGGACACATTAAATGTGAGTGTCCTACCTTTCTTAAGAAAGAAAAGAAAGGCTTTTCTACATCTTGGTCTGAAGATGATTCTGCAAGTGATGAAGAATTACCTAAACATGTTTCTGCTCTCACAGGGGTATTTGACTCTGATGTAGAATCAGACATTGGAGATCTCTCATATAATGATCTGGTCAACTCTTACAGGGAGCTGTACGCAAAAAGTGCAGAAGTCTGTCATCTAGGAGAGGATCAACATAAGGTTATTATGTTTCTTGAGGCTGAAAGATTGAAACATCTTGGCATCATCTCTGATCTTAAAGAGGAAGTTGTCTTGCTCAACTCCAAACTTGACAATGTAACCAAAACAGTTAGAATGCTCATTAGCAGCTCTGATGTGCTAGATGAGATACTACAATTTGTGAGGAATGATGGAGATGTCAGAGGACTTGGATACGATGACCAAGTTGTAATGAGCACGAGAAGAGATACAAAATCTAGTTCCCCTTAGCTCAACAGAAAAAGGCAGAATCAGAAGATGTCAAAATGAATGTCTCAACATCAGCGTAGACATAAAAAATATGCTATAGGCAAAAAGAAACAAGGTTGGAAATGCCATCTTTGTGGCAGGTATGGTTATATTAAACCCTACTGCTACCAACTACATGGCTATCCCAAGTCTGGTTATCAATCCAGAAAGATGCAAACGGGTAAAAATGGAAAGAAGTGGAGTCCAAAGGATGAATCTGTGGCTCTGATAGCCCATTCCTCTCTAAAAGGGTCTCTTGAAGAGAAGTGGTACTTTGATAGTGGTTGTTCAAGACACATGACTGGTGTCAAGAACTTTTTGGTGAATATAGAATCTCATGCCTCCAATTTTGTCACCTTTGGAGATGGATCCAAAGGAAAAATTAAAGGGATTAGAAAATTGGACCATGCTGAAAAACCTAGACTTGATAATGTACTGTATGTCAAGGGACCGACTGCTAATTTAATCAGTATCAGTCAACTTTGTGACCAAAGTCTAAAGGTTAACTTTACCAAATCTGAATGTTTGGTTGTGAATGATAAAAATAAAGTTATCATGAGGGGTGGCATATCAAAAAATAACTGCTATGTATGGACTCCATTGCAGACAGAGTGCTCATCAATGGCAAATAGGAAGCATCAGAAACCTGCATCAGAATTAAACATGGATAAATGACAGAGTGGAAGGTTAACCAAGATGTCACACAGGAAGTTGCAACATCAGATTATCTCAAGGATTCAAGATCTTCTTCATAGGGTTCTATGGTTAATGATCTTGAAGGAAAGAAGTGTGCCTATGTGGCCACTGTTGACTCAACAACAGAGAATGATTATACAACTACCATGGTTAGTCACTCTCAGTGCACAGGAATAAGACAAATTCTAACTAGGGATAATGTCACACAAGATGTTGTGACATTATATCATGAAAAACTGATCACACTTGGTGTCTTTAAAAATCAGTTTAAGAAGTTGAAGGGTAAATTAGGGTTTAGCGTGACTAGGGGTCTAGAGAAATTAATTTGTGGGAATACCGTTCAAGAAGATGTATTTTCCCAACAAACAAAGGGAGGGTTTCAAAATCAATCATTTCAAATCAAGTTAAACCGCTCTTGCTCTGCTCCCTTCTCTACAAACTACTCATTCTCCCAGTTTGAAGAAAAATCTAATCTTGTTCACTCTATGATGTCTCAACAACAATCGTCAAAAGGAGCAAGCAAGAAGGAGAGCGTTACATCTTCCTCTACTAGGGCAAAACCTAGGAAGTTGTCCGCTGGAGATGGGATTAATGTTGTTCCCCTAGGTATGATGCCATGTAAGCCTGAGAAATTCCTTGTAAGAAGGTCTATGAATCTTTTTGTAGGTAATACTTCTAAGACTTATGATGCCTCTTTTGATCCTATGAGTAAGAAAGAAATTGTTGAAATGGATAAAAGAATAAGGGAAATAATGGCTGAGCACTTAAATATAGGGGGTAGACAGAATACTTATGGGATTACTAGACCTTTGGCTCAGATTATGCCAACCATATCTGATCCTGTTGCTGAACCAGAGGAGGTGACTGGACAAAAGTGTGATAGAGATACTGATGAAGGAGACGGTCATGCAATGTAAGAAGGGAATCTTCACACCCTTGCTGATTCTGTTGTGAGAGATGTTGGATCAGATGATGGAACATCTTCATCTGTAGAGGAATCTCAAGAACAGGCATCTAAGGGTACTGCTGAAGAAGTAACTGATAAGGTTATCAATGTTGATGACTTACCTTTTGATGATGAGATCGTTGCAAAAAGTCTCAATCCTGGTGTGGCCAGGAGACTAAAGTCCAGAAAAGGTAAGAGTGTAGCTGCTGAAGATACTCCAACCAAGATACCTAGGAAATCTGTGGTTGGACCACATAAACCATAGAGTAAAGTTGTTGTGGTGTCAAGGAAAAGAAAAGCTGAATCTGATACTGAATTAGACTTTGTTGTTGAACATGATGTCCATGACATCATGCCTGTTAAGAAACCAACTTCTAAGAAAAAGGTTGCTGCTCTCCCTAAAGCACCTTTGGACAACATCTCATTTCATAATGTTGAGAATGTAAACAGGTGGAGGTATGTGTACCACAGAAGGGTGGCATTGGAGAGGGAATTGGGGAAGAATGCTCTCAACTGTAAGGAAGTGATGGATCTGATTGAAGCTGTTGGGTTATTAAAGACTGTCACTAACTTTGGCTCATGCTATGAGAGACTGGTTAAAGAGTTTGTGGTAAACATTCTAGAAGGATGTAATGATCGAAAAAGTGAAGATTACCTTAAGGTATATGTCAGAGGAAATGTTGTAATATTTTCTCCTGCTGAGATTAATAAGTTCCTTGGAAGATCTGAAGTTCCTCAAGCTGAGATTGAAGACATTAATGATCAGGTGTGTAGGGAGATTACAAGCAATACTGTGAAGAATTGGCCTAACAAAGGGAAGTTGTCAGCTGGGAAGCTGAGTTTGAAATATGCCATTCTTCATAGGATTGGCACTGTGAACTGGGTCCCTACAAATCACACCTCAATCATCTCTACTGGGCTTGGGAGGTTTATCTATGTTGTTGGTAAGAGGAAGTCATTTGACTTTGGTGTGTACATCTTTGAACAAATCTTGAAACAGGTTGTCTCTTCTGCTGTGAAGATGCCTATTTGCTTCCCTTTACTCATTTGTGGAGTGATTTTTCAACAACATCCTGGGATCCTTCTACCTATTGATAATGTCATGAGGATGGAGTCTCCCCTGACATTGCACTATAAGCTATTTTCTGGAAGTCATGTTCCAGACATTGCTTCAACCTCTGCTCTAACATCTGGTGCCACAACTTCAAAGGAGGAAACTATTGCTCAGCTAAAGGAGACCTGCAGGGAGCTTGATGCCATCATCAAGACCAGTACAACTAGGAAGGATAAACTGGAGCAATTGATACAAGCCTTGACTGCTGAGCAAGACAAGGACACTGAAGCTGACACTGGTGATGCTGAGAAGCATGCTGCTGGCAATAATGATGTTGATGAAGATGATGTTGCTGATGATGATTCTGGTGGTGATGCAGAAGAGGAAGAGGATGATGAGGAAACTAAAGATGACTGCTGAATGTTGTCTTCCTTTATTGTTTTTTTGTTCTTTAAGGGCTTAATGCCCAGGATAATTTATTTTGTGCTTGGTGTGTACTTTAATACTTAATGCTTTTTACTTGGTTATTTAGTTATTCTATCTGCCTTTATCATATTATGGCTAAAACGGGGGAGTGATACTAACTTTACTAACCACTACTGACTGCTGCTAACCATTGAGGGGGAGTATGCTATTGCTACTTGCAAAAGAAGGAACTGGTTAAGGGGGAGACATCAAGATGTTTGATGCTTTTTCCGCTGCTGCTCTGATGTTCCGTTTCTTGCCTCAGAATGGGGTGTTTCTATCTGCAGGTTACTTTCAGTTAGTTTTAGCCAAAATCTACCAAAGGGGGAGATTGATGAGTCCAAGCCTTTGAGGTTGGCATCAATTTTGGTAAAACTAACTTAACAGAAAGATGTTGGACAAGATGTTCTAACATGTTGAATTGATTGAAGATTAAGATGTTAGACAAGATGTCCTATCATGTTGATTCAACATCTTTGTCTGTTACAATTTGTGATAACTGTTATTTGGTTTCCAGTTTTTATGGGAATGTTTTTTTCCTAGGCGGCGTCCAAGATTGAGGAATCAAAGATTCTTATTCTAAGTGGAAGATGCTGTTTCTAAGTGTGTAGACACTTTATGAAACTTAGAATTGAAGAAACTATTCTAGAGAAGAATAAAGTGCAGATTCTGTGGAGCTGAATTGCTGCGATTCTGAAGCCCAAATCCTGTCTTGTTTATTGTTATAAATATGATGGATTTAACTTAGAATAAGCAGAGAATACACACGACTATTAGTGAGTACTAGGGTTTGTACTTTTGTGAGCCTCTCTTGTATTGCGTGAATACCTGAGTTGGATTGTGTTATTGAGTTGTAATTGTTCAGTCACTGCTGTGATTGAAAGGGGATTGAGAAGGGTCTCATACCTAGGAGTGTCTTAGGTAGAAATATAGCATGGGTAGTGATTAGGTGACAAGTTGTAAACGATGGAGTTTAGCTTAGAACTAATACTGCTTAGTGGATTTCCTTCCTGGCTTGGTAGCCCCCAGACGTAGGTGTTATTGTTCACCGAACTGGGTTAACAATTCTTGTGTGTCTTTTTGATTTCTTCTATTTGTATTCTGCTCCTTATTATCCCTGTGTGAGAACCAGAGATCAAGTGTCACGACATCCTGTCCGACATCTTAGTGATCTGCTTTACCAAAACTTCAATAAGAATATACCATATTCACAACATCATTCACACCTTGTCGTACCTTGAAAAATACGATCCTCGCGACGGACGCGGAAAAAACGTTCGAAACAGAGTCGCCACCGAACTTTATTCATTCCAAGGAAGGAATAGGAAAATATCGATAAAACCCTTAAAGGATAAGAAAATGGTCATCGCAACCAAATTCTAGGTTCGGGAGTCGATTACGCAAAGGGAAGGTGTTAGCACCCTCTACATCCGTTGTACTCAACGAGAACCTCTTGAATCGATTCGGGAGATAAGTTAGCATGGTTTGTTTGTTTTCTTCTAAGGTAGTAGGATTTGTTTTCTAAGGGGAAAATGGGTGGTTTTTTATTAGTGTGCTCGCCAAGGATTGGGGCCCTTGTGCCTACGTATTCCCTCGTGCAATGGGAAAGTCAGAGCATTCGTAATTCGTGGGACTACGGTTGGTTGGTGTCTTTTAAATGAACAAGTATCTAACTGCTAAACGTTGGCTTGTCTGCTCACTAGGGGAGGCTGAAGCACTAGTTTATATGCGCGAAAGAATGGACTAAACAATGTTCTTTATGAAAAGTTGTTTGAATAAGGATTAAATGTGTTAAAGATTTGATTGAGAAAAGAGTTTGATTTGCTTGTGTTTTAGGGTTTCGATTGTGTGGGAAATGTTTGGTTTGTTAAGTGTTTTAGAGGAAGAATGACGATTATTCGATAAACAAGACGTCAGCCTCACAACCAATCAATCGGGGCATTACTGAGATGCTAGATCTCAACGACACCTTTTTCATTCTATTAATTATGAAATTGTGTTTGTTGGACAATGGGCTTCTTTGCCCATGTAATTAGGGCGAGTGTTTTAGGAACGAAAGATCGAAACGAACACAACCCAAAACGTGCGCCTCAAGAGCGTTCGTTCAAGGGCCCAAGAAGTGCTAGACCTCAAGAGTCCACTACTTTTGTAATTTGATTAGGAAAAATGATTTGAACTTGATTAGAGTATCTTAATTAGACGTGTTAATCGGATTGGGGTTTGATCAAGTTAAGAGTTTTAAGGAGGATTAAGGGTTTTAGAAATGGAAGGTCGAAACGAACACAACTCAAGGCGTGCGCCTCAAGAGCGTTTGTTCAAGGACCCAAGCAGTGCTAGACTCCAAAAGCCCACTACTTCCATAATTAATTAAGAAAATAGTTGAGAAATATTAACCTAAGTGGTTTATGATTTAATTTGATTAAGAAAATATTTGTAAAGATTAAGTAATTTTAAACGAGGATGAATTGTTTTAAGTATTTTTTATAAGCGAAAGACGGAATGAACACAACTCAAAGCGTGCGCCTCAAGAGCATACATTCAAGGACCCAAGAAGTGCTAGACCTCAAGAGTCCACTACTTTTGTTATTTAATTAGGAGATTATTTTAGTGTTAGAAACATATTTGAATTAGGATATTTAATTTTTAATCGAAATTAAAGAATTAATGTTGGAGCCAAGTCAAGATTACCTATTTAATTACTGTTAATATGATTAATTACCAATTAAATCTTGTAAATAAAATAAATAATTCAAATGTTATAATGATTTAGAGGTAATTAAAATTAACTACCAAACTAAATACTTAATTTAACTAAACAATCGAACTTTTATAATTCTATTCGTTCTCTCTAACATCAATATCTATACTGATCATGGCCCAGTGAAATAAGAGGAGGCAAGCCCATGGTTGCTAGCCTTACTACCTAGTTCGTTTCCCCTATTAGTCTATGTCCGCCAGTAAATTACCAAGAGAATGAAAGTATAAAAAATGCTAGTAGTCCTCAGTCAACACCATACTATGTACCTACTAATAATTCAATGGCATGTTATCAATGTCCCGTTAAAGCTTCTATGAAATACTTCAATATTTTCATTAAAGCAAATGAACAACACTTAGTAGTTAATTAATAAGATAAAAAAAATTGTTCCCAATAGAGCAAGAATAATCAGACCTAACGTCCCTCCTAACCTGGCTTTTTAATCCACCTTCATTATTTAAATAAAGAATTAATGGTTCTTTAACTCAGTTCAAACACCACCTGCATGCTGACCCTTCATTCTCTTCGTTAACCTCTCTCTCTCTCTCCAAACTCATTCATTTTCAATGACCCGTTCCCCATTTTCATTTAAACTCTCTCGAAAAACAAAAACTAAATCTATTTCCCCAACCCAAACCCTTCATCTCCTTTCCTCATCTCAGAAACACAACAGTCAATGAATTCTTCAAATTCACATGAAGAATCTCATGAAACAATCTATATCGAAAAATGTTTTAAAACCCAAACCCCCAAATTCAACAACAACGATATAATCTACAACAGAGGTATTACACAAAACAAGAGTTCACGCATCAAAATCACTACAATCAGAGGAAAATGGAGTTAATCAAGAACAAGGAATGTTACCTTCCGGAAGTTACCGGAGAAAAAAGAAATCCACCAGGTAAATCTCCTTTTCTGGTTGCGCCGTGATTCTCCTTGCTTCTTCTCTGCTTTAGCGTGTTTAATGTTTGTAATGTGGTTTGAGCTTCACTCTTAATCAGAGCTCTGATGTGAGCTCTGAAAGAGTTATGGAAATGGAAGCTTTAGTGTAGGTTAGGGTTAGATTTCAGCAGCGCTTCAGCAGGATTTTCGTGGGTGTCTTGTCTTCCTTTTCTGTGAGTGAATAATGAGGTTTATTTATAGGCTCAGAAATAAGGGTTTTTGTGTATGAAAACTTGCGAAGGAAGGATTATAGTACAAGATGCCATTTTGAAATTTGGGTGGAATGCGTCCTTGTACGAATTCCAGGATTCAGAGGTTGTTTTTTTGAAAATTTTGTCTGTAGTGAATTGGAATTGCTTCTAGAATGTGCAACTTTTGTTTGATTTTTTCACTGCGTGATATTTGCATTTTTACTATTAAGTTGTTATTGTTACTGCTTGCAAAATACACACTGACTTTATTGCTGATGTTGCTCTTATTTGACTCAAGTTGACTCTTGTTGTGAATTGCAGGTGCATTCTGGTTTATGATGCTGGTCACTTATTTTTGACACACCTTAAGTTGGACTGATCCTTGTAATTGGCAGAGGTAATATACTATTTTTTCTTGTGGAAACCAGTATCGGCTTATTGAAATATTTGCAGCATTTTGAATCATATGACCTTGTTGATTAATTGTGGACAGGAGATCCTAATCAGAGGTGAAGCAAGATACTTGTTTCAAGGACATCAAGTGGTTATGTTTATTCTTGCTTCTGAGAATGCTTTAGACACCATTTAGTAATTTTGAATAATAAAGTGACGCCAATAGCTTCACTGACAGCAGCAATTGTGTGAGCAATCATCATGATAAAGTGCAGGGAGAATTTTGTGGCTTCATTGTGAAAACATCAATGGCATGCTTGGGGATTGATCAAACTCGAACCGTGATATGGATGCTGCCAACGGATTTTCGTTGACCTCAGACCAGGTGCCTTCCTTTTAACTACAATACTTGTGATATTAGTGACAATGTGATTTTTTGGAATGATGTAGTCACCTTGTGGAACAGTTGTTAAACCATGGCTTTCATGACCTTGAAAATGATTCTGAAACTGGAAAAATTTTGGATCCGATTTGGTACTGTACTCCTGAAACTTAACAGATTTGTAATTTTGATTTTCAGCTTCTGTATCTTGCCTTTCAAATAGATGACATGTGGTTTGCTGTGAATCCTTGAATCATGTTTGTCCCTAACATTCATGTGTACTGCATTTCTTTCTTATGTTGTCAGTTAGATTTCCAACTAATTCCTTCATAATACAGACTGATTTGTTGATTTTTCTTTTGATTTTCATGCTCTTATCCTTAGTACAAGATGAGTTTGGAAATTTGGTATGAAGATAACTTGTTGGTGATGGAGGCTTATACGGCGTAAGGTCGGCCTGGCACGAAGACTTGACACAAGTGGAGAAGAAACTCAAGACTACTGCATTAGACTTTTGAATTTGATCTCTTAGGCATTGTACTTAGGCTCACAATAGGAAAAGGTCTATGTCTTATTAGTATGTTTCATTACACATTTCCATAGCATAATATGATGCTGCCAGCAACTTGTTCTTGTTTGAAAATGTGTAGCTTCGTAACTTTTGAGCATTAATAAGATAATTAGAGCTTAAATTGATCTTGTCCACTTTTAACTTTAACTTATGCACTTGGCAGAACTAGGGTAAATGTTGTGGCCATGAATTATATTGAGTTTTCTTGCATCCATGGTGGGCACAATTCTTGTAGAATCATGAGAAGTTCACGTCTTTGCTTGGCATGAGAAACTTGAATTGAAGAAATGCATGTGTATCTTGCAACCTGATTTTCACTTCTTTGTTTTCAACCCAATTGTACACTTGTAATGCCATGTAAAAAGATAAAAAATCCTTGTATATTATCCTTTGCATTCAATTTAGGACCACCTTGAAATGGTTATTTGAACCCTATAAGACATTGTGCTCAAGAATGAGATGTCTTGTTTTAAACTTTCAATTCCAACTTCTTATAACGGATATTCTGATTTTTGTAAACTTTGCACTTAAAGTGTTCTTGACTTCTTAAATGGTGTGAGGTTCATTGACTTGTCTTAAAAATAAATGGGCTTGAAACTTGAAATACACTTGACATTGGCTTGAAATACAGTAGAAACAATTCTAGTCAAGGCTTCTAGGACAAGCTTTACTCACAACCTATGTATTGAAATCTGGCTTGGAACAATGTTAATCATATCTTGGAACAACTTGAAGCAAACCTTAATTATGCCAGGAGCCTCTTGAGACATGCATTGCTTTCGAGTTACAATCGCCTATTAACCTTGACAACCAATTCAAACTTGGATTAAAAGCGAACATGACCTAAAGATGAATAATCTTTTCCTTGAATCAAGGATGGCCATTTCTTAGCTTGTTTAACCATATAGCCCTAGTGTCGCACTTGGAATATGGTTAAAAATATTCTTGATCACAACTTAAAATTAGTTTGAAGCCAATTAATCAATTCTTGGCTGAATAATCATAAAATGAGTGTCTAATCCTCCTTTATCTCTTCTTAAAAGTAAAGCAACCCAACAAGAGCTAGCAACCCTCACAAACACATACAAGATCCTCAATGACCTGAATCTTAGAGTTAACACGAAATCTGGGTGTAAGAAACATCTAATAGCTAGGACAAATTTGGGGTATGACATATGCCCCTATCTGATTGTCTTGGACCCTAGATAGTGAACCGCTGTATGGCATTCATTTTTAGGGTAGAAGTCAATTAGATATAAGAGGACCCCAAAATTTGTCTTAAAAGGTAATCTACTATGGAGCAAGAACTGGTAGAATGAGGTAGCGTGGTACAAAATGAACAAAATAACTTGAGGTTCTTTGGGTGGTCGAAGCAATCCCTTATTCATTAAGGTTCCTCGATGATACCAAAGCAGTATCTCTGAACGCAGACGATTCTCTGGGCCGTCGAAGCAGTCCTTTATCCATTAAGGTTCCTCGACAATACTAAAGCAGTATCTCTGAAGGCAGATGATTCTCTGGGTCATTGAAGCAATCTCTTATCCATTAAGGTTCTCCGATGATACCAAAGCAGTATCTCTGAAGGCAGACGATTCTTTGGGTCGTCGAAGCAGTCCCTTATCCATTAAGGTTCCTCGATGATACCAAAGAAGTATCTCTGAAGGCAGATGATTCTCTGGGTCGTCGAAGCAGTCCCTTATCCATTAAGGTTCCTCGATTATACCAAAGCAGTATCTCTGAAGTCAGACGATTCTCTGGGTTGTTGAAGCAGTCCCTTATCCATTAAGGTTCCTCGATGATACCAAAGCAGTATCTCTGAAGGCAGACGATTCTCTGGGTCGTCGAAGCAGTCCCTTATCCATTAAGGTTCCTCGATGATACCAAAGTAGTATATCTGAAGGTAGACGATTCTTTGGGTCGTCGAAGCAGTCCCTTATCCATTAAGGTTCCTTGATGATACCAAAGCAGTATCTCTGAAGGAAGACGATTCTCTGGGTCGTCGAAGCAGTCGCTTATCCATTAAGGTTCCTCGATGATACCAAAGCAGTATCTCTGAAGGAAGACGATTCTCTGGGTTGTCGAAGCAGTCCCTTATCCATTAAGGTTCCTCGATGATACCAAAGCAGTATCTCTAAAGGCAGATGATTCTCTAGGTCGTCGAAGCAGTCCCTTATCCATTAAGGTTCCTCGATGATACCAAAGCAGTATCTCTAAAGGCAGACGATTCTTTGGGTCGTCGAAGCAGTCCCTTATCCATTAAGGTTCCTCGATGATACCAAAGCAGTATCTCTGAAGGCAGACGATTCTATGGGTCGTCGAAGCAGTCCCTTATTCATTAAGGTTCCTCGATGATACCAAAGCAGTATCTCTGAAGGTAAATTTGCTGAGGAATAGTTGAGCAAGATTCCTGTCGGAGGAAATGTGCTGGCTGTGCAGGGGAAAGCTCACAAGAAACTTTCTAGGATATTCTCTGCTTGGGGAGAAACAATAGCAACAGCTGCTGGGGATTATCGTTATCAACTGCAGGGCTGAAGAATGACTTGCTGGGGAATTGAATTCCATGTGCACATGTGAAGTATACTGCAGATTTTGATGGAGGACTGGCCAAGATGCTTGTGAACTGATCCTGGATCCTGTTATGATATGTTGCTGGGGATGGATATGCCATGCATAGTATGATGCACTGAAACACATACTAATATGCAACTGATGGGGAATCTAATGCACATATGAATGCACAAAACTAATATGCTAATGATCAACATGATTGAATATGATGTTATGCTTGCACATGACGATGCAAATGATCAGGCGCGCTGAGGATTGGTTTTCTTGTCGAAGGTAAGAGCCTTTTGGGCACCACTAGGGATTGGAATCAGTAATTGCCAAATGAAATTGGACTTTGGTTATTTGGTGTTTGCCAATAAATTGGACTTTATTGTTTTATGAGGATGCCAATGAAGTGGACTTTTAGTGGTTTCCAATGAAGACCGGACCTTAAAGGGTAAGTTTGGAGGTGCAAACGAGTGTGGTCTTTTGGGTACTTGCCAATAAAGGATTGGACTTTGGGTTGATGAGAGGGTTTGACTTCCCGACACTTGGATTTTGATTATCTGATGGTCAGCAAATAGATGTGGATGAGCTTGGTGCCCCAAGTTTGATCCTTTGCTGATAAGTTATGTATTCTTTCTTGGGATGACCTCAATCATGACGGCTTTGTATGAGCGTAGCGACGTGATCAATTCATGTTGACCGTATGAGCATAGCGACTTAACCAATGCATGTTGATTGTGCTTTTGCTCTGCTCCAAGGCTTTTGACACATTTTGACTCAACAATTACTACTGTCCTGCACAGTCTGTTTGATGACCTTGAAAGTATGGAGGGAAACTACCCCTTTTCAACTTGTTTGCCCCAATCCGTGGGTTTTTTTTGAAGAAATTCACTTTGAACGTGATCATACCATGATATGGTTTGAGACGGCTTGCCCCAGTGTCTGAATCTCGCAGTGGTTTGCCCTTAATTAAGCCTTCGAGGGATTTGCCCCAGATTGACTGAACGTGCTGATTGCAAAGGTCTGCCCCAGATGAACTGAGAACCAAACTGATACTTGGAGATTCATTTCAGTATGACCGATTCCATTGGTCAACATAGTCATTAGATGTCATGCCCCTATTCCATAGAGCTATAAGGTGAAATCGATTCGAGTCAGCATTGTTGGATGATCAAGTTCCTATGATTGTTGCTTGGAATTTCTTTGATGCCAAGTACTGACTTGTAGTAAAAAATTGAATGGTAATTTTAATGCAATGTTCATGCAAGTTTTGAAAATAAGTCATTATTTGAATGTTGTGAAAGTGTGTGACAAATTGGACCCTTAGTCCAGATGTAGTGTTAATTTAGCTTGTGTGAAAGATATAGCAAGAATATGACACCAATTCAGACGATTAGTAAATCTGTAGGAGTCAGTTTACGCAACCTTGCTGTAATATGATTTCAGAATAAACCCCGCCTCAATTAGGTATTTTGAGGGTTGTAACGTGGTTTGGTTCACGGTTATAGAAACAAAGGATATAAGGCTCAAAATTTGTTTTGTACCCACCCTTTCTTCATGATGATCTCCAGTCCTACGTTCAGTTAAATTGACACACATTCATCTTCTAAGAGAGCTTGACGGTGCGATGAGGATTCAAGGTTTGCTTGAAATGGCAGTCACCTTATTTGTTTTTGTCATGATGTCAGTGACCCTTTTTTATTTTTGATATGATGGTCACTGAATCTTATTTTGTTTTTTCTTGAGGCTTTGAGGACCTCTTTTGCTTTGTTTTTTTATCCCTAATTTTTGCCTGGACTAATTTTGTTTTTTCAAGTCCACCAGGATTTGCCCCTAATTTTTGCCTAAGTCGTCTCTTTGGGTATTCGACTTAGCGAGCCTTTTTATTTATTCTATTTCTTTGGAAAGGTTTGTGACTGCCAAGTCATTGGTCATTGAAGAACAACCGTCATATCTTTTGCATGATTCCTTCGACACGTCATGATGTGTTTGAAGAATAACATATGACTGATCCTCAGACGAGATGTTTTATCTTGTAATTTAAACGCGTAGTAAGAATAACTGAACACTACCCATGCCCCAGGTTAGTGTAAGGGTGTTTTAGATCCGAAGGAAACTCCTACTTCTAGGCTCGAAGTGGTTGACTAGGGATTAACTCCTTATCTCTCCAGTGTTTGGGATTTGAAACAATGCCTGTACATCATTAGCAGGATTTTATCCGAAAGCATACTATAAGCAATTATGTGTATCTCATTTTCATCATCCTCCCTCCAATATTTGCTAAACAACAATTTGGTAAAGAAAGTGGACGAGAGGTATATGGGTGAATTTTTTTTTTTATAGAAGTGAAGAAAAATGAGCGAATGCGACGTGATTAACTCAGAAAATGCATGATCACTTCATTAATATTACCATTCAAAACAACAATGTTCAAAAACAAGTAGCATTTAACATAAAGAAATTACAAATGCAAAAAATGTCCAAGGATTGCCAGCTCTGAGGATATCTTCCTATCTGAACCACTGGCTTGAGAAGATGCCTCTTGGAATCTTCAAACTCATTTGGGTGAGATGCTGATACGCACAACCAAATTCCCTTCTTGAAAGGATATGCACTTCTTGTCAATCAAGTGTTGCACCTTGGCTTGGAAAGCTTTACAATCTTCAGTTGAATGCCCAATTGATCCAGCGTGATAGCCATAATGTGCATTGGCATCGTACCCAGGAGGGTATGGTTCTGGCACCGGCTTGAGAGGCTTAGGCTCCACTAGTGAGTTTCGAATCAAATGTGGCAGAAGCTGAGTGTAGGACATAGAAATTGGATCGAGAGGAGCATTCCTTCTTTCCAAGTTATTGCGAGGCCTTATTTGATTCTAGCGTGGATTCTAATTTCCTCGGCCACGAGCTCGTTGATTTGCATTGGGAGCAGCCAAAGGTTTTTGGTATGGTGCCCTAGGCACCGTTGGTTTCCTTTTTGGGACCCAAAGGTTGATGTCATCATCGTCATCAATACCACTGGAATGCTCTCCAAAGTCCTTTTTCAAAGCTTCCTCACAAGATACATCCCTTTTGGCCTTCCCTTCCAGCTCTTCTCTTGAGGTGGTTGCATCCCAGACCATGGTTCTAACATGATTATCAGAGAAGTAAGACGTCTCATCTGCCATAAGCTCGACATTTTCCTTGTGGTACAAGATTTTGAGTGGTCCACGAAACTCTTGTATTTTCTCATTGCCAGATCTTTGGATTAAACCATTCACGTTAGGGTCTTCTTTTCTGGTCAATTTTTGTAATTTGTTTTGAAAGCTTTCACATTCTTTAACAGCATGCCCTATGGTTCCAGTATGATACTCACACTCTACCCCTGAGTTGTCTTCCTCAAAGACTAGGCGTTTGTTGTTAATTAGCTCTTGAACCTTATTCTTGAATGACCAACAGTCTTCAATAAAGTGCCCCATCGCAACTTTATGGTATTCACACTACGTATTTGGATCATATCCAGGTGGAGGAGGGGTACGAGTCGGTCCGAGGGAGGTGGGTGCCACCATTGAACTCTGAATCAGGTATAATAGCAGTTTTCAACATGGTATAGGAATAGGGTCAAGAATAGGGCATGAATTAGTCTTCTTACGGCCTATTCGATTTAGATTCATGTGCCCTTGGGACAGAACGGGTGATGACCACTGACTCTGTGGCTTTGGAAGGACTGGTTGGGGACAAAACCCAGAGGGAACAACATAAAACAGGTTATTCACTGCAGGTTGTAGAGTGGAAGAAACTACGGGAGTAACATTCCTAGTTGTGGTGCCTTCTTGAGGCTTTTTCTTTCTTCTCCCCATAGTTGTTATAGCTTCTGGCATCTGCTTTATCTTGCCTTTCATGCTATTCTCGTCTTTTCTCAGATCAACTTGATTCTGCCTCAAGCGCTCCATGGTTCTCCCAGAGCAATCTCAAGTCCAATACGTGTGTCGGGAAATCAACTGCGGATTACGGATAAAGGATGGATGAGTTTTTTTGGTTTTGGAAGATGATCTGCAATGCAAATGCAATTGTATGCAAATGAATGCAATGCAGGTAGATTCAGGATCTAGGATAACACGAGCATTTGTAAAACACCCTAATAGGTAGGCTTTATAAGGATAGTTTTAGATTTTTTACCCATAAACCCACTCACAGGATAGCTCATACGTTGATGGATAAGGTTCCCAGGATTACAGACACCAATCGCATCAACACCACGCAACAGGCTAGCTGCATTGTGACGGGAATACACAAACGTCTCTCCTGAGTGTAGTCTTCATGCTAGGCCCACGAGAAGCGAGTCCTCGGAGACTAACACTAACGACCACCAAGATAGAAACTGGTGCTAAGAGTGGTTCCCAGAGTCATGGACCCTTCATGAATCAAGTCGTGCGACAGGCTAGCTGCGTTACAACAAGATCTACGAAAAGGTATACTCTAGGGGAAGCTTTCAAGCTAGGCACACAAGGAGCGAGTCCTTGGGGACTAACACTAATTACTTCCAAAATCTAAACTTGGTGTCCTCTCTTCTTTTTCCAAGACTCGGGTATAGAGCCTTACTTGTGATATCATCCCAAGATCCAATAGACAAGTATGATAAACAACATATAAAAGAGAAAGCAACATAAAGCAAATAAAGAAGTAATAGGAGAAAACAAACAAGAAGAAATTAAATAAGCGAAGCTAACACTCTCGAATCGAGTCAAGTTAGGCTTGACTCTCTCCAACATAGGGCAATGCAGATTCCCCAGCAGAATCGCCATCTGTCGTACCTCGAAAAATACGATCCTCGCGATGGACGCGGAAAAAACGTTCAAAACAGAGTCGCCACATAACTTTATTCATTCCAAGGAAGGAATAGGAAAATATTGATAAAACCCTTAAAGGATAAGAAAATGGTCATCGCAACCAAATTCTAGGTTCGGGAGTCGATTACGCAAAGGGAAGGTGTTAGCACCCTCTACGTCCGTTGTACTCAACGGGAACCTCTTAAATCGATTCGGGAGATAAGTTAGCATGGTTTGTTTGTTTTCTTCTAAGGTAGTAGGATTTGTTTTCTAAGGGGAAAATGGGTGGTTTTTATTAGTGTGCTCGCCAAGGATTGGGGCCCTTGTGCCTACGTATTCCCTCGTGCAATGGGAAAGTCAGAGCATTCGTAGTTCGTGGGACTACGGTTGGTTGGTGTCTTTTAAACGAACAAGTGTTTAATTCGCATTCTAACTGCTAAACGTTGGCTTGTCTGCTCACCAGGGGAGGCTGAAGCACTAGTTTATATGCGCGGAAGAATGGACTAAACAATGTTCTTTATGAAAAGTTGTTTAAATAAGGATTAAATGTGTTAAAGATTTGATTGAGAAAAGAGTTTGATTTGCTTGTGTTTTAGGGTTTTGATTGTGTGGGAAATGTTTGGTTTGTTACGTATTTTAGAGGAAGAATGACGATTATTCGATAAACGAGACGTCGGCCTCGCAACCAATTAATCGGGGCATTACTGAGATGCTAGATCTCAACGACACCTTTTTCATTCTATTAATTATGAAATTGTGTTTGTTGGACAATGGGCTTATTTGCCCATGTAATTAGGGCGAGTGTTTTAGGAACGAAAGATCGAAACGAACACAACCCAAAGCGTGCGCCTCAAAAGCGTTCGTTCAAGGGCCCAAGAAGTGCTAGACCTCAAGAGTCCACTACTTTCGTAATTTGATTAGGAAAAATGATTTGAACTTGATTAGAGTATCTTAATTAGACGTGTTAATCGGATTGGGGTTTGATCAAGTTAAGAGTTTTAAGGAGTATTAAGTGTTTTAGAAATGGAAGGTCGAAACGAACACAACTCAAGGCGTGCGCCTCAAGAGCGTTTGTTCAAGGACCCAAGGAGTGCTAGACTCCAAAAGCCCACTGCTCCCATAATTAATTAAGAAAATAGTTGAGAAATATTAACCTAAGTGGTTTATGATTTAATTTGATTAAGAAAATATTTGTAAAGATTAAGTAATTTTAAACGAGGATTAATTGTTTTAAGTATTTTTTTATAAGCGAAAGACGGAATGAACACAACTCAAAGCGTGCGCCTCAAGAGCATACATTCAAGGACCCAAGAAGTGCTAGACCTCAAGAGTCCACTACTTTTGTTATTTAATTAGGAGATTATTTTAGTTTTAGAAACATATTTGAATTAGAATATTTAATTTTTAATCGAAATTAAAGAATTAATGTTGGAGCCAAGTCAAGATTACCTATTTAATTACTGTTAATATGATTAATTACCAATTAAATCTTGTAAATAAAATAAATAATTCAAATGTTATAATGATTTAGAGGTAATTAAAATTAACTACCAAACTAAATACTTAATTTAACTAAACAATCGAACTTTTATAATTCTATTCGTTCTCTCTAGCATCAATATCTATACTGATCATGGCCCAGCGAAATAAGAGGAGGCAAGCCCATGGTTGCTAGCCTTACTACCTAGTTCGTTTCCCCTATTAGTCCATGCCCGCCAGTAAAGTACCAAGAGAATGAAAGTATAAGAAATGCTAGTAGTCCTCAGTCAACACCATACTATGTACCTACTAATAATTCAATGGCATGTTATCAATGTCCCGTTAAAGCTTCTATGAAATACTAAAATATTTTCATTAAAGCAACTAAACAGCACTTAGTAGTCAATTAATAAGATAAAAAAAAATTGTTCCCAATAGAGCAAGAATAATCAGACCTAACGTCCCTCCTAACCTGGCTTTTTA
The DNA here is from genome assembly GCA_022829125.1 of Lathyrus tuberosus. NCBI lineage: Eukaryota > Viridiplantae > Streptophyta > Magnoliopsida > Fabales > Fabaceae > Lathyrus > Lathyrus tuberosus. Next base: position 3,639,575 of record JALAZF010000019.1, on the reverse strand, counting down.
ATCTACCTTCATTATTTAAATAAAGAATTAATGGTTCTTTAACTCAGTTCAAACACTACCTACATGCTGACCCTTCATTCTCTTCGTTAACCTCTTTCTCTCTCTCTCTCCACATTCATTCATTTTCAATGACCCGTTCCCCATTTTCATTTAAACTCTCTCGAAAAACAAAAACTAAATCTATTTCCCCGACCCAAACCCTTCATCTCCTTTCCTCATCTCAGAAACACAACAGTCAATGAATTCTTCAAATCCACATGAAGAATCTCATGAAACAATCTAAATCGAAAAATGTTTTAAAACCCAAACCCCCAAATTCAACAACAACGATATAATCTACAGCAGAGGTATCACACAAAACAAGAGTTCACACATCAAAATCACTACAATCAGAGGCAAATGGAGTTAATCAAGAACAAGGAATGTTACCTTCCGGAAGTTACCGGAGAAAAAAGAAATCCACCAGGTAAATCTCCTTTTCTGGTTGCGCCGTGAGTCTCCTTGCTTCTTCTCTGCTTTAGTGTGTTCAATGTTTGTAATGTGGTTTGAGCTTCACTCTTAATCAGAGCTTTAATGTGAGCTCTGAAAGAGTTATGGAAATGGAAGCTTTAGTGTAGGTTAGGGTTAGATTTCAGCAGCGTTTCAGCAGGATTTTCGTGGGTGTCTTGTCTTCCTTTTCTGTGAGTGAATAGTGAGGTCTATTTATAGGCCCAGAAATCAGGGTTTTTGTGTATGAAAACTTGCGGAGGAAGGATTATAGTACAAGATGTCATTTTGAAATTTGGGTGGAATGCGTCCTTGTACGAATTCCAGGATTCTGAGGTTGTTTTTTTGAAAATTTTGTCTGTAGTGAATTGGAATTGCTTCTAGAATATGCAACTTTTGTTTAATTTTTTCACTGCGTGATATTTGCATTTTTACTATTAAGTTGCTATTGTTATTGCTTGCAAAATACACACTGACTTTATTGCTGATGTGGCTCTTATTTGACTCAAGTTGACTCTTGTTGTGAATTGTAGGTGCATTCTGGTTTATGATGCTGGTCACTTATTTTTGACACACCTTAAGTTGGACTGATCCTTGTCATTGGCAGAGGTAATATACTATTTTTTCTTGTGGAAACTAGTATGGTGTGTTCAACTTCTTTTGTTCTTTGACATACTGCTCTAAGAGTGAAATTGGCTTATTGAAATATTTGCAGCATTTTGAATCATATGACCTTGTTGATTAATTGTTGACAGGAGATCCTAATCAGAGGTGAAGCAGCATACTTGTTTCAAGGACATCAAGTGCTTGCGTTTATTCTTGCTTCTGAGAATGCTTTGGACACCATTTAGTAATTTTGAATACTAAAGTGACGCCAATAGCTTCACTGACAGCATCAATTGTCTGAGCAATCATCATGATAAAGTGCAGGGAGAATTTTGTGGCTTCATTGTGGAAACATCAATGGCATGCTTGGGGATTGATCAAACTCGAACCGTGATGTGGATGCTGCCAACGGATTTTCGTTGACCTCAGACTAGGTGCCTTCCTTTTAACTATAATACTTGTGAGATAAGTGACAATGTGATTTTTTGGAATGATGTAGTCACCTTGTGGAACAGTTGTTAAACCATGGCTTTCATGACCTTGAAAATGATTCTGAAGTTGGAAAAATTTTGGATCCTATTTGGTATTGTACTCCTGAAACTTAACAGATTTGCAATTTTGATTTTCAGCTTCTATATCTTGCCTTTCAAATAGATGACATGTGGTTTGCCGTGAATCCTTGAATCATGTTTGTCCCTAACATTCATGTGTACTGCATTTCTTTCTTATGTTGTCAGTTAGATTTCCAACTAATTCCTTCATAATACAGACTGATTTGTTGATTTTTCTTTTGATTTTCATGCTCTTATCCTTAGTAAAAGATGAGTTTGGAAATTTGGTATGAAGATAACTTTTTGGTGATGGCGGCTTGTACGGCGTAAGGTTGGCCTGGCACGAAGACTTGACACAAGTGGAGAAGAAACTCAAGACTACTGCATTAGACTTTTGAATTTGATCTCTTAGGCATTGTACTTAGGCTCACAATAGGAAAAGGTCTATGTCTTATTAGTATGTTTCATTACACATTTCCATAGCATAATATGATGCTGCCAGCAACTTGTTCTTGTTTGAAAATGTGTAGCTTCGTAACTTTTGAGCATTAATAAGATAATTGGAGCTCAAATTGATCTTGTCCACTTTTAACTTTAACTTATGCACTTGACAGAACTAGGGTAAATGTTGTGGACATGAATTATATTGAGTTTGCTTGCATCCATGGTGGGCACAATTCTTGTAGAATCTTGAGAAGTTCACATCTTTGCTTGGCATGAGAAACTTGAATTGAAGAAATGCATGTGTATCTTGTAACCTGATTTTCACTTCTTTGTTTTCAACCCAATTATACACTTGTAATGCCACGTAAAAAGAAAAAAAAATCCTTGTATATTATCCTTTGCATTCAATTTAGGACCACCTTGAAATGGTTATTTGAACCCTATAAGACATTGTGCTCAAGAATGAGATGTCTTGTTTTAAACTTTCAATTCCAACTTCTTATAACGGATATTCTGATTTTTGTAAACTTTGCACTTAAAGTGTTCTTGACTTCTTAAATGGTGTGAGGTTCATTGACTTGTCTTAAAAATAAATGGGCTTGAAACTTGAAATACACTTGACATTGGCTTGAAACACACTAGAAACAATTCTAGTCAAGGCTTCTAGGACAAGATTTACTCACAGCCTATGTATTGAAATCTGGCTTGGAACAATGTTAATCATATCTTGGAACAACTTGAAGCAAACCTTAATTATGCCAGGAGCCTCTTGAGACATGCATTGCTTTCGAGTTACAATCGCCTATTAACCTTGAAAACCAATTCAAACTTGGATTAAAAGCGAACATGACCTAAAGATGAATAATCTTTTCCTTAAATCAAGGATGGCCATTTCTTAGCTTGTTTAACCATATAGCCCCAGTGTCGCACTTGGAATATGGTTAAAAATCTTCTTGATCACAACTTAAAATTAGTTTGAAGCCAATTAATCAATTCTTGGCTGAATAATCATAAAATGAGTGTCCAATCCTCCTTTATCTCTTCTTAAAACCAAAGCAACCCAACAAGAGCTAGCAACCCTCACAAACACATACAAGATCCTCAATGACCTGAATCTTAGAGTTAACACGAAATCTGGGTGTAAGAAACATCTAATAGCTAGGACAAATTTGGGGTATGACACACCTATGAACATCATGAGGCATAACCATAATCACGATATTGTATAACAATTAAACCTTATGAATTCATTACTCTAATAAAGATCTATGTGTTAGCTTTCCAACTCAACTGATTACACCTCAAACGAACTTACGAAACTCAAGTTATGTGTGAAATAAGATGACCAATACTCTCTTGGATTTCCTGCTATTTATTCGGCTTATTTTGACACATTTTGACTTATTGCGACTTATTCAACTTATTTCAACTTGTTTCGACTTATTTCAACTTATTTTTCAATGTAACAGTTCCAATTTTCAATGTTACGATTTTGAGAATTTTGTTATTACTACTGAACTCCCTTCTTTACTCTACTCTAATTCCAACTCAACAAATCCCCCAAAGTTACCCACCATTACTAACAATTACACTTTAACCCAATAACAATTCCTCCTCATATCTCTGATTTATGAAATTGATCACTCATGTACACGAATCAATAACTTAATATATACCAACAAATTAACAGGAGTAACAATCAACAATTCAAGAGAGAACTCTATAAAAATCAATAATAGAATTTTAATACATATAATATCAATTGCTCATATAAATTCAATATCAATTCAACATAGAACTGGATAAATATCAATGATGGAATTTTAGTACATATAATATCATTTACTCATATCAATTCAATAGAGAACTCTATAAACATCAACGATAGAATTTTAATACATACAATATATATAATCATCAGGGTTTTTCCTAAACCATAAATGATTGAAATATTTCAATCAATTACATAAGCAAAAAGGTTAAGGGAATCCCCACTATCTTGAGGCTTAAACACCAAATGTAGAACAATCCCCTTACTTCGATTTAGCCGGGAAACTTGAGTTCTCCGAGAAACTTGAGTTCTTTGTGATGGAAGATCCAACTCTTGTAATTCTCTCTGCTAGGATTTGTCTCCTCTTCTACTCCTTTTTCCCAAAACTGGCCATTCTCTAAATCCTTCTATGCTTATATAAAGGAAAAACTTATTTTATTCTATTAATTTTTTATATTTTATTTTCACTAAATCTTTTCATTTTTAATTAATTTTATCTAACTCCTTGTATTTTATAAAAAAATCTCAATGTTATCCCAAAACATCTTAATAATTGTAATTATTCAAATTATCTACTATTTTATTATTTTTAAATAAATAATCTCTTAATCATTATTATTACTACTCTAAAAATAATCAATAAGTATTTAAGAATTAAAGCAACAATTAAACAAAATCCTAAATAAAATTTGGGGTTTTACAACTCTCCTCCACTTATAGAATTTTCGTCCTTGAGAATTTCTCTGAAACAAACACTCCTGGACAAAACTCTTCTATTTTCCTTGCTAGCTCTCAAGCAATGTTACCGCTGTGCTACCCTGAAGTTCCATATTTGACTCATGAATAAATAACGATGTGGTTACAGAACCACTAGCTGGTAGCAATGGTAAAGCAAGTATTGATCTAAGGGGATAAATTACCGACAATGTTAACACATATGTCGCATACAAGTGTAAAATAATTATTAATACCTAAGACCAGATGGACCAACCCGACTATGATACAAAATATGTTACACCCTAAATTCTAACATGTATTTTATACAAACGCATGAAGAAAATATGACGATAAAAAAGCAGGGTGTACACATATCTCTAAATATTCAATCTTTAACTTAAAATGCAGAATCAACTTCGAAACAACATAACATCATTATTCAAGTAAGCAACTTAGAAAAGAAACATGGTAATCCCAACGCAGTGTTACACTATCAGAGCGATAAGGGGAATACTAAATAGCCGACGAAAATGTGGCGAATATAAAACAGTAAATAAAGCAGCAAAGAGACCAACTACGTCATCCTTCACGATTAAGTACAACAACTACTCTTCAGTCTCAACCTGAGTATCTGCAAAATATACATATAGAGAAAAATAGAAAAAAGAAGAAAGTGGGTGAGAATACATTCCACAAATAAAATGTGTTAAAACAACAAGGATAATATAGTCATCATATACAATCAATTCACAATCACACATTCAGATAATATAGATAATTATGCATGCAATGTTCATCTTTTCTACTCACATGCATGTGGTACCAATCTCTTGGATATCAGAAGTAAGTCACTGATGTATCCAACCCGTCACTTGAATGAAGTCCTACTCATCACTGGACCAAAGTCCTACTCGTCACTGGTGTGAAGTCCTACTTGTCATTGGACCTAATTCCTACCTATCTCCAATATACATGATGCATGAATGCTAAAACTAATGCAAATCGAAATTCGCAATCCTCAAACTACAATTCTCCTCACTGGACAAAAGTCCTACACTTCACTGGTTCATTCGAACCTAAACACATCATCATCAAATAATTTCCAGTGTAAGGTCACGTCACTAGTTCTCCTGAACCTAAACTTCTCAACATTGGTTCTTTTGAACCTAAACACAAATCACATCAACACTGGACTTGCGTCCTAACTTTAACAACTTAACTCGTATACATATTATAAAGACATTGGACTAAAGTCCTTAAAATATACACATCTTATTTCACATAAGTATATCATCAAACATTGAACTTGTGTCCTAAAACATTAACAACTTAACTCACATAGCATTTATCTAAACAACCCCCATCATGTTTCCTACTAGTCATTGTAGCACCCAAAATTTGCCCTACCTTTTTTCTGGCTTATGTTTCTTTTTCATTTGCATCTTCATTAGGTCATAACTCATAATCATATCATTGCATTGGTTTTCTAAGACATGGGATCAAAGAGTTTCCATGCTATTGGTATCTTAGGTTGGTAGATGACTACTTCTTAAGTTTCATCTTATGCCACAGGTCGACTAGGGGCGTCTGATCAAATAAGGTGTGCAGAAATCTCTTATGCCACCATTGGTCCTTTATGTCAAGACAGCCGTTTCTTTTCTGGAGGAGTCTTCTACAATTGTTCTAGGTCTGTCCTGGAAGGAAAAAGAAATGTGTTGTATTGAGGGGGAGTGTCAGATATCTTCTTCCTCATGTGCACCAAATGACTTCAGGACTCGGAGGTGATGTTATGGAGCTCATAGAATATGCTGAAAAGAGTTGTCAAACATGATGTCCTAACATCATTCAAGATTTCCCAAGAAGATGATTCTCCATGGTTGTTATACACAGTAGCTACTGATGGTTACTGATAGGTTCAGTAGTTGCTAATGACTACTGACAGTAGTGTAAGGTTGTAATTACTGTTGTAATCTGAGTTGTAATGTTTATATATTTGTTTTAGCCAAAATTTGCCAAAGGGGGAGAATGTTAGTTCCTTAAGTATTAGAGTTGGCATTAATTTTGTAAAACAAATAATAGCAGCAATATGTTAGATATGATATTTTATCTTGCTAAAGAAGAACGGGTTGAGCAAGAAGTCCTTTTGTGCAATGGAACATGTTGAGTTGAAGTGGTTTCAACATCTGGAACAACATGTCGTATTAAGATGTCCCATGAAGGTCCATTCTTTGTACAATGGAACATGATGTCCTAACATCATTCAAGATTTCCCAAGAAGATGATTCTCCATGGTTGCTGTACACAGTAGCTACTGAGGGTTACTATTAGGTTCAATAGTTGCTGATGACTACTGACAGTAGTGTAAGTGTCATACCCCAAATTTGTCCTACCTGTATATAATCTTCATTTATACATCCATCCACTAACCATATTCAAAAAATCCAAAAAAATATGTCGCTTTGGTTCTGTCAGACAAAGTTTGTTTCAAGACCAAGGCGTGTGTGTGATTGATTCAAGTGTTTGTGTCTGAAGTTTCAGTCATGGTTTTTGTGCCAATTCAGATTATCCGTCTGTGGATCAAGTTATCAAGTTGTGTGCAAGTACTGATTGTGTGATCCAGGTTCTTTGTCATTGATCCAGGATTCGTCAGATTCATAGTTCAATCAAGACCATGTTAAGACGGATTCGAGATTGTGGTGTCATTAATTAGAAGTTTATTCAAGGAGGATCTTCTTCGACTTAATTCAATAATCGTGGTATGCAAGTGTCGTTTGTCAGAGGTTTTGAGTGTTGATCAAAGGTGGACGCACATTACCGTTATCCATATCCATTCCCGCAACCATTTTGTTATTTACCCATTTTCCAATCCAATTTTTTTCGACTATCCATTTTCATGTCCATTTTCAATTCGCTACAATTTCATTAACCATTTTTCTAAATCCATTTTGAACCACTTATATATCCATTTTAATTCCATCTCATTATCCAATATAAATACTCATTTTCAATATATTTTATAAATATCCATTTCTTATTTTCATTTTCACATTCATTTTCCGCTTTTATCCAATATTCAATTCTTAAGCCATGACCACATTTCTAAATTCAAATTCATTTCTAAATCCACTTTATCCAAATCGCATTCTATAAATTCAACAAAGTCCATCATCTATGTTACAATAAAACAAATGGGTCCATAAATTACAAAAAGCTCTAGTTGCAAAAGGCTATTCAATTACAAAATAAAATGTTTACAAAAAAAATCATAAACAAATGTTGAATGATGATCCTCCCATAAAACAACTACAGCATCCAAACTTCACACCATAAACCAGCTACACAACTAATGAACCGTACCGCCACCTGCATAATACAAACGAAACCTTACACAACCCTGCACAAAGCCATACGCAACGCTCCAAAGCTCTGCTACAAACCTGCTCACAAAACACTGTTGCATCATCAACAACCAACAACAACATCAGAACCAGTAGCAGTGAAAGAGACACAACACAACAATAAGACAAATCATAAAAAAGAGGAGTTGGCTTTAAAAGAGGAGAATTAACAAGAACAAAGGGGAGGAGATCGGACCTGCTTCCTTAAAAAAACTCCACGAACCTCCCTTCAATAGACTCCCTCCAACATTCTTCATCAAACCATAAGTAAACACACACAGGGGAAAACAACATCAACATTGTAGTAGAAGAAAGGAGAAGGAGAAAATCTCTGAATATTGAAAAAAACTCTGCAGAAACGAAAAAAAGATATAAACCTTTATTTCTTTTCTCTTCATACACCTTCAAAAAAAACTTGTTTTTCAAACCCTGCTCCCTGCTCAAACACCACCACCACCGTCTCCCTCCGTCGGAATCACTTCCAGTCCCCTCTCAACCTTCCGCTGCGGAACACATATAAACCTTAACTCTATCTCCTCACCCTCATAACCTTCAAACGTTACTCTCACGATTTTTTTTCTTGAAAATCTCAGCTTACTTTTCATTCTATTCAGAACCCCAACCATAGCCGTAACATCAACCAAATCGCCTCCATCACCACCTTGATTCCACCGCCACCACTCCCGAAACTCTCAACAACCACCATCAACAACTGCGATAACCGTCGCCGCCGTGTGTGAAACCACCACTTCCAAGCCGTCCGCCGTGGCACCGTGAGAGAAACTGAGAAATCGATTTGGAGGAGACAGGAGAAAAAAGAGGATACCTGAGAAATTCTGAAAAGACCCCAAAACCCTCATTACCAAAGCTCTTGATCAGAAATTTCTCAGAGTTTCACATTGAAACTCTGAGCTAATTTGAGCTTAGCCTCATGATTTTTTCTGCAACCATACAAGAAGATCAGAAACGTAAAAAAAAAATGAAGGAGAAGCATAAAGAGAGGAGAACGAAGACGAAGCTGAGCTCACCATTTTGGATCACGCCGGAACTTCAACGGAGCTCCGATTAGGTCTAGGGTTTTTATGTGGTGCTTAATTTTAGGTTTTTGGGGAAGATTTAGTTTAATCCAAGGACGTATTTAAGCCCAGGAGGAAAAATAATGGGGGTTTAGGGTTGTAATTTGATAGTTGGCCGGAGAAGAGGGGCGGCGCCGCTGCCAACCACCTTCTTCTCCGTTAGTATTAGGTTTCCGGCGGGCTTGTGGTTGCATGAAAGAGAAAGAAAACTCGGTGGAGTATGAGAGAAGAGGCGATGGAATTCTTGTTAGTGATTCAGATAGGGCGATGAATCTGAGTTTTCTGAGGGAGGAAGAGCGATGAATTTGAGTGTGAGAGAAGGAGTTTTGCAGGTGAGAGAGAAAGAAACGAAGAGAGAGGGATAAATGTGAGAAGTGAATTGAGTTGTGACTTTTTTTTTTCTTTCTTTAAGTCTGATTCAGCCTTGCTTTGATGTTGGGTTTGGTGGTGACAAGTGTCTCCACCGTGGACACTTGTCACCGATTGGTGACCTCCTTTTGATTCTGCATGCGCCAACCCTTAAGAGTTACCATGCATCCCCATATCTCAACCCTTATATTAGAGTCAGCGGTTGACTCGTGTGCATCCAGCGCCCCAAGTTGACTGAGGGTTCACGGTGAACCCTCCTTCCCAACGTGGGCTTATTAACCTTGGGCCCTGTGGATTTCTTAACCGCACCCCCCTTTTTACTAATTTTTTTTGGCCCATTTATTTGTTTTCTTTAGAACTTATTATTATCACCTTTAGGTATAAAAACCAAAAGAAAAATACTTATAATTATTTCTTTTTTTTCAAAAAAAATCATAAAATTTATTTACCAATTTAATTGCTAATTTTATTAAAATTATTTAATGTTAATTAATTATCTTCGTTAATTAGTATTTTAATTAATCTAACTCTAAAATTATCATAAAATACTTTCTTAAATCAAATTAAATCATAAACCACTTAGGTTATTATTTCTAAAACTTTTTCTTAATTAAAGTAGTGGGCTTTTGGGGTCTAGCACTCCTTGGGTCCTTAAACGATCGCTCTTGAGGCACACGCCTTGGGTTGTGTTCGTTCCGATCTTCTATTCCTAAAAAACGTATAAAACTCTAATCCTACCAAAATACTTAACCTTCCTTAAAACTCTTAGCTCGTTCAAACTCAACTCGATTAACACCCTAATTAAAATGTTCTAATCAAATTAAAATCGTTTTCCTAATCAAACTACGAAAGTAGTGGACTCTTGAAGTCTAGCACTTCTTAGGCCCTTGAATGAATGCTCTTGAGGCGCACGCTTTGGGTTGTGTTCATTCCGAACTTTCTTTCCTAAAACACGCCCTAATTACATGGACAAAGAAGCCCATTGTCCAACAAACACGATTTCATAATTAATAGAATGAAAAAGGCGTCGTCGAGATTTAGCATCTCAGTAATGCCCCGATTAATTGGTTACGAGGTCGATGTCTCGTTTATCGAATAATCATCGTTCTTCCTCCAAAATACTTAATAAACTAAACACTTTCCATGCGACCGAAACCCTAAAAACACATTCAAATCAAACCTTTTTCTCAATCAAATCCTTAACGCACTTAATCCAAATCAAACAACTTTTCACAAAAAGAACATTGTTTAGTCCATTCTTCCGTGCATATGAACTAGTGTTTCAGCCTCCCTTGATGAGCAGACAAGCCAACGTTTAGCAGTTAGAATTCGAATTAAACACTCGTTCGCCTAAAAAACACGAACCAAACAACCGTAGTCCCATGAACTACGAATGCTCTAACTTTCCCATTGCACGAGGGAATACGTAGGCCCAAGGGTTCTAATCCTTGCCGAGCACACTAATAAAAAACCACCCATTTTCCCCTTAGAAAGCAATTTTACCTTAGAAGAAAACAAACAAACCAAGCTAACTTATCTCCCGAATCGAATCAAGAGGTTCCCGTTGAGTACAACGGACATAGAGGGTGCTAATACCTTCCCTCTTGCGTAAACGACTCCCGAACCCGAATTTTGTTGCGATGACCATGTTCTTATCCCTTTAAAAGGTTTTATCGATATTTTCCTATTCCTTCCTTGGAATGAATAAAGTTCGGTGGCGACTCTGTTTCGAACAGTTTTTTTCCGCGTCCATCGCGAGGATCATATTTTTTGAGGTACGACAGATGGCGACTCTGCTGGGGAAATGCATTGCCCTATGCTAGAGAGAGTCAAGCCTAACTTGACTCGATTCGAGAGTGTTAGATTCGCTTGTTTGATTTCTTGTTTGTTTTTTTTTCTATCACTTCTTTATTTGCTTTGTGTTGCTCTCTCTTTATTATATGTTGTTTATCATATTTATCTGTTGGATCTTGGGATGATATCACAAGTAAGGCTCCATACCTGGGTCTTGGAAAAAGAATAGAGAACACCTAGTTTAGATTTTGGAAGTAATTAGTGTTAGTCCCCAAGGACTCGCTCCTTGTGTGCCTAGCATAAAAGCTTCCCCTAGAGTAGACCTTTTCGTAGATCTTGTTGTAACGCAGCTAGCCTGTCACACGACTTAATTCATGAAGGGTCCATGACTCTAGGAACCACTCTTAGCACCAATTTCTATCTTGGTGGTCATTAGTGTTAGTCTCCGAGGACTCGCTTCTTGTGGGCCTAGCATGAAGACTACACTCAGGATATACCTTTTTGTATCCCCGTTGTAATGCAGCTAGCCTGTTGCGTGATGTTGATGCGATTAGTGTCCGAGACCCTGGGAACCATATCCATCAACATAAGAGTTATCCCGTGAGTGGGTTTATGGGTAAAGAATCTAGAACTATCCTTATAAAGCCTACCTATTAGGGTGTTTTGCAAATTCTTGTGATATCCTGGATCCTGGATCTTCCTGCATTGCATTTGTCTGCATATAATTGCATTTGCATCTCATTTGCATGGCATACCCTTCCAACCAAAGCTCGTCTGATCCTCTGTCCATTTCCTGCCAGCTGATTTCCCGACGCTCATATTGAACCTGTGGTAGCCGCAAAACATTTAAAGCAAGTTCAAGCGAAGATAAGAAAAGAGTAGACAATTTGAAAGTTGTGATGGCTATGCCAGAGGATAGCTTTCAACATGATGAAATGAAGGATTTTGACCCCCCATCAGTTTTTGCTGTGTTGACTAACCCACTGTATGATCGTCTACCTGGTGATCATCCTCCACGAGTGAACATCCCTACTCAGTCTCAGATGATGTCGCTGACTGATTCTATGGAGAAAAGGTTTTGTGCCCTCGAAGAGAAAGTTCAAGCTATGAAAACGCGCGATACTTCTGGGCTCGATGCTGTTGATATGTGCCTAGTACCAGACTTGGTAATTCCTCCAAAATTCGAAGTACCCAACTTTGAGAATTACGCTGGTCTCAGTTGCCCAAAGCGTCATTTGGTGATGTTCTGCTGAAAGATGACTTCTCATGTCCGCGATGACAAGTTGATGATTTACTGTTTTCAAGACAGTTTGAGTGGTGCATCGTTGAATTGGTACATGGATTTAGAAAGAAGCTGTATACAGTCATGGAAGGACTTATCCAATGCTTTCCTAAAGCAATATGAGTACAATTTGGACATGGCTCCCAGTCGCATGCAGTTGCAAAACCTATCTCAGAAGAGCGGTGAATCCATTAAGGACTATGCACAGCGGTGGAGAGAGTTGGCAGCTAGGGTACAACTACCACTCTTGGACAAAGAATTGATTGACATGTTCTTGGTTAGTCTGCATGACATCTATCTTGAAAGAATGGCTGGCAGTTCATTCTCAAGCTTCTCTGACCTAATAATAGTAGGAGAACGCATCGAGAGTTACCTCAAAGCTAAACAAGTCCAAGATGTCTCGAATAATCAAGCTAGTGAGACTGAATCCTTCAGCAATTCCCAAGAGGAAGAGGATAATGAAATTGATGCAGTCCAAGCAAATGCTGAGTATTCTCAAGGTGCACCAGCAAAACTTTATGGCCCTTCAGCTTCTCGGCAGTTATCATTGTCAGTACCATATCATCCTTACGCGCAACCTGTCAATCACAGGGCATCATACCAGAAACCCATGATTTGTCCTCGTGCAAATCAATGAGCTCGTGGTCGAGGATATCAGAATCATCATCAGAATCAGCATAGGCCTCGTAACAACTTGGAAAGAATGACTGCTCCTCTTCACTTAGTTCCTATGCCGTACAGTCGACTTCTGCCGCATCTGGTCCGAAACTCACTGGTAGAGCCCAAAGCTATCAAGCCTTTGCCAAAACCATACCCGCCTGGATATGACCCCAATGCGCATTGTGGATATCATGCTGGATCAATGGGGCATTCGACTGAAGATTGTAAAGCTTTTCAAGCCAAGGTGCAACAGTTGATTGACAAGACGTACATATCCTTCCAAGAAGGAGACTTGATTGTGCACGTCAGCTTCTTGCCCAAATAAGTTCCAAGACTTCAAGAAGCAGCCAGTGGTTCAGACAGGAAGACTTCCTCAGAGCTGGCAATCATTGGACATTTATCATTTGCATTTGTAATTTCGTTATGTTAAATGCTACTTGTTTTGAATATTGTTGTTTTGAATGGTAATATTAATGATGTGATCATGCGTTTTCTGAATTAATCATGTCGCATTCGCTCGTTTTTCTTTACTTACATAAATAAATAAATAAAACAAAAACAACAAAATTCATCCATATACCTCTTGTCCACTTTCTTTATCAAACTTTTGTTTAGCAAACATTGGAGGGAGGATGATAAAAACAAGATACCCATAATTGCTGATGGTATGCTTTCGGATGGAATCCTGCCAAGGATGTACAGGCATTGTTTTAAATCCCCAAACACTATAAAGATAAGGAGTTAGTCCCTAGTTAACCACTTCGAGCCTAGAAGTAGGAGTTTCCTTCATATTTAAAAACCCTTATACTCAACCTGGGGCAGGGTAGTATTCAGTTAACCTGATCACGCACTCAGTTCACAAAAGCAAAATCCAAAAACATGATGGTTGTTCATCAGTTACCCATGACTTGGCAGTCATAATCCTCTAACAAAATAAAAAAAACAAAAAAAAACAAAAGCCTGCTAAGTCGAGCACCTCAAAGGAGACTTAGGTAAAAATCAAGGCAACCCTGATGGACTCGAAAAGCAAAGTCAGTCCATGCAAAAGATAGGGATAAAAAAACAAAAGAGTTCCTCGAATCCTCAACAAAAACAAAATAAGATCCAGTGGCCACCATGCCAAATTAAAGGGTCACTGACATTCATCAAAAACAAAATAAAGGTGACTGCCATTTCAAGCATACCTCGAACCGTCAACCCTTTTGGAATACCAACATGTGCAGAGTTAACTGAACGTAGGACTGAAGATCATCACGAAGAAAGGGTGGGTACAAAACACACTTTGAGCCTTATATCCTTTGTTTCTATAACCGTGAACCAGACCACGTTATAACCCTCAAAAGACCTAATTGAGGCGGGGTTTATTCTGAAAGCATACTACAGCAAGGTTGCGTAAACTGACTCCTAGAGATTTGCTAATCTTCTGAATTGGTGACATATTCTTGCTATATCTTTCACACCAGCTAAATCAGCACCACGTTTGGACTAATGGTCCATCCATCACACACTATCACATCATTCTAATAATGACTGATTTTCAAAAACTTGCATGAGCATCGCATTAAAATTACCATTTGTGAACGAACAATTTTGACTGCAAGTCAGTGTTTAACATCAAGGAAGTTCCAACAAGGAGCAATCAAAAGGAGGCTGGGTCATTCAACAATGTTGGCTGGAATTGACAACACCTCATAACCCTATGGAGCAGGGGCATTGATATCCCATGACTATGGAATCAATCAGCTTAAAGCAAGTCCCCGAAGCAGTAATTGATTATGGGGCAAATCATTCAAGAACAGGTTGATCAAGGTGAATCATCTCAAGACTCTACCAACCAGGGGCAGGCCACCCAGAGGTTCTTTTGATTAAAGGAAAACCCCTCCAATGTTCAATCAACACAAGTTAAGTCGCTCCAACGCTCATTCTGGGGAAAGTTACCTCAAGGGTACTTTGAAGCCAAATACTTCAAGAGTCATTCAATGAAGGAATAATCCTTTCATGACTTGGAATTCTGGGGCAAGCCATCTCGAGTTCATCTCAAGGTACATCCACTTCCAACTTCCTTTCAAAGATGAAGCCTTTCACGATTTGGAATTCTTGGGCAAGCCATCTCGAGATCATCTCATGGTACAGTTGTTTCCAATTTCCTGTCAAGGAAAAATTCTTCATAGGCCCAGACTGGGGCAAGATGAGCTACACAGGGGCAAATATCTCCATTGCTTTCAATCTGCTCAAGCGAACATCGTCAAGTGACCTTTGAGTTCAAAACGAGTGTCGGGGAATCATGTTATCACCCCATCAAATAACCTTTCGCCTTCCTTCTGACAAGAAACCTCGCCGCAAAGGAACCTATCCATCTCTTATCCTTTACTGGGGCATCTTTGGAAACCTTCATATCATCGCATAAGTCACTCATATGCATTAGTCATGCCGCTTCACTCATTGCATAGACATGCGTATCATATCATACCTCAAGCCTAACCTACCAACAAGATTTGACATTTCAAAGCCTGATACCGCAAGACTTGACACAAAAGTCCAACTTAGCTTGGCAATCCAAAGTCCAACTTAGCTTGGCAACCCAAAAGTCCAACTTAGCTTGGCAACCCAAAAGTCCACCCTGTTGGCATTTTCATAATCCAAAAGTCCAATTTTGCTTGGCAATCCAAAAGTCCAATTCTTTATTGGCAAGTACCCAAAAGACCATACTCGTTGGCACCTCCAAATCATTTAAAGGTCCAGTTCCTGCCTGGCAAATCTTTTAAAGGTCCAGTTCCCGCCTGGAAAATCTTTTAAGGTCCAGTTCCCGCTTGGCAAATCTTTTAAGGTCCAGTTCCCGCCTGACAAATCTTTTAAAGGTCCAGTTCCCGCTTGGCAAATCTTTTAAGGACCAGTTCCCGCCTGGCAAATCTTTTAAGGTCCAGTTCCCGCCTGGAAAATCTTTTAAGGTCCAGTTCCCGCCTGGCAAATCTTTTAAGGTCCAGTTCCCGCCTGGCAAATCTTTTAAAGGTCCAGTTCCCGCCTGGCAAATCTTTTAAGGACCAGTTCCCGCCTGGCAAATCTTTTAAGGTCCAGTTCCCACCTGGCAAATCTTTTAAAGGGCCAGTTCTCGACTGGCAAATCATTTAAGGTCCAGTTCTCGCCTGGCAAATCTTTTAAGGCCCAGTTCTCGTCTGTCAAATACCCTTTTCTCACCAGTTCTCATCTGGTAGACTATCTAAAAGTCAGTTCTCGTCTAACAAACAAAAGCTTAAACACTAGTTCTCGTCTGGTAATCCATTCTCCAATCCAGTTTTAGTCTGGAAGTTTAACCAAAGTCCAATCCTTCATTGGCAACCTGAAAGTCCAATTTCATTTGGCAATTACCAAATCCAATCCCTGGTGATACCCTCGACAAGGAAACCTATCCCCAGCGCGCCCGATCTTTTAAGGACCAGTTCCCGCCTGGAAAATCTTTTAAGGTCCAGTTCCCACCTGGAAAATCATTTAAAGGGCCAGTTCTCGACTGGCAAATCATTTAAGGTCCAGTTCTCGCCTGGCAAATCTTTTAAGGCCCAGTTCTCGTCTGTCAAATACCCTTTTCTCACCAGTTCTCGTCTGGTAGACTATCTAAAAGCCAGTTCTCGTCTAACAAACAAAAGCTTAAACACTAGTTCTCGTCTGGTAATCCATTCTCCAATCCAGTTTTAGTCTGGAAGTTTAACCAAAGTCCAATCCTTCATTGGCAACCTGAAAGTCCAATTTCATTTGGCAATTACCAAATCCAATCCCTGGTGATACCCTCGACAAGGAAACCTATCCCCAGCGCGCCCGATCATTTGCATTGTCATATGCATAGCATGCTAGCATAACATTACATAATCATATCAAGCACTATCATATCATACGTGCATTATTTTCCCCAGCGGTTGCATCTTAGTATGCGTTTCAGTGCATTATGCAATGCATGGCATATTCATCCCCAGCAGCATAGCATAACAGGATCCAGGATCAATTCGCAAGCATCTTGGCCAGTCCTCCATCAAAGTCAGCAATGTTCTTCTAAAGAGAGGTGGATACCCCGCATGTGCTCAAGGAATTCTATTCCCCAGCAAGTCATTCTTCAGCCAGGCAGTTGATATTGACAATCCTCAGCAGCTGTTGCTTTTCTTACTCCCCAAGCAGAGGATATCCTAAAAAGTTTCTTGTGAGCTTTCCCCTGCAGAGCCAGCACATTTCCTCCTTTGACAGGAATCTCGCTCAATTATTCCCCTGGCAAATTTACCACAGAGATACTACTTTGGTACCATCGGAGAACCTATGGATAAGGGACTGCTTTGGCTACCCAAAGGATCTCAAGTTATTCTGTTCAGTTTGGACCCCGCCACCTCATCCTGGGAACTCTCACTCTATAGCACTTTACCTTTTGTCGGACAAATTTTAGGGTCTTCTTATATCTAATTGCCTTCCACCCTAAAAATGAACGCCATGCAGCAGTTCATTCTCTAGGTCCAAGCCAATTAGATAGGGGCATCTGTCATACCCCAAATTTGTCCTACCTATATATAATCTTCATTTATACATCCATCCACTAACCATATTCAAAAAATCCAAAAAAATATGTCGCTTTGGTTCAGTCAGACAAAGTTTGTTTCAAGACCAAGGCGTGGGTGTGATTGATTCAAGTGTTTGTGTCTGAAGTTTCAGTCATGGTTTTTGTGCCAATTCAGATTATCCGTGTGTGGATCAAGTTATCAAGTTGTGTGCAAGTACTGATTGTGTGATCCAGGTTCTTTGTCATTGATCCAGGATTCGTCAGATTCATAGTTCAATCAAGACCATGTTAAGACAGATTCGAGATTGTGGTGTCATTAATTAGAAGTTTATTCAAGGAGGATCTTCTTCAACTTAATTCAATAATCGTGGCATGCAAGTGTCGTTTGTCAGAGGTTTTGAGTGTTGATCAAAGGTGGATGCACATTACCGTTATCCATATCCATTCCCGCAACCATTTTGTTATTTACCCATTTTCCAATCCAATTTTTTTCGACTATCCATTTTCATGTCCATTTTCAATTCGCTACAATTTCATTAACCATTTTTCTAAATCCATTTTGAACCACTTATATATCCATTTTAATTCCATCTCATTATCCAATATAAATACTCATTTTCAATATATTTTATAAATATCCATTTCTTATTTTCATTTTCACATTCATTTTCCGCTTTTATCCAATATTCAATTCTTAAGCCATGACCACATTTCTAAATTCAAATTCATTTCTAAATCCACTTTATCCAAATCGCATTCTATAAATTCAACAAAGTCCATCATCTATGTTACAATAAAACAAATGGGTCCATAAATTGCAAAAAGCTCTAGTTGCAAAAGGCCATTCAATTACAAAATAAAATGTTTACAAAAAAAAATCATAAACAAATGTTGAATGATGATCCTCCCACAAAACAACTACAGCATCCAAACTTCACACCATAAACCAGCTACACAACTAATGAACCGTACCGCCACCTGCATAATACAAACGAAACCTTACACAACCCTGCACAAAGCCATACGCAACGCTCCAAAGCTCTGCTACAAACCTGCTCACAAAACACTGTTGCATCATCAACAACCAATAACAACATCAGAACCAGCAGCAGTGAAAGAGACACAACACAACAATAAGACAAATCATAAAAAAGAGGAGTTGTCTTTAAAAGAGGAGAATTAACAAGAACAAAGGGGAGGAGATCGGACCTGCTTCCTTAAAAAAACTCCACGGACCTCCCTTCAATAGACTCCCTCCAACATTCTTCATCAAACCATAAGTAAACACACACAGGGGGAAAACAACATCAACATTGTAGTAGAAGAAAGGAGAAGGAGAAAATCTCTGAATATTGAAAAAAACTCTGCAGAAACGAAAAAAAGATACAAACCTTTATTTCTTTTCTCTTCATACACCTTCAAAAAAAACTTGTTTTTCAAACCCTGCTCCCTGCTCAAACACCACCACCACCGTCTCCCTCCGTCGGAATCACTTCCAGTCCCCTCTCAACCTTCCGCTGCGGAACACATACAAACCTTAACTCTATCTCCTCACCCTCATAACCTTCAAACGTTACTCTCACGATTTTTTTTCTTGAAAATCTCAGCTTACTTTTCATTCTATTCAGAACCCCAACCATAGCCGTAACATCAACCAAATCGCCTCCATCACCACCTTGATTCCACCGCCACCACTCCCGAAACTCTCAACAACCACCATCAACAACTGCGATAACCGTCGCCGCCGTGTGTGAAACCACCACTTCCAAGCCGTCCGCCGTGGCACCGTGAGAGAAACTGAGAAATCGATTTGGAGGAGACAGGAGAAAAAAGAGGATACCTGAGAAATTCTGAAAAGACCCCAAAACCCTCATTACCAAAGCTCTTGATCAGAAATTTCTCAGAGTTTCACATTGAAACTCTGAGCTAATTTGAGCTTAGCCTCACGATTTTTTCTGCAACCATACAAGAAGATCAGAAACGTAAAAAAAAACGAAGGAGAATCATAAAGAGAGGAGAACGGAGATGAAGCTGAGCTCACCATTTTGGATCATGCCGGAACTTCACCGGAGCTCCGATTAGGTCTAGGGTTTTTATGTGGTGCTTGATTTTAGGTTTTTGGGGAAGATTTAGTTTAATCCAAGGACGGATTTAAGCTCAAGAGGAAAAATAATGGGGGTTTAGGGTTGTAATTTGATAGTTGGCCGGAGAAGAGGGTTGGCCGGAGAAGAGGGGCGGCGCCACCGCCAACCACCTTCTTCTCCATTAGTATTAGGTTTCCGGCGGGCTTGTGGTTGCATGAAAAAGAAAGAAAACTCGGTGGAGTATGAGAGAAGAGGCGATGGAATTCTTGTTAGTGATTCAGATAGGGCGATGAATCTGAGTTTTCTTAGAGGGAGGAAGAGCGATGAATTTGAGTGTGAGAGAAGGAGTTTTGTAGGTGAGAGAGAAAGAAACGAAGAGAGAGGGATAAATGTGAGAAGTGAATTGAGTTGTGACTTTTTTTTTCTCTTTCTTTAAGTCTGATTCAGCCTTGCTTTGATGTTGGGTTTGGTGGTGACAAGTGTCTCCACCGTGGACACTTGTCACCGGTTGGTGACCTCCTTTTGATTCTGCGTGCGCCAACCCTCAAGAGTTACCATGCATCCCCATATCTCAACCCTTAGATTAGAGTCAGCGGTTGACTCGTGTGCATCCAGCGCCCCAAGTTGACTGAGGGTTCACGGTGAACCCTCCTTCCCAGCGTGGGCTTATTAACCTTGGGCCCTGTGGATTTCTTAACCGCACCCCCCTTTTTACTAATTTTTTTGGCCCATTTATTTGTTTTCTTTAGAACTTATTATTATTATCACCTTTAGGTATAAAAACCAAAAGAAAAATACTTTTAATTATTTATTTTTTTCAAAAAAAATCATAAAATTTATTTACCAATTTAATTGCTAATATTATTAAAATTATTTAGTGTTAATTAATTATCTTCGTTAATTAGTATTTTAATTAATCTAACTCTAAAATTATCATAAAATACTTTCTTAAATCAAATTAAATCATAAACCACTTAGGTTATTATTTCTAAAACTTTTCCTTAATTAAAGTAGTGGGCTTTTGGGGTCTAGCACTCCTTGGGTCCTTGAACGATCGCTCTTGAGGCACACGCCTTGGGTTGTGTTCGTTCCGATCTTCTATTCCTAAAAAACGTATAAAACTCTAATCCTACCAAAATACTTAATCCTCCTTAAAACTCTTAGCTCGTTCAAACCTCAATTCGATTAACACCTCTAATTAAAATGTTCTAATCAAATCAAAATCGTTTTCCTAATCAAACTACGAAAGTAGTGGACTCTTGAAGTCTAGCACTTCTTGGGCCCTTGAATGAATGCTCTCGAGGCGCACGCTTTGGGTTGTGTTCATTCCGAACTTTCTTTCCTAAAACACGCCTTAATTACATGGACAAAGAAGCCCATTGTCCAACAAACACGATTTCATAATTAATAGAATGAAAAAGGTGTCGTCGAGATCTAGCATCTCAGTAATGCCCCGATTAATTGGTTGCGAGGTCGACGTCTCGTTTATCGAATAGTCGTCGTTCTTCCTCCAAAATACTTAATAAACTAAACACTTTCCATGCGACCGAAACCCTAAAAACACATTCAAATCAAACCTTTTTCTCAATCAAATCCTTAACGCACTTAATCCAAATCAAACAACTTTTCACAAAAAGAACATTGTTTAATCCATTCTTCCGCGCATATGAACTAGTGCTTCAGCCTCCCTTGACGAGCAGACAAGCCAACGTTTAGCAGTTAGAATGCGAATTAAACACTCGTTCGCCTAAAAAACACTAACCAAACAACCGTAGTCCCACGAACTACGAATGCTCTGACATTCCCATTGCACGATGGAATATGTAGGCCCAAGGGTTCTAATCCTTGCCGAGCACACTAATAAAAAACCACCCATTTTCCCCTTAGAAATTAATTTTACCTTAGAATAAAACAAACAAACCAAGCTAACTTATCTCCCGAATCGAATCAAGAGGTTCCCGTTGAGTACAACGGACATAGAGGGAGCTAATACCTTCCCTCTTGCGTAACCGACTCCCGAACCCGAATTTGGTTGCGATGACCATGTTCTTATCCCTTTAAAAGGTTTTATCGATATTTTCCTATTCCTTCCTTGGAATGAATAAAGTTCGGTGGCGACTCTATTTCGAACAGTTTTTTTCCACGTCCATCGCGAGGATCGTATTTTTCGAGGTACGACAGTAAGGTTGTAATTGCTGATGTAATCTGAGTTGTAATGTTTATATATTTGTTTTAGCCAAAATTTGCCAAAGGGGGAGAATGTTAGTTCCTTAAGTATTAGAGTTGGCATTAATTTTGTAAAACAAATAATAGCAGCAATATGTTAGATAGGATATTTTATCTTACTAAAGAAAAACAGGTTGAGCAAGAAGTCCTATTGTGCAATGGAACATGTTGAGTTGAAGTGGTTTCAACATCTGGAACAACATGTCGTATTAAGATGTCCCATGAAGGTCCATTCGACATCGCGCCAGAACTGAAGTGAATTAAAGATTCTGTTATGTCTTAACGGATGCAGAATATTCAGGGAATAATATGCAAATTCTATGTGGCGCTGAATTAAAAGGTCTGAAGATTCAAATTGAGAAGAATATTGGAAAATATACACTTTCTAAATATGGAGATAT
Source organism: Lathyrus tuberosus (assembly GCA_022829125.1). NCBI lineage: Eukaryota > Viridiplantae > Streptophyta > Magnoliopsida > Fabales > Fabaceae > Lathyrus > Lathyrus tuberosus. The sequence goes on along the minus strand of JALAZF010000019.1, from coordinate 3,617,176 downwards.
TTTAGGAAGTTAAAGATTGAAGTCCTATTATGTAGCAGAAGTTTCTGCTGACTTGTAGCAGCTTATTTGTTGTGTCTGTGAAGGCCCAAATCCAGTTGGAAATAGGTTATATATAGATGCAGTGTAACCTAAAATTGTAACTGAACCAAAAATGTAAAAGTTATATTATTAGGGTTGGTTCCTGTACCACTCGACATGTGAGTTGGACAGTTTAATTAGTGTGATCCTCGAAGCTGTTAAGTAAGAGGCGTATTGTTCTTGGAGGAAGCTTTTAAGTAACTCTAAGCTGTGTCTTGGAAGTGTGTCTTCCTTGTTGAATTGTTGTATAGGTAAAGAGCCGTTGATGTAGTGGCGGAGTGTTGACTGCTAGACATCATTGCGATGATTGGGAGTGAGAAGGGTTTCTCATATCTAGAGAGGATCTAGGTAGAAGGGTCATTGGGTAGTGATTAAGTGATAAGTTGTAAACGGAGAGTTTAGCTTTGAATTAATACTGCTGATAGTGGACTTCATCCCTGGCTTGGTAGCCCCCAGAGTAGGTGTGTTAGACCGAACTGGGTTAACAATTCTGTGTGTTTTGCTTTTATCTTTTCAGTACCAAGCTTATTGTTATATACCTTGGCATGTGTGTTCATGTCAGACCAGATGTCAAATGGCATGTTATAGGACATCTGAATTCTGCACATGTACCAGAATTTCAGAAACCTTTAAGGAATACGCTCAGAGATGGCGTGAAATTGTCGCTCAAGTTTGTCCACCTCTTGAAGAAAATGAGATGACAAATATTTTCTTAAAAACCTTGAGCTCATTTTACTACAACAGAATGGTTGCCAGTGCGCCCAACGACTTCACCGGATGGTGGGCATGGGAGTTCGTCTTGAGGAAGCCGTCCGAGAAGGACGTTTAGTTAAAGACGCTGGATCATCAAGTAGTACAAAACAATACGATAGTGCTCTCCCTAAGAAAAAAGAGCAGGATATTGGGAATATCTCTCTCGAAAAGCAAAGGCGAAGTTATCAACCAGTAGCAGCGGTAACTCCTGCTATCAACCCTGCGCCTATTTCTACGTATCAACCTCAGGTTGCTCAAAGCCAACCGCAGTCGCAACAATTTCAGCAAAAGACACAACAGCCTCTTCAGCAGGCTCGTCCTCAATACAACAACAAGCGTACAACGCGGCCACCAGGATTTGATCCTATACCCGTATCGTACGCAGAACTATTTCCGTTACTACTGGCCAAGGGGCATGTCCAGACTAAGTCTCCTTTTACAATACCGGAAAACCCGCCTTTTTGGTTTAAGGTGGATCAGACTTGCCCTTACCATCAAGGAGGACCAGGGCATAACATAGAAAACTGTCTCAGTTTCAAATCCGACGTGCAAAAGCTTGTTAGGAGCGGGGTCTTATCTTTCAAAGATACGAATCCGAATGTTCTCACAAACTCGCTGCCTCAACACAAGAAGGGTACAGTCAATTTGATAGAGGGAGAGTCTAACAACATCTATCAAATTCATGATGTACTCTTGTTAAGGGCCAATTTGGTCAAGATGCATTGTAGACAGAGTGGATATGGCCATGTGCCACCTCATAATTATCACCAGTGTGATATCTGCTCTAAAAGAAATCGAGGATGTTCTGTGGTGTTATCAGCTCTACAGGGACAGATGGATCTCGGATGGATCCAAGAGCACCGAGTTCGTGGAGTTAACATGGTTTATACGAATTCCAACATCATACAAAACCACAATATCTGTGCGATGAATGTCAACCTGGTGGCAATGCACTCAAGGCAAAGCCAGTATCATAATCTTCCGCGTCATGATTATAATTCCTGCCTTACTTGCTCGATAAACAAATAGGGATGCTCTTTTGTACAAGAGGCCCTCCAGCGTCAGATGGATCTTGGATGGATTCAAGACTACCATGATAGGAATCATTATCAAATCAACATGATTCAAATCTTTGATATTCTCTTGATGAATACCAGCCTGGTGGAGTTACATGCTAAACAGGTCAGACTCGGGTTCCTGGTATCACATGATTATCAAGGCTGTAAAGCGGGTTGCGAAGACGATCAGGGATGTGCCTGATCAGTGAATTTTGATGCACATTCCTCTATGTTTATACTTATACATTTCCATACTTTACTTTGGTTATTTTTCTATTTTAATGTGTTTTTATAAATTAGTTTATTTTTGCACTTATTTGATTTTCGCACTTTATTTTCAGCATTAGCAGTCTGCACTAAAATGATCATATCTGGAGCTATGGGAATCAGTTTGAGACATTCTACTAGTCGATGGAAAGCTAAGACAGAGAGCTATGACTTTCATGAAGAAGTCAGAAGCTGAATCAGAATGTAGCAGACCCAAAAAAGTCGTTGAAGTTGCAGCATTAGATATAATTTGTTTTGGCCTGGGTTATGTATTTGACCCAGTTGGGTTGTAAACCGAATTCACTTCTCTTGTATAAGGGGAGAAGCGTGTTACTTTAGTTTCCTCTCTTTTTCTTTTCAAAAAATTTGAATATTTGCTTTTGTACGATTACGATGAAGAACTAATCTTTCCGAGTCGATCTGCTGTAATTCAGGTTCCAACACTTGAGATTATTATAATGTTAATTTTAGTTTAATTCCTTTCAATGATATTTTGTGTTCTTGTATACTTAATTCAATTGCATGAAATATATTGATTCAATTTGGTTGATTGTATGACCCTAACATTGGCACGACACGTTTGCTTAATTCGTTTTTGTGTCTGATCAATCATGTTTGCTTAATCCATGAAAACTTATTCCGTTTGCTTAATTCGGACAATAGGATCATACATCTCACGAACTTCACCACGCTTGTCACTGAGTTTGTATCCAAATAGGAATAGACAATCCGCTTAGGGTATTAAAATTATAATAATCGATGATAGTAGGAACTGAATCGGTAGATTGACTTATTTCATAATCACTTTTGTTAATCACTTTTTCTCAATCGAACACCAAACCAAAACCCCCCTAATTCGATTTACCTTTGGTTAGTAATAATCAAGAATCCTTGTGAGAACGATATCCGAGTTACAGTTGTCGCTAAACTACCGTTTGAAAATCACTCGTTTTTGATCCGTGCACGACATCGGATCAAATTGGCACCGTTGCCGGGGATTCTTGTTATTATTAACTATTTTTAGAGTCATAGGTATAGTGTTCTCGAGTCTAGGCCCTAGTTTCCTTACGGTTTTAGTCAATTCACGTTTTAGAGTCAAAATAGAAAAAAAATCGGTTTTTGGGAAAATTGCGTCCGATTCGAAATCTGTTCCGGGCATCTTTAGTAAAAAAATTCTCTGATCATTTGTCCCGTACTACAAAGTAGTTACGGGACTTTGCTTTCAAATCGCCAAATTCCTCTTTTTTCTATTTTTAATGAATTTTTTACTATTTTCATAGAGTCGAAAAAAATCAAAAAAAATCTCAAAATTATATTTTTAAGTCATTAGATTAATTCCGATGTTAGTTTATTTTTCTGAAATTATTTTAATCAATTTCCTTCTTTGTGTTTGTTTCTGACTTTTAGGGACATTGTTGGCATTTACACAATTGTTGCTGCATTGCTGTGCTTTAGTCCTGGCTACTAGGTCTTCGTGTTCTAATCTTTTGAATTTTGATCCTAAAGTAGAAAGAACTTTTCACGCACGTCGTAGAGCAGTCCAGGCTAGTAATAGTTCACCACTCACAAGTGATTCTGATTCGGATTATTTTAATAACTTATTTGATTCGGATACTGAAATTGTTATTGACATGGCTGACCAAAGAACTTTAAGGCAGTTGGCTGCTCCTGATGTTAACTATAATAACTTATGTATTGAATATGCCGACCTTGCTGTTCCTTTTGAATAAAATCTGGATTAATACACTTGTTGCCGAGATTTAGTGGTCTTGCAGGTGAAGATCCACACAAGCATCTCAAAGAATTCCATATTGTTTGTTCTACTCCACTTAGGCCTGAAGGAATTACAGAAGATCACATTAAGCTGAGAGCTTTTCCGTTTTCTCTACAAGGTGCAGCCAAGGACTGGTTATATTATCTGGAACCGAATTCTGTTACTACTTGGAATGATTTGAAGAAAGTATTCCTGGAGAGATACTTTCCTGCATCCAGAGCTGCCTCAATACGAAAAGACATTTGTGGTATTAGACAACGGGATAGTGAATCATTGGCTGAATATTGGGGGAGGTTCAAATAATTAGTTGCGAGTTGCCCACAACGTCAGATCACCGAGCAATTATTGATTCAGTATTTCTATAAAGGATTAAATCCAATGGATAGGAATATTTTGGATGCTGCTAGTGGTGGAGCACTTGTTGATAAGACTCCAGCCGCTGCCAAGGCTTTGATTGAGAACATGTCACTTAATTCCCAACAATTCACAACAAGAGACAATTCTGTTCAAATAAAGGGTGTGAATGAGGTTCACGTTTCCTCTCATGTTTCTCATTCCGATAAGGCCTTCGAAAACAGAATGAGTGAGCTGACTGATTTAGTGAAACAGTTGGTAGTGGTAGGTAAAGCTCAAGTAGCCCAACAAGCCCAAACAACAAGGTTATGTGGTATTTGTACTTCTTCTGACCATCCTACCGATACATGTCCTATTCTGCAAGATGACAAGCCTACTGAACTGCCTCAAGCATATGCTGCAGCCCTTTATAATCAAGGTAACAGTCAAAATAGGTACAACAATACTCCTGACCTGTCCACCAACAAATACCATCCTAATTGGAGGAACCATCCCAACCTTCGATACGGAAACCCACAATCCGGCCAACAACAGAACCCACCTCAAGTGGCCACCCATGCACCTTCCGGACCATCCTTAGAGGATCTTGTCAAACAAATGGCCGTCAACAACCTCCAATTCCAGCAAAGGACCGATTCTAGCATTCAGACCTTGCACACACAGATGGGACAGCTTGCTACTCAAATAAATACCATGCAAGCCCAAGGATCGAACCAACTTCCAGCCCAAACAGTTGTCAATCCAAAGGGTCCTAATGCTAATGTGAGTGCAATTTCTTTGAGATCTGGAAAAGTTACAGAACCAGCTCCTGAAAAAAATAAAAAAATCATTGAGGTAACTTCTGAACTTTCTCCTTCTGAACCTCCCCCAGCTGAACTTTCTTCTCCTTCTTCTGTTGTGGTCGAAACTGAAAAAAATAAAGAAAAAGAGTATGTATCACCCGTCCCCTTCCCACATAGAGTTATGAAAAATAAAAGAATTGAGGAAGGAGACAAAGAAAGAGAGATATTAGATGTTTTTCGAAAAGTTGCGGTAAACATTCCGTTACTTGATGTGATTAAGCAGGTTCCTAAGTATGCTAAGTTTCTGAAGGATTTGTGTACCAACAAGAGGAGGATTAAGGGAAGTGAAAAAATCAACTTGGGAAGAAATATTTCTGCTTTTATCCAGCCCAAACCTTCATCTGAAAAGGCTGTAGGCGAGCAAAATGTTTCAGCTCTCACCACTCAGGTTCTGCCACGAAAACAGAAGGATCCAGGAACATTTGTTATTCCTTGCACCATCGGGAATAGTAAATTTGAGAATTGCATGCTTGATTTGGGAGCGGGCATTAATGTTATGCCTAATTCTGTTTATAATAACCTTTGTCTTGGTCCTTTGCAGCATACAGGTTTAATCATTCAATTGGCGAACAGGAGCAACGCTCGACCCGCCGGAGTGGTCGAAGATGTCCTTGTTCAAGTTAACGATTTGATTTTTCCGGCATATTTCTATATTCTAGACATGGAAGGAGAAACCAAGACAAGCAGAGCTCCCATCATTTTAGGCAGACCGTTCATGAAAACGGCGAAAACGAAAAATTGATGTTGACGATGGAACCATGTCCATGGAATTTGGTGACATTGTCGTAAAATTTAACATTTTTTATGCTATGAAACATCCTATGGAGGAGCATTCCATTTTTCATATTGAGCTGATTTCTGAATTAGTTGATGACACTTGTTCTGAATTATTTTCCCTTGATTTTCCATCTCTCTCTGGTTTTGATGATGTTTATTCATGTTCTGATTGTACTGACACTAACCTTTGTGTTGTGTGTGCTGAGATTGATGCTGCTTTGCAGGCTGATATATTTCCTACAGGTGAAGTTGTTGCCGATGAAGCTGTTTTTGCAGCTGATGCCCTTGACATCCCGGCTGCCCCGAGTACTCCATCCATCGAGCAGCCCCCGTCCTTAGAGCTAAAAGAGCTCCCTGAAAACCTGAAATACGCTTACTTGGAGAGTAATGAAAAACTCCCTGTTATTATTTCTTCTAACCTTAATTTCGACCAAGAAGACAAGCTTTTGCAGGTTTTGAAGAAGCACAAGAAGGCAATCGGATGGACATTAGCCGACCTCCCAGGTATTAGTCCGTCGATGTGTATGCACAGGATTTTACTTGAGGACGGGGCAAAAACAGTAAGGCAGCCCCAAAGGAGGCTTAATCCTTTGATTCTTGATGTTGTGAAGAAAGAGGTAACCAAACTCTTGCAAGCAGGTATTATTTATCCTATCTCTGACAGTAAGTGGGTAAGCCCAATGCAGGTTGTACCTAAGAAATCTGGACTTACAGTGGTAAAAAATGAAATGAATGAACTTGTTCCCACTAGAGTTCAGAATAGTTGGAGAGTTTGTATTGATTACAGGAGATTAAACCAGGCTACGAGAAAGGATCACTTTCCTTTACCGTTCATTGACCAAATGCTTGAACGGCTAGCTGGTAAATCACATTATTGTTTTCTTGATGGCTTTTAAGGTTACTTTCAGATTCATATTGCACCGAAAGATTAAGAGAAGACCACTTTTACTTGTCCCTTCGGTACTTTTGCTTATAGGAGGATGCCTTTTGGTCTTTGCAATGCTCCTGGCACTTTCCAGCGATGCATGATTAGCATTTTTGCTGATTTTATTGAAAATTGCATGGAAGTTTTTATGGATGATTTCACTGTTTATGGTTCTTCTTTTGATGCATGTTTGAGCAGTTTAAGCTTGGTTTTACAGAGATGCATTGAGACTAACCTTGTTTTAAATTATGAAAAATGCCATTTTATGGTTGAGCAGGGAATTGTTCTTGGTCACATAATTTCTGAAAAAGGAATTTCTGTTGATCCTTCTAAAATTGATGTGATTTCTACACTGCCTTACCCTTCTTGCGTTCGCGAGATTCGTTCTTTTCTTGGTCATGCAGGTTTTTACAGGCGTTTCATCAAGGATTTCAGCAAGATAGCTCTTCCGCTGTCAAACTTGTTGAAGAATGACGTCACTTTCGACTTCAATGACAAATGCAAACAAGCGTTTGACTTCTTGAAGAAAGCATTGACCTCCGCTCCTATAATCCAGCCCCATGACTGGACCCTCCCTTTTGAGCTTATGTGTGATGCTTCTAATTATGCTGTTGGGGATGTCCTTGCACAAAGAGTTGACAAGGCTGCCCATGTTATTTACTATGCTTCTAGGACTTTAGATTCTGCACAGTCAAATTACACTACCACTGAAAAAGAATTTCTAGCTATTGTTTTTGCTCTTGATAAATTCTGATCTTGTTTGCTAGGTTCCAAGGTTGTTGTTTTTACTGACCATGCAGCTTTAAAGTACTTGTTGAAGAAGCCGGATGCAAAACCGAGATTGATTCGGTGGATGTTGTTACTCCAAGAGTTTAATGTAGAGATTAAAGACAAAAGTGGAGCTGAGAACTTAGTGGCTGACCACTTGAGCAGGATAGAGAGAGACGAAAATCCTTTTCCTATTCAGGATGACTTTCCTGATGAGCAGCTTTTACTTTTGCATGGGATAACCCCTTGGTTTGCTGACATTGTTAATTATCTTGTTGCTGGTGTTTTTCCTACAGGTGCATCTAGATCACAAATTCACAAACTCAAGAGTGATGCCAAATATTATGTTTGGGATGATCCATATCTTTGGAAGTTTGGTAGTGATCAGGTAATTAGAAGATGTGTTCCCGACTATGAGATTGAATCGATTTTAAATTTTTCTCATGCATCTCAAGTCGGAGGACACTTTGGCCCTCAAAGGACTGCGAGGAAAGTCCTTGACTCAGGTTTCTATTGGCCCACCATTTTTAAGGATGCTTTTGAGACTTACCGCACTTGTAAAGAGTGCCAGATAGCAGGTACAAACATCACTCGCAAGAGTGAAATGCCTCAGCAGCCCATGCTTTTCTGTGAGGTATTTGATGTATGGGGAATCGATTTCATGGGTCCCTTTCCTGTATCATTTGGTTTCCTTTACATTTTACTTGCTGTTGATTATGTTTCAAAGTGGGTGGAAGCTATCCCCACTAGGACTAATGATTCTAGAGTTGTTGCAGATTTTGTCAGGTCTAATATCTTTTGCAGGTTTGGAATACCGCAAGCTATCATCAGTGACCAAGGCACTCATTTCTGTAACCGCACCATGGAATCTTTGCTCCGGAAGTATAGAGTTGTGCACAGAGTCTCTACTTCATATCACCCACAAACTAATGGGCAAGCTGAGATCTCAAACAGGGAGATCAAACAGGTTTTAGAGAAAATGGTGCAGCCAAACAGGAAGGACTGGAGCCGTCGCCTAGAAGACGCACTTTGGGCTCAAAGAACAGCTTTCAAGACACCCATTGGGATGTCTCCTTATCGACTTGTTTTTGGTAAGGCATGTCATCTTCCTGTCGAGATAGAACACCGTGCTTATTGGGCGGTGAAAAGTTGTAATTTGGAGATGCAACAAGCAGTAGAAATTAAAAGTGCAGGTACTGACAAAGTTTTCAAGGTTAATGGGCAACGCCTTAAGTTATTCCATGAGAGTTATGTGCCTGAAGATGTTGCCATAGAAGAGCATTCTTTAGAAGTGCCCAACTACACTGCAACTTGACCAGGGAGCACTTTTTCCTTTCTCTCACTCTTACTTTATAATTGAGTCCTTTTCATTGAGGACAATGTATGTCTTAAGTGTGGGGGAGGGAACCTTTTGTTTTTGTTTTTGTTTTCCTTTTGTTTTTATTTTTGTTTGTTTGTTTTCTTGAATAAAAAAAAATGGAATTTGCATGCTTTCTTGTTAGTTATTTTGCTACATCTGTGAATATTCTCTCTGTTCTTGGTCGAAAGATTTATGGTGTGATGTGATTTACTCTTTTTGTGCATTCTTGGTATATATGTTTAACTAAGCTCTAAATTGTACATCACTAGTGATAGATCACTAACCCTTGTGAGATTTCGAGCCTACTAATGGATAACACATAAAAAAAAATCCATCTTTTCTTTCTTGTGTGATTTCACTCATGTTTGTTAGGCTCTAGAACTTGAATTGACTCTTGTTGAAACTTTTTGTTTACTTGTGCACACTGAAATGATAAAGGCATGTTGTTTTGTTTTATTTTTAACCAGTTAGCCAAAAAGCCAACCTTAACAATATTATCCCTTTGTTTGGAAACCCCTTGAGCCTATTATCCTTTTTTGTGTTTAGAACTCATTACAATCCGAAAAGTGAAAAACAACGTATCACCCTATTCAAGGGGTTAGAAGAGTCTTGTATGGAGTTGTGTGGGGTTGAACATTATGCTTTTGATGATGTTGTTATGGTGTTGGTAGAAAAGAAAAAAAAAATGAAAAATGAAAAAAATAAAATAAAATATAGAGAAGGTTGTCAATTTTAATCTTTCTAAAAAAAAAAAAAAAAAGAGAAGAGAATTAAGTTGTAAGTTTGTTGTTCAATAGAATTTCCTTTTGAGATGTTTTGTAGTTCAACCTCCGCAATTTCTTCAAACCTCTTTTATCTCTTTGAATTTTAACTTAGTACCCCTTAGGATATATCTCACCCTGACCTTGGCCAAGTTACAACCATAATAAAAGTCCTCTTGATCTTTTGTGTGCAATGTATTTCAATGGTGAATGTTAGAGTCTTTTCAAGCTTATGGTAGTACTAACTTTCATGTTGTGCTTTGAGTGTATACAGTAACCTAAACACTTGAGAGTTGAGTGGAAACAGTTTATCTTGTGAGGATCTTGATACTTTTGATGTACTTTTTGGTAATCTGTTTTTCATACTTACTTTGAATGTCACAGTTGAATCTCTCACTAATGCCATGTCTTGAAGCTTAGACTTAGAAGTGTGTTTGCATCTTGTGTCCTGATAACTTTTGAGTTTGCATGCTCTGTTTCATTTTTTGTTTTGAAGTTTTTCTGTTTTGAATTTTTAATTTTGCTCGGAGTGCAAAAGTTTAAGTGTGGGGGAATTTGATCAGTGCATTTTGATGCACATTCCTCTATGTATATACTTATACATTTCCATACTTTACTTTGGTTATTTTTCTATTTTAATGTGTTTTTATAAATTAGTTTATTTTTGCACTTATTTGATTTTCGCACTTTATTTTCAGCATTAGCAGTCTGTACTAAAATGATCATATCTGGAGCTACGGGAATCAGTTTGAGACGTTCTACTAGTCGATGGAAAGCTAAGAGAGAGAGCTACGACTTTCATGAAGAAGTCAGAAGCTGAATCGGACTGTAGCAGACCTGAAAAAGTCGTTGAAGTTGCAGCATTAGATATAATTTGTTTTGGGTCACTTGTTTTGGGCCTGGGTTATGTATTTGACCCAGTTGGGTTGTAAACCGAATTCTCTTCTCTTGTATAAGGGGAGAAGCGTGTTACTTTAGTTTCCTCTCTTTTTCTTTTCAAAAAATTTGAATCTTTTGCTTTTGTACGATTACGATGAAGAACTAATCTTTCCGAGTCGATCTGCTGTAATTCAGGTTCCAACACTTGAGATTATTATAATGTTAATTTTAGTTTAATTCCTTTCAATGATATTTTGTGTTCTTGTATGCTTAATTCAATTGCATGAAATATATTGATTCAATTTGGTTGATTGTATGACCCTAACATTGGCACGACACGTTTGCTTAATTCATTTTTGTGTCTGATCAATCATGTTTGCTTAATCCATGAAAACTTATTCCGTTTGCTTAATCCAGACAATAGGATCATACATCTCACGAACTTCACCGCGCTTGTCACTGAGTTTGTATCCAAATAGGAATAGACAATCTGCTTAGGGTATTAAAATTATAATAATCGATGATAGTAGGAACTGAATCGGTAGATTGACTTATTTCATAATCACTTTTGTTAATCACTTTTTCTCAATCAAACACCAAACCAAACCCCCCCTAATTCGATTTACCTTTGGTTAGTAATAATCAAGAATCCTTGTGAGAACGATATCCGAGTTACAGTTGTCGCTAAACTACCGTTTGAAAATCACTTGTTTTTTATCCGCGCACGACAGCGGATCAAATTGATCGGTCTCTTACTTATCATTGATCCGAATAATTCTCAATCCCTAAGCGGAATTTATTCCCTTGTCAATTACAATATCAATCAACAAGCGCAATTGATACTAAAAGATATATATTCCTAATTTCCGAATTAAGCAAACGGATAAACACAATCGCGAATTAAGCTAACACGATATAGAAACGCGATTTAACGACAAAGCGACGTAAACGGCGATTAAAAGTTATAGGAACATACAATCATCGAAATTAATCAATCAACTCTAAGAAAAGTCGAATTAAGCAAACAACAAATCAAAGAGAATAATTGAAAGGAAAATAAATTTAATTGAGAAACATAAGAACCTCAAAGTATGATGGAGGCGCGATTATAGTAGATCGACCTATTTCATAATCACTTTTTATAATAACTTATTTTCTCATTATTTTTCTAAATCAAAACCAAAATACCCCACTAAACCTTTTCTTTAGTTGGTTGAATCATACAAGAATCCTTGTGAGAATGATACTCGAGTCATTGTCGCTTTACTACATTTTTAAAATAACTCGTTTTTGATCCGTGCGCGACAGCGGATCAGTGCCCTTGTCCAGGAAACACTTCAGCACTTGTTGAACCACTGGTGGCTTCTAATCTATATGGATGAAGACACCCAGCAAATTAGTATCACTAACGGGAATCCTACTAGATATCAAAGTCAGGATGTTTGGTCGATGGAAATAGATCTAGTAAGGTTACATTGTATTCAAAGTGGACGTGGCCAGGTGCCACTACACAACTATGAGCGGTGTGGAGTTTGCTCAGTGGATAATCAAGGATGCTACCTCGTGCGAGCAGCCCTTCAAAGTCAGTTGGACCACAAAGAGATTCAACCATGGTCAAGTTCTGGACCAGTCAACTACCTCGCTGATCAAATCGAGGACGTTGTCATAATCTCTGATCATCAGAGGGCTAGGGATGTTTGTGCCATCATCCCTCTACTTGACGATTCGAGAGTTCCCAACCGGGAACAGATCGAAATTACTTACGATGGTCAGAAAAATCAGAAGGATCCCATAGTCATCTATCTACCGGGACCGCTACCGTATGAATTAACTAAGGTTATTCCTTACAAATACAGTACAACAACAATTGAGAATGGAAAGGAAATTCCATTACCCTCCGTCATGAATATTGCAGACATCAGTCGAGTAACACGGAGTGGTAGAATCTTTAATAGAGGAGTTGGAGAACCCAACAAAGAAAAGGAACCTCAGACAGAAGTTCCCAATCCACCAGTCGGTCAATCCAGTAATCCCGACCTTTCGAAAAACAATGATGAGATGCTGAAGCTCATCCAAAGGAGTGAATACAACATTGTTGATCAGCTGTTACAAACTCCTTCAAAAATCTCGGTATTATCATTGTTACTTAGTTCAGAAGCGCACAGGGAGGCTCTACAGAAAGTCTTGGAGTAAGCCTTTGTAGAACAGGATGTAACAATCAGACAGTTCGATAGCATTGTCTCTAACATCACTTCAGGCAATAACTTGGGATTTAGTGATGAGGAATTACCTGAAAAAGGTCGTCGTCATAACATGGCGCTCAACATTACAGTCAACTTCCAGGACGATGCTTTAGCCAGCGTACTGGTAGACACAGGGTCAGCCCTGAATGTTATGCCGAAGTCCACTTTGATGAAATTATCATTCAAAGGACCTCCGATGAAAACCAGCGAGGTCATTGTCAAAGCATTTGATGGATCCAGAAAAACGGTTATCGGCGAAGTCGACGTTCCTATAACTATTGGTCCTCACACTTTCCAAGTTACTTTCCAGGTCATGGACATCCGAGAAACATATAGTTGTTTATTAGGAAGACCTTGGATACATCAGGCTGGGGCGGTCACTTCAACCCTCCACCAAAAGCTAAAGTTCGTCCAGAAGGGCCAACTCGTCACGGTTTGCGGAGAACAAGCCTTGCTCGTGAGCAACTTGTCATTATCTACTTATGTAGAACCCGAGGAGGTTGTTGGAACTCAGTTCCAAGCACTGTCGGTGAGCAATGAGAATCAATCAGAAAAAGGAACCTCGATTTCCTCATACAAAGATGCTATCAAAGCAGTCGAGAATACCAATACAACCGGATGGGGCAGCTTGTCATTCCTACTGACAATAAGAAAAAGAAGGGTCTTGGTTTTTCTGCAACCTGTACTCAGACGGCTACGAACAATAAAAGTTTTCATCCCATTCAGAACTTCTTCCACAGTGGAGGCTTCCTTCAACCAGTGACTCAAGAAGTGTATACTATTAATAAAGATGATTCCTCCGATACGGAGGAAGAATGGAAGTCATATCTCAACGAGGATGGTTATACGTCTCAGGGAGAAACGCAGACTCCCTTTTGCTATCCCGCACAGAGTCTGAGGTTTATACCGAGGTCAGATGTCGAAATGATATACGGAGATTGTGATCCTGAAGGATGTCGTGCTCCGCCAAATTCATTAGAGGAAGACACTCTGATGAAATACAACTTTCTTGGGCTTCGTACAAGACACATATAAAAACACTCTCTTGTTGAGTCAACCCTTTTAGCCTCTATCTCGGGCTTCGTACGAGACACAAAAGCAACCTCTTGTTGGGTCAATAGCCTCCTTTTAGGCTTTGTATAAAGAAATCCCCGTTTGATTCAATCAACCTTTTAGCATCAAATCTGTGCCTTGGTCACAGTATACAAACATCAACAACTCCTTTTCCTCCGTCTAATTGCTGTAAGCGGTAAGCCTCTGGATTATTTACATCCACGCCACTATCCCTCTTTTAGCATGAGAAATTCCTAAGGAAAGATGGCATTGCTCTAAACTGAGTTAAAGTCTTCTTCTTCGGGTTGAAAATCCCCTATAAAGGAAATTATGGCATTGCTGGATTCACATATCCCAGTTAAAGTAATTCTCCTTTATAATCAGTCACCCAACAATTGTGACAAATAGACCCCTCTTTAGAGATGACAAATTCTCTCTAAAGTCAACACCCTTTTAGCCTCACATCTTGGGCTTCAAACAAGATACAAATAGACCCTTCAGCTTCACATCTTGGGCTTTGAACAAGATATAAACTACCTTTAGCTTCATGTTTTGGGCTTTGAACAAGACCCTAAAACACCATTTCCTCCCATAGAATAGGAGGAACTACGATCGCTCTGATTTCCCTATCTCGGGAATACGTAGACATAAGATTGTAAAAGAATCTTAGCGAGCACACTAATAAAAAAAACCCAAAGTCCCCTACCTCCAGCCAATCTAGCATAGTATCCCAACAAATTCCCCATGAACAATCTCGGTATTTCGTTCTGAACAAAATAAGTAGAGAGAGACCCACGAACTAAAGCCGCATCTGTAAACCAACAGTTTTGACTGTTTAACCTCAGTTTGCAAGCAGGGTTAATTGGAGACATCTATTTCCCTTCCTTCATCAGCTTCAATAGGATAAAAAATGAATCGAACTGTAGTACCAAAGCGATAGTGATTCGAAACCACAAAAACCGCGCTACACCAAGCTCTAAAATGATGTTGGCAGATTCGGGAGAAATAGCTTGGAGGTCGACTTGTTGGAGGAGATTTTCCAGAGAGATGTGAGTGGCATGATCCATCTGTAGGAGTGAGAAAAGGTCACCCTTAAAGATCTTATCTTTGATCTTTAGAAGGATATCGTCCTCAGGCTTGCTTGAAGGCTGATCTCCAGAGGCAGTCGAAGCACTAGGGGTTTTGTCAGAGGAACTTCCTCGACTGCCAAGAAGGATCTTTATGTATTGTCGAGGGTTACTGGCCTTCAAGGCATCGAGTTCCTTTTCAAAAAGGCCTGCTCCATACACAGTGGAGGTTACCTTGCCTTCAGCAGCAGCAGTTGCTGGGGTAGTAGTGGCTTCGACAGGGGTCGGCTCATTAGTAGGTCCATTGTCAGCTTTCTTCTCCTCATCTTTGTCCTCCTCTTCTTCATCTTCATCCATTTTGTCATCAACATTTTCATCACTGTGGCCATCAAGTTTAGACTGGTGCATTGTCTCATTATCATCTTCTTCCATCTCCTCCTCCCCTTCTGGATCAGTATTGTCAGCCCCAACGGTCTCGTCCACTGGTGAGCCATATTCATCGACCAAGGTTGTATTTTCATCCATGGCGAAGGTCCCTGGATCATGCTAACCATCTTCTTCCTCATGGTTGGAGCCATTTGTTTGAGACTGCTGGGTAGTAGTCTTTGTTGGCAAAGTGGGAGTTGTTTCAAAGCCAGGTTTGTTAATTTCACCTAGTGAACTCATTCCAGAGCCCAAATCAGAAGTGGGATGGTATGTAGGCTCACCTTGGCTATTCAGAAGAGTGGCTGGAGAAGGAGGATTATCCATTGGTGGCTTCGAGCCACTTGCATAAGCCTGAATCAAATCGAAGCAAAATCAGAACAAAAGAAAACAAGGTAAATAAATTGGCTCTTTGAGAAGTGACATGATAAGTTACCATGACACCTTCAGCATCAGGGCTAGAGTTATTGCTTTCAGCATTATCTGCGACTGGTTTAGAGGCAGTTCCAGAAGAAGCTTCTGCAACTCTACTAGTAGTGGTTGTCTTTTTGGAGACTTTAGCCGTTTTAGGCTCAGATTGGCCACCAGCAGCCTCTGTCTCTTGGCTTGGTTTTTTCCTCTTCTTGATCTTTAAGTCTTCAGGAGGAGATTGGTTATCATCCTCCGAATCAATGATAATTTGGGCAGTGCCCCTCTTCGATTTCCTCTGTGGTGTCAGAGGTGGTTTGCGGGAAGCCTAAAATAATGAGAAGCATTAAGGGGAAGAAAGACTAATCAACGAAAGGAAAAGGTGTGTGACGTACCTTGCTGCCTTCACCTTTTGCTTCGACCAGTTGCTGAGGTGTGTTCTTCTTGGGTACAGCTGCAAAACAAACCAAGTTACCACAAGTCAGTAATGATAAAGTTCAAATGAAAGAACATAAAAATCGAAGAATCCAAACCTTCATGTATTTTGGATTCGATGCGAACATCTTCGATACCGACATGAAGGTGTCCTTTGAAACTGTCTAGCGTATGCTTAGTCAGAACCACCCGCTGAGCCTTGGGTTTCGACTGATGGCGAAGGATCTTTATAGAATCCCCACAGATGAACCAATCTGGAAATGGAGGGGCAAGAGCCACTCCAAAGTCAGCAGAAGGCAGTCGAGGAATCTTCGAAGGAAATAGGGCGAAATCCACTTCATAGCGTTTCTCGGGAGGAACGTATGAAGGGAGTTTCAAACTCTCCATTTTCTTTAAAAATTTCTCCTTCAGCGTAACTGCGGCTTCACGGACGGTTCGACTAATATCATCTGGTCGATAAACAGTTTCAAAGTACTTCTGGAAGGCTTGAACCTCTTTAATATGAGTAGATTTACCTTTTTTTATCTTCTCCTGCACATTAACAAAAGCTTGGTCAATTAACTGAGCGAAGCTAGAGACATCAAGGAACTCTGCAGCCTCTTCATCCACAGTCCCTTTGTTAGGGAGGCTGACTTCAAAAGTGGCATTAAGCCAAAGCTGGAGTAGCCAAAAGGGTCTTGATAGCAGGAGGTTCCCGTTGCTTTCTTGATTCTTCAGACGACCAGCACCTTCACTTAAAGACTCGTACAGACTGGCCAATATCATTTCACTTAGGCAAAAGCCTCGATTAAGGTGTAATTGATTGGCCAAAGTTAGGTATTTCCTGGCCACCTGCAAAGATTTGGTGCAAAATACACAACGAGAAAGCCACATAGCCAGAAATACTATATGCTCTTGATCTTCGACTGTGTCAGTTTGTTTGTCATGGTAATGATTCATGAAATGGATGTAAGTATGTTTGGTGGTTGAGAACCCTATGGTGTCTTGAGCATCTATTTCAGGGTCATAAATTAGCCCATGTGGTTTTAGCCCTGTGATAGCGGCTATGTCGAAGAGGGTGGGTGTCATCTTCCCACAAGGGAGGTGGAAAGTATAATGGGTACTATCCCAAAAATACAAAGACGATGCCAATAAAATCGGACAGTAAACGGGACCTGTCTTCGACATCATAATCAGGTCGTAAATCCCTAAATCCTTCAAAGTTTCTGCTTTGACTTTCTCTACTTTGGTCAACCAGCTCAAGTAGAGATCAACGTCCTTAAAATACGGGGTTGCTCTAAACAACCTGGACCCGTCATTCAAGTACTTCAAATCTATGTTTTTTAGGGCTACATTGTCATGGGGTTCAGATGTTACCCTAGCTTTGTCTTTCTGCCCTAAGGGTTTGGTTTTATGGCATGAAGGAAATAAATCACTAATGGCTGCATAATCTGTACCTAAAGAAGACAAAGGACCAGATAAAGCTAATGGTTTCCCAGAAACGGTAACGGGAATCAATACCTGAGTTTCGTAGATATGTCTTTTTTCTTCCTTGAGAGGCTCAGGGATGAACTGCTGATTCTTCACCACTTTGGGTCCATTCAATGTAGCGAAGGGAGGAAGTAGTGGCATGTTCTTTGGTCCTTTGAACTTTTGGCTTTTCATTGGGTTTTGGGTGATAGTGTTTGAGGATGCCATTGTTGAAAACTGGAAGAAATGGGTTTACCGAAGGTGAAGAGTTGAAAGTTTTTGAGAGAGAAGAAAGTGTGTAGTGAATACTTTGGAGTTGGAAATGTAAAAAATAGTTTCTGAAGAAACTATTTATAAAGTATTTGGAAACACTAAAAGGTCACTAATCATCATTAGGGGCTAAAAGCTAGTGGGACACGTGTCCTCCCAGGAGCAAAAGTAGGGGCGGTGGCAGTTACTACCCATGCTCGCGATCTCCTAAACTCTAGGAGAGGTTATGATGGTTTGGGATTTTATGTGATTTCCGAGGAGATGTTTTAGATATAATCATAATTGGTTATGACGTCATAAAAGTGATTGAAAAGAAACTGAATAGTTTCTTGAGACGTGGGTTGATCGGTTATGTTGACACCTATGTGGGGTCGAAAGATGGCGTCGAATAGGACATTATTAAAAAATGATCTTTTCTTCAGTACTGTCGAAAAGGAAATTTTTGGGGGGCAATTTGTTGGCTCATAAATTCGACGCCTGTATTAAGCTGGAGGAATTGATTGATGGTAAAATTCTTGGAATAGGTCCAAAGGAGTGTTCGACTGGAACTTCAAGAGGAACTTAAGTTGAAGATGCTTGTATAAAGGATATGCTGGGGACTTAGAAATATTTCCAAGAATTTGGAAATCACCTTCGACCGAGGTTACTGATCGTGTCCGACGCTAAGGAATTCAAATTCAAATAAAGGAGGGAGTAGTTATTCTTGTTCGCTCCTGAAAAAGACAAGTGGCGTATATCCAAGGGACAGAAGCATGCAACGCGACACTTGTCATGTGTTGATTGTTTTAGGAAGTTAACAGCAATTAGTTTTATTATTATAAATAGGAGTTCTAGCAATAGGATTCGGTGTGTTGTGTTCACTTTGTACAAGTTACTCCAAATTTACTCAAAGTATCCGCGTGTAGAGAAAAGAGTCTTGTGAGAATGTATGTGATGTAAACACCATTTATCTTTTCAATGCAATCTACTTCAGCCCTTTTTTATTAAGAGTTCATCTTTCACTTTATTGCAAGTTACGTTTCAGCATTGTGTCTTACCTTTATATTTTCAGCCTTTCATTAAGACTTCATCTTTCATTTTATGCAAGTTATGTTTATGCATTTCGTTTACTTTTATACTTTCGACCTTTCCTTTACAATGTCAGCCTTTTCGACTTAAATTTCTTGCACATCTTTTAAAAGCCACATTTTAGATAAACTTCTCTTTATAAACAATGTTGAAGTGTTTGTTTCTTTAGAATTTACCTTAGATCAATTGTTAGCACATGTCCTAGGATCAGTTTGATCGATCTGTGAGTCACCAAAGTTAGATTTGGAAGATCAGTGGTTGTTTACCAATTTTCACGGTAAACAAATTGGCACGCCCAGTGGGACAGTGCTAACTTCTATAGAGATTTTTCTAAGTTTTGAAAATCTGCATTTATTAGTCTTTTCTTTGAGAAAACTTTGTTGCATGTTATTGAGAAGTGGAAAAGTAGCCACTACAAACGGAGAGAGACCAAGGAGAAGATATACTAGGAAAATGGCGACGAACACTAGTCAGCCAAACAATCCAAACCCTCAAGGGAGTGGTTTTAATCCTCAATCAAGTAATTCAAATGCCCAGCCTAGTAACACTAACCCTCAGAATGTGTCTAGGAACGATGTGGTACCACCCCCAGTCCCCTCGACAGGAGAGCCAATAGCACCTCCTGTTATGTCTGAACTAATTCCATCAGTGGCAGGTTCAGGGTCGACATATACAAGATCTTACACTCAACCCGTTTTAGAGTATATTAGGCCACAAGGATCTAATCCCCAAACTCCACTTGGAGGAACTTCGACGTTTAGGTAGTTTCCCCCTCCAGCATTTTCACAACATTACCAAGGAATCCACCTTATGGAATGCCAACGTCAATAATGCAAAGCCTCCAAAATGCCCCCCCCAGTATTCTCAAAAAATGTAATGTCTTCGCCATTACAAGGGTCAGGATCTGGGATAAATGTGGGTCGAAACAACCAAAGTGTAGGTGTGGGGTATTCCACTCAAGGTCCTAGTTTAACCAATACCTCTATAGCATGTTTAAGATAGAAAATGGATGAGAGTAACCTACAAATGGTACAAACCTTGTCCCAAAATATGGGGGATATTTTCCAGCCTTTGATCCAGAACACTACCCAAACCAACCAACAATTAGCACGCATGGCAGAATTTATGGGTGTACCAGCCCTTGTACGAGGTGCAACTGTTGTGGACAACATTCCACGGCGGAACCTAGGGGACATACCTGAGGCGAATCTAGAAAACCAAGGGATAGTCGAACCCCATAGAGTCGAACCTTCTAGAGTCGAACCACCTAGGAACCAAGTGTCAATTCCTGTGGAGAGGGAACAAGAGGTAGTTATAGTAAATAGAAACCAAGATGCTGACCATGTTGTACAACAGGTTCGACGTAACAACATAGCAACAGATAACAACCTAGCAGCCATGGTCGAAAGGATAATGGCTCGAAATGGGGTAAATTTTGGTTTTACTAGGCCAAACTATACATCACCAATAGTAGATTACATTCTCCAATCAGAATTACCTCTTAGGACGAAGGTCCCAAAGTTTACCAAATTCTCAGGAGATACCACTGAATCTACTGTCGAACACGTAACCCGATATATGATCGAGACTGGAGAGATTGCAAATGAAGAAAGTCTTAGGATAACATATTTTCCAAGTTCTCTCACCAAAAATGCTTTTACTTGGTTTACAACCCTACCTCCTAACTCAATCTGTAATTGGACCCAGTTGGAATGATTATTCCATGAACAATTCTACATGGGACAAACCAAGATTAGTTTGAAGGAATTGGCTAGCATAAAACGAAAGTTTACTGAGCCAATGGACGATTACCTAAATAGGTTTCGATTACTTAAGGCTAGATGTTTTACTCAAGTGTCAGAACATGAATTGGTCGAAATGGCCGCTGGCGGCCTTGATTACTCTATTAGAAAGAAGTTGGATAACCAGTATCTGAGAGATATAGCCCAACTGGCTGATAAGGTTCGACAGTTAGAACGTCTGAAAGACGAAAAGGCTAAGTTTAATAAGAGTAAAAAGGTAGCCTATGTTGAATATAATGAGGATGTTGAAGGTTTACATAAGGAACCATTGTATTTCGACGAAAATGAGATAGATGTTGCTGAATTAAAGCAAGGTCCTCCGTATGCTTGTAAAATGTTAGCCCATTCGAATGGAAAAAATTCTGTCGAATCTGAAAATAATGATAAGTTTCCAAAGAAAACATATACTTTTGATATCACTAAATGTGACGAAATTTTTGATTTGTTAGTTAAAGATGGACAAATGATAGTGCCTTCTGGCGCTAAAGTGCCACCTTTAGAACAAAGAAAAAAGAGAGGATTTTGTAAGTACCATAATTTTCTGGGTCATAAAACTTCTCAGTGTTTTCTTTTCAGGGATCTGGTGCAAAACGCTATCTAGGAGGGCAGGCTGAAGTTCGGAGAGAAGAACAAAGGTCAAATGTAAATTGACTCTAACCCGTTGCAAACACTGGATGCCCATTATGCTGAGCCCACAGAAGTACATCTGATTGAAGTTGCTGATGACTTCGACTGTTCAGTCAATATGGTGGAAATTACTGAAGATTTCACCAATGATGATGTTTTAGCCAAGGTTACTAAAGGCATTGACATCAATACAATGGAGAAATTCATGAGCGAGGCTGCTGATGGCTTCGACAAAGCTACTGATGGCTTAGATGATGGGATCACTGAGGATTCCAACATGATGCTGGTTACCAGAAGGCCTTGATGTAGACTTCTGCAATCTGAATCTTAGTGCTGATGTCGACATGGACATAAATATGGTCGAGATTACACAACATAAGACCATGGAGGTTGATGAAGCAAGCTGCCAAGAAGAGCGTAACAAAGTGGCGTATCCAAAACAGGATGAGACTATCATTGAATTCCTTCACCGCTGCCAAAAGAAGGGATCAGGTGCCATGCTATGCCCCAGATGCAACGCAATCTTCGATCAAAAGGTTGCTCACAATCTTGAGGGGGTTAGGAAGGCTAAAGAGAGAAGGGAGCAGAAAACATCTCATGGTCAAAGGGGTTTTGATCCTAGAAGGTCCTCTTCAAAACAAGTGGGAGGAAAAACACAGTTACCAGGAGCCAGACCCAACACCTTCAAACCAACAAGTAATGCACCAGTGGGAAGCTGGATGAAGCCTGTAGAAGGAAAGGAAAAAGGTAAGAAAAAATGGCAGAAGTTTGATGTGAACAGAGGCTCTTCAATAGAGTATCGAAAAGAGTTTCAGACTTCTAATAGGTCGGCTTATGTCTCTGAAAACTATAAAGGGAAGAACCCGATGTCGCGATCTCAATGGAGGAGAGAGCAACGTAGAAGGAAGGCTCTCAGGGAGGCTCAGTCGAAGGACCAAGGAGAATCCAGTACTAATGTCCCTACTGATAATAACAAAGGGAATCAAATAAAGATTGCTGAGAAAGTGCCCGTAGGGCGAAAATTGTTTTCCTCTCAAGAGGACAAACATGAAAAGACTGTCGAAGAAGATGAAGAAATGACAGACAACTTCGACTCCGAGTCTGACGCTTCTCTCGACATCATAGTCAATGTAGTGTCTGTAATGCCAAGGGTGTTCTACCAAATTACAGAGGTCGAAGATTTAGATGCTTGTACTGAAGCAGAGATGGCAACACACAAGCATGTGTGCTACTATATTATGAATAATGGGTGCGTTGAAGCGCATAACGCCTTCTTCGAGCGACCCACAGAGGCGATAAAGGGTCACCTAAAGCCTCTCTACATCACTGGGAAGGTGGAGAATGTACCAGTAAACAAGATATTAGTGGACTCTGGCGCAATAGTAAATCTGATGCCACATTTCTTATCGACAAATTGCAAGAAGACTTACAGATTTTGAATTGCTGCAAGACCGTGAGATTGATTCTGATGGGGAAGTTATTTAGTGTGCCATGATGATGCTCTCTGAACCTATCATTCTCACTGAAGCCCTTAAGAAGAAAGTATAGTTAAATGCTATGAAAGAAGAACTTGAGGCAATTGAAAGAAACCAGAAACAGGATTTAAGTATGTTGCCCAAAGCCACGAAAGTCATAAATGTCAGATGGGTATGCAAGACAAAGCTGAAACCATATGGGTCAATTTCCAAGTATAAATCAAGGTTAGTAGCTCGAGGATTTATGCAGAAATCTAGTTTAGACTACTTTAAAGTGTTTGATTATGTATCTACACATGAAACAATCAGACTAATGATTGTTATAGCTGCAAATAGGAATTGGCCTCTGATGCATTTGGATGTGAAGTCCGATTTTCTGAATGGTCCTTTACAAGAGAAAGTTTATGTGTTACAACCTCCTGGATTTGTAAAAAAGAATCACGAAGGGATGATGCAAAATTTGCATAAAGCTTTGTATGGACTAAAACAAGCTCCAAGAGCTTGGAATTTGAAAATTGATTCATTTTTCAAACTTAAAGGATTCAGAAAGTGTGAGACGGAGTTTAGTATATATGTTCAGTATATCTCTGGAGGCAATATGATCCTGGTGTGTCTTTATGTTGATGACATATTGCTGACAGGGAGTTGTATTTCTGAAATGAATAAGTTCAAGAAGGTGTTGATGAATGAATTGAGACGACTCACCTTGGAAATATGGTATATTTTCTAAGAATGAAGATTTTTCACTCTGAAAAGGAAACCATTATGCACTAACTGAAATATTAACTTAAGTTGCTGAAGAGATTTGAAATGATGAATTGTAAGTCTGCAGTCACACCTGCTGAGACAAATCATAAGTTAGACTCTGATGATGATGGTGAGGATCTAGACACTACAACCTTCAAAAAGTCGGTTGGATGTATGAGATATCTGTGTAATATTATGCCTAACATCTATTATGCAGTTGGAATGGTAAGTAGTTTTATGAGTAAATCAAAGTGGTCACATTACCAATCTGCAGTCAGGATACTAAAGTATGTGAAAGGAACTCTGAAGTATAGCATTTTCTTTCCATCTGGAGGGTCAGATGATGATGAGCTGATATGCTAATCAAATTCGGACTGGTGCAGAGACAAAGCTGACAGAAAAAGCACGACATAATACTTGTTTAAGTACTTATGAGCCCTTATTTCTTGATGTTCCAAGAACAAACCAGTTGTTTCTTTCTCAACTTGTGAAGATAAATACATAGTTGGTGCTTTATCAGCTTGTCAAGCTGTTTAGCTGATGAATTTGATGCAGGAACTGAAGTTCAAGGAGAGCAAACTAGTCAAGATGATGATAGACAACAAATTTTCCATAAGCCGAGTAAAGAACCCAATGCTGCATGGGAGAAGCAAACATATAGAGACAAAGTTCCATTTTCTGCGCAATCAAGTTCATAATGGAATACTTGAGGTTGTTTATATTAGCACTCAGAAGGACTTGCAAATGTGTCGACCAAGACAATAAAGATTGAACACTTCATCAATTTGAGGGATGAAATTGGTGTGTGGATTTTAACTTGAATGTGAATTAAGGGATGATGTTGAATGTAATTCATCATTCAAGATTGTTTTAGTTTTTCATTTAATTTGCATTTAGATTTGAGTTTCATGTGCATTTGAATTTGGTGTGAATTTGGATCATTATATATAAACCCAAATTGAATTGAATTTGTAACAGTTTTCCATTGAATTAAAGTTATTCTAAAATTTTTTCGTCTCTCTCTCTCTCTCTCTCTCTCTCTCTCTCTCTCTCTCTCTCTATCTTCATCTTCTTTAAGCTTCTTGTGAATAATGGAGGTGTAACTCGAACAATCTTCCACGTCAGAAAGTAAGGTTAGTGTTGTGAAAGAGTGGTTGAGCTACAGCTGCAAGTTATTTTGCAGTTTGGGTTAGAGAAATTGATGGAAGAAATGTTTTTAACCTGTAGAAATTTCAAGTCAAACATGTGTTGATACAATCAAGATTATACAAGGTGTGAGATTATGTCGGTGGTTGAAGAATTTCCTGCCAACAAGGAAGTTGCACCATAAGTTTTCAATCTGATTTTTGACATGTAAAATTTTTTGAATGGCTTATTTTCAAGTGAAATATATTCTTCTTGATAGAGTATATGATTGTCGAGAATGACAATGTGATATTCTTGGAGTGGGTTAGCTACAAGTGAAATATATTATTCATGGTAGAGTATGATAGTTTTTGAATTATAATTGTCGACAAAGACAATGTGAAAATTCTTGAAGTGATGTAGCTTCAAGTGACTATACACTTTATGGTGGAGTATGATTGTTGGTGAAAAGAATGAAAATTGATGTATTATTTTCTATCAAGGTGGAAATTATTGGGGTTGATTGAAAATATACATGTTGAAGAAGTATCACATCGCTTAATTTTGTAAAGGAAGAGGGAGTCCAAAGCTATATAAAGGATTCAAGTTTTTCGTTACAAGATGCACTAATAAAAAACACTTTAAAATTGTATTCGACTTTCTTGGTTTTCTTATACTCTTACGTTAGAGTGTTGTGAGATGTAGTTAAATATTGGTTTTGGAGAGTGTGACAAATATTTAACTACATTTCACAACACTCTAATACAAGAGTACAAGAGAACAAAGAAAGTCAAATACAAGTTTAAAGTGCTTTTGACAGGTGCATCTTGGAATGAAGAACTTGAATCATATATAGCCTTGAACTCTATCTTTCTTCACAAAACTAAGCGATGTGGGATTTTAAAGAGCTTGTACCATATATATATATAGCCTTGGACTCTCTCTTCATTCACAAAACTAAGTGATGTGAGACTTCTTCAACATGTATATTTTCAACCAACCCCAACAATCTCCACCTTGATTGAAAATAATACATAAGTTTTCATTGTCTTCACCAACAATAATACTCCACCATAAATAGTATCAAAATGTATATTTTCAATCGACCCCAACAATCTCCACCTTGATTGAAAATAATACATAAACTTTCATTGTCTTCACTGATAATCATACTTCACCATAAAGAATATAGTCACTTGAAGTTACATCACTCCAAGAATTTTCACATTGTCTTCACCAACAATCATAGTCTTAAAAACTATTATACTCTCTCATGAAAAATATATTTCACTTAAAAATAAACCACTTCAAGAATTTCACATTGTCATCACTAAAAATCATATATTTTATCATGAAGAATAAATTTCACTTGAAGCTAAATCACTCCAAGAATTTCACATTGTCTTCACCGACAATCATAGTTTTAAAAAACTACCATACTCCACCTAAAGAAGAGTATACTTCACTTAAAGCTTAACCACTTCAAGAATTTTCACATGTTAAAAATCAGGTTGAAACATTATGGTTCAACTTCCTTGTTGGTAGGAAACACTTCAACCATCGACATAATCTCACACCTTGTGTAAACTTGATTGTATCAACACATCTTTGACTTGAACTTTCCAAGGATAAACAAAAATTCTTCCATCAGTTTTCTCTAGCGCAAACTGTGCTCCGAAATTTGTGGCTGCAGCTCAACAACTATTTCATAACACTACCATTCTTTTTTGATGTGGAAGATAAGACAAAACTGAAACCACATAGCATACTAATAATATTTATCTTTGGATTGAACCAAAATCTGTAATACCAGATGTTGGGAAAAACAAACAAAACATAGAGAAAAAAGAGAGGAACATAATCACAACACAAGAACATAACATGGAAACTCCAAAACCAGAGAAAAAACCATGAACGTTGTCAATAGACAACCAGAGAATAACACTACGTGAAAATTGTTACAACACATAATATATCCTCAACTAACCTAAGCCCCCAGTACACTCATACCCTCCAAAACAAATGTTTAACTACATCTCACAACACTCTAATACACTTTGACTGGTGCATCTTGGAATGAAGAATTTGAATCCTATATATAGCATTGGACTCTCTCTTCCTTCACAAAACTAAGCAATGTGGGATTTCAAAGAACTTGTATCTTATATATAGCCTTGGACTTTCTCTTCATTCACAAAACTAAGCGATGTGTGACTTTTTCAACATGTATATATTCAACCAACCCCAACATTCTCCACATTGATTGAAAATAATACATAAGCTTTTATTGTCTTCATCGACAATCATATTCCACCATAAGAGTATCAACGTGTATATTTTTAACCAACCCCAACAATTGTACTGAGGGGTTAAGGATAGTCTAAGTGTCGTAACAATTTTCACATAGTGTTATTATTTGGTTTTTATTTGACAACGATCATGTTTTTTTATCAGATTTTGAAATTTCCATGTTACATTCGTTTTGTTATGATATTCTTTTTTTATTCATTTGTTTTTTTTTAACAAAAATGACGCTCAAATGGAGTGTGTATAAAAAAAATCTAAAAATATTAAAAGTTTAATTTTAAAATGGGAGATCAAAAATGAAAAAATATATATAAAAATGAGATGATTCAAAATTGCATATAAGCTAAAAATTTATGACTCACGAGATTTGGATATCGATGAAAACTTGAGTTTTTAGAGTGTGATTATCTTAAATCTAAATTTCAAACTGCTAATAATTTCTGTCTTGAGTCAAACTTAGCTTTTTCTCAGAGTTAAAAAAAAACAAAAATAAAAAAGCCAAAAATTTGTTAATAAAATATGCATTATTTCAACATACTAGCTAGAGTAGTATATAAAACCGTTCCATAAACCCTGCAGAAACCAAAGCAAAATCCAAATCACAAGAGTCTAAAAAAACATGGCACAAAATGAGAATGAGGATAGGGTAATTGACCATGGTTTTGAATTTGAACAACATCATGATAATCATCAACAACATCAACAACAACAAAAGGGTACGAGGTTGTCGAGAGAAGATGAAGCATCAGTTGAGAAAGTGTTCAAGCACTTATTGGTTCCTACATGGCAGAATCAATTAACTATAAGAGCTTTTGTGGTTAGCTTTTTTTTGAGCGTGCTTTTCAGTTTCATTGTGATGAAGCTGAATCTCACAACCGGGATTATACCATCACTGAATGTGTCTGCTGGGCTTTTAGGATTCTTCTTTGTGAAAACATGGACAAAGTTTTTGGAAAAATCAGATTTGTTGAAACAACCTTTTACAAGACAAGAGAATACTGTTATTCAGACTTGTGTTGTTGCTTCCTCTGGAATCGCTTTTAGTGGTAAACTTCTTTTTTCTTCCTCTCTCTTGAATCTATATGAATATGCCCTTTTACTATGAGTAATATATTTTCACTGTTCAATTATCTGAATACACCAAAATTTTAACTATATAAACTAGCGCAAACACCTCTACAAACACACGCGTTGAATTGTCCGACAGCCGTCGCTATTCGATACTTGTAAAACACCTATACAATAAGTGTTGAAAAAATCAGACAAATATTAAAAAAGTTAGATAAATATTTTTAAAAAATATATATATATTTTTTGACATTCTTTAAATCAATATTCGACATTGATATATATATATATATATATGGAAAATACTAACATACACCTAAAATTGGTGGGCTCCACACAAAAATACACTACATCTATTTTCTTTCTATTTTTTTTCTTCATCTTTTTAATGTAGGTCCCACCCAAAATTGATGGGCTCTACACAAAAATACACTAAGGTGTATGTTGCTAATGCACACCTACATAAGTGTGCATTAGCATAACTCTCTCTCTCTCTCTCTATATATATATATATATATATATATATATATATATATATATATATATATATATATATATATATATATATATATATATATATATATATATATATATATATCATGTCGTTTCTTAGTGTCGGTGTCTGTGTCGTGTCAAAAGTCCGGGTCAGAGTCCCTAAACCTTTCGTTATCTTTCATTATCAACCTATCATTATCCGGAAAATACAAACCTTGGAATAGCAATAGTGAAACGAAGCTTCAATCAGAGTCATGCATGAATTTAGTCCATACCTTAAAAGATAGGATGATATGTTTCAACTTATACCAAGAACTTTGGAAATAAATAGAGTTGTATTTAATAGACCAAATTTTTGGTAGAATTTAATTTTTCTAAAATATGATAGGAGCATGAAGCATACAAGTCAAATTATACTATTCATCTTAGTACTAATAATTAGAATTGTTATTTATTGTTTATACGTAATTAATGGCTCCACATGTGTATAAAGATGTGAACCAGAAAAAGCCTCCCATAATTCTACTTTGTCCATCCATGAACGGATTTGAATTTCTGTGGTCTTGAAAATAAGGCAATCATATAACCTAATTTAAATTGGATGGTCTTGATTTAGTATGAATATCTTAAAAGAAAGATGCTATTCTTATGCTACAATATGATATTCATCTGTATTTTTCTGTTCACTAATACGATGAATAGTAAAATATTATAATAATATTTTTTTAAATATTAAAAATTATTATTTTTATTTTTATTTTTTATTTTATTTTATTTTTAGATTAAATAATATTGATATAAAATTGTAGAATTAACCAACTTCACAACTTTATTAACCAACCATTTATATTGTATTACTCGACTTTGTTGATTGTTAAAAATTATTTTTGATATTTATACGTATATTATTGTGAGGTGATTAAAACTTGTGTATTATTGGCAATTATTATTAGTGGACGGTTAAAATTCATTTAACTGTAATTAGGCAATGGTAAATTCACGCGTTACCATTAGTTTAATTTTGTCTAAGTGTTATAAATACGCATTGTAATAATTCAATTAAAATTGGAATGGAACAGTGACTCATTCATTAATTCTCTCTCTCTCTCTGCATGATTGTTTACGTGAAAATACTGTTACTTTCATTTCCTCTCATTTCCAAGAACTTATAACAACAACAGTGAATCAATAGAATAGTACATTTTTATTCCAACAAATTGGCATCAGAGCAAGACGATCCACAGCCACGCACGACGGCGAACATGGCAGAAACTTCAAAAACCAGTGATCAAATTCATGCGAAACTTCCAATCTTTGACGACAGCAATTATGAAAGATGGACAGCACAAATGAAGGTTGTCTTTAGGTATCAGGGTGTTCTAGATGTCATTCGCAGTGGAGTGACACCGCTTGACGCAGCACCAACGGAGGCGGCGAGGGCAACTCACCGTGAACAAATGAAGAAAGACGACAAGGCGATATACTTCCTCCATCAATGTGTAGATTCGAATGTCTTGGAAAAGATAATTGAATATGAGACGGCCAAAGAAGCTTAGGATGTTCTTACAACCACTTACGTCGTCGATAGACAAACCAAGAAGGTGAAATTGATGGCTTTAAGGCGTCAATTAGGTCAATTGCAAATGGAGCCAAATGAGACAGTAACGCAATTCGTGAACAAGTTAACTGTACTAACCAACCAGATGAAGAGTTATGGTGAAGTAGTTACTGATTCAATGAAGGTTGAAAAGGTTATCACGGGTTTAACACCCAAATTTGATAATTTAGTTGCCGCAATTGAACAATCTAAGGACCTAGATACGTTGAAATTGGAACAATTAATAGGTTCTTTAGAAGCTCATGAATTGAAATTGAAGAATAGAGATGGTGTCAAGAAAGATGAGAAAGAAACTGAGAAGGCATTGTTTACACAATCTCAGAAAAAAGGAAGTGGTAGTAATGAATCTTGGAAGAGGAAAGGTAAAGGAAAGTGGAAGAGTAATAAGAATGAGGGTGGAAATTCTAAGCCAGAATCTCAGAAGAAAGGAGGTGAGAGTGATGGAAAAGGAAAGAAAAAATCCAAGGAACACATTCAATGCTATAACTGTAAAAAATGGGGTCATTTTGCAGATGAATGTGTGAATTCTAAGGTGCCTAGGAAGAGAAATGAAGAGGCACAGTTAGCTCGTGACTCAGATGAAGAAGTTGTTGCATTAGTGGCAACAATTGATGAAGAGGTGATGATGCTGATGACAGTTACTGAAGGTGGTGGAATATAATGGTGGTACTTGGATACAAGGTGCTCTAATCACATGACAAGCTATTTAGAATGGTTTTGTGAAATTGACAAAACTGTGAGAAGTAAGATTAGATTTGGTGATGGTAGCTATGTCATTGCATAAGGTATTGGAAAGGTAGCTATTAGAAGGGAAGACGGAACAAAAGTAATAGTGAGTGATGTACTTTATGTTCCACAAATGAAGAGTAATTTGCTTAGTTTGGGGTAATTACTAGAGAAGGGTTATTCAATGAATATGAAAGGGAATTACATGGAAGTATTTGATAGCAAAGAGAAGGTAGTATTGAAAATGTCTATGTCAAGAAATAGAACTTTCAAGGTTGGTGTGAACTCTATTGATAAAAAATGTCTAATTGCACAAGTAGATGATATAGTGTGGAAATGGCATAAGAGGACGGGACATTTGAACTTCAATAGCTTGAAGATGTTGCAGAAGAAGAATATGGTGGTTGGCTTACCTCAAATTGAAGAACCGAAGGAGATATGTGGAAAATGTTGTGAGGGAAAGCAACCAAGGAAGTCATATAAGTCTGCAATACCAACTAGAGGAACAAAGAAGCTTGCTATCATTCATTCAGATGTGTGTGGACCCTTTGAAGTCAAATCCATTGGAGGTAATTCCTATTTTGTGTCCTTCATAGATGACTATACTAAGAAGATGTGGATTTATCTTATACAGAAAAAGAGTGAAGTGTTAAACATTTTTAAGCAATTTAAACTGTTAGTGGAAAAACAGTGTGATAGTACAATTAAATTTCTTAGAATTGATGGTGGTGGTGAATATACATCACATGAGTTTGAAAATTTCTGTAAAGATGAGGGTATAGTCCATGAAGTAATGGCTCCATATACTCCTCAACACAATGGTACAGCGGAGAGAAGAAATAGAACTCTAATTAATATGGTGAGATGTATGCTAAGAGAAAAAAAATCTTCGACATAAGTTCTGGGCAGAAGCAGTATATACAGCTACTCATATACTGAATAGGTGTCCAACCAAGAGACTAGAAGGCATCACGCCTGAAGAAGCATGGAGTGGTGTGAAACCAAGTGTAAAGCATTTTAGAATGTTTGGCTCACTGTGTTATAGGCACGTGCCTGAACAAAATAGAAGAAAACTTGATTCTAAAGCACAAGCAATGATATTGATAGGCTATCATAGCACTGGTGCATACAAACTATATGATCCAATTCACAAGAAGATAGTAGTGAGTAATGTTGTGATTGTAGATGAAACTAGAGAATAGAATTGGAAGGAATCAACTGAGCAAGCTACCAGTAGAACAACTATCATTCAACTTGACAGTGGCCAAGTTGACAATGAGGAAGAAGTGAATGTGCCTGAACCAATTGTTCTTAATGATGACAATGTGAACAATGTCAATGAAAACCATGTTGAGAATGATGATAATGACAATGTGGAACAATTGAGAAGATCTAACAGAGTAAGATTCCCATCAGTGAGACTACAAGGTTATGCCATGTACCCTGCAGGCTTGTGTGAAGATGTTACTGATATAATGCACTTGGTTCTCATGGCAGAGTCAGAACCTATAACACTTGATCAAGCACTTTCAAATCCAAAGTGGAAGAAAGCAATGGTGGATGAATTAAGGCCAATTGAAAAAAATGAAACTTGGCAGATGGTGAATCTACAAAGTAATAAGAGAGCCATTGATGTGAAATGGGTCTACAAGACTAAGATGAAGCCAAATGGTGAGATTGCAAAATATAAAGCTAGGTTGGTTGCAAAGGGCTTCTTGCAACAACCTGGACTTGACTTTAATGAGATATATGCCCCAATTGCAAGGATTGAGACTGTGAGATTGATAGTAGCATTGGCTAGTTTGAGAAAATGGAGGTTGAATTAACTTGATGTCAAATCTGCATTTCTCAACGGGCCATTGGAAGAGGAGGTTTATGTGAAGCAGACACCTGGCTTTGAGAAGAAAGGTATGGAAAACAAAGTAATGAAGTTGAAGAAGGCTTTGTATGGACTCAAGCAAGCACCACGTGCTTGGAATAAGAAGATTGATACCTCACTGCAGAAGCTAAATTTTACTAAGTGTTCAACTGAACATGGTGAGTATGTAAGATTGAATACAAATGATGAATTGATAATCATTTACCTGTATGTGGATGACCTGTTCGTAACAGAGAGCAATGAACAAGAAATAGTGAAGCTCAAGAAATAAATGATGACCGAGTATGAGATGACTGATCTAGGAAAATTGTCTTATTTCCTTGGCATGGAATTTGTGTCATGTGAAAAGGGAATTTTTCTGCATCAGAAGAAGTACATTACCGATGTACTCAAGAGGTTTAAAATGCTTGAGTGCAAGCCTGTATCTACACCAGTTGATACTACTGTGAAATTGCAGAAAAATGCCACTGATGAAGGTGTTGATTCTACATTGTTTAGACAGTTGATTGACTCACTTAGATATGTCTGTCACTTAAGGCCAGACATAGTCTATAGTGTTGGAGTGGCAAGTAGATACATGGAAGTGCCTAAGAGAACTCACGTGGTGGCTGCAAAGAGAATACTAAGATATCTCAAGGGCACAATTGATTGGGGAATTCTATTTCCTAGTACAGAGGGACCTGCAACTACTGAGTTAATAGGATACACTGATGCTGATTAGAGTGGAGATACAGAAGACAGGAAGAGTACTTTTGGTTACATTTTCATAATGGTTAAGGCTCCAATAACATGGTGTTCGAAGAAGCAAAATGTTGTAGCATTGTCAAGCTGTGAAGCTGAGTATATTGCGGCAGCTTTTGGTGCTAGTCAGGCACAGTGGTTACAAATGCTACTACATGAACTGAAAGTGAAGTGTGAAAGTACTATGAGGTTGAAAGTGGATAACAAGTCAGCTATTGATTTAGCAAAACATCCAATTGCTCATGGAAGGAGCAAGCATATAGAGATCAAGTATCATTTCCTAAGAGATCAAGTGGCCAAAGAGAAACTTGCAATAGAACACTGCAGTACAGAAGACTGGTTAGCAGATATGTTAACAAAGGGCTTGAAGACTAGCAAGTTTGAAGATATGAGAAGCAAGATAGGAATGCTAAGTCTTACAAGTTTGAATTAGAAAGAGTATTGTGAGGTAATTAAAACTTATGTAGTATTGGCAATTATTATTAGTGGACGGTTAAAATTCATTTAACTGTAATTAGGCAATGGTAAATTCATGCGTTACCATTAGTTTAATTTTGTCTAAGTGTTATAAATACGCATTGTAATAAGTCAATTAAAATTGGAATGGAACAGTGACTCATTCATTCATTCTCTCTCTCTCTCTCTGCATGATTGTTTACGTGAAAATACTGTTACTTTCATTTCCTCTCATTTCCAAGAACTGATAACAACAACATTGAATCAATAGAATAGTAAATTTTCATTCCAACATATATTAACCAACTTTATAACTTTATTAACCAATTTTTTACTTTTCATTAATCAACTTTGATGTATTACTAAAAATTATGTTTAATATTTGGACGTTTATTTACCAACTTTATTATTTTATTAATCAACATTTTATATTTTATAAATCAACTTTATTTTACTATTTAAAAGTTAATGTCAACGGAAAGACTGTTCATGTACTGTTCACGTACTGTTTTTTATTTTAAAAAAAATATTGTTCACCGTATAAATACGATGAACAATATATATGAATTAAGTATTTGATGTAAAAAAAATTATAGAAATAGCATTCTTGTATCTTAAAATTATAAAATAAAATATATTCTTATTTTTAATGATCCATCCGATCAAAGTCATATTATGAATTAATTCACTATAGGTGACAAATAGAAAGTGCTGTAAGTATAGCTTATACGCAAAGTGTCACGTTTTTTTAGTTTTTGGTTAGTTAGTTAATTAATGTTTTCTTAACTATATAAATAACTCTCTCTTTATATGTCTAATCCAATTCCATTATAATAATACTTTTCTCTCAATATTCAATGATCTTTTGATTTTTTTTGCAATTTGCAAGTAACTTAGAATATAAATTACCCAATAAATTAGTGTCTAGACCACTACTTACACCTTTAATTTAATTTATGTATTTCTTAATACATCACATGGGTTTCTTAGGCACCGCGCGGAATTTCTTTTTTGTCCCCGATTCAGGATATGCATATCCAGACGCACCATTTTTTTTAAAAACGTTGATTTGTTCCGGATGTGCAAATTCAGAATATTTCCTCATGTGCACATCGGGAAGAAATTCTTATAACTTCGTGCTAGAGCCTTCTCCCCCCTCATTCTTAACTTTTCAGAAGGCTCTGGCGCGAAGTTATAAGAATTTCTTCCGGATGTGCACATGAGGAAACATTCCGGATTTGCACATCCGGAACAAATCAATGTTTTTAAAAAAAATGGTGCGTCCGGATGTGCACATCCGGAATCAGGGGGCAAAAAAAGAATTTCGCGCGGTGCCTAAGATACCCATGTGGTGTATTAAGAAATCCTCTTTAATTTTCATCCATGGAAAACATAAGTACAACCTTCAATCAATTTACAGTTAATCTACTAGTTTTCAAAGGAGAGTATTATGATAAATGATGTGCGCAAATGAAAATCCTATTCAAATTTTAAGATGTGCTTGCAATTGTGAATGATGGTTTCTTGGCATTAGAGACAAATGTTACTGGGCACAAAAAGCCACTCATCATGAAATGAGCAAGAAATATAGGAAATGATTGTTCTTGATCCATCTGTGTGTGGATTAATTCAAATGTACTTGAAAAGATCATTGATCAAGAAACAACCAAAGATGCGTGAGATGCTTTCAAGAAGTTGTATGGTGGGGATGAGAAATTAAAGAAAGTCAAGTTGCAATCCTTGAGAAAACAATATGAGAATTTGAAGATGAATGATGGTAAAATAATTGTTGAGTTCTTGTCAAAATAAGTGGTTTTGACCAATTAATGAAGTCGTGTTGAAAGAATACTTCTGATCTGCAGAAACTGGAGAAGGTTCTACGAGCTCTTCCTGCCAAGTTTGATCACATGTTTGTGGTCATTAAAGAGTTCAAAGACTTTTTAGAAATGAAGCTTTAAGAATTGAAATAATCTTTTGAAGCTCATGAGTTAAGGACGAAAGCGACGGTGCAAACAAGAACTCAATAAGTCAGGATGAGACAAGCAAGAATGATGCTCCTCACAATCAGAATTTCAAAAAGAAGGTGGAGGTGAAGGTAATCCAATTTTATTGTTACCAAAAATTTGGACACTATACTAAGGATTGTTACTTCAACAAAGAATCGAAGGAAAATGACAAGGGTGTATAACAATTTATTCATGCTAGAAGCAGTGACTTATAAGATGGCATTTTGATGGTTGATACATAATTGACTCAAGACGAAATAATGTTTGGTACCTTGACATAAGGTGCAACAATCATATGACTGGTAATAAAAATTAGTTCATCAAGCTTGATGAATTAGTAAGGAGGTCCTTAGATTTGTTGACAATAACATGGTTGCATCAGAAGAAATGAGAAACATTCTTGTGAAGATGAAGGATGAACAAAAAGCTATCATATGTGATGTTTTGCATGTTCCTTATATTGAAATAAATTTGATTAGCATAAGTCAACTGCTTGACAAAGACTACACAATGAGGCTAAGAGATAAAGAACTCAGGGTGTTTGATGAAATTTCCAAGCTAATCTTGAAGGCACCTAGTCAACCAACAAGACTTTACCTTGATGGGCATAAAAAAGATGGCGTATGGCATTCCCAAGATCACAATGTCAAAGTAGCTATGTGAGAAGTGTTGCATTGCCAAGCAGGCAAGAAGATCACTCAAACATGACTTGCCAATGAAGTCACAACACAAATTGGATATAGTGCACTCAAATGTGTGTGGTCCCTTTGAATTGAAGTCACTAGAAGGTAACTGTTGTTTCTTAACATTCATAGATAAATTCACTAGATATATGTGGATTTGTTTGTTTGGGAAGAAAAGTGAGGTGTTCACCAATTTCAAGAGATTAAAGTTGCTAGTTGAGAAACATGTTGAATGTGAGATCAAAAGGTTGAGAACTGGTGGTGGTGGTGGTGAGTACACCTCAGTTGAATTTGTTCAATTTTGTGAAAAAGAGTTGATTGAACATGAAGTTATAGAACCTAACACACCACGACATGATGGAATTACTGAGAGAAAGAACATAAGTATTTTGAACATTGCAAGAAGTATGCTTAATGCAAGGAAAATGTCAAACCATTTTTGGGGGTGAGGCTACTTCTATTGCTATCTACATCATCAATAGATGTCTAACTAAGAAGTTCAAAAATAATACGCCTTACGAAGCTTGGTCTGGCTTAAAACCAAGTGTTGGACACTTCAAAGTTTTTGACTCATTGTGTTACAAATATGTACCTGATAAACTTAGAACGAAGCTTGATGATAGGGGACAAGCCATGATTTTGTTTGGTTACCATTCCATAGGCGCCTACAAGTTGTTATCACCAATTAAGAACAAGGTGGTGATTACTAGGAATGTGGAATTTGATTAAAGTAAAGGATGAAGTTGGATCAACTCAATGCAGGAGGGTGAAAGTTCAAGTCACATTAGAACCACTCTTCATGTTGATGAACAAAGTAGAATTCGAATCTGAACTGGCACAACCTTAGGAGGTAAAATGATCAACAAGAGCCAGAACTCAATCATTCAGACTGAATGATTATGAGAGATTTCCAAATAAAGTCATGAGAGAAAATGGTGACCTAATTGAAGAAGCCATGATGGTTAAATCGGAGCTAATAGATCATGTTCAAGACATGAAAGATGAGAATCAACAAGGTGCAATGAATGAAGAGATCAAGGCCATTGAAAAGAAAAGAACCTAGGAACTGGTCAATTATTCGAGAAAGAAGGAAATAGATGTCAGGTGGGTTTACAAGCTGAAGTTGAAGACAAATGGTGAAATTGCCAAGCATAAGACAAGATTGGTGGCAAAAGGCTTTCTTCAAAATACTGGCAATGATTTCAATGAAGTTTATGCACCAGTTGTCAAACTTGAAACCATAAAATTGGTCATAGCCATTACAGTATATATAGGTTGAAAGATGCACCAACTTGATGTAAAGCCAACATTTCTCAATAGGCCTCTAGAAGAAGAAGTTTATTTGAAGCAACCATATAATTTTGAGGTGAAAGAGCATGAGACGATGATGTATATATTGAGAAAATTTTTGTATGCACTAAAGCAAACATGGGGAATGAGTTTGAGATGTAAGACTTAGGAAATTTGGCTTACTTCTTAAGAATGAAAATTGTGAACACAAAGCATGAAGTTTCTTGCATCAAAAGAAATATGCAATAGTCATCATGAAAAATTTCATGATCAACAATTGAAATCTTGACAACACACCTATAGATACCATCATAAAATTGAAGTAAGATTCAGAAGATAAAGTGGTGGATAACACATTGTACAAGCAGATCATTGGTTCAATAGTTATCTTTGCAATACAAGGCTTGATATTTGTTATAATATCGGATTGATTAGTAGATTCATGGAGAAACCAAGACTATGCCATCTAATTATAGCAAATAGGATCCTAAGGTACATTAAAGGTACAACTAACCATAAAATACTCATGTCAAATCAACAAAATACAAGAATGGAAACCAAGGTGTATGGTTATTCTGATTCTGATTGGAGTGGCGATCAAGATGATAGAAAAAACATGGTTGGTGGCTTGTTCATGCTTGAATTAACATCAAACACAAGGAGTTCAAAGAAGCAAGGAATTGTGGCTTTTGTCTTCATGTGAGGCAGAGTATGTCAATTATCTTGGTTGGAGATGTTGTTTGAAAAGTTGAATGTGAGCAACTGTGTGAAAATCAAGCTACTAGTGGACAATTAATCATCAATTAATTAGAAAAATCACCCTATGAGACATGATAGGAGCAAGCACATAGAAATTATATACCATTTACTTAGGAATCAAGTTGCTAAAGAGAGGTTGAGCATTGAGAATTGCAAGACCGGGTTGCAATTGGTAGACATTTTGACAAATCCTTTGAATCATGCATAATTTAAAGGTCTTAAAGGGTTAATGGAAATGATGAGCTTGAAAAATCTGAATTAAAAAGGATTTTAAGACTTAGTTCGGTTTTGTATATGATTTTTAGTGACAGTTAGCAAGTATTGCTGGTGTAACTTGCAACACAAGCAAAATATCACCGTTTTCAGTTTTAGTTAGTTAGTTAATTATTACTTAATAACTATACAAATTGCTCTCTCTTTGTATGTATAATTCAATTCCATTCTAATAATCTCTCTCTCTCTCTCTATAATTTGCAAATAACTTAGAACATAAATTACCCAGCAAATCAAACGTTCAATAATACTTTGCATCCAAATAGTGGCTTTGTGGAATCCAATTCCACTCATGAATTCCACCTGAAGGACTTATAAAATTTGAGTTTGAGGAATAGCTACTCAAATCTTTTAAAAAGCAAAGAAAAATAAATAAATTAAACTAGAACTAATGATGTATATGTTTATGGACAAATCTTCTTGTAGTATTGTTTAAGTTTAACACATATCTACAAAGAAGAGGGAATTTTGAGTTTTTACTTGTAGAATCATTTTGACTGATGATTTTATCAGAGTTAACATGTAATAACTTCTCCAAAATCGGTTAGGGTTTAAAACAATTGTACCTGATTTTAAAAAATTGATTTTTGTTTTATTGAATAATTTTAACTTTTAACAACTTTAAAAATTAATGAAAATTTTCCTGTTCTAATTTGATTAACTTTTTTTGTGATTCACTCGTATGAACAGGAGGATTTGGGAGTTACCTATTTGGAATGAGTAAACATGTAGCTGATCAATCCTTAGACACAAGTGACTTCAAGAATCCAAAATTGGGATGGATAATAGCTTTTCTCTTTGTTGTTAGCTTTTTGGGACTTTTCTCAGTTGTACCTCTTAGAAAGGTATGACACATTCTTCAAATATCTGTACTTCTTTTATATAGCAATAGCATTAACACTTCATCGGATGTGTGTCTAGTGTCTAGTGTCTGACATGTGTTGCTGCCAGTAATCTTGCGCATTTACGCGGTAAGCACATAAGTGACAGTTGGAATGAGATCAGTTTGTCCAGCTTTCAATGAGATGATATTTTTTTAACGAAATATCAAACTTGAAATCTGAACCGTTCAATATCAACTGTATAGCCGCTGGTGTACTTACTATGTGAATGAGTGGATTCGATTGCTGGCAATCCGAATTCTATATTCAATTACTTGCATTTTTTTCAAATTATTAATAGTATGGACGTGTGAGTGACGTTGGAGAGTATCAGTGTTGGGTCTATGTCAATGCCTTCGTAGTAACTCTTTAGCAATTATTATCGGTAACCTCGATTAAATGTTTATGTTTTTGGATGTAGATTATGGTTATTGATTTCAAATTGACATATCCGAGTGGTACTGCAACTGCTCATCTCATCAACAGCTTCCATACTCCTCTAGGAGCCAAACTAGCAAAGTAACAGCTCTACTCAATATTACTTACTATATGTGAATTTGTTGTTAGACTTTTCCATTAATTTCTTTTTTGGACTTTTCCAGGAAGCAAGTGAAATTGTTGGGAAGATTCTTCAGTTTGAGTTTCTTATGGGGCTTCTTTCAATGGTTCTATACAGCTTCTGATGGCTGTGGATTTCAAGCCTTCCCTTCATTAGGGCTCAAAGCATTTGATAACAAGTAAATAAAAAAGTAATATACTTCGAATTAGTCTCATTATGATTTCAGATATTAATCTAGCTTTATTTATTTGCAGGTTTTATTTTGATTTTTCTGCACTCTATATTGGTGTGGGAATGATTTGTCCGTATATCATAAATATATCGGTGCTCGTCGGAGGAATTCTTTCTTGGGGAGTAATGTGGCCTCTCATAAAAACCAGAGAGGGTCGTTGGTACGAAGTTGGCCTTGGTGATAGCAACCTCCAAGGCATCCAAGGTTATAGGGTATTTATAGCCATAGCCTTGATTCTTGGAGATGGTTTATACAACTTTATCAAGGTTCTAACTCACACCTTAATGGGTTTGTACAATCAAATCCGGAACAAACGAAAGGCGAGTGCTCTACCTATTGCGGATCAAGACTCAACCTCAAGTCCTGAGGCTGAGCTATCTTACGACGATCAACGCCGAAAGCAACTCTTTCTTAAAGACCAAATTCCTATATGGTTTGCAGTTGGAGGATATGTTGCTATTGCTTCAATCTCGACAGCCACATTGCCGCACATCTTCCCTCAACT
Source organism: Lathyrus tuberosus (assembly GCA_022829125.1). Classification (NCBI taxonomy): domain Eukaryota; kingdom Viridiplantae; phylum Streptophyta; class Magnoliopsida; order Fabales; family Fabaceae; genus Lathyrus; species Lathyrus tuberosus. Next base: position 3,575,910 of record JALAZF010000019.1, on the reverse strand, counting down.
AAAATGGTATTACATACTTGTAATATACCTAATTGCTCCAACCTTAGCATTTTGCAATGCTTATGGTAACGGATTAACAGATTGGTCCCTAGCATCAACCTATGGAAAACTTGCAATCTTCACAATCGGCGCGTGGGCCGGTGCATCACATGGTGGAGTTTTAGCCAGTCTAGCAGCCTGTGGAGTTATGATGAACATAGTCTCGACTGCTTCTGACCTAATGCAGGATTTCAAAACCGGCTATCTTACTTTAGCTTCGCCGCGATCCATGTTTGTGAGCCAAATAATCGGAACAACAATGGGATGTGTGATCTCCCCTTGTGTGTTTTGGATTTTCTACAAAGCTTTTCCTGATCTAGGAACACATAAAAGCCAATACCCCGCACCAAACGCAATTGTGTTCCGCAACATGGCAATACTTGGAGTCCAAGGATTCAGTTCTTTACCGAATAATTGCCTCTTGCTTTGTTATATATTCTTTGGCGTGGCGATTGTGATAAACTTGATTAAGGATTTGGTTGGTAAAGTAGGGAGGTTCATACCACTTCCTATGGCTATGGCAATACCTTTCTATTTAGGACCTTACTTTGCGATTGACATGTGTGTTGGAAGTTTGATATTGTTTGTTTGGGAAAAGGTTGACAAGACTAAGGCTGATGCTTTTGCACCTGCTGTTGCTTCTGGTTTGATATGTGGTGATGGAATATGGACTTTGCCTGCTTCAATGCTTGCTCTTTTTGGAGTTAAGCCACCTATTTGCATGAAGTTCCTATCAAGGGCCACAAATAGTAGGGTTGATACTTTCTTAAAAAATTAAGGTCGGAAGCTTCTTTTTCTACCTCTAGACTATAGCTACTTCAAAAGTATAGTTCTGGAAGAAAAAAAGACACGGTTTTTTTTGCTAGAATTATACTTTTAAAGACGTATGTTTTTTTTTTTTTTTTTTTTTTAATATTGAGGGTGGAAAAAGAAGTTTTCATTAAGGTCAAGTTTGAATTGGGCTTGGTATCTTGTGAAAGTTTAAGAAGTTGATGCAATATAAATATATCAAATGTTACTTTAAGTTTGCAATTTTATTAAGTTGATGCAATATAAATATATCAAATGTTACTTTAAGTTTGCAATTTTATTTCAGTTGATTTTTAGAAGAGAGATCTTAGAAATATGTCTGTATTATTTAATTGTCATTGTTGTTCCTAAAATGGTGAGATAATGGAATTGTTTATATATATATATATATATATATATATATATATATATATATATATATATATATATATATATATAATTTTGTCAACGGTCTAATTATGATACATTATGTGGTATTTTGGATCGAACTCTAGTGCCGACAAGGGTAGCTTGATATTTCGACAGGAGTTTTGCATGCTGTAATCGAAGTTTGTTCAAGCATGCTGTCGAAAAATATTAACTTGTAATTTAAGTTAGTATGTCGAATTGGGTCTTGCTTGTAAACCCAATTGTTTAAGATAGCTTGTTCCATAAGTTAGTTTGTGTAATGGGTCTGTGTGTAAAAGTCCATTAGATTAGTATGTTAGTTTTCTTATAAATAGTATGCTAGTCTCTCATCTTTGTTGTGTGGTACAAATCCTAATTTAGGTGAGAGAGGTTAATTGTTGGTATTCACTTGTAATCTTTGAACCCTTTTTGAGAAAGTGAATAGTAAAACAGCTTTAACCAATTCTCTATTCTTCTTCTTCCTTCTTCTCTCCCTTTTGTGAAACCTAATAGGGTTTCTTGTGTTTGTTCAAGAAACTCTAATCTTTTTCTCATAACTTTGTTCTGTTATTGACGACATCGTTTCACAACAAACTATACTTACAGGGACAAAATATTCTAATTACAGTAAATTAATTAAGATTAATTATAACAATAATATTTTATTTCATCACACCTTCGTAGTTGAAGTGGGAGGGTTACAGACATTTAGATTGGACCAAAAATCATCAAAGAGAATACGAGCAAGCCTTTTGGTGAAGATGTCTGCAATTTAATGTCGGGAGAGAACATGAAGAACATGTGCCTGACCACAAGCTACTTTTTTCTGAACAAAATGAATGTCCATCTTAATATGCTTGGTACGTTGATGTTGCACATGATTACCAGAGAGATCAACGGCATCAACATTGTCACAATACACCAAAGTGGCCTGAGGAATAGGAAAATTGAGCGTCAGAAAAATACTATGAATCCAACAAGACTCATACATAACATTAGCAACACCTCTATATTCGACTTTAGCACTAAAACGAGAGATGGTGGGTTGCCTTTTGGAAGACCGAGAGATAAGTTTGTCACCTAGAAATACTTAGTTGCCAGATGTGGAACGTCTGGTGTCTGGTCATCCACCCTAATCACTGTCATTGTAGGAGATAAGTTGTGTAATGAGGGATGGTGATAAATGTAATCCAAGATGAATTGTACCCTAAATATAGCGCAAAATGCACTTGAGAGCAAAGATGTGTTTCTTGCGAGGTGCATGCATGTGAAGACAAACTTGTTGAACTCCATATGATATGATAGGTCGAGTGAATGTGAGATATTGTAAAGCTCTTGCAAAACTCTGATATAGAGAGGGGTCCTCATAAGGTGTGCTGAAGGAGATGCTAAGTTTGTGCTTTGTATCAACAGGAGTGACGAACGGTTTGTAGGACGCCATGCCAACAGGTTCGATGATCTCTAAGGCATAAGTGATTTGAAAAAGAAATATGCTAGGATGGCAAGATACAATAATGCCCAAAAAATAACTTAGGGGACCTAAATCCCCAATCACAAACTCATATGCTAAGAGTGACATAATTGATTTGTGAAGGGCATGAGTAGAGTGAAGGTGAGAAAAATACACAAGAAGGGGGTTGAGTTGTGTTCTCTGAATTCGATGCTTTTGAACAGAGTTCAGATTCTAAACAATAGTTTAGAATTTAATTAACTAGGTGCAACAGAATAATCATAAGAAGCAAATAAATAATAGCAAAACACACGAAGATTTATCCTGATTCCTCTCCAACTGAGAGTAGTCCAGTTTCCTTGCAACACAGGAGATTTTTCACTGTAATCAAAACATAATTACAACTACTTATACACTTAAGTATAAGACTTTTATGCTCAAACCCTCAGCCCGAGACTTCCTTGCTTAGACCTTCAGCCCAAGACTTCCTGCTTAGATTCCACGAACCCAAGACTTCCTTGCTTAAACCCCTCAGGTTCGAGACTTCTGCTCAGACCCTCGGTCCAAGACTTCCCTGCTCAGATTCCATGAATCCAAGACTTCTGCTTAGACCCGCAGTCCAAGACTTCCTGCTTAAATCCCATGGATTCAACACTTCCTTGCTAAAGCCCTCCAGGCTTAAGACTTCTTCTTAGACCCATAGTCCAAGACTTTCTTGCTCAATCAACAACTAATTAAGACTTAAATTCTCTAGCACATAGTAGGAGACTTAATTGGCTCAAGCTTCACAACAAGAGAATTTGATGCTCAAGCACATAGCAAGAGACTTTATCTAAACTACTAAGCAACTTGTTTAGCATAATAGAGAATAAGGCGTACTTGATACATAATCAAAGGTACAAGGCAATAACCATAACAAAGATCACATCACTTAAGATTTCTAATATATTCAATGTTTAATAAATCTTAAGACTTTGTACAATTTACAACATATAACATAAATTTTGCATACTTGATTGTGTTGCTATTGTTGATCTTGTTATTCTTCCATTATGATATAAGCGAGGAACACTTCTATCCTTCTTGGCTCTTCTTCTTTATTCTCCTCATTCCATGTTGAAAATACATCTTAAATCTTTAGCTACTTATATAGCAGTTTCAGAGGAATAGTCGTTGGAAGAGATAACTTGTACAAGTGTCTTTGTTACATCGTAGTACAAGAGATGTTGAAGATAGATACACCAAAAGATTTTGATCCATTATGTAACTTGTTTAACCATTACGTATTTCTTGTGATCTTGTACTATAGATCCGTTGAGAGTAGATATCCGTAAAGCATGTCAACTCTTCTTGAGCCTTGTGAACACATACTCTAGTTGACAGGAGATTTGACAATGTAGCTTACTTCCTGCAGTACAGATAACTTTAGCTTTATCGTTGGTTCTGAATGATCACCAGAAGCTGATACATTCAATAAGCTTAGAGACAATATATTGCTCTTCTGATGCTGAGGCCTTCAATTTCAGAGTGTACGCAAACCTATATTATCAGTCTTCACTTAAAGAACGTTCTTCGTTTCTGAACCACCAGAAGCCAATAACTTAGCTTCTCTCAAGTGTGTCCTTATATCAGATATTGAATATATTCTTCTTTAAGCTTTAGAACCTCCACACTTAGAATACACATTAGATAAATCTATTGTTCTTTCAATACTTTGTTATCATCAAAACCCAAAGGATATATGTCATGAACAAATCTTGTTCTAACAATCTCCCCCTTTTGATGATGACAAACATAAGTATTTAAAGAACAGTGTTGGACTATTTTAATTTTCTTGGCAATGTCAGAGTCTAAGGTTTGTAAGCTCCCTCTGAGTCTAATAGTCAAAGGTTGAGTTTTGTAAGCTCTTCCTAAGTTCTATATTCAAGAAAACTAAAATATGTCAATGTTGGGCTATTTTAATTTTCTTAGCAACATCAGAGTCTGAGGTTTGTAAGCTCTCTTTAAGTCTAATAGTCCAAGGTTGAGGTTTGTAAGCTCCCCCTTAGTTCTATATATAAGAAAACTAAAATATATATTAATTTATTTGGCAACATCAGAGTCTGAGGTTTGTAAGCTCCTCTTGAGTCTAATAGTCAAAAGGTTGAGGTTTGTAAGCTCCACCTAAGTTCTACTATAAAGAAAACTAAAATATTTTCCCGGGTTATAACCAAAATAACACAATTAAAATAAACAACATTAAAACTGAATAATTAAAATAAACAGAATTTTAACAACATTTAAATCTGAAGGGTTCAAATACTTTATTAAATACTCTATATTTTTCTCCCCTTTTTGTCACATAAAAAAGATTTAAAGCAAAGAGAGAAAGATATGAGAGATGACAAATTAAAGCATATATCAAACATAAATGCATTGTCTCGAGATGGTCAAAGATACCTTATAGGGTTTAGAGTAGTCAGAGTCAAATTGAATATTGAGATCAGAAGACCAATTTTCATTGGTGCATGTATTTCATATTTGTACTTAAATAACTACTTAAAACTCACTATAAAAGCATATTGACATATTTTCCTCAAGAATTCATCCAGTTCACAAAAACATTTCAAGCAAAACTAGTTATGAAGAGAAAGTTTCATAACCAAATTTCTCACAAAAGTCAAAAATGCGATTTTACAAGAGAGATAGATTTACTGATGAAGGTTGACGTAGCAAGAGAGAAATGTTTGGCAGTCAAGGAACTTTCTGCAAAACTTTATGCTAATGCGGCAAAAGATAACCAGAAACTAAAGGAAAAGGAAGGTGTTCAAACCAGATTGGCTTCTTATAGAGCACAAACTTCAGGATTGTAAGATCTTAGAAAGACTCCTAAGGATCCTTCTATTGAGAATGAATATCCTTCTTTTGAAGACGAGGAAGCAGAACAATCATGGAAGAAATTTGTTTGTAATACTGAGAAAGATGACTGAAGCAACAAAGAAGACTTGTGATAGACTAATTTATTGTAGTGTCTTATCTATTCTCATGTGATTTTTAATTCCAATGAAATTTTCCCTTTTCAGTTTCCAATTATTTAAGCCAGTAAAAGCAAGTTTTCATTCACTTTAAAATTATAAAAGAGAAGTATAACCCACATGAAAATAGAACATATTTACTGTCTTGACATCAGAACTGATTTCTTCTTCCCTTGCAACAATAGATTTGAATTGAGCATCTATTGACAGTTGGTTACTAGCCATCTAAACTTTCATCAACTCTTGACATTCAGCTACTGAAGTTACCTTAGCTTCAAGATCGAGCAGTTGCTTCTAGCTAGATGTAGCGTCTTCCTTGGTAGAGAAATTCTTTAAATTGAATGATTGAGTTAACACACCTTTTGAATGTTTCTCATTTTGCATTATAGGCCACAGGATCAGTAGAGGTGAACCCTTTTTCCATAATTGCTTTTGCCTCGTTATACAACCCAGACCTAAAAACTTCTAACTAAGAAAGTACATGGTTGGGTAGAGGCTGAAAGTTGATCATATGTTGAGATGGTTTAGGAGAGTTTGTTTCATCTTTTTGCATGATTTCATGAACAGATTCAGCTGAGATTTCTTTGCCTAAAGCATGGTTTGATGGGGATAAGTGTTGAGTGTTTTCTTGATTAATTGATGGTAAAGGTTGTTCTTGGATATTGTTTTCTAGTTTTGGATTAGATTCAACATCTTCAGGTTCATCGTTAAGATAATTATGAATTTACTGATCTATGATGGTTTTGGTGGAACTGTTTGAGGGTGATGCAACATTAAGAGGCTTAGCATCCAAGGCATTTTCAGATACACCATGAATTGGTGAAGGTGAACCTGCTTAAGTGTTAGCATTAAGATTGACTTGATTGGTTTAGTTAAATGATTGGTCATGAAATGGAATATCAATGTCTTGTGTTTTGTCTGGAGAGGTCTTTGAGGGAACAAAAAAATTTGTATGTTCAAGAATGTTTGATAGAAAGGGTTGTATGGTCATGGTAGAGGTTTGATTGGACTTAGCAGGTGATTGTGAGGGTGACCTTCTCAGAGAAGAATTAAGATTGAAGTCATTAATGGGTTCAGCCTCAATACTTGATCCTCATGCCAATGAAACAAGTTCTTATGTAGCTTCCACCTCTTTGCCACTTCCAGCAGGACTCTCATTCAGCCAATTTCTAGACCCATCATTCTTTTTTGTAGACACAACTTCCATCATATCTTCTGGAACATTTCCTTCTACTTCCTTAACACAATGGTCTTCACATTCTTGAGCAACAACTGTTTTCTTCTTGCTACCTTCAACAAATTCTTGAGTTATCTTAGCAACTTCAGGAGAATTCAGGATAGCCTCAAGTTTGTCTCCAAGATGTTCTCTTAAAACCTCCATGCTCTTCTCTGTAACTGCTATTGAATCCTTAACATGGTTTCTCTCAACCAATTCTTCAGATAAAAATTTCATACTTGTCTTGATAACCACTGTAAAGAAATTGTTAACTTCTTCTGATACTTGAGCCATTTTTGTTTCTCTTTCTTATTCTTTCTGACTTAAGTTCACCAGCTTCCTTTTCTTTGTTACAGAGACTTCTTTATCCATAATTTGATTACTATAAGATCCTCCTCCTCTAGTCTTGGTGGGACAAATCTTGGTAGTCTCAATGAGTTCTTCAAATTCAAGCTGTAAGGCCTTCTTGAAGCTATATGGATCCTTTTTATTTCCAGCTTTCTGAGCAGTTCTTTCTTCTTTCTTCTGAAATGCCTTTTGAGAATCTCGAAGTAGTTTCCTCTTGTTAGGAATAGGAGTATCAGATTCTTCATCTTCATCAGAAGTAATTTCCTCTCTTTTTTCCCCTACTACCATAAGCATCAGGATACTTATCAGGAAGTTGATCATAGGTTATGGTTATACCATACTCCCTTTTAGTTTCTTCAAGAAAGAGCTTGATGACCTCAGGATTATCTTCCTTGGTCAGTGTTGGATAATCTTCTAGAAAAGCTATTCTGTCATCTTTCTTGATACTGATAGGAGTCAGATTCAATACAATATCCTTCTTCTTTGTTTCCTTCAAGTGACCTAATACTGTTGCAGAAAGCACACGTCCATAGACATCATCCAACTCTTGTGTAACCCCGAATTCCATCAATATGTTAATTAACTTGCATTGATAGAATAGTTCAGAAAGTAACCTAGCATAAGGAATTGTTCTTTTGAACTTCTTAGTAGAGTCCTTGATGGATTCACAAAGATGATGAAAGATGTAACTTGGTAGATTCAATCGCTGATCAGTGGACAAATACCATAGAAATATCTTATGATCCTATGAGATTTGATCATAACTTCCTTCCCTAGGAATTAGGCAACTTATGAGAATTTTGAACAGTAACTTCTGCTTGAGACGCATGTTCTTCACTTTTCCATAGCCGTATTTCTTTTCAAAAAGAACTTTTTTAATGTCCTTTGCATAAATTCCTCCATCCTTTTTGTTGAGTATCACAATTCCTTTATTTTTAGCCCCAATTAGCTGAGCAATGTTCTCTTGAGTTATGGTGATATTCAAACCCATTACATCAGATCTAATTTCCACACACTTGAACTCCTTCAGACCCATTTGTGCTCTAGACTTTCCTTTCAACCTATTGTCTTTTTCAACATCAATTATTTCTTCATCCTGTGCAGAGAACTCGTTATATACTTTTGCTCTAACCCATAAATCTTTTACCAGAGTTGGATAAGTTTGTCCATTCAACATTTCAAAGAATTTCATCCAACCTTGGAACTCAAAATGACTTTCCAGTGGACAACCATTTGCATCAAAACTCTCAAAATCCACCACTTGCTCAATGAGAAGCTTTAATTCATCTTGATTGAGCGACATAGTCTTTGGTTTGATCAAAAGTCTTTGCATGGAATTCATATCTATGGGAAAGGTTGTTGAGTTTGTCATTGATGAGGTTTTAGGGTTTTTCTAGGGTTTACATATAAAACACAAAATAGACATTGATAAAGGTTGTGTGTGTTGCAAAGGTGTTGAGAGAATTAAATGACACTAAAGAGACTTAAACATAAAAGTATTTAAAACAAATTCATTCCCCTTCAAATTCAAAACACAAATAATTTAAAGTGTGCTGAAGACATTTCAGACAAGTGTAAAAAGTGGTACAGGTGTCAAAATGATTTTCCACTTTTTGTGTATGTGAGAAGTAACGATTATTTATGCAAGTTTCAGAATTAGAGATTTTCCAGAGGTTATCTTTGATCAAAATTTTGTTATCCAAACTTTGATTGAGACATCATTTAACTAATATCTGATTCGGATTCTTCATTCAGAAGTAAGCATAAATTACTATGTTCAGGAGTCTTTATTAACCATTTAACTCTCACCAGAATTACAAGTTATATCTCAACTGTCAGTTCAATGAAGAACATAACATATACTAATTTCTTCTGAGCAGTAGTAAGAAAGCTTTCTTCAAAAATGTTTAAAAAGATTTCTTTGTTTCAACATGACACAAATATTATCACAAACAGTGAAAATACTAATTTCACAAGTCTGAAAGTTCTTTAGCTAATATCCTCCAAAGTAACTGAGTGTAAAAATTAGTCACATCAATAAACTTTGTTCAGAATATTATGCTTGAAAATAATAAACAATAGAACTTACATGGATTAATTTTCTGATTCTGAATCTCCATCTTGTTTTGATAAAGTTTTTCTGACTTGTTCTGAAGCCACCATATTGAACTATCTGCTCACAAGGATAACACCATTGGTAAAGAGACTAGTTGCTTTTCATTAATTTCTTCATCTTTGACAGCCTTCTTTTCATACGTAGATGAAAGCATATTTTTCACTTTGGATCTTTGTCTGCACCACAGTTAAGTGTTATGCAAAGACCAGACTCTAATGCCAACTGAAGGTGAAAAAAATACATAAGGGGGGTTGAATTGTGTTCTCCGAATTCGATGCTTCTGAACAACGTTCAGATTCTAAACAATAGTTCAGAATCTGATTAATTAGGTGCAGCGAAATAATCATAAGAAGAAAATAAATAACAACATAACACATGAAGATTTATTTCGGTTCCTCTCCAACTAAGAGTAGTTCAGTCCCCCTGCAACACAATATATTTTTCACTATAATCAAAACATAATTACAACAGCTTATACACTTAAGTATGAGACTTTTCTGCTCAGACCCTCAGCCCTAGACTTCCTTGCTTAGACCCTCAGCCTAAGACTTCCTACTTATAATCCACGAACCCGAGACTTCCTTGCTTAAACCCCTCAGGTTCAAGACTTCTACTCAAACCCTCGGGTCCAAGACTTCCCTGCTCAGATTCCATGAATCCAAGACTTCTGCTTAGACTTGTAGTCCAAGACTTCCTGCTTAAATTCCACGGGTTCAATACTTCCTTGCTCAAGCCCTCCAGGCTTAAGATATTTGCTTAGACCCACGGTCCAAGACTTTTTGCTCAATCAACAACTGGTTAAGACTTCAATGCTCTAGCACATAGCAGGAGACTTACTTGGCTCAAGTTTCACAGTAAGAGACTTTGATGCTCAAGCACAAAGCAAGAGACTTTATCTAAACTATTAAGCAACTTATTTAGCAGAATAGAAAACAAGGTGTACTTGATACATAATCAGAGGTACAGGGCAATAGCTTATTGATCACGGTCCATTGTATAGCTTCTTGAGAACTAGGTGGCAGCTGATTCTGAGCAACTGTCATTGCTTCCATCATGGTGTTGAGTCTTTCCATATTGTCTTTCAGAGTAATAACCTATTCTCTAAGCTCCCTGTTTTCCTGCTCAAGTTGGTCCATCCTTTTCTGACGACTTTCCCGAGTATCGTATTGATTAAACAGTTTGACTTGTTGGAGTAAAAGATACATGTGAGTTTTATGAAAATGAAAATTGTTTGAATGATGCATGAAATGCAAAAAATACAAAAGACTCTATTTTCAAGGAACTTTAGCAATTATGTTGCAAACATCATAAGATGGATATCATTTTGAATAACTGAAAAATCTCATTTCATTATTGAACTGTAAGGATTACAAATTCGGAAGTACAACTTCAAAAGATCTCAAAATACAAGAGAAGAGCTAAGTCCTATGAGTCCTAAGGAGTTATCTTTGATGAAGGTCCAACTTCTTGCTGCTGCTTCTTCTTCTGTCTTTTCAATTGAGCATTTTCAAGCGTAAGCTGGTCGACGATCCTCTTCCAAGCACTAGAAGAAGGAGGGATACTACCATAGAAAAATAAATTCTCTTGCTCTTCTTGTCTTTCCACATCATGTTTCTCAAGTATCTCAATCAAGTCACCCTTTTCTTTTAGTTGTTCCTTCAACTCTCTTTTCTCGGCTCTTGAAGCATGATACTTGCCTTCCCAAGTGTCTCTTTCCAACTTCATCCTAGTCAAGATTTCTTGATACTCCTCTATGTTCTCAATAGGGATGGTAGATGATGATGCTATAACAAAAGTTAATAAAGGTTTCTCAAGAGAATAAGGCATCTTGAGTTCACAAGCTCTAGTGTGTACCCACTGAGTGTAGGGCTCAAAAGCAACACAGTTCTTCCTTTCCAACTGATCTTTGCTTTTCCTATGAATGGTGCTCCAAGCACTTACAACTCTTTTTTTTTAAATCTGGATCTCCTCCTTCATTAAGGTAAAAGAAGCGTGATATCGAAAGGTTTCTAAGTTTTCTTTCATGGGGTACCCAAACTGACGTTTTGCGAGAACAGGGTTGTAGTTAATCCCCCCATGTATACCAAGAAGAGGTACATTAGGGAATTCTCCACAAATGTCAATAATAACTCATGTGTCATAAGCTGGGTCATACTAGTTCAAATTTGTATGAGAGAGAGAGAGAGATACATAAGCCTCTGAGACCATCTGAGTTTGTCTGGATTCTCTGTGAAGAGTCTGGTTCGAGGTAAGTGTGACTGAAACCATTTGTACAACAAGGGTGCACAACATATGATCGCTCCACCACCCTTCTTGGTCCTGTAATGAATATAATGGTAGGTGTCTCCAAGCATAGTAGGCACTAGGTTACCACTTAAAAATATTCGGATAGAATTAACATTAACATATTGATTGATGTTTGGGAATAACACTAGACCATAGATGAATAGCGCAAAGATAGCTTCAAAGGCACCCATATTATTTTCTTTGGTCAGCTCTGTAGCTTTCTCTATCAAGAACCTGTAAGTTAACCCCTGAATTCCTCCTTTGGAGGTAAAGTTATCTTTTACATCTGACGCCTCCAAATGAAGAGCTTTTGCAATGACTGAGTACTTAGGAATTTCCTCTGAGCCATTGAAAAGAATCTTGTCTAACACTGACAAACCAACCTAATATAAATATTCCTCCAAAGTTGGTGCAATCTGATAATCTGGGAATGTGAAATAATGGTAGAGTGGATCATAGAATTGCACAAGATTGTCGAGAATCCCATCTTCAATATTAGTCTTCATAATACCCAAGAGTGACACGGTCGGCCACTAACGTGTCCGTCGGATAATGAGTGCAAGTATACAGTTGTTCGTGTAGTTTTAAAAAGGTTGTCGAACCCACAGGGAATTGATAATCAAACTAATGTTATCTATTGTTGCAGTGCAAAGCTAAGGCTGAAGATTAACAGATTATGAACGGCAAGAAAAATACTAATTTCTAAAGGTTTGAAGATAATGATAAAACGAGTCCGGAATATGAATTCTGCGCGCCTATGGGACTTATAGAAATCGGGTGCCAATTACGACTGAACTCAGTTGCGTAGAAAATACCAACTTAAAGACTCCGTCTCACACTCCCGCGCTATTGACAAGAACCACACCTTCTAACCACAGGATTTTGCTCTCGTTCGCCCGTTTCAATTAAAAAGCGTATTTTGAAAGTTAATGAGATTCTAAACGATGCCTAAAGAGCTCTCGCTGTTTTAGGATCGATGCCTAGTTTCCACTATCAGTTTATTCCTCACACTCTCGCGCTGTTGGTCCGAAGTTAGTTTATTCCTCACTCTCGTATCAAAATAATAAAACATTAAATTTGGAAACTAAAATCAAAACTAACCTACATTCATAAATTCTCACCTAAAGTTTTCTACTGAGTCCTGTCGATGACGACGGTCCTCATACGCCGAATTCAATTAATTTAACAAGACATGGTATTATCTACAACGAAAATATTCACAACAATCATAATTAAAACTAGCCTGGTAGACAAAATTAAAGTTACTACAAGTGCAATAATAAAAGTAAGAGATAAACCTGTAAAACAAATATGAAACTTGAATTAAAATGCCGACAGGCTTCGTTCGTGATCCAAGAGTACAACAATGAAAAGAAAATGAAAATAAAGAGCGACAATCCCTCAATGTGAGTTATTGTCGCTTTACAACTGATTTATGCCTAAAACACTAAACAAAAATTCTGAAGCACTTCCGCACATCTTGGATGCCTCGGAAAGTGTCCCAGAGGTCTTATATATAGAGAAATATGGGTCTGAAACTGCTCTGGACGTATCTGAGAGTGGAGGGAAAAAAGAGTTACAAAATTGCTTCTAACTGCTGCTGAAACAAAAATTTCATCTTGCGTTGCAATGGTGAACGCCATTAGGGCATGGGGAACGCCATTGCCTTCTTTAATTAATTGAAGTGGCAGGCTTGGGAGATGACGAACGCCATCTACCTATGGAGAATGCCATATCAGCAATAGAGGCATAATTGCTTCTTTTTACTACACTTTTCTATTCTCTCACTCCTTTTCCAGTTTGCTTCTGATTCTGCAACGGATGAACCTGATAACTACAAAACACAATAAAACAAAGAAAAATGCAACAAAACTTGATAAAATACGAACAAATAATACGCGAAATGAGCCTAAAAATATGATACAATTTCTCGTTATCAAAGAGTCTTCCATAGCTTCTTCTGAAATCCTCTGGACAAGAGATCATACATCCTAGCTTTCTCAATTTTGTTGCATTAGGATCCTTGAAACTGTACTTCCTAGTGTTTCTTTTCTCAAAATTCATGGTAAAACCTATGATATTTGTAATAAATGTTTTCAGTTCATTGACTGATTTGAAAAAAATGATGTTTAATGAATGTATGAATGTATGGATGCACACACACAAGGTTACAAACATGTGGGTTTAAAGGTTCGACGTCACAAGCATGGAGTCATGGGTCTAACCATCCTGAGAGATATGTATTATGGGTTTATTGTACTTGTAGAACGAGTTCTATCAAGGTTCCCAAATTCATAGATCCATCTTTCGGATATTACTGGCTTGCACAACTATTCATGCGGGCTAATAATATTCTCAAGAGAAACTCGTCTGAGTGTAGTATTGCATGACAACTACCTCAAGTCTACACCTGGATAATTACCGCACCATATCTTAGAAAAAGGCCAAGTGAGGGTAAAGGGATACTAAGGTCCTCAGCTTCTCAGGCTTCCAAATCGAAAAAAGTAATGGCATTACGACTACTCACAACGACATAGTAATTTCAAAACTTGGTCTTCAGAGTCTTGAGAGCTTGATAATCCTTCAGAGGCTCTATATCAGAGTCACAGTCAGAAGCTTTAGCATAAACATTCATCACAACCGTTGTCTAAGAGCATTCCATAACATGGCATAATCTATGAAGCGCACTTTGTATCTCTTCAGAGTCAGAGCGTGTTGAGTCTAGAATCTTATGACGTCACACATCAAATCTTCAGAGTCAGAACTTGTTAGAAAAATATATACACTAGACAAAACCATTAGGGTAAAAAATTGTTCTCTAAGAAACAATGTATTGTTATCATCAAAACTAAAGGCCAAATGAAGAACCAAATCTTGTTCTTACAAGCATAGGGCATAATGTTTTATCGGACTTTTAACTAGTACTTATCCTACTGAACTTAGTGGAATGAGTTGAATATTAAATATAATATGTAGGAAAATTTGGATATTTTCTTATGATATAAGGTTTAATTTTAAAGGACTTGTGTAGCGTGACTTGTGTCCAAATTACTAACAAGATGTCAAATAGTTGTGCTGCAGAGTTTTCAAAACATTACTTAAACACCTATTATCATGAATAATCATCTTATACCATTGGTTTGACATCTAATATCTCAAATTAAGTACACTTACGTTCAATTTCAATACTACACTCACGTCATGTACACAATTACTACTTTCCACAATATTATTCATAAAAACATTGTAAGAATATACCATAGTCAAAATATCATTCACAAGTATAAAAGTCATGAGACATTACCATAATAACGGAATTTTATACACATTTAAACCTCATGAATTTATTACCATAAGAAATATATATGTCTTAGCTTTCTAATGCAAGTGACCACACCTCAAACAGACTTATGAAACTCAAGTTATGCGTGAAAGATGACTAATACTCTCATGTGTTTTTTGCGATTTTATCGAATTATTTTGACTTAATGCAACTTATTCAACTTATTTTGACTTATTTCTCAATGTAACAGTTCTAGTTTCTACGTTAAGATTTTGGGATTTTTTTTATTACTATAAGATTCTCTTTTTCAACCTACTCTGATTCTAACTCAACAAATCCCCCCAAATTATCGACCATCACTAACAGTAACACTTTAACCCAATAACAATTTGTGTTAAAAGTTACTTGAGGTCAAGCAACAAACTAATTTTGAGGTTGTGATCAGTCACCATTTGTGTTATAATTATCATCACTTAGACGTCAAAACATGTGAATTATTGTTAATTATGTGGTAGTTTAGGTCTGTTTGTAGTAAATTCTCATCAAATCTTTATCGTTCATTATCTGATTGTTTCTTGGATATTTTACGCATTTAGGGTAGTTTTTCATGTTGTTTACAGGTCTGAAGAAACAAAGGAAAGATTATCAGAGTGAAATACATGCCACAATGCACGAGAACAAGAAAAAATGAGAAATTTCCAAGCCAACTACCCATACGCGTATGAGGGTGTCATATGCATATGGCCCATCTATCACTACCTTGGATGATACGCGTAACACCAGAGGGGGCAAGAAACACATGCCACTGCACATACGCGTATAATGGATCCGATCATACACCTTCCCTAGCATGTTTACTCATATTGATTTAATTTGTTCAACAACTTTGTTTAGTTTTATTTATTATTTTATTTCTCGATAGCAAAATCTCCAAATTAAAACCCCTAAGTCTTTTGTTTGACTGAGTTAAAGCGATAACTCAGTATCACCACACCATCCTCAAGATCGATACTTTGGGATTTCCTATTATTACTATTTCGGAAGATTAGTAGACTTGCTAATTTACCGATCAATATCTCAAAATGACATATGCTCTTAGAATTTTGTTCAAAAATGAGTCAAACCTCACCATTACTTGTTTCAGTGACTTTGATTGGGGAGCTTGCAAAGAAACCAGAAGAACAACTATTGGTTTTCGCCTCTATTTAGGATCATATCTAATCAGCTATAAAAGTATGAAACAACAAGTTTCATCAAATCCTCATCTAAAGCTGAGTACAAAGCAGTGGCCAACTCTTCTCGTGAAGCACAATGGCTACTTTATTTACTGTCAGATTTAGGAATCACTCATAAGCAATCCATCTCAAGTTTATGTGACAATAGAAGTGTAATCTACATAGCCAATAATCTAGTGTTTCATGACTTACCAAACACATAGAGATGAATTTCCACCTAGTTCGTGAAAAGATCTAACAACAAATCATTCACCTCATATCCATCAACACAAAGGACCACGTTGCAGACATTTTAACTAAATATCTCCACCTTAGTCCCTTTTCTTCACTAGTACCCAAACTTGAATTGACTAATATCCACTAATCTAGTTTAAGGAGAGTATTAAAACATGATATATATGGGCAAGCCTATTATGCAAACTAAGATAATAATAATAATTTCTTTCTTCATTCAATTTTATTTCAGAGTATATCAAGAATAATATTCAAAGTGATTATATGTTAACAATACAAAATAATTAACCCATTAAATTTAAATTGTCTAGTTTGTCCAATATATATATATTTTTTCTAAAAAGTGCATTACAACCATTATTTATTATGCATAAAGGCTATAAGGGTACAAAAGCTACTTTATTCTTTTGGTTTTGAATATTTTGTTTTTTGTTTTGTTTTTTATAATCAAAATAGAATTAAAAATAAACACAAGGGGTGCTTACCCTTTTACAATCAACAAACGAAACACACCAACACAACCCATTGAGGCAAAAAAACAAGAAACCTACCCACCAAAGGACCAACTAAACCTAACATCTTCTGGAATTAATACACCAGATGGTCCACAAAAATTTACTCTCTTTTCTTAAGAAATCACTAAACCAATCCCAAGTTAGAGTCTTAATCATTCCCAAAATATCCATCTTACTAAGAATGCCCTACTTAAAGAGAACCGAATTTCTACAAAACCAAATCACCCATCCAAAAACAAGACTAAAAAACCAACCAACTTTGGACTTAAATTTCACGGACAAAGCTGTATTCAAGGCATCAAACTGAGTCACCACCGAATCTGAAGGGAAGACAACCTCCACACCTATCCACCCGCAAAAAAATAGACTAAATAAAAATAGTAAACACATAAGAACAAAATAAGTAGTCCACACCTTCCTCCTACAAAAAAACACAACGGGCACACCAAATTATGAGTGCCATGAATGATACCACGTCTATCTAAATTGACTATTAAAGGAAGCTTGTTAAATATTAAGCGTCATCCAAAGATAAGAATTTTGATAGGAACCTTTATCTCCAACAAGTAAGATAACAATTTAACCTTCAAAGCATCCAAGAACGACAAATTAGAATAATCTTCCAAGATCCTTCTATAACAATCTTTCACCAAAAAGGCCATCTTAATGCCTCCACCAAACAAAGCGATCAATATTTTTAAGCAAAGGGTTTACATCATGCAAAAATTTCTACAATTCTCCGAACAACAATCCTATATCTCTCTCCAAAACCGCCTCGTTCAAACCAAAATTCCACCTCCAACACTCATTAATCTATTCCCTCATATCACAAACTCTACATTTATCCGCACCAAAGAGACTAAACAAAAAAAGGAATTTTCCTTTCTAGAGGAGCGAGGCCAATCCAATGATGTATCCAAAAGTCTAAGGAACAACCATTTCCAAGCTTTCAGAAATAGATGGCGAAAACCAATTCAAATTATACGACAAAACCACGGGTTCACCAATAGTACATAAATCCCTCCATAAAGAAACTTTATGCCTAATATGCACAACCAGACCTCCCAACACTGCACTTTTTACATCTCCATACCTTCTAGACAAAAGCTCGTCCCACAAAGAGTTATCGTCATTTAGGATATGTCACTTTCATTTTCTTAACAAAGCCAAATTAAACAAACCGCAACGTTTAACACCTAAACCTCTTTTCTCCTTGGAAAGACAATTTTTCTCCCAACTAACCCAACAAATCATTTTTGAATCTTCTCCCCCACCCCACAAAAAGTTTCTTTGAATCCTAATAATTTCATTAATTACCACCTTCGGCGCCTTATAGAAAGAGAAGAAAAAGATAGGCAAATTGGATAAAATTGAATTTAAAAGAACCACCTTACCTCCAATAGATAAGAACCTATTAGGCCAAACCGCTAATCTTCTTCTAATTTTCAAAATAATAGGATTCCAAGACCCTCTCCTTCTCGGATTAATTCCAATCGGAATACCAAGGAATACAAAAGGGACCGAACCAATACCACAAGACAAAAAGGAATCTTCTCGCCGCTTGAAGAAAGTAAGGTTCTACATTGAGACCAAACATCTTACTCTTTGACAAGTTTACTTGACACTACTACAAATAACCATATTTCACCTTGGACGCGAGAGGGATATAACCTCCGTTACACGGGTGAGGTAACGAAAGGCAACATGAAAACATGTCACTTTACCCCTCAGTTTTTGAATAACCGAAGGGAAAGTGGCACTAGACATGGGCTCGATCCCCAACAACTGTATTTTTTGGATTTTCAAAACTGCACTATTTTTTACCTCAGTTTTTAACAATAACCGAGGGGTAAAGTCCAGTTTACAAAATTTTAGTTTTAACCTATTTTTTTCTTCATTTTAATCTGCAAAGCATCAAATTTGTTGACAAGTTCTAAATCTTCCTCATCATCATCAACAACAACACCAATATGGTTGCACCTCAATTTTTTGTTGGGTGAGGTGAAAGTTTTTTGTCATAAAATGTATTATTTGTAGTAATGTGAAGACATGACACCAAGTCAAAACCCCTAAACACATCTTTAATGCTCCAAATATTTTTCCAAGATCCATCTCCTATCAAAATAGTATCATCTGCAAATTATAACAAATCAAAATGAACAGAATCAGATAGATGGAAACCTTCGAATTCTCCAATCAACATTGCTATTTGCATTAATCTTGCTAATCTCTCTACAACCAAAAGGAAAAAAGAAAGAAAGAAAGGATAAAGATGATATCTTTGATGTAACCCTCTAGTAACTTTGAAATCTTCAGTTGGACTCCTATTAACAAGAATTAACATAGAACTATTAAAAACCAAAGCTATCATACAACCAAGCCACTTTACACCAAACCCCATCCTTCTCATCACGTTCCTATGAAAATCTCAAGAATCACTGTAATATCCCATATACCCTTAAATGCTCAATTGGTTGTCAATTGAGACCAACTGAGTTCCTATGTACTCTATCTCTTGTCAGTTGGAATAATTTAAGCCTGTATGTGCTCTAAATGTTGTCAGTTGGGACCAATTGAGTGTTAGAACAAGATTTGTTCTTGACATATTCTCTTTTAGTTTTGATGATAACAAAAGTATTAAATGAACAATGGTTTATTTGATGTGTGTTTTATTTATGCAGGTTCTTGTTCTTGTACATAAATAATCAGAATCTGTTTTACTTAGACACACATGGAGTTGCTTCATTGCTAGCTTCTGGTGGCAGAGTCTGAAGAAAAGTTTCAAGTGTGGTTTGACGAAGACTCTGAACTGAAGGCCTCAACATTCAGACAAGTTTCTACACTTAGTAATTGTATATCAGCATCTGGTACCATTCAAAGTTGGTGATAAAGTTGTGGACTATCCGTACAACTAAAAGCAAGATGTATTGTCTTATCAGCCTGTCAGCTCGAGTCTACAAGATTGCAAGGCTCAAGAAAAGCTGGTACGTACTATGGATGTCTTCTCCCAACGAATCTATTAGTACAAAACCTCTTGAAGACTCAAAGGTTAAACATGTTACACATTGGATTCAATATCCGTTGTGTATCCATCTTCAACGTCTCTTGTACTATGGAGCAAAAGCAAAGACACTTGATCAAGTCACCTTCTCAACGGCTAGTTTCTAGAAAGGCTATATATATATATATATATATATATATATATGGTTGAAGATTCAAGCTTGAATTTTAACAAGGATTCTTCTATTGAAGGAGTAGCAAGACCAAGCAATTATCAACTCTATGTAATATGTTGATTTTCTGTTTTAGGTTGTAATTGTAAAAGCCTTAAGTTTACTTACCCCTGTATAAATTAGAAATTTTAAGTGCTTTAGGTTCTTGTTATGGTGAACTCTCATACCTCTGATGCTTGCATCATGTACACCTTGTTCTCTATTCTACTAAGTCTTCAGTAGTTTAGATTAAGTCTTCTGCTATGTGCTTGAGAAAAAAGTCTTGTCTAATTGGGATTCAAGAAACATGTCTTGAGCCAAGATGCTTAAGCCATGTAAGTCTCATTGCTTAAGTGCTTGAGCTATGAAAGTCTTATTCAGCTAGTCTGATTGAGCAAGTGGGAGAGTCTTTGTCTGAGGGGCGAGAGCAAGAAGTCTCGAGTGCAGCTTGAGCAAGGGGAGTCTCAGTCTGGATGGCCAGAAGAGCAGGTGGCTCGGCCAGAGGATGTGAGCAAAGGAAGTCTTAGACATGTGCTCTAAGAAAAGGGAAGTCTCAACCAGAAGACAAATGAGTAGGCAGCTCAGTCAGATGGTGTGAGCAAAGGGTAAGTCTTAGATATGTGCTCTAAGCAAGGAGAGTCTCAGATGGTTAGTTTGAGCAGTTGTAAAAGTCTTATGCAGAAGCATAAGCGATTGTAATCATGAAGTGGTTATAATGAAAAGCTCTTGTGAGGCAAGGGGATCGGATTACTCTTGGTTAGGGGAGGAACTAATATAAAGCTTTTGTGTCTTCTGCTGTTATTTTATTTACTTCTGTTGTATCCGTTGCCAAATGAATTAACTCAAAATCTGAATATCAATTCTGATTCTGAAACTCTGATAAGAAGTTAAATAATAAGTAAACACGAAACACAATTCAACCCCCTTCTTGTGTACTTTTCACACATTCAATTGGTATCAGAGCATGGTCTGTGCGTAACACTTAACAGTCGTGTAAATATTGATCCAATAAGAAAAGTATATTTCTTCTTCAAGAAGGAATCAAGTACCACATGAAAAATATCATACAACTTTTCCTACAATATTCAAATGGGTGATTCCATTGAATTTAAATGACGGAAAAGCTAAACATATTTTTAACTCATTGGACTTGATAAATAGTTGCTGAAGGTCTATAAAATATCCTTGAAAAAATGTATTACTATAGAAGTTGATGGTGTTAAAGATGATCATCTTGAAAATATCTTTCACAAACTCAGAAGATGCATATTGAATATCTTCAGAGGTAGTTACATTCTGGTAGATGCATTATTTCACTTCTGAGTATATCAACATCATTGATATGTCTGATGCTTGGACTATCTTTGAAGTCTTGTGCTTGGGTTTGTGGGGATCAATTTTTGAAGTTTGAAGTAGTTACACTTCATCTAATCTTTTCAAGCAAATTCTGAAAAGATTGTTCCTTGACTTAAATCTAAAGTCACAACTTTTTTAATGTTTACATCTTGAATCTGTTGTGTTGTGAAGATTTGTTTTGTAGTCTTCAAAGGAAAGAAATGAAGTTGGATGATGAAAAACTATTCAACAGATCACCTTCTCTTTTTAGCTTAAGTTCTTTGGAATGACTAATGATGAGAAACTTAGGTTTCTTGCCATAAGGACTTCCATAATTGCTGAATGGTTTGTGATATCTGTTGATAGAAGAGTAACTTCAAGAGCTTCTGAAATATTTGTATTTCAACTGATTTCCCAAATCTGAAAGCAAGAAGAAAATTCTACCAGAACCAAATATTAGATGCTCTTCAATGTTTAATCATTTGAAGCTAATATTAGTGCAGGATGCAGATGAAATGAAGCATCTGTGTTCTGAAATAAAAAATCAAGTATTGAGAAGCAAGAGATGTTGTTAAAGCTACCTTGTTTAATCAAATATTATATAAAGTTTGTTCATTAAGGTGATATCTTAAGAAACTCCATTTCTTCTTGGTTGAGGACCATCATGGAAGTTTTTGTAGAAGACATTTTTATGAGAAAACTTCAAATTCTCTTTGAGCTCTGTTAGTCGTACTAATACAGTACTTTGATCTTCTTTATGTCAATCTCTGATAGCTTACATCATCTGGTTCTGAGCTTGTCAATGATTCCAAAGTCAAAAGATTTAATCCAAGATAATGAGATTATTGACATTGCTTAGAACAAGATTTTGTTCCTATCATATCTCATTCTACATCATCTGTTTGTACTTACATATATGGTCTAGTAGAAATATGAGTATCATAATGTATCTGATACAGATATCAAGGAAAGAAGCAGAGACATCTTCCATAAGGTTGTTTACAACATTGATTGGAAGAAGAGCCAACAACCCAAATTCAAATACTGATGGTACTGAATTTGGTGAGAGTAGTGGAATTAATGGTTAGATAACCATTAAATCAGAATCCACTCAAAGATGTGTTCAGACTCTGTTGGTCAAGTCTGAATACTGAATTGAGTCTGGCCAAGAAAAAAAAGTTGTATGTTTGTTCTTTTCTAGCTTATCTTTTGATTCAATGAAACATTTGTTTATATTTAAATACAAAGTTTCTGTTAGATCTCTAGAGAAGTTCTTTTGAAAAAGATAACTTTAGAAGTCTTTAAGAGGAAACTCTGTTGTGTTTGTCTATACTGAATGTCTTATCAAGCCAGATGATGATCACATTTATGAAAACAATTTTCTCACTTTTGTGTTGATACTGTTGCTTGTTAGCTGTCTAAAGAAGACAATTCAATATTCACCTATCACTCATGACTCTTGTTTCAAGATAAAGTGCTAGTTCTTAATAGAATCTTAGCGACTTGTGACTGACATATGATATCTCTGTCTAAGTCTAGACTTACTAGACTCTGATGGTTGATAGCTTATGAAAGTTGTCAGTTTCTGAGATTCAAAAGAAGATTACTTTTTTTACTATCTTAGCAGTTTAAGTAAAAAGTTTTCTAAAAGCTTTTATAATACTTAACCTTTCATAAAAGTGAAACTCATTTGGTGGAACTAAAATATCTGCTGGATAAAGAACCTTTGGGTAATGATGTTTTCTCTTTTAGTACTTGCTGTTACTATTCCCTGTCCTGTGAAACATCATTGTGTCCTTTTTCTGACAAGATTCTTGTTTCTGTAAGATTCTTGTTCGGATTCTTTTCTTTCTTCTTCTTTTTCTTTTTCTCATTTTCCTCTTGTTTGTGTGCTGACCAAACCAAACTTGAGATGAGTTCTTCAGTTTATCCTTATTTGAATCAGCTGATTATCATCAATGAAAAGTTTGTGGATTTTGACGAGTTGCTTAAGATTGGTTTCAACTTCTGGGAGACTGTGTCTAAACAAAGATGGAATGGCTACTTTGAGATGCTTTGTGGTTTCACTTATCCAAGTATTGTCAAAGAGTTTTGGATCAATGCCTCCATTCTTGAGCTGAGTTCTGAGTATGTTATTCTGTCTAGAGTAACTAGTGTTTCTATAACAGTAACCTTTAAAAGCGATTGCAAATGTGATCAATAGTGAGGAGATTGGAGAAATCCCAGGAACTCTTGTTTGGGAACACTATCTTCCTACTTGACGTATCTTTGTGGATCCATCTAATACATTAGTGGTCTTTAATCTTCTTCCTGATGCTGTTGTATGGAGTTAGATTCTGAATTCAAAATTACTGCCTAAGGATCGAGATTTAGACCAAGTGGACCCTATTGAAAAATATTTACTTCTACTTCTTAATTCAAATTTGAAGATTGATCTTCCTCAAGTTATGTTTGACCATCTGAAGAAGTCTCTTTCTTCTTTAAAAAAGGGAAAGACCTTCTCCATACCTTTTGGACGAGTTATTTCTGAAATACTTATTCAGCAAGGGGTTAACATAAGTTTTGAGGCTAGTTCTTCCAAGATTTGGAGAGACAAGTTTGAAGCTATCTATGAAAGATTCTGATGTTAGATTTATGCATAGTTATGCTTTGTATTGTTGTTGAAATCTTTGGATTAAGCATCTTATTAATAAATTCATAGTTTGTTCATACTTGTGTTCAGTTTTAACTGATTAATATTTATTCTTGTGGTTCACTCAGAATTTGAAATAGATAAAAGAACTCAAATGTTTTCAACTTATTTTATTAATACAAATGAAGCTATTACAAGACAATTAGATATTTCTAGTTTAATGGATGTGTCCTAAGGAACTCCCTAGGATCATCTGACATGTCTAGATTGTCTAAGAAATCTTGCCATTTTTCCTTAGCAAACTCCAAAGCCTCCTTCCTCAGTTTGTTTCTGTGTTTGGATCCAGAAGATCTTCTTATTCTACGTGTCTTCACAAAGGATGCTGAAGAGGAGATCACTTCTGAAGTTGTATGCTTTCTTGCAGGTTCTTCAGCTGTTGCCTTACTTTGATTTGCTTGAGTTGCTGCATTCAGTAATGTTTCCTTCCTGAAATCCCTCTTCGGAACCCAGATTTGCTTTTGCTTATACATCTTGGTGTTTTAGGGATTAAGTGATGATGGAAGTAAGCTTACTAGAGTCCTTTTATATACGTATTACATTTATTGCCTTAAGTTTAATATTATTTAAGTACTGATTAAATTTTATCAGTATTTTAATAATAACTCTTGGTAATGTAATCTAGAAGTCTAACTTATTAAGATTCTCTGAATAACTATGAGTTTATGTTTAATATGTTCTAACTGTCATTTCTGTGACAGTTTCACTTTTGATAAGTTTACCTTCAGAAAATCTAAAGAAATTTCTGGAATGTAAATGCATGATAAAGAAGTATTGGTCTGAAAAACTTTTTCATTAATTGAACTGATGGATTAAATTTTTTTAACAAAAAAAGGGGTACACGATGTTTTTTAGAATTCATCCCTAGCCATTGCATCTCGTGTTCAGTGACGTCCACTGTTGTTATAGTCTACCTCCTCATCTTCTGAATCAATCACTTCTTCCTCTTCTATGTCTGGAAGAGAGCGGTAGAAATTCTTGTTGACCCTCCTTTTCTTCTTCCTTGATCTCTTTATGCTTCTTCTCTGAGGTTTCAAGGAAACAACTATAGAACCATCTTCTAAAGTTTGTTCAGGTGCTGCTGAAGTAGCCTCTTCAGAAGCAAGTTGTGTTGAGAGCAGAGGTACAGTTATGGAGGACTCAGAAGCAGCTCGCCTCTGAGGGGATTGGATTGCCAAGCTTGTAGAGCTCTCAGTTGCGTCTGTTACGAAAAATGCATTATGACTCTCAGTTGATGATTCCATATCCTTAGGATTGGTGATTAATGAAAATGATTTAGGAGTTGGATGTTTTTATAATGACTTCTGTGGATACCAAGAGTCTAAAATTAATCCTTGTTTAATTCTTGGAACGATAAAGACCACTAAGACTTCAAAGCGTGTATTTTACAAATCTTAATGACTCTTATTACTTGATTATTCTTCCTTTTTGGAAATTGATCTTGTAACGATGATCTAAGTTACATTTATTAGTGATATTTTTTTTCTCTTTCCTTCTTTTCCTTTTATTCTTTTTGATGTGATAAAGGGGGAGAAATAATAGTAAGTATTTAAGTGGAAACTGAACCTATTGAATACCTGTCCTGTGCATATTGGTCATTTATTTTCTGTTACCTTGCCCAGGGCGCATTTTTAACTTTCTTGTACATAGGTATAAGGAAGAGCTTAAAAACCTCAGACTTAGCCTATCAAACCTAGAAGGAGCTTACAAACCTCATATTCTGGTGTTGCCAAGGAAAGATAAAAAGGGCAACATATATTAACTCTCTTGTACATAGTGTTAAGAAAGAGCTTACAAACCTCTGACTTAGCCTATGAAACTTAGAAGGAGCTTACAAACCTCGTATTCTGGTATTGCCAAAAGGAGTTAAGATGTTGTTATCTTGGTGTTCTTAAATATGGAACTAAGGGGGAGCTTACAAACCTCAACCTTTGAACTGTTTGACTCAGGGGGAGATTACAAACCTCATACCCTAATATTGCTAAGAAGACCAATTTATTTTTATTAAAAAATAGTTCTTAATGCTAAAGTAAAACTCAGTTTTGAGCTATCAGACTCAGGGGGAGCTTACAAACCTCATACCCTGTTATTGCGGATAAAATTAAATGCCCAACATTGTCCTTTAAATACTTGTGTTTGTCATCATAAAAAAGGGGGAGATTGTTAGAACAAGATTTGTTCTTGACATATTCTCTTTTAGTTTTGATGATAACAAAAATATTAAATGACCAATGGTTTGTTTGATGTATGTTTTATTTATGCAGGTTCTTGTTCTTGTACATAAATAATCAGAATCTGTTTTACTTAAACACACATGGAGTTGCTTCATTGCTAGCTTCTGGTGGCAGAGTCTGAAGAACAATTTCTAGTGTGGTTTGACAAAGACTCTGAACTGAAGGCCTCAACATTCAAACGAGTTTCTACACTTAGTAATTATATATCAGCATTTGGTACCATTCAGATTTGGTGATAAAGTTGTGGACTATTCGTACTACTAAAAGCAAGATGTAGTCTTATCAGTCTGTCAGCTCGAGTCTAGAAAATTGCAAGGCCCCAGAAAAGCTGGTATGTACTATGGATGTCTGCTCCTAACGGCTCTATTATTATAGAACCTCATGAAGACTCAAAGGTTAAATGTGTTACACACTGGATTTAATATTTATTGTGCATCCATCTTCAACGTCTCTTGTACTATGGTTGAAGATTCAAGCTTGAAGATTCAAGTCACCTTCTCAATGGCTAGTTTCTGGAAAGGCTATATATATGGTTGAAGATTCAAGCTTGAATTTTAACAAGGATTCTTCTGTTGAAGGAGTAGTAAAACCAATCAATTATCAACTCTATGTAATATGCAGATTTTCTATTTTAGGTTGTAATTGTAAAAGACTTAAGATTTTTTACCCCTGTATATATTAAAAATCTTAAGTGCTTTAGGTCTTTGTTATGGTGATCTCCCGTACCTTTGATGTTTGCATCATGTACACCTTGTACTCTATTCTGCTGAGCCTTTAGTAGTTTAGATATAGTCTCCTGCTGAGTGCTTGAGCAAAAAGTCTTGTCTCATTGGGATTTAAGCAACAAGTCTTGAACCAAGATGCTTAAGCCACGTAAGTCTCATTGCTTAAGTGCTTGAGATGTGAAAGTCTTGTTCAGCTAGTCTGATTGAGCAAGTGAGAAAGTCTTCGTCTGAGGGGCGAGAGCAAGAAGTCTCGAGTGCAACTTGAGCAAGGGAAGTCTCAGTCTGGATGGCCAGAAGAGTAGGTGTTTCGGCCAGAGGATGTGAGTAAAGGAAGTCTTAGACATGTGCTATAAGCAAAGGGAAGTCTCAACCAGAAGACAGATGAGCAGACGACTCAGTCAGATGGTGTGAACAAAGGGTAAGTCTTAGACATGTGCTCTAAGAAAGGGAAGTCTCAGACAGTTGGTCTGAGCAGTTGTAAAAGTATTATGCAGAAGCATAAGCAATTTTAATCATGAAGTGGTTATAATGAAAAGCTTTTGTGAGGCAAGGGGACTGGACTATTCTCAGTTAGGGGAGGAACTAGATAAATCTTTTGTGTTTTCTGTTATTATTTTATTTACTTTTGTTGTATCCGCTGCCAAATGAATTAACTCAGAATCTGAACATCAGTTATGATTCTGAGACTCTGATCAGAAGCTAAATAATAAGTAAATACGAAAGATAATTCAACATCGCCTTCTTGTGTACTTTTCACACCCTTAATTGGTATCAGAGCATGGTCTGTGCGTAACACTTAACAGCGGTGCAAATATTGATTCAATAAGAAAAGTATATTTCTTCTTCAAGAAGGAATCAAGTGCCACATGAAAAATACCACACGACTTTTCCTACCATATTCAAATGGGTGATTCCATTGAATTTAAATGATGGAAAAGCTAAACATATTTTTAACTCATTGGACTTGATAAAGGGTTGCTGAAGGTCTATATAATATCCTTGAAAAAATTATTACTATAGAAGTTGATGGTGTTAAAGATGATCATCTTGAAAATCTCTTTCACCAACTCAGAAGATGCATATTTAATATCTTCAGAGGTAGTTGCATTCTGGTAGATGCACTATCTCACTTCTGAGTATATCAACATCATTGATATGTCTGTTGCTTGGACTATCTTTGAAATCTTGTGCTTGGGTTTGTGGGGATCAGTTTTTGAAGCAGTAAGTAGTTACACTTCATCTAATCTTTTCAAGCAAATTTTGAGAAGATTGTTCCTTGACTTAAATCTAAATTCATAGTTTTTTTTTTATGTTTACATCTTGAATCTAGTGTGTTTTGAAGGTTTGTCTTGCAGTCTTCAAAGGAAAGAAAGGAAGTTGGA
Source organism: Lathyrus tuberosus (assembly GCA_022829125.1). Taxonomy (NCBI): domain Eukaryota; kingdom Viridiplantae; phylum Streptophyta; class Magnoliopsida; order Fabales; family Fabaceae; genus Lathyrus; species Lathyrus tuberosus. The sequence continues at coordinate 3,547,400 of JALAZF010000019.1, read as the reverse complement.
TGATGAAAAACTATTCAACATATCACCTTCTCCTTTTAGCTTAAGTTCTTTGGAATGACTAATGATGAGAAACTTAGGTTTCTTGTCAGAAGGACTTCAATACTGGCCGAATGGATTATGATATCTGTTGATAGAAGAGTAACTTCAAGAGCTTCTGAAATCTTTGTATTTCAACTTATTTACCAAATCTGAAAGCAAGAAGAAACTTCTACCAGAACCTAATGTCAAATGCTCTTCAATGTTTAATCATTTGAAGCTGATATTAGTGCAGGATGCAAATGAAAAGAAGCATATGTGTTCTGAGATAAAAAATCAAGTATTGAAAAGCAAGAGATGTTGTTAAAGCTATCTTGTTTCAAAATATTTGATTATATGGAGTTTGTTCTTTAAGGGGATATTTTGGTAACATTAATAATTGGTCAATTGGTACAAGAAGATAAAATATCAATTGATATATTTTCTATCACTAATTATTATTATATATTTTAATTATATATTATATATATTCATGTGGTGGAGAATAAAAAAGGAGATGGGATAAGAACAAGAAAGAGAGAATGAAAAAGAGGAAAGAAGAAGAGAAGAGAAAGAAGAAAAAATATGAAGAAGGGAAGAAGAAGAGGAAGCCATGGAAGAGTCATCATCATCACCAACTCGATTTCATCATCTTCATCAATCTAAGGTGAGTTTCATAGATACAAGGTGGGAGAATTCATGAAGGGAAACTAGGGTTTTGTGATGTTGTTGTTGTCGATTGTTTGGTTGATGTTCATTTGGTAAACTCACATAGTGAACTATGTTGTTATTCTTTGAGGAATGATGTTCTTGTTGTTATTCATGTATATTTTGTGTGATCCATGTCTTATTGATGCTTGGGGGTGTAAGTATGATGAAATTCATGGTATGAGATGATTGGACATGTTAGGAGGTGATTATACATGGCTTAAATAGGATAAATGTTGGAAAAATGGAGTTTTATTAGTTATGGAGTTGGTTTTTGCGCTTATCCCAACTTGGGGGAGCTTAGCACGCCATCATCCACTTTCTGGACAATTTTCTAGCACAGATGGTGCTCAGCGTGACTGACTGGTTTGTGTGTTTTTCCCTCTTCATTGTTTGTGGCGTAACTTGAGTTTCGTAACTCCGTTTGACGCATGTTGATGCTAGAATAGCAGCAAGCAAAAATATATAAGTAACCCAAATTTTTTTGTCGTTCTCCACAGGGATCAGTGCGAGGGAAAGAATTGCCATTCAACGGTTTCTATATTTCTAAACTCATGATCAAAAGTTCTGGTTTAAAGACGAACCAAAAGCAAATGCGGAAAATTAAAGGACCAAAAAGCAAGTAAATAACAATAACACATTCTTCGGAGGAAAGAAACTCAATAGAGATCACTCAATAACACATGCATTCTTCCGACCATTTCATACACAAATCACTCATTCGTCTAATATCCTCACGTATCACTCACAACAGAGGTTATGTCTAACGCAACATCGAGAGAACAACGGTATTGTCTCATTGGTGATGTCTCACGCAACTCAACAACACAGAGAAGTAAGAACTGATACTCACGCAAGTGTTAAGTCTAAATCTATCTCTAGAGTTCAGACAAAACAAATATTACTATAACATCCATGTCAAACTCATGAGTAATTCATATACAAAGCCCTAATCAGAATACAAACATATGATTAACCCTGCATTCAACTAATTTACCAACTGTATACGAACGCCGTTCTTCATCGCTATTGTCACGCATCCTCGCAATACCGTATCGATCCTACTCATGCTACCCATGCTACTTAATCAACACAATACAACAAAAGATACCATGAATATCAATTCACAAACCCCTGTCAAAAGCTTGCTCATTGACAGATGAAAATCTAAGATTAACGATTCGATATAGGTTTTGTCACGACCCACAAATAATCAATCAATAGAGAATCAAAACATATTCATAAACATAGATTAGATGAAATACAATAGGTATCAAGAGATTTACATACCAAACATCAACAAATAGAGGATACAAAGAGAAGAAAGGAGAAGAACAAATTTCTCACGGTTTGTCGGAGCCGATTAAAGCACATCCTACTCCAGATCATCAAGATGCATCATCCAGTGTTGTTTCTAAGCCTATCTACTCCTAAAATATGTTTGATGAAGTTGGGAGAAAGTTCCCCCAAAAACATACCTAAAAAATTGTGTTTTTATGCCTAATATGGTGTTTCTGTCCAGGCAAATTCGCCTGGCGAAATTCGGATTCGCCTGGCGAGTTAGGCGGCTTATTCTGGCCTTTTTTTCCACGTTTCTGGCTGTCTGACTCGCCACCAATTCGCCTGGCGAGCATGAGGCGAATTTGACAGAACAGCCAAAAATCCTGCACTGTTTTATTCGCAACTTTTGAACCGTAACTCCGATTGACGCACGGTTTGAAGCGCTGGAAAGCTTATTCAATGCTCTATACAACAATGGCAAGATATCCTTGATTGAATACCTGCAAAAGTGAGAGAAAATCAATTAAACTCATTGATATTTACACGATACGCAATATATACACTAAAACGTAAACTAAACGTATTTATAAACAAATCGGGGTTTACTCGAATGATATTACCAAAAAGTATAGATAAGTGCGACAAAACTTATATACAAAAATAGGTACATTTTGCACTTATCAAACTCTCCCCAACTTATTATTTTGTTTGTCCTCAAACAAAAGTCAATCAACTCAAAGAAACAAAAGTAATTTATCAAGAAATCATGCTCAACAAGTATTTACAAACGGACAACAAATGTATGGTATACAATCAAAAGTACACACAAGGCGATGCTTACCACTAAACTACAACGACACCACGAATATGAAACAAAGTCTAAGCACAAAACAAATGTCAATATCCAAAAGCAATACATGTTCAAGAATGAATCACACCTAACACTCCACTTCAAATAAGAATGAAGAAATTAATGCGCGTTTGCAACCGCGGGGAAATTTCACTCATCTGACAAACAATGCAAATAACAATTCAATTCATACAACATCTAACAATCAAAAATGAAAATATGGAAGCAAAAAGATCACTAAGGGCTTTAAGGGTTGTAGCTAGGTTGGGTTCACAACAAAGGGACATTTCTACAGGCCATTGAATCGAAATTGCCGATAAATGATATTTACACATTACAACTTCATTCACCATTCTCATTCCTTTACCACAAACATTCTCAAACTACCTTTATGCACAATTATTTCACTTTATTTTTCTCCTCAAACAAGCATGCTTTTTCTATGTTTTTCACATTCATATTTACACTTTTTTTCTGTTCATGCTTGTTTGAACTTTTTCAAAAGTTTCAAGCAACTTACCAATCTTCTTTTTCATTCTCCCCAACTTGAATTCAACCAAACCTCAAGTGAATGCTCCTTCCTTTTTACGGAAAGGAAATCAAAGTATACAATTTCAAAGGTTCAAGAAGAAATTTTAGAAACTCACTAAATTCAATGATGAACCAAACTTGCAAATTATGTACATAAACCAAGTTCATCACTAAAAATGAGATCTAAACTGTTTTAGTCTCAAAGGGGCTAACAAATTCTCACTACTCACGGGTAAGATACTTTTGGATCCGGTTGTGCTCAATATCAACAAATGCCTTGATCATTTCTAATGCTTCCACAAAATCAAAGTAATCAAAAGATAAAGCATGAATCAAATGTATTAACAAAGTTTATCAGTCATCCAAGCATTTAGTAAACAATGGAGGTTTCCTTATATGGGGCAATGAACTAAAGTGATTCACAAATGAACAAAAATTGCAAGAGAATGAAAGACATGTAATTTGTACACATCCTAAGGTTCATAAACATGTTATGTTCTAGAAAAGCAATAAACACAAACCAAAGCAATGCAACTTTCTTTAAACTTTTCACACTACCATAACATTTTCTTGTTGAAACAATCAAAATTGAAAAATCACACAATGCATCCTCAAGCTAATCAAAAACAAAACTTGAGAGCAAACTCATAAATTATTCTAACTACCTAACAAAATTGAACTAAAACTAAATAAACATAAAAACCAAAATTGGTGAAAGTGGATGGAAAATGAAATATTTTTCTTTGAAAAACAAGGCGCGCTAAGCGCCCTCTGCACGTGCTAAGCGCGGGCAGGAAAATTTTGTTTTTCAAAATTGGTTCTTTCTCACATTCACTCCATCCATTGTCACTTTATATTAACTATACTACTAAACATAAAACTGTACAAACTCAAATCGTTGGGTTGCCTCCCAATAAGCGCTTGTTTCACGTCGTAAGCTTGACGCCTTATTTACGTACAAGCCCCTCCATGTTGCTTCGATCACCGGTAGATACCAAATAAAATCTGCAACACTTGAGCAAACGTAAACCAAAAACAAAAATATGATGGAAAACACATATATACAATCACTTATGGAAAACAACTATAAACAAGTATATACAAAAGCAAAACAAGTGTTTATACAAGTAAATATACAATATAGACAATTATGTACGAAGCTTAAAAACATAGAAACTATGCGATGCAACTCAATATCTAAACACCAATCCCCGGCAACGGCGCCATTTTGTTGATGCTAGAATAGCAGCAAGCAAAAATATATAAGTAACCCAATTTTTTTTGTTGTTCTCCACAGGGATCAGTGCGAGGGAAAGAATTGCCATTCAACGGTTTCTATATTTCTAAACTCATGATCAAAAGTTCTGGTTTAAAGACGAACCAAAAGCAAATGCGGAAAATTAAAGGAACAAAAAGCAAGTAAATAACAATAACACATTCTTCGGAGGAAAGAAACTCAATAGAGATCACTCAATAACACATGCATTCTTCCGACCATTTCATACACAAATCACTCATTCGTCTAATATCCTCACGTATCACTCACAACAGAGGTTATGTCTAACGCAACATCGAGAGAACAACGGTATTGTCTCATTGGTGATGTCTCACGCAACTCAACAACACAGAGAAGTAAGAACTGATACTCACACAAGTGTTAAGTCTAAATCTATCTCTAGAGTTCAGACAAAACAAATATTACTATAACATCCATGTCAAACTCATGAGTAATTCATATACAAAGCCCTAATCAGAATACAAACATATGATTAACCCTGCATTCAACTAATTTACCAACTGTATACGAACGCCGTTCTTCATCGCTATTGTCACGCATCCTCGCAATACCGTATCGATCCTACTCATGCTACCCATGCTACTTAATCAACACAATACAACAAAAGATACCATGAATATCAATTCACAAACCCCTGTCAAAAGCTTGCTCATTGACAGATGAAAATCTAAGATTAACGATTCGATATAGGTTTTGTCACGACCCACAAATAATCAATCAAAGACAAACAATCAATAGAGAATCAAAACATATTCATAAACATAGATTAGATGAAATACAATAGGTATCAAGAGATTTACATACCAAACATCAACAAATAGAGGATACAAAGAGAAGAAAGGAGAAGAACAAATTTCTCACGGTTTGTCGGAGCCGATTAAAGCACATCCTACTCCAGATCATCAAGATGCATCATCCAGTGTTGTTTCTAAGCCTATCTACTCCTAAAATATGTTTGATGAAGTTGGGAGAAAGTTCCCCCAAAAACATACCTAAAAAATTGTGTTTTTATGCCTAATATGGTGTTTCTGTCCAGGCAAATTCGCCTGGCGAAATTCGGATTCGCCTGGCGAGTTAGGCGGCTTATTCTGGCCTTTTTTTCCACGTTTCTGGCTGTCTGACTCGCCACCAATTCGCCTGGCGAGCATGAGGCGAATTTGACAGAACAGCCAAAAATCCTGTACTGTTTTATTCGCAACTTTTGAACCGTAACTCCGATTGACGCACGGTTTGAAGCGCTGGAAAGCTTATTCAATGCTCTATACAACAATGGCAAGATATCCTTGATTGAATACCTGCAAAAGTGAGAGAAAATCAATTAAACTCATTGATATTTACACGATACGCAATATATACACTAAAACGTAAACTAAACGTATTTATAAACAAATCGGGGTTTACTCGAATGATATTACCAAAAAGTATAGATAAGTGCGACAAAACTTATATACAAAAATAGGTACATTTTGCACTTATCAAACTCTCCCCAACTTATTATTTTGTTTGTCCTCAAACAAAAGTCAATCAACTCAAAGAAACAAAAGTAATTTATCAAGAAATCATGCTCAACAAGTATTTACAAACGGACAACAAATGTATGGTATACAATCAAAAGTACACACAAGGCGATGCTTACCACTAAACTACAACGACACCACGAATATGAAACAAAGTCTAAGCACAAAACAAATGTCAATATCCAAAAGCAATACATGTTCAAGAATGAATCACACCTAACACTCCACTTCAAATAAGAATGAAGAAATTAATGCGCGTTTGCAACCGCGGGGAAATTTCACTCATCTGACAAACAATGCAAATAACAATTCAATTCATACAACATCTAACAATCAAAAATGAAAATATGGAAGCAAAAAGATCACTAAGGGCTTTAAGGGTTGTAGCTAGGCTGGGTTCACAACAAAGGGACATTTCTACAGGCCATTGAATCGAAATTGCCGATAAATGATATTTACACATTACAACTTCATTCACCATTCTCATTCCTTTACCACAAACATTCTCAAACTACCTTTATGCACAATTATTTCACTTTATTTTTCTCCTCAAACAAGCATGCTTTTTCTATGTTTTTCACATTCATATTTACACTTTTTTTCTGTTCATGCTTGTTTGAACTTTTTCAAAAGTTTCAAGCAACTTACCAATCTTCTTTTTCATTCTCCCCAACTTGAATTCAACCAAACCTCAAGTGAATGCTCCTTCCTTTTTACGGCAAGGAAATCAAAGTATACAATTTCAAAGGTTCAAGAAGAAATTTTAGAAACTCACTAAATTCAATGATGAACCAAACTTGCAAATTATGTACATAAACCAAGTTCATCACTAAAAATGAGATCTAAACTGTTTTAGTCTCAAAGGGGCTAACAAATTCTCACTACTCACGGGTAAGATACTTTTGGATCCGGTTGTGCTCAATATCAACAAATGCCTTGATCATTTCTAATGCTTCCACAAAATCAAAGTAATCAAAAGATAAAGCATGAATCAAATGTATTAACAAAGTTTATCAGTCATCCAAGCATTTAGTAAACAATGGAGGTTTCCTTACATGGGGCAATGAACTAAAGTGATTCACAAATGAACAAAAATTGCAAGAGAATGAAAGACATGTAATTTGTACACATCCTAAGGTTCATAAACATGTTATGTTCTAGAAAAGCAATAAACACAAACCAAAGCAATGCAACTTTCTTTAAACTTTTCACACTACCATAACATTTTCTTGTTGAAACAATCAAAATTGAAAAATCACACAATGCATCCTCAAGCTAATCAAAAACAAAACTTGAGAGCAAACTCATAAATTATTCTAACTACCTAACAAAATTGAACTAAAACTAAATAAACATAAAAACCAAAATTGGTGAAAGTGGATGGAAAATGAAATATTTTTCTTTGAAAAACAAGGCGCGCTAAGCGCCCTCTGCACGTGCTAAGCGCGGGCAGGAAAATTTTGTTTTTCAAAATTGGTTCTTTCTCACATTCACTCCATCCATTGTCACTTTATATTAACTATACTACTAAACATAAAACTGTACAAACTCAAATCGTTGGGTTGCCTCCCAATAAGCGCTTGTTTCACGTCGTAAGCTTGACGCCTTATTTACGTACAAGCCCCTCCATGTTGCTTCGGTCACCGGTAGATACCAAATAAAATCTGCAACACTTGAGCAAACGTAAACCAAAAACAAAAATATGATGGAAAACACATATATACAATCACTTATGGAAAACAACTATAAACAAGTATATACAAAAGCAAAACAAGTGTTTATACAAGTAAATATACAATATAGACAATTATGTACGAAGCTTAAAAACATAGAAACTATGCGATGCAACTCAATATCTAAACACCAATCCCCGGCAACGGCGCCATTTTGTTGATGCTAGAATAGCAGCAAGCAAAAATATATAAGTAACCCAATTTTTTTTGTCGTTCTCCACAGGGATCAGTGCGAGGGAAAGAATTGCCATTCAACGGTTTCTATATTTCTAAACTCATGATCAAAAGTTCTGGTTTAAAGACGAACCAAAAGCAAATGCGGAAAATTAAAGGAACAAAAAGCAAGTAAATAACAATAACACATTCTTCGGAGGAAAGAAACTCAATAGAGATCACTCAATAACACATGCATTCTTCCGACCATTTCATACACAAATCACTCATTCGTCTAATATCCTCACGTATCACTCACAACAGAGGTTATGTCTAACGCAACATCGAGAGAACAACGGTATTGTCTCATTGGTGATGTCTCACGCAACTCAACAACACAGAGAAGTAAGAACTGATACTCACACAAGTGTTAAGTCTAAATCTATCTCTAGAGTTCAGACAAAACAAATATTACTATAACATCCATGTCAAACTCATGAGTAATTCATATACAAAGCCCTAATCAGAATACAAACATATGATTAACCCTGCATTCAACTAATTTACCAACTGTATACGAACGCCGTTCTTCATCGCTATTGTCACGCATCCTCGCAATACCGTATCGATCCTACTCATGCTACCCATGCTACTTAATCAACACAATACAACAAAAGATACCATGAATATCAATTCACAAACCCCTGTCAAAAGCTTGCTCATTGACAGATGAAAATCTAAGATTAACGATTCGATATAGGTTTTGTCACGACCCACAAATAATCAATCGAAGACAAACAATCAATAGAGAATCAAAACATATTCATAAACATAGATTAGATGAAATACAATAGGTATCAAGAGATTTACATACCAAACATCAACAAATAGAGGATACAAAGAGAAGAAAGGAGAAGAACAAATTTCTCACGGTTTGTCGGAGCCGATTAAAGCACATCCTACTCCAGATCATCAAGATGCATCATCCAGTGTTGTTTCTAAGCCTATCTACTCCTAAAATATGTTTGATGAAGTTGGGAGAAAGTTCCTCCAAAAACATACCTAAAAAATTGTGTTTTTATGCCTAATATAGTGTTTCTGTCCAGGCAAATTCGCCTGGCGAAATTCGGATTCGCCTGGCGAGTTAGGCGGCTTATTCTGGCCTTTTTTTCCACGTTTCTGGCTGTCTGACTCGCCACCAATTCGCCTGGCGAGCATGAGGCGAATTTGACAGAACAGCCAAAAATCCTGCACTGTTTTATTCGCAACTTTTGAACCGTAACTCCGATTGACGCACGGTTTGAAGCGCTGGAAAGCTTATTCAATGCTCTATACAACAATGTCAAGATATCCTTGATTGAATACCTGCAAAAGTGATAGAAAATCAATTAAACTCATTGATATTTACACGATACGCAATATATACACTAAAACGTAAACTAAACGTATTTATAAACAAATCGGGGTTTACTCGAATGATATTACCAAAAAGTATAGATAAGTGCGACAAAACTTATATACAAAAATAGGTACATTTTGCACTTATCAACGCACGATCAAATGAATTGGAAAACTCTCTCAATGATATATTAGATGGTGAAGTAAAAGCATGATTCTTATGCCAATGATTTGTAGGATAGTGATAATAAACTATTATGTTATATTAGTATGTGTGCTTTATGGATGTTATGATGCATGGTACATAACATGATTAACGAATCTAACTCCAGATCATCCCTATGCAAAGTGACACAATTCTAACTTCGGATCATCGCTATGCAACGTCTAATGTTGTTTCTAAGCTGCTCTACACAAAGAATTTGGTTGATGGATTTGAGGTTAAAAGTTCCTAAAAGCATGCCCTAAAAATCTGTGTAAAAATGAATAAATAGGGGCTGGGAATTGCGAATCCCGCTTAGCCACATCAGAGGGAGCTAAGCGCGTAGCCCGCTCTGGTGGCGCTCAACCCGATCTGACAGAAAACGTTTCTTGTTTTGGCCATAACTTGCAAACCATAACTCCGATTGACGCACACTCGGAAGCGTTGGAAAGCTTATTCAATGCTCTATATTACAATGACTAAATAACATGCTTTTGAATTTGATTCCAATGCTTCAATTATGCATCAAAACCTACAAAAAGAGATAAAAATAATTAAAATAAATGATATTTACATGATAACGCACAATATACATAATATGTACATATTTAAATATAAATTGATGTTTATTGACGAAAAGAAAACGAATTAAGTTGATGAGTGCTAATTATTCACACTCAAATTCACAACAATTTAACACTCATCAAACTCTCCCTAACTTAGACTTGTTTGTCCTCAAACAAGAATCAATCAACCTAAAGAGCAAAAGCAATCGCCAAGAATTCATGCTCAACAAGTTTTTACAAACGGAAACAAACGTATGGTCTAATTATCAAAAGTACAAACAAAGCAATTCTTACCACTAAACTACAACGATGCAACAAATATGAAACAAAGTCTAAGCACAAAATACATGTCAAGCATTCTAAAGCAACAAATTATTCAAAAGTGAATCACACCTAACACACAACTTCATCAAGGGATGAAGAATAAATATAAGGGATTGAACTCACACCCAACAACCTTGCTAACAACAAATTAAATTATGCATTCATAAAAAAAAACTCGTGTTGAAAGCATCAAAGCATAAATCACAAGGACTTTCAAGGGTTATAATGTGGCTTGGGTACCAAGAAAGGGTCATATCTAAAGGCCAATGAAACAAAATTTCCTAATCCTATGAGAGCAATCACTTCCCACACTTTCAAGCAATAAAAAACTATACAACCTTTTCTCATTACTCAAAATTACAACCTTGATCTTATTCAATATATTCTTTTTTTTCTTTTTTTTTTCTTTCTTTTTCACATTTTTTTCTTTTCTTTTTCTTTTTCAACCAATTTATTTTCCAAACTCTAGCAACCAACTTTTAAGAAACCAATCATTGCTTACCCCAACTTGAATACAACCACACATGGTGACATGAATGCTCCCAACTTTCTAAGGCAATGAAAAAATTCTAACCACAATATATGGTTGAGGGTTCAAGTGCAAAGAGACAAAATTAGAATCCATGATGAACTACTTATTTATGCACAAGTTCACAGTTCAACACCGAGATGGATCCTAACAAAAATGCTCAAAGGGGTTTAACAAATGTTCGCTCACTCACAAGGTAAATTACTATTTGGTCAAGTGGTTGTGCTCAAAATCAAACAATATGCCTTGATCCTTTTCATGCTTTCATACAATCAACACAAATACAAGATTAAACATAAGTCAAACGAGTTAAACAAAGATGTTGGTCTCCTGTGCATTTAGTAAACAATGGACGATTTCCTCACATTGGCTATGAACTAAAGTGATTCACAAATGAACAAAAATTGCTACAAAATGAATGCCATGTTATTTGTTCAAAGCCTAAGGTTCATAAACATGCTATGTTGTAGAAAGCAATAAACACATATCTTAACAATGCAACTTTCTTTCAAACTCTTATTACCACCACACATTTTCTTGTTGAAACACTCAAACTTGAACAATCACAAAATGCATCCTCAAGCTAATCAATAACAAAACTTGAGAACAAACACAAAAATTTCTAACAACCTAAAAAAATCAAATTAAACTAACTAAATATAAAGCTATACAAACTCAAAAACCATTGGGTTGCCTCCCAACAAGCGCTTGTTTCACGTCGTTAGCTCGACTCCTTTATTGTGCTTGGCTAGTAACTTCCTCATAGACATCCTGATGCTTTTCTTCAAAGCGCAAACCTAAAGAAAGTGTCCTAACCAAACACTTGAAGAAACATTACGGGAACAAAATATATACAACACTTGAACAAACATAATGGAAAACACATATGTACAAACACTCACACTAACGCTATGGAAAACACATATGTACAAGTTTGTGTGGAAAACAAATATGAAACATAAGTATAAGCAAGTATGGCACACAAATATAAACAAGTATGAAAAACAATTATATACAAGGATGGAAAACAAAAGCAAAACAAGTATCTTTACAAGCATATATACAATTATGTATAAAGCTTAGAAATATAGAAATTATCGCAATGCTTTCAATATCAAAACACTAATCCCCGACACCGGCGCCATTTTGTTGCTACGGTAAAGTGACAAGCAAAAATTAAGTTTGGAAGAATTCTGGGTTTTATCGTATCCACAGGGATCAGTGCGTGGGATCAAATGGCTTTCAGCAATCTCTACGTTTCTAAGCTTGGTTTTAATGGTTTAAAAGAGTAAAAATACGAAAACTTAAACATATGAACAAGTAAATAAAGTATGGTAGAGAACCCGTCAGGAATGCATTTCATCCACCTATCTAATACGCAAATTTACCAATCAGTTGAATGCAACCTAAATCATTCGTCAACATCATCACGTATCGCTCACATCAGCGTTTATGTCTAAACTTTCTTTGAGAGTTAAACCATATTGTCTCATCAGTGATGTCTCACGCAACTACACAACACAAAGCATTAAGAATCGATACCCACTGTGAATATTAGATCTAAATCTATGTCTAGAGTTAAAAACCTAATAGATGTTCATCCTAGTTCCGGATCTGAAGAGTATATGTCTATAACGGTTCAAATCTAAACATAAAGCAAGCCAACAAAGATGACATCGATATAGATTTGTAAAATAGATCGTATACAACAACATGATCAATAAATATACATACAATCAAAGTAAACTTACATACAAACCCCAACAATAAAGGGTACAAAGAGAATAAGGAAGATGAAGAGGAATCTCTCGTTGTGTCCAGCAAAGTGACGCAATTCTAACTCTGGATCATCGCTATGCAACCTCTAATGTTGTTTCTAAGCTACTCTACACAAAGAATTTGGTTGATGGAGTTGGGGTTAAAAGTTCCCAAATACATGCCCTAAAAATATGTGTAAAATTGAATAAATAGGGTCTGGAAATTGTGAATCCCATTCAGCCACATTAGAGGGCGCTCAGCGTGTAGCCCGATCCAGTGGAGCTCAGCCTGACCTGACAGAAAAAGTTTCTTGTTTTGGCCATAACTTGTGAACCGTAACTCCGATTGACGTGCGATCGGAAACGTTAGAAAGCTTATTCAGTGCTCTATATTACAATGACTAAATAACATGATTTTGAATTTGATTCCAATGCTTCAACCATAAATTATTACCTATAAAAACAGATGAAAAACTATCAAACTCAATGATATGTACACAATAACGCAATATATACAACTGTATGTAAACTATACAAAATGTACACAAAAAATGAGGATTATTAACAGAAAACAAATGAATGAAGTCGTTAAGTGCTAATTATTCACACTCAAACTAACAACAATTTAGCACTCAACAAACTCTCCCCAAATTAAACTTGTTTATCCTCAAACAAGAATTAATCAACCTAAGGAAAAAATTGTAATCGTCAAGAAATCATGTTCAACAAGCTTTACAAAAAGAAACAAATGTATCGTACACAAATCAAAAGTACTCGCAAAGTAGTGCTTACCAAAAAACTACAATGACACAGTGAATATGAAACAAATTCTATGTAGAAAACATATGTTAAACATTCATAAGCAATACATGTTTAAGAATGAATCACACCTAACACACAACTTCATCAAAAGATGAATTGTTCGAGCTACACTATAGGGGCAAGAAACAAAATATTTGGAAGAGTTTCCTGCGGGTTTTTACTGTCTCCACAGGAATCAGTGCGAGGTAACGAATGTAGTTCAACAGTGTCTATGTTCCTAAGCTTGGTTTGAATGATGCGGAAAGTAAAAGATTTTAACAAGTAAATAAAGTAAAGGAACTAACTCTTCAGGAATTGTATTTCATTTTACCCATCAAGTACTAAAAAATCAATCAATCAATTACACGTAACCTAAAACACTCATCAATATCATCATGTATCGCTCACATCAGTGTTCATGTCTAAAGCACCGACGAGAGTTCTACCATATTGTCTCATCGGTGATGTCTCATGCAACTACACAACAAGGATCATTAAGAATCAATACCCAAGTGAATGTTAAACCTAAGTCTATGTCTAGAGTTTAGAATCTAACAGATGTTCATACTAGTTTTGAATCTGAAGAGTATATGTCTATAGCGGTTCAAATCCAAACACAAAGCAAGCAAACAAAGATGACATCGATATAGATTTGTAAAAGAGATTTTAAACAATGATCATTAAATATACATACAATCAAGATAAACTTACATACAACACCTCCAACTAATAGAAAATACAAAGAGAAGAGTGAAACTAAACCGGTGATTCTCGAGGTGTCAAGACGATTATCACAAATCCGGCTCCGGATCGTCAAGATGCATCTTCTATTGTTGTTTCTGAGCTTATTTTCACAAAGAATGTTTGTGATGGAGTTGGGAGCTAAAAATCCCCAAAACCATCCCCTAAAAATCTGAATGAATGGTATTTATAAAAACTAAAAAATTACAGGCTCGTTAAGCGCACTCAGATCGCGCTAAGCGCGATCTCACTTAAAGTACCATCAAACCGCCTTATACCGCGCTATGCGCAGTCCTGCTCCCACTAAGCGCAGTCTGGAAACAAAATTGGTTGCTTTTGCCCAGCAACCCTCTAGTGCGCTACAAGTCCCGCTAAGCGCGAATGATAGTATTTTATTTTAAAATTCTGCATCATGAAGCATCCTTCTTGGCTCAAATGGATCTATACTTCAACCATGCATTATTGCCTATAAATAAATATGAAAAAATATCAAACTCAATGACATGTACACAATAACGTAATATATACAATGTTATGTAAACTATACAAAATGTACACAAAAACTGTGGTTAATTAACATAAAACAAACGAATGAAGTCGTTGAGTGCTAATTATTGACACTCAAATTAACAACAATTTAGCACTCAACACACTCTCCCCAACTTTAACTTGTTTGTCCTCAAACAAGAATTAATCAACTTAAGGAAATAATTGTAATCGTCAAAAAATCAAGTTCAACAAGCTTTACAAAATGAAACAAATGTGTGGTACACAAATCAAAAGTACACACAACTTTTATATTTTTTTCTTTTCTTTTTCACAACTTTTTCTCTTTTTTTTTCTTTTTTTTTTTTCAAAATTTTCTTTTTCTTTGTCAACCGCATAGCAACCAACATTTCTTCTCCCCAACTTGAATACAACCAATCATGTAATGTGAATGTGTAGCTCGGTTTTTGTGACGCGACCACTACCGCTTTTTAGTGCTACTTTCTGATTTATAATATTTATCCTATGAAGCTTAAAAGGAAGGAGAAGATATCTTAAACTAACCCTGCGCGCAAGTGTTTTCCCTTACAAATGTGAAGAGATCTGGAATCGAGGGTTGATTATACAAAGGGAAGCTGTTAACACCCAATGTATCTATAGTAATCTATAGGGACCTCAGTTTACATATATTTTGCTGTTGAGTTTGCTTAGTTGTTTGAGTTTATTTACTGTTGTATAATGAAGGTTTCTATCTTGGGAAGGCTAAGGAAATGTTTTTGTTGTTTTCAGAATTTCTATTGTTTTTGGGAAGGTACTGAACCTAAAGTTTTTTATTTAGTGTGCTCGCTAAGATTTCGCAATCTTAATGTATCTATAGTAATATATAGGAACCTCAGTTTACATATATTTTGCTGTTGAATTTTCTTAGTTGTTTGAGTTCATTTACTGTTGAATAGTGAAGGTTTCTATCTTGGGAAGGCTGAGGAAATGTTTTTATTGTTTTCGGGATTTCTATTATTTTTGGGAAGGTATTGGACCTAAAGTTTTTGATTTAGTGTGCTCGCAAAGATTTCACAATCTTATGCCTACGTATTTCCGTAAAGAGATTTTGGGAAATCAGAGCAATTGTAGTTACTCCTATTCTATGGAAGGAGGAAAAAAGTTTGGTATCTTGTTTAAAGCCCAAGATTGAAGCTAAAGTTTGTGTGTGTCTTATTCAAAGCCCAAGATTGAAGCTAAAGTTTGACTGAGAGAGAATTTGTCATCTCTAAAGGGAGATATCTCACCTATTCATCACAAACATTGAGTAATTGGTTATAAGGGAAGTTGCTTTAACTGAGATATGTAGAATCCAACAATGCCACATCTCCCTTTATAAGTCTCTGCATGCTAAGAGAGAGACATTATCATGGATGTATATAATCCAGAGGCTTTCCACTTACATTACTTAGATGAAAGAGAAATTTTAACCAGGATAAAAGAGGGGCTCCAGCTTGGATTTTGAATCAACAAGTGTACCACTTACAACAATTTGTCTGGGAAAAGGGTTTTGATTGTTTGTTTTGACATGTGATGTATAGAAGAGGTATCTTCCTACAGAGAAGACTCACGGTCTCATTTGAGGGGATGTTGTTTTTTGTGTGCCTTGTTCAAAGCCCAAGGTTAAAGCTTGAAAGAAAATAACTCCTATGGGGAGTGTTATATATGTCTTGTACAAAGCCCAAGATTGAGGCTAACTGGGGAAATTCTTATATGAAGCCTAAGAGGAGGCTGTCTCTTGCTGAGGATTATTTAAATCCAGATGAAGGTTTAAATTGTTTTGAGAAATCCAAAGGGGAATCAACTCTTGCTGGGGATTGAAGAAGGGTTGATTTATCAGATACCATGAGGCTCTGATACTTTTGGGGTTTTGTTGGTGATGGTTTGACCCTGACTGGGGATTTTAAAGATGAAAGTTGCACCTTGCTTGAGGATCAGGCGAGACTTAAAAGGGTAAGTCTATACATCCTATAGACTTTAATTTCTCCTGGGGATTTAAGTATTGAGGAGATGATTGAGATCTATCTTATGCTTTTAGGAAGCCTGAGGGTCATTGTATGAAGCCTAAGAGGAGGTTGAGACTGTCCAAGTCTCTTTAAGAAGAGGCAAACACTTAGCTGGAAAAAGATCTTTGTATGATGCCCAAGAGGAGACAGTGGGTTCTAGAGATGAAGATCACTTCTTGATTGATTAGGTGTTCTAGAGTTTTGACTTTCCTGAGGCTTGAACTAGTAGAGATAACTGAATTTTATCCTATACTTTTAGGAAGCCTTTGGGTCCTTGTACTAAGCCCAAGAGGAGGCTGTGGGGAACTTCTAAGAAGCTTGTGGGCCCTTGTACTAAGCCCAAGAGGAGGCTGGGGATACTTCTAGAAAGCCTGTGGGTCCAAGCCTAAGAAAAGTTCAAGAAAGGTTTCACCGGGAGTAATCCTTTCTTTGTTGAACAGTTCTATGGTTTGAAGAAATTCAAAAGAGGTTTCACCGGGAATTAATCCTCTATGGGGAAATGAATTTCTTTTATATGTTTCTAAGTTTTGACAGACTCAAGAAAAGTTTTACCGAGAATAATGCCTTTCTTATTTCCATATTGAATAAAGCCCAAGAGGAGGCTGAGACTGTATTGAGGGGAGTTTCCTATGAGGGAACTAGTTATTGAACTAAGTTATAAGTGTCTTACTGTTTTGACCTAAGAATAAACTGAGGATGACTTATCTGTCGGGGAAACTTTGGATAGGTGTATACAAGTATATACAAATAATTGAATCAACAGGTATATAAACAAGCATGCATTGAATTAAAAAGATCTTGGGTCTTACTTTCTGATTGGGGGCTCAAGTGCACTGTGATGGGTTGTATGGATTACAACTGTCTGATTAGGGTTTTGAAGAATTGAAGAAACTTTTGGGAAAACTTTGAGTTTGAATTTGAATTTAAAATAAAGGTGTTTATTTGAATGAATTAAAAAGAATGTTTGGGGCTTATAACTCAAGGAGAGACCCAAGTGGTCTAAGAGCAGTTTCTATGGGAATAATGCTCATCTTAGTACCAGTTAAAATAGACAGATGATTTTAAAAATAGACTGTATGGGGCTTACAATTCAAGGAGAGGCCCATGGAGGTTGTTTATTGTTTAAAACAAAGTTTATGTACAAAAGATTGGGGCTTATACTCAAGGAGAGTCCCAGATGATTTGTTTTGAAAACATTGATCGCACTGCGATACCGAAAGACGTTGTGGGACTTATACTATAGCAGAGGCCCAAAATTATTTATGTACATAGGAGGGTTGGGTCTTAGACTCTTATAGAGGCCCAAAATGTTTGTTAAAAGGAAGAAAAGTGGGGCTTATACTCAAGGAGAGGCCCAAGTGAAAAAACAGTGGACGCACCGTTATTCTAAATATCGCACCGAGATTTATACTATAACAGAGGCCCAAGATTTTATTTTTCTACAAAGGGGTTAGGTCTTACACTCTAATAGAGGCCCAAAATGTGTTAAAGAAAGTTTTGAAGATTTAAAATCAAGGAAGAAACCCTAATTTTATTTTAAAAGGAATTTTTCAAAGAAAAATTAAATAAATGATGATAGAAATATCAAATATATTTAATAAACATGTTGTGAATTTTGAAAAATGTTTGAAAATAGATGTTTTAATTCACAAGATGATTTGAAATTCAAATGGTTTTTAAAAATCAAGAAAAAGAATTCATTTGAAAATGTTTAAAACAGTTAAAAAGAAATTCTTTGAAAAATTAAAAAATATATCAAATATAAAATATTTTATTATTTTTTTGTGGAATTAAATATTAAAATGTATAAATGACTTATGTTTAAAAAATCATTTGAAAAAGATTAAAAGTGAGATAGATATGAATTTTTGAAATTAATTAAGAAAATAATAAAAATTCAAAAATTCAAATATTTGAAATATGGCGCGAAGAACATCATATTCTTCCTCGCGCCACCCTCCATTTTCAGATTTGCAAAAACTGCTCTATCTCACTGAATACACAATGAAATTGACTTTTGTAAACATGAAAGTTGCTCGTTTTTGAACAAGGATTTCAGTGATACCAATTAATTGCATTTCTTTTAAGTGTAGAGTGAGAAATCAAGTGAAGAACAGATGAATCCTAATTTTTGCAAGAACACCATGAAACTCCATATACGATAGATACAAAGCAATTAATTGGGGGGGGGGACACTCTACATAAGTGCAGAAACATGTTAGTAACTTGAAAACACATTTATGATGCATGGATCATAGAGTTCAGTTTTGAGGAAGCTTACCTTGCAAGAGGAAATCGAATCCTCAGTTGGAGATGTTACAGAAGTGTTTTGATGATCTTGACAGCTTCCTTTGACCTTAAGGATGGTGTTCCAATGATTAGAATGGATTGAAAACCTCTGGATCACTTGGCATGACCCTATCTACAGCCTTGAGGAAAATTTGAGCAAATGGATAGTGACTTGGTGATTCTGATGTTCCAGATGTTGTTTAAGTGTTTAGATCACTCATATACGATGTATATGAGGTGTTAGGATGGTTGGTTTGAGCTGAATTGCTCTCTATTTCAAAACACGATTCTCATTTCTTTGAAAATGAAACTTTAGTTCACAAGAGGGAAATGATGGAAAACATGTGTTGTGATGTTTTGGTGTGTTGAAATTAGTCACAAATGACCTCTATTTATAGTAGAGGAAGTTTGTTTTGTAAGGAATAGTGTGTGAATGAGGGATCACTATATTATCCAATGAATGCACCCATGTATCATGCCTTGAATGCTAAGGTACCAAGTCTTCTCTTAGCCATTGACTTGAGCTAGTCTTTGTAGCTTTAGGTCTTCTGAATTTTGAGTCAATCTTGACTCAATTGGAATGATATGGCTTGGTTCATGACAACTCAATGCATCCCTTCAATGCCAAATGACAAAGTTGGAGTTTTGGATTTGAAACTTGAATGCCACATGCCAAAAGGGATGGTGTCTTGACTTGCAAGGCTCTATGGTTCAGAGTTTTTTGGTTTTGATAAGATTCCTTATGATCTTGAAGAGTGACAAGGTTTGCAAAGTCACCAAAATGGCAAAATCGCCTGAAATGCATAATTCTGCCTTGTAAAAACCAGTTTTGAGATGCCATCACTACTACAAAACGCGTAAACAACAACGCCATGGTCACCACGCTTAATCCCTACACCGTTGTGACATCTCAAAACTAAGTCGCTATCATAATATTATTATTTTTGATTAAAAAATATTTGTATATAACAACGGTTAATAAGCAAACTGTTGTGATAACCTCAAGCTTTCATGAGTTCTAACCTCAGGTGTAACGCCCCGGTTTTTGTTATATTTATTTAATTGAGTCGATTTAATTAATTTTGTTTTTATATTATTTTATTATTGACTTTTATTTGGCAATATATTATTTTTCATCGTTGTTATGTTTTATCGCGTTTTGGGAACGTTTGCAAGAAAATTGAGTGTAGGGGTATTTTGATCTTTTTGGCTTGGTTAGATATTGTTTTTCATTTTAAATAGAAACATAGAAAGAAAAAGAGAGAAAAAGAAGAGAAGAGAAAAGGAGACTGAGAAGAAGAAAAAGAGGAAAAACTTGGAGTGTAAGAAACCGATTCAACCGACACTTCGAAGCACGATTAATCGGGTAAGGGTGAGAAACTCGGTTATTCTATGTTTGCGTATGATTATGTATGTGTGTGTTGGAAGTTTTATTAGTTTTTCAATTATAGGTTAAAATGAGCTAAACGAGTAAAAATCGATGTTTTCACGGTCGGGATTCGATATAAATTGCGTTGTATGATCACACTGTGTTTATGAATAATCGTTGATACTTGTTGTGCTGTTGGAATTGTTTTGGGGTGGAAAATGGGATTTTTGGGGTTTTGGAACCGTGTAAAACGCAGCAGAATTTTCTGTTTCTGGTGTAGGGCGCTAGGCGGTGCTTTGAGCGCCGGGCGACGCATGGGTTGCGTCGCTGCTCCGCCGGGCGATGCCCAAGAGGCGCAGCTTGTCACGCTGCTGACTCTTTTAAGTTTTGGTTGGAGGTTTTACGCCGCTGCTTCGCCGGGCGATGCAGAGGCGAAGGGAACACCGCCGGGCGAAAGTTGGTACCGCCGGGCGCTCCTGGGGATTTTCATTAAATTCTGTTTTCTTTGAAAGTGCATAACTTTCGACCCGTAACTCGGATCGGGGCGTTCCTAGCATCGTGGGAAAGCTAGTGAGATGTTCTTTCTTATAAAAATGGTTTGGAGAGTGGTGGACGATTTAATTGTGTCGGGTAATTGAAAACGTGTCGTTTTGTCGACTTTTACCGTCGTAATTGTGTGCGATCGATGTGTTATCATGTGGTACACTTTTGATATATAACGTATGACTTGTGTGCTATTATATGATGTGAATGCATGTAACGAAATGTTGTGATGATGGTTTGTGGCCTAAGGGCAAGTAAATGCATTGTGTTGTGTTTGATTGTATATGCATGATTATGGAGGTTGGAATGGTTCACATGGTGGTATATATGTATGCATTTGATTGTCATGAGTCATTGTATGCCAAGCATCATGATATGCATTCTTGTGATGTCGTGTACCCTAGTGGGTGTGAGCGACGAAACGATTCCCGAGGGAATCTGCTGTAACGGTCGTGTGCCTTATACAAAGAGGACCTAAAGCGATCGGATCGTGTTCCTTGTACAAAGAGGACCTAAAGCGATCCATAAACGTCGTGTGCCTTATACAAAGAGGACCTAAAGCGATAAGGAACATCGTTTGCCCGACGGGGAGTTACACTAAGTAACAAGCGATGATTCCAATAATTCCTGAGTGAATTAATGATGAGATGATGGATGGAACGGTACCGCATTGCATTGCATAGAGTCGTTGTGTCGGTCTTTGTGCATTTGCATAAATCATGAATGGATTGATTATGTGTGGAATTGTGAATGGAATTGATGAGTTGATATATATATATATATATATATATATATATATATATATATATATATATATATATATATATATATGTTGGTGATGAATGCATTGAGCATGATTTATATGCCGTTGTGATGGATGTATGAGATATGAATTGTGGTGTTTTGTATTTGAATTATGGTGTAAGTTGTGGTGAGAATGTTTTACATGTGTATTTTGTGTTATTATATAATTGTATGCAACTATATTATAATTGTGTTTCTCACCCTTTTGCTATTTTGAATGCTCTATGAGGCATTGAAGATTATATGCTGGAGGTCTTTTTGTGAAGATTCTGTCTTCATTCTTTTGTCGGTCGGCTCTGATATGTAGCACCGGGTAGTCGGGGAAATCGTTATGTGACTTTATGTATATATATCTTTCTGAATTTTACATGTATGACTCTGTGTATGACAGACAAACTTCTATGTTTATATATATGAGATTTCAGTTGCAGATTTTCCGCTTTTATTCTGTATCTGAAATGTGGGTGTTAGGAACCGAGTTCCTCTGTTTATGTTGCTACCTGATTGTTGCATATCTTTGTGAGCAAGTTATTTTATTTCATCATTTTCATGTGACACTCCCGTCTATGCCATGAATGTTTTAATTATACTCTGATTATCTATTATTGTTTTAATTGCTCAGGTTATAGATTGGGGATGTTACATTAAGTGGTATCAGACCCAGTTTGTGTCAGTCTGTGCCAGTCCGTGTCGGTCGTTTTGACCAAGTTGTTTGTTGTGTGTCAATTGTGTTCTGGAGAGCTGATTGTGTAACGATAGTTACTGTTATTGGATATGAACAGAATATGGATGGTAGGAATGATGTTGTTCTTGCTGCTGCGATGCAAGCTATGGCTTAGGTTGTGCGGGGTGCACCTAATGCTGGTGGGAATGATGAGTTCAAGAAGAACAAACCGCCTATCTTCAAAGGAAGGCATGATCCTGATGGTGCTCACATTTGGCTTAAGGAGATTGAAAAAATATTTCGAGTGATGGGCTGTGCTGAGGAACATAAGGTGAGATTGGGTACTCACATGTTGCAGGAGGAGGCTGATGATTGGTGGGTTAGTGCGCGTCATGTGTGGGAAGCTACAGGTGAAGAGGTCACTTGGGCTTTGTTTAGCAGGGAGTTTTTGAGGAAGTATTTTCCTGAAGATGTTAGAGGAAAGAAGGAAATAGAGTTCTTGGAGTTGAAACCAGGTTACATGTCTGTTATTGATTACACTACTAAGTTTGTGGAGCTTGTTCAGTTTTATCCACATTATGCTGAAGCAACTGCGGAGTTTTCCAAATGTGTGAAGTTCGAGAACGGGTTGCGTCCCGAGATCAAACAGGCCATTGGTTATCAAAGAATTAGGAGGTTTTCAGATTTGGTGTATTGTTGTAGAATTTATGAGGAGGATAGCAAAACTCGTTCTACTCATTATAAGAGTGTGAACGAAAGGAAAGGAAAGCAACCGTTTCGTGGTGGTCCTTATGTGTCACCAGCTGACAAGGGTAAGCAAAGGGCTAATTCAGATAGAAGGCCAAGTGGGGGAGGTACGTATAACCCTCTGAGATGTTTTAGGTGTGGTGACTTAGGACATCGTCAGTTTGAATGTAGAAAGGATATACGGAAGTGTTCCAATTGTGGAGGTATAGGACATGTCGCAACTGATTGCAAGAGGAATGTGGTGAAGTGTTTCAACTGTGGTGAACCTGGTCATGTTAGTACGAAGTGTCCGTAACCAAAGTAAGTTCAATCTAGAGGGAAAGTATTTGCATTGGCAAGAACTCAGACTACTAGTGCAGATTGTTTGATCAGAGGTACTTGTTTTATTAATAGTACGCCTTTAGTTGCTATTATTAATACCAGAGCGACTCATTCGTTTATTTCGTCTGAGTGTGCGCAGCGTTTGAATCTTTTGTTGTCGTCGATGGATGGAGAGATGGTTATCGATACTTCAGCAATGGGGTCGGTAACTACTTCTTTGGTTTGTTTAAGTTGTCGTTTGACCATTTATAGTAAGGATTTTGAGATGGATTTGGTGTGTCTGCCGTTGGAGGGTTTAGACGTGGTTCTGGGAATGAATTGGTTGCAGTTCAATCGAGTTCATATCGATTGTTATCATAAGTTGGTAAGATTCCCTTCTCTTGAAGAAGACGAGGAATCGAGTTTCTTATCTACCAAAGAGTTGAAGAAACTTTTGGCGGATGAAGCTCAGTTGTTCGGGTTGTTTGCATCGTTGTCTGTGAATAGTCAAGTTGCAATTTGTAAGTTCTGAGTTGGCAACAATTTTTGTAAAACATGTTGCTCAGGAAAATGTTATGAAGAATGTCTTGACATAAGAGTAGAGCATCACTACAGGATGTGTCAATGTCAGAACAGATGATGATCTATAGCAGGTGGTACAAGATGTCAGATCAGAAGTCCTGACATGGTTACTCAGACATCACTACAGATGCTGAACCTGATGTTGAAACATCTTCAACTGTCATGACAGTATTGCTGTCATGTGTTACAACAGATGTCATGACATCTGGGTCCAGTACAGCAGGTTGTGGAAATGTCAAGTGAGATGTCTTGACATGTTGTGCTGCACCTAACTAGTATGAGTGCATGGATGTAATGGTGTGACATGTTGAAGGAGATGTCATGACATCTTAGTTGGGTATAACAGGTGTTGTTAATGATGTCATGTGTCTGATGTCTTAACATTGAGTCATAACATTAGTGAATGTTAAGGTGTTGAAGAGTTAAAGTGCTGAAGAGTGATGTCACATGCGATGTCTTGACATCACTATACCAGAACATTAAAACATCAGGTTGTGATGTTTTTAGGGCTGCGCGCATTAGTTTGATTTGGGGAGATCTGTTAGTTAGATTGGATGCAAATTTCTTGGTGAAGATATATTCTGGTGCAATCATATTTAGAGCAGATCTTGTTGCTATTTTCATGCAAAACGATATGGAGAATAATTAGATTTAATTATGAAGATTTGATTGAAGATTTGATTGAAGATTTAATTGAAGATCTATTTAGTAGCAGAATCTTTTGCAGATTTGTAGCAGAAGATTGGTTGTGATTTGAAGGCCCAAATCCAGTTGGGTATAGGTTATAAATAGGGTCTTTGTAACCTAGAATAAAAAAGCCAGCCATCATGTAGATTATAAGGGCTATGTTGGTTGATGAACCACCCGGTTTATGGGATGGTCATCGTGTTTATCTCGAAGCCTGTAGGTAAGAGATGTATTGTTCTTGGAGGAAGCTGTTAAGCAACTCTAAGTATTGTTCTTAGTCATGTGTGTCATGTCTAGGTATTGTCATGGAAGTGTGTCTTCTACTTTTCTGTGATTGAAGAGTTTTTGGAAATCAAGCTGTTGATGCAGTGACTGAGATGTTGACTGCTAGACATCATTTCGATGATTGGGAGTGAGATGGAGTCTCTTATCTAGGGAGGACTTAGATAGAAGGGTCATTGGGTAGTGATTAAGTTAGTGGATTGTCAACTGGTTTGTTGAGTCTGTAATTTGATACTCCTAATAGTGGATTTCCTTCCTGGCTTGGTATGCCACCAGATGTAGGTTGTTAGACCGAACTGGGTGAACAAATTCATTGTGTTTATTTACTGTTGTTTATTGCCTTGTTCATAGCAGATTGTGTTGTTGTGACATCACACTTAACATCACACATCTAGTACTAGAATTTCAATTAGTATCAGAGCAGGCATCCTGTCTATTTCTGGATGAGATCTAGGGAAGATACTTTCTGGTTCATGAGCAAGGAAGATAGTTTTGCTGAGATGGTGTATGGACTTGGTCAGTTCATAGAGATTTTTGGATGATCCCTTGAAGTGGAGGATGAACTGTTCATGACAGGGTGTGTATTGGACCTGTCTATTGTTATCAGGCTTGTAGCTTTGGTGGTGAGCTGCTGTGTGGTTTGACTTATTTTTAAACCTATGTTGACCTAGTGCACATGGAGTGTCGTGTTTGTGCAAGGGTTATTATGTTTTGACTGAAGGTTGTAGGGGAGTTTTCTGGTGTGTGTTCCGCTGCATATATATATATCGGATGGAAAATTCCTGGTGGTTTTGTGTTAAGGCTGCAACATTCTGTTCTCCTCTGAAGGTGTATCACATGGTGTTGTGATACTTAAGGATAATATTGATTGACTTATTAAAGTAACCAAAGATACTTGAGGTTTGACCCAAGTGCACTCATAAAGGCATTTTCAATAATTTTTGTTGATGAGAGATCAGAAGGATGCAATTTATTTTTACTCTCTTCTCTGAAAGACCATCCACAGGTCTAAATTGAAGGATCCCATGGTATTGCTCTTGAATGATCTTCTACCAGTTGTTGTGACATCAAACCAGAAGAGTATGCTGGTTCCTGCATGTGTGTATGATCTGGTTTTGAAGGGTGATCAGCTACTGTCCCTTGCAAGAGATGTGTGTGTGGTTTACTATGGGTGTTGTCTCCAAAGCCATAGCAGTTGTTTAATGTGATATAGACTGATGTCGGAGTTGATGTTGAAACATCATTTCAGTTCTTTGCTTTCTCAGCCAAAGAAAGTTAGTTGTGCTCATGGTGAAGTATCAGGTCAAGCCACTTACCTAATCTGAAGTGATCAGTGGTGTGGATTAACAAAAGAGGGATCAGCTAGTGCCTCAAGTGTGCAGGAAAATGATGTCAGACCAGATCAAATGTCATACCTTTTGTGAGAAGGTTACCTTATCACATATGATAAATAGCTTGACAGTAGTTGAGTATTTGTCTGCTTTTGATAAGGTTGTGCATTCAACTAATGACAAAATACATTGTCGGGAGACTATGTATATGTCTGATGTAAAAGTGCAGGACTGTTGAAGTGTTGAGAATATACTTTTCTCTATGTGGCTGTTTATTTCCCTTTGTGGTGTGTTGGTGTGTGAGAACTCTGAGAAGCAATCATGATGGTTAAAAGGATCTTGAGATTATAACAATAAGATTGTGTGTTCTATAATGTATTTAGAAGTGGCATTATTTGGTATAGTTATGGGGTAGTCTTGGACTACTTATTTTCTGAAGATTCAGATGTGGTAGGTTTGAAGTCTTTGGATTTTCTAAGCAGGATGGAGGTTGTCTACTCAAACTTGATTGTTGAATCAAGTCTATGAGAGCATGGAAATCTGTTTCTGCAAAGGGAGGAGGTTCTTCTGAGTGGCAGAAGGTAGAGCTGAATTCAACAGTTGGATGACATAATGTTCTGACATCTAGCTTAACATCAGGAGTCTCAGCTGGTGATGTGGCACATCAGCTAATGATAGGGTGATCTACAGGAATGAACAATAGGATGCTTCAAAAAGATCATTCTCATGGTAGTTTGCGGGAGCTACAGGAAGGAGAAGATGTTACATGACCATGGGAGTCTAAGTGTGTTTACTTTTGAGCAAGTGGAACATGTGACTTGAAGATCAAGTCTCCTTGGTGGATCAAGATATCTTTGTGAGAGTTCTGTCAAACGTGAAAAAGGTCAAAATGTGGCATTTTGTTGTTTTCATATGAGGATTCATGAATGAGGTGATCAAACTGTGGCATTTGGTTGATCTCAGAAGTGGATTCGAAGAATCAAGATAATCAGAGTGTGGCAGCTGGTTATTATTGAGGATTGGCTTGGAACAAGTTACTCTTGGGCAGAAGGGTGATGAGTTGAAGACTTAAGGAGTTTATTCTTCTTGAAGGTGGATGAGAGTTTAATTCTCTAGTTCCTTGGATTACTATGCAATAGTAAGTCCAGTTGGTGGAGCATATCAAGAATCATGGTGATGATATCTTGGTGTGTGGCAAATATTCTAACTTGTGTTGGGACATTATCTGGTTGAATATCATTGGTGAAGGATGATTTTGTTCTGGTTCTGAAGCTTGGTGCATACGTTATGCCTAAGGAGCGTCTACTTAGTCATACGGGAGAATGATGAAGTAGAAGGTCTGCCTTGGATGGAGAATGTAGAGAAGACTGAAGTAGATCAGGTATTGATTGATTGGAAGTCTGAAGATGAAGAGTATGATAGGGAATTACTGCGTTTGGAGAAAGGGACAATGGTACCAAAATGCATGTGCTCAGCAAGTGTGCTCAAATGTTCATCTTCATCTAGAGCATTAGTTAACCATGACTTGGGGAGCACTTGTCTATGGATTTTGCTGCTAAGGTACATATATTGTGAAGATTCCATGCTGATCAAGATTGTGAAGATTGGTTGAATCTTATGAGGATATAATGTCAGATAACATGTTATGACATTAGGCTGTTGGATGACATGTTGGTGTAGACATGAATGGTTCTAGCCATGTGGAGCTAATTGTTTGAATCATATGCGCACATGCTTCTGAGGAGAAGTCTGAAGGACAACTTTGGTTGTGTATGGGAGAATTTATTTTTCTCTTCAGATTTTGGAAGAGCTTTGTGAGGGTCCTTGTTGATGGGAGATGTCACACTTGTCTTGGTGTGTGTAAGAGGAGTTTATTTAGAGTTCAGTGGAAGGCATTGTGTGTGTGCTTCAGAACTTGTGGATGATTGTGTGAAGCATTCTTGACTGGATGAATGAAAACTATGTCTGGATTTTCCAAATATTATGATATACTGGTCAAGGAGCACCATTTATGAAATATAATGGGAGAACTTCTGTCTGTACTAGTGTGGTACTTGGATTGTTTGAGGATTAAGCATTATGTGAATGCGTTCAGCAGGTGTGTTGAACAGAGGGTGCGCTCTTGAAGACATGAAGATGAGTCTTATGTTTTCCATTCATTTAAGGTTTTCTTCTGGAAAAGAAGCACATGTTATCCTTGATAGGGGGAGAGTGTTACAATTTTGTGCAGCTGGAATTGTGGTGTTACGGGGGAGCAATGTTCTTATTGGTGTTCTAGCTGGTGCATGTCGTTTGTTTGGTTTGCTCCTATTATGGCTAAAAAGGGGGAGAATTAAGAAACATCAGGTGCCCCTTGGTTGAGGAGGAGCTGGATGGGTGTTCAAAGAAGAAGGTTTTAGCCAAAATATGCCAAAGGGGGAGATTGATAGTTCTACAGCTTTTGGTGTTGGCATTAATTTTGGTAAAATTGATTGTGATTGATATATGCCTAAAAAGATGTTCTGACTTCTGTTTTCTGCTGCTGCATTTTCCTTTAATATGATGTGTATGATCAAATTATGTTTTGGCCAAAAATTTGCCAAAGGGGGAGATTGTAAGTTCTGAGTTGGCAGCAATTTTTGCAAAACATGTTGCTCAGGAAAATGTTATGAAGAATGTCTTGACATAAGAGTAGAACATCACTGCAGGATGTGTCAATGTCAGAACAGATGATGATCTATAGCAGGTGGTACAAGATGTCAGATCAGAAGTCCTGACATGGTTGCTCAGACATCACTACAGATGCTGAACCTGATGTTGAAACATCTTCAACTGTCATGATAGTATTGCTGTCATGTGTTACAATAGATTTCATGACATCTGGTTCCAGTACAGCTGGTTGTGGAAATGTCAAGTGAGATGTCTTGACATGTTGTGCTGCACCTAACTAGTATGAGTGCATGGCTGTAATGGTGTGACATGTTGAAGGAGATGTCATGACATCTTAGTTGGGTATAGCAGGTGTTGTTAATGATGTCATGTGTCTGATGTCTTAACATTGAGTCATAACATTAGTGAATGTTAAGGTGTTGAAGAGTTAAAGTGCTGAAGAGTGATGTCACATGTGATATCTTGACATCACTATACCAGAACATTAAAACATTAGGTTGTGATATTTTTAGGGCTACGCGCATTAGTTTGATTTGAGGAGATCTGTTAGTTAGATTGGATGCGAATTTCTTGGTGAAGATATATTCTGGTGCAATCATATTTAGAGCAGATCTTGTTGCTATTTTCATGCAAAAAGATATGGAGAATAATTAGATTTAATTATGAAGATTTGATTGAAGATTTGATTGAAGATTTAATTGAAGATCTATTTAGTAACAAAATCTTTTGCAGATTTGTAGCAGAAGATTGGTTGTGATTTGAAGGCCCAAATCCAGTTGGGTATAGGTTATAAATAGGGTCTTTGTAACCTAGAAAAAAAAAGCCAGCCATCATGTAGATTATAAGGGTTGTGTTGGTTGATGAACCATCCGGTTTGTGGGATGGTCATCGTGTTTATCTCGAAGCCTGTAGGTAAGAGATGTATTGTTCTTGGAGAAAGCTGTTAAGCAACTCTAAGTATTGTTCTTAGTCATGTGTGTCATGTCTAGGTATTGTCATGGAAGTGTGTCTTGAAGAGTTTTTGGAAATCAAGCTGTTGATGCAGCGACTGAGATGTTGACTACTAGACATCATTGCGATGATTGGGAGTGAGATGGAGTCTCTTATCTAGGGAGGACTTAGATAGAAGGGTCATTGGGTAGTGATTAAGTTAGTGGATTGTCAACTGGTTGGTTGAGTATGTAATTTGATACTGCTAATAGTGGACTTCCTTCCTGGCTTCGTATGCCCCCAGATGTAGGTTGTTAGACCGAACTGGGTGAACAAATTCATTGTGTTTATTTACTGTTGTTTATTGCCTTGTTCATAGCAGATTGTGTGTTGTGACATCACACTTAACATCACACATCTGGTACCAGAATTTCACAATTGATGTGTTTCCAGTCGTGTGTGATTTTCCAGTGGTGTTTCCAGAGGATATTTCTGATGTGCCGCCAGAGAGAGAGGTGGAGTTTTCTATAGATCTAGTTCCTGGTACTAGACCTGTGTCTATGGCACCTTATCGTATGTCGGCATATGAGTTGGTGGAGATGAAGAAGCAGTTGAATGAATTGTTAGAGAAGAGGTTTGTGAGGCCGAGTGTATCGCCTTGGGGTGCTCCATTTTTGTTGGTGAAAAAGAAAGATGGAAGTATGCGATTGTGTTTTGATTATCGCCAGCTGAATAAGGTGACGATTAAGAATAAGCATCCTCTTCCGAGAATTGATGATCTGATGGACCAGTTGGTAGGTGCGTGTGTGTTTAGTAAAATTGATTTGAGGTCGGGTTATCATCAGATTAGAGTGAAAGAGGAAGATATTCAGAAGACGGCTTTTAGGACACGATACGGACATTACGAATATTCCGTGATGCCGTTCGGGGTTTCTAATGCGCCGGGAGTGTTTATGGAGTATATGAATCGTATTTTCCATGAGCATTTGGATCAATTTGTGGTTGTGTTTATTGATGACATCTTGATTTATTCTAAGTCTCGGGAGGAACATGCGGAGCATTTGCGTATTGTATTGCAAATCTTGAAGGAAAAGAGACTTCATGCCAAGTTGTCCAAGTGTGAATTCTGGTTGTCAGAAGTGAGTTTTCTTGGGCATGTGATTTCAGGTAATGGTATTGCTGTGGATCCATCCAAAGTAGATGCAGTTCTACAATGGGAGGCTCCTAGATCTGTTACTGAAATTAGAAGCTTTTTTGGTTTAGCTGGATATTATCGAAGATTCATTGAAGGCTTTTCCAAGTTAGCACTTCCTTTGACCCAGTTGACTTGTAAAGGTAAAGCGTTTATTTGGGATATTCAGTGTGAGGAAAGTTTTGGTGAGCTGAAGAGAAGATTGACTACAACTCCGATTTTGATCTTACCGAATCCTAGTGAATCATTTGTGGTGTATTGCGATGCGTCTTTGATTGGGTTAGGTGGAGTGTTGATGCAAGAAGGTAAGGTTGTGGCTTATGCTTCAAGGCAATTGAGGGTTCATGAGAAAAATTACCCTACGCATGATTTGGAATTAGCGGCGGTGGTTTTTGTGTTGAAAATTTGGAGGCATTATCTCTACGGTGCAAGATTCGAAGTCTTTAGTGATCATAAGAGTTTGAAATACTTGTTTGATCAGAAAGAGTTGAATATGAGGCAACGGAGATGGTTGGAATTTTTGAAGGACTACGATTTTAGCTTGAATTACCATCCTGGTAAAGCTAATGTGGTAGCCGATACGTTAAGCCTGAAATCTTTGCATATGTCCGCTTTGATGGTTAAAGAGTGGGAACTTTTGGAAGCATTTAGAGATTTGAGTTTGGTGTGTGAGTTGACATCTGATGGCGTGAGGCTTGGTATGTTAAAGGTTACTAATGATTTTCTGTTGACCGTTAGCGAGAAACAGAGGCTGGATGTGAAATTTGTTGATTTGATGGCGGTTGGAGATAAAGGCGTGAATGATGACTTTAAAGTGGATGATAAGGGTGTTTTGAGATTCCGTGGTAGAATTTGTATTCCGGATGATTTGGAATTGAAAAAGATGATTTTAGAGGAAGGACACCGGAGTAGTTTGAGTATACATCCGGGAGCTAATAAAATGTACCAAGATTTGAAGAAAATCTTTTGGTGGTCCGGATTGAAGAGGGATGTGGTTCAGTTTGTTTATGCGTGTTTGACGTGTCAGAAGTCAAAGGTAGAACATCAGAAGCCTAGTGGATTATTGCAACTGTTGGATATTCCCGAGTGGAAATGGGACAACATTTCTATGGATTTTGTGATAGGGTTGCCGAATACTCAGAAGGGGCATAATGTCATTTAGGTGGTTGTGGATAGGCTGACTAAATCAGCGCATTTCATTCCGATTGACATCAGTTATTCTTTGGAGAAGTTGGATGAAATTTATATCCGTGTGATTGTGAAGCTACATGGTGTTTCTTTGTGTATTGTTTCAGATCGAGATACGAGGTTTACTTCCAGATTTTGGGAAAGTTTGCAAAAGGCGTTAGGTTCCAAGTTAAGATTGAGTTCTGCTTATCATCCTCAGATGGATGGTCAGACCGAGAGAACTATTCAGTCATTGGAAGATTTGTTGCGGGCTTGTGTTCTTGAGCAAGGTGGTGCTTGGGATAGTTATCTTTCGTTGGTGGAGTTCACGTATAACAACAGTTTCCATTTGAGTATTGGAATGGCACCTTTTGAAGCGTTGTATGGAAGAAGATGTCGAACACCGTTGTGTTGGCATGAATCTGGTGAGAGTTTGGTGGTTGGACCGGAGTTAATTCAACAAACTACGGAAAAGGTGAAACTTATTCGTGAGAGGATGAAGGCTTCTCAGAGTAGGCAGAAGAGTTATCATGATCGAAGGAGGAAAGATCTTGAGTTTCAAGAAGGCGATCATGTATTTTTGAGAGTTACACCCGAAATTCTGGTAAGAGATATGTGATGTCAAGTGAGATGTCACAACATCAATATCTGTTGTATGAACAAGGCAATAATAGTAACAGGAAAAAGCAGTAAACAACACACAGAATTTGTTCACCCAGTTCGGTCTAACAACCTACATCTGGGGGCATACCAAGCCAGGAAGGAAGTCCACTATTAGCAGTATCAATTCATAGACCCTACAATCAACACACTCGTTGATGATCTACTCACTTAATCACTACCCAATGACCCTTCTACCCAAGTCCACCCTAGATAAGAGACTCCATCTCACTTTCAATCATCGCAATGATGTCTAGCAGTCAACACCTCAGCCACTGCATCAACAACTTGATTTCCAACAACTCTTCAATCACAGAAAAGTAGAAGACACACTTCAATGACAATACCTAGACATGACACACATGACTAAGAACAATACTTAGAGTTGCTTAACAGCTTCCTCCAAAAACAATACATCTCTTACCTACAAGCTTCGAGATAAACACGATGACCATCCCACAAACTGGGTGGTTCATCAACCAACACCGCCCTTATAATCTACATGATGGCTGACTTGTTTTTCTAGGTTACAATGCTTCTATTTATAACCTAAACCCAACTGGATTTGGACTTCAAATCACAACATATCAGCTGCTCCAAATCTCCAAAAGATTCTCCTACAAATTAGATCTTCAATCAAATCTTCCTAAAATATCTCCATATTTAAATACTCAATCTTCTCTTGATTTTATCTTGAATCTTCCAGACCTTTAAATCAGCAACAAGATCTGCTCCATATCTGATTGCAACTGAATATATCTTTACCAAGATGTTTGCCTGCAATCTCTCCACCAGATCTCTCAAAACAAACTGATACACGTAGCCCTAACAAAACACAACAGACTGATGTTCTGATGTTCTGTCAACTGATGTCAAGACATCAGGTTTAACATCAGCAAAACTGCAACCCTAAATAACTTAACATAAACTGAATGTTATGAACTCATGTTAAGACATCAGACAAATGACATCTTCAACAACAACATTGTTTTACCAAAATTGCAGCCAATACAAGAACTAACAATCTCCCCCTTTGGCTAATTTTGGCTAAAACAATCTCAGCCTACACCAGAAATACCAGCAGCGACAAAAAAACAATACAAACAACAGCAACAACTTCCAAAGCTGCACAACACAAAACTCCCTCTCAAAACAAGAACCACATCAAACAACTAGGTAACTCTCCCCCTTTTTAGCCACAATTGGCCAAACTCTGAACATAGCAGCAAGCACAAAAAAATTCCAAAGGCAAACTCTAAATCATCCAAGCAACATACTCAGACCAGAACAGACTATTCTACATCTCACAATAGCTGAACAAACCTTCTTCTCTCCCCCTTTTTGGCCAAAAATTGACAAGCATTGGGGTAAACTGTCATGTCTAAACTTCTGGTTTAATCCATTGACACACCAGGTCCAAACTGTCATGTCCACCAGTAACACAATGTCACGACATCTTGTCTGACATAACACCCTCACCAGAGCCACAAACAACTGCACTACTTCAACAACAAAAGTTCAACTCCCCCTATCTAAGATAACCAGTGCTCATTTGTAAGATGAACACCTTAAATGAATGGAAAACATAAGACTCACACCTGATGAATGGATTCACATAATGCTTGATCCTCAAACAACACTAGTACATTTAACAAGAACCACCACAAAATCACCAATGATATCCCATGACACCTTTATGATCATATAGTAAGAAAGTACCAGGATCACATCCTTGTACTACACCCAACAAACTCTTGGATTGAGACCAAAATAACCATTGATCCCTCCCATCCAAACCCTGTACAGATCCACCTTAAATTTTACAGCCATAGACATTCTTGTTCCTTGAGATACAATCCACTTGAATCATGTATACTTCACACAATCATCCCCAAGTTCTGAAGCACAAACACACTTCCTTCCACTACACTTTGAGTAAAGTCCTCTTACTTTGAATTAATAACACACACTAAGACAGGTGTGACATCTCCCATCAACCAAGACCCCTACAGAGTTCTTCTAAAAAGAACTGCAGAATAAATTTTCCCAGACACAGTAAGGAGTTCCACATCTTTTCAGCAGCAGCAATCACGCATGACAAGCTATCATGCTCCCCCTAAATAGTTGCACAAGTTCAGCAACAAAAATGTAACTACTCTTCCTAAGCAGTAGTACACACATGACATAAAGCCATGATATCTGATCTGACATCATAAACATCAAACAAAACACCACTTTACTCCCCCTGAGGCACACAACAGAAACAAAAACACCAATCCTCAAGCACATGAACATCTTTATGCTCATACAGACCTCACGAATTCTCAGCTTACTTAAAAGCTTTACTGAGATCCAATCTCTTCAAGAGATACTTGCAGCAGAAGAAAGAACAACTCTAAAAAAACTTTCTGATCATATCACATCATATGACACAATTCCTCTGCCATTACATTCACTAGTAATTGTTGATACTAGTGAAGACTTCAAAATTAGTAGTCATGCTTTTCCAGAACATACTACTAAAAACAAGCTCAGAATCCCCACATTCTAATCCACATAGTCAGAAACACCTCTTCTGACAATAATGCTTGAGCATCCAACTCCACATGAAGTTACAATTAGGCTATTCGTGAGGAACATAAGAATCACCATCCTCCTTCAAACAAACTATTAGATAAGGATTCAAAGTCACATAGATCCCCCAACTCTCCAAAGGCAGTCATTCCCTATCATACTCTTCATCTTCAGACTTCCAATCAATCAATACCTGGCCTACTTCAGTCTTCTCTACATTCTCCATCCAAGGCAGACCTTCTACTTCATCATTCTCCCGTATGACTATGTAGACGCTCCTTAGGCATAATGTAGGCACCACGCTTCTGAACCAGAGCATAATCATCCTTCACCAAGGATATCTAACCAGATAATGTCCCAACACAAGTTAGAGCATCTGCCACACACCAAGACATCATCACCATGATTCTTGATATGCTCCACCAACTGGACTTACTATAGCATAGTAATCCAAATAACTAGAGAAATAACCTCCATCCACCTTCAAGAAGAATAATCTCCTTGAGTCTTCAACTCATCACCCTTCTCCCCAAGAGTAACTTGTTCCAAGACAATCCTCAATAATAACCAGCTGCCACACTCTGATTATCTTGATTCTTCGAATCCACTTCGGAGATCAACCAAATGCCATAGTTTGATCACCTCATTCATGAATCCTCATATGAAAACAACCAAATGCCACATTTTGACCTTTTTCACGCTTGTCAGAACTCTCACAAAGATATCCTGATCCACCAAGGAAAATTGATCTTCAAGTCACATGTTCATCTCCTCCTCCCTGTAGCTCCCGCAAACTGCCATGAGAACGATCTTTTTGAAACATCCTATTGTTCATTCCTATAGATCACCCTATCATAAGCTGATGTGCCATATCACCAGCTAAGACTTTTGATGTTAAGCTAGATGTCAGAACATTATGACATCCAACTGTTGAATTCAGCTCCTCCTTCTGCCACTCAGAAGAACCTCCTCCCTTTGCAGAACCAGATTTCCATGCTCTCATAGACTTGATTCAATAATCAAGTTTGAGTAGACAACCTCCATCCTGCTTAGAAACTCCAAAGACTTCAAACCTACCTCATCTGAACTTCAGAAAATAAGTAGTCCAAGACTACCCCATAGCAATACTAAAGAATGTCACTTCCCTTAGTAGAGCCGTCAGTAGAAAGCCAGAGATAACTGCCACTTATCCTCGACCTTCACAACCAGAGCAAACACCATGCTCCAAACCACTTAGCTCAGAAATAACCTGATCCAAGCTGTAACCATCAAGATTATAATGTCTTCATAGTCTTCTATCTTCATCTTCAACAGCACCACCATCTGGACAAGTCATCCACAATACTTTCTAGGAACAGATGCTAAGCAATAATTCCAGGTCAACACCTAGGCGACTTGTGAGCGAATGTAGAACCCCTCCCATGATTCTCCAAACCTCTGATGAAAAGATGTTAAAACAATTGACAGAACATCCTTAATCTTGTCTTTCAAGGATAATCAATTAAATACTTGTGAATTTCACAAATAGCAATTGATCTTAAATCCCTGTGGTTTAACCCTTCTTCAGATTCTAGCATCTTCTGAATCTTCTTCATGACAAACCATCATGACAACCATTCATACCACAAAAACATTCCAGGTTAGGTCAGTGTCTTGACCTTTCACTCTACCCCGAGCAAAGAACTGAAATGATGTTTCAACATCAGTTCCGACATCAGCAACCATAGTAAATCACATTAAACATCTACTCTGGCTTTGGAGACAACAACCATAGTAATCCACACACATCTCTTGCAAGGGACACAAGAGGATTGACCATCAGTAGCTGATCAACCTTCAAACCCAGAACATACACACAAGCAGGAACCTACATACTCTACATCTCAAGAATCTTCTTCTCAAACTTCTAATGTTCAGACCTCCTGTCTGTCTTTGAGATGTTGGATGCCACCCTTCTGCACCTAAAGGAGAGAAACCATTGACTGGTCATCATAAATATGCTTCTCCTAACACTTCAACCTTCAAGGATGCTCTTCAATCCTTACAAAAGGATGTTCCATTATGTGAGGACACCACATAACTATCCAGCTTCTCATGCAGATACCATAATCTTTTGGTCCCACCAACTCCTCCTTGATCCAAACACAACTGCTCATCCTAGATGGTTTGGGTGACATTCCAACACCAGTCAACCAGTTAGGTTATTACACCTCCTCTATGCAAGCCAGGAGTAGGTTCTAGACAGATGTGATCAATACACATTTGTTTAGCCCCTAATCCACAAGATTCTGCACACTCTGCTGGTTTGATGTCCCAACAACTGGTAGAACATCATTCAAGAATAGTACCAAGGGATCCTTCAATATATACCTGTGGATGGTCTTTCAGAGAAGAGAGCAAAAATAAATTGCACCCTTCTGATCTCTCATCAACAAACTTAATGAAAATGCCTTTATGAGTGGACTTGGGTCAAACCTCAAGTATCTTTGGCCACTTTAATAAGTCAGTTAATATTATCCTCAAGCATCACAACACCATGTGATACACCTTCAGAGTGTTGTGGCCTCAACACACAAAACCACCAGGAGTTTTCTGACAAATACTTATGCAGCGGAACACAGATAAAGAAAACCTCCCAACAACCTTCAGGCAAACCTTAAAAACTATTGCACAAACAGGTTGAAAATAAATCACCCTACAAAGAAGCTCACCACATGTCTGATAACTTCAAACAGAGCCAATACATACCCTGTCACCAATAGTCCATCCTCCACATCAAGGGATCATATAAACAACTATATGAACTGACCAAGTCCATAACTAAGCAAAACTATCTTCCTTGCACAAGAACCAGAAAGTATCTTCCCTAGATCTCATCCAGAAACAGACAGGATGCTTGCTCTGATACCAATTGAAATTCTGGTAACAGATATGTGATGTCACAACATCAATAGGAAAAAGCAGTAAACAACACACAAAATTTGTTCACCCAGTTCGGTCTAACAACCTACATCTGGGGGCATACCAAGCCAGGAAGGAAGTCCACTATTAGCAGTATCAATTCATAGACCCTACAATCAACACACCCGTTGATGATCTACTTACTTAATCACTACCCAATGACCCTTCTACCCAAGTCCACCCTAGATAAGAGACTCCATCTCACTTCCAATCATCGCAATGATGTCTAGCAGTCAACACCTCAGCCACTGCATCAACAACTTGATTTCCAACAACTCTTCAATCACAGAAAAGTAGAAGACACACTTCAATGACAATACCTAGACATGACACACATGACTAAGAACAATAATTAGAGTTGCTTAACAGCTTCCTCCAAGAACAATACATCTCTTACCCACAGGCTTCGAGATAAACACGATGACCATCCCACAAACCGGGTGGTTCATCAACCAACACCGCCCTTATAATCTACATGATGGATGGCTTGTTTTTCTAGGTTACAATGCTTCTATTTATAACCTAAACCCAATTGGATTTGGGCTTCAAATCACAACATATCAGCTGCTCCAAATCTGCAAAAGATTCTCCTACAAATTAGATCTTCAATCAAATCTTCCTAAAATATCTCCATATTTAAATACTCAATCTTCTCTTGATTTTATCTTGAATCTTTTAGACCTTTAAATCAGCAACAAGATTTGCTCCATATCTGATTGCAACTGAATATATCTTTACCAAGATGTTCGCCTGCAATCTCTCCACCAGATCTCTCAAAATAAACTGATACACACAGCCCTAACAAAACACAACAGACTGATGTTCTGATGTTCTGTCAACTGATGTCAAGACATCATGTTTAACATCAGCAAAACTGCAACCCTAAATAACTTAACATAAACTGAATGTTATGAACTCATGTTAAGACATCAGACAAATGACATCTTCAACAACAACATTATTTTACCAAAATTGCAGCCAATACAAGAACTAACAACACCGGTAACGGGTGTTGGACG
This sequence comes from Lathyrus tuberosus, assembly GCA_022829125.1. Classification (NCBI taxonomy): domain Eukaryota; kingdom Viridiplantae; phylum Streptophyta; class Magnoliopsida; order Fabales; family Fabaceae; genus Lathyrus; species Lathyrus tuberosus. The sequence goes on along the minus strand of JALAZF010000019.1, from coordinate 3,507,716 downwards.
TGCATTGAAGTCGAAGAAACTTAGTTCTCGGTTTATTGGTCCTTATCAGATATCCGCGAGAGTGGGTGCTGTGGCTTATCGGGTGGCGTTGCCGCCGAATCTTTCGAATTTGCATGATGTGTTCCATGTTTCACAACTTCGAAAGTATGTTCCAGATCCGTCGCATGTGATTTCGATGGATGAGGTTGAGGTAAGGGAGAACCTTACGGTTGAGGCATTACCGGTGAGAGTTTTGGATCGCGAGTTAAAGCGGTTAAGAGGCAAGGATATTGCGCTTGTGAAAGTAGCGTGGGGAGGCGCTGCTGAGGGCAATTTGACTTGGGAGTTGGAGAGCCGGATGCTGGAATCGTATCCGGAGTTGTTCGTCTCAGGTAATATTTTCGAGGACAAAAATTTCTAAGTGGGGAGAGTTGTAACGCCCCGGTTTTTGTTAGATTTATTTAATCGAGTCGATTTAATTATTTTTGTTTTTATATTATTTTATTCTTGACTTTTATTTGGCAATATATTATTTTTCATCGTTGTTATGCTTTATCGCGTTTTGGGAACGTCTGCGAGAAAATTGAGTGTAGGGGTATTTTGGTCTTTTTGGCTTGGTTAGATATTGTTTTTCATTTTAAATAGAAACATAGAAAGAAAAAGAGAGAAAAAGAAGAGAAGAGAAAAGGAGAGTGAGAAGAAGAAAAAGAGGAAAAACTTGGAGTGTAAGAAACCGATTCAACCGACACTTCGAAGCACGATTAATCGGGTAAGGGTGCGAAACTCGGTTATTCTATGTTTGCGTATGATTATGTATGTGTGTGTTGGAAGTTTTACTAGTTTTTCAATTATAGGTTGAAATGAGCTAAACGAGTAGAAATCAATGTTTTCACGGTCGAAATTCAATATAAATTGCGTTGTATGATCACACTGTGTTTATGAATAATCGTTGATACTTGTTGTGCTGTTGGAATCGTTTTGGGGTTTCGGAACCGTGTAAAACGCAGCAGAATTTTCTGTTTCTAGTGTAGGGCGCCAGGCGGTGCTTTGAGCGCCGGGCGACGCATGGGTTGCGCCGCTGCTCCGCCGGGCGATGCCCAAGAGGCGCAGCTTGTCACGCTGCTGACTCTTTTAAGTTTTGGTTGGAGGTTTTACGCCGCTGCTTTGCCGGGCGATGCAGAGGCGAAGGGAGCACCGCCGGGCGAAAGTTGGTACCGCCGGGCGCTCCTGGGGATTTTCAATAAATTCTGTTTTCTTTGAAAGTGCATAACTTTCGATCCGTAACTTGGATCGGGACGTTCCTAGCATCGTGGGGAAGCTAGTGAGATTTTCTTTCTTATAAAAATGGTTTGGAGAGTGGTGGCCGATTTAATTGTGTCGGGTAATTGAAAACGTGTCGTTTTGTCGACTTTTACTGTCGTAATTGTGTGCGATTGATGTGTTATCATGTGGTACGCTTTTGATATATAACGTATGACTTGTGTGCTGTTATATGATGTGAATGCATATAATGAAATGTTGTGATGTTGGTTTGTGTCCTAAGGGCAAGTAAATGCATTGTGTTGTGTTTGATTGTATATGCATGATTATGGAGGTTGGAATAGTTCACATGGTGGTATATATGTATGCATTTGATTGTCATGAGTCATTGTATGCCAAGCATCATGATATGCATTCTTGTGATGTCGTGTGCTCTAGTGGGTGTGAGCGACGAAATGATTCCCGAGGGAATCTGCTAATGGTCGTGTGCCTTAAACAAAGAGGACCTAAAGCGATCGGATCGTGTGCCTTATACAAAGAGGACCTAAAGCGACGGGGAACATCTTTTTCTCGACGGGGAGTTACACTAAGTAACAAGCGATGATTCCAATAATTCCTGAGTGAATTAATGATGAGATGATGGATGGAATGGTACCGCATTGCATTGCATAGAGTCGTTGTGTCGGTCTCTGTGCATTTGCATAAATCATGAATGGATTGATTATGTGTGGAACTGTGAATGGAATTGATGAGTTCATATATATATATATATATATATATATATATATATGTTGGTGATGAATGCATTGAGCATGATTTATATGCCGTTGTGATGGATGTATGAGATATGAATTGTGGTGTTTTGTATTTGAATTATGGTGTAAGTTGTGGTGAGAATGTTTTACATGTGTATTTTGTGTTATTATATAATTGTATGCAACTATATTATAATTGTGTTTCTCACCCTTCTGCTGTTTTGAATGCTCTATGAGGCATTGCAGATTAGATGCTGGAGGTCTTTTTGTGAAGATTCTGTCTTCATTCTTTTGTCGGTCGGCTCTGATATGTAGCACCGGGTAGTCGGGGAGATCGTTATGTGACTTTATGTATATATATCTTTCTGAATTTTACATGTATGACTCTGTGTATGACAGACAAACTTCTATGTTTATATATATGAGATTTCAGTTGCAGATTTTCCGCTTTTATTCTGTATCTGAATTGTGGGTGTTAGGAACCGAGTTCCTCTGTTTATGTTGCTACCTGATTGTTGCATATCTTTATGAGCAAGTTATTTTATTTCATCATTTTGATGTGACGCTCCCGTGTATGCCATGAAAGTTTTAATTATACTCTGATTATCTGTTATCGCTTTAATTGCTCAGGTTATAGATTGGGGGTGTTACATCAGGGTCCTCATATATGTTATTCCTTTAATGTTAAGTGTAACTCTACCAATCTATACCCCCAATTAAATAAAGCGATAAAAATTTCATCAGAGTATAATTAAATATTCATGGCTTAGACGAAGGTGTCACATCAATTGAGACAAAACACAATAAACCTGCTCATAAAGATATGCAACAATCAGGTAGCAATTAACAGAGGAACTTAGTTCCTACTACCCACAAATCAGATACAGAATAAAAGCGGAAAATCTGCAACTGAATCTCATATATATATATATCACATAAAGAGTTTGTATGTCATACACAGATCCATACATATACAATCCATAAGGCATATACAAATAAACACATAAATCACAACGATCTCCCCGACTACCCGATGCTACATATCAGAGCCGACCGACAAAAGAATGAAGACCTAAGCTTCACAAAAAGACCTCCAGCAATCTAATCTACAATGCCTCATAGAGCATTAAAATAGCAGAAGGGTGAGAAACACAATCATAATATAATTACATAAAATTATATAATAACACAATATTTCACGTAAAATATTCTCACCACAACTTACACCAGAATTCAAATACAAAACAACACAATACATATTTCATATATCCATCACCAATGCATATCAATCATGCACAATACAATTATCACCAACACAAATATATATATATATATATATATATATATATATATCTCAAATCATCAATTCCAATCACAATTCCACACAAAATCAATCCATTCATGATTTATGCAAATGGACAGAGACCGACACAACGACTCTATGCAATGCAATGCGGTACCACCCATCCATCATCTCAACACTAGTTCACTCAGGAACTATTGGAATCATCGCTTGTTACTTAGTGTAACTCCCCGTCGGGAAAACGATGTTCCCCGTCGCTTTAGGTCCTCTTGGTATAAGGCGCACGACATTTATGGATTGCTTTAGGTCCTCTTTGTATAAGGCGCACAATCCGATCGCTTTAGGTCCTCTTTGTATAAGGCGCACGATCGTCTATAATCATCGCTTTAGGTCCTCTTTGTATAAGGCGCACGATGTTATAGAGGATTCCCTCTGGAATCATTTCGTCGCTCACACCCACTAGGGCACACGACATCACAAGAATGCATATCATGATGCTTGGCATACAATGACTCATGACATTCAAATGCACACATATATGCAATCATCTCACTCAACAATAATCATGCTTTGCACTCAAGCCCAAAACAATGCATTTAATTGCCATAAGGCCACAAACCCTCATCACAACATTTAAACACATGCATTCACCTCATATAATCAGCACACAAGTCATACAACAGATATCACCAGCACATTGCATGGCAACACATCAATTACGCACAATTAAACCGGTAAAAGTCGACAACACGACACATTTCCAAATTCCCAACTTAATTAAATCGGTCAACAATCTCAAAACCATCATCATAAGAAAGTACAGTTCAATAGCTATTCAACGATACCAAGAATGTTAAAAACGGATAATCGGAGCACAAGTTATGGACTGAACAAGAAAAGTAATCGCGAAAAACACAATTCCGCAATCTTCCTGGCCATACGCGTATTGCCCTGAGCCATACGCGTATTGCCCAACTCCCTCGCCCATTCCATACGCGTATTGCCCTACTTGATACGCGTATGGGCAGAGACCAATTCTTCCTAAAAATCCCTCTAAAAACTTTAATACGCGTATTGCCTCACTTCATACGCGTATTGCCCTCAACCTTACGCGTACCGTTACGCAAATGGGCAGATGGCCGAGAAAAATGGAACTCCATATGCGTATTGCCCTCACTCCTTCAATGCCATACGCATATTGCCTTAGCCAATACACGTATTGCCTTGAGTGATACGCGTATGGGCAGTGGAAAAACCAGAAATTTCCTGCATAATTTTTCTATGAAATTTGCCCAAAAATCACTCCCAATCTCACCTAAACACCAGAAAATTACCAATTGAATGCCTAACAACATGTATCTATCATGTATCAACAATAAGGGACACTAAAACATGATTTCAGACATAAATTATATCAATTTCTAACAATTCCAACATATTATGGGTTTTACTCTACATTTCAATTTCAATCCAATATCCACCAAAAACATACATACATAATCATACACAAGTATAAGATAATCGAGTTTCGCACCCTTACCCGATTTAATCGTGTTTTTGAAAGTCAGTTGATCGATTTCTTAATCCAGAAGTTTTCTCTCTTTTTCTTCTCTTCTTTTCCTTCTTTCTCTTTTTCTTATTCCCTTTTTCTTTCCTTACTATTTTTTTCTCTCTTTTCTTTCTATTTTCTAACTTAAGGAAAATAAAGCAAAATGACCAAATTACCCCTACACTCAAATATCTCGCAAACGCTCCCAAAACGCGATAAAACATAACAACAATGAAAAATAATATATTTCCAAATAAAAGTCAAAAATAAAATAATCAAAACGACTCGATTAAATAAAACTAACCAAAACTGGGGCGTTACAACTCTCCCCCACTTAGAAATTTTCGTCCTCGAAAATATTACCTGAGACGAACAACTCTGGATACGACTCCTGCATCCGACTCTCCAACTCCCAAGTCAAATTGCCCTCTGCAGCGCCTCCCCATGCTACTTTCACAAGTGCAATATCCTTGCCCCTTAACCGCTTCGACTCGCGATCCAAAATTCTCACCGGTAATGCCTCAACCACAAGGTTCTCCCTTACCTCTACCTCATCCATCGGAATCACATGTGACGGATCCGGAACATACTTCCGAAGCTGTGAAACATGGAACACATCATGCAAATTCGACAGACTCAGCGGCAACGCCACCCGATAAGCCACAACACCCACTATCGCGGATATCTGGTAAGTACCAATAAACCGAGAAGTAAGCTTCTTCGACTTCAATGCATGACCAACACCCGTTACTGGCGTAACTCTCAAAAATACATGATCGCCCTCTTGAAACTCAAGATCTTTCCTTCTTCGATCATGATAACTCTTTTGCCTACTCTGAGAAGTCTTCATTTTCTCACGAATTAGTTTCACCTTTTCTGTAGTCTGTTGAATCAATTCGGGTCCAACCACCGTACTCTCACCAGATTCATGCCAACACAACGGTATTCGACATCTTCCTCCATATAACGCTTCAAAAGGTGCCATTCCAATACTTGAATGGAAACTATTATTATACGTGAATTCCACCAACGCAAGATAATTATCCCACGCACCACCTTGTTCAAGAACACAAGCCCACAACAAATCTTCCAATGACTGAATCGTTCTCTCCGTCTGTCCATCCGTCTGAGGATGATAAGCAAAACTCAATCTCAATTTAGAACCCAACACCTTTTGCAAACTTTCCCAAAATCTCGAGGTAAACCTCGGATCTCGATCCGAAACAATACTCAACGGAACACCATGCAGCTTCACAATCACACTGATATAAATCTCAACTAACCTCTCCAAAGAAAAACTAATGTCAATCAGAATTAAATGCGCCGATTTAGTCAGTCTGTCCACAACCACCCAAATAGCATTATGCCCCCTCAGTGTATTCGGCAACCCTGTTACAAAATCCATAGAAATGCTATCCCATTTCCACTCAGGAATATCCAACGGTTGCAACAAACCACTAGGCTTTTGATGTTCCACTTTCGACTTTTGGCACGTCAAACACGCATACACAAACTGAGCCACATCTCTTTTCAATCCAGACCACCAAAAGATCTTCTTCAAATCTTGATACATCTTATTAGCTCCCGGATGTATACTCAAATTACTCCGGTGTCCTTCCTCCAAAATCATCCTTTTCAAGTCCGAATCATCAGGGATACAAATTCTACCACGGAATCTCAAAACACCATTATCATCCACTCTAAAATCACCATTCGCATCCTTTTCTCCAACCAACATCAAATCCACAAATTTCACATCCAACTTCTGTTTCTCGCTTACAGTCAACAGAAACTCATTAGTAACCTTTAGCATACCCAGCCTCACGCTGTCGGATGTCACTTCACACACCAAACTCAAGTCTCTAAAAGCTTCCAAAAGTTCCCACTCTTTAACCATTAAAGCGGACATATGCAACGATTTCCGACTCAACGCATCGGCTACCACATTAGCTTTACCAGGATGGTAATTCAAGCCAAAATCGTAGTCCTTCAAAAATTCCAACCATCTCCGTTGCCTCATATTCAACTCTTTCTGATCAAACAAATATTTCAAACTTTTATGATCACTAAAGACTTCGAATCTTGCACCAAAGAGATAATGCCTCCAAATTTTCAACACAAAAACCACCGCCGCTAATTCCAGATCATGAGTAGGATAATTTTTATCATGCACCCTCAACTGCCTCGAAGCATAAGCCACAACCTTACCTTCTTGCATCAGCACTCCACCTAGCCCAATCAAAGACGCATCACAATACACCACAAATGATTCAGTAGGATTCGGCAAAATCAAACGGAGCTGTCATCAATCTTCTCTTCAGCTCACTAAAACTTTCCTCACACCGAATATCCCAAATGAACGCTTGCCCTTTACAAGTTAACTGGGTCAAAGGAAGTGCTAACTTAGAAAAACCTTCAATGAACCTTCGATAATATCCAGCCAAACCCAAAAATCTTCTAATTTCAGTAACAAATCTAGGAGCCTCCCATTGTAGAACTGCTTCTACTTTAGATGGATCCACAGCGATACCGTTACCTGAAATCACATGACCAAGAAAACTCACTTCTGACAACTAGAACTCACACTTGGACAACTTAGCAAAAAGTCTCTTCTCCTTCAAAATTTGCAACACAATGCGCAAATGCTCCGCATGTTCCTCCCGAGACTTAGAATAAATTAAGATATCATCAATAAACACAACAACAAAACGATCCAAATGCTCGTGGAAAATACGATTCATATACTCCATAAACACACCTGGCGCATTAGAAACCCCGAACAACATCACAGAATATTCATAATGACCGTATCGTGTCCTAAAAGTCGTCTTCTGAATATCTTCCTCTTTCACCCTAATCTGATGATAACCTGATCTCAAATCAATCTTACTAAACACACACGCACCTACCAACTGGTCCATCAAATCATCAATTCTTGGAAGAGGATACTTATTCTTAATCGTCACCTTATTCAACTGGAGATAATCAATACACAACCGCATACTCCCATCTTTCTTTTTCACCAATAAAACTGGAGCACCCCAAGGCGACACACTTGGCCTCACAAACCTCTTTTCCAACAATTCATTCAACTGCTTCTTTAACTCAACCAACTCAGATGCCGACATTCGATATGGTGCCATAGAAACAGGTCTAGTACCAGGAATTAGATCTATAGAAAACTCCACCTCTCTCTGGCGGCACATCTGAAATATCCTCAGGAAACACCTCAGGAAATTCACACACAACTGGAAATACATCAAATGAAACTTGACTATCCACAGTCAACTATGCAAACAACCCAAACAACTGAGCTTCATCCGCCACAAGTTTCTTCAACTCTTTGGTAGATAAGAAACTCGAGTCCTCGTCTTCCTCAAGAGAAGGAAATCTTACCAGCTTATGATAACAATAAATATGAACCCGATTAAACTATAACCAATTCATTCCCAGAACCACATCTAAACCCTCTAACGGCAAACACACCAAATCCATCTCAAAATCTTTACCATAAAGGGTCAAAGGACAACTTAAACAAACCAAAGAAGTAGTTACTGACCTCATTGCTGGAGTATCAATAACCATCTCACCACCCATAGAAGACAACACAAGATTCAAACGCTTCGCGCACTCAGACGAAATAAACGAATGAGTCACTCCAATATCAATAATAGCAACTAAAGGCGTACTATTAATAAAACAAGTACCTCTCATCAGACGATCTGCACTAGAAGTCTGAGTTCCTGCCAACGCAAAAACTTTCCCACCAGCTGGAGCTTGCTTCGGTTTCGGACACTTTGTACTAATATGACCAGGTTCACCATAGTTGAAACACTTCGCCACATTCTTCCTCTTGCACTCAGCTGCTACATGTCCTAAACTTCCACAATTGGAACACTTCCTCGTATCTTTTCTACATTCAAACTGACGATGTCCTAATTCACCACACCTAAAACATCTCGAAGAATTAGACATACCTCCTCCACTTGACCTTTTCTCAAAATTCCCCCTTTGCTTACCCTTATCAGCTGGTGTCACGTACGGACCACTACCAAATGGTTGTTTCCCTTTCCTTTCGTTCACACTCTTATAGTGAGCAGAATGTGCTTTGCTATCTTCTTCATAAATCCTACAACATCCACCAAATCAGAAAACCTTCGAATTCTCTGATAACCAATTGCCTGCTTAATCTCAGGATGCAATCCACTCTCAAACTTCACACACTTAGAAAACTCCACAATCGCTTCAGCATAATGTGGATAAAACTGCACAAGCTCCACAAACTTAGCAGTATAATCAACAACAGACATATTACCTTGTTTCAATTCCAAGAACTCTATCTCCTTCTTTCCTCTAACATCTTCGGGAAAATACTTTCTCAGAAACTCAACACTAAACAAAGCCCAAGTGACTTCTTCCCCTGCAGCTTCCAACACCTGACGAGTACTAACCCACCAGTCATCCGCTTCCTCCTGCAACATGTGAGTACCCAGTCTCACCTTCTGATCCTCAGCACAATCCATCACTCAGAAAATCCTTTCAATCTCCTTCAGCCAAATCTGAGCACCATCAGGACCATGTCTCCCTTTGAAGACAGGCGGTTTGTTCTTCCTGAACTCATCATTCCCAGCAGCATTAGGTGCACCCTGCACAGCCCGAGCCATAGCTTGCATAGCAGCAGCCAAAGCAGCATCATTCCTACCAGCCATATTCTGTTCATATCCAATAACAGCAACTATGGTTAAACAAACACCTCACCCAAACACAACGACCAACAAGGACTGACACAAACTGACACGGACTGGCTCTGATACCACTTAATGTAGCTCCCCCAATCTATACCCCTAATTAAATAAAGCGATAAAAATTTCATGAGAGTATAATTAAATATTCATGGCTTAGACGAAGGCGTCACATCAATTGAGACAAAACACAATAAACCTGCTCATAAAGATATGCAACAATCAGGTAGCAATTAACAGAGGAACTTAGTTCCTACTACCCATAAATCAGATACAGAATAAAAGTGGAAAATCTGCAACTGAATCTCATATATATATCACATAAAGAGTTTGTCTGTCATACACAGATCCATACATATACAATCCATAAGGCATATACACATAAACACATAAATCACAACGATCTCCCCGACTACCCGGTGCTACATATCAGAGCCGACCGACAAAAGAATGAAGACCTAAGCTTCACAAAAAGACCTCCAGCAATCTAATCTGCAATGCCTCATAGAGCATTAAAACAGCAGAAGGATGAGAAACACAATCATAATATAATTTCATAAAATTATATAATAACACAAAATATTTCACGTAAAATATTCTCACCACAACTTACACCAGAATTCAAATACAAAACAACACAATACATATTTCATATATCCATCACCAATGCATATCAATCATGCACAATACAATTATCACCAACACAAAAAAAAAAAAAAATATATATATATATATATATATATATATATATATATATATATATATATATATATATATATATATATATATATATATATATCTCAAATCATCAATTCCAATCACAATTCCACACAAAATCAATCCATTCATGATTTATGCAAATGCATAGAGACCGACACAATAACTCTATGCAATGCAATGCGGTACCACCCATCCATCATCTCAACACTAGTTCACTCAGGAACTATTGGAATCATCGCTTGTTACTTAGTGTAACTCCCCGTCGGGTAAACGATGTTCCCCGTCGCTTTAGGTCCTCTCGGTATAAGGCGCACGACGTTTATGGATTGCTTTAGGTCCTCTTTGTATAAGGCGCACAATCCGATCGCTTTAGGTCCTCTTTGTATAAGGCGCACGATCGTCTATAATCCTCGCTTTAGGTCCTCTTTGTATAAGGCGCACGATGTTATAGCGGATTCCCTCTGGAATCGCTTCGTCGCTCACACCCACTAGGGCACACGACATCACAAGAATGCATATCATGATGCTTGGCATACAATGACTCATGACATTCAAATGCACACATATATGCAATCATCTCACTCAACAATAATCATGCTTTGCACTCAAGCCCAAAACAATGCATTTAATTGCCATAAGGCCACAAACCCTCATCACAACATTTAAACACATGCATTCACCTCATATAATCAGCACACAAGTCATACAACAGATATCACCAGCACATTGCATGGCAACACATCAATTACGCACAATTAAACCGGTAAAAGTCGACAACACGACACATTTCCAAATTCCCAACTTAATTAAATCGGTCAACAATCTCAAAACCATCATCATAAGAAAGTACAGTTCAATAGCTATTCAACGATACCAAGAATGTTAAAAACGGATAATCGGAGCACAAGTTACGGACTGAACAAGAAAAGTAATCGCGAAAAACACAATTCTGCAATCTTCCTGGCCATACGTGTATTGCCCTGAGCCATACGCGTATTGCCCAGCTCCCTCGCCCATTCCATACGCGTATTGTCCAACGTGATACGCATATGGGTAGAGACCAATTCTTCCTAAAAATCCCTCTAAAAACTCCAATACGCGTATTGCCTGACTTCATACGCGTATTGCCCTCAACCTTATGTGTACCGTTACGCAAATGGGCAGATGGCCGAGAAAAATGAAACTCCATACGCGTATTGCCCTCACTGCTTCAATGCCATACACGTATTGCCTTAGCCAATACGCGTATTGCCTTGAGTGATACGCGTATGGGCAGTGGAAAAACCAGAAATTTCCTGCATAATTTTTCTGCGAAATTTGCCCAAAAATCACTCCCAATCTCACCTAAACACCAAAAAATTACCAATTGAATGCCTAACAACATGTATCTATCATGTATCAACAATAAGGGACACAAAAACATGATTTCAGACATAAATTATATCAATTTCTAACAATTCCAACATATTATGGGTTTTACTCTATATTTCAATTTCAATCCAATATCCACCAAAAACATACATATATCGCATCCTTACCCGATTTAATCGTGTTTTTGAAAGTCGGTTGATCGATTTCTCAATCCACAAGTTTTCTCTCTTTTTCTTCTCTTCTTTTCCTTCTTTCTCTTTTTCTTCTTCCCTTTTTCTTTCCTTACTATTTTTCTCTCTCTTTTCTTTCTATTTTCTAACTTAAGGAAAATAAAGCAAAATGACCAAATTACCCCTACACTCAAATATCTCGCAAACGCTCCCAAAACGCGATAAACATAACAACAATGAAAAATAATATATTTCCAAATAAAAGTAAAAAATAAAATAATATAATAATAAAATAATCAAAACGACTCGATTAAATAAAACTAACCAAAACTGGGGCGTTACATTAAGTGGCGCCTTTTCTTTTTAAATTATTTTTAAATAAAAAACTTAAAAGTTTATGATGACGGTTCAAGTGTTCCACCGTTGTTAAGTTGCGCCTTTTCATTTTTATTTATTTTTAAATAAAAAACTTTAAAGTTTTTAACTACAGTTGATAATTACAACCATTGTGATATATTTTGTTTTTTATTTAAAATTTTTAATTGTTAATACTCTGGCGCTTTTTTATGAAATTTCACCATGAAAGTAAAATATCACTACAGTTGCAATTATTGGCTGTTGTGGTAGCGTGATAATATTATACACTCCTAGTTAGCTTGTCTCTTCAGTATCTTTTTTTCCATTGCAAATAGAAACTAGACGAAATAATACACGATTTCAACCCAAACCATAACGTTCATTACTGTGAAACATTACACGATTTCATCCAAAACACCATCGTTCCTACTTCACTACTGATTTTCCATTGTCGTCATCATCGTCAACCAAGTTAACAAGACAATCACGATCAACCAAGTTGTTACCATCTAGAAGGAAAACAACAACAACACCGTCGTTACCACAAGGAAGGAAGACAACAACATCACCAACACCATTATCATTTACTTAGTCATTACGTTTAGGGTACGTAAAATATTTTTCCCCATGCATCTACAATAAACTTCATTTTCCATTGTTGTGGTTGTTGTTGTTTTATTTTGTGGTTGATGTTTATGTTCTTGTTGTTTATGTTGTTGTTGTTGTTTTTGAACTTAGATGTCGAACTTGTTGAATTCTTCATCAGAAACCAGCGAAGAAACTCAAACAAATGAGATGTTAGACAATGATACTCAAACAACTGAAAGTCAAACGAAAAGATCACAAAGAGGCATCACAATGATGCCCTAATTCACTTCTGTCCGGAACGTATCAGGTGAAAAAACTCCTATCCAGTTTGATTCGTTGTACAGAGTAGTGGATTGTCAACAGTACTCTACTTTTAAGAGTTATGTTTCGTTCCTTGCACGTAGCAAGGTCAGTATATTGATTAATGATTGGAAACAAGTTGATAATAAGGTCAAAGAAAGCATATAGACTGATATTAAGGTATTACATCTATATATTGATTCAAAGAAAGCATATCGCCGATATCAATATCTATAATTTCTAATACATACTTATATATTGATTTAAATGTAGTTGAATTTTGAGTATACCGACGATGACTCAAATTTGAAAAAAAAAATGGATATCATATGCTGGTACTCGTTGGAGAGGATTTAAGGCACAACTCACGGCTGACTACATTAGGAAGCCTAAGAGCGGTCTTGCTCATCCATGGATTCTATATAGTTTTATATCGAAGAAGCAATGGAAAAGGATTGCAAAGATACTTCGTTTTGAGGAATTTAAAGTTAGTACTATTCTCATGTAACTGATAATGTTATGCTAATGAGTTATAGATACTAATCATATATTTTTTTCACTATGTTCGTAACAGGTTAAAAGCGAAGTCGGAATTCTCAATAAGGCCAAGAACATGTACCCCCATAGATTGTCTCATGGGGGTTATAAGAATTTTGAGAAAAAAATCATGCTTGAAAGACAATCAGAAACCAGAGATGATCGCATCCCATCTCCACCTTCAAGACATGAAAAATGTAAGAGGGCTCGATTAAGACCAGATGGAGAGTACACCTCTGAGGCTTCAAGAGTAGTTGCCAAAAAAATTGTAAGTATGATTTGTGGTGCTTATGTTATTTTTTATTTAAATGCGTTGGTAACTAATATATGTAAGTTTCTCATGTTGTGTAGGATAAGTTGGTTGAGACAGCCCGTGAAGGCACATTTGTTCTGCAAGCACGACATGATATATTAGTAAAAGCTATCGGAACAGATGAACATGGTGGGCGTGTCCATGCTGTTGGAAAAGGTGTCGGCTTGAGGTCATTCTTTCGGTCTCAAAGAAAAAGTACCGAAAGCCCGAATATTATTGCACAAAGACAAAAGATTGAAAATTTTGAGAAGAAATTAGAAGAACAACGGAGAATGTTAGAAGAGGGGAAGGAAAAAAGGGAGAAATATATGGAAAGGTTCTAAGAGATGTATTCGGTATGTACTTTACTTGAGATGTTAGTGTTTTATCAGAAAAGTATGATATATATTGTGCTTGTTTTTGTTTTATGTTTGGCTTAAATGATTTAGTCCCTGAAGTTGGCGAGTTTTTGGTTTTAGTCCCTGAATTTTTTTTTTTCGGTCCAAGTCCCTATATGTTCAATTCCTTTTGGTAATAGTCCTTCACGTCAATGGGACGTTAAAAAAAATGCTTAGTTGGCAAACGGTGCTGAGTTGGAATATTGTTTAATGATTTCTTTATTTAATTGTGTAACACACGTGGAAATGGTAATTCAGCTTTAAATTAAGAGGGACCAAAACCAAAAATTTTAGAAGTTGTCTTCTTCCTTTTTCTACACTTGTATCAGTTCTGTTCTTCTTCTACCCACTTCCTTCAACATCCATGGCTTCCCTTTCTTCTGCGAATTCTCATAATGGCCAAGCACCGGTGTGTGGTTGCAATAGAAGCATGAAAATGTTTATGTCAAATTCAATGGAAAACCCTAAAAGACGATTTTGGAAGTGTCAAAATTCAGGATTAATGTCCGGTTACAAGTTGTTTATTTGGGACGATGAGCTTGAAAGAAATCCAGCTAGTGATGTTAGATGTTTTGGTGGTTGCAACTGCTCTGAAGCATTGAAGGATACTGTGGTCATGGTCAAGGCGATTGAAGATGGTAAAAAACGAAGATGAAGAACAAGCTGGAGAAGGAGAAGAGAAAAGTGACTCTGTTGAAGATTGTTTTAGTTGTTTCATGGGGGATTTTTTATGGTTATGTGAAATGGTGAATTTTGAATTAAGTCCTTGTAACATTAATGTATTTTGGAATTGTCCCTGTACCATATTTTGAATGAAAAACATGTTATTTTATTCATAAAACTTTATGCGATTATATTGTTCAGTATAAGTATTCAATTAAGTTGATAAGTGCTTTTTCAGTATTACTTAAACCATAGCTTTATATTTAAAGGCATAACAAAAGTACATGTCTTAAGTCATTACAAAATACTTAAAGTCTTAACAAAATACCATCTTAAGCCCATACATACTTAAAGTCATAATAAAATACATTCTTAAGTCATAATACATAAAGGCTTTAACATCAAGTTGTAAGCCAAAGCAGTACAACATAATTCAAAACAGGTGCTTGTCTAATACTTCCATGGTTGGTCTTTGCTACTTCCCTCTCCCTTAAGCCTTTTGCATTGTCTTACACTTGTTCTGTCACTTCTCCTCAGTTCCAACTTTGTTCTGTCACTTCTCCTCAGTTCCAACTTCCTTGACACCTTTTGTCTGGGTTGTTTGGCCTACAAAGTCACATTAAAAAACACACTAAATCAGAGAAATATCAGCAGACCAAACAACATAGACAACAACTAAGTTTTACACTCAACTGGTTTACGAGGCTTAGTAACAGGTTGTTTTGGTGGAGCTGATGACAGAGGTGGGACCATACCAACTTCAACACTTGACTATGAGCCACCACCTTCTTTGACAGGTGCAGACAAAATGTAATTTGGCTGAGAGCCACCAAGTCCTTGTGAAGCCTGTGCAGGCTGTTCATTAGAAACGTCAACAGTTGGTTGCTTATTAATAGGAACGTGGGGAATATTTGGAATTTATGTTGTGATGTCATTGATGCCTGGTTGGGTTTGTGTTGATTCAAAAGCTGCACATAGATCAGCTGCAAGCATCTCAAATTCTGGATCCACATCACGTTGTATTCCCTGTTGTTGTTCAGTTGGTTGCTCATTCTCAGTATTACTTGGTTCCTGTTATTGTTCAGTTGATTGATCATTCTCAGTATTACTTGGTTCCTGTTGTTGTTCAGTTGATTGCTCATTCCCAGGCTGTGATGCTCGTGTAGCAGTTTTCTTAGGTTTTTTCTGCTGATACAAAGTCTCAATCAATATCAATGACAAAATAACAAAATTTGTAAACATAACTGATTTTAAATGATACCTTTCTTTTCTGAGCTTCAGGGCATGGCACCTGAACCAAACAACTCCTGGAATTATGTTCATGCACTCCATATTTGGTACAACAATAAGTAGTTTATGTCCTCCCTTTGTTGGGATCCTCATCAGGTTCTCTTCTCCTTAACTTCTTTGGCCTACCATGCCCTCTCTTGTAAGATGGAGGCAACATTTCCTCAGTGTCAACTTCAGGCCACATGTCTTGGCCATTAATTGGGCTAATGTTGTAGTCATAGCATGTCACATAGGTCTCATTGCAATAGCAATCATCTACATAGTCTTCGGGTTTAAGATTCCTATATCCTAGGGCAGCAACCGCATGTCTACATGGTATGCCTACCAACTCCCAAAAGTTACAAGTGCAAGTTTTCTTAGATGTGTCAACAATAAACATATGTTTGCTATGAATATGTTCTACCTGCCAAATACTATCACCAGACCAATTAGGTATCCAGTTGCCAGCATGCTGAACTTCATTATCTAGCCTAATTCTAGGTCTTGGCATAATCCTATGTTCCCACCTATCAACTTTCTCTCTTAATGTAGAATTCCTATTCATTAGATAGTTCCTTATCTATTCACACATTGTCAATATTGGTTTATCCCTAGCCACAAGTATTGTGCTATTGAAAGCCTCAGATACATTATTCATCAAAACATCACATTTGGGATAGAATGAAAAAGCATGCTTACACCATGACTTTGTTGGGATCTTGGCCAACCATTCCCAAGCCTTAGGATAAAAGCCTTCAGCTCTTTCATCTTTGCCTCCCATGCTTGTATATATGTTGACTTTACTGCAAACATCATCAAGTCTCTGATTTTGGTCCCACCACCAAACTTCTTTTTGAAATTGGCATATAAATGCCTCAGACATAGCCTATGCTCCACCCTCTCAAACATCTCCTCAAATACTGGTATCAACCCCTTGAAAACAAAATAAACAAAAAAATCAGGGACCAAATAAAAAATGAATCTAATTATACAGGGATGATTTTAAAAAGTCAAACATTGCATAAGGATGTAAAGAAAAAAAAAACATAGATGTGAGAAGTACCTTTTGTTGGTCTGAAATGAATACCCATCTTTTATCTTGCCCAATGTCCTCCAAAAGCAAGGTCAAGAACCACCTCCATGACTCCTTAGTATCAGTCTCACATACACGAAAGGCCAATGGATAATATTGGTCATTAGGATCCCTTCCAACAGCAACAAGCAAAGTTCCTCCATATTTTGTTTTTAGATGACATCCATAAACACCAATGAATGGTCTACAAGCAGTGGTGAATCCCTTCTTGATTCCATCAAAGTATAAGTAAAAACTACCAAATCTTGGTTGAATAGTGGGTGCAATTCTGTTGAAATTAATTCTGCAAGTATTACCTGCATTCACCCTCCTCAATTCAGCTGAATACCTCCATAAAAGTGTACACTGCTTTGTGGCATCACCTTCAACCAAAGCCTTTGCTATTTGTTTAGCCTTCCATGCACTATTCATACTAATACCTACAGAATATGATGTCCTAATCTCAGACACAATCTCACGAAGCTTGGGACCATCAGAAGAAGCCATCCTAGGCGCCACAGTTTTCGCAATCCACTTTGAGTTAGCAGTTGTATTATTCAAAACCCTTCCACACGTGTGAGTACCAATCCATTTTTTCATTCTATACGTGTGTTTATTCCCCACTTTACTAACCAGGGCCAAAAAACCACATTTTCCCTTGCACACCACTCTCACTCTAACCTTGTCGTTTTTCACATACTTTATCTCTCTACCATTTAAGACTGACCATTCAGTTATTGCTTCCTTGAATTCATGCAAAGAAACAAAGTCCAACCCAACTTTGAACTTGTAGTCCTTGTCTAATTCCTCCATCTTGAACCTTGGATATGATGGTCCTTTCTCTTCATCTGATGCATTTGGATCACTACTCCCAAGATCATCACTTAAGTAATTAGTTTCAATTCCTTCATTACCAACTCTATTTCCACTAGATGAACCCCCAGCTCCATCAACAATTCTTATCTTTGTTGGAGTTTTCCTATGTTTCCTTGCTATCTGCTTAACCCTTCCAGGAGTTTTTTCTACCACATCAAACCCATCATCCAAACCAAGGGCCCTTTCATCCTCACTACCCTCAAATGACAAACCAGTGTAATCACTATCATCACTATCTGAACAATCACTTTCATGACCATCATCAATACCTGTCTCAGCTTGAACATTAATTACATTTTCCTCACGAACTGTCTCAGCATCTACATTATCAGAAACGCCATGATCCATACTAGTCTCAGCTTCAGCATTAGTTACATTTTCCTCACCAACTGCATCACCTTCAACATTACTTACATTTGCCTCACCAACTGTGTCAGCTTCAACATTATCAGCATCATCCTCAATAACATTATTAGTTTCCACATCATTAACAGCCGTTGCATGCTTACCCGTAATTCTGTGCTCAACAAAAATGTCTACACTAACACCAGTTTCAAGATAGTGTTCATAAATCTTACCAGCATCAACATCACTAACTACCCTTGCATGCTTACCCGATACAATGTTATACCACCATAGCCAAAAATCATTGATTTCAAGTTTGCAAACATCATTAACAATACCGGTTACTTCAAAGAAGCTCCACTTATCTGGGTCAATGTCTAATTCAACTTTATCCCCACCTAGGTAGTACACGACACCATCCCTAACAAACTTTCCCCCATAATGTAAGTTCACAGTAAACGACATACCTGGAAGATTCTTTCTTGAAAGTTCAAACGCAGTCGGACAACCACCGTTGAGCTTACCTGAACGGTAGGGGTGGCAGAGACAAACTTGGAAATGGAAAAGTCAAGCCCTAATTTACAGGGACTTAAAACAAAATATGGTAATGAGAATTAGATGACATATTATAGGGGGAAGTTTACAAGCCAGGTGTGTTAAACAAATAAATAAAAGAAATGAAAAATAAAATTACACATCACCACCATCTTCCAAGTCACCTTTTTTTTAACGGAAGAGTAACAGCAGGGACTAACGCCAAAAGGAATAGAACATATAGGGACTTGGACCGAAAAAAAATGATTCAGGGACCAAAACCAAAAACTCGCCAACTTACAGGGACTAAAACATTATTTAAGCCTTTATGTTTTAACTAATATTATGATGTAGAGATTAAGTGAAAACTTGGAACAACGGACAAATGAAGATCACCGTAATGTTGATGGTGATGATGATGATCGAACTCCTAGTAGAAGTGTTATACGTCATGCTTCTACAAAAGGAAGTATTGTTCAGCCCATCCCCCTACGGGTAACCACAATGATATAATGGACCCTAATCCAAATAAAATCACAATGTTATACTTGAAAGGTGTGGTGATAAATGAAGCGCAACCTCTCCCGCTAGAACATTGTCCAAATTTGGATTTATTCTATTATAATCCTGATGATGTAAGGGATTTTCTTAGTGGGTATAAGTGGATGGACATCGGGATATTGTATGTTTGGTGCACGTAAGTATATATAGTTGAATATACATGTCATTATAGAACATTATCATTTATAGAACATCATCCCTAATTTATTCATTTTCTTTAACCATTTAGGTACATTCATCGTCTTTGTATAGAGTTGAATAAATCGAGTACTTACGGAGTCTTGGATCCACTTTTTATTCGTTGGACTTTTAATGAACCAAAAGCTATCCGAGAGTACTTGAGAACACAGTTAAATGAGGGAGGAAAAGAATGTTACTTAGCACCATTCCTCTGCCCATAAGTATTTTTGGAATTGATGTTTATTCTATATTTAGTTTTGTTTTAGCAAATACCATTAACCTATATATATGCTCTTGTTTATTCACTGGTCATTGGCAATTGATCATTATATCATTATGGACGAATACGATAACTTTTCTGCGTTCCTTGCATGATCCACTGCAAAACAAAATGAAAGATATGATTAATTCGTAAGTTTATTCATAATTCATTTTCTTTGACATTCTAATTAGTTTATCATGTAATATGTTTAATTCAAATTCAATGTACAGTGTTGTGGAGCAAGTGAATATGATGAACAATGTTAGAAGAAAGCTCAGATTGATCTGTCCTAAAGTAAGTGGCACAATTATATTTCTTTAATTTACATTCATTGTGGTTGTATTCATGTGATTTTTACTTAAATTTGTAGACAAGGAAACAACCCAGGAATTACGAGTGTGGTTATTATGTCATAAACACATGCTAAACATTGTCCTTGTCGGCATTGTTGATTCATGGGATAAGGTATACATGTCATAAAATGTTTACATATATTAACAAATAAGTTGACTATTAAATTAGTATCATACATGTTATTGCCTCTTTCTTACGTAGATGTTTCTTATGTAGATGTTTAACGACGAAACCCCATTCCCCGTTGAGGACTTCGTAGATCTTCATAAACGTTGGGCATATATCCACAATGTTTTTAAGGGTCCTTCTGATTGATGATGTCAATGACTTTTTTGTGTAGAGATGATGTGAATAACACTTTTCTGTATTGATGACATGAATATAGTGTTTGGTGTAAATATGGTTATAATAGTTCAATACTTACAGAATGTATACCTTATCTGTTAGCTGTATTTTATGGTTATAATAGTTACAATACTTACAAATGTACAATGTTAGCTTATCTGTTATGGTTAAAATGGTTACAGGTTAAAAAATGGGATGAATTTGAATTGTTGAGAAATGCATATTTAAAATGGTTACAGGTTCAATAATGGGATGAATTTGAATTGATGAGAAATGCATATTTAAAACATAGGAAGTTTTGACTGCGGTTATAAAACCAAGTTGTGGTTGTATATTTGTGTCTGTAGAATATATAACGACAGGTATATAATATAACCGTAATAATATCTCGCGCACTGCACAGAAAAAAATAAATATCAAAACGGCACAGCTGGGAATCGAACCTAGGAGCATTATATTTATCACAACGGTTCGTTTTATGAACCGTTGTGATAGGGCGCGTTGTTTCCAGGTAATTACAACGATTAATGGCCTGTGATTATAAGAATCCATTTACATCGACACTCTACATAACAACGTCTGCGCCAGCGTCATTATATACCTTTCCCAACTGTTGTTAATTGGTATTTACGTAGTAGTGTATGTTTCAATGCTTGTAACTTCTTGCTCAAGTTGAATTAGGATGAGTTCTTGTACTCTTTAGAAAGCTTGTATATCATACTTTAACTTTGGTGTTTACCTTTGTTCTTGGATCATTATGGATCATGGAGAAAAATGACCTCAAAGTTGGAAAAAATGAAAACAGATTCTGTCTCAAAATTTCACTAAGTGTCAAAGTGGACATCTCATGAAACCCTAACTTCATGGCTTAATAACTCAAAATCTATGCACTTTTTGGGAATCCACCCTCAGTGACAAAGTTGTAGTATGTAATGAGAGCTTTCATTTGAACTTTGGATGGGAGAAAATAGTTGATTGGATCACAAGTTATGGTCTTGCAAAGTTGGGTAAAAATCATCTTTTTTTCCATACTTAGTGAAATTTTAAGTTTCTTAAAATTGTCCCTTTTGCAAGTAACCTCACTTTTCTTGATTTTTCTTGATGAATGATGATCCAAATCATAAGTTGACATTATTCTTGACTTAAAGAAGCCATGTTTGTAAAAAAAATCTCAAAAGTCAAACTTGGTTTTGGGCATTGTTGACTTTTTTATTAGATGAATTTCAAGCTTTGTGATTCTTTATGAAATCAAGTCCTTGGGCTAAATCAAACCTAATGGATGGATTCCATAGGTGTTTTAGAGTGTCTTGAATCATGTCCCAAGGTTTGAGATCATGTCTTGGTCAAAAGTAAAAGATATGGTTGACTTTTTCTAAAAACCCTAGTTTATGGTCCAGATGAACTTGAATCCTTACCTTGCTTGTGAACCAAGTTCTTTGAATCAATTCAAACTTGTGAATGGATCAATATGAGGTATTTGAAGTCCTTAAAGCATCTCTTGAGGTCTTGGCTCATGCTTTGATCCAAAAGTCAACTTAAGGTTGAATTAGGTCAAGAAACCCTAATTCCTGATTTTTGTTGAATGCACCCCCTGAGGCAATTTAAACTCATGATTGGATCCATGAGGTCCTTTTGTGCTTCTTGAATCATATGTTGAAATATTGGCTCGTGCCCAAATGAAAACTTCCCTCTGGAGGCCTTGGTCGATCAAAACCCTAATTTGGTGACACTGGTGATCTTGAGGCTTGATCAGCTTGAGATGTTGCATCCTTGTGCTTGATTCTTGATATGCAGGACCTCTTGATTCCCCATAGTTGTTTGACAGGCTTGGAAAGTTGAAGATCATGTCAATTTTCGATTTATCCTTTGCCTGAATGCTCTGAGAGGGCTCAATAACCCTAATCCTTGGTTAAGGTGAATGCTCAACAAGCTTTGAGAGGACTGATGAGGCATGAAGACACATCCATATTGTGATGATGATTTATACAAATTGTTGTTTCTTGGATTGGCTAGAATTTTGGTAAAACAAAGTTGTTCAATGTTGATGTCACATGGGTGATGTCTTAACATTGAGTCTTAACATTGGTTTATGTTAAGTGTTTAGCTTGTTGAAGTTTTGATGTCTGATGTCACATGCGATGTTGTGACATCAGGTTTACAGAAGACTAATAACATCAGGTTTAGTGATGTTGTTAGGGTTTGCGTTTTAGCTGGATTTTGAGACAGCTGGTAGAGTAATTGGATGCGAATATCTTGGAGGATATATTTTCTGTTACAAACAGATTTGATACAGATTTGTAGGAGTGTTTAAAGGCTGAAGATTTAAGAAGATTTTGAGAGAGAAAATCTGTCGAAGATTCAATTTTAAATAACAAATCAGGTCAGATATTGTAGCAGGTCCAAGACCAGATCAAATTGCTATTTAAAGCGCATCAATCCTTTGAAGAAGGTAACGAAGAAAGAGAGCTAAAGACTGAGAGTTGATTGAGTCTTTGTGTTTGTATTGTAAACCATTCTAGCGTGAATTGGTATTGTTGTTTTGAGTTGTTCTTGATCAAAGCTGTGAAGCAGAATCAAGTTGTGTTTTTCAAAGTGTGTGATCTTTTAATTATATCACTGAAGTGATTTAGGGATTGAGTAGTGTTCTCATACCTAAGTGGTCTCTTAGGTAGAAGGTTCATTAAGTAGAGTTTAAGTTTAGGAGATGTCAACTGGGTTGTTGAGTCTGTAAATTAAATCTACTGATAGTGAAATTCATCCCTGGCTTGGTAGCCCCCAGACGTAGGTAGTTAGACCGAACTGGGTGAACAATTCTTTGTGTTCTCTGCTGTTGTTTTACATTGTCCATTACAGAGTGTGTTGTTGTGACATCACACGTAACATCACATATCTGGTACCAGAATTTCAATTGGTATCAGAGCAGGCATCCTGCTCTGCATTTGGGTGAGATCTAGGGCTGATACTTTCTGGTAAAGATGGACAAGGAAGTTGGTGGATTTGTGAATAGACCCCCTATTTTGGATGGCTCTAATTATGATTATTAGAAGCCAAGGATGATTACCTTTTTGAAATCCTTGGACAGGAGGGCTTGGAAGGCTATCATAAAAGAATGGAAAACACCTGTTGTTGTTGAGAAGTATGATGCTGGGAAAGAAATAGAAGGCAGCTCAAAAGTAAAACCTGAAGAAGAATGGACCAAGGAAGAAGATGAGCTTGCCCTTGGAAATTCCAAAGCTTTAAATGATATTTTCAATGGAGTTGATAAGAACATATTCAGGTTGATCAATACCTGTGAATTTGCCAAGGAAGCTTGGGACATCTTGAAGACTACTCATGAAGGAACTTCAAAGGTTAAGATGTCAAGACTTCAACTTCTGACATCAAAGTTTGAAAGTTTAAAGATGAAAGAAGATGAAACTATTCATGACTTTCATATGAGTATTCTTGAGCTGTCCAATGCCTCTAGTGCTCTT
This sequence comes from Lathyrus tuberosus, assembly GCA_022829125.1. Taxonomy (NCBI): domain Eukaryota; kingdom Viridiplantae; phylum Streptophyta; class Magnoliopsida; order Fabales; family Fabaceae; genus Lathyrus; species Lathyrus tuberosus. The sequence continues at coordinate 3,483,461 of JALAZF010000019.1, read as the reverse complement.
GGAGAAAAGATGACTGAAGAAAAGCTGGTGAGGAAAATCCTTAGATCCTTTCTCAAGAGGTACAAGATGAAGGTGACTGCAATTGAAGAAGCTTAAGACATCAGCAAAATGAGAGTTGATGAGCTTATTGGATCTCTTCAAACATTTGAGCTAGGGTTAAGTGAAGAGGAACCTAAGAAGAAGTCCAAGAGTATAGCTTTGGCTTCCAGTTCTGAAGAAGCCAATAAAGGGAAAGAGGATGATTCTCAGGAAGAGCTGTCTCAGGCTATTGCTTTGCTGGGTAAACAGTTCAACAAAGTTATGAAGAGGATAAATAGGAGTTATAATCCCAATGTCAAGAACATTACCTCTGACATCAACAGATCAGGAGAACAAGGGAAGAAGTCTAAAGATGAAGAAAAATCCAGTAATGACAAAGGGATACAATGCTTTGAGTGTGAAGGGTATGGACATGTCAAGAAGGAATGTCCTACTTTCCTAAAGAAGCAGAAAGGGTTATCAGCTTCTTGGTCTGACAGTGAGAGTGAATCTGAAGAAAATTCAGCTAAACTTGTTAGAGCTATGGTTGGGGTTTATGAGTCAGATGATGATTCTTGTGATGATGAGGTTACTTATGGTGAACTTGTTGTCACTTATAAAGATCTCTTCATAAGAAGTGAGCAAGTGTGTCTTGAAGGAGAAGAGCTGAAGAAAACCATAGTACAGTTAAAAGCTGAAAAGACTAAACTTGAAGCTGAAGTCAGTATGCTTAACTATAAACTGGACACTATGACCAAAACTATCAGAATGTTGAACAATGGTACTGATGCATTAGACAACATTCTTAGTATTGGGAAGATGGGTGCAGATAAATGTGGTTTGGGATTCACCAGTGATGCAGGTTCTATCACCTCCAAACTAGTGATGTTAAAACATCCTGACAGAACTCTATCTAAGAAGAAATACAGACACTGGAGATGTCACCATTGTGGATGTTTTGGACACATTAAGGCTTATTGTTATAAGCTACAAGGATATCCTCAGAAGGCTCATCAGGTTGTTCCCAAACAGAACTGCTATAAAGGAAGGCAGGTTACCAAGCCTAAGAAGAAATGGGTCCCTAAAGTTAAGGTTACAAGCTTGATAGCTCACACTTCTTTAAGGGTTTCTACCAAAGAAGATTGGTACTTTGACAGTGGGTGTTCAAGGCACATGACTGGAGTAAAGAATCTGTTGGTAGATGTGAAGCTTCACTCTTCAGGATATGTTACATTTGGTGATGGGGTAAAAGGAGAGATCAAGGGGATTGGTAAACTAAACTGTGCTGGTGCTCCCAGACTGGAGGATGTTCTTCTTGTAAAAGGACTGACAGCTAATTTGATTAGCATTAGTCAACTTTGTGATCAAGGATTCAAAGTAGACTTTACAAAGTCTGAATGCATTGTCAAAGATGATAAAGGAGAAGTCATTATGAAGGGAAACAGGTCTAAGGACAATTGTTATCTTTGGGTGCCACAAGACTCAAATTCTCCCACTTGTGTTTTTGCTAAAGAAGATGAGGTAAAAATCTGGCATCAGAAGTTGGGACGTCTTCACCTAAAGGGAATGAAGAGAATCATCTCATCAGAAGCAGTCAGAGGAATTCCCAAACTTAATATTGAGGAAGGAAAAGTGTGTGGAGACTGTCAAAAAGGGAAGCAGACAAAGATGTCTCATCCGAAGCTTCAACATGACACCACCTCCAAGGTCTTGGAGCTACTTCATATGGACTTGATGGGACCTATGCAGGTGGAAAGTCTGGGTGGAAAGAAATATGCATATGTAGTTGTGGATGACTATTCAAGGTACACCTGGGTGAGCTTCATCAAAGACAAATCAGAGGTGTTTGATGTGTTTAAAGATCTTTGTCAAAGACTCCAAAGAGAAAAGGAGAGTAATGTTATCAGGATAAGAAGTGACCATGGAAGAGAGTTTGAGAATAGCAAGTTTAAAGAATTTTGCTCTGCTGAAGGTATATGTCATGAGTTTTCATCTCCTATTACTCCTCAGCAAAATGGAGTAGTTGAGAGGAAGAACAGAACTATCCAAGAGTCTGCTAGAGCTATGATCCATGCCAAGAAACTTCCCTATCATTTTTGGGCTGAAGCCATGAATACTTCCTGCTACATTCACAACAGGGTTACCCTGAGAAGAGACACTTCATCCACTCTGAATGAACTATGGAAGGGAAGAAAACCTAATGTTAAATACTTCCATGTTTTTGGAAGTAGATGTTATATTCTGGCTGATAGAGAATAGAGGAGAAAATTGGATTCCAAAAGTGATGAAGGAATATTTTTGGGATACTCTACCAACAGCAAAGCGTATAGGGTTTTCAATTCTAGAACCAAGGTGATGATGGAGTCCATCAATGTGGTGACTGATGACAATGATAAGCAGGAAGGTGATGATGTCCTAGATGATGTTGGAACATCAGTTGGTGAAGTTGCACCAGAAACTGAAGACAGAAGTCCAACTCCTAGTGTTGCTGCTGCTGAGCCTGAAACTGAGCACCCTCATAAAGATCCCTCTATCAGAGTGCAGAAGGACCACCAAAAGGAGCTTATTATAGGTGATCCAAACTCTGGAGTGAGGACTAGGTCAAGAGATGTTATAACTAGTTCATGTTTTGTCTCCAAAATTGAGCCAAAGAATGTCAAGGAAGCATTGACTGATGAGTTTTGGATAAATGCAATGCATGAAGAGCTGGAGCAATTCAAGAGGAATGAAGTATGGGAGCTTGTACCTAGTCCTGATGGAGTTAATGTGATCGGCACCAAGTGGATCTACAAGAATAAATCTGATGAACAAGGAGTGGTCACCCGAAACAAGGCCAGATTAGTTGCTCAGGGATACACTCAGGTTGAAGGAATTGATTATGATGAAACCTTTGCTCCTGTGGCAATACTGGAATCTATCAGATTTCTCTTAGGTGTGGCTTGTAATTTCAAATTCAAGCTTTTTCAGATGGATGTTAAAAGTGCCTTCTTGAATGGGTACTTAAATGAAGAGGTGTATGTTGATCAACCAAAAGGATTTATTGATCCAACATTTCCTGACCATGTGTACAAACTAAGGAAAGCTCTATATGGTTTGAAGCAAGCACCAAGAGCTTGGTATGAAAGACTTACTGAATTCCTGGTTGTGAATGGCTACAGAAAAGGAGGGATTGACAAGACTTTGTTTGTTAAAGAGGAAGGAGGAAAACTGATGATACCTCAAATCTATGTTGATGACATAGTATTTGGTGGGATGTCAGATGCAATGGTGAAACATTTTGTGGAACAGATGCAGTCTGAATTTGAAATGAGTCTGGTTGGTGAGCTGAACTATTTTCTTAGCCTACAAGTTAGACAAATGGAGGACTCCATATTCATTTCTCAGAGCAATTATGCAAAGAACATAGTGAAGAAGTTTGGTCTCGAGAATGCTAATCACAAGAGGACTCCTGCTCCTACTCATCTAAAATTATCCAAGGATGAACATGGTGTCAGTGTGGATCAAAGTTTATATAGAAGCATGATTGGGAGTCTATTGTATCTCACAGCTAGCAGACCTGACATTGCTTTTGCTGTTGGAGTTTGTGCCAGATACCAATCTGAGCCTAAGGTTAGTCACTTGAATCAAGTAAAGAGGTTCCTGAAATATGTTAATGGCACTAGTGACTATGGGATGTTGTATAGTCATGGATCTGGGACTGAGTTAAGGGGATATTGTGATGCTGACTGGGATGGGAGTGCTGATGATAGGAAAATCACTTCAGGAGGTTGTTTCTTCTTAGGGAATAATCTGGTATCATGGTTTAGTAAAAAGCAGAACTGTGTGTCCCTTTCTACTACTGAAGCTGAGTACATAGCAGCAGGGAGTAGCTATTCTCAACTTGTTTGGATGAAGCAGATGTTAACAGAATACAATGTCAAGCAAGATGTCATGACATTATACTGTGATAATTTGAGTGCTATCAATATCTCTAAGAATCCTATTCAGCATAGCAGAACCAAGCATATTGATATAAGGCATCATTTTATAAGAGATTTGGTTGAAGACAAAGTAGTTGCCTTGGAACATGTTGCTACAGATAAACAATTAGCTGACATTTTTACTAAAGCCTTAGATGCAAACCAATTTGAAAGTTTTAGAAGTAAATTGGGAATTTGTATTTATGAAGATTAAATGTGCTAGAGAGTGTATTAAGCAATTGTATTCTTTATTAGAAATTGATTTTATTCAACTGCTGAAAGCATACAGGTTTGAAGTACATCATTAGTTACAGATTTTCCCAACCCCCTGCATCTAGAAAAGCTTTCCAGTCTTCATCCCAATCATCATCAGCAGCTTGTTGTTGCACAGGAAGCTTCTTGCTTGGTTTCATGGTTGTTTATGATGTTTTGCCTGTTCTTGTTGCTCCTGAAGAAGTTCCAGCTGTTTTGCTCTTCTTCTTCAGTGGATCTGGTTTCTTGTCCTCCTGCTTAAGGTTCTTTGCTGCATCTTTGGAGTTTGACTGGCTCATTCTTGGTTGTTGTGTGGTGCTGCTAGAAGGAAGAAGGCTTGTTTTTATAATGCAAACAAGGAGCATTGTTTGTATCGCCTGACCAGTCAAGGTGTTGGAACTTGTTTTTTTTGGGAAAGCTTGGTGTTTGACTGTGTCATTTATTATGTCAGGACATTGTGTTTGGTGATTGTCCAATTATGGCTAAAAAGGGGGAGAGTTAGCCCATGCCAAGTAGTGCTGCTAGTTGTGATGCAGAAGTGCAGAAGTTGAGGGGGAGTTTGTGCATGTTGAACAGCTGGGTATGCTGATTATTGCTTTGAGGAGGAGCTTGACCCGTGGCTGAGCTGATGAAGTATGTGCATCATTTTGAAGTAGGAGCTATTTTGAGAAAGTACTGCTAACTGTTAACTGTTATCCGCTGTTGAAGTCTCTGATGTTGCAGAGATTGTTTTAGCCAAAATTAGCCAAAGGGGGAGATTGTTGGTTCTTGGATTGGCTAGAATTTTGGTAAAACAAAGTTGTTCAATGTTGATGTCACATGGGTGATGTCTTAACATTAAGTCTTAACATTGGTTTATGTTAAGTGTTTAGCTTGTTGAAGTTTTGATGTCTGATGTCACATGCGATGTTGTGACATCAGGTCTGCAGAAGATTAATAACATCAGGTTTAGTGATGTTGTTAGGGTTTGCGTTTTAGCTGGATTTTGAGACAGCTGGTAGAGTAATTGGATGTGAATATCTTGGAGGAGATATTTTCTGTTACAAACAGATTTGATGCAGATTTGTAGGAGTGTTTAAAGGCTGAAGATTTAAGAAGATTTTGAGAGAGAAAATTTGTCGAAGATTCAGTTTTAAATAACAAATCAGGTCAGATATTGTAGCAGGTCCAAGACCAGATCAAATTGCTATTTAAAGCGCATCAATCCTTTGAAGAAGGTAACGAAGAAAGACAGCTAAAGACTGAGAGTCGATTGAGTCTTCGTGTTTGTATTGTAAACCATTCTAGCGTGAATTGGTATTGTTGTTTTGAGTTGTTCTTGATCAAAGTTGTGAAGCAGAATCAAGTTGTGTTTTTCAAAGTGTGTGATCTTTGAATTATATCACTGAAGTGATTTAGGGATTGAGTAGTGTTCTCATACCTAAGTGGTCTCTTAGGTAGAAGGTTCATTAAGTAGAGTTTAAGTTTAGGAGATGTCAACTGGGTTGTTGAGTCTGTAAATTAAATCTACTGATAGTGAAATTCATCCCTGGCTTAGTAGCCCCCAGACGTAGGTAGTTAGACCGAACTGGGTGAACAATTCTTTGTGTTTTCTGCTGTTGTTTTACATTGTCCATTGCAGAGTGTGTTGTTGTGACATCACACGTAACATCACATATCTGGTACCAGAATTTCACAAATGATGTGAAATCTTGTGGTCAAAATTTAGGGTATGACAGATGCCCCTATTTAATCTTCTTGGACCTGAAGGTGTGAATGGCGAAGATATTTGGACGTTCATCATAAAAGAGGATTAAATATCAGAATACCCAAAATTTTGACTGTGGTTGAATGGTAGCTACTTTGCTCGTCCATCTTCTTTTACTAAGCAATGTTACTCAGAAAAAGGCATAACTTCCCCTCGATCCTGGTCTTCAGCCATGGAACTGGTCTCAGTTTCTTTTTGAAATAAACCTCCCCTCGATCCTGGTCTTCTGCCATGGAACTGGTCTCAGTTTCTTTTTGAAATAAACCTCCCCTTGATCCTGGTCTTCTACCATGGAGCTGATCTCAGTTTCTTTTTGAAATAAACCTCCCCTTGATCCTGGTCTTCTGCCATGGAATTGGTCTCAGTTTCTTTTTGAAATAAACCTCCCCTCGATCCTGGTCTTCAGCCATGGAACTGGTCTCAGTTTCTTTTTGTCGAGTTCTTTTCTTGACAAAGGAATGCTATCTGTGATGGTTTTTATCAAACTTTTCACTGAGATTCAATGGGGAGATGCCATTTGATAGAAAAAGAGTTGAAGTCAGACTTGCTGGGGATTTACTTAAATCCATTCGCCTGAGCTGCAGAGGTGTGCAAACTTCTCTATTGGAGATGCCATTTGCTAGAGAAATTACATCATACTTCCCTTCGAGAATTTTTCGGAGAGACACCATGTGACGTAATTCAATTTTGAGGTGCTGATGAATTCCTTGAAAGTAGGTCAGACCTCTCGGGGAGAGACTGACATTCGTCGACTTTATTTAAAAATTTATGAGGGTAAAGACAAATTTCTTGGTTTTGCCGATTGATAGAGATTTCTTGGAGGATGCAATGTCCGTGTTGCCAAGAGTCTTTTGCTGAAAAGCTTCTGCAGGGGATTTTCTTTAATCCAGGAAAGCAAAATATCATCTTCAATGGCGAAGAGTGATGTTCCACAGGTGCATAATCAAAGGTTCTCTTGTTTTCCAGAGGTTCAAATTATCAAAATGGTCAAGGACCGATTTCAATCCAGGAATACACTGGAAAGATATTGTTTAGATGATACATTTCCGATGAGGAAAGAACGCAAACTGGAATTTTATCCTATCCAAGTGTGGAAAGGAAAACTAACGACTCTAATGGAGAGAACATTTATCACATGGGGATAAACGTGACCAAAGCGATTGAAATATGATATGCAATATGAATATAAATATGAATAAATTATGCATGATGTGTGTATGAAATGCTTATGCTGACAAGACAGACACGACATACGGACTGACGATGAGTTCAATTGAATACTCGGCCACTCTGGGAGATGGGGGTCCCACTGGAGATATTGAAGGTAGTACTTCTGTCTGGGAATAGGGATCCTTATGTTTGTTCTGGTTTTCGGAGGTACAAATCTGCTAGGGATAGAAACCCGTTCTCGCTCTTTATGCGTAGACTCTACTGGGGGATAAAAACCAATCATTGGTTCCCATAGATAAAAAATATATCGGGGATGATAGATGGGACATTCCATATGAAGTAATTGATCCTTCATTCAGGGTGTATTGATTACAAGGAGTATTTTGATTCTGTATATTGAAATTTGATTGCTCTTGGAGCAATTGTTGATGTTCCTTTTGTGTTCGTTACTCAACAGGTAATTGCCATCTTTATTTTTAAAGCAGAAATAAATTTTAAAAAAAAGTTAATTTATTTTTGTGTTTCAAGAATGTTAATCATAAAAAAAATGTCATTTTGCAAAGCAGAATAAAATGAGAATTGTAAACAAAGGGCACAAGGGCTCAAGTTTTCATTGATAGAATGGAAATCAGCCATATGCGTGATTCCATAGAGCATTACAAAGTTAGAAAATGGTAATTTAAAGGGAAAAGGGCTACATTGAAACATAACGACCACTATCCTTCTACCAACTTTGAATTTCGAGTATCCTGAGCTTCTGCTGAAGGTGATTTTTTGATTGAAGTTTTTCTGACAGATGACGTTGCCGCTGGGGAGCTGTTTTAGTCAGATGTAGTTACTTGCCATGAATCCATAACTTTTGCCTGGATCGCCCTTTCAGGTTTTCAATCCATTGGGATGATCATTGTTTATGTCCCTAATTTTTTCCTGGACCGCCCTTTCGGGTTTTCAATCCAACGAGACGTTTTTTTTTTATTTTGGCGAAGTATTTATGGACTACATCAACGTTTGTGGGGTAAGTAAACTCTTCTCCATCCATAGTTGCGAGTTTCAAGGCACCGCCTAAAAAGGCTTTCTTAATAATTTAGGGGCCGTCGTAATTAGGAGTCCATTTGCTCCTGGGATTAGTGAGAAATTATTGTATTTTCTTGAGTACGAGGTCTCCTTCTCTGAAGACACGGGGTCAGACCTTTTGGTCGAACGCTTTCTTCATTCTCTGTTGATTTAACTAACTATGGCATAAAGTTGTCATTCTCTTTTCTTCGATTAGGTTCAGTTCATCGTATCTACTTTGACACCATTCAGCTTCTATTAGCTTGGCTTCCATCAAGACTCTTATTAATGGGATTTCTACTTCTATGGGGAGTACTGCCTCCATGCCATATACTAGAGAGAAAGAGGTTGCCCCTGTTAAAGTGTAAACAGATGTGCGATAACCGTGAAGAGCACATGTAGCATCTTATGCCAATCCTTGTAGGTTACAACCATCTTCTGAATGATCTTCTTGATATTCTTGTTAGCTGGTTCTACCGCTCCATTTAGTTTAGGCCGGTAGGGAGATGAGTTATGGTGTTCAATTTTGAACTCAACACATAATTCCTTCATCATCTTGTTGTTCAGGTTTGATCCATTATCAGTAATGATCTGGCTTGGAATGCCATAACGGCATATGAGATTGTTTTTGATAAATTGGACCACCACTTGTCTGGTCACATTGGTATATGATACTGCTTTGACCTATTTGGTGAAGTAATCAATGGCTACCAGGATGAATCGATGTCCGTTTGAGGCCTTGGGCTCGATCATGCCAATCATGTCGATTCCCCATATAGCAAAAGACCATGGAGAAGAAAGAACTTTGAGATGCGTTGGCGGCACATGAATTTTGTCGGCGTATATCTGACAGTTGTGACACTTCCTCGTGTACTTGTAGCAATCAGATTCCATTGTCAGCCAATAATATCCTGCTCTTAGAATTTTTCTTGCCATTGTATGTCCATTGGTATGAGTGCCAAAGGAGCCGTCATGAATCTCTTTCATCAGCATGTTTGCTTTGTGTTTGTCTACGCATCTGAGTAGAACCATGTCAAAGTTTCTTTTGTAGAGCACATCATTATTTAGGAATAAGTTGCCAGCTAGCCTCCTGAGGGTATTCCTATCTTTTCTTGATGCCCCAGGTGGGTATTCCTGGTTTTGAAGGAAGCATTTGATGTCGTTATACCAGGGTTTGTCATCGATGACGGCTTCCACTGCAAAGATGTAAGCGGGCCTTTCCAGGCGTATTATGTCAATCTTGGGTAGGTCATTCCATCGAATCACACTAATCATGGAGGATATGGTAGCTAGTGCATCGGCCATGTGGTTTTCTTCACGAGGGATGTGATGAAAATTAACTTTGTTGAAGAGGGGTAATAACCTTCTTGCGCAGTCTTTGTAAGGAATCAATACCAATTGATATGTGTTCCACTATCCTTTGATCTGATTTATGACCAGGGTTGAGTCCCCATACACATCCAAGTTCTTTATCCTTAAGTTGATAGCTTCTTCGAGACCCATGATGCAAGCCTCGTATTCAGCCTCGTTGTTCGTACATTTGAATGCCAATCTGGCAGTGAAAGGAATATGGGTACCCTGAGGTGTAACAATGATTGCCCCAATTCCATTTCCATAAGTGTTGACTGCTCTGTCGAAAATTAATCCCCATTGGGAATCTGGCTCTGGCCCTTCGCTTGGTAGTGGTTCATCACAGTCTTTCATTTTTAGGTACATTACATCTTCGTCCGAGAAGTCAAATTTGACTGATTCCTGATCGTCAATCGGTTGATGAGCCAAATGATCGCCTAAAATACTTCCCTTAACGGCTTTTTGAGCATGGCATTCGATGTTGTATTCTGATAACAACATCTGCCAACGGGCAATCCTTCCTATTAATGCAGGCTTTTCAAAGACGTACTTGATTGGATCCATTTCAGAGATTAACCAAGTAGTGTGACAAATCATGTGCTGGCGAAGACTTTTAGCTACCCAAGATAGAACGCAACAAGTTTTCTCGAGCATAGTGTATCGAGTTTCACAGTCTGTGAATTTCTTGCTTAAGTAATAAATGGCATATTATTTTCTTTTCGTCTCATCTTGTTGGCCCAACATACAGCCCATGGAGTCTTCCAAGACTGTTAAGTAGATGATCAGTGGTCTTCCCTACACTAGTGAAGACATAATAGGTGGTTTTAACAGATACTCTTTGATGCTGTCAAAAGCCTTTTGGAAATCTTCTGTCCATATACAACTTTGGTTCTTTCTGAGTAGTTTGAAAATTGGCGCGCATGTGGTAGTCATGAGGAATATGAATCTCGAGATGTAATTGAGACGTCCCAAAAGTCCTCTCACTTGTTTTTCAGTCTTTGGAGCAGGCATTTCTTGAATGGCTTTGACTTTGTCGGGATCAACCTCGATTCCTTTTTGGCTGACTATGAATCCCAAGAGTTTTCTTGAACAAACACCGAATGTGCACTTATTGGGATTCAAGCGGAGTTTGTACTTTCTCAGACACTGAAATAACTTTGATAAGTGTTCTATATGTTCTTCTTCCGTTTTAGATTTGGCAATCATGTCATCAACATACACTTCAATTTCTTTGTGTATCATGTCGTGAAATAGAGTTGGCATAGCCCTTTGATAAGTTACTCCTGCGTTCTTCAGACCGAACGACATTACTTTATAGCAAAAGGTGCCCCATGGGGTGATGAATGAAGTTTTCTACATGTCTTCTGGCGCCATTCTGATTTGTTTATAGCTCGAGAAACATCCATGAAGGAGAATACTTTGAATTTTGTTGTGTTGTCAACTAGCATGTTAATGTGTGGTAGGGGAAAATCATCCTTTGGACTTGCTTTGTTTAAATCCATGTAGTTTACACACATTCTGACTTTTCCATCCTTCTTGGGAACTGGCACTATGTTGGCTAGCCATTGGGGATACTCTGGCGTGGCAAGGAAATCTGCGTCGATCTGTTTCTGCACTTCTACCTTAATTTTGATGGCCATATCAGGGTGAGTCCTTCTTAGTTTTTGTTTAACTGGAGGACATTCTGGTTTCAGTGGTAAGTGGTATCCAACCATGGCATGTCTTGGTAGGACTAAGCGAACACATCTAGAAACTCTTCGAGTAACTCAATCAAACCTTCTTTGACAGTTAGACTGAGTAGCGCTCCGATTTTGACTTTTTTTCTCTCTTCTTCTGAACCCAAGTTGACCGTTTCCAACAGTTCTTTGTAAGGTTGAATGGATTGTTCCGCATGTCTGAGTAGTCTAGAGATATCTTGTGGAATTTCTTTGTCCCCTTCTTCTTCGGCTTCAAATATCGGGAACTCAAAGTTGGGAGAAGGCATTTAATCGTATGTTTCAATGGGGTTTAAAACGAGTAATCTGCACGACGTGATAATTCTTTTAGAAAAGACAGAGAGAATGCAAAGGTGTGTGCAGTGCATTTTTAATTTTTTTAAAACACATGTTTTATTTTTATTTTTTTAGGATTACCATTTTCTGAAAAAGCGAAAAGTGAAAATAGCAATAAATGCAGGAATTCAAAATGACATTATTTATTAATGATTTGTCAATCCTTGAAATATAACCCTATAAAACAAAACTCTAATGGTCTGGGAGAAATGAAGAGGGGCATTTATAGAAAAGCAAGCCCTATAAAACATTCTTTCACCCGGGAAAAATGAAAGGTCAAAACAAAGACAAGACAATTACTTTGATTTATGAACGAAATTCGGGACATCAACCGCAACCCAATTGCGACGAACTCCTCTGTGGATCACAAAGTCTGGTATCTTTCTTCCAGGATCATCTTCAGTGATGACACTGATTTCCGGCGGAGCCTAATCACTAGAGTCTTCTTCCCATGCAGCGTTATCATAAGAGGACTCTTCTATTGTATCTTTGACAATATTTTTGTTTTCAGGAGGGTCTCCCCACCTTGTTGGGTTGATGTCCTTGTATTTGATACGAGAGCTTTCAGGAGCGGTGTATTTTACTAGGAAATCGTACTTGCCGCTTGGCTGCCCCAAGGTATCCCAAGTTTCTGAGGGGATAAATGAGTTATCTTCTTCAATGGCATTGACCTCAGGAAATGCAAAGTTGATAAATTCATGTCCTCTGATTCTAGCAATCTTATCAATATTCCGTTCGGTATTTTTTCAATTTTCTTGGTAAGGTTCCCACGACTCTGGGAGAGCAGATGGATTCTTCTCAAAGTCACTCAGCATATATGCATTATCCGGCTGACTCTTTTGCCCTGAGCCTTCTATGTAAGGTTTCCAAATGGGTAACTCATCCATAGGATCATAATAATTGTAATTGAAGTTGTCTTTCATTGGAGTGTCTTCCTTTAATGAGTTGGGCGGAGCACGACATCCTTCAGGATCATAATCTTCATAGATCATTCTGACATTTGATCTCGGTATATATCTAGGAATTTGCTTTGGAGAGCAAAATGGCAGGTATGTTTCTTCCTGAGATATATATATCCTTCATCGTTGAAATAGGATTTCCACTCTTCATCTGTATCAGAATAGTTATTTTCCTCGATGGTATGAACTTCCTGGGAAATCGGGTGGAAAAAGCCACCACTATGGAAGAAATCCCGAATGGGAAGAAAACTTCCATCCTTTTTTATAGTCTTGGTAACTGCTGGAGAGAAACTGAGACCTTTTCTTGTCTTGTTATTGACAGGAATCACAACCTGTCCCCATCCTTTTACGTCATTGCTTTCCATCACCTGGAGAACATTTTTTTGTATGAGGAAATCGACGTTCCTTTTTCTTGATGATTCTCATTGCTCATAGAGAGTGCTTGAAATTGAGTTCCAATAGCCTCCTCTGGTTCTAAATATGAGAATGGCGATAGGTTTCTCACAATTAAAGCTTGTTCTCCGCATATTGTGACCAATTTATCATTCTTGACAAACTTCAGCTTTTGGTGAAGTGTCGAAGTGACTGCCCCTGCTTCATGTATCCAAGGTCTTCCTAATAAATAGTTGTATGCTGCTCGGATGTCCATGACCTAGAATGTAACTTGGAAAGTGTGGGGACCAATGGTTATGAGAAGGTCGACTTCGCCGATAACTGTTTTCCTAGAACCGTCAAAAGCTTTGACTATGATCTCACTGCCTCTCATCGGAGTTCCTTGAAATGATAACCGTACAAGAGTTGATCTAGGCATGACATTCAAGGATGACCCTGTGTCTACCAGTACGTTGGCTAAAGCATTGTCCTGGTAGTTGACTGTGATATTGAGTTCCATGTTATGATTCTTACCTTCCTCTAGAAGTTCTTCATCACTGAAACCCAAATTGTTGCAGGAAGTGATGTTGGAAATAATGTTGTCAAACTGACCTATTATCACATCTTGTTCTACAAAGGCCTGTTCCAAGACTTTCTATAGAGCCTCTCTGTGAGCTTCTGACCTGAGCAGGAGAGATAACATGGATATTCGAGAAGGGGTTTATAATAATTAATCTACAATGTTGTATTCACTTCTTTGGATGAGTCTTAACATTTTGTCGTTATTTTTCACAGGCTCTGTGCTGCTGGATTGACCAATTTGTTGACTAGGAACTTCAGCTTGAGGTTCCTTTTCTCTTGCAGGTTCCCCAACTCCTCTGTTGAAGATTCGACCACTTCGGGTGACTCGACTGATATCAACAATGTTAACAACAGATGGCAGTGGAATTTCTTCCCATCTTCTATTATGGTCACACCGTATTTGTACGAAATAGCTTTCTCTGACTCATAGGGCACCGGGCCTGGCAAGTAGATGACAAAATGGGTTATTTGGGTCTTTTGACTGTCAAAAGTAGCCTCAGTTGGTTCTAGCTTGGGATTGTTGGAAAATCTTCCATTGTTGAAAGGGATTCCTGAGTGCTTTAGCTTATTGAGCATCGGGATTATGGTGAAAACATCCTCGTTAATTCCATAATTAACATGCTCTCTTTCAATGAAGACTGTGATGGTCCTCTTGTCCAACAACTCTTTAATCTCATTTTGAACAAGGAGACAACCATGTCGGCTTCTGCGACATTTACTGCAAGCCGAATGATTGTGGTGAGTCAGACCAAAATAGTCAAGTCCGTACATGTATTTTTGAAATTTGACCAATGACGTTTCAATGTTTTTTACGTCATAAACTGCGTACTGCCCTGTACCATATTAATGGACAGAGAATTTAGGCATAGTTGGGTTTCCCCGTGGTCCGCTTGATTTTGGAGAATTGCTCACACTATGTAGCATCCTTGACTATTTTCCGAACATATTCGGTAGCGTTCATAATTGTGAGGTGGAACCCGGCCACATCCACTTTGTATGCAGTGCATTTTTACCAAATCTGTTTCCATCAAGCAGACGTCACAACTTTGGTGTCTACCCGGGTTTCCATTGGTTATGCTAATTTGATGTGTGCTTTCATCTTGATAGACTAGAAGCCACCAGTGGTCCAATAAATGTTGAAGAGTTCTTTAAACGAGCGCACAACCTTGATTGTTTTCAGAGCAGTCTTTGCAGTCTGGATAATTATGTAGTGACAGATATTCGAGTCTGGCCTGCTTGGTATGCAATTCTACCAAGCTGTTATTCATTAAGCGAATGTCGAAAATCTGAACCATATTAACTTGGTGATTACTACCTCTATGATAGTCTTGGATACATCCAAGATCCATTTGACGCTAAAGTGCTTCTTGTACAAAAGAACATCCCTGATTGTCTTTTGAGCAAATTGGACGGGCGTTGTAGTCGTGCAATGGCAAATTATGATATTGACTTTATCTTGAGTGCATTGCCACTAGATTGACATTTATTACGCAGATGTCACAATTTTGAACAATATTCGGATGTTGATAAGACATATTTACTTCACGAATCCTGTGATCCTGGATCCAGCCTAGATCCATCTGCTCTTGAAGAGCTACTTGTACAATGGTGCACCCTTGATTGTTCTTAGAACATATATCACACTGGTGATAGTTGTGAGCTGGTACATGGCCGTACCCATTCTGCCTGCAATGCATTTTCACCAGATTTGTTCCTATTAGGCGTATATCGAGGATTTGATAACTGCCGTCGGGTTCTTCTTCTATCAGGTTTACTGAAGCTTTTTCATGTTATGGTAATGGATTCGTTTGAACATTCGGATTCGTATCTTTGAAAGAGAGAACTGGGTTTCGGACGAGCTTTTGTACGTCCGATTTGAAGCTGAGGCAGTTCTCAATGTTATGCCCGGTCCTCCTTGATGATAAGGGTAAGACTGGTCGACTTTGGACCAATAAGGCGGATTATTCGGCACCGCGAGAGGAGTCCTGGTTTGAACATGCCCCTTGGCTAGCAAAAGTGGAAATAATTTTGCATATAACATTAGTATAGAGGTCAAACCCTATTAGTCATGGAAAACGATTATTACTATTGTACTACGGGTGAGCCTGCTGAAGAGGCTGTTGTTGCCTATGCTGATACTGTTGTTGATTTGGCTTTTGTTGAGCAACCGGTGGTTGATATGCTGGGATCGGCACAGGACTGAAAATAGGAGATACTGTTGCCACTTGTTGAGGTTGATACCTTCTCCTTTCTTTACCCTGCGAGATGTTACTAATATCCTATTCTTTCTTCTTTTGGAATGCACTTCCATATCTCTTAGTATTGCTAGATTGTTCTGAGTCCTTAACTAGTCGACCTTCTCAGACTTCTTCCTCAAAACGTACCCCTATATTTACCATCTCGGTAAAGTCACTGGGTGCACTGGCGACCATCCGGTCATGATAAAATGAACTTAACGTCTTTAAAAAGATTTTTGTCATTTCATTCTCCTCAAGAGGAGGTGTAATTTGGGCGGCGATTTCATGCCATCTTTGAGCGTACTCCTTGAAGGTCTCTTTATCCCTTTGGGACATGGCTCTGAGTTGATCTCTGTCGGGTGCCATATCCAAATTATATTTGTACTGCTGAACAAAAGCTTCCCCAAGATCTCTGAAAGTACTGATTTTGGTATGGTTTAAACCCATGTACTACCTGAGTGCGGCATCGGTTAAGCTGTCTTGAAAGTAATGGATTAACAATTGCTGATTTTCTGTCTGTGTAGACATCTTTCAAGCATACATCACCAAATGACTTTGTGGGAAAGAGTTGCCTTTTTATTTTTCAAAGTCGGGCACCTTAAACGTGTGCGGTATTTTGATGTTTGGGACCAAGCAGAGGTCAGCGGCATTTTTGCCAAACAAGTCTTGTCCGCGAATGGCATGCAGTTCCTTCTGCATTTCCAAGAACCGTTCTTGGAATTCATTCATTCTTTCATGTAATTCTTCATCTTTTACAGGAGTGGCATGAAGGATCTGTTCCTCTGGGATAGTATGTATCACGGGTTGTGGTATAGACATTACTGCAGTTACTCTTGGCGCTTTAGTGACCTGAAGTTTGTAACTTTCAGGAGTTTCTATCGTTACCCTTGCATCTTCGTTTACCTAAAGTTTGTAACCATCAGGTCTGGAGGTTCCAGCTGTGGCTCCCAGGTCTTCAGTGACTAGTGGGATATAATCTTCTGGTATGAAATTGAAATGCATTCCCCAAGGAAAACCTTTATGCATATTATACTGCGGAAGATTGACGGGTATCTCAAATGCTGGTGCAGACACAATTTCTGAGATCACAGTCTTTTGCAGTGGTGAATCCTGAGCTGCTGCCAGGGATTCAATCACGTCGTTGAGTCTTTCCAGACTTTCCTTAAGAGTGTTGACTTCCTCTCTTAGCTCTCTGTTTTCCTCTTCAAGATCGTCCATTTTCTTTTAGCGATTGACCTGAGTATTGTACGAATGAGACAGTTTGACTCTAAAGTGCGACATACATGTGAGACTTTATGACAAAGATGTGTAATGCAAGAATGATGAATGATATGCAAAGGATGAGAATGATCTTTTTATTTTTCAAAAGAACTTTTAACAATTGTATTGCAAATATCAAACAGCGTTGGAAACGTTTTATTGAATTCAAAGGGTACTGTATCTTACAGGGAAAAGTACATTATTTTACAAAGTACAAGAAAGAAAACTAGGTTTCTGGATCCTAAAGAACTTCTGACAAAGATCCAGATGCTGGCTGCTGGTTTACTTTTCTTTTCTTTGACCGGGTTTCCTCAACCGTCGTCGGATCAGTGATCCTCTGCCATGTGAAAGGAGAGAGTAAACTCCTCCGTTCCTCTTGACTTTCCACAACATGTTGCTCTAGTATTTCAATTAAAGCATCTTTCTCCTTTAGTAACTCTTGCATCTTGGTGCTTTCCAATCTGATAGCCCGGTAATTATTTTTCCAGGAGTTTTTTTTCGTGTTGAGTTTTGTTAAAAGCGACCTGCAGTTTCTCGATGTCACTCATGAAATAGAGGACAAATTCCTTCAAGGGAAATACCTCTTGGCGAGGGTAAGGCATTTTTAACTTGAGGGCCCTAGTTTGTACCGATTGGAGATAAGGCTCTGCAGAGATGCAGTTTGGTTTTCCCAAGGATTCCTTTCCTTTCTTGTGAACATGGTGCCAGGCATGTACAATTTCTTCCTTGAGTGCTTTATCATTTTCTCCTTCTTTGAAGAAAAAACCTTCCAGATGAACGTTGTAAGATACATTCATCATCGGGTATCCAAGCTGCCGATGGGCTAAAACTGGGTGATAGTTGATCCCTCCTTTGGTACCAATGAGGGGTACATTGAGGAAATTTCTACATCTGTCAATGATCTTTATTCCGTCATAGACTCAGTTGTACCAATCTATGTCGGAGTGGGTGAGAGACATAATCTTCTGCGATCATCGCATACTACTTTTGAGATCCCCAAAAGCAGGATATTTGGGTAAGGGGAAATAAACCACCTGTAGAGTAATGGTACACAGCAGGTAATCATCCCTCCACTGTACAAGTTTCTTAAATGTATTGAGTGGTAAGCATCTGCCAGCAGAGTTGGGACTGGGTTCCCAATTAAGAAAATCTTGATAGCGTTCATGTCGATGAAATTGTCTATGTTAGGGAACAGGAATAGTCCATAAGTGAGTAAAACAAAGTTATCCTCAAAAGCGACTATGTTTCCTATGCTGGCGAAGTATAGGTCTTTCTCCAATAGAAACCTAGCGGGTAAACCCTATATTCCTCCCTTGGTGGTCATGTGAGTTTTGATATCGGATACCTCTAAAGAGGTGACCCTTGCAATGACCTGATCCTTAGGAATTTCTTCCAGTCCCGAGAACGGATCTTGGTTAGTGATAGGTAAGTCAATCAGATGAGAGTATTCTTCCAATGTTGGTGTGAGCTGATAGTCAGGGAATGTGAAGCAGTGGTACACCGGATCATAAAATTGAACCAATGTAGCTAGGACTCCTTCCAACATGTTGACTTTCAAAAGAGACAAAAGCCCTCCGTACTTAGCTCTGAAAGCTTCTGGATTGGTAATTAATCTTACCAATTTCCTCAGGTCCTCAAGTCTTGAACTTTTGAAGGTGTACTTCTGGGTTTTTCTTCTACCGAAATCCATAACACGGTTTCTGATATTTGCAATATTCCTTTTAGTTTAAGTTCTTTTGAAAAATTTTGAGAGAAGATTTTTTTTTTATGAATGCATGAATGTATGAATGCAGCAAACACAAGTATATGAAAACATGGGTTTAAGGGTTCACTGAGTGTGGATAAAGCCATGGATCTACCCAATCCCCCAAGAGAGTATGTGCTAAGGGTTTTGTTTTTTGTACCTGTAGAACGGATTCTAACAAGGTTCTCAAAATCATTGACCCCTCTTAACAATATTACCACCAAACTGATTGACTCATGAGAGCTGTAATATTCTTTAGATGAATCTCATTCGAGTGTAGTATCGTGTGTCAACTATTCCCGATAGTCACTGCACTAAATCCTAGAAAAAAGTTTAGGTAGAAAATTTACTAATCCCCAACATCGTGGGTGCCTAGTGGAAAAGTAACGTTTTCACGACTTGATCGTTCAACATTAGCAATTCCCAAAAGGGTACCTCCGCTAATTCAGTGGACTTTCAAGTTAGCTCGGTCAGGATTCACTCCCTATAAACCTTCTTGAATCTGCCACCTCCTATCTTAAAATATGTTATCAAGCCCACTGAGGACTTTTTGACTCACCACATGTGTATTAATCACATTCCCAAATAGCGGTAAATTAAACAAGTATGGAAAATAAATAGATAGTATGATGGAAGATAGTAAATGACATCAAATGAGAAAGCAAATAAAACAAAAAAAATGTAAAGCAAGGCTTAACCCTCTTAGGGGATGGGACATTCCCCAACAGAGTCGCCATTTTTCTGTAGCTCGGTTTTTGTGACGCGACCACTCCGCTTTTTGGTGCTACTTTCTGATTTCTAATATTTATCCTATGAAGCTTAAAAGGAAGGGGAAGATATCTTAAACTAACCATGCGCGCAAGATTTTTCCCTTTCAAATGCAAAGAGATCTGGAATTGGGGGTTGGTTATACAAAGGGAAGCTGTTAACACTAGTGTATCTATAATAATCTATAGGAACCTTAGTTTACATATATTTTGCTATTGAATTTGCTTAGTTGTTTGAGTTCATTTACTGTTGAATAGTGAAGGTTTCTATCTTGGGAAGGCTGAGGAAATATTTTTGTTGTTTTCGGGATTTCTATTGTTTTTGGGAAGGTACTGGACCTAAAGTTTTTGATTTAGTGTGCTCGCTAAGATTTCGCAATCTTATGCCTACGTATTCCCGTAAAGAGATTTTGGGAAATCAAAGCAATCGTAGTTCCTCCTATTCTATGGAAGGAGGAAAAAAGTTTGGTATCTTGTTTAAAGCCCAAGATTGAAGCTAAAGTTTGTGTGTGTCTTGTTCAAAGCCCAAGATTGAAGCTAAAGTTTGACTAAGAGAGAATTTGTCATCTCTAAAGGGAGATATCTCACCTATTCATCACAAACATTGATTAATTGGTTATAAGAGAAGTTGCTTTAACTGAGATATGTAGAATCCAACAATGACACATTTTCCTTTATAAGTCTCTGCATGCTAAGAGAGGAGCATTGGCATGGATGTATATAATCCAGAGGCTTTCCACTTACATAACTTAGATGAAAGAGAAATTTTAACTAGGATAAAGGAGAGACTCCAGCTTGGATTTTGAATCAATAAGTGTGCCACTTACAGCAGATTATTTGGGAAAAGGGTTTTGATTGTTTGTTTTGACATGTGATGTATAGAAGAGGTATCTTCCTACAGAGAGGACTCATGATCTCATCTGAGGGGATGTTGTTTTTTAGGAGCCTTGTTCAAAGCCCAAGGTTGAATATTGAAAGAAAATGACTCCTCTGGGGAGTGTTATATCTGTCTTGTACAAAGCCTAAGATTGAGGCCGACTGGGGAAATTCTTATATGAAGCCTAAGAGGAGGCTGTCTCTTGCTGAGGATTGCTTAAATCCAGATGAAGGTTTAAATTGTTTTGAGAAATCCAAAGGGGAATCAACTCTTGTTGGGGATTGAAGAAGGGTTGATTTATCAAATACCATGAGGCTCTGATACTTTTCGGGTTTTGTTGGTGATGGTTTGACCTTGACTGGGGATTTTAAAGATGAAAGTTACACCTTGTTTAAGGATTAGGAGAGACTTAAAAGGGTAAGTCTGTACATCCTATAGACTTGGATTTCTCCTGGGGATTTAAGTATTAAGGAGATGACTGGGATCTATCTTATGCTTTTAGGAAGCCTGATGGTCCTTGTATGAAGCCCAAGAGGAGCCTGAGACTGTCCAAGTCTCTTTAATAAGAGGCAGACTCTTAGTTGGAGAAAGATCTTTGTATGATGCCCAAAAGGAGGCAGTGGGTTCTAGAGATGAAGATCACTTCTAGATTGATTAGGTGTTCTAGAGTTTTGACTTTCCTGAGGTTTGAACTAGTAGAGATAACTGAATTCTATCGTATACTTTTAGGAAGCCTTTGGGTCTGTGACTAAGCCCAAGAGGAGGCTGTGGGGAACTTCTAAGAAGCCTGTGGGTCCTTGTACTAAGCCCAAGAGGAGGCTGGGGATACTTCTAGAAAGCCTGGGGGTCCAAGCCTAAGAAAAGTTCAGGAAAGGTTTTACCGAGAATAATCCTTTCTTTGTTGAACAGTTCTAAGGTTTGAAGAAATTCAAAAGAGGTTTCACCGAGAATTAATCCTCTCTGGGGAAATGAATTTCTTTTATATGTTTCTAAGTTTTGACAGTCTCAAGAAAAGTTTCACCGAGAATAATGCCTTTCTTATTTCCATATTGAATAAAACCCAAGAGGAGGCTGAGACTGTATTGAGGGGAGTTTCCTATGAGGGAACTAGTTATTGAACTAAGTTATAAGTGTCATACTATTTTGACCTAAGAATAAACTGAGGATGACTTATCTGTCGGAGAAACTCTGGATAGGTCTATACAAGTATATACAAATAATTGAATCAACGAGTATATAAACAAGCATGCATTGAATAAAAGAGATCTTGGGTCTTACTTTCTGATTGGGGGGTGTCATACCCCAAATTTTGACCATAATATTTCCCATCACTGTGCAAATCATCACCATAATAGGGATGTACCACCATACCTCATCAAGGATTGTTGAACATTCACTACAATTAAGAATTAGGGTTTTGGGCCCTCCTAGAGCACTTAGACAAAGGATCAACTAAGAATTGGCATGATCTTCAACTTGTCTAACCTCTCAAACACCCATAAAGGATCAAGAGGTCTCCCATATCAAGAATCAAGCACAAGGTTGCAACATTCCAAGTGGATCAAGCCTCAAGATCATCAGTGTCACCAAATTAGGGTTTTGGTCGACTAAGACCTCCAGATGAAAATTTTCATCTAGGCATGAGCTAATACCTCAAAACATGAGTCAAGAAGCTCAAAGGGACCTCATGGAACCAATCATAGAGTCAATTTAACCTCAGGGGAAGCATCCATAAAAAAGTCAGCAATTAGGATTTCTTGACCTAATTCACCCCTAAGTTGAATTTTGAGGCAAGACATGAGCCAAGACCTCAATACATGATTTTAGGGCCTCAAATACACCACATTGATCCATTTAAAACAATGGATTGGTCCATGAATTTTGATTCAGAAGTTTCAATTTCATCTGGACCACAATTAGGGTTTTGAAGAAAAAGTCAATTGTACCTTTGACTTTGGACCAAGACATGTTCCCAAACCTTGGGACATGATTCAAGACACCCTAAAATACATATGGAATATATCCATTAGGGTTGAATTAGGTTAATAACTTGATTGCATAGAGGACCACACAGTTTGGAATTCATCTGGCAAAGAGTCAACTATGCCCAAAATCAAGTTTGACTTTTTGAATTTTTTCATAAATATGGCTCCCCTAAGTAAAAACAATGTTAATGCATGGTTTTGATCATCATCCATCAAGAAAAATCAAGAAAAGTGAGGTTACTTGTAAAAGGGGCAACCATAAGAAACTTAAATCTTTCTAAGTTATGAACAAAATGGATTTAGTACCAACTTTGCAAGGTCATAACTCCCAAACCCTATGGCCTTTTTCTTCCATCCAAAGATCAAATGAAAGTTCACATGACATACTTCAAAAGTGTCAACTACAAAAGATTCCAAATCCTCATGGATTGATCAAAATCACAAAAAACATGAAAATGGCCACTTTTTCCAACACTTAGTGAAAATTTTGGGGCATAATCTATCTTGGTTTTCACCAACTTTAGGGCCATTTTTCATTATGAACCAAGCTAAACCAAGACCATTGGTGGACATCAAAGTTAAAGTATGTTATACAAGCTTTCCAAAGAGTATCAGAACATCATCAAACTCCATTAGAGCAAGGAGAAATGGAGTGTCCAACATGCCTTGCTGCAAACTGTCTATAAGACAGTTTTGGAAATTTTTGCTAGCCACGATTCTTTTTGTCAAGAGTAATTATCAAACCACTCACATTCAGTGTAGAACAGATGAATCACTACAAACCTGCAAGGTTGGACCAAGGAGTCAAGAAAATCTCAAGTGGCATGATGGGTTTTGTCACCTTGTGCCTTGAATTCAAAATGGCATTGATGTGAAGTAGTGAACATTCAACAAAAGGACTCTTTTCACTCAAGACGCTCCTATAAAAAAAATAAAAGCATTTGAGGAATGTGGATTGAGTCAAAAGATAAGCTAGCCATGTGGAGGGTTATGGTACCTTGTGTAAGGGACAATGATGCATCTTGCCAAAACTTTTGAACTCAAGCCAATCTTCAAGCCAACACTATTCCTCCAAGACAAACCTCATCTACTATAAATAGAGGTCACATTGCTTCATTCAGATCACACCAAAACAACCACAACGCTTGTTTTCTCAGAAATCCTCTTTCTTGGCCAATTCTAAGTCCTTAAAGAGTGAAAGTTTGGAATTCTCTAATCAGAGCAATTTTGTCCAAAGCAAGCATTCAAACACTTCACATACACTATGTGGAAGTGATCTAAACACTTACATTCCATCTGTAACATCAAGATCACTAAGTCATACACCATTTGCTCAAAATACACAACAAGTTGTAGTTGGAGTCGAGCTACTCAATTCAGAGGGATTCAAGTCATTCCAATCATTGTAATACAATCCTTGAGACCTAATGAAGCTATCCAGATCATTGTTTCACTTCTGTAACATCTCTACAACAGAATTTGATTCCTTTTTGCAGAGGTAAGCCTTTAACTTTCAAACTCTATAATGCATACATCATAAACATGTTTTTAAGTTACCAATATGTTTCTGGATGTTCATAGATTGATAACCCTCAATCAATTGTTATTTATCTTGCATGTATAAGATTTCATATAGTTCTTGCATTTTTTAGGGTTCATCTGATTATATCATGGTATCTCTTGATACACTTAATTTAAATAAAATTGAAAAGAACCATTCAATTCCTTGTTAAACAACGAACAAGTTTCATTTTTACATCTTCCAAAATGGTTGAGGAACGAAGGAGATAGAGTTGCTTTTGCAACTCTGATGATGGTCCAAGGAAGAAGATGGACATGGCGCCATTTTCAGGTTTTCAAAACCAAGTTTACTATATATTTTTTCATTGCCATAATATATTTGAATTGGCATTGGGCCCCAGTGGTTGATCAGCTGGTTATGTGTGTGTAGCGAGCAAAAGGTCTGGGGTTTGAATCCCCCTCGCCCCAAACCTTTTGGTTTTATTTTTTAAACCATTTTCAAAGGTTCTTTTCATATATTATTTACCCCTTCCATAATACTAACAACTATATCATATAGCTCAGTTGGTAAATGAAATTCTGGTATAGCAGTCCCAGATGTCACATAACATGTCGAGACATCTGGTATGTTATCAACAACATATACAAGATATATACAATTAAAGAAGTTGCTGAAAAGTAAAGTGCACACAAGAATTGTTCACCCAGTTCGGTCTAACAACCTACATCTGGGGGCATACCAAGCCAGGAAGGAAGTTCACTATCAGCAGTATCAATTCATAGACCCTACAATCAACACACCCTTTGATGATCTACTCACTCAATCACTACCCAATGACCCTTCTACCTAAGTCCACCCTAGATAAGAGACTCCATCTCACTTCCAATCATCGCAATGATGTCTAGCAGTCAACACCTCAGCCACTGCATCAACAGCTTGATTTCCAATAACTCTTCAATCACAGAAAAGTAGAAGACACATTTCAAAGAAACACAATCATCATTGCTTAAAAGCTCATAGATGATTGCCAAATACAACTCAACTAAACAGTCCAACTCTAAGTACGAAACAGTACCAGAGTGGCTCACAATTTCACACAACCCTAATGATCTACATTTTGGACCAGTGCTTATTCTAGGTTACAAGCATTCTATTTATAACTTTTTCCCAACTGGATTTGGGCTTCTAATCACAGCATATCAGCTGCTACAAATATGCAAAAGATTCTCCTACAAAATAGGTCTTCAATCAAATCCTTCCTAATTTATCTCCATAATTAGAAAGTCATTACTCTTCAATATTCTTCTTGATTCTGACTTGAATCTTCCAGACCTATAAAACAGCGCCACATAGGATAACATAATATTCCCAGAAACATTCCTCATAGGGTTTGGGCATTAGCAAATCTTAGATTTGATTCACAATTAAAAACAGATTTAAACTTCAAATCTTTTTGCCCTAAAAATAGCAACAAAATATACTCCACAAAGTAACAGAAAAAGATTGCTTCAGAATAAATCTGCTCCATGAATTTCGCATGCAATCACTCAACAAAAACTCACAAGTTACAAATAACGCGCAACCAATAAAACATAACATTCTTAACAGAATGTTCTGTCAACAGATGTTAAGACATCAGTCTTGACATCATGCATACAGTCTTGCAACCCTCAGATAAACCACATGCAGAATGTTAGAAACACATGTTAAGACATCAAGCATGACATCTTGATGCAACACTTTGTTTTACCAAAATTGCTGCCAATTTTAGAACTAACAATCTCCCCCTTTGGAAAATTTTGGCTAAAACAATATCAACACACATCAGAGATACCGGCAGAGAACACATATCAGAGAACCTGCAGCAGAAACACAACACACCAGACAACCACATCTAACCCATAAAATCCAATGCACACATACTATGCCAACATTACTAAGCCACACAACTCTCCCCCTTTTTAGCCATAATTAGACAAACTCCACTAGGAAACTTCCATAACAACCAGAACAACTAAGCAACATTCAAAACAAATCCATAGAGAAGAGAGTACATTAATACAAACCAAGCACAAAAAGTTCCAAAGGCAAACTCTGAATCATCCAACCAACATACTCAGAACAGATCATTGGGGTAAATGTACACTTCTGGTTCAATCCATTAACACACCAGGTCTAACCTGTCATGTCCACCATGAACTTCACCAGTAACACAATGTCACGACATCTTGTCTGACATAACACCCTCACCAGAGCCACAAACAATCTTGATAAACAACTGCACTACTTGAACAACAAAAGTTCAACTCCCCCTATCTAAGATACCCAGTGCTCCTTTGCAAGAAGAACACCTTAAATGAATGGAAAACATAAGACTCATCTTCATGTCATCAAGAGCGCACCCTCTGTTCAACACACCTGCTGAACGCATTCACTTAATGCTTGATCCTGAAACAACACTAGTACATTTAACTGACAGAAGTTGCTCCTTCAACAAGAAACACCACAAAATCACCAATGATATCCCATGACACCTTTATGATCATATAGTAAGAAAGTACCAGGATCACATCCTTGTACTATAGCCAACAAACTCTTGGATTGAGACTAAAATCACCATTGATCTCTCTCATTCAGAAACCATCCATACCCTGTACAAATCCACCTTGAATTTTACAGCCATAGACATTCTTGTTCCTTGAGAAACAATCCAATAGAATCAGGAATGCTTCACACAATCATCCACAAGATCTGAAGCACAAACACACTGCCTTCCACTAAACTCTAAGTAAAGTCCTCTTACTTTGAATTAATGACACACACCAAGACAAGTGTGACATCTCCCATCAACAAAGACCCCTACAGAGTTCTTCCAAAAACTGCAGAGAAAAATACATTCTCCCAGAGACAAACAAAACTGTCCTTCAGACTCCTCCTTAGAAGCATGTGCGCACATGATTCAAACAATTAGCTTCACATGGCTAGAACCATACATGTCCTATTAAGAACACACCAAAATGCCATCTAGCAGCCTAATGTCATAGCATGTTATCTGACATTATATCCTCATGAGAGGCAACCAATCTCCACAAGCTTGATCAACATGCAAGCTTCACAATATATGCACCTATACAGCAAAATCCATAGACAAGTACTCCCCATGTCATGGATAACCAATGCTCTTGATGGAGATGAACAATTGAGAACCAGATCCTCCCACATTTGCTGAGCACACTCACATACTGTACTTTCACTCCTGGAGAACACATCCAATTATCCTGACTGGTTTGATACTGCTCACAACCTCCACAACTTCTCAGCTTACTTGAAAGCTTTACTGAGATCCAATCTCTTCAATAGATACTTGCAGTACAGCCAGCCAAAAGTAACTCCCTCTTTGTAGACACCAGTTTGCAAAGCATATCAATACAAGACATAGAACATCCAGAACATAGCACCTCAGATCTAATTCCTCTGCCAAAAAAACTTTCTAATCAGATCACATCATCTGACACAATTCCTCTGCCATTACATCCACTAGTAGTTGTTGATACTAGTGAAGTCTTCAAAAATATTAGACAAGCTTTGCCAGAACATACTACTAAAAACAAGATCAGAATCTCCACATTCTAATCCACATAGTCAGAAACACCTCTTCTGACAATAATGCTTGAGAAATCATCTTCTAAATATACCCATCAACAAACATGATGTTATAACATCATTTGGGACATCAGCTTCCCATCACCATTCAAAGGACTCATTGCGCATAAAAGTCCTTCAAGAAGCTCCCAAAAAAACACTTCCACAACAGCTTATTCTGGTTAACATAAACACCTAAACACCATAGAGAGAAATAAGCTTGCACACCCTCTCTGAAGCAAAGAATTCAGACTGCAGACTTGTATACTCACATTTGACAAATACTTAGCTCCCGTCAAAGTATTTATCATTAGTCAAATGCACACCCTTATCAGAGGACAGACAAATACTCAGCTCCTGTCAAAGTATTTATCATTATTCAGATAAGACTACCTTCTCACACAAGGTAGGACAATTGGTCTGACATTCTTCTTTCGCACACAACAGGCATCTGCTGATTCTTCTTCATGACAAACCATCATGAGCACAACTAACTCCCTTGGTTGAGGAAGCAATGAACTGAAATGATGTTTCAACATCAGTTCCGACATCAGTCTAAATTACATTAACCATCTACTATGGCTTTGGAGACAACAACCACAGTAATCCACACACATCTCTTGCAAGGGACACAAGAGGAACGACCATCAGTAACTAATCAACCTTCACACAAGTAGGAACCCGCATACTCTACATCTCAAGAATCTTCTTCTCAAACTTCTAATGTTCAGACCTTCTGTCTGTCTTTGAGATGTTGAATGCCATCCTTCTGCACCTAAAAATGAGATTTCCTCTAACAGGTTTCTGGAGCATACAAAAAAAAACATTGACTGGTCATCACAAACAGATTGTTAAAAAAAATATGCTTCTCCCAACACTTCAACCTACAAGGATGCTCTTCAATCCTTGAAAAAAAAATGTTCCATTGTGTGAGGACACCACATAACTGAACTCCAGCTTAAGAAGAAACTTCTCATGCAAGTACCAGGGAACCATAATCCTTTGGTCCCAAAAAAAACCAACTCCTCTTTGCTCCAAACATAAATCAGAAATGCTCATCCTAGATGGTTTGGATGACATTCCAACAATGAAGACACCATTCAATCAGTTAGGTTAATACGCCTCCTCTAAGCACAACCCTTTGAGTTTCTCTTCCACTAGAACAAGAGTTCCATGCTCTCATAGACTTGATACTGATATCAAGTTTGAGTAAAGAACCTCCATCCTGTTTATGAGAAACACCACCAGACATATTGAGAAAACTAAATTCTCAATACAAAGATGTCAAGACATTATGTCTGATATTTCTTCTAGCTCTTCCAACATCAGATGAAGGACTCCCCCTTATTAACTGCTAAGAACTCTTGAGGGAATCATTCATTCTCCCCTCCAATAGCTGCACATCCTATGGTTGGTACACACATAGAACTCCTTTCAAACACAATTTGATCCATGGCCATAAACAAGATTGCATACATCTGGCTGCTTTGATCAGAAGGAACTTTCAGAATTCAGAGAAAATGTCCTTGACATTTGAGCTTGACCTTCACAAAAACAAACAACCTTTGTACTCCTACTCACTTGAATCAGAAATACACTAATCCAATGAGTGACACTCTATTAATCATCTCTAGACCAGCACACTTAGCTAAGACCTATTTCTTGAAAGAAACTTCTTAGACACACAACCCAGATGCCTCCTCTTCCAAGCCAGGAGTAGGTTCCAAACAGATGTGATCAATACACATTTGTTTAGCCCCCAAGCATCTGTTATGCCATACCTTTATCCAACAAGATTTTGCACAATCTGCTGGTTTTATGTTCCAACATCTGGTAGGACATAAGTTCCCTTCCCAAGAAACACACCAAGAGATACTTTATCAAAGCCTAGAGATTGGCCTTGTAGGGTTGGAAGCAAGAATAAATTGCTTCTAACTTTCTTCAGATCTCTTTTCAACAAGCTCATATAAAAGTTCCTTTATGAGTGGACTTGGGATGAACCTCAAGTATCTTTGATAACTCTGACAAGCTAGTTGAAGATATCCTCAAGTATCACCACACCATGTGATACACCTTCAGAGGAGAACAGAGTGATGCAGCCTTAACACACAAAACCACAAGGAGTTTTCTGACAGATACATATGCAGCGGAACACTAATAAAGAAAACCCCTCTACAACCTTCAGACAAAACTTAATAACCTTTGCACAAACACCACACTCCAGGTGCAATAGGTCAACATAGGTTAAAAATAAATCACCCCACAAAGCAGCTCACCACCAAAGCTACACGCCTGACAACTTCTAACAGAGCAAATACACACCCTATCATGAATAATCCATCATCCATTTCAAGGGACCATTCATATGAACTGACCAAGTCCATACAACTTCTCAGCAAAAATATTTTCCTTGCACATGAACCAGAAAGTATCTTCCCTAGGATCTTACCCAGAAAAACGAACAGGATGCCTGCTCTGATACCAATTGAAATTCTGGTATATCAGTCCCAGATGTCACATAACATGTCGACACATCTGGTCTATTATCAACAACATATACAAGATATATACAATTAAAGAAGTTGCTGAAAAGTAAAGTGCACACAAGAATTGTTCACCCAGTTCGGTCTAACAACCTACATCTGGGGGCATACCAAGCCAGGAAGAAAGTTCACTATCAGCAGTATCAATTCATAGACCCTACAATCAACACACCCGTTGATGATCTACTCACTTAATCACTACCCAATGACCCTTCTACCTAAGTCCACCCTAGATAAGAGACTCCATCTCACTTCCAATCATCGCAATGATGTCTAGCAGTCAACACCTTAGCCACTGCATCAACATCTTGATTTCCAATAACTCTTCAATCACAGAAAAGTAGAAGACTCATTTCAAAGAAACACAATCATCATTGCTTAAAAGCTCATAAATGATTGCCAAATACAACTCAACTAAACAGTCCAACTCTAAGTACGAAACAGTACCAGAGTGGCTCACAATTTCACACAACCCTAATGATCTACATTTTGGACCAGTGCTTATTCTAGGTTACAAGCATTCTATTTATAACTTTTTCCCAACTGGATTTGGGCTTCTAATCACAACATATCAGCTGCTACAAATCTGCAAAAGATTCTCCTACAAAATAGGTCTTCAATCAAATTCTTCTTGATTCTGACTTGAATCTTCCAGACCTATAAAACAGCGCCGCATAGGATAACATAATATTCCCAGAAACATTCCTCACAGGGTTTGGGCATTAGCAAATCTTAGATTTGATTCACAATTAAAAACAGATTTAAACTTCAAATCTTTTTTCCCTAAAAATAGCAACAAAATATACTCCACAAAGTAACAGAAAACGATTGCTTCAGAATAAATCAGCTCCATGAATTTCGCATGCAATCACTCAACAAAAACTCACAAGTTGCAAATAACGCGCAACCAATAAAACATAACATTCTTAACAGAATGTTCTGTCAACAGATGTTAAGACATCAGTCTTGACATCATGCACACAGTCCTGCAACCCTCAGATAAATCACCTGCAGAATGTTAGAAACACATGTTAAGACATCAAGCATGACATCTTGATGCAACATTTTGTTTTACCAAAATTGCTGCCAATTTCAGAACTAACAGTAAAGTTTTAAAACCTGCACCCCAGAGGCGTGGGTTCAAACCTTGGGAGTGCCATCTCTTCTTTGTACCACTTATTTTCTTCACATTTTTTACAATTTTTTAAATGATTTCAAAATTTAATTTCTCTTTCATTTTTAATGTTTTTGAATTAATTCTTTTTTTCAAAATTCACAAAAATGTTAAAATATTTTATTCAACAAAAATTTCACAAAAATATTATTTATTTTATATATTTAATATTTTTTGTAAAGAATTTATTTTTATTTGTTTTTAAAAGCATTTAAAAATATTTCTTCTTCTTGATTTTTCAAATTCAAAATGATTTTCAAATCATTCTATGGATAAAACATGGTTTTTCAAACATTTATCCAAGATCACAACTTGTTTTTCATACATGTTTGATAATTTTGATAATTTTAATTGATTTTTATTCAAATTAAAATACATTTTTAAAACAAATTAGGGTTTTTATTGTTTTCACCATTACAAACTTTTTTTAAACACTTTTGGGTCTCTTGGTAGAGTGTAAGTCCCATCCCTTTGTAAATAAACCTATTTTTGGCTTCAGTCGTTGTATAAGTCCCGATACAATCTCGGCGCGATCGCCGTTTTCAAAACAAAAATCATTTGGGCCTCCCCTTGTGCTGTAAGTCCCATTTTTCTTCTTTTTCAAACACTTTTGGGCCTCTAATAGAGTGTAAGATCCAACCCCCTTTGTACATAAATAATTTGGGCCTCAATCATTGTATAAGCCCCCTCTGTGGTTTTCAAAACAACGACGCGGTCGTCACCTTTTCAAAAGAGATCATATGGGTCTCTCTTTGAGTATAAGCCCCAAGCTTCCTTTTAAAACAACTTTATTTTTTATTTAGATTCAAATTCAAAGTTTTTATCAAAATTTTCTTCAATTTCTTGAATAACTAACCATGCAGTTGTAGTTACTATGCTTGGGCTTGCACAACTGTAAGTTCCACTATCTTCTCAACATACTTGCTTATATATATCATCTGTATATATATGTTTGTACATACTTGCTTAGAGTTTTCCCCAGAAATTAGGTCTAGGTCTAGATCAAACCAGTGGTTACTCTTTCAATACCGTCAAAACTAGTTCCCCATGGGAAATTCCAGATACAATCTGGCCTCCTCTTGGGCTTATACAATATGGAACAGAGAATGGCATTATTCTCAGTGAAACTTTTCTCAAGACTGTCACAACTTAGAAATATGTGTATAAGAAATTAACCTCCCCAAAGAGGATTAATTCTCGGTGAAACCTCTTTTAAATTTCTTCAAACCCTAGAATTGTTATGCAAAAAAAGGACTTATTCTCGGTAAAACCTTTCTTGGACTTTTCTTAGGATTGGACCCACAGGCTTCTTAAAAGTATCCCCAGCCTCCTCTTGGGCTTTGTATAAGGACCCACAGGCTTATTAGAAGTTCACAGCCTCCTCTTGGGCTTAGTACAAGGACCCAAAGGCCTCCCACAGGTATAGGACAAAACTTAGTCATCTCTACTAGTTCAATCCTCCAGAGAGTCAGAATTCCAAAACATCAAACCATCATAGGGTTGATCTTCATCCCTTAAAGTCTTAGCCTCATCTTGGGCTTCATACAAGTAAACTTGGAAAACCACAGCCTCCTCTTAGGCATCATACAAAGATCATTCCACAACTAAGAGTGAACCTTTTCATACCAGTAGACTTGGAAAGTCTCATCTCCTCTTGGATCTCAAAGAAACCCTTAAGTTTCCTAAAAAACAGGAAAAAACCGGATAATTTTATCAATCTCCAGTAGAGTTTGAAACCTCCATAGGGTTTTACACTCAATTTTAAACCTTTACCATCTGTAAAACCCTAACAGAATCAGAACCTCAAGGCATCTGATATTTCAACTCTCCTCCAATCCCCAACAAGAGTTGATTCCCCAACACATATTGGACCCGTCTCTGGACTTCAATAATCCTCAGTAGAAGCCAGCCCCCTCTTAGGCTTTATATAATGACTTTTCCTCAGTAGAGTCATCCTCAATCTCGGGCTTTGTACTAGACATATTATACTCTCCAGCTGAGTCACCCTTTTTTAGCCTCAATCTTGGGGTTTGTACAAGACATATAAAACCTTCCCAGTGGAGTCAATCTCTTTTCAGCCTCAATCTTGAGCTTTGTACAAGACAGACAAAACATTCCCCGGAAGAGTCAATCTCTTTTCAGCCTCAATCTTGGGCTTTGTACAAGACATATATAAAACTCCCCTAGTAGAGTCAACCTTTTAGTTTCAACCTTGGGCTTTGAACAAGGCACACATAAAAAACATCATCCCCTCAGAGGAAATCAAGAGTTCTCCATGTAGGAAGACATTTCTCTGTATATCACACATTAAACAAATAATCAAACAAACCCTAATTCTAGATAACTACTGTAAGTGGCACACTTGTTGATTCAAAAGTCCAAGTTGTGGTCCCTCTTTTATCTTGGTAAAACTTCCTCTAATTGCTGTAAGTGGCAAGCCTCTGGATTATTTACATCCAAGCCAATGTCCCTCTCTTAGCATGGAAGGCTCCTAAGGAAAAATGGCATTGCTCAACATTGAGTTAAATTTTCTTCCTTTAGGACAATTCCCTTATAAAGGAAATTATGGCATTGCTGGATTCCATATATTCCAGTTAAAGTAATTCCCCTTTATAACCAAACCTTCCATAACTGTGATGAATAGGTGACATATCTCCCTTTAGAGATGACGAAATCTCTCTCAGTCAAACCTTTAGCTTCAATCTTGGGCTTTAAACAAGACACAAATACTCAAACAGCTTTAATCTTGGGCTTTAAACAAGACACCAAACATTTTCCTCCAATATAAATAGGAGGAACTACGATTGCTCTAATTTCCCTATTTTCTTTAATGGGAATACGTAGGCATAAGATTGCGAAATCTTAGCGAGCACACAAACCAAAAACTTTAGGTTCAGTACCTTACCAAAAACAACGAAAAAAAAAACCGAAAACAACAAAAGTATTCTCTTAACACTCCCAAAGGAGAAACTTTCCCAACCCATAACAGATAAACACCATAAAGTATTTAAACATGCCACAGAAGATCTATGGATAACCATATATACACTGGGTAATTGATAACTTCCCTTTGTATAACCTGATCCCAAATCCCCAATCTCTTAGCATTTGTTAAAGAAAAAATTTGCGTGCAAGGTTAGTTTTAGATAGCTCCCCTTTCCTTTCCAGCTTCATAGGATAAATAAGAAATCAGAAAGTAGCACCCAATTCTAACCATTGCGGTAAGGTGGTCGAGTCACTGACAAAAATCGTACGCTACAGAAAAATGGAGACTCTGCTGAGGAGTCTTTAGGATTAGAGTTCCTAAGAGGTCTAGGTTTTGTTTGGCATTTTCTATACTTTATACTATATATATCATTTACTGTTATACTACTTGATACCCGGGTTTAAATTTCTGTTAACTGGGAATGCGATTAATACACATGTGGAAAGTTTGAGAGAACATTAAGATAAGTGGTGGCATATCCAGGAAACGCTTATAGGGAGTGAATCCCGACCAAGCTAACTTGGAAGTCCACCAAATTAGTCGAGGTACCCATGCGGAAATATCGATGTTGGACGAACGATTGTCGTGAAAGCATTGCCTATCCCAGTGCGGTACCCATGACCCTGAGGATTTAGTAGACATTAACTATATGGCCATTTGGTAGTACAGTGACTATCGGGAATAGTTGATACGCGATACTACACTTAAATGAGATTCATCCTAGAATATTACAGCTCGCTCGAGTGAATCAGCTTGCTGTTGGTATCTCTAGGAGGGGTCAATGACTTTAGGAACCTTTTAGAACCCGTTCTACAGGTACACAAATTGACCAAAAAAGTACAACCTTTGGGATGGGTAGAGCCATGACTCCATGCTCTTGACTTTGAACCCTTGAACCCATGTTATTAAATATTTTTGTGTGCTGCATTCATGCATTCATTAAAAACTCTTTTCTAACAAAAAAAAATCTTTTTTCAAAAGAACTAAAACAATAATTGCAAATATCAGAGGTTGCGTTATGGATTTCGGTAGAAGAAAGACGCACAAGTACACCTTCAAGGCTCCGAAACTAGAAGACTTAAGGAAATTGGGAAGGATGATTACCAATCCCTAGGCTTTCAGAGCTAAGCACGGAGGACTGTAGTCTCTGTTAAGGGTCAACGTGTGTCGCTCCCGAAAGATTCGAATCCAACGGTACAAACGCGAGAGTGGCGCGGAAAACAGAGTCGCCAACAATGTGTATTTATCCCAAGAGAGAGAAAGGAAACACTGCATAAACCTGAGGGGAAAGGAAAAGGGCATGGTCTTGCGACCAAGAGATTTGGGTTCGGGAGTCGGTTAAGCGCGAGGAAGGTATTAACACCCCCACGCGTCCATCGTACCCGATGGGATCCACGCTTGCTTGTCTCGATCAAAGGGTGTCCTCAACTGGAGCTTCGCTGCTGCTGGAAAGGAAAAGGAACGGGAAAAAGGAAAAAGAAAGGAGAGAGAGAAGAGCAAGAAACAAATGTAGGGAAAATAAAAGAAGTGCTCGCATGGGCCCTACCCCATTGCCTACGTATCTTATCGGGAGCATGAGAATCAGAGCGACGTAGTTCCCCTCACTAGGGGTGGATTGTGTTTTTTAGGGAACGGCTTACGTTCTAGCTCAGGTGTTGCAGCTCGCTGAATCGAGACTTAGGCGTTACCGTCTTGCAGAGAACGAGTAGGAGCACGTTCGTGCGCTGAGAGTGAGTGAGATGAGAAAAGAATTCCCGAAGGAAAGACGTTGGTGTTTGTTTGAAGTTTTTTAGCAAGAAGTGTTTTTTACAATTATTTGTAACTTGTATTGAACCAAAGTCTTAAATACAGGAACGAATACTTTCGCGCATCGTCCCCAACAGGACGTACACTAGGTATCCTAGAAGAATGAGAGGAAGCCCCTCGTTTCCCACTTCCCATATGTAAGGCTCAAGCGCAATACACGTTAACCTTTATTAAGTGTTTTTTACTTTTCTTTTGAGATGAGAAGAGAAACGACGCAAGGGAAACTCTAAAGGGAAACTAAGAGTCCTAATGTTATCATGCATGGATGTCCTATGGTTAGTGAGGTTTAGGAGAAAAGACTAACTAACACCTAATGCTAATCCTACTCCAAGCTTAATAAAAAATTAAGTTGTACTAGGTAGCTCTAAGGGGAAAAGAATCCAAGACTTGAACAAGTCTTGAGATCCATGGGATGGGAAAGAGTGAAAAAGATGAAAAGAGAAAGGAAGAAAGAGAAAAGAGATGGGGCAGCAAGCACATCATAATCATCATATCCAAATCATAACATAGAACATGCTTCAAAGATCATACAAGCACATATCAAGTATACAAGTGAAGGCACACAAGATAGGATGCAAGTAAACTTGCACAAGATTCACAAATTCACACACTAAGGTTTCATACAAAGATGACATGAACAAAATAATATGAAAGTGAAACCAAGTCAGAAATCAATTCATATCGTGATCATCTAATCCAAACATGCAAGAATGTTTCACATTATGATGCATTATGAGCCAAAGAAACCACAAAACCAATGATGATGATATGCATCATACAAATCAAACCATGATGATTAAATGAGATGAAAACCAAGTAATGAACCCAAAGGGCAGTAGCATACACATTAACATCATGCCAAGATCAAACTCAAGTCATGCAAGACGAATCCTTAAGCAACACATTCAAAACATGCATCAAAGTTAATCAAAACATCCACTTATCATTCATGCAAGCAAAGCAAAGAAACATGTGAAGCAAAGAGTGAGAACATGTCACATAAAGCAACTTAAACCAAGAGGGTAAGAACCTCTAGCATGTCATACAAATCAAACAAAAGGCCTCATGCATTGGTTGTATCAAACAAGGAAACATTTCACAAGATTAAGTCAAACATACCACAAAATTCAAGTCCAAAACAACATCAACTTGTAAAATCAAGAATAAATTGAAAAATGATCAAATGAGGATGTTTCCAAAGCCACAAGTAAGCTCAAACAGAACATCATCATACCATAAAAACATCTCAAGCATCACTCCATCACAAATAAGCAAATGCATTCGAACTAGATCATGCATCCAAGTATACCTCAATCAAACTTGCATCACAAACAAAATTCAACCAAAAATATCCAAGTGAATTAATAAAATCCCAAAAAATATTCAAACTGAATTTAACTCATTCAAACAGCATATGCAAAAAGATCAAACCAAAATTCACAAACTAAATACCTCAAACAAATAGGCAAAGGTCAAGTAAGCACCATGTATTAATATACAAAAGAGAGGGACCAAAATGCAACATGAAATGAGTTTAAAAATGAAACAAAAATGTTTTTATGCACTTCAGAATGTCAAATAACAAATACAAAAAGAATGGATTGAAAATCTTTTATAGATGATGAGAAATAAATTTCACAAGTTGGAGTGTGCAAGTGAAACAATTAAGAAAAGAAAATAAAGCAATTAATTAAAACCGATGCCAAGAATAAAATAAAATGAGAAAATAAAATATGGAAAAAATTTATAAAACTAAAAAGAAATTTCATGAATTTTTGTATGATTTTTAGATGCATAAAAATAATTTTAGAATTTAAAATGCAAAACAAATAATAAAAAAAAAAGCAAAAGAAAAGAAAGAAACGTGGGGGTGCAATGAGTAAAGAATTCACGTTCAAATAATGGAAATGGGCTTAAGGGGGGTGGAAATAGCGAAGCCCAATGTCAAGAGGTCCAAAACGCAAGGTCAAAGAGAGAGTATGGAAACAGTCAAACATCAGATTTAATCCCAGCCAGCCATTTAATCCAACGCGCGTAAACAAGACAAACAAGATCCACACAATCAAATTTAATTAATATCAGCGGTCCAGATCCAAAGGCACACCACAATCCACATGCACACGCAACCACACAAACAACTCAGCTCACCATACTCTCCCACGCGCCCAGCACATGCCTTCATTTATTTGTTGGCAAAAAAAACAACCGCATGATGAGTTCAACGCACAGGATTTAATCATACATTCAAAAATTATTTAAAAACAATGGCTATGATGTGAGCAAACGGTAACACACATGGGATGGCAAACATGTAATCACTAAATTAAAAACATAAAAAACAAAACACGTGGCAGAATGATGGACGTTAGATCATGCTGACGGACGGCTAGGATTCCTTCTTCTCCACTTGACCACCTCGCCGGACTGGTTTTCAGGCAGCCGCCGGAGCTAGGGCTCCGGTCACCCTCTCCGGTGAGCTGTAGTGAAAAAATCTCCAGAAAATGCGTATGGGTACACTATCTTGACCAGAAAAATGCAAGGATCTCAAATATCCAGTCCATTTTAACAAACCATCAACCAATAAGGAGAATCGAACAAAAACAACTTTAGATCTAAAACTTTAAATCAACAATACACACATGATACACGTCCAAACTTCAAATAAAATAGATCATCATGCTCAGGGAAGTTCACAGATCATTATGCATATCAAAAATTCAAGTTCTGTGAGTATGAAAAATTCACCAACCTGAACCTTGTAGAACTTGAAAACCTCCAAGAAATCCCTCCAAATACTGCAGATCCACTCCTTGGAACCTCTAGATGCAAAATAAATGCAACTAGAACTTGAAATCGTACTAGATCTTGAGATTTAAGTTTGAACCCTCTTGAATGGCGCTTGGTGAAATCTTCAGTATGAGCTCAAAATAGCAGTGGATTCTTGCTCTATTCTCTTCACTGATCAAGAATATGAAGAGAAAACTCAAAGAAGCTCCAAGAAGAATGAGATTCAATGAGAGGAAGTGTGAGAGCAAAAAACCACAACTGTGCAAATGAGAGTCTCTACCCTAGCTGCGAGGGTATGAGTAAGCATATATACCCTTCATTAGTTCACTGATTAGGATTAGGAAGTGATTAGAACTTTTGTTAATGAGATTTGGGTGAAATTGCAAAAATGCATTTTACACCACCACCACCAATTTACACGTGGGAAACCCTTGTACTCAGCATAATTCACCTCCAATCCACTCAGGGATCACTTCTGAATTGATTTTGGGCCTTGTACTTTCTTGGTTTGAAAGCTTTGAATTAATTTGGCATTTTTGCACTTTATGAAAATAATAATAAATATGGCATGGCATGAATTGATTCAAAGGCCACAAATGATCTTCTTGACTTATATTTTGATATTGTAATGTGACATGAAGCAATTGGGAAAATTACAAGTCCTTTTGAGTAAAAATGCCAATGGTGGAAAATTTGACATATAAGGAATCCATGAAAAGCATCTTGCATTGTTTTGGCCATAACTAGAGTTCCACAAATGATATGGAAATGTTCTAGTACTTTTTGGAAATGGGAGAGAAAGATCTTCAACTTTCATGTTGGAGGAAAATTCATTTGGAGCTTCCTTGATGATGAAAAGTCAATTTGAATGTATTGGAAAAATTGCCAAAAATGGAAAGTTTGTATTATAGGTCATTTTCCAAATTTAGTAACTTTTGCACAACCTCTTGATTCTTGATGAATGGCATGAAACTTGACAATTGAAGACCATATGAGGATGTGAGACCTTGAAAACCATGAAAAGACCCTAAAAAATTCCACAGTTGACTTTCTCCTTCACAGTTGACTTTTGCTTATTTCACCAGCAACTGATCCACTGAACAGTCTTCACCATGAACCATCAACCAAATCTCCATCCATGGACACTTGTGAGCATATGGAAACCATAAAACATGCTTGAACCCCCAAAGTCTTCAAGAAACTCTCTTGAAACCAAAAACCCTGATTGGCCTCTCTGGTTAGGAGGGAGAAATCCACTTGCAATCTTTTGCCATGCTTGACCTTAAGAAGATATGATGAACCCCATGAGCCACCTTGAAGCTTGAGACTTGAGAATATGGACCAAGTTCCTTGATCCCATGCCCTATGCTGAATGCCATGCTATGCAATCTATGACCTACTATGGAATGCAAATGAGTAAAGCATAGACCAATTTGTTGAGAAATCATGAAGGTAAATTTTGAGGTATTACAGTTGCCCCTATTCAATCAACTGTGAATCTGAATGGATGAAAGCAACTACTATCAGGAATTCAAGATACATAGGGATTGAATACAAAAAATAACCGAGAAAATTGGCACTGTGGTCAGAGAAA
Organism: Lathyrus tuberosus; assembly: GCA_022829125.1. Classification (NCBI taxonomy): domain Eukaryota; kingdom Viridiplantae; phylum Streptophyta; class Magnoliopsida; order Fabales; family Fabaceae; genus Lathyrus; species Lathyrus tuberosus. The sequence goes on along the minus strand of JALAZF010000019.1, from coordinate 3,443,024 downwards.
ATGCCGTAAGGGTAAGGAAGAAAAGTTGGTGAAGAAAACCTTTGAACCATTAGATCCCATAGGAAACCTGTCGGGAACTGGTGAGATACCTGTCGGGAACGGGTGAGATACCTGTCGGGAACTGGTGAGCTTGGACCTATTTTGCCTATCGGGAATGGGCAAGTGTACCTGTCGGGGACTGGCAAGGTTCAAACCAAAGGGAGCTGTCGGGGACGGCTACAGTTTATAACCAAAGCTTACCTATCGGGAATGGGTAACGGGGCCTGTCGGGAACTGGCATGGTTAAAACTCAAAGGGAGCGGTTGGGAACGGCTGCAGTTATAACCAAAGCTTACCTATCGGGGATGGGTAACGGGGCCTGTCGGGAACTGGCATGGTTAAAACTCAACGGAGCAGTCGGGAACTGCTGCAGGAATCCTATAGGGAATGGTTCCAAGAGACTTGCAAGCTGAGAGATATGACTCTGTGGGGAGAAAAATAATGAAACCCTTTGTATCGTTTCGCAATGTCTGCCGGGGAATGAACTAGGCATTCTTTCTGTCTTTGTCAATGATATAAGGAGCAAAATTCTGGACTCTCGCACGAGTTATCAAAACTGGCCTATGCTTCACATGCATATGTTTGAATTTTGCCGTAATGCTCCATACGAAATGGAATGCTACGTATTTTAGAGGATGCTATGCGTACTATATGCAAAATGCAAAGAGGTCCTCAGCAAAATAAATGCTGAGGAAAGGAAAGGCAACCCTGCTGGGGAAAACAAGCTGGATTGACTTCGCGGTCGCAAACCGTACTGGGGAAGACAAATTGACCTGACCTCCTGATCTGGGCACTGCCCTGACAAACCTGTTAAGGCTACTGTAGGAAAAGATGACTTTGCTGGGGAGGCATCATCTAAACCAGTCTGCTTGGGGAATAACTATAACCATAGAACTCCGCTGGGGATTAATGAACTGACGATAAACTCTTCTGGGGAGATGTCCCTTGGGAGGATTTTATAGAAGACCACGCCTCTTCAAACTCTACTGGGGAACTAGGCTTACAACAAACTCTGCTGGGGAGAATCACTTCCAAGTGTCTCATGCCAGGGGACGTTTCTTAAGAGAATTTTACAGAAGATCTGACATCTTCCAACTCTTAAACTAATACCGAGACTTGAGCTAGGATGCAGTAGTTGGGAGGCCACCCTGTTGGGGATAATAGATCTGGAATACCTTCTGCTGGGGAATTCATGATGCTCCACACTTGAGATGGTCAACCACTTGATTTTTCCCCAAGATACAAGTCTGATCTGGAGAAAATATCCCAAGAGGATTTTACAGAAGATCCGACATCTTCCAACTCCTGGACACTTACTGAGTCTTGAACATCAGCTGCAAGGTGTGTGAAGCAACTCTATTGGGGAGTTTACAACTGTTATCAACACAGAAAAGCTTGTAGCTGTTGGAAGTACTGAATAGGATACAACATTACCCTTTTGACAACGCTGCTGGGGATCATGAAGCTCTGTAAGTACGCTGGGGATGGCTACCTCCAACAATAACTCTCCTGCTGAGAAGTCCTCTCTGCCTGGGGAAGAACGATCATTTACGCTTCGTAAAGGATTTTGGCTTGAAGACGTCTTACATCTTTGCATAGCTATCCTGTGAAATCTCCACACCTGCAAACAAAAGAATGCACACATATGCCCCAGAATGATACGAGGTTCGGTAGAATTCAACCAAGCACACGCGTCATTTAAAGCAATTTTAAATGTTTTCTCCTTTATACACATTATTGTTGAACCCCCGAGGTTTTCTCATGCAAATGTTTATAAAAAATTTGGACGTTTGTGTAAACAAAGCAAATAAAACAAAACAAATAGATAAAATCATTCTGAATAACGACAATTTTATTGATTGAAGAGCCTGAAAAATAGGCATTTACATCAAGAAGCAATTCCTGGAAAGAGGTAATTGCCAAAACAGAAAAGAAACTGTCCTAATGGCAATGTGAAAATGGAACTTCAATGAGTTTCAACCCTGCTATGGTTCATATATCTTCGAGATACTCCAACTGCTTTGCCTTCAAAAGGGGACGATTGAACTGATTCCTGACCTTCGGATTGCTTACTGATTGAGACGAGGCAATACTGATTACTCAGATCGCAGTTTTCGCTGAATCTATCTTTTGCCTGGATCGCCCTTTACGGGTTTTCAATCCACCGAGATACCCTTTTTTGCCTAAGTTGCCCTTGCGGGTTTTCAACTTACCGGGTGTACTTCTTTTATTTATTTTATCCCTAATTTTTGCCCGAACCTTCTTTTCTTTTTTCTTTTTTTCTTTTTTTTTTTTTTAGGTTCGCCGGGATGCCCTTTTTTGCATGGACTCTCTTTTTAATGTCCAGCGGGTCTCTTTATGCGAAGTATTTTTTTAACTGCGTCTGAGTTCACAGGGGACAAAAAATCCTCACCGTCCATTGTTGTAAGCATCAAGGCTCCACCCGAGAAGACCTTCTTAACAACATATGGACCTTCATAATTATGCGTCCATTTGCCCCTGTGATCTGTATTCGGAGGAAGAATCCTTTTCAATACCAAGTCACCCGTCTGGTAAGTCTGAGGGCGCACTTTTTGATCAAAAGCTCGTTTCATTCTCCTCTGATACAGTTGTCCATGACAAACTGCAGCCAATCGTCTTTCTTCGATGAGACTCAACTCGTTGAACCTCGCTCGAACCCATTCAGCCTCGTCAAGTTTAACGTCCATCATGACCCTTAAAGAAGGGATTTCCACTTCAACCGGTAGCACTGCCTCCATACCATATACAAGCGAAAACGGGGTTGCCCCAGTAGATGTACGAACAGAAGTACGGTACCCATGCAAAGCGAAAGGCAACATTTCATGCCAATCCTTATATGTCACCACCATCTTTTGCACAATCTTCTTAATATTTTTGTTGGCTGCCTCGACGGCACCATTCATCTTCGGGCGGTAAGGAGAAGAATTGTGGTGTTCAATTTTGAAGCTCTGGCATAGCTCTTTCATCATCTTGTTGTTGAGATTAGAACCATTGTCAGTAATGATCCTTTCAGGCACCCCATATCTGCAGATAATCTCCTTCTTAATGAATCGAGCTACCACCTGCCTGGTAACATTTGCAAAAGAGGCAGCTTCTACCCACTTGGTAAAGTAATCAATAGCCACCAGAATGAATCGATGTCCGTTGGAAGCTGTAGGCTCAATCTTCCCTATCATATCAATGCCCCACATAGCAAAGGGCCACGGAGAACTCATCACATTCAAGGGGTTTGGTGGCACATGCACCTTATCAGCATAGATTTGGCATTTGTGGCATTTTCGGGCATACTTAAAGCAATCAGCTTCCATAGTTAACCAATAATACCCTGCTCTTAATAATTTCTTCGCCATAGCATGCCCACTAGCATGGGTACCGAAAGATCCTTCATGTACTTCCTGCATTAATAGGTCTGATTCCTGTCTATCCACACATTTGAGCAAGACCATGTCAAAGTTTCGCTTATACAACATATCCCCATTCAAAAAGAAGCTTCCTGCCAACCTCCTCAGAGTCTTTTTGTCATTGTTGGATGCCCCAGTTGGATACTCTTGACTCTCCAAGAAACACTTGATATCAAAATACCAGGGTTTATCATTAGTCGTAGTATCAGCGGCAAACACATGAGCAGGTCTGTCTAATCTCATCACATCAATCTTTGGGATATGGTTCCACCAATTCACCTGAATCATGGAGGACAATGTAGCTAAAGCATCAGCCATCTGATTCTCATCACGAGGTATATAGTACAATTTTACTGTTGTAAAGAAGGTCAACAGTCTTCTCGCGTAGTCTCTGTAAGGAATCAAGTTCTGCTGATTGGTATGCCAATCTCCGTTGATCTGATTGATCACTAGAGCGGAATCACCAAATATCTCAAGAGTCTTTATCCTCAAATCAATGGCTTCCTCAATACCCATGATACAAGCCTCATATTCTGCTTCGTTGTTGGTGACATTAAAAGTTAACCTGGCAGTGAAAGGTATGTGTGATCCTTTCGGAGTAATCAAGACTGCCCCAACACCACTTCCATTCATGTTAATGGCCCCATCAAACATCAGTTTCCATTTGTCATTAGGATCCGGTCCTTCATCAACCGGAGGCTCTTCACAATCTTTAGCCTTGAGAAACATAATGTCTTCATCAAGAAAATCAAACCTTATTAGCTGGTAATCATCAATAGGCGACTCGGCAAGATAATCAGACAACACACTCCCTTTGATAGCCTTCTGAGAAGTGTATTGTATATCATATTCAGTCAAAACCATCTGCCACCGAGCGACCCTTCCATTAAGAGCTGGCTTTTCAAAGATGTACTTGATTGGATCCATTTTTGAAATCAGTAGGGTTGTATGAGTCAGATGTATTGCCTCAATCGCTTAGCAGCCCATGCTAGTGCACAACACGTCTTCTCAAGCATCGAGTACCTGGACTCGCAATCAGTGAACTTTTTGCTCAGGTAGTATATAGCATGCTCTTTCCTACCTGTCTCGTCGTGTTGACCGAGAACGCAACCCATTGATCCATCACGTACAGTGAGATACATAATCAGTGGCCTCCCAGGAACTGGAGGTATGAGAATCGGAGGATTTTGCAAGTATTCTTTTATTTTATCAAAGGCCTTTTGACAATCACTGTTCCACAGGATTGATTGATCTTTTCTCAATAACTTGAATATTGGCTCACAGGTTGTAGTAAGATGAGATATAAATCTTGCAATATAATTCAACCTTCCCAAAAACTCTCGAACCTGCTTTTCAGTTCTCGGCTCCGGCACTTCTTGAATGGCTTTTACCTTTGCTGGATCCACCTCGATTCCCTTTTCACTGACGATGAAACCCATAAGCTTCCCAGATCTTACCCCGAAAGTACATTTATTCGGGTTCAGCCTCAGTCTGAAATGTCTCAACCGCTCGAACAACTTTTTCAAATTCATCAAATGCTCTTCTTCCGTTTGTGACTTGGCAATCATATCATCCACATAAACTTCAATTTCTTTGTGAATCATATCGTGGAAGAGCGTTACCATGGCACGCTGATATGTAGCCCCAGCATTCTTTAAACCAAACGGCATCACCTTATAACAGAATGTTCCCCAAGGGGTAATAAATGTAGTTTTCTCCATATCCTCGGGCGCCATCTTAATTTGGTTATATCCGGAAAACCCATCCATGAAAGAAAACACAGAGAATTGAGCCGTATTGTCCACCAACACATCAATTTGTGGTAACGGAAAATCATCTTTCGGACTCGCCCTGTTCAAATCTCGATAATCCACACACATTCTGACTTTGCCATCCTTCTTTGGCACGGGCACAATATTAGCGACCCACGGCGGATAATTAGTAACAGCTAGAAACCCCGCATCCAACTGCTTTTGCACCTCTTCTTTAATCTTGATGGCCATCTCAGGTTTGGTTCTCCGAAGCTTCTGTTTGACAGGAAAACAACCCTCTTTCAGCGGCAATCTGTGCACCACGATGTCTGTATCCAACCCATGCATATCTTGATAAGACCAGGCGAAGATGTCGACATACTCTTGCAACATTTCAATCAGCTCTTTCTTTACATTCTCAGCCAGACTTGCCCCTACTTTAACCTCTCTCCTTACCTCTTCAGTACCAAGATTGACAACTTCTACATCTTCCTGATGAGGCTGAATGGCTCTTTCTTCCTGTTTCAGTAATCTAGCCAACTCCTCCGGCAGTTCACAGTCTTCCTCGTCCCCCTCTTCGGCTTGGTATATTGGATTATCGAAGTCATAATAAACCATAGCAGAGTCATCATCAATGAGATCCAGAGAACTACTTCTGCATGAATGGTAATTCATGCCTTTAGAAACTGCTCTTTGAAAGGAAAAAAGAAAAAGAATGCAAGAAAACTGTGAAGAAAACATTGCCATTTTATTTAAATGAAAAATAAAAAAAGAAAGACAGGGAACACAATTTGAATACAAAACGTCCTTTCATTAATGATAAAAACTAGCATGAAAACAACATGGGGCCCTACAATGAAGTCACTATGCCTTGGGCAGAGCATAGGACTTTTGCATGCTTAATGAAAGAAAACAAAGAAAATTACTTATTAGGCAGAGTAACTCGGATGAGATCCTCCGAAAACCAATTGTTCAGCTTCACTCCTGGGGCACATGGACGCACCCAGTTGTCCAGGTCACAGTCACTATCTTCACCGTCTTCAATTGCTGCACAGGTATGGCTTGGATATATGACCCCTCCACTTGAGAAGAAAACTGGCCCTTGGCGCTCTTGACCCTGTAGTGGAACCCGAGGAGGTTTGTAACCAATTCCATTCTTATCATCCTTGAAAGGTATCTCAACCATTTGTCCCCAACCTTCGGTATGACCAGACTGCACCACCTCTAAAGCCTGCTTATATGAAGTCATAGAGGTTCCAACTCTTGCCTCACCAAACGGAGACGGAGAATCTTTCACCATATTCATAGTTTCAAATGCCTGGCAGAGAGTTTTGTGGATTTCTCCGTCCATCTCCACATACTTGAAGGAGGACAAATGGCTAACAAAAATATCTTCTTCTCCGCATACCGTAACAACTTGACCATCAACTACAAATTTTATCTTCTGATGCAAGGTTGAAGATACGGCCCCAGCAGCGTGGATCCAGGGACGACCCAATAGACAACTATAGGCTGGCTGGATGTCCATCACATAAAACACTGTATTGAACACCTGGGACCCTATCTGGACAGGCAGCTCTATCTCTCCAAACACTGATCTCTTTGAACCATCAAACGCTTTCACCACTAGATCACAAGGTCTGAGTAACGCCCCTTCCACATCCAGCTTGGCTAATGCTTTCTTAGGCAACACATTAAGAGATGAGCCAGTGTCCATCAATACATGGGATAACATGGCGCCTTTACATTCCATTGATATGTGGAGAGCCTTATTGTGATTTCTTCCTTCTGGCGTTAAGTTAAAATCTATGAACCCTAGACCGTTTCCAGCATTAACATTTGAGATCACACTTTCAAGCTGGTTCACTGATATTTCTTGCGGTACGTACGCCATATTCAAAATTTTGAGCAGAGCATTCCGATGGGCTTCGGAACATAGCAACAATGACAATATGGAAATCTTAGAAGAAGTTTGATGTAGATGGTCAACGATCTTATAATCGCTTTTTTTTATTATTCTCATGAATTCCTCCACATCTTTCTCAAACGACTTATCAGATTCTGCCCCTGGCACCGGCTCAGCCCCTGGCGTTGATTCATCACTTAGTACCCTCTTCCCTTTGGCCCTTTCTGATGCTTCAGTATTGTCTTTCCTGAGTGTCTGAGGAGCAAAAAGCCTTCCGCTGCGAGTAAAACCACCTACTCCTCCAACATTTTCAACACTTGAACCACTTTCTTTAGGAGTCTGCACCCCTGCCTCTGTCCTTGACTATTAGTCCCATAGTACCATGGGATAGCAACTTTGTTCTCATTCGGGACATAGCTGGGAACATTTATAGTTATAGGAGCTACTCGTTCAGGTGCAGATATCTGTACAGGAGCAGGCACCGGAATTTCCACAGGATCAAAGTAGATTGTAATAGTAGAAACTTCATCACCATTCTTTTTCAACTGATCAAATTGCAGACATCCTTCATCTATCATACTCTGAAGGTCAGTTCTCAACTTTACACAACCATTATCATCAATCAAGCAATCTTCACAACTTTCTGAACAACCAGGAAATACAGCCCCTTTCAGCAATCGTTCCTTCACAACTTTCAGCGGAGTCTTGACATCATTAATATCCCTTACCAGATTCATCCCTCTATCCTCTTCAATGGCATGCACCCCCGGTCCACCATGCGGGGGCATGGGATTTTGAATTACATTAGGTCTCTGAGCAAAATTAATAGCTTTTGAATCAACAAGGTCTTGCACCACATGTTTGAAAGCCTTGCAGTTTTCCACATTGTGTCCCGGCGCATTGGAGTGAAACGCACACTTTTCATTTGCATCATATCCAGCAGGTAACCTGCCCACTGGGGGAGCCAAAGTCCTCAACTGTACCAAATTCAAACGAAGTAAATTCTGTAACATCTGTGAACAAGTCATAGGGAAAACATCAAAATGTATGTCATTCATTCTCTTTCTTGGGTGATACTGCCTCTGAGCTGCAGGTTGAACTTCATTACCCAGAGTTGGAATAGTTAGGGATGCTGCCTGGTGATGTGCACCCTGTTATCCTCTACCTCTCCCTCCTTGTGAATACACTGCATTAGCGTCACCTTCACGCTTTCTGTTATTGTTGCCAAAGAACTTCTTCGCAGGAGCTGAACTTGTACCACTTCCGTCCTGAATCTTCCCCATCTTTAACAAACTCTCAATTCTCTCTCCAGCAATTACTATGTCAGCGAACCCAGTAGATGGACAAGCGGCCAGCCTATCAAGTTACGGACCTTGCAAAGTATTCATGAACATGTCAGCCATTTCTCTATCTGCCAACGGAGGTTGCACCTGTGCAGCAAGTTCACGCCATCTCTGGGTGTACTGTTTAAAACCTTCCTTGGGGTTCTGTGTCATGCTTTGTAACTGAGTGCGATTCGGTGCCATGTCAATGTTATATTGGTATTGCTTTAAGAAAGCCAAGCACAAATCTTTCCAGCTTCTGACGCAGGCCCTGTCCAACTTTATGTACCATTCCAGTGAGGCTCCAGATAAGTTGTCCTGGAAAAAGTACATCCATAACTTCTGATCATCAGAATAAGCTGCTATCTTCCGGTTGTATGCCTGGAGATGAGTCTTGGGACAAGTGCTACCATTGTACTTGTCGAAAGTAGGAGGTTTAAACTTCGGAGGAATCTTGACACCCTGTACCAGTCCCATATCCTCGACATCATTTCCCAAAGGATTTTGACTTTCTATAGCTTTCACCCTCTCAGCCAATCCCTCGTATTTCCTTTCATCATGGTAGAATCCCATATCAGCATTAAGTACAGAAAACTGGTCATCTTGACAATCTTCCACCAGCCCAGTGTTGCCAGGAGCAAAACCCACATTGACTCCAGCCGGAGGAGGAGTAACCACAGGAGGATTGACCACAGGAGGGTTGACCACATGAGGGTTAACCCTAGGGCGATTAACGTGTTCACCAGTAGTAATCTCAATCTCCAACCTCTGGATGGTAGCTCTCATGTCTTCTTGCCCTGCTCTCAGGTCCTGCTGCCCCTGAGCAACCCCTTGCATCAGATTCATAAATTGTTCCATACGTGCCCTTAACTCAGCCAACTCTGTCTGCATCTGATCCATAGCTCTAGTTTGGTTTCGTCTGGTTGTGTACCGGTGAATGGGAGATTCAGCTATCGTGCCTGAAACCAAATAAAGGTTAGAGGTCACCTGCAACAAGTACCTATTATGCGAAAAAATGTTTATGCTTATGAGAATGCAAATGCAAAATGCAAACAATCATATTTAAACATTTTCGGGCCGAATCTGCTTTGATTCCAACTTTGGCAAGGGATCAGACACAACATCAAAAAATAAATCTGACTCCAGAAATACCACCGGATTAAACCATAAGAACAAATACTCTCCGAAAACCAGGACTGCCAGAGCACAGATAATTAAACCAAATATTACATTACTGAAAACAAAGTAGTTCTTACAGAAAGATTCAAGCATAATCAAAGGTGATTCCATCAACAATCCTGATGGTAATCCCGAACAAATATAAACAACAAAATCAACTACAAATCAACTCCAAACAAACTAGCTTCAACTTCCTCAAGAAGGTCTGCGGTGTCAGGATGTGTGGGTTGCTGCATCAGCCCTTTGATCAACTTGTTCCTCTTTGCAATCTCTTGGTTCAACTTAGCAATCTGCTCTTTAACGTTGTTGTCCTCGAGCTTCGACTTCTTGACCTCGGCTTGTAGCTTGAGTTCTTCAATTTCTTTTTGTGCTTCTTTCCACCTGGCAAAGTAACGATCTTTCCTTGCTTTCACAACCTGAAGTTCCTCTTTCAACTCTTCATTCTCAATCTTGGCATCTTTCCACATATCCTGATACGTGGCCAGCTCGTCCTCTGCTTTAGTCAAAAGCTTCTTGTTTTTTCTCTTAGCTTTGACTGACGAATCAGCAGCCATACTGATCTTTTTGAAGTGTTGAGCCCGGTCAGCAAAATCCTTCTCTTTTTTCTCTAAATGCGCAGTCATGTCTTGAACTTTCCACTTCAACCCTAAGTTGTCATGTAGAGCATTCTGTAGCCGACTACTCATATCAGAGTTTTCCGCCCTCAGATCAGATATCAACTTACGCTGCTTATCAAACTCTTCGAATGGTACGGTGAGTCTCTCTTCCACAATCTCAGGATATAAGGGAGGCGCCCGGTCAAAAGGCAAATAAAATTCTTCTACCCTCTTCTTCACCCATTCAACATAGGGAGCGAAAGCTTGATTATTGGGCTTACCCAAAACAGTCTTACCTATCTTCTGTCTGCTAAGCCAAGCTTGAGAAGCTTCTTGTGCAATAGCCCCACCATCGGTCGTATGAAAATACAAAGATTCTTCCAAATCTTCCTCAGCTAGAGGATCTTTTAGAGCATATGAAAACTTCCTAATAGCTAGAGACGGGTTGTAGTTAATACCCCCTTTTCTTCCAATCAAGGGTACATTAGGATATCGGCCACAGTTATGCAAAATATTAGCCCCCACTAATCCTTTGTCCACCCACAGAATATCCTTAGCAGCTAAGCCCATCAGACGCTTACTCCACTCTAAAGAAATCCTTGAATCCACAAAAGCACCAGATTGGGCCAAACGTTTGGCAAACCACTTGTAAAAGAGAGGTGCGCAACAACAAACCACCCCCACCTCGTCTTTTCTCATTCCTGTTGTATAGGGCGCAGTGGAGATCACCTAACAAAGTCGGCACCGGATTCTGAGCTGTAAATATCTGAATAGCATTCGTATCGACGAAATCAGACTCATTAGGGAATAACACAATGCCATATATGCACAGAGCCAATATTGCATTGAAAGGCATCCACCTCTTTTCTTTTGCTTCCTCTTGAGCCTTCTTCACTAAGTACCCCAAGTGATAGCCTCGGAATTTTCCTTTCTTAGAAAAGTCAGCCTCCACTGTAAATCTGCTCAAATAAAGAGCCTCAGCCACTGCCTGGAAATCACAATCTCCTTGGGAACCACAGAAAGGAACACCTTCTCTGACAGGAATCTTCAAAAGGTCGGAGTACTCCTCCAGGGTAGGAACCAACACATAATCTGGCATCACAAAGCACCTCAAGGAAGGATCATAAAATTGCATCAAGGTGTGTAGCCCATTATATTCATACTCACTGAGACTCAGAACCAGGGGTAAAATCTAACCATACTTCTCTTCAAAGGCTCATAAAACTTCTGGACCAGCTATACTCTGCAGACTGTTCAACGGGCCAAGAGTGATCTTCGGGAACCTGTAGACGATGATATGCTTCTTACCCCGCTTAGTGTCCATCCCTATGAATGCCCTCTGACTGGAATCAAAGACTATATACTACCTGAAAATGCATAAACATGAGTGTCAGAAAAAATGGAATGCAATGCAGAGCACGGGATCAAGGTATCCACACAAACTGGCTGCACTGTGCTGACTGAATAAACCAAGGCTCTGTACTAAAACTCAGAACAATAACCACCATAGTGATAGAACCAGAAAACCAGGTAGGTTGAAAGTCACGGTTACCTGCAAACCTGCAAACCCCATCCCTCTCACATGTGGGTACTAGGATGCTCAGTATCTCGGGCTCTCAGGTCGAGAAATGATGATACATTCACCATTTCTGGTTTGGCATCATCATCAATCAAGGAGGCCTCAACTGATTCTCCAAGACGAAAGATCCTCAGCTTCAGAGGTTTGAGAAGCAATAGCACATTCAGCCCGAAGGATACAATGCTATCGCCAATCAAAGAGGTCGTCTGCTGATTCACTTCAAAAGGGAAATCCTATGGCAAGTTCCCAGCATTAGGTCCTTGGATCGAGAATGTGCAGCGGGTTTGCCACAAAGCGTGGTCTGCCACTGTCACATTTCGGGAGGAGTGCCGCAACTGAGTCCTTGGGAATGATCATCAGAGTCGACAATTCCTCTAGAGAATAACTACTGGCCTGTATCAACATATAGTAGCAGATAGCTCCGGATAGAACCTCGTCTGATTGTAGGGATCGTGATCACCCACACGTGGCCAACACCACGGGAGCGTCACGCCTGCCCACGCTAAAACCTAGGTGTATGCTCGAGCCTGGGTATTGGGCTCATCTCTCAAAACATCCCAACCCGCCAAACAGAAAACCAGCCAGCACAGCACACTAATATCCAGTATGACAGTAATAAAATGCAATGCAATAAAAGCTGTAAAAACAGTAAAGCAGTAAAGCAAAAAAAATAGTAAACAGCAATACAGTAATATACAATGAAGCAAAGCACCACAAAAACACCCAAAGAAAAGAGAACAAACAAGCGCTAGGATTGACTCGCTAAAAGGAATGGACCAGCAAGAGGTCAACCAGAGTCCCCAGCAGAGTCGCCAGTTGTCGCTCCCGAAAGATTTGAATCCAACGGTACAAACGCGAGAGTGGCGCGGAAAACAGAGTCGCCGGCAATGTGTATTTATCCCAAGAGAGGGAAAGGAAACACTGCATAAAACTGAGGGGAAAGGAAAAGGGCATGGTCTTACGACCAAGAGATCTGGGTTCGGGAGTCGGTTACGCGCGAGGAAGGTATTAGCACCCCCACGCGTCCATCGTACCCGATGGGATCCACGCTTGCTTGTCTCGATCAAAGGGTGTCGTCAACTGGAGCTTCGCTGCTGCTGGAAAGGAAAAGGAACGGGAAAAAGGAAAAAGAAAGGAGAGAGAGAAGAGCAAGAAACAAATGTAGGGAAAATAAAAGAAGTGCTCGCATGGGCCCTACCCCACTGCCTACGTATCTTATCGGGAGCATGAGAATCAGAGCGACGTAGTTCCCCTCACTAGGGGTGGATTGTGTTTTTTAGGGAACGACTTACGTTCTAGCTCAGGTGTTGCAGCTCGCTGAATCGAGACTTAGGCGTTACCGTCTTGCAAGAGAACGAGTAGGAGCACGTTCGTGCGCTGAGAGTGAGTGAGATGAGAAAAGAATTCCCGAATGAAAGACGTTGGTGTTTGTTTGAAGTTTTTTAGCAAGAAGTGTTTTTTACAATTATTTGTAACTTGCATTGAACCAAAGTCTTAAATACAGGAACGAATACTTTCGCGCATCGTCCCCAACAGGACGTACACTAGGTATCCTAGAAGAATGAGAGGAAGCCCCTCGTTTCCCACTTCCCACATGTAAGGCTCAAGCGTAATACACGTTAACCTTTATTAAGTGTTTTTTACTTTTCTTTTGAGATGAGAAGAGAAACGACGCAAGGGAAACTCTAAAGGGAAACTAAGAGTCCTAATGTTATCATGCATGGATGTCCTATGGTTAGTGAGGTTTAGGAGAAAAGACTAACTAACACCTAATGCTAATCCTACTCCAAGCTTAATAAAAAATTAAGTTGTACTAGGTAGCTCTAAGGGGAAAAGAATCCAAGACTTGAACAAGTCTTGTGATCCGTGGGATGGGAAAGAGTGAAAAAGATGAAAAGAGAAAGGAAGAAAGAGAAAAGAGATGGGGCAGCAAGCACATCATAATCATCATATCCAAATCATAACATAGAACATGCTTCAAAGATCATACAAGCACATATCAAGTATACAAGTGAAGGCACACAAGATAGGATGCAAGTAAACTTGCACAAGATTCACAAATTCACACACTAAGGTTTCATACAAAGATGACATGAACAAAATAAGATGAAAGTGAAACCAAGTCAGAAATCAATTCATATCGTGATCATCTAATCCAAACATGCAAGAATGTTTCACATTATGATGCATTATGAGCCAAAGAAACCACAAAACCAATGATGATGATATGCATCATACAAATCAAACCATGATGATTAAATGAGATGAAAACCAAGTAATGAACCCAAAGGGCAGTAGCATACACATTAACATCATGCCAAGATCAAACTCAAGTCATGCAAGATGAATCCTTAAGCAACACATTCAAAACATGCATCAAAGTTAATCAAAACATCCACTTATCATTCATGCAAGCAAAGCAAAGAAACATGTGAAGCAAAGAGTGAGAACATGTCACATAAAGCAGCTTAAACCAAGAGGGTCAGAACCTCTAGCATGTCATATAAATCAAACAAAAGGCCTCATGCATTGGTTGTATCAAACAAGGAAACATTTCACAAGATTAAGTCAAACATACCACAAAATTCAAGTCCAAAACAACATCAACTTGTAAAATCAAGAATAAATTGAAAAATGATCAAATGAGGATGTTTCCAAAGCCACAAGTAAGCTCAAACAGAACATGATCATACCATAAAAACATCTCAAGCATCACTCCATCACAAATAAGCAAATGCATTCGAACTAGATCATGCATCCAAGTATACCTCAATCAAACTTGCATCACAAACAAAATTCAACCAAAAATATCCAAGTGAATTAATAAAATCCAAAAAAATATTCAAACTAAAGTTAGCTCATTCAAGCAGCATATGCAAAAAGATCAAACCAAAATTCACAAACTAAATACCTCAAACAAATAGGCAAAGGTCAAGTAAGCACCATGTATTAATATACAAAAGAGAGGGAGCAAAATGCAACATGAAATGAGTTTAAAAATGAAACAAAAATGTTTTTATGCACTTCAGAATGTCAAATAACAAATACAAAAAGAATGGATTGAAAATGTTTTATAGATGATGAGAAATAAATTTCACAAGTTGGAGTGTGCAAGTGAAACAATTAAGAAAAGAAAATAAAGTAATTAATTAAAACAGATGCCAATAATAAAATAAAATGAGAAAATAAAATATGGAAAAAATTTATAAAACTAAAAAGAAGTTTCATGATTTTTTGTATGATTTTTAGATGCATAAAAATAATTTTAGAATTTAAAATGCAAAACAAATAATAAAAAAAAAAGAAAAAGAAAAGAAAGAAACGTGGGGGTGCAATGAGTAAAGAATTGACGTTCAAATAATGGAAATGGGCTTAAGGGGGGTGGAAATAGCGAAGCCTAATGCCAAGAGGTCCAAAACACAAGGTCAAAGAGAGAGTATGGAAACAGTCAAACATCAGATTTAATCCCAGCCAGCCATTTAATCCAACGCGCGTAAACAAGACAAACAAGATCCACACAATCAAATTTAATTAATATCAGCGGTCCAGATCCAAAGGCACACCACAATCCACATGCACACGCAACCACACAAACAACTCAGCTCACCATACTCTCCCACGCGCCCAGCACATGCCTTCATTTATTTGTTGGTAAAAAAAACAACCGCATGATGAGATCAACGCACACGATTTAATCACACATTCAAAAATTATTTAAAATCAATGGCTATGATGTGAGCACACGGTAACACACTTGGGATGGCAAACATGTAATCACTAAATTAAAAACATAAAAAACAAAACACGTGGCAGAATGATGGACGTTAGATCATGCTGACGGACGGCTAGGATTCCTTCTTCTCCACTTGACCACCTCGCCGGACTGGTTTTCAGGCAGCCGCCGGAGCTAGGGCTCCGGTCACCCTCTCCGGTGAGCTGTAGTGAAAAAATCTCCAGAAAATGCGTACGGGTACACTATCTTGACTAGAAAAACGCAAGGATCTCAAATATCCAGTCCATTTTAACAAACCATCAACCAATAAGGAGAATCGAACAAAAACAACTTTAGATCTAAAACTTTAAATCAACAATACACACATGATACACGTCCAAACTTCAAATAAAATAGATCATCATGCTCAGGGAAGTTCACAGATCATTATGCATATCAAAAATTCAAGTTCTGTGAGTATGAAAAATTCACCAACCTGAACCTTGTAGAACTTGAAAACCTCCAAGAAATCCCTCCAAATACTGCAGATCCACTCCTTGGAACCTCTAGATGCAAAATAAATGCAACTAGAACTTGAAATCGTACTAGATCTTGAGATTTAAGTTTGAACCCTCTTGAATGGCGCTTGGTGAAATCTTCAGTATGAACTCAAAATAGCAGTGGATTCTTGCTCTATTCTCTTCACTGATCAAGAATATGAAGAGAAAACTCAAAGAAGCTCCAAGAAGAATGAGATTCAATGAGAGGAAGTGTGAGAGCAAAAAACCACAACTGTGCAAATGAGAGTCTCTACCCTAGCTGCGAGGGTATGAGTAAGCATATATACCCTTCATTAGTTCACTGATTAGGATTAGGAGGTGATTAGAACTTTTGTTAATGAGATTTGGGTGAAATTGCAAAAATGCATTTTACACCACCACCACCAATTTACACGTGGGAAACCCTTGTACTCAGCATAATTCACCTCCAATCCACTCAGGGATCACTTCTGAATTGATTTTGGGCCTTGCACTTTCTTGGTTTGCAAGCTTTGAATTAATTTGGCATTTTTGCACTTTGTGAAAATAATAAGAAATATGGCATGGCATGAATTGATTCAAAGGCCACAAATGATATTCTTGACTTGTATTTTGATATTGTAATGTGACATGAAGCAATTGGGAACATTACAAGTCCTTTTGAGTAAAAATGCCTATGGTGGAAAATTTGACATATAAGGAATCCATGAAAAGCACCTTGCATTGTTTTGGCCATAACTAGAGTTCCACAAATGATATGGAAATGTTCTAGTACTTTTTGGAAATGGGAGAGAAAGATCTTCAACTTTCATGTTGGAGGAAAATTCATTTGGAGCATCCTTGATGATGAAAAGTCAAGTTGAATGTGGTGGAAAAATTACCAAAAATGGAAAGTTTGTATTATAGGTCATTTTCCAAATTTAGTAACTTTTGCACAACCTCTTGATTCTTGATGAATGGCATGAAAATTGACAATTGAAGACCATATGAGGATGTGAGACCTTGAAAACCATGAAAAGACCCTAAAAAATTCCACAGTTGACTTTCTCCTTCACAGTTGACTTTTGCTTATTTCACCAGCAATTGATCCACTGAACAGTCTTCACCATGAACCATCAACCAAATCTCCATCCATGGACACTTGTGAGCATATGGAAACCATAAAACATGCTTGAACCCCCAAAGTCTTCAAGAAACTCTCTTGAAACCAAAAACCCTGATTGGCCTCTCTGGTTAGGAGGGAGAAATCCACTTGCAATCTTTTGCCATGCTTGACCTTAAGAAGATATGATGAACCCCATGAGCCACCTTGAAGCTTGAGATTTGAGAATATGGACCAAGTGCCTTGATCCCATGCCCTATGCTGAATGCCATGCTATGCAATCTATGACCTACTATGGAATGCAAATGAGTAAAGCATAGACCAATTTGTTGAGAAATCATGAAGGTAAATTTTAAGGTATTACAACGTGGTTGAAGGAATCCTATCTACGCTGGTACAGTTCTGCGATCCGGTTTACCAGTGCTTCACTTTCCCGGATTACCAAATTGCACCAACACTGGAAGAGTACTCCCACCTGATTGATTTACCTATCACTGACCAAGCTTCGTTTTTCGGACAGGAAGAAATTCCAAAGAATCAGGCCATTGCAAGAGCAATCTCTTTGGATGAGTCAGAAGTAAGGACTCACATAACCACTAAAGGAGGAATCCAGGGTTTACCGGATAAATTCCTGATGTAGAAAGCTCTATACTTTGCTAGTATAGAAAACATAACTGCCTTCAAAGACGTATTTGTTCTGCTCATATATGGGTTATTCCTTTTTCCCAACATTGACAACTTCGTTGATACCAATGATGTTAAGATATTCTTGATAGGAAACCCCGTGCAAACCTTGCTCACAGATGCTTATCATTCTGTACACTTAAGGAATTTGTACAGTGGAGGAATGATCACATGCTATGTGCCCTTACTCTATAAATTGTTTATTTCCCACTTGCCCAAGTCTGCTGCTTTTTGGGATCATAAGAGTACTCTACGTTGGTCACAAAGGATAATGTCCCTTACAAACTCTGACATAGATTGGTACAATAGGATTTACGAAGGGATAGAGATCATCGACAAGTGTGTAAATTTCCCTAATGTGCCCCTTCATTGGAACTAAAGGAGGAATCAACTATCATACAATTTTAGCTCGCCGTCAACTCGGATACCCGATGAAGAATATCCCACATAATGTTCATCTGGAAGGTCTTTTCTTCAAGGAAAGGGAAAATGACAGGGCACTAAAGAAAGAAATAGTGCATGTCTGGCAACATGTTCACAGGAAAGGCAGAGAGTCTCTGGGAAGACCAAACTGTACCTCCATGGAACCTTATCTCCACTGGGTACAAACTAGAGCCCTCAAGCTGAGGATGCCTTACCCTCGCCAAGAAGTTTTTCCATTAAAGGAATTTGTCCTTTATTTCATGTCTGATGCAGAAAAACTCTAGGCCGCTCTTAACAAAGTCCAACTTGAGAAGAGCTCTTGGAGGAACAAATAATAGATCCTTAATTTGGAATGTACCAAGATTCAGGAACTGTTATAGGAGAAGGTGCTCTGATTGAGATATTAGAGCAGCATGCTATAGAAAGTCAGGAAGACCGAAGAAATTTGCTCGCTCCATTCACTTGGCAAAGGATCATCGACCCAACAATGGCTGAAGAGGCCCGATCAAAGAAAAGGAAAATACAGGAACCAGCATCTGAGCTCTCTTCAGGGAGAACTCAGGATCCATTAGCTTAGACATTTTCCTTACAGCACTTTGTAAAATGATGTACTTTTCTTTGTAAAATATTGCAATCTTTCGAATTCAATAAAAGGGGTCTTCCCCCCACTGTGCAATATTTGCAATCTAATTGTTAAAGTTTCTTTTTGAAAACAAAAACTAAAAAATATGTCTTTGCATATCATTCATCATTCTCACATAACAAATTTTTCTTGAGTCTCACGTATGTGTCACAATTCTAGAGTCAAACTGCCTCATTCGTACAATACTCAGACCAATCGACAAAAGAAAAAGGACGATCTCGAGGAAGAGAACAGAGAGCTGAGAGAAGAAATCGACGCTCTAAAGGAAAGTTTGGAAAAACTTCACAGCAACCTGCAAACCCTGGCAGCAGCTCAGGAGCAACAGCATCAAAGGACGGTGATCTTAGAGATTACATCTACACCCATATTGGAGACACATGAAAATCATCCTTGGTACAACATGCCTAAAGGGCGCCCCTGGGGCATGCCTTTCAACTTTATACCTGAAAGATATATCCCACGGTCACTGAAGACCCAGAAACCATTGCAAGAACCGCTGGCCCTGAAGGTTACAAACTTCGAGAAAGTGAAGATGCAAGGGTTACGGCAGCAACTCCTGAAGGTTATAAACTTCAGGGCACTGAAGCGCCAAGGGTCACCGCTATAATGTCTATACCACAACTAGGGGTGCACACTGTCCTGGAAGGACAGATTCCGCAAGCAATTTCTGGTGGAAACGAAGATATGTACGAAAGGATGAATGAGTTCCAGGAAAAATTCATGGAAATGCAAAAGGAACTGCATGCCATTCGCGATCAAGACTTATTCGGAAAGGACGCCGCCGACCTCTATTTGGTCCCTAATGTAAAGATACCGCACAAATTCAAAGTGCCGAACTTTGAAAAATACAAAGGCAACTCTTGCCCTCAAAGTTATCTGGTGATGTATGCTCGAAAAATGTATACTCAAACAAACAATCAACAACTACTGATCCATTACTTCCAAGACAGTTTAACCGGTGCCGCACTCAAATGGTACACGGGTTTAATCTGCACCAAGATCAGTACTTTTGGAGATCTCGGGGAATAAATACAACTTGGACATGGCACCGGATAGGGATCAGCTCAGAGCAATGTCACAAAAGGATAACGAAACCTTCAAAGAATATGCTCAGAGATGACGTGAAATTTCTGCTCAGATCTGTCCCCCTCTTGAGGAAAAGGAGATGGCCAAGATCTTTTTGAAAATGTTGAGCTCGTTCTGTTATGACCGAATGGTCGCCAGTGCGCCCAGTGACTTCACTGAAATGGTGAACATGGGAGTACGCCTATAAGAGGCAGTCCGAGAAGGACGATTGGTCAAAGATGCAAAGCCATCCAGTAGTACCAAAAGATACGGTAGTGCTTTCCAAAAGAAGAAAGAGTAAGATATCAATAATATCTCTCTAGGAAAGCAAATGCGAAGGTATCAACCGGTAGCGGCGGTAACTCCCTCTATCAACCCAGTGCCAACTCCAACTTATCAACCTCGGGTTGCTCAGAACCAACCAAATCAACAACAGTATCAGCAAAGGCCGCAACAGCTTCTTCAGCAGGCTCGCCCGTAGTACAAAAATAACAATCGTACTACTAGACCATCAGGGTTCGACCCTATACCGATTTTGTACGCAGAATTATTTCCACTTTTACTGGCCAAAGGGCATGTTCAAACCATGACTCCTCTTACAATACAAGAATATCCGCCTTTTTGGTTCAAAGCAGATCAAACTTGCCCTTACCACCAAGGAGGAACGGGACACAACATTGAGAATTGTTTCAGCTTCAAGTCTGATGCACAAAAGCTTGTCAGGAACGGGATTTTATGTTTCAAAGATACTAACCCAAATGTTCAAACGAACCCATTACCGCAACATGAGAAGACTACAGTGAATTTGATAGAAAGAGAACCTGTCAACAGTTATCAAATTCACAATGTACTACTATTGGGAACCAATCTGGTGAAAATGCATTGCAAATAGAGCGGGTACGACCACATGCCATCTCACAACTATCATCAGTGTGATATCTGCTCCAAAGACAATCAAGGGTGTGCCAAAGTACAAACAGCTCTGCAAGAACAAATGGATCTGGGCTGGATTCAGGATCACCGAATCCGTGAAGTAAACATGGCCCATACACATCCCAACATTGTACAGAGCCACGACATCCGTGCAATGAACGTCAACTTAGTGGCGATGTATTCAAGACAAAGTCAGTATTATAATCTGCCACGACACGATTACAACACTTGTCCAATCTGCTCAACAGATTATCAGGGATGCTTTTTTGTACAAGAGGCCCTCCAACGTCAGATGGATCTCGGATGGATCCAAGACTACCGCGAAAGAAATAACCATCAAGTCAATATGGTTCAGATTTTTGACATACGCTTGATGAATACTAGTCTAGTGGAATTACATGCTAAGTACAGACTCGGTTTTCTGGCTTCACATGATTATCTAGACTGTAAAGAATGCTGCGAAGATGACCAAGGGTGTGCGCTTGTGAAAAGAACACTTCAACATCTACTGGACCACTAGTGGCTTCCGATATACCTAGATGAAGTTACACAACGGATTAGCATAACTGATGGGAATCCTGATAGACATCAAAGTTGTGATATCCATTCAATGGAAACAGATCTAGTAAAGATGCATTGCATACAAAGCGGATATGGTCGGGTACCACCTCACAATAATGAGCACTGTAGAGTGTGCTCAGAAAATAACCAAGGATGTTATCGCGTCAGGCAGCCCTCCAAAATCAGTTGGACCAGAAAGAGATTTGACCCTGTTCAAGTTCTGGGTTGATCAACATGATACAAGACTACCTCCCTGGTCAGAACAAAAGCGATGTCGTAATCTCCAATCATGGAATAACCAAGGACGTTTGCACCATAATCCCTCTACTCAATGAATCAAATATCCCTCTTGATAGTAGAAAAGTTCCCAACCAAGAACTGATCGAGGTTGCCTATAACGGTCAGAAAAACCAAAAAGACCTTGTGGTTATCTACCTGCCAGGTCCAATACCATACCAGTCAGATAAGGCTATCTCTTACAAGTATGGTGCAAGGACCATTGAGAACGGAAAAGAAACTCTATTACCCTCTGTCGTGAACATTTCCGACATCAGTCGAGTTACCCGGAGTGGTCGGATCTTCAACAGAGGAGTTGGAGAACCTGCCCAAGAAAAGGAACCTCAAACGGAAGTTCCTAACCAACAAGTCGGTCAATCTAGTAATCCAGAACTTGTAAAAAACAACGATGAGATGCTGAAGCTCATCAAGAAAAGCGAGTACAACATTTTGGACCAATTGTTGCAAACTTTGTCTCGAATCTCTGTACTATCTCTCCTGCTTAGTTCAGAAGCTCATAGGGAAGCTCTACAGAAGGTCTTAGAACAAGCCATTGTGGAACAAGATGCGACAGTAGGATAATTTGACAGCATCATATCCAACATCACTTCCTGCAACAACTTAGGATTCAGTGATGAAGAACTGCCGGAAGAAGGCAAGAAGCATAATATGGCCCTCAACATTACAATCAACGGCCAAGACGATGCTTTAGCCAGCGTACTGGTGGATATAAGATCATCTTTAAATGTTATGCCAAAATCAACTCTAGTACGACTATCATTTCCAGGAGCTCCGATGAGAGGCAGTGAGATCATCGTCAAAGCTTTTGACGGATCTAGAAAAATAGTTATCGGCGAAATCGATCTTCCAATAACCATCGGTCCTCACACTTTCCAAGTCACTTTCCAGGTAATGTACATCCGAGCAGCATACAGCTGTTTATTAGGAAGACCTTGGATACACGAAGCTAGGGCAGTCACTTCGAC
Organism: Lathyrus tuberosus; assembly: GCA_022829125.1. Lineage (NCBI taxonomy): Eukaryota > Viridiplantae > Streptophyta > Magnoliopsida > Fabales > Fabaceae > Lathyrus > Lathyrus tuberosus. Next base: position 3,420,306 of record JALAZF010000019.1, on the reverse strand, counting down.
ACTTCACCAGAAGTTGAAGTTTGTCAAGAATGACAAGTTAGTCACAGTATGTGGAGAGAAAGCCTTAATCGTGAGCAACTTATCATCATTCTCCTGTGTAAAACCAGAGGAGGTTGTTAGAACCCAGTTCCAAAGCACTCTTGGTGATCAATGAGAATCGACCAGAAAGAGGAACATCGATTTCCTTATACAAGGATGCTCTCAAAGTGATTAAGACTAATGGCATAAAAGGATGGGGACATATTGTAACTCCTGCGGATAACAAGACTAAGAAAGGTCTTGGTTTCTCTTCAACCTGTACCTAGACTAGAAAGAAGGATGAAATTTTTTGTCCCATTCAGGATTTCTTCCATAGTGGAGGTTTCCTCCACCCAATATCTCAAGAAGTACACACCATTGATGGGAACGAATCCTCCTATATGGATGAAGAGTGGAAATCTTACCTTAACCATGACGGTTATATGTCTCAGGAAGAAGCGTGCATGCCATTCTGTTTTCCAAAGCAGAGCCTGAGATATATACTAAGATCAGACGTCCGGATGATCTATAGAGATTGTGATCTTGAAGGATGTCGTGCTCCACCCAATTCATTAGAGGAAGACAATCTAATGAAAGACAACTGTGGCTATGATCCCCTGGATGACTTGCCTATCTGGAAGCCATACACAGAAGACTTGGGGCTAAAGAGTCAGCCGGACGATGCCTATCAGCTGAGTAATGTTGAAAAGAATACCCATGTCCCCACATAGTCATGGAATCTATACTCAGGACACTCCGAAGATGTCCAACACCACAGTGATGAATTTGCAAAGATTGCAGGACAAGAATTCATCAACTACGCATTTCCTGAAATCAACGTCATCGAGGAAGATGACTCATCGAGTCCCACAGAAACATGGGACATCTTAGGACAGCCGAGCGGCAAGTATGTCTTCCTAGTTAAATACACTGATCCCAAAAGCTCTCCTATCAGGCTTGAGGACATCCAACCAACTGGTTAGGGAGATCCCCTTGAAAGTAAAAACACTATGGAAGATGCGACAGAAGAATTCTCCTATGACAACTCCGTGTGGGAAGAAGACTCCAATGACCCTACTCCGCCAGAAATCAGCGTTGTTTATGAAGAAAAACCAAGAAGGAAGATACCAGAATTTATGATTCACAGAGGAGTTCATCGCCATTGGGTTGCTGTCGATGTCCCGAAAGTCGTCCATAAGTTTAAGTAATTACAATCTTTGTTTTAACCTTTCGCCTTGCCCAAGTGAAACAAATGTTTTTATAGGGCTCACCTTTCTATAAATATCCCTATTCGCTTTGTCCAAAGCGACAGTGTTTTGTTTTATAGGGCTGTATTTCAAGAATCGACAAATCATTAATAAATAATGTCATTCTGAATTCCCGCATTTATTGTTGTTTTCACTTTTCGTTTTAAAAAAATGGTAATCCTAAAAACAGTCCAAAATAAAAACAAGCATTTTTCAGAAAATACACTGCACACACTCTTGCATTATATCTGTCTTTTCTAAAAAATGAATCATCACGTCATGCAGATTGCTTGTTTTAAACCCCATTGAAACATACGATCCAATGCCTTCTCCCAACTTTGAATTCCCGATATTTGAAGCTGAAGAAGAAGAGGACGAAGAAATCCCAGAAGAGATCTCCCGACTACTCAGGCAAGAGGAAAGGTCTATTGAGCCTCAGAAAGAGCCGTTGGAAACGGTCAATTTGGGTTCAGAGGAGGAAAAGAAATAAGTTAAGATTAGAGCACTGCTCAGTCCAACTGTCAGAGAGGACTTGATAAAACTTCTCAAAGAGTTTCCAGATGTATTTGCTTGGTCCTATTAGGACATGCCAGGGTTGGATATCAGCATCGTGGAACACTGTTTACCACTAAAAATGGAATGTCCGCCAGTAAAACAAAGACTGAGAAGGACTCACCCAGATATGGCCATCAAAATTAAGGAGGAAGTGCAGAAGCAGATCGACGCAGGTTTCCTCGCCACCTCAGAATATCCTCAATGGTTGTCCAACATAGTGCAAGTTCTGAAAAAGGACGGAAAGGTCAGAATGTGTGTAGACTACAAGGATCTGAACAAAGCAAGTCCAAAAGACGACTTCCCCTTGCCACACATTGACATGCTGGTAGACAGTACAACGAAGTTCAAAGTCTTCTCCTTCATGGATGGATTCTCGGGCTACAATCAAATCAAAATGGTGCCGTAAGATATGGAGAAAACTTCATTCATCACCTCATGAGGCACCTTTTGCTACAAGGTAATGTCGTCCGGTCTAAAGAACGCGGGGGAAACCTATTAAAGGGCCATGACAACTCTGTTTCACGACATGATGCACAAAGAGATTGAAGTGTACGTCGATGACATGATTGCCAAATCTAAAACAGAAGAAGCGCATGTGGGACACCTATCAAAGTTATTCAAGTGTCTGAGAAAATACAAACTCCGCTTGAATCCTAATAAGTGCACGTTCGGTGTTCGCTCAGGGAAACTCTTAGGATTCATCGTCAGCCAAAAAGGAATTGAGGTTTATCCTGACAAGGTCAGAGGATTTTTGGGACATCTGAATTACATCTCAAGGTTCATATCCCTCATGAACACGACATGCGCGCCGATCTTCAAACTATTCAGAAAGAATCAAAGCTGTGTATGGATAGAATATTTGTTGAATCCACCAATTCTGTCCCCTATAGTAGAAGGAAGACCATTAATCATCTACTTAACAGTCTTGGAAGACTCCATGGGTTGTGTACTTGGCCAACAAGACAAAACAAAGAGAAAAGAGTCTGCCATTTACTACTTAAGCAAGAAGTTCACGGACTGTGAAACTCGGTACACTATGCTCGAGAAAACTTGTTGCGCTCTGGCTTGGGCAGCCAGACGTCTTCGCCAGTACATGATTTGTCACACTACTTAGTTAATCTCCGAAATGGATCCAATCAAGTACGTCTTTGAAAAGCATGCTCTCAAGGGGAGGATTGCCCATTGGCAGATGTTGTTATCAGAATACGATATCGAATATCATGTTCAAAAAGCCATCAAAGGAAGTATTTTAGCTGATCATTTGGCTCATCAACCGATTGACGATCAGGAATCAGTCGAATTTGACTTCCCAAATGAAGATGTCATGTACTTGAAAATGAAGGGTTGCGATGAACCGCTACCCAGCGAAGGGCCAGAACCAGGTTCCCAATGGGGACTAATATTCGACGGAGCCGTCAATACTTATGGAAATGGAATTGAGGCAATCATTGTAACACTTCAGGGTACCCATATTCCTTTCACTGCCAGACTAATATTCAAATGCACAAACAACGAGGCCGAATACAAAGTTTGTATCATGGGTCTCGTGGAAGCTATTGACTTAAGGATAAAGAATTTGGATGTGTATGGAGACCTGATTATCAATCAGATCAAAGGAGATTGGAATACATACCAATCAGGATTGATTCCTTACAAAGATTATGCGAGAAAATTGTTACCATTCTTCAATAGAATCGAGTTTCACCACATTCCTCGTGAGGAAAATCACATGGCTGATGCACTAGCCACTCTCTTTTCCATGATTGCTGTAAGTCAATGGAACGATGTACCTAGGATTAACATAATGCGCCTTGAAAGGCCCGCTTACATCTTCGCAATGGAAGCAGTCATCGATGACAAACGCTGGTATCATGATATCAAGTGCTTCCTTCAAAAATAAGAGTACCCACCTGGGGCATCGAGAAAAGATAGGAAGACTCTCAGAAGACTGGCTGGCAACTTCTTCCTGAACGGTGATACACTCTACAAAAGAAACTTTGACATGGTTTTGCTCAGATGTGTAGATAGACAAGAAGCAAACATGCTGAAGAAAGAAATTCACGAAGGATCCTTTGGTACTCATGCCAATGGACACACAATGGCGAGAAAAATTCTGAGAGCAGGATATTATTGGCTGACAATGGAATCTAATTGCTACAAGTACATAAGAAGGTGTCACAAGTGTCAGATATACGCTGACAAAATCCATGTACCGCCAACGCATCTCAAAGTCCTTTCTTCTCCATGGCCTTTTTCTATATGGGGAATCAACATGATTGTCATGATTGAACCCAAAGCTTCAAACAGACATCGGTTCATCCTGGTAGCCATTAACTACTTTACCAAGTGGGTCGAAGCAGTATCATACACCAATGTAACCCGACAAGTGGTGGTCCAATTTATCAAGAACAATCTCATCTAACGTTATGGTATTCCAAGCCAGATCATTACTGATAATGGATCCAACTTGAACAACAAGATGATGAAAGAGTTGTGTGCTGAGTTCAAAATTGAACACCATAACTCATCTCCCTACCGGCCTAAGATGAATGGAGCGGTAGAAGCGGCTAACAAGAATATCAAGAAAATCATTCAAAAGATGGTTGTAACCTACAAAGATTGGAACGAGATACTACCCTGTGCTCTTCACGGGTATCGCACATCTGTCTGCACTTCAACAGGGGCAACCCCTTTCTCTCTGGTATATGGCATGGAAGCAGTGCTCCCCATAGAAGTAGAGATACCATCAATCAGAGTATTGATGGAAGCTAAGCTAACATAAGCTGAATGGTGCCAAAGCAAGCACGATGAACTGAACCTAATCGAAGAAGAGAGAATGACAGCTTTATGTCACGGTCAGATGTATCAGCAAAGAATGAAGAAAGCATTTGAAAAATATGGTCTGACCTCGTGTCTTCAGAAAAGGAGACCTGTGCTCAAGAAGATACAATCATTCCTCATTGACTCCAGAGGCAAACAGACTCCGAATTATGATGGCCCTTACATTGTTAAGAAAGCCTTCTCAGGCGGCACCTTGAGACTCGCAACCATGGATGGAGAGGAGTTTACCTACCCCACGAATGTTGATGTAGTCAATAAATACTTCGCCTAAATAAAAAAAACATTTCGGTGGATTGAAAACCCGAAAGGGCGGTCCAGGAAAAAATTAGAGACACAAGCAAAAATCATCCCGATTGATTGAAAACCTTAAAAGGAAATCTAGGAAAAAATTAGGGATTCCTGGCAAGTAACTACATCTAACAAGGTTAAATCCCCAGCAGTAACGCCATCCGTCGAAAAGACTTCAGTCATGGTCACCTTCGACAGAAGCTTAGAATGTCCAGAATTCAAAGTTGGTAGAAGGATAGCGGTCGTTATGTTTCAATGTAGCCCCATTTTCCCTTTAAATTACCATTTTTCTAAACTTTGTAATGATCTATGGGATCACGCGCTAGACTGATTACCATTCTATCAATAAAATTTGAGCCCTAGTGCTTTTGTTTGAAATTCTCATTTATTTTGCTTTATAGAATGACATTTTAACATGATCAACGATTATTGAAACAAAAAAAATGAATTACACTTTCAAATTTCTCCTGCTTTTAAAATAAAGATGGCATTTCTTTTTTACTAACTGAACACAAAAAAGAACATCGATGGCTTCTCCGGAAGAGATTAAACCTCAAAGTGCAGAATCAAAGTACTCCATCTAAACCGGTACACTTGAATTAAGGATCAACTATTTCAGATGTAATGTCCCGTCTGATATCCCCGACAAAGTTCTTACCTTTGAAGACCAATTAATGGTTCTTTCTCCCCCAGTAGGGTCTACCCCTCCTAAGTAGGAAAGCATTACTATCTTGAACCAATGATACTTTTTATCCCCCACAGTGGCCGAGTATCCAGTCATGTTCATCCACCAGTTCGTATGTCGCGTCTGTTTTGTCAGCATAAACATACATACATCATGCATAATTGATTCATATTCATATTCATGTTGCATTAATACCACTCTGGTCATACTCACTCCCAAGTGATAAAGTCCTCTCACAGTAAAGTTGTCAGTTCTTTCCTCATCCGAAAGTGTATCATTTGAGCAATCTCTCCCCAATTTATTTCTGGATTGGAGATTATCCATGTCCGCTTTGATAACTTGAACCTCTGAAAGACGAGAAGACATTCGATTGACACTTTTGGAACATCACTCTTTACCTTTGAAGATGATATTTTCGCTTTCCCAGATTAAGGAAAATACCCAGAGAAAGCCCCTCCGCTAAAAGACTCTCGGCAATACATCAGTTTTTCTCCCAAGAAATTTGATGTTAATGAAGTCATCAGCACCTTAAATTTGGATTACATCACATGGAATTTCTCCGAGAAAGATCTCGAAGAAAAGTATAATGTAACCTCACCAAGTGAAAAACATTCTCTCAAGAGACTCGGTTTCCCCAGTAGAGTCGGCAAATGGCATCTCCAACAGAGAAGTTTGCACACCCCTGTAATTCAGACGAATGGGCTTCCCCAACAAGTCTGACATCAAATTTTTTCCATCAAATGGCATCTCCCCAGTAAAACTCGGCGAGAAGTTTGATGAAGACCGCTACAAATAACGTTCCTTGTCAAGAAAGAAACTCGACAAGAAGAGACTGAGACCACTTCCGTGGCTAAAGACCAGGATCAAGGGGAAGTTTATTTCATAAGAAACTGAGACCAGTTCTGTGGATGAAGACCAGGATCGAGGGGAAGTTTATTTCTTAAGAAATTGAGACCAGTTATGTGGCTGAAGACTAGGATCGAGGGGAAGTTTATTTCATAAGAAACTGAGACCAGTTCCGTGGCTGAAAACCATGATCGAGGGGGAAGTTCTACCTTTTTTCTAAGTAACGTTGCTTAGCAAAAGAAGATGGATGAGCAAACTGATATTCACAGTTAAAATTTTGGGTATTCTGATATTTAATCCTCTTGCACCTTGAATGTCCGAATATCTCCGCCATTCACACCTTCGGGTCCAAGAAGATTAAATAGGGGTTGTCGTAACCCGAAATTTGACCTCCTCTTTTGCCTTTTGCATAAGCATGTGCATTAGCATTGTCGGCATACACATTCGCACTTTTCTCTATGTGTTTCTTGTTGCAGGATCTGCAGGTTTTCCAAGCCCGATTAATCGCATCCTCTCAAGATTATTTCATCACCAAAACAAGCTCAAAATAAAGGTTTCTATGTTTACTCATCAAAACAAGAGGTGGAAAATCGAATCCGGCATTTCAGCCTCATTTCCAAGCTAATTTGGGTAAAATGGACTGAAGTAACCGGTTAGCAGATATGCAGTAACCGGTTACTCAATGTATTTTTCACCAGAAATGCAAATTTTCACGCAAGTAACCGGTTAGCAGATATGCAGTAACCGGTTACTCTGTACAAAGTTGCAAATTTTGCTGCATTTTTGGGACAGCAGGGGTACACTCTCTTTGGCCTTTGTTTCTACATTGTTCTAGCAGCATGTGGAATATTCCGGACATTTCAAGGCTATTCAAGACACTTCACTTGCATTTATTCAATGCATCACTTTAAATTAAGAGCACCATGTTACTTAATTTACAAGCATGTCAACCTTTGGATTTTGAAGCCCACATTGGGATTATTACCGAGTTGATCCTAACTAACCGAGTTAACCGCCTTGACTCAGTGAGCCAAGTGTAACTAACTCCAACCCTAACTCCAAACCTCCCAAAGCTAAGTCCAAACCAAAGTCCAAAGCTCTCACACTCCATACCTAAAGTCTATATAAGCCAAGCTTCACCATTTCACAAACTCTCCACAATCATTCACAACCATTTTCACACATTGCACTCTCTAATCTCTCACATTCTCTCTGAATTTTCTGGAATTTCTACATCTTCATCTCAAATCTCTTTCCAAAACCTCACCAAAAGCTCTTATTTCTTGAAGGATAATCACTTTTCACATTGAAAGTGATTATTTCTTGAGCTTAAGCTCCATCAATTTTGCAATTCTACTTGGATTTCTGGAGTTATTTTAGCTTGTGGATTAATCTCAAGTATTTGCTTCAACTTTCAACGGTTCGAATTCGCATTTTGGAGTTTCGATGTATTTTGCTCGGTTTCGATATGTTTCGTCTACAAATTGAAGATTCCTCTAGTTTTCTTTGATTCTTTGCATCAAGATCACTTTGCAACATTCACCAAGCCAAATCTCCGGCTTGTAGGTTAGTAGATCTCACTAATTTTACTGTTTCGAGCATTTTCGCATCATTCGCGATGTAGTCTATAATTTTGCGTGTGAATTAATTTTTCATTATTTGATCCATGGTCTTGATGTGTTAATTGATTTTATCCCTGCTTATTTGCTGTTTTCAAGTTCAATTTTCGTGCACAAATTCATGCCCTAGATGTGGTGTTTGACATAAGTGATTATGTGCTGAAAACTACTTTTAAAAAGCTGTTTTTGCTGTTATTTTTGCCACTGTCTCAGTGGTAACCGGTTACAGCATATCTGCTAACCGGTTACTCAGTGTAAATTTCACCAAAAACGCTGATTTTCAAGTAAGTAACCGGTTAGCAGATATGCAGTAACCGGTTACCACTGAACAGAATGGCCAATTTTGAGTTTTTTCAAGCTTGTTTGGTATCCTTTCTTCTTCTAACTTCCATGGATTAATGTGCTTGATTTTTAGGGATGTTTTAAGTGTTGTTTAACCTCTGTTTGAAGCATGTTTATGAACTTTCGATGCACGATTTCGATTATTCAACTTGTTCATATTTTTGGCAATGTTTGTTCATGAACATCTTGCATTTCATTTGATCACTTGTTAACATGTTTGCATTGCATACTAATTGTCCTTTTGGTACTGTTTTGCATGTTTGTTTCTTGATTGCATTAAGTTTGTTCTTTATTGAGCAAATTTAATCATGCTTAATCAATAACTCACACCTTTTGCTTTAATGATTTTTCATTCTCTTTGGAAAATTATTAGCAAATCACTCCCTTTGATTAATTGATCGAAACCATGTTTCGATTAGTTGATCTTTCCCTTCCTTCTCTTTAGGATCTCTTTAGATCTTCTCTTTCTTGACCCCTCTGCGGAGTTGGAGTTTTCACGACGTACGACGCATGACGCATTGCACTGGAGCACTGTATAAACTGAAGCTGTTACGGTGTCCATTTCGCAACGCGTGGAGCACCGTACAACTTGGAGCTGTTGTGCTGTCCGTTTCATCTTCTGCATTACACCCTGTGTGTTAGAAAAGGAATGAGAAGGGAGAATTCCTACTCTCACTCTGACTACTTCAGGTAGGGGACGAATGACCCTGTGCTTGGCGTAGTCATCTCTATCTTGAGGCGGTAGTGTACCCTCTTCCCCCAGTCGAGTCGATCCTTGATCACTCTTATCTCTTTCAATCTCTCTTTTGATCAATCACCTTCTTGGTTAAGATCTTTGTTCCTTGGGTTAGCAAGTTTTCTTTGTTTCAACACCATTTTCACTTCTCGCAGTCAATCATTACTCGCTGATTCCCCTGAAGAATCCTAATTCACTTTCTTCGGTTAAACACAGTACTTCTGTTACAACCAGACCCCCTAGTAGAGTTCGCAACCTTCTTTTGGGTTCTTCTCCCTTTGATTGGTTAATCACTGCCTGCCAGTTAAAACACCAATATTTTCACTTCTTCTCAGTTAACCACAGTCCGTCTTTAATACACTGAGCCTTTTAGGTTAATCACCTTCTATTGGTTAATCACCCTTTTCTTTCAGGTAACCACAGTCTGTCTGTTAAAATACTGAGCCTTTTGAGTTAATCACCTCTTCTTGGTTAATCACTCATGCATTCGGTTAATCACAGTTTCATCTGTTAAAACTGAATCCCCGGCGATTAGCAACCTCTTTTGGTTCCATACCCTTCTTCATTGGTCAAGTGCTGTTTGTTCAGTCAATACCAATGTCCCTTTTGGGCCACGACCTTCGATCGGTCCTACACCCATCCTTCTGGTTAATCACAGTTTATCTATTAAAACCATTTCTCTCCTCCCAGAGTTGCAATCTTTGTTTCCCTCGGTTAATCACTGTTTATCAGTTAACATACCGATGCCCCCTCAGAGTCAAACACCTCCTCTTGGTTCAGTACTCTTTCTTTTGGTTCATCACAGTCCGTCTGTTGACACCATTTCCTTTTCCCCACAGAGTTTATAAATCTCTCTTTCTCTTCGGTTAACCACTGCCAGCCAGTTAAAATACCGAGTTTCCTTAATCTCTTGGTTTTGACACCATCCCCTATTTTGTTTCCCAGTAGGGTCGCTTACCCTCTGGTCCCTAGCAGTTCTTTATTTTCTTCCCCAGTGGAGTCCTTTCTGTTCCTGTTACGCCTTTATTTTCTTAGTTCCGACACCAATCCTCTTTGTTATCCCCAGTGGAGTTTCTTTTCTTCCTTACTTTTTTGGTTTTGCCACCATTCCTTTCTAGTTTCTTGTGCAATCGCTCTTACTGTTCAGCTTTCCCCAGTAGAGTTTCTTTCTCTTTCGCTCTTGGTTTTGACACCAATTTTATTTCTTTTTTGGTTTTCCGTTTGGTTCCCCGAACTACGGAAGCTCTGATTATGCATTCGTTAGAATGTCAGATACGTAGGCACGAGATCGCGATGATCTTGGCGAGCACACTTCCACCCTTCTTTTCCCCTTTCTTTCTCCTGGTTCCTCTGAACTACGAAGCTCTGATTTCCTCATTGCACTATGAGGGTACGTAGGCACGAGGGCCCCAATCCTCCGTGAGCACTTTCGTTCTTTCTTTTCTTTCCTCTTTTCTCCTTTTTTCTCTCTTCTTTTAGATAGAAGCCTTTAGATAGATAACCCATCCAAGCCTAGAAGCAAGCGAAATGGTTCCCGTCGAGTACGGCGGATGCATAAGGTGCTAGTACCTTCCTTTCGCATAACCGACCCCCGTTCCCATTTCTCTTCCCCTTGGGTTTTATCGATATTTTCCCTGTCCTTTGGGACTAAATAAATTTAGGTGGCGACTCTGTGTTATCTTTGAGTGTGCGATTCACTCAGGTATAAACCAGCCATCTTCAGGGACATCTGTCATACCCCAAATTTTTACCATTATATTTCCCATCATTAATAAAAACATCACCATAATATGGATGTACCATCTTACCTCATCAAGGATTGTTGAACATTCACTACAATCAAGAATTAGGGTTTTGGGCCCTCCCATAGCACTTAGACAAAGGATCAATCAAGAATTGACATGATCTTCAACTTTTCTAACCTCTCAAACACCCATAAAGGATCAAGAGGTCTCCCATATCAAGAATCAAGCACAAGGTTACAACATTCCAAGTGGATCAAGCCTCAAGATCACTAGTGTCACCAAATTAGGGTTTTGGTCGACTAAGGCCTCCAGATGAAAGTTTTCATCTAGGCATGAGCTAATACCTTAAAAAATGAGTCAAGAAGCTCAAAGGGAGCTCATGGACCCAATCATAGAGTCAAGTTAACCTTAGGGGAAGCATTCATCAAAAAGTCAGGAATTAGGATTTCTTGACCTAATTCACCACTAAGTTGACTTTTGAGGCAAGACACGAGCCAAGACCTCAAGACATGATTTTATGGCCTCAAATACACCACATTGATCCATTTACAACAATGGATTGGTCCAAGAAGTTTGATTCAGAAGTTTCAATTTCATCTGGACCACAATTAGGGTTTTAAAGAAAAAGTCAACTGTACCTTTGACATTGGACTAAGACATGTTCCCAAACCTTGGGACATGATTCAAGACACCCTAAAATACCTATGGAATCCATCCATTAGGGTTGAATTAGGTCAAGAACTTGATTGCATAGAGGATCACATAGTTTGGAATTCATCTGGCAAAAAGTCAACTGTACCCAAAATCAAGTTTGACTTTTTGAATTTTTTTCACAAATATGGCTCCCCTAAATAAAAAAAAATGTTAATGCATGGTTTTGATCATCATCCATCAAGAAAAATATGAAAATTGAGGTTACTTGCAAAAGGGGCAACCATAAGAAACTTAAATTTTTCTAAGTTATGAACAAAATGGATTTGGTACCAACTTTGCAAGGTTATAACTCCCAAACCCTAAGGCCTTTTTCTTCCATCCAAAGCTCAAATGAAAGTTCACATGCCATACTTCAAAAGTGTCAACTACAAAAGATTCTAAATCCTCATGGATTTTGAGTTATGGATTGATAAAAATCACAAAAAACATGAAAATTGCCACTTTTTCCAACACTTAGTGAAAATTTTGGGACAGAATTTGTCTTGGTTTTTCACCAACTTTAGGGCCATTTTTCATTATGAACCAAGATGAACCAAGACCATTGGTGGACATCAAAGTTAAATTATGTCATACAAGCTTTCCAAAGAGTATCAGAACATCATCAAACTCCATTTGAGCAAGGAGATATGGAGTGTCCAACATGCCTTGCTGCAAACTATCTACAAGACAGTTTTGGACATTTCTTGCTAGCCATGATTCTTTTTGTCAAGAGTAATGATCAAAACCACTCATATTCAGTGTATAACAGATGATTCACCACAAACCTGCAAGGTTGGACCAAGGAGTCAAGAAAATCTCAAGTGGCATGATGGGTTTTGTCACCTTGTGCCTTGAATTCAAAATGGCATTTATGTGCAATAGTGCACATTCAACAAAAGGACTCTTTTTAGTCAAGATGCTCCTATAAACAACAATAAAAGCATCTGAGGAATGTGGATTGAGTCAAAAGATAAGCTAGCCATGTGAAGGGCTATGGTACCTTGTGTAAGGGACAATGATGCATCTTGCCAAAACTTTTGAACTCAAGCCAATCTTCAAGCCAACACTATTCCTCCAAGACAAACCTCCTCTACTATAAATAGAGGTCACATTGCTTCATTTAGATCACACCAAAACAACCACAATGCTTATTTTCTCACAAATCCTCTTTCTTACCAAATTATAAGTCCTTAAAGAGTGAAAGTTTGGAATTCTCAAATCAGAGCAATTCTGTCCAAACCAAGGATTCAAACACTTCACATACACTATGTGGAAGTGATCTAAACACTTACATTCCATCTGTAACATCAAGATCACTAAGTCATACACCATTTGCTCAAAATACACAACAAGCTGCAGTTGGATTCGAGCTACTCAATTCAGAGGGATTCAAGTCATTCCAATCATTGTAACACAATCCTTGAGACCTAATGAAGCTATCCAGATCATTGTTTCACTTCTGTAACACCTCTACAACAGAATCTGATTCCTTCTTACAGAGGTAAGCCTTTAATTTTCAAACTCTATAATGCATACATCATAAACATGTTTTCAAGTTACCAATGTGTTTCTGGATGTTCATAGATTGATAACCCTCAATCAATTACTATTTATCTTGCGTGTATAAGATTTCATGTAGTTCTTGCATTTTTTAGGGTTCATCTGATTATAGCATGGTATCTCTTGATACACTTAATTTAAATAAAATTGAAAATAACCATTCAATTCCTTATTTAAAAACGAACAAGTTTCATTTTTACATCTTCCAAAATGGTTGAGAAACGAAGGAGATAGAGTTGCTTTTGCAACTCTGATGATGGTCCAAGAAAGAAGATGGCCATGACGCCATTTTCAGGTTTTCAAAACCAATTTTACTATATATTTTTTCATTGCCATTATATATTTGAATTGGCATTGCATCTCAGTGGTTGATCAACTGGTTTTATTGTATGTAGCGAGCAAAAGGTGTGGGGTTCGAATCCCCCTCGCCACAGGCCTTTTGGTTTTATTTTTTAAACCATTTTCAAAGGTTCTTTTCATATATTATTTACCCCTTCCATAATACTAACAGCTATAGCACATAACTCAGTTGGTAAACTTGTAAAACCTCCACCCCAAGGGCGTGAGTTTAAACCTTGGTAGGGCCATCTCTTCTTTTTACCACTTATTTTCTTCACATTTTTTACAATTTCTTAAATGATTTCAAAATTTAATTTCTCTTTCATTTTTAATGTTTTTTAATTAATTTTCTTTTCCAAAATTCACAAAAATGTTAAAATATTTTATTCAACAAAAATTTCACAAAAATATTATTTATTTTATATATTTAATATTTTTTGTAAAGAATTTACTTTTATTTGTTTGGCTTAATTGCAATTTTGGCCCCTCTATTTTCATTTTTTTTAGTTTTGATCCCCCTATTTTAAAATCCGGAATTTTTGTCCCTCTATTTTCAGTTTTTTTGAGTTTTGGTCCCCCTAATTTAAAATTCAAAATTTTTGTCCCTCCATTTTCATTTTTTTTTTGAGTTTTGGTCCCCTTATTTTATTTTTTTTAAAACTTTTGGTCTCCTATTAAATTAGTTCCAAATTGAAAAGGGGGACTAAATCCAAAACAAAACTTAAAATAAGGGACCAAAACCAAACAAAAATGAAAATAGAAGGACCAAAATTCTGGATTTTAAAATAGGGGGACCAAACCTCAAAAAAACTAAAAATGGAGGGACAAAAATTTCGGATTTTAAAATAGGGGGATCAAAACTATAAAAAAATGAAAACAGAGGGACCAAAATTGCAATTAAGCCTATTTGTTTTTAAGCATTTAAAAATATTTCTTCTTCTTGATTTTTCAAATTCAAAATGATTTTCAAATCATTCTATGGATAAAACATGGTTTTTCAAACATTTATCCAAGATCACAACTTGTTTTTCATACATGTTTGATAATTTTGATCATTTTAATTGATTTTTATTCAAATTAAAATACAATTTTAAAACAAATTAGGGTTTTTATTGTTTTCACCCTCACAAACTTTTTTTAAACATTTTTGGGCCTCTTGGTAGAGTGTAAGTCTCATCCCTTTGTAAATAAACATATTTTGGGCCTCAATCGTTGTATAAGTCCCGATACAATCTCAGTGCGATCGCCGTTTTCAAAACAAAAATAATTTGGGCCTCCCCTTGTGTTGTAAGTCCCATTTTTCTTCTTTTTCAAACACTTTTGGGCCTCTAATAGAGTGTAAGATCCAACCCCCTTTGTACATAAATAATTTGGGCCTCAGTCATTGTATAAGTCCCTCTGTGGTTTTCAAAACAACGACGTGATCGTCGCCTTTTCAAAAGAGATCATCTGGGCATCTTTTTGAGTATAAGCCCCCAAGCTTCCTTTTAAAACAACTTTCTTTTTTATTTAGATTCAAATTCAAAGTTTTTATCAAAACTTTCTTCAATTTCTTGAATAACTAACCATGCAGCTGTAGTTACTATGCTTGGGCTTTCACAACTATAAGTTCCACTATCTTCTCAACATACTTGCTTATATATATATATATATATATATATATATATATGTTTTTACATACTTGCTTAGAGTTTTCCCCAACAATTAGGTCTAGGTCTAGATCAAACCAGTGGTTACTCTTTCAATACAGTCAAAACTAGTTCCTTGTAGGAAATTCCAGATATAGTCTTGCCTCCTCTTGGGCTTATACAATATGGAACAGAGAAAGGCGTTATTCCCGGTGAAAATTTTCTCAAGACTGTCACAACTTAGAAATATGTGTACAAGAAATTCATCTCCCCAAAGAGGATTAATTCTCGGTGAAACCTCTTTTGAATTTCTTCCAACCCTGGAACTGTTCTGCAAAAAAAGGACTTATTCCCGGTGAAACCTTTCTTGGACTTTTCTTAGGCTTGGACCCAC
Source organism: Lathyrus tuberosus (assembly GCA_022829125.1). Taxonomy (NCBI): domain Eukaryota; kingdom Viridiplantae; phylum Streptophyta; class Magnoliopsida; order Fabales; family Fabaceae; genus Lathyrus; species Lathyrus tuberosus. The sequence continues at coordinate 3,404,770 of JALAZF010000019.1, read as the reverse complement.
ATGCTTCTTAAAAGTATCCTCAACCTCCTCTTGGGCTTTGTACAAGGACCCACAGGCTTCTTATAAGTTCACAACCTCCTTTTGGGCTTAGTACAAGGACCCAAAGGCCTCCTACAAGTATAAGACAAAACTTAGTCATCTCTACTAGTTCAATTCTCCAGAGAGTTAGAATTCCAAAACATCAAACCATCATAGGGTTGATCTTCATCCCTTAAAGTCTTAGCCTCCTCTTGGGCTTCATACAAGTAAACTTGGAAACCACATCCTCCTCTTGGGCATCATGCAAAGATCATTCCACAACTAAGAGTGAACCTCTTCATACCAGTAGACTTGGAAAGTATCATCTCCTCTTGGATCTCAAAGAAACCCTCAAGTTTCCTAAAAAACAAGAAAAACCCTGATAATTTCATCAATCTCCAGCAGAGTTTGAAACCTCCATAGGTTTTCACACTCAATTTTAAACCTTTACCATCAGTAAAACCCTAACAGAATAAGAACCTCAAGGCATCTGATATTTTAACTTGTGTGGGCTAAGGTCTTTCATCTATTTCTGTTTTAATGATGTCAATAAGTAGGATAGTCTTTAGATTTTAATTTGGGCGGTATCACTTCATTGTCGGACAAGTTGCATCTAATCATTATGTTTCATGTGTCTAAACATATAGAAAGAGGTCTACACAAATTTCTACATGTGCATGATCATGATATTAATGTTTGGTATACATGATTCAAGCCTTTGTCAACAAAAATGTGCAGAAAAATGATTTTCTGAAAATTTGCAGGTCTTGGGTCGACCCAAGGTAAGCATGAGTTGACTCATGCTATTTTGAACAATTCTTATGAAACCTTTGGGTTAGCGCACGCTGACCTCTCTAATGCATGCGGTCGACGCATGCTTCTGGGCCTTTGAATTTCTGCAAGATCAGCATGTTTGCGTCGATACAAGGTGTTGAGCGGTTGACGCATGGTCACTTAATTTGCGTAGATGCTTCCACGGGTTGGCTCACGCCGACCCTCATT